>CM066033.1:459262944-464062944 GCA_033557465.1 Ichthyophis bannanicus | reverse complement strand
GATGTCAGGCCCGACGCCGTCGGGGGCTGCTGAGTCTCCTGAGCTCAGACTCAGGTTGACGGCCTTGGAGAGCAGCTTGGCTTCCTTCATGGAGCAGCAGCGGGCACTGATCACCGGTCTCACCGGTGCATCTGCCCCAACCACCGGGACCTCGACATCCAAGTCGACCCCGGAGGCCGAGCCGATCCTCGAGTCCATGCGCTCTCGATCCTCGGCCAAGGTCTCCCTCGGCTTCCCTGTTTGGGACCGAGGTCGTCGACGCTGATACCCTCAGCGTCGGGGCGGATGGCATTGGTGCCTGCCCGACCGGAGCCGCTCGATTCCTCCTCCAAGGGGTCAGGCTGGGAAATGGAGGACGAGGAGTCCCCGGACACATTTCGGACTTGGTGTGTCCCTTCGGACTCGCTGGAGTCCGAGCCTCGGAGACGGTCCCCCCGGAGGACACCAGGTTCTCGGACTTCGTGCGGGACATGGCCAAGGCCTTGGCCTTCCCCACGGATTCCGAGGAGGAGCCTCGAGCCGAGGAGCTCGAGGCCCTGCAGTATGACTCTCCCCTCAAGGAGGCCTTTACTGTACCGGTTCCTCCGATGCTGGAACGGTTGCTCTTCCGCACGTGGGAGGCGCCGGCCTCAACGCTGGTTCTGAGCAAGCAGGTCGATTCCATCTATAGAGTCCGCAAGAGCCCCGGGTTCCAAAAGGCACAGCTACCGCACCACTCCATGGTTGTGGAATCGGCCATGCATCGTCTGAAGAGTCAGAAGCACTCCTCGGTGCTTCCCGGCCGGGAAGCCCGGAACCTGGATGCCCTTGGTAGAAAGTGCTTCCAGGGCTCAATGCTTGCTTGCTGTGTCCAGACCTACCAGCTGTACATGGGCATGTACCTTCGAGACCTGGCAAAGGAGATTGCCGGGTTCTCTGCTGGTCTCTCCGAGGAACCTTTGCAGAGGTTCAAGGCCCTGTCATCGGGGATCCGGGAGTGCTCGAAGTTTATCTCTCAAGCAGCCTATGTTGGCTTCGAGGCTTCGGCCCGAGTAGCTGCGGCCGGCATTTGTGCACGCCGTCAGGCCTGGCTACAGTCATCGGACCTCGAGCCATGGGTACCGGACAAGTTGGTCGATGTCCCCTGCCGAGGTGAAAACCTCTTTTGCAAGCCCATGTCTGAAAATGCTGCAGAACTCGAGTCCGAGACTCTCACCCAGACAAGGCTGTCCAGGAAAACCTCTGCCCCTTCTCAGAAGAAAAAGGGCTCGGGAAAAAAAGACCTTTTACCTGAAGAAGTCATCTGCCTACAAATCATACCCTCACTTTCAGGCCTCTGTAGCTCCCGAACAGGGTCAGCAGGCCAAGGGGCAGGGACATGGGCCCCGTAGGCAGAAAACCCCCAAGCCACCAGCTCTGGCTCCTGCGCAGCAGGGAGCGAGGTTTTGACTCCAGTGGCATAGCCTCTCCTCAGCTGGCCCGTCTCAGCACAGGAGGCCGGCTGACCCTGTATGCCCACAGGTGGTCAGCCGTTACAAGGGATACTTGGGTGCTAAGCATAGTCCAGAAGGGCTATCTCCTCTACTTCCACCAGGTACCTCCCTCCTACTTTCCAGGGGAACCTCCAAGACTCCCTCTGCACAGGGACTTACTCCTGCAGGAGTTAGCAGGTCTTCTAAAGGAGCAGGCGGTGGAACCAGTGCCCCACCACCTGAGAGGTCAAGGCTTCTATTCCTGGTACTTTCTGGTACCAAAAAGAACAGGAGGCCTCAGGCCCATCCTAGACTTCCGCAATCTCAACAAGTTCCTGGAGAGGGAAAAGTTCAAGATGCTTACCTTTGGAATCCTGCTGCCCTACCTCCAGCAGGGAGATTGGCTATGCTCCTTAGACCTAAAGGATGCTTATACTCACATCCTTATTCATCCAGACCACAGACAATATCTCCGATTTGTAGTGGGAGGAAACCATTACCAGTACAGGGTACTCCCTTTTGGCCTAACCTCCACCCCCAGGGTTTTCACCAAGTGCCTGGCGGTGGTGGCGGCCTATCTCAGAGTTCAAGGACTCTGTCTTTCCATACCTGGACGACTGGCTCATCAGGGGTCAGTCTCCACAGGAAACCAATCAAGCCACCCTCCATACTGTGTCTCTTCTCCAGCATCTGGGATTTGTCATAAACTTTGCAAAGTCCGCTTTGCGCCCATCACAAAACATGGAGTTCATAGGAGCCAGACTAGACACCTTTCAAGCGAAGGCCTTCCTACCCATAGACAGGGCCCACAGACTAATGGATCTGGCCAGACAGTTCCACAGCAATTCTCTAGTCTCTGCCAGACAATTCCTAAGGCTCTTAGGCCACATGGCATCCACGGTTCATGTAACTCCAAATGCCCGTCTGCACATGAGGCCCGCTCAGTGGGGCCTAAGGACTCAGTGGCTGCAGGCCACCGGAAACCTGACGGACAAAGTGAGGGTGTCCAATCTACTGGCAGATTCTCTGCAGTGGTGGCTTCATCTCCCGAATCGACTGCAAGGGGTGCCTTTTCAAGACCTCCACACTCTCAAGTGCTGACAACCGATGCTTCTCTTCAAGGTTGGGGTGCTCATTGCCAGGGAGCATGCACTCAAGGCCTGTGGTCTCCTTGGGAGGCCAAACAGCAAATCAATTTCCTAGAGCTCAGAGCGATCCGCTTAGCCCTGCGGACTTTCTCTCATGTCCTCTCTCAGCAGTCCGTCTTATTCCAGATGGACAATCAAGTTGCTATGTTCTATGTGAACAAACAAGGGGGCACAGGCTCCCGACCTCTTTGTCAGGAAGCACAGACCCTGTGCTCCTGGGCAGTCCAGCATGGCATATTTCTCAAGGCGGTCTATCTCCTTGGACAGGAGAATTACCTGGCAGACAAGTTGAGCAGGATCCTACAGCCACACGAATGGCAGTTGAATCCTCTGGTAGTTCAACAGATCTTCCTGAGATGGGGTCTTCCCACCATGGATCTGTTTGCCAGTCCACTGAACCGTCAACTGCCCAAGTTCTGCTCCAGACAACCGCATCCTCTCAGAGTAGCAGCAAATGCATTTCTCATACCATAGTCTACAGACCTCCTATATGCGTTTCCTCCCACGACTCTAGTGCCCAAAACACTGTTCAAAGTGATCCGAGACAAGGCCTTGGTGATCCTGGTGGCCCCCAAATGGCCCAGGCAACCGTGGTTCCCGCTTCTTTTACAACTAGCGGTGGACGCTCCTCTTCCTCTGGGGATGCAACCCGATCTCCTGTCTCAGGAGCAGGGATCTCTCTTACACCCCAATCTCCAGTCCCTCAATCTGATGGCCTGGCTGCTGAAAGGGTAGTTCTAGCACCCTTACTGCTGCCTAGGGAAATGGAGGGCGTGCTCTTGGCCTCTAGGAGGCAGTCCACTTGAAAGTCATATGCACTTAAGTGGCGTAGGTTCTCCACCTGGTGTGCCCAGCTCAAGGAGGATCCTTTCTCATGCCTGGTACCAGTGGTGCTGCAGTATTTGCTGCACCTGTCTAATCTAGGCCTTAAATCCAACTCTGTTAGGGTCAACCTTAGTGCTCTCTCAGCGCACCACTCTCTGGTGGAGGGTCAGTCTCTCTCAAGCCACCCTTTGATAGCTCGCTTCCTCAGAGGCCTGCTTTTGCTTAAGCCTCCAGTTCGTCCACCTGCCCCTGAGTGGGATTTGAATGTGGTCTTGCAACAGCTTACTTGCCCACCATTTGAGCTTATGGCTACTTGTCCCTTGCGCTTTCTTTCCTGGAAAGCGTTGTTTTTGGTAGCTCTTACCTCAGCAAGGCGAGTGAGCGAGCTTCAAGCCCTGGTGTCAGATGCACCATACACTAGATTCTATAGGAACAGGGTAGTCTTGCGGACTCACCCTAAGTTCCTTCCAAAGGTTGTCTCCTCCTTCCACTTCAATCAGGAGGTGGTTCTTCCAACTTTCTTTCCCAGGCCGCATGCCAGCCGGGCTGAGATGGTCTTGCATACCCTGGACTGTAGGAGGGCGTTGTCCTTCTACCTTGACCGTACGCAGGGACAGCTCTTCGTCTCTTTTGACCCTAATAAGCTAGGGTTGCCTGTCTCCAAGCGTACCTTGTCCATCTGGGTGGCAGACTGTATCGCCTGGGCATATAGAGCAGCTGGCCTCTCCGTGCAGGGTCAAGTCACGGCTCACCGTGTCAGGGTGAAGGCTGCATCAGTGGCTCATCTCCGCTCTGTTCCGTTGGCAGACATCTGCCGGGCCGCTACTTGGTCTTCAAGCCAGACGTTTACGGCCCATTACTGTCTCGAGAGGGAGTCCTGCAGGGACAGTGCTTTCGGACAGGCGGTACTCCGTAATCTCTTTGAGGTATAGGCAACTCCTACCCTCCGGCCCTGGTGTTGGGCTACCGTTCGGGGGCGTTCTCAGAGAAGATTCTTTCACACATGCTGAGGCTCTAGAGGGAACTCATTTTTTCAGCTTTGGGTCCCCGGTAGCCTTAAGCTGGGGAGTCCCATATGTGAGGACTGACTTCCTGCTTGGTCCTGGAGAAAGCGTAGTTACTCACCTGTAACAGGTGTTCTCCAGGAGCAGCAGGAATCAGTCCTCACAACCCTCCCTCCTCCTCTTGGAGTTGTGGTCATATAATTTATTTTGTTTTTTGCCTTCTTTTAGCTATGTCTTCAGACTGAGCAAGATGGCACCCTTGGACGGGAAGGGGACCGCACATGCGCGCTTCATTCCCAAAGGCTTTCTTTGAAAGCTGGGGAAATGCTCCGCATGGGAGCTCTGTCGGCGCCGACGTCACCCTTATGTGAGGACTGATTCCTGCTGCTCCTGGAGAACACCTGTTACAGGTGAGTAACTATGCTTTATCCAACATGAGCGGAGTTGATTCTCAGAACGGGGTTGGAAAGAGGCTAGCATTTACATGCATACATTATTAAATATGCTTGTAAAATAAATAAGGGGAGTTGAGTTTACTAAATATAGTAGCAGGTGTTAATGTGTATATACACATCTCCAGGAACAAGCAGGAATGTAGTCTTCACATATGGGTATCGTCGGTACCGACGGAGCCCGTGCAGGAATGCTCCCCAGCGTCCAGTAGGAAAGCTTTTGGGAGCATCCCACTGCGCCTGCGCCACTGCCTTCCTGCCTTTCCAACTCTCTCTCTTCAGTTTTTTCGTTTTCCGCGGAGCCGACAGGCAGCAAACCCTGTCACAACAGAAAAATTTCTTTTTTGTGGTCGCATCTGCCTTCTTGTCGACGCCTATACCGGTACCACTGGTGCCTTCTTTATTTTCTTATTTCTTTCTTTCTAAAAAAATAAATAAATAAAAAAGAATAACTTCTTTTTTGAGGGTCTGTCCCCTCTTGGTGCTAGGCGCCATTTTGGGCACTAGGCCCTCTTTTCTTCCAAAATGGAGAAACCATCTAGTGGTTTCAAAAAATGTTCAAAATGTAGCAGTACTATTTCTGCTACCGACACCCATGATTGGTGTCTTAAATGTTTAGGTCCTGAAAATTTGCCATCAGAGTGTCCCCTTTGTAGAAAGATGACCAAGAGAGGCCTGCAGAGCAGAGCTGCAAAACTCGGCACTCTCTTTGCTTCGGATGCAATGTCTGTTGCATCGACGTCATCCAGGGCTTCATCTTCCTCCCATGGATCTCAGGTGACTAAACCCAGGTCTTCCAAGACCAGCCGGTCCTCAAAGGGTAGATCTTCTAAGCATCGAGATGCTACTAGCATTGCCCTCGAGGAAAACACACCGGCCAAACAGCCCCGGCGGGAGGCCCCTGCCTCCAAAGCATTAACGGGGTTCCAGGATGTTCCCAAAGCTTCCACCTCCAGAGAACTCTTGGTACCATGTTCTGGTATTGTGGCCTGCTCCGCCGGTACCGACACCCAGACATCAGCAGGCTTCATGGATCAACATATCCTGGCCATTGAGCGCAGTCATGCAGCTTTATTAGCAGCCTCGGTACTGCTAAAACCATTACAATCGATGCAGTACCGAATGTATCTGCTTCGACCGATGCGCCTCTCTCCATTCTTCCTCCCATGCCGGCCCTGGAATCTCTCTCCGGCATCGAGGGTCCAGTATCGAGGCATTCCGATGCCAACTTCGATCAATACCACCGACAAACATTACGAGAGCATCTGGCCCGACAATACTTCGAATCCTCCGATTCCGAGGACTCTGTTGGTACCGGGGTGGTTCTTCCGGAGGTTCCCTCTCCTTCACCACAGCATTGGATGTCTCCTCCAGAGGACATGTCCTTTCAGGACTTCATATGTGATATAGCACGGGGAATCTAGATCACCGTGACCCCTGAGAAGGAACTGGGAGCTGAAGGCATTTCTAATTCTTAAGCTCTTGGTTCCTTCTCAGGAGTCACGGTGATCGAGATTCCCCGTGCTATATCACGTATCAGTATCCGACAGCTCCTAAGGAGGCTGCTACCCTTCCCATTCATCAAATTTCGCATGATCTCATGCTTAGGATATGGGAAACACCCCCTGATGGTGTCTCCACATTCTAGGAGACTCGATACAATGTACCGGGTACCGCAATGTCCCGGTTTCCAAAAAAAACAATTACCACACCATTCCATGGTGGTGGAATCGGCAATGTGCAGAATCAAGAGTGCTAAGATGCATTCATCCAACCCTCCAGGTCATGAATCGAGGACGCTCAATGCCTTTGGGCATCGATGTTTTCAGTCCTCGATGCTATCGGCTAGAACCCTTACATACTTTGTATGGGTATGTTTCTTCGGGAGGTTGCAAGAGATTTGGAACTCATGGCTCCACTTCTTCCCGATGACAAGAGGGCCAATTTCCTCACTCTGGTCAAACATGCCCAGAATGTTTCTAAGTTCATGAACCGTGCAACCTTTGATTGCTTTGAGTGAATTAGCAGAACCTCTGCTATTTCCATCAGTGCACGTCGCATTGCCTGGTTACAAGCTTCTGATTTAGAACAATGGGTGCAAGGCAAGCTGGGAAATATTCCTTGCACAGGAGAAAACCTCTTTGGCAAGGATTGGCAGGACAAAGCTTCTCAGCTTGAGTCCGAAAACACCACCTTGAACAGACTATCAAGTACCACGGCCAACCCAGCTAAGAAAAAGACAGCTAAGAAACCCTTTTTCAACAAGAAAACAAAATTCTATCCATCTTACACCCATGCTGTCCACTGCCCAGTCCATGCTCCCCAAAAGGGGCAGCAGCAACCCAAATAGAGGAAGGCCCAAGTCCCCAGAGCTCAACCAAAACTCTATTCTTTCAGCCTCCTCAGGGGCTTTGACTTCTTCCTAGAGAACTTAGTCATCCTACCTCTAAAGGTAGGCACCACAAAGTGGAGTCGGGAGTGGTGCCAAAGGACTGGAGAGAGGCTCATGTGGTGCCTTTACACAAAAGCGGAAGTAAGGATGTGGTTGAAAGCTACAGGCCGGTTAGTTTAACTTCGGTGGTGAGTAAATTATTGGAAACGCTGCTGAAAGAGAAAATAGTGAGGTTTCTGGAGTCCAGCGGATTACAGGATCCGAGGCAGCATGGATTCACCAGAGGCAGGTCTTGTCAGACAAATATGATTGATTTCTTTGACTGGGTAACTAGGGAGTTGGACCGAGGGAGAGCCCTAGATATGGTGTATTTAGATTTCAGTAAAGCCTTTGACACTGTTCCTCACAGGCAACTTATAAACAAACTGAGCACCCTAGGGATGGACCCTAAAGTTACTACTTGGGTTAGAAATTGGTTGGGTGGGAGGCAACAGAGAGTACAGGTAAATGGAGCTCACTCTGAGGAGAAGGATGTTACCAGTGGTGTGCCCCAGGGATCTATCCTTGGTCCGATTCTTTTTAACATCTTTGTTAGTGATATAGCGGAAGGGCTGTCGTTTAAGGTTTGCCTCTTTGCGGATGATACCAAAATCTGCAATAGACATCCAGGAAGGTGTAGATAACTTGAGGAGGGATCTAGCTAAGCTTGAAGAATGGTCTAGAATTTCGCAGCTGGGACTTAATGTTAAAAAATGTAAGGTCATGCATTTGGGCTGCAGCATCCAAGGGAGCATTATAGTATAGGGGGTGAAGTACTTTTGTCCACTAAAGAACGGGAACTAGGCGTGGCTGTGTCTCATGATCTTAAAGTTGCTAAACAGGTAGAAAAGGTGACGGCAAAAGCTAGAAGGATGCTTGGGTGCATACAGAGAGGAATGGCTGTTAGAAAAAAGGAGATGATAGTGCCTCTGTATAAGTCTTTGGTGCGACCTCATTTGGAATATAGTGTGCAATTCTGGAGACCGCACCTTCAAAAGGATATAAACAGGATGGAGTCAGTACAGAGGGTGTCTTCTAAAATGGTTAGTGGTCTTCATTATAAAGCATATGAGAACAGACGTAAGGATCTTCATATGTACACCTTAGAGGAAAGGCAGGATAGAGGTGATATGATTGAGATGTTTAAATACCTCCATGGCGTAAATGTACAGGGGGAGAGCCTCTTTCGATTGAAAGCAAGTTCTGCTACGTGGGTACATGGGATGAGGGTGAAGGGGGATAGATTCAGGAGTGATATGCGGAAATATTTCTTTATGGAAAGAGTGGTGGATCTGTGGAATAGTCTCCCAGTGGAGGTGGTAGAGATAAGGACGGTATCTGATTCAAAAAAGCATGGGACAAACACAGAGGATCTCGAAAGGAAAAAAGGGGACTGTTGTAGTTGTTGATATGGAAGAACAGACTAGATAGGCCATGTGGTCTTTTTCTGTCGTCATATTTCTATGTTTCTAAAGGGTCCAGAGCCTCTCACCATTCCAGGCAGACTCTTGTCATTTTGCTGAAAGGTGGCAACAGATAACATCAGAGCAGTGGACTCTCTCCATTGTAACAGAGCGGTACAAACTCCATTTCCACAGTATGTCCCCTCCCACCATCACAAGACAGTTCAGTTCTCGGGCCCCCTTCACCACTCTCTTGTGTCAAGAGGTCACCTCATTACTTGCTCAAGGAGCAATAGAGGAGGTACCTGTGTCCCAACAGGGCATGGGTTTCTATTCCCCCTTCTTCCTCATTCCAAAGAAGACAGGGGGATACAGGCCCATACTGGACCTCAGGGAGTTAAACAAATATCTGTTCCGAGAAAAATTCAAGATGATCTCTCGGAACACTTCTTTCTTACATTCAGAGTCAGGATTGGCTATGTTCTCTAGATCTAAAGGATGCATACACACATATCTTCATTCATGCAGATCACAGGAGGTTTCTTCAATTCCTCTTTCAAGGAAGACACTACCAGTACAGGGTTCTACCCTTTGGACTGGCTTCTGCCTCAAGAGTCTTCACAAAATGTATGGCAGTAGTAGCAGCATTCTTGAGAACTCTGTGAATATTCGTCTTCCCCTACTTAGACGATTGGCTCATCCGAGCATCAACAGCTGCAGAAGCCAGCTCCGCTCTCTCCTGTACAATGCAAATCCTGCAGTACTTGGGACTGGTCATAAACCTCCCAAAATCTCATCTCACTCCTTCTCAGTCCCTGGAGTTCATAGGGGCTTTTCTAGACACAAGGCAGTCAAAGGCTTTCCTGCCACAACCACGTTGTGTCTGAATACTCCAGCTGGCCTCTCAAGCAGCTATGAAAACTTTTCTAACTGCTCGAGAAATGCTTCAGCTGCTTGGGCATATGGCATCCACTGTCCATATGGTTCCCTATGCTCGCCTATATATGCAGGCAGCCCAGTGGACCCTAGCCTCTCAGTGGACACAGGCATCGGGTCGCCTGGGGGACAAAATAAGAAACTCTGCATGCCTCATTTCATCCCTACAGTGGTGGCAATCGCTGAAAAACCTTCTCGTAGGGTCTCCTTTTCAGCAGCCACTTCACCAAGCCACCTTGATGACAGATGCGTCCAAATTACGTTGGGGGGCTCACTTGGACAGTCTCTCCACTCAGGGTCTCTGGACCGAGCTAGAGGCTTGTCTTCACATAAATCTCCTGGAACTCAGAGCCATTTTCTATGCTCTTCAAGTATTGCAGGACCGCCTCAGCTACAAGACGGTTCTTGTCCAGACCGACAATCAAGTAGCCATGTTCTATGTGAACAAGCAGAGTGGGATGGGTTCTCAGGCTTTGGGCAATGAAGCTCTAAGCCTCTGGGCCTTCGCCAGAGCCCTTCAAATCCACCTATTAGCGGTGTATCTTCCGGGCACACAAAATCTCTTGACAGACAAACTCAGTCGTGTACTGCTGCCACACGAGTGGTCTCTTCATCCAGAGAAAATTGCTCGAATCTTTCAGATCTGGGGAACTCCAGATATAGACCTCTTTGCAAGTCCTCAGAATGCCAAATTTCTCCGGTTCTGTTCCATAATTCCGGCTCAGAACTGTCAGGCAAGGGATGCCTTCCATCTCCATTGGGGTCAGGACTTCCTCTATGCCTACCCACCCATTCCCCTCATTCCCAAAACTCTATTCAAGCTTCAGAGAGACAGGGGCCATATGATCCTCATAGCCCCATGTTGGCCACGACAGACGTGGTATCCACTGTTTCTACGTCTTTCTCTCAAGCCAAGCCTCTGGAGTTGGGATATGCTCCAGATCTTCTTTCCCAGGAGAACGGGACGCTATTGCATCCGATTTCTCAGTCTTTACACCTCAAGGCGTGGCTTCTGAGAGCCTAGAATTCCAGGATATCAACCTTTCTCAATAGGTTAAGGATATCCTTTTGGCTTCAAGAAAACCTTCCACAAGGAGGGCTTATACCTTTAAGTGGAGAAGATTCTCTATCTGGTGTTCCAAAAGAGGAACTTAATCCTTTTTCAGTTCCAATGGAGGCGTTACTGGAGTATCTCCTTCATTTATCATCCTCTGGTCTTAAGACTAATTCAGTAAGAGTCCACCTTAGTGCCATTGCGGCTTTCCACAAGCCCTTTGATGGATAACCTGTCTCCTCTCAACCGCTTGTAGTGCGGTTTATAGGAGGCCTACTCTTAGCTAAACCTCCCATTAAGTCACCACCTGTGGCATGGGATTTGAACCTTGTCCTCGGGCAGCTTATGAAATCGCCCTTCGAACCCTTAGCCACTACATCTCTGAAATGTCTTTCTTGGAAGGTAATCTTCGTAATTGCCCTCACTTTTGCAAGACGCATCAGTGAGCTACAAGCTTTAGTGGCTGATCCTCCTCCCCTTCAAAGTACTACTGCTGACCTTCAAAGCCATTAACAGACTGTCCTACACCTCCCTCACGGACCTTGTCCACCGCACCTCTCAGAACAGATCCAGAAGGTCATTCGCTGCTAACACACTTGCAATCCCCAACGCAATAACAATTGCAATACTATCTGGGTGACGAGGTGACGAGGCCTCAGATGAGGTCCTGGCTCTCGGAGGCATCATGGAGTTGGGAAAAATTTTGTCATGCTGCTGTTGGTGGCTACACATGGCCTTGAAAGACATTTTCTTACACAGGCCACAGACCACCAGGTCATGGTCCAGGCCAAGGCACCGGAGGTATAAAGCGTAGGTATTGCCTGTGGTTTGGATGGATTAGGATGCGAGTATAGGCATCCATTAGGTCTAAGGAGCATAGTCAGTCTCCCTGGCGAAGGTAAGGCAGCAATGTTCCAAGGGAGAGCTTCTTGAACTTCTCCCTCACTAGGAATTGGTTGAGGCTGCGCAGGTCGAGGATGGGCCTTAGGCCCTCTGTCCTCTTTGGCATGATTAAGTACCTGGAGTAGAACCCCTTACTCTTGAAGTGGTGGGGCACTGGTTCCACCACTTGGTCCTCGAGAAGGCCTGCCAACTCCTACAGAAGAAGTTCCCAGTGAAGGGGAGACTTGAGGGGCTCTCCCGGGAAATAGTGTGGAGGCACTTGGCTCAGATGGAGGAGGTAACCCTCCCTGACCATCTTTAATGCCCAGGAGTCGGTGGTTATAGCTTCCCACCTGTGGGCATAAAGGGTGAGGTGACCTCCTGTAGACTGCTGATCTCCGTGTGGGAGAGGGGCTATGCTACAGAAGTCAAAAGCCCCCTCCAGGCTGGGCCGGAGCCTGGGGCTTGGGAGCCTTCTGCTTATGCGGGCCATGCCCTTGCCCTGCTGCCCCTGCTGGGGAGCCAGGGAGGCCTGGTAAGGTGGGTAGTTTCGGTAAGCAGTGGACTTCCTCGGGTAAAAGGTCTTTTTACCTGAGCCCTTCCTTCGGGGAGGGGCAGTGGTCTTGGAGAGCCTAGTCCTCATCATGAACTTGGTCTCCAGCTCTGCGGCCTTGTTGGTCATGGGTTTGCCGAAGAGGTTTTCCCCCTGACACGGGACATCAACCAACTTGTACTGTACCCATTGCTCGAGGTCAGATGACTGGAGCCAAGCTTGGCGGCGCACACCGATGCCCACCACGGCTACCCGGGCCGCTGACTCGAAACCATCATAGACCTCCTGAGACATAAATTTGGAGCACTCAGGGATGGCTTTGGACAGGCTATTGAAGCGCTTGAAAGGTTCCTCGGAGAGACCAACTGAGTACCCGACGAGATCCTTCGCCAGATCCATCAGGTACATGCCCATGGTACAGCTGGTAGGCCTGGATCCGGCAATTCGGCATCGAGCTCTGGTAGTTCTTTCTGCCGAGGGCATCCAAGGTGCGGGCCTCCCTGCCTGGGGGCACCGAGGAGTGCGTCTTCTGACTCTTCAGCTGGCGCATGGCCAACTCCACAACCATGGAGTTGTGCGGCAGCTGTGACTTCTGAAACCCAGGGCTCCGGCGGACTCGATAAATTGAGTCGAGCTGCTTCCTGACCACTGGTGTTGACGCCAGTGTCTCCAACATGTGGAACATCAGCCGCTCCAAGATGGGAGGAATGGGCACTGTGAGCAATTCCCAGAGAGGAGCCTCGTACTGGAGGATCTCAAGCTCATCGGCCCGAGGATCCTCCTTGGACTCAGAAGGAAAAGCCAAGGCCTTGGACATGTCCTTGACGAAGTCCAAGACCATATCCTCCAGTGGGGACCTTCTCCGAGGTTCAAAGACCGGGAAATCGGAAGGGACATCTCTGTGCCTATGGGTGTCCGGGGACTCCTCGTCCCCAGTCTCCCAGTCGGAATACTCTGAGGAGGACTCATGGTGTTCCTCAGGCCTCGAGGGCCCTGACACCGCACGCCCCGAGCCTGGCAGACTCATCGGTGATGACCTCGGCCCCGATGAGCGGGAGACCGAGCGCAACCTCTGCCGAGGGTCTACTTGGGCCCACATGGCCTCGAGGATCGGCTCGGCCTCCGGGAACGTTTTCGACGTTGAACGCCCGGTGGTCATGGCGGAGGAACCAGACGTGCAGAACATCAGTGCCCACACTGCTGGTACAAGAAGGCAGTCACACTGCGCTCCAAGGCCGCCATCCTGGACACCAGACCGGGCCCGATGCCGGCTCCCCAGGAAGGGAATCCTCAATGAGGACTGTGTCTACCTGCCGAGGTCGGTCCGCAACCTGATCCTTCTGGGGAATCTTGGCTGGCCGCTCCCTCTCCGATGGCTCGAGCGGACGCCCGGGGCTCCGTGACCAGGCCCGGGAGGATACCGACTGATTGGAGCCATCCAAGGACGCCGCATTCGAGAGCTTCTTCTTCCTCTTCGGTTCCCTCGAGGGAGACCCCCTCTCCGAGGACCCACGATGACGATCGTGTTCGGAATGTTCCTCCCGAGGTGACGAGGCCTCAGATGAGGTCCTGGCTCTCGGAGGCATCATGGAGTTGGGAAAAATTTTGTCATGCTGCTGTTGGTGGCTCCACATGGCCTTGAAAGACATTTTCTTACACAGGCCACAGACCACCAGGTCATGGTCCAGGCCAAGGCACCGGAGGTAGTAGTCATGTGTGTCAGTTAGGGACATAATCTTACCACACCGATCATACTTTTTAAAGCCAATGGTAGCCATGGGGGAAAAAGAACCCCAGCATAGTCGAAGACTCATTGAGCTGTCAGCGAAGAAAAAGGGCGTGAAGACGCCAAAAGAAAAATAAAACAAAGTAAAAAGAATCGACCCCGATACTGAGGCACCGAGGTCAGGGCAGGAAAGGTACCGGGGCGGGCAAGACCAGAGACGAGTGAAACATTCGAGAGAATCAACTTTTTCCGGGGTAAAAACAGTCGATGTCTGGTGGGCTCTGCGGAAAAAAGGAGACTGAGCAAGATGGCACCCTTGCGCGGGAAGGGGACCACACATGCATGGTAGCAATCCCAAAGGCTTTCTTTGAAAGCTGGGGATTTGCTCCGTGCGGGCTCCGTCAGCACCCATATGTGATGATTGACTTCCTGCTTGTTCCCGGAGAAACTTGTTTAGGTTTCTGAGGTCCAGGATAGGCCTGTATCCTCCTGTCTTCTTTAGGATGAGAAAGTATGGAGAATAGAAGACCATTCCCTGCTGGGATGTTGGAACCTCTTCTATTGTGCCCTGTAGTAGAAGGGAAGTGACCTTTTGTAGTAGTAGAGCAGTGAGAGGGGGCTGAGAACGATACTGTCTTATTGAGGTAGAGGGGGCAGGCTTTGCAGATGAAGACTGTACTCTTCTCTCACTATCTTTAATGTCCACTGTTCGAAGGCATCAGATGCCACCTGTGGGCATAATGGCACAGTCTGCCGGCAATTTGAAGAGGATGGGAGTTCTCCAGAGTTAGAGCAGCTATGTTTTCTAGGAAGGAGTCAAAAACAGGAGTAGCCTGAGTCTGCTGAGCTGGCTCCAGCCGGTTGTGTCTTAGGAGTCTGATTGCTGTTTTGGAGGCTGCTGACCCTTTTGAGGAGCATGATGCTGACAATGAGAAGCAGGGGTGTAAGAAAAATAATACTACTTTTTAGTAAAGAAGGCTTTCTTTGCTGCTGCCTTCTTTTTAGCTGGGTTGGCAGTGGATCTAGAAAGCCTATTCAGGGTAGTGTTCTCAGATTCTAACTGAGACGCTTTGTCTTGCCAATCATTGACAAAAAGGTTTTCACCGGTGCAAGGAATATTACCCAACTTATCCTGAACCCATTGTTCAAGATCCGATACTTGCAGCCATGCAATTCTGTGTGCACCAATGCAGATCTGGTGCACTCAAAGCGATCAAAAGTTGCCCTATTGACAAACTTTGAGAAGTTCTGAACATGTTTGATTAGGGTGAGGTAGTCTGCTCTCTTATCAATAGGGCGAAGAGGAACCACTGATTCTAAATTCCTAGTCACCTCTTTAAGAATCATACCCACGTGGAGTATGTAGGAACTAATTCTGGCTATTAGCATGGAAGCCTGAATGCAACGTCGACCAAAAGCATCAAGGGTTCTGGATTCCCTACCCGGAGGGTTAGAGGAATGTGTCTTCGTGCTTTTGATTTGACGCACTGCCGATTCTACTACCATTGAATGATGCGGCAATTGTGTCTTTTGAAATCCGGGACATTCCAGTACCCGGAACATGGTATCGAGCCTTCAAGTATGTGGAGAAATAGTAAGGAGTGTCTCTCACATATGGAGCATGAGGTCATGGAGAATGCGGTGAATGGGAAATGTAGTCACTTCCTTAAGAGCTGTTGGGTACTAGAGAATTTCCAATTCTTCAGCTCTAGGCTCTCTCTCTGATGTTACTGTTATGGAAAGACATGTCCTCTGGTGGGGACATGCAATGTTGCGGAGACGGAGGCGGGTCCTCTGGTGGACTTTGTAGGCCTCGAGTATTGGCCGATTCATCATCTGACGAATCCAATTCCAAAGACTCGAAGTATCAATGGGCGGGGTGTTCGTGCTCTGCCAGAACTTGGTACCGATCAAAGTCTGTGCTTGGAGTCTGTTTTGCCAGAACTTCAGTACCAGAAATGGACTAGAGGGCAGGCATGGGTGGTAGCAAAGCGAGTAGGATGTAACCCGATGTGATTTGCATCAGTACTGAAGACAGTGCCGGCGTTTGTAGAACAGACTGTAAAGGTTTTACTGGAATAGAGGCTGCCAATAAGGCCGCTAAGATCCGCTCGATAGCCAGGATGGGCTGATCCAAGGAGCTTGCCGATGCTTGGGTATTGGTACCAGAATAGCAGGTCACGATCCCTGAGCACGGCACCAGGAGATCTCCAGAGGTGGAGGCCTCGGGAGCATCCTGGGACCCCTCGATGGTTTTGGAGAAAAGGTCCTCCCAGGGCGGTTGTTTGGGTGGTGTACCCCTCTACAAGACAATGCTTAAGGCATCTCGCTTAGGAGGAGATCTATCCTTTTGGGGGGGGGGGAGCAGCCAGTCTTTGATGAAGACTTATATTTCAATACCTGAGGTCCATTGGAGAAAGACAATGCCCTCAATGATGTCAATGCTAAAGAGACGACGTCTGAGACAAAGATGGTGCCTAGCTTTGCAGCCCGATTCTGTAGGCCTCTCTTCGTCATTTTCCTGCACAGAGGACATGGTTAGTGGTCAGGACCTAGGCAGTTTAGACACCAGTCATGGTGGTCGAGATGGTACTGCCATACTTAGAACATTTCTTAAAACCACTAGTGGGTTTTCCATTGTGTCAGTGACAAAATGGAAGGTCTGGGCCTAATATGGCATTGATGCGCCTGAAAAAAGTAAATCTTTCTTCTTTTTTTTTTAAGAAAGAAAAAGAACCGACAGGAAGGCAGACGTGAACCACAAAAATATGAAAAAGCGTAGTTACTCACCTGTAAGAGGTGTTCCCCAGGGACAGCAGGAATCAGTCCTCACATATGGGTTAAGTCAGCGCCTACGAAGCCTGCGCGGAGCAAATCCCCAGCTTTCAAAGAAAGCGTTTGGGAGTTGCCTCCAAACACGCGTGGTCCACTTCCCACCCAAAGGGGCCATCTTGCTCAGTCAAATTGTGGCAGGCTATGGCCTAGAGTAATCTGCAAATATGAAAGGCCTGTAAGTTAGGCCTGGATCCCAACCCCCATTATAGCTAGAAAAGAACCAAAAATCTGTGAAAAATGAGAAAACTGTTTTAAACTGCTTAATAAGAAGTTTTACATGAATTCATAAGTCTTTCATTATTCTCTTGTGTGCAAAAGAAAGAAATGTTTCAATACATGCATTCCTGGAGCTAGGGATAACCTTGCAGTAGAGAAGTATCAAACCTAGAAACTGCACCATTGTTAGAACAGTCCTAAAGGAGGGGGCTGGTTGCTAGGCCCCGGAGGGATTTCTAATTGGACAGGTGCAGGGGGTGTTGGAGCCAATAGGAAGTTTGCATGTATCAAGCTGGAACCAATAGAAAGTTCTCATGTATCAAACAGAAGAAAAGGGTATAAATGAGTATGTCTCTGTAAAAACTTTGCTCAGTTCCTTTTGAAGCTTTGACTGACTGGGCCTGTGCACAATAAATTGGCTTGGATATTTTGAACTGACTCCTGGTTTTATTTATTGCATGCTTATCGGCTGCTACATATTCTTGGTGCGTTGGCCGGGAATGTGCGAGCAGGGGATGGTATGCAAGTGAATATACCACGACTTCTCGCCTCAAAGGTTTGGTCCGGTTGGAACCATGTCTGTCCGACCGCAGGGGAACTTCTCAGGCGCCGCCGATCCCTTTGTATCGGAGAGGGTTCCGCCTTGCCTCGGCAGGCCACTGGGTCCAGCTGGCCAACACCTCATAACTTGAGGGGAGTCCAGGATCCAACCCAAGAACTGGTTTGGTATCGGGAACTGGATCCGGTGAGTAGATATTTTCTTGTTTAAAAGTCAGTGCAGCCTGGGGAAAAAGTCTTGCATGAGTATATGCAAGACTGATTTGGTATAGACTAACTGGGAAAATCTCGCATGAGTATGCGCGAGACAAGAGAGCCCGATCACCTCTCATAAGGGCGGTCCTAGTACGCTCCGCATAAGTGAAAGCGGAAGCCGAAGCCATCGACCCTTCTTGTTTGGAATAGTCAGTTAGTCAGAAAACCTGGGCACTTGAAAAATGATTTTTTGTTGAAATATGATTGCTTGTGTGATTGAGAGGTCTTGAAATACAGACCGAGCGAGAGTGGACTTCTGAGTAGCGCAGTTCCTGGCCAGGCGACTGCGCCCAGGTCGCGAAAAGGAGGAAGCGTTTGGTGTTTGTCTGTCCTTACTGTGTATATGATTTTAGTTATCTGTTGAAACCGCGAGTTTCCCTTCTGGTATAAATGTGAGATTATTCTGTTGGGTAATTTGTGGAACAGTTTACCGATTAAGAAATAGTATTAAGCAGAAAAGAAGACAGAAGGAAACAAACTCAGAAGTCACTTTTTCAGTAAAGAAGCTGTCTCATTCATTCCTGTTTTTTTTTCTTCCGCACAGCCTGAAACTGGCTGGCTAGAGAAGGGGTGTGTCTGGAGAAAGGAATGTGCAGTGTCTTTTTAACCCTGTGAAGGCTTAATCTCAACACTTTGCAGCTGGGTTAATTTGTGCTTATTTCAGGAAAATTGTACCTGTTTTATTCAATATGTTTTAATAGTGATGTTCCTTCTGCTATGGTCATGTATTATATATCATTTAATAAGAATGTTTAGTCAGGATTGTGGATCCCGACAGTTTTGGGCTTAGCCTGGAAAGGGTTAAGTTCTTATTAACCCCTTTTGAGTTCCTGTACTTCTACGGACCAAGTGAAAAGGATTTCTTTAGGGTTATAGGTATAATGCATTTGTGGGCTTAGCCTTGTGTTATTTATGATCAAATCTTCAGTAAGCACTGTAATGGTTTAAATAGGAAATGATAGATAAATTCAGGAAACTGCTTTTGTTTTCCCTTTGTCCTACGAAGTAGAGGTTAAGAACCCTGACAGGACTATGAAGCATCCCGAGCCAGTAGTACCAGATCGCGACTTGAAAGTGAATTAAATCCTGAGTGAATAAGGAGTTCATCGTGCTTGAATTCTAGTTCCTGATATACTGCGGCAAGCACCTCATAGAAGACATACTTATTGTTAATAAAAATAAAATAGGAAGAAAAAGGGGTGTATATGTATTCCAGATATCCACCCACTTTATGAAAAAAGTATTCGGAATGTCTTTTGAATATCTGCTTCCTAAAACTGTAAGATTTAAAGTAATTTCTTTTGCAGAGACATGCTGATTACGGCTGGCAGTTAGTTTTCATGCCAAGTAATTTTATTCCAGTCATACGGTATGTGGCCATCATGTTAGGAGCCATAGTTCTTTCTGTTGGGATTGTTGTTATAACATGTTGCAAAATAATAGTTTTATATTTTAAGGACTTTATCTAAATTGTTTTTATTTAGAATGAGCACACTTCCATTATGCTTAGTCCACAGGAAAATGCAGCCTGACTGGTGTGTGTGTGGGGGGGGGGGTCAGAGTCCACGCAGATTTTGTTGAAATGTATGACTAGGAATTTTAGCAAGGACTTTGCTGAAGACTACAGACTTAAAATGTCTCTGTCCCTATTAGAAATGCTCTGTGGAAGGGGATGGCCAGTGTTAGCTACTTCATGGCCCCGTAGTTTCCTGTGTTCATCAGATTGTACAGAGAATGTTCCCTGATCAGTTCCCCTACATAGACTCCTGGTTGAATGTTTGTGAGGAAAAAAAAAAACCTGCCCGTTTATTATCTTTATAGGCCAGTTCCCTCAGCTCTGCCACCACCCCGGGCAGAGCCTGGGGCGGGGGGGGGGGGGCTCCTCCCTGCAAATGTACCCCAAGTAGTTCACCAGCCACCTCCTCAGCAGAAGGACGTACACCCCCCTCTTGACCGAAAGCCCCGGCACAGTTTAAAGTACTTTGAGTGGGCCACAGTCCACCGATGACACTACAAGCAGGGATTCATTTGCCAGTTCAGGGTCACTCACAGCCAGCACCCGAGAACATGAAGTGGAACCCAGACAGTCCCGATTGCCGTATGCCTTCAGAAGTACAACTATCAGTAAAAGGAAGGGTCACGTTATCCCATTGCACTAGGTCCAGTGCCAGCTTTGCACTAGCCAGCTGACCAGCTTTGTTTCTGCCACTGATTTACTGAACTGAAAGCTGCATTATGCCTCCTACACTGAGGAACCTTAGGATTTGATTGAACTAATGAACAGTATTATGCAGACCCACCAGCCTTGATGGCCCCAAGTGGGATCCAAATAGTGCAGGCAGCCCTCACTATATACCCCATGCGATCCAGCAGCCCAGGAGAATTTGTGTATGGTAGATGCAGTTTTTGTCAGTCAGTCCCAGAGAGATATAAAACAGGAATTGCAGAAACTGGATGGATTTGCGGGCATGAATACAGCACAGTTAATGGAAGTTGTTCAGAAAGTTTGTGAATTGTGAAAATGAATGTGACAGAGAAAGTAAAGAAGAAAACAGATCTTCTTGCTGATACTTTAGTTGAATGACATGGAGGAGGTTTTCCTAATCGAAGGAGCAGAGGAAGTGGAAGGGGTCGTGAAAATGATCGGCCCCCACTGAGTGCGAATCAGTGCGCCCATTGCAGAGAAGGAGGACACTAGAGAAGTGAATGCCCGTATCTTGACTCCACCCCCAGGAGGGGAGGAGGGAGTACTTGATTTTAGAAAGAATAAACCGAGCACAGTGTTCCAGCAAGAGAGGGAAGCAGCTATAGAGTGAGTGGCAGCCGAAGAGGGCTATAGCATGGATGAAGACTAGGCCAGACCGGACTCCAAGTTTCCCTGGGTCCCCAGGAGCCTATGGTCAGTCTGAAAATAGGGGACCGATATATGGACTTTATGGGGGATCCAGGAGCAGAATACTAAAGCCAGTAGCCCCTTTGTTTTCTCGATGCATCACCATTGTCAGAGCTACTGGGGCTAAGGCCACAAAGCCTCTCCTGCAGAACCGCATGTGTGAACTAGGGGGACAGAAAATAACGCACCAGTTCCTGTATATGCCCGAGTGCCCTATTCCACTTCTGGACCGAGATCTGCTTGCTAAGCTCCAGGCACAAATATCCTTTGCTGAAGGGGGAGAAATGCAAATGACTGTGAACCCAAAGCCTGCTGGTTTGATGGTGCTGACTGTTCCCCAAGAAGAAGAGTAGCAGTTCTATAGTGCATCTCCAATCAAGCCAGCTAGTTCCTGTATACTCACCAACCTTATAGCCCCACGTGGAGTATGGGCAGAAGATAATCCACCTGGCCTAGCGAAGAACATAGCCCCTGTCATTGTCACCCTCAAGCCAGGAGCGGAACCAGTGCATGTGAAGCAGTATCCTTTTCCCCGACCAGCTAATGAAACTATTGAAGTATGGACTTCTCAAGGAGTGCCAGTCACCTTGGAACACCCCCTTCTCCCAGTTAAGAATCCTGGGACAGGGGATTACCACCCAGTACAAGATCTGAGGCGAGTGAATGATGCAGCTGAAACTATACACCCAGTGGTACCAAATCCTTATACTCTCCTGGGACTGATCCCCGCTGAGGCTACTCATTTTACCGTCCTGGACCTGAAAGATGCCTTTTTCTGCGTACGCCTAGCCCCCACCAGTCAACTTTTGTTCGCTTTTGAATGGCAAGACCCCATAACAGGAAGGCGGGGCCAACTCACCTGGACTAGATTACTTCAAAGATTTAAGAATTCACCTACTCTCTCCAGTGCTGTTTTAAATCAGGATTTTTTCAAGCTACTATGTGAACCCAGGAAAAAGGGTTCTTCTCCAGTATGTGGACAACTTGCTCATAGCCACCAACTCAGAAAGTGAATGTCTACAAGCCACCAGTGAACTCTTGCACCTTTTTAATGAGGCTGGATACAAAGTCTCAAGAGCCAAAGCACAATTATGTCAAACAAGTTAAATACCTAGGATTCCAGTTGTCCAGCAGAATTAGACGCCTGGGACCAGAATGCAAAGAAGCTGTATGCAGTATTCCTACTCCAACCACCAGGAGGCAAGTGAGAGCCTTCTTGGGTGCCGCAGAGTACTGTCGTATATGGATCCCCAATTTTGCGCTGCTAGCAAAACCATTGTATCAAGCTACCAAAGAAATGGAAAAGTCTCCATTGGAATGGGAACTTGAACAGGAAGCAGCCTTTTGATTTTTGAAAACCGCTCTGATGTTATCACCAGCTCTGGGTCTACCAGATGTCCAGAAAACCTTTCAGTCTCTATGTTCATGAGTCACAAGGAAATGTTCTAGGAGTGTTGACTCAATCTCTTGGATCTTGGCAACGACCAGTAGCCTATTTGTCAAAACAATCGGATGTAATTGCAAAAGGCTGGCCCCCTTGTTTGAGAGCTGTTGCAGCTACTGCCCTCCTAGTGAGCAATGCAGACAGGCTCACTTTGAGACAGAATCTTCAAGTTACTGTACCACACTCTGTTCTAACCATTATGAAACACAAAGGAAACTTCTAGCTAACAAATTCACGAATGTTGAAGTATCAGAGTATGCTGTGTGAAAACCCCCAGATACAATTGAAGGTCAGTCAAGCTCTGAATCCTGCTACGTTGTTACCAGTTGGTCTTGACCCCCCCCCCCCCCGATCATGACTGTTTAGAAACTATGGACACTATATTCTCAAGTCACCCTGATTTGACTGATGTTCCTTTGGAGAACCCTGGACGGACTTTCTTTGTAGATGGAAGCAGTCTTGTCGTCATTAATGGACATTGTTGTGTCAGATATGCAGTGGTGACCCTTGATCTGGTAGTTGAGTCCTCAGCCCTGGCCCCAGGAACTTCAGCACAGAAAGCTGAACTGATAGCTCTTACTAGAGCACTGACAATAGGAAAAGGGGCTCTGTCTAAATGTGTACCCAGATTCCAAGTATGCCCTTACAACCTTGCATGCACATGGGGCCCTGTACAAAGAATGAGGGTGGATAACCTCAGGAAGCAAGTCCATTAAGTATGGCCCCGAGATATTGACATTATCAGATGCATACTGCCTACAGATCTCAGAATTTAGGAAAAATAGAATGTATGAATAGAACCCCGAAATCTCAGTTGTCCAAACTTTGCCAAGAAGTTCTTCCTATAGCCCTTCTTAGGATATACTTAGCCCCTGCTAAGTCTTTAGGAGTTTCCCCTTTTGAGATTCTGTATGGGCGACCCCCGCCTATTGTATAAGAAATAAAGGGAGATATGGAGCAGATTAGATCTGAAATTACTAGACAAGAACTATTGGTTTTAAGTTCTGTTTTGCAGAGTCTTCATACGTGGGTACAAGACCAGCTGCCCATCCATCTAACAGAACCCCTGCATCCTCTCAAGCCTGGAGTCTCGGTGTGGAGAAAGACACCATTGACACCGCATTGGAAGGGACCTTATGTTGTCATCTTGTTAACCCCAACAGCAGTTAAAGTTGCAGAACTCGAACCCTGGATTCATCACAGTTGAATAAAGTCAGCAGCCATTGATAGCAATGTAGAAAGGAAGGCAGCTACAAAGATATTAACTATGTGGCAATGTTACCCTATACCCCAAGGTGATGCTGTTACACCAGTGTAATATATGATCTAATTAATGAGTGATTTAATTCTCACCCTTTCTCACTTGCGGGTGAGAATAATCAAAGGGGGGAATGTGGCAGGCTATGGCCTAGAGTAATTTGCAAATATGAAAGGCCTGTAAGTTAGGCCTGGATCCCAACCCCCATTATAGCTAGAAAAGAACCAAAAATCTGTGAAAAATGAGAAAACTGTTTTAAACTGCTTAATAAGAAGTTTTACATGAATTCATACGTCTTTCATTATTCTCTTGGAAAGGGCGGGGCTCTCGATGGCCGCGTCGATGCCGGGGAGTCGCCCGAGCGCTGGCCGACATACCCCGAGGTCCCCGGGGAAGGTCGATGGCGGCCCCTCGTGCTCGACGCCCCTGTCGTCGCTGGCGGAGCGGTGCCGCTCGAACCCGGTACCACCCTTGCGCAGGGCTGGGAAACCGGTGGCCCGGCGCGGGTCGAAGCGAGCGGCCCCGAGGGGAGGGAGGCCAGATGACCATCCTCGGCGCGGGGCGGAACCACCGACGCCCGCGCGCTTGAAGCGGGTACTACCCCCGCGCATGACCTGAACGTAGGGCCGTCAGACAATGTCGAGTCGATCGGCCCCCGAGGTGCTGAGGGCAGCGGCTGGCGATCCCCGGTGGGGAGCGGGTCACTCGACGCCGACGGGTCGGCACCGCCAAAGGCGGATACCACCCCCGTAGGAACGCCATACCAGCGCGAATCAGTCGGCCCCGGTGAGGAGCGGAACGCTCGACACCGACGCCGAGGGGTCAGTACCGCCCGAAGCGGGTACCGCCCATGCGCATGGCAGGAATGGAGGAACGCCAGGCTGGACCGAGTCGATCGGCCCCGGAGGCGCCGAGGAAAGCAGCCGACGATCCTCGGTGAGGAGCGGAGCGCTTGACACCGACGCCGGGGGCTCAGTACCGCCCGGAGCGGCTACCACGCCCGAGCATGGCTTGGATGTAAGGAGGTCAGACCCGGTCGAGCCGATCGGCCCCAAAGGCGCCAAGGACACCAGCTGACGATCCCTGGCGAAGAGTGGAACACTCGACGCCGACGCTGATGCCGGGGAATCGGCACCGCTCGAAACGGGTACCTCCCTCGGGCATGGCTCGGGAATGTTCTGTGAGGAGCGAACCTCAGGAACATCCCGAAACCCCGTAAATGCTTTGGAGCCCGAGGACTCCCGCCGGGGTATATCAGCCAAGGAGGACTTGAGGGGTTGGCCGGAGCCGTCGCCATGCCGCGCATGAGACTTGCCCCTCAAGACTTGGCTAGTCTTTACAGACTGTTGTGGGGTTACCTGATCCTGGGGAGAAGAACAACCCGACGACCGCGCCCTGGTCGCGAAGACGTCGTCGAGGGATACCCGAAAGAGGGAGGGTCTTCTTCCGACACTGTAGCCCGGGGAATCCGGGAAAGAGGGGTCAGGCCCCACACAGGAGAGGCACCAGGCATTGGAGTCCACGTTGAAAATTGAGTCCCCGCCGTGAGGCTGGGGGGAAGAAGGCTCCATGCCCCGGTCCTCAGCGCCCGGAGGGGGCGACGAAAATGAAATGAAAAATAATTAAAAGAAAGAAAAAAAAAAGGGGGGGGCACGGAGGTGCCACCGTCGGCGGGAAAAACCGCGACTACAGAAAACGGAAAAAATTTCTGCGGTGGCAGGAGGGATGTCCTGCCTGCTCCGCGGAAAACGAAAAACTGGGGAGAGGCAGTTGGAAGGGCGGGAAGCCACCGCGCAGGCACGGGGTATGCTCCCAAAGGCTTTCTGATTGGATGCTGGGGAGCATTCCCGTGCGGGCTCCGTCGGCGACGTCTCCCACGTGTGAAGACTCATTCCTGCTTGTTCCTGGAGATACTACAGACCGGTGAGCCTGACGTCAGTACTGGGAAAAATGGTAGAAACCATCATAAAGAACAAAATTGCTGAACGTGTAGATAGTCATGGCTTAATGGGAGACAGCCAACATGGCTTTAGACAAGGAAGAGCCTGTCTTACTAATCTGTTATGTTTTTTTGAAGGTGTG
The DNA here is from genome assembly GCA_033557465.1 of Ichthyophis bannanicus. NCBI lineage: Eukaryota > Metazoa > Chordata > Amphibia > Gymnophiona > Ichthyophiidae > Ichthyophis > Ichthyophis bannanicus. The sequence continues at coordinate 464,037,538 of CM066033.1, read as the reverse complement.
AATAAACAGGTAGACAAAGGTGAGTCGGTTGATACAGTGTATTTGGACTTTCAGAAAGCCTTTGACAAGGTAGCTCATCAGAGACCTTTGGCAAAACTAAAGAGTCATGCGATAGGAGGCAGTGTACTATTGTGGATCGGGAACTGGTTAAAAGATAGAAAGCAGAGGGTAGGACTAAATGGCCAATTTCCCAATGGAGAAAGGTGAATAGTGGTGTATGCCAGGGATCTGTGCTGGGTCTGCTGCTTTTTGACATATTCATAAATGACTTGGAAAAGTGAATAACGAGTGAGGTTATCAAATTTGCAGATGACACAAAATTATTTAAAGTTGTTAAAACCCATGAGGAATGTGGAAAATTGCAAGAGGATCTTGATAAATTGGAAGACTGGGCATCAAAATGGCAGATGAAATTTAATGTGGACAAGTGCAAAGTTATGCACCTAGGGAAGAACAACCCAAACTACGGTTACACGATGCAAAGTTCCACATTAGGAACCACAACTCAGGAAAAAGATTTAGGCGTCATTGTGGGTAACGTTAAAACCCAGTGTGCAGCGGCAGCCAAGAGAGCAAATAGAATGCTAGATATCATAAGGAAAGGAATGGAAAATAAAATAAAGGATATTATAATGCCCTTGAATATTGTGTGCAATTCTGGTCGCTGTATCTTAAAAAGGATATAGCGTTATTAGAAAAGGTTCAGAGAAGGGCCACCAAAATGGTAAAGGGGATGGAAGGATACCCCTATGAAGAAAGTCTAAAAAGGTTAGGGCTCTTTAACTTGGAAAAGAGATGGCTGAGGGGAGATATGATAGAAGTCTATAAATTAATGAACGGAGTGGAATGGGTAAATGTAGATCGATTGTATACGTTATCAGAATATAGAAAGAGTAGGGGACATGCAATGAAGCTACAGGGTAAACTATTTAAGACAAATAAGAAAATATTTTTTCACTCAATGTGTAATCAAACTCTGGAATTTGTTACCGGAGGATGTAGTAAAGGCTGTTAGTGTAGCTGGGTTTAAAAAAGGTTTGGGCAAGTTCCTGGAGGAAAGGTCAATTAACCATTATTAAAAAGGGACCCAGGATATCATTGCTTGACCCAATACAAGCATTGTGGAACCTGTGTCTTTTGGGGAAACAGCTAGGTATGCACGACCTAGATCGGCCACTGTTGGAAACAGGATACTGGGCTTGATGGACATTGGTCTGACCCAGTATGGCATATCTTATGTTCTTATGTACACCGCCTTGAGGAGAATTCCGTGTTGGACTACGAATGAGCACAGGTCTGGCGCTTCTCGGCAGAGGACACGGGATCCCGTGCCCCCCTGTTTGTTCACGTAAAACATGGTGACTTGGTTGTCAGTCTGGACTAGGACGGAGCTGTGACTCAGGGATTTCCAGAAGGCCCTCAGGGCAAGGCGGATCGCACGCAGCTCCAACAGGTTGATCTGTAAGGCACTCTCGTCCGGAGATTAGACGCCCTGGGTGTGAATCCCCTGGCAGTGGGTTCTCCAGCCCAGCAGAGAGGCATCTGTGATGAGGACCCTCGCATGCTGAGGGACCTGAAAAGGCATTCCCGCTTGCAGGTGGCGGGGGACTGCCACCACTGTAGGGACTGTGCCAGGGGTACAGTGACTCTGATCTTGTCCTGGAGGCGCCCCGTCGCCTGGGACCATTGGTCCGAGGCACCACTGCGGGTTCCGCATGTGTAGGCGGGCATCTGGGGTGACATGGACTGTGGAGGCCATGTACCCGAGGAGGTGCAACAGGAGTCGTGCCGGTACCGAAGAGCGGCACTGTACCCTCCTGGCCAGTGCCATCAGCCTGTTGACTCTGTCTGTAGGCAGGAAGGCCTTGGCTGGGAGCATATCAATCCTTGCCCCGATAAATAAAGAGACATCCCGGTGAAGGCGAGTGTCTGGAGACACCTCATCTCTCGACTCCCAGACGGAGTTATCCGAGTAGGACAGGTGGCAGTCCTTGGGCCCCAAGGGGTCGGGCCGCTCCGACGCTCGTTGGCTTGCCGGTGACGATCTCCGCCCTGAAGAACAGGAGATCAAGCGGGACCTCAGCCGAGGATCTTCTCGGGCCTGTAGGGCTTCGAGGATCAGTACGGCCTCCGGGGTCGACTTTGTTGTCGAGTTCCCAGTGGTCAGGGCAGAGGAATCAGACATACCGGACACTATTGCCCTTTGCTGCTTTAGGAAGACAATGATCTTGCGTTCCAAGGAATTCATCCTGGATGTGAGCCCAGATGGTTCTGCAGCCTCCGGCTCGGGCGCCGATGGAATCGGGGCTGACGCCAGTTCCCCCGGAGGGGAGTCCTCGACTAGGACAGGACGCACTGGCCAGGGCTGCTCTGTGGCCAGTTCCTTTCGAGAGAGCTTGATTGGGCGCTCCTTCCCCGACGCCTTGGGTTGACACTCGAGGTTCCCTGACCGGCCCTGTGAGGGACCTGGTCTTTCTGAACCAAACAGACGCAGTCGTCGAGGAAACTTTTCTTCTTTTAGGTTCCCCCGAGGAGGACCCCCTCTCCGAGATCCTCGATGCCGCTCGGGTTCGGAACGCTCCTCCCAGGGCGTGGAGGTCTCGGACGAAGTCCTGGCTTTCGGAGGCATAGGGATATCAGGGAAAATCTTTTCCTGCTGCTGCTTGTGGCTTTTCAGGGCCTTTGAGGACATAAGTTTGCAAAGGCCACAAACCGCCAGGTCGTGGTCTGGACAGAGGCACCGGAGGCAGCAGTCGTGCGTATCGTTGAGGGACATAATTTTACCACACCTATCGCACTTTTTGAACCCACTGGTAGCCATGGAGAGAAAAAGGGCCTCTGCAAGGTCGAATACATTTAGGGCTCCCAGCGAGAAAAAACAAGGGCGGAAAACGCCCAAAGAAAATAAAAGAAAAAAAGCTGACCCGATACTGGGGTACCAGGGGCGGGCAGGAAGGGTACCGGTGTTAACCGGAAGAAAACAACAGCCAAATGGCAAGAAGAAAAGCACTATTTTCCAGGACAGAGAACAAGACAACGTTTGAAGGGCTCCGCAAAAAAAAAGAAGACTGAGCAAGATGGTTCATTTGGGCGGGAAGCGGACCACGCATGCGTGGAGGCAACTTCCAAACGCTTTCTTTGAAAGCTGGGGATTTGCTCCACGCAGGCTCCGTCGGAGCTGACATAACCCATATGTGAGGACTGACTTCCTGCTTGTTCCCGGAGAAACAGAAATTTTCTGTGGAGGCAGGATTTGCTTTCTGCTGGCTCTGCAAAAAAACAAAGAAGGGAGAGTGGGAAAGGTGGGAAGACAGCTACGCAGGCGCAGTGGGATGCTCTAAAAAGCTTTCCTATTGTACACTGGGGAGCGCTCCCACGTGGGCTCCATTGGTGCCGACGTCACCCAAAAGTGAAGATTACATTCCTGCTTGTTCCTGGAGATTAGCAGCTAGATTAGCCACCGTAACTACTGTCGCATGAAGGCGGTGGGAACCTACCCACATGGGGGGGGGGGGGGGCGGGGAGTGTAAAGCCTGCCTGAAGATAACAAAAAGAAATACAGTCTGCTATCCAGGAGGAGATGGCTTGCTTAGAGGCAGGTCTGCCTGGATTGTTCAGGTTAAAAATGACAAAAAGCTGAGAAGACCCTATTGCCTAAACCTCAAAGAGATTACGGAGTACCGCTTGCCCGAAAGCACTGTCCCTACGGGACTCCCTCTCGAGGCAATAGTGGTCCACAAAAGTCTGGCTTGAAGACCAAGTAACGGCCCGGCAGATGTCTGCCAACAGAACAGAACAGAAGTGAGCTACTGATGCGGCCTTCGCCCTGACCCAGTGGGCCGTGACTCGACCCTCCAGGGAGAGGCCGGCTGCCCTGTACGCCCAGACGATACAGTCTGCCACCCAGATGGACAACGTACGCTTAGTGACAGGCAACCCCAATTTATTAGGGTCAAAGGAAATGAAGAGCTGAGAAGCCCTTCTATTCCCCTGCGTACGTTCAAGGTAAAAGGACAGCGCCCTTCTACAATCTAGGGTATGCAAGACAGTCTCTGCCCTACTGGCGTGTGGCCTGGGAAAGGACGTTGGAAGTACCACCTCCTGATTGAGGTGGAAGGAGGACACTACCTTTGGAAGGAACTTAGGATGAGTCCGCAAGACTACCCTGTTCCTATAGAACCTGGTATACGGCCTATCCGAGACAGGGCCTGAAGTTCACTCACCCGCCTAGCCGAGGTGAGTGCCACAAGGAACAACACCTTCCAGGAGAGGAAATGTAAATGGCAGGTTGCCATCGGCTCAAAAGGTGGGCGAGTCAGTTGCTGCAAGACCACATTGAGATCCCACTCAGTGGCCAGTGGACGAATAGGAGGCTTAAGCAGAAGCAAGCCTCTGAGAAAGCGAGACACCAGAGGGTGGGCTGAGAGAGATTGTCCATCCACCGGCAAGTGGTGAGCTGAGAGGGCACTGAGGTGAACCCAGACAGAGTTGGACTGAAGTCCTAGGTTGGAAAGGTGGAGCAGGTATTGTAACACCATCTGGACAGAGCAGGAGAAGGGGTCCTCTTGCTGTTGAGAACACCAAGTAGAGAACCTACGCCACTTTAGGGCATGGGCCTTCCTAGTGGAATGCTTCCTGGAGGCCAACACCACCTCTTCAACCTCCCTTGATAGGAGCAAGGGAGCAAGGACTAGCCTTTCAGCAGCCAGGCCATCAAATTGAGGGATTTGAGGTTGGGATGCAAGAGGGACTCCTGATCCTGAGTCAGAAGGTCGGGTTGCAACCACTGTTCCCTCTAAGCTGTGCGCGTGTGCGCGTGCACACACCTCGCTGAGCGAGCGCACATACTTTACAACAGAGCGCACAAAAATTACGGTTCTGATTCTGATAGAAAACAACACAGACGTCTTCAAATTTAAAAGTTGTTATGTATTTATGGTTTTCACAAGTTCTACAATGTTTTCTAGTGCAATCAATGTGGTGTACATACTGTATTCTGATGTGTAGTCAAATTTTAAAGTATATAACTCCGAGTGTCGTTATGTGGCGCACAAAAATTTAACCTTCCTTCAAAAGCTGCACACAGCGATATTTTATGCGCACACAGCCTACAGAAAATTAGAGGGAACATTGGCTGCAACCCCAGAGAAAGTGGAGTATCCACTGCCAACTGCAGAAGAAGAGGGAACCACGGCTGCCTGGGCCACCTAGGGGCTATCAGGATCACCGTGGCTCGGTCCTGCTGGATTTTGAATAGAGTCCGGGCCACCAGAGGTGTGGGAGGAAAGGCATACAGCAGGCTCTCTGACCAGGGGATCAGGAATGCATCTGGCGCTGTCCTCAAAGGATGCGGTTGCCTGGAACAGAACCTGGGTAGGTGCCTGTTCAGCGGACTGGCAAAAAGATCCATGGTCGGAAGATCCCACTTCAGAAAGATCTGTTGAACTACCAGAGGATCCAACTGCCACTCGTGAGGCTGCAGGAGTCTGCTGAGTCTGTCCGCCAGGTAGTTTTCCTGGCCTGGGAGGTAGACTACCCTGAGGGTCATGCCCTGAGTGACAGCCCAGGAGCAGAGAGCTTGTGCTTCCAGGCACAGAAGTCTGGATCCTGTGCCTCCCTGCTTCTTGACGTAGAACATAGCCACCTGGTTGTCCGTCTGAACTAGGACAGACTGGTGAGACAGGATATGAGAGAAAGTCCGTAAGGCTAGTCGAATGGCCCTCAATTCCAACAGGTTGATCTGCTGGGCGGCCTCCCACGGAGACCACAGGCCTTGGGTGCAGGCTCCCTGGCAGTGTGCCCCCCAGCCCTGCAGGGAAGCATCGGTTGTCAGTACCTGAGTGTGTGGGGAGGCCTGAAAAGGAACACCCCTGACCAAATTTGGGATATGCCTCCACCAGCGTAAGGAGTCCACCAAGAGTTTGGACACCTTTATTCTGTCGGACAATTTCCCTGTGGCCTGCAGCCACTGCGCCCTGAGGTGCCACTGAGCTGGCCTCATGTGTAGCCGGGCATGTGGGGTGACATGCACTGTGGAAGCCATGTGACCTAAGAGCCGGAGGAAGTGTCTGGCCGAGACCAGAGAGTTCGCCCAAAACTGGCCGGTCAACTTGATCAGCCTGTGAGCTCTGTCCACAGGCAAATAGGCCTTTTCATGGATGGTATCCAACCTTGCCCCTATGAATTCCACGTCCTGTGAGGGGACCAAAGTGGACTTTGGGAAGTTTATAACGAACCCCAGGTGCTGAAGCAGGGATATGGTTCTGCAGGTGGCCTGCCTGGCCTCTTGAGGAGACTGGCCCCTGATTAGCCAGTCGTCCAGGTAAGGGAACACAAAGATCCCCTGGTTCCTGAGGTAGGCCGCAACCACCGCCAGGCATTTTGTAAAAACCCTGGGGGCGGAGGTGAGGCCAAAAGGAAGCACTCTGTACTGGAAGTGCTTTCCTCCCACCACAAATCTGAGGAATTGTCTGTGACTTGGATGGATGAGGATGTGAGTATAAGCATCCTTCAGTTCTAAGGAGCATAGCCAATCTCCCTGCTGGAGGTAGGGCAGTATTATTCCAAGGGTAAGCATCTTGAACTTTTCCCTCTCCAGAAACTTGTTCAGATTTCTCAGGTCGAGGATGGGTCTGAGGCCTCCTGTTCTTTTTGGTACCAGGAAGTACCTCGAGTAGAAGCCTTGCCCTTCCAGGTGGTGAGGCACCGGTTCCACCGCCTGGTCCCTTAGTAGACCTTCCAACTCCTGAAGGAATAAGTTTCTGTGCAGAGGGGGTCTTGGAGGCTCCCCTGGAAAGTAGGAGGGGGGTATCTGGGTGAAGTGGAGCAGATAGCCCCTTTCGATGATGCTTAACACCCAAGTATCCCCTGTGATGGTTGGCCACCTGTCTGCGTACAGGGTCAGCCGACCTCCTGTGCCCTGGAGAGGAGGAGAGGCTATGCTGGCATAGTCAAAAAAACCCTCCCTGCTGAGCAGGAGCCGGAGGCTTGGGGGCCTTCTGCCTACGGGGCCCATGACCCTGCCCATTAGTCTGCTGGCCCTGTTGGGGAGCTGCAGAGGCCTGGTAGTGAGGGTAAGGTTTATAGGCAGCGGTCTTCCTCGGGTAAAGGGTCTTTTTCCCCGAGCCCTTCTTCTTCTGAGAAGGGGCAGAGGTTTTCCTGGACAGCCTTGTCCGGGTAAGAGTCTCGGTCTCGAGTTCTGCATCCAGGTTCTGGGCTTCCCTGCCGGGAGGCACCGAGGAGTGCATCTTCTGACTCTTCAGGCGATTCATGGCTGATTCCACAACCATGGAATGGTGCGGTAGCTGTGCCTTTTGAAACCTGGGGCTCTTGCAGACTCGATAGATGGAATCGACCCGCTTGCTTAGAACCGGCATCGAGGGCGGCGCCTCCCACATGCAGAAGAGCAACCGCTCCAGCATCGGAGGAACCGGGACAGTAAAGGCCTCCTTGGGAGGAGAGTCATACTGCAGAGCCTCAAGCTCCTTGGCTCGAGGCTCCTCCTCGGGGTCCACAGGGAAAGCACAGTTACTTACCTGTAATAGGTGATCTCTGGGAACAGCAGGAATAAGTCTTCACATATGGGTACGTCGGTACCGACGGAGCCCGCGCAGGAACGCTCCCCAGCGTCCAATCAGAAAGCTTTTGGGAGCATCCCTCAGCGCCTGCGTGCTGCCTTCCCGCCTTTCCAACTGTCTCTCCTCAGTTGAGTTTTATAGCTGAGACAAGAGAGAGAGAGAGGAAAGAAAGATAGATAGAGAGATATAACTCCTAGGGGAGGTGGGTGGGTTGTGAAGACTTATTCCTGCTGTTCCCAGAAATCACCTGTTACAGGTAAGTAACTGTGCTATCTCCAGGAACAAGCAGGAATGAGTCTTCACATATGGGGACTCCCAAGCTAAGATGCCTGGAGCCTCCACAAGTTGGAGATAGAAAAATGCTGCACTTCATATGGCCAGGCATCCAGAGGATGGAGGGCAGGAGTTAATAAGAGAGGAGCTGTAGGAAAAAACAGCTGACCCAAGATAGGACTACAGGCAAGGAGTCCTTGTATATGTGATACTCATCATGAATATATTGAAATGAACAATCACAATATGGACCTTACCTACTGGATTGCAGGAAGTAGAGAGGTTGATGGAATCTACTGGGGATCCAGTAGAGGAATCTTCAAGGTGACCTCACTGACATAAAAGTGAAGGTCAAACTGTAGAAGTGACAGGAGACCCCAGGAATCAACTGGGGTAGTACAAAAAACAGTAGGTCTTTATTGGAAAGCTTTATGGAAAAAGCTGAAAACTCTTTTGGCTACAGAGTTATTGATAGTCAAGAGCAAAAGAGGAAGACTGACCGATTTTGACAAAAAACTGGCCTAGTCCTTGAGGGAAGAAGGGGTATAGAGAAAAACCCCGTATTCCCAAGGAAGGACAGATGTTCGAGGAGTTGAAAACCTGAGATCCACTGAAGATCCCCCATGTCTCTCCTAACTGACGAGAGGTAGGAAGATAAAGGAATAGGGAGCTTCAGGGATACCTGAACCTAGGGTTATGGTAAAACCTGTCAGTACCACAGCAGTGGTTGTGTGCATAATAGCCTAAACATACTGAGGAATAGTATGAACATGTGTAAGCCCGCTGTCTGGAACAGATAGGAGGGAAAACACCTTTATGAGCACAGACAGTTAGAGAGATAAGTATGTGAATACATATCCATCTAAACTAAAGGAAGTATCTCGACAGATACACACAGATATATATATATATATATATGTAGATATATATATAGATATAGGGGTATATATATATATATACCTATGTGTATGGCGGGATCCAGGGGGCATAACATATGCACACATGGCTGACAGACATATGTATCTAAAGAAAGCATATAGACATATGTACATATATGAATATTGTGACATAGCGAGTCCTTTTAGTCAGGGAGAAACTCCCAAAGATCAGCAAAAAAGTGCAGGGCTGCAACGTAAACAACAGCACATGGCTGGTTGTCAGGGAAACCAAGCCCCAGAGAGAGAAACAGGCCCCTGCTATCAGTTCAGCAGAGAGTCACGGGGTAATTCTGAACACCTGCTGGGGGGTGGAGTCAGGCTTTACCCGAGGAAGCTGAATCATAAAGAGGGCCCAGTTAATGGAGAGAAGAGCAGAGCTGAGAGCAGAACAGAGAAGGAAGAGAGAGACGGAGACGAGGAAAGGTCAGATGCTGGGAGTGAGAGATACAGCAGGAGCAGACCTGGTCAGTGGAAGTCCTCTCTGGATTCTGAACGGGAGAAAAGGCCAGGAAGGCAATTGAATTACACTCTGCACAAGTCAGGTTGGGAACCTACAACAGTTTGTAAACCCCAGAGAAAACCTTATACAGCCAGAGTAAAAGGTAAGCCCAAGGGCTGGAAGTATAATAACCACTGTGGGTCTATTGATCAGGAAAGTTGGGGCTACGGTACAGGGGACTATAATGAGAATGGTTATTTAGAACTGTACCAAACCCCAGAGTTTATCCCAAGGCCTAGCGTGGGAGCGGGCGTGGCTCCATGGAGAACGGAGCAAACAATTTCTGCCTCAGAGGAGGAGGGCATGGAAATTGAGCCATCTTTTGTAAATAATTCGCTGGAAGCAATGGACTGTACGATTTCTATGGCAGAGGGAATAATATCTCTGTGTTAATGTTTGATGCTGAAGAAAGCTGCTTTATTTTGTCCTTTTTGTCTGCCAGAAGTGCAAGAATTTATGTTACCTTTTATCCTGGTGAAATCCACCCCGGGAGGGGAATAAATCCCTTTTTGCTTTATCAACTTGAGTCACACTACTCTTCATTGAGCTATCAAAGGAAATACATTTCCCTACATGCAGTTCTACAGGATATAGTAAACCTCAGTTCAAGAAGAAAACTTAACCTCCTTAAGCCCTACCTACCTACAGGTACTGGCAAGGGGGGAACATCACAATATATAGGTCTAAAGATAAATGTCTGCAATTAAGCAGACAGAGATATGTCTGCAGGAAGCTTCACATGGGAGATGTGAAGAGGAATGATTCATCTTATAACAAGAAGGTGGAACCTACTTGAGAAGATATAGAGAATCTATTCCCTCTGGTTAAGATGGAGCAGGAATGCTATCCAGGGAAATAACCAGGATAGTTGCGAGAGACAGAGGATAATATTAGTCTGTAAACAGCAAGTCCTGAGTGCGGTAGAACTCTAACATGGTGAATGGACAGAACACGCATAGGAAGAGACACCAGTTAGACCCACTTGAGGGACAAGGAGTGGGGTATCATGCGTTATTTAGTTAAATATGTGCTGTCCATGAGGATTAGGATAACATGAGGACAAGCTGCAGGGAAAAAGAGCATATTTCCTGTAGGAATTTGGGAACTCCTTAGACTGTCACGTAGAGAAGGCTTATGTCCTTTATTAAAAGAAAAAAGAAAGGTGTAAAGAACCCTCACTGTCATGGGGAATGACTGAGGAAGCCTTTTTCAACATATAAGATAGTCTTTAGAGAAAAAAAACCCTTATGCTCTCTAGCAAGGGCCCATAGTGGAAAGCTTCTCTGTAGGATTGCAGAGAGCATTATGCAGGAGAGTTGGGAAATAATACTGGCTGTTGAAGACAACCAGCTGCCTCAACTGTACTGCCAACTCCAAGGATTTGGAGATGGCAGAAAGAAGTTATAAGGATTATCCAAGATAGATGGGTACTATCTTGGAAGCACTACTAAGGCTAGACAGAAAGTAGTAGAAGACTAGCCAATCATTGAAACTCCTGCATGGGCAGCTGCTGAATGGCACAGCATAGAGAATCTTTCTGTTTTTAACAGAGAGAACAGACAGAACAAGAGGAGAATATCCAGTCCCTGTCTGACGAGCTGCCCGGATGAGAAAAAGGGGGTTTACTCAAGAGAAAAAACTCTACACTGGAATGGAAAGGAAGACTGGAAAGGCTAAGAAAGCCTTCCATTGGTATGGTACCACTCTACAGGGGAAACCCTGGAAAAGAGGGTAGAGAAAATAGGAGCTGAAGGGTGACTTGCCATAAGGTAAGTCTGTAGAAGGAAAATTCATGGAGGTACAGAAAAACTATCATGAGATAGATGGCAAACCTCTCTTCATTGTAGGAAGAGGAGGAAACCTGTGACCCATAGACATGAATATCCTGACAGCTCAGCATACCTAAGAGTAAGTGGATGTCCTGGAAACAGGAATCCAATGTAGAGGTTTAAATGAAAAAACAGTGAAAAAACTTTTACTGAGAAGAAGTGAACTGTAAGGGATTAATTAGAACCCTATTTAGGGTTAATTTCCCTGGCTTGAGTTTGGATTCTTCAGACCAGGACAAGGTTTCCCTTGTTTGGGAACATCTGTATGATGGGCAGGAGAAGAATAAAACCTTCTTCTTTTTGGGAAAGAAGGTTTGGTAGGGCATTTCCTACCTGCTGGAGAAGGAGAAGGCTTAGGATGGCCCTCAGAAACAGGGAAGTCAGTGGAGCAATGAGCAACCTGACGTAAAGACTCCCTATTGAAGAGATTTTCTCCAGTACAAGGAGTATTACCCAGTCTCTGCTGTGCCCATCTGTTCAAGTCTGAAGCTTGGAGCCAGGCTCTACGTCGTGCTCCTATGGATATAGCAGAGGTTCTGCTAACAGACTCAAAAGAGTCTAAGGAAGCACAAGAAAGAAAGCAAGAGATATCCTGGCTATGACTAAGAAGTAAAGAATAGTCTGCAGCCTTGGGCTCTGATAGAAAAGGAGTCAGAAGAGATAATTTCTTTGTGACCTCCTGAAGGGATAGACTCATATAAAAAAATATATGAGAGAATCCTAGATGCCAGCATAGATGTTTGGAAGGTTTGACGTCCAAAAGCATCCAGTGTTCTAGAAGCACGACCTGGCGGATACGAAGAATGCTTCTTCTTGCTTTTTAGCTTCCTCATTGCTGATTCCACTACAATGGAATGATGGGGAAGTTGAGTCTTTTGAAACCCTGGAGAGGGGGGCACCTGATACAGAAGATCAGTTGCTGTAGAAGGTGAGGAAACCCTTAAAGGTGTTTCCCATATTTTCAAAAGAAGATCCTGCAAAGAATGATGTAAGGGAAGCATTATAGTTTCCCTTTCCCCAGAAGAACCTTGTGTAGGATTATAGCCAGGGATAGGAATAGCAAGGAATGTTGCCATGTCAAGGAGAAATTTCTGAAAAGAAGGATCTCCAATGGGAACAATCCCTGGACAGGCTAATCCTGAAGAGCTAGCGTGGGCACCGGAGGATGTACCGGGCCGGTGCAGAAAAGGAGCTCTACTGGCGGATATGGCTTGAGACAGTCAGTACTGCATCGTCCATGCCAGGTATCGACTCCAAACTGGGTATCGAAAGGAGCGATCCCGGTGAAAAAGGCATGGAAGGAGCTGGTCCCGATGATACTACAGGTACCGGCATCGATACCGATAGCGGTGGCTGTGCTGGAATCGAAGGCGATACCGACATCGAAGCAGTCATCGGAGGCTGCTCAAACGGTACCGAGGTAACCAAAAACCCTTGGTGATTATCCTCGGTACCGAGCATCCGGAATCGGTAAGCGTCGGTACCCAGTCTTCCAGACTAGATATCGACTCTAGACTCGGCATCGAAGGAAGCGAGTCTATCGATGCATGTCTAGAGGGTACTGACGTCGGTGGTTGTATCGGCGGTGTTGCCGATACTGGAAAGTCAATCTTGGACGTATCGATCGGTCCTGAAGGTACCGAGAACGCCAGATGACGATCCCTGGTGAGGAGTGGATCGCTCAACACCAATGCCGATGCCGGGGTATCGGTACCGCTCGAAGCGGATGCCACCACCAAGCATGGCTCAGGTATGTTCTGTGAGGGGTGAGCCCCAGGAACAACCTGAAACCCCTGAAATGCTTTGGAGACCGAAGACTCCCGCCGGGGTTTTGAAGCCAATTGGGTCTTGAGGGCAAGGCCGGAGCCGTCATCATGCTTTGCATGAGACCTACCACTCAAGGATTGGCTAGTCTTAATAGACTGTTTGTGGGTTACCTGATCCTGCAGAGAAGAGATGGTCGGTGCCCTGACACTGGAGGGGAAAACGGTATCGAGGGAAACTCGAAATGGAAAATCTCTTCTCACAAAATTGTAGCCTAATGGCTCCGGAGGAAAAGGGTCAGGATCCAAACAGGTTAGACACCAGTTATTGGAGTCTAGAAAGAAAATTGTTTCCACAGTTAAGGCACTTCTTAAGAGAAGGCGGCTCCATGATGGAGAGGCCTTACAGGCCCAAAAATTTAAGACAGAAACTGAGGGAAAACTCTCCCTGAGTTTGAGAAAAAGAAAAGAAAAAACCCACCGGCGGTACCGGTGGAAGCGGGGAAACAGCCGCAACCACAAGAAAACAAGAATTAAAGAAAAAATTTTCTGTGGTGACAGGAAGACGTCCTGCCGGCTCCGCGGAAAAACGAAAACTGAGGAGAGACAGTTGGAAAGGCGGGAAGGCAGCACGCAGGCGCTGAGGGATGCTCCCAAAAGCTTTCTGATTGGACGCTGGGGAGCATTCCAGCGCTGGCTCCGTCGGTACCGACGTACCCATATGTGAAGACTCATTCCTGCTTGTTCCTGCCATGCCCCTCACGAAATCCGAGAACCTGGTATCCTCCGGAGGGGACCTTGTCCGAGGCTCGGAACCCGGTGAGTTTGAAGGGACGCACCGAGTCCGTAAGGTGTCAGGGATCTAACTGGGAGTTGAAAGAGGTCTGAGAATTGAGCTGTCTTACCATTGTAGGAGGGGGCATGCTGAGGAAGTGAAGCTTGTATCCCTCTCTTACAATGGACAGAGTCCAACTTTCTGCTGTTATCTGCCCCCATAAATAACATAACCTTCCTGGGATGGTGGAAGGCTCTGGCCCGTTCAGGGCCAGGAAGACAAAGTTCTCTAGATGGGAGTCAAAGCCCCTGTGGAGGCTGAGTCTGCTGAGCCGGTTGAGGCTTAGCAGCCTTTGTTTTTCTTTGATTAGGTTGTTGCTGACCCTTTTAGGCAGACTGACCTGAACGATTCCTTTGCTGGGTATAGGAGGGGTAGAACTTCTTCTTTCTAGTGAAGAATGTTTTTTTGTAGGACTTTTTCCTTGCAGGATCAGCTGTAGATTTTGATAATCTATCCAAGGTGAGATTATCAGCATCTAGCTCATTAGCTTTCTCTTGCCAATTTTTGCCAAAGAGATTCTCTCCTGTGCAAGGAATATTTCCCAGTTTGTCCTGTACCCAAAGTTCCAAGTCAGATGCTTGGAGCCAGGCAATCCTACGTGTGCCTATGGCAATATCAGTAGTTCTGCTTATGCACTCAAAACAATCAAAAGCTGCACGATTTACGAATTTGGAAACATCCTGAGCATGTTTGATAAGTGCAAGATAATCTTGTCTCTTATCAGGAAGGAGAGGGCTCATAAGCTCTCGATCTCCTGTAACTTCCTTAAGGAACATTCCCATATATAAAATGTAGGAACTAATCCTGGCAGAAAGCATAGAGGCCTGGAAGGTTCGACGCCCAAAGGCATCAAGAGTTCTACATTCACGTCTTGGAGGATTAGATGCATGTCTTTTTGCACTCTTGATCCTTCTCATAGCTGATTCCACCACCATGGAATGGTGGGGCAGCTGAGTTTTTTGATATCCAAGACAGGGAGGAACTCGATACATGGTATTGAGCCTACAAGAATGAGGAGAAGTGGTGAGAGGTGTTTCCCACATCCTTAGCATGAGATCATGCAAGATCTCATGAATAGGCAAAGTAGCTGCCTCTTTGGGAGCTTTAGGATACTGCAAAATCTCCAATTCCTTTGCCCAAGGCTCTGTTTCAGGAGCCACTGTGATGGAAAGACCTCGAGCCACATCCCAGATAAAATCCTGGAAGGATATATCCTCTGGAGGAGACATCCTACGTTTAGGAGAGGAAGAATCCTCACGAAGAAGTACTCTGGTATCGACAGAACTGTCAGAGTCTTCAGACTCGTCGGAGGATTCAAAGTATCTCCTGTCCGGGTAATCGTGCAGCGCACGATATCGGTACCGATCGAAGTCGGTATCGACAGGGTCCGGTACCGACTTGTCAGTACCGGAGGGCACAGCATGCGTCGGTACCGGTAATCCACCTGCTGACGTCGATGCAATTGGCCCCAGTAGCAAATGTAGGTGCCGGTACCGGTTGAATTGTCTGAAGCGGTTTCGGGGGCATCGATGCCAAGAGAAGAGCCGCCAGACTGCGTTCAATAGCCAAGAATTTCTGGTCTATCGACGCCGCCGATGCCTGGGTATTGGTACCGGACAAAGCGGCCGGTACCCCAGAGCATGGCACCAGTAGGTCTGCCGAGGTTGGGGCCTCGAGAACATCCTGGAGCCCCGATGATGCTTTGGCAGCCGAAGCCTCCCGCCGGGGCAATTTTGCCGGTGTGAGTCCCTCAAGGGCAACGCCAGAGGCTTCTCGATACTTAGAAGGAGATCTACCCTTTGAGGACCGGCTAGACTTATGTTTAGTTACCTGAGATCCATGGGAGGAAGACGAAGCCCTGGAAGATGTTGATGCCACAGATGCTGCATCGGAGGGAAAAAAGGTGCTAAGTTTAGAAGCTCGGTTTTGCCGACCCCTCTTCGACATCATCCCACAGGCAACACACTTGGAGATAGAATGGTCAGGACCTAAACATGGCACCACTCATGGGTGTCAGTGACGGAGATGGTACCGCCACACTTGGAACACTTTTTAAAACCCGAAGCGGGTTTTTCCATTGTAGAGGAAAGTTTGGCCTAGTGCCCAAAATGGCGCGTGGCACCAGAGGAGAAAAAAGCTGGAAGACTCCAGGAAAAGATTTTTTTTTTAAGGAAAAGAAAGAAAGAACCAGTGGTACCGGTGTAGCATCGAAGGAAAGCAGACACGACCACAAAAAAGGAGAATAAATGGGATATTTTCTGCAGTGACAGGAAGTGCGACCTGCCGGCTCTGCGGAAAACGAAGAACTGGAGAGAGACAGTTGGAAAAGGTGGGAAGGCAGCATGCAGGCGCTGTGGGATGTTCCCAAAAGCTTTCTAATTGGATGCTGGGGAGCGTTCCCGCGCAGGCTCCGTCGGTACCCATATGTGAAGACTACATTCCTGCTTGTTCCTGGAGATTGGGGGTTTCCACTGTTAATCGGAGGAGCAGTGGGAACCACGGTTGCCTAGGCCACCGAGGGGCTATCAGGATGAGTGAGGCCCTGTCGTGGAGGGTCCTGAACAAGGTTTTGGCAATCAGCAGCATGGGAGGGAAGGCGTACATGAGGCCCTCTGACTACTAGACAAGGAACACGTCCGCTGCCACGCTGGAGGGACGGGCCTACTGGGAACAGAAGCGGGCAACTGGAAGTTCTCCGGGATGGCGAATAGGTCAATCACAGGTTTCCCCCAGATCTGGAAGAGCCGGTCTGCCACCCTGGGGTCCAGCTGCCACTCGTGCGGCTGGAGGACTCTGCTCAACCTGACGGCCAACAGGTTGTTCTGGCCTGGTAGGTATACTACCTGCAGGAGAATATCCTGTTGGATTGTGTACAAGCAGAGGACCACTGCCTCCTGACAGAGGGCCTGAGACCCCATGCCCCCCTGTTTGTTCACACAGAACATCGCCACTTGGTTGTCCGTCTGGACCAACACTGGCTGATGACATAGATGGTAGCAAAACGCTCGCAGGGCTAAGTATATCGCCTGCAACTCCAGAAGGTTGACCTGCTGGGTGCGATGCTCCCTGCAGTGGGCTCCCCAGTCGAGCAAGGAGGCATCCGTGGTGAGGATCATTAAGGGGCTCGGGGCCTGGAAAGTCATGCCCGCCTCAAGATACTGGAGAGACTTCCATCAGACCAGAGAGTCCGCCAGTTGGTGGGTTACAGAGACTGTCTTGGAGGTGCCCCTTGGCTTGAGTTCACTGGTCTTGGAAACACCACTGCGCTGCCCTCATGTGGAGGCGAGCATCTGGGGTGACGTGGACTGTGGAGGTTATGAGCCCGAGAAGGCGCAGAAGAAGCCGAGTGGGCGTAGAGGGACGGTCCTGTATGTCCTCTGCCAGAGTTCTGAGAAGGTCCCTGGGCAAGGAGGCCTTTGGAGAGTGTCCAGCTTTGTCCCGATGAAGTCCAGACATTGTGTTGGGAAGAGGTGAGACTTGGAGTAGTTTATGACAAAACCCAAGTGCTGCAGAACCTGGATGGTGTATGCGGTGGCCTGCTGCGCCTCTGAGGACATGCCACTCGTCCAGGGAGGGGAAGACCAAGACCCCCTGGAGACAGAGGAAGACGGCCACGACTGCCAGGCATTTTGTGAAGATCCTGGGGCAGAAGCCAAGCCGAAAGGGAGCATGCTGTACTGATGGTGCCTGCCCCCCACTATGAACTGCAGATACTACCTGTAGTTGGGGTGAATGAGGATGTGGGTATAGGCATCCTTGAGGTCTAAGCAGCATAGCCAATCTCCCTACTGGAGGTAGAGCAGCAATGTTCCAAGGGAGAGCATTTTGAACTTCTCCCTCACAAGGAATTTGTTGAGGTTGCTCAGGTCAAGGATGGGCCTTAGGCCTCCTGTTCTTTTTGGCAAGAGGAAGTACCTAGAGTAGAACCCCTTGCCCTTGAGATGGTGGGGCATCGGTTCCACCGCTTTGTCCTCAAGCAGACCTGCCAACTCCTTCAACAGAAGATCCTAGTGGAGGGGAGACCTGAGGGGCTCTCCTGAAAAATAAGAGGGAGGCTGAGTCAGGCGCAGGAGATAACCCTCTCTGACCACCCAAAGTGCCCAGGAGTCGGTGGTGATGGTCAACCACCTCTGGGCATAGTGGGCCAGACGTCCCCTCGTGGGGTGCTGATCTCCTTGGGGTAGAGAGGCTAGACTCAATGAGTCAAAAACTCCCCCCCTGGCTGGGCCGGAGCCTGTGCCAGGGGTTTTAGAGCCTTCTGCTTACACGGTCCATGCCCATGTCTCTTGGCTTGATGACCCTGTTGGGGAGCTGGGGAGGCCTGAAAAGGTGGGTAGTTTCGGTAAGCAGTCCATTTCCTTGAGTAGAAGGACTTTTTAGCCAAGCCCTTCTGTCGGGGAGCGGCAGCGGTCTTTTTTGAGAGCCTGGTCCTTGTCATGAACTTGGTCTCCAGCTCAGCAGCCTTGTCGGTCAGGGTTTGCCAAAGAGGTTCTCTCCTTGGA
Source organism: Ichthyophis bannanicus (assembly GCA_033557465.1). Taxonomy (NCBI): domain Eukaryota; kingdom Metazoa; phylum Chordata; class Amphibia; order Gymnophiona; family Ichthyophiidae; genus Ichthyophis; species Ichthyophis bannanicus. The sequence goes on along the minus strand of CM066033.1, from coordinate 464,019,322 downwards.
ATGGGACATCGACCAATTTGTCCTGAACCCACTGCTCAAGGTCCGACGACTGTAGCCAAGCTTGGCGTTGTGCACCGATGCCCGCTGCCGCTACTCAAGCCTCTCTCGAATCAGTCATACCCCGTCTGAGACATGAATTTGGAGCACTCACGGACTGCCTTGGTCAAGTTCTTGAACCACTGCAGGAGGTTCTCGGAGAGACCAGCTGAGAACCTGGCGAGTTCCTTTGCCAGATCTCTCAGGTACATGCCCATGTACAGCTAGTTGTCCTGGATGCGGCCAATGAGCATCGAGCCCTGGTAACATTTTCTGTCGAGGGCATCCAAGGCACGGGCCTCCCTGCCGGGGGGCACCAAGGAGCGCGTCTTCTGGTTTTTCAGCCAACGCATGGCCGACTCCACCACCATGGAGTTATGCGGTAGTTGAGATTTCTGGAAGCCTGGGCTCCGGCGGACTCGATACATCAAGTTGTGCCATTTGCTCACCACCAGCACCAACACCAACACCGGTGTCTCCCACATATGGAGCATCAGCCATTCCAGGACAGGAAGGATGGGCACCATGAGTGATTCCCTTGGAGGAGCCTCGTACTGGAGGATTTCCAACTCATCCATCCGACTCCAAAGTGAACGCCAGGGCCTTAGACATATCCTTGACAAGTGCCAACATCTTGAAACCATCTCTGGGGCCAGGAATCAGATCGAGCAGGAATCAGATCGAGACTTCGGCCGAGGAACTTCGAGGATCGGCTCGGCCTCTGGGGACGTTTTCAACATCGAGGGCTGGTGGTCAGGGCAGATGAACCAGTCGTAACAACTGAAGGAGTGGGTCCCTATTGAAGGACTTGTCCTCCAGCGTATGAGGTATAGGAGACAGGGTCGGAATGGTGTCTGAGTGACGTCTTGGTTTCTTGGAAGTGAGGGAGGAGGTCTCTGACGACTCACCCTCTGACTTAAGTTTGTGGGGCTGCAATTCCTTGGTGCTGAGAGCACTAGCAGTTTCACTCTTGCGGCTATGCCTGGACTTAGATTTATGTTTTTGTCTTACCGGCTTATCCGGCCTCGCAGGGCGACCAGCGGAGGCTGGGCTAGGAGGAGATGGATTCTGGCCTCTGGTCTGAATTTTTAGGCTCTGGGCAGATTTTTTCAACACTGGTGCAGGCAGAGGGTCTGCCTCTGGACGCACAGTGGCCATGTCCCAGTCATGTCTTGCCTAGGCCCAATGGAAGAGGGGATGAGGCAGGCATAGAAGTCATGGTTCAGCAGGTGGATGGAGGGCTGCCAGCACAAAAGTTGTTCTTTCTTGGCTCCTGGTATCTTTCCTTTCCTTTTTTTTTCTTTTTTTACAGCCTGTTGCCTGCTCCTTCAATGCTTCTTATGGTTTGTCTTTTTTCCTTTTTTTTTAAAGAGCTGTGGAGAATGAGGAAACCTTCTACAAACAGCTCAAAAGAAAAGTTGGGCAAAATGCTCCTTTTTAAAAAAAAAAAAAGAAAAAAGAAACCCCCAGGGAGCAGGAGACAAACACGGAGAAACTGAAAATAAAGGAAAGAAAACAAAGCGCGATGACCGACGAAGGAGAGAGTCGTGGGCACTCGTTGAGCGGTAAACACAGACTGAAGCAGCTCAGAGCAGGGCGGCAAGGCGGGAAGTGGCACGCATGCTCAGAGGAGTCCACAGAAGTTCTTGGGATACAAGCAAGGAGTGCCTGCATCTCCCTACTTGTATCCAGAGAACACAATCCCCTTCAGCTGCTGCAAAATGAAAAAAACACCTCCACAGTTCTCAGCCCCTTCTATTCTGGGACACTTATCTGATGCGTGGGAGGGGGTAAGGAAGGGGCACCTTAGATCTAGGTTTGCTACACTCATGTAAGCCATCGTTTTAAGTCACTTCCTTGGCTCTCCCATCCTTTTCCGTATCCAGTTCAAACTTTTCCTACTGACCTTTAAGTGCATTCATTCTGCTGCTCCTCACTATCTTTCCTCTTTTATCTCTCCCTACACCCTCCTAGAGAACTCCGCTCCTTTGCAGATTGTTTCTATCTGTGCCCTTCTTTTCCACTGCCAACTGTAGATTTCGATCTTTCCACCTTGCTGCTCCTTATGCCTTGGACAAACTATCTGAGTCAGTACATCAGGCTTCATCTCTGGCCCTTTTCAAATCCAGGCTAAAAACTCACCTCTTTGAGGCTGCTTTTGTATCCTGATCTGTGTACTCTCCTGCTCTTCAACTATGTGTTTCCTTACCATTCCCCTAGACATATCCTAGTCCTCAGCTGTTGTGTTGTCTTGACTAGATTGTAGGCTCTGATGAGCAGGGACCGCCTCTTACATGTCTCTGTATAGTGCTGCGTATGCCTTGTAGCACTATGGAAATGGATCGGTAGTAGTAGTAGCAGGTTTGAGCAACAAGGCATAGAGGAAGATATAGAGCACAGTTACTTACCTGTAACAGGTGATCTCTGGGAACAGCAGGAATTAGTCCTCACATATGGGTACGTCGGTACCGACGGAGCCTGCGCGGGAATGCTCCCCAGCTTCCCAGAATGAAAGCTTTTGGGGCATCCCACAGCGCATGCGTGCTGCCTTCCCGCCTTTCCCACCAACTCTCCTCAGTTCAAGTTTAAAGCTGAGACAATAGAGAGAGAGTAAAGGAAAGACAAAGAGAGAGAGATAGAACTCCTAGGGGAGGTGGGTGGGTTGTGAGGACTAATTCCTGCTGTTCCCAGAGATCACCTGTTACAGGTGAGTAACTGTGCTATCTCCAGGAACAAGCAGGAATAAGTCCTCACATATGGGGACTCCCTAGCTAAGATGCCTGGGAGATCCCCAAGAGTATGAGACCCTGAAAGGTTCCTCGTCTTCCTATGAATCTCAGGCATCCATTCAGGGAAGGAGGGCAGGAGTTGTTCAAGAATGGAACAGGTGTCTGAGGACAGCCTGACCAAACAAGGCATCCCGGCGGGAGTCCTTGTCCAAACAGTAATGGGCTGTGAAGGTATGAACCGAGGCCCAGGTGGCTGCTCGACAGATCTGATCGATGGACACATTGTGAGCTGTGACATGGCCCTCCAGAGAAAGGTTCTTACTCTGGTAAGCAAAAGAAATACACTGAGCAATCCAATTGGACAGTGTTCTTTTAGAGACTGGAAGTCCTAGATGAGAAGGATCAAAAGCAACAAAAAGCTGGGAAGACTTTCTATGTTGCTGTGTCCTGTGTAAGTAAAAAGCAAGAGCTCTTTTACAATCTAGAGTATGAAGGTTCCTCTCTGCAGTGGATGCATGAGGAGCTGGAAAAAAGACAGGTAAATATACCCCTTGATTAAGATGAAAAGGTGAGACCACTTTAGGCATAAAGTAAGGATTTGTCCTAAGGACTACCTTATCATGATGGAACCTTGTATAAGGTGGATTAGCCACTAAGGCCTGCAGTTCACTGATGCGGCGAGCAGAAGTGATTGCAATAAGGAAAATAACCTTCCAGGAAAGAAATTTCAAGGAGGTAGTGGCTAAGGGTTCAAAAGGAGGCTTCATAAGCTGACCAAGAACCAAATTTAAATCCCATGCCACCGGAGGAGGTCGAATGGGAGGTTTAGTTAAGGTTAGGCCTCTCATGAATCTTGCAATAAGAGGATGAGAGGAAACAGGTTGTCCATTGATAGGCTTAAGGGATGCTGCAATAGCACTTAAATGGACCCTTACTGAATTCGTCTTAAGGCCTGCATTGGAAAGATGCAGGAGATATTCTAATAGAGAATTCAGAGGAAGTGCTAGAGGGTCAAGACCCTTTTGAGCACACCAAATGGAAAATCTCTTCCATTTAAAAGCATAGGAACGCCTAGTGGAAGGTTTCCTGGAAGCATGAAGGATATCCTTCACTTGTTGCGAAAGATTGAAGTCTTGAAGGTCTAGGCCTTCAGTAACCAAGCTCTGAGTTGAAGGGACTTGGGGTTTGGATGCCACAAAGTCCCCTCCTCCTGAGACAGAAGGTCTGGAGCAGCTCCCAAGTCCAGGGAGGGGGCTTGGGAGAGATGCAGAAGTAGAGGGTACCACACTTGGCGTGGCCAGCGTGGAGCTATGAGGATCATAGATCCTTGATCCCTCTGAAGTTTGAACAGAGTCTTGGGGATCAAAGGAATGGGTGGAAAGGCATACAGGAAGTCCTGACCCCAATGAAGGAGGAAGGCATCCTTGGCCTGAACTCCCTGACACGGAATTCTGGAACAGAACCGGGGAAGTTTGGCATTCCACGGACTTGCAAACAGGTCTATGTCCGGGGTACCCCATTCCTGAAAGATTCTGAGTACCTGATCCATGTGCAGGGACCATTCATGTGGAAGCAGAACTTGACTGAGTCTGTCTGCCCAAGAGTTTTGAATTCCTGGGAGGTATACTGCCAGGAGATGGATTTGATGCTCTCTGGCGAAGGCCCATAATCTTAGAGCTTCGTTGCAAAGCAACAGAGAGCCAGTTCCTCCTTGCTTGTTTATATAAAACATGGCTACCTGATTGTCTGTTTGAATGAGGACTGTCTGGTAGCTGAGGAGGGTATGAAAGACCTTGAGAGCTAGGTACACTGCTCGAAGTTCCAAGAGGTTGATATGAAGGGAGGTCTCCTGTGGGGACCAAGTGCCTTGGGTGGATAGGTCTTGAAGATGAGCTCCCCAACCTGTTTGGGAGGCATCCGTTGTGAGGATTGCTTGGGGCAACAAAGGCTGGAAGGGGGACCCCAGCAACAGATTTTGAGTGGATATCCACCATTGGAGAGACCAAAAGAGACGTTTGGAGTTTGCTATTTGGTCTGAGAGAGCTCCTGAAGCTTGAGTCCACTGGGTGGACAAAGTCCATTGAGCTGCTCTCATGTGTAGACGCGCATAGGGCACCACATGTACTGTGGAAGCCATGTGGCCTAGCAGTTGTAGCATCTCCCGGGCAGTGAAGTGGTCCTTCGACTGAATCTGGGAGGCTAATTTTACTAGACGTTGGCAACGAGCCTGGGGAAGATAGGCTCTTGCAGTAGTGGTGTCCAACCAGGTCCCTGTGAATTCTAGGGACTGAGTAGGGGTGAGCTGAGGCTTTGGGAGGTTTACCACAAGTCCCAGGTACTGCAGAATGCACCTGGTGGTGTTCAGGGAAATTTGGGCTTCTGACTGGGATGGAGCTCGGATGAGCCAGTCGTCCAGATATGGGAAGACAAAGATTCCCAGAGTGCGCAGGAATGCAGCAACTATTGCCATGCATTTGGTGAACACTCTTGGAGCAGAGGCCAGACCGAAAGGAAGGACTCTGTATTGGTAATGTTTTCCCTGGAACAGAAAACGTAGAAATTTTCTGTGGGATGGATGGATGAGTATATGAGTGTACGCATCCTTGAGATCTAGAGAACAAAGCCAATCCTGACTCTGTAGGTATGGAAGGAGAGTGCCTAAAGAGAGCATCTTGAACTTCTCCTTGTATAGAAATTTGTTCAATTCTCGGAGATCTAGAATAGGTCTGTATCCCCCTGTTTTCTTTGGAATGAGAAAGTAGGGGGAGTAAAAACCTGACCCCTGTTGAAGAAGAGGAACTTCTTCTATGGCCCTCTGGGCCAGAAGGGAGGTTACCTCCTGATCCAGAAGGTCGAGGAGAGATGTGGGAGAATTGAAATGTCTCACCATGGTGTAGGGAGGAAGGTCTGAGAAATGAAGTTTGTAGCCCTCTCTGATGATGGAGAGGGTCCACTGCTCTGATGTGATTTGCTCCCATCTGGGAGAAAAATGAGCCAACCTTCCTGGAATGGTGAGAGGTTCTGGCTGTTGTAGAGCCAGAAAGGTTAAGTTCTCTAGTATCAAGTCAAAACCCCTGAGGGGCTTGGGACTGCTGGGTTGCAGCAGCCCCTGCAGGTTTAGGCCTGGCCTGTTTAGGTTGCTGACGCTTAGTAGCAAAGCGACCTGCAGAAGACTGTTGACCAGAAGTGGAAGGAAATCTGTCCTTCTTGTAAAAAGACTTTTTAAAAGATTTTTTCTTGGCTGGAGTGGAGGTAGACTTAGAAAATCCATCAAGAGCAGCATTTTCTGCATCCATTTGAGTGGCTTTAATTTGCCACTCCTTGCCAAATAGGTTTTCACCTGTGCAGGGTAGATTTCCTAGACCATCTTGAACCCAGGGTTCTAGATCAGAAGCCTGGAGCCAAGCAATTCTATGAGCAGCTATAGCAATGCCTGAGGCTCTGCTGGCACCCTCAAAAGAAGCAAAGGCTGCCCTGTTGGAAAACTTTGAAATGTCTTGAGTATGCTTAAGGCAAAGAAGGAATTCATCCCTTTTATCTTCTGGAATAAAAGGGAGAAAGTTGTGCAGCTTTTCTGCAACCTCCTTTAGAAACATGCCCATATAAAGGCTGTATGAATTGATTCTGGCAATAAGCATGCTAGCTTGGAAGATCTTCCTACCAAAAGCATCCAAGGTCCTGCATTCTCTTCCTGGAGGAGTAGAAGAGTGTCTTTTGGTACTCTTTATTCTTGAAGAACTTCATGAATAGGCAAGGTGACTGCCTCTTTGGGAACCTTAGAGTATCCCAAAATATCTAATTTTTTTGCTCTAGGTTCTTTTTCAGAGGTTACTGAAATAGAGAGTCCTTTAGCTACTTCCATGATGAAGTCTTGAAAGGACAAATCCTCTGGAGGAGATATTCTCCTCTTTGGAGAAGAGGGCTCCTCAGGAAGAGTAAGAGATACTTCAGGATTGTCATCTGATGAATCGGAATCATCAGAAGACTCGAAGTATCGTTTGTTGGCTTCCAGGGATCGATAAGCGTATCGACCGGTACCCACATCGGGCGTACCCGGAACCGGATCAGTATCGGGAAAAACCTCAGAACCGGGAACTGGTATCCTGGTCGATGTGGATGCCCTGGGTACCGGTATCGGTTGTGGTACCGGAACCGGAGTCGGTACCGCTTGATGCGGTACCGTGGGCGTCGCAGCCTTAATAAAAGCCATTATGGCCTGCTGCATGGATTGAACAATATGATCCATAGACGCCACGACTGCCTGGATGTCGGTACCGGAAGAGTGTGCCGGTACCCCAGAGCAGTCCAACAGGTGATCGGTCGAGGCCGTGCCATCGATGTCAACCTGTAACCCCATTGGAGGAGCTTTGGAAGCCGGAGCTTCCCGCCGGGGTTGTTTGGCTGGGGCAGGGTCCTCAGGGTCAAGCCCGGGGGCATCTCGATACTTAGAGGGAGATTTGCCCTTTGAGGACCTGCTGGAAGAATGTTTGGTTACCTGAGATCCATCAGGAGAGGAAGACCTGGAGGATGTCGATGCTGGAGTATCTGTGGAAAACAGCATATGAAACTTGGCTGCACGGTTCTGTAAGCCTCGTTTAGACATCAGAGAGCAGGACTGGCAATCCGGAATGGAGTGGTCAGGCCCCAAACATTTAAGACACCATTCATGGGTGTCGGTAACTGAGATGGTACTGCTACACTTGGTGCATTTTTTTAAAACCAGAGGCTGGTTTCTCCATGAGGGAGAATTTTCTCCAGGCCTAGAGGCCTAAAGAGGAAAATACACCAAGTGGGGAAAAGAAGATTTTTTTTTTTTTTTTAAGAAAAGTGAAGAAAAAAAGGCCGGCGGTACCGGTCCGAAGTCGGGGAAGGCAGACACGCGACCAAAGAAACAAATTTAAAATAAGAACTTCTTCAGCGGTAACAGGAACACGACCTGCTGGCTCCGCGGAAAAAGAAGAACTGAGGAGAGTTGGTGGGAAAGGCGGGAAGGCAGCGCGCATGCGCTGTGGGATGCCCCAAAAGCTTTCATTCTGGGAAGCTGGGGAGCATTCCCGCGCAGGCTCCGTCGGTACCGACGTACCCATATGTGAGGACTTATTCCTGCTTGTTCCTGGAGATGAATCATTACCCTGCTCCTCCCATCCATCCCATGGCAGCAACAATATCACTTCCAAGCAGATAAATCAACAAAGAAATAGAAGCAATGATGCATTTCCCCCATACTGTGCAAAATATAAAGATTCTGGATGTGAATTGTAAAAGCTGACATATACAAATCATTAAATTGAAAATAATTTTTGTTCTACCTCCTCTTTCTCTATTGCTGGAATTAGGGACAGGAAACTACCATGGAACTCAACTCTAAAATCAGGGACAGTCCCCGAAAACTGGGGATATCTGGTAAACTTAGCATAAGACAACGCAGTAGCAAAGGGTTTCTTAGGTCTTTTCCAACCCAAATATTCTCTCCCAGTCACCTCGTTCATATTAAAACAAAAAAAGAAAGAAGAAAGAAAGAAAAAACAAAGCCCAGCTCCCTCCCCTATGTACACTGCAGGTATTCCGGAGGCAGGGAAGCTCCCAATAGCTCCCTTAGTGCTCAGCAGAGTGGCGTGTGTGTATGTTTATCTGTGGGTAGATAGAATTTGGTCCTGTGGCATATGTGAAACTAGCAAGACTCTGAAACACTGGATTATTGTCTTAACCCTGGGAGTACCGATAGGGTCAAAAGTGACCCCACTGCAAGTTTCACAACGCGTATCTCGGAAACTAGTTGTTCAAGAATGCAATCTTTTTATGACTTTTCACATGTCAATATTCTCTTTATATTGCACCATGAGAGTAATAATTTTCATCTGCTAGGTGACGCTAGTGATGAATTTGAGCACAGAGTACCAGTGGGGTCATTTTTGACCCCAGTTGCTTACGTCCGGTTTGGATCGTGATACAATTTGCAGTTTTGTGAATTTTTTAATCTGACAAAGGTATTTATCATTATCATTTATTTTTGTACTCTTATTTTATGAAAATTACACATTTTCTGTAATTGATATCATACATTCTCTCATTATTTCCGATGAAATCTAAAGGCTTTCAGCTCGTTCATCACGATTATTGTACACCTATAGTAAAACTGCTTTGCGTTTTATTCAACTTTATCTTTGTTTATTTATTTTAGGTTATTGTTTATGATGTCAAAACAAAAGTATTCAGCTGCCCAAGTAAGAGAAATATTGCAACGAGATGCTGACAGTGACGGCTCTGAGTCGTCTGATGATGCAGCATATTCAGCAAGCGAAGAAGCATATCAGCCAAGTTCGGGCGATAAATCTGATGACAGTCATGATTCAGATGGCGACAACAGTTGGTCGCCAAGTGAATGTGAGACTGATGTTGAGCCGGTAACATCGCCTGCAGCAAAGAGTCGAGTTACAGGTCGAGGCAAAGGTCGAGGCTGTGCTGGACGGGGAAGAAGGCATGAGTCCTCGGTGTCAGTATCAACTGTGAGGAATCTTAGTTGTGGTCGTAGAGGAGCTAAGAGGTCATCAACTATAAGCACAAATGTTGCCATTGAAGCCTATGTATCTAAGGATGCCACATCATGGAACAGGAAACCTATAAAGCAAGCTGCTGGAAGATACGCCAGAGCTAATGTCATGCCCGTACAACAAGGTCCTACAAGTTATGCTGTACGAAATGTTGATGGCCCTCTCGCAGCATTCCACTTGTTATGAGGAAGAACTTATTGAATGAAATCATGATGTGGACGAGCAAACAAGGAAGACACATTTATGACGACACCTGGAAAGATTTGACAGACGGAGAATTTCAACGTTTCTTGGACTTCTGATCCTCTCAGGCGTGTACAAGTCATGAAATGAATCCATAGTTCAGTTGTGGAACCTTGAAGATGGTCATTCTGTTTTCGGCAAAAATATGGCCCGTAACCGTTTTCAGCAAATTTCTTGTGCTCTCAGATTTGATGATGCAACCAACAGATGTGAACAACGAAGCATGAATAAGCTTGCTCCAATCAAACACGTTTTTGATACCTGGGAAGCAACTCTAAGTGACGCCTTTGTTCCTGGTGAAAATTACCGTGGATGAGCAACTGCTTACATTTCGTGGCCGTGTTCCGTTCAGACAATATATTCCCAGCAAACCTGGGAAATATGGCATAAAGCTATGGATGTTGTGTGACAGTGCCACGTCATATGTTCTGCGTCTTCAAGTATATACAGGAAGGGAACTCGGACAAAACAGGGAACAGAATCAGGTGAAAGGGTTGTGCTGCAACTCACTGAAGGATTGACGCGATCTGGCAGAAATGTTACTGTTGACAATTTCTTCTGCAGTTTATCCCCGTCACAGAAATTGCTAGAAAAACAAATGACACTTTTGGGGACAATTCGAAAGAACAGAAAAGAATTACCTCCAGAATTTGTAACAGCAAAGGGCCGAGAGGTATTCACTTCACTGTTTGCCTTTCGCGATGACGCCACTCTGGTTTCCTATTGCCCGAAGAAAGGAAAAGTGGTTGTTCTTCTGAGCAGTTTGCATGATCAAGAAGAGGTAGATAACACATGTCCAAACAAAAAACCACGCATGATCTTGGACTATAATTCTAGTAAAGGTGGAGTAGATACGGCAGATCAAATGTTGTGCACGTATACCACAAAACGAATGACAAGATGCTGGCCAGTGACAATCTTCTACAACATGTTGGACATCAATGCTTTGAACACCTTCATTGTTTGGATGACACTAAATCCAGAATGGCAGTCCAAGTCAAAGCACAGACATCGTCTATTCCTCTTGGAATTAGGAAAGCAGCAGCTTCAGAGTAATTGCAGCGAGACTTCTTCCAGCATTGAAGAAGCCACTGATGCTGTTTGCAATGTCAGGATCCCAAAGAAAAGGGCAAGGTGTCATTGCTGTTCCAGAGAAAAAGACAAGAAAAGCAACATAGTTTGCACCTCCTGCAAGCGCAATGTTTGCAAAGAACATTCAGAAATTGTCTGTGTCTCATGCAAATGACTGTATTACTTTACTGTGTTCATCAAGTGCATGCAAAAACTGCTTTCATGGCAACTCTTCTTCATGTAATTTTATGATAAAGCATTAAATTTCAAAACATTTAACCTTCATATAATAAATAATTAATTCAGAATAATATTTTGTCTGTTTAATTTAAAATTTTCATGCTTAACAATTAAAATTCATCGTTGGGTCATTTATGACCCCAACGGTATTCAGTGTGTGCAGAAAATCTCGGTAATTCCAGGGTTAAATGCTGCAAAGATGAGAAAACAGTTTAATTTTGTCCAGATTTGTGGGTTGGCCCTTAGAGATGAAAGAGTGATTGGTGGACTGGAGTTGGGAGTGGGAAAGGAAGGGGTTCAACCCAAAACTGATGTGCTGCTCTTACACCACACCACTGGAACAGACCTGGATAATCTAACGCTAATTTATTTGTCTTTGTTTATTTTTTCTGTACACAAAAAGAAATGGATTCAGAGAGAGCATCAACAGGGGACTTGTGCATCTTCTATTTGCCTAAATCTCATACCAGCTGCTGCTGCTTGTTTTCCCATTATAGGGAAATTCTGTTAGTTTGCTGCCTTATATACATATGTGATGCAGCACTACTGTAAATATTAGGGCTAGCAGAATGGCCTCTAAAGGAAGTGGGTTATAAGGGAGAGAATGCCTTTGGAGGAGGACAAAGGCATGGGGGAAAGGGGTATGCTGGGAGGGGGAGGGAAGAGAGTGCTTTGCATGGTGAAAGAAAGGAAGAGAGAGCGAGTGTCATGGGGGGAAATGAGGTAGGGGAAGAGAGAAAGAGAGAGGAAAGGGAAAGAAGAGAAAGTGCCTGAGCCAGCTTATAGCAGAGGGCTACCACAAATATTTTGTGGGTGTCTGCTAGAGCACAACGACGGAATTGCAATGTATGGGGCAAGAACTGACTAACAGGAAACCAGCCTGTAGGCTAGTGCCTATTTTTTTTTTTAATTTGAAACTGGTATGGCCATAAGCTGATCCTAAGTCAGAGTCAGGTGCTGGCCCCAGAGATGGTTTCAAGATGTTGGCACTCATAGCAAACCTTAAACCTTATGCCCTCCCTGGCTGTCGGCATCTATTATTTAGGTTTGAATGCCCTGCTTTTTGTTGTCCCCCCCAAAAAATGGCTGCCCTGCCTAGTTTGCCTGATGGTTGGGTCGGCCCTGGTGAGAGTGTCTGAATGCAGGGTGGCCTGTGGAGAATGCTGGGCTATGACCAAGATAATGATGGAGTTGAAGATCCATACTGATTTGACAGAGGGCATACCATCGGCCAGATGTATTATAGGGTTTATGAGAAATAGTTTAATGCATCTACAAGATAGTATGAAGCAACATGGAAAACATAGCTGGCTGAGTTTTGTGTTTGTGGGGGCTCTGAGATTGATGGCGTCATCTGTAGTGTGTTGGTAGAGGGGTAGTGGAATATGGATTGTCTATGAGATTTGCAGTTTTCTGTTTTTGATGCTGCTATTCTGAAATTTAAAACATTTTGTCAGTTTGGATTCAAGGAAATTTAAAAGGGAACATCTCAGTTTAAATTTTGTTTTGTGGCTGAATAGCTTCACTGTTCCTGATTTTTGGGGCTTTTCCAGCTCTGACAAGGTCCAAGTCCAGTCCAGCATGGCACACGAAAGCGTAGTTACTCACCTGTAACAGGTGTTCTCCAGGAGCAGCAGGAATCAGTCCTCACATATGGGTGACGTCGGCGCCGACGGAGCCCTCGCGGAGCAATTTTCCCCAGCTTTCAAAGAAAGCCTTTGGGAATTGCAGCGCGCATGCGCGGTCTCCTTCCCGCCCAAGGGTGCCATCTTAGCCAGTCTGATGACATAGCTAAAAGACAGCATAAAAATTTGCAAAAAAACTTAAGCAGATGATTGCAACTCCAAGGGGAGGAGGGAGGGTTGTGAGGACTGATTCCTGCTGCTCCTGGAGAACACCTGTTACAGGTGAGTAACTACGCTTTCTCCAGGACCAAGCAGGAAGTCAGTCCTCACATATGGGACTCCCAAGCTTAAGGCTACCGGAGACCCTAAGCACAAAAATGAGCTCCCTCTAGCTCAACGGCACAGAAGGAAGGAATCTTCACTGAATTATTACCCACCGGTAGCCCCTATCCGGGATGGAGGGTAGGAGTTGCTCAAACCTCGAAGAGATTTCGGAGGACTGCCTGTCCAAAAGCACTGTCCCTGCGGGACTCCCTCTCGAGGCAGTAATGGACCGCAAAAGTCTGGCTCGAAGACCAAGTAGCGGCCCGGCAGATGTCTGCCAACGGAACAGAGCGGAGGTAAGCCACTGACGTAGCCTTTGCCCGAACACAATGAGCCGTGACTCGACTTTCTAACGAGAGTCCGGCTGCCCCATAAGCCCAAGCGATGCAGTCAGCAACCCAGATGGACAGAGTACGCTTGGAGACCGGGAGCCCCAATTTATTGGGGTCAAAAGACACAAAAAGCTGAGCAGCTTTACGGTGCTCCCGCGTACGGTCAAGGTAGAGGTTCAATGCCCTTCTACAGTCCAGGGTATGCAGGACCATTTCAGCTCGGCTGGAGTGTGGCCTGGGAAAGAAGGTCGGAAGTACCACCTCCTGATTGATGTGAAAAGGGGAGACCACTTTTGGAAGAAATTTCGGGTGAGTCCGTAGGACTACCCTATTTTTGTAGAACCGAGTGTAAGGGGGATCAGACACGAGGGCCTGCAATTCACTTACGCGTCTAGCGGAAGTGAGGGCTATCAGGAATAAAGTTTTCCAAGAAAGAAAACGGAGAGAACAGGTAGCCATAGGTTCAAAAGGCGGACAGGTGATCCGCTGTAAAACCACATTCAGATCCCAGTCAGGTGCTGGCGGGCGCAGAGGTGGTTTAAGTAGAAGGAGACCTCGGAGAAACCTCGCTACGAGAGGGTCGCTGGAAAGAGGTCTGCCGTCCACCGGCACATGATGTGCTGAAAGAGCACTGAGGTGAACTTTGACGGAGTTGGACTTAAGTCCCAGATTAGAGAGGTAGAGCAAGTACTGCAAGATCACCGACACCGAGCAGGAGAAGGGATCCTGAGACTGTTGGGTACACCAAACGGAAAAGCGACGCCATTTAAGGGCGTAGCATTTTCGGGTAGAAGGTCGCCGAGAAGCTAGGACGACCTCTTCCACCTCTTCCGGCAGGAGAAGGGGAGCAAGGACTACCCTCTCAGCAGCCAGGCCATTAGATTGAGAGATCTGAGATTGGGGTGTAGCAGAGACCCCTGATCCTGAGTGAGGAGATCCGGTTGAAACCCCAGAGGGAATGGATCCTCCACCGCTAATTGCAGCAGGAGTGGAAACCACGGCTGTCTGGGCCAGCGAGGAGCGATCAGGATCATGGAAGCTTTGTCTCGGAGAACCTTGAAAAGAGTTCGAGAGACTAGCGGAATGGGAGGGAAAGCATACAGAAGGCTCTCCGACCATGAGAGTAGAAAAGCATCCGCCGCTACCCGAAGGGGATGTGGCTGACGAGAACAGAAGCGAGGAAGTTGCCGGTTGAGAGGACTGGCAAAGAGATCCATCGTGGGGAGGCCCCACTTTAGAAATAGCTTCTGAACTACCAAGGGATCCAGGCGCCACTCGTGCGGCTGGAGGATCCTGCTGAGTTTGTCCGCCAGGCAATTTTCTTGGTCTGGGAGATAAACTGCCTTGAGAAGGATGCCGTGACTGACGGCCCAAGAGCAGAGTTTCTGAGCCTCGCGGCAGAGAAGGAAGGAGCCCGTGCCCCCCTGTTTGTTGACGTAGAACATGGCCACTTGATTGTCCGTCTGGACAAGGACGGACTGGTGAGAAGTCAGGTGGGAGAAAACCCTGAGCGCCAGACGAATTGCTCTGAGCTCCAGGAAGTTGATCTGTTGAGCAGACTCCCACGCGGTCCAAAGACCCTGAGTACATGCCCCTTGGCAATGTGCTCCCCAACCCAGGAGGGACGCATCTGTCGTCAGCACTTGAGCCAGCTGAGGTGACTGAAAAGGCATGCCGAGTACCAGGTTCGGCCGATGAAGCCAACACTGGAGAGAAGAGGCCAGCGGCTCGGAGATGCGCACTAAGTCGGCTAGACCGCCGGTGGCTTGCTGCCACTGCTTGCGAAGGCACCATTGAGCAGGCCGCATATTCAGGCGGGCATTGGGGTCACATGGACAGTGGAAGCCATATGGCCGAGCAGTCTCAGGAAGCGGCTGGCGGAGACCAGGGACTGACTGCGAAAACGGCCGGCTAGGTCCATGAGCCGTTGAGCCCTGTCGAGAGGCAGGAAAGCTCGCACCTGAGGAGTGTGCAGTCTTGCGCCGATGAACTCGAGATCCTGTGAGGGGAGCAAAGTGGACTTTGCGAAGTTTATGACAAAGCCAAAGTACTGCAGAAGGGTCACCGTGCGGTGCGTGGCGTTGGTGACCTCCGGAGCGGACGCTGCTCTGATGAGCCAGTCGTCGAGGTACGGAAAGACATAGAGGCCGTGAAGCCGGAGATGGGCCGCCACCACCGCGAGACATTTTGTGAAGACTCGCGGTGCGGAGGACAGGCCAAAGGGCAGTACTCTGTACTGGTAATGATTTCCTGCCACCACAAACCGTAGGTATTGGCGGTGGCTTGGGTGGATGAGGATGTGCGTGTAGGCATCCTTTAGATCCAAGGAGCATAGCCAATCTCCCTGCTGGAGGTAGGGCAGAAGGATTCCAAGGGTAAGCATTTTGAACTTTTCTCGCACGAGGAACTTGTTGAGGTTGCGCAAGTCCAGGATGGGTCTGAGGCCTCCTGTTCTTTTTGGTATTAGAAAATACCTGGAATAAAAGCCTCGACCTCTCAGGTGGTGGGGCACCGGTTCCAAAGCTTGTTCCTGTAGGAGACTTGCTAACTCCTGAAGGAGTAAGTCCCTGTGCAGAGGGAGTCGTGGAGGTTCTCCCGGAAAATAAGAGGGAGGAACCTGATGGAAGTGGAGAAGGTAGCCTTCTCGTACGACCTGAAGCACCCAGGCATCGGAAGTGATGTTGGACCACCTGTGGGCGAAGTGAACCAGCCGGCCTCCGGTGCTGGGAGGAGCCAGCGGAAGGGGAGAGGCTATGCTGATGTAGTCAAAAACCCCCACCCTGCTGAGCAGGGGCTGGTGGTGCAGGCTTGGGGGTTTGCTGCCTACGGGACCCGTTACCCCGTCCCTTGGCCTGCTGGCCCTGTTGGGGAGCTGCGGAGGCCTGATATTGAGGGTAGTGTTTATAGGCAGCCGCCTTTCTCGGGTAAAAGGACTTCTTTCCCGAGCCCTTCTTTTTCTGTGAAGGAGCGGAGGTCTTTCTAGAAAGCCTAGTCCTGGTGAGAGTCTCCGTCTCGATCTGTGCAGCCTTTTCCGCCATGGGCTTGCCAAAGAGGTTCTCACCTCGGCAGGGGACATCGACCAACTTGTCCTGCACCCAGGGTTCAAGGTCAGACGACTGAAGCCAAGCCTGTCGGCGGGCACCGATGCTGGCTGCGGCCACTCGAGCCGATGCTTCAAAGCCATCATAGGCTGCTCGGGACATGAATTTGGAGCATTCCCGAATACCAGTTGTTAAGGCCAGGAACCTCCGCAAAGGTTCCTCGGACAATCCAGCGGAGAATCCGGCTAGCTCTTTAGCCAGGTCTCGGAGATACATGCCCATGTATAGCTGGTAGGTCTGGACACGACAAGCAAGCATAGAGCCCTGGAAACACTTCTTACCAAGGCCATCCAGGTTACGGGCCTCCCTGCCAGGAGGTACCGAGGAGTGCATCTTTTGGCTCTGGAATGGTGTGGTAGCTGTGCTTTTTGGAAGCCAGGACTCTTGCGGACTCGATAGATGGAATCGACCCGCTTGCTTAAGACCGGCGAGGAGGCTGGACTCTCCCACATGCGGAAGAGTAGTCGTTCCAGCATGGGAGGAACCGGTACAGTAAAGTGTTCCCTGGCGGGAGAGTCATACTGGAGGGCGTCGAGCTCTTCGGCTCGAGGCTCCTCCTCGGGATCCGCAGGGAAGGCCAAAGCCTTGGCCATATCCCTGACGAAGTCCGAGAACCGGGCATCCTCCGGAGGAGACTGCTTCCGAGGTTCGGACTCAGGCGAGTCCGAGGGGACACACCGAGTCCGAAAGGAATCAGGTGACTCTTCCTCTTCCGATTCCCAGACCGACTCCGAGGAGGAATCGGTGGGGTCGGCTCGGGCGGGGCGCAGACGTCGGCCGCCCCGACACCGAGGGAGTCGGCGTCGACGACCTCGGTCCCGAACGGGAGGCCGAGGGTGACCTCGACCGAGGATCGACTCGAGTTCGCATGGACTCGAGGATCGGCTCGGTCTCCGGGGTCGACTTAGACGTCGACGTCCCGGCGGTCGGGGCAGCGGCGCCAGCGAGGCTAGCGATCAGTGCCCGCTGCTGGTCCATGAAGGCAGATAGTCTGCTCTCCAAGGCCGTCAACCTGAGTCCGACCTCAGGTGACCCAGCAGCCCCCGACTCGGGCCCCGACGGCGTCGGGCCCGACGTCGGCAGTCTCGGAGGCGAGTCCAGGAGGACTACAGGACTTACCCGAGCAGGCAACTCCGACTCCAGGCGAGGTCGCTTCGGGAGGTGCTCTTTCTCCAAGGACCCGGGACGGCTATCGGGGCTATGCGACCTGGCCCTCGCGGAGCCAGGAGCGTCCACCGACGCCGCCCTCGCGGGTTTCGTCTTCCGTCGATGGTCCCCGGAGGGAGAACCCCTGTCGGAGGAGCTTCGGCGATGGTCAGAGCTGGAACCTCTGGACGCCGAAGCCTCCGACGAGGTACGGGTACGGCTGGGGTTAGCGAAGATTTTATCCCGCTGGTGCCGCCGACTTCTCAACGCTTTGGAGGACATTTTGCCACAGGCCCCACAGATCATTTCTTCATGATCCGGGCCCAGGCAGCGGAGGCAATTATCGTGTGTGTCAGTGAGTGACATATTTCTGTCACACTGACCACACCGCTTGAAACCACTGGCAGCCATCGGGGGAAAAAGGGCCCCTGCAAGGTCAAAGGACCGGGCTGCCAGCGAAAAACCGAAAACGAAACTGAGTAAAATCAGAAAAACCGAAAAATAAGAGAAGACTCGTGACGGCGTCGCAAGTCCGGGCAGGAAAAAGACCGGCGTCGAACCGAAGGAAAAAAGAGAAATATATTATAAAAATCAACTTTTTCGCGGGGACACGACGGGTACGTCTGTAGGGCTCCGCGGAAAAAAGAAGACTGGCTAAGATGGCACCCTTGGGCGGGAAGGAGACCGCGCATGCGCGCTGCAATTCCCAAAGGCTTTCTTTGAAAGCTGGGGAAAATTGCTCCGCGAGGGCTCCGTCGGCGCCGACGTCACCCATATGTGAGGACTGACTTCCTGCTTGGTCCTGGAGAATTCACAGCTACCTGGATTTTTTCACTCGTTTTATATTTTCCATCTTCATCATTAACCTGATCATAACACTGACTAAATAATCTAGTATGCTAATATTTATGCAAACGAGGCCCTGTAGTTATGAAAATGAGGCCCCACAATTAGTTTCCACATATCCAATGTATTTTTCTAATGAAAAAGTCAGTTCTTGTAAAGTAAAAAGAATAATATCCTATTACAACTTACCTTGCTATTTTCTTCCTGTTGTTGAATGCTCTGCATTTGGACCGTAAGGGCATTCTTCTCCAAGATAAAATGTTCCTGAATATCTGCAATCTTTTGGTTGGCTGAATCTAATTTCCCATGTAATTCATTATAAGCCTTAGTTAGCTCACTTATCTGCAATTGAAAAGTTCATGAAAATATCTGTATATAAAAAAAAATGTAACTTAGTATTGCCACAATTTAAGAACAGGCTATGCAGTGCAAACAAAGCAGAGATAACAATAAGGTGACATTTTATTTACCAGTCAATGTCCTTTCCTTGAGTCCTGCTAGACCAGTCCAGACAAGTGGGCTGTGTTCCCCTCCCAGCAAATTGGTGGATACAAAGAACCAATGAAAAGCCCAGATTTCAATGACATCTCTCCCATGCCTCTAGTCGCCTCATCCACCAGAGGGCCCTTCAGTATTCATCCCAAAGCATATGGAAGAAACATGGCAAACCTCACATAACCTCAAACATGGGCAACAAGGAGTAATCAACAGTAGAGAACTATGTACAGGAAAGCATAAGCAGAAAGTTGGCAAAAGAAGATGAACCTGCAGAGTCAAGCATAAAATCATAGCAGACGCAAGGATACCGCAGCAGAAGAACAGAACAAATACAGTTTCAGGGATGGGCCCTGGACTGGTCTAACAGGACTCAAAGAAAGGACATTAACTGGTAAATAAAAGATCACTTTCCATATCGTTCTGTTAAACCAGTCCAGAGAAGTGGGATGCACCAAAGCTACAACTCCACTGGGTGGGAAGAAGACACAGCAGTCCGCTAACCCTTTAGCCAAAAGTTGTGTCCGCATGCATGTGGACATCCAAGCGATAATGCTTGAAAAGAAAGTGATGCCCATGTCGTTGCTCGACAAATGTCTGCAGGGGCTACCAAGCTCTGCTCCACCCATTAAGATGCTCGTACTTGGGTATAATAGGCATGCAACCCCTATGGAACTGCCTGGTTCCGCAACAGGTACACTGAGGCAATGGCCTGCTTAATCCAGCACCCCAAGTTTGACTTGGCCACTGTGTCACCTTTGCGCGGGAGAGTAAACAATATAAAAAGATGGTCGGACTTACAAAAGAAATTCATAACCTCCAAGTACTGGAGAAGCACCCTCCAGACATCCACAAGACGAAGATCTTTATCCTTCAGCCGACACTGCTCGTTAGAGAAGGCGGGCAAGCAGACCACCTGGTTCACGTGAAAGGGATAAAGCATTAGGCAAGAAGGCACAGGCCGAATGGAAACAGTCTCCTTTGAAAAATATAGATAAGGATCTTGGCAAGACAGAGTTTGCAGCTTGGAAATCTGCCTTGCGGAACAAACTGCAACCAAGAAGATTGTTTTGAGCATGACATCCTTTAAAATAGCATGCTTCAATGGCTCAAAAGGTGCCACCATCAGGGCCCTGAGCACCATACAGATCCCAAGAAGGGATCACAGACTGGATGGGAGGATGCAGACATCAAATCCCCTGGAGAAAGTGTCAGATGTTCAGGTGGCAAGGCTAGAGACTCACCAGCCACCAGACCATAGAAACAGGCGAAAGCTGCCACCTGAACCTTCAGGGAGCTAAGGGAAAGACCCTTCTTTAAGCCATCCTGTAGAAAGGCCAACAAAGAGAGCACCTTGGCTACTTCAGGAGCCAAAAGCCGAGTGCTGCACCATTGCTCAAAGAGGCTCCAGATCTGTACGTATGCAAGTTTGGTAGACATTTTTCAGGGTCCGAGCAGAGTGGAGATCACTGCTTCAGAGTAGCCCTTATGCACTAAACATCTCCTTTCAAGAGTCAAGCCATATTCAAGAAGGGAATTGTGTTCTTCACGATGAGCGGTCCCTGCTGCAATAGGCCCCGAGGTCTCCAAACCACGCTTTCCTCAGCCAATCCAGCACTACCAGAATAATCCTGCCTGAGGTAGAGTTCTATACACGGAATCACATGCCCCGCCAGGAGCCACAGAGGAAACACAAGCAGCAGGTGCTGATTTGACCAAGGCTGGGACAGGGCGTTGACGCCCTTGGACCCCGTCTCCAGGTAGTAACTGAAGAAGCATCAAACTCTGGCAATGCAGCGAATCACCATCAGATCCATTTCGGGGCGCAGAATAAACTGAAATGCCTCTTGACTCAACTCCCACTCTCTGGGCTCTAGAGAATGCTGGCTGAGAAAATCTGCTTCCACATTGTCCACTCCAGCAATGTGCTTGAGGCGACAAGGCTAGGAGGTTCTTTTTTGCCCAGGCAAACAGGAGAGCGATCTCCAGAGCTAACCTGGCAGTCATCATGCCGCCTTGCTGTGGCGTTATCTGAAAACACTCAAACCACCTGGCCCTCAACCAGGTACCAGAAATGCTGAAGAGCCAGCCAGATGGCCCTTGCCTCAAGGTGACTGATGGTCCACACCGCTTCCTTGCAGTTCCAACATCCCTCGGCCACATGGTCTTGGGCAATGAGCGCCCCAGCCTAAGAGACTGCGATCCGTCATCAGAAGGATCCAGGAGAAATCGTCCAGTGGCACACCCTTCCTTAGTTGACTGGGTTGCGGCCACCACCACAGGCTGGACTTCACATCAATGGGAGCAGAAGCCTGCACTCAAACTCTTGAGAATACGGGGACCACCGAACCAGAAAGGATCGCTATCAATCCTAACAGATGAAGATAAACCCAGACTCTGGGAGCCTGCTGCATACAAAACAGCACCAGACAATCCAACAGTCTTTTGTCTTTTTCCTCTGGCAGGAAAACTCTGCCCAAGCATCGAAACGTGCTCCCAGAAACTCCAGAGACCGGGAAGGCAACAGCTGGCTTTTTCCCCAATTTATTACCCAGTCAAGGCTTTCCAAAAATGATACTGACTGACCGGGGGTGGGGGAGGAAAGGCAAGATGGATGCCTGAATTGTTTGCTGTTCGTGTGTTTCCTTATGGGTAAATGCCCTGACTGAGCCGTTGTGTCCTATGGATTGATACCTGCAGTAAGCTCTGGTGAGGGTCAGGCCTGTATAGACACCGCGGTCGGTGGATCTGGCATCTTTCTCAGATATAGATATCTCCTTGTCCCCGGAGGAGCGTCTCCCTCCTCCACCCCCTGGATCAGCCACATTCTTGGCATCTAGCTCTGGTGTTTTGTGATCAAAAGTTGGCACAATGGATTCTATTGCTCAAGGGAGTGCAGCCGTTCAAGATGCCAAAAAACTGCATCGGTCACTTCGGTAGCAGCAGTAAGAGGATTTGAGAGAAGGGTTGAGTCGGGCAGCCTGGACTGTTCAATTTCTGGGGCTCCCACTGCATCATGTCCTGTACTTCTTGGAGATTTCTCTAGTGCAGTTTCCCTGATAAGACAGGACAAGTTTACCTTAGAGACTATTTGGGACGCAATTGTTAACTTAATGGTTGCAGTGTCCAGTCAAACAACAATTGCAGTTGAAGATTCAAGATCATGTTAGTACTATTACTCAGCAACAGACTACTAATGAGGGGTTGAAAACTTCAGAGAGCTAAGGGAAAGAACCCTCTTTAGGCCATCTTGTAGAAAGGCCAACAGACAGGGCATCTTGGCTGCCTCAGGAGCCAAATGCCGAACATCACACTATAACTCAGAAGCACCAGATCTGCAAGTATGCTAGTTTAGTAGACCTCCTCTGTGCTCTGAGCAGAGTGAAATCCACTGCTGGAGAGTAGCTCATGCAGACCATGCAATTAGGAATGACTGTGCAGGACTCCAATGTGTCTATTATGAAAGATTTGACCTCTGTAAGAGCTAAACTAGAGGCTTTGGAAAATTTGTCCAGGGCTGCTAACTTAAGGTTTATTAATTTTCCCAAATTTGCTGTTGTTTCTGCCCAGGAAAGGTTCCGAAGATACTTGATTGAAATATTACAGGTGCCCAAAGACACGGTTCCCCCTATTTCATGGATTTATTAGCTCCCTGTGGGGAAGAAAGAATCTTCGGGGTGAACCTCAGGCAATGGACACTCTTAATGTTTCAGCATTATTGGAAGACTCGCAGTCAGAGTCAGTGACTACCATGACATTGCTACAGTAGTTACCTATCGCTATTGGATACTGAAGCTCTTCTTTAACAAGCTCCTTTCCTGGGTTATAAAGTGAGGGAAAGAATTTTTGCTTTTGAAGTTGTCTTGTAGCTGGAGGCACCTTTCTTTCTAAAATTTCCCTGCAAGAGACTATTTAAATATAACTCAGTTAATTATGTTTTCTATCAGCCTAATGAATTGTTATTATCTATTAACGCTACAAATTCAATCTCTTCTCTGTCCACTTACTCTGAGATTTGGACGCTCTTATAAGTTGTATGTTGAGGTATGCAGATTACTAGCCGTTTTCTTCCCATAAATGGGGATTTTCCTTTTCCATTCTAGAACCATGTCCCACTTTAACTTGAGAACTTGTGGAATATAGCAATGTATGATTTTCCTTGGTATTTTTTATTGATTTCCTGTGTATTATTTTGTTTGCTATTTCCTTTTCTAAAATAGTGGATGCTTGGAAATGTATTGAAAAATTCAATAGATATAAAATAAAAGAAACCACTTGGGACGCAACATGAGATGCTTCTGAATGGGAACGGTCCTGGATGAGCCAGTCGTCCAGATATGGATAGACCCAGATCCCTTTGCATCGCAGTCACCACCACTATGACCATGGAGAACATCCTCGGGGCAGTGGATAGCCCGAAGAAGAGGTGGTGAACTAAAGTGAAGTTACTCACCTACAGCAGGTGTTCTCCATGAACAGCAGGAATAAGTCCTCACATATGGGTGATGTCACCGATGGGGCTCATGCGGGAATGCTCCTCAGGTTCCATAGGAAGCTTTTGGGAGGTCCATTGCACATGTGCATCTGCCTTCCTGCCTGCCGGAGCCATCTTTACCTCAGTATGATAACAAAGCTTTCAAACATGAACAACTCCACGGGGAAGTGGGAGGATTGTAAGGACTTATTCCTGCTGTTCAAGGAGAACACCTACTACAGGTGAGTAACTTCGCTTCTCCGTGAACAAGCAGGAAGTACTGTAAGTCCTCATATATGTGACTCCCCAGCTACAGGCTGCCGAAAAACGGTAAAAACAAGCCCAACGGGGCAACCAAATAGGAGAATCGGAAGAAACAGCATGAGTAATCCCTCCGAGGGACTTGTGTGATTCAGCATTCACTGCAGACATCAACATCAGAAAGACACATTACAGTAGTCTGGACGGACAGAAGGGCCGGTGGGAAGAACTTGAACCTAAGTCAAACAGATGCCAGAGTACGGTTTGGCCAAAGTTACTGTTGTGCTTAGAATCCCCATCCAGACTTAGTGGGCTGTGAAGGTGTGGACTGGGGATCACATGGTTGCCCTGCAAATCTCCATTGTGGAGACCGAGCGCAAGTTTGCCACAGCAGTGGTCATAGCTCAGACATTAAGGGCTGTGACATGACCTTCAAGGCTCAGACTAGCCTGCGCATAAGTGAAGGAAATGCAGTCTGCCACCGAAAGGGACAGCATTGTTTGGAGATGGCCACGCCCTGCCTGTTAGGGTCAAAGGAGATAGAGAGTTAGGAAGAAAGCCGATGGGCTTTCGTTCTCTCCAGGTAGAAAGCCAAGGCACATTTACAGTACAAGGTGTGTAATGTGGCCTCCGCCCTGTTGGTGTGAGGCCTAGGAAAGAAGGTGGGCAGGAACACTGACTGGTTGAGGTGAAATGAAGAAACCACCTTGGTCAGGAAGCATGACTCCAGAACCACACTGAGATCCCATACCACAGGCGAGGGCATGACCAGAGGTTTAGAAAGGAGTAGACCCCGCATAAAGCGGGCCACTAGTGGGTGCGCGGAGATGGGCTTTCCACCCAATCCACGATGGTATGCCCCAATTGTGCTTAGGTGGACTCAGACAGAGGCCCAAGTCAGACAGATGTAGGAGATATGTCAGAAGTATCTCTACTGCACAAGAAAAGGGGTGCAGGGCCCTGCATGTGTATCAGAGAACCTGTAACATTTAAAGGCACAGGAGCGGTGTGTGGATTCACTGCAGGATGCTAGGAGGATGTCTTGCACTTCTGCAGGGAGAATGAGCTCTGAGAGGACTACCAGCTCAGCATCCATGCTGAGATGGCCAGGGACTGCACATTGGGATGAAGCAGGGTCCTGTTGTCCTGAGAGATGAGATCTGGAGCACAGCCCAACTGGAGAGGCTCCCACTGAGAGAGCTGAAGCAGCAGGAGAAACCACAGTTGCCTGGCCAGTACAGGACAATGAGTATCTGGAGCTTAAATAATGTCTTGGCTATTACTACAATAAAAAGGGCTTCAAGGGAGGAAAACTTTGGATCCAACAGAAGTAGAACTGTGGTGTGTCCACAGACCTTCCGTTGGCTTCCCCTTTGAGCTCAAAGAAAGAGGAACTTTGTGTTTGAGTATTTGTGTTCTTCTTTACTCTCTGCTTATTTCTCACTGCTTGAGGGACCAGAGGAGACCGAAAGAGCCGAGGTATTGTGACCATATCAGAGGTAATCTTTCAGTTGATGCCCCTTCTCAGATCATGGCGTCCTTCAGCAGTTGGAAACAGCAGATAAGTCTCCAGGATACGTGTAAGTAGATTATTATGGGTAATCTTGTTTGTAAGAGACAGCAAGTTCATATAATAGATGAATGGAATGTAAGAGCTGCAGAAATTGGCAGAAGAAAGGTAGCCCTAACTATGGGATTCATTGTTGATATGGTGATAGTACTTTAAAAGAGTTATGTGAAAATAGCACTCCATGACTGCCAGTAACCCTAGTCTGCAGTTCCTGCTTGTTGGAACTTTCCAGGAGGATAAACTGAGGTGATTACAGTATGAGACCTTGAGCGGTCTTGTACCAGTTATGAAAATCTAGTATTTAGCTGGTGGCAAGCTAAAGTTGCAGAAAAGAGAAAGCAGACAGTGGTCTCTGCTTTGAAAGAATTACGTAATCAGGTTTTTAGAAAGATGAACAAATGTCTGTGCACAAAGAACACATTAAAGCGTAAGATAAATCCCGTGACCGTGACCAGGGGGAGCTCTGTGATGTCCCCATGGTCCCTTTTACATATGAAGTTGATTTCCATGCATTGGCCATAACACTAGGATCAGATGGAATAGGGAGCTGTTCCCCAACAAGGGAAGCACTCCCAGGCAGAAGGGCCAAAGACAGATGATTCCAAAGTAAAGCTTGGAGTCACTTCACCAGAGAGAAGTGCCTCTGATGGGGAATGGTCACTGTCACATTGAAATCAGATACATTTTTAGGTGAAAGGTTGGAGACTGAGGTGAAACAAATGGAGACCTGTGCACAATATCAGTTAAGGCTGAAGGCAGAAATTGAAGATTTTGAGTTTAGATTAGGGATTAGGGATTAGTGTGAGTGGTTGGAAGGACAAAATAGAATTAATCAAGCAAGTTTTTGATGGCATTACTAAAAAGGTATTTCAGGCTGAGGTTGAAAGAGTGCAAGGAAAGAAGACAGAAGAAAAATTAGATGAAGCTAGGGGGGCTGTACAGAAAGGAATAAAATTGCGGCTTTTAGGTGATATAGATCACTGCCTGAGAGTGTTGTGAATGTTGGAGGAAAGTTTACAGAAAGTAATAAATTTTTCTATGAAAAAAAGCAAAGCCTGTGACAAATTATCCTTTCCGAGCATTTCCACATATCAAGAACATCACAAAAAACGTATATTATAAGATCAAATCGCTACATCACCTCCGCTCCCTACTAGAACCCACAGACTTCCGAACAACCTTCCAAGCATTAGTCCTCCCACACCTGGATTTTGCCAACATCATCCTACATGGCCTCCCTCAATCAACGTTAAACCCGCTCCGCCTAGCCATGAATACAGCCGCCAGAGTCCTCTCCGGCTCATCAAGATCTGACCATATAACACCCATCATGAAAGAACTGCATTGGTTACCATTACATGCCAGAATCCAGTATAAGTCTTTAGTCCTTACTTTCAAGGCACTAAATAACTACCCCCCTACACCAATCAGCAAGCTTATCCATGGCACCCTGGAAAACAGAAAAAGGAGAACCACATCAATGAACACCTTAATTGTCCCGAAGATAATAACGAAGTGTACTAAGGCCACCTCCAACAGGGCCTTCTCCTTATTTGCTCCTCTAAACTGGAATGCACTACCTCACGAAATCCGTGCTATCAAAAACCTAATCCTATTCAGAAAAACATTGAAATACCACCTGTTTACAAAATGCTACCCAGAAGTCAACCTAGTCACTAACAAAACTACCACCTCAATACAACCTGAAAAGGGCTAGCAGGTCAACCTTTCTCTCTAGTCTTATTAGTGAACCACATTGTAACATCCAATCGAGTTTGATATTACTGTATATACCATTAAGCTATTCTGTACATAGTTCCCCCGGTTGTCCTATTGTTGAATTTCCCTGTTCAATGTAAAACTCAATGTTGCCTGTATGCATTGTAGTATGTTCTTGTTCTATTGTACACCGCACTGATTATAATAGCGCGGTATAAAAGAATTGTTAAATAAATAAAATAAATAAATAAATAGGTGATGGGCTGGTCACTCTTGCTACAAACTGGTCTCCAGCCGAGGCTTTTCAATTGGCACGGTCTTGTCCTGACCCTTGTTAAAAACCTTGCCAAAGCATTGATTACTGGCGCCAGTTGATAGGTACCTGTGATCCCATGTGAATAAATTTGCAGAGTTTGTTGAAAGCTGTATTTTTTAAACCCAATATATTTGCATGCAATTACACATCCTAATTTTTATGATGATATTTTAAAGATTCTACTAGTTCTACTCAGATGACCACATTCCAGAAAGATCATAATAAATTACTTAGGGCTATTGAAAAGAAATGTACTCCTGTAAAGGATTTGCCTAGGTTACTATATTTGAAGCAGAATAGGGATGAAACTGTCTCTCAGTTTCATATTCGTAGTTGTGTAGCCCTCCATGATTTTTCTTCTCAGAATGAGCAATGGAAGGGTTTTCCTCAATTTTTGTAAATGGCTTATTTCCAGAGCTTAAGATTATTTTAGATAATGCTTTGCTTGGTTGGTGTGTGGACTTTGGATATGTCTGGGAGATACTTCTTCCTAATAAGATTGGTGTTATAAATTGTTTTGAAGGAATAATTTTCATGTCATAAGGATATTGAAGCATTTTGTTCCCGCAGTCCAGAATCGGGTCCAAATGGGCCAGTCTTGCTTGGGGCCATCCGGACAATCCAGACATATCCCTATCTGAATCAGGCTTCACGTGAATTGTACTAATACCATTTTAATTGTTTATTGTCATAACTTCTCTGCCTAGGCAATTATCTTTATCCAACATATTCCTTTTTAAATATACCTTTTTTAAAGTGCAGTTACTCACCTGTAACAGGTGTTTCACTGGGTACAGCAAGAATCAGTCCTCGCATATGGGTGATGTCGGTGCCAACGAAGCATGTGGGGATCCACTCCTCAGCTTTCAAAGAAAGCATTTATTTGGGAGACGCACCGCGCATGCACGGTCACCTTCCCACTCAAAGCTGCCATCTTGCCTCAGTATAATACCATAGCACAAGATGGCAAAAACAAAAACAACTCCCAGGGGAGGAGGAAGGGTTGTGAGGACTGATTCCTGCTGTCCACGGAGAACACCTGTTACAGGTGAATAACTGTGCTTTCTCCAGGAACAACCAGGAAGTCAGTCCTCACATATGGGACTCCCCAGCTACAGGCTACCGAAAAAACCTGTAAAAGCCTCGGGCAACCCAAAAAGCAGACCGGAAAGGGCAGCAGTGGGTGCTGGTTGGCTGGTAGTCTGAAAATACAGCAGCAGCATTGGCGATACAATCCCACCCTTGGTAGCCAGGACACAGAGGGCTGGAGTTGCATTATTCCCAGAAGAGGTAACGAAAAACAGCCTGGTCGAAGGCACTATCCCTCTAGGAGGTCTCCTCCAGACAGTAGTGTGCCGCAAAAAAGTGCACGGAGGACCAGGTGGCCGCCTGGCAGATGTCCAATAAGGGAACCAACCGCAGGCTAGCTATGGAAACCACCATGGCCCGCACGCTGTGTGCTGTCACATGTCGCTCCAGGGAGAGCCCTGCCTGCTGGTAGGTGAACGCAATGCAATCGGACACCCACCATGAGAGAGTATACTTGGAGACTGCCACCCCCAAGTGGCTGGGATCAAACACCACAAAGAGTTGCGCCCACCAGCGATGGGGCTGCGTCCTCTAGATGTAGAAGGCCAGGGCCCGCTTGCAGTCCAGATTGTGCAATAAGGCTTCCACCCTCGAGACATGAGACCAGGGAAAGGTGGGCAGCACCACCTCCTCGTTCAGATGAAAAACTGAGACCACTTTGGGTAAGAACATCGGGTGCATCCGAAGGACCATCCTGTTATTACAGAACCTGGTGTAGGGTTCATGGGCCACAAGCGCCTGCAATTCGCTCACTCGCCTGGCGGAGTGAGCGCCACCAGGAAAACGACCTTACAGGAAAAATACTTCAGGGAGCAGGTCACCAGAGGCTTGAAGGGAGCTTGCATGAGCTTCCCCAGGACAACATTGAAGTCCCACGCCACCGGAGGTGGGCAAATTGGGGGCTGCGAAAGGAGAAGCTCACGCATGAAACGGTCCACCAAGGGGTGGATGGACACAGCTTGGCCTTCCACTGCATGGTGATGCACCGAGATGGAACAGAGGTGCACTCTAACGGAATTGGATTTCAGGCCTGCGCCTGACAGGTGTAGCAGGTACTGAAGTACGTCCACAATAGCACAAGAAAAGGAATCAATGTCCTGCTGTGCATACCAAAGGGAGAACCTGCACCATTTAAAGGCATAAGTCCATTGCGTAGAGTCCTTATGCGATGCCAACAGGACTTCCTCCATCATCTGCGGTAGGTGGTAGCGCGCAGTGGCTACCCTTTCAGCAGCCAGGACATCAGGGCCAGCGAGCAGGTGTTGAGGTGACACAGCGTGCCCCCCTCCTGTGATAGCAGATCTGGGGCACAGCCCAGTGATCAAGAATTCCCCCGCGACAACTGCAGCAGCAGGGGGTACCAGGATTATTACTGTCAGCGGGGCGCAATGAAGAGCACGGAGGCTGCTTCTGCCCGAATCTTCAAGAGGGCCGCGGTATCAGGGGTGTCGGTGGGAAAGCATACAAGAAGCCCCTGGACCACGGAAGTAGGAAGGCATCCTCTACCTCCCGGCCCCAGTCCAGTCCACTGGAGCAGAATCTTGGGAGCTGTGCATTCTCCAGGCTGGCAAAGAGATCGATCTCTTGGGATCCCACTGCCGGACGATCTTCGCCAGAATTGAGGGATTCAGCCACCATTCATGCGGCCAGAGAATGCAGCTCAGGCGGTTGGCCAGTACATTGTCCTGACCCGGCAAGTATACTGCCCACAGGCTTATGCCCCTCGTGGCTGCAAAATTCCAGAGGTGGATCGCCTCCCAGCATAGGAGGTATGAACCTGTGCCT
The DNA here is from genome assembly GCA_033557465.1 of Ichthyophis bannanicus. NCBI lineage: Eukaryota > Metazoa > Chordata > Amphibia > Gymnophiona > Ichthyophiidae > Ichthyophis > Ichthyophis bannanicus. The sequence goes on along the minus strand of CM066033.1, from coordinate 463,989,369 downwards.
CCCTGCCTGTTGATGGAGAACATCACAACCTGGCTGTCCATCTGGACCTAGACAACCTGCCCCTTGAGATGGTCCCGGAAGACCCGCAGTGCATAATAGACCACTCGGCATTCAAGCAAGTTGATCGGCGAGGCACTTTCCTCCAGGGACCAAGGTCCCTGCAACAGGAAGTGGATGCAGTGGGCTCCCCAGCCTATCTTGGAGGCGTCCGTGTTGAAGATGTGCTGAACTGGATGGGCCTGGAATAGCAGCTCTGCTCTCAGGTTGCGGAGGTCCTGCCATCAGGCCAGGGAAGATGCCAAGGTGGGCGTGATCTGCATGTGGTTCCCCCAGGTAGCCCATTGCCTGCACCTATTGAGCAGAGGGTCCACTGGGCTTGCCACATCCACAGGCGTGCAAAGGGAGTGACACTGATGGTGGATGCCATGTGCCCGAGGAGGCGAAGCATTTGCTGGGCAGTGACGGCAACTGCCACCTGCACCTGCTGTGCCAGAGCGGTGAGACGCTGAACCCAGCTCAGGGGCAGGAAAGCCTTTGCCTGAGTGGAGTTGAGCAATGCTCCGATGAACCCCATGAATTGCATCGAGATGAGATTGAACTTTGGAAAGTTCACCACAAACTCTAGGTGCTCAGCAGCTCCAACATGCGCTGGGTTGCATTGCGCACCTTGCCCTGCATGCCGGCCTGCACGAGCCAGTCGTCCAAGTATGGGAATACGAAGACTCAGAGAAGCCGGAGGTGAATGGCCACGACTGCCAAGCATTTTGTGAAAACTTGCGGGGCGGAGGCGAGGCCAAAGGGAAATACCCTGTACTGGTAGTGACAGCCTCCCAGCATGAACTGGAGTTACTGCTGGTGCTGCAGGTAGATCTGAATGTGGGTGTACGTATATTTGAGATCCGAGGAGGTAAGGCAGCAAGGTTCTAAGGGATACCATTTTGAACTTCTCCTTGACCAGGAAGCCGTTGAGGTCCTGAAGGTCCAGGACAGGCCTGAAACCGTCTGTTTTCTTGGGGACCAGAAAGAAGTGGGAGCAGAACCTCCGTCCCTGCAGATTGCGTGGGATGAGCTTGACCGCCTGATCCTCGAGCAACGACGAACTCTGCCTGGAGAAGCTCTCTGTGCAAGGGGTCCATTGGTAATTCCCCTGTAAAGTGAGACGGGGGCAGCTGGGCAAAGTGAAGGAGGTACCCCTCTGTGACTATGCGCAGAACCCAGGTGTCTGCCATAATGGCCGGCCACCAGTGTGTGAAATGGACCAGCCGACCCTCCATGAACCTCGGGCCTGGTACCTTCTGAGGGATGGAGACTATGCCCAAAGGAGTCAAAAGCTCCCTCCAGGCTGTGGCAGAGCCGCTGTTTGGAGCTTGGGAGCCTTGGGCTTACGGGGGCCATGCCCTGCGCCATTGGCCTGCTGCCCCTGAGGGGAAGCGGGGTAGGCCTGGAACTTGGAGTAGTTTCCGTAAGCCTTCTAAGCCTTTGGGTGGAAAGTATTTTTACCCGAAGCCTTCCTGCAGGAAGGGTCTGACACCTTCTTGGACAACCTGGTCCTGGTCATGAACTCCTTCTCCAGCTCGTCAGCCTTGTTGGTCATGGGCTTGCTGAAGAGGTTATCTCCCCGGCAAGGGACATTGGCTAGTTTGTCTTGCACCCATTACTCCAAGTTGGAGGACTGCAGCCAGGCAAGGCATCTGGCACTAATGTCCATCGCGGCCACACGAGCCACCGACTCAAAGCCGTCGAAGGCTGCTCAAATTTGAAATTTGTAGGATTCCTTGACCGAGTCCAAAAGCATTCAAGGGGCTCACCTGACAGACCAGCTGAGAACCCGGCAAAATCCTTCGAAAGTTCTCATAGGTACATGCCATTGTACAGCTGTTGGGCCTAGATCCGGGCTGTGAACATCGAGCCCTAGAAGCACTTTCTCCTGAATGCGTCCATGGTATGGGCCTCTCTACCCAGGGGCACCGGGGAGTGTGTCTTCTGGCTCTTGATTCGACGCATAGCCAACTCCACCACCATGGAATTGTGTGGGAGTTGCGCTTTCTGGAATAGAGTCGAGAGTTCACGATTGGCAACGTCATCGAGTTCTCCCACATCCTCAGCAGGAGGCATTCAAGGACGGGGGGTAGGGGCACCGTCAGTGCCTCCCTAGGAGGGGCCTCATACTGCAGGATCTCCAGGTCCTCAGCATGAGGCTCATCCTCTGGCACAGCCACAAAGAAGAGGGCCTGGGACATCTTCCATACGAACTTGAGGAAGGCCAAGACCTCTGGGGGAGACTGCCGCTGGTGGTGCTGTGGGGAAAGGTCAGAGAGAGCGTCACGATGGAGCACAGTGTCGGGTTACTCTTCGTACGTCTCACAGTCCGATTCCGACTCAGAGGAGTCGATCGGCACACTGCGGTCCCTGGACCAACTCGTCGCTCCAGAATTGGAGGTGCCTCCTCTGGGGATGTCCTCCCCGCTGCACCTAGAGGAAAGCTGTAAAGCTATGCTTGAAGGTAATCATGTGAGCCTTGATGACCAAGGGCTCCACAGCAGTCCGGACTCCGATGGCGTTGGGGTCGGAGTCGACTCCCTGACCGGGGAGTCAAAGATGGTGATAGAGTTGGGAGAGACTCAATGCTCCTTTGATGCCAGCATCTCATCCCTGCAGGGTTGATTTGACGAGTGCTCCTATCGGTCATCCTCCGAGTCGCACCGAGAGCTCCGAGGCTGAGTCAAAGAGAACTTACCCCTGACGCTGGGTCGGTCCTAGGCATCGACTTCGAGGGCACCATCAGCATCCATAGGAGGTCGTCCAACGAGGACTCTGACACCCTGTGACTCCTGGGCTCCGACCAAGGCCAAATGCGCAACGCCCGTCGCCAGTGTCAAGGGAAGGTATTCCTCCTCCAATGCAGAGCCGGAGCCAGACTTGCCAAACAGATCCCCCTACCGCCTTTCACGGTCCCTCCGGGTTTTAGCCGACATGAGGAGGTAAAGCAGGCAGGAGGACCCGTCGTGGTCTGCCCCGAGGCATTAGATGCAGGTGGAGTGACGGTCCATGTGGGACATCGTGCGATTGCACTTACCACACTGCTTAAAACCACTGGTCAAGGACATGACGGGGAAAATGAGGCCCGTGAGGTCAAACTCAGACGTTTCGACCAGGTAGGCCACGAGAAAAATCCCAGGTGACGAAAAAGCAAAAATTAAAAGAAAGGACACATGAGCGAAAAACAAGGACGCCGAGGCGGCTCTCGGGCACGGAAGGTGATCAAATCGCGCACTCGGTAACACTAAAAAAAACTACAAGTAGGGTCTAAAAAAAATAAGCTTTTACCGTGGTGCACAGACGGGACGTCTGCTGGGCTCCGCGGAAAAATACAGACTGAGGCAAGATGACGGCTTTGAACGGGAAGGTGACCGCACTTATGTGGTATATCTCCCAAAAGCTTTCTTTCAAAGCTGGGGAGTGGATCCGCGCGGGCTCCATCGGCGGCGTCACCCATATGTGAGGACTGACTTCTGCTTGTTCCCGGAGAAAATAGGTGTTTCACTTATTCAGTAGGTTTTTCTGCTGATTCATACGTTTTCTCAGCATATCTCCCAACCTTCTCAGATGTTCCAACAGTTGTTCCTACCGTGATTCTTCTTTTTTTGTTTTCAATATCTTTTTTCTTATATTGTTTCAATGTGGTCCATTTACATTCCCCCTCTTAACGTTTGTCCCATTTTTCATCAAATTTTATATATTGTTATAGCAAAGCACTACGGGATTGATACTAGCTATTCATTCCTTCCTGCCTTTTGCAACATGCTACTTTTGCTTATGATTCTTATCCTACTTGTTTCAGGTTTTTTTAGAATCTGTCCACAAGCAGCTAAGATGTTTTTAATAATAGTTTTAAACAGTCTTTTTAAGTTATTAGGATTGTCTGTATATATATATATATTTTTTTTTTTAATTGATAGTGTAGCCTATGTGGTTTGATGGCTGAACATGCCTTTATTCTATTCTCTTTTCATTTTCACCATCTATGTTTTCAAACATAGATATGATTCTGTTTTTCAATGTTTTTTTCCTGTGCCTGTGTGGTATACATATCTACATAATTCCATCTTTCCTTCTTATTTCTGTTTGCATTGTATGGCAGTATACACATAGGGGGTTATTCTGAACCACGAATAGCGGGGATGGACATCCCAACGGGACTTCCATCCCTGCAATTCGTGCAGCTGCAGGCCCTAGAATAACTTCACCACCAGTTGTGCGGGGAAATTAGTCAGGGGCGGGGAAGAGGCGGCCTGGGGGGCGGAGAGTGGGCGGTCACTGGCCCTGGACGTACAGGGCCGATTCTAATGTCGGCCCTGAACATCCAGGGCCAGCGAAATGTCCGGGGAAGTTATTCCACCCCCGGAGTGGTATAACTTCCCTTTTCTTTTTTTGTGGCATCGAGGCGTGGAAGGGGCTGGGGGGGGGAGACGACAAAGTTAATCACCCATAGCCCAACCTTGGCCTTAGGAGGCTGGATCGGGGGTCGGGCTGCGGGGAATTAACTTTGTGAGAAGTGGTCGGCATCGCAGCTTTTAAATGGAGCCACGGTCCCATGGTCTGCACACCAAGCTGAAAACCTGCACCATTTGAGGGCGTACGCTTTCCTATTGGAAGCCTTATGAGAGGTTAACAGGATCTCCTCTACTTCACCCAAGAGGTTGAAAGGGGCTAAAGGTCACCCTTTCAGCACCCACACTGTCAGCGATAGGGATACCAAGTTGGAGTGCAGAAGAGAGCCCCCCCCTCCTGGGACAGAAGCCTGGGAGAGTTCCCCAACGGGATGGGAGCCTCCACCGATAGCTGGAGGAGTAGTGAGAACCATGGTTGCCTGGACCATTGAGGGGCTATCAGGATGAGCGAGACCTTGTCGCGGAGGGTCCTGAACAATGTCTTGGCAATTAGTGGTGTGGGTGGGAAGGCGTACATGAGGCCTTTCGACCATGAGACGAGGAACACATCCACCACCACCCTGGAAGGTTGGGCCTGCTGGGAGCAGAAGCGAGGAAAGTGGTAGCTGTCTGGACTGGCGAACAGGTCTATCTCGGGTTATCCCCAGAGCTGATCGGCCACACTGGGGTCCAGTTGCCACTCGTGCGACTGGAGGACCCTGCTCGGTCTGTCAGCCAGCAAGTTGTTCTGGCATGGCAGGTGTACTGCCTCCAGGAGTATACCCTGCCAGACTGCGTAGGAGCAGAGGATCACTGTCTCTTGGCAGAGGGCACAAGACCCTGTGCACCCCTGTTTGTTCACATAGAACATTGCTACCTGGTTGTCCATCTGGACCAACACCAGCTGGAGCCATAGGCGGTGACAAAAGACTCGGAGAGCTAAGTATATGGCCCGTAACTCCAGGAGGTTGATCTGCTGGTTGCTCTCATCCTGCGACCAGCTGCCCTGGGTGCGGAGTTCCTCGCAGTGGGCTCCCCAGCCGAGCAAGGAGGCATCGGTGGTGAAGACCCTTAAGGGGCTCAGGACTTGGAAGGGTATCCCTGCCTTGAGGCTTTGGGGAGTCTGCCAAAAGGTCAGAGAGTCAGCTAACTGGTGGGTCACTGAGACTTTGTCCCGGAGGTGTCCCGTGGCCTGGTCCCGAAGGCACCACTGCGTGGCCCTCATGTGAGGTGGGCGTCTGAGGTGACGTGGACAGTGGAGGCCATATGTCTGAGTAGGCACAGGAGGAGCCGAGTGGGTATCGAGAAGCGGTGCCGTCTGTTCATGGCCAGGGCCCTGAGATGGTCAACTTGGTCTAAGGGCCTTTGCCTGGAGGGTGTCCAGTCTTGCCCCTATGAACTCCAGATACTGTGTCGGGAGGAGGTGGGACTTGGGGTAATTATCACAAACCCAAGTGTTGCAGGACCTGGATGGTGCAGGCAGTTGCCTGCTGCACCTCTGAGGCTGTGCCTCCTTTTATGAGCCAGTCGTTCAGGTAGGGGAAGACAAAGACCTTCTGGAGGTGGAGGAAGGCCCTACCTGTTAATAAGCAGAGGAGAAAGGATGGACCCTTAGAGAACCCCACATGCAAGGAACCAGGGATCCGAGATTTGATGAACAAAATGAGCAAGATGTGTTCTCTCCAATAAGAAGGAAGCTGTTCTATTGTTACGACTGCCAGGCATCCTGTATTGGTAGTGTCCCCCCCCCCCCCTCACACCATGAACCGCAGGTATTGCCTAAGGTTGAGATGAATGAGGATGTGTGTGTAGTGTAATGCAGCGAGGGCTGATGAAAGCCCAGAGGAGAAAAAAGAAGCTGTTTTTCAGAGAAAAAAAGATGTGCACAAGTTGCAATATAGCACAGTTACTTACCTGTAACAGGTGATCTCCGGAACAGCAGGAATTAGTCTTCACACGTGGGAGACGTCGCCGACGGAGCCCGCACGGGAATGCTCCCCAGCATCCAATCAGAAAGCCTTTGGGAGCATACCCCGCGCCTGCGCGGTGGCTTCCCACTGCCTCTCCCCACTGCCTCTCCCCAGTTGAGTTTCATAGCTGAGCCAGAAGGAGAGGAGAGGAAGGAATAGATACAAAAAAGAGATACAACTCCTAGGGGAGGTGGGCGGGTTGTGAAGACTAATTCCTGCTGTTCCGGAGATCACCTGTTACAGGTAAGTAACTGTGCTATCTCCAGGAACAAGCAGGAATGAGTCTTCACACGTGGGGACTCCCCAGCTAAGGATGCCCGGGGAGATCCCATAAGCGCAGCCCAGGACGGGATGGCATTTGCCCAGCCTGAATCCCCGGCATCCCCTGAGGGATGGGGGGCAGGAGTTGAATAGAGGAAGAGCAAATCTACAGACTACAGAGGGAGTCTTTAGAGTGCAGAACAGGTAACATTACGATAAAGCAAAAAACCCCCAGGCTACAGGAAGAGTAGCCAGAGGGATGCATAAATAGTATCAGTAAGCATTTAATGAGTAAATGCCCTAGTACCATATAGAGCTTACAGGCCATTAAGTTTTAATGAATTAATGGTGTGGAACCCCGTAGGGCTTACCTACCGGGTTGCCGGAAGCAGACCTGTGGTGAAGGCACCGTAGACGCAGTAGCGAAGTCGTCAAGGAAACTTCGCCGCAGCGAGGAGGAAGCTCCAAATCCGGAAGGCTAGGAGATCCAGGCGTCAGCTGGGTCAGGAGAAGGACGGCAGGTCTTCCAGGAGGCTTAGTGCAAGCTGAGCACTCCCTTAGGAGTAGAGTCCAGAACTCAGAGGACTAACAGTAGAAGACTGGCCGAACCAGAGAGCCCATTCCGGAGAAGAGTAGGGGTGTACCCCGGAGCAGAAGGAGTACACAGACTACCCTAGCGAGAGATAGGGAGACAAGGGTCCGAACCCCCGGGAGGAGGACCTAACTGAAAAGGGAGCTGTAGACTTCACAGCGGTAGAGTACCACCAGTCCGCGGCCCGATCGAGGAATAGGCAGGCGGACTGGCCGGACCCCGGGGGGGGGGGGGCGTGAGTACCGGCCATAGGGAAAAAGGCGGTATAACACAGGTACTGCGGACATCCCCCCAATATGCGCCTATCGTGCAGGTGATATCTAGTATATCTAAGCCGGTGGGCATGAGGGCGCCCACCCCGGTACTAACGCAGGTATGCCGAGGGGCCTACCTCCCTGAGCATCACCCTGGTAAGGCGGATCTGCCATCGATCCACAGAGCGTCCACCTGGAAGGTGGCAGCAAGATCCGTCAGTAGAGGGATCTATTCCGGAGGACAAGGGCAGATCGGCGAACCAACAGCGCGGCAGCGTAGGGGACAGGGGATAGCATCAGTCCAGTAGAACGCCACAGGGGCTGGAGGCCCTATATGTGTCCCCAGGACCTGCACGCAGAAAACGCGCCCCCCCCCCGCTCAGACAGGGGGGGGGGAAGTCCGGTACGGAAGCAATCAGCAGGGGAATACCGGCTGAGAAGGGTTCAGAGACGTACCGAAGGGTAATTAAGTTGGCCGTTGGCCATAGCTATCACGGAATAGAGGTGGTCTCCCTACCAACGGAAGGAGAATACCCGAACCCCTAGATAAGCCTCCGAACCATTTGCAACTGAACGAGCCCCAGAGCAGAGCTCAATTTTTAAACTTCCGATAAGAGGGTTAAGTGCAGGCAGCCGCCTGCCTGAGCCTAAAAATGCTTAGTAGGAGAGTCCTGGCGCGGGCCCGGGGGCATCAACCCGGGGTGAGAGGCCCCTTGCCTGGGCGCGCCTGGAGGGTGGGCGGAGGGCTGATATTTCCTCTTCCTAGAGAGGCGTTTACTGCCGCCGTGGGGCCGGGCCCTAGGCTGGCTGCTAACCCTGGGAAGGTTAGCGAAGCACTGTGCGACCTGACGCAAGGCTTCGCTATTGAAGCGGTGATCTCCGTCGCAGGGAGAATTACCCAGTTTGTGCTGTGCCCATCTACACAACTCGGACGCCTGCAACCATGCTGTACGGCGTACTCTAATGGCAACAGCAGAGGCTCTGATGACCGACTGGAAGGAGTCCAGCGAAGCACGAGAAAGGAACCCGGAGATATTCCTGCAGTGATAAAGGAGCAGGAAATATTCAAAGGCCTTGGTCGCCGATACGAAGAGGGATAACCGAGACAACCTCTCGGTGACCTCCTGCAGCGACAGACTCATATAAAATATATATGAGATAATCCTGGCCGTCAGCATAGACGTCTGGAAGGCTTGACGTCCTAGAGTATATAGCGTCTTTGAGGCGCGGCCTGGGGGGCGAGAAGCATGCTTCTCCTTGCTTCCGGCCTTCCTCAGCGCCGATTCCACCACAATGGACCGATGTGGAAGCTAGTGCTGCCGAAAACCCGGGGACGGAGGCACCCGGTATAGAGCCTGCATCGCAGTCGACGGTGCCGGAACCCTCAAAGGCGACCGCCAAGCCCCCAGCAGGAGATCCTGCAGGGAGGGATGCAGAGGAAGCATCACGGCTGCCTGTTCCTCAGGGCCCGGGCTAAGGGTCTGGGGTAGGGATGGCCAGCAAGTCTGCCATGTCAAGGAGGAAATCCTGAAAAGGTGGCTCTGCCGGAGGAGTTATGGCGGGGGAGGCTGCCAGGGCACACAGAGGCCGCTCGGGCCGATGCCCGCTGGGCATAGGAGGGGACCAACCGACCCGGATCGGGGCAGTCCCCATGGCGTCGTCGGCTCCTGGGATTGATTCCAAACTAGGCATCGAAGGGGTCGATGGCACCGCAGGAATCGGCCTCGGCACCGAACCCGGGGGTGGCGCTGCTCCCTGCGATCGAAGCGGTTCCGTGGCCGCCGGAGGGCAGGGGCCAGCGGTCTCCGCTCTGCGTCGCGGGAGGGGACAGGGACCGATCCCGAGACGTGTAGTGTCCAGGCTTTCAAGGCTGGATACCGACTCCAGGCTGGGCATCGAACCGAGCGAGGAGATCGACTCCCTTCTACAGGGCCCCGGCGGGGGCGACCGCGCCGGTGGTGGAAAACCCGGAGCGCGGATCGGAACCGCGCCGATCGGTGCCGCGAGCATCACGGGTCCCCGAGGGCGGAGCTCGGTGGAGAGGGGGTCATCCGACGCCGGCGCCAATGTCGATCGGCGGGCGCTGCCCGAAGCCGGGCTCCCTCTCGCACCCGTCCGACCCGGAGAGAAAACCTTCCGGGGCATACGGCCCGTCCCCAAGGGGACCCCGGTCACCCGACGACGAGTCCCTGCGGGGGTGCAAAGCCCCTGTGCCGACGTCGGTGTACCGTTGAGGGGCGGCGCAGATCCAGATTGGATCGAAGCGGTCGAAGACCCCGAGGCGTCTTCTCTAGGAAAAGGCGGGGCCCTCGATGGCCGCGTCAATGCCGGGGAGTTGCCCGAGCGCTGGCCGACATACCCCGAGGTCCCCGGGGAAGGTCGATGGCGGCCCCTCGTGCTCGACGCCCCTGCCGTCGCCGGCGGAGCGGTGCCGCTCGAACTCGGTACCACCCTTGCGCAGGGCTGGGAAACCGGCGACCCAGCGCGGGTCGAAGCGAGCTGCCCCGAGGGGAGGGAGGCCAGACGACCATCCCCGGCGCGGGGCGGAACCACCGACGCCCGCGCGCTCGAAGCGGGTACTACCCCCATGCATGACCTGAACGTAGGGCCGTCAGACAGTGTCGAGTCGATCGGCCCCCGAGGTGCTGAGGGCAGCGGCTGGCGATCCCTGGTGGGGATCGGGTCACTCGACGCCAATGGGTCGGCACCGCCCAAGGCAGATACCACCCCTGTAGGAACGCCATACCGGTGCGAATCGGTCGGCTCCGGAGGCGCCGAGGACCGCAGCTGCCAATCCCCGGTGAGGAGCGGAACGCTCGACACCAATGCCGAAGGGTCGGTACCGCCCGAAGTGGGTACCGCCCACGCGCATGGCCGGGATGGAGGAACGCCAGGCTGGACCGAGTCGATCTGCCCCGGAGGCGCCGAGGACAGCAGCCGACGATCCCTGGCGAAGAGTGGAACACTCGACGCCGACGCTGATGCCGGGGAATCGGCACCGCTCGAAGCGGGTACCTCCCTCGGGCATGGCTCGGGAATGTTCTGTGAGGAGCGAACCTCAGGAACATCCCGAAACCCCGTAAATGCTTTGGAGCCCGAGGACTCCCGCCGGGGTATATCAGCCAAGGAGGACTTGAGGGGTTGGCCGGAGCCGTCGCCATGCCGCGCATGAGACTTGCCCCTCAAGACTCGGCTAGTCTTAACAGACTGTTGTGTGGTTACCTGATCCTGGAGAGAAGAACAACCCGACGACCGCGCCCTGGGCGCAAAGTCGTCGTCGAGGGATACCCGAAAGAGGGAGGGTCTTCTTCCGACACTGTAGCCCGGAGAATCCTGGAAAGAGGGGTCAGGCCCCACACAGGAGAGGCACCAGGCATTGGAGTCCACGTGGAAAATAGAGTCCCCGCCGTGAGGCTGGGGGGAAGAAGGCTCCATGCCCCGGTCCTCAGCGCCCGGAGGGAGCGACGAAAATTAAATGAAAAATAATGAAAAAATAATTAGAAGAAAAAGGGGGTACGGAGGTACCACCGTCGGCGGGAAAGCCGCGACAACAGAAAAGGAAAAAATTTCTGCGGTGGCAGGAGGGATGTCCTGCCTGCTCCGCGGAAAACTAAAAACTGGGGGAGGCAGTGGGAAGGGCGGGAAGCCACCGAGCAGGAGCGGGGTATGCTCCCAAAGGCTTTCTGATTGGATGCTGGGGAGCATTCCCGTGCGGGCTCCGTCGGCAACGTCTCCCACGTGTGAAGACTCATTCCTGCTTGCTCCTGAAGATTCGCAGGAACCAGCTAGAGGGAGCAGGAGGGCATTCAGAGAGACTGAAGGGCCACACCCAGCTGGTCACGAGGAACTGACAACCAGCTCCCAATCCTCAAAGGCAGGAGTGCTTTATAAGGGGAGAGTGGAAGACTGGAGGAGAGAGAGGTTGAAGTGGAAGCATGATTTCTCCAGAGCTAGAGGATCACCAGGAGTGAGAGGTGACTCACCAGGAGCTGAGGAAGGACCTAAGGAGGGACCAGCTCAAGTTAGAGAGAGAGAGCTGTTTGCCCAAAGAGGCAAAAGCACTGCTCTAATTGCAAGCAGAAGCCAAAGGAGAATCAGCTGGGGAAGCTAAGCCACGCTGAGCCGGAAAGCCAGGATCTGGACTTATGCAGAAGCAGGCGCTTACCAGGAGAATGGGTTCAAAGGCTGCAAGGTAAACCAAACTTTCAAAGAAAAGGATTTCATCAAGCTGCTGACTGTGAGAGGCAAGCAATTGAAGAAAGCCATTTACCTGCTTGTTGCTGCAATACAAGGTATGATAAATATATGCCTATGAAGAAAGCTATAAATGTTAAAGACTCTGGTAAAGCTGCTATAAAACCTCTAAGAAGAGAGAACACATTTAATCCTAATACAGCACGTGACCGACGCCCTAGGCTAGGCCAAGGACATTGGCAAGTACTGCAAGAGATATACAAAACCTCTGGAGGTGTTTCCCAAGAAACTAGGGATACAGAGTCAGACATATCTGATTATGAGCCAATGCAAGTGGAACTGGCAGGAGAATTATCAGACCAGGAAATGGATTGTACTCTCTGTGTTTCTGGTAGCATAGAGTCCTTGCCAGACTTGTGAATTGCTTGAATTGCTAACCGAGCATTCTTTAATTGACTAAGCATTGCTATTCCTGTGAAATTCAACAGTTTTGCTTTAAACCCTGAGTTTTCTTTCTTGCCTGAATTAAGGACATTTACTTTGAGTTGTAACCCAACAATTGGAACCACTGTGTAAAGGGAATAAAAGCCTTCTTTTTCCCACCACTCTGCTTTAATGGTTTCTTTAAAGATTGGAGTTAAAAACTACAAGGACCAAGTGCCTTTTGGCCCTTAAAAGACTCTCCTATCTTAATATTAAAATTTTTATGTCCCACCTGCCCTGCCGTCCACTGGCCACCAGGGAGGCGTGCCGACAGTAGGCATCCTTCAGATCCAAGGAACATAGCCAATCTCCCTCCTGGAGGTAAGGCAGCAATGTTCCAAGGGAGAGCATCTTGTACTTCTCCCTCACCAGGAACTTGCTCAGGTTGCAGAGATCAAGGATGGGCCTTGGGCCTCCAGTCTTTTTTGGCATAAGGAAGTACCTGGAGTAGAACCCCTTGTCCCTGAGATGGTGGTGTACTGGTTCCACCACCTTGTCCTCGAGAAGACCTCTGAGCTCCTTCAGTAGAAGGTCCCGGTGAAGGGGAGACCTGAGGTGCTCTCCCGGAAAGTAAGAGGGAGGTGTCTGAGTCATATGGAGGAGGTAGTCCTCCCTGATCACCCGAAGTTCCCAGGAATCAGTGGTGATAGTTAGCCACATTTGGGCATAGCGGATCAGATGTCCTCCTGTGGGCTGCTGACCTCCTTGGGGTGGAGAGGCTATTCCCAAGGAGTCAAAAACTCCCTCCTGGTTGGGCCAGGGCCGACACCTGGGGCTTCTGCTTATGAGGGCCATGCCCATATCCCTTGGCCTGCTGACCCTGCTGGGGAGCCAGGAAGGCCTGAAAAAGTAGGTAGTTTCTGTAAGCAGCCCCTTTTCTCGGGTAGAAGGGCTTTTTACCTGAGCCCTTCTGTCGGGAAGGGGCAGTGGTCTTTTTAGAGAGCCTGGCCCTCGTCATTTTATTTATTTATTTATTTTATTTATTTAGACAGTTTTGTATACCGCCTTATCCTTCAATCAAAGCGGTCACAACACAATTGGGAGATACATTTAACACATGGGGATATGAGACACATACACTAATACTTACAGGGAACATGGGCAATGGAGGGTTAAGTGGCTTGCCCAAGACCACAAGGAGCATCTGTGGGACTAGAAACCCCAGTCCTTCCGGCCCAAGGTTGCTGTCCTCTAGTGGGATTTGAACCCTTGACCTTCCGGCCTGAAGTACCTTGCCCCAACCACTAGGCTACTCCTCCCTCCAGAATTCCCGAATTCATGAACTCAGTCTCCGACTCAGCAGCCTTGTTGGTCATGGGTTTGCCAAAGAGGTTCACTCCTTGGCATGGAAAATCGACCAATTTGTCCTGAACCCATTGCTCAAGATCGGACAATTGCAAGCAAGCTGGCGTCGGGCACCGATGCCCGCCACTGCTACTCAAACCGCCAAGTCAAAGCCGTCATAGGCTGCCCGAGACATAAACTTGGAGCACTCACAGACGGCCTTGGCCAGGTTCTTGAACCGCTGCAGGGGTTCCTCCGACAGACCAGCCGATAACCTGGCAATTTCCTTCGCCAGGTCTCTCAGGTACATGCCCATGTACAGCTGGTAGGCCTGCATGCGGCAGATAAGCATCGAACCCTGTTAATGCTTTCTGCCGAGGGCATCCAAGGTGGATGTTTCCCAGCCAGGAGGCATCAAGGAGTGCGTCTTCTGACTCTTTAGTCAACGCATGGCTGACTCCATCACCATGGAGTTATGCAGCAGCTGTGATTTCTGGAAGCCCAGGCTCCACTGGACTCAATATATCGAGTCAAGCCGCTTGCTCACCACCGGCACCGATGCCGGTGTCTCCCACATACGGTACATTAGCTGTTCCAGGATGGGAGGGATGGGCACCGTAAGCGATTCCCTCAGAGGTGCCTAGTACTGGAGGATTTCTACCTCCTCCACCCGATGGTCCTCCTCTGATTCCGTCGGGAATGCTAGGGCCTTTGATATGTCTCTGACAAGGTAAAGGAATGCCATGTCCTCTGGCAGAGACCGCTGCCGGGGCTCTGAAGTGGGAGAGTTTGAGGGCGTGATGGCGACGGGTGTCAGGCGGCTCTTCATCCTCGTCCTTAGTCTCCCACTCGGAGTAATCCGTCGAGGATTCGATGGAAGGCTGGGCTGCGGCCTGGGGTCCGCGCCGAGCAGACTGGCTGGGGACAATCGTGGCCCCATCGAGCGGGAACCAGATCGAAAACTCGGCCGAGGATCGGCTCAGCCTTCGGGGACATTTTCAATGTTGAGGGCCCGGTGGTTGGGGTGGAGGAACCAGTTGTGCTGGACAACAGCACCTGCTGCTGGTCCATGAAGGGAAACAAACTGCGCTCCAGGGCCGCCATTCTGAACTGCAGGCCAGAAGGCTCCGCAGCCATCGGCGCGGGCACCAAAGGAATCGGGCCCGGTGCCAGTTCCCCCAAAGGGGAATCCTCGACGAGGATAGTGTCTGGCAACTGAGACTGGTCCAAGGTTGAGTTCCTTCAGAGGACCTCTGAAGGCCACTCTCCTCTCCAATCCGTCGGATAAGCGTCTCTGACTGCGGGACCTGGTTTGGGACGCACTGGCCTGTCGGATCCATCCAGGGACGCTGCCTTTGAGGTATTCTTCTTCTTCTTGGGTTCCCTCGAGGGAGACCCCCCCTCTCTGAAGAACCATGGCATCGCTCAAGTTCCATAGAGCCGTCCTGAGATGCCGTGGCTTCAGATGAGGCCCTGGCCTTCGGAGGTACCGAGGACTCGGGGAAAAACTTATCGTGCTGCTGTTGGCGACTCTTGAGAGCCTTGTTGGACATCTTTTTGCAGAGACCACATGCTGTGAGGTCATGGTCTGGCCCAAGACAGCGAAGGCAGCAGTCATGTGTGTTGGTCAAAGACATAATTTTGGCACATCAATCATACTTTTTAAAGCCATGGAGGAAAAAGAACCCCACCGATGTCGAAGACCTGCCGAGCTGCCAGTTGGAAAAAAGGCCTGAAGATGCCAAAGAGGAAAAAAACTACAAAAAGGACGCAAACTCGATGCCGAGACAGCGATGTCGGGTGGCGGGAAGAGTATCAGTGCAGTACCGGAGGCAAGTATGAAACTCAAGCTTTGAAATCAACTTTTTCCGGGGACAAGCCAGACAGATGTCTGAAGGGCTCTGCACAATAAAGGAGACTGAGCAAGATGGCACCCTTGGGCAGTAAGGGGAATATGCATGCGTGTTAGCATCTCCCAAAGGCTTTCTTTGAAAGCTGGAGGAATGCTTCTGTGAGGGCTCCGTCAATGCCGACGTCACCCATATGTGAGGACTCACTTCCTGCTTGTTCCCAGAGGAATAATGTCTTGGCATTGCTTGGGTGGAATGTATGTTAGGACCATGCGACCGCCAGACACACAATAGGTAAAAATGCTACTAACGTGCAGAAAACGGCAGGAAGCCCCCACTCCGCACCAACATTCACCAGCGGTCCACCCCAAATTGCGTACCAGGAAGATGGAATCAGGAGCCCACAGCAAGGACAGCGATGAGGTTAAGCCTTGGTACTTACCAACTGAGAGTCCCAGGTCAAAAACATGTGCCGGACGCAGCTGTAGTCCCCAGGAACTGTTTCTCTGGATTTGCAGCACAGCGGTTCAGGTGGCTGGCAGGCAGATTCCTCTGAGAGCCTTCTGCAATCTTTGAGAGAGAGCAGGGGGGGAACAGAGGAGGAGGGATAGGGCTTTGAGGTTGTATGAAGCAATTATGCTCTTATAGATCCTTCCAATTTCTGGCTGCTCAACAGGCTCTTATCCAGGGTAAGAGTGTGGAGCAGAACCAATTTTCCCTCCTCCTATGACTACCAAAAAGACTGGTCGCGCTCTAGTGAGAAATCAACACGCAGGCTGTTGTTCACAAGCGTTTAAAAACATCCTCTCAAATCCTCAGAATTGTCCTCAGAGAAGAGAAAATCCATCCACCATCTGCTGGAGACAAAGAAGTACTGAAGGGAGCTCTGTTGGCTGAGGTGACTAGAGGCATTTGAGTGATGTCATTGAAACCTGAGCTTTTCATTGGTTCTTCATCTCCACCAATCTGCTAGTAGGGGAACACAATCCACTTGTCTGGACTGATTTAGCAAGACGATATGGAAAAAAAACAACAAACAGTATTAGACTGCTCGCGCTGTAAAAGATCTCTTAATATTAGGTCTCAAAAGGAAGCAAAAGCCGGTTAAAGGGCCCAAAGGGGACCTACTAAGATTTCACCTTTACAATGGGCAGATCACTCGAAGTCACTGGATAAGATGCAAAAAAAATGTTGATAGCTTTCTAACAAACTAACTCTGAATTTGTGAGTTAGATGAATCATGGAACATAGTGGGAATGAACAAAAGTCTTATTTAACATTGCCTTTTGGGCACTGAATAAAGACTTAATAGTTAAATTGATGACTGCTCAAGTTGTTTCATCCGAGTCCTGGTGTAGGGTCTGTGCTAAGTCTTGTCCATTGGTATGCCAAGCCTTGTCCATTAGTAAATCAGCTAATTTGTGCTCTCTGTATCTGCGGCAAGGGTAACATGTCTATCAATTATCATACGATTACCATGACCTAAGGTGACGGTATGTTACTTGATCTCCCATTTCAAAACTAAATGATGAGCAGTTTGCAAACTGATAGACAGACATTTTTTTATGGAACAGAAGTTTTGAGGCTTTTCTTCCTTAAAATTAGCAAGAAATGATAAGCAACTATGATGAAGATGAGTGTGAGTGTGCTATGTGAATGCTCTGCTAGACAGCCTAATGGTGCAATGATTTATATTAAAAGGCACATTTTAGATAGGACATGGAGATCAGAATTGAGCCATCAAAATCAGGACATGCTTAATTCTGACAGAACTTTAGGAACAGCTCTGCTAAACATGGAATCATTTCTAAAATACACATCCACATGCAGCGGAAGAAGCCATTTTACAAAAATACATGTGGGAAAAATCAGTGGAGGAAACCTAGAGACTTACATGTGTAAGTGCCAGCTTTTCACAAGTATATGTAAATGTTGGCACTTATATGTATATCTGGGCAATTTTGCAAATCTAGACGTGCAAACTTTGGAGTTTGACTAAAAAGATATGTATACCAAACTAGCCTTGTCAATCAAATGGGTATCACTTTGGCATTTGGCAGCATTGACATGAGTTGCATATATGTACAATTGCTCCTTAAATATTACCCATGGTTTGAAAGATTGATGAATGTTGATCACCTTTGATTGGGATGATTTATGTTACTGATGACTTTTCTTAAATAAAATATGCAAAACCAGTGTTTTTTTGAGAGGGTACACAGTGGTATGGAATACCGGCACCATTTTCATTGCCTGCTAAAACTGATCCATGGTCCTCATGTATTAAGGAAAGAGCTCTGCATATGAGTACTGGCACCATTTTTTATTAGGAAAAATGCACTGCACAAAACTAACCTATTCTGGAGAAACTATCCTGTGAAGAGGCATCTGAGAAGTAACAAACAGAAAAATATAGAAAGATAATGATGGAAAGATAAAAAAACACATTACATTTTCTTGAATGATTTACTTTGGACTTCTCATAGTGGGCTAACTTTGACCCTCTGCAAAAACATGTAAATAGTAGTGTGCACCAATTGCACTTTTGGTTTAAGAAAACTACTTCCCCATTGATTATAAGTTTTGTTCCTGCTACAGCTTGCACCTGTAGTATTTGTATCTACACAATCTTTTCAATGGAAACAGCTTAGCATAAATGCTTTCCCTATCCCTGGAATGTAGCACCTAACCTTATTAAAATGTACAATGTGTAGAAGCAAATAGTGTGTACGCAACAAATGTACTAATCACAGTTTGCCCAATTGTATTTTGCTTCTTATGTCAGTTCTTTATCTGCATCAAAACTCTGAATCAGGCCCTCATTCTTGTAGCTTACGCATGTGCTCAATATTATACATACACAGTCCAAACAAATTGATCTTTTTGAAATAGTAGTACCTTTTCAATAAGGGAAGTTCTTTCAGACCTTGTAGATATCAAATTTCCTTCAAGTTTCTTCTGAGAAATTTCCAAAGTGTCAATAGTAATTTGGAAATCATCATTCTTAGTGGATATTTCTTGTACTTTCTTCTGTAGTTCATTCTTTTCATTCTGCAGCTTCTCTTTTTCCTGCTTCCAGCTTTCACTCTCAGTTCTAACTTGATGCTGCAAGGTATCATTTTCCTTTATCTTTTCATCTACTTTAATTTTATATTCTTCAATCTCCCAATTTAACTGTTCTTTAAGGGACTCTAAATTTGCAAAGCTAATCTGGGCTTCCTGAATTTGTTGCAACAGTTGTGTTTGGTCACATTCCAGGCGAGCAACTTGACTAACCAATCCTTGCTTTTTCACTTCCCATGTTTCTTGCTTACTAGAATAAAATTCTATTTTCTCATTCAAATCTTTTAACTGAGTTTCTAGCAAAAGAACTACATTTTCTGACTCCCTTTTCATTTGAATCTTTTCATGCTCAGTCTGCTCCAGCAACTTTGTAGCAGTAGAGACAGAAATTTCTAATGTGGAAAGTTTCACTTGGTTTTGCTTTAAGTCTTCATCTAATTCTTCATTTTTTGATCGTAGACTCTCATGCTCCAGTTCCAAAGTTTCTAGTTTCTTCATCAACTCTTCTTTCAAGTCTTTTAGTTTTTCAGCTTCTTCTTTTGTGGTCTCAGCTTGAAGAATCATATCTTCTAAATTTTCCTCTGACATTTGCAGATCTCTTTCTAGATTTTCAATTTTATCTAGAAGAGAATCTCTTTTCCGCTCACTATCTTTTAACTTTTCAATCATCTGGTGCTTTTTTCTTTCATCTGATTCTATGCGTATTTTCAGTTTTTCAATGCCCCCTCGCAGCTGAGCCATTTCTTCTTGTGCAGAATTCAGTCTTGCAGATATCTCACCCTTTTCAAAGAGTGAGCGTTCCAAAGTCTTGGACAGTTTCAGGTTTTCAGTTTCATATCCATTTAATTTTGTCTGTACCATTTCAGATTCCTTTGCCAGCAGCTCTTTTTCCTTAATTAGTTGCCTTACTTGATTTTGCAACTCATCTTTTTGTAGTGTCTGCAACTCTAAATCCTTTTTAAGGTCCTGTAGATATTGATGAAGTTTGCCTTTTCCCTCAGAGAACTGGTCTATGTCAATTGTTGCAGTCTGAAGCATGCTTTTTTGTATTTTGATCTCTGCCTCCAGTGTCTTGATAAAATCAGTGGAATCTGTTTTACTTGACTGGAGGTTCTCTGCATTCTCTAACTTTTGATACATTTGATGCATTTCCTCCTTGTCTTCCGACAAACCGCTTATCTCCTGATGAAGCTGGTTTCTATCAACTGTAATTACATAAAGCTGTTCCTGCAGATTGGAAATCAACCTCTGTTTATTTTCATTTTTGTTTTCTAAAAATTGACTTTTGGTTTGAAGTCCTTCAATATCAACTTCCATTGACAAAGCATGGTTCTCAATATTGGCCTTCTCAGATTTTATTCTCTTCAGTTCATTTTCAGTTTCTAAGTTTTTTTCAGACCATTCTTCTTTAACCGCCTCTAAACAACTGAACATCTCAGTGATAGTAGACAATTTGATCTTGTATGTTTCTACCTCTGTAGTCATGCTCTTAATATCCTTTCCTAGATCCATTACCTTGCAAGATAACTGCTGCTTATCAGAAGAAATTGATTTAATTTCCTTAACCAAGTTTAGGTTTTCTGTTTCAAGTTCCAACAAATGCCTCTCCAGTTCTGTATTCTTACTTGTCTTTGTATCTAACTCACTTTGCTGTGCATCTAGTCTTAAATTTAGTTGATTAACTTCTAACAACAAATTACCAATTCTTTTCTTGCTTTCCTCCACACACTCAACTAACTGTGCATTTTCACTTGATATCTGCTGAAGCTCCATCTGGAGATTTTTTATGGTTAGCTGATTCTCCGGGAAGTCCATAGGAGGTACAGAACTAGTGATTTTGCTCTCTGAATTCATACTTTCTCCTGCTTCATTCATTTTCCCCAGATTTACTAGTGTAGAATGCTCTCCAGTAATCTTAGTTATGTCTTTATATGAAGAATCCCCTTTATGGGTTATATTTGGCATATACTCGCTTGTTTGGGATTTATTAGCTTTGGGGGACAATTTTTCTATAGGCAGTGTATATACTTCTTGTTGACAATGATTTGTTTGTTCAAGTGCAGTCCGCAGATGCTGAAAAAAGAAAAAAAGGAGAGCACAAGATATCACAAAGCAAGCATGTAGCAACAGTGCTCAAAAGTGTCCAAAATAAAATATGCTGGTACTTAGAAGAGTTTTGGTATCATATAACAAAAAAGCTATATAAGCAGGCGATCTAACCAGAAACACAAGTATAACATGTAACATTTCTACCTCCGCAGAGGGGGACTATTTGGGTCTACCTATCGCCCCAATTATAGTAATCACAGACACATAACCTATGCAGAAAGAGCATGAACTGAAATAACCAAAAGGCATGGAAATATGGAAATAGCCAATTATGCTGTAAGTAAAAAGTCTTTAGTAAAGGCCAAAATGAAAAAAAAAAACCCCAAAACCCTTTTCTCAGCTCAGAAACATCTCTCTCATCACCATGCCTTCCTTATCCTAGGCCCTGAATATTCTAAGCATTAGGTTGTATGTTTTTCTTACACAGTCACCATAAATACCATTTTACATAATATAGTTGTCATTTTTTGGAAAAAATGGTATAAAGGTATCTCATTGAAACAGAGATGAAGGCCATTGGGCTGTTATTTTACTGTTGCCGGAAGCTCAGCAAACAGTCAAGAGAGCAGAATAGCTAACTAGGATATGCAGTTGCTACCTTAGTAGACTGTGCAAGAAGGGAGACATGGGTGCAAAAGAAGCAGGGAGAGAATTCTACATTAAATTGAAACAGTAAATCCAAATTAGAGGGGAAGACGTTGGCTGCAGAAAATACTTATTAATTTATTTGGCTTTAGCTCACACCTTTTTGGTAGCAGCTTAAGACAAGTTACAGATAGTTACTGTCGTTATTGTTTTAGGAACTAACAAGTGAAGCTAGATAGGGAGCAGACATATCTATATGTGGTGTTGGACTCTGACCAACCAATACGCTGAATAAGTACTCTGATTCATTGCTCTGTTTCAGATGTCATATTGTACATGGTTCTTGACAGGCCTCTGACCACAGAGAACTGATATGCTGTCATGTATATTATGTAAACCCACGGCACAGTTCAGTACCCTTAAAGAAGCGTTCTCTAATGTGTTTATTACACACTTTCAATCTGTTATGCTACAGAGAGTAAAGAGAAAAAAATATAATCCACTTATGACAACCCTAGTGGACACCAAATTACTGAGGCTCAGCAGCAATTTTTGGTGGAGAGAGCTTGCTGAATTTTATATGAAAATTTAAGAAACAGTGCAAACAAAAATAAATGTTATACATAATTCAGTTGGCAGTTAAAACAAGCAAAACCATTAAGATTATCACATTTTATTCTGAATTATATTTAATTGCTGAGGAGAGAGGAGTATATTAAGATTTTCAAAAATCCTTCTTTTTTTTTTTTTTTTTTAAACTTTTATTTTCATTTTACAACAAACAAAATAACAACACACCAAAAGAAAACAAATACACACATACAATAAAGAAAGCAACCCCAAGTACCCCCCACCCCAATGCTTCTTCTCTAAGCTGATAAGAGTCATCATATAAGCGCTTACATACAACAATTATTGTGCATCAAACAAACAGAAGTAGAATCTGTGAGACCGGATGAGCATATGACAAAGATTAATACAGAATCAAACAGTCAACTGAGAGCATTGAATAGTGTTAACATAATCGTTGGGCGTCTTCTAGCTAGACCAGTAGTGAATGGTTTGAACGGAAGAGGCTGACATACAAGGTATTTGCGCATATTTACAATAAAGACAGATATGTTTTCACCATTCATTAGAGCTCAAAAAGAGCTATTTTCCCAATATTTCGTGATTAAGGAAGTAGGAAATAACAATGCCCAGCATAAAGGCTAAAAGGAAGTAAGCCAATTTAGGAAGAGAGGGGATCCCCGCAGCTGAGCGGAGCCCCACAATCTTCCAAAAGAGGGGTTCCGGAAAATATAAAATAGAATGAAGACGACCCCAGACCCGACTCGAGTAATACTGTAATGCGGGACAATCATACTTAACAGGAGTTTAGTAAGCCAAAGGCCACATGGCATGTCCAGCATCAAGCGTTCTGTATGGCATTCCAATTGGCTAACCTATCAGGAGTATATGTCGGGAGAATAGGCAGCCACCATATAAGGTTTAGCAGGAAGTTTCAGTGGTTCAACGGAGATGAAATGGGTTTCCTGAAAAAACACTGAATCAGCATGGTCATGATTAAAATAACTAAGGATGGTCATTCTTTTGATTAGACTAGTGAGGCCTCTTACGTTCAGTGATAGGAGCGGACATAAGGCCATACAACAAAGTCAAACATTCTGAGAAAGGAACATGATGGCGCATCGAGTTGCGCGATGTCCCTCATATCAACTATAAATGACTGTACACACGATATGATAGAAAATAAGCCAATGAAAATCATGAAGCGCCCTATATAACAGTAGAAGCACCGAAGTGCCTTAGAGAAGAAGCAAAACCCCAGAAATTACTGGCGACCTGATGTCTGCGGGGTGAAACCCCAGAGAAGGCCTAAATGGAAACATATAACCGGTATAGCTGTGCGTGCTCCGAATCCAACCGAGGTGCACATCATGGAGGAAAAGGAGACCAAGGAAGGTAGATATAAAAGAAAGAAAGGTCCAGGCAGTCTCTATTCCAGGCAATGATCACCGCGTCGGGCCATTCAAAATGACGGGCAGTTCCAGCGGAGTCCATCCGAGTTGTTGACTTAGCGCATCTGGTCTGCCTCTTTGGAGTCTAAAAATGTTGCTAGCAGAGCAGGATCTTCGAAGGTTCTAGTTTGGTTATGGAGAGTCACTCTGAGCTTCGCTGGATATAAGAGGCCAAAGCGAGCCTGTAACTGTTGAAGTCTAGGTCGAAAAGCAAGGAGTCCCTTCCGCCGGTCAACTGTGGGCTTTGCCAAATCGGGGAAGAAAGAGACTTTATGATCTTCAAACTGCAGATGTTGCATCACCCGGGCAGCCTTGAAAATTTGCTCAACTTGCTGATACCTCAGTAAACGAAAGATAATAGGCCGGGGGGTCGTCCGATTGAGTGCGATGTTGGTAGGAGCACGATATGCTCGGTCAATTTCCAGATCTCTGCAAAAGGTAATCTTAAGCAAGGAGGGGAGAGTTTTGACCAGAAATTCTCTGATATCTCCTGCTTCCGCCCCCTCTGGAACTCCTATGAGCCTTACATTGTTGCGACGGGCTCGATTATTGCAATCCTCTAACTCTTTTTGAAGATTCTGTATCTGACGCTCAGCCTTGTCCAGGTTCACCAAGCGCACCGCGTGCGAATCGAGGACCCCCGCCATGTTGTCCAGCCGTAGTGAAAGACCTTCAAGCCGGTCCTGAAGCATACCGAAATCTTCTCGCATGGCTCGGAGCGCTTCTCCGTTGGACTGTACCAGTTCCTTCACACCACGTATTTCCTCCAAGATCTCCTGTTGCATTTCGGGGCTTACCCGAAGTGGAACCATCTTTGGTGGAGAAGACAACTCTGTTTTGGAGCGTTTTCCATGTGAAGAAGAGGGAGACCCGAAGTCCAAGCGCACTGGTTTGTGGGCCGCCATTCCCCCCAAGGCACCCCGGTAAGTTCGGTGTCAAATATTAGGTTTATGCTGATATTAAGTCAGGATTCTGAGTAGGCCCCTCAGGAGCTTCAGCGCGAAGCGTCTAACCCGCTGGACATCAGGCTCCGCCCCCCTTCAAAAATCCTTCTAATTAAATGGAGGTACAATTGTCAAAATAAGTAAGTGCTTAATTGCCTTGGAGGTCTGATATATGCAAGTATAAATACAGCGCAGCCAAAGAATGGATACAGAACCTTTTTCTTCTTTTTAAAAGTTACATAGCTATAATCAAAATGTGCATACACTTTATTCCTGAAAGGTGACATTTTACTTATCAGATGATGTCCTTTCTTGAGTCCCGCTAGACCAGTCCAGTCACTTGTATTGTGTTCCCCTTCCAGCAGATTGGTGGAGACAAAGATCCAATGAAAAGCCCAAGTTTCAATGATATCACTCCCATGCTTCTATTCACCCTCAGCCACCAGAGGTCTCTTCAGTATCTGTCCAAAAGCATATCGGAGAACATGGCAAGCCTCAACGTGGGCAACAAAGAGTAATTAACAGCAGAGAACTATGCACAGGAAAGCATAAACAGAAGGCTGTCAGTCGAGATAAACTTGCAGAGCCAAGCATATAAATCATAGGGGACCCAAGGATATCACAGCAGAAGAACAGAGCAAACCCAGTTCCAGGGGTGGGCCCTACACTGGTATAGAGGGACTCAATGAAAGGATATTATCTGGTAAGTAAAATGTCACTTTCCATATTGTCCTTCTAGACTAGTCCAGACAAGTGGGACGTACCAAAGCTATGCATTCACTGGGCAGGAAGACAACCTAGCAGCTCGCAAAACCTTAGAGCCAAAGGCAACCAAGTGGTAATGCTTGACAAAATTGGAAAGTGATGCCCTCCTTGCTGCCCAACAAATGTCTGCAGGGGTTCGGAGCTCTGCTCCGCCCATCAGGATGCTTGTGCTTGAGTGGAATGGGCGTGCAAACCCTCCGGAACCAGCCAATTCCAAAACAGATACGCCAAGGCAATGGCCTCCTTAATCTAGCACCCCAATGTAGACTTAGCCGCTGCAGAACCTTTGGGCAGGCCAGCAAACAGCACGAAAATATGGCCTAACTTATGAAAAGAATTTGTAATCTCCATGTACCAGAGAAGTATCCTCCGGATTTCCATAAGACAAAGATCCTTATCCTTCCACTGACAATACTCCTTAGAGGAGAAGGGCTGGCCAACCACCTGGTTCACATGAAAGGGAGAAAACACCTTAGGTAAAAAGAAAGATACAAGCTGAATGGAAATGGCCTCAGAAAAAGACAGGCAAGGATCTCCGCAAGACAGAGCTTGCAGCTCGGAAATCTGCCTTCCAGAACAAATCGCAACCAAGAAGAGTCTTGAGCGTCAGATCCTTCAGAGTAGCATGTTTCAATGGTTCAAAGGGCTCCAACATCAGGGCCCTGAGCACCAGACACAGATCCCAGGAAGAGACCACAGATCAGAGAGGAAGATGCAGATGCCGAACTCCTTGAAGAAAGTGCGAAACATCCGGGTGTAAGGCTAGAGACTTACCAGCCACCAGACCTCTGAAACAGACCAAAGCTACTCCCTGAAACTTCAGGGAGATAAGAGAAAGACTCTTCTCTAGACCATCCTGCAGAAAGGCCAACAGACAGAACCTTGACTGCTTCAGGAGCCAGCTGCTGAGCGCTGCACCATTGCTCAAAGAGACACCAGGCCCATACGTATGCCAGATTGATAGACCTCCTCTGGTTTCTGAGCAGAATGTAACCACCACCGGAGCACAGCCCTCATTCGCTAGCTGTCTCCTTTCAAGAGCCAAGCCATAAGTGAGAAGGGAGCTGGGTCCTCCAGGACTATCGGTACATGACATGACCAGGATCGCCTGGTAACATGCCTGCCTGGTGCGAAGGTAGCGGACCTCACGCGCCACCTAGATAAGGTCTTAGATAGTGCTGGGGAGGAGTCTGCTGTCTTGGTACACGTCGGTACCAATGACATAGGAAAATGTGGTAGGAAGGTTCTGGAAGCTAAATTTAGGCTTTTAGGTAGGAAGTTGAAATCCAGAACTTCCAGGGTAGCGTTCTCCAAAATGCTTTCCGTTCCATGCTGTTACCCTTAGCATCCACTCCCTAACCTTGAGGGTTTAAGGAGGGATGGGCCTTTGTAGTTGTGGGGCCAAATGATAGGCGGGCACAAGAATATTTATTTTTATAAGGATTTATTTACCCCGCTCCGTGGTGGAATGGAACAGGCGTGAGGATTAGACCAAAACAGGAACAAAAGAAAATCAAGGCTTTTCAATGCTGTGCTTAAAATGTCCTTTCATAGTGGAGTTCACATTACATCATGTGTCCTCTTACTTTGCAATCACAATAACCAAGGGAAAACAATATTGTTCATGAGTTGTATCCAAATTATGCTTTGGCTTATTTTCACTGCTTCATAAGCTCTTCATCCAGGTATTTAAACAACATGCATTTTCATAAGCTCTTCATTCAGGTATTTAAACAACATACCTTTCAGGATATAATAGAAAATGACAATTCAAGCTTTGCTTTAGTTAGTTCTGTCAATCAGACCAATTGAGCAGTCCATTGGCTGATTCACTTCAATCATGGGCAACGGAGAAGCTAATGGTATTTCTGCCTCAGGATTCTTTCCTGCTTGCACTAACTTCTGTTCAGCAATAGCTCTTTTATCTAAGAATTGTTTAAACTCTTTAAGGAGAGATTCAGCCTGCTTTCTAGTTGGGCTAGACTGAGGATTTACTCCTTCCTTGGGTAAGTAATTGTTTGCAGAGTTTATTTCTGGAAAGCAAGCCATGCCGTCTCTGTTCAAACATTCATTCACTGCAGTGGAGTTACCCCTCCCCCACTTGTCTCTGTATGCAGGTGTCGGGTTAACAAGTTCCTTTGTATGAGGAGTGTTTCTAAGGAGTGATTCAAAGGTAGGACCTCCTAAAACATCCTAGCTTAATTCTCTCCTGAACAATTCAGCTGTATTCTTTATATCAGCCTGTTTGCTAAAAGCTTCAGCTGTCTGGTGAGAAAAGCTGGGTTTGTTTAAACGAACTTCAGGCTGCAGCCAACTGCTTTCACACGGCCTGAGGCTGTCCTGAGTTTTAAAGTCAGCATTCACTCTTTCTGGGTTCTCATAAAACTTGTCATATGAATTAAATACACCAGGTACCTTATAATGAGGTTTGTCTGAGAATGCCTTGCCACGCTGCCTTCCTCTCCAAGGGTCAGCTGTCTCTTCCAGAAACCTAGGTTTTAACCCTGGGTCTCTCCGTGCTTCTAACCTCTGTTGCTCCCAGAAGGTTCTCTCAGGCACTGAGGATCCCCGGTACCTACTTCCTGGTTCTGAATCCCTTTTCCTTGTATCACAGCTGGGCAGTATTTCTCTTGCTAGGTCAAAGGTTTCTGTATCAAAGAGAGCTTCTTGCCTTATTCCATCTTCACTCTCCTTTCCTTGTTGCTTTTCCAACGTCCTTTGCCTTCTCATTCGTTTTCCCCTTCTGATACTCATTCCAATTCCACTACTGTCTTCCTTCTCTCTGTTTAACAAGGTGCCCCTGCTCTGGGGAGCCCGCCTCCAGCTAGGGCGTGCCCAATCAGCAACTCTGCTTCTCTCCTCCCCTGAGGTGAGCTGTGTTAGCTGATTAGCTCTGTGCATCTTGTGCTGAGAAGGGAAACCCTTGCATTTACCTGCAGTACCTGAACCTTCCAGCGGGTCAGTATCAGTTTCCATGGCTTCCAGCCCTGCCACTGCGTCACAACGCGCAGGACCAAAAAGGCAGGCAGAGCTCCGGAGTCTCAATGCGTGGATGAGACAATGGTGCAGAGATGAGGGGTTTGGATTTGTTAGGAACTGGGGAACATTCTGGGGAAAGGAGGGGCTCTTCTGAAGGGATGGGCTTCACCTTAACCGGGATGGAACCAGGCTGCTGGCATTAACCTTTAAAAAGGAGATAGAGCAGCTTTTAAACTAGATAATAGGGGAAAGCCGACAGTCGCCCAAGAGCGCATGGTTCGGAAGAATGTATCCTTGAAGGATACTACAAAAAGCAGAGAGGTTCCAAAAAAGAGTAAAGTAGCCCAAATGCCCTCGAGTATGGAGCAGACAGAGCTTAAAGATCCCAAATTACCCATGTCTACCAATAGCCAAATTAATATGAATAAAATACAGTCTCTAAAATGCTTGTATGCAAATGCTAGAAGTCTACAAAACAAGATGGGAGAGTTAGAATATATAGCACTAAACGAGAGGTTAGATATGATTGGAATATCAGAGACATGGTGGAAGGAGGACAACCAGTGGGACACTGTGATACCTGGGTACCAACTATATCGTAATGATAGAGCTGATCAAATTGGTGGAGGGGTTGCGCTCTATGTTAGAGAGGGCATTGAGTCAGAAAGTATTAAAGTTTTGCAAGAAACAAAATTTGCTGTAGAATCTCTATGGATTGAAATTCCATGTAAAAAGGGGAAGGCGATGGCAGTGGGGGTGTGTACTATCGTCCGCCTGGCCAGAATGAACAAATGGATGATGAAATGCTCAAAAAAATCAAGGAAGCTAGCAAACGTTACAGTGCAGTAATAATAATGGGTGATTTCAATTACCCCGGCATCGACTGGGTCAGTGTCACAACAGGACATGCTAGGGACATAAAGTTCCTAGATGAAATAAATGACTGCTTCTTGGAGCAGCTGGTTCATGAACCGACCAGAGGGGAAGCAATATTAGACCTAGTCCTTAGTGGAACACCAGATGTAGTGCAAGAGATAAGGGTGTTGGGGCCACTTGGCAATAGTGATCATAGCATGATCACCTTTGATTTAATTAGTGGAAGAGGGATAGTAAGGAAATCCACAGTACTACCCTTTAACTTTCGAAAGGGAGACTATGATAAAATGAGGAAAACAGTTAAGAAAAAACTAAAAGGAGCAGTTGCAAAGGTTAAAGACGTACATCAAGCTTGGGTGTTGTTGAAAAATACTATCTTGGAAGCCCAGACCAGCTGTATTCCACGCTTTAAGAAAAGTGGAAGGAAGTCCAAAAAACTGCCAGTATGGTTTAAAGGTGAGGTCAGAGAGGCTGTTGTTGCCAAAAAAGCATCTTTCAGGAAATGGAAAAAAGAGCCAAACGATGAAACCTGGAAACAGCACAAGCACTGGCAAGTCAAATGCAAGGCATTGATAAGGCAGGCAAAGAGAGAATTTGAGAAGAAGCTTGCTGCGGAAGCAAAAACGCGAAATAAAGACCTTTTCAAGTACATTCGTAGCAAAAAAACTGTGAGAGAGTCAGTTGGTCCATTAGATGATAAAGGGGTTAAAGGAGCACTAAGAGGCGACAAGGCGATAGCGGAAAGACTGAATTAATTCTTTGCTTCGGTCTTTACTGAGGAAGATGTAGGGATGTTACCCATGACTGAAGTGGTATTTAAAGGTGTGGAAGAATTGAAGGAAATATCGATACATCGGGAAGATGTCTTACAAATATTAGATAAACTGAAGAGTAGAAAATCACCTGGGCCGGATGGTATACATCCAAGGGTGTTGAAAGAACTGAAATTTGAGATTGCAGACCAGCTATCAGTAATCTGTGAACTATCATTAAAATCATCTCTAATACCTGAGGATTGGAGGATCGCCAATGTAACACCAATTTTTAAAAAGGGTTCGAGGGGTGATCCGGGAAACTACAGACCGGTGAGCCTGACATCAGTACCGGGAAAAATGGTAGAAACCATCATAAAGAATAAAATTACTCAACATGTAGATAGTCACGACCTAATGGGAGACAGTCAACATGGCTTTAGACAAGGAAGATCTTGTCTTACTAATCTGTTATGTTTTTTTGAAGGAGTGAATAAACAGGTGGACAAAGGTGAGTCGGTTGATATTGTGTATCTGGACTTTCAGAAAGCCTTTGACAAGGTCCCTCATGAGAGACTTTTGGCAAAACTAAAGAGTCATGGGATAGGAGGCAGTGTACTATTGTGGATCAGGAACTGGTTAAAAGATAGAAAGCAGAGGGTAGGGCTAAATGGCCAATTTTCCCAATGGAGAAAGGTGAATAGTGGTGTACCCCAGGGATCTGTGCTGGGTCCGCTGCTTTTTGACATATTCATAAATGACCTGGAAAGTGGAATAACGAGTGAGGTTATCAAATTTGCAGATGACACAAAACTATTTAAAGTTGTTAAAACCCAGGAGGATTGTGGAAAATTGCAAGAGGATCTTGATAAATTGGAAGACTGGGCATCAAAATGGCAGATGAAATTTAATGTGGAGAAGTGCAAGGTTATGCACCTAGGGAAGAACAACCCAAACTATGGTTACACGATGCAAGGTTCCACATTAGGAACCACCACCCAGGAAAAAGATTTAGGCGTCATTGTGGATACCATGTTAAAACCCTCGGCCCAGTGTGCAGCGGCGGCCAAGAGAGCAAATAGAATGCTAGTTATGATAAGGAAAGGAATGGAAAATAAAACAAAAGATATTATAATGCCTCTATATCGTTCCATGGTGAGACCGCACCTTGAATATTGTGTGCAATTCTGGTCGCCGTATCTTAAAAAGGATATAGCGATTTTAGAAAAGGTTCAGAGAAGAGCCACCAAAATGGTAAAGGGGATGGAAGGATACTCCTATGAAGAAAGGCTAAAAATGTTGGGGCTCTTTAACCTGGAAAAGAGACGGCTGAGGGGAGATATGATAGAAGTCTATAAATTAATGAACGGAGTGGAACGGGTAAACGTAGATCGATTGTTTACCTTATCAGAATATAGAAAGACTAGGGGACATGCAATGAAGCTACAGGGTAAACTATTTAAGACTAATAAAAGAAAATATTTTTTCACTCAACGTGTAATCAAACTCTGGAATTTGTTACTGGAGGATGTAGTAAAGGCTGTTAGTGTAGCTGGGTTTAAAAAAGGTTTGGACAAGTTCCTGGAGGAAAGGTCCATAAACCATTATTAAGAAGGGACCCAGGATATCAATGCTTGAACAAATACAAGCATTGTGGAACCTGTGTCCCTTCGGGAAACTGCTAGGTACGTATGACCTAGATTGGCCACTGTTGGAAACAGAATACTGGGCTTGATGGACCTTGGTCTGACCCAGTATGGCATATCTTATGATCTTATGTTCTTATGACTCAAAAGACCCTGAGATGGAGGTAAATGAAGAGGCGGCACTTACAGGAGTTGCATCAGACATCCGAACAACACTCTCCTCGGCTAATCTGGCACCATCAGAATAATCCTTCCCGGGTAGTGTCCTATTTGCTGAATCACATGTCTCACCAGGGACCATGGAGGAAACACATACAGCAGGTGCTGATGTGGCCAAGGCTGAGCCAGGGCATTGACGCCCATTGGACCCTTCTCAATGCGGCGATTGAAGAAATGGCAGACTTGGAACTAGAGTGGATCACCATCAGATCTTTCTTGGGGAAACTCCAGCAGCGCAAAATTAACTGAAACGCCTCCTGACTCAACTCCCACTCTCTCGAATCCAGAGAGTAACGACTGAGATATCTGCCTCCACATTGCCCGGCAGAACAGGTAGATCACACCAGCCTCTTCACAATCCTCCAAAAGTGAGAGTACTTCTTCATACACATCAGAGCCTAGCACTGAGACATCTGAATCCAACTCACAGTCCAAATCTTGGACAGATCCCAGTGATTTCCATCTCCAGGGGGCACCCTTCGCCGGGGATGCTTAGCCATAGGCAATCAAACAGGGCTTACACTCTCAGCCTGCCCTTCGCAAGACTCCACTTGGGGGGAAACCGGAGGCTGCAGGGTCTAAAATTTCCAAGCCAGAATGATCAGACCTGTCGTAAAAAGGAACAAAATTCTGGGGAGAAAAATCTGAACTCCGGAAGCTCTCCTCAAGAAATGACCTCCATACACCAGGGGACATAGTCATCGTCGATCCTCTAGAGGAGAGGGTGTGGCCCATAGCAGTTTTGAGAACCTCCAGCCGACTGGTTATCCTTACCCACAATGCCATCAGCTATCCCCTGGCCTGAAGCAGGCAAGGCTGGACCAACTGCATTCCCCTACTGAGAGGGGGAAAAAACGCACTCTCCAGGGACATTTCAGAAGCGGCCATGCAAGAAGAGCAGAGTCCAGAAGGCATACCTTGCTTGCCACACGTTTCCTGGAAGAAGACATAAAGAGTAAAGGCAAGTGCAATAGCTGCGCATGCTAAGGCTGTGGCAGCCATAAAGCGCACATTAACACTGCTTGTATAGCAACACATGAAATGGGCACTTAGGTAGGAATGCATGTTGGAGCAGCTTAGGCAGGATGCACACTAGGACCGCATGACAACCCGGTGCACAATAGCAAAATATGCTAGTAAAATGTGCAGAAACACAGCAAGAAACGCTCATACCACTCCAACGGTCACCAGTGGTCCATCCCGAATTGGGTCCCAGATGGATGGAATTGGGAGCCCCCAACAAGGACAATGACGTGGTCAAGCCTTGGTACTCACTCCCTGAGAACCCTAGGCAGAAAACTCATGAAGGACTCAGTTCCTCTCTTACTTTTCAGACACTGTGGGCCCGATA
The DNA here is from genome assembly GCA_033557465.1 of Ichthyophis bannanicus. NCBI lineage: Eukaryota > Metazoa > Chordata > Amphibia > Gymnophiona > Ichthyophiidae > Ichthyophis > Ichthyophis bannanicus. The sequence goes on along the minus strand of CM066033.1, from coordinate 463,956,741 downwards.
TTTGAAAGGCATTTACACGGTTTACTGCCCAGTGAAAGGGGAGTGAAAGAGGATAGACTCAGGAGTAATATGAGGAAATATTTCTTTACAGAAAGAGTGGTAGATGCATGGAATAGTCTCCCAGTGGAGGTGGTGGACATGGACAGTATCTGAACTTAAAAAGCATGGGACAAACACAGAGGATCTCTAAAAGTAAAAAGGGGACTATTGTATTTGATATGGAAGGGCAGACTAGATAGGCCATGTAGTCTTTTTTCTGCCATCATGTCTCTATGTTTCTAAATGCCTTAAGTGGGGATATTCAACGGCATTTACACAGTTAGTGGCATTGAATATCCCCTCCATGCCCTGATGCTATCCGGTTAGTATTGGGACCTGTCAGGGGTGTTCCGGGGCATAGTAGAGGCGGCGACAAGTGCTAACAGGGCAGCAGCAATATTGCATGCTGCTCGGTTAGTGGTCTGCACCTTAAAGATAGGCAAGGAAAACCCTCGCCTATCTTTAAGGCGCAGGAGCTATATAGGCAGCATACAATATCGCTGCTACCCGGTTAGCTACTGTGGCTTCCAGCTTTTGCGGTGATCCCCAGATATTCAATGCCAGGGCTGCATATGACTCCGGCACTGAATATCCAGGGTTAAGGGTCGGCAAGCAGGGCTATACACCATAGGGGCACATAGCCTGCCCAAAACAATTTCAGGCCCTGTTTTTAATGTGGCCGGCAGACAGATTCCTCTGAGAGCTTTCTGCAATCTTCAGGAGAGCAGGGGGGACAGAAGGAGAGAGGGGGCATTGAGATCATGTGAGGTTGCTGAAATCTTCCAATCCTTCCACTTTTCTGGCTGCTCAACAGGCTCTTATCACGATAAGAGCATGAGTTGAACCAATTTTCCCTCCTCCTATGGCTACCGAAAAGACTGCAGTCTAGTGAACACTCCCACATGCATTCAAGGGAGAGAGAGTCATCCTCAAGGTGGTCGTTCACGAGCATTTAAATCAATCTTTTCCTCTCAGTTATTCAGATTTTCTTCAGAGTGGAGAAAATTCATCCACTGTCTGCTGGAGACAAACAAATACTGAAGAGACCTCTGGTAGCTGAGGCAGATAGAGACATTGGAGTGATGTCATTGAAACCTGGGTTTTTCATTGGTTCTTTATCTCCACCAATCTACAGGTAGGGGAACACAACCCACTTGTCTGGATTGGTCAAATTTAAAAAAATAAGGTAAGAAAAAGTGTACTTACTCATCTGTAACAGGTGTTCTCCAGGGACAGCAGGAATCAGTCCTCACTTATGGGTGACGTTGGCACCGATGGAGCCCGCGCGGAGCAATTCCCGAGCTTTCAAAGAAAGCCTTTGGGATTGCTGCCACGCATGCGTGGTCCTCTTCCCACCCAAGGGTGCCATCTTGCTCAGTCAGGTCCCTTAGCTCGAGCCCTACCAAGCAGATGGAAAGGGAAGGATAAAAATCCAGCAACTCATCAGGGGAGGTGGGAGGGTAGTGAGGACTGATTCCTGCTGTCCCTGGAGAACACCTGTTACAGGTGAGTAACTACGCTTTCTCCAGGAAAAAGAAGGAAGTTAGTCCTCACTTATGGGACTCCCCAGCTACAGGCTACCAAATATGTCACCAAAAACCGCCTCAACGAGGTCGTGAGCAGAAGCCGATGCCAAAAGGAGCCGGAGTCTTAGGGTCCCCAGGGCAAAACCCTCGGTAGCCGTTGAGAAGGGTCGGAGGGCAGGAGTTGCTTATACCCCAAACAGATTACGGAGTACACCCTGGCTGAAGGCGCTGTCCCGGCGGGACTTCCTCTCCAGGCAGTAGTGGACTGCGAAGGTATTCACTAAAGACCAAGTCGCAGCCGACCAGATGTTCATCAGAGGCACTGAACGGAATGAAGCTACCGAAGCCGCCTTGGCTCGGACGCCATGTACGGTGACCTGCCGAGCCAATGGTGCGCCCGCCTTTGCAAGAGCAAAGGCGATGCAGTCTGCCACCCAGATGGAGAGGGTGCATTATGTGACCGTCTGCCCCAGGCGATTAGGATCATAGGTCACGAAGAGCCAGCCTTGAAAGGCTGGGTGTGCTGCAGGTAGAAGGCAAGGGCCCTCTTCCAGTCGAGTGTATGCAAAACCACCGATGCCTGGTTGGCATGGGGTCTCAGGAAGAAAGTCGGTAAGACTATCTCCTGATTGAGATGAAAATCCAAGACAACCTTCGGCAGGAACTTGGGGTGGGTACAGAGGACCACTCTGTTCCTATAGAACCTGGTGAAAGGGGCTTCAGCCATGAGAGCCTGGAGCTCACTGACTCGGCGGGCCGAGGTCAGAGACAGCAGGAAGACTACCATCCAGGATAGGTACTGAAGCAAGCACGCCACCATCGGCTCGAAGAGTGAACAGGTAAGCTGCATGAGCACTATGTTCAGGTCCCACTCTACCGGGGGTGCCCAGATGGTAGGTTTGGACAGCAAGAGACCCTGCAGAAAGCGGGAGACCAAGGGCTGCTCCGAGAGGGGTTTGCCCTCTACGGGGAGGTGATTCGCCGAGATGGCGCTCAGGTGTACCCTGACAGAGTTCGACTTCAGCCCCTCCTTCGAAAGATGGAGAAGGTACTGGAGGACCCACCAAGTGGGACAATTGAAAGAGTTGATATGGAGCTCAGAGCACCAGAATGAGAAGCATCGCCACTTGAAGGTGTAAGTTTGTTTCGTTGAGTCCTTCCTCAACGTGAAGAGGCCCTCCTCGACCTCCTCCAGGAGGTATAGCGTGACTAGGGAGACCCATTCAGCTGCAAAAATCTGTTAAATAAATAATTAAATATCATTGACGCTCGGTCCCCGCTGCGCTTTGTAGAGGGTCCTCACGATGAGAGGAGTGGGAGGGAATGCGTAGAGAAGCCCAAAGGTCTAGCTCAAGAGGAATGCATCTGGATCATCCCTGCTCGGATGCGGGACTAGGCCGCAGAAGTAGGAGAGCTGTGTGTTCGTCAGGCTGGCGAACAAGTCCATGGTCGGGGTACCCCACTGATGGAACAGCGAACCGGTCACCTCCGGGTCGAACCGCCATTTGTGAGGGCAGAGGATCCTGCTGAGTTGGTCCGCAAGGATGTTCTCATGGCCCGGGAGGTAGACCGCTCGTAGGGTCATCCCCCGATGGAGGGCAAAGGAGCAAAGGAGGATCGCTTCCTGACAGAGGCGTGATCCCATGCCACCCTCCTTGTTGATGTAGAACACCGCCACTCGATTGTCGGTCTGCACAGCACCGACTTTCGCCTGAGATGGTCCTCGAAGGCCCTCAGGGCCCACCGGACCACCCGAAGCTCGAGCAAGTTTATTTGCTGTTGAAACTCTTCGGTTGACCAGTGCCCCTGTGTGCACAGCGCACTGCAGTGGGCTCCCCACCCCAGTAGGGAAGCATCCGTTGTCAGTACTAGTTCGTGCTGCGGGGTCTGGAAGAGCAGTCCCTGGAGGTGGCTGCAGGGGTCCTGCCACAAGTCCAAGAACTTGTGAAGGTTGTGGGACACCCGGATGGGGTCCCTGATGTGACCGGAGACCGTGCTCCACTGAGTGCTGAGGCACCACTGAGCCGTCCACATGTGTGGAACCATATGGACGGTGGAGGCCATGTGCCCCAGGAGGCGCAGCATGGCCCACGCAGTGACCCGAGTGTTGCTCTAGACCTGGGCCGCCTGGGTTAGAAGGTGAGTCACACAGTCTGCTGCCAGGAAGGCGGTCGCCCGCTGAGTGTCAAGGCGTGCACCAATAAACTCCGGTTTGAGGTGGGACGTTGGGTAGCTGACCAAGAAAAGAACCCCAGATGCTCGATGAGGAGGATCGTGCGTGATGCCGCCAGACAGGCTTCCCCAGCCAAGGGCCTCGTGATGAGCCAGTTGTCGAGGTAAGGGAAGACCGGTATGCCCTGCCGTCTGAGGGAGGCGGTGACCGTGGAAAGGCATTTTGTGAAGACCCGCGGGGCAGATGCGAGTCTGAAGGAGAGCACCCTTTATTGGTAATGTTCCCCTTGCACCTTGAAGTGCAGGTGATGCCTGGGCTGGGGGTGAATTAAAATGTGGGCATAAGCGTCCCTGTGATCCAAGGAGCACAGCCAGTCGCCCTGTTGGAAGAAGGGCAGCAGGACACCAAGTGATAGCATTTTGAACTTCTCCCGCATCAGAAAATTGTTTAGCTTTAAGAGGTCGAGGATGGGCTGTAGGACCCCGTCTTCTTCGGAATAAGGAAGTACCGGGAATAGAAGCCCCGACCTCGGAGGTGCGTTGGTACCCTCTCGACCGTTCGCTGGGTGAGGAGGTTGTCTAACTCTCGCTGCAGGAAGGTCTGGTGCGTGGGGAGTCGAGAAGGCTCCGCTGGGTGACCCAAGCATCCGACGTGATGGACTCACACTGAGGGGCAAAGGAGGACAGGAGTCCCCCTACCGGCTAAAGGTTAAAGACTTACATCAAGCTTGGGTGTTGTTTAAAAATACTGTCCTGGAAGCCCAGACCAGCTGTATTCCACGCATTAAGAAAAGTGGAAGAAAGTCCAAAAAACTGCCAGCATGGTTTAAAGGTGAGGTCAGAGAGGCTGTTGCTGCCAAGAAAGCATCTTTCAGGAAATGGAAAAAAGAGCCAAACGACGAAAACCGGGAACAGCACAAGCACTGGCAAGTTAAATGCAAAGCATTGATAAGGCAGGCAAAGTGAGAATTTGAGAAGGAACTTGCTACGGAAGCAAAAACACGAAATAAAGACTTTTTCAAGTACATTCGTAGCAAAAGGCCTGTGAGAGAGTCAATTGGACCGTTAGATGATAGAGGGGTAAAAGGGGCAGTAAGAGGAGACAAGGCTATAGCGGAGAGACTGAATGAATTCTTTGCTTAGGTCTTTACTGAGGAAGATATAGGGATGTTACCCAAGACTGAAGTGGTATTTAAAGGTGATACTGCAGAGGAACTGAGAGAAATATCGCTACACCGGGAAGATGTATTACAACTATTTGATAAACTGAATAGTAGCAAATCACCTGGACCGGATGGTATACATCCAAGAGTGTTGAAAGAACTGAAATATGAGATTGCAGACCTGCTATTAGCAATCTGTGAACTTTCATTAAAATCATCTGTAATACCTGAAGATTGGAGGATCACCAATGTAACGCCAATTTTTAAAAAGGGTTCCAGGGGTGATCCGGGAAACTACAGACCGGTGAGCCTGATGACAGTACCAGGGAAAATGGTAGAAACCATCATAAAGAACAAAATTACACAGCATGTAGATAGTCATGGCCTAATGGGAAACAGCAAATATGGCTTTAGACAAGGAAGATCTTGTCTTACTAATCTGATATGTTTTTTTGAAGGTGTGAATAAACAGATAGACAAAGGTGAGTCGGTTGATATAGTATATCTGGACTTTCAGAAAGCCTTTGACAAGGTCCCTCATCAGAGACTTTTGGCAAAACTAAAAAGTCATGGATAGGAGGCAGTGTACTATTGTGGATCGGGAAGTGGTTAAAAGATAGAAAGCAGAGGGTAGGGCTAAATGGCCAATTTTCCCAATGGAAAAAGGTGAATAGTGGAGTACCCCAGGGATCTGTACTGGGTTTGCTACTTTTTGACATATTCATAAATGAACTGGAAAAGGGAATAACGAGTGAGGTTATCAAATTTGCAGACGACACAAAACTGTTTAAAGTTGTTAAAACCCAAGAGGACTGTGGAAAACTGCAGGAGGATTTGGATAAATTGGAAGACTGGGCATCCAAATGGCAGATGAAATTTAATGTGGACAAGTGCAAAGTTATGCACCTAGGAAAGAACAACCCACACTATGGTTACACACAATGCAAGGTTCCACATTGGGAACCACCACCCAGGAAAAAGATTTAGGAGTCATCATGGATAACATGTTAAAACCCTCTGTCCAGTATGCAGCGGCGGCCAAGAAAGCAAATAGAATGCTAGGTATCATACGGAAAGGAATGGAAAATAAAACAAAGGATATTATAATGCCTCTGTATCGTTCCATGGTACGACCGCACCTTGAAGATTGTGTGCAATTCTGGTCGTCGTATCTTAAAAAGGATATAGTGTTATTAGAAAAGGTAAAGAGAAGAGCCACCGAAATGGTAAAGGGGATGGAAGGCTACTTCTATGAAGAGAGGCTACAAAGGTTAGGGCTCTTCAACCCGGAAAAGAGACGGCTGAGGGGAGATATGATAGAGGTCTATAAATTAATGAATGGAATGGAACGGGTAAACGTAGATCGAATGCTTACGCTATCAGAATACAGAAAGACTAGGGGACATGTAATGAAGCTACAGGGTAAACTATTTAAGACAAATAAAAGAAAATATTTTTTCACTCAACGTGTAATCAAACTCTGGAATTTGTTACCGAAGGATGTAGTAAGGGCTGTTAGTGTAGCTGGGTTTAAAAAAGGTTTGGACAAGTTCCTGGAGGAAAGGTCCATAAACCATTATTAAAAAGGGACCCAGGATATCAATGCTTGACCCAATACAAGCATTGTGGAACCTGTGTCTCCTGGGGACACTGCTAGGCATGTATGACCTAGATTGGCCACTGTTGGAAACAGGATACTGGGCTTGATGGACCTTGGTCTGACCCAGTATAGCATATCTTATGTTCTTATGGCTGCGGTGCTGCCGGGGGTGGGGGATGAAAGGCTATGCTGCTAGCTTCAAAACCCTTGGGCGGGCTGAGGCGGTGCGAGGGTTTTGGTCTTGGGCCCTTTTGGATTACGGTGACCATGGGGCCCAGACTTTCCCTGCGTCCGGTGGTCGGCGCGGGAGTGGGTGGGTACAGTGGGTAGCCTCGGTAGGGTAGACCCTTCCGCGGGAAGAAAAGCTTCTTAGTTTGCTGTTTCCTCCGAAGGAGGGAGGAGGCCTTGCACGAGAGATGGGTTTGGGTGACAAATTCCATCTCTATCTTGAAGGCCTTATCCTCCATTGGTTTACCAAAGAGCTGCTCGCCAAGGCAGGGTATGTCTAGGAGCTTTTCCTAGACCCACTGCTCCAAGTAAGAGGACTGGAGCCATGCTTGGCGTCGGGTCCCGATGCCAGCGGCCGCTACTCGAGCCGAGGACTCGAATCCGTCGTAGGCGGCACAGGAGATGTATTTTGAGCACTCCATAACAGATTTCAGAAAGGTCCGGAACCTATCGAGGGGTTCGCCCGTGAGTCCCGCAGAGAAACCCCCAAACTCCTTGGCTAGGTCGTGCAAAAACATGTCCATGTACAATTGGTATGCCTGAATAAGGCATGAGAGCATGGACTCTTGGTAAGCCTTGCAGCCTAGGGCATTGAGGGATCTCGACTCCCTGCCTGGCGGAACAGAAGAGTGAGACTTCAGGCTCTTCTGTTTTCTCATAGCCGATTCCACCACCATGGAGGTGTGAGGGAAGTTGGGTTTTCCTGAACCCAGGGCCACGCTGGACCCTGTACATCGCATTGAGGTGCTTCCTCACGATGGGGACCAAAGCAGGGGTCTCCCACATGTGGAGTAGCAGCCTGGACAGAATAGGGGGAACCGGGACGGTAAGAGATTCCCGAGGAGCGGACTCGTACTGTAAGATATCGAGTTCTTCAGCTCGAGGCTCTTCCTCAGTCTGGGTAGCCAGGTTGAGAGCCCATGCCATATCCCGCACAAACACCGAGGAGGAGGTGTCTTCGGGTGGTGAACGCTGCTGAGAGGTGGGCGGGGACGGGTCCGATGGGAGGTCCCGATGGGCATGAGTCTCAGGGGAGGTATCCCCGTCTGACTCCCAGCCTGAAATAATCAGAGGAGGAACCCGATTTGGGCTGGTCGCCTCATCCAGAAGAGGCGGCCCGTTTGGAGCCGGAGGCCATGGAGGATCTCGTTCCCGAGGAACAGGAAGGTGAGTGAGACCGATGCCGAGGACCCTCACGAGGCCCATGGCTCTCGGGGGTTTCCAGGGCGGATTTTGGTGTCCCTCTCGAGGGAACCTTGGTCTCAAGGCATGGGCCAGCGAAGCTGGATACCACTGTTCCCTCTAAGCTGTGCGCGTGTGCGCGCGCACACACCTCGCCGAGCGAGCGCACATACTTTACAACAGAGCGCACAAAAATTATGGTTCTGATTCTGATAGAAAACAACACAGACGTCTTAAAATTTAAAAGTTGTTATGTATTTACAATTTTCACAAGTTCTACAATGTTTCCTAGTGTAATCAATGTGGTGTACATACTGTATTCTGATGTGTAGTCAAATTTTAAAGTATATAACTCTGAGTGTCGTTATGTGGCGCACAAAAATTTAACCTTTCTTCAAAAGCTGCACAGCTGATATTTTATGCGCACACAGCCTACAGAAAATTAGAGGGAACATTGCTGGATACGAGCTCCTGCTGGGAAGCTATGAACACAGAGATGCTGCATTCTAATGCCAGCATGCGGGACTCCCACACGGGCATAGGGCCCTGCGACGCCAACATCGGGGTCACTGGGTTGGGCGTTGAGGAGAAGAGGGGGTCCTCGCCAGGACAGCCCTCAGGAGACCTGGTGCCATCACCGGGGCCTCTGAGTCTGTACGAGGTACCTTATGAGGTCGCTCCTTGTTCGACTCTCTGGAATGCCGAGGGGGGCTAAGCGACCGCGTGCGGACTCGCGCTTGTCGGGAGCCCCCGACAGTGACTTCAAGGCCTTCTTCTTCTTATGCCGCTCCACTTCAGGGGACACCTTGATCGAAGTGCCACCTTGAGCGCGGAGCTGAGGTGGGGTCTCCTACCGGCGGAGAGACGACTGAGGGCGCCACTAGGGATTCCGAGGCAGCCTTACGAAAGATGTCCTTGGACATCTGCTTACAGCTGAGCAGGGCTTTGGAGAACATTTTCTTACAAAGCGAGCAGAGCTCTGGATCATGGTCGGTCACAAGACACCGCAAACAGCAGTCAGGGGTGTCTGTAAGCGACATTTTCTTGGAACATCTATCGCATTTTTTGAAACCAGTGGCCATCGAGGTAAAAAGGGCCCCCGTGAGGCCGAAGACCCACGCGGTCAGCGGTTGGGGGAAAAAGGGGCACGAAGCCCGCTAACAGCAAAACCGTTAAGAAAAATGCCCCCTTTGCTCAAAAGGGATGGGAGCAAGGTGGGGGGATGGGTAGAGGACCGGTGCAACCAGAAAAATAGTAGGCCAGAGGCCGGGAAACAAACCACTTTTTCTGAGGGGTGAGGACGTGCGTCCAAAGGGCTCTGTGGAAAAAGGAAGACTGAGCAAGATGGCACCCTTGGGCGGGAAGACGACCACGCATGCGTGGCAGCAATCCCAAAGGCTTTCTTTGAAAGCTGGGGAACTGCTCCGCGCGGGCTCCGTCGGTGCCGACGTAACCCATAAGTGAGGAATGACTTCCTGCTTGTTTCTAGAGAAAGCGTAGTTACACACCTGTAACAGGTGATCTCCGGGAACAGCAGGAATTGAGCCCTCACATATGGGTATCGTCAGTACCGACGGAGCCTGCGCGGGAACGCTCCCCAGCGTCCAATAAGAACGCTTTTGGGAGCATGCCTCAGCACATGCGCGCTGCCTTCCCACCTTTCCAACTGTCCCTCTTCAGTTAAGTTTGTAGCTGAGTGAAAGGAAAGAGACAAAGAGATAGAGAGAACTCCTAGGGGAGGTGGGTGGGTTGTGAGGACTACCTTCCTGCTGTTCCCGGAGATCACCTGTTACAGGTGAGTAACTACGCTATCTCCAGGAACAAGCAGGAATGTAGTCCTCACATATGGGGACTCCCTAGCTGAAGATGCCAGGGAGATAGCCCCAGGAAGGTTCCACCCTAGAAGGCGGGAATCCTTCCTCCCATGGATCTCTGGCATCCCACCAGGGATGGTGGGTAGGAGTTGGTTTAGGTTTGAAAGAGAGTTTGAAGAACAGCTTGGCCAAAGAAGGCATCCCGACGGGAGGCTTTATCTAGGCAGTAGTGAGCTGTGAAGGTGTGTACCAAAGCCCAGGTGGCTGCTTGACAAACACAGAGTGGAGATTAGCCATAGAAGCTGCCATGGCTCTCACATTATGAGCTGTGACATGGTCGTGAAGAGGAAGACCCTTACTCTCATAAGCAAAGGATATGCATTGGGCAATCCATTTAGATAAAGTTCTTTTGGAGACTGGAAGTCCCAAATGACTAGGGTCAAAAGCTATAAAAAGTTGTGAGGACTTTCTATGTTGCTGTGTTCTTTGTATGTAAAAGGCTAAGGCCCTTTTACAATCCAAAGTATGAAGGCTTCTTTCTGCATTAGAGGCGTGAGGCCTCAGAAAAAATACAGGAAGGTAAATTGATTGATTTAAATGAAAAGGCGAAACCACCTTTGGCATAAAATGTGGATGAGTTCGAAGAACAACCGTATCATGATGAAACCTAGTATAAGGAGGACCAGCCACTAAAGCTTGCAATTCACTAATGCGACGGGCAGAGGTGATTGCAATTAGGAAGATGACCTTCCAGGTCTAAAACTTAAGGGCTGTAGTGGCCAAAGGTTCAAAATGCGGCTTCATGAGCTGCCCGAGAACTAGATTTAGATCCCATGCCACCGGTGGTGGCTTGATGGGAGGTTTAGTTAATAAAAGGCCTCTCATGAATCTTGATAGGAGTGGATGAGAGGAAATTGGTTGTCCATTCAGAGGCTTATAAGAAGCTGCAATTGCACTAAGATGGACTCTTACCAAATTGGTCTTTAGACCAGAATTCGATAAGTGAAGGAGATACTCTAGTATCGATTCTAAGGGTATGACCAGGGAGTTTAATCCCTTCTTGGAGCACCATATAGTAAAACGTTTCCACTTGAAGGCATAAGATCATCTTGTGGAAAGTTTCCTAGAAGCCTGAAGGATATCTTTTACCTGCTGGGACAGGTTGAAAACTTGGAGGTCTAAGCCTTCAGCAACCAGGCCGTGAAGTGCAGGGACTGGGGTTTCAGATGACATAGCGTCCTGTTCTCCTGGGAAAGGAGATCTGGAGCATGCCCTAAGTCCAGAGGTGCCGCTTGAGAAAGATGTAGAAGCAGGGAATACCACGTTTGGCGTGGCCATCATGGTGCTATGAGAATCATGCGACCCCTGTCTCTCTGAAGCTCGAAGAGTGTTTTGGGGATGAGGGGAATGGGTGGGAAGGCATAAAGGAAGTCCTGACCCCAGTGAAGGAGGAAGGCATCTCTTGCCTGACAGTTGTGAGTCGGAATCCTGGAACAGAACCGGGGAAGTTTGGCATTCAGTGGACTTGGAAAGAGGTCTATGTCTGGAGTGCCCCAGAGATGAAATATCTTTGCCACCTGGTCTAGGTGGAGGGACCACTCGTGAGGCAGCAGTACTAGACTGAGTTTGTCTGCCCAAAGGTTTTGAATGCCTGGAAGATATACCACTAGAAGGTGAATTTGATGCTCTCTGGTGAGGGCCTACAGTTGTAAAGCTTTGTTGCATAATGACAGAGAGCCTGTTCCGCCCTGCTTGTTCACATAGAACATGGCTACTTGATTGTCCGTCTGGACTAGGACTGTCTTGTAGCTGAGCTGTGTGTGGAATACTCTAAGAGCAAAATAGATTGCTCTTAATTCCAGGAGGTTTATGTGTAAACCAACCTCCTGTGGAGTCCAGGTGCTCTAGGTAGAGAGATGATTCAGGTGTGCTCCCCAACCCTGTGATCTGGATGGATGAGAATGTGAGTGTATGCATCCTTTAATTCTAGAGAGCAAAGCCAATCCTGGCTTTGAAGGTATGGCAGAAGAGTTCCTAGAGAAATCATTTTGAATTTCTCTCGAAACAGATATTTGTTCAATTCTCTGAGGTCTAGAATGGATCTGTCCCCTCCTGTTTTCTTTGGAATAAGAAAATAGGGGGAGTAGAACCCTGCACCCCGTTGAAGAATGGGTACTTCTTCTATTGCCCCTTGGGCAAGAAGTGTGGAGACCTCGTGATCTAGCAGATTGTCTGCAGAAGTTTGTGAATTGAATTCCTTTAGAATTGTAGGAGGGGGCATGCTGTGAAAATGAAGCTTGTACCCCTCTCCTACAATGGACAAAGTCCAATCTTCTGCTGTTATCTGATGCCATCTGTTGACAAAGTGGCATAACCTGCCTGGAATATTGGGGGGTCGGGGACCCCTCAGAGGCAGAGCTCTCTAGGAAGGAGTCAAAACCCTTGAGGGGGCTGAACCTGGAGAGATGGCTGGGCTCTCAGGCCTTTTGGCTTCTTTTGCTGTCTAGTTTGTCCCTTTTGGGCAACCTGACCTGGAGTTTGACTCTGCTGGGTATAGGAAGGATAAAACTTCCTCTTTTTGCTAAAAGAGGGTTTTTTTATAAGGCTTCCTTTTGGCTGGAGTGGCTGTAGACTTTGACAATCTATCTAAGGTAGAATTGTCAGAATCTAACTCGTTAGCCTTTTCCTGCCAGTTCTTGCCGAAGAGATTCTCCCCCGTGCAAGGAATGTTGCCTAATTTGTCCTGTACCCAAGTCTCCAAGTCTGATGCCTGTAGCCAGGCAATCCGTCGTGCACCAATGGCAATAGCAGAGGTTCTGCTCATGCATTCGAAGTAGTCAAAGGCTGCACGATTAACAAACTTGGAGACATCTTGAGCATGCTTTACTAGAGCAAGAAAATCTTGTCTCTTGTCATCTGGAAGAAATGGGCTCATAAGCTCCAAGTCTCCTGTGACTTCCTTGAGGAACATTCCCATATATAAGATATATGAACTGATCCTAGCTGAAAGCATGGAAGCTTGAAAAGTTCTGCGCCCAAAAGCATCCAGAGTCCTGCATTCATGACCTGGAGGATTGGATGCATGCCTCTTTGCACTTTTCATCCTACGCATGGCTGATTCCACTACCATTGAATGGTGTGGCAGCTGAGTTTTCTGAAATCCAGGACATGGTGGAACTCGATACATAGTATCAAGTCTCCTAGAGTGAGGAGAAGTAGTTAGAGGTGTCTCCCACATTCTGAGCATCAAACTATGCAGAATTTCATGGATAAGCAGAGTGGCTGCCTCCTTAGGAGCTTTAGGATATTGGAGAATTTCCAATTCCTTTGCTCTGGGTTCCTCTTCAGGAGCTATTCTGATTGAAAGACCTTTGGCCATATTTATTTTATTTTATTTATTTAGACAGTTTTTGTATACCGCCTTATCCTTCAATCAAAGCGGTCACAACACAATTGGGGGATACATTTAACAAGCAGGGATATGAGACACATACACTAATACTTACAGGGAACATGGGCTATGGAGGGTTAAGTGGCTTGCCCAAGACCACAAGGAGCATCTGTGGGACTAGAAACCCCAGTCCTTCCGGCCCAAGGTTGCTGTCCTCTAGTGGGATTTGAACACCCGACCTTCCGGCCTGAAGTACCTTGCCCCAACCACTAGGCTACTCCTCCCTCCATATCACGGATGAAATCCTGAAATGACATGTCCTCTGGAGGTGACATTCTGTGTTGGGGAAAAGAGGGATCTTCTAGGAGAAACCCTCTAGTGCCAGCAGAATTGTCAGAGTCTTCGGAATAGGAGGCATCGAAGTACCCCTGACCCCGATGCTCCTGCAAAGCACTATCCCGGTACCGATCGAAGTTGGTACCGAGTTGACCTGGTACCGCTTTGACAATTCCAGACAGAGATGGCATGGGAAGAGTTCCCACCGGGGCTGGTACCGTCGGTATCGGTGTCTGTACCGGTGTCGGTACCGGCATTGGTGTCGATGTCGGTACCGGTGCCTGTGGGACCACCAATACCGCAGCTGAAAGAAGAGCTGTGATGCTGCGCTCGATAGCGAGGAGCCTCTGGTCTATCGACGCTGCCGATGCTTGGGTGTCGATACTGGTAAGAACGGCCGGAACCCCTGAGCATGGCACAGGTAGTTCTTGTGAAGTTGAGGCCTCGGAACATCCTGAAGCCCCATCAATGCTTTGGAAGCCGAAGCCTCCCACCGGGGCTGTTTTGCCGGTATGGATCCCTCAAGGTCAATGCCAATGGACTCTCGATGCTTAGCAGGAGAGCTACCCTTTGAGGACCGGCTTTTATGTTTAGTTACCTGAGATCCATGGGAGGAAGAAGAGGCCCTTGCAATGTATCTGGCATCTGAAGAAAAGAGGGTACCGAGCTTTGCAGCCTGGTTGTGTCTTCCTCTTTTAGTCATCCCCATACAGGAGAGACATTCAGTTGGAGAATGTTCAGGTCCTAAACATTTCAGACACCAATCATGGGTGTCAGTGACAGAAATGGTACTGCCACACTTAGTACATTTTTAAAACCAATAGTTGGTTTTTCCATGTTTTAGGAATATGGGGCCTAGTGCCCAAAATGGCGCCTAGCACCAAAGAGAAAAGTTTCTGAAAAGAAACAGTCTAAAGCCTAAGTTTTGTTTTGTTTTGTTTTTTTGAAAAGAAAAGAACTGGCAGTACCGGTAGGCGTCGTGCGGTAGGCAAACACGACCACAAGAAAAGAAATTTAAAGATGGAATGTTCTGCGGTGACAGGGAATAGATCCTGTCGGCTCCGCAGAAAACGAAGAACTGAAGAGGGACAGTTGGAAAGGCGGGAAGGCAGCGCGCATGTGCTGAGGGATGCTCCCAAAGGCGTTCTTATTGGACGCTGGGGAGCGTTCCCGCGCAGGCTCCGTCGGTACCGACGATATCCATATGTGAGGACTACATTCCTGCTTGTTCCTGGAGATTATTCTTTTTATGCTAACCAATACAAAAATGGGAATAAATCCAAAAGCAGAACATTAGTATTTTGAGCATTATAAACAAGGTAATTAAAATCATATATATGCTTAACCATTTCCCACATTCAACTTTCTATTTTATTATGTTGATACGACTCATACAATACCGTCATCTATAATAAGTCAAACTGTTGACCTGCATCCAAGTTTTAAAGCCAATAGGATGCATTTTACAGATGTTATTATGCTCCCAGCCAAATGGGCAGATTGAATCAATGTGATTGTGTTTTCAACAGGTAAAAGATAAAAAAATTCTGACTGAATTTTAACGAAAAAAACTGCTAGCCCTCTTGTTATCACACTTTACTACACTAATTTACAATGGAGCAAACATATGCTCCAGTCTCTTCCCACACTGGTTATTGCTAAGAGGACTCTTGGGACTCTTGTAAGCACTTTAACAAAGCATAAAGGCAGGGCTTGTAGCTCAGTAACAGAACTGTACACAGCCATGCTCAGGACATGGGTTCAATTTCCAGGCCAGTTGGGGATGCTATGGATACAGTATTTATAACCCATGAACTTCTCCTACTGACCTATAAGTGAACTCAGTCTGCTACTCCTCACAACCTTTCCTCTCTTATCTCTCTCTCTACACCCCTCATCGGGAACTCTGCTCTTCTGGCAGATCCCTTCTATCTGTGCCTCTCTTCTACTGCCAACTCCAGACTTCGATTCCTTCCCCCTTGCTGCTCCTTATGCCTGGAACAAACTACTTGTGCATCAGGCTCCATTTCTGGCCCTTTTCAAATCCAGGCTGAAAATTCACCTCTTCAAGGCCACTTTTGGATCCTGAGCTGCTTAGTCTCCTATGTGTTTCCTTACTATTACACTAGATATATCCTTGTCCTCAGCTGTTCTTTGTCTTGACTAAACTGTAAGCTCTGATGCCTTCTATAGTAGTAGGAGTCTCAGTAACAGCTCAAAAGCAACATTTAATTGTCAAATTCAGGGTCAATTATTCACCAGATTCTAGAGGGAGCCATGCTTTCTGGTGCCTTACTAATACTAATAGTCATCTGTATAGCACTACAAAGCAAGCGTAGTTACTCAACTGTAACAGGTGATCTCCGGGAACAGCAGGACTCAGTCTTCACATATGGGTGAATGTCACCAACAGAGTCCACGCGGGAATACACCTCAACATCCAATAGGAAAGCCTTTGGAAGCACTCCACTGTGCCTGCGTGACTGCCTTCTCAATGCCTCTCCTCAGTTGAGTTTGCAGCTGAGAAAAAGAAGAATATAAAGGAACCCCACAACTCTTAGGGGAGAAGGGTGGGTTGTGAAGACTGATTCCTGCTGTTCCTGGAGATCACTTTTACAGGTGAGTACCAATGCTATCTCCAGGAAAAAGCAGGAATGCAGTCTTCACATATGGAACTCACTAGCTCCCAGGTATCAGACTGGTATGGGAGTGGGGAGGGGGTGGAGTAGTGCAATCCCTGATTGCACTACTACAAAAAAGGGTGCAGCTGAAATGTCTGGAAGAGTTGTGGCCACTGGACTCGATTCCAGGAAGCAGTACTCCCCAAATGATAATCTAGTATTTTGCAGAAGTCCAAGACGGAGGGTAGGAGTTGAGTTTAAGTTTCAAAGAGGTGCTGGAGTATAGCTTGGCCAAAGACAGCATCCTGATGAGAGTTTCTGTCCAGAAAGCAGTGTGCAGCAAAAGGGTGGATGGAGGGCCAGGTAGCTGCCCAGCAAATATCCTCAATGGATACTGAACAGAGATTAGCTATGGCTATTGCCATAGCCCGCACATTATAAGCAGTGACATGACCCTCTAATGAGAGTTTGGCTTGTGCATAAGCAAAATAAATATAATCTGCTATCCATCTGAGCACGTTTTATCACCAGTAGGCCCAGGTGACTAGGATCAAAGGAAATGAACTAAGAGAATCTTCTGTGAGCTTTAGTTCTATCTAAATAGTAGGCTTGTGCTCGCTTGCAGTCTAAAGTGTGTAGTGCTGCTTCAGCCCGAGATGCATGTGGTCTAGGTAAGAAAATCAGAGGGATTACCAACTGGTTTAGGTGGAAGGAGGAAACCACCTAAGGGAGGAAATGCAGATGGGTACTCAGAACCACCTTGTCATGGTGGAACAGAGTATAGGGGGGATCCACTACTAGAGCCTGCAGCTCGCTGATGCAGCAAGCTGAGGTGAGGACAATATGGAAGATGACTTTCCAAGATAGAAGCTTCAGTGAAGTGGTAGCTAAAGGTTCAAAAGGAGGCTTTACAAGTTGCGCCAGAACCACATTCAGTTCCCAGGCCACCGGAGGTGGCTTAATGGGTGGCTTGGACAGCAGGAGACTCTGCATGAAGCATGCTACTAAGGGATGTGAGGAGATATGTTATCCATCTGCTGGTCTGTGATAGGCCGCAATGGCACTAAGGTGAACTCTCACTTAGTTAGTCTTAAGACCTGTCAAGAATAAGTGGAGGAGATATTGTAGAAGCGACTCACCAGGTAAGAAAAGGGGTCAAAGGACCTTTGGGGAGCACAAAAGGGCAAACCTATGCCATTTAAAAGGTATAATATTGTCTAGTGCAATCTTTACGAAATGCAAGAACATCCTTGACCGCCTGTGGTAGGCTGAGGTCGGCAAGCACTAGCCTTTCAGCAGCCACTTAAAAAGGATATAGCGATTTTAGAAAAGGTTCAGAGAAGAGCCACCAAAATGGTAAAGGGGATGGAAGGATACTCCTATGAAAAAAGGCTAAAAAGGTTAGGGCTCTTTAACCTGGAAAAGAGACGGCTGAGGGGAGATATGATAGAAGTCTATAAATTAATGAACGGAGTGGAACGGGTAAACGTAGATCGATTGTTTACCTTATCAGAATATAGAAAGACTAGGGGACATGCAATGAAGCTACAGGGTAAACTATTTAAGACTAATAAAAGAAAATATTTTTTCACTCAACGTGTAATCAAACTCTGGAATTTGTTACCGGAGGATGTAGTAAAGGCTGTTAATGTAGCTGGGTTTAAAAAAGGTTTGGACAAGTTCCTGGAGGAAAGGTCCATAAACCATTATTAAGAAGGGACCCAGGATATCAATGCTTGAACCAATACAAGCATTGTGGAACCTGTGTCCCTTGGGGAAACTGCTAGGTACATATGACCTAGATTGGCCACTGTTGGAAACAGAATACTGGGCTTGATGGACCTTGGTCTGACCCAGTATGGCATATCTTATGTTCTTATGCTGTCAGGCATAGGGAGTGAATATTGGGATAGAGGAGCATCCTGTTGTTCTGAGAGAGGAGATTGTGTGCATATTCCAGGTTGAGTAGCTGAGGCTGCGCAAGGCGAAGAAGCAGAGGAAGCCACAGTAGACAGGGCCAAAAGGGGGCTATGAGAATCATTGAGCCCCTGTTGGGCTGTAGCTTGAAGAGCATCTTAGGTATCAAGGGGTTGGGAGGGAATCGTAGAGCAATCCCTGTCCCCAATGGAGAAGGAAAGTGTTCAGGTCCTGACTGTGCAGTGATGGAACTCTGGAGCAGAATAGTTGTGGCCCGATTCCATCATGGACGCCCTGGCCTTCTGTGCACCCGGTCGGAACCGGATGCACAGTGTTAGATGGAATTCTGGTCCCGTGGGGTCAGAATCATGTCCAGGCCTGTACGTGCGGGCCAGGACCCCGTCCCGGTCTGCCTGCACGTACAGGCCTTTGCCCGGTTAATTCAGTCAAGGCTCCTGAATGAAGCCACGGCGCCATGGAGTCCAGTTACCATGACACCGTGACTCCATTCAGGAGTCGCAATCCCCCGCCGCCAACCACATTTTGCATTCCCAGAAGCCCGACTCCCGATCTGGCCTCCCAAGGGCAGGGTCAGGCTGCAGGGAAATCTTCTGCACCCCCTCCACCTTTGATGAGCCCCGGGCCTGCCATAACCACCCATCTAGGGGAACTTATCCCCATTCAATCAGCCAGCCCCAGACGTACAGGGCCACATTGGAATTTGCAGCGGACCACCCACTGCCCGCCCTAACTCTGCCTCCACACCACCCCTTTACCGCTCCCATCTAACCTCCACGTACAACATATGGGGAAGTTAGTCGGGGTCAGCAGAGGGTCCGAATAGCGGGGATGGTCGTTCCAAAAGGATGTTCATCCCCACTATTCGTGGCTCGGAATAACCCCTTGCGGCCGATTCCATCCTGGATGTCCTGGCCCTCTGTGCGCCCGGTTGGAACCCGATGCAAAGAGGGAGCCACGATTCTGATCCTGCAGGGCACATCTAGCCCTGCAGGACCAGAATTGCGAACAGGCCTATACCCCGCTTCTGTCCGGCCTGCATATACAGACCTTCCCCAGCTAACACAGTCAGGACAGTTCAATGGTGTCGTGACGCCATGGCGTCCGGTTGCCATGGCACCACGGCTCCACTGAAAAGTTGTGATCCCCAGCTGCCAGCTACAAAGGTACTTTCCCCACAGCCCAACCCCCAATCTGGCCTCCTAAGGCTAGGGTTGGGCTGCAGAGAATCGCCTCTGCCCTCTCCCTTCGCTTCCCAGCCCTGGGCCTGCTGATCCCTGCTGACTGGGAAACTTATTCCACCTTCAAGGTGGAGTAAGTTCCCTGTGCAAGCCAGCAGCCCCGGACGTACAGGGCCGACATTAGAATCGGCCCTGTATGTCCGGGGCCGAAGACCACCCACTGCCTGTCCTAACACCGCCCCTTTCCCGACCCTGTCTATCTTCCCTGTACAACATGCAGTGAAGGTATACGGGGTCAGGAAGGGCCCGAATAGTGGGGATGGATGACCCAATGGGACATCCATCCCAGCTATTCATGCTTCAGAATGACCCCTTGTGTGTTTTGTGAAGTGGCAAAAAGATTTATGAGTGGGGTTCCCAATGTCTGGAAAATCCAAACAGCCATCTCCCAATGCAATGTCCATTTGTGTGGACAAAGGATAAAGCTTAGCTTGTCTGCTAGGACATTGAGATCACCCGGTAGGTACACTGCTCTGAGGTGGATGTGCTGAGAGATGGCAAAGGACTATAAGAGAATTGCTTCTTCGCAGAGGGGACGGGACCCCATTCCCCCTTGTTTGTTTACATAGAACATGGCTACTTGGTTATTCGTTCTGACTAGAACACGCTGCCCCAATAGTTGGGGATGAAAAACCCGAAGAGCATTTGTCAGTGCCCGTAGTTCTAGTAGGTTGATCTGCAGGGCAGATTCCTGTTGTGTCCATAGTCCCTGTGTGGTCAGGTTCTTCAGATGCGCCTCCAACCCAGTTTGGAAGCATCCATCATTAGAGTGCATCGAGGTGGAGACATCTGAAAGGTGACCTGACGAGTAGGTTCTGTGGGAGACACCACAACTGAAGGGACTTGATCAGCTGATGGTGGATGTAGATCTCTTCTCTGAGATGACCCTTTGCTTGCATCCATTGAGAAGACAGAGTTCATTGCGTTTGTCACATGTGTAATCAAGAGTAGGGGACAACATGGACCATAGAGTCCATGTGTCCTAATCGTCGTAGCATCTCTTGTTACTAGGCTTTGCTGTTGTATCCCTTTTGCCAGCTCGATGAGGTGGGCACTGCAATGCTGTGTGAGGAAAGCTTTGGCCTGTTGGGTGCCTAAGAGCACTCTGATGAACGCTAGTCTTTGGGTCAGAGTGAGGTGGGACTTTGGGAAGTTTATGACAAAGCCTAGGTGTTGGAGCACTGTGATGGTGCGATGAAGGGAGAGTTTTACCTCTTGAAGGGCTTCTCCCCTGATCAGCCAATCGTTTAAATAAGGAAAGACGAATATCCCAAGGTGCATAGGTAGGCAGTGACAATTGTCATGCATTTTGTGAAGACCCTGGGGGCAGAGACTAGACCGAAGGGGAAAATCTGGTATTGACATTGGTTTCCTTGAAACATGAAGCACAGATACTATCTGTGCAAGGGTTGTATCAGTAAATGCATATACACCTCTTTTAGGTCTAGAGAACAGAGCCAATCGTGTTTCTGGAGGTATGGTAGAAGAGTTCCTAGTGAAATCATTTTGAATTTTTTCAGGCTATGAACTTGTTTAGGTCTCTGAGATGCAAGATGGGCCTGAAGCCTCCTGTTTTTTTTGGAATAAGAAAATATGGAGCGTAGAAGCCCAACTTTTCTTGAGGAGGAGGAACTCTATAGCACCCAGGGAAAACAGAGTGGTGAGAGTGCTTTGAAGGGGTTGCGTGGGTTAATCCTTTGTGAAGATGGTGGGGGGTAAGGTTTCAAAGTGAAGCTGATAACACCTTTGAACAATCTGGAGCATCCACTGCTCTGTTATGAGGTGCCACTTATGGGTATAATGACAAAGTCTGTCTGCTGTGTTGAGGGACTGGCAGACCTCCATGGACAGAATGGCAATGCTCTCTAGGAAGGAGTCAAAAACCAGGTGCAAGTTGTGCCTGTGCAACTGGTTGAGGTTTAGAGCCTTGGGTTTCTTGGGTTGGCGAAGACACTGCTGTCTCTGCTGAGGTTGATAAGCAGCTGAAGGCGTGTAAGAGGGATAATCTCTTCTTTTTAGAATAAAAAGACTTCTTGGGAAGAGTCTTCCTCTTGGATGGGTCAGCTGTTTTCCTGGAAAGATATTTTAGGATGAGATCATCTGTTTCAATCTCTCCTGCTTTTTCCCTCCAATCTTTGCCAAAAAGGTTTTCTCTAGTACATGGGATATTGGCCAGTTTATCCTGGACCCATTGCTTGAGGTCTGATGCCTGTAACCAGGCCATTCTATGAGCCCCAATGCAGACTGCTGAAGCTCTGCTTGTGGATTCAAAAGCATCAAAAGAGGCCCTGGCAAGAAACTTGGAAGTGTTCTGGCCTTGCTTGATGAGTGTCTGGAATGCACTCCGTTTATCCTCAGGAAGTAAGAGGATGAAAGTCTCCAGATCCCTGGTGATATCCTTCAGAAACATGTCCATATACAGCATGTAAGAGATGATTCTGGAGGCCAACATGCATGCTTGGAAACACAGACACCGGATGGTATCGAGTGTCCTTGAATCTCTCCCAGGAGGATAGATGAATAGTTCTTTGAGCTCTTTATTCGGTGCATCGCCAATTCCACCACCACTGAGTGGTGGGGGAGCTAAGGCTTTTGGAAGCCTGGGCTCTCCAGTAATCGGTACATGGTATCGAGGCTCTTGCTGACAGGCAGAACAGTGAGCGTGGCTTCCCACATTCGGAGCATTAGATCCTGCAGGATACAATGCACTGGTAAGGTAGCCGCCTCCTTGGGCATTGGAGGGTACTGGAATATCTCCAATTCTTCCGCCCTCGGTTCCTCCTCCAAGGCTACTATGATGGAGAGCCCTGTGGCCATGTCGTGTATGATGTCCTAAAAAGACACTTCTTCTAGTGGTGACTGATGCCATTCCTGAGGCAGCAAAGGGTCCGAATGGATGTCGGGAAGTTCTTGGGAATCGAGTGTCCCCCCCCCCCCCTCCATCAGATTCTGAAGAACTTGAATCAGAGTCCGGCAAGAAATCAAAGTATCTGTGGTCTTGGGCTCGACCTTGATGCTTCGTGGAATTCGATAGTCGATGCCGATACCGACACTCCGTGGTAGCATAACTGAGAGGCATGGGAGCCTGTTGGATACCGGGGGCATCAAGTGTTTCCAAAGGAGGAATCGACCTCGGGTTCTCCAATGATGTCAGTTCAAGGCCAGCAGTGGGCCCGATATGGCTGGTTGTAGGCTCAGTGCTGAAGCCTGCACTCCTGAAGCTCTCAATGTTTTCGGTACCAAGGCTGCCAGGAGTGCTGCCAAACTCCTCTCGAGAGCCAGCATGCGCTGGTCTAGGGAGATGGCCCATGTCTGAGTGGAATCACATACGGGGCCCTGAGTCACCGTCCCAGAACATGGCACTGGTAGCTCTCCGGAGGTAAATGCCTCAGGAGCGTCCCGGAGCCCCACTTGTGCTTTGGAGAGATCCTCCCACTGGGGCTGTTTGGCTGGCCGGTCTGCATCAGAAGTACCTCTAGGAGAGTCTCAATGTTATGCTGCAACTTTTCACTGGTATCAGAATCAGTCTTCAATGCGAAAGATTTCAAAATGGTCACAAACTTTGACTTACTGCTATGTTTCGACTTCGAAGAAGTCGGAGAAGAAGTTGATACTCTCGATGAAGCGGAAACCAACAATCAAAATTGTCTGGCTCAGTTGAGGCCTCTCTTTGTCATTTGTTGGCACAAAGGACAAGAATTGGCTTTATGTTCAGGACCCAAACATTTTAGACACCAGTCATGTTTATCAGTGGCTGAAATTGGACTGGCACACTTGGTACATGATTTAAAACCACTGACTTTCTTTTGTGCCTGAAAAGTTGTCTTGAAGTTTGAAAATAAGGCTATGGAGGTCTATAGGCCTAGTTTAGCAGTGAGAACCACGGTGAAAATGAAGAGAAAGAAAAACTGAAAAAGAAAAAATATTGGGACCAAAGTCGGATGCAACGGAATCGGCATCGACAGAAAGGCAAAAGCACAATGTACCCTAAAGGGCACAACAAAAGAAAAGTTTTTTGGCGGTGACAGGTTGATGCATCCTACAGGCTCCGTGGAAAATGAAGAACTGAGGAGAGGAGCTGGGAAGGCAGGCACAGTGGAGTGCTCCCAAAGGCTTTGCTATTGGACACTGGGGAGCGTTACCATGCAGGGTCCATCGGTGACGCGCACCCATATGTTCAGACTGTATTCCTGCTTGTTCCTGGAGAATATGTAGTGCGGTAAACACACACATAGGTGACTGTCTCTGCCCCACAGAGCTTACAATCTAATCAAGACAGACAAGCAGAATACAGGGGACTACTCTAGAGCAGTTCAAGAGGGAAATGGTTAAAAACCACACAGGAGAGAATGAAAACTATCAATGCTATGGCTATGCCAAGTTGGGAAGGGATATAAAAAACAGGACAAAATAAACCTAGATAATTGTAAATAAAGACTTCTGGTGCCATAGCTCGGTAGAGTGGTCCTGAATGAGCTGGATGCCCAAAAAGACAAAGAGGAAACTGCCATGACAAAACAAACCAACAAAGGCACAAAGAGACCACAAAACACAAATTCACTTTCATTTACCATTCCTATAGAAATACTCACATCCTCACTGTCAGCACATAGTACCGAACGGGAACTTAAATCAAGACACTGCAATTCAAGTCTTGCTGTTTCCAATTCTAGTGACAAGTATTCTGTTTGCTGTTTCTCTGTTGCCAGCTTAGACTCCATCTCCATGGTAAGCTCATTTAGTTTTTGTTGCCACTGCTCATTTTCAGATGTATACTGTAGTTTTAAACAGTCTAGCTCTCTTTGATTGGACACTATAATTTGTTGTAGTTTCTGTATTTCTTTATTCTTCGCATTCTCATGAGTTTCAAATTTTTCCCTTAGTCCCTTAATAGATTGTTCATAAGTATGACACAGTGCCTCAAGTTCTTCAGTTTTAATCTTTGTGTCAACAGCTCTAGGTAAAAAGACTTCATAATTAATAGAACTGTCTATGGCAGAAACATTGAGATAGCCGTCACATGAATTACTGTGCATTTTGGTTGTTGAATCAGTTTCCTCAAACTGCTGCACTGCTCTGCTATGTTCTGTCAGCTTAGAGAGATTTTTTCCAAAAGTGGATTCTGCTTTATGAGTTTCTATAAGAAAATTGTCTTTTTTTCTTGATACAGAAAAATTATCGATCTCACCTAATTTCAACTCACTATCTCTTGGGCAAGATGACACCTGTGTTTCTATTGAATTGGCATGCATTTCTTTTAGTATGCTTAACAAGGTCAAGTTTTCTGATCTAAGAGTTTCTGTAGAAAACTTGAATCCTAGTATTTGTGACTTCATTGCGTTATACTGCTCAAGTAATATTTGGTGCTCAGTTTCTAAAGATGAAAATTTCTCTTTCACTTCAGCAAGGTGCATTTTCTTTTCTTTGTTGGACAGGTTTAATTCATTGCAGAGATTCTGTCCCTCATAGCAAGATGCAATTTCAGAAGAACCTTGTTTATTGTTTTTCTCTCTCAAACTGATTAAATCTGTATGCAAAACAAGCATTTCATCTTTTAATAGTTTCATTTCATTTACAAGTATCTCAGCTTCTTTTGCCATTCTATCAGCTATCATTGCACAATCACTATTCGACTCATTAAGTTCAGAAACAAACTGCAAGTTTTTTAGCTGAAGCACTTCACATATTTTTTTTAGCTTTTCAATTCTGCTTATTGACACATGTAGAGATGACGATAATATAATATTCTCATTATGGGCCAGAGTTACTTTATGAAACTCTGAATTGCATTCTTTATCCATGTCTTCTTTATAATTAATATTAGCATGAATATCATCATGGTCACTAAATTTAGTTGATTGTTCAGACAGTGGAACCTCTTTATTTTTAAAGCTCTCAGTTCCCAGTAATTCATTTTTAACAGCATGAAAGTCTTGAAGTGCTATTTTTTTCTCCTTCTCACTTTCCTCAAGTGCCACTTTCAAATGTCTCAATGCATCCTCCTGGTTTGATACTATTTCAGTATAATGTTCTAAGGAGGATTGTTTATCTTCAAGATCCATCTGTAGCAGTTCAAGTTGAACTTGAACTTTTTTCAGTTCATTTTCTTTTGAAGACTCTTCTGCATTATGAACTTTCTCCAGAGCCAATTTGCAAGCCTTAAGCTGTTCACTCTTTGCCAATATATCCTTAGTTTGACTTTCAACAACTTGAAGCAACTGATCATGTTCATTTTGTTTCTTTTTCTGTGCTTCCTTAACATTAGTGAGCTCCTGTTTTAAGCAATCCAGTTCTTTTGTATTCTGGAGGTGTGCATTTTCAGCATGCTTCTGTAAATCCTCAAGTTTCTCTTTCAAAGCCCTGTTGCTTTCCTCAGAAATCTCAAGTTTTGATTTATATTCTTCAATCATATTACAGAGTTCTCTTTCACATTGTTTCATTTCAACCTTACTTTCTGCAAAATGGCTAGTTTGCTCATTTAATAGCATTTCTAACTTATCTTTCTTTTCCTCCAGAACTATGTATTTTTCCTGGAGTGATGCAAGCTCTTTCTCAACATCACTACATCTATCTAGGATTATTTTCCTTTCATCCTTATGTTTTTCCACAAGTTCTGAGATAGTTTTCTCTTTTTCTTTTATGCAGTTGGAAAACTGAGAGTTTACTTCCAATAAATTATTTTTTTCACAATATAAAGCTTTTTTAATTTTCTCAAGCTTGTTATTTCTTTCAGTAAGTTGTTCTTTTTCTTGTTTGCTTAACCTAATAACTGAACACATATTTTCTTTTTCAGAACTCCAAAACTCTGACAGATGATGCAGCTCTTCTACTTTATTTTCAAGTATTTTGTTTCTGTTTATAACAGAAAGCATATCTGCCTGATGACTTTCTATGTCTTTTGACAAAGTCTGCAGCTGCTGTTCTTTTTCTTCAAGGGTTAATTTTATTGTTTCAGTGTAATTCAGATGAGAAGCAGCATCCTCTTCTAAAGTCTTTATATGCTTGTTAGTATCAGTCACAAAGCTCTCATGCATTTTCTCTGCTTCTGTCAAACGTTGTTCCATTTCAGTTTTAACCCTTTGTAGTTCTTCACATTGACTTTGCAATGCAAAGCTCATCTGCTTTTGTAACTGTAGAGAAAACTCAAGAGAAGAGATTTTATCCTCAAGCATGGCTGGTTCTAATGCCTCAACCTGTCTAGTAAGTTCAGCTATTTTCAATAGCATATTTTCTTCTTCCTGTTCATATTTTTTATTGGTGTATTTAATTTTCTGTTGCAGTTCATCATAGGCTTGTTTCTGAGCTTCCAATTCTGAAGTTTTGCTGTCAGCTAGGTTTTTGAAGTTTTCAATTTGTAGGCAAAAGGTGTCCTTTTCAGCTTTCTGCAATCTAATCTTCTCTTCATGAGTCTTAAGACATACTTCCAAGTCATTCACTTTTCTTAACATATCTTCCTTTTCAGATCTTAGTTGATTTGCAAGGTATTCACTTTCAACTCTCCACTGAGAAAAACCAAGAATCTCTTTTTTCATTTGTTCACATTCTCTCTCTTTTAACCCAATGGCATTCTTTAATGATTCAGACTCCTTTTCCAGCTTGGATAGCTTATTTGTTATTTCTTCAATATCACATTGCCTTTTCTCCAGCAAGTCTTCAGCAGAATCTCGTTGCTTTTCCAGATTACTTACAGTTAATTTTAGATTCTGCAATAGACATGAGTTGTCATCTTTTTGAAGTTTCTCCTGAACAACCTTTAAGTCTGCTTCTAAGGCAGCATTCTTATCTGTAAAAGTAAAAAAAAAAAAAAAGCATAGTTATTCACCTGTAACAGGTGATCTCCAGGAACAGCAGGAATCAATCTCACATATGGGTGAACATCACCAATGGAGCCCGCTCCAGCATCCAATAGGAAATTCTTTAGGACCACTCCACTGTACCTGCGTGCCTGCCTTCCCACCTTCTCTCCTCAGTTGACTTTTTAGCTGAGAAGAAGAGAAAAATAAAGGAACCCTGCAACTCCTAGAGGAAGAGGGCAGGTTGTGAAGGCTGATTCCTGCTGTTCCCGGAGATAACCTGTTACAGGTTAGTAACTATGCTATCTCCGGGAACAAGCAGGAATGCAGTCTTCACATATGGGACTCACTAGCTCCCAGGTACCACATTGGTATGGGGGGAGAGTAGTAGTATCCTTGAGGCAAAAAAGGGTGTAGCCGAAGAGTCTGGAAGAGTTGTAGGCCATTGGGCTTGATTCCAGGAGGTGATACACCAGGGACAGAGGATAGCAGTTGAGTTTAAATTCCAAAGAGGTGCTGGAGTACAGCTTGGCCAAAGACAGCATCCCTATGGGAGTCTCTGTCTAGACAGTAGTGTGCAGCAAAAGTATGAATGGAAGACCAGGTAGATTCTCGGCAGATCTCCTCTATGGATACTGAACAGAGATTGGCTATGGAGGTTGCCATAGCCCGCACATTATGAGCAGTGACAGGACCCTCCAACGAGAGTCCTGCTTGTGCATAATCAAAAGAAATGCAATCTGGATGGAATATGTTTCGTCACCGGTAGGCCCAGGTGACTAGGATCAAAAGAAAGGAATAACTGAGAGGATATCCTGTGAGCTTTAATTCTGTGCAAGTAGTAGGTCAGTGCTCGCTTGCAGTCTAAAGTGTGTAGTGGTGCTTCAGCTCGAGACACATGTGGTCTAGGGAAGAAAATCGGAAGGAATACCGATTGGTTTAGGTGGAAGGAGGAAGCCACCTTTGGGAAGTAATGTGGATGGGTATGCAGAACCACCTTGTCATGGTGGAACAGAGTATAGGAGGGATCCGCCACTAGAGCGTTCAGCTCACTGATGCGTCAAGTTGAAGTCAGGACTATAAGGAAGATGACTTTCCAAGATAGAAACTTCAATGAAGTGGTGACTAAAGGTTCGAAAGCTGGCTTTAGAAGCTGCGCCAGAACCACATTCATATCACAGGACACCGGAGGTGGCTTAATGGGTGGCTTGGACAGCAGGAGACTCTACCTGAAGCATGTTACTAAGGGGTGTGAGGAGATGGGCTGTCTATCCACTGGTCTGTGAGAGGCCGCAATGGCACTAAGGTGAACTCTCAGTTAGTCTTAAGATCCGTCAAGAATAAGTGGAGGAAATATTGTAGAAGCGACTCACCGGGTAAGAAAAGGGGGTCAAGAACCTCTGGGGAGCACAAAAGGGCAAACCTATTTCATTTAAAAGGCATAAGATCGCCCAGTGAAATCTTTATGAAATGCAAGGAGGACATCCTTGACAGCCTGTGGTAGGCTGAGGTCGGAGAGCACTAGCCTTTCAGCAGCCATGCTGTCAGGCATAGGGAGTGATTAGGATAAAGGAGCGTCCTGTGGTCCTGAGAGAGGAGATCCGGTGCATATCCCAGGTTGAGTAGCCTGGTTGTCCGTTCTGACTAGAACAGGTTGACCCAATAGTTGCCCGTAGTTCGAGCAGGTTGATCTGCAGGACAGGTTTCTGTTGTATACATAGTCCCTGTGTGGTCAAGATCCTTCAGATGCATCCCCAACCCAGTTTGGAAGCATCTGTTGTTAGGGTGCATCGAGGTGGAGGCATCTGAAAAGGTGACCTGATGAGTAGGTTTTGTGGGAGACACCACCACTGAAGGGACTTGATCAGTTGAGGGGTGATGTGGATCGCGTCTCTGAGATGACCCTTCGCTTACATCCATTGTGAAGACAGAGTCCACTGCACTTGTTGTATGTGTAATTGAGCTTAGGGGACGACATTGACCGTGGAGGCCATATGTCCTAATAGTCGTAGCATCTCTCAAGCTATTACTCGGCTTTGCTGTTGTACTCTTTTTGCCAGCTCGATGACGCGGGCACAGTGATCCTGTGGAAGGAAACCTTGGACCTGTCGAGTGTCCAAGAGCACCCCAATGAACTCTAGACTTTGGGTCGGAACAAGGTGGGACTTTGGGAAGTTTATGACAAAGCTCAGGTGTCGGAGCACCGTGATGGTGCGATGAAGGGAGAGTCTTACCTCTTGAGGGGATTCTCCCCTGATCAGCCAATCTTCTAAGTAAGGAAAGATGAATACCCCCAAGGTGAGTAGGTAGGCAGCAACGACTGCCATGCATTTTGTGAAGACCCTTGGGGCAGAGACTAGACTGAAGAGGAGAATCTGGTATTGACATTGGTTTCCTTGAAACACGAAGCACAGATACTGTCTATGCAAGGGATGTATCAGTAAATGCATGTATGCCTCTTTTAGGTCTAGAAAACATAGACAATCATGTCTCTGGAGGTACAGTAAAATAGTTCTTAGGGAAATCATTTTTAACTTTTCTCAGACCATGAAGTTGTTTAGGTCTCTGAGATCCAAGATGGGTCTGAATCCTCCTGTTTTCTTCGGAAAAAGAAAATAAAGAGAATAGAAGTCCATTTTTCCTTCAGGAGGAGGAACTCTTTCTATGGCACCCTCGGACAACAGAGCAGTCATCTCTTCCTTTAAGAAAGTGCTTTGAAGGGGATGCGTGGGATATTCCCCTGTGAAGCTGGTGTGGGGTAAAGGTTTCGAAGTGAAGCTGATAATCCTTTCGGACAATCTGGAGTGTTCACTGCTCTGATGTTATCCACATAGTCTGTCTGCTATGTGGAGGGGCTGGGGGCCCTCCAAGGGCAGACTGGCAATGCTCTCTAGGAAGGAGTCAAAAGCCAGGTGCAGGCAGTGCCTGTATAGCTGGTCGAGGCTTAGGAGACTTGGGCTTCCTGGATTGGCAAGGGTCCTACTGCCTCTACTGAGGATGCTGAGGTTGATAGACAGCAGAAGGAAGAGAAGAAGGATAGTATCTCTTCTTTTTAGAATAGAAAGATTTCTTGGGAAGAGCCTTCCTCTTGGATGGGTCAGCTGTTTTCCTGGAAAGGCATTTTAGGGTGAGATCATCTGGTTCAATCTCCCCTGCTTTATCCCTCTAATTTTTGCCAAAAAGGTTTTCCCGAGTACATGGGATATTGGCCAATTTATCCTGAACCCATTGTTCGAGATCTGATCCCTGTAAGCAGGCCATTCTGCGAAACTAATGCAGAACTCTGAAGCTCTGATTGTTGATTTGAAGGCATCAAAAGAGGCCCTGGTAAGAAACATGGAAGTGTTCTGGCCTTGCTTGATGAATGTCTGGAATGCACTCCATTTATCCTCAGGAAACAGGGGGGGTGAAAGTCTCCAGATCCTTGGTGATATCCTTCAGAAACATGCCCATATATGGCATGTAAGAGATGATTCTGGAGGCCAACATGCATGCATGGAAATACAGACACCCGAAGGCATCGAGTGTCCTCGAGTCTCTCTCAGGAGGAATGGATGAATGGTTCTTTGAGCTCTTTATTCAGCATATCGCCAATTCCACCACCACTGAGTTATGGGGGAGATGAGATTTTTGGAAGCCTGGCTCTCTGGTACTTGGTACCGAGTCTCTTGCTGACAGGCAGAACAGAGACCATGGCTTCCCACATCCAGAGCATAAGATCCTGCAGGATACGATGCACTGGTAAGGTAACCGCCTCCTTGGGAATGGGAAGGTATTGGAATATCTCCAATTCTTCAGCCCTCGGTTCCTTCTCCAAGGCTACTGTGATGGAGAGCCCTGCGGCCATGTCACATATGAGATCCTGAAAGGACATATCTTCTGGTGAGGACCGACGCCGTTCCTGAGGCAGAGAAGGTCCAAATGGATGTCGGGAAATTCTTGAGAATCGAGTGACACCCCCCGTCAGATTCTGAAGAACTTGAATCAGAGTCCGGCAAGAAATCAAAGTATTGGCGGTCTTGGTCTCGACCTCGATGCTTCATGTAAGTCAATGGTCGATGTCGATACCGATACTCCGAGGTATCAGTACCGAGAGGCATGGGGGGCCTGAGTCTGTTGGATATCGGGGGCATTGAGCATTTCCAACAGAGGAATCGGCCTCGGGTGCTTCAACGATGCCATTTGGGGGACTGGCATTGGGCCCAATATAGGCTCGGTGATGAAGCCTGCACTCCTGAAGCTCTCAATGTTATCGGTACTGACACCAAACTCCTCTCGAGAGTCTGCATGTGCTGGTCTAGGGAGATAGCCCATGTTTGCATGGTAACACGTACGGAGCTCTGAGCTACCATCCCAGAACAAAGAACTGGTAGCTCTCCGGAATCGATGTCTTGGGAGTGTCTCAGAGCCCCACTTGTGCTTTGGAGGACAGATCCTCCCACAGGGGCTGTTTGGCTGGCTGGTCTTTTTCAGAAGCACCTGTAGGGGAGTCGCGATGCTTATGCTGGGACTTCTCCCTGGCCTTGGTATCGGTTTTCGATGCCGAGGGTATGGGAATGTCCAGAGACTTTGACTTACTTTTGTGTTTGGATTTTGAAGAAGCCTGAGAGCCATGAGTAGAAGTCTATGCCCTTGATGAAGTGGAAGCCACTGAAACAGAGTCCAAGGCAAACAATGATCCAAATTGTCTGGCTTAGTTCTTCGGGCCTCTCTTTGTCATTTGTTGGCACATAGGCAAGAATTAGGCTGATGGTCAGATCCCGAATATTTTAGACACTAGTCATGTTCATCAGTAACTGAAATGGTACAGGCACAGTTGGTAAATTTTTGAAACCACTGACTAGATTTTCCATGCCTTAAAAAGTTGTCTTTGAGATGGAAGATAAGGCTATGGAGGCCTAGTTTAGCAGAGAAAACTACAATGAAAATAACTAGAAAAGAAAATAGAAAATTAAAAAATAAAAAATAAAAGAATTATCAGGACCGGTGTCGGATTTGACAGAACAGTCATCAATGGGAAGGCAGAAGCAAGATATTCCACAAAAAAAGAGAAATTTTTCGGCAGTGACAGGACAATGTCTCCTACTGGCTCCGTGGAAAACGAAGAACTGAGGAGAGTTGGGAAGGTGGGAAGGCAGGCACACAGGCGCAGTGGAATGCTCCCAAAGGTTTTCCTAGTTGACGCTGGGGAGTGTTCCCTCCTGGGCTCCATCGGTGACATTTACCCATATGTGAAGACTGCATTCCTGCTTTTTCCTGAAGATATAATAATTACAATCTTTTGAAACAAATTAAATTACCAAATTAGTATTTACAATTAAACCCTTCTGATCACTCTTATTTTATCAATAAATTTAATGATTTAAATAAACCATAAAATAATCCAAACATATAAACATGCTTAAGTTAATTTGCCGACGGAAACTACATTAATGAAATGGGAAATATCTGTGTATTTCTGAGCACTGAGGGCAATTGTATAACAGGGTGCAAAGGCAGGAAAGGCACACAGCTATTATGTTTATAATAAGCATTTTCATATTGAAAGCATACAGCCACTTTTTCAACTCTCATAGTCTCATCAGTACCATAATCAATTGCACGTTACAGTTCATTACTTAATATTGGCTGTACTAAACACAAGATTCACTTGCATTTAGAAGAGCAGTAGAATCACAACTCTATATTGTCAGCTCCTCTGGTTGAGCACTGGAAACAGAAGAATCATACTATTGAAGATATGAGGTGGTGTATTCTGGATCTTTCTGAAGAATTGTTTTTTTTCCTTGGGTGGGGGTGGGGGAGGAAAAGAGATTATACTCTGAATTATAAGGAACATGTGACTGGCCGACAATATTAGATGATCCAGCTTAAATGGCATATTTTTTGTTCAGATGTATCCAGTAGCTTGTTAGGTACAGGGGCCATGTTATAAAGAAGCCCCCTGATACCGAAGAAAATATCCATCAAACCATGAGATCATGTTGGAGGACAGTAAAAATAATTTATATAAGTGTTCATTATCGCTATACATGAGTTGGAACATGAAGTTGAATATGGGGAACAATGATTAATGTAAGAAAGCTATCAAGGAAGCTAACAAAAGTTACAGCACAGTAATAATAATGGGTGATTTCAATTACCCTGGTATCGACTGGGTCAGTGTCACGGCAGGACATGCTAGGGAGATAAAGATCCTAGATGAAATAAATGACTGCTTCTTGGAGCAGCTGGTTCATGAACCGACCAGAGGGGAAGCCATATTGAACCTAGTCCTTAGTGGGATACCAGAGATGGTGCAAGAGATAAGGTTGTTGGGGCCACTTGGCAATAGTGATCATAGCATGATCACGTTTGATCTAATTAATGGAGGAGGGATGGTAAGGAAATCCACAGTACTACCTTTTAACTTTCAAAAGGGAGACTATGATAAAATGAGGAAAATAGTTAAGAAAAATCTAAAAGGAGCAGTTGCAAAGGTTAAAGACTTACATCAAGCTTGGGTGTTGTTGAAAAATACTTTCTTGGACGCCCAGACCAGTTGTATTCCACGCTTTAAGAAAAGTGGAAGGAAGTCCAAAAAACTTCCAGCATGGTTTAAAGGTGACGTCAGAGAGGCTGTTGTTGTCAAAAAAGCATCTTTCAGGAAATGGAAAAAAGAGACAAACCAAGAAACCTGAAAACAGCACAAGCACTGGCAAGTTAAATGCAAGGCATTGATAAGGCAGGCAAAGGGAGAATTTGATAAAAAGCTTGCTGCGGAAGCAAAAACGCGTAAAGCGTAGTTACTCACATGTAACAGGTGTTCTCCAGGAGCAGCAGGAATCAGTCCTCACTTATGGGTGACGTCGGCGCCGACGGAGCCCTCGCGGAGCAATTTTCCCCAGCTTTCAAAGAAAGCCTTTGGGAATTGCAGCGCGCATGCGCGGTCCCCTTCCCGCCCAAGGGTGCCATCTTAGCCAGTCAGATGACATAGCTAGAAAAGACAGCAGAAAAATTTGCAAAAAAACTAAAGCAGATGATTGCAACTCCATGGGGAGGAGGGAGGGTTGTGAGGACTGATTCCTGCTGCTCCTGGAGAACACCTGTTACAGGTGAGTAACTACGCTTTCTCCAGGACCAAGCAGGAAGTCAGTCCTCACTTATGGGACTCCCAAGCTCAAGGCTACCGGAGACCCTAAGCACAAAAATGAGCTCCCTCTAGCTCAGCAGCACAGAAGGAAAGAATCTTCGCTGAATTATCACCCACCGGTAGTCCACATCCGGGATGGAGGGTAGGAGTTGCTCAGACCTCGAAGAGATTACGGAGGACTGCCTGTCCGAAAGCACTGTCCCTGCGGGACTCCCTCTCGAGACAGTAATGGACCGCAAAAGTCTGGCTCGAAGACCAAGTAGCGGCCCGGCAGATGTCTGCCAGCGGAACAGAGCGGAGGTAAGCCACTGACGTAGCCTTTGCCCGAACGCAATGAGCCGTGACTCGACCTTCCAAGGAGAGTCCGGCTGCCCCATAAGCCCAAGAGATACAGTCCGCAACCCAGATGGACAGAGTACGCTTGGAGACCGGGAGCCCCAATTTATTGGGGTCAAAAGACACAAAAAGCTGAGCAGCTTTACGGTGCTCCCGCGTACGGTCAAGGTAGAAGTTCAAAGCCCTTCTACAGTCCAGGGTATGGAGGACCGTTTCAGCTCGGCTGGAGTGTGGTCTGGGAAAGAAGGTTGGAAGCACCACCTCCTGATTGATGTGAAAGGGGGAGACCACTTTTGGAAGAAATTTTGGGTGAGTCCGTAGGACTACCCTATTTTTGTAGAACCGAGTGTAAGGGGGATCAGACACGAGGGCCTGCAATTCACTTACGCTTCTAGCGGAAGTGAGGGCTATCAAGAACAGTGTTTTCCAAGAAAGAAAATGGAGAGAACAGGTAGCCATAGGTTCAAAAGGCGGACAGGTGATCCGCTGTAAAACCACATTCAGGTCCCAGTCAGGCGCTGGCGGGCGCAGAGGTGGTTTAAGTAGAAGGAGACCTCGGAGAAACCTCGCTACGAGAGGGTCGTTGGAGAGAGGTCTGCCGTCCACCGGCACATGATGTGCTGAAAGAGCACTGAGGTGAACTTTGACGGAGTTGGACTTAAGTCCCAGATTAGAGAGGTAAAGCAAGTACTGCAAGACCACCGACACCAGGCAGGAGAAGGGATCCTGAGACTGTCGGGTACACCAAACGGAAAAGCGACGCCATTTAAGGGCGTAGCATTTTCGAGTAGAAGGTCGCCGAGAAGCTAGGACGACCTCTTCCACCTCTGCCGGCAGGAGGAGGGGAGCAAGGACTACCCTCTCAGCAGCCAGGCCATCAGATTGAGAGACCTGAGGTTGGGGTGTAGCAGAGACCCCTGATCCTGAGTGAGGAGATCCGGTTGCAACCCCAGAGGGAACGGATCCTCCACCGCTAATTGCAGCAGGAGTGGAAACCACGGCTGTCTGGGCCAGCGAGGAGCCACCAGGATCATGAAGGCTTTGTCTCGGAGAACCTTGAAGAGAGTCCGAGAGACTAGCGGGATGGGAGGGAAAGCATACAGAAGGCTCCCTGACCATGAGAGTAGAATAGCGTCCGCCGCAACCCGAAGGGGGTGTGGCTGACGAGAGCAGAAGCGAGGAAGTTGCCTGTTGTGAGGACTGGCAAAGAGATCCACCGTGGGGAGGCCCCACTTTAGAAAGAGCTTCTGAACTACCAAGGGATCCAGACGCCACTCGTGCGGCTGGAGGATCCTGCTGAGTTTGTCCGCCAGGCAATTCTCTTGGCCTGGGAGATAAACTGCCTTGAGGAAAACGCCGTGACTGACGGCCCAAGAGCAGAGCTTCTGTGCCTCCCGACAGAGGAGGAAGGAGCCCGTGCCCCCCTGCTTGTTCACGTAGAACATGGCAACTTGATTGTCCGTCTGGACAAGGACGGACTGGTGAGAAGTCAGGTGGGAGAAGGCCTTGAGAGCCAGGCGGATCGCCCTGAGCTCCAGGAAGTTGATCTGCTGAGCAGACTCCCACGTGGTCCAGAGGCCCTGAGTACGTGCCCCTTGGCAATGCGCTCCCCAGCCCAGGAGGGATGCATCTGTTGTCAGCACCCGGGCCGGCTGAGGTGACTGGAAAGGCATGCCGAATATCAGGTTCGGCCGCTGAAGCCACCACCGGAGAGACAAGATCAGCGGCTCGGAGACGCGCACTAGGTCTGCTAGGCCGCCTGTGGCTTGTCGCCACTGCCGGCGGAGACACCATTGAGCAGGCCGCATATTCAGGCGGGCATTGGGGGTCACATGGACGGTGGAAGCCATATGGCCGACTAGTCTCAGGAAGCGCCTGGCGGAGACCAGGGGCTGGCTGCGAAAACGGTCGGCTAGGTCCATGAGCCGTTGAGCCCTGTCGAGCGGTAGGTACGCTCGTGCCTGAGGAGTGCGCAGCCTTGCGCCGATGAACTCGAGATCCTGTGAGGGGAGCAAAGTGGACTTTGCGAAGTTTATAACAAAGCCCAAGTACTGCAGAAGAGTCACCGTGCGGCGCGTGGCGTTGGTGACCTCCAGAGCGGACGCTGCTCTGATGAGCCAGTCGTCGAGGTACGGAAAGACATAGAGGCCGTGAAGCCGGAGATGGGCCGCCACCACCGCGAGACATTTTGTGAAGACTCGCGGTGCGGAGGACAGGCCAAAGGGCAGTACTCTGTACTGGTAATGATTTCCTGCCACCACAAACTTTAGGTATTGGCGGTGGCTTGGGTGGATGAGGATGTGCGTGTAGGCATCCTTTAGATCCAAGGAGCATAGCCAATCTCCCTGCTGGAGGTAGGGCAGAAGGATTCCAAGGGTAAGCATTTTGAACTTCTCCCGCACGAGGAACTTGTTGAGGTTGCGCAAGTCCAGGATGGGTCTGAGGCCTCCTGTTCTTTTTGGTATTAGAAAATACCGGGAATAAAAGCCTTGACCCTTCAGGTGGTGGGGCACCGGTTCCACCGCCTGATCCTGTAGAAGACCTGCTAACTCCTGAAGGAGTAATTCCCTGTGCAGAGGGGGTCGTGGAGGTTCTCCCGGAAAATAGGAGGGAGGGACCTGGTGGAAGTGGAGAAGATAGCCTTCGCGCACGACTTGAAGCACCCATGCATCTGAGGTGATGCTGGACCACCTGTGGGCGAAGTGAACCAGCCGGCCTCCGGTGCTGGGAGGAGCCAGCGGGGGGGGAGAGGCTATGCTTAAGGAGTCAAAAACCCCCACCCTGCGGAGCAGGGGCTGGTGGTGCAGGCTTGGGGGCTTGCTGCCTACGGGACCCGTTACCCCGTCCCTTGGCCTGCTGGCCCTGTTGGGGAGCTGCAGGGGCCTGATAGTGGGGGTATTGTTTGTAGGCAGTCGCCTTCCTCGGGTAAAAGGACTTCTTTCCCGAGCCCTTCTTTTTCTGGGAAGGGGCGGAGGTCTTCCTAGAAAGCCTAGTCCTGGTGAGAGTCTCTGTCTCAATTTGTGCAGCCTTATCAGCCATGGGCTTGCCAAAGAGGTTTTTCGCCTCGGCAAGGGACATCGACCAACTTGTCCTGCACCCAGGGCTCAAGGTCAGACGACTGAAGCCAAGCCTGCCGGCGGGCACCGATGCCGGCTGCGGCCACTCGAGCCGATGCTTCAAAGCCATCATAGGCTGCTCGGGACATGAATTTTGAGCATTCCCGAATGCCAGTGGACAAGGCCAGGAACCTCCGCAAGGGTTCCTCGGACAAACCAGCGGAGAAGCCGGCTAGCTCTTTAGCCAGGTCTCGGAGATACATGCCCATGTATAGCTGGTAGGTCTGGACACGACAGGCGAGCATAGAGCCCTGGAAACACTTCTTACCAAGGCCATCCAGGTTACGGGGCTCCCTGCCAGGAGGCACCGAGGAGTGCATCTTCTGGCTCTTAAGACGATGCATGGCCGATTCCACTACCATGGAATGGTGTGGTAGCTGTGCTTTCTGGAAGCCAGGGCTCTTGCAGACTCGATAGATAGAATCGACCCGCTTGCTCAGGACCGGCGAGGTGGCCGGACTCTCCCACATGCGGAAGAGTAGTCGTTCCAGCATGGGAGGAACCGGTACAGTAAAGTGTTCCCTGGCGGGAGAGTCATACTGGAGGGCGTCGAGCTCTTCGGCTCGAGGCTCCTCCTCGGGATCCGCAGGGAAG
Source organism: Ichthyophis bannanicus (assembly GCA_033557465.1). NCBI lineage: Eukaryota > Metazoa > Chordata > Amphibia > Gymnophiona > Ichthyophiidae > Ichthyophis > Ichthyophis bannanicus. The sequence continues at coordinate 463,918,522 of CM066033.1, read as the reverse complement.
GCCAAAGCCTTGGCCATATCCCTGACGAAGTCCGAGAACCGGGCATCCTCCGGGGGGGACTGCTTCCGAGGTTCGGACTCAGGTGAGTCCGAGGGGACACACCGAGTCCGAAAAGAATCAGGCGACTCTTCCTCTTCAGACTCCCAGACCGACTCCGACGAGGACTCGGTGGGGTCGGCCCGGGCAGGGTGCGGCGCCTGCCGCCCCGACGCCGAGGGAGTCGGCGTCGGCGACCTCGGTCCCGAACGGGAGGCCGAGGGCGACCTCGACCGAGGATCGACTCGAGTTCGCATCGACTCGAGGATCGGCTCGGTCTCCGGGGTCGACTTCGACTTCGACGTCGACGTCCCGGCGGTCGGGGCAGCGGCGCCAGCGAAGCCAGCGAGCAGTGCCCGCTGCTGGTCCATGAAGGCAGACAGTCTGCTCTCCAAGGCCGTCAACCTGAGTCCGAGCTCAGGTGACCCAGCAGCCCCCGACTCGGGCCCCGACGGCGTCGGGCCCGACGTCGGCTGTCGTGGAGGCAAGTCCAGAAGGACCACAGGACTTACCCGAGCAGGCAGCTCCGACTCCAGGCGCTTCATGAGGTGCTCCTTCTCCAAGGACCCGGGGCGGCTATCGGGGCTATGCGACCTGGCCCTCGCGGAGCCAGGAGCGTCCACCGACGCCGCCCTCGCGGGTTTCACCTTCCGTCGATGGTCCCCGGAGGGAGAACCCCTGTCGGAGGAACTCCGGCGACGGTCCGAGCTGGAACCCCTGGACGCGGAGGCCTCCGACGAGGTCCGGGTACGGCTGGGGTCAGCGAAGACTCTATCCCGCTGATGCCGCCGACTTCTCAACGCTTTGGAGGATAGTTTGCCACAAGGCCCACAGATCATTTCTTCATGATCCGGGCCCAGGCAGCGGAGGCAATTGTCGTGTGTGTCAGTTAGTGACATATTTCGGTCACACTGACCACACCGCTTGAAACCACTGGCAGCCATCGGGGGAAAAAGGGCCCCGGCGAGGTCAAAGGACCGGGCTGCCAGGGAAAAAACCGAAACGAAAACTGACTAAGTCAGAAAAACCGAAAAATAAGAAGAGGACTCGTGACCGGCGTCGCGAGTCCGGCGGGAAAAAGACCGGCGTCGAACCGAATGGAAAAACAGAGTAATTCTAAAGAAAATCAACTTTTTCGCGGGGACACGACGGGTACGTCTGTAGGGCTCCGCGGAAAAAAGAAGAAGACTGGCTAAGATGGCACCCTTGGGCGGGAAGGGGACCGCGCATGCGCGCTGCAATTCCCAAAGGCTTTCTTTGAAAGCTGGGGAAAATTGCTCCGCGAGGGCTCCGTCGGCGCCGACGTCACCCATAAGTGAGGACTGACTTCCTGCTTGGTCCTGGAGAATAAAGACTTTTCAAGTACATTCGTAGCAAAAAACCTGTGAGAGAGTCAGTTGGTCCATTAGATGATAGAGGAGTTAAAGGGTCACTAAGAGGCGACAAGGCGATAGCGGAGAGACTGAATGAATTCTTTGCTTCGGTCTTTACTGAGGAAGATGTAGGGATGTTACCCATGACTGAAGTGGTATTTAAAGGTATGGAAGAATTGAAGGAAATATCGATACATCGGGAAGATGCATTACAACTATTAGATAAACTAAGCAGAAAATCACCTGGGCCGGATGATATACATCCAAGGGTGTTGAAAGAACTGAAATATGAGATTGCAGACCTGCTATTAGTAATCTGTCAACTACCATTAAAATCATCTGTAATACCTGAAGATTGGAGGATGGCGAAATTTTTAAAAAGGGTTCCAGGGGTGATCTAGGAAACTACAGACCGGTGAGCTTGACGTCAGTACCAGGAAAAATGGTAGAAACAATCATAAAGAACAAAATTGCTGAACATGTAGTTAGTCATGGCTTAATGGGAGACAGCCAACATGGCTTTAGACAAGGAAGATCTTGTCTTACTAATCTGTTATTAATTTATTTATTTATTAACAGCTTTTATATACCGCACTTTTGTCATCAGCGCGGTTTACATTTTAACAACTTTGTACTTAAGCATTAAACATATGTCAAGTTTACAAGTAACAGGAAATGAACATGGATAACAGGGATTAAGAATAATAGATATTCTCAACTATTTACAATATATTCACAAATGTTTGAATTCTGAATATGTTTTTTTGAAGGTGTGAATAAACAGCTAGAAAAAGGTGAGTCGGTTGATATAGTGTATTTGAACTTTCAGAAAGCCTTTGACAAGGTCCCTCATCAGAGACATTTGGAAAACTAAAGAGTCATGGGATAGGAGGCAGTGTACTATTGTGGATCGGGAACTGGTTAAAAGATAGAAAGCAGAGGGTAGGGCTAAATGGCCAATTTTTCCAATGGAGAAAGGTGAATAGTGGTGTACCCCAGGGATCTGTGCTGGGTCCGCTGCTTTTTGACATATTCATAAATGATCTGGAAAAGGGAATAACGAGTGAGGTCATCAAATTTGCAGATGACACAAAACTATTTAAAGTTGTTAAAACCCAAGAGGATTGTGGAAAATTGCAAGAGGATCTTGATAAATTGGAAGACTGAGCATCAAAATGGCAGATGAAATTTAATGTGGACAAGTGAAAAGTTATGCAACTAGGGAAGAACAACCGAAACTATGGTTCCACGATGCAAGGTTCCACATTAGGAACCACCACCAAGATTTAGGCGTCATTGTGGATAACATGTTAAAACCCTCCACCCAGTGTGAAGCAGCAGCCAAGAGAGCAAACAGAATGCTAGGTGTCATAAGGAAAGGAATGGAAAATAAAACAAAGGATATTATAATGCCTCTATATCGTTCAATGGTGAGACCGCACCTTGAATATTGTGTGCAATTCTGGTCGCCGTATCTTAAAAAGGATATAGCGTTATTAGAAAAGGTTCAGAGAAGAGCCACCAAAATGGTAAAGGGGATGGAAGGATACCCCTATGAAGAAAGGCTAAAAAGGTTAGGGCTCTTTAACCTGGAAAAGAGATGGCTGAGGGGTGATATGATAGAAGTCTATAAATTAATGAACGGAGTGGAACTGGTAAACATAGATCGATTGTTTATGTTATCAGAATATAGAAAGACTAGGGGACATGCAATGAAGCTACAGGATAAACTATTTAACACTAATAAAAGAAAATATTTTTCACTCAACGTGTAATCAAACTCTGGAATTTGTTACCGGAGGATGTAGTAAAGGCTGTTAGTGTAGCTGGGTTTAAAAAAGGTTTGGGCAAGTTCCTGGAGGAAAGGTCCATAAACCATTATTAAGAAGGGACCCAGGATACCAATGCTTGACCCAATACAAGCATTGTGGAACCTGTGCTTTTTTTGGGAAACTGCTAGGTACGTATGACCTAGATTGGCCACTGTTAGAACAGGATACTGGGCTTGATGGACCTTGGGCTGACCCAGGATAGCATATCTTATGTTCTTAGCTGGAAAAGTGGCTATATGCTGTCAATGTGATTTTGATGGTTCATCTATAAATTACAAAATATTCCTAAAAAATAGAGTATGTCTCTGCATGTTATGTATGATGGAGTATGAAATTATTGTGCCTTTGCTAAGGGTGTTTTTTTATTTTATTTATTTGCTTTTATATAGCGCACTATTTCAAAATCAGCGAGGTTTACCTAGAACATGAAACAGTAACCCCAACTTTTCATAGAACAGGTATATTACATAGAACCTAGTTTCATAGAACAGGTATTAAACAGAACAAGCGGCTAAATAAAACATTAAAGGGGGGCATGAACTTGGAGGGGGCAGGGGGAGATGAACTAGGAAGGGGCAGGGGAAATAGGGGAGAGAAGGGAGAACTAATTACAAGTTGTTCAGCAGAAACCTAATGGTTACATAGATGAGAGGTGACCGCCACTATGCAAGTCCTTATTTAAGGTATGTGGTCATAAACTAGCTGGAACAGGTGAGTCTTTAAGACCTTTCTAAAGGTTGATTGGTCAACGATGGCTTGGATTGAGGCATGTAGGGCATTCCAAAGGGTTCGTGCACATAAGGAAAAGGCACGATTTAAGATTGAACAAGTGATTGGATATTACCTGGATGAATTATGGCATCTGAAATGGTTGCCTGGGAAAAGACCCTTAGTTACTCCGAGGAAAAAATTAAGCTTTATTGGATGAAAGCAATAAGGAGAAAGAAATTATAACTTGGACTCACTTTCTATACTTGAAGAAACAATTAGAGCAGAACCTTATAGAGATATGCTCAACATATGGTCCCAAGAGACTAAAGTGTCTACATCTAATAGACAATTTATTGTAAAATGGAACACAATTTTGAATAATATAGTTTAGATCTGATGATCATTATTATTGAAGCTACATCTGAAGTACAGGATGAGTTACAGAAATCTAATGAGCACATTAAAACAGGGGAGTAGCTAGGAAAAATTCATGAAGAGACAAAATAAATTTCAAGAAACTAAAGATCAGTTTTGAAGATCAGTTAAAACCTCCCAAATGTAGACGTTTCATCAAGATGACAATGACTACTCTTTGGATATTATTTACCCTTGAATGAGAGAGAGGAATTGAAGGCTGGTATAAAGATATCATTTGACGAATATTCTGAGGAATCTGAATGGAGCTGGGATGATTATAAGAACAGATCTGACAGAGACGATATTTTTAGAACAATGGCAGAACCGAAGAAGAGGATGGTGTCAAGGCTGGGTATAGTCTGTCCTGATGGTGTGGAGTTGACCAGATTGAAATCTCATAGCAATCAAATATAGTGAATTTATCGAGGATATGTTTGTCAGATTATCAAGAAGCTGTTTCAAAATGTGGGACTTGGATTTGTGCCAGTGCCTAAATATGATCCGTTTTCTGTTCCGGTATTTTTTCCATGGTTTATTAGCAAGTTACAACTAAAATTGTTTTTTGGAAAAATCCTTCTGGAACAGATATTTTCTTGGTAAAGCCTATATCTAAATGGGTTCCACCAAGTGTGATGGATGCTGCTATTAGCAACTTTAGAGATGTGGTGCTTCAGGACTGGAAGGTGATTGAAAAGAAATATAAAAAGAAATGTTGGTCATTATTAAATATAATGAAAGAGTGGTTCTGCCTCAATTGCAAACTAACTCAGAGATAATTATTTTGCAAGATGAAAAAGGTGGAACTACTGTAATTCTTAATAAAAAGCAATATTTATAAGAAGCTGAACAGCTATTAGAACATAATTACAGAATATTGGAATATAATGCTACGGTGCCAGATTGAATCAGTAGTTATGCTGGCTTTTAAATATAACATTGTTACAAAGAAAAAGCATAGTTACTCACCTGTAACAGGTGTTCTCAGGAATAGTAGGAATCAGTCCTCACATATGGGTGACACTGGCACTGACGGAGCCCGCACAGAGCATTTCCCCAGCTTTCAAAGAAAGCCTTTGGGAATGCCATCATGCATGTGTGGTCCCCTTCCCGCCCAAGGGTGCCATCTTATTCAGTCAGGTGCAATAGCTAGATCCCTACCAAGAAGATGGCAAAAATAGATAGCAACTCCAAAGGGGAGGGAGGAAGGGTAGTGAGGACTGATTCCTGCTGTCCCTGGAGAACACCTGTTACAGGTGAGTAACTATGCTTTCTCCAGGAACAAGCAGGAAGTCAGTCCACACATATGGGACTCCCTAGCCACAGGCTACTGAGGACCTGTAGGAAAAATCACGGCAGAGCTGTGAGCAGTCACCAGTGAATCAGAAGGCAAACCCGATGACCCTGTGTCCATGGAAAGCCACATTTCCGGTAGCCTGAAAAGAAGGGTTGGAGGGCAGGAGTTGCTTAAACCCTGAACAAATTACTGAGTACCGCATGGCCAAAGGCCGAATCCCAAAGGGAGGCTGAATCCCAAAGGGACTCCCTCTCCGGGCAGTAATGTGCCGCAAAGGTATGAGCAGAAGACCAGGTGGCGACCCGGTAGATGTCCATCAGTGGCACCTGAATGTAGGCTAGCCACTGACATTACCATTGCCAGGACATTGTGCGCGGTGACTCGGCTGTCCAGAGGTAACCCAGCCTGGGCCTGGGCAAAGGCGATACAGTCCACCACCCAAATGGACAAAGTTTGCTTGGTGACCGCCAGTCCCAGGTGGCTGGGGTCATAGGAGATAAAAAGCTGCCTAGCCTTGTGGTGGCCCAGAGTCCGCTGCAGGTAGAAGGAAAGGGCCCTCTTGCAATCCAGGGTAAGGAGAAATGTTGACGCCTGGTTGGTGTGGGGCCTTGGGAAGAAGGTGGGCAGCACCACCTCCTGGTTGGGGTGGAAATCCAAGACAACCTTTGGGGTGAGTGCAAAGAACCACCCTGTTCCTGTAGAACCTTGTGTATGGCGCCTCGGCCATCAGTGCCTGGAGTTCACCGACTCTACAGGTGGAGGTGAGAGCCACCAGGAAGGCCACCTTCTAGGACAGGTGCCACAGGGAGCAAGTAGCCATGGGCTCAAAGGGTGGCTTGGTTAGCTGCATAAGGACCACGCTGAGGTCTCATTCTGTGGGTGGGGGTGGATAGGGGGCTTGGAGTGGAGCAAGCCCCACATGAAGCAAGAGATGAGGGGTTGCCCTGAGAGGGGTTTGCCCTCAATGGGATGGTGGTTCGCTGAGATGGCACTCAGGTGAACCTGGACCGAGTTAGACTTTAGACTGGCCTACGAGAGATGGAGCAGGTATTGCAGGACCGAGTGCATAGGGCAGGAGAATGGGCTCACCCGGTTCTCCGAGCACAACATCGAGAACCTGCGCCACTTGAAGGCGTAGGCCCGCCTGGTCGAGTCCTTCTGGGAGGCCAATAGGATGACCTTGACCTCTGTGGGGAGATGAAGAGGAACTAAGGCGACCCACTCAGCAGCCAAGCTGTAAGGGACAGAGACCCCAGATTGGGGTGAAGGAGCTGGCCTCCTTCCTGCGTCTGGAATCCCAGTGAGTTCCCGAGAGGGTCCAGGGGCACCATCGAGAGACGGAGTAGCAGAGGGAACCACAGCTCTCTGGGCCACGAGGATTACTGAGCCTCTGTCTCGCTGGACCCTGAGGAGGGTCCGAGCTATGAACAGCAGGGGGGGAGGGGAAGGCAAACAGCAGGCCGTCCCCCACGAAAGGAGGAAGGCGTCCAGAGCCATCCTGCCCGAATGAGGAAGGGGGGGCCACAAAAACGGGGAAGCTGGGTATTCACGGGACTGGCGAAGAGATCCAGGTCTGGGGTACCCCAGCACTGGAAGAGCCGCTGTGCCGTCTCGGGGCACAGGCACCACTCATGTGGCTGGAGGACTCTGCTCAGTCAGTCCACCAAGGCGGTGTCCTGGCCCAGGAGATAGACAACTCAGAGAGTTATGCCCTTGCACACCGCAAACGAGCACAAGACCACGGCCTCCTGGCAAAGGCTGTAAGAACTGTTACCCTCCTGTTTGTTCAAGAACAACATTGTGATCTGATTGTGCGTCTGAATAAGCACCACTTGCTGCTGCAGGCTGTGCCAGAAGGCCTTCAGCACAAGGACGACGGCTCGGAGCTCCAGCAGATTGATCTGCTGCTGACTCTCCTCATGGGACCAAGTCCCTTGGGTGCAGAGCTCCTTGCAATGGGCCCCCCAGCCTGAGAGGGAGCCATCTGAAGTTAGGACCACCTGGGAGGTAAGGGTCTGAAGGGCATGCCTCAGAGCAGGTTCCATGTGTCCTGCCACCATATCAGAGACTCCCTCAAGCGAGGTGTGACCAAGATGGGGTCCCGGAGTCAGTCGGTCACCTGGGTCCACTTCGTGCAGAGGCATCACTGCGTCACCTGCATGTTGAGGTGGGTGTTGGGCACGACGTGGACAGTGGAGGCCATGTGGCCGATAAGGTGAAGCATCGACCGTGCCGAGCCTGTGCGGCAGCTCAGCACAATGGATACCAGGGATCTGAAGCAGTCTGCCCTGTCCCAGGGAAGGAAGGCCGAGCCCTTGAGAATATCCAGGAGAGCCCCTATGAACTCCAGGGATTGAACCGGAGTAAGGTGGGATTTCGGGTAGTTGACCACGAAGTCCAAGTGCTGCAGAAGCCGTATCGTGCGGCCCGTGGTCTGCAAGGCCTCCAAGGCTGTGTCCACTTTTATGAGCTAATCATCTAGAAAGGGGTAGACGAAGGTGCCTTGTAGACGGAGGTGGGCCGCTATCACCGCAAGACACTTGGTGAAGACCCGTGGGGTGGAGGCGAGTCAGAAGGGAAGCACCTGTACTGGTAGTGGTTCCCTGATACCACAAAGTGCAGGTACTGTCTGTGCTTGGGATGGATGAGGATGTGTGTATAAGAATCTGTTCAGGTTCCACAGGTCGAGGATGGGTCGGCGACCTCCTGTTCTCTTTGGGACAAGGAAATACCGGAAGTAAAATCCCCTTCCTCTAAGGTGTGGTGGGATGGTTTCCACCGCCTTGTCTTTGAGGAGGCCTGTGAGCTCCTGAGTTAGTAGGGCCTGGTGCAGGGGATGCTGCCAGGGCTCCCTGGGGAAGTAAGGGGGAGGCAACTGGTCCAGATGGAAGAGATAGCCCTCACAGAAGACCTGGAGGACCCAGGTGTCGATGGTGATGAATTCCCACTGAGGACAAAGTGGATCAGCATTCTCCCTACTAGGAGCTGGTCGTCTAGCGGTCAAGAGGCTATGCCGATGGTGTCAAAACCCCGAGGCAAGCTGCGCTGAAGCCAGTGGCTGGGTCTTTTGTCTCTTAGGCTTGTGGGGTCCATGGGCCACGCTCTTACCCTGACCACCTTGTATTAGGGTCAGTGTAGATGGGTATGGAGGGTAGCCCCTGTATGGGTGGCCCTTTCTGGTGAAAAAGGATTTTTTGCCCTGCAGTTTCTTCCTGGAGAGGGAGGAGGTCTTCTGAGACAGCAGAGTATGGGTGACATACTCTGTCTCAATCTCAGCCGCTTTATCCTCCATTGGTTTACCAAAGAGCTGCTCCCCAAGGCAACAGATGTCAAGGAGCTTCTCCTGAACCCACTGCTCCAGGTCGGATGATTGGAGCCAAGCCTGCTGGCAGGTGCCGATGCCAGCCGCCGCTACTCAGACATAGGACTCGAAGCTGTCGTAAGCCGCTTGTGAGAAGTACATAGAGCATTCCCCAACTAACTTTGAGAGCGCCTGGAAGCGCCGGAGGTGGTCCCCATCAAGACCCACCATGAATCCTCAGAGATCCTTAGTGAGCTCTTGGAGAAACATACCAATATACAGTTGGTAGACCTGGATGCGGCATACTAGCATGGAGCCTTGGTAAGTCTTCTGTCCAAGGACATCGAGAACTCTGCCCGGGGGAGACTGAAGAGTGAGTCTTCAGGCTCTTCTGTTTATGCATGGCCGATTTGACGACCATGGAAGTGCGGGGAAGTTGTGCCTTGCAGAACCCCGTCCCCGCTGGACCTTATACATAGAGTCCAGGCATTTGCTAACAATGGGGACGGAATCCAGGGTTTCCCACATATGGAAAAGGAGCCGGTTAAGGATGGAAGGGACCAGAACCGTAAGGGTTTCCTTCGGTGGTGCCTCATGCTGGAGGATATCGAGCTCCTCCGCTCGCGGCTCCTCCTCCGATTCGGTGGTGAGCGCAAGGGCCTGTGACATATTTCAGACAAACTCAAGAAAAGAAGTGTCCTCAGGAGGAGACCGTCACCTCTGGGGCAGCAGGGATGGATCGAAAGGAAGGACTTGGTGAGATATAGTCTCTGGCGACGTTTCCCCATCAGATTCCCAGTCCGAATAATCCATGGAGGACTCGGGGTCAGGCGGTTCCAGAGGGGCCGGAGCCTGTCTGGAGTTGGAGGCACTCGCCCTAAATGAACTCGCACCCGAAGAAAGGGACGGAGATTGAGACCCTTGCCAAGGACACTCGCAAGGCATCTGGCTCTCGGGGGTCACTGCAGCGGCCCAGGGAGTCCTCGAGGTCGAGGTCCCTGCAGTCTCATGGTGCGTGCCGGTGGAGCCAGGCATCTGCGCCTGCTGGGCAGCGAGAAACGCAGAAACGCTGCGTTCCAAGGCCAGCATTCAAGCTTCCCACATGGGAGTTGGGCCCTGTGACACCGAAACCAGGTGACCAGGTCTGGCATCGAGGAGGAGAGGGGGTTCTAACCGGAACAACCCTCAGGAGACCGGGCACCATTGCCGGAGGCCTCAGCGTTGGTTTGTACCTTTCTCGGCCGCTCACTCTCCAACTCTTCAGACTGCCGTAGGGGGCTGAGGGACCATGCGAGTGACTTCTCACGCTTGTCTGACCCCCCAAACTGTGTCCTTGTGGTCTTCTGCTTTTTCTTTCTTTCATGCTCGGAGGACCCTTGGTCGGAGAGCCTGCGGGCCCGCGGAGGGACCTTGGGAGACTCCAAAGGTTGCAGGACTATGAAGCGCGAGACTACTGGGGATACCGAAGTCAAGTCTGCCTTATGGAAGATATCATCTAGCTTCTTCCGGCAACTCTGGACAGCTTTAGAAGATCTCTTTTTGCAGAGGGAGCATTGCTCCGGATTGTGGTCAGCTCCCAGACACTGGAGGCAACAGTCATGGGTGTCTGTGAGAGACATGTTCTTAGAACACCGATCGCATTTTTTGAAACCAGAGGTCATCGGGGCAAAAAGAACCCCTGCAAGGTCGAAGATCCTCGAAACGACAAGTGGTTAAAAAGGGTGAAAAAGTGCAAAAAGGCGAAAGAAGGGAAAAACGAATCCCGAGACCGACTGCTGAGGCAGTAGTAGGAAAAAACATTTTCCGGGAACGAGACACACATCTGAAGGGCTCCGCAGAAAAAGGGAGACTGAGTAAGATGGCACCCTTGGGCGGGAAGGGGACTATGCAAGCGTGGTAGCATTCCCAAAGGCGTTCTTTGAAAGCTGGGGAAATGCTCCACATGGGCTCTGTTGGTGCCGACGTCACCCATATGTGAGGACTGACTTCCTGCTTGTTCCTGGAGAAAGGAAGAATTTCTGGTAGCAAAATAACCTCAGATTCCATATATGTACTTTCTTCGAAAGCTCCTTAAGAACTTGGATAACCCTTCAGGACGCCCAGTTGTTTCTAAATAAATTTCTGTTATCGAGCCTTTATCACAATTTCTTGATTTTTTTTTAAACAGAAGGCTAGTAAATGTTAGAGCATATTTTTGAATGTATTAGTGGCAGTGGAGATAATGAATGAAGTGACTTGGCTGGCAACACTTGATTTGACATTATACCAGCATAATCAGGATTGAGCTCTGCAGTATACTGAGGATGCTTTGAATAAATGCCCTGTACCATGACATCTAAAAACATTTTTTTTTATGAAGCTGGCTGAGATTCTACTAAAGAGAAATTATTTGTTTTCGTGAAAAATTTTATGAGCAACAACGGGGGTGGTGATGGGAGAGACATTAGCCCCATCTATAGCAACATTGTATGCTGCAGAACTGCTTTTAAAAAAATACACAATTTTGCTATGACTTTTATTTTTATTTTTTTACTTTGTGGTGGCATTTGGCACTTCCTCTCATGTCAAACAGGATGAGCTAATATGCAAGAGAGCATGATATGCAAGAGGGCATGAATTATCAATTGAAAAATCTTTGTGTCATTTATACAGGAAGATGAGATGCCATGGTGCTAGTCTCTGCTAAAGAGGACACTTGCGCCCCAATGGAATGAGCAGGCACACCTAACAGTACTGACTGCCCCTTCAAGATAGGCGGAAGGGACCACTTCCCTGATCCAACAATCCAGAGTGGACTTGGAGGCTGCCTCTTCTTTGCATGGACCAACAAATAAGACAAGCATCCTCTCTGTCTTGTGGAATGGATTAGCCACCTTCAAGTAGTGGAGCAACATCTGCTCTATATCAACTTTTTTCTTCACAACTCCTAAATCTGGTTTAAACTAAGAAGAAACAGAAAGGCTCTAGTCTGCTAACTGAAAAACATGAATTTGGTCAGACAGAGATCACTGTAAACTCTGGATAGGGTCCCATAAAGTATCCATATGTATTTATCAGGTTTTCTTATACCGCTTTATCATTTCAGTCAAAGCAGTTTACATTGTAACTTAAACTTGTTAAGTACATCAAATAGGGATATTGGTAAGTTGGATTTTTCTGTGACAATGGAGGGTTAAGTTACTTGCCCAACGCCACAAGGAGTGCTATTGGGAATTGAACCCTGGTCGCTTGGTTCCCAAGTCAGTGCTCTAAGCATTAGGCTACTCCTTCATTATATATTGATAAAAGACAAGTGGTTAGCCACCAATAAAGACCCAGAAGTAAAGGAAACATTTTGAAGCACTCATAATCAAATCTCCTACAAAAATCATTTTTAATATAAATTTTACTGGGGGTAATATTGAGCTTGTGATGGTCAGCGTTTTTTTTTTTTTAAGTGCCAGCTGCTGATCAAACCTTTTACCCTCAGTTCTTCCCCTTTCTGTCTCTAATTGAAGAATATAATTCTCATCCCACTATCCTGTCCATTACCTTCACTATAAATCCCTTATTTTTTCTCCTCCCCTATTGCTTTGAATGTAAACTGCTGAATCATTTTTTATGAGTTGCAGTATATAAAATCTGAAAAACAAATATTATGGTTGAATATCCAGAGAAAACTGAAAATGCCTGCACGATCCGGAAAATGCCAATATTCGTCTCTTTCTCTGTATCAGCAGCAAAATTTGCCCCTTCTTTTCTGAGCACACTACTAAGATCCTTATCCACTCTCTAGTCACCTCCCATCTAGACTACTGCAGGCTGCTCTTTCATTGGCCTCTACCTAAAAGCATAGTTACTCACTTGTAACAGATGTTCTCCAGGGACAGCAGAAATCAGTCCTCTCATAGGGATGACATTGGTGCCGAAGAAGCCCGCAAGGAGCATTTCCCCAGCTTTCAAAGAAAGCCTTTGAGACATGCTACCATGCATGCGTGGTCCCCTTTCCACCCAAGGGTGCCATCTTGCTCATTCAGATGACATAGCTAGGACAGCAGTAAAAAATAAAACAATGTAGGGAGGCAATGTCCAGGGGAAGAGGGAGGGTTGTGAGGACTGATTCCTGCTGTCCCTGTTACAGGTGAGTAACTACGCTTTCGCCAGAAACAAGCAGGAAGTCAGTCCTCACATATGGGACTCCCTAGCTCCAGGCTGTCGAGGACTGAACCACAACAGCACCAATGGTGACCAATGGGGTAGCCGTGAGTTGCAGAAGATGAGTCCCCACTGAGAGACTCTGCAGGACCCTAGCGTCCAGTGGCACTATCACTCTGGTAGCCTGAACACAGAAGGGTCTGAGGGCAGGAGTTACCTACACCCAGAGAATATTACAGAGTACTATTTGGCCAAACACACTGCCCCTGTGTGACTCGTTCTCCAGGCAGTAGTGAACTGCGAACGTATGAATTGAAGACCATGTGTTGGCCTTGCAGATCTCTGTCACCGGCACCGAGTGCAGGTTGGCCACCAACATGGCCATCGCCCTCACGCGATGCGCTGTGATCCAGTGCTCAAGGGAGAGGCCAGCTCGCTCATAGGCAAGGGCAATACAGTCCACACCCGAATGGACAGAATTTGCTTAGTCCCAGGGAGCCACAGTCTGCAGGGGTCATAAGACATGAAAAGCTGAGGAGCTTTGCAATGGGCCGGAGTCCGCTGTAAGTAGAAGGACAGGGCCTGTTTACAATCAGTGTATGAAGTACTAGTTTTTCCAGGCCAGCGTGAGGTTGCAGGAAAAAGGTGGGGAGGACCACCTCTTGGTTGAGGTGGAAAGAAGATACCATCTTTCCGAGGAATTTGGGATGCGTGAGGAGCACTACTCTTTTCTTGTAGAACCTTGTCTATGGTGGAGCCGCCACTAGGGCCTGTAAACATCACATAGCTTGTCCAGGGTCTCCAACTTAATTGTTCATGACACCATCCCCTCCCCAACCTTGCCTTTGCCTCTCTCCTCCCGCCTCCCCCCCACCTTAGCGTCCCCCTCAACTCCTCTTTGTATATAGCACATTGTAGATAGCTCACCCTATATATATAGCATCTTATAATCAAGTTACACCTTTCTTACACCTACACACCCAATACTAGACAAACACTGCATGCCGACACCCCTGGACTCTGCATTCTGATTCTGATTCGTTTGAAGTGAAAACCGCTTTGATTTCAGGATAAAGCGGGATATAAGACCTTTTAAATAAATAAAATTCGCTCATTCTTCGAACGGACATGAGGGCCACCAGAAAGGCCACCTTCCAAGAAAGGTACCACAAGTGGCAAGTGGTTAGGGGTTCAAATGGCAGTCTGGTGAGCTGTAAGAGCACCAAGTTGAGGTCCCACTCTACCGCTGGAGGGCAGAAAGGGGGCTTGGATAACAGGAGGCCTGGAGGAATATAGAGACCAGGGGCAGGCCTGAGAGGGGTTTTCCTCAATAGGGTGGTAGTGAGCGACTATCACGCTCAAATGCACCCTCACAGAATTAGATTTCAGCCCGGTGTGTGACAAGTGCAGTAGGTATTGGAGTACTAATTGCACATGGCAGGAGGTGGTGTTCTCCATCCTTTCCGCACACCAAGTGGAGAATCTTCTCCACTTAAAGCTATAAGTCCACCTGGTGGAGGGGGGAGGCCAGTAGGATCTCGACTTCTCTCGGAAGATTGAAAGGGACCAATGTTACCCTTTCAGCAGCTACGCTGTTAGCATTAGCGACCCCAGATTGAGGAGCAGGAGGGAGCCCCCCTCTGGGACAGGAGGCCTGGGGCTCGGCCCAGTGGGACTGGCAGTGCCACCGACAGGGAAAGCAGCAGTGGAAACCAAGACTGCCTGGGCCACCTGGGGGCAATTAGTATAACTGATGCCCTCTCACTCTGGACCATGAAGAGGGTCCTGGTGACCATGGGGGTCGGTGGGAACACAGAGTAAGCCCTCGAACCATGAGATCAGGAAGGCATCTGCTGCTACTCTCTCCGGGTGTGGCTGACGTGAGCAGAAGCAAGGTAGCTGTGTGTTGTCCAAAGAGGCAAATAAGTCCATCACGGGCCTGCCCCAGAGGTGCAAGAGCCGTTTCGACACCCCAGGGTTCAAGCACCACTCGGGTGGCCGAAAGACTCTGCTCAGCATGTCTGCTAGGCAGTTGTCCTGCCCTAGGAGGTACAGCTCACAGGAGCAAAGGAGAGGAGGGCCACCACCTCCTGGCAGAGGAAGTACAAACCCGTGTCCCCCTGCTTGTTGATATAAGACATGGCGACTTGGTTGTCCGTCTGCATCAGTAAAGGCCGGTTTCGCAGGTGGTGGCAGAACGCTCGTAGAGTCAGGAAAATTGCCCTGAGCTTCAGGAGTTTGATCTGCATCAGCGATTCCTCCTGAAACCAGCTGCCCTGTGTAAAGTGGTCCCCAAAGTGTGTCCCCCAACCCAGGAGGAAGGCATCCCTGGTCAGGATCCTCTGAGGCACAGGTTCCTGGAAGGGCATTCTCGCCAGGAGGTGGCAAAGGTTTCGCAACTAGTTGAGGGATTCTGCCAGTTGGTGGGTAACCCTGACCCTGTCCCATAGCCTGCCTGTGGCTTGAGTCCACTGTGAGTGGAGGCACTGCTGAGCTGTCTATATATGCAAGCAGGCTGATGGCGTTACGTGGACCATAGAGGTGGCGAGCTGGCACCAACCGGCGGCGTTGCACCTCTCCTGCCAGTTGTCTGAGGCGTTCTGCCTTTTCTTTGAGGACAGCTTTGAGCTGTAGCATGTCCAGCTGAGCACCTATGAACTCCAGGCTTTCGGCTGCAGAGAGGTGGGATTTGGGGTAGTTGATGACGAACCCCAGGTGCTGCAGAAGGAGGGTCACACACTCCAGAGCTTGACTGGCCTCTGAGGCTGTGCCACACCTGATTAGCCAGTCATCTAGGTAGAGGAGGACAAAGGCTCCTTGTAGGTGCAGTTGGGCAGCTACCACCGCCAGGCATTTGGTAAAGACTTTTGGTGAGGAGGCCAGGCTGAAGGGTAGCACCCTGTACTGGTAGTGCCCTCCTCCTACCACGAACCTTAGGCACTGCCTGTGGGAGGGGTGGATTAAGATGTGTGTTTATGCATCCTTTAGATCCAAGGAGCACAGCTGATCTCCCTGGTGGAGGTAAGGCAGCAGTGTTCCAAGAGAAAGCATCTTAAACTTCTCCCTCACCAGAAACTTGTTTAAGTTTCTAAGTCTAGCATGGGCCTGAGGCCCCCAGTTCTCTTTGGGACAAGGAAGTATCAGGAGTAGAAGCCTTTTCCCTATAGGTGCTTGGGACAGGCTCTACTGCGTTGTCCCTGACCAAATCTGTGAGCTTTGTGAGCAGAAGAGTGTGGCGAAGAAGGGGTTGCACCAGCTCTCCTGGGAAGAACCTGGATGGTATCTGCTGTAGGTGAAGGAGGTATCCCTCACTTACCACTTGCAGTACCCAATGGTCTGAGGTGATATTGGCCCATCTGTGAGCAAAGAGTGCCAGGCACCCCCCTGTGGGCTGGTGAAGGTCTCCCGGGAGAGGGAAGGCCCTGCCCTGGGAGTCAAAAGTTCCCCCCGGGCTGGGTGGGAGCTGGGGCCTGTGACTTTGGTGCCTTTGCCTTCTGAGCTCCATGGCCTTGCCTCTTAGGGTGAGAACCTTGTTGCTGGCCCGAGAAGGGTTGTGTAAAGGGACCTTTTTTACTCAAGAACAGGGGTCTTTTCCCAGGAGCTGTCGTGGTTTTCTTGTGTGGAAGGGATGAGGTCTTTTTAGAGAGCTTCTGGCAAGTCACCACATTGGCCTCGATCTTGGCCACCTTGTCAGCCATAGGTTTGCCAAACAGGTTCTCCCTGGTGCAGGGGACATCGAGCAGCTTGTCTTGGACCCATTGCTCAAGGTTGGAAGACTGTAGCTAGACTTGGCATCGGGCGCCAATGCAGGCTGCTGCGACTCGAGCCGCTGACTTGAAGCCGTCATAGGCTGCCCAGGAGAGGAACTTGGAGCAGTCCTTGATCCCAGAGGTCAGAGACCAGAACCGTTGTAGGGGCTCCCCGGCAAAGCCTGTTGAAAACCCCAATAGTTCCTGGGTTAGAGCCTTCAGCTACATACCTATGTATAATTCATAGGTTTGGATCCGGCAACCCAGCATTGAAACTGGTAACACTTGCGCCCGAGGGCATCGAGGGCTCTAGCCTCCATTCCGGGGGGAATAGAGGAGTGGGTCTTTTGGCTCTTAAGTTTCTGCATGGTTGACTTAACGACCATGGAGTTACATGGGAGCTGGGGTTTTTGGAACCCTGGGCCTTTCCAGACGTGGTACATGGCGTCGAAGCGCCAGCTCACCACCAGTACCAGCGCCAGTGTCTCCCACATTCTAAGCAGCAGCCGCTCGAGGATCGGCTGCATGGGCACTGTGAGGGTTTCCTTGGGTGAAGACTCATATTGGAGGATATCCAGCTCCTCGGTGTGCGGGTCTTCCTCCACCTCGGTCTGCCAAGAGGGTTCTGGCCATGTCCTTGACAAAGTCAAGGAAGGCCATATCCTCATCCTCCAGAGGAGAATGGCACCAGGGCACCGGGGGAGATAGGTCTGAAGGAATATCTTGGTGCCGTTTGATTTCCAGGGATGCCTCGTCATCCGTCTCCCACTCGGAGTCGAGTGGTGATGACAAATCTGAGGCCCTGCGACTCATTATCTCGAGGCTGGCGACGAGGGGTCGGTGGACTCTGGAGGGCCTAGGGTCCAAATCGCGGAAACTAGCTGGGGAGGATCGGATGCCCAAGGAACAGGAACAGGACCAGGACCTCGCCTGGCTCTGAGGGGTTACCCGAGGCCGGTGGCGCTCGGAGCTCGGTTTGAGGACGGGGAACTCCCTTGCAGTCGGGGGCCCGGTCATTGGAGCAGATGAACCAGCCATCATTGCCTGCTGCAGGGCCAGGATAGCACTAATATTCTGCTCCAGGGCTGCCATTCTGGTTTCCAAGTCAGAAGGCTCCGCAGCTTTTGGTCTGGGCACCGAGGATCTTGGGCCCACCCTGGCACTATCACGAATATGTCCTCGATGAGGACTATGGCCTCGAGGAACCTCGCACGGTCTCCGCCAGCCGAGGTATCCTTCTTGAGAACCTTGGCAGGGCGCTTTTCCAAGTCACCAGAGTCTCTCCAGGAGGTTTTACCAGGTTTCTCCGGTGCAACCTCAGCAGACTTTGAGGACTTTTTCTTCTTTTTCTCCAGGTCAGAGGTCTTCTCAGAGGAGCTGCCACCATGGGACTCCGAGGACACGGGCGTTATGAGAAGTGCTGGGCTTGAAGCTCAGCATTGGGGAGGCTGTAGCTGAGTCAGACCTGGGAAATAGCTTTTCCTGCAACTCCGATCTCTTTTTATTGATCTTAGGTGTCATGGTCTGGCCCAGGTCGCAGGAGGTGCTATCATGGTATGGGCAGTGCAGGCAGCAGCCATGGGTGTCTGTCACCGACATGGTTTGATTGCAGCAGTCACATTTCTTGAACCCACCGGCGGGACATGGTGGGGTACACCCAGATGGGATCAACAACTCCTAGGGCAAAAAAAGGCGCGAACGCCAGTCGAGGCAAGCTTCGATTAAAAAAGGAAAAAGGGGCCGAGATCGGCACCAGCTAGAGGCCGAAAGAAGAACCCATACGCACATTGGGAAAGCTAACTTTTAAGCATAATTCAGCAAGGATTTTTCTGTAGAAACAGGACAGATGTCGGTTGGGTTCCGCGGAAAAAAGGAGACTGAGCAAGATGGTACCCTTGGGCGGTAAGAGGACCACGCATGCGTGGTAGCATGTCCCAAAGGCTTTCTTTGAAAGCTGAGGAAATGCTCCGCACGGGCTCCGTTGGCCCCGACGTCACTCATATGTGAGGACTGACTTCCTTCTTATTTCTGGAGAATCATCTCTCTCCTCCTTCAATCTGTTCAAAACTCTGCTGCACAGCTAATCTTCGGTCATTGTCGTTATGTTCACATACCCTCTTCTCGAGTCACTTCGTTGATTCCCCGTTTCCGCATCCAACTCAAATTTCTCCTACTGATCTATAAGTGTATTCATTCTGTAGCTCCTCACTTCCTTTCCTCTGTTATCTATCCCCTATACCGCTCCTTTGGAACTAAGCTCTATTGGCAAATCGCTTTTATCTGTGCCCTTCTCTGGTGCTACCAATGCTAGACTTCATTCATTTCACGTTGCTGTTCCATATGTCTGGAACAAACTACCCAAATCAGAACATTAGGCTCTATCTCTGGTCCTATTCAAATCCAGGCTAAAACCCCTTCTCTTCACGGCTGCTTTTGGATCCTGATCACCTTTTCCTGCTCATTACCTATATTATCTTTAACATTCCCCCAGATTTACCCTAGTCCCTAGTTTGTTGTGTTGTCTGTCTTGATTAGATTGTAAGCTCTACAGAGGACTGTCTCTTACATGTATATGTACAGCGCTGCGTATACCTTGTAGTGCTATACAAATGATTAGTAGTAATAAAAGTAGTAACGAGGTGCAAGTCCTTGTTTCTCCTCCGACACTGGTTGGCAGAAAAACCACAGAAGGAAAATCACCTCATTGATAGGACAATCTGAGACCAACTTAGGCAAAAAGGACAAAATGTCCTGAAGAGTCACTGCTTCTGGAGAGAAGGACAAATACAGGTCTCAAAAGGACAGGGTCTGCAACTCTGAAATCCAGAAGGCTGAACAAATCACTACCAAAAGTACAATCCTCCACAAGAAGTCTTTCAAGGTAGTGTGCCTCAATGGCTCAAAGGATGGGCCCATGAGACTCTGCAACACTACCCCAAGATTCCAGGGGGGTAACAACCTGACACAAATGCTGAACCCCCTCCCTCCACAGGAACCAGGAGACATAAGGATAGGAAGCTAAGGTCTGATCCCCTACGATGTTGGTAGCTGTACTATCTACTGACTTCAAGCATGCCATAGTCACACCCTCCTCAAGAAACCCTCACTCGATCCTACCTGTCCATCTAACTATCGACCCATCTTCTCTCCTTCCCTTTATCTCTAAACTACTTGAGCGTGCTGTCCACCTTCGCTGTCTCAATTTCCTTTCGTCTCATGCCCTTCTTGATCCTTTACAGTCGGCTTCTGTCCCTTGCACTCCACTGAAACAGCTCTCACTAAAGTATCAAATGACTTGTTCCTAACAAAATCCAAAGGTCTTTATTCTGTTCTCATCTTTCTGCTGATTTTGACACTATTGACCACAACCTTCTTCTTATCACCCTGTCATCACTCGGCTTTAGAGGCGATGTACTGTCTTGGTTCTCCTCTTATCTATCCCATCGCTCTTTTAGTGTGTGTTCTGGTGACTCCTCCTCCTCTGCCACCCCGCTCCCAGTTGGTGTTCCCCAGGGTTCTGTCCTGGGACCACTCCTCTTCTCTCTCTATACCCAATCTCTTGGTGCTCTTATCTCTTCCTGGCTTGCATTACCATCTCTATGCTGATGACTCTCAAATCTACCTCTCTTTGCCTGATATCTCTCCAGCAGTCCATGACAAGATCACTGTTTGCCTTTCAGACATTGCTACTTGGATGCCTCACCGCCGCTTGAAATTAAATATGGCTAAGACTGAACTCCTTATCTTTCCCCCCAATGCCTCCCCTCCTTTACCCCCTTTCTCAGTCTCTGTGGATAACTCTTTAATCCTTCCTGTCTCTTCGGCCCATAACCTGAGTGTTATCTTTGACTCCTCTCTCTCTTTCTCTACTCATATCCAACTCGCAGCTAAGACTCGCCGTTTCTTCCTTTATAACATTAACAAAATTCGCCCCCTCCTTTCTGATGACACTACTAAAATGACTGTCCACTCCTTGATCACCTCCCGTCTTGATTACTGCAATATTCTCCTTGCTGGCCTTTCCGCAGACTCTCTCTTTCCCCTTCAATCTATTCAACATTCTGCTGCTCGACTAATTTTCCATCAGCATCGCTTTTCCCATGTCACTCCTCTTCTCAAGTCCCTTCATTGGCTTCCCATCTGCTTCCGGATCCAATTCAAACTCCTCCTCTTGACCTATAAATGCATTCACTCTTCAGCCCCCCACTACCTATCATCTCTTATCTCTCCTTATATCCCCTCTGGCGTTCTTCGCTCTTCGAACAGCCTTCGTCTATCTATGTCCTCCACTCGTACTGCTAATTCTAGACTTCGCTCCTTTCACCTGGCTGCACCCTTTGCCTGGAACAATCTACCTCTGTCTGTGCGCAATGCGCCCTCTCTGGACCTCTTCAAGTCCAGATTGAAAACTCATCTCTTCTCTATTACTTTCTGTTCTTGATTCTTGTTTTTGCTCTTCTTGTTTATTATATACTTTGTCTTACTTGATTGTATTTGTATTTTGTGATTTTCTTGACTAGATTGTGAGCTCTGATGAGCAGGGACTGTCTTTTCTTCATGTATGTACAGCGCTTCGTACGTCTGAAGTGCTTTATAAATGTTAAATAGATAGATAGATAAATACATTGCTAAATACCCTCTGTGCTTCAGGTAGTTCCTTTCAAGGGCAAAATTGTAAGCGAGAATGGAACCAGGTCATCCATCATGATGGACCTCTGGCACAGAAGCCCTGCCCTTGTGGCAAGGGAAGTGGCTGCCTTACCATTAATCAGAAAAAAACCCCGTTCAGAGTGCGATAAGAACATAAAAAATTGAACTCTGAATCACTCAAAAGAAAAAACCCTCACTTTTTGTCAGAGTATAGCAGAACCCAAGGGTGGGAAAATTTTAAAACCACACCCTCGCTGTTGCTACTCCCTTTTAATCATTAAAGAAGTAAACCGTGAATAAATTGTAAAACACTTAGCTTGCTATAAATGTGAAGCTCCTTTTAACTCCCAAACCATGGTATTCAATAGAGTCTGCCTTAGGCTGCCATTTTTCACCACAATGTCCAAGAATATGCGACGTGACACGTTTCGGGTCTGAGAGAAACTGTTAGACCCTGCATCAGGCTCCTAAAAAAATTGAAGTCAATAGCTTGTATACTTAAAGGGCAGAATCAGCAGCATAAAAAACCACTTCATAGGTTTTATAGGGAATCCGCATCTGACGTAAGCAACAAATACACCGTTAGAGAAAGGTTTAAGCCAATGAGCTTAAAGTAGGTTTACCAACCAATCAGGAGGGAAGAACCCTATGAGATAAAGGAACCCCCTACTCTGATTGGACCATCAAGTTAGATTATGGTGTGCCACTCCAAAGAGGCATTGAGTCCCTGAGGAGAAACTGTTTGTAGGTTGAAAATCCAGCGTTGCTCAAGTTTCTGAAGTTTAAAAAGCCGATCACCGCCTCCAGGATCTGGTGGAATATGATCGAGAACTCGCCACTGTAATTGTTGAAAAGTATGTGCAGTTTTCAGACAGTGTTCAACTAAAGGTGCCGATAAAGTTTTCAGACGTAAACGTGAAGCATGCTCCCCTAAACGTTTCTTAATGGGACGAATCATACGTCCCACATAATATAGATTGCAAGGGCAGATGATGAGATAAACTACAAAAGAAGAGTCACATGCAGTATGCCATTTGGAATTGTAAAACACGGACATGTGAATGTCCATCCAAGTAGGACCTATTATACTCGAATGACAGTATAAACAAGAACCACAATGAAAATGGCCTGGGTCGATATGTGTGTATGAAGGACGGTCTGCCTTTGCTGTGTGATGTACAATCAAATCAGCTAGGTTAGCACCTCTGGAATAAGCTACCAATAACCGCTTGTTCCGAAAAAGCACAGTTACTTACCTGTAACAGGTGATCTCTGGGAACAGCAGGAATAAGTCTTCACATATGGGTATCGTCGGTACCGACGTAGCCTGCGCGGGAACGCTCCCCAGCGTCCAAAAGGAAAGCTTTTGGGAGCATCCCACAGCGCCTGCGCGCTGCCTTCCCGCCTTTCCCAACCGCCTCTCTCCAGTTTGAGTTTTAAGCTGAGACAAAGAGAGAGAGAGGAAAGGAAAGATAGATAGAGAGATACAACTCCTAGGGGAGGTGGGTGGGTTGTGAAGACTTATTCCTGCTGTTCCCAGAGATCACCTGTTACAGGTAAGTAACTGTGCTATCTCCAGGAACAAGCAGGAATGAGTCTTCACATATGGGGACTCCCCAGCTAGAGATCCCCAAGGTTGTGAGTCCCTGAGAAGGGCTCTACCTCCCTCCATGGATCTCGGGCATCCAACCAGGGATGGGGGGTAGGAGTTGTTAAGTATGGAACAGGTGTTTGAGAACAGCCTGACCAAACAAGGCATCCCGGCGGGAGTCCTTGTCCAAGCAGTAATGGGCTGTAAAGGTATGAACCGAGGCCCAGGTGGCCGCTCGACAGATTTGGTCGATTGACACAGAGTTTAGATGAGCCATAGAGGCTGCCATGGCCCTCACATTGTGAGCTGTGACATGGACCTCCAAAGAAAGGTTCTTACTCTGGTAGGCGAAAGAAATACACTAAGCAATCCAATTGGACAGAGTTCTCTTAGAGATTGGAAGTCCTAAATGAGAGGGATCAAAAGCAACAAAGAGTTGAGAGGACTTTCTATGTTGCTGTGTCCTTTGTAAGTAAAAAGCGAGTGCTCTCTTACAATCTAGGGTATGGAGATTCCTCTCTGCACTTGATGCATGAGGTCCTGGAAAAAAGACAGGTAAATACACCTCTTGATTTAGATGAAAAGGTGAAACCACTTTAGGCATAAAGTGAGGATTGGTCCAGAGGACTACCTTGTCATGATGGAACCTTGTATAAGGAGGATTAGCCACCAAGGCTTGCAGCTCACTGATGCGGCGAGCTGAAGTGACTGCAATGAGAAAAATAACCTTCCAGGAAAGAAATTTCAAGGAGGTAGTGGCTAAGGGTTCAAAGGGTGGCTTCATAAGCTGGCCAAGAACCAGATTCAAGTCCCATGCCACTGGAGGTGGTCTAATGGGAGGTTTAGTCAAAAGAAGGCCTCTCATGAATCTTGCTATAAGAGGATGAGAGGAAATAGGCTGTCCATTGAGAGGCTTAAGGGATGCTGCAATAGCACTCAAATGGACTCTTACTGAATTTGTTTTAAGGCCTGCATGGGATAAATGCAGCAAATACTCTAGTAAAGAATTCAGAGGTATTGCAAGAGGGTTAAGACCCTTCTCTGCACACCAAATGGTAAACCTTTTCCATTTAAAAGCATAGGAACGTCTGGTGGAAGGCTTTCTGGAAGCATGAAGGATATCTTTCACTTGCTGAGAAAGATGCAAATCTTGAAGGTCTAGGCCTTCAGCAACCAAGCCCTGAGATGAAGAGACTGGGGATTTGGGTGCCACAACGTTCCCTCCTCCTGGGATAGGAGGTCTGGAGCAGATCCCAAGTCCAGGGAGGGAGCTTGAGAGAAATGCAGAAGTAGAGGGTACCACACTTGGCGTGGCCAACGTGGTGCTATGAGGATCATAGACCCTTTGTCTCTCTGAAGCTTGAAGAGTGTCTTGGGAATTAGGGGAATGGGTGGAAAGGCATAGAGGAAGTCTTCCCCCAATGAAGGAGGAAGGCATCCCTGGCCTGAACTCCCTGACACGGAATCCTGGAACAGAACCGGAGAAGTTTGGCATTCCACGGACTTGCAAACAGATCTATGTCTGGGGTTCCCCAAATTTGAAAGATCCTGGCTATCTGGTCCCCATGGAGGGACCATTCGTGTGGAAGCAGAACTCGACTGAGTCTGTCTGCCCAAGAGTTTTGAACCCCTGGAAGATACACTGCCATGAGATGAATATGATGCTCTCTGGCGAAGGCCCACAATCTCAGAGCTTCGTTGCAAAGCGACAGAGAGCCAGTCCCTCCCTGCTTGTTCACGTAGAAGATGGCTACTTGGTTGTCCGAGTGGATGAGGACTGTTTTGTAGCTGAGCAGGGTGTGGAAGACTCCGAGAGCTAGAAAAATTGCTCTGAGCTCTAAGAGGTTGATATGTAGAGATGTCTCCTGTGGAGACCAGATGCCCTGGGTGGGGAGATCTTGGAGATGAGCTCCCCACCCCCTTGGGGAGGCATCTGTTGTAAGGGTTGCTTGGGGTAACACCTGCTGAAAGGGAGACCCCAAAAACAGATTTTGGGTGGACTTCCACCACTGGAGAGAGCAAAAAAGGAGACTGGAGGTTGCTATTTTGTCTGACAGGCACCCTGATGCCTGAGTCCATTGGGTGGACAGAGTCCATTGAGCTGCCCTCATGTGAAGGCGAGCATAAGGGACCACATGCACGGTAGATGCCATGTGGCCTAACAGTTGTAACATCTCTCGAGCAGTTAAATGGGACTTTAACTGAATCTGGGAGGCTAACTGCACCAAGCGTAGGCAACGGGCCTGGGGAAGATAGGCCCTTGCAGTGGTGGTATCCAGTAAGGCCCCTATGAACTCCAGAGATTGAGTAGGGGTGAGATGGGATTTTGGGATGTTTATTACAAGTCCCAGATACTGAAGGATACGGCTTGTGCAGGCCAGGGAAGCCTGGTCCTCTGACTGGGATGGAGCTCGGATGAGCCAGTTGTCCAGATATGGGAATACAAATATTCCTAGAGTGTGTAGAAATGCAGCTACTACTGCCATGCATTTTGTGAACACCCTTGGGGCAGAGGCCAGACCGAAGGGAAGCACTCTGTATTGATAGTGCTTTCCTTGGAAAAGGAACCGAAGGAACCTTCTGTGTGTTGGATGGATGAGGACATGAGTGTACGCATCCTTGAGATCTAGAGAACAAAGCCAGTCCTGACTCTGGAGGTATGGAAGGAGAGTACCGAGAGAAGTCATCTTGAATTTCTCCTTGCATAGAAACGTGTTCAATTCTCTGAGATCTAATATGGGTCTGTAGCCCACTGTTTTCTTTGGGATGAGAAAGTAGGGGGAGTAGAACCCTGAGCCCTGTTGAAGAAGGGGTACTTCTTCTATTGCCCCTTAGGCAAGAAGGGTAGCAATCTCCTGACCCAGAAAGTCGAGGAGAGATGTTGGAGAATTGAACTGTCTCACCATGGTGTGAGGGGGAAGGTTTAAGAAATGAAGCTTGTACCCTTCCCTTATGATGGAGAGGGTCCATTGCTCTGCTGTGATTTGTTCCCATCTGGGAGCAAAGTGAGCTAACCTTCCTGGAATGGTGAGAGGCTCTGGATGTTCTAGAGCCAGAAAGGCTAAGTTCTCTAGTTGTAAGTCAAAGGCCCTGAGGAGGCTGAGGCTGTTGGGCCGTAGCAGTCCTAGCAGCCTTAGGCTTGGCCTGTTTCGGTTGTTGCTGTCTCTTTGTAGCAAAACGACCTGCAGAAGATGTCTGCTGACCATAAGCAGAATAATATCTGCCTTTTTTGGGAAAAAAACCCCTTTTTGAACAACCTTTTCTTAAAAGGAGCAGAAGTAGACTTTGAAAGTCTATCTAAAGCAGAATTGTCAGCATCCATCTGGGTGGCCTTTGCTTGCCAATCTTTGCCAAAAAGGTTTTCACCTGTACAAGGAAGGTTTCCTAGTCCATCCTGAACCCAGGGTTCCAAATCAGAAGCTTGTAACCAAGCAACTCTGCGTGCACCTATGGCAATAGCCGAGGCTCTGCTGGCACCTTCAAAAGAGTCAAAGGCTGCACGGTTGGAAAACTTGGAAACATCCTGGGCATGTTTGAGCCAGGTGAGAAACTCTTCCCTTTTATCTTCTGAAATAAAAGGAGACAAAATTTGCAGATGATCTGTAACTTCTTTTAGAAACATCCCCATATAGAGACTATAGGAGTTGATTCTGGCAACAAGCATATTGGCCTGGAAAATTCTCCTGCCAAAGGCATCTAAGGTTCTGCATTCTCTTCCTGGAGGAGTAGAAGAGTGCCTTTTTGTACTCTTCATCTTTTTCATAGCAGACTCCACCACAATGGAGTGGTGAGGAAGCTGAGTCTTATGAAAGCCAGGACAAGGAGGAACATGATACATGGTGTCCAACCTACGAGAATGAGGGGAGGTGGTGAGAGGAGTCTCCTATATGCCCAACATGTGATCATAAAGAATCTCATGTATTGGTAAAGTGGCTGCCTCTTTAGGAGCCTTAGGATATTGTAAAATATCTAATTTTTTGGCTCTAGGCTCTGTCTCAGGGGCCACTGAGATGGAAAGGCCCCTGGCCACTTCTCTAATGAAGTCTTGAAAAGACAAGTCTTCTGGAGGAGACATTCTCCTTTTTGGAGAAGAGGGCTCCTGAGGAAGGATCACTGATGCTTCGACAGAGGACTCTGATTCATCAGTCTTCAGAGGAATCAAAGTATTGTCTATCTGGATGCTCCTGCAGAGCCTGATACGCGTACCGGGTGGTATCGACATCGGTACTGATGGGCATCACAGAACAGTGTACCGCTGCAGTCGACACCGAAGCCGATGTCGATGCAATCGGTACCGGCGCCGAAGTCGGTACCGACAACGGAGTTTGTTGCAGTACCGAAGGCGTCGCAGCTTGTATGAATGCCGTGATGGCACGCTGCATGGTCAGGATATTCTGATCCATGGACGCCACCAATGTCTGGATGTTGGTACCAGTGGGAACCACCGGTACCCCAGAACATGGCAACAGGTGATCGGTCGAGGCCGAGCCATCGATGTCAACCTGTGACCCCATAGATAAAGCTTTGGAAGCCGGAGCCTCCCGCCGGGGTAATTTTGCCGGTGCGGATTCCTCGAGAGCAAGCCTGGAGGCATCTCGATACTTAGAGGGAGATCTACCCTTCGAGGACAGGCTGGACTTAAGTTTGGTTACCTGAGATCCATGGGAGGAAGAAGCAGCCCTGGAAGACGTCGATGCCACCGAAGCTGCATCAGAGGGAAACAGGGTACTGAGCTTGGCTGCTCGATTCTGTAGATCTCTTTTAGACATCATGGAACAGGACTCACAATCCGTAATGGAATGGTCAGGACCTAAACATTTTAGACACCATTCATGGGTGTCGGTAACAGAAATAGTGCCGCTGCACTTCGTGCACTTTTTAAACCCGGAGGCGGGCTTTTCCATGAGGAAAAATTTTCTCTAGGCCTAAGGCCAAAGAAAGAAAAAATGCACTGAAGTGAGAAAAACAGTAGGGGTTGTTTTTTTTTTTAGAATAAAGAAAGAAAAGACCGGCGGTACCGGTCCGGCGTCGAGAAGGCAGACACGCGACTAAAGAAATAAAAGAAAATAAAGAAATTCTTCAGCGGTGACAGGAACACGACCTGCTGGCTCCGCGGAAAAGAAGAACTGGAGAGAGGCAGTTGGGTAAGGCGGGAAGGCAGAGCGCAGGCGCTGTGGGATGCTCCCAAAAGCTTTCCTTTTGGACGCTGGGGAGCGTTCCCGCACAGGCTCCGTCGGTACCGACGATACCCATATGTGAAGACTCATTCCTGCTTGTTCCTGGAGATCAAGTATGCAATTCGAGGATGGGCCAGAATCGGCGTATCGCTGAAATAACCCCCGCAATGCCCTTAACATAAGGAAAAACCGCCGTGATATTATCCGTCAGTCTACACTGATCAGAGGCTGTCCGGGGGTTAGCAAGCAGCCATTCCCGATGGGAAAATCGAGCCCATAAGAATGCTTTCTTGATCAGTGAGGGAGGGTAGCCCCGAGATAGTAAACGCTGTCGAAGGTCTGCAGCATGTTGATAGAAATCACTTAATAAAGAACAGTTTTGACGGAGTCTAAGAAACTGGCCATACGGCAATCCCTGCTTTAAAGGAAGGGGGTGAAAACTTGAAAAATTCAACAGAGTGTTACGTTGTACTGGCTTTCTGTATAGCGACATAGAAAAACCCTCTGACGTTTTGATGATGGTAATATCTAAAAATTGAATTTGAGTCATTTGTACTTGAGCCGTAAATTGAATATTAGTCTTGAAAGTATTTAAAGACGAAATAAACAAATTCAGGTCAGTTTGGGAACCTGACCATAAAAAGAAAATGTCATCAAGAAACCTACGCCAGAATGACACATGTTGAAAACCAAGAAGAGGAATAGATGTATTGTTCCTCAAAATGAGCCATATAAATGGTGGCAATAGAGGGGCAACTGTGGCCCCCATGGCTATCCGAAAGATCTGCAAAAAATATCTTTGTTGATAAAGAAAATAATTGTTATTGAGGACCAAATCCAAAAGATCTAGTAAAAATGACCGGGGTATCCATGGAGGGAGATCCATAGGGACTGTAGTCAGAACTGTCAAAGCTTCCCGTTGATCAATGTTGGTGTACAGGGCCTGGACATCCAAGGTTACTAAAAAAGTGTAGGCCGTTGTATCCGTGAAGGCTGAAAGTTGCGATAGAAAATCCCCTGTGTCACGAATGTATGAGGGAACCTTAGCTGCCACTGGTTGAAGAAAAAGATCACAAAATTTTTGATAGCAGTTCAAGGAGAGAATCCCTACACGAAACTATAGGTCTGCCAGGTGGACTAATCAACGATTTATGAATCTTAGGAACCAAATAAAAAATACCATGGTTTGGGAGTTAAAAGGAGCTTCACATTTATAGCAAGCTAAGTGTTTTACAATTTATTCACGGTTTACTTCTTTAATGATTAAAAGGGAGTAGCAACGGCGAGGGTGTGGTTTTAAAATTTTCCCACACTTGGGTTCTGCTATACTCCGACAAAAAGTGAGGGTTTTTTCTTTTGAGTGGTTCAGAGTTCAATTGTTTTATGTTACCATTAATCGGGCCAAGTCCCACATGCCAGGGTCTTCAAGGCCATTCCAGCCCCATCAGGATCACCAACCCTGGGTGATCCTCTATCCTCTTCAGCACTCTTTATCTTATGCTGTAAATATAATTAAGTGCCCTTGTAACAAACTATACATGGACAAAACTATAAGATCATTCTGTACTCTGCTGCTGAATACTTCAGCGCTTTGAAAAATGGACATATGGAGTCACCATTAGTGAAACATTGTGTCCAGAAAGGACATATTTTTAATATGTTACAATGCTACTGCAGCAGAATAGACAGAACATTGTTTGAGTGAAGCTAGTAGGGCCTTACTGATGCTGTGATTGGATGACTGTTATGCCTTCTTTCTAGGGCTCTCCCAGACTGATATGTTGCACCTTCAACTGACAGACAAAAAACCCCGCACTTGAAGCAGGGCCTTGTTGGTATGTAACATGCGTGTCTGCAGTGGATGGTAGCAACGGATTCTGGATTTTAAAGCTAAGTTTTAGCTATTTTAAATTTGGGTGTTCGCCTCATTATATTGATTGTTTGGTTGATTAAAAGGGGTCAAGCCCACATTGGGAGTTTAAATATGTTTGTTCTCCCCTGTTGAGTGGGACCCGACAAAACACACACGAAAAAAGAAAAACGAAAAAAAGAATTAGGAAAACACTACAATGTATATGCCTGCAATACAGACAATCTTTATTATTTTCATTTGCATCTTCAACTGATGCAGAATGCGGTTGCAAAATTGATTAAAGGGTTGCATAAGTATTACAATGTTACTTCGATTTTGGTTGAATTGCTTTGGTTAGCTATTAAATTTTGAATACAATATATAGTGAAGTTTCTGGAGTCCAGCGGATTACAGGATCCAAGGCAGCATGGATTCACCAGAGGCAGGTCTTGTCAGACAAATCTGATTGATTTCTTTGACTGGGTGACCAGGGAGTTGGACCGAGGGAGAGCCCTAGATGTGGTGTATTTAGATTTCAGTAAAGCCTTTGACACTGTTCCTCACAGGCGACTTATAAACAAATTTAGCACCCTAGGGATGGACCCTAAAGTTACTGCTTGGGTTAGAAATTGGTTGGGTGGGAGGCGACAAAGAGTACAGGTAAATGGAGCTCACTCTGAGGAGAAGGATGTTACCAGTGGTGTGCCCCTGGGATCTGTCCCTGGTCTGATTCTTTTTAACATCTTTGTTAGTGACATAGCAGAAGGGCTGTCGGGTAAGGTTTGCCTCTTTGCGGATGATACCAAAATCTGCAATAGAGTAGACACCCAGGAAGATGTAGATAACATGAGGAGGGATCTAGCTAAGCTTGAAGAATGGTCTAGAATTTGGCAGCTGGGATTTAATGTTAAAAAATGTAAGGTCATGCATTTGGGCTGCAGCAATCCAAGGGAGCAATATAATATAGGGAGTGAAGTACTTTTGTCCACTAAAGAAGAGCGGGACCTAGGCGTGGTTGTGTCTGATGATCTTAAAGTAGCTAAACAGGTAGAAAAGGCGACGGCAAAAGCTAGAAGGATGCTTGGGTGCATACGGAGAGGAATGGCTAGCAGATAAAAGGAGGTGATAGTGCCTCTGTATAAGTCTTTGGTGCGACCTCATTTGGAGTATAGTGTGCAATTCTGGACACCGCACCTTGAAAAGGATGTGAACAGAATGGAGTCAGTGCAGAGGGTGGCTACTAAAATGGTTAATGATCTTCATTATAAAGCATATGAGGACAGACTTAAGGATCTTAATATGTACACCTTAGAGGAAAGGTGGGATAGAGGTGATATGATTGAGATGTTTAAATACCTCCGTGGCATAAATGTTCAAGGGGGAGAGCCTCTTTCAATTGAAAGCAAGTTCTGCTACCAGGGGACATGGGATGAGGGTGATGGGGGATAGATTCAGGAGTGATATGCGAAAATATTTCTTTACGGAAAGAGTGGTGATCCGTGGAATAATCTCCCAGTGGAGGTGATAGAGATGAGGACAGTAACTGAATTCAAAAAAGCATGGGACAAACACAGAGGATCTCTAAAGGAAAAAAGGGGACTGTTGTAGTTGTTGATATGGAAGGACAGACTAGATAGGCCATGTGGTCTTTTTCTGTCGTCACATTTCTATGTTTCAATGTTATTGATTTTGACGTTTAAGATCTTACGCTCCTTGGCACCCCTTTATTTGACCTCAAAATTGGTTCCTTACATTCCACATTGATCATTATGATCTTAGGCAGAGAGGTTTCTGGTAGTGCCCACTCAGAGTAGTGAAGTGAATTTTACATCATAAAATGTCCTTTTCTATACAGACTCCTAGGCTGTGGAATTCCCTCCATAGAGAATTACGGTTTATGGATAACCTGCGGCAGTTTTGAAAGGTTTAAAAACTGATTTTTAGACAGGCATTTGAGGAGGGAAGAGGGGAGAGGGAGGAGCTGCTTGATAAGAGGTTCTGGAAGATGTGAGTACTGCTACTGGAGTACAATCAGTTTATTGTATTATTGCATTTTGTAGATTTTACAGGTGGTTTTTCAGTTGTGTGGTTCATAAGTGTAAAGAGTAGTTACTTACCTGTAACAGGTGTTCTCCAGGAGCAGCAGGAATCAGTCCTCAGATATGGGTGACGTCGGCGCCGATGGAGCCCCCGTGCGGAGCATTTCCCCAGCTTTCATAGAAAGCCTTTGGGAATGCAGCGCGCAGGCGCGGTCCCCTTCCCGCCCAAGGATGCCATCTTGCTCAGTCTGATGACATAGCTAAAAGACAGCAAAAATAAATCATATGACTGCAACTCCAAGGGGAGGAGGGAGGGTTGTGAGGACTGATTCCTGCTGCTCCTGGAGAACACCTGTTACAGGTGAGTAACTACTCTTTCTCCAGGACCAAGCAGGAAGTCAGTCCTCACATATGAGACTCCCTAGCGTAGGGCTACCAGAGGCTCCAAACTGAAAAATGAGCTCCCTCTAGAGCCTCAGCATGCAAGAACAGAATCTTCTCTGATAATGCCCCCGACAGGTAGCCCAACACTAGGGCCGGAGGGTAGGAGTTGCCTAGACCTCAAAGAGATTATGGACTACCGCTTGCCCGAAAGCACTGTCCCTGCGGGACTCCCTCTCAAGGCAGTAGTGGGCCGCAAAAGTCTGCTTGAAGACCAAGTAGCGGCCCGGCAGATGACTGCCAACGGAACAGAGCGGAGATGAGCCACTGACGCAGCCTTCGCCCTGACACGGTGAGCCGTAACTCGACCCTGCAACGAGAGGCCGGCTGCCCTGTAAGCCCAGGCGATGCAGTCAGCTACCCATATGGACAAAGTACGCTTGGAGACAGCCAACCCCAACTTATTGGGGTCATAAGAGATGAAGAGCTGAACCGCCCTCTGGTGCTCCCGCATACAGTCAAGGTAGAAGGACAACGCTCTCCTACAGTCCAGGGTATGCAGGACCATCTCAGCCCGGCTAGCATGAGGCCTGGGAAAGAAAGTCGGAAGTACCACCTCCTGACTGAGGTGGAAGGAGGAGACAACCTTTGGAAGGAACTTAGGGTGAGTCCGTAAGACTACCCTGTTCTTATAGAACCTAGTATAAGGTGCTTCTGAAACTAGGGCCTGAAGCTCACTCACTCGCCTAGTTGAGGTAAGGGCTACCAGAAATAGCGTTTTCCAAGACAGAAAACGCATAGAGCAAGTAGCCATAGGTTCAAATGGTGGGCAAGTAAGCCGTTGCAAGACCACATTTAAATCCCATTCAGGGGCAGGTGGACGCACTGGAGGGTTAAGCAAAAGCAGGCCTCTGAGGAATCGGGCCACCAAAGGATGACTGGAGAGAGACTGACCCTCCACCTGTGAGTGGTGTGCTGAAAGAGAACTAAGATGAACTCTAACAGAATTGGACTTAAGGCCTAGGTTGGACAGGTGAAGCAAATACTTGAAGTTGATGGTTCAGAGGACTGGCAAAGAGATCTATGGTTGGAAGACCCCATCTCAGGAAGATCTGCTGAACCACTAAAGGGTTCAACTGCCATTCGTGCGGCTGCAGAATCCTGCTCAATCTGTCCACCAGGTAATTCTCCTGACCTGGGAGGTAGACTGCTTTGAGAAGAATGCCATGATTGACTGCCCAGGAGCACAGTTTCTGCGCTTCCTGACATAGAAGGCGGGAACCTGTGTCCCCTTGTTTGTTCACATAGAACATAGCCACTTGATTGTCTGTCTGAACTAAGACGGACTGATGAGAGATGAGATGAGAGAAAGTTCTCAGGGCTAAGCGGATAGCTCTCAGTTCTAAGAGATTGATCTGCTGTGCGGCCTCCCAAGGAGTCCACAGGCCTTGAGTACATGCCCCTTGGCAATGTGCACCCCAACTTTGTAGAGAAGCATCGGTTGTCAGCACCTGAGAGTGTGGAGGTGCCTGAAAGGGCACCCCTTGCACTAGATTTGAAAAATGAAGCCACCATTGCAGAGAAGACTGTAGTAGGCTGGACACCCTCACTTTGTCGGCGAGGCTTCCTGTGGCCTGGTGCCACTGAGTCCTGAGGCCCCACTGAGCTGGTCTCATGTGTAGACGGGCATTTGGAGTCACATGGACCGTGGATGCCATGTGGCCTAAGAGCCTCAGAAATTGTCTGGCAGAGACTAGAGAATTGCTGTGGAATAGCCTGGCTAGAGCCATCAATCTGTGGGCCCTGTCCACTGGTAGAAAGGCCTTTGCCTGAAATGTGTCTAGTCGAGCTCCTATGAACTCCATGTTCTGGGAGGGATGTAAACTGGACTTTGTGAAGTTTATGACAAACCCCAGGTGCTGAAGCAGAGCGACAGTGCGAAGGGTGGCTTGATTGGCCTCTTGCGGGGACTGACCCTGATGAGCCAATCGTCCAGATATGGAAAGACAAAGAGGCCCTGAACCCTGAGGTAGGCCACTACCACCGCCACGCACTTAGTGAATACCCTGGGGGCGGATGTAAGGCCAAAAGGCAGTACTCTGTACTGATAATGGTTTCCTCCCACTACAAATCTGAGATATTGTCTGTGGTCTGGATGAATAAGGATGCGAGTATAAGCATCCTTTAGATCTAAGGAGCATAGCCAATCTCCCTGCTGGAGGTAGGGCAGCAGGATTCCAAGGGTAAGCATCTTGAGCTTTTCACTCTCCAGGAACTTGTTCAGGTTTCGCAAGTCTAGGATGGGTCTGAGACCTCCTGTTCTCTTTGGTACTAGGAAGTACCTGGAATAGAAGCCATGACCTTTCAGGTGGTGGGGCACCGGTTCCACTGCCTGATCCTTTAGAAGACCTATATAGGAAACTTTATTGCTCCAATACCCAGAACTTTAAGCTACTACTCATTCCCAGTGCTTGAACACAATATGTAAAATGTTATTGAAAGCAACAGGTCTCAGACTTCAAAGAGCTTCGGTCTTTGTCTAGTATCGACCTAATGCTCTACTTTGCATCAATGACCCTTGTGTTGCTTTATCATCTGCATTTGACTTATAAGATGTTTTCAACTTTTAACCTCTAAGGTAATTTCAAAAGATGGAACTTGTACAAAAGAGAGTAAAGTACAAGTACAAGTTCCATCTTTTGAAATTACCTTAGAGGTTAAAAGTTGAAAACATCTTATAAGTCAAATGCAGATGATAAAGCAACACAAGGGTCATTGATGCAAAGTAGAGCATTAGGTCGATACTAGACAAAGACCGAAGCTCTTTGAAGTCTGAGACCTGTTGCTTTCAATAACATTTTACATTTTACATATTGTGTTCAAGCACTGGGAATGAGTAGTAGCTTAAAGTTCTGGGTATTGGAGCAATAAAGTTTCCTATATACGGCTCAACAGTGAATTTGCTCCTGTAGAATAGACCATACAATCGTGTTGTGGTATAACAACCTTTAGAAGACCTGCCAACTCCTGCAGGAGTAAGTCCCTGTGCAGAGGGAGTCTTGGAGGCTCCCCTGGAAAATAGGAGGTGGGTACCTGGTGGAAGTGGAGGAGATAGCCCTTCTGGACTATACTTAGAATCCAGGTATCCCTTGTGACGGCTGACCACCTGTGGGCGAAGAGGGCCAGCCTGCCTCCAGTGCTGATGGGAGCCATCTGAGGAGGAGAGGCTATGCCAATGCAGTCAAAATCCCCCTCCCTGCTGAGCAGGAGCCGGAGTAGGAGGCTTGGGGGCCTTCTGCCTACGGGGCCCATGACCCTGCCCCTTGGCCTGCTGACCCTGTTGGGGAGCTACAGAGGCCTGATAGTGAGGGTACTGTTTATAGGCAGATGACTTCCTTGGGTAAAAGGTCTTTTTCCCTGAGCCCTTCTTCTTCTGAGAAGGGGCAGAGGTTTTTCTGGACAGCCTTGTCCGGGTAAGAGTCTCGGTCTCGGGTTCGGCAGCCTTGTCAGCCATGGGCTTGCCAAAGAGGTTTTCACCTCGGCAGGGGACATTGACCAACTTATCCTGCACCCATGGCTCGAGGTCCGATGACTGTAGCCAAGCCTGACGGCATGCACCAATGCCGGCCGCGGCTACTCGGGCCGAAGCCTCGAAGCCATCGTATGCTGCTCGAGATATAAACTACGAGCACTCACGAATACCCGAGGACAGAGCATTGAACCTCTGCAACGGTTCCTCGGAGAGACCAGTAGAGAACCCGGCAATCTCCTTTGCCAGGTCTCGAAGGTACATGCCCATGTACAGCTGGTAGGTCTGGACACGGCAAGCAAGCATAGAGCCCTGGAAGCACTTCTTAGCGAGGGCATCCAGGTTCTGGGCTTCCCGGCCGGGAGGCACCAAGGAGTGTATCTTCTGACTCTTCAGACGATGCATGGCCGATTCTACAACCATGGAGTGGTGCGGTAATTGTGCCTTTTGGAACCCGGGGCTCTTGCGGACTCGATAGATGGAATCGACCCGCTTGCTCAAAACCGACGTCGAGGCCGGCGCCTCCCACATGCGGAAGAGCAACTGTTCCAGCATTGGAGGAACCGGAACAGTAAAGGCCTCCTTTGGAGGAGAGTCATACTGTAGGGCCTTGAGCTCCTCGACTCGAGGCTCCTCCTCGGGATCCGCGGGGAATACCAAAGCCTAGGCATGTCCCGCACGAAATCCGAGAACTGGGTATCCTCCGGGGAGGGGGGGGGGGACGACCTTCTCCGAGTCCGAAAGGTGTCGGGCGACTCCTCATCTTCCGTCTCCCAGCCGGACTCCTCGGAGGAGGAATCGAGCGGCTCCCGTCGGGCAGGCATCGATGCCATCCGCCCCGACGCCGAGGGTACCGGCGTCGATGACCTCGGTCCCGAACGGGAGGCCAAGGGGGACCTTGGCCAAGGATCGACTTGAGCTCGCATGGACTAGAGGATCAGCTCAGCCTCCCGGGTCGACTTGGACGTCGATGTCCCGGTGGTGGGGGCAGATGCACCGGTGAGACCGGCGATCAGTGCCCGCTGCTGTTCCTTAAAGGCAGCCAAGCTGCTCTCCAAGGTCGTCAACCTGAGTCCGAGCTCAGGAGGCTCAGCAGCGCCGGGCCCGACGTTAGCTCACCTGGAGGTGAGTCCACGAGGACTACAGTACTCACGTGACCCGGGGACTCCATCTCCACACGAGATTGTTTTGCAGGCCTCTCCGACTCCAAAGACCCGGGACGGCGTTCGGGGCTATGCGACTTGGCCCTCGAAGAGCCAAATGCGTCCACCGCCGCCGCCCTCATGGGTTTTTACTTCTTACGATCCTCCCGCGAGGAAGACCCCCTTTCAGAGGAGCCTCGACGCTGCTTGGGGCCGGAGTCCCGAGACGTCGAGGCCTCTGACGAGGTCCGGGCCCGACCGGACGCGGAGTCAGAGAAGATTCTTTCCTTTTGATGCTGCCCACTCCGTAACGCCTTAGAGGACATTTTTCCACACGGACCACAGATCATCGGGTCATGATCGGGTCCGAGGCACCGGAGGCAGCAGTCATGTGTGTCGGTGAGAGACATAAGTTTCTTGCACCAATCACACTTTTTAAACCCGCTGGCAGCCATCGGGGGAAAAAGGGCCCTGCAAGGTCAAAAGACAGGGCTGCCAGTGAAAAAAGAAAAAATGGCGCGAATGCTAGTCACTAAGGACAAAAACCGAAAAAGAGATCCAGGCTCGATACCGACGTATCGGGCCCAGGCGGGAAAGGGAAACCGGCATCGAACCGAAGAAAACAGGTTAACGCAGAGAAAAATAAACTTCTTCCTCGGGTGAAACGAATATACATCCGTCGGGCTCCGCGGAAAAAAGAAGACTGAGCAAGATGGCACCCTTGGGCGAGAAGAGGACCGCGCATGCGCGCTGCATTCCCAAAGGCTTTCTATGAAAGCTGGGGAAATGCTCCGCACGGGGGCTCCGTTGGCGCCGACGTCACCCATATGTGAGGACTGATTCCTGCTTGGTCCTGGAGAATAAATAAATTAAATTAAATAAATGCTTTGCTATAGATTCTGTTGCAATAGATAGGGAGGAAATAGAGAGAAAATCCCGTTTCGTATGGAAAAACATTGGATTCATCATTTACATTCTCTGGAACCAGTGGATTTAAATATTTGTATTCAATGAATACTTTTTATACAATTTTGTTTTTTTTAAATGAAGGAAGCAGCATCGGTTGTGATTGGTTTTTCCAAACACATGATTGGATCTTGCCATTTACATCTTGCAGCGGCCATTTTGAATGTTTAGGGTCAAGGAAGACTGGGAGAAAGAGTAGTTACTCACCTGTAACAGGTGTTCTCCAGGAGCAGCAGGAATCAGCCTCACTTATGGGTGACGTCGGCGCCGACGGAGCCCTCGCGGAGCAATTTTCCCCAGCTTTCGAAGAAAGCCTTTGGGAATTGCAGCGCGCAGGCGCGGTCCCCTTCCCACCCAAGGGTGCCATCTTGCTCAGTCTGATGACATAGCGGAAAGACAGCAAAAAAGTTAGCAAAAACATAAATAAGAATGACTGCAACTCCAAGGGGAGGAGGGAGGGTAGGGAGGACTGATTCCTGCTGCTCCTGGAGAACACCTGTTACAGGTGAGTAACTACTCTTTCTCCAGGACCAAGCAGGAAGTCAGTCCTCACTTATGGGACTCCCGAGCTTAAGGCTACCGGAGGCCTCAAGCCGAAAAAGGAGCTCTCTCTAGCTCCACAGTACAGAAGGAAGGAATCTTCTCTGAATACGGATCCAGCCGGTAGCCCAACACCAGGGCCGGAGGGTAGGAGTTGCCAAAACCTCAAAGAGATTGTGGAGGACTGCCTGTCCGAAAGCACTGTCCCTGCGGGATTCCCTCTCCAGGCAGTAATGAGCCGCAAAAGTCTGGCTGGAAGACCAAGTAGCGGCCCGGCAGATGTCTGACAATGGAACAGAGTGGAGAAGAGCCACTGACGCAGCCTTTGCCCTGACACGGTGAGCCGTGACACGACTCTCCAAGGAGAGGCCGGCTGCCCCATAAGCCCAGGCGATACATTCAGCTACCCAGATGGACAGAGTACGCTTAGAGACAGGTACTCCCAACCGATTGGGGTCAAAAGATACGAAAAGCTGGACAGCTTTTCTATGCTCTCGCGTATGGTCAAGATAGAAGGATAAGGCTCTCCTACAGTCCAGGGTATGCAGAACAGTTTCAGCTCGGCTGGTATGCGGCCTGGGAAAGAAGGTCGGAAGAACCACCTCTTGATTGATGTGAAAATGGGAGACCACCTTTGGAAGAAACTTAGGGTGAGTCCGTAAGACTACCCCATTCTTGTAGAACCTAGTGTATGGGGGCTCCGACACTAGGGCCTGTAGTTCACTAACGCGCCTAGCGGAGGTAAGGGCCACCAAGAAGAGAGTTTTCCAGGAGAGGAAACGAAGAGGGCAGGTAGCCATGGGTTCAAAAGGCGGACAGGTAAGCCTTTGCAAGACCACATTGAGATCCCAGTCAGGAGCTGGAGGGCGCAACGGAGGCTTAAGCAGAAGAAGGCCTCTGAGAAAACGCGCCACCAAGGGGTGCGAGGAAAGAGGCTGGCCCTCCACCGGCAAATGATGTGCAGAGAGAGCACTGAGGTGGACTCTGACGGAGTTGGATTTGAGGCCTAGATCGGAGAGGTGCAGCAAGTATTGCAGTACCACCGATACTAAGCAGGCAAAGGGGTCCTCAGAGCGCTGAGAACACCAGATCGAGAAGCGATGCCATTTAAGGATGGAAGATTTCCGGGTGGAAGATCGCCGAGACGCCAGGACGACAGCTTCCACCTCCGGAGGAAGTAGGAGCGGAGCTAGGACTACCCTTTCAGCAGCCAGGCCATCAGATGAAGGGCCCGGAGGTTGGGGTGCAGCAGAGCACCCTGATCCTGGGTCAGGAGATCGGGCTGAAACCCCAGAGGAAGAGGGGTGTCCACCGCCAGCTGTAGGAGTAGAGGGAACCAGGGTTGTCTCGGCCACCTGGGCGCTACCAGGATCACGGAGGCCCTGTCCTGGACAACTTTGAACAGCGTCCGGGACACAAGTGGCGTGGGAGGAAAGGCATACAGTAGGCCCGTGGACCACGAGATGAGGAAAGCATCCGGCGCTACTCTGAGAGGATGCGGGTGCCGGGAGCAGAACCTGGGAAGTTGCCGGTTTAGAGGACTGGCAAAGAGATCCACGGTGGGGAAGCCCCACCGGCGGAAGATCTGCTGGACAACTACGGGGTTTAACCTTCATTCGTGTGGCTGCAGAATCCGGCTCAGTTTGTCGGCCAGGCAATTTTCCTGCCTGGGCAGGTAAACAGCCTTGAGGAGGATGTCGTGGTCGACTGCCCAAGAGCACAGTCTCCGAGCCTCCTGGCATAGAAAGAGGGAGCCCGTGCCCCCCTGTTTGTTCACGTAGAACATGGCAACCTGATTGTCCGTCTGTACCAGTACAGACTGACGAGAAGTGAGGTGAGAGAAGGTCCGCAGAGCTAGGCGGATCGCCCGCAGCTCCAGGAAGTTTATCTGCTGAGCAGCCTCCCAAGGTGTCCAAAGGCCTTGAGTGCATGTTCCGTGGCAATGCGCTCCCCATCCCAGGAGAGAGGCATCGGTCGTTAGCACTTGGGAAGGTGGAGGAGACTGAAAAGTCATGCCGAGTACCAGATTGGGCAGGTGAAGCCACCATTGCAGAGAGGAGACCAGGCGGTCGGAGATCTGTATTAAGTCCGTCAGGCTCCCTGTGGCCTGATGCCATTGAGTGCGAAGGCTCCACTGAGCAGGTCTCATATGCAGACGGGCATTCGGAGTGACATGGACCGTGGAGGCCATATGACCGAGCAGTTGCAGGAATTGTCTGGCAGAG
The DNA here is from genome assembly GCA_033557465.1 of Ichthyophis bannanicus. NCBI lineage: Eukaryota > Metazoa > Chordata > Amphibia > Gymnophiona > Ichthyophiidae > Ichthyophis > Ichthyophis bannanicus. Next base: position 463,877,583 of record CM066033.1, on the reverse strand, counting down.
ACCGGTGACGCGCTGAGGAACCTGCCGGCCAGAGCTATGAGCTTGTTGGCCCGTTCCAGAGGCAAGAAGGCACGAGCCTGCAGAGTGTCCAGCCGTGCTCCTATGAATACGAGGTTCTGAGAGGGGAGCAAAGTGGACTTTTCGAAGTTTATGACGAAGCCCAAGTGCTGAAGCAGAGCCACTGTGTGTTGAGTGGCCTGAGTGACCTCTAGGGAAGACACTGCCCGGATGAGCCAGTCGTCCAGGTAGGGGAAGACGAAGAGGCCTTGAAGCCTCAGGAAGGCTGCCACCACTGCCAGGCATTTCGTGAACACCCTGGGAGCGGAGGATAGGTCAAAGGGCAGTACGCGGTACTGATAATGATTCTCTGCCACCACAAATCTTAGATATTGCTGGTGGTCCGGATGAATAAGGATGTGAGTATAAGCATCCTTTAGATCCAAGGAGCATAGCCAATCTCCCTGCTGGAGGTAGGGCAGTAGGATTCCAAGGGTAAGCATTTTGAACTTTTCCCGCTGCAGGAACTTGTTGAGGTTGCGTAAGTCCAGGATGGGTCTGAGGCCTCCTGTCCTTTTTGGTATCAGGAAGTACCTTGAATAAAACCCGTGACCCCACAGGTGGCGGGGCACTGGCTCCACAGCCTGTTCCTGAAGCAGACTTTGCAGCTCCTGAAGGAGTAAGTCCCTGTGCAGAGGGGGTCTTGGAGGCTCCCCTGGAAAGTAGGAGGGAGGCACCTGGTGAAAATGTAAGAGGTAGCCCTTTTGAACCACCTGCAGCACCCAGGAATCGGATGTTATGGCTGACCACCTGTGGGCAAAGTGGGTCAGCCGGCCCCCCGTGCTGAGCGAAGGCTGCGGAGGGGGAGAGGCTATGCTGGCGTAGTCAAAACCCCCCACCCTGCTGAGCAGGGGGCTGTGAAGTGGGTTTGGGGGCCTTCTGCCGACGGGACAAATTACCCTGTCCCTTAGCCTGCTGGCCCTGATGGGGAGCTGCTGAGGTTTGATATTGTGGGTGGTGTTGTTTATAGGCAGACACCTTCCTCGGGTAAAAGGGCTTTTTCCCCGAGCCCTTCCTCTTCTGTGAAGGGGCAGAGGTCTTTCTGGATAGGCGAGTTCTGGTGAGAGTCTCGGACTCTAGCTCCGTAGCCTTTTCAGCCATGGGCTTGCCAAAGAGGTTTTCACCTCTGCAGGGGACATCGACCAACTTGTCCTGCACCCATGGCTCGAGGTCGGACAACTGAAGCCAAGCCTGACGGCGAGCACTGATGCCGGCTCCGGCTACTCGAGCCGATGCTTCGAAGCCATCGTAGGCTGCTCGAGAAATAAACTTCGAGCACTCTTGAATACCAGTGGACAAGGCCTGGAACCTCTGCAAAGGTTCCTCGGAGAGACCAGCAGAGAACCCGGCAATTTCTTTTGCCAGGTCTCGGAGATACATGCCCATATATAGCTGGTATGTCTGGACTCGGCAAGCAAGCATAGAGCCCTGGAAGCACTTCCTACCGAGGGCATCCAGGTTCCGGGCCTCCTTACCCGGAGGCACCGAGGAGTGCATCTTTTGACTCTTAAGTCGATGCATGGCTGATTCCACCACCATGGAATGGTGCGGTAGTTGTGCCTTCTGGAACCCGGGGCTCTTGCGGACTCGATACATGGAATCGACCCGCTTGCTCAACACCGGCGTCGAGACCTGGCTCTCCCACATGCGGAAGAGCAGCCGCTCCAGCATCGGAGGAACCGGTACAGTAAAGGCCTCCTTCGGGGGAGAGTCATACTGGAGGGCTTCAAGCTCTTTGGCTCCAGGCTCCTCCTCCGGATCCGCGGGGAAGGCCAAAGCCTTGGCCATGTCCCTCATGAAGTCGGAGAACCGGGTATCCTCCGGGGGTGATCGTCTCCGAGGCTCCGACTCGGGCGAGTCGGAGGGGACGCACCGAGTCTGAAAAGACCCGGGTGACTCGTCCTCCTCCGTGTCCCAGCCCGACTCCTCCGTGGAGGAATCGAGTGGCTCCGTGTGGGCGGGTGCCGAGGACCTCCGCCCCGATGCCAAGGCCGGCGTCGACGACCTCGGTCCCGAACGGGAGGCCGAGGGAGACCTTGGCCGAGGATCGACTCGAGCTCGTATGGACTCGAGGATCGGCTCGGCCTCCGGGGTCGACTTGGACGTCGACATCCCGGTGGTCGGGGCAGATGCATCGGCGAGGCCAGCCATCAATGCCCGCTGCTGGTCCATGAAGGCAGAGATACTGCTCTCCAAGGCCGTCAATCTGAGACCAAACTCAGAAGACCCAGCAGCCTCCGACTCGGGCCCCGACGGCGTCGGGCCCGACGTCGGCTCCCTCGGAGGTGAGTCCACGAGGACTACAGTACTCACGTGTCCAGGAGACTCCACTTCGAGACAAGGATGCTTCGAAGGCCTTTCCGCCTCCGAGGACCCGGGGCGGCTGACGGGGCTATGCGACCTGGCCCTCGAGGGACCAGGAGCGTCCTCCGACGCCGCCCTCGCGGGTTTCTTCTTCCGACGATGTTCCCGGGCGGGAGACCCCCGCTCAGAGGAACTCCGACGATGCTCGGGGCCGGAGTCCCGAGATGTCGAAGCCTCTGATGAGGTCCGGGCCCGACCGGACGCGGAGTCAGAGAAGATTCGCTCCTTTTGTGACTGCCGACTCCTCAACGCCTTCAAGGACATTTTGTTGCACGGACCACAACTCATCGAGTCATGATTGGGTCCGAGGCAACGGAGGCAGCAGTCATGTGTGTCGGTAAGAGACATAAGTCTGGTACAGCGATCACACTTTTTAAACCCACTGGCAGCCATCGGGGGAAAAAGGGCCCCTGAGAGGTCAAAAGACCGTGCTGCCAGGGAGAAAGAAAAAAAGTGGTGGGAACGCCAGTTACGAAGAAAAAAAATCGAAAAAATGTGAACGGACTCGATATTGGAGTATCGAGGCCGGGCGGGAAAAGGACACGGCGTCGAACCGAGAAAAACAAAACAAAAAAATCAACTTTTTCAGCGGCGATCACAAACTACGTCTGTAGGGCTCCGCGGAAAAAAGAAGACTGAGCAAGATGGCACCCTTGGGCGGGAAGGGGACCACGCATGCGCGCTGCAATTCCCAAAGGCTTTCTTCGAAAGCTGGGGAAAATTGCTCCGCGAGGGCTCTGTCGGCGCCGACGTCACCCATAAGTGAGGACTGACTTCCTGCTTGGTCCTGGAGAACACTTTGTATGTCGTCTTTTTTTATGTGAATATGAAGATTTTGATTTCATTAAATTCATTCATCATTTCTTTATATACAGTATTAGTTGTGACACAGCTACAAGTGAAATGCTGATTGGCATTGGCTGAATTATCTTGATGTGATTGAATTATCTGGTGTGAACATCAGGGGATAATGCTTTGATAAGTAGTAATGATGAATTTCTAAATATGAATCATGGTTTGATCTTTTAAAAGGACTACTGAGTTTATTCAAATTGACGAATTAATAAGGACTTTATATACAATTTACAGATGAAATTATTTTTCCAATGTTACGAGGATAAAATAACATTCAGATCTGATCAAATTATAAGAACTCTCGTGAAACAACAATTTTTCTGGGATAGATTGATGAAAAATCTGAAAAGGAGTGGATGAATTTTAATGGCCATAAATTTTGAAAAAGACTGGATTGAGGTTTTAATTGCAAGTATAAATAAAATTGATTGTTTTTACCAACTAGGATGGTGATATGAATTTAACAAGCCATTAATAATGCCTGTAGAAATGAAATGAATTTGGTTTGTGACACTGAGGTCTTATCCCCTTTTGATTTTTTAAGTATTTAAATATACAATATGCTGTTTGGTGCTCTCTCAGTTATGTCAAATAAAAGAACCATTGAGTGGGTCTTTGGATTTTTTTTTTTTTACTGTCTAGCTATAGTGATCCACATTTTATGAAGTCTCTCTTGTGTTTGGTTGAAAATAGGTTGAAAGAAACCATCCTTTTTTGGAACCACAAAATAAATGGAGTAATGACCCATGTCGCACTCGAGAAGAGGCAAGGGCACATTGGCCTGCAGCTGAAGCAGCCTCTCCAGAGTGACCTCAACTGCCAGTGTTTTGAATGGAGACCCACAGGGAGACATCACAACACATCAGAGATCAGCATCAAGCACCCCAGGGTTTAGCCATATCATATAATGTCTAGAACCCAATGATCCTGTGTGATTTTGGCCCATTCCTGGCATGAGAGGTGGATGCAGCCATGCAGGGTACCTCAAAATGGGCCCCTTGACCTTCACTAGCTGGGATGGGATACAATAGTTACAGAGGAAGGAGTCCTCGACCTCCTTACCCTGCAAAAGGGCTGAGACTTAGCTCAATACTTGCCCAACTGAACAGACTGCTTACTGGCACGGAAATGCCTAGATTACATCAGCCACAACCGAGAAAATAAGTACTGTGCAGAAGCCTTAGGCCTATCATCCAGCAGATGCTGTGGCTTAGTCTCACCTAAATCCTTAATGAGCGTTTCCAAGTCTTCTTCAAAGAGTAATCACCCCTTAAATGCAATTTCATCAAGCAGGACTGAGGCCACATCTGCAGCCCACTACTAGAATCAAAGCCATCACAGGGCTGCCATAGCCACTATCATAGACCTTGCCGATTGACAAATCAGGTCATACATGAATCAACCAGAAAGCATAGTTACTCACCTGTAACAGATGTACTCTGGGGACAGCAGGTATCAGTCCTCACATATGGAGTGACGTCAGCACCGACAGAGCCTGTTCGGAGCACTTCCCCAGCTTTTAAAGAAAGCCTTTGGGAATGCTACCATGCATGCGTGGTCCCCTTCCCGCCAAGCGTGCCATCTTGCTCAGTCAGATGACATAGCTAAAAGATGGCAAAAATAAAAGATGGTAAAGGAGCAACTCCAAGGGGAGGAGGGAGAGTTGTGAGGACTGATTCCTGCTGTCCCCGGAGAACACCTTTAACAGGTGAATAACTAGGATTTCTCTGGGAACAAGCAGGAAGTCAGTCCTCATAAATGGGACTCCCCAGCTAGAGGAAATCCCGTAGCAAAAACAGGGCTCCCTCATGGGGAGCCGCAAGCAGCAGCAATTTAGTCCGTGACCACAGACCACAGTATGACCCCTATGTCTGATGAAACCAGCACTCTGGTAGCCTGAATACAGAAGAGCAGGAGGGTAGGAGTTGTCTAAACCTCGAGCGCAGCCTGGCCAAAGGCACTGTCCTGTCAGGACTCCCTTTCCAGGCAGTAATGGGCTGCAAAGGTATGGACTGAAGAAAAGGTGGTGATCCAGCAGATGTTCCCTATCAGGACGGGGCACAAGTATGCCATCGAAGCCACCATGGCCCTGACGCAGTGTGCCATGAATCGGCAGTCCAGCAGGAACCTCGTCTGCTTGTATGTGAAGGCGATGCAGTCCGCCACCCAAGTGGACAGCGTATGTTTGGTCACCGCCTCCCCCAGCCTACCGGGGTCATAGGAGATGAAAAGCTGAGAAGCTTTGAGGTGGCCCTGAGTGCGCGGGATGTAGAAGGACAAAGTCCTCTTACAGTCCAGGGTGTGGAGCACCGTCTCCGCCTAACTGGAGTGAGGTCCTGGAAAGAAGGTAGGGAGCACCACTTCCTGGTTGAGATGGAAGGGTAAGACTATCTTCGGTGGGAATTTGGGGTGCATGCGAAGCACCACTCTGTTCTGGTAGAACCTGGTATAGGGCGCCTTCACCACAAGGGCTTGGAGCTCACTAACTCTGTGAGTGGAGATAAGAGGGACCAGGAAGGCCACCTGCCAAGAGAGGTAGCAGAGGTGGCAGGTAGTTAGAGGTTCGAAGGGCAGGCGAGTAAGCTGCCCCAGCACCACATTGAGGTCCCTTTCAATTGCTGGAGGGCAGACTGGGGGCTTCGATAAGAGCAGGCCCCAAAGAAAATGGGTCACCAATGGCTGGAATGAGAGGGGCTTACCATCCACCGCCAAGGCACTGATGTGCAGCCGGACGGAGTTAGACTTGAACCCAGACTGAAAGAGGTGGAGAAGGTACTGTAACACCAGAGCAACCGGGCAGGAAAAGGGTCAGTCCCGTGATCAGTGCACCAAACAGAGAACCTGCGCCATTTGAAGGCATAAGCCTTCCTAGTAGATGCCTTGCGAGAGGCCATAAGGATATCCTCCACTTCAACCGTGAGGTTGAAGGGGGCCAGAGTCACCCTCTCAGCAGCCATGCTGTGACAGGAACCCCAGATTGGGGTGCATGAGAGAGCCTTCCTCCAGAGACAGGTGTCCTGGGAAGTCCCCAAGGGGATGAGGGTGTCCACCGTCAACTGTAGAAGCAGCGGGAACCACAGCTGTCTGAGTCACCGAGGAGCTAGCAGGATAAGAGAGGCCCTGTCATGGAGGGTCCTGAACAAGGTCTTGGTGATCAATAGGGTAGGAGAAAAGGCACACGAGGCCTCCCGACCATGAGAAAAGGAATGTGTCCGCTGCCACGCTGGAGGGGTGGGCCTGCTGGGAGCAGAAGCGGGGCAACTGAAAGTTATCCGGGCTGGCAAACAGGTCCATCATGGGCTCTTCCCAGAGCCGGAGGAGCCGACTGGCTACCCTGGGGTCCAGCTGCACTTGTGTGGCTGGAGAACTCTGCTGGGCCTGTCGGCCAGCTGGTTGTCCGGGCAGGTACACTGCTCGCAGGAGGATGCCCTGTTGGACCGCGTACGAGCAGAGGGCTAGAGCCTCTCGACAAAGGGTACAAGACCCTGTGTCCCCTTGTTTGTTCATGTAGAACATCACCACCTGGTTTTCCATCTGGACCAGAACTGGCTGGTGACCAGGTGGTGATGTAAGGCCCTCAGGGCTAGGTATATGGCTCAGAGCTCCAGTAGGTTAATCTGCTGGATGCTCTTGTCTGGTGACCAGTTGCCCTGGGTGCGGAGATCTCCGCAGTGGGCTCCCCAGCCAAGCAGGGAGATGTCCATGTTAAGGACCCTCAAGGGACTTGGGGCCTGAAAAGGAATTCCCTCCTTGAGATGCTGGGGTGACTGCCACCAGACTAGGGAATCCACCAATTGGCGGCTCACAGAAACTCTGTCTTGGAGGTGGCCTGTGGCCTGAGACTACTAGTCCCAGAGACACCACTGTGCCACCCTCATGCGGAGGCAAGCATCCAGAGTGACGTGGACCGTGGAGGCCATGTGCCCGAGAAGGCGCAGGAGAAGCCGGGTGGGCACCAAGGAATGGTGCTGCACATCCCGAGCTAGAGAACTGAGATGGTCGGCTCGTTCCCTGGGCAAAAAGGTCTTCAACTGAAGAGTGTCGATCTTTGACCCAATGAACTCCAGAAACTGTGTCGGGAGGAGGCGAGACTTGGTGTAGTTTATGACAAAGCCCAGGTGCTGTAGAACCTGGATTATGCATGCGGTGGCCTGCTGCACCTCTGAGGCCGTGTCTCCCTTTATGAGCCAGTTGTCCAGGTAGGGGAAAACGAAGACTCCCTGGAGCCGGAGGGAAGTGGCCACGATTGCCAGGCATTTTGTGAAGACTCTTGGGGCCGAGGCATCCCCTGGTATCATAGCACGCAATCCGCATAATCTTCTCCCCTGCTGCTCTCATCCAGTCCCCTTGGTTCCTCTCCCTTCATCATCTTTATCCTCTTCTGCTGCTTCCTTCATTACGCTCTCACTGGCTCTCTTAAACTGTCACTCCCTACGCTCAAAAACTCATCTAGTCCATGACCTCCTGATCCAGCACTCTCTGGACGCCCTCTTTATCACGGAATCCTGGCTCCATGAGGGGGAAGATGCTCTTCTCCACCAATGTCCTCCCCCAGGCTACTCCGCCTTTCACATTCCTCGCCTCCGCCGCTCCGGTGGCGGTGTAGCGTTAATCTTCAGATCCTCCCTCTCCCTATCGCTTGTCTCGCCCCCCCCCCCCCTACCTACCCCGAATCCCTTCTAGTCCGCTCTGACTCTTCTACTCCGATCTATTTTCTCCTCCTCTACATTCCCCCTTCCTTAGTCCAGGTCTCTGGGACTCTCTCTTACTCTCCTTATCTGATTCCGTTCTCTTGTCTTCTCATTTAGTCATCCTGGGTGACCTCAATGTCCATCTGGATACCCAACAGCGATCACGCGATAAGGTTCTTTCCTCACTCTTTGCTGAGCTGTCTCTCACTCAGCATGTAGCCTGCCCGACTCATGCCTCAGGACAGACACTGGACCTCATCCTTACTCTCGACTCTTCCCCTCACTTTCCTTCTCATATTCACTCTGTTCCTGTCCCCTGGTCTGATCACCTGTGTCTCCTTTTCTCCCCCCTCTCTCCCTGGGACAGTAGGCCCCCCCCCCGCCACCCCTTCCGCTCCGTCTCTTAAACGACACATTATCCCGCACACCTTACATTCCTTCCCACCGGCCAGTTCCCTCCTCCCTCCAGAATTTTCCTCCCTACCCGTTGATCAACAGGTGGACACTTGGTCCTCCACGCCCCCCTCCGCCCTGTATTTCCCCGTTCCTCCTCTCATCACCCCTGGTATCACCCTGAGCTTTACCTACATCGTACTCACCTTCGTCGCGCAGAACGTCTTTGGAGGAAGCACCCATCTGCTGCCTCCTACTCTGCATTTCATCAGGCTCACCTTTTCTATCGCTCCATGATAACGGCGGCTAAACACACTTATTACTCTCGTCTCATAACTTCTTCCTCTAACTCCTCTAGACACGTTTTTCATATCCTTAAATCCCTCTCCTCCACCTCCACCTCTTCTTCCCCTTCATCCCATTCTTCCCCCAGTCCTTCTACTCTTGCCTCCTATTTCTCTGACAAAGTTCTCTCCCTGCGTTCCTCTTTCCCTGCCTGCCCTCCTCCCCTTTCTCCCCCTCCTGTCTCTCCCATATCCCCTGTTGCCGTCTCCTCGCCCCCTTCCTGCACCTTCCCTCATACCTGGCGCTCCTTCGGGTCAATTACTTCCCCCAAACTCATTAAAGCCATTTCCTCCGCCCATCAGACCACTTGTCCTCTTGATCCCTTACCTTCCTCCTGGCTGCTTAATCCTGATCTTGCACTTACCCCCTACATTCTATCTATTTTTAATTCCAGTCTCACCTCCGGTCACTTCCCTTCCAGCTGGAAACACGCTATAGTCCGCCCCCTCCTGAAAAAACCCTCCCTCGATCCTGCCATTCCCGCCAACTGGTGACCAGTTACTAACCTCCCTTTTCTCTCAAAAATCCTTGAGAAGCTTGTCTTCTCTCAACTTGCTTCTCATCTTGACTCCACTTTTGTGCTTCACCCACGTCAATCAGGTTTTCATGCCGGCCACAGCACGGAGACTATCCTCGTATCACTGCTCTCTGAATTACACTGTGCTCACGACCGCGGTGATTTCTCTTTCGTGGTTTCTTTGGATCTTTCCTCCGCCTTTGACGTTGTCAACCACCACACCCTTCTCACTCATCTGTCTGATTTCGGCGTTCATGGCACAGTTCTACAGTGGTTCCGTTCCTTTCTCTCCTCTCGCTCTTTTTCTGTTCATTTCGGTTCCTCTATCTCTCTCCCATTCCCCTCAATCTGTGGTGTTCCTCAGGGTTCTATCCTTGCTCCCTTGCTTTTTAATGTCTTTCTTGCCCCACTTGCTTTGCTCATTCAACAGACTGGAATTTCTGTTTACATCTACGCCGAAGACATTCTTCTGGTTCATCACACCTCCTCTTTCTCCCCTGACCTTGCTCCGCTAAACTCGTGCATTACTTCCATTGCTTCCTGGTTCGACCTCAACTTTCTTCATGCCAACCCCGCTAAATCCTCGGCGATTTGGTTTTCTTTCGGACTCCCCTCCCCTGACTCTTCACCCGTTATGTCCTCCCGCCCTATCCCCTTGGTGTCAACTCTTCGGTACCTGGGCGTCACCTTAGATTCCTCCCTTTCCTTTCACCAACATATCTCTTCCGTAGCATGCGCTTCCTTTTTCCATCTTTGCGGGATAAGGGCTGTTCGGTGGTTTCTCCCCCCTCCTTCTGTTGTCACTCTTGTCTTGTCACTCGTGATCACGCGTTTAGACTACTGCAACGCTATCTTCGCAGGCCTCCCCCTCCTCCCAGCTTCGTCGTCTTCAACTGGTCCAGAATGTAACCGCTCACCTCGTTATTTGCTTCCCCGCTCGCTCCCATGTCACCCCCTGCCTTCTCACTCTCCACTGGCTTCCGGTCAAGTTCAGGTTTATCTTCAAACTGCTCATCATTGCGCACAGAGCTCTCTATGCTAGTACCCCCCAGTACTTGGCCAATCTATCATTCATCTTCAACCCTCCCCTCGCCTTCTTCGCTCAGCTCACGGCAATCGTCTTTTCCTCCCTTCCCCTTCCTAGGCCCATTTGAAACTCACCCGTCACTCTGCTTTCTTCTTTCTAGGCCCCGCCTTATGGAACTCGCTCCCATTACCACTTCGCACCGAACCGTCTTTCCCCCATTTCAAAGGTCTCCTCAAAACCCCTCTCTTTTGTCAAGCCTTTGATCTCCCCTTACCTGCCGATGGTACCTTTACCCCCAGCCGCGCCCCCCACCCCCCATAGCATCCCCCCTCATAACTTCCCTTTGCTCCTTTTCCCCTATTCCTTCCCGTCCCTCTCTCCTTTTCTGTTTTCTGTCTTTTGACTGTCTCTTCCTGTCCTGTCGTTGATGGTGTCCCTTTCTGACTTTATTTTCAGTAGCCCTTATTATTTTTTTTGTATTGTACACCGCCCCGACATGGGCGGTTTATCAAATCTTGCGAATAAAGATAAAGAACATCCTGTACCGAAAGTGCCTGCCCCCCACTACGAACCATAGGAACTGCCTGTGGTTGGGATGGACGAAGATGTGTGTATAAACATCCTTGAGGCCTAAGGAGCATAGCCAGTCTTCCTGCTGGAGGTATGGCAGCAAGATTCCAAGGGAGAGCATCTTGAAATTCTCCATCACCAGGAATTTGTTGAGGTTGCACAGGTCGAGGAATGGCCTTAGGCCCTTTGTCTTTTTTGGCCCCCTGGAGTAGAATCCCTTGCCCTTGAGGTGGTGGGGCACCGGTTCCACCACTTTGTCCTCGAGAAGAACTGCCAACTCCTTCAGAAGGTGGTCCCAGTGGAGGAGAGACCTGAGAGGCTCTCCCGGAAAATAAGGGGGAGGTGTCTGAGTCACACGGAGGAGGTAATCCTCCCTGACCACCCGAAGAGCCCATGAATCGGTGGTGATGGAAATCCATCTCTGGGCATAGAGGGCCAGATGTCCCCCATGGGCTGCTGATCTCCTTAGGGTAGAGAGGCTATGCTCAAGGAGTCAAAAGCTCCCCCCTGGCTGGGCTGGAGCCGGTGCCTGGGGCTTTGGAGTCTTCTGCTTACATGGGCCATGTCCATGTCCCTTGGCCTGCTGACCCTGTTGGGAAGCTGGAGAGATTGGATAAGACGGGTAGTTTTGGTAAGCAGTTCCCTTCCTCGGGTAAAAGGACTTCTTACCCGAGCCCTTCCGTCAGGGAGGAACAGCGGTCTTCTTGGAGAGCCTTCCCTCCCAACCACCATCCGAGCTATTATTGACCTCGCCCAATTTAGGAAGGCACTAAAGCACCATCTTTTTCTCCTACACTACTCCCACACCAGCGATACATCACAACCCAACATATCCTCCACCCACCATAATGACACCACCAGCACACTCACGTCAGATTGACGCAACCACATCCAGCAAATACAACTGCCCAACCTGTAAACAGTGGTCCAAACTGTAAATAGTTCTCAGAGCATGTCGTATTGCCACAAACATACCCGTGACACAACAGCTCAGATTGCATATAATTACCCTCGCTTGAAACCCAAGTTACAATACCTGTTCTCTGTAAAGTACATTGCAGGTTTCTGCCTGCATTGTACAAATTGATGTTACCTGTAAACCACGCAGTATAGAAATGATTTAAATAAATAAATAAAAATAAATAACTCTGTCTCCGTCTCGGCAGCCTTGTCAGTCATGGGTTTGCCAAAGAGGTTCTCTCCTTGGCATGGGACATCGACCAATTTGACCTGAACCACTGCTTGAAGTCGGACGACTGAAGCCAAGCTTGGCAGCATGAACCGATGTCCACCGAAGCTATCCAGGCCGCCGACTCGAACCCATTCATAGGCTGCTCGAGACATGAATTTGGAGCACTCACGGACCGCCTTGGCCAGGTTCCTTGAAGAGACCAGCCAAGAACCTTCGCCAGGTCTCTCAGGTACATGCTCATGTACAGCTAGTAAGCCTGGATGTGGAAGATGAGCATTGAGCCCTGATAGCACTTTCTGCCGAGGGCATCCAAGGTGCGGGCCTCCCTGCCGGGAGGCACCGAGGAGTGCATCTTCTGGCATTTCAGCCAACGCATGACCGACTCCACCACCATGGAGTTATGCGGCAGCTGTGACTTCTGGAAGCCCGGACTCCAGCGGACGCAATACATCGAGTCAAGCCGTTTGCTCACCACTGGCACAGACACCAGTGTCTCCCACATTTGAAGCATGAGCCGTTCCAGGATGGGAAGAATGGGCACTGTGAGCGATTCCCACAGAAGGGCCTCGTATTGGAGGATTTCCAACTCATCCACCTGAGGGTCCTCCTCCGACTCGGTCGGGAATGCCAGGGCCTTAGACATGTCTTTGACAAAGTCCAGGAAGCCCATGTTCTCGGGCGGGGACGGCCTTCGAGGCTCCAAGACAGGAGAGTCAGAAGGGACATCTCGGTGGTGACAGGTATTGGGGGACAACTCATTCTCCTTCTCCCACTCGGAGTAGTCCATTGAGAACTCGCCGGGGATGACTGCAGTCCCGTTGAGAGGGAGTCGAAGCGCTACATTGACCGAAGATTGACTGGAGGCCGAAGAACTTCGAGGATCGGCTCGGCCTCTGGGGATGTCTTGGATGTCGAGGGCCTGGTGGTCGGAGCGGATGAACCGGACATGCCGGACAACAGTGCCCGCTGCTGGTCCACGAAGCAGAGTCACTTCAGTGTTTTGGACTCGAAACATGCCATGTCATTTGGGGATTCTCTTACCACATTTGCTGCATCTTCGTCAGATAAGTACTGTTTTTATGTTCAACAAAGCAATAATAAAAATGATTAAAATGGAGCACTTCACTTTGTGAATCGAATCACTTTTCTTTTCAATGTTTAATGCTCCGAAATTCTTGCATATGTTTTGGAGACTTATTTTGTTAGTGCCTTTTTCTTGGTAGCCTCCCATCAATATATATGTATTTTTTGGCTTTCCAATTTCTTTTGGGACACCCTTTTCAGTCCATGAAGGCAGACAAACTGCGATCCAGGACTGCCATTCTGTACTCCAGACCAGAAGGCTCCACAGCCTTCAGCGTGGGCACCGAGGGACTCTGGCCCGACGCCGGCTCCCCCGAAGGGGAATCCTCAATGAGGATAGTGTCTAGGAACCAAGGTAGGTCTACGGTCGGATTCTTCCGGGGGACTTTTGCAGGCCGCTCCTTCTCTGATGTCTTGGACAACAGTCTCGGACTGCGGGTCTGGGTCCGGGCCCGGGGAGGCCCCAGCTGATCAGCACCATCCAAGGACACCGCCTTCAAGGGTTTTTTCTTCTTCTTGGGTTCCCTCGAGGGAGACCCCCTTTCCAAGGTCCCACGACGAGGTTCGGGCTCGGAGTGTTCCGCCAGAGATGTTGAGGCCGCAGACGAGGCGCTGGCTTTCAGAGGCATCGGGGGGACTCGGAGAAAAACTTATCATGCTGCTGCTGGCAGCTCTTGAGGGCCTTGCTGGACATCCTCTTGCAGAGACCACAGGCTACCGGGTCGTGGTCTGGCCCGAGGCAGCGAAGACAGTTGTCATGTGTGTCGGTCAAAGACATGATTTTGGAGCATCGATCACACTTCTTAAAGCCACTGGTAGCCATGGGGGAAAAAGTACCCCTGCGAGGTCGAAGACTCCAGGCTGCCAGCGGGAGAAAAGAGAGAGCGAAGACACCAGAAAAGAAAAACAACAAAAGACTACCAAAATAAACCAAACCCAATGCTGAGGCACCGAGGTCAGTAGGCAGGAAGATACCGAAGGCGAGTGTGATACCGGAGGCGAGTGTGAAACTCAGTGAGAGAAAAACAACTTTTTCCTGGGACAAGCCAGACAACATCTGAAGGACTCCGCGGAAAAAAGGAGACTGAGCAAGATGGCACCCTTGGGCGGGAAGGGGACTACGCATGCATGGTAGCATTCCCAAAGGCTTTCTTTGAAAGCTGGGGAAATGCTCCGCACGGGCTCCGTTGGTGCCGACGTCACCCCATATGTGAGGACTGACTTCCTGCTTGTTCCTGAAGAAAGGGCGTGCCTGACACCATCTAAGCGGACCTAGAATCTTCTGAACACTGCTGGACCAAAGCAAAAGGGCCCCAGCAACCAGATCTCTGCTAACCAAGGCCTCTATGTTGAACACTAAAGCCGAATAAAGGATCTTTGCCTCGACCTTATGGTCTTGTTGATCACAGAGAGCAACATCCTCTTCCACCTGGTTCACTTTGTGACTGCTGTCACCAAGGTGTTCACTTTAGAAAAACCAAGCCACTGTCCATTTCAGTCTGTGGAAGGGCATACAACCTGCCTATGACCTGGCTTGACCCTCCCCAGCAGTCCATCTGGAAATTCCCTTCCCGCCTGCATGATGTGCTTAACTGTCAGAGGGAGGGGAAAAGGCCCTAGAAAGGTGACACATTCCTTCTAAATTGGGATTCCCTTCTACCTTTTCCTCCACTGGCACCTCTGCAAGCAGAGAGCAGAGGAAATCTGAGCAATCAGGTAAGATAACTCTTCCCCCATACAGAAGAGGCAAATGACCTAGGAGTCATCCTTCTCAACCAGAGAGAGTTCCCCTTCCTCCAAACTCACATTGCTGAGAGGAAATTTGGGCTCCACCTCCACCTTGTCAGCCTCTGGGTAGGGAGATCCAGAGAGCACCATCAGAGCCTTGGGACTCCCATCCTTCACCCTCATGGAAAGGCAAACACAATTCTGCAGGAGCTTGCGAACATAAGCAGGATCACAGAAGAAGCTGCACAGTCGATTCTCCCCAGGCTGCCTGAAGGAGGAGGCATGCTGCATAAAGCCCCAGAAATCTTGAGGCACCCCTGCCAAGAAGCCAGGAAGAGCCAGAGCCCCCCAAAGGGACTCCCCTGGTGCCTACTATTACTAGGAGAAATGCCAGAGGACCTCCAATTCAGCCCCCAAGGCTATGGAAGTTTGCAAGTTGGGTCAAGGGTTTAATGCATCCAAAGAAATGGTGACCGTTACCACAGCTTAAGCAGGGTGGGAATCATTAAGGGAAGAATAGCCCCAAAAGGCCTTGATGCATTGGTGAGGTCGGGGGGAGGGGGGTGTCTCACTCATGCCTCTAAGGAGGGGAGTCCCCTGGATCAGCCTCACATGCACTGCACAATTCCAGGGCACACGCCACAGGCAGATGGACCAAGAAACTGATCCCCCTATAGGTAGAGCCAGAGCTGAAGGCGGCCATATAGCGCGTCAGGCTTGATTTTCATGACTTTGGTGGATGAACCGAAGCCTTCGAGCACTGGCGGTGACCTTAATGGAGGAGCTGCAGTAGGCTGTGTGCTCAGTTTTGGGTGTCTCCTGCAACTTTTAACCTGAACAGACCTCTCTCTAAGAACATGAGCCAGGATCCCTCCACCCCCTCCTTTCCCATCAGTCAGGCTGAACAGTGATTGCGCTAACTGGGAAGCCCACAATGTCAGCTCTCAAGGAGCCTTCAGCAGCACCAACTCTGGGGAAGGAAGGTGAAAAAATGAAAAAAAAAATAAAGGAAGAAAAAGAAGGAAGAATGCTGGACCTTAGGCCTCTCAGGCTGCCCTGTCTCCCTAACGTGGACTCAACCTGCCTTCTCAGGCTGTCCAAAGAACCTCCTCTTCTATCTAGGGGTGCTCCACCATAGGGAACCCACAGAATGCTCTAGAGCACAGGCTCAATTGGGCTGGTATACCATGGGATGGCTGCCCAGAAGCCACAGGGACCAAACTCCACTACTCAACCAGAAAATGCAGCCCTCAGGCTGGGGTCCCAGGAGTAAAACTGCAAGCAAATACCAGTTGCAACATTGCTGGAGACAAATACTGAAGGGTGCCCCAAGCTGCACCAATCCTAATGCCAATGATGATCACTGGAACATTCTAGTTTTTCTCTGTCTCCATCATCTGCTGGCAGGGGAGCATCACAGACTTGTCCGGACTGGTCTAGCAGGATGAACTGGAATAATGACCCTAAATGATAGGGGTACATAAAGTGTGGGATGGCAGATAATAGGTATTGTACAATTTTTGGCAGAATTTAAAAGAAATATGCAAAGTGACTCTGACGAAGGAAGTTCAGACCAATCTAACTCTAGGAAACTCTAGGTTGGGAGAAACTCATGACACATGCCATCAAACCTGGACGAAGGAGCCAGTGCTGAGATTGGGCCTCTGCCAAAGAAAGGAGCCATGGCTGGGGATCTGGGCCCAAAATCCACCAGGGATATAAAGAGGGAGACAAACTGGGTGGGAATAAAGTAGAAAGCAACAAATGACCAAACAAAGAAAATAAGAAAATCCTGAACAAAAAAAAGCATCAGACAGCTATAACAAATATTCCCTTGTTCCTGAAAGATTTGGCTGGTGAATAAGGCAGTCATTCTAGAAACCTTATTTGCAATTTGGATGTCCAGAAATGTGCATGTGGACATTCAAATTCAGAAGATGCCCCTAGAATCATTTTACACAGCTTGGTTAGAGATGCCCCTGGCATTGGGACGTCCAAGTAGGCAGGAGATGTGGCAGAGGTGTAACTGGGGCGGGATGATGAACGTAGATGTCCCCAATCAATTTCAGGAACCTTAAGGACATCTGTGACCTCATCCAACTTTAGACCTCCTCCAGGGAAGAATGAGCAATGGGAAAAGGCTTGTTTGAGCCCAAAAACATCTGGAGGGTGTACAGAATGTAGCATTTCACTATCTTAAGTATGCTCCCCACAATCACAAGTGTTTTATATTTGCACCAGCGCTGATCATCTTGTACATCCTGATTTTGGATACTATGCCAGGGACATCTTTGTAGATGCCCCCGCAGAAGTCTGTAACGGGCACGTCCTGTTTGTGAAATAGTGTCTAAACTTGGACATGCCTAAATAGTTTTTGGATTTTCTGGTTTGAACGTCCCAGACTGCACTACAACAACCTTTGGAAAATGTGCCTTCATGTTGGCAAAAAAATTAATTTCCACCTCTAAGGAAGACAGATTAAAAAAAGAGAAATAAGAACATAAGATATGCCATACTGGGTCAGACTAAGGTCTATCAAGCCCAGTATCCTGTTTCCAACAGTGGTCAATCTAGGTCATAAGTACCTAGCAGTTTCCCCAAAAGACACAGATTCCTCAATGCTTGTATTGGGTCAAGCAGTGATATCCCAGGACCCTTTTTTTTTTTTTTTTTTTTTTTAGTTTTATAAGTTTTTATTAGCAACTTTTTCATATACATTATCAACTTTGCCATAACATTACTATCAACCATCGCCCGTACATCAAACACTTCCTCTCCATGTACATTGCTATCATCCTATCAACTTTTTACAAACAGCAAACCATTCCTGTCACTGCTCATACCATAGGGCTAGCTATCAGCTTGCACAGAAATCCATATCTGCAGTCCCCCCATTTTCATACCCCTGTGTAGTCCTAAGGCCATGGCATACACACTGGATACTGGACAATCTGATTCTCCACAATCACATTGTACAGAATAGCATTACCCTGCCCCGTTCTACTATCCCTTACACCCCTTAAACTGGCAAGGTTCATTCCTCTCTAACCCCCTAGTCTCCCTCCCCACCTCCCCCCCCAAACCCTCCCTCCCCCCACCCTCCCTCATGTAGCCATTTCCAAACCCCCGCCCACCGCTTCTCAACTTGTTCCCCTCTTCCCCCTCTCTCCCCCGTCATTTTATACATTGCATATAGGAAAGACACTCGTCCTGCAAAACTAGCTATGGAAGGCAGATTCGGTCGGTCGCTTCCAGTACCAGGCTATTTCACTCCGTGCCGCTGTCACGCAATACCAAATGATTCTCCAGTCTCCTTCCCACCTCCCATCCGGTTTATGCAGAAGACACATCTCAGGACCAAACACAATACTCGCCCCCACCATTTTATTAATGCACTCCCCTATTTTGCGCCAATACTCTCTCACTACTGGACACGTCCACCACATATGTAACCAAGAGCCCCGCCCCCCACACATCCGCCAGCACTCATCCGTCTGACGCACTCCTGCCCTAAACAATCTCTCCGGTGTGAGGTACCAGCGAGTCAACACCTTATAGGCATTCTCTCGCAGGGATGTGGCAATAGAAAACCTAGCTGCACCCATTACTATCACCTCCCATTCGTCCACCCCCCACTCTACCCCTAAATCCTTTTCCCACTCTTCCATATACTTCAGCTTCCTTTCCCCTCTGGCAATCAGGCCTCTATAAATCCTAGAGAGCATCCCTTGTTGCCCCATGGAGCCTAAACAGGCCCCTTCGAACCACTCTCCTCCCCCTCTGCCCACCTGCTCCCGTCCCTTTATTCGAATCATCACCGAGCACATCTGCAGATACGCGAACCTATCCGTCTCACCTAGGCGGTATAAATCACGCATTCCCTCAAATTCTCTGCACTGTGTCCCGACCACTAGCTGGGAAGCCTGGGTCAGGCCCGCGCCTCCCATCTCCGGAGTACTGCCGCCTTCGGGCCTATGCCTTCCGCACAACAGGCCTGCAGGGACATGGTTGGCGACCATTTCTTTTCTCCCACCAACCGCCGCCTATGCCTTCTCCACACCTGCAGCGTATGTCGCACTATCGGATTCTGACCTCTGTCTCCTCCCCCCTCCCATACGATCCGTTCTAATTCCCCTGGGCGGTACCCGTCCACCTCCATCCTGACCCACTGCTTATAGGGTTCACGCATCCACGCATAGACGGCTCGCAATTGCGCTGCCGCATAATACAAACTAAAGTTGGGGATCCCCATCCCCCCCTCACCCACCGGCACCTGCGTCGTTCTGGCCGCTACCCGTGGCCTCTTCCCCCCCCAGATAAATCTCTCTACCTGTTGCTGTACCCGCCGTAATGCTCTTCTCTTCGGGGTATCGGTATAGGCAATACTTGAAAGAGGAATAGAAACTGGGGCAGAAGCATCATCTTCACCGACGCCACCCTCCCAAACCACGAATAATACCCACGACTCCAGCCCTGTAATCGCTCCTCCACCCGCGCTACCAGTTTATGATAGTTCAACGCATATAAGGCCTCCAAATTCCTCCCCAGCTGTACTCCAAGGTAGCGAATCGACGACTGCGCCCATTTAAAGGGAAAACACCGTTGCCACTCCCGTTGCTCCCCCTCCTCACCTACTATTCTTAATATCTCTGATTTCCCCCAATTAATCCGAAAACCCGCCTTCTCACCGTATTTCTGTATCTCACTCATCACTGCCTGTAACGTTTCTCTGGGTTTCGTGATAGTCAATAAAATGTCATCTGCGAAAAGGGAGATTTTGTATTCCTGACTTCCCACCCGAACCCCCGCCACCTCGTCGGGATTGGCTCTCAACCTCGCCGCTAAGGGCTCGAGGGAGAGCGCAAATAATAACGGGGATAGTGGGCATCCCTGCCGAGTCCCTCGTTCCAGTGGAAAGAACTCTGAATAACCTCCATTTACCCGTACACATGCTTTTGGGCTATAATATAGAGCCCCTATCCATTGCACAAATCCTGGCCCAAACCCCAATTTTCCCAATACGGAGTATAAAAATGACCAAGACACTTGGTCAAAGGCCTTTTCAGCATCCAATGAGACCAACAGAGTCTCCCTCCCCTTCTGTTGGGCCGACCAAATTACATTCAGCACTTTCCGTATGTTGTCGGCCACCTGTCGGCCCGGCACAAACCCCGCCTGATCGGGATGTACCAGTTTTCCCCAAATGCTTATTAAGTCTAGTAGCCAGCACTTTTGCCAGCAACTTCGCATCTACATTTAATAAAGAAATGGGCCGGTATGACGCACACTCCTGAGGATCCTTCCCTTCCTTATGGATGAGGGTAATACCAGCCCATCCCATGGTCTCCGCTAATTTCTCCCCCCTGCGTGGTCCATTAAACACCTTAATCAACGGCTGCACTATCTGGCTGCTAAACTGTTTATAGAAGCGCGCCGTTAGGCCGTCGAGCCCCGGGGCTTTGCCGGCCTTTAACTCCTTAATGGCCTTCAAGACTTCCTCCGGTTGGATTTCTCTATCTAGCCCTTCCTGCTCATCCGCCGTCAATACCGGGAGCCCAGCTCCTCTCACATACTCCAAAGTATCCTCCCGCGACCCCACCTCACGAGCCTTATACAAATTGCTATAGTAGGCCACGAATTCCTCTCTAATGCGCCGAACATCTCGCACCCCTGCCCCCTTGCTCTTAATCTGAGAGATCCTATTCCACTCTCTTCTCTTCTGCAACTGCCTCGCGAGATATCTCCCCACTTTGTTACCCCCTTCAAAGTATCTCTGCTTCATCAATTGTAGGCGAAACTGTATCTTTTCTGCCTCTATTGCATTAACTTTGGCTCTGAGTTCCAAGACTGTCCCACTATGCCGTCTTCCCCCCTCTTGCATATCCCTCTCCTCCGCCTCGCGAAGTTGTTGCCGCAACTGCTCCTCACATGCTGCCCTCTCCCTCTTAATACGTGCCCCCCACTTAATGAACACCCCCCTTACCACTGCCTTAAAGGCATCCCAGATCACTCCCTCTTTTACTTCTCCTCCCCCATTCTGCCCAAAATACTCTGGAATTAGACTCCGTACTTCAGTTACCACCCTTGCATCCTCCAACAGACCCTCATTCAATTTCCAAAATTGTCGTCCCTTATCTTCCCCTGCCACCCGCACTTGTACCACCACTGGGGCGTGATCGGACCAGGTAATCGGTTCTATTTCCCCTCCCGTGATCCTCCCCGCTAACTCCTTCCCTACCCATATTGCATCCAATCTAGAATACGTCCCATGCGCTGCTGAGTAGAAGGTGAATTGCCTTCGGCCCGGATGAAGCATCCTCCACACATCAATCAAATCATTCTCCTGCACAAATTTCTGATAATACTTCCTATCCTTCCCCCTCCCTTCTCGGTGGCCCGTCGTGTCTCTCCCCACCTCCCAGGCCAGATTGAAGTCCCCCCCACAAAGCATCACACCCTCCCCCATTACCGCTACCTGCTCTCTCAGATCTTTCCAGAACTCGGTTTGAGCTCCCGTAGGGGCATACACATTCACCACACAGAACCATTCCGTCCCCTGCTTCACTCGCAGCAAGAGATATCGTCCCCCTTTATCCCGGGATATCAGTTGGACCTCAGTTTGTGCTTCCCCCTTAACGAGGACTGCGACCCCGCCTTTCTTTTTCTCTTTAAAATTAGAAGCGAATAGGCGATGCTTATATCCCCTGGGTTGCACCAGTGCCTCATGCTGTTTCTGTAAATGTGTCTCCTGCAACATTACTATATCAGCATTGTGCCTCATTAATTCTTTATACAATTTCTGTCGTTTCCATGATGAATTTAATCCTTTAACATTCAACGTTAGTATTTTCAATTCCCCTCCTACTCCCCTTCCCCCCCTTCCATCCCGCTGGCTCTGCCTCTGCCCCCCTACCCCCCCTCCTCCCCCCTCTTCCCCCCCTCCTCCCCCCCCTTCCCCCAGACTTCCTCCCCCATTCCCCCCTCCCCCCTCCCCCCTCTCAGAAATCTCCGCTGTGGAGACTCGACTTCCATAACAGCGACTCCTTCCACCTCCCCACCAGATCTTCCCCCCTTAGCCCCCCTTCACCCATCCCCCCGTACTCCTCCCGCTCTCCCCGCTATCCCTTCTCCCCCCTATCCCCCACCGCTTCCCTCCCCTCTAAGCACCTCTCTTCCCCCCCTGTACATTACCTACCGCTCCCTCCCTTCTCCCGGTATCCTATTACCCTATCCTCGCCCTCCCCCCAAGCCTGTCAACCCAGCATATTTAAAGATACCAGTCCTTTGGTGGAATATCACCGCTCAGCCAGTCTCTTGCTCTGATGCCGGACTCCGGTGACCCCCTTTAGACGTCCTGGCCAATCTCCTGCCGCTCGCCCTCTGCCATTTCGCACTCTCCATCTTTCCTGGTCTGGATTCCACGCGTGGAGAAGTAGTGGTGTTATCAATCATCTCAGGCAGCTGTTCTGCTCCCAGCTCTCGCAAGGCTTTCCAAGCCTCCGCGCTGGATCGTACCGTACGCGATCGCCCTTTCACCGTGATCAATAATCCAAATGGAAACAGCCACTTATATCGCAAGTCTGCTCTCCGCAGGTAGGCCGTTACTTCTCTGATCTCCCTCCGTCGTTGCAGCGTTCCCTGGGACAGGTCTGGATATAACTCCACTTTATGTCCCTCCCATTGGAAGCTTCTCAACTTACGGCTGGCTCCAAGCAGAAGTTCCTTGCTTTTGTAGGAGCTCAGGCATACTACTATGTCTCTGGGCCTATTGTCTCGTATTGGCCCCAGGCCTCTATGCGCTCGTTCTATGTTCAGGTGGGATACCTCCGCTTCCTTCCCATATCCAGCTTCCACCAGGAGGCTTTGGAATATCTTGTAGGCCACTTCCTCACTATTCTTGTACTTAGGCTCTTCCGGCACTCCTCGCACTCGGAGATTGCATCTCCGGGAGCGATCTTCGAGATCTTCGGCTTTGGCTTTAAGGGCCTCTTGCGTCGTCTGCAGTTCATCCCAGCTCTGCTGGAGCTGCGTCAGAGTCTCTCCTTGACTGTCCAGTCTAGTTTCAGCTTCATCCACTCGTTCGCCCAGCTCCAGGATGTCTTGGCGCATCGTCCGCACGGCCTCCATGATCTCATTTTTCACCCCACACATCTCCACCTTCAGTTCTTCCTTTAACTCGAGAAGCCACTGCTTAATCTGTTCCGCTGCTGTCAAGCACTCCTCGCCACTTTCACTCGCTCCCGGGCTGTGTGGGGTTTCCTTCTCTGGTTTGCCAGATTTCTCTCCCCTTCCTTCCCTCCTTTAGACGTAGCATAGGGGGACCTGAATTCAGCTAATTTCTTTTTCATCAGGCCCTCTTTTTTGGCACTTATTTTCTCCATGATAGGTCTGAGCCCTGCACCCCCAGCCGACTACCGGGCCTGCACTCTGGGCTCACCTCCTTCCGTTTGCTCTTGGATGAGGGGAGCGGCTAGGCGTTATGCCCGGACCTCCACCACAGCTGATGCTCTTCCCGGGTGATATCTGGCTTTTGAAGAGCCTCCCGGAGGGCCCACTGCGACTCCTCACCTGGCTGGGGGCCACTTCTCCCACTGCTTTCCTCTGTCTGTAGGTGGCAGCCTGGCTCAGGTTTTTGCCACTGCACTGCCCCCACCACGTGGCCGACTGCACTCCTCCGTTAAAGCTGAGCACCACAGCGTTGTGCAGGGAGGTTTTATTGTAGCCTTGCTTTCAGCTCTCCCCGACTACAGCAGGCTGCTCCCTGGACGGAGTGCTCCTCTGCTTCTGCCGCTCTCTCAGCCCACCTCCCGGCGAATTCCGCTTTCTCGCGGTCGGCTCACCTCCGTTGGGCCGCACTTCCCACGCGGTGCCTAGCTGCCGCTCCGGCGGCGCGTTCAGCGTCCCGCTCTCTCGGGTCTCCGGTGAGGTTGGGCAGCTCTCCCTTAGCCTCTCCCGCTCTCCTTTTCGCCCCAAACAATGCCCGTAGGGGCTATCGCCACTTTAATAAGCTCATTGGTGGCGGAGCTCCCGCGCTACGCCGCCATTCAGGTGGATGACGTCACCGGAAGTCTCCCCAGGACCCTTTTAATAATGGTTTATGGACCTTTCCTCTAGGAACTTGTCCAAACCTTTTTTAAACCCAGCTACACTAACAGTTTTTACTACATCCTCCGGTAACAAATTCCAGAGTTTGATTACACGTTGACTGAAAAAATATTTTCTCTTATTAGTCTTAAATAGTTTACCCTGTAGCTTCATTGCATGTCCCCTAGTCTTTCTATATTCTTATGAGATATTAAAGGTTTGAATGTATCTCAGAATGAATAAAGGCATCAGGATATGCTAGGGAGATAAAGTTTCTAGATGAAATAAAAGATTGCTTCATGGAGCAGCTGGTTCAAGAACCAACACAAAGGGACGCTATTATAGACCTAGTCCTTGGTGGCATGCAGGATCTGGTGCGAGAAATAACATTGTTGGGGGCACTTGGCAATAGTGATTATAACATGATCACATTTGATTTAATAAATGGAGTGGGGACAGCAAAGAAATCCACTGTACTAGCACTTAACTTTCAAAAGGAAGACTATGATAAAATAAGGAAAATGGTTAAAAAAACTAAAAGGAGCAGCTGCAAACATCAAGCGTGGGTGCTGTTTAAAAATAATAACTTCAAAGCCCAAAACAGATGTATTCCATTCTTTAAGAAAGGTAGAAGGAAGGCCAAACAAATGCCAACATGGTTTAAAGATGAAATCAGAGAGGCTGTTTTAGCTAAAAAACATCCCTAAGAAAATGGAAAAAGGAGCCAAATGACGAAAACAAGAAATAATACAAACACTGGAAAGTTAGATTCAAGAGACTGATAAGGTAGACAAAGAGAGAATTTGCAAAGAAGCTTGCTGTGGAAGGAAAAACTCAAAAGCTTTTTCAAGTATATTCATAGCAAAACCCTATGACTGTCAATTAGACCATTAGATGACAAAGGAGTGAAAGATGGCAGTTAGGGAGGACAAGGCCATAATGGAAACACTGAATGAATTCTTTGCTTCGATCTTTACTGAAGACAATGTAGGGAAATGATGTATCTGAGGAACTGAAACAAATCTCGATAAACCCGAAGATGTAATACAGCTATTTGATAATTTAGAGTAGCAAATCATTGAACCGGATGGCATACATCCCAGGGTGCTGAAAGAATTCAAAAATGAGATTGCAGACCCACTACTAGCAATCTGTGAACTATCACTAAAATTATCTTTAGTACCTGAAGAATGGAGAGTGGCCAATGTAACACCAATTTTTAAAAAGGGTTCCAGGAGTGTTCGAGGAAACTACAGACCAGAGATCCTGACATAAGTACTGGGAAAAAAGCACCATTACTCACCTGTAGCAGGCGTTCTCTGGGATCAGCAGAAATCAGTCCTCACATATGGGTGATGTCACCGATGGAGCCTGCGGGGGAATGCTTCCCAGCTTCCATAGGAAGCTTTCGAAAGGTGCTCCATGCATGTGTGCCAGTCTTCCCTTACCTCAGTATGATGACATAGCTTAATTAAGCCAAAAAATAAAACTCCATGGGGAAGAGGAAGGCTATTGAGGCCTGATTCCTGCTGATCCCGGAGAACACTTGCTACAGGTGAGTAGCTACGTTTTCTCTGGGACCAAGCAGGAAATCAGTTCTCACATATGGAACTCCCTAGCTACAGGCTACTGAAAAAAACTGTAAAAGGCCCAACGGGGAAATCAGAAATATGAACCGAGAACAAACAGCATGAGCGATCACTGAAAGGTTCCGAGAGTCAGCGTCCAACTGGGACATCAACATCAGATCGACTCTACATTAGCCTGGATAGATAGAAGGGCCAGTGGGAAGGAGTTGCTTCAATTCCCAAAGAGATACCAGAGTACGGCTTGGTCAAAGTTGCTGTCACACCAGGAATCTCCATCTAGACAGCAATAGGCTGTGAAGATGTGGACTGAAAACTACATAGCAACTTACAAATCTTCGCTGTGGAGTCTGAGTGCAAGTTGGCCACCAAAGCAGCCATAGCTCAGACATTGCGAGTCGTGACATGGTATTCCAACATCAGCCCACCCTGAGCGTAAGCAAAGGAGATGCAGTCCGCCACCCAAATGGACAGGGTGCATTTTATCACTGCCATCCCCAGCTTACTGGGCCAAAGGAGACAAAGAGCTGAGAGGAGCGGTGATGAGCTTTCATCCTCTCCAGGTAGAAAGTCAGTGCTCTCTTATAGTCCAAGGGGTGCAATGAGGCCTCAGCTCTGTTGGCATGAAATCTTGGAAAGAAGGTGGGTAACACCACCGATTAATTGAGATGAAAAGCAGAAACTACCTTAAGTAGGAATTTCAGGTGAATTCAGAGACCTACCCTGTTCTTATTTAACCTGGTGTACCATGGATGCGCCACCAGTGCTTGCAATTCGCTGACTGTGCGCCGAAGAAAGCATCACCAGAAAAATAACCTTTAGGTAAGACACTTCAGCGGGCAGGATCAAAGTGACTCGAAGGCGGGTGTGAGGAGCTGTCCAAGCACCATATTAAGGCTCCACACCACCGGGGGTGGTTTAATGGGGAAGAGGGATAGTAGGAGACCTCGTATAAAGGGACCCACTAAGGGGTGAGCAGAGATCAGTTGATCAGCTATGGGCCACAGCACTCAGATACACTCTGACCGAGTTGGATTTTAGACCAGAGTCTAACAGGAGGAGAAGATAAGACAAAACTGACTCCAAAGAGCAGGAGAAGGGGTCCAGAGACTTGTTCTCACACCATACAGAGAACCTGCACCATTTGGGAGGAGTAGCTTAGTGGTTGGGGCAATGTACTTCAGACCGGAAGGTCGGGGGTTCAAATCCCACTAGAGGACAGCAACCTTGGGCCAGAAGGACTGGGGTTTCTAGTCCCACAGATGCTCCTTGTGGTCTTGGGCAAGCCACTTAACCCTCCATTGCCCATGTTCCTTGTAAGTATTAGTGTATGTCACTGTTCCCTCTAAGCTGTGCACGTGTGCGAGCGCACACACCTTGCCGAGCGAGCGCACATACTTTACAAAAGAGCGCACAAAAATTACGGTTCTGATTCTGATAGAAAACAACACGTTCGATGCAGTTGTATCAAAGCAGAAGCCTGCAACCTTTTCATCCAAACACCATTCCTGTAACAGTTCATAAACTGCTGCAGCTTGATTCTTGCCCGTTCCTGATGTCAGTTTTGGTACACCAAGAAGTTGTGTTTCTCCAGTGGAGACAGCCGTTATCAAAACTGGAAGGCGGTCAACAGATGTGGTTGAACAGAGGAGAGATGGCAATAACTTGCTATCCCAATGCACAATGCATGTTTTGCCTTCGGCTTTGAATGCGTTGTGCAGGTCCGTCCATTGTTGCTGACAGTGCTTTTCTCTATGGCGCTTGACGCTGGAGCGGCTGATATTGAGCTCCCCAGGATAATGTCCCAGACTTCTGGCGGTTTCAGCTACCACAAACAGAGCATTGCGATCCATTGTCCCTGTCCGATCCAGGGCTGCTGTACGCTCTGGGGTCCAGACATTGTTAGGTCGAAACTGCTTCGTTTGTGGAGTTGCTTTCTTCTGTCCGTTATCTGAATACGCAGATGTCGACGAGTCTTCACCTGACTCTGCTGAGGAAGAAGATCCTTCCAGCTGAACTTGGCTTGTAGTTGCCTCGGCTTCGGCAACATGTTTTTGTCTGCGCCTTTTCAGTTCTTCTTCTCGCTGTTGCGATCTTGCTTCCGTGTTGGCCAGTTTCTTGTCCATCGCGCACATTGAGCCACGGCGCCCTGGTTCTCGTTGCGCTATTAAGAATTCTTTGTCTTCTTGAATATGAATTAAAGACATTGCATTGGCATGCACCACATCAAATAGGTTTTTCATTGCAACCTGGAATTCTTTTTCATTTGCCTCTTGTTTCCCTCCTCTCCCTTTGTTTTTCTTCAAACGTTTCCACTGATTGAAGCCTGGCCTTTTCCCAGTAAGCTTCTACTTCACTTGTTACAATAGATGCACTTTCACTAACGCCTTTGTTTAATGTCATATGGTGATGTAAAAATACACTTAACACTTGCTCCTTGCTGGGGAGCTTGGCCCCCAGAATTGTGGTGGACATTTCTTCAATGAGATAAAAACCACGTTTTTTCGCCATCTGAAAAGAATAAAGATACAAAGATAATAGTACAATGTCTTTGCCACCTCTCAGAGACGAGATTAGTTCAAATATGATGCAATCAAATGTAATCAGCGTGGAACTGAGTGGATGATACAAGATGATGCAACATTTCGTCATCTGCTCCCAGGGGGAAATCTCAAGACTTGTTGAGCCACCCCTAAATATTATTTGATTGGCTTCAAACTTTGTACACAGTGTTTTCTACCTAAATGGAACCAGAATCAGGCCAGGGAGCAAAGGAATTCAGGAATTCATTTTTATGGACCACCCGTACATACTCTATTCTGCCGTGTAGTCAAATTTTAAAGTATATAACTCCGAGTGTCGTTATGTGGCGCACAAAAATTTAACCTTCCTTCAAAAGCTGCACAGCTGATATTTTATGCGCACACAGCCTACAGAAAATTAGAGGGAACATTGGTGTATGTGTCTCATATCCCCGCGTGTTAAATGTATCCCCCAATTGTGCTGTGACCGCTTTGATTGAAGGATAAGGCGGTATACAAAACTGTCTAAATAAAATAAAAATCTTAAAAAGAATCGGACCAAAAACATATCCCTGCAGCACACCACTGGTAACCTCCTTCTTCTTAGAATGAGCTCCATTTACCTGTACTCTTTCGCCTCCCACTCAACCAGTTTCTAACCCAGTCAGTCACTTATGGTCCATCCTTAGGGTGCTCAGTTTGCTTATAAGTCAAAGGTTTTACTGAAATCTAAGTACACCACATTTAGGGCTCTCCCTTGGTCACCCAGTCAAATTTTTGTTAGTGATATTGCAGAAGGGCTGTTGGGTAAGGTTTGCCTCTTTGCAGATGATACCAAAATCTGCAATAGAGTAGACACACAGGAAGGAGTAGATAGCATGAGGAGGGATATAGCTAAGCTTGAAGAATGGACAAGAACTTGGCTGCTGAGATTTAATGCTAAAAAATGAAAGGTCATGCTTTTGGCCTGCAAAAATCAAAGGGGGCGAAGTATTTCTCTCTATGAAAGAAGAGAGGGACCTGGGCGTGACTGTTTCTGATTATCTTAAAGTGGCTAGACAAGTAGAAAAGGTGGCGATGAAAGCCAAAGGATGCTTATTTCTTTATTTCTTTAACTGTATTTATATACCACCTAGTCCTTAAATCAAGGTGGTTTACATTGAACTCAGTCGATTACATTGTAACTATACGACTTTCATTCAACTCTGTAAATTGTATACATTATAACAGTCTAGGAAGGGATGTACATGGAGGGAAAGCATAGTTACTCACCTGTAACAGGTATTCTCCGGGACAGCAGGAATCAGTCCTCACATATGAGTGACATCGGCACTGACGGAGTCCTCACGGAAGCATCCCCCCAGCTTTCAAAGAAACCCTTGGGAGATGCAACCACACATGTGTGGTCCCCTTCCCGCCCAAGGGTGCCATCTTGCTCAGTCAGATGACATAGCTAAAAGACGACAAAAATAAAAGATGGTAAAGGAGCAACTCCAAGGGGAGGAGGGAGAGTTATGAGGACTGATTCCTGCTGACCACAGAGAACACCTGTTACAGGTGAGTAACTACGCTTTCTCTGGGAACAAGCAGGAAGTCAGTCCTCACATATGGAATTCCTCAGCTACAGGCTACCGAAAGCCCATAGCAAAAATAGGGGCTCCCCCACAGGGAGCCACATGTAGCAGTAATTTAGTCCGTGTACACAGACCACAGTAGGACCCCTGTGTCCGATGAGACCAGCACTCCGGTAGCCTGAACACAGAAGGGTCGGAGGGTAGGTATTGCCTAAACCCCGAAAAGGTTACGGAGCACAGCTTGGCCGAAGGCACTATCCCATCGGGACTCTCTTTCCAGGCAGTAATGGGCTGCAAAGATATGGACTGAAGAACAGGTGGCGGCCCGGCAGATGTCCACCATCGGGACAGAGCGCAGATTTGCCACCGAGGTCACCATGGCCCTGACACGGTGCACCATGACGCGGCCTTCCAGCGGGAGCCTCGCCTGCTCATAAGCAAGGGCGATACAGTCCACCACCCATGTGGAGAGTGTACGCATGGTCACCACCTTCCCCAGCCTACTGGGGTCGTAGGAGATGAAAAACTTGCAGTGGCCCTCAGTGCACTGGATGTAGAAGAACAAAGCCCTCTTACAGTTCAAGGTGTGATGGACCGTCTCCGCCTGACTGGAGTGAGATCTTGGAAAAAAGAAAGGGAGCACCACTTCCTGGTTGAGATGGAAGGGCGATATCACCTTCGACAGGAATTTGGGGTGCGTGCGAAGCACCACTCTGTTCTTGTAGAACCTGGTATAGGGCGCCTCCGCCACAAGGGCCTGAAGCTCGCTAACTCTGTGAGTGGAGGTAAGTGCAACCAGGAAAGCCATCTTCCAAGAGAAGTCCCATTCGGTTGCCAGAGGGCGAACTGAGGGCTTCGATAAGAGCAGGCCCCGAAGAAAACGGGTCACCAAGGGATGGACCGAGAGGGGCTTACCATCCACCGGATGGTAGTGCACCTCCAGGGCACAAAGTGCACTCGGACGGAGTTAGACGAGCCTGGACTGAGAGAGTTGAAAAGGTACTGCAACACCAGAGCCACCGGGCAGGAAAAAGGGTCAGCCCCGTATTCGGCGCACCAAACAGAAAACCTGCACCATTTGAAGGCGTAAGCTTTCCTAGTAGAGGCCTTGTGAGAGGCCAGCAGAATGTCTTCCACCTCAAATGAAAAGTTCAAAGGGGCTAGAGTCACTCTCTCAGCAGCCATGCTGTCAGCAATAGGGACCCTAGGTTGGGGTGCAGCAGAGAGATGCCCTCTTGAGATAGGAGTGCCGGGGCAGTCCCCAAGGGAATGGGGGTCTCCATCGTCAACTGTAGAAGCAGCGGGAACCATGGCTGCCTGGCACACAGAGGAGCTATCAGGAAGAGCAAGGCCCTTTCATGGAGGGTCCTGAACAGGGTCTTTGCGAACAGCGGCGTAGGAGGGAAGGCATACATGAGGCCTTCCGATCATGAGACCAGGAGCCTGTCCGCTGCCACCTTGGAGGGGTGGACCTGCTGGGAGCAGAAGCGTAACAACTGAAAGTTGTCCGGGCTGGCAAACAGGTCCATCACTGGTTCCCCTCAGAGCCGGAAAAGCTGACTGGCTACCCTGTGGTCCAGCTGCCACTCATGCGGCTGGAGAACTCTGCTGAGCCTATTGGCCAGCAGGTTGTCCTGGCCTGTCTGGTACACTGTCTGCAGGAGCATACCCTGTTGGCTTGCATATGAGCAGAAGACCAGAGCTTCCTGAGAAAGGGTACGAGACTCCATGCCCCCATTTGTTCACATAGAACATTGCCACCTGGTTGTCTGTCTGGACCAGCACTAGCTGGTGACACAGGTGGTGACAGAAGACCCTCAGGGCTAGGTGTATTGCTCGGAGTTCCAGGAGATTGATCTGCTGGGTGCTCTCGTCTGGTGACCAGTTGCCCTGGGTGTAGAGTGGGCTCCCCAGCCAAGCAGGGAAGCATCCATGGTGAGAACCCTTGAGGGGCTTGGGGCCTAAAAGGGCATGCCTGCCTTGAGATGCTGGAGAGACTGCCACCACACCAGAGAGTCTGCCAATTGGCGGGTCACAGAAATTCTGTCTCGGAGGCAGCCCGTGTCCTGAGACCACTGGTCCTGAAGACACAACTGCGCCGCCCTCATGTGGAGGTGAGGGTCGAGGGTGACGTGGACTGTGGAGGCCATATGTCCGAGGAGGCGCAGCAGACGCCGAGCGGGCACTGAGGGATGGTACTGTACATCACAGGCCAGAGTTCTGAGACGATTGGCTCGGTCCCTGGGCAAGAAAGCCTTTCATAGGAGAGTGTCAAATTTGGATATCTGGTATCAAAACCTGGGACAGGGGGTAGGAGTTGATCTAAGTCCGAAAGAGATGCTGGAGAACAGCCTGGCCAAACGAGGCATCCCGGCGGGCGCCCTTGTCTAAGCAATAATAGGCCACAAAGGTGTGGACAGAGGACCAGGTTGCAGCTTTGCATATTTCATCAATCGCCACCGAGCATAGATTTGCCATGGAGGCAGCCATTGTTCGCACATTGTGCGCTGTGACATGATCTGCAAGGGAAAGTCCTGCACGCTCATATGCAAAAGATATACAGTCTGCAGTCCATTTGGAGAGTGTAGTTTTGGAAACTGGAAGACCTAGATGATTGGAATCAAAAGCAACAAAATGCTGTTAAGCTTTCCTGTGCTGCCTAGTTCTTTGTAGATAAAAAGCCAAGGCACGTTTGCAATCCAGAGTATGAAGGATTTTTTCTGCACTAGAGGAATGAGATCTAGGGAAGAAAACAGGAAGGTAAACCGACTGATTTAAATGAAAAGGCAAAACCACCTTTGGCATAAAGTGAGGATGAGTCCTAAGGACTACTTTATCCATGGTGAAACCGTGTATAAGGAGGGTCAGCCACTAAAGCCTGGAGCTCACTGATGCATATTGCAGAAGTGAGGGCAATTAGGAAGGTGATCTTCCAGGAAAGAAACTTCAGAGACGTAGTGGCTAGGGGTTCGAAGTGTGGCTTCATAAGCTGTCCAAGGACAACATTGAGGTCCCATGCCACTGGTGGGGCCTAAAGTTGCCCAAGGACAAGATTCAAATCCCATGCCAAGGGTGGTGGCTTAATGGGCGGCTTTGCTAAGAGTAGGCCCCCTCATGAAGCACGCTACAAGCAGCTGAGACAGGTTATCCATCTAAGGGTATGTGAGATGCCGCAATGGCACTTAGGTGGACCCTTACCAAATTGGTTTTGAGTCTAGAGGACGAGAGGTGGAGGAGATATTCAAGTAACGCTTCCACGGGAATGGAAAAAGGGTTAAGATCCCTTTTTGAACACCAGATAGAAAACCTTCGCCACTTGAAGGCATAAGAACGACTTGTGGAAGGTTTCCTTGAAGCCAATAAGATATCTCTAACCTGTTGAGAGAGGTTACTGTCCTGGAGTTCTATTGTCTCAGCAGCCATGCTGTCAGATGTAAGGACTGTGGGTTTGGATGCAGCAGC
The DNA here is from genome assembly GCA_033557465.1 of Ichthyophis bannanicus. Lineage (NCBI taxonomy): Eukaryota > Metazoa > Chordata > Amphibia > Gymnophiona > Ichthyophiidae > Ichthyophis > Ichthyophis bannanicus. The sequence continues at coordinate 463,844,533 of CM066033.1, read as the reverse complement.
ATCCCGTTCTCCTGTGATTGGAAATCCAGGGCACATCCCAACTCTAGAGGTCTGGCTTGAGAGAGACGTAGAAGCAGTGGATACCATGTTTGTCCTGGCCAACGCGGGGCTATGAGGATCATGTAGCCCCTGTCTCTCTGGAGTTTGAAAAGAGTTTTGGGGATAAGGGGAATGGGAGGGTAGGCAAATAGGAAGTCCTGACCCCAGTGGAGGTGGAAAGCATCCATCGCCTGACTGTTCTGAACAGGTGTTCTGGAACAGAAGCGGGGAAGTTTGATATTCTGAGGACTTACAAATAGGTCTATATCTGGGGTTCCCCAGATTTGAAAAATTCGAGCAATGTGGTCCGCATGGAGAGACTACTCGTGAGGCAGTAATACTCAACTGAGTTTGTCTGCCAGCAGATTTTTTTTGCTGGGGAGATATACCGCTAGTAGGTGAATCTGATGGTGTATGGCAAAAGACCATAGATGTAGGGCTTCGCTGCACAACGCTTGAGAACCTATCCCACCTTACTTGTTCACAAAGAACATGGCTACCTGATTATCCGTCTGGACTAGAACTGTGTGGAAGCGAAGGTGGTCTTGGAACTCCCTGAGAGCATCGTGGATGGCTCTGAGTTCCAATAATTTATGTGAAGTCGTGCCTCCTGCTGAGTCCAGACCCTGAGTGGAGAAATTGTCCAGATGAGCTCCCCAACTCAATTTGGACGCATCCGTCGTCAGGGTAGATTGGTGTGGTGACATCTGAAAAGGTGACCCTACGAGGTGGTTTTCTGGCTATTGCCACTTTTGGAGAGTCGAGATGAGACGTGCAGAGATCATGATTCTGTCCCCCAGACAACCTGATGCTTGAGTCCACTGCGAAGCCAGGGTCCATTGAGCTGCATGCATATGCAGACGAGCATAGGGAACCACAGGTACAGTGGAAGCCATATGGCCCAGCAGTTGAAGCATTTCTCGAGCAGTTAGGAAAGATTTCATACATGCCTGAGAAGCTAGCTGAATGATTCGAGCACAACGGGCCTATGGTAGAAAAGCCCTAGACTGCTGTGTGTCTAGGAGAGCCCCTATGAACTCTAAGGTTTGAGAAGGGGTAAATTGGGATTTTGGAAGATTTATTACAAATCCCAAGTGTTGAAGAACCTGCATTGCACAGGAGAGAGCAGAGCTGGCATCTAGAGCTGTTGTTGCTCGGATGAGCCAGTCGTCTAAGTAAAGGAAGAAAAATATCCTTAGAGATCTTAGGAATGCAGCCACTACTGCCATGCATTTTGTAAAGACTCTTAGGGCAGAGGCCAGGCTGAAGGGTAGAACCCTGTATTGGTAATGTCTTCCCTGGAAGAGGAATCGTAGAAACCTCCTGTGTTCTGCGTGAATAAGGATATGGGAATATGCATCTTTTAAATCTAGAGAACAAAGCCAGTCCTGACTCTGGAGATAAGGGAGAAGAGTTCCGAGAGAGATCATCTTGAATTTCTCTCGGAGCAGATACTTGTTCAATTCTCTGAGATCCAGAATGGGCCAGTATCCTCCTGTCTTCTTTGGGATAAGGAAGTAAGGGGAGTAGAAGCCCAGGCCTTGCTGAGAGAGAGACACTTCCTCTATCGCACCCTGAGCGAGAAGGGTGGTAATCTCTTGAAATAAGAGAGTGGTGAGAGGAGGCCGAGAGCTGAACTCTCTTGGAGTAGATGGAGGGGGCATACTTTGGAAGTGAAGTTTGTACCCCTCTGCTACTATGGAAAGAGTCCAATGTTCTGATGTTATCTTGTGCCACCGTTGGGCAAAGTGACATAGTCTGCCTGGAATGTTGACTGGCTCTGGAATCTCCAGAGGTAGGGCAGCTAAGTTCACTAGAAAGAAGTCAAACACCTTGAGGAGGCTGAGTCTGTTGAGTTGGCTGATCCCTGGGGGTCTGAGCCTTCCTTTGTTGCTTCGGTTGCTGCTGTCCCTTTTGGGAAGTATGGACTGGACAATGCACAGTGTGGATTTAAGAAGGGTAAAACTTCTTTTTCTTGTTGAAAAAAGGCTTCTTTACAGCCTTTTTTTAGCTGGGTTGGCAGTGGTTCTAGAAAGTCTATTCTCGTATTCTAGCTGAGAAGCCTTGTCCTGCCAATCCTTGCCAGATTCTCCCCTTTGCAAGGAATGTTCCCCAGCTTATCTTGCACCCACCGTTCAAGATCGGATGCTTGTAACCAAGCAATCCAACGTGCACCGATACAAATAGCAGAAGTTCTGCTAATACACTCAAAGCAGTCAAAAGTTTCCCTATTCATAAATTTGGAAACATTCTGGGTATGCTTTACAAGTGTCAGGTAATCAGCCCTTTTGTCATCAGGGAGAAGAGGCGCCATTAGCTCTAAATCCTTAGCAACCTCTCTAAGGAACATACCCAGGTAGAGTATGTAAGAACTAATTCTGGCCAATAACATGGAGGCCTGAAAACATTGTCGACCAAAGGCATTGAGAGTTCTCGCCTCCCGGTCCAGAGGATTTGAGGGATGTGTCTTGGCACTTTTGATTCGATGCATTGCCGATTCCACCACCATGGAGTGGTGTGGTAACTGTCTCTTCTGGAGGTATCCAGTACATGATATCGAGCCTCCGAGAATGTGAAGAGATAGTTAAGGGAGTCTCCCACATTCTAAGTATGAGGACATGCAGTATCAGGTGAATAGGGAGGGTAGCGGCCTCCTTTGGGACTGCTGAAGAATTTCAAGCTCTTCAGCTCTCGGTTCCTTCTCTCAGGTCACCGTAATGGAGAGGCCTCGAGTCACATCCCGTATAAAGTCTTGAAAAGACATGTCCTCCGGAGGAGAAATATGGCATTGCAGGGAAGGAGAAGGATCCTCCGAGAGAGCTCTCATCTCCTGGGTACCGGTCGATTCATCAGACGAGTCTGAATCAGAGGACTCGAAGTACCGACGGGCCAGGTGCTCCCGCTCAGCATGCCTATGGTACCGATCAAAATCGGCATCGGAATGCCTCGGTACCGGACCCTCGATGTCGGACACTAATTCTAGGGCTGGCATGGATGATAGCGTGGAGAGCAGCGCAAAGGTCGATGCAGACAGATTCGGTACCGGTGTCGGTACCGATGGCTGCAGAACCGACTGCACAGGCTTTAGAAGTACTGAAGCTGCTAGCAAAGCAGCTAAACTCTGCTCAATGGCCAGGATAAGTTGATCCATGGAGCCAGATGATGCCTGGGTATTGGTATCCGAACAGCGGGCCATGACCTCTGAGCATGGCACCAAAAGCTCTCCGGAGGTGGAAGCCTCGGGAGCATCCTGGGACCCCGTTAACGCTTTGGAGGCAAGGACCTCCCGCTGGGGTTGTTTGGCCGGTGTATACCCCTCCAGGGCAATGCCTAAGGTATCTCGATGCTTAGAAGGAGATCTACCCTTGGAAGACAGGCCGGCCTTCGAGGAAGACTTGGGTTTCGATACCTGAGATCCATGGGAAGAAGATGAAGCTCTCGACGGTGTTGATGCAACCGACATTGCATCGGAGGCAAAGAGGATGCCGAGTTTCACAGCTCTATTCTGCAGGCATCTTCCTGCAGAAAAGGCATTCCGACGGCTGATGGTCTGGTCCCAAACATTTGAGACACCAGTCATGGGTGTCGGTAGCAGAAATGGTACTGCTACATTTGGAACACTTTTTGAAACTACTAGCTGGTTTATCCATCTTAAAAGGAAAAAAGGGGCCCAAGCCCAAAATGCCGCCTAAGCACCTGGAGGATAAGAATACCCCGACGTCACCCATATGTGAAGACTACATTCCTGCTTGTTCCTGGAGATAGATGAAGACCCCCTGGAGCCGGAGGAAGGTGGCCATGACTGCCAGGCATTTTGGGAAGACTCTTGGGGCAGAGGCTAGGATGAAGGGGAGCACCCTGTAATGAAAATGCCTGTCCCCCATTACGAACCGCAGGTAATGCCTGTGGTTGGGGTGGATGAGGATGTGGGTATAAGCATCCTTGACGTCTAAGGAGCATAACCAGTCTCCATGCTGGAGGTAGGGCAGCAATGTTTCAAGGGAGAACATCTTGAACTTCTCCCTCACCAGGAATTTGTTGAAGTTGTGCAGGTCGAGGATGGGCCGTAGGCCCCTTGTCCTTTTTGGCAAGAGGAAGTACCTGGAGTAGAACCCCTTGTCCTTGAGATGGTGAGGCACCGGTTCCACTGCTTTATCCTTGAGAAGACCTGCCAACTCCTTCAGAAGGTGGTCCTGGTGGAGGGGAGACCTGAAGTGGGAAATAAGTGGGAGGTGTCTGAGTCAGGTGGAGGAGGTAACCCTCCCTGACCACCCAAAGTGCCCAGGAATCGGTGGTGATGGACACCCACCTCAGGGCATAGAGGGCCAGATGTCCTCCTATGGGCTGCTGATCTCCTTGGGGTAAATAGGCTATGCTCAAGGAGTCAAAAACTCCCCCCTGGCTGGGCCAGAGCCGGTCCCTGGGGTTTTGGAGCCTTCTGATTACACGGGCTATGCCCATGTCCCTTGGCCTGCTGACCTTGTTGGGGAGCTGGGGAGGCCTGATAAGGTGGGTAGTTTTGGTAAGCAGGTCCCTTCCTCGGGTCAAAGGTCTTTTTACCTGAACCCTTCGTTGGGGAGGGGCAGTGGTCTTTTTGGAGAGCCTGGTCCTCATCATGAACTTGGACTCCAGCTCGTCAGCCTTGTCGATCATGGTTTTGCCAAAGAGGTTCTCTCCTTGGCAGGAGACATCGACTAATTTGTCCTGAACCCACTGCTTGAGGTTGGATAACTGTAGCCAATTTGGCGGCGTGCATCGATGCCAGCTGCTGCTACTTGAGCCGCTGACTCAAACCCGTCATGGGCCGCTCAAGAGCATTCACAACCTGCTTTGGCTAGGTTCCTGAATCGCTGCAAGGGTTCCTTGGGAGACTAGCTGAGAACCTGGTGAGTTCCTTTGCTAGGTCTCTCCGGTACATGCCCATGTAAAGCTGGTAGGACTGAATGCGGCCAGTGAGCATTGAGCCCTGGTAGCATTTTATGCCAAGGGCATCCAGGGTGCGAGCCTCCCTGCCGCGGGGCACCAAGAAGTGCGTCTTCTGGCTTTTCAGCCGACGCATGGCCGACACCACCATCATGGAGTTATGCGGCAGCTGTGACTTTTGGAAGCCCTGGCTCCGTTGGACTCGATACATCGAGTCAAGCCATTTGCTCACCACTGGCACCGAAGCTGGTGCCTCCCACATTCGGAGCATCAGCCTATCCAGGATGGGAGGGATGAGCACCGTGAGCAATTCGCACAGAGGGGGCTCATACTGGAGGATTTCCAACTCATCCGCCCGAGGGTCCTCCTCTGACTCGGTCGGGAATGCCAGGGCCTTAGACATGTCCTTGACGAAATCAAGGAAGCCCATATCCTCGGGCAGGGACTGCTGTTGAGGCTCCAAGATGGGAGAGTCAAATGGGACGTCAAGGCGGTGACTAGTATTGGGGTCCTCCGTCTCCCACTCAGAGTAGTCCGTCGAGGACTCATAGGAGAACTGCTCCACAGATCTCGAGGCCCCCGATGCCTTTAGGTCAGTGCCCGGCAAACTTTGCCGGAGATGACCGTGGTCCCGTCAAGTGGGACTTGGATTGCGATTTCGTCAATCAGCTTGGTCTCCAAGGACATCTTGGACGTCGAGGGCCCGGTGGTCGGGGCAGATGAACCGGTTGTGCTGGACAACAGCACCACTACTAGTCCATGAAGGCAGACAAACCTCTCCAGGGCCGCCGCCACTCTGGACTCCAGACCAGAAGGCTCCGCAGCCTTCAGGGTATTTTGTTATTAGTTCTTGAAGTATCTCGGCTGATTCAATCTGCAGTATTTTGAATATGTTTATAGTTGCCTTGAATGTTGCACGACTCTTTATCGGAAGCCAGTGTACTGAGTCAATATTGGGGTTATGCTTTCTTTTTTGTTTGTTCCTGTGAGAATGCGAGCTGCCGTGTTTTCTACCATCTGAAGAGAGTGGATGGTGGTAGCCGGTAGGCCTTGGTACAGTGAATTGCAAAAGTTGAGAAGTGGCATGATTATTACTTGTAGGACTGTTCTGAAGTCATTATGGCTGGGGGGGGGGGGGGGGGGGGGGGGGGGGGGGGGGCTTTAGTTTCCGGATGATTTTTAGTTTATAGTATGCATTTTGTGTTGTTCTATTGGTATGTACCTACAGTTTTAGGTTCTGATCGAGGATAATTCCTAGGTATTTCACTTCGCTTTTGACAGCTAGTTGTTTGTCATGTAGGGCTATGGTGTGAGGAGGAGTAAATCTCTTGTCCCTTGTTATTGTGAGTGCTTCCGTTTTGTTATAGTTTATACTGAGATTGTGGGTGCTAAGCCAACCTGAGACTTTGGTGACGCATTCAGTTATTGTTGAGTAGTCTGAAGTTTCAGTATCAAAGGATATGTACAACATGATGTAGTCAGCATAAATGCTTTAGTGTATCGTTGTAGAAACCAATCTACTTACGGCGTTTCAGCAGGATGGTGTGTGATACGGAGTCAAATGCAGCTGATATGTCAAGGAATATTAGAATCATGCCCTTTTTTGCATTGTCTATTCCTCTGATATGGTCAATGAGAGATGTTAGTAATGTTCTACCCCGTGGTTGGGTTTGAATCCATGTTGGTGTAAATCCAGTGGTGCATGTTCATTGATGTGGTCCTGCAGCTGTAACTCTACTGTCTTTTCTATGATTATCATCATGAAAGGTAAGCTTGATACTGGTCGATATGAAGTGGGGTCTGCATTGTTAGCTTTCTGGCTTTTTAAGATAGGCCTGACTGATGCCAGTTTAAGGGTTGCAGGTATTTGTCCCTGTGTGTATTATTTTGTGTATGAAAGGGGTGAGTTCTTCCTTAGCTGACTTTACCTATTTGACTGGACAGGGATCGATAGGTGAAGTTGTTGTGTTCAGGGTTGTTATTGTGTATGCTATTTGTTTAAAAGAATATTGAAGGTTCCCCATGTTGTGTTGTGGCGAGGTTGGTTTTCGGATTCGGGTGGTGATGTCAGTTTTGGCTGTATTCCGTTTTGCTTCATCATGAGGCAATCTGCTATTTGTTGCGGTTTAGAGTAGTTACTCACCTGTAACAGGTGTTCTCCAGGAGCAGCAGGAATCAGTCCTCACATATGGGTGTCATCGACACCGATGAAGCCCCAGCGGAGCATTTCCCCAGCTTTCCATGAAAGCCTTTGGGAATGCAGGCACGCATGCGCGGTTCCCTTCCCGCCTAAAGGTGCCATCTTACCTCAGTCAAATGACATAGCTAAGAACAGCACACAAAAAAGAAAAAACAAACTATGTACAACTGCAACTCCCAGGGGAGGAGGGAGGGTTGTGAGGACTGATTCCTGCTGCTCCTGGAGAACATCTGTTACAGGTGAGTAACTACTCTTTCTCCAGGACCAAGCAGGAAGTCAGTCCTCACATATGGGTGACTCCCTAGCTCAGGGCTACTGAGGAACCCAGGCTGAATAAGAGAACTCCCTCTAGTCCCAGCAACAAAGAAAGGCTTTTCATTGACACAACCTCCACCGGTAGCCCAACAGAGGGCAGGAGTTGCCTAAACCTCAAAGAGATTCCGGAGTACTGCCTGGCCAAAAGCACTGTCCCTACGGGACTCCCTCTCCAGACAGTAGTGGGCTGCGAAAGTCTGGCTTGAAGACCAAGTTGCAGCCCTGCAGATGTCTACCAATGGTAAAGAGTGGAGATGAGCCACTGAGGCAGCCATTGCCCTGACACGGTGGGCCGTGACCCGACACTGCAAAGAAAGGTCAGCCGCCTTGTAAGCCCAGGTGATACAGTCAGCCACCCAGATGGACAAAGTACGCTTGGACACAGCCAACCCCAACTTATTAGGGTCAAAAGATACGAAGAGCTGAGTAGCCCTCCTGTGCCCCTGCGTACGGTCAAGGTAGAAGGATAAGGCCCTCCTACAGTCCAGGGTATGCAGAACTGCTTCAGCCTGGCTTGCATGAGGCCTAGGAAAGAATGTTGGAAGAACCACCTCTTGGTTAAGGTGGAAGGAGGAGACAACTTTAGGGAGGAACTTTGGATGAGTCCTAAGGACTACCCTGTTCCTATAGAAGCGAGTGTAAGGCCTATCACAGACCAGGGCCTGAAGCTCACTCACTCACCTGGCCGAGGTTAGGGCTACCAAGAAGAGTGTCTTTCAGGACAGGAAGCGTAGAGGGCAAGTAGCCATCGGCTCAAAAGGTGGGCGAGTCAGTTGCTGCAAGACCACATTCAACTCCCACTCAGGAGCAGGAGGACGGATTGGAGGCTTGAGCAAAAGCAAGCCTCTGAGAAAGCAGGACACCAAGGGGTGAACCGACAGAGAATGTCCTTCCACTAGTGAGTGGTGAGCTGCTAGAGCTGAGAGGTGGACCCGAACAGAATTGGACTTAAGTCCCTGATTTGATAAGTGCAGTAAGTACTGAAGCACTACTGGTACAGTACAGGAGAAAGGGATCCTCTGTACGTAGCTGACACCACACAGAAAACCTTTTCCATTTGAGAGCATAGGTTTTCCTAGTGGACTGTTTCCTAGAGGCTAGGACAACCTCTTCAACTTCCTGAGGTAGGCCCCAGGGAGCTAAAACTACCCTTGCAGCCTCCAGGCCATCAAATTGAGAGCTTTGAGAATGGGGTGCAGAAGGGAACCCTGATCCTGAGAGAGAAGGTCAGGTTGCAACCCCCGAGGCAGTGGGGGATCCACTGCAAGCTGAAGCAGAAGTGGAAACCAAGGCTGTCTCGGCCACCTGGGAGCTACCAGCAGGACCGAGGCTTTGTCCTGAAGCATCTTGAACAGGGTCCGGGCCACCAAGGGCGTGGGAGGAAATGCATACAGGAGGCCCTGGGACCAGGGTATCAGAAAAGCATCTGCTGCTATTCGCAGAGAATGCAGTTGCCTGGAGCAGAACTTTGGCAGCTGTTTGTTCAGGGGACTGGCAAAGAGATCTATCAAAGGAAGACCCCATTTCAGGAAGATCTTCTGAACTACCACAGGATACAGCTGCCACTCATGGGGCTGCAGAATTCTGCTCAACCTGTCGGCCAGGTAGTTTTCCTGGCCTGGGAGGTACACAGCCTTGAGGAGCATGTTGTGCTTGAGGGCAAATGAGCAAAGGTCCTGAGCCTCCTGACAAAGGAGCCTGGACCCAGTCCCGCCTTGCTTGTTCACATAAAACATGGCTACCTGGTTGTCTGTCTGAACCAGGACAGATTGATGAGCCAGGGCAGGAGAGAAAGCTTTGAGTGCTAACCGAATAGCCCTGAGTTCGAGGAGATTGATCTGCTGTGCGGTTTCCCAGGGAGACCACAGGCCCTGGGTGCACTTGTTCAGACAATGAGCCCCCCAGCCCTGCAGGGAGGCGTCTGTGGTCAGTACCACCGTGTACCCAGGAATTTGAAAAGGCACCCCTTTCAGTAGATTGGGTGGGTGCAGCCACCAGTTGAGGGAGTCCAGAAAAGGTCTGGACACCCTTATCTTGTCTCTGAGGCTGCCTGTGGCCTGTGACCACTGACTCCGAAGGCACCACTGTGCAGGCCGCATATGGAGCCTGGCATTGGGGGTTACATGAACTGTCGAAGCCATGTGGCCAAGCAGCCTCAGGCAGAGTCTGGCGGAGACCATTGACCCGCTGAGAAACTGGTTTGCCAAGTCCATCAGTCTTTGGGCCCTGTCTGCTGGCAAGAATGCCCTTGCCAGGACAGAGTCCAGCCTTGCCCCTATGAACTCCAAGTTCTGGGAGGGGAGCAAAGTGGACTTTGCGAAGTTTATTACAAACCCCAAGCTTTGAAGAAGAGCAATAGTTCGGAGGGTGGCCTGTCGGGCCTCCTGGCACGTCTGACCTCTTATGAGCCAGTCGTCCAGATAGGGAAAAACAAAGATGCCCTGATTTCTCAGGTAGGCGGCCACCACTGCCAGGCATTTGGTAAAGACTCTGGGAGCGGAGGTTAGGCCAAAAAGGCAGTACTCTGTACTGATAATGGTTTCCTCCCACAATGAACCTGAGGTACTTTCTGTGGTCTGGATGAATGAGGATGTGAGTGTACGCATCCTTTAGATCTAAGGAGCATAGCCAATCTCCCTGCTGGAGGTAGGGCAGAAGTGTTCCAACAGTAAGCATCTTGAACGTTTCTTTCTCTAGGAACCTGTTGAGGTTTCTGAGGTCTAGAATAGGTCGCAGGCCACCAGTTCTTTTGGGTACCAGGAAATACCTGGAGTAGAACCCTTGACCTTGCAAGTGGGGAGGCACAGGCTCCACCGCCCTGTCCACCAACAGACCTTGGAGCTCTTGGAGGAGAAGATCTGTGTGCAGGGGAGGCCTTGGAGGCTCTCCTGGAAAATATGGAGGAGGCAGCTGGTAAACGTGTAGTGCATAGCCCCTGTGGACTATGTTTAACACCCAACTGTCCCCAGTGATGTGGGGCCACTGGCGGGCAAAGAGGGTGAGGCAACCTCCTGTGCAGGGTTGGGAGAGCAGGGACGGAGAGGCTATGCTTAAGGAGTCAAAAAACCCCACCCTGCTGAGTGGGAGCAGGGGCCGGAGGCTTGGGGGTCCTCTGCCTACGGGGCCCATTACCCTGCCCCTTGGCTTGCTGACCCTGGGGTGCAGCTTGAGCAGCCTGATACTGAGGGTACTGTTTGTAGGCAGTGCCCTTCCTCGGGTAAAAGGGCTTTTTACCCGAGCCCTTCTTCTTGTGAGAAGGGGCAGAGGTCTTTCTAGACAGCCTTGTCCTTGTAAGGTGCTCGGTCTCGATCTGTGCGGCCTTCTCGGTCATGGGCTTGCCAAAAAGGTTCTCACCTCGGCAAGGGACATCAACCAACTTGTCCTGAACCCATGGCTCGAGGTCCGATGACTGCAGCCATGCCTGGCGTCGAGCCGCGATGCCGGCTGCCGCAACTCGGGCCGAAGCCTCGAAGCCATCGTAGGTGGCGCGGGACATAAACTTGGAGCAGTCCCGAATCCCCGAGGACAAGGACTTGAATCTCTGCAAGGGCTTCCCGGAGAGACCAGCAGAGAACCCGGCCAACTCCTTGGCCAGGTCTCAGCAAGTACATGCCCATGTACAGCTGGTAAGACTGGACACGGCAAGCAAGCATCGAGCCCTGGAAGCACTTTCTACCAAAACCATCGAGGTTCCGGGCCTCCCTGCCGGGGGGCACCACGGAGTGCATCTTCTGACTTTTCAGGCGATGCATGGCCGATTCCACCACCATGGAATGGTGTGGTAGCTGCGCCTTCTGAAAGCCAGGGCTCTTCCGGAGTCGATAAATCGAATCGACCCGCTTGCTTAGAACCGGCGCCGAGGCCGGTGCCTCCCACATCCGGAAGAGGAGCCGTTCCAGCATCGGAGAAACCGGGACAGTAAAGGCCTCCTTCGGAGGAGTCGTACTGCAGGGCCTCGAGCTCCTCGGCTCGAGGCTCTTCCTCGGGGTCCGGCAGGATAGTCAACACGGTGGCCATATCCCGGACAAACTCCGAGAACCGGGTATCCTCCGGAGGGGATCTACTCCGGGGTTCAGACTGCGGTGAGTCCGACGGGACGCACCGAGTCTTGAATGTGTCGGGGGACTCCTCATCCTCCGTCTCCCAGGCAGACTCGTCCGACGAGGAGTCAGGCTCCGACCCCGCGGGGCACTGGAGCACCCGCCCCGATGCCGGAGGCACCGGCGTCGACGCCCTCGGTCCCAAACGGGAGGTCGAGGGAGACCGCGACCGAGGTCGACCTCGAGCCATCATGGTCTCGAGTATCGGCTCGGTCTCCGGGGTCGAATCGATGTCCCGGTGGTCGCGGCAGATGCGCCAGACCGGCTGGCCATCAGTGCCCGCTGCTGCTCCATGAAGGCAGACAGTCTGCACTCAAAGGCTGTCATCCTGAGACTCAGCTCGGGAGACGCAGCAGCCACCGACTCGGGCCCCGGCGGTGCCAGGCCCGACGTCGGCTCTCTGGTAGGAGAGTCCTCGAGGACTACAGGACTTACGTGTCCAGCAAACTCCGGCTCCACGCAAGGAACTTTGGCAGGCTTCTCTTGTTCCACGGGCCCGGGGCGACGGTCGGGGGTCTTAGACCTGGCCCTCGAGGAGCCAGGGACCTCTTCCGACGATGCCCTCGCGAGCCGCTTCTTCCTCTTGCGTTCCCGGTCAGGGACCCCCTGTCCGAGGAGCCATGACGGCACTCGGGATCCGACTCCCGAGATGTCGAGGCCTCAGACAAGGTCTGGGCCCGGCCGGAGGCTGAGTCAGAAAAAAGCCTTTCTTTCTGCTGCTGGCGACTTCGCAGTGCCTCGGAAGACATCTTCCCACATGGTCCACACGTCTTAGGGTCGTGATCAGGACCGAGGCACCGAAGGCAGCAGTCGTGTGTGTCGGTGAGAGACATCAACTTCTTACACCGATCACACTTTTTAAAACCGCTGGAAGCCATCGGGGAAAAAAGAGTCCCCGTGAGGTCAAAGGACCGGCCTTCCAGGGAAAAAGCAAAAAAGGGCGCGAACGCCAGCCACGAAGGGCAAAAACCGAAAAAGAGGAAACGGGCTCGATACTGGTGTACCGAACCCGGCGGGAGGGGAACCGGCGTCGAACCGGAGAGGAAAAATAGTGAGAATCGCCAAAAAAAATCAAACTTTTATCCGGGATGACAGGACACACGTCCGGTGGGCTTCTCGGAAAAAGAGAGACTGAGGTAAGATGGCACCTTTAGGCGTGAAGGGAACCGCGCATGCGTGCCTGCATTCCCAAAGGCTTTCATGGAAAGCTGGGGAAATGCTCCGCTGGGGCTTCATCGGCATCGATGACACCCATATGTGAGGACTGACTTCCTGCTTGGTCCTGGAGAAAAGTTAGTTACGTTCTCCTGTGAGGGTTCCCTTGTTAGCGTTTGGACTATTCTAAATAGTTCTTGCAGTTTGTTTACCGCCTTTATGACCAGATTTGTGTTGCATTCCTGTTTGCATTTATTGATTGTGTTGTTGTATCCAATCTGCATAGTTCTGTATTCTTGAAGTGTATTTTGGTCTTTTGTTGGTCTCCATTTCCACTCTATTTTCCTAAGATTCCTTTTAGCTTCTCTGATTTCTTTTGAATACCAAGGGGTTGGTTGTCTCTTTTGAATTTTAGCTGTTCTGTACTGGAGTGCAATTGCAGCTTCCAAGATGGCATGGTTCCAGTTTTACATTATCTGTGAGAGCCAGAGGGGAAAGGGTTAACACAATAATACAAGAAAAATCATTGAAATGTCTGAATGCTGGAATTGTACTGAGGTGCGTACGTGCAGCTTTGAGAAGTATGTGACGACCAATGTTCCCTCTAATTTTCTGTAGGCTGTGTGCGCATAAAATATCAGCTGTGCAGCTTTTGAAGGAAGGTTAAATTTTTGTGCACCACATAACGACACTCGGAGTTATATACTTTAAAATTTGACTACACGTCACAATACAGTATTTACACCACATTGATTGCACTAGAAAATATTGTAGAACTTGTGAAAACCATAAATACACAACAACTTTTCAATTTTAAGAACATCTGTGTTTTCTATCAGAATCAGAACCGTAATTTTTGTGCGCTCTTTTGTAAAGTATGTGCGCTCACTCGGCAAGGTGTGTGCGCGCGCACACGCGCACAGCTTAGAGGGAACAGTGGTGACGACATATGGAAAAGTAAGTGAAAACACACTTATCAGTAAATGTTGGCCAGAGAGAGGGTAAAAGGCAATCATGAGATATAAACATGCCAGCTTAGCATGAAGAAGAACATATGTCCCCCCCCCCCCCCCCCCCAGTATAGTTGTCAGAACACGGGGAGTTGGAGAGATATATTTCTTGGGAACTGAGGGGTGGGAGAGAACCAAACAAGAGAACCAAGCAAGAAAACCAGGTAAGAGGGGGCAGAGGTCAGATAACAATATAAATCTGACAAGGCCCAGACTGATAATGCAGACATGGGCCCAAGAAAGGTCAACGGAGAAGGGTACAGACATGAGTAGAATAACATCACACAAGTGGGGCCCCAGACAGCTGGAACAAGAATGATCTAATTAGAGAAGAATGCCCCAATAGTAAGAAACGTCCTGAGCAAAGGTATATATTGTGACAGGACCAGATGTATGAGGAGTTCGTTTCCTGCGCAGTGGAGGCTGCGTGGGGTATGAATTCCCTGGGTTCCCCCCAGTATCTCTTTTTGTCGAGTGAGAGTTTTGTGTGAATGGCAGTATGTATTGTTTTGTGTACTGTTTCTCTTGTGTCCATGGAGGCCTGTCATGCATTTTCTCACTAGCTGTTGAGTCAGGAAGTAAGACAGGCAGGCAGAACCAGACATTCTGACTTGTAATTGTTTAGATCTAAGATAAGACAGAATGACCCTGTTTGCTTGCAGTGAGCGGTGGTAAGATCTGTAATTCTACTGGACTGTTTTCCTTTGTTCTTAGCTTTCTGTTTCTGTAAGATAGGGAATAATAAAAAGATATTTGGGAAGAAAAATCTGTGAGAATTTTGTGCCAGGTACGAGGATAAAATGCAAGAGGTGTGATTTACTGGGAAGAGGTGGTAAGCTCTCCCAGTATGTGTATGTAAGGTTTTCGTTTGTTTTCCCCTCTTTCACGGAAGAGGAGGGATGGCAATCCGTCTGGCCAACGGATTGCCGCCCCCCCCCCCCCTGGTTCCGTACATATCTTTTCAAGGTCGGAATTGGCATTGTCGCGTTTGGGTAAAACATCCTTCAGGAATTGGTCTTTATTGTAGGTCTTGAATCTCCTCACATAATGTTGCTCCTGTTTGTGAATGTTCGGAATAGGGACTTATGTGGAATGTTATTATATAGTGGCCAGACCAGGGAGTTGGTGATATCATTGGGGAGTATATATTGTTTCATCATTGTTGTTGGTATAAAGATAAGATCCAGTATAGAGTCTTGTCTATATGTGGGCTCTTGTATTATTTGCGTGTAGTTCATGGCCCCATTGCTCTGAGGAATGACCTAGCCTCCTTTTGGGTTGTTGAGTTGAGGCTGAAATCTCCTAGGGTCAGCAGGGGTTTATGAGTTGATGTGAAAGAGCATACCACTTCTAAGATTGATGAGAGCTCTTCAGCTTTGGAGTGGGGAGTTCATTAGGTGAGGCAAAGTGTGATTTATTTCTTAGCAATTATTATGGTGTTACATTTATCTGTATTGGTCATTGAACTCATTTTGAATTTGAAGTGAGTCTTGGCAAGTATCCTCACTCCTCCTTCTCTCTTGTTTGTTCGCGGGCAGTTAAAGGCCATGTAATTGTGTAGTGTGAATTGGTTCAATAATACTTGGTCTGTTTCTGAGAGCCATGTCTCCATTATGCACTCTATGTCTGTGTTCTGTATGAAATCTGCTATGGTATCTATCTTGTTTCTAACAGATCTGGCATTAATTAATGTGCAGCTTGGGTGCATAGGGAGAGGAATGGCCAACAGAAAAAAAAGGAGGCGATAATGCCTCTGTGTAAGTCTCTGGTCTGACCTCATTTGGAGTATTGTATGCAGTTCTGGAGACCACACCTTCAAAAGGACATAAATTGGATGGAGTCGGTGCAGAGCGTGGCTACTAAAATGGTTAGTGGTCTTCGTTATAAAGCATATGAGGACACACTTAAAGATCGTAATATGTATTTATTTATTTAGATGCTTTTTATATCGCTTTTTCAATTAATCAAAGTGGTTTACAATGAACAACAGTTTACGTGGAACTTGGTTAACATATCTAGATAGTATTGCACTGACACTCACCATCACTTTAAGGAATTTGATAAAGACTCTATTTGACTAGATCCTTCCCAAGCTTAACATCAACTCCTCGGACCTCTCCACCCTAATAGAGAACTGGAATGATACCATCTCACCAGCTGCTCAAGCATCATCCAAATCTAAAACCTCCATGCGCACCAACAGAGCCCCATGGTATTCCTCAGACATAAAGCAGGCAAAGTCTTCATTAAGAAAGCTCGAAAGAAGATGGCGGAAATCTAAAGATCCATTAGACCAACAAAAATATATGTCAAAGGAATACAACAAACTAATCCTAAATTGTAAAAAAAACACCACCACACAAATATCATTATGAGATCTCTCAACCACCCCCGTGAGCTCTTCTCCATAGTTAAGGATCTAACCAAAGTCCCACAGAGCCACATTCCTGTTCCAATAACTCCCAATGCTTATGCAACCCATCTACAAAGAAAACTCTCCTGCACTCAACTGGCATCATTCCAGTCCTACACACGTATGATCAATCAAGATCCCCCAAAGATCTGAACTTCATTCTACTCAATCTCAGAAGATCGTATCAAACTCCTTAAATCCCTGAACACAACCACCTTATCTCTTGATCCCTGCCCTAATGCCTGGATAAAAGAGACATCACAGGAGCTAGCACCTTCACTATGCAGAATAATAAACTCATCCCTTTCACAAGGTATCATGCCACTCCTATTAAAAGTCTCATCTATAAGACCTATCCCAAAGAGCAACGCAACTGATTCTAGCTCCCCGGCTTCTTAACAAGCCATATCAAGCATTCCACTTCTAGCTAAACTAATTGAAAAGGCAGTCCTGCGTCAGCTACAAGATCACATGACACAACCTTCCCACCTGACCAACAGCAGCATGGTTTCTGAGAGTCCCATGAAATCGAAACCCTTCTAACATCTCTTCTGAACACTGTCCTCAAAGGTATCAAAAACATCAAACAAGGCTTCATCCTCTTGTTCATCGACATTACATCCGCATTTGACTCAATAATTCACTCCATACTCCTTGACAGACTGCTAGAGATGGGAATAAATGACACCCTATTAGCATGTTTCTACTCATACCTCTCTGACAGAAAGACCAAGGTCAGGATCAAAAACAGCACCTCTAGCCCTTTCCCTCTAAATCAAGGATTACAAGGCTTAGCTCTCTCCGCCCTCCTATTTAATATTTACTTACAGCCTGTCTGCAAAATTATACGGGACTATAACATTCAATACCACCTATATGAAGACGACCTAATGATATACTCCACTCTCGACATCAAGAACCCTGATTATTCAAATATCTCATCCTGCATGACTGCAGTCACCGAATTTCTAGCACAACGCAACTTAATAATCAATTACAACAAATCCAAAGCCCTCATAATCACAAAAGACACGACATTCATACCATCCCACAACCTATTAATAGGTAACCGATCAATTCCTGTTAAAACAGAAGTAAAATACACTGGAATACACCTGGACCAAAGGCTCAACTTCCAATCCCACATCAACCAGACTGCCTCCAAAGGCTACTACAAAATGAGGGTACTCCAAAATCTACGACCCTTACTTGACCAGAACCATTTCCGATCTATCTGCCAGACACTAATCATCCCACACAGTTAGATTACTGCAACCTGATCCTCCAAGGCCTACCTAAATGCACAACCCAAGTCCTACAATTGACTCAAAACACAGTAGCCCGATTGATCACAGGTTCAAAGAAACACGAGCACATCACCCCCATCCTAAAATCTCTCCACTGGCTTCCCATCAGATCTCGAATAAAATACAAGACCATAATGTTAGCATTCAAGATATTGAACAACCAGTCAGTCGGATGCCTAATTGGAATAATCAAATGAGTCCCAGACAATTGTTCAAGGAGGAAGCCAACACCAGGACACCCTCTCAACTGCTAATATCTTCACGCACCTCTCACAATCTGCACTACACTGAATATTCAAATCCTCCATTCCTCCACTCTGGAGCTCTCTCCCATACCAACTGAGAGCAACCACCAACATCACTGATTTCAGAAAGTATCTAAAAACCCACTTATTTGTAGAACACTTTGACACCTCATAACCATTCAAACCATCCTTTAAGTCGCTGCCCCCTTCGACTAGATACCTCACAAACAAACAGCCTACTGTAAGTCAATACTAAATGTGAATACAGTTTTATTGTTCCATGTAAACATTGTTCTGTTTCCTGTAAACTGCTTTGATAACCCTGAAAAGCGGTATATAAAAAATGTTAAATAAACAAATAAATTACATAGAATGAACTTGGTTAACATAAACTAACTATTACAATTTACATGGGACTAGGTTAGCATAGATTAAGAAGTATTAGATGGGACATAAGTTATAAAACATTACATAATTAAAAGCGTAACAAGTTCTGAAATTAGAAAAAATGTGAAGGTTATGTAGCAATTAGGTGAAAGATCATCTCAGTATCTATATTTACATCATCTAGGGATACACATGTTTAGATAAGGTATCCGGGGATTGTAGTGTTATGTTGGCCTTGTATACATTAGAAGAAAGGCGAGATAGAGGAGATATGATAAAGACATTTAAATACCTCTATGGCATAAATGCACAAGAGGAGAGCCTCTTTCGATTGACAGTAAGCTCTGCTACAAGGTGACATAGGATGAGGGTGAAAGGGGATTGACTCAGAAATAATATGCAGATATAGCGTAGTTACTCACCTGTAACAGGTGTTCTCCAGGGACAGCAAGAATCAGTCCTCACATATGGGTGACGTCGGCGCCGACAGAGCACTCGTGCAGAGCAATTCCCCAGCTTTCAAAGAAAGCCTTTGGGATTGCATCGCACATGCATGATCCCCTTCCCGCCCAAGGATGCCATCTTGCTCAGTCAAATAACATAGCTAAAAAGACGGCAAAATGAATAAAAACCAATAGTAGGATTTCAACGTTAGGGGAGGAGGGAGGGTCGTGAGGACTGATTCCTGCTGTCCCTGGAGAACACCTGTTACAGGTGAGTAACTACGCTTTCTCCAGGAACAAGCAGGAAGTCAGTCCTCACATATGGGACTCCCCTAGCTATAAGGCTACCAAGAACCCCTAGATGAAAAATGGCTCCCTCTAGAAGAGCCTCAGCAGCTGTGATAGGGATTCAGCGGAGACGCAACACCCCCGGGTAGCCTGACTCCAGAGGGCCGGAGGGTAGGAGTTGCCTAAACCTCAAATAAGTTACAGAGTACCGCCTGGCCGAAAGCACTGTCCCGTCGGGACTCTCCATCCAAGCAGTAATGGTCTGCAAAAGTCTGGCTTGAAGACCAGGTTGCGGCCCGGCAGATGTCTGCCAGCGGAAGTGAGCCACTGATGCAGCCTTAGCCCCGACACGGTGGGCTGCCCTGTACGCCTAGGCAATGCAGTCTGCCACTCATGTGGACAACGTGTGCTTGGAGACAGGTAGCCCCAGTTTACTGGGGTCATAAGAGACAAAGAGCTGAGTAGCCCTTCGATGTCCCCGCATACGCTCCAGGTAGAAGGCTAATGCCCTCTTAAAATCAAGGGTATGCAGAACTGCCTCTGCCCGGCTGGCATGGGGTCTGGGAAAGAATGTCGAGGTTGAGGTGAAATGGAGAGACAACTTTCGGAATGAACTTGGGATGGGTTTGCAGGACCACCCTGTTCCTATAAAACCGTGTGTACGGTCTTTCTGACACACTCACTCGTCTGGCAGATGTGAGTGCCACCAGGAAGAGCACCTTCCAGGAGAGGAAGCGCAGATGGCAAGCGGACATCGGCTCAAAAGATGGGCGAGTAAGCTGTTGCAAGACCACATTCAAATCCCACTCGGTTGCCGGAGGATGAACCGTGGGTTTTAGTAGAAGTAGACCTCTGAGGAATCTGGACACCAAGGAGTGAACCGAAAGAGGTTGTCCTTCCACTGGAGAGTGGTGTGCTGATAAAGCACTCATGTGGACCCAGATAGAGTTAGACTTGAGGCCTAATTCTGAGAGGTGAAGCAGGTACTGTAACACCACTGGTACCAGACAAGAGAAAGGGTTTTCGTTGTGCTGGTTATACCACACCTCAAACTTACGCCACTTGAAGGCATAGGTTTTCCTAGTGGACTGCCTCCTTGAGGCCAGTAGTACTTCTTCCACGTTCTTAGGCAGGAGGAGAGAAGCCAGCACTACCCTTTCAGCAGCCATGCCATCAGGTTGAGGGACCTGAAGTTGGGGTGTAAGATAGAGCCCTGTTCCTGGGACAGGAGGTCGGGCTGCATCCCCAGAGGGAGTGGAGTTTCCACTGACAGCTGGAGGAGAAGCAGAAACCAAGGTTGTCTTGGCCATCTAGGGGCTACCAGGATGACCGAGGCCTTGTCTCGAAAGATTTTGAATAGAGTCCGGGTCACCAGAGGCATTGGAGGAAACACATACAGGAGGCCCATGGACCAGGAAATCAGAAAAGCATCTGCAGCCATCCTTTGGGGGTGTGGCTGTCTGGAGCAAACGTTGCGCAACTGATGATTCTGCAGACTGGCAAAGAGATCTACGACCGGATGTCCCCAGCACTGGAAGATCTGCTGGGCTACTTCCGGATTCAGTTGCCACTCGTGAGGTTGGAGAATTCTGCTTAGCTTGTCTGCTAGGCAGTTCTCCTGACCTGGCAGGTAAACTGCTTTGAGAGACATACCTTGTCGGATTGCAAAGGAACAAAGGTCCAGTGTCTCCTGACACAGGATGCGGGACCACGTCCCTCCCTGCTTGTTCACATAGAACATAGCCACCTGGTTGTCTGTTTGTATTAAGACAGACTGATGTGAGAGAACATGAGAGAAGGTTTGAAGAGCTAGGCGTATCGCCCGGAGCTCTAAGAGGTTGATTTGTTATGTCTTCTCTTGAGGAGACCACAACCCTTGAGTGCATAAGTCCTGGCAATGGGCTCCCCAGCCCAGCAGAGATGTATCTGTCGTCAGCACTTTTGTGCACGAGGGAGGCTGGAAAGGCACTACCTCGAGCAGGTTGGATGGCTGAAGCCACCAGGTCAACGACTTCAGTAGTCATCTGGACACTCTGATCCTGTCTCGGAGTCCTCCTGTGGCTTGTGTCCACTGAAATCTGAGGCACCACTGAGCTGTCCTCATGTGTCCTAGAAGGCATAGAAAGTGCCTTGCTGATATCTGAGACTTGTGGCTGATTTGGTGCACCAGCTCCAGAAGCCTCTGTGCTCTGCCCTCTGGCAGGTAAGCCTTCGCTTGAAGGGTGTCTAACCTTACCCCTATGAACTCTAAGTTTTGAGTGGGGAGCAAAGTGGACTTTGTTTGATTTATGACAAAGCCTAGATGCTGCAGTATGTTGATAGTGTAAGCTGTGGCCTGTTGAGCTTCTTGAGGCGACGGGGCCCTGATGGGCCAGTCGTCTGGGTATGGGAAGACAAAAATTCCCTGGTTTCTGAGGAAGACCGCCACTACCGCCAGACATTTGGTAAATACTCCGGGGGCAGAGGCTAAGCCGAATGGAAGTACTCTGTACTGAAAATGGTTTCCTCCCACTACAAATCTGAGATATTGTCTGTGGTCTGGATGTATGAGGATCTGCGTATAAGCATCCTTAAGGTCTAAAGAGCATAGCCAGTCTCCCTGGTGGAGGTAAGGCAGCAATATTCCAAGGGAAAGCATCTTGAACTTTTCCCTCACCAGGAACTTGTTTAAGTTTCGCAGGTCGAGGATGAGCCTGAGGCCTCCTGTTCTCTTTGGTATCAGGAAACACCTGGAGTAAAAGCCTTGTCCTAGCAGGCTGTGGGGCACTGGCTCCACCGCCTGATCCTCTAGAAGACCGGCCAACTCCTGTAAGAGGAGGTTCCTGTGTGGGTCTGAGAGGCTCTCCTGGAAAGTAGGAGGGAGGTACCTGGTTGAAGTGCAGCAAATAGCCCTTTTGGACTATTTGTAAGACCCAGGCATCGGTGGTGATTGCAGGCCACCTGTAGGCGTGCAGGGTCAATCTTCCTCCTGTGCAAAGCCTCACCCCTGATTGGAGAGAGACTATGCTGCGGCAGTCAAAAAACCCCTACCGGCTGGGAAGAAGCCGGTGCCTGGGGCTTGGGGGTCTTCTGCTTACACGGGCAATGCCCCTGTCCCTTGGCCTGCTGCAACTGTTGGGGAGGTCTGGTGAGTGGGGTAGTTGCAGTAAGCAGTACCCTTCCTCGGGAAAAAGGGCTTTTTACCCGAGTCCTTCTTTATAGAAGGGGCAGAAGTCTTTTTAGAGAGCCTTGTCCGGGTCAAGTACTCGGTCTCGATTTCTGAAGCCTTCTCAGTCATGGGTTTGCCAAAAAGGTTATCACCTTGGCAAGGGACATCGACCAACTTGTCCTGAACCCATGGCTCCAGGTCCGACGACATTAGCCACGCCTGGCGTCGGGCACCGATGCCGGCTGCAGCTACTCGGGCCGAAGCCTCAAACCCGTTGTAGGCTGCTCGGGACATAAACTTTGAGCACTCCCGAATCCCAGTGGACAAGTTCTTGAAGAGCTGCAAGGGTTCCTCGGAAAGGCCAGCTGAGAACCCGGCAATCTCCTTTGCCAGATCCCGTAAGTACATGCCCATGTACAGCTGGTATGTTTGGACATGGCATGATACCATCGAGCCCTGGTAGCACTTTCTGCCGAGGGCGTCCAGGTTCCAGGCCTCCCTGCCAGAGGGCACCGAGAAGTGCATTTTTTGGCTCTTGAGCCTGTGCATGGCCGATTCCACAACCATGGAGTTGTGCGGCAGCTGTACCTATTGGAACCCAGGACTCTTGCGGACTCGATAGATGGAATCGACCCACTTGCTGAGAACCGTCATTGAGGCCGGTGACTCCCACATGCGGAGCATCAGCTGTTCCAACATCGGAGAAACTGGTACTGAAAGAGCTTCCCGAGGGGGAAAAATCATACTGGAGGGCTTCGAGCTCCTCGGCTCGAGGCTCCTCCTCAGTGTCCACCGGGAATGCCAAAGCCTTGGACATGTCCCTGACGAACTCCGAGAACCAGGTTTCCTCGGGGGGGGGGGGGGGGGGACCTTCTCCGAGGCGACACACCGGGTCCGGTGGGTGTCTGGGGACTCTTCATCTTCTGTTTCCCATGCCGAGTCCTCCGAGGAGGAATTGATAGCCTCTGGCCGTGAGGGCTTCAATCTCGACCGCCCCAACGCCGAGGGCACCAGCGTCAATGACCTCGGTCCCGAATGGGAGGTCGAGGATCGACTCGAGCTCGAAGAGTCTCGAGAATCGGCTCGGCCTCCGGGGTCGACTTGGACGTCGAGGTCCCAGTGGTCGGGGCGGATGGACCGGTGAGACCGGCCATCAGTGCCCGCTGCTGCTCCATGAAGGCAGACATGCTGCGCTCCAAGGCCGTCTTTCTGAGACCAAGCTCAGAAGACTCTGCAGCCTCTGGCTCAGATCCTGACACTGTCAGGCCCAATGCTGGTTCTCCAAGAGGAGAGTCAAAGAGGACAACAGCAGTTACCTTCCTCGGGGTCTCCGGCTCCGTGCAAGGTACTTTTGCAGGGCGCTCTGGCTCTGAGGATCCGGGGCGGTGGTCAGGACTCCACAACCTGGTCCACGAGGGCCCAGGCCGATCAGAGGCATCCAACAATGCTGCCCTCGCAGGTTTCTTCTTCCTCCGATGTTCCCGCAAGGGAGACCCCCGCTCAGAAGAGCCCCAACGATGCTCAGAGTCAGATAGCTCCCGAGACGTCGAGGCTTCTGACGAAGTTGAGACCCGGGTGGATTCGGACTCTGAGAAAATCCTTTCACGCTGCTGCTGCCTACTTCTAAGTGCCTTAGAGGACAATTTGCTACACGGGTCACAGACCTTCGTGTCATGGCTGGCCCCGAGACAGCAGAGACAGCTGTAATGTGTGTCTGTGAGGGACATTAATTTTTGACACAGATCACACTTTTTAAACCCGCTGGCAGCAATTGGGGGAAAAAGTGCCCCTGCGAGGTCAAATGACTGGGCTAACAGTGAAAAAGAAAAAAAGCGCGAACGCTAGTTACTAAGGACAAAAATGAAAAATAAAGACCGGACTCGATACTGGTGTACCAAACCGAGGCGGGAAGGGGAACCGGCATCGAACCGGAAAGAAGAAGAGAATCTTCAGGAGTTTTGACACACTTTTTCTGCGAGGGAAGTTGGACTAGTCCGTTGGGCTCCGCGGAAAAAGGGAGACTGAGCAAGATGGCACCCTTGGGCAGGAAAGGGATCAAGCATTCTTTGAAAGCTGGGGAATTGTTCCACACGAGGACTCCGTTGGTGCCGACGTCACCCATATGTGAGGACTGACTTCCTGCTTGTTCCTGGAGAAATTTCTTTATAGAAAGAGTTAGTCTCCCAGTGGAGGAAGAAGAGACGAGAACAGTATCTGAATTCAAAAAAGGATGGGACAAACATAGAAGATCTCTAAAGGAAAAGAAGGAACTTCAGTATTTGATATGGAAAGGCAGACCAGATAGGCCATTTGGTCTTTTTCTGCCGTCATGTTTCTATGTTTCTATTATGTTGTTGTTGTTGATAAGTGCCGTTGAGTCGGAGTCGACTCATGGCGACCTTCTGGATAGCTATCCTAAATTGTGTTCGGTCTTCAGTCAGGCGGCTCATTGTTGACAGACTGGTACCCGTAGCTGCTGTTATTGTATCGATCCATCTCATTGCTGGCCTTCCTCTTTTGCGTTGACCTTCTATCTTGCCAAGCATAATGTCTTTCTCTAATGATCTCTCTCTTCGCATGATGTGTCCAAAGTATGAAAGTCGAAGTCTTATCATCTGAGCTTCTAAAGAAAGCTTAGGTTTGATCTCCTCTAGTACCGACTGGTTTATTCTTCAGACAGTCCATGGTATACACAGTATTCACCGCCAGCACCATAATTCAAAGGCATCAATTTTTTGTCTATCTTTTTCACTGTCCAGCTTTCACATCCATATGATGTTATTGAAAATACCATGGCTTGAACAAGTTGAATCTTTGTATGGAGAGAGACATCTCTGCTCTTGAGAATCTTATCTAGGTCTTTCATAGCCATTCTGCCAAGAGTAATGCGTCGTTTGATTTCTTGACTGCTTGTTGCTTCATTATTGATAGTTGATCCAAGTAGGTTAAAGTTATTCACAATTTCAATTTCTTCTCCTTCAACGATGAACCTGTTGATTATGCCAGTTGTCATGATCTTTGTCTTCTTTACATTAAGGTGCAGGCCCATTTTGAAACTATGTTCTTTGATTGTGAGAAGCAAATGTTTCAGATCATCTTCACTTTCAGCCAGTAATGTAGTATCATCAGCATAGCGAAGGTTGTTGATGAGTCTTCCACCAATCTTCACACCTCTGTTGTCTTCATACAATCCTGCTTCTCTGATGATTTGTTCTGCATATAAATTAAACAGGTAGGGGGAAAGTATGCAGCCTTGTCTTACACCTTTGCTTATTTTAAACCATTCTGTTCCTCCTTGTTCTGTTCGAACCGTTGCTTCTTAATCAATGTACAGATTGCGCAAGAGAACGATCAGGTGTTCTGGTATACCCATGCTTCTTAATGTGGCCCAGAGTTTCTCATGGTTTACACAGTCAAAAGCCTTGCTATATGTCGATAAAGCACAAATAGATAACCTTTTCGTATTCTTTAGTCTTTTCAAGGATCCATCTCAATTCCGTAATGATGTCTCTCGTTCCTTGCCCTTTCCTGAACCCTGCTTGCACTTCAGGTAGTTCTTGTTCCAGGTATGGTTGTAGTCTCTTTTGAATAATCTTCAGTAGAATCTTGCTGGCATGTGGGATCAGAGCGATTGTTCGATAATTTCCACAGTCAGTTGGATCACCTTTCTTTAGTAATGGTATAAACACAGATCTTTTCCAGTCAGTTGGCCATGATGTTATCTTCCATATTTCTTGGCAGAGCCTTGTAAGTATGGTAACAGCTGCATCAGATTGCTGCAATACTTCTATAGGAATGCCATCGATGCCTGGTGCTTTGTTCTCTGATAAGGCTTTCAATGCTGCTTTAACTTCCTCTTTCATCACCAATGGTTCCCGATCATAAGGTACAGGTTGAAACGGCTATTGGTCCACTTGATCTTTATCATATAAAAACTCTGTATATTCCTTCCACCTTTTCTTGATCTTCTCAGCATCATTCAACATAGAACCTTGAGCATCTTGTAACATTCCAATTCGAGGCTGGAACTTTTTCTTTAACTCTCGTAGCTTTAGGAAAGCCGATCTTGTTCTTCCTCTAATAGTTTCTGCTTCTATTTCCTTGCAAGTGTCATTGTAGTACTTTTCCTTGTCCTGTCTTGCTGCACGTTGGAAATCTCTGTTGAGTTCTGTTATTGTCTTTCTTTCTCCTCTGGCTTTAGCTTCTGTGCGTTTTTGGGCAATTTTCAGAGTTTCTTCCGTCATCCATTTTGGCCGATTTTGCTTTTTATTTATTTATTTAACATTTTCTTATATACCGCCTTTCATGATATCTAGGCGGTTTACATTGAACAAACTGAAATTACATTGAACAGGGCATTATAACTTGGAGATAACTATTTTACAGGGAACATGGGCAATGGAGGGTTAAGTGGCTTGCCCAAGACCACAAGGAGCACCTGTGGGACTAGAAACCCCAGTCCTTCCGGCCCAAGGTTGCTGTCCTCTAGTGGGATTTGAACCCCCGACCTTCCGGCCTGAGGTACCTTGCCCCAACCACTAGGCCACTGCTCCACTTTTTCACCTTTTGTAGAGACTTCTCGCTTTCTTCCAACACAACCTTCTTGATGTCATTCCATAACTCTTCCAGAGCTCTGTCATTTGTATCTAAAGCAGCAAATCAATTTTGCAGGCAGTCTTTAAATTCCAGTGGTATATTCTTAAGGTCATATTTTGTTGCATTCATGAGTGGTTTGCTCTTTTTCAACTTTAGCTTGAGTTTGCATACTAGTAGTTGATGATCTCTACCACAGTCAGCTCCAGGTTTTGTCTTTGTTGAAGTTATAGAGCTTTTCCATCGTTGACTTCCACAGATGTAATCAATTTGATTTTTATACAATCCATTGGGTGAAGTCCATGTGTACAGTCGCCGCTTGTGTTGCTGGAAGAAGGTGTTTGAGATGAATAGATCATTGGTCTTGCAGAATTCTCTTTCTCCAGCTTCATTTCTGTTGCCAAGTCCATATTTTCCAACTACTTTGCCTTCTTCTTTGTTGCCAACTTTTGGGTTCCAATCACCCATGACTATCAGGATATCCTGTTTGCATGTTCTGTCAATTTATATTGTAAACCGCCTCGATGTTTATATTGTAAACCGCCTCAATGTTTATATTGTAAACCGCCTCGATGTTATGGGAGGCGGTATATTAAATGTACAATAAACAAATTTCAGCTTGTACTTGTTCATAGAACTCTTCAATTTCATTCTCTTCTGCAGCTGTTGTTTTAATTGTACACCGCTTAATGCTATTGCCCAAGCGGTATATCAAATTTTAATAAAGATAAAGAAAGATAAAGATAAAGATTGTTGGGGCATATACTTGAATTATAGTTGTATTGATAGGCAATCCTCGTAGACGAATAGAGATTAAGCGTTCGCTGACTGCATTGTATTTCATTAAAGTTCTTGCAAGTTTCTTCTTTATTATAAATGCAACACCATTTCTTCTTTGTCTTTCATTTCCAGCATAGTAGACCATGTGATCATCTGATGCAAAGTGCCCGATGCCAGTCCATTTCAGTTCGCTGACACCCAACAGATCAAGTTGTACACGTTCCATTTCATTCTTGACCACCTCCAACTTCCCTTGGTTCATGCTTCGTAGGTTCCATGTTCCAATGTGTAAGACATCTTTACAGCTTCTGACTCTCATTTCATGCGCAGCTACATCAGCAGTCAGACTTCCCGAGGGCTTTGATCCAACCACATCATAAATGCTGGCTTTACTCTGAAAAGTCTTCAGCTCTTCCCCAGTAGCTAGTTGAGTGCCTTCCGACCTGGGGGTCTCATCTTCCAGCACCATAGCACAATTTGTTTTGTTGTAACTATCCATTGGGTTTTCATGGCAAGATACAGAAGTAGATTGCCGGGCCTTTCTTCCGCGCAGTTTAAGTTTGGTGTTGTTGCCGTTGTCACAAAAATGTGATCCTCCGCCGTCAACACTATCCCATTCTGCTGCTGCCCAGATGGGTGGTTTGTCTTGGTCTGGTACCTCAGCTGAGAGCAGTCCATCTTGGGAGACCTTGCCAGTAGTTAAACTACCGATAGTTTAGCTCTCAGCATCACTGATGCACGCAAGCCCTCACAGCACGACAAGCTGCAAACCAAGTGAGAGTGTTTCTATTATAAAGAACAAAAATTACTGAACATATAGTCATGGTTTAATAGGACAATGCCAACATAGATTAAGCCAAAGAAAGTCTTGTCTCACTAATCTGATATATTTCTTTGAAGATGTAAATAAACAGGTAGATAAAGATGAGTCGTTGACATAGTGTTATCTGGATTTTCAGAAAGCCTTTAACAAGGTCTTTCATGAGAAACAAGTCATGGGATAGGAAGCAGTGTACTACTGTGGATTGGGAACTGCTTAAAAGATAGAAAACAGAGTAGGGCTAATGGCCAATTTTCTCAATGGAGAAAGATGAAAAGTGGAGTATCTCAGGCATCTTTGCTGGGCCCATTGCTTTTTCACATATTCATAAAAGAACTGGAAATGGGAACAACAAGTGAAATAATAATCTGCAGACGACACAAAATTATTCAAAGTTGTTAAATCACAAAAAGATTGTGAAAAATTGCAAGAGGACCTTGAAAAATTGGGGAAACTGAGTCTAAATGGCAGATGGAATTTAATGTGGACAAGTGCAATGTTACGCATTAGGGAAGAACAACCCAAACTACAGTCACACAATGAAAGGTTCCGTATTAGGAATCACTGCCCAGAAAAAGGATCTGGGCATCATTGTGGATAATATGTTGAAACCCTCGGTCCAGGGTGCAGTGGTGGTCAAGAAAGCAAACAGAATGCTAGGAATCATAAGAAAAGGAACGGAGAATAAAACCAAGGATATTATCATGCCTCTGTATCACTCCATGGTGCAAATACACCTTGAATATTGTGTGCAATTCTGGTCACCATATCTTAAAAAAGATCTTGCAGAATTAGAAAAGGTACAAAGAGCGACCAAAATGATAGAGGGGATGTTAGAGTATCCCTAAAAGGACAGGCTTAAAAGGTTAAGGCACTTCAACTTGAGAAAATATGATAGAGGTCTATGAAATAAGTGGAGTGGAAAGGGTAAACAGAGATCGGCTGTTTACTCCTTCAAGAAGTAGAAAGGCTAGGGGGACATGCAATAAAGCTACAATATAGCACTTTTAAGACAAATCAGAGAAAATATTTTTTCACTCAACATGTACTCAAACTCTAGCATTCGTTACCAGAGAATGTAGTAAAAGCTATTAGTGTCGCTGGATTTAAAAGAAGTTTGGATAAGTTCCCGAAGGAAAAGACCATTAACCATTATTAAAGTAGACTGGGAAATCCATTATTTACCCCTGAGATAAGCAGCATGGATTATGTCTGTCTTTTGGGAACCTGACAGGTACTTGTGACCTGAATTCAGTACCGATCCAAGGGTTTTTGCCACCCCAGGCAGAAGCCTTGGCCATGCCGCTCCCCACACCTCACGTCGAGCTGCCAACCCTGCTGCCACCGATTCCATTGATAGGGTGGAGGGAGGTAGGACAGCTCAGTGTGGCGGTGGCCTGTGATTGGTCAGGGGTGCCAAAGCACATGGCCTGCCTCAGGCACCATGTTGCCCAGAGGTCTGCTGCTCTAGGCAGCCCACTAGGTGGGCTAGGCGATGGGCCGGCCCTGCCTGGATTGACCACTGTTGGAAAACGGATACTACACTTGATGGACCTTTGGTCTGACCCAGTATTACACTACACTATCTTATGTTTTTATGAAATCCTAATTCTATGCACAATTTGGATCCCTTTTATTAAAGAGCACTATGCAGTTAACATACAAATCAGCTCATGTCAACAGCTATCAAGCATGCGACTGAGCCACTCAGTGTGTGCTAAATTGTACACTAACTGCTTAATGCGAAATGGGGCAGAGCCGAGGCAGTTTTCTGGCAGAAAGTGGGCATGGACTACAAACTATGGTTTGCACATGGCAATTACCGCGTGCTGTCAATGTTGCAATTAATGCAGGTGCACTTAATGGCAATGCAATAGGTGGCAGGGAGCAGTGGGTAAGTGCAGGGGACATGCTGAGCATGCTCCCAACAGTTCCCGTATGGCTTTTACTTTTACCACATGTTAGGAACAAAACACATCATGCGCTAAGTGCAAAACTTACTACACTTTAATAAAAGGATCCCTTAGTAGGTATTATGGGCAATGTATTCAAAATTATCACTACCAAAATGTCCAGCCAAAAATGTTTTGCTGTTATTACTCTGGTTGCTGCAGTTAACTAATTACTCACCTGTAACAGGTGTTCGCCGGTGACAGCAGGAATCGGACCTCACAAATATGGGTGATGTCAGTGCCGACAGAACCAGTATGGTTCCAATTCCCAGATTTCAAAGAAAGGTTTTGGGAGCTACACCGCGCATGCGCGGTCACCTTCCCACCCATCTTACCTCAGCATGTGGACATAGCTCAATCAAGCAAAAAAAGAAAATTCCATGGGGAGGAGGGAGGGTTGTGAGGATTGATTCCTACTGTCCCCAGAGAATACCTGGTACAGGTAACTAACTATGCTTTCTCCAGGAACAAGCAGGAAATCATTTCTCACAAATGGGACTCCCAAGCTACAGGCTACTGAAAAAAACCTGTAGAAACCAAGGGCGACCTAAAAAGCAGACCAGAAAGGGGAGCAAGGGGCGCTGATTGGCTGGAAGTCTGACACTGCAGCAGCAGCAGCAGCAGCATCGAGGATGCAATCCCCACTCTGGTAGCCTAGACATCACAGGTTGGAGGGAAGGAGTTGCACTATTCCCCAAAGAGGTGACAGAGTACGTCCTGGCCGAAGGCACTATCCCTCCGGGAGGTCTCTTTCTGGCTAAAGTGTGCATAAAGGACCAGGTGGCGGCCAAGCTGATGTCCAGTAAGAGCATTGAGCACAGGCTTGCCACTGAGGCCACCATGATGCTCTATTGATAGGCGAAGGAAATGCAGTCAGCTACCCATCGTACGTGGAGAATGCGACCCCAAGTCGACTAGGGTCAAAAGAGATAAAGAGCTGCACTGAGTGGCGATGGGGCTGCGTCCTCTGGATGTAAAAGGACAATGCACGCTTGCAGTCCGTGTGCATGGAGGCCTCCGCCCTAGAAGAATGAGGCCTAGGAAAGAAGGTGGGAAACATCACCTCCTGATTCACGTGGAAGACAGACAACCTCTGGCAAGAACTTAGGGCGAGTCCTAAGGACAACCCTGTTCCTATGGAACCTTGTGTAAGGTACATGTGCTACCAGTGCCTGCAGCTCGCTCACACACCTGGCCGAGGTGAGCACCACCAGGAACAGGACTTTCCAAGAAAGGTACTTGAGATGGTAGGTAGCCAGGGGTTTGAAGGGTGGAGTCATGAGCATCCCAAAACCACATTAAGGTTCCATGTCACCAGTGGCAGATGGATCGGGGGCTGGGAGGAGGCGGCCTCCCATAAACTGGCCACACCATCCACTGCATGGTGGTGAGCCAAGATGGCACAGAGGTGCACTCTGACGGTGTAGGACTTGAGATCAGCCCCCGATAGATGCAGAAAGTACCGTAAGATGTCCGGCATCACGCAGGAGAAGGGTTAAGACCTTCCTCCGCACACCAGTGAGAAAACCAGTGCTACTTAAAGGCATAAGCCCTTTGTGTGGAGTCCTTACGTGAGGCAAGCAGAACATCTTCAACTAACCTGGAGAGGTGGAGATGCACTATAGTTAGACTCTCAGATCCAGGTCGTCAGGGCAAGGCACTAGAGGTTAGGATGCAGCAGCGTCCTGTCCTTCTGTGAAAAGAGATCCGGGGGCTCTCCCCAGTAGTAATGGGTCCCACTGGGACAGCTGCAAAAGCAGGGGGTACCAGGGCTGCCTTGGCTACCTAGGTGAAATGAAGATGGTTGAGGCTGCCTTCCATTTGGATCTTGAGGAAGGCCTGTAGCACCAGGGGCGTGGGAAGAAACAAATATAGGAAGCCCCTGGACCAGGGAAGAAGGAAGGCGTCTGCCGCCTCCCATCCCTGGGCCAGTCTCCAAGAGCCGAAGCATGGCAGCTGCGTGTTCTCTGGACTGGCAACGAGATCAATCTCTGGGATCCCCTAGCACTGGAAGACCTCCATCAACATGGCCGGGTTCAGTCTCCACTCATGGGGCTGGCGGACTTGACTCAGGTAGTCGGCCAGTACATTGTCCTAGCCCGGCAAGAACATTGCTTTGAGGGAGATGTCCTTCCCTGTTGCGAAGCTCTAGAGGCGCACCACCTCCTAGCAGAGGTAGTACGAGCCCATGCCCCTTCTGCTTGTTGATGTAGTACATTGCCACCTGGTTGTCTGTCTGGACCTGAACCACCTGCCCTTCCAGATGATCCCGGAAGACCCACAGGGCGTGATAGATTGCTCTGAGTTCAAGCAGGTTGATCTGCGAGGCACTCTCCTCTGGCAACCATGGACCTTATGACTGCAGATGATCACAATGGGCCCCCAAGCCCAATTTGGACGCGTCCGTTGTAAGGATGTGTTGCATTGGGGGAACCCAGAAGGGCAGGCTGGCTCTGAGGTTGAGGGGGTCCTGCCACCAGGCAAGAGATGTCGTTAGGGCTGGCATGACATGGATGCGGTTCTCCAGATGGCCCCAAAGCTTGTGTCCACTGGGCACCGAGCATCTATTGAGCCTGCTGCATGCGGAGACAGGCAAAGGGGGTGACATGGACGGTGGATGCCATCTGCCCCAAGAGGCAGAGAATTTGCCTGGCCATCACTGCTGAGCCACCCTACACTGCCTGCACCAGGAGGGAGAGGTGCCGCATCTGATCCAGTGGCAGGAAGGCTCTCACCTGAGTGGAATCCAGTAAGGCACTAATGAATTCCAAGTGCTGGGTGGGCAGGAAGTGAGACTTCAGAAGTTCACCACTAACCCCAAGCACTGGAGCAGTCCTATAGTGTGCTGCGCTGCATTGCGCAACTCCTCTGGCGAGCTGGCTCATATCAGCCAGTCATCCAGATAGAGGAAGACGAAAACCCCCAGAAGCCTGAGGCAAGCAGCCACAACTGCTAGGCATTTTGTGAATACTCGAGGTACTGAGGCTCCCGAAGGGGAGTACCCTGTACTCAAAATGTTGTCCGCCGACAACAAAACGGAAATACTGACAGTGCCTTGGATGGATCAGGATGTGGGTGTAGGCATCTTTTAGATCCAAGGAGCATAGCCAATCTCCCTGTAGGAGGTAAGGCAGCAAGGTTCTAAGGGATACCATTTTGAACTTTTCCTTGACCAGGAAGCAATTGAGGTCCTGCAGATCCAGGATGGACCGGAAACCCCCTGTCTTCTTAGGGACAAAGAAGTAGTGGGAATAGAATCCCCGGCCCTGAAGAGGCTGGGGGACGGGCTCCACTGCTTGAACCTCGAGCAAGAACTCGAGTTCCCTTTGAGGAAGCTCCCTCTGCAAGGGGTCCATGGGCAATTCTCCTGGTAGAAGGGATGAGGCAGCTGGGCAAAGTGAAGGAGATAGCTTTCCCCAACCACCTGCAGCACCCAGGCGTCTGTGGTGATACTTGGCCACTGGTGTGTGAAGTGGACCAGCCGTCCTCCCGTGAACCTTGTACCTCCTGGGGAGGGAGGCTATCCCAAGGAGCCAAAAGCTCCCCCAGGCTGTGGCTGGTGCACTGTTTGGGGTTCGGGGCCTTTGACTTACGGAGGCCATGTCCCTGGCCCTTGTCCTGCTGAGGAGGAGCGTGATAGGCCTGAAACTTAAGGAAGTTCCCGTAAGCCTTCTTGGTCTTCAGGTGGAGGGGCTTTTTCCCCAAAGTCTTCCTGCGGGAAGATTCAGACACTTTCTTGGACAGCCTGATTCTGATCATGAATTCCTTCTCCAGCTCATCAGCCTTCTCCCTCAAGGGCTTGCCGAAGAGATATTCTCCTCTGCAAGGGACATCGGCTAATTTGTCCTGAACCCACTGCTCTGAGATAGAGAACTGTGGCCAGGCAAGGTGGCGGGCACTAATACCCACCGCAGCTTCCCAAGCCGCCGACTCGAAGCCGTCGAAAGCCACACGAGTTTGAAACTTGCAGCACTTCTTGACTGATGACACCAGGATCCTGAAGCGTTCAAGAGGTTTACCTGATAAACCAGCCGAGAACCCAGCGAGTTCCTTCACCAGGTCTCACAGGTACATGCCCATGTACAGCTGGTATGCCTGGATCCGGACTGTGAGCATGGAGCCCTGGAAACACTTCCTGTCAAAAGCATCCATGGTGTGTGTCTTCCTGCTGGGGGGCACCAAGGAGTGCGTCTTTTGGCTTTTAATGCAATGCACAGCCAACTCCACCACCATGAAATTATGTGGCAGATGTGTTTTCTGGAAGCCGGGGCTCCGGCCAACCCAATACTGCAAATCGAGTAGATGGTTCACAATCGGCACCATCACCGGCGACTCCCATAGCCAGAACAGCAACCATTTGAGGATGGGGGGCATGGGCACTATCAGTGCCTTCCGTATCGGACCTCAAGTAGGTTGCCAACAGAATCGACACTGATCGAGCCATTCTCTTGAGGATGGGTGAAGCATCTTCCAAGGAGGTCGTGGCCAAGGACGGCCCTGTAAAAGGCACTGACAATCCAGAGTGACCGGGAGTTGGGCCCCACTGTGCCTCAGTGAATGCCGCAAAGCTGCATTCAAGGGCCATCATCTGGGCCACGATGCCAGATGCTCCTCAGAGGAATGCGCCGGCCTCAAGGACATCAAGGCTAGCATTGGGGGCCTGGCAGGGGGATCAATGATGGTGATGGGGGACCCAACTTGATCTCCCAACTCCCGTGATGACACCTCCTGCTGCTTTTCGCATTTCTTCTGGGTCTTAGCCAACATCAAAAGGCAGAACAGGCAGGAAGACACATTGTGGTCCACCCCGAGGCATTTAATGCAGGTGTTGTGGCAGTCCGTGTGGGACAAAGTGTGTTTGCACTTGCCACACTGCTTAAATCTGCTGGTCGAAGATATAACGGGAAAAACGAGCCCTGCAAGATTAAACACAGACATCTTGACCAGCTAGGCTGCGAGAAAAAAACCTACAGGCCAAAAAATTAAAAGAAAAGAAACTACCTGAGCAAAAAACATGATGCCGAGGCGGTGGACTTGGGTGGCAGAAAGTTGATCGAAATGTTGAAAAAAGAAGAAAATACCGACGAATGGTAGAAACAGTCAACTTTATCTGAGCTACACAGACAGCATGTCTGCAGGGCTCCAAAGAAAAAAGAAGACTGAGGTAAGATGGTACCTTTGGGCGGGAAGGTGTCCGTGCATGTGTGGTGTAGCTGCCAAAAGCTTTCTTTGAAAGCTGAGGACTGGATTTGTGCGGGCTCCATCGTCACCCATATGTGAGGACTGACTTCCTGCTTGTTCCCGGAGAAATCAATTGTTCATAATTGTTTCTTTGTATAATTTTAAAATGAAGGTATATAAAGCTGAGCATTAACATACAATTATAAATCTTACAGAGATATTCAACAATTCAGATTCTATCCACTGACTGAATGTTAAAATTTTTAGTAGCCATAAATCATTACTAAAATAATACCCAGAAAAACAGCAAATTGAACTTGACACATTAAGACAGAGATTTCAAGTCTGAGACTATCATGAATGCTGGCACCTGCCTTAAAGTAGTTCATGCTAAATAATACTACTTTGAATTTGAAGAAAAAGAAGAATGCAATCTTAAAATAAATAAATATATTATAAGCAAACTTACTTGTAATTTCTTCTGAAAACTTCTGGTTCTCCTTTAGAAAGTGGTTGGTCCTTTTAAGTTCTTCTTCCAATCGATTCATCTCTCTCAGCCTTTGGTCATTCTGGCAGCTAAGGGCATTTCTTTCCTTCTTTACTTCCTAAGAGAAATATTTCCTCAGTCAAACTTATATGAAGTTTTCAAAAACAAATACTGCAGAAGGTTAAGGCAAAAATAAAACGGGTATGCATATTACAAAAAATTTTCAGAGCAGACTAATTTTTTCTTAAGAGGATATAACCTCCCATGATGCAACTCTTTTAGTTTATTTTCAATAGGCAAATTTCAGTAGCCTGCGCCATTGCAGAGTACATATTGTAAAAACGTTCGTACAGTAGTTCCAATTCACAGCACACTTCACAAAGAGTTCACATCATCACAGCACATTATCACATTCCTTTTCCTCCTCTCACCAGCCTGACAAAGCATAGCTACTCATCTGTAACAAGTGATCTCCAGGAACAGCAGGAATTTAGTCTTCACATATGGGTATCGTCGGTACCGACGGAGCCTGTGCGAGAACGCTCCCCAACGTCCAATTAGAAAGCTTTTGGGAGCATCCCACAGCGCCTGCGTGTTGCCTTCCCGCCTTTCCCAACTGTCTCTCTCCAGTTGAGTTTAAAACTGAGACAAAGACAGAGAGAGAGAAAGGGAAAGGAAAAAAAGAGAGAGAGAGAGAGAGAGATACAACTCCTAGGGGAGGTGGGTGGGTTGTGAACACTAAATTCCTGCTGTTCCCGGAGATCACCTGTTACAAGTGAGTAACTATGCTATCTCCAGGAACAAGCAAGAATGTAGTCTTCACATATGGGGAATCCCTAGATGCAGATGCCAGGGAGAAACCCCAGAGGTTGTGTGCCCTTGTGAAAGGGCTCCACTTCCCCCCATGGATCTCTGGCATCCTACCAGGGATGGTGGGTAGGAGTTGATTAAGTATGGAACAGGTGTTGAAGAACAGCCTGACCAAACAAGGTATCCCGGCGGAAGTCCTTGTCTAAGCAGTAATGGGCTGTGAAGGTATGAACCGAGGCCCAAGTAGCTGCTCGACAGATGTTGTCGATAGACACAGAATGAAGATGAGCCATAGAGGCTGCCATGGCCCTCACATTGTGAGCTGTGACATGACCTTCCAATGGAAGGTTTTTACTCTCATAAGCAAAAGAAATAAACTGTGCAATCCAGTTGGACAGTGTTCTCTTGGAGACTGGAAGTCCCCAAATGACTAGGATCAAAAGCAACAAAAAATTGAGAGGACTTTCTATGTTGCTGCGTCCTTTGTAAGTAAAAGGCCAAAGCTCGTTTACAATCCAAAGTATGAAGATTCCTTTCTGCATTAGAGGCATGAAGCCTTGGGAAAAACAGGAAGGTAAACTGCTTAGTTTAGATGAAAAGAAGAAACCACCTTTGGCATAAAGTGAGGATGAGTCCTAAGAACTATCTTATCATGATGGAACCTTGTATAAGGAGGATCAGCCACCAATGTTTGCAACTCACTGATGCGACGTGCTGATGTGATTGCAATAAGAAAAATAACCTTCCAGAAAAGGAATTTAAAAGAGGTAGTAGCCAATGGTTCAAAAGGTGGCTTCATGAGCTGGCCAAGAACCAGATTTAGATCCCATGCCACCGGTGGTGGCTTAACGGGAGGCTTAGTTAGAAGAAGTCCTCTCATGATCGGATGAGAGGAAATAGGTTGCCCATTTAAAGGTTTGAGGGAAGCTGCAATAGCACTCAAATGAACTCACTGAATTTGTCTTAAGCCCTGCATTAGACAAATGAAGGAGATATTCCAGTAATGATTCCAGAGGTATTGCAAGAGGGTTGAGACCCTTCTGCGAACACCATATGGTAAACCTTTTCCACTTGAAAGCACAAGAGCATAAAGGATATCCTTTACTTGCTGAGAAAGGTTAAGACCATGAAGTTCTAGGCTTTCAGCAACCAGGCCCTGAGATGTAGAGACTGGGGGTTGGGATGCCACAGCATCCCGTCTTCCTGGGATAGGAAATCTGGAACAGATCCTAACTCCAGAGATGGAGCTTGAGAGAGATGTAAGAGCAGAGGGTACCACACTTGTCGTGGCCAATGTGGGGCTATGAGAATCATATGGCCTCTGTCTCTCTGAAGCTTGAATAAAGTTCTGGGAATTAGGGTAATGGGTGGGATGGCATACAGAAAGTCCCAATCCCAAAGGAGGAGGAAGGCATCCCTGGCCTGACAACCCTGGGCTGGAATTCTGGAACAGAACCGGGGAAGTTTGGCATTCAGCGGACTTGCGAAGAGGTCTATGTCCGGGGTTCCCCAAAATTGGAAAATTTTGGCCACCTGGTCTGCATGGAGAGACCATTCGTGTGGAAGCAGAACTCGACTGAGTCTGTCTGCCCTAGAGTTTTGAATGCCTGGAAGATACACTGCAAGGAGATGAATCTGATGCTCTCTGGCGAAGGCCCAAAGTCTCAAAGCTTCGTTGCAGAGCGACAGAGAGCCTGTTCCACCCTGCTTGTTCACATAGAACATGGCTACCTCGTTAGGACAGTTTTGTAGCTGAGCTGGGTGTGAAACACTCGAAGAGCAAGGAAGATTGCTCTGAGCTCTAGAAGATTGATGTGTAGATCGGTCTCCTGTGGAGTCCAGGTACCCTGAGTAGAGAGGCCTTGCTAATGGGCTCCCCAACCCACCTGTGAGGCATCTGTTGTTAGAGTTACTTGGGGTAGGGGTTGCTGAAAAGGGGACCCCACTAACAGGTTCTGGGGTGAATGCCACCATTGGAGAGACAACATGAGACGATCTGAGGTTGCTATTTTGTCTGACAGGCAACCTGACGCCTGAGTCCATTGAGTGGATAGAGTCCACTGGGCTGCCCTCATATGGAGGCGGGCATAAGGGACCACATGCACGGTGGATGCCATGTGGCCTAGCAATTGTAACATTTCCCGAGCAGTGAGGTGAGACTTTAGTATTGCTTGGGAAGCTAACTGCACTATGCTAAGGCAGCAGGACTGTGGAAGATAGGCCCTTGTCTGTCTGGTATCCAGCAGGGCTCCTATGAACTCTAGAGACTGAGTGGGAGCTAGGTTGGATTTTGGGAAGCTTATAACAAGTCCCAAATATTGGAGGATACGCATTGTGCGAGATAGGGAAATCCTGGCCTCTGGCTCTATGGGGCTCGAATGAGCCAATCGTCCAAGTAAGGAAGACGAATATTCTTAGGGTGCGGAGAAATGCTGCAACCACAGCCATGCATTTTGTGAACACCCTTGGTGCCGAGGCCAAGGAAGAACTCTGTATTGGTAGTGCTTCCCTTGAAATAGAAAGCAAAGAAATCTTCGGTGAGTTGGATGGATGAGAACATGAGTGTATGCATTCTTGAGATCTAGAGACAAAGCCAGTCCTGACTCTGAAGGTATGGCAGCAGAGTTCCTAGAAAATCATTTTGAATTTCTCTTTGAACAGATATTTGTTCAATTCTCTGAGGTCTAAAATGAGTCTGTGCACTCCTGTTTTCTTTGGAATAAGGAAAAAGGGGGAATAGAACCCTGCACCCTGTTGATGAACAGATACTTCTTCTATTGCCCCTTCGGC
Organism: Ichthyophis bannanicus; assembly: GCA_033557465.1. Classification (NCBI taxonomy): domain Eukaryota; kingdom Metazoa; phylum Chordata; class Amphibia; order Gymnophiona; family Ichthyophiidae; genus Ichthyophis; species Ichthyophis bannanicus. Next base: position 463,805,147 of record CM066033.1, on the reverse strand, counting down.
AAGAAGCAGACTGACCTCGTGATCTGAGAGTTGAGAGAGGTCTGAGAATTAAACTGTCTTACCATTGTAGGAGGGGGCATGCTGAGGAAGTGAAGCTTGTATCCCTCTCTCACAATGGACAGAGTCCAACTTTCTGTTGTTATCTGCCCCCATTTGGGGGCAAAATAACACAACCTTCCTGGGATGGTGGAAGGCTCTGGGCCGTTCAGGGCCAGGAAGACAAAGTTCTCTTGATGGAAATCAAAGCCCCTGTGGAGGCTGAGTCTGCTTAGCTGGTTGAGGCTTAGCAGCCTTTGTTTTTCTTTGTTTAGGTTGCTGCTGACCTCTTTGGGCAGACTGACCTGAACGATGCCCCTGTTGGATATAGGAGGGGTAGAACTTCTTTCTAGTGAAGAATGTTTTTTGTAGGACTTTTTCCTTGCAGGATCAGCTGTAGATTTTGATAATCTATCCAAGGTGAGATTATCAGCATCTAGCTCATTAGCTTTCTCTTACCAATTTTTGCCAGAGATTCTCTCCAGTGCAAGGAATATTCCCCAATTTGTTCTGTACCCAAAGTTCCAAGTCAGATGCCTGGAGCCAGGCAATCCTACGTGCGCCTATGGCAATAGCAGATGTTCTGCTTATGCACTCAAAATAATCAAAAGCTGCACGATTTACGAATTTGGAAACATCTTGAGCATGTTTGATAAGAGCAAGATAATCTTGTCTCTTATCATCAGGAAGGAGAGGGCTCATAAGCTCTAGATCTCCTGTAACTTTCTTAAGGAACATTCCCATATATAAAATGTAGGAACTAATCCTGGCAGAAAGCATACAGGCCTGGAAAGTTCGACGCTCAAAGGCATCAAGAGTTCTACATTCATGTCCCGGAGGATTAGATGCATGTCTTTTTGCACTCTTGATCCTTCTCATAGCTGACTCCACCACCATGGAATGGTGGGGCAGCTGAGTTTTTTGAAATCCAGGACAGGGAGGAACTCGATACATGGTATCGAGCCTACGAGAATGAGGAGAAGTGGTGAGAGGTGTTTCCCACATCCTTAGCATGAGATCATGCAAGATCTCATGAATAGGCAAAGTAGCTGCCTTTTTGGGAGCTTTAGGATACTGTAAAATCTCCAATTCCTTCGCCCTAGGCTCTGTTTCAGGAGCCACTGTGATGGAAAGACCTCGAGCCACATCTTGGATAAAATCCTGGAAGGACATATCCTCAGGAGGAGACATCCTACATTTAGGAGAGGAAGAATCCTCAGGAAGAAGTACTCTGGTATCGACAGAGCTGTCAGTGTCTTCAGACTCGTCGGAGGATTCAAAGTATCTCCTGTCCGGGTAATCATGCATCGCATGATACCGGTACCGATCGAAGTCGGTATCGACAGGGTCCAGAACCGACTTGTCAGTACCGGAGGGCATAGCCTGCGTTGGTGCCGGTAGTCCACCTGCTGACGTTGATGCCTCCGGTACCGATGTCGGTATCGGTACTGGTTGAATTATCTGAAACGGTTTCAGGGGCATCGATGCAGAGAGAAGAGCCGCCAGACTGTGTTCAATAGCCAAAAATCGCTGGTCTATCGACGCCGCTGATGCCTGAGTATCGGTACCGGGCGAAACGGCCGGTACCCCAGAGCATGGGACCAGTAGTTCTGCCGAGGTCGAGGCCTCGAGAACATCCTGGAGCCCCGATGATGCTTTGGAAGCCGAAGCCTCAGCCTCCCGCCGGGGCAATTTTGCCGGTGTAAGTCCCTCAAGGGCAACGCCAGAGGCATCTCGATACTTAGAAGGAGATCTACCCTTTGAGGACCGGCTAGACTTATGTTTAGTTACCTGAGATCCATGGGAGGAAGACGAAGCCCTGGAAGATGTTGATGCCACAGATGCTGCATCGGAGGGAAAAAGGGTGCTAAGTTTAGCAGCTCGGTTTTGCCGACCCCTCTTCGACATCATCCCACAGGCAACACACTTGGAGATAGAGTGGTCAGGACCTAAACATTTGAGGCACCACTCATGGGTGTCGGTGACGGAGATGGTACTGCCACACTTGGAACACTTTTTAAACCCCAAGACGGGTTTTTCCATTGCAGAGGAAAGTTGGGCATAGTATCCAAAATGGCACGTGGCACCAGAGGAGAAAAAAGCTGGAAGACTCCAGGAAAAGTTTTTTCATTTTTTTCTACAAGAAAAAGAAAGAAAGAAAGAACCAGCGGTACCGGTGTAGCGTTGAAGGAAGGCAGAGGCAACCACAAAAAAGAAGAATGAAAGGGATATTTTCTGCGGTGACAGGAAGTGCGACCTGCCGGCTCCACGGAAAATGAAGAACTGGAGAGAGACAGTTGGGAAAGGCAGAAAGGCAGCACGCAGGCGCTGTGGGATGCTCCCAAAAGCTTTCTAATTGGACGCTGGGGAGCGTTCCCGTGCAGGCTCCGTCGGTACCGACGATACCCATATGTGAAGACTACATTCCTGCTTGTTCCTGGAGATTCATTATTTCTCCCCAGCCTCCTAAAGCATTTATCTAATTTATCCCTTCCACCTCTCTGGGGCAATCATCTATCCATCTTCCCCATGTATTTCTAAGGCATTCTTTTTTTCCCCTCTACCGCTTCCTGTGTTCTCCTCCAACCTGCAGGTTCAGTGAGCAGCACTTCCTTGCTGCTGCTGCTTCTTCCTCTGCCAGCATTCCTGTGTAGTCATAGCCTTGTAAGGCCTATTTGCTCTAGACAGTTTCAACCTCAGTGGAGGAAGAAACAGCAGCAGGTAAGCACTAATCACCAATCACCTGCCAACTGAAGAAGATCCTGCAGGCCAGGGAACATGAAGGGAGGCTAGAAGAAAAAACTTTGGTGTACACTCAGCTATGGCAGCTCTGACTTGCCCAAACTCTACTACTATTTCTTAACATTTGTGTATTGCTACAAGGCGTTCTTACTGAAGACTTTAACTTGCCAAGGAACAGATTTCCTGGCATACTAACTGGGAAACACAGCTTATATCTGTAGTTAGATTTTAAAGGGAAACTACCTGGGTAGATCTCCTTTGAAAATTAGATACTGTACAAGCATCAACAAACTTACAGGCCAATGCAGAAAGCCGGCATTGAAGTCACCTGCTATTAGCTGTAGTAGAATTAGGCTTTACCTGCTAATTTTCTTTCCTTGAGTCCCTCCAGTCCAGTCAAGACTCCTAGACTTTGTCCCACTTCCAGCAGATGGAGACTGAGAATTCCAGACTTCTGTGATGTCACCATATAAAGGAGTTGGACTCCACCCCAGAAGTCAATATGAACCTCACCAAGCAGGAACCACGAGAACAGAAAGCATATACATAACAATTATGTACAGAACAATCTTAGTAATCTCCCCTAAAGACTCTGGTCCAATGGGAGCTATCCCTCTGGGAAGCAAGCATAAACGGGTTCTAAACCTCAGAGGGACAAAATCACTGAAACCAACACACCCATCCGGGCCTCACTAAAGCTGACGAACAGGCGGGTTCTGGACTGGGCTGGAAGGACTCAAGAAAAGAAAATTAGGAGGTAAGACCTAAGTTCACCTTCCATAGGGTCCCTCCAGTCCAGTCCAGTCCAGTCTCCTGGGATGCAACAGAACGGTATTTAAGAATGGGAGAGATCAGTGAGCCCAGTCACAACACCCAGGCCCCGAACTGCGCATCCAACCATTAGTGCCTCAGGAAAGTATGCAAGGAGGCCCAAGTGGCAGCCCTGTAGATATTGGCTGGTGGAACAAGGCTGCACTCCACCAAGGACGCCGATTGCGCTGTGGTGGACTGTGCTCTTACCCTATCGGCAGGGCCTTCGACTGTAACAGGTAGGCAAAGGCAATTTGTTCCTTTAGCCAATGGGCAATGGAAGCCTTTGAGGCAGCCTTTCCCCACTGTGGTCCCCAAAAGAGGATGAACAGCCAATCACATTTCCTGAAAGACTCAGTGCACTTGAGGTACCAATGGAGCAATCTGCGTACATCGAGGAGGCATAGCTGCCTGTACGTAGAATCTGAAAAGAATGGCAGCACCACAGACTGATTAACGTGAAAAGCCGCACTACCTTAGGCAAAAAGACGGCACTGTTCACAAGGTAACTTTCTCCTTCGAGAGCAGCAAGAAGAGCTCTTTACATGACAACACTTGCAGCTCCGAGATCCGGCATGCTAAGCAAATGGCAACCAAAAACATCACCTTGAAGGTTAGATCCTTGAGGGTCGCCACCGCCAAAGGCTCTAAAAGAGATTCCGTCAGCATGAACAAGACCAAATTAAGATCCCATCTGGAACCACACAGTGTACTTGTGACCAGAACTGCTTCACTGCTCTCAAAAATCTGGCCACATCGGGATGCGCAGCCAGAGAAACCCCCAGCAATAGGCCAGGACAGCCACCTGGACACGCAAGTAATTTAAAGCCAGGCCCTTCTCCACTCTGGCCTGCAGAAAGGCAAGAAACCCAGAACTGCGGCGGACATTGCTTGCTTCCACTTGTCCTCATACCACTCAAACACAATGCCACACTCAGACATAGGACAAGGATGTAGAAACTTTGCAAGCCTGCAACAAGGTGGCGATCACTTGTGCAAAATAACCTCTTTTCCTTAGCTGAGTCCTCTCAAGAGCCAGGCCATAAGCAAGAATCGATCCACTTGAGGCATGAGCATCGGACCTTGAGACAGAAGGGCGCTCCGCGTTGGCAGATACAACAGAGCCCCCACCGACAGACGGATCAAATCCGCAAACCATGGTCTGCGAGGTCAGTTCGATGCCACCACCACAAGGCCCTGGTGGGCCTCTATTCTCTCAGGCACCCCGCCAATCAGAGGCCACAGTGGGAACACTAGAGAAGGCCCCGCATCGGCCATGGTTGCGGCAAGGCATCGAGCCCCTCAGACATTCTTTCTTGGCGTCGACTGAAGAAGCGACTGGCCTTCGCGTTGGCAGCAGGTGCCATCAGATCCATCACCAGCATCCTGTACCTTTGAGTTATATCGAGAAACACCGACTCCTCCAGCGCCCACTCTTCTGGATCTAACTGCTGTCAGTTGAGGAAATCAGCTTGCATGTTCTCTTTTTCTGTCATGTACGCCACAGACAACATTGGGAGATTCAGCTCCACCCAGTGAAGGAGCGGCATTACCTCCTCTGCCAGTAATACACTCCCCATGCCTCTCTGGTGATTGATGTATGCCACCGTAGTGGCATTGTCCGAAAACACTTGCACCACCTTCTGCACCACCAAAGCCCGGAAAACCTGAAGCGCAAGAAATACTGCTCACATCTCCAGTCGGTTGATTGACCACTGACTCTGCTCCTTCGGCCAACAACCTTGCGCCACTTGAGAGAGGCAATGAGCCCCCCAACAGGTCAGAGTGGCATCCGTCGGGACTCAGCCACCAATTTAGACTGGAGTGGACCTCTGCCGGACACACCAGCTGTTTGGAAATTGAATGTTTCTGTGGCAACCAACAGGACAGGAGGGATCTCTGCAATGGTCTCATGTGTGCTTGAGCTCAGGGAATGAGCTCCAACGTCGTTGCCATAGAGTCCAACATCTGGAGATATGACCATGCCAAGGGAGCCTCAGAAAGAGCTGGCTGGATCTGCCCCTGAATCTTTAGGACTCGATCCTGTGCAAGAAACACCCAACCAATCCGAGTATCAAAATGCACCCCCAAATATACAAGATGCTGGGTCGGAGTCAGGCTGCTCTTATCCAGATTGATGACCCAGCCAAGACCCCGAAAGACCTCCAGCACTCTGTGCGCGCTTGCGTGGCTCTCCTCTATGATCAGCCAGTCGTCTAAATAGGGGTGGATCAATGCCCCCTTGTGCCGCAACCACCATGATCTTGGTGAAGGTTCATGGAGCTGTCGCCAGGCCAAAGGGAAGAACCTGAAACCGAAATGACCCATGGGCACCGCAAAGTGCAAGAAGTGCTGGTGCTCCGCTCGAATGGGGACGCGCAGATATGCCTCCATAAGATTCAATGCGATCAAAAACTTGCCATTTTGCACTCCAATGATAACGGATCACAGGGTCTCCATACTAAAGTGCAGTATGAGTAGAGCTCTGTTGACATATTTTAGGTCAAGGATGGGGAGAAACGAGCCTTCCTTCTTGGGGACCACAAAGTAGGTGGAGTAGCAACCTTGTCCAAGCTTGTCTGCGGGGACAGGCACCACGGCCTCTAGGAGCAAGAGTCGCTGCAGGATGTCCCACATGGCCTGCTGCTTGGCTGGAGCAGTGGACGGAGACAACAGAAAAGTATCGGCAAGAAGTCGTGCAAACTCCAGAATGTACCCTTCGTGGATAACCTCCAGTACCTATTGGTCAGAAGTGATATAGACCCAAGCGGAGTAGAACTGACAGAGCCTGCTACCCATCGTAACTACATCCGCCTAAGTCCCCCTCATCTCATTGGGGCTTCTTGATGGCACCGTCTGAGCCAGTAGTATAACTGCGGCAGACACCTTGGCAATCTCGAAAGGACTGCCCCCCGTGGGCCATAATGATCTAGCTGATAAGGAGCAAATGAACTGCCCAAAAACGCTGAAACTCCTTAGACTGCCCTCACGTCGACGAGGCCTTTTAGAGCCCTTGGCCGACTTGGCCTTGCCCAGGTCCTTAACCAACTTTTCCAAGGCTTCGCCAAACAGTAGCTTACCCCGAAAGGGCAGCGTACCAAGCCAGGATGTCAACAAGACATCCACCAATCATTTGCTTAGCAAAAGGAAAAAGCGAGCTGCCACCACCAAGGTCATTCCTTTAGCCGAGGCTCATAGGAGGTCATAAAAGGCATCCATGAGGTATGCACAGCCAGACTCCAACTTGGACACCTCTGCCAGAGGCTGAAGTCCTTGTGTACCTGCCTTAAGCAGCACTTGCGTCCAATGCAAACAGGCTCGAGCAATGTAAGCCCCACACACAGACGCTAGAGAGCCAAGGCATTTGCCTCAAATGCCTGCTTCAGCAATGTCTTCAATTTCTTGTCCTGCACATCCTTGAGTGCTGCTCCACCTTCATCTAGAATAGTGGTCTTCTTGGTCACCACAGAGACCAGGGCATCCACTTTCAGTACCTTAAGGAACTCCTCCACCATGGGAAGAGGATACAAGTGAGCTATGGCTCACCCCCCCCCCCCCCCCAAAACACGCCTTGGGCACCTCCCATTCCAGTTTCATCATTTGTGTGAGGCCCGATAGAGTGGGAACACTGTTTCCACTGTCTGGATACCATGGAGCAGGGAGTCCTCCAGCAGAATTTCCTGCTCCTACATGGTCTGTGGAATGTTCAGCACCGCCAAGGAGTGAGCAATCAGTGCCGAAAGCTCCTCCTGGCAGAACATCCGAATTATGTTAGGGTCTTCCCCTGGTGAGATTTCCTTTTCCTCCAGTTCTGCACTGGTCTGTTCCAGGCCAAGCCCAGAGGGTCCATCCAGAGAGTAATCCGAGTCCCCCTAGGCTTCAGACGCATGATCCAGAGTCAAGTCCTCCAGCTCATGCCCACACTCCATCCCCCGCAGCAAGGAGGGCATGGTGAAGAGCTGTGCCTCCCTTGTCAGTCGTGGAGGCACTGACTTGGATCTGCCTGGCTCACACAGGATCTGTTTCAAGCAGTAGGCCTGGTGCAAGAGGAGCACAAAATTTAGTAAAAAAAGGCTGAGCCTCCTCCTGTATCTGCCGCTCAGGGAGCTAAGCTGATCAACTGTGGGAAGGAGCAGGAACTGAATCCTGACTCCCCGTAGTGCTAGCAAATGGCGGATCCAATGCTTCCAAACTGGCTGCAGTTCCCGCCAAAACCACGGGAACTGCGATCTGAGAAAGAGAATCCCCGCCAAACAAAGAGGCTTCTTCCCGCCATCCCAGAAATCCCTTGGCTCCTGAATCAGGTCCCAGAAGCCCTTCTCCTGTGGCACGGTCTTCAGACTCAAAGCTGCGGCAGAAGCCAGATTCAGACAAGCGAACAAGTTTCACACTGCAGACCGCACAAAAGACCTTCAAGCACGCTTGCAATTCTCCCGATGCAGACAACCAGAATACCCCGCAGAGCTAGACAACACTGGGAAACACAACCACCAGAGCACAAGCACATGCGCGCCACTGAATTACACAGGCCCAAACAAGTACGGAATCACCCGGACTGCCGTTGCAACTCAAGCTGCTCCGACAGCTCCTGCACTGTCCCTCCTGCCAGTCAGCCATGACTGAACTCGGCAGCCTGGCTTAAATGGACAACTGCCGCTATAACAAGGCCTGGCCACAAGAGGCACCAAAAGGCACTGTAGCTGAATAAATGACACCTGCCTGCACCCTCGTTCCCCAACAGAGACCCCAGCTGCCTGAATGGCTCTGGTTCCCTGAGGGGCAGCTCTATTTAGGGCAAGTAGTCTTTTCCTTGTTTCCCACCACTGATGTTCTTATGCTTCCTTTTCAAGATCCTATTTTTTTTGTTTTCTTTTTTTTAATCTGCTTTTCAAAACTCTTCAGTGTTGCTCAGACTGCAACGAGTTTGTCCCATCTGCTGGTGACTGAGAATACTGACTTTTGAAGTCCAGCTCCTTTATAGGGTGACATTTAAAAAGTCTAGAATTCTCAGTCTCCATCTGTTGGAAGTGGGAGTCTGGATTGGACTAGAGGGACACTATGGAAGTATGCATTTTTATAGCGTGCTGATAGCGTGAGACTTCAGCACCAATATGTAGCAAAGGGCATGTATGTAAATGGGTTGTGCGCAAAACATCAGCACAAAGTAGAAAGGAGGACAGCTAACACATGCACAAACAGGCATGCTACAAGTGGCCGTGTGTGCATGCGCGTAAATGTCAAATGCTCACGTTATGCACACATGACATGCAGGTTCTTTTGGCGCTTAGCCCATAATAATCACTATTTCGCCCAAAAATAATTTTTAATGAAATCACAACAGAGACCTAGCAGTAAATGGAGAATGATATGAGTACAAAAACAGACAAGGATAAGAAGCAAAAGACATTTTTTCCTGAACGCCGAACCTTCGTTTATATGTTGAAAGATACATGCAGAAACTTTTCACATCAAAGGTAATTTGTTCAGTACATATCCTGAAACAGTCCTTCCCTACATGTGCAAGACAGAGTAGTTACTCACCTGTAACAGGTGTTCTTCAGGAGCAGCAGGAATCAGTCCTCACATATGGGTGACGTCGGCGCTGACGGAGCCCCCATGCGGAGCATTTCCCCAGCTTTCACAGAAAGCCTTTGGGACTGCCAGCACGCATGCGCGGTCCCCTTCCCGCCCCAAGGGTGCCATCTTGCTCAGTCTGATGACATAGCTAAAAGACAGCAAAAAAGCAAAATAAATCATATGACTGCAACTCCAAGGGGAGGAGGGAGGGTTGTGAGGACTGAGTCCTGCTGCTCCTGGAGAACACCTGTTACAGGTGAGTAACTACTCTTTCTCCAGGACCAAGCAGGAAGTCAATCCTCCAATATGGGACTCCCCAGCTTAAGGCTACTGGGGACCCAAAGCTGAAAAAATATGCTCCCTCTAGAGCCTCAGCATGTACGAAAAGAATCTTCTCTGAGAACGCCCCTGAACGGTAGCCCAACACCAGGGCCGGAGGGTAGGAGTTGCCTATACCTCAAAGAGATTACGGAGTACCGCCTGTCCGAAAGCACTGTCCCTGCGGGACTTTCTCTCGAGGCAGTAGTGGGCCGCAAAAGTCTGGCTTGAAGACCAAGTAGCGGCCCTGCAGATGTCTACCAATGGAGCAGAGCGGAGATGAGCCACTGACGCAGCCTTCGCCCTGACATGGTGAGCCGTGACGCGACCCTGCAACAAGAGGCCGGCTGCCCTGCACGCCCAGGCGATACAGTCTGCTACCCAAATGGACAGGGTACGCTTGGAGACAGATAACCCAACTTATTAGTATCAAAAGAGACGAAGAGCTGAACAGCCCTTCGGTGTCCCTGCGTATGGTCAAGGTAGAAGGACAACACCCTCCTACAGTCCAGGGTATGCAAGACCATCTCAGCCCGGCTGGCATGCAGCCTGGGAAAAAGTTGGAAGAACCACCTCCTGGTTGAGGTGGAAGGAGGAGACAACCTTAGGAAGGAACTTAGGGTGAGTCCGTAAGACTACTCTGTTCTTATAGAACCTAGTGTATGGTGCATCTGACACCAAGGCTTGAAGCTCGCTCACTCGCCTTGCTGAGGTAACAGCTACCAAAAACAACGCTTTCCAGGAGAGAAAAATCAAAGGACAAGTAGCCATAGGTTCAAATGGTGGGCAAGTAAGCTGTTGCAAGACCACATTCAAATCCCACTCAGGGGCAGGTGGACGAACTGGAGGCTTAAGCAAAAGGAGGCCTCTGAGGAAGCGAGCCACTAAAGGGTAGCTTGAGAGAGACTGACCCTCCACCGCTGAATGGTGCACTGAGAGAGCACTGAGATGGACCCTAACCGAGTTGGATTTGAGGCCTAGATTGGATAGGTGAAGCAGATATTGCAGCACCACTGGTACCAGGCATGAGAAAGGATCCTCCTTGTGTTGAGCACACCAGGTGGAGAACCTACGCCACTTAAGGGCATAAGACATCCGAGTGGACTGCCTTCTAGAGGCCAAGACCACGTCCTCCACTTCCCTAGGCAGCAGTAAGGGTGTTAGAAATACCCTTTCAGCAGTCAGGCCATCAGATTGAGGGACTGGAGGTTGGGGTGTAAGAGAGATCCATGCTCCTGAGTCAGGAGATCGGGTTGCATCCCCAGAGGAAGAGGAGTGTCCACTGCTAGTTGCAAAAGAAGTGGGAACCAGGGTTGCCTTGGCCACCTAGGGGCCACCAGGATCACCGAGGCCTTGTCCCGGATCACTTTGAACAGTGTCTTGGACACTAGAGACGTGGGAGGAAACGCATATAGGAGGCCTGTAGACCATGGAATGAGAAAGACATCCGCTGCTACTCTGAGAGGATGCGGCTGCCTGGAGAAGAAACTGGGCAGTTGACGGTTCAGTGGACTGGCAAAGAGATCTATGGTGGAAAGAGAGGTCGGGACCCTGTGCCCCCCTGCCTGTTCACATAGAACATGGCAACTTGATTTTCCATCTGCACTAAGACGGACTGGCGAGAGAGGACATGAGAGAAAGTCCGGAGGGCTAGGCGGATTGCTCTGAGCTCTAGGAATTTGATCTGTTGTGCGGACTCCCAAGGGGACCAGAGGCCCTGGGTGCATGCTCCTTGGCAATGTGCACCCCAACCTTGGAAAGAAGCATCGGTTGTCAGCACTTGAGAATGTTGAGGTGCTTGAAAAGGGACCCCTTTTAGCAGATTTGGAAGATGAAGCCACCCTTGTAGAGAAGAAGCTAGTAGCTTGGACACCCTCACTTTGTCCGTCAGGTTTCCGGTGGCCTGCAGCCACTGAGTTCTGAGGCCCCACTGAGCAGGCCTCATGTGTAGACGGGCATTTGGAGTTACATGGACCATGGATGCCATGTGGCCTAAGAGCCTCAGGAATTGTCTGGCGGAGACCAGAGAATAGCTGTGGAATTGGCTGGCCAAGTCCATCAGTCTGTGGGCCCTGTCCACTGGTAAAAAAAGACTTCGCCTGAAGGGTGTCCAGTCTTGCTCCTATGAACTCCATGTTCTGTGAGGGGTGCAAAGTGGACTTTGAGAAGTTTATGACAAACCCCAGATGCTGGAGAAGAGCAACAGTGCGGAGGGTGGCTTGATTGGTCTCCTGTGGAGACTGACCCCTGATGAGCCAGTCGTCCAGGTATGGAAAGACAAAGAATCCTTGAACCCTGAGATAGGCCGCCGCCACCGACAGGCATTTGGTGAAAACCCTGGGGTGGAGGTTAGGCAAAAAGGGAGTACCCTGTACTGGTAATGGTTTCCTCCCACTACAAATCGGAGAAACTGTCTGTGGTCTGGATGAATAAGGATGTGAGTATAAGCATCCTTTAGGTCTAAAGAGCATAGCCAATCTCCCTGCTGGAGGTAGGGCAGCAGGATTCCAAGGGTAAGCATCTTGAACTTTTCCCTCTCCAGGAACTTGTTGAGATTCCGCAAGTCTAGGATGGGCCTGAGGCCCCCTGTTCTTTTTGGTACTAGAAAGTACTTGGAATAGAAGCCTTGAACTCTCAGGTGGTGAGGCACCGGTTCCAACACCTCTTCCTTCAGAAGACTTGTTAACTCCTGCAGGAGTAAGTCCCTGTGCAGAGGGAGTCTGGGAGGTTCCACTGGAAAGTAGGAGGGAGGTACCTGGTGGAAGTGGAGGAGATAGCCCTTCTGGACTATGCTTAGCACCCAGGTATCCCTTATTACGGCTGACCACCTGTGGGCATACAGGGTCAGCCGGCCTACTGTGCTGGAAGGGGCCAGCTGAGGAGGAGAGGCTATGCCACTGGAGTCAAAACCCCGCTCCCTGCTGTGACTGCTGTGCAGAGCTGGTGACTTGGGGGGTTTCTGCCTACGGGGCCCATGTCCCTGCCCCTTGGCCTGCTGACCCTGCTGGAGAGCTGTTGAGGCCTCAAAATGAGGGCATGATTTGTAGGCAGATGACTTCCTCGAGTAAAAGGTCTTTTTTCCCCGAGCCCTTCTTCTTCTGAGAAGGGGCAGAGGTTTTCCTGGACAGCCTTGTCCGGGTGAGAGTCTCGGACTCGAGTTCTGCAGCCTTTTCAGCCATGGGCTTGCCAAAGAGGTTTTCACTTCGGTAGGGGACATTGACCAACTTGTCCTGCACCCATGGCTCGAGGTCCGATGACTGTAGCCAGGCCTGACGGCGTGCACTGATGCCGGCCGTGGCTACACGGGCCGAAGCCTCGAAGCCATCATAGGCTGCTCGAGAGATAAACTTCGAGCACTCTCAGATCGCCGTTGACAGGGCCTTGAACCTCTACAAAGATTCCTCGGAGAGACCAGCAGAGAACCCGGCAATCTCCTTTGCCAGGTCTCGAAGGTACATACCCATGTACAGCTGGTAGGTCTGGACACGGCAAGCAAGCATAGAGCCCTGGAAGCACTTTCTACCGAGGGCATCCAGGTTCCGGGCCTCCCGGCCAGGAGGCACCGAGGAGTGCATCTTCTGACTCTTCAGACGATGCATGGCCGATTCCACAACTATGGAGTGGTGCGGTAGCTGTGCCTTTTGGAACCCGGGGCTCTTGCGGACTTGATAGAGGGAATTGACCCGCTTGCTCAGAACTGGCGTCAAAGCCGGCACCTCCCACATGCGGAAGAGCAACCGTTCCAGCATCAGAGAAACCGGTATAGTAAAGGTCTCCTTGGGAGGAGAGTCATACTGCAGGGCCTCGAGCTCCTCGGCTCGAGGCTCCTCCTCGGGATCCGTGGGGAAGGCCAATGCCTTGGCCATGTCCCGCACGAAATTCGAGAACTGGGTGTCCTCTGGAGGGGACCGTCTCTGAGGTTCGGACTCCAGTGAGTCCGAAGGGACACACCGGGTCCAAAAGGTGTTCGGGGACTCCTCATCCTCTGTTTCCAAGCCCGACTCCTCGGAGGAGGAATCGAGTGGCTCCTGTCGGGCAGTCACAGATGCCATCCGCCCCGACGCCGAGGGTACCGGCGTTGATGACCTCGGTCCCTAATGGGAGGCCGAGGGAGACCTTGGCCGAGGATCGACTCGAGAGCGCATGGACTTGAGGATCGGCTCGGCCTCCGGGGTCGACTTGGATGTCGATGTCCCGGTGGTCGGGGCAGATGCACCGGCGAGACCAGCGATCAGTGCCTGCTGCTGTTCCATGAAGGCAGCCAAACTGCTCTCCAAGACCTCAACCTGAGTCCGAGCTCAGGAGACTCAGCAGCCCCCGACTCGGGCCCTGACAGCATCGGGCCAGACGTCGGCTCCCCCGGAGGAGAGTCCACGAGGACTATAGCACTCACGTGACTCGGGGACTCCGGCTCCACACGAGGTTGTTTTGCAGGCCTCTCCGACTCCGAAGACCTGGGACGGCGGTCAGGGCTATGCGACCTGGCCCTCGAGGAGCCAAGTGCGTCCACCGACGACGCCCTCGCGGGTTTCTTCTTCCTGCGATGCTCCCGTGAGGGAGACCCTCTCTCAGAGGATCCCCGGCGATGCTCGGGATCGGAATCCCGAGACGTCGAGGCCTCTGACGAAGTCCGGGCCTGGCCAGACGCGGAGTCAGAGAAGATTCTTTCCTTCTGGTGCTGCTGACTCCTCAATGCCTTCGAGGACATTTTCCCACACGGACCACAGATCATCGGGCCATGATCGGGTCCGAGGCAGTGGAGGGAGCAGTCATGTGTGTCGGTGAGAGACATAAGTTTCTTACACCAATCACACTTTTTAAACCCGCTGGCAGCCATGGGGGGAAAAAGGGCCTCTACGAGGTCAAAAGACTGGGCTGCCAGTGAAAAATAGAGAAATGGCACGAACGCTGAGCAAGATGGCACCCCCTTGGGCAGGAAGCGGACCGCGCATGCGTGCTGGCAGTCCCAAAGGCTTTCTGTGAAAGCTGGGCAAATGCTCTGCATGGGGGCTCCGTCGGCGCTGACGTCACCCATATGTGAGGACTGACTTCCTGCTTGGTCCTGGAGAATTTAAGTTACGTCAGACCAAGCATAGAGATACTGATGCTTTTGCGGGTTATGTAATCTTCTATGCATCTCTCTGCAATGGGCGCAGACCTTATTACCATCTCATTTTAATACCTGCAGCTCATTTGCATAGAATTTAAATATGCTTGGCATTGCTGCATGCACATACTTTTGCTCCCTCTTTACATGTGCATCAAGCTCCTTTCTGCATTTGACGTGGTGAAACTTGAGCATATAAGTTGCATTATCTGCCCACATAGGGCACGTTAGTCTTTCTGCATTGACCTGTTAGTGTCTGAAAGCAGCAATGGGGTAAAAATAAATGTACATACATTCAAAAATACAAATGTGCACTGTTCACCCCCCCATGAACTCATCTTTGTAATCCGCTTTTAGCCATGATGAGGGGGATAATTTTTCCCAAGCAATCTATACAGGTAAATATCTATTTACTGAAGTAATTCATTCTGAGAACAGTTCTCCTCATGCAGACATTACAAAATACTGAAGAACAATCTTGTCAAACAGTTAAGGATTATGGACAATGTCTATTTAGAACTGTTTCAAGTAATCTATCAGGAAGAATTCACTTTTCACTTCACTTCAAAGCTGAATTTAGAAAAAGATTCAAAAATTACAGCCCAGCTGGAAGGCTAATTTTAAGTTGCTCATAAGCACCAACTCTCCTCCACACCCCTATCCACTACTGGATGACAGATGGCACTGAAAGGGCTCTGTTGGAAACAAGCCTTCAATTATCAGGCTTCAAGCAGATGGGTACTGGGAGAAAGAAGCCAAGTACAAAGAGAAAAAGAGACAGTGGATGAAGACAAGAAACATATAGGCAGCTACCTGGAGAAAAAGAGACTATTCCAAATTATATAATCAGCATTTTCATAAGAAAATATAAAATAATAAGACATAAATAATGTTTGCATTGCTAGTTTTGAATCCATAATAATTCGCAAACATTTTTCCAATTCTCTTTTAGGTGCTTTTATAATAAATGTATTGTAAGAATGTCTTATGTGCCTGATCAGTCATTTGTGCGATCTTTCATCTGTACATGCATGCAAACTTACGCACAGACAGGTTAATATTTAACTGCGGTGCTGAATATACATGTAGACAGCTGACTGCCAGTATCTATACATACAGTAGGTGGTATTCAGCTGCAACATGTATAGCTAAGCAGCTTAATTTAGGACAGCCTCTTTATTGACCTATATGTGAAAGATGTGGAGATCAGAATAGAGAAATCAAGGCTACAACATTCACAATTCTGGTGCTCTTTTAGAAATGGCTCTGCCAAACATGGGAACATTTTCTAAAATACAGAATAAGAAAACGCAGAAGTCTTGAAGGACTAGAAAAGGGGACTGTTACATCTGGAGAGAGATCTGCAATTGTGAGTATATACTTCTGGGAATTATCTGAAAGGAATTCTTTCTATTAAAGCTATTTAATCTGTGAACCCACTGTTGTTGTTGTTAAGTGCCGTCGAGTCGGAGTTCCATGTTCCTTGTAAAATAGTTATCTCCAAGTTATAATGCCCTGTTCAATGTAATTTCAGTTTGTTCAATGTAAACCGCACTGATGCAGAATAGCGCGGTATATAAGAGAATGTAAATAAATAAATGGCGATCCTCTGGATAGCTATCCTAAATTGTTATTGGTCCTCAGTCAGGCGGCTCATTGTTGACAGACTGGTACCCGTAGCTGCTGTTATTGTATCAATCCATCTCATTGCTGGCCTTCCTCTTTTGCGTGGACCTTCTATTTTGCCAAGCATGATGTCTTTCTCTAATGATCTCTCTCTTCGCATGATGTGTCCAAAGTATGAAAGTCGAAGTCTTGTCATCTGAGCTTCTAAAGAAAGCTTAGCTTTGATCTCCTCTAGTACCGACTGGTTTGTTCTTCAGGCAGTCCACAGTACACACAGTATTCGCCGCCAGCACCATAATTCAAAGGCATCAATTTTCTTCCTGTCTGTCTTTTTCACTGTCCAGCTTTCACATCCATATGATGTTATTGAAAATACCATGGCTTGAACAAGTTGAATCTTTGTATGGAGAGAGACATCTCTGCTCTTGAGAATCTTATCTAGGTCTTTCATAGCCAAGAGCAATGCGTCGTCTGATTTCTTGACTGCTTGTTGCTTCTTTATTGATAATTGAACCAAGTAGGTTAAAGTTGTTCACAATTTCAATTTCTTCTCCTTCAACGATGAACCTGTTGATTATGCCAGTTGTCATGATGTTTGTCTAATTTACATTAAGGTGCGGGCCCATTTTGAGACTATGTTCTTTGATTGTGAGAAGCAAATGTTTCAGATCATCTTCACTTTCAGCCAGTAATGTAGTATCATCAGCATAGCGAAGGTTGTTGATGAGTCTTCCACCAATCTTCACACCTCTGTTGTCTTCATACAATCCTGCTTCTCTGATGATTTGTTCTGCATATAAATTAAACAGGTAGGAGGAAAGTATGCAGCCTTGTCTTACATCTCTGCTTATTTCAAACCATTCTGTTTCTCCTTGTTCTGTTCCAACTGCTGCTTCTTGATCAATGTACAGACTGCGCAAGAGAACGATCAGGTGTTCTGGTATACCCATGCTTCTTAATGTGGCCCAGAGTTTCTCATGGTTTACACAGTCAAAAGCCTTGCTATAGTCGATAAAGTACAAATAGATATCCTTTTCGTATTCTTTAGTCTTTTCAAGGACCCATCTTACATCCGCAATGATGTCTCTCGTTCCTTGCCTTTTCCTGAACCCTGCTTGCACTTCAAGTAGTTCTTGTTCCAGGTATGGTTGTAGTCTCTTTTGAATAATCTTCAGTAGAATCTTGCTGGCATGTGGGATCAGAGCGATTGTTTGATAATTTCCACAGTCAGTTGGATCACCTTTCTTTAGTATTGGTATAAAGACAGATCTTTTCCAGTCAGTTGGCAATGATGTTGTCTTCCATATTTCTTGGCAGAGCCTTGTAAGTATGGTAACAGCTGCAACAGATTGCTGCAATACTTCTACAGGAATGCTATCAATGCCTGGTGCTTTGTTCTTTGATAAGGCTTTCAATGCTGCTTCAACTTCTTTTTTCATCACCATGGGTTCCCGATTATAAGGTACAGGTTGAACGGCTGTTGGTCCACTTGATCTTTATCATATAAAAACTCTGTATATTCCTTCCACCTTTTCTTGATCTTCTCAGCATCATTCAACATAGAACCTTGAGCATCTTGTAACATTCCAATTCGAGGCTGGAACTTTTTCTTTAACTCTCGTAGCTTCAGGAAAGCTGATCTTGTTCTTCCTCTGATTGTTTCTGCTTCTATTTCCTTGCAAGTGTCATTGTAGTACTTTTCCTTGTCCTGTCTTGTTGCACGTTGGAAATCTCTGTTGAGTTCTGCGATTGTCTTTCTTTCTCCTCTGGCTTTAGCTTCTCTGCGTTTCTGGGCAATTTTCAGTGTTTCTTATGTCATCCATTTTGGCCGTTTTTGATTTTTCACCTTTGATAGAGACTTCTCGCTTTCTTCCAACACAACCTTCTTGATGGCATTCCATAACTCTTCCGGAGCTCTGTCATTTGTATCTAAAGCAGCAAATTGATTTTGCAGGCAGTCTTTAAATTCCAGTGGTATATTCTCAAGGTCATATTTTGCTGCATTCATGAGTGGTTTGCTCTTTTTCAACTTTAGCTTGAGTCTGCATACTAGCAGTTGATGATCTGTACCACAGTCAGCTCCAGGTTTTGTCTTTGTTGAGGTTATAGAGCTTTTCCATCGTTGACTTCCACAGATGTAGTCAATCTGATTTTTATACAATCCAATGGGTGAAGTCCATGTGTACAGTCGCCGCTTGTGTTGCTGGAAGAAGGTGTTTGAGATGAATAGATTATTGGTCTTGCAGAATTCTATCAGTCTTTCTCCAGCTTCATTTCTGTTGCCAAGTCCATATTTTCCAACTACTTTGCCTTCTTCTTTGTTGCCAACATTTGCGTTCCAGTCACCCATGACTATCAGGATATCCTGTTTGCATGTTCTGTCAATTTCAGCTTGTACTTGTTCATAGAACTCTTCAATTTCATTCTCTTCTGCAGCTGTTGTTGGGGCATATACTTGAATTATAGTTGTGTTGATAGGCAATCCTCGTAGACGAATAGAGATTAAGCGTTCGCTGACTGCATTGTATTTCATTACAGTTCTTGCAAGTTTCTTCTTTATTATAAATGCAACACCATTTCTTCTTTGTCTTTCATTTCCAGCATAGTAGACCATGTGATCATCTGATGCAAAGTGCCCAATGCCAGTCCATTTCAGTTCGCTGACAACCAACAGATCAAGTTGTACACGTTCCATTTCATTCTTGACCACCTCCAACTTCCCTTGGTTCATGCTTCGTAGGTTCCATGTTCCAATGTGTAAGACATCTTTACAGCTTCTGACTCTCATTTCATGCGCAGCTACATCAGCAGTCAGACTTCCCGAGGGCTTTGATCCAACCACATCATAAATGCTGGCTTTACTCTGAAAAGTCTTCAGCTCTTCCCCAGTAGCTAGTTGAGTGCCTTCCGACCTGTGGGTCTCATCTTCCAACACCATAGCACCATTTGTTTTGTTGTAACTATCCATTGGGTTTTCATGGCAAGATACAGAAGTAGATTGCCGGGCCTTTCTCCCACGCAGTTTAAGTTTGGTGTTGTTGCCGTTGTCACAAAAATGTGATCCTCCACCGTCAACATTATCCCATTCTGCTGCTGCCCAGATGGGTGGTTTGTCTTGGTCTGGCACCTCAGCTGAGACCTGTCCATCTTGGGAGACCCTGCCAGTAGTTAAACTACCGATAGTTTAGTTCTCAGTATCACTGATGCACGCAAGCTCTCACAGCACGACAAGCTCCAAACCAAGTGAGACGTGAACCCACTATTTTTTGTTAAATCAGTGAGGGCCTAGTAGCAGAAGTTTAAATTTAAATTTAAAACACAGAAAAAGTAGTTACTCACCTGTAACAGGTGTTCTCCAGGAGCAGCAGGAATCAGTTCTCACATATGGGTGTCATCGACGCCGATGAAGCCCCAGCGGAGCATTTCCCCAGCTTGTCAGACGGCTGCCTAGGGTGAGAACTTACACAATCTTGACGATGCATATATTCATATGATTCTTGCAAGGTATTGTGGGTATTGTAGTTCATTCACTCCCAAACACAGCTGATGACAATAATTTGAGTTGTGAAACCAAGTGGTAAGATCAATAAAATACTTCTTTTATTGATGGGGTTTAATTTACCCAGCACATGTATGCTTGATAGCACTATAAATGAGGTTACTTGCTTGCAGTGTTTAAAATGGATAACAGAAAGTCACAAAGTAAACCAGAAACAACCTTCAGCTTGTCAGGCAATTAGCTAATGTTTTCTTAGCAAATAATTACCAAATACAAAGGCACAAAGTAAAGAATAAACTTTGCTGGTTAGGTTAACTTCTGCTTATTTTCCACGCCGATCTCAGCAGTGATTCTCCCTTGCTCACACACACAATCAGGTGCAGCCCTAATTACTATCAATGGACCAGCTGAAAGCCTTTAGCTGGCTGGCTGCTACTGTGTGAGCCCAAATCCTGCTTTAAGAGCTGTTTGCAGTGGAAATAAAGAACAAAGTTAGGTTTCTTTGTGATGGCTGATGTGTTTGCTCAGAGAAAGCTAGCAATAGCATTTAGATAGAGAACAGTCCATGTAAACTGTATTTTCATCTGCTGTATCAATTAGCATATGATCACTATCATACATTGGCACAGACGAGTCTTTCATTAAGGCACTATCATGAGAATGCTTATTCCCTTGCTGCCATTCTCTATTATAGATAGGGTCTGGATCAGTGTTCATACCTGAGCCTCTCCTGCTATCATTATTCCTCTCTGTATAGCCTGGCCAATATGTAATCCAATTCTGATGTCCAGCCTTCCAATCTTGATCCCTGGACACTGGATCTTCTCTCACATACCTTCTGGCCTTGGTCTGAAAGTCCCTTCCACATGCAGTCTTCTCTCTTCCAGGTAGCCACTGGTGATTCCTATCTCTGCCACTCCATTCCTCTGGCTGAATCCAGTCCAATGGACTCTGCTGGCTTTTAGAATACCTCCCAGTATGAGTACTGCCTTGGAATCTCCCAAACCTTCCAATGGCCTTTCTTCTCTTCCTTCCAGAGAGTTTCCTTCTCTCTCTATCTGCTTGGCTTGGCTTCTGTTTCTCCAGGTGATACTGGTGCTTGTAGCCGTTGCTGTCTCTGTATCTCTTCCTCCCTCTGTAGCTGTTATCTGAAGAATAAGCTCTATTCTTATCCTGTTCTAATGTGTGCTGCTCCCTAACACAGCGCAGCTGTGTTGAATCAGGCCCTGCCCTTTGAGATGAGTGCTTAGGGATTACCTCATAGCTCTCTTGATTGCACACACATTCTCTCACTTCAGCCCCTCTCATGGCTGCTGGAAACCTGGTGCATTCTGGGACTGGTAGTCTTTTATGTGAAAATTCTGTTTTCTCACTTCTACCAGAACTGACAGGTTGCTTGTTCAGAGTCATATCATCTTTTCTATAGCTCCTACCTGAGCTATGATAAGCTTCCTTATCACATACCCCCCTGCTTAAGTTATTACGGACTGGTTTTACTGGTGAAACTTCTTCTCTACAGTCCGTAATACGGGAAAGTGCATCCGCATTCTTGTGTAACTTCCCGGCACGATGTTCAACCTGAAAATCAAACGCCTGTAAAGCCATGTACCAGCGTGTCAACCTGGCATTGTGGTTCTTCATTTGCTGCAACCACTTAAGTGGGGCATGGTCCGTGACCAACTGGAACTTTCTCCCTGTAAGGTAAAACCTTAACGCCTCCACTGACCACTTGATAGCCAAACACTCTTTTTCTATCGTGGAATATTTTTGTTCAGCCAGTGACAACTTCCTGCTCAGGTACATCACAGGATGCTCCTCCCCATCATGGCACTGGGATAGGACTGCTCCTAGCCCTACATCCGATGCATCGGTTTGAACCAGAAAGGGTTTCTTGAAGTCTACTCCTTTCAGTACCGGTCCTGTACACAATTTTTCTTTTAATACTGAAAACGCTTTTTCAGCTTCTGGTGTCCACTTTATCTGGTTTGGACAATTCTTTCGCAGCATATCCGTGAAAATGGCACTTTTCTCTGCGAATTGCGGTATAAACCGGCGGTAGTATCCAATAAGTCCTAAGAAACTTCTTAGTTGTTTCTTGGTTGTTGGAGGAGGAAAATTCCTGATGCTATCTATTTTGCTTAATAGAGGTTTAATTTTTCCTCTTCCCACTAGGTGGCCTAGGTATTTTACCTCCCTATTTGCAAAGGCACACTTCTTCGGGTTTAAAGTAATTCCCGCTTGCTTCATAGAGCACAAGACTGCCCTGATCCTCTTCAAATGCTCCGCCCAGGTGTTACTATGGATTATGACATCATCCATGTATGCAAAAGCATAACTTTGGTGGGGTCGAAGTACCTGATCCACTAACCTTTGGCAGGTAGCCGCTGCTCCATGCAGTCCGAAAGGCATCCTCTTGAACTGGAAAAGGCCAACGGGGGTGCTGAACGCAGTCTTCGGCTTCGACTCCCTGGTGAGAGGGATTTGCCAATATCCTTTTGTCATATCAAGGGTGGTTAAGTATTGAGCCTGTCCCAGCTGGTCTAACAGCTCCTCAATTCTTGGCATTGGATATGCATCAAAAACTGATATGGCGTTTACCTGCCGGAAGTCAATACAAAATCTTAAGGATCCATCAGGCTTCGGCACCAGGACTATGGGGCTATTCCAAGAACTCTTTGACTCTTCTATTACCCCCATGTCCAACATCTCCTGGACTTGTGCCACTACCTCCTGTCTTTTGGCTTCAGGCAAGCGGTATGGCCTTTGACGAACCAATTTCCCAGGTGGAGTTATTATTTCATGGGCCACCAAATGGGTCTCCCCAGGTATGGGTGTCAACACATCTGGGAATTCCTTAAGCAACTTCCTAATTTCTTCCTGTTGTACCATTGTCAGGTCCTCACCTATTTGGGGTTCTGATCTTTCTTTACAATCAGAAACCTGGGGTCCCAAATCTTCCTCTTCACTCACCTCCCTCTCTTGGGCACAGGTGGCAGCTAAGCTTTTAACCCCTTTGACATCAGTAGAACCAAAACATTTGGCTCCACGTTCAGAATTCTCTAGGGATGTGACCTCCTCCACAGGTGGAAAACCCAGTCTCTCACAGATCAATTGGGCAATTTTGTCTCCTGTCTTCACATGATACTCATTCTGTCCAAAGTTAAACAACAGAACTTTAATATTGCCCCTGTAATCGGGATCAATTACTCCCGCACCCACATCGATGAAATATTTAAGGGCTAATCCGGACCTTGGGGCTACTCTCCCATAACATCCAATTGGTATTTCCACTTGGAGACCGGTGTCAACCAGGGCTCTCCCTTGGCTAGGTACAGTCACATTTTCTATGCTGCATAGGTCAAACCCAGCAGACTGAGGGGTTGCCCGCTTAGGAGCTTGGGCCTTCTCAGAGACCTTATGGTACTTTAGGACGAATATCTGCTTTGGGGTAGCTTGGTCTTCTGGACGCTTAACCATCTTTTTAGCTGGGGTCTGAGGACTTCCAAATAAAGGCCCGGGAGCTACTACCATTAAACCTTCTCCCTCCTTCTTTCCTAGTCCTTCCACTAGACCCTGCTTAAATCTTGGCCAGTCTCTTCCTAGAACCAAATCAAAGGGTAGCCTAGGCACCACTGCTAATAGGACTTCCTCTTGTTTCCCTAGGCACTTAACCTTTAGCCTATAGGTGGGATATGATGATGCAGCACCATGAATGCATCTGATGTGAACTTGGCTTTCAGGGGTTCTAGGCACAAATCTTTCTTGGGCCTCTATCCTCTTCCAAAGCCTTTTTGACATCATACTCTGGTCTGCCCCAGAGTCTAATAATGCATTTGTGGTAATTCCTTGCACATCAACCATCAAAAGAAATCCTTCCTTGGGCTGTTTTAAATCCAGACCCATTAAACTAGTGTGTGTCTGGCATCTCTTCTCTAAGTGTCCCACTTTTCCACACTTGAAACATTTCTTTCTATTCCACTGTGTCATCTGGTTTGATACAGTACATTTATTTTCAGAAACATTCTTAATTATTCTTTTTTCTGATACAGCACATCTAGCCTCAGCATCCATCTTTAGAGGGTCGCCCATTCTATGGCAAGCCTGCGTGGCTTCCAAGAATCTCTCTGCTAGCATGGTTGCCTCTCCAAGATTTTGGCAATTTTGCTGTATAAGAAAAACATTCAAATCTTTAGGTACCCCAAGCATAAATTGTTCCAGCATTATAATATCTAATAACATTTCTACTGTCTTTTGCTCAGGCTCCAACCATTTTACAGCTAAACTTCTGATTCTCTGACTCAGAGCCCTGGGTGTCTCACCCACTTTCAATGTAACAGCTCTAAACATTCGCCTATACTCTGAAATAGACAACCCTAGGCGATCTCTAATAGCTGCCTTTACATCCTTATAAATCAAAGCCTGGGCTGCTGGCATTGCTCTGTAAGCTGCTAGTGCCTCACCAGTTAATGAGGCTGCCAGCCTTACTGCCCACTGGGTCTCTGGCCATGCTAAAGCCTGTGCCACTCTTTCAAAAGACTCTAGAAAATCATCAACATTATCTTCTGGAGTTAATTTCCCAAAATTAAATGCCCCAATCCCTTGATTGAGTCCCACAGTGTCCACATGTGGTGCACCAGTACTAACTGCTGGTCTTGCATCTGTTCCACTTTGGCTCTGCAGCTGAACTAGAGCTTGCACCAGATCAAGCACTGGTTTCTGCTGTTCCATTAAGGCCTTCACAGCAGTGTCCTGGGCCTGCTGTGATAGCTCCTGCTGCTTGCTGAATTGGGCTGCCATCCACTGAGCCATCTCCCTCGGATCCATCTTGACCCCTGCAAGAAAAGAGAAAAAAAAAAACCAAAGAGCAGCACCTTCCAACCAGGTGTGGGTTTTTTTTTTTTCACCTTTTTTTTTTTTTTTTTTTCAATTACCCCCTGTGCTTACACACATCCACCACTAGACATGCCCAGGTACATATTACCTTGTCTCAGTGATGAATCCAGCTTTGCACAGGGTCTTTTCCTCTGGGACAGCTTCCTGGAACAACCACTTTTCCTCCAAAGTGCAGACGAGGGAAAAAATCTTCTTACAGCTTTAAACTTGACTTTTATTTGTAATCCACAACAAGTAAATCCTCTTGGTGCAAGAGCAATCCGAAAAACTACGCCATTTGTCAGACGGCTGCCTAGGGTGAGAACTTACACAATCTTGACGATGCATATATTCATATGATTCTTGCAAGGTATTGTGGGTATTGTAGTTCATTCACTCCCAAACACAGCTGATGACAATAATTTGAGTTGTGAAACCAAGTGGTAAGATCAATAAAATACTTCTTTTATTGATGGGGTTTAATTTACCCAGCACATGTATGCTTGATAGCACTATAAATGAGGTTACTTGCTTGCAGTGTTTAAAATGGATAACAAAAAGTCACAAAGTAAACCAGAAACAACCTTCAGCTTGTCAGGCAATTAGCTAATGTTTTCTTAGCAAATAATTACCAAATACAAAGGCACAAAGTAAAGAATAAACTTTGCTGGTTAGGTTAACTTCTGCTTATTTTCCACGCCGATCTCAGCAGTGATTCTCCCTTGCTCACACACACAATCAGGTGCAGCCCTAATTACTATCAATGGACCAGCTGAAAGCCTTTAGCTGGCTGGCTGCTACTGTGTGAGCCCAAATCCTGCTTTAAGAGCTGTTTGCAGTGGAAATAAAGAACAAAGTTAGGTTTCTTTGTGATGGCTGATGTGTTTGCTCAGAGAAAGCTAGCAATAGCATTTAGATAGAGAACAGTCCATGTAAACTGTATTTTCATCTGCTGTATCAATTAGCATATGGTCACTATCATACATTGGCACAGACAAGTCTTTCATTAAGGCACTATCATGAGAATGCTTATTCCCTTGCTGCCATTCTCTATTATAGATAGGGTCTGGATCAGTGTTCATACCTGAGCCTCTCCTGCTATCATTATTCCTCTCTGTATAGCCTGGCCAATATGTAATCCAATTCTGATGTCCAGCCTTCCAATCTTGATCCCTGGACACTGGATCTTCTCTCACATACCTTCTGGCCTTGGTCTGAAAGTCCCTTCCACATGCAGTCTTCTCTCTTCCAGGTAGCCACTGGTGATTCCTATCTCTGCCACTCCATTCCTCTGGCTGAATCCAGTCCAATGGACTCTGCTGGCTTTTAGAATACCTCCCAGTATGAGTACTGCCTTGGAATCTCCCAGACCTTCCAATGGCCTTTCTTCTCTTCCTTCCAGAGAGTTTCCTTCTCTCTCTATCTGCTTGGCTTGGCTTCTGTTTCTCCAGGTGATACTGGTGCTTGTAGCCGTTGCTGTCTCTGTATCTCTTCCTCCCTCTGTAGCTGTTATCTGAAGAATAAGCTCTATTCTTATCCTGTTCTAATGTGTGCTGCTCCCTAACACAGCGCAGCTGTGTTGAATCAGGCCCTGCCCTTTGAGATGAGTGCTTAGGGATTACCTCATAGCTCTCTTGATTGCACACACATTCTCTCACTTCAGCCCCTCTCATGGCTGCTGGAAACCTGGTGCATTCTGGGACTGGTAGTCTTTTATGTGAAAATTCTGTTTTCTCACTTCTACCAGAACTGACAGGTTGCTTGTTCAGAGTCACATCATCTTTTCTATAGCTCCTACCTGAGCTATGATAAGCTTCCTTATCACAAGCTTTACATGAAAGCCTTTGGGAATGCAGGCACGCATGCGCGGTTCCCTTCCCGCCTAAAGGTGCCATCTTACTTCAGTCAAATGACATAGCTAAGAACAGCACACAAAAAATGAAAAAATAAACTATGTACAACTGCAACTCCCAGGGGAGGAGGGAGGGTTGTGAGAACTGATTCCTGCTGCTCATGGAGAACACCTGTTACAGATGAGTAACTACTCTTTCTCCAGGACCAAGCAGGAAGTCAGTCCTCACATATGGGTGACTCCGTAGCTCTGGGCTACCAAGGAACCCAGGCTGAACAAGAGAACTCCCTCTAGTCTCAGCAGCAAAGAAAGGCTTTTCACTGACACAACCTCCACCGGTAGCCCAACAGAGGGCAGGAGCTGCCTAAACCTCAAAGAGATTCCGGAGTACTGCCTGGCCAAAAGCACTGTCCCTACGGGACTCCCTCTCCAGACAGTAATGGGCCGCAAAAGTCTGGCTTGAAGACCAGGTTGCAGCCCTGCAGATGTCTACCAACGGTACAGAGCGGAGATGAGTCACTGAGGCAGCCACTGCCCTGACACGGTGGGCCTTGACCCAACCCTGTAAAGGAAGGTCAGCCGCCTTGTAAGCCCAGGTGATACAGTCAGCCACCCAGATGGACAAGGTACGCTTGGACACAGCTAACTCTAAATTATTAGGGTCAAAAGATATGAAGAGCCGAGTAGCCCTTCTGTGCCCTTGCATACGGTCAAGGTAGAAGGATAAGGCCCTCCTACAGTCCAGGGTATGCAGAACTGCTTCAGCCTGGCTTGCATGAGGCCTAGGGAAGAATCTTGGAAGAACCACCTCCTGGTTGAGGGGGAAGGAGGAGACAACCTTTGGGAGGAACTTTGGATGAGTCCTGAGGACTACCCTGTTCCTATAAATTCTGGTGTAAGGCCTATCACAGACCAGAGCCTGAAGCTCACTCACTCGCCTAGCCGAGGTAAGGGCTATCAGGAAGAGTGTCTTCCAGGACAGGAAGCGTAGTGGACAAGTAGCCATCAGCTCAAAAGGTGGGCGAGTCAGTTGTTGCAAGACCACATTCAACTCCCACTCAGGGGCAGGAGGATGGATTGGAGGCTTGAGCAAGAGCAAGCCCCTGAGAAAGCTGGACACCAAAGGGTGAACCGATAAAGAGTGTCCTTCCACCAGAGAGTGGTGAGCTGCTAAAGCTGAGAGGTGGACCCGAACAGAATTGGACTTAACACCTTGATTGGATAAGTGCAGTAAGTATTGAAGCACTACTAGTACTGTACAGGAGAAAGGATCCTCTGTACGTAACTGACACCACACTGAAAACCTTTTCCATTTAAGAGCATAGGTTTCCTAGTGGACTGTTTCCTAGAGGCTAGGAGAACCTCCTCAACCTCCTGAGGCAGGCACCAGGGAGCCAAAACTACCCTTGCAGCCTCCAGGCCATCAAATTTAGAGCCTTGAGGATGGGGTGCAGAACGGTACCCTGATCCTGAGAGAGAAGGTCGGGTTGAAATCCCAGAGGCAGAGGGGGATCCACTGCCAACTGAAGTGGAAGTAGAAACCAGGGCTGTCTGGGAGCCACCAGCAGGACTGAGGCCATGTCCTGAACAATCTTGAACAGAGTTCGGAAAACCAAGGGCGTGGGAGGAAACGCATACAGGAGGCCCTGAGACCAGGGAATCAGAAAAGCATCTGCTGCTACCCGCAGAGGATGTGGTTGCCTGGAGCAGACGTTTGGCAGCTGTTTGTTCAGAGGACTGGCAAAGAGGTCTATGGATGGAAGTCAGGAAAATATTTTGGACTACCAAAGGATGGAGCTGCCACTCGTGGGGTTGCAGAATCCTGCTCAACCTGTCCGCCAGGTAGTTCTGGCCGGGTAGAAACACTGCTTTGAGGAGCATGTTGTGTCTGAGAGCAACAAGCAAAGGTCCTGTGCTTCCTGACAGAGGAGCCTGGACCCAGTTCCGCCCTGCTTGTTCACATAGAACATGGGCACCTGGTTGTCTGTTTGAACTAGGACAGACTCATGAGCCAGGGTTTGAGAAAAAGCCTTGAGGGCTAAGCGAATAGCTCTGAGTTCCAGGAGATTGATTTGCTGAGCAGATTCCCATGGAGACCACAGGCCCTGGGTGCACTTGTCTAGACAATGAGCTCCCAAGCCTTGGAGGGAGGCATCCGTGGTCAAGACCACTGTGAATGCAGGACTCTGAAAAGGTACTCCTTTTAACAGATTGGGTGGGTGTAGCCACCATCTGAGGGAGTGCAGCAAGTGTCTGGACACCCTTATCCTGTCTGTGAGGTGGCCTGA
Organism: Ichthyophis bannanicus; assembly: GCA_033557465.1. Lineage (NCBI taxonomy): Eukaryota > Metazoa > Chordata > Amphibia > Gymnophiona > Ichthyophiidae > Ichthyophis > Ichthyophis bannanicus. The sequence continues at coordinate 463,776,420 of CM066033.1, read as the reverse complement.
GGCCTGTGACCACTGAGTCCGCAGGCACCACTGTGCAGGCCTCATATGGGGCCTGGCATTGGGGGTCACATGTACTGTCGAAGCCATGTGGCCAAGAAGCCTCAGGCAGAGTCTGGCAGAGACCAGCGACCTGATGAGAAACTGGTTTGCTAAGTCTATCAGTCTCTGGGCTCGGTCTTTTGGCAAGAAGGCCTTTGCTAGTAGCGAGTCCAACCTTGCTCCTATGAACTCTAAGTTCTGGGAGGGGAGCAAAGTGGACTTTGCAAAGCTTATTACAAACCCCAGACTTTGAAGAAGAGCAATAGTTCTGAGGGTGGCTTGTCTGGCCTCCTGGCATGTCTGACCCCTGATAAGCCAGTCGCCCAGATAAGGGAAGACAAAGATTCCCTGATTCCTCAGGTAGGCTGCCACCACTGCCAGGCATTTAGTAAAGACTCTTGGGGCGGAGGTGAGGCCAAAATGTAGTACTCTGTACTGATAATGGTTTCCTCCCACAATGAACCTGAGGTACTTTCTGTGGTCAGGATGAATGAGGATGTGAGTATACGCATCCTTTAGATCTAAGGAGCATAGCCAATCTCCCTGCTGGAGGTAGGGCAGAAGGGTTCCAAGAGTAAGCATCTTGAAGTTTTCCTTCTCCAGGAACTTTTTGAGGTTTCTGAGATCCAGAATAGGTCGAAGACCACCGGTTCTTCTGGGTACCAGGAAATACCTGGAGTAGAACCCTTGACCTTGTAAGTGGGGAGGCACAGGCTCCACTGCTCTGTCTTGTAACAGACCCTGTAGCTCCTGAAGGAGAAGGTCTGTGTGCAGGGGAGGCCTTGGAGGCTCCCCTGGAAAATATGGAGGAGGTAGTTGTTGGAAGTGTAGTGCATAACCCTTCTGGACTATGCTTAATACCCAACTGTCTCCAGTAATGAGTGGCCACTGCTGGGCAAACAGAGCGAGGCAACCTCCTGTGCAGGGTTGGGAGAGCAGGGACGGAGAGGCTATGCTGAAGGAGTCAAAAAGCCCACCCTGCTGAGTGGGAGCAGGGGCCGGAGGCTTGGGGGTCCTCTGCCTACGGGGCCCATTACCCTGCCCCTTGGCTTGCTGACCCTGAGGGGTAGCTTGGGCAGCCTGATATTGTGGGTACTGTTTGTAGGCAGTGCCCTTCCTCGGGTAAAAAGGCTTTTTACCCGAGCCCTTCTTTTTGTGAGAAGGGGCAGAGGTCTTTCTGGACAGCCTTGTCCTTGTAAGGTGCTCGGTCTCGAGCTGTGCAGCCTTCTCGGCCATGGGTTTGCCATAAAGGTTCTCACCTCGCAAGGGACATCGACCAACTTGTCCTGAACTCATGGCTCGAGGTCCGATGACTGCAGCCATGCCTGGCGTTGATCCGCAATGCCGGCTGCCGCAACTCGGGCCGAAGCCTCGAAGCCATCGTAGGCGGCTTAGAGCAGTCCCAAATCCCCGAGGACAAGGACTTGAATCTCCGCAAGGGTTCCCCGGAGAGACCAGCAGAGGACCCGGCCAACTCCTTGGCCAGGTCTCGCAAGTACAGGCCCATGTACAGCTGGTAAGACTGGACAAGGCAAGCAAGCATCAAGCCCTGGAAGCACTTCTTACCAAAACCATCGAGGTTGCGGGCCTCCCTACCGGGGGGCACCGCAGAGTGCATCTTCTGACTCTTCAGGCGATGCATGGCCGATTCCACAACCATGGAATGGTGTGGCAGCTGTGCCTTCTGAAAGCCAGGGCTCTTCCGGAGTCGACAGATCGAATCGACCTGCTTGCTTAAAACCGGCGCTGAGGCCGGTGCCTCCCACATCCGGAAGAGGAGCCGTTCCAGCATCGGAGGAACCGGGACACTAAAGGCCTCCTTCGGAGAAGAGTCGTACTGCAGAGCCTCGAGCTCCTCGGCTCGAGGCTCTTCCTCGGGGTCCGCCGGGATAGCCAACGCGGTGGCCATATTCTGGACAAACTCCGAGAACCGGGTATCCTCTGGAGGGGATCTACTCCGGGGTTCAGACTGCGGTGAGTCCGACAGGACGCATCAAGTCTTGAAATTGTCGGGGGACTCCTCATCCTCCGTCTCCCAGGCGGACTCGTCTGACGAGGAGTCAGGATCCGACCCCGCGGGGCCCGGCAGCACCCGCCCCGACGCCGGAGGCACCGGCGTCGACGCCCTCGGTCCCGAACGGGAGGTCGAGGGAGACCGCGACCGAGGTCGACATCGAGCCATCATGGACTCGAGTATCGGCTCGATCTCCCAGGTCGACTTCGATGTCCAGGTGGTCGGGGCAGATGCGCCTGACAGGCTGGCCATCACTGCCCGCTGCTGCTCCATGAAGGCAGTCTGCACTCCAAGGCTGTCATCCTGAGACTCAGCTCAGGAGAGGCAGCAGCCACCGACTCGGGCCCCGGCGGCGCCGGGACCGACGTCGGCTCTCTGCGAGGAGAGTCCTCGAGGACTACAGGGCTTACGTGTCCAGCAGACTCCGGCTCCACGCGAGGAACTTTAGCAGGCTTCTCTTGCTCCACGGGCCGGGGCGACGGTCGGGGGTTTTAGACCTGGCCCTCGAGGAGCCAGGGACCTCTTCCGATGACGTCCTCACGAGCCGCTTCTTCCTCTTGCGTTCCCGGTCGGGGGATCCCCTGTCCGAGGAGCCACGATGGCGCTCGGGATCCGAATCCCGAGATGTCGAGGCCTCAGACGAGGTCCGGGCCTGGCCGGAGCTGAGTCAGAGAAAAGCCTTTCTTTCTGCTGCTGGCGACTTCGCAGTGCCTTGCAAGATATCTTCCCACATGGTCCACATGTCTTAGGGTAGTGATCAGGACCGAGGCACCGAAGGCAGCAGTCGTGTGTGTCGGTGAGAGACATCAACTTCTTACACCGATCACACTTTTTAAAACCGCTGGAAGCCATCGGGGAAAAAAGAGTCCCCGCGAGGTCAAAGGACCGGCCTTCCAGGGAAAAGTGAAAAAAGAGCGCGAACGCCAGCCATGAAGGGCAAAAACCGAAAAAGAAGAAACGGGCTCGATACCGGTGTACCGAACCCGGCGGGAGGGGAACCGGTGTCGAACCGGAGAGAAAAAATAGCGAGAATCGCCGAAAAAATCAAACTTTTATCCAGGATGACAGGACACACGTCCGGTGGGCTTCTCGGAAAAAGAGACACTGAAGTAAGATGGCATCTTTAGGCGGGAAGGGAACCGCGCATGCATGCCTGCATTCCCAAAGGCTTTCATGGAAAGATGGGGAAATGCTCCGCTGGGGCTTCATCAGCGTCGATGACACCCATATGTGAGGACTGACTTCCTGCTTGGTACTGGAGAAGAGAGCTTTCTGGTTACATTTCATACCCAGCAGAGAGCTTGTAGTTTAAATTTCATAATAAGTTAGAGCCTAGCAGCAGCAAAGAGCTATAATTTAAATCAAAAATGAATATAGCTTACCTCAGTAGCACAATACAGGGTACTGTGTAGCGGCCCTCTTTTAATAAGTGTTATTTCCCTCCTTCCCTCCCCACACCCACCCACCCCTGGGATAATCATAGCTTTATAGGTACTTACACATCTTAAAAAACAGGAGGTGCTCTCAGGTTAAGCTCGTTACCCAAATCAGTCATACACTAAGGACCTGAGATTAATTAAGCTTCAGGTGAACAAGGTATATTAAATGTATTAGGTACAGTTTTATTGGTATAAATATCCATAGCAACCCTTAGTTAGTAAAGAACTTAAAGATCTAAACAAAAACTTAAAACTAAGATGCAGACAGCAGTCCAGCAGCGAGATGGGGGCTTTCCAGTCTTTTGCATTGAGTGTCACATGTATGATTTTCTCCCAGTTGGTGAGAAGTCTTACGTGTGCACTAGGTGCAAGGAGCTCTTTGCTCTCAGGGAACGAGTCCATTCTCTAGAGGCTAGAGTAGCAGACTTGGAAAACATAAGAAAGACAGAGAGGTACATAGACGAGACCTACAGGGATATAGTCCTGAAGTCCCACCTCAGGTCTGGCAGCATCCCTGTTGCCATGGAGGTCACGTGACAGGAGAGCATCACCCTGGTGTGGCAGAAAGTGATCCTGTAACTAGGACCTGTCCTACAGGTGATGTAAAACCCTCTCGCACCGAGGAAGTTTCTCCAGGGCCATGTGCCCATGAGGGAAGGGTTAGGACAGCCGTTATAGTTGGTGATTCGATCATTAGGCATGTAGATAGCTGGGTGGCTGGTGGACGGGAGGATCGCCTGGTAACATGCCTGCCTGGTGCAAAGGTAGCGGACCTCACGCGCGACCTAGATAAGGTCTTAGATAGTGCTGGGGAGGAGTCAGCTGTCTTGGTACATGTCGGTACCAATGACATAGGAAAATGTGGTAGGGAGGTTCTGGAGGCTAAATTTAGGCTTTTAGGTAGGAAGTTGAAATTCAGAACTTCCAGGGTAGCGTTCTCCGAAATGCTTCCCATTCCACGTGCAGGACCCAAAAGGCAGGCAGAGCTCCGGAGTCTCAATGCGTGGATGAGACAATGGTGCAGAGATGAGGGTTTTGGATTTGTTAGGAACTGGGGAACATTCTGGGGAAAGGAGGAGCTCTTCCGAAGGGATGGGCTTCACCTTAACCGGGATGGAACCAGGCTGCTGGCATTAACCTTTAAAAAGGAGATAGAGCAGCTTTTAAACTAGATAATAGGGAAAGCCGACAGTCGCCCAAGAGCGGATGGTTCGGAAGAATGTATCCTTGTAGGATACTACCAAAAGCAGAGAGGTTCCAAAAAAGAGTAAAGTAGCCCAAATGCCCTCGGGTATGGAGCAGACAGAGCTTAAAGATCCCAAATTACCCATGTCTACCAATAGCCAAATTAATATGAATAAAATACAGTCTCTAAAATGCTTGTATGCAAATGCTAGAAGTCTAAAAAATAAGATGGGAGAGTTAGAATATATAGCACTAAATGAGAGGTTAGATATGATTGGAATATCAGAGACATGGTGGAAGGAGGATATAGCGTTATTAGAAAAGGTTCAGAGAAGAGCCACCAAAATGGTAAAGGGGATGGAAGGATACTCCTATGAAGAAAGGCTAAAAAGGTTAGGGCTCTTTAACCTGGAAAAGAGGATGGCTGAGGGGAGATATGATAGAAGTCTATAAATTAATGAACGGAGTGGAACGGGTAAACGTAGATTGATTGTTTACGTTATCAGAATATAGAAAGACTAGAGGACATGCAATGAAGCTACAGGGTAAACTATTTAAGACTAATAAAAGAAAATATTTTTTCACTCAACGTGTAATCAAACTCTGGAATTTGTTACCGGAGGATTAATAAAGGCTGTTAGTGTAGCTGGGTTTAAAAAAAGGTTTGGACAATTTCCTGGAGGAAAGGTCCATAAAGGTTAAATTAGACTTACCTGCTAATTGTAGTTCCTGTAGGAACTCCAGTCTAGTCCCGGAATCCTAGGGTTGTCAACCTCATCCAGCAGCTTTGGAGACTGAGAAACGTCATGGCTGTGATGTCACTGGTATATAAGCCCCGGTAGCTCCTCTTCTCACCAGTTACCTATTGACAAAGCAGACTCACCGGAGCAACAAGTAAGTAGATATAGAGCAATAATAAGGCAAAACTGCCATGCTAACTAAGACGGATCAAGGATCCAACTATTTACATAACTGATACCAACCAACCGTGCCAGGATGTCCTCCGCCCCCACCTCGAGCATGCCGGGGCCCCTCCGATCCCCTACTGTAACCGCCCCAGGTACCACTAAGCCCCCAGCGGTAACCACAAACCTGCTTACCTGTAACCACAGCTCCGCTTCAGGCCCTCTAGCAGCCTTCACTCCGGGCGGGACCCGGGACTAGACTGGAGTTCCTACAGGAACTACAATTAGCAGGTAAGTCTAATTTAACCTTCCTGAGCGTCCCTCCAGTCTAGTCTCGGAATCCTAGGGGATGTAACAGAGCAGTGAAACAATCAATGGGAGGGCCCTGCTAGCCCCGCCTGAAGCACTGCCGCACCAAACCGAGTATATCTTTCTGCCTGCACATCCAGACAGTAATGCTTGACAAAAGAGTGAGAGGAAGACCACGTCGCTGCCCTACATATGTCTTTCACTGGGACCAGGCTACACTCCGCCCAAGAAGTAGTTTGCGCCCGAGTGGAATGAGCCCTCAATTCGCCCAGCACCTGCCGACCTCGCAAAAGATATGCTGACGCTATCGCTTCTTTTAACCACCGAGCAATCGAGCCCTTAGACGCCACTTCTCCGCGCCTAGCTCCCGCAAACAGAACAAACAATCTGTCTGACTTCCGAAAACTAGCTGTCCGAGCGATATACTGCTTTAAAGCCCGTTTAACATCCAAACAATGCAGTTGATCCGCAACGCGACCTTTTCGCTGAGCTGTGAAAACTGGCAGCGACACCATCTGGTTTACATGAAACGCTGAAACTACCTTGGGCAAAAAGGAGGGCACTGTCCTCAACACCACTTTAGAATCCGAGAAGGACAGGAAAGGCTTTCTACAAGACAACGCCTGCAACTCCGACACTCGCCTCGCCGACACAATAGCCACCAGAAAACTACCTTAAGGGTCAGATCTTTCAGCGTCGACGTCACCAAGGGCTCAAACGGCGCTCTCCCTAACGCCTCCAATACCAAATCCCAGGACGGTACCATACGCCTACGCGGCGGCCTCAACAACACTGCCGCCCGCAAAAAACGCTTCACATCTGCATGAGTTCCCAGGGAATGACCTTGCACCTTACCTCTGTAACAGGCCAGAGCCGCCAACTGAACCCGTAGCAAAGCCGCCAAGCCCTTTTGAAACCCGTCCTGCAAAAAATCCAACACTTGTGGAATTGACGCTTTTAAATGAACCACATTCCTTTCCATACACCATGATTCAAAAATACGCCACACTCTAATATATGCCAGAGAAGTAGACCTCCGTCTCGCCTTCAGAAGGGTCATTATCATGGCCCCCGAATACCCCCTGGATTTTAACCGCGCCCGCTCAAGAGCCAGGCCGTAAGCGAGAATCGATCCACTTGAGGCATGAACAGAGGCCCCTGAGACAACAGGTCCGTCCACACTGGCAGTTTCCAGGGATCTGCTATCAAGAGTCGAACCAAGTCCGCGTACCACGGCCATCGAGGCCAATCCGGAGCAATGAGGAGCACTCGGCCCTTGTGACGCTCGATGCGCTGTACTACTCTCCCGATTAGTACCCACGGAGGAAACATGTACAGAAGACAATCTTGCGGCCACTCTTGAACCAGGGCATCTAGCCCCTCAGACATTCTCTCCCTTCTCCTGCTGAAGAACAGACTGACCTTTACCGACTGAAAGGTCGCCATAAGATCCATGACCGGCGTCCCCCAGCGCTGCACCAGCATTGCGGAAACGTCCGGATGTAGAACCCATTCCCCCGGGTCTACCCTCACGCGACTCAGGAAATCGGCTTGCACATTGTCCACCCCCGCGACGTGCGCTGCCGACACTACTACCAGATTTTTCTCTGCCCATTCGAACAAACGGTCTGCCTTGGACTCCAGCACCACACTGCTGGTGCCCCCCTGCCGATTTATGTAAGCCACCGCCATCGCGTTGTCCGAGAATACGCGCACAGCCTGCCTTTGAAGAAATGGGCGAAACTCTCTCAGCACTAATGTTACTGCCCTCAACTCCAACCTGTTGATTGACGAAGCCTTTTCGTGGACTGACCACTCCCCTTGGGCAATCCGACCCTGGCAATGGGCGTCCCAGCCCTGAAGACTAGCATCTGTGGTCAACGGTATCCAGGCCGGAGCTTCCAACGACATGCCTTGCTCCAAGTTCCCCGGAAGCAACCACCACCGCAGGGCTTGACGAGTCTGCGGTGGACAGACCAACCTCCGAGACAGGGAATCCCTCTGATGCGACCGCCTTTTCAACAATGCCCACTGTAACGGTCTCATGTGGGCCCGCGCCCACGGTACCAACTTCAGCGTTGCCGCCATGGTCCCTAACACCCGAAGATACTCCCAGGTGGTGGGACAGCGCATGCTGAGAAATCGAGTGATCAACCGCCGAAGCGCGAGCCCGCGCTGCTGAGGGAGAAAGACGTGGCCAACCCTCGTGTCGAAATGGGCCCCGAGATATTCCAGGTTCTGAGACGGTTCCAACTTGCTCTTCGCTATATTGACCACCCAACCGAGGCTCTGAAGCAACGACACCACCTTGTCCGTAGCAGCCACACTCTCCGCTCGGGACTTGGCCCATATCAACCAGTCGTCCAGATACGGATGCACCAGGACGCCGTCCTTTCGCAGAGCCGCTGCCACGACCACCATCACCTTGGTAAATGTGCGAGGCACCGTTGCCAGACCAAAGGGAAGAGCTTGAAACTGGTAATGCCCCATAGGCACAGCAAACCTGAGGAATTTCTGATGTTCCCGCCTTATTGGAATGTGAAGGTATGCCTCTGACAGGTCTAAGGATGTCAAAAACTCCCCTTTTTGGACTGCTACAATAACCGACCTGAGGGTTTCCATTCGAAAATGCAATATGCGAAGACAGCGATTTACCTTTTTGAGGTCTAGAATGGGGCGCCACGAGCCTTCTTTCTTTGGCACCACAAAATAAATTGAGTATCGACCGCTGCCTAACTGGTCAGCAGGAACCGGTACCACCGCCCTGAGATCCAAAAGTCGCTGTACCGTTTCCTGCACTGCCTGGAGCTTCGCGCTCGCCTTGCATGGGGACTGAACGAAAGAATTGCGCACCGGTCGCTGCAACTCCAATGCGTAACCCTCTCGAATCACCTCCAACACCCACCGGTCGGAAGTGAGTCGGGCCCAGGTAGGGTAAAATTCCCGCAAACGACCTCCTACGGGAACCAGCCCCACCTGGACCCCCCTGACTTCACTGTGCCTTTCTGAAAGTGGAGGAAGAGGCAGCGGGTGTGAAACCCCTGCTTGCCCCTCGAAACCCCCAAAAACCTTGCCCGCGTGAAGGAAAATGTCCTCGCTGTCCCTGATTAAACCTCGGGTTTCGAAAACGGTGAAAATCCCGCTGCTGCCCTCGAAGACCGGGTCCAGACCATCCCTGCTTTTGCTTAACCTCCGGCAACCTACCACCTTTGGAATCTCCTAAGTCCTTCACCAATTTCTCCAAATCCTCACCAAATAGCAACTTGCTGCAGAAAGGAAGTTTACTCAACCTTGCCTTTGACGAACTATCCGCCGCCCAATTCCGCAGCCACAGACACCTCCTACCCGCTACTACCGAAGCCATACTCTTCGCTAAGCCGCGGATGAGATCATAATGAATATCAGCCAGATACGCCGCGCCGGACTCCAACCTGGACGCCTCCTCGGTCTCCTCCACCGAGCCGTCCGCCTGAATGCGCTGCGCCCACCGCAAACAGGCTCGAGCCACCCAAGCTCCACATATAGAAGCTTGCAGGGATAATGCATTTGCTTCAAAAACTTGCTACAGCAAAGCCTCTAACTTACAATCCTGCGCATCCTTGAGCGCCGCCGATCCTTCCACCGGGATGGTAGTTTTCTTAGTCACCGCCGACACGGCATCGTCCACATTCGGCGCCTTAAAGAGTTCCCTATCCTGATCCATCAAAGGGTAGAGACGGGACATCACCCTAGATCCCTTTAGCGCGGCCTCAAGCATATCCCATTCTTCCTGAATCATCTCTTTAAATACTCTGTGCACCGGAAAAGCCCTCTGCGTCTTACGCACAGCCTGCAGTAAGGGATCCTCCAAGGCCGTCTCCTCAGTCGGACCCCCCGCTGGCATGTTCAGAGTCTTAAGAGATTCCGCTATAAGAGCCGGCAACTCCTCCCGCCGGAAAACTACTCTAGCCTGATCCTTAATCTCACCTTCCTCAAGATCCTCCTCCAGCCCGTCATCCAGAAGGGCGTCCTCTACATGAATGTCCTCTGACAGGACAGACTGCTCCGAGCGATCCCTCTCAATCCTGGCCCTCTTCAGCAGCCATCCCGCAACCTCGGGCGCGAAGGGGGAACCCGATCGCTTACCACTAAGCCCCTCTCCTGAAGGCCCTGCCACTGGACCTCCTTGAGGACTACTCAACGACTTCTGAAGCAACGACAAAAAATCAGCTGAAAATATAGCCGCCAAAGTCCCAGAAGAAGGCAGTTGCGATAGTGGAGGATCCTGCGCCCCCAAAGTACTGGGCAGTGACTCAGTAGTCGGCAGAGGGGCAATAATGGGCTACAGCATCTCTAGGGAACCCCCCTTCTCGGCACCTACCCCCTCCGGCGGTAGATCCGCAGTGCCTGCCTCCTGAGTACAGCCCCTAAATACTCCCTCGGGAGACAAAGAACTCTTCCTGGCTCCACATAACAGACAGAGCTGCTTGGCAGGCATACTGTGTCCCAAAAGACAAATAATTATGTGTCTTTAAAGTTCCGTTTCTTTTTTTTTTTTTTTTCAAAATTAGAGACACCACGGTCCAACCTGTTCCCCTCGATCCAGATCTGAAGGAAACTGACAAAAAACGCCGCTGCTGAAGGCGTCTATGGGCCTCTGAAGTCCCCCCAAAGGAAAGGAGTGCTTTTCCCGCTCAAATTACATGCGGTGCGGCCTGCCCGTGAATAAAATGAAAACGCCGCTGAAAGCAGCTTCTTACCTCAGGATGAATGCCAAACGGCTGATTCGCCGTAATGGAAGCTCTCCTGCCCCCGGACTGCAGAAATCGCCGCAGTGGAAGCAACTCCCGGCACAGCACTAAACGGGCAGCTTGGCTCCAAGCGCATGCAGGCAGGCCCTCTGCGCGCTGAGCACAACCGCGTGCTGCCTCTCGTCTCCTGGCCCAGACCGGGTAAGCAGCAGAGGGTCCTTTCCCCCAGTACACAGCCAGACAGACTGCGGCTCTCCGCTCACCCCCGCGGGCAGAGGAATGAAAATAAAAGAAGGAAAGGGACCCGAAGACCTCAGAGCAACCGACGATCAGAAATAAGTGCCTTCCAGAAATTAAATAATTTCAAATAAGGCCAAATAATTTCAATTTTTTAAAAAATATTCCCCTGAACAATACCTAACTATGTTAAAATTAAATCTGCTTAATTGTTCCTCAGTTGAGCCCTGGAATCCCTGGGCTCACCACCTCACCAGCTGCTTTGGAGACTGATAACTGGTGAGAAGAGGAGCTACCGGGGCTTATATACCAGTGACATCACAGCCATGACGTTTCTCAGTCTCCAAAGCTGCTGGATGAGGTTGACAACCCTAGGATTCCGGGATTAGACTGGAGGGACGCTCAGGAACCATTATTAAGAAGGGACCCAGGATATCAATGCTTGACCCAGTACAAGCATTGCGGAACCTGTGTCTTTTGGGGAAACTGCTAGGTATGTACGACCTAGATTGGCCACTGTTGGAAACAGGATACTGGGCTTGATGGACCTTGGTCTGACCCAGTATGGCATATCTTATGTTCTTATGTTCTTAAGTGCAAATGTATGTGCCAATATGTGGAGCTGGAGGACGCATTTTGCAAATCCACATGTAGGAAATATTAATATGGTAAACATGGTCGCCATACATGTGTTAAGTGCTGACGCACGTATATGGTGGCTATTCATGCACACCCATGTGACTAAGTGCCAACTATTAACAACACATGCCACTATCTCTATCTAATATAGCTTTTCAGGGGGAAACATACAATGGGAAATTAAGAAGGATAACCTCATTAACCCCTCCTGAAAAGAACTGGCAGAAAATAGCATTTTGGTAAACCTAAACATGCCAAAGAAAGCGTATTTACTTACCTGTAACAGGTGTTCCCTGGGGACAGCAGGAAATCAGTCCTCACATATGGTTGATGATCACCACAATGGAACCCTGAATGGAACTTCTCCCAAGCTTTCAAAGAAAGCCTTTGGGAGATGCACCACACATGCGTGGTCCCCTTCCCACCCATGGGTGCCATCTTGCCTCAGTCACATGACATAGCTAAAATGGCAAAAATGATAAGAAAGCAACTCCACAGTAGGAGGGAGAGTTGTGAGGACTGATTCCTGTTGTCCCCAGAGAACACCTGTTACAGGTGAGTAACTACGCTTTCTCCAGTAAAAAGCAGGAAGTCAGTCCTCACACATGGGACTCTCTAGCTACAGGCTATCGAAAACCTGTAGAAATGCCACGGGTGACCATGAGCAGCAGCAATTGAGTCAAAGAAATACAAGTGTCCAGTAGCCTGAACACAGAAGGGTCAGAGGGCAAGAGTTGCCTACACCCTGAACAGATGACGGAGTATGGGCTGGCTGAAGGCACTGTCCCATCAGGACTCCCTCTCCAGGCAGTAATGAGCTGCGAAGGTGTGGACTGAAGACCAGGTTGCGGCCTGGCAGATGTCTGAGAGAGGAACAGTGCGCAGGTTTGCCACAAATGCCGCCATGGCCCTGATGCTGGGGGCAGTGACCCGGCACTTCAATGAGAGCCTAGCCTGCTCATAGGTGAGGGCAATGCAGTCCACCACCTAAGTGGACAGAGTTTGCTTGGCCACCGCCTCTCCCAGCCGACTGTGGTCATAGGAGATGAAAATCTGGGAAGCTTTGCGGTGGCCCTGGGTACATTGAAGGCCGAAGGACAGGGACTCTTACAGTCCAGAGTATGAAGGATGGTCTTCGCCCTGCTGGCGTGATACCACATAAAGAAGGTGGGGAGCACCACTTCTTGATTGAGATGGAAAGGGGACACCACCTTAGGAAGAAACTTGGGGTGTGTGCAGTGCACCACCCTGTTCTTATAGAACCTTCTGTATGGCGGATCTGCCTCTAGCACCTGAAGCTCGCTGACCCTGCCAGCATACATGAGCGCCAGTAAGAAGATGACCTTCCATGAGAGGTACCACAGGTGGCAGGTAGCCAATGGCTTGAACAGTGGGCCAGTGAGCTTGGATAGTACCACAATGAGGTCCCACTATACCGCTAGAGAGAGGATAGGGGGCTTGGATAGCAGGGGGCCCCGCAAGAAGCAGGACACGAGAGGTTGGACAGAGAGAGGCTTGCCCTCGATAAGGTGGTGCTGTGCCACTAGAGCACTCAGGTGTATCCTGACCAAGTTAGACTTCAGTCCTGCCTGTGACAGAGATGGAGCAAATATTGCAGTACAAGCTGCACAGAGCACGAGAATGGGTTGATTTGCTGTTCCGTTCACCACATTGAGAATCTGCGCCATTTAAGACATAGGCCTGTCTCGTGGAGACCCTATGGAAGTTCAGGAGAACCTACTATACCTCCCTCGAGAGGTTGAAAGGGCCCAAGGCTACCTGTTCAGCAACCAAGCCATTAAGGACAGGAACCCCAGATTGGAGTATAGGAGGGGGCCCTCCACCTGCGACAGTAACACCTGAGCACTCCCCAGGGGGACCGGGGTCTTTTCTGATAAAGTAAACAATCGATCTACGTTTACCCGTTTCACTCTGTTCATTACACAGTGTCCCACTAGTTGTCCTCCTTCCACCATGTCTCTGAGATACCAATCATATCTAACCACTCATTTAGGGAGGAGTGGCCTAGTGGTTGGGGCAAGGTACTTCAGGCCGCGAGGTCAGGGGTTCAAATCCCACTAGAGGACAGCAACCTTGGGCCGGAAGGACTGGGGTTTCTAGTCCCACAGGTGCTCCTTGTGGTCTTGGCAAGACACTTATCCCTCCATAGCCCATGTTCCCTGTAAGTATTAGCATATGTATCTCATATCCCCTCGTGTTAAATGTATCCCCCAATTGTGTTGTGACCACTTTGATTGAAGGATAAGGTGGTATACAAAACTGTCTAACTAAATAAAATAAATATATTCTAACTCTCCCATCTTATTTTTTAGACTTTTAGCATTTGTGTACAGGAATTTTAGCATTTGTATACAGGAATTTTAGAGGTTGCATTTTTTTAAAAAGCTTTATTTATAAACACCATTAAACAAGAGAAACATTAACAACAGTAAACAGACTCCGAGTGGGGTTGTTTCTGATCCCCAACTCGGAGAACAGTCGAGGGTACAGGTGCAATTTTCAAATTATATCCCCCCCCACCTACTCCCCCCCTCCTCCCCCCATAGTCACCATCCAATCCCAAGTTAGAGTAATCCCCGGGAGCTCCATACAGAAGCCACTGGATCAAGTCCCAATCGATATACTCCATTAAAGACCCAATTGCAACACTTCATTGCGAATACCTGGGCTCAGGTTTTGAATATAAGGGTCCCAGAGCCTCTGAAAGACCGGCCACCGTCGAATGCTACCCCTGGCACACCTACACTCCAGGAGCATCAATTGATGAAAATTATTTCGCCACTCCCAGAAGGAGGGCAAATGCCGATCCCTCCACCCACGCAGAAGGGGCCCCTTACCCACCAGACATGCCTTACGTACCAGCAAACGTTCCCATTTCCCCTTGGGCTGTGTAGGGCGTAAGTCATCCAGCACCACTAGGGAACTATCCCAACACACCTGCTGCCCCAGCAGCCCAGACAGAAAGGAACAAATTTTTGCCCAATAGGGACGTATGAGTCGACACCCCCACCACATATGCAATAAAGTCGCTAAAGGTTCAAAACACCTCGGGCATCGCCCATCTGACGTGATGTGACAGCGGAAGGCCCGTCGAGGGGAAAAATATACCCTAGTTATGCATTTAAATTGTATTTCCCTCCAACGGACTCCCACCGCCAGATCTACTATTTGCCGTAGGGCTCTTAGAACCATACCGGGAGGGATCTCGCACCCCATCTCCACCGCCCAGGCCAGCTCCACGCTACGGTAATCGGGTACAGGCCTATATTGGGCCACCCGATTTTTCAGCACTCTTATAGATGGCAAGTCTTCACCCCCCAAATCAAAAAATTCTATAATCTGCACCGAGCGCTCCGCCCGAAGTTCCGTCTCCGGTAACGAGGCTACATAATGAGAAATCTGCAGGTAAGCAAAAAAAAGACCAGGCCTCAACTCATATTCCCCACGCAAGGACTGGAACTGCTTACATTTCCCCGAGGGTCCAACCACGTGGCCTATATTATAAATTCCTCTCTGGGCCCATTCACGAAACATCCCAGTATCGGTCCCTGGGGTAAACTGCGCGTTGCGTTGCCAGTTCCTGCCCCAATACACGTTCAACTGCTTCCAGGTTCTCCAGACTGAGCCAAGCAACACACTATCCCCGACATTACCCCAGCTCAGCCTGTTTTCTTGATGCAAAAGAGCCAGCAAGGTATTCGGCGCAGCAAGCGCCTCCTCGAATGCCCTTGGAGTGTATACTTCAGTTCCGCCCAGCCAGTCCCCCAGGTGTTGCGCCTGGCAGGCCAGGGCATAAGCCTCAAGATCAGGAAGTCCCAACCCTCCCTGTTTCCATTTATCCACCAAACGGCAATATGGAATACGCGCTCTCGCTCCCTTCCACAAAAAAACCCAAATTACTCCCTCTAACCACCGAAGATCACATCTCAACAACCAAACAGGAAGAGTCTGCAGCCAGTAGAGTATCCGCGGCAGAATAACCATCTTGATCGCCGCTATTCGCCCCGACAAGGATAAAGGAAGGGATCTCCACGCCAGCAATTGATCCTGCAGCCTGTCAATGATCCAATTTAAATTGCATCAATAGAGCCGGGAAGGCTGACTAGTCAGCCGAATACCCAAATATTTAAAGTGATCCTGTGCCCATCTAAGAGGGAAGTCCCCCGGCCACCTGCCCCTTAATTGACCCGACACGTCCAGGGCCTCAGATTTTTCCGTATTAATACATAAACCCGCAAACTGTCCGAAAGTATGGAATTCCCGCAACAGCGAGGATAAGGAGTCAAGGGGCGCTGACAAATGCACCAGCAGGTCGTCCGCAAAGGCAGACAATTTAAACTCATGCGGGCCTATGCGGATTCCACGTATCTCACGAGACTGCTCCACTCGCCGTATAAAGGGGTCTAGGGATAACACAAAAAGAAGAGGGGAAAGAGGACATCCCTGCCTAGTGCCACGTCGTAAGTTAAAAGCCTCTGACAATACCCCATTACAGTAAATCGCTGCAGACGGTTCGGCATAAAGGCTGTGGACCATATTACAGAAGGAGTGCCCAAGCCCATAACACGGGAGTAGATAGTGTAGATATTTCCAATCAACTCTGTCAAAGGCTTTTTCTGTGTCGAAGCTCACTAGTAACGAATGTAGCTGTCTACTCTGCACCCATTCCAACGAGGACAATATTTTACGATGATTACGTACTGCATGTCGATTTTTCACAAATCCAACTTGCGACTCATGGACCAGCTGTCCCAACACTCCCGCGAGGCGATCTGCGAGGATTTTCGCCAGTAGCTTAAGATCAAAATTAAGTAGTGAGATGGGACGATAAGACGCCGCCTGCAGAGGATCCTTCCCTGGTTTGGGGAAAAGGGTAATATAGGCATGGTTGCCTCCCCAGTTAAAGCCGCCCTGCTCGGATCTCTTAGTGTGGAGGGCGACTAGGGTAGGAGAGATATAGTCATTGAGAATCTTGTAAAATTCAGCGCCTAACCCATCGGGTCCCGGTGTTTTATAACAACTCGCCTTAGCGATAACCGTTTGCACCTCTTGGATAGTTATCGGTTGATCTAGCAATACCCTCTCTGCCTCGCTTAACCGAGGTAAGTCTAAATCCTTCAAATATTGCATCATCCGTGTGGGAGATCCCGCCGCTGCCGTATAAAGTGTCTGGAAAAAGGAACGAAAGACGCGGGCGATCTGCGGGCTTTCTTTATGAAGTATCCCCTGATCATTTCGGAGTGCTGTAACCAATTTTGAACTCCGGAGGCCCCGCAAACAGCGGGCCAACAACCTGCCCGGTTTATCGCCGTGACAATACAATTGATACCGGTAATACATGACGGACTTCTTTGCCCGCTGGTGTAAGAGTTCATTTAAGGCAATTTGTGTCTCCCAGAGCTTTTTCTTAAGCGCAATACTTGGATTACCTGCATTCCTCCTTCTTAACTTCGTAACTAACTTCTCAAGGCGGATAATATGTTTGGCCTGCAGTCTCCGTTTCCTGGCCATGTAGCCGATAATATCCCCCCGTAGGACGACTTTAGCTGTCTCCCATACCAGCTCTGGATCCTCATGATGCTCACTATGATCCGATTCAAACTCCTGCCACCGTCGGGCAAGAAATTGACGAAACTGGGTGTCTTTATAGAGCTCAAGCGGAAAGCGCCAAATCCGCACCCTAGGGCTGTCTCCGCTCCACCGCAGCTCAAGCCAAATTAGAGCATGATCCGAGATCTCTACGGGGCCTATCTGCGCCGCATCGACAGTGACAAACAAGCTTTTTGTAATCAACAGATAGTCGATATGTGCGCTGGAGCCGTGCGCACGAGATTGGTGAGTATAATCCCGTTCGTCAGGGTGTAACAGCCGCCAGGGATCTACCAGCCCCAATCGAGTGCACAAACAGAGCAACGCACGAGCCGTCTGTAGTCTTTCCCTAGGCCCCCCCCCCTTCGATGTATCTAATGCGACGTCCATCACGCCATTAAAGTCACCGCCTAAGATCAGTGGGAGCTCTGGCAATTGCTCTATTTTGGACGCTAAGCGAAAATACAATGCAGAATCCAGCACATTGGGGCAATAGAGGTTCCCTAGAATGACAGGCTTCCCACCCAGTGTACCATGCAGCAAAATAAATCACCCTGTGGGATCCACAATGTCGTTTTTAACGTCGAAACGAACATTTTTATGTATCAACACCACCACCCTGCTCTTCTTTCCCGTGGCCGGGGCCCCCCACACCTGCCCCACCCAGTCCCGGCGAAGTTTACTGTGCTCTTCAGCAGTCTGGTGGGTTTCTTGAAGCAAGGCTATGTCGGCTCGTTGCCTGGCCAAAGCCTGCAAAATTTTAGATCTCTTTATTGGGCTCCCCAAGCCGCAGACATTCCAAGAAATTATTTTCAGGTTAACTTGGTAATATATAGGTCTTCCAACAACATAATTACCAATGTCCCAGAGGGAGCCCCCCCAGCCTGGAGCTCCCTCCACCGTGCATTCAAATTGCTCCCCCAATACAAAACATTGTTATCAGGAATGTGACTATGCCCCCGCCCCCCCACCCCCTCCCTCTTCTTCATCCCCCCCTCCCTCCCTTCACTCTCTGTCTCTCTATCATCCACTGACCCTAGTAGGGCCGAAGAAGATCACCTCCCGGAGATCAGTTAGATGCGTACGGTCTTCCCCGCCCATCTTACCCCGGATCTAATACAGCAGCAACTCTATCTTCCACTACAACAGTTTACAGACTGGGCCCCACATAGTCACACATATCAGGAACCCCGCATGTTTTAATAGACCGGAAATCCATACAATAGCAAAGGCCTATATATAGTGTCATGAGAGGCCTCTCAAAAGCTCTCCATCCCGCCGGAGGCAGGTCCTCAGGGGCCGCCGCTGTTCGGCAATGCCCCCCGAGGGCATGCCGCAGTCCCCTACCAATTATTAGGGGGGCTCCCCCCGCCTACCTCCCCCCTCCCGGGACCCCAGGCCCGCACAGCCCCAAGATTAAAGGTTCCTACCCGACGCCAATGGGCCGCCAGGGGACCTGCGAGAGGCTGCGACCAGGGCTCATGCTATCCCCTGACATTACAAGGCATACCAGCACCTGCCATACAGATAGCTGGGATTATTAAACTAAAGTAGGCCTGACCTATACCCCTGAGGGACGTAAAGAAGGCTTCCCTGGACTTTCTGTCTACCCCAACATCTTCCCGCGGGCTAGGGGGACTGTCCCTACCCTCCCACATGCTACTTCACAGGAACAATTTGCAACATGCTATGTCAAAAAACAAGAAAGCCAAGAAAACAAAACACAAAAAAACCAAAAATTAAGACATCAAACAGTTCAAAGTCCCTATATGGAGGAAGGGCCGGAGGGTCCTCCCCATGGAGCGCTCTGTCCCGCAGCCTCCAGACGCCACAATAATCCTCGGTTGGGTATATGTCCAGGCTTGTAACTGCAGGTCGGACTACAAGAGCTCTTCATAGGCCAGCATCTTTCCCGTCGCACATCTCCCGGGACCATACCCGAGGCTATCCCAAGAAGGGACCACGAAAACAATGAACTATGTCTGCGAATTTCAGACCGGAACAAAGGTCCGCCATTGTCCCCTCCGGCTAACTGTGCTCTTTCCGACTAAAGCCGGGCCGCAATAATTACATGTCGGCTCATGTAGCCGCCGGAGACAGTCGCTCTCCTCTCCCCAGCGCCTCAATGTAGGGACGGCGTCCGCGGCAGATTCGAAGGACCGATGGCTTCCTGCGTGGAACACATGCAGCCTAGCAGGGTACTGCGCGGAGAACTTAATATTCGAGTTAATAAGCTTTTGGCAAAGGGGAGCGTAGGCTCGGTGTTTTTGACTTAGAGCCCAGAGTAATCTTGTGTGATTCTAATTTTCATGTTATCATGTAGTAGCTCACCCTTCTGCCTCGCGGCTCTAATTATGGCTTCTTTTTGAGGAAAGTGTAGGAATTTTGCTAAAACCACTCTCGGCCGCTGATCTCGAGGCTGCTTAGCTCCCACGCGGTGTGCTCTTTCTATGCGCAATTTACCGCCATCTTCGATGCCTTCGAGTAGCTGGGGGAGTAAGGTTTCCAGGTACTGGGCTAAATCTTTATCTGCGATTAAATTTGCAATACCCATCACCCTCAGGTTGTTGCGCCTAGAGCGATTCTCCAAATCATCCATTTTCAGTTCATGTGCCTGTATCTGGGATTTCAACAGCGTCAGATCTTGTGTTAAGGTCTCCAGGCAGTCCTCCGCCTTCCCTATACGATCCTCCGCCTCTTGGAGCCGATTCCCCAGGGCCCCGACGGAGGCTTGTAAAGTGTCCATTTTATCATGCAGTGCAGTAAATTGCATGGATTAAGCCTCTGCCACTGCTGCAGAAACCTCCTCCAGAAATACCGGAGAGGTCGGCGATTTAGGCATAGCCATGTGGTCGGCCATTTTAGGTGCCGGGGTTCCACGCTCCTTCTCCCTCCGAGCGGTTTTTACAGCTGCTGCCATCCCTCCGGGTAGCACCCGAAAACGGTTCAAGCCAGAAATTACCACTGTGCCGAGGTAAGTATTATCGTTAGCTTGAATTCGGCTTTCAAAACGGCAATAAATTCACGGTTTGGGCCGAGGACGACCGGAGCGCACGCAGTGGCGACCTGCTGCTCTCACCGCATCATGTGATCTCTCCTTTAGAGGTTGTATTTTATTCATATTAATCTGGTTATCGGTAGGCAGAGGTAATTTGGAATCTTTAAGCTCTCTCTGCTCTGTAATTAAGGGCATTTGGGTTATTTTTGTCTTCATTGAAAGCTCTCTGTTGATATGCCCTAACTTCAATCTTTTGCTTGTATCCTTCACGGATACATCGTTCTGACCCTTTCACTCTTATGCGACTGTCGGATTTCCCCTATTACTGTATCTAGTTTAAAAGCTGCTCTATCTCCTTTTTAAAGGAATAATGTCAGCAGCCTGGTTCATCTCGTTTAAGGTGGAGCCTATCCCTTCGGAAAAACCCCTCCTGTCCCCAGAATGTTTCCCAGTTCGTAACAATCTTCTTTGCACCATTGTCTCATCCACGCATTGAGTCTCTGGAACTCTGCCTGCCTTTTGGGTCCTGCACATGGAACAGGAAGCATTTCTGAGAATGCCACCCTGGAAGTTCTGGATTCCAACTTCCTACCTAAAAGCCTAAATTTGGCCTCCAGAACCTCCCTACCACACTTTCCTATGTCATTGGTACCAACATGTACCAAGACAGCAGATTCCTCCCCAGCGCTATCTAACACCTTGTCTAGGTGGCAAATGAGGTCCTTACCTTCACACCAGGCAGGCATCTTACCAGGCGATCCTTACTTCCACCAGCCAGCCAGCTAGCTATCTATATGCCTAATGATCGAATCACCAACTATAACAGTCATCCTAACCCTCCCCTCATGGGTATATGGCCCTGGAGAAACCTCCTCAGTGTGAGAGAGTTTTACATCACCTGGAGGACAGGTCTTAGCTACAGGATCACTTCCTGCCATACCAGGGTGATGCTCTCCTGGTCAAGTGACCTCTCTCCTCCATGGCAACAGGGAGGTTGCCAGGCTGGAGGTGGGACTTCAGTACTACGTCCCTGTAGATCTTGTCTGTATACTTCTCTGTCTTCCTTATGTCCTCCAAGTCTGCTACTCTAGCCTCTAGAGATCGTTCCCTGAGAGCAAAGAGCTCCTTGCACCTAGTACACACGTAAGACCCCTCACCAACTAGAAGAAAATCATATATGTATCACTCAGTGCAATAGACTGGAAAACCCCCATCTCGCTGCTGGACTGCTGTCTGCATCTTAGTTTTAAGGTTTTGTTCAGATATTAAAGTTGTTTACTTACTTAGGTTGCAAAGGATACTTATACTAATACAACTATACCTTATATGTTAAATGGACTTTGTGCACCTCAAGAATAATTAATCTCAGGTCCTTCATAAATGTCTTCCTGATGAGGATAACCAGCCACATCTGAAAGTGATTATGGGCACCTCCCCCCTTTAATAGGTTTAAGAGCCTATAAAGCTAAGATTATCCCAGGGGTGGATGGGAGGCAAAGTACACAGTGCCCTGACCTGTGTTTCTAAGGTAAAGTCTTACCAATTTCCTGGGTGATTCACACAGACCTTGGTTTGATAGAGGGAGCCTTTCAAATTGCTCCTTTTCTCTGGCACTTGCCTTTAATACCTATTTAGGACAATTTCACAGATCTTTTCCTTCCTAACTGGAAGACCTCTTTGTAAAGGTCACTAGAAACAACTTTAGTTCTTTGTACTCAGAGACTATTTATTCTACTTATATGCTAAGCTATACTCAGATTTAATTTAAATGAAAAGCTCTCTGGTGGTACTAAGATCTGACTGACTCAGCAAACACACTGAATTCTAAAATACACAGATTTATCTACTTTAACCCCCAAATTACCCTTTTCCCTAAGATTTAGAACATATTTCAGAAGATAAATACAAATATTTCTAGTTGTAGTACTGCCTCTGGGTAGTCCTTCAAGACTGAACGATAGTGCCTTTCACATGTCCTGCACGAAGACTAGGAAGGCCATATCCTCAGCTGGGGACCGGCGCCAAGTCTCGGAGGGAGACGGATCTGAGGGCACATCACGGTGGTGATGGGTGTCCGGTGATTCCTTGACCTCGGTCTCCCAGTCCAGCTTGTAGTTCATGGAGGCCGGGCTAGGATGAGGTTCAGGCCCCGAATCCAATCATCTATGTCCCTCAGAGGGTCTGCGTGCAGAGCTGCGGCCATTCATCAAAGAAGATCTCATTCCTGAGTATTGGGATCAAGACCGATGGCACTTGAGGAGTGGCTCAACATCCGGGGAGGTCCTCAAAGTCAAGGCCCCTGTGGTCTGGACAGATGACCTGGCAGAACTTGGCATCAAGGACCACTGTTTGGCCATGAAGATAGACAAGCTGTGCTCCAAGGCCACCATTCTGGTCTCCGCAGACTTCAGCGTTGGCACCGAAGATCTCGGGCCCGGTGCCGACTACAACGAGGTGAGGTCCTTGACCAGGATGGCCTGGGGGGTCCGAAACCAATCACAGGAGGCAGATGAATTCTTGCAGGCGACCTTGGTAGGCCATTCCCACTCTGACCGCGCGGACTCACGGCATGAACTGCGAGACCAGGTGCAGGAACTTACCTGCCTCTCGTGACTCATCCACGGATGCCACCCTCAACAATTTCTACTTCTTTTTGTGTTCCACCTTCAGAGTGCTCTTCTCAGAGGACCCACAGCCTTGGTCAGAGACGATGGGATCACTTCGGGGCTCCGGGATCCTGGAAGGGGGCTTGGAGCACAGTGTCGCTGGAGACTCCAGGGCAGAATCTGATCTTTGGAAGATCTTGTCGTGTTGCTGCTGATGGCTCTTAATAGCCTTGGAGAACATCTTTTTACAGAGTCCACAATCCAAGAGGTCATGGTTTGCCCTGAGGCAGCAGTCATGTGTGTCGGTGAGAGACATGGTCCGGGAACACTGATCACACTTTCTGAAGCCACTCACAGAGGGCATGAGGAGAAAAAGGGCCCCAGTGAGGTCGAAGACCAGGGGGTCTGCAAGTGAAAAAGGGCATGAACTGTGCCAGTAGAAAAGTTATGGGAAAAAACGAACCCAAGATGTGATGCCAGGGCAAGTGGGCTTGGGGACAGGAAAGGGAACCGGTACAACCAGGGAAGAAAAAACATCCAAAAAAATTTTGACTCTTTCTGGGGGAATCAGACACACATCTGGTGGGCTCCGCGGAAAAAAGGAGACAAGATGACACTCTTGGGCGGGAATGGGACCATGCATGCCCGAGGCATCTAAAGGCTTTCTTTGAAAGCTGGTGAGAAGCTTCTGCGCAGGGCTGAATCAGCGTCGACATCACCCGTATGTGAGGATGACTTCCTGCTTGTACCTGGAGAATAGGTGTAACCTGACGTGGATAATTGCAGTCATAAAGATCTATTTCCTATATTAAATGGGGAATATATGTATAGATTGTTGACCTGCCCAGATCATGCCCTAGCCACAACCCCAACATGCTCCCTTGCAAATTCTACATAGTAATGATATCCATGGATTCACCAGAGGGAGGCCTTTGTCAGACAAATCTGATTGATTTCTTTGACTGGGTGACCAGGGAGTTGAGTCCTAAATGTGGTGTATTTATATTTCAGTAAAGCCTTTGACACTGTTCTTCACAGGCGACTTAAACCAACTGAGCACCCTAGGGATGGACCCTAAAGTTACTGCTTGGGTTAGAAATTGGTTGAGTGGGAGGCGACAAAGGGTACAGATAAATGGAGCTCACTCTGAGGAGAAGGAAGTTACCAGTGGTGTGCCCCAGGGATCTGTCCTTGGTCTGATTCTTTTTAATATCTTTGTTAGTGATATAGCGGAATGGCTGTCAAGTAAGGTTTGCCTCTTTGCGGATGATACCAAAATCTGCAATAGAGTAGACACCCAGGAAGGTGTAGATAACATGAGGAGGGATCTAGCTAAGCTTGAAGAATGGTCTAGAATTTGGCAGCTGGGATTTAATGTTAAAAAATGCAAGGTCATGCATTTGGGTTGCAGCAATCCAAGGGAGCAATATAGTATAGGGGGTGAAGTACTTCTGTCCACTAAAGAAGAGCGGGACCCTATTTAATGTCAGGGATATGCTCTGGACCATGCCATGCTCTGGACCATGCCAGAGGACCATTTCTGATTTCTTCTGGTCCATACATAGCATTGTACAGACTGTTCTCAGAGATAACCAATGCAAGCACAACTAAAATATTCACCTACCACCATGTCTGTTGTGCAGCAAGGTATGTCAGGACAATCATATCACTTTCTGCTTGCTGTTGTAACATCTCTGAGTGCACACTGATCATTTTACAGTGTTCTGGTCATGAAAAGGACTTGCGCATATGGGCTGTTTTTCATCAGCATATTTGTATCTTCTATCGTCATGGGCAGCTGGCATGGGAACCACACCATCAGTGTGAGAAGCAGCTTCAGGAATACACATTTTAACTGAGAGGGCATGGCTGCACAGAGGTGGGGAGAAGCAGAGCTGTACATCTTTTCAAAATTCGATGAGGACAGGGATGTCCAGGCCACTTGCTACATATACCTATGTCCCAGGGTTTGTGTGTGTCACGCCGAATATATCTATGTCCCTGATTCTGGACCCGTAGGCACATACAGACACAAACATGTGGAATTAGGGTTAAACGGGGCCCATTTTTCATCGAGATGTGTCTGCGGGCCAGACGTGCACATTATGAAATCGTGCTCATACTGACTCTTAAAATTCGCAGATAGGGGTTTATACATTCACTGAGGGGGGTCAATAAATGCAGAAGCCTCACCTGCACACAATAATATACCCACATTCCCACATATACAATTTTCCCACCACAGAAACAGCACAAAAAAAATAAAGTAAAATAACGGGAGTAATAAAAAAAAAAAGTCTTTGCAAACTGCTACCCTCCATCCAGAACACTTTTCCAGTCTAATTTATTAGTTGTCTAGACATTAGAAATAACAAGAACTGTGGCTGTTGAGGGAAGGACTCCTTCATTACCAAGTCCCATCAAGCTGAAGAAAACTGGCAGTTGTAACGATGGATGTTTTGTGGGAGGCAATAGTTTTGGTGAATTCTTCCATGCTAGGCATTTCAGGTACTTTTAATAATGAAGTATCTGTTGTGAAAGAATCGTTGTGTGGAGTATTCAAGGAGCAGACTCAACAAATGGCGATGCTGGCCATTCTGGAAACTAGATTTTGAGAACTGCAGGATACTCAATGTGCACAAGTTAAGGGACTCCACAATATTGTCCTGTAAATTGGAGTACTCAGAGAATTTTTCTCGATGGAATAACTTACGTTTTATTCATTTTCTCAAGTCCCCTCTGATTGCTCCTATCGAGATTACCATTATAACAGATGGAACCAACAGCCTGTTACTTAGTGAAAACATTCCATTACCGTTTCCAGAGTTTGGCCTATCACTCAGAATCGTACCATGTTACTTACTTAGAGCACATAGAGGTATATTTTACCACTACTGTCCTTGCCACTATTTGAAATATGTTTATGTTTATTAGAATCTTGATATACTGCCTTTTGTGTGGCAAGTAGCAAAGCAGTTTCCAATTTAAAATTCCAATAAAGGTAACAGCAGAAGGGAATTCCATAATATCAACAGGAAAGGCAAGAGGAGACAAAGAAAATTAAGGGATATGTTCACTAATTGGTGGAAGCAGCTTCCGTGCAATATCGGAGCCGTGGCCCCATTGAAGTCAATAGGGCCACAGCTCTAATATCGCACGGAAGCCGCAACCGCCAATTAGCAAACATACCCCTAAAAGTCTAGTTAAACCAGGCTAGTGGCTATAAGTATCAGGAATCTGGTGCTAACCCTTCTCCTGAAATTCTGGGAAAGCCTTCTCAAAGTAGTGTTTTAAAGGTCCTTTTAAATTTTTTAAATTTGGATTTAAGGTGGAGATAATCTGGTAAAGTGTTCCAAAGAAAAGGGGCTAAGAAATAAAAGGCAGCATGATGCATAGATTCCAGTTGACCACAGGTAACCGAAGGAAGTACCAGGACATTAGATGTTTGGGAACAAAGGACCCGTGTTGGAGAGTAAGGCGTGAGAAGAGTTGATATGTAAAGCAGGAAACCTGTATGATAAGCTTAATGCGCCATCATAAGAACCTTAAAGTGAAATTAGAGGATAAGAGATAACCAGTGATTCTGATGAAATAGGGGAGTGACATGATCATATTTGGCAGTATTTGACTAAAGACGAACAGCAGTATTTTGTACCATTTGTAATTTTTTTTCTTTTTTAACCAGGGATGACCAAAGACCACAATAAATGGTATTACAATAATCAATATCACCACTAAAATAGCTGTAGAAGAGCAAATACTAACTACAAATAATGCCTGCTCTCAATCCAAGAAAAATTCAAATCAATTACTAATACTAATATTATAAAATTAACTCAAAACACACTAATTAAAGGCAAAAAATGACCTCAGGATGGCTTATACCCTATATTTAGTGAGAACCTCACTATAGGGAATAGCTGACGCTCACATCACAGGTCAAAAAGCCTCCACAAAGTTATTACAATCATATATAATTTCCAATCTCTCAACACCACCAACTACTACTGGGAAACAATACATTAAATACGACACTATAACACTTAACATACACACTCATTCAAAAAGCGTCATTGTAGATTAATTACTGCACAAGGCAGCACCGGAACAGACTATAATCTCCTGCAAAAATGAGAGAATAAAAGGAATAAGTATAGTGTAACACATGCCCAAATAGGTCCACAATTACTTATCATTCTCAAAATTGCTTCTCAGCTCCATGAACTTTCAGTTCCACAGCCACCTCACCGCAGCACGGCACATCACGGCAAACGTACAAGATCAATTATCTTCAAAGATTAAACATAGCAGGGAAACTAATGACTACCAAAACTGAAGTCAACTTATACCAAAACCCTACAAAAGCTTTCGTTTCGCCAAAGCAACGTTTCTTCAGGGGTTAAGAATGCCACCCTTTAACACACTACTCTGCACATCTTCATGCTCCCCGCCATCAAAAAAAGACGGCGTGTGACACACTATTACACACCAATATCCAATCAAAACACAACCCACCAAAGACGTCATCACCCACGTAAACCACTAAAACACATGTGTTTAGTAGTTTACTTTGTAATAACTTTGTGGAGGCTTTTTGACCTAACAGAGAATAACTGGAAAAATATGGCTTGATGGAAAAAATCTGATGAAGAGCATAAAATGATGAACAAACTGTGGCTATGACCTGAAATTCAAATGTGAGATGTGTGTCAATAATTCACTCTCAAATATGTGAATGATAGAACTAGGGCTGGCCTGCAAAGTAAGGGCTAACAGTTGGAGGGGAAAAATGTCCTGTGATCCACAATATTTGAGATTATGAAGGATTGAATTTGAGGCCATGTGTGGATAACCAGGAAGCTGCAATATTCAGGCAAATGTTAAATGATGCAAGATCAGGCAAAAGAGAAAAAGAGTAGTGAACCAACAAAATGTCATCTTTGTAGTAGCTGCCACTCACACCATGATCTTGTACCAGAGTGGCCAGTGGGGCAAGGAAAATATTAGATGAGGAGAGAAGGAAGCTCTGTGGAACTCCAAAAGGAAAAGACAAAGGCATTGAGTTGGGGAACAATTGTGTATGAACTGTAAAAGAACGGTTGTGAAGAAACGAATTAAACTATTTCAGCATGTAGCCCTTGATATCGATATCAGAGATCCGTCAAAGTAGAAAGGTAATGATTTATGACATCAAATGCCACTAACAAAGCAAGGGAAACAATTAAAGCAGACTTATGAGCATCCAAGTTTGCATGGAGCTCACTGAGTAAGCGTAGTTACTCACTAGTAACAAGTGTTCTCTGGAGACAGCAGGAATCAGTTCTCACATATGGGTGACTGACACCAACGGAGCCCGCGCCCAAGGGTACCAGCCTGCTCAGTCAAATGACATAGCTAAAAAGACGGCAAACAAAAGAAAAATAATTGGACTGCAACTCCAAGGAGAGGAGGGAGGGTTATGAGGACTGATTCCTGCTGTCCCCGGAGAACACCTGTTACAGGTAAGCAAATACGCTTTTCTCCAGAAACAAGCAGGAAATGACATATGGGACTCCCTAACTACAGGCTACCTTGAACCTACAGCCAAAAAAGGCTCCCTCATATAGAGCCACAAGCAGCCGCAATGAAAACCCTAACCAGGGAAGTAGCACTCTGGTAGCCTGAACACAGAAGGCTCAGCGGGCAGGAGTTGCCTAGACCCCAAAAAGGTTATGGAGTACAGCCTAGACGAAGGCACTGTCCCATCGGGACTCCCTATCCAGGCAGTAATGAGCTGCGAAGGTATAAACCGAAGACCAGGTGGCGGCCCAGCAGATGTCCGCCAGAGGAACAGAGCGCAGGTGAGATACTGATGCCGCCATGGCTCTGACCCTATGAGCTGTAACACGGCCCTCCAAAGGAAGCCTCGCTTCCTCATAAGTCTGGGCAATACAGTCCACCACCCATGTGGAGAGCGTACACTTGGCCACCGCCTCCCCCAGCTTACTGGGGTCGTAAGACACGAAAAGCTGGGAGGCTTTCCGGTGACCTGGAGTACGTTGAATGTAGAAGGACAGAGCCCTCTTACAGTCCAAGGTATGGAGGACCGCTTCTGCCCGACTGGCATGCGGCCTGGGAAAGAAGGTAGGAAGAACCACCTCCTGGTTGAGGTGAAACAAGGAGACCACCTTTGGAAGGAATTTGGGGTGCGTGTGGAGCATCACCCTATTCTTGTAGAACCTGGCATAAGGCCTCTCCACCACGAGGGCCTGGAGCTCACTCACCCTCCGGGCAGAAGTGAGCGCAACCAAGAAGACCACGTTCCAGGAGAGGTAACGGAGATGGCACATGGCCAGAGGCTCAAAGGGTGGCCGGGTGAGCTGCTAGGTACATATGACTGCTAGGTACATATGACCTAGATTGGCCACTGTTGGAAACAGAATACTGGGCTTGATGGACCTTGGTCTGACCCAGTATGGCGTATCTTATGTTCTTATGCCCCAACAATACA
This sequence comes from Ichthyophis bannanicus, assembly GCA_033557465.1. Lineage (NCBI taxonomy): Eukaryota > Metazoa > Chordata > Amphibia > Gymnophiona > Ichthyophiidae > Ichthyophis > Ichthyophis bannanicus. The sequence goes on along the minus strand of CM066033.1, from coordinate 463,747,219 downwards.
TTGAGATCCCATTCAGTCGCCGGGGGGCGGACTGGGGGCTTCGACAGGAATAGGCCACTTAGAAACCGGGACACCACTGGATGAATAGAGAGAGGCTTTCCATCCATGAGATAGTGGTTTGCCACTAAGGCACTGCGATGCACCCTGACGGAGTTGGACTTAAGTCCCGTCTCAGAAAGGTGGAGAAGGTATTGCAACACCACAACCACTGGGCAAGAAAAAGGGTCCACCCCTTGCTCAGCACATCAAAGCGCAAATCTGCACCATTTAAAAGCATATGCCCATCTAGTAGACATTCTGCGAAAAGCCAGTAAGTCTTCCTCTACGTCCTTCGGAAGGAGGAGCGGGGGGAGAGTCACCCTCTCAGCAGCCATGCCATCAGCCAAAGAGAACTGAAGTTGGGGTGCAAGAGACAGTCCCCCTCCTGCGAAAGGAGTCGTGGTGATGAAACCAAGGGAATGGGGGTCTCCACCGCTAGCTGCAAGAGAAGCAGGAACCACGGTTGCCTGGGCCACCGTGGAGCTATCAGGATGACAAAAGCTCTGTCGTGAAAGATCTTGAACAGAGTCTTGGCGATCAGAGGCGTCGGGGGGAAAGCATACAGAAGACCCACCGACCATGAGACTAGAAAGGTGTCGGCTACCACCATGGCCGGGTGCAGCTGTATTGAGCAGAAACAGGGTAACTGGTGATTGTCCAGGCTTGCAAACAAGTCCATAACCCGTTGCCCCCAGGTCTGGAAAAACCTGCTGGCCACCCCCCGGTCCAGCTGCCACTCGTGCGGCTGGAGCATCCTGCTAAGTCTGTTGGCCAGCCAGTTGTCCTGGACCGGGAGATATACCGCCTTGAGCAGAATCCCCTGCTGGGTTGCATAATAGCACAGGTCCAGGGCCTCCTGACTGAGGGTACGGGATCCCGTGCCCCCCTGTTTGTTCACGAAAAACATAGCCACTTGGTTGTCCGTCTGGACTAGAACAGACCTGTTGCCCAGGTGCTGCCGGAAAGCCTTCAGGGCGAGACGGATTGCACGCACCTCCAACAGGTTAATCTCTTGGGCACTCTCGTCTGAGGACCAAACTCCCTGAGTGCGGTACCCCTGGCAATCGGCTTCCCAGCCCAGCAAGGAGTGACGAGGGGTTTTGAAGGGCATACCCGCCTCCAGGTGATGGGGCGAGAGCCACCAGGTCAGGGACTGTACCAGGCGCCTGGTCACTCTGATCCTGGAGATGTCACGTGGGCTGGGACCACTGGTCCCTGAGGCACTACTGCACAGTTCGCATGTGGAGGCGGGTATCTGGAGTGACATGGACCATGGAGGCCATGTGCCCGAGGAGGCGCAGTAGTTGCCTTGCTGGCACTGAGGAGCGGTGCTTTACGTGCTCAGCTAAGGCCATAAGCCCGCTTGTCCTGTCTGCAAGCAGAAAGGCTTTCGACTGAAGGGTGTTGATCCTTGCCCCAATGAATTCCAGTTCTTGCGTCAGGCAAAGGCTGGATTAGGGGTAGTTGATCACAAATCCCAAGTGCTGCTGGATCTGGATGGTGCGAGTTGTGGCCTGCTGCACCTTGGTGGCTGAAGTGCCCCTGATGAGCAAGTCATCGAGAAAGGGGAAAACGAAGATCCCCTGAAGCCTGAGGAAGGCGGCGACCACCGCCAGGCATTTTGTGAATACCCTGGGGGCCGAAGCAAGGCCAAAGGGGAGCACCCTGTATTGGTAATAATTGCCCCCTACCACAAAGCGTAGGTATTGCCTGTGGCTTGGGTGCATTAGGATGTGTCTGTAGGCATCCTTGAGGTCTAAGGAGCACAGCCAGTCTCCCTGGTGGAGGTAAGGCAGCAATATTCCAAGGAAGAGCATCTTGAACTTCTCCCTCACCAGGAATTTGTTGAGGCTGCGTAGTTCGAGGATGGGCCTTAGATCCCCTGTCCTCTTTGGTATGAGGAAGTACCTGGAGTAGAAGCCCTGGCCCTGGAGGTGGTGGGGCACCGGTTCCAGCGCCTGATACTCGAGAAGATCTGATAGGCTCTCCTGGGAAATAGTGTGGAGGCACTTGGGCTAGATGGAGGAGGTAGCCCTCCCTGACCACTTGTAATGCCCAGGAATCGGTAGTGATGGTTCCTCACCTGTGGGCAAACAAGGCGAGCTGGCCTCCTGTGGGCTGCCTGGTTCCAGATGGGAGAGGGGCTATACTGCAGGTCAAAAACCGCCACCAGGCTGGGCCGTGGCTGGAGCCTTTCTGCTTATGCGGGCCATGCCCCTGTCCCTTGACCTGCTGCCCCTGTTGGGGAGCTGGGAAGGCCTGGTAAGGAGGGGTGGTTTTGGTAAGCAGTGGACTTCCTCAGGTAAAAGGACTTTTTACCAGAGCCCTTCTAACGGGAAGGGGCAGAGGTCTTCTTAGAGAGCTGTGTCCTCGTCATGAACTCGGTCACCAGCTCCGCAGCCTTGTTGGTCATGAGTTTGCCGAAGAGATTCTCCCCTTGGCATGGGACATCGACCAACTTGTCCTGAACCCATTGCTCGAGGTCGGATGACTGCAGCCAAGCTTGGCGGCGTGCACCGATGCCTGACGCGGCTACACGGGCCGCCAACTCAAACCCCGTCATAGGCCGCCAGAGACATAAACTTGGAGCATTCATGGACAGCTTTGGATAGGCCCTTGAAGCGCTGCAAAGGCTCCTTGGAGAGGCCAGCCGAGAACCCGGCGAGCTCCTTCGCCAGGTCTCTCAGGTACATAGAAACATAGAAATATGACAACAGAAAAAGACCACATGGCCTATCTAATCTGTCCTTCCATATCAACAAATACAACAGTCCCCTTTTTACCTTTAGAGATCCTCTGTGTTTGTCCCATGCTTTTTTAAATTCAGTTACTGTGCTCATCTCTCCCCACCTCTATTGGGAGACTATTCCACGGATCCACTACTCTTTCCGTAAAGCATAGTTACTCATCTGTAACAGGTGATCTCCGGGAACAGCAGGAATTTAGTCTTCACATATGGGTATCGTCGGTACCGACGGAGCCTGCACGGGAACGCTCCCCAGCGTCCAATTAGAAAGCTTTTGGGAGCATCCCACAGCGCCTGCGTGCTGCCTTCCTGCCTTTCCCAACTGCCTCTCTCCAGTTGAGTTTAAAGCCGAGACAAAGAGAGAGAGAGGGAAAGAGAAAGATAGAGAGATACAACTCCTAGGGGAGGTGGGGAGAGACCCCAGAAGTTGTGTTTCCCTGTGAAAGGGCTCCACTTCCCCCCATGGATCTCTGGCATCCAACCAGGGATGGTGGGTAGGAGTTGATTAGGTATGGAACAGGTGTTGAAGAACAGCCTGACCAAACAAGGCATCCCGGAGGGAGTCCTTGTCCAAGCAGTAATGGGCTGTGAAGGTATGAACTGAGGCCCAAGTGGCTGCTCGACAGATGTCGTCGATAGACACAGAGTGCAGATGAGCCATTGAAGCTGCCATGGCTCTCACATTGTGAGCTGTGACATGGCCCTCCAGAAGAAGATTCTTACTCTGATAGGCAAAGGAAATACACTGAGCAATCCAGTTGGACAGTGTTCTCTTGGAGACTGGAAGTCCCAAATGAGAAGGATCAAAAGCAACAAAGAGTTGAGAGGACTTTCTATGTTACTGTGTTCTTTGCAAGTAAAAGTCTAAAGCTCTTTTACAGTACAAAGTATGAAGATTCCTTTCTGCATTAGATGCATGAGGCCTTGGAAAAAACACAGGCAGGTAGACCGCTTGGTTTAGATGAAAAGGCGAGACCACGTTTGGCATAAAGTGTGGATGAGTCCTAAGGACTACCTTGTCATGATGGAACCTTGTATAAGGTGGATCAGCTATTAGTGCCTGCAACTCACTGAGGCGGCGTGCTGATGTGATTGCAATGAGAAAGATAACCTTCCAAGAAAGGAATTTCAATGAGGTAGTAGCTAAGGGTTCGAAAGGTGGCTTCATAAGCTGACCAAGAACCAGGTTTAAGTCCCATGCCACCGGTGATGGCTTAATGGGAGGCTTAGTTAGAAGAAGGCCTCTCATAAATCTTGCTATAAGAGGATGGGAGGAAATAGGTTGTCCATTTAGAGGCCTGGCAGAAGCTGCAATAGCACTCAAATGGACTCTTACTGAGTTAGTTTTAAGTTCTGCATTGGACAAATGAAGGAGATACTCCAGTAACGATTCCATAGGTATCGCAAGAGGGTTAAGACCCTTCTGCGAACACCATATGGTAAACCTTTTCCACTTGAAAGCATAAGAGCGTCTTGTGGAAGGCTTCCTTGAAGCACAAAGGATATCCTTTACTTGCTGAGGGAGGTTATGATCATGGACATCTAGGCCTTCAGCAACCAAGCCCTGAGATGCAAAGACTGGGGAATGGGATGCCATAACATTCTGTCCTCCTGAGACAGGAGATCTGGGGCAGACTCTAACTCCAGAGAGGGAGCTTGAGAAACATGTAGAAGCAGAGGGTACCACACTTGCTGTGGCCAATGTGGAGCTATGAGAATCATACAGCCTCTGTCTCTCTGAAGCTTGAACAGGGTTTTCGGAATTAGGGGAATGGGTGGAAAGGCATAAAGGAAGTCTTGACCCCAGTGAAGGAGGAAAGCATCCCTGGCCTGAGAGCCCTGAGCCGGAATTCTGGAACAGAACCGGGGAAGATTGGCATTCAATGGACTTGCAAAGAGGTCTATGTCCGGGGTTCCCCAAATTTGAAAAATCTTGGCCACCTGGTCTGCATGTAGAGACCATTCGTGTGGAAGCAGAACTCGACTGAGTCTGTCTGCCCAAGAGTTTTGTATACCTGGAAGATACACTGCCAGGAGATGAATCTGATGCTCTCTGACGAGGGCCCATAGTCACAAAGCTTCGTTGCAAAGTGAAAGAGAGCCTGTTCCCCCCTGCTTGTTCATGTAGAACATGGCTACTTGATTGTCCGTATGAATGAGGACTGTCTTATAGCTGAGCAGGGTGTGGAACACTCGATGAGCAAGGAAGATTGCTCTGAGTTCTAAGAGATCGATATGTAGATGAGTCTCCTGTGGAGTCCAAGTGCCTTGGGTGGAGAGGTCTTGCAGATGAGCTCCCCAACCCATTGGTGAAGCATCTGTTGTGAGAGTTGCCTGGGGTAAAGGTTGTTTAATGGGGACACCAGCAACAGGTTCTGAGTGGACTGCCACCATTGGAGAGACAAAATAAGGCGATTTGTGTTTGCTATTTTGTCTGCCAGGCACCCTGATGCCTGGGTCCATTGAGTGGATAAAGTCCACTGGGCTGCTCTCATATGGAGGCGAGCATAAGGAACCAAATGTACTGTAGATGCCATGTGGCCTAGTTGTTGTAACATTTCTCGGGCAGTGAGATGAGGCTTTAGCACTGCTTGAGAAGCTAACTGCACCATGCGAAGGCAACGGGTCTGAGGAAGATAGGACCTTGCTTTTCTGGTATCCAGCAAAGCTCCTATGAACTCTAAAGACTGAGTGGGAGTTAGACTGGATTTTGGGATGTTTATGACCAGACCCAAATACTGGAGTATACGCATTGTGCAAGATAGAGAAAACCTGGCCTCTGACTCTGATGGGGCTCGAATGAGCCAGTCGTCTAAGTAGAGGAAGATGAATATTCCTAGAGTGCGGAGAAATGCTGCTACCACAGCCATGCACTTCGTAAACATTCTTGGTGCTGAGGCCAGGCCAAAAGGAAGCACCCTGTATTGGTAGTGCTCTCCTTGAAAAAGGAACCGAAGGAACTTTCTGTGAGTTGGATGGATGAGAACATGAGTGTACGCATCCTTGAGATCTAGAGAACAAAGCCAATTCTGACTCTGAAGATATGGCAGCAGAGTTCCCAGAGAAATCATCTTGAATTTCTCTTTGAACAGGAATTTGTTCAATTCTCTGAGGTCTAAAATAGGTCTGTGTCCCCCTGTTTTCTTTGGGATAAGGAAATAGGAGGAGTAAAACCCTGTACCCTGTTGATGAATGGGTACTTCCTCTATTGCCCCTTGGGCAAGAAGCATAGTGACCTCTTGATCTAACAGGTTGATGAGAGAGGTCTGAGAATTGAACTCTTACCATTGTGGGAGGGGACATGCACAAAAAGTGAAGCTTGTACCCCTCTTTTATAAAGGAGAGTGTCCAATGTTCTGCTGTTATCTGCCCCCATCTGGGGGCAAAGTGACACAACCTTCCTGGAATGGTGGAAGGCTCTGGTCCATTGAGGGCCAGGAAGGCTAAGTTCTCTAGATAAAAGTCAAAGGCCTTGTGGAGGCTGAGACTGCTGAGACCGTTGAGGCTTAGCAGTCTTTGCTTTCCTTTGTTTAGGTGGTTGCTGACTCTTTCGGGCAGGCTGACCTACAGAACGTCCCTGCTGGGAATAAGAGGGATAAAACCTCTTCTTTTTTGAGAAGAATGGTTTTTTGAAAGATCTTTTTCTTGCAGGATCAGTTGTGGCTTTGGATAACCTATCCAAAGTGGAGTTGTCAGCATCCAACTCACTGGCTTTCTCTTGCCAATTTTTGCCGAATAGATTCTCACCTGTACAAGGGATATTGCCCAGTTTGTCCTGCACCCAGAGCTCCAAATCGGATACCTGGAGCCAGGCAATTCTACGTGCACCTATGGCAATGGCAGAGGTTCTGCTTATGCACTAAAAACAGTCAAAAACTGCACAATTGACAAACTTAGAAACATCCTGAGCATGTTTAACCAGTGTGAGAAAATCCTGACTCTTGTCATCAGGAAGGAGAGGGCTTAAGATCTCCAAGTTTCCTGTGACTTTTTTAAGGAACATTCCCATATATAAAATATAGCAACTGATCCTGGCAGAAAACATGAAGCCTGGAAAGTACGACGTCCAAAGGCATCCAAAGTTCTACACTCACGTCCTGGAGGATTAGAGGCATGCCTCTTTGCACTCCTGATCCTTCTCATAGCTGATTCCACTACAATAGAGTGGTGAGGAAGCTGAGTTTTCTGGAAACCAGGACAAGGAGGGACTCGATACATGGTATCCAGTGTGCGAGAGTGAGGAGAGGTGGTAAGAGGTATCTCCCACATTCTCAACATGAGATCATGTAAGATCTCATGGATAGACAAGGTAGCTGCCTCCTTAGGAGCCTTGGGATATTGTAAAATCTCCAACTCCTTTGCTCTGGGCTCTGTTTCAGCAGTCACAGTGATGGACAGATCTCAAGCCACCTCCCTGATAAAATCCTGAAAGGGGATATCCTCTGGAGGAGACATCCTGCGTTTAGGAGAGGAAGGCTCCTCTGCAAGAAGTACTCCGGTACCGACAGAGTTATCAGAATCCTCAGATTCCTCCGAGGATTCAAAGTACCTTCTGTCCGGATGCTCTTGTAGAGCCCGATACCCGTACCGACCAAAGTCGGTACCGGGGGGAATCGTTACCGGTGTAGCAGTACCGGAAGGCATAGCAAGACTGGGTGCCAGCAAAGCATACACCGATGTCGATGCTGTCAGTACCGGCTTCGATACCGGTGCCGGTTGAGCTGTCTGACGTGGTTCCGAGAGTGTCGATGCCGCAAGGAGAGCCGCCAGACTGTGTTCAATAGCCAGGAACCTCTGGTCTATTGACGCTGCCGATGCCTGGGTATCAGTACCGGAGAAAGCAGCCGGTATCCCAGAGCATGGCACCAGTAGTTCTGCCGAGGTCGAGGCCTCGAGAACATCCTGGAGCCCCGATAATGCTTTGGAAGCCGAAGCATCCCGCCGGGGCAATTTTGCCGGTACAGAACCCTCAAGGGCAATGCCAGAGGCATCTCGATGCTTGGAAGGAGATCTACCCTTTGAGGACCGGCTAGACTTATGTTTAGTTACCTGAGATCCATGGGAGGAAGACAAAGCCCTGGAAGACATCGATGCCACAGAGGCTGCATCGGAGGGAAAAAGGGTACTGAGCTTAGCAGCTCGGTTCTCTCAACCCCTCTTGGACATCATGGCACAAGCCATACACTCCGAAATGGAGTGGTCAGGACCTAAACATTTAAGACACCACTCATGGGTGTTGGTGACGGAGATGGTACCGCCACACTTTGTGCACTTCTTGAAACCCGAAGCGGGTTTTTCCATAGTGGAGGAAATTTTGGACCTAAGGCCCAAAATGGCGCGTGCACCTGGAAAGGAAAAGTTTGGAAAAAAAACTTTTTTTTTTTTTTTTTTTAAAGAAAGAAAGAAGAACTGGCGGTACCGGTATAGCGTCAATGAAGGCAGACGCGACCACAAAAAGAAAGAATAAGGAAAACATTTTCTGCGCTGACAGGAACAACGACCTGCTGGCTCCACAGAAAATGAAGAACTGGAGAGAGGCAGTTGGGAAAGGCGGGAAGGCAGCACGCAAGCGCTGTGGGATGCTCCCAAAAGCTTTCTAATTGGATGCTGGGGAGCGTTCCTGTGCAGGCTCCGTCGGTACTGACGATACCCATATGTGAAGACTACATTCCTGCTTGTTCCTGGAGATAGAAATATTTCCGCATATCACTCCTGAATCTATCTCCCTTCACCCTCATCCCATGTCCTCTCGTAGCAGAACTTGCTTTCAATTGAAAGAGGCTCTCTCCCTGAACATTTATGCCATGGAGGTATTTAAACATCTCAATCATATCACCTCTATCCTGCCTTTCCTCTAAGGTGTACATATTAAGATCCTTAAGTCTGTCCACATATGCTTTATAATGAAGACCACTAACCATTTTAATAGCCACCCTCTGTACTGACTCCATCCTGTTTATATCCTTTTGAAGGTGCGGTGTCCAGAATTGCACACTATACTCCAAATGAGGTCGCACCAAAGACTTATTCAGAGGCATTATCACCTCCTTTTTTTTTGCTAACCATTCCTCTCCGTATGCACCCAAGCATCCTTCTAGCTTTTGCCGTCGCCTTTTCTACCTGTTTAGCTACTTTAAGATCATCAGACACAACCACTCCTAGGTCCCGCTCTTCTTTAGTGGACAAAAGTAATTCACCCCCTATACAATACTCTTCCCTTGGATTGCTGAAGACAAATGCACGACCTTACATTTTTTAACATTAAATCCCAGCTGCAAAATTCTAGACCATTCTTCAAGCTTAGCTAGATCCCTCCTCATGTTATCTACACCTTCCTGGGTGTCTACTCTATTGCAGATTTTGGTATCATCCACAAAGAGGCAAACCTTACCCGACAGCCCTTCCGCTATATCGCTAACAAAGATGTTAAAAAGAATTGGACCAAGGACAGATCCCTGGGGCACACCACTGGTAACATTCTTCTACTCAGATTGAGCTCCATTTATTTATTTATTTATTTATTACAGTTTCTTATATACCGCGCTATTTAGAATCAGCGCGGTTTACATCATAACAAAGCGACCATTACGACAAACTGTCAGGTTTTACATTGAACAGGAGTACAAACTTGGATAACTGGGTTAACTATATACATAATCTATCTACACTGCAGTGTGCGGGCAATCTAGATTGGGTTATTTCTTGGAGGGGATATCTGTACTATTGAGCTCCATTTACCTGTACTCTTTGTCGCCTCCCACCCAACCAATTTCTAACCCAAGCAGTAACTTTAGGGTCCATCCCTAGGGTGCTCAATTTGTTTATAAGTTGCCTGTGAGGAACAGCGTCAAAGGCTTTACTGAAATCTAAATAAACCACATCTAGGGCTCTCCCTCAGTCCAACTCCCTGGTCACCCAGTCAAAGAAATCAATCAGATTTGTCTGACAAGACCTGCCTCTGGTGAATCCATGCTGCCTCGGATCCTGTAATCCACTGGACTCCAGAAACCTCACTATTTTCTCTTTCAGCAGCGTTTTCAATAATTTATTCACCACCGACGTTAAACTAACTGGCCTTTAGTTTTCAATCACATCCTTACTTCCGCTTTTGTGTAAAGGCACCACATGAGCCTCTCTCCAGTCCTTTGGCACCACTCCCAACTCCAACGAGGCATTGAAAAGGTCAGTCAATGGAGCTGCTAGAACGTCCCCAAGTTCCCTCAGTACTCTAGGGTGTATCCCATCCGGTCCCATCGCTTTGTCTATTTTAAGTGAGCTAGTTTCTCAGAAACACAGTCTTCGGAAAATTGTTTAAGATGTCCCTCGCTTCTGTTCCTGTTTGTGGGTGTTTTCTGAGGTCCTGCTCCTGGTTCTTCATTTGTGAACACAGAACAGAAATATTTGTTAAGCAATTTCACTTTATCCTTATCAGCTTCTACATATTCCTCCTCTGCACCCGTGAGTCTGACAATACCACTTTTGCCCTTCCTCTTCTCACTAACATATCTGAAAAATATCTTATCCCCCATTTTATTGCATTGGCTATTTCCTCCTCCTTTTGAATCTTTGCCTTCCTGACTACTTTGCTAGCTTCTCTAAGTTTTTCCAAATATAGCTGCCTGTCTTCCTCTCTCTGTGATCTCTTCTATTTCATGAAGGCCTCCCTCTTTTTCTTCAGTTTTTCAGCTACTTCTTTCGAAAGCCATAGCGGTCTCCTTTTCCTTTTACCTTTATTTACCATTTTAACAAAAAAGTTGGTTGCCCTTAAAATATCCCCTTTCAATTTTTCCCACTGTTTTTCTACATCCCCCAGCTGTTCCCATCCCACTAACGACTTCCTGAGGTATTGGCCCATCTTGGCAAAGTTAGTCTTCCTAAAGTCTAAAATCCTCACTTTGAATGGATTCTAACAGCCCTAGTCCTAATACTGAACCACACCATCTGGTGATCACTGGATGCAAAATGATCTCCCACTACAACATCAAACACTTTTGCCATTGGTAAGCACCAATGGAAGAATGGAAGAATTGAAGGAAATATCGATACATCGGGAAGATGTCTTACAACTATTAGATAAACTGAAGAGTAGCAAATCACCTGGGCCGGATGGTATACATCCAAGGGGGTTGAAAGAACTGAAATTTGAGATTGCAGACCTGCTATCAGTAATCTGTGAACTATCATTAAAATCATCTCTAATACCTGAGGATTGGAGGATCGCCAATGTAACACCAATTTTTAAAAAGGGTTCCAGGGGTGACCCGGGAAACTACAGACCGGTGAGCCTGACATCAGTACCGGGAAAAATGGTAGAAACCATCATAAAGAATAAAATTACTCAGCATGTAGATAGTCACGACCTAATGGGAGACAGCCAACATGGCTTTAGACAAGGAAGATCTTGTCTTACTAATCTGTTATGTTTTTTTGAAGGAGTGAATAAACAGGTGGACAAAGGTGAGTTGGTTGATATTGTGTATCTGGACTTTCAGAAAGCCTTTGACAAGGTCCCTCATGAGAGACGTTTGACAAAACTAAAGAGTCATGGGATAGGAGGCAGTGTACTATTGTGGATCAGGAACTGGTTGAAGGATAGAAGGCAGAGGGTAGGGCTAAATGGCCAATTTTCCCAATGGAGAAAGGTGAATAGTGGTGTACCCCAGGGATCTGTGCTGGGTCCGCTGCTTTTTGACATATTCATAAATGACCTGGAAAGTGGAATAACGAGTGAGGTTATCAAATTTGCAGATGACACAAAACTATTTAAAGTTGTTAAAACCCAGGAGGATTGTGGAAAATTGCAAGAGGATCTTGATAAATTGGAAGACTGGGCATCAAAATGGCAGATGAAATTTAATGTGGAGAAGTGCAAGGTTATGCACCTAGGGAAGAACAACCCAAACTATGGTTACACGATGCAAGGTTCCACATTAGGAACCACCACCCAGGAAAAAGATTTAGGCGTCATTGTGGATACCATGTTAAAACCCTCGGCCCAGTGTGCAGCGACGGCCAAGAGAGCAAATAGAATGCTAGGTATGATAGGGAAAGGAATGGAAAATAAAACAAAAGATATTATAATGCCTCTCTATCGTTCCATGGTGAGACCGCACCTTGAATATTGTGTGCAATTCTGGTCGCCGTATCTTAAAAAGGATATAGCGATTTTAGAAAAGGTTCAGAGAAGAGCCACCAAAATGGTAAAGGGGATGGAAGGATACTCCTATGAAGAAAGGCTAAAAAGGTTGGGGCTCTTTAACCTGGAAAAGAGACGGCTGAGGGGAGATATGATAGAAGTCTATAAATTAATGAACGGAGTGGAACGGGTAAACGTAGATCGATTGTTTACCTTATCAGAATATAGAAAGACTAGGGGACATGCAATGAAGCTACAGGGTAAACTATTTAAGACTAATAAAAGAAAATATTTTTTCACTCAACGTGTAATCAAACTCTGGAATTTGTTACCGGAGGATGTAGTAAAGGCTGTTAGTGTAGCTGGGTTTAAAAAAGGTTTGGACAAGTTCCTGGAGGAAAGGTCCATAAACCATTATTAAGAAGGGACCCAGGATATCAATGCTTGAACCAATACAAGCATTGTGGAACCTGTGTCCCTTGGGGAAACTGCTAGGTACGTATGACCTAGATTGGCCACTGTTGGAAACAGAATACTGGGCTTGATGGACCTTGGTCTGACCCAGTATGGCATATCTTATGTTCTTATGTTCAGTATGGCCCCTTCACATGTGGGGTCTGTTACCAATTGCCTGTAGAGAATCCAAGATCTCCTTACTTCTAGATGATACTGCAGCAGGAAAGTGCCAATCAACATCTGGCATATTGAAGTGCTAGCACTTCCCCTTTCCTAGCAATGCTGCGTATGTCTTCTATTAACTCTCTGTCCACCTCTTCCTCTTGTGAGGGAGATCTGTATATCACACCAATGCAAATAGATTTCTCTTTCCCTCAATGCCTCTTCTCTCCCTTTTAAGCTCTGTACTTCCAAAGCTTTAATAGTAGTTTTTACATATAGTGCCACTCCTCCTCCCCTTCTTCCTACCCTGTCCTTTCTGAATAAAATATAGCCAGGTATAGTTACATCCCAATCATGGTTTTCTGTGAACCATGTTTCTATAACTGCCACTAAATCCAAGTCAGCCACTCCCACCAAAGCTTCAACATCAGGGATCTTATTTCCCATGCTACAGGCATTTATACACACTGCTTTCCATGTGTTACCCGTTACCCATTTCCATAAAGGTATTTAATGCATCACCTACCTGGGGGCTTTCTTCACCCATCCCCAATGAATCTAGTTTAAAGTCCTCTTCAGTAGATTAGCCAGTCTATTACCGAAGACGCGTTGACCTTTCTTGGACAGATGGATGCCATCTCTGCTCTGCAACCCTTGGAACAGCATCCCATGGTCTAGGAAACAAAAACGCTCTCGATGACACCATCCACGCAGCCATGCATTCATCTCCAGGATGTGAGCCTCTCTGCCTTGGCCTTTGCCCTCAACAGGGAGGATTGAAGAGAACACCACCTGTGCACCTAACTGCTTCACCCTCTGTCCCAGAGCCATGAAGTCACTTTTGATACGTTCTGAGGGATACCTGGCAGTATCATTTGTTCCAACATGGATTAGCAACATTGGGTAATAGTCAGTGGGCTTGATGAGTCTCGGCAAACTCTCCGTAACATCTTTGATTTTGACACCAGGCAGACAGCATACCTCTCTGGACATCAAGTGTGGTCGGCAGATGGACGCCCTCAGTAGCCCTCAGAAGAGAGTCTCCAACCACCACTACCCTTCGCTTCCTTGTGGTCACTGATTCTGCAATGTACTATTCAGCATTGCGTCCTGGAAACATTTCTTGTTGAGTGCATCCAACGTGCGGGTCTCCCTACCGGGGGGCACCTAGGAGTGCGTCTTCTGACTGTTCAGCAAATGCATGGCCGACTCCACAACCACAGAGTTGTGCGGAAGTTGCGATTTTTGGAACCCAGGGCTCCCGGCGTCTCCCACATGCGGAGCATAAGTCGTTCCAGGATCAGAGGAACGGGTACCGTGAGGGTCTCCCGAGAGGGAGCCTCATACTGGAGGATCTCAAGCTCATCAGCTCAAGAATCCTCCTCGGACTCCGTGGGGAAAGCCAAAGCCTTGGATATATCCCGTACGAAGTCCAAAAACCCATATCCTCCGGTGGGGACCTTCTCCAAGGTTCAGATACCAGGAAATCAGAAGGGACATCCCGATGCCGTCAGGTGTCCGGGGACGACGACTCCTCGATCTCTCAGGTAGAGGCCTCCGAGGAGGACTCGTGGGGCTCCTCGGGCATCGAAGGCCCCAGCGCCGTCCATCCCGACACCGGCGACGACCTCGGCCCCGACAAGCGGGAGGTCGAGTACAACCTCGGCCGAGGATTGACTCAAGCCCGGAATGTCTCGACGATCGGCTCAGCCTCCGGGGTCGACTTCAACATCGAAGGCCCGGTGGTCGGGGCAGAGGAACCGGACATGCTGGACATCAGCGCCCGCTGCTGTTCAATGAAGGCAATAAAACTGCGCTCCAAAGCCGCCATCCTGGACTCCAGTCAAGGAGGCTCTGCAACCTCCTGCTCGGGTGCCGACCCGCTCGGCCCCACAGCTGGTTCCCCTGGAGGGGAGTCCTCGACAAGGACAGTCGGTATTTGCCTAGGCTGATCCGATTCCCTTCGATGGTTTCTTCCTTCTCTTGTGTTCCCTCAAGGGAGATCCCCCTCTCTGAGGAACCCTGACGATGCTCGGGATCGGAGTGCTCCTTCCGAGACGTGGAAATCTCAGACGAGGTCCTGGCTCTCTGAGGCCCAGGGAAATCAGGAAAAGTCTTGTTGTGCTGCTGCTGGTGGCTCCTCAAGGCCTTAGAGGACATCCTCTTACACAGACCACAGACTGTCGGGTCGTGGTCCAGGTCGAGGCACCAGTCGTGGGTATCGGTGAGGGGCATAATTTTCCCGCACCAATCACATTTCTTGAATCCGCTGGTAGCCATTTAGGGAAAAAGGACCCCCAGTAAGGTCGAAGACCCTTCGGGCTGCCAGCGAGGGGGGGGGGGGGGAAAGGCGCTAAGTCGTCTCAAAAAGAAAAAGCGAAACAAAACTGAAAGGGACCGACCCGATACCAAGGTACCGAGGCCGGAGGTGGGGAAGAGTACCGGTGTCAGACCGATGAAGCCAAAAGGCAGGAAGAAAAGAATCAACTTTTCCCGGGACACTACAGATTACGTTCGATGGGCTCCGCGGAAAAAAGGAGACCAAGCAAGATGGCACCCTTGGGCGGGAAGGGGACCACGCATGCGTGGTAGCAATTCCCAAAGGCTTTCTTTGAAAGCTGGGGATTTGCTCCACGCACGCTCCGTCGGCATCATCACCCGTATGTGAGGACTGACTTCCTGCTTGCCCCGGAGAAAAGCAGTAATTGCAGATTATCTGCTATGGCCTTTGCGAAAACCAGACTATCTGGAATGCTAGATGTTAGTTCTTTCAAGGAAATCTGAGAAGATTAATTTTTCAATTATTTTCGTTATGAATGGAAGACTAGAGTGGCCAATAGCTATCTGGAACTGATACATCAAGACTGGCTTTTTTAAGAACTGGTCAAACAATGGCTTGTTTTACAAGAGAATGTAACATACCATGTTGAAAGCTAGGGTTTACCATCAGACAACAGAAGTATGAAATATGTAAAGTAGAGGCTTTCAGTCAGGCAGATGGGATAGGGTCCAGTGAGCATGGATTAGCAAATTCATTCAGCACTGGATGGGTGGAGCCCTTTGTCAAGCATCCCTCTGGTGCTGCATTTGCCCGACAGCAAATTGCTTCATGTAAAGATCTTACTGCTAGGCATTATCGAGCGGTTACAGCCCACAGCATTTCTTTCTGCCAAGACTCATCATAAGAAAGTGGCACAGATAAAGAACCCTCAGCTATTCTCACTGAATCCTTTGCATGTATGGCGGCTCCATGTTTGAATTTAAAAAACCTTTTTCCCACTGGCATTGCATTGGGCTCTTAGAATAATTACCGCATATACCATTTTTTAGTCTTTTGGGTCAGTGCCTTTACTGTATCTTTTTCGAAAAGAGAGGGCAAATCTGCTACTGTTGTGCCAGGCGGTGAAGTAAACTGAGGGCGGGAGGAGCAATAGCTCTGTGGGAAGGTGTACTGCAGCATGACCAGAAATCTCCCTAAACTCTTCTGGGCTCAAAGGGTTGTTCTACAACGCCAGTTTTCTACCTAGAAAACCCAAGACCTAAAAGACAGTCAATTCTACAGATTTTCTGTGAGCAGAAGAATTTGAGACATAAAATAATATGAAAAGAGTGGGATGGATCTGAAAGCAAAATTAAACAGACACAGCTGCCTCACATCCAGAATCTTTTTTATCCCAGATTTGGGCCCGCTATACAGCTGCATGCTTCCCTGCCTTGGAGCCAACAGGGTTGGCATAATAGCCTTCTTGACTTGGATATTTATCTGAATGAGAAGTCAGATATAATGCTTCAGGGGAACTTTATCTCCCTATTTCTTAATTAAATCAC
The DNA here is from genome assembly GCA_033557465.1 of Ichthyophis bannanicus. NCBI lineage: Eukaryota > Metazoa > Chordata > Amphibia > Gymnophiona > Ichthyophiidae > Ichthyophis > Ichthyophis bannanicus. Next base: position 463,730,852 of record CM066033.1, on the reverse strand, counting down.
ATTTCAAGTACCTATCATTGGTAAACTAATTTGCCAATTATGATCACAGAAAACTTCCACCACCACAACTGTTACATTATTTCTCGTTCCAAAACCCACAGGCATGCCGTGACTTCAAATGAGATGGAGTGCACCATAGAACAGTCTGCAGCCTTTGCTTACCCTACTCATTTACTAAAAGGTTTTTATCTTACATACACAAACTGATATGAAACTGCAGTAAATATGCAACATTTTCTAGAAACTATACTGTAAGTTAAAACATTGCTATTTTTTTATTTAATTTTATTATTTTAATGTACCTCTTTGGTAAGGCACATGATTTCTGTACAATTATACCTAAAGATTACCTTGGGGCAGTTTCTCCAAATGGGTTAGTTTTGTGCATACCATTACAATCATGAACCTCTCTTCTAAGTCAGAGTAAGTGGAGTATGATTCCAGTCTCTCATATTTACTGCTAATGCTTGGCATAGTACTTGCATCATGCCAAAGAGAGCTTCCTTCTGGAGTTCATAAGATGTAACATGTATGAGTAATTTATCAAGGTGTGCTTGGAAATTCTTCTTAATTAAGTCTATGGCACCCAACACTATGGGAAATATTTCTGTATCTTTCTGCCACATTTTCTCAGTCTCTGACTGCATTTCTTGGTACTTCAGAATCCTCTACACACGACTCACGAATAATCACTTGGAACCGGCACTTCTATTATCAATGCCATTCACGTGTTTTTCTCTTTTACCACTATATCGAGTTTCCTCACATCCAGTTTCTTATCCATCAGAATACGAATGTCCCAGGTGATCAAAACCTCTTCATTCTCTGTAATTTTCTTAGGGTCATAATCCCAATGCTTTTCAGGGACAGTGATTTGTACTATTTACAGAGTTTCCAATGTATGAGGAATGCTTCTTTGTTGTGCCTTTCTGTATAGAAATTTTCTGCCATCAGAATTTCACAGCCAGCTATGAGGTAAGTCACTGTTTCCAGCTCTTTCTTACAGAATCGACATATGTCTGTATTGCCAGTTTTTCAATGCTCGCTATAAACTATCTCATCCATAATACACTGTCCTGGGCTGCAAGCATCAGTCTCTCATCCATTGGTTTTAGTTCATCTCTCCTTAACCATTAGTGTCTGTTCTTGATCGACAAAGGATTCCTGGAGTAACATACTGTATTTCTCACTGTATTTGTGCATTTGCCATTTGTTTTCCCTCATTTGCCTGTATGAAACTGCCCATGACCAGGCATCTAGTTTGCTGGAATTCTACAAGAGACAACTGACACACCTATCGGCTGTTGCCTCTGTTCTTCCTCTACTTACCTGCCACAACTGGGTTGAGCCATGAGGAGCATGAAGCTGATGAAGAGCAAGAAAGGGAGGAATAAAACAATGGGAAAAGCAGAGTACAGATTGAAGAGAAAGGAGCTATGTAGATCGACTGAATCCAGTCATCTAGGTACAGGTGAATCAGGACGTTCTCTCAACAAAGAAAAGCCACCACCATAACCATGGAAAAAGTTCTTGGTACTGTATTCAGCCAGAATGTCAGAGCCCTACACAAATAGTGTCCTCCAACATGAAAAACAAATGAAACTGATGCTTAACCCTGACAGAGCATATACAAATAGGCCGCCGAAAAATCTAGAGATATTAGAACTTACATCTTTCTTACCGCCACAATAATAAACTTCAATGTCTCCATGTGAAATCTGGCAAACGTCAGGCAAGCATCAACACTTTGAGCTCGAGAATAAGCCAAAAAGTACCCTCCTTCTTTAGTACCAAGAAGATGATAGAATAATGCTCTTGGGCACACTCATTATCAGGAACCAGCACCACCGCCCTCTGCTGGAGCAGTCTCTCAACTGTAGCCTGCATTGCAAGAATTCTGACCACCGAGCCACACAGAGACTCCAGATGACTCAGAGATGACATCATCTGAGATATCAGCGAAGATAAATCCTCTTCCTTAAAAAAAGATTCATCTTCCTCTGAAGGAGAAACTTCTCTGTCTTCTGGAAACAGTGCCCTGAGGATGCTGCCTGTATTGTCCTCTGTAACACCTACGCCCAGGTCCTCCAGACTCTCCTTGGTAAGGGGGCTTCTGTTCCACTCCTGGCTGTCCTTCAAGAGCCAAGACTTCTTCAGGCCCAGAAAATTAGCTGCCAAAATTCCCTGCAAGTCCCTCGCCCTTGGGAGCAAAAATTCCTTTGCCAGCAGCCTATACATGGAACAGAAAGCCTTGTGCATATCCAGAACAACCTCTGGTGGGAAGCAGATCAGGGCTTGTGCATTAGAGCTTGAACCATACTACTCAGGGGAAAGCTCTGAGAGCCTCAACCTGACAGGAGAAATCTGACATGTATAAGTCAACAATGTATACACAGGAGGCCCTGGAGTCCAAATGGATGCTGTCCGCCTTGGCAAAAACTGTAATCTTACCATGTGGCCCACCATCCCCGCAACCAGGAAAGAGTTGCTTACAACTGCCAGAAGTGTCTACAATTGGACCTGAGATTTCCCTATTCCAAATAGAGCAGTAAAGCCTACAGCAATAGGCAATCCACAGCATTCTTCCCCCAGCATTTTCTGTCTGATATGCCCAAAATAAACTTACTCCACAACCATTTCCCCTGGAGCCAGCTGGCCGTGCAGCCCTCTCTCCACTTACCTACTTTTTTTTTTTGCTTTAAACAAAATGTATTGACTGGTGCCTGGGGCAAAGCTTTTTTTCTGCAACTAGATTTTTTCCCTCTCCCCTAGCCTTAAAGTTCAAAGTGGTAGGGCAGGCTCTTTGAAGACCTCTCAAGTATTAGTGGTCTCAATTAGCTTGCTTAAGAGCTAGGCAGCTGAGTGCTGTATAAAGGTCTATATTGTCTTGCAGGCTCTGTCATTCCTAGATGGTCTGCACTGCAAGCAATACTATGGGGCTCCCGACTACAAACTCTCTACCTAAGAACTCAAAGGGGGCTTTTGTGTCATTTTTAATAGCTAAAGGTTTTGTTTTTCTGCTGTATTGCAAAAGGGGATTCGTTTTTGTTTTGTTTTATTGGTTTCTGGGGCAAAGCTTTTTTTTTTACTGCAGTTAGCCTTTCCTCTAGCCTTCAAGTTCAAAGGGGTAGGACAAGGTCTTCAAAGTCATTGAACCTCTCAGGTGTTAGATCCCTCCCTTCCCACCCCAGCTCCTACCACACCCCATCTGAGAATTCTTGCTATATAGCGCAACTCCCCAAGTAGCTTGTTGACTTAGGCAACAGATTTTTAGTGTTGGTAGGAAAAAATCTAGGAAGCAAATAGTTCCACATTTGGATATCTACTAAAAGTAAACAATTTGTCATTCGTTGAAGAGCTTCGATTAAGTAATTTTACAAAGGGAATCCATTCATCTATATACTTCAGACACATATCAATATGTACTAGTGTAAGGTAATAACTGTTTAGCAAGGAAGCAGGGTCACACACAGGGACATAGAACAGTGCTGTTAGAACACACATAAAAGAGGTTAGCTGATTTTTCAGTTAAAGGACAGCTGAGGAAAAGTTAGAGACTTTGGTAGGTGTCTCTTTTTTTACTTTAACAGGTACCAAAGCTCCATCAACTGAACGATGGCTGGGAAAAATCATATTGCCAAAGCTGTTGCTCCCATTACAGCTTCTGACTCTGTCCAGACAGACAGCCCGATGCCAGTTAAGGGACCAGTTCCATATGAAAGATGCCTGAAAGCTGAACCCCTCATGAAACAAGTGGAAGAGCTCAGAGAAGAGGTGGAGAGGATACATTGATGAGATGCTTTTTGACGCATCCAAGCTCTCTGATAGAGGTGAAAATGGGAGGCTACAGAACGAAGAGAATTGGACATGAGTTACCAGTACCTACAGAATCAACAATCCAACTCCACCAGCCTTCGAACTGAACCACCAATATGTAGCCCTTGAAGTGGCAGACATGAAAGCATCCCAGGAAAAGGAACAACCAGAGCCCAAGTACACCAAAGTTGCAGAATCAGTAACCACAAGGGAGAGAAGGTAGTGGTGGTTGGTGACTCCCTTCTGAGGGGTACTGATGTGACCATCTACCGACCAGACGATGTCCAGAGAGGTGTGCTATCTGCCAGGTGCCAAAATCCAAGATTTTAGGGAGAGTTTGCCAAGACTCATCAAGTTTACTGACTAAATGAGTAACTACTAGTTGGTCATCCACAACCCTTGCCTCGGATGACCAGGGCCCCTGTCAGCATTAACAGATAGCCGGGCTGAACCCGACGTCTCTACTCCACTACCCCAATTCCCACTATCCTGCCCAACAACCCTTACCTCTTAACTCCCCCATCCCTTCCAAACTTCTCTCTCCCATTCTAAACCCCGACCGCTCATGCCTGCTTCATTCCCCTGTAAACTCTTTCCCTCTCTATTGAATTTCGCTTTGCACACATTAAACCTTCAAATAAACAGCAAACCTTTAAAATTAACACTCTCAAGTTAACACATTTAGACAACACCTCCAATACTCCATAAGAGGTACCAGTATGAGGAAGCATGGATTCACCAGAGGTAGGTCTTGTCAGACAAATCTGATTGATTTCTTTGACTGGGTGACCAGGGAGTTGGACTGATGGAGAGCCCTAGATGTGGTGTATTTAGACCTCAGTAAAGCCTTTGACACTGTTCCTCACGGGCGACTTATAAACAAACTGAGCACCCTAGGGATGGACCCTAAAGTTACTGCTTGGGTTAGAAATTGGTTGGGTGGGAGGCGACAGAGTACAGATAAATGGAGCTCACTCTGAGGAGAAGGATGTTACCAGCGGTGTGCCCCAGGGATCTGTTATTGGTCCGATTCTTCTTAACATCTTTATTAATGATATAGCAGAAGGGCTGTTGGGTAAGGTTTGCCTCTTTGCGGATGATACCAAAATCTGCAATAGAGTAGACACCCAGGAAGGTGTACATAACATGAGGAGGGATCTAGGTAAGCTTGAAGAATGGTCTAGAATTTGGCAACTGGGATTTAATGTTAAAAAATGTAAGGTCATGCATTTGGGCTGCAGCAATCCAAAGGAACAATATAATGTAGGGAGTGAAAGCACAGTTACTTACCTGTAACAGGTGATCTCTGGGAACAGCGGGAATAAGTCTTCACATATGGGTACGTCGGTACCGATGGAGCCTGCGCGGGAACGCTCCACAGCATCCAATCAGAAAGCCTTTGGGAGCATCCCACAGCGCCTGCGTGCTGCCTTCCCGCCTTTCCCAACTGTCTCTCCTCAGTTGAGCTTTAAGCTGAGACAAAGAGAGAGAGAGAGGGAAAGAAAAGATAGATGGAGAGATACAAATCCTAGGGGAGGTGGGTGGGTTGTGAAGACTTATTCCTGCTGTTCCCAGTTACAGGTAAGTAACTGTGCTATCTCCAGGAACAAGCAGGAATGAGTCTTCACATATGGGGACTCCCTAGCTTTAGATGCCAGGGAGAGATCCAAGAAGTTGTGTGTCCCTGGAACAGGGCTGCACTTCCCCACATGGATCTCTGGCATCCCATGAGGGATGGTGGGTAGGAGTTGATTAAGTATGGAACAGGTGTTTAAGAACAGCCTGACCAAACAAGGCATCCCGGCGGGAGTCCTTGTCCAAGCAGTAATGGGCTGTGAAGGTATGAACCGAGGCCCAAGTGCCTACTCGACAGATGTCGTCGATAGACACAGAGTTCAGATGAGCCATTGAGGCTGCCATGGCTCTCACATTGTGAGCTGTGACATGGCCGTCCAGAGAAAGGTTCTTGCTCTGATAGGCGAAAGAAATGCACTGGGCAATCCAGTTAGAAAGGGTTCTCTTGGAGACTGGTTGTCCGAGATGAGAAGGATCAAAGGCAACAAAGAGTTGGGAAGACTTTCTATGTTGCTGTGTCCTTTGTAAGTAAAAAGCCAGAGCTCTTTTACAGTCCAGGGTATGAAGATTCCTCTCTGCACTTGATGCATGAGGCCCTGGAAAAAAGACAGGTAGGTAGACCTCCTGGTTGAGGTGAAAAGGCAAGACCACCTTAGGCATAAAGTGTGGATTAGTCCTAAGGACCACCTTGTCATGATGGAACCTTGTATAAGGCGGATTAGCTACGAGTGCTTGCAATTCCTAATGCGGCGTGCTGATGTGATTGCAATAAGAAAGATAACCTTCCAAGAAAGGTATTTCAAGGAGGTGGTAGCTAAAGGTTCAAAAGGCAGCTTCATAAGCTGACCAAGAACCAAGTTTAAGTCCCATGCCAGCGGGGGTGGTCTGATGGGAGGCTTTGTTAAAAGGAGGTCTCTCATGAATCTTGCTACAAGAGGATGAGAGGAAATAGGTTGTCCATTTAGAGGCTTAAGGGAAGTTGCAATAGCACTCAAATGGACCCTTACTGAATTTGTCTTAAGGCCTGCATTAGACAGATGAAGGAGATACTCTAGCAACGATTCCAGAGGTATGGCACGGGGGTTAAGACCCTTCTCAGAACACCAGATGGTAAACTTCTTCCACTTGAAAGCGTAAGAACGTCTAGTGGAAGTTTTTCTGGAAGCAGAAAGAACATCTTTCACTTGTTGAGAAAGATGAAGATCCTGGAGATCTAGGCCTTCAGCAACCAAGCCCTGAGATGCAGAGACTGGGGATTGGGATGCCATAACCTTCCGTCCTCTTGAGAGAGGAGATCTGGAGCAGATCCTAACTCTAGGGAGGGAGCTTGAGAGAGATGTAGAAGCAGAGGGTACCACACTTGCCGTGGCCAATGTGGAGCTATGAGAATCATGTGGCCTCTGTCTCTCTGAAGCTTGAACAGGGTTTTGGGAATTAGGGGAATGGGTGGAAAGGCATACAGGAAGTCTTGACCCCAGTGAAGGAGGAAAGCATCCCTTGCCTGAGCCCCCTGAGCTGGAGTTCTGGAACAGAACCGGGGAAGTTTGGCATTCCACGGACTTGCAAAGAGGTCTATGTCCGGGGTTCCCCAAATTCGAAAAAAAATCTTGGATACCTGGTCCATATGTAGGGACCACTCGTGTGGAAGCAGAACTCGACTGAGTCTGTCCGCTCAAGAGTTTTGAACACCTGGAAGATAAACTGCCAGAAGATGAATGTGATGCTCTCTGGCGAGGGCCCACAGTCGCAGAGCTTCGTTGCAAAGCGACAGAGAGCCAGTTCCTCCCTGCTTGTTTACATAGAACATGGCTACCTGATTGTCCGTGTGGATAAGGACTGTCTTGTGGCTGAGCAGGGTGTGGAAAACTCGCAGAGCAAGGAAGATTGCTCTGAGTTCCAAGAGATTGATATGTAGACAAGTCTCCTGTGGGGACCAGACGCCCTGGGTGGAGAGGTCCTGAAGATGAGCTTCCCAGCCCATTGGAGAAGCATCTGTTGTAAGAGTTGCTTGGGGTAGAGGCTGTTGAAAGGGGGACCCCAGCAACAGGTTTTGAGGGGACTTCCACCACTGGAGGGACAAAATGAGGCAACTTGTGTTTGCTATTTTGTCTGACAGGCAGCCTAATGCTTGGGTCCATTGGGTGGATAAAGTCCACTGAGCTGCTCTCATGTGAAGGCGAGCATATTGTACATGTACGATGGATGCCATGTGGCCTAGCAACTGTAACATCTCTCGAGCAGTTAGTAGGGGCTTCAACTCTGCTTGAGAAGCTAACTGCACCAAGCGAAGGCAACGTGCCTGGGAAAGATAGGCCCTTGTCCTTGTGGTATCCAGCAACACCCCTATAAACTCCAGGGACTGAGTAGGGATCAAATTGGATTTTGGGATGTTTATTACCAGCCCTAAATACTGAAGGATACGCATTGTGCAGGTTAGAGAAGTCTTGGCCTCTGATTGAGTGGGAGTTCGTCCAGGTAAGGGAAGACGAATATTCCCAGGGTGCGCAGAAAAGCAGCAACCACTGCCATGCATTTCGTGAACACTCTTGGTGCAGAGGCCAGACCAAACGGGAGCACTCTGCATTGATAGTGCTTTTCCTGAAAAAGGAACTGAAGGAACCTTCTGTGAGTTGGATGGATGAGAACATGAGTGTACGCATCCTTGAGATCTAGAGAACAAAGCCAATCCTGACTCTAAAGGTATGGCAGCAGAGTTCCTAGAGAAACCATCTTGAATTTTTCTTTGACTAGGAATCTGTTCAACTCTCTGAGATCTAAAATGGGTCTGAAGTCCCCTGTTTTCTTTGAAATAAGAAAATAGGGGGAGTAGAACCCTATGCCCTGTTGTTGAAAAGGCATTTCCTCTATTGCCCCCTGGGTGAGAAGAGTGGCAACCTCCTGCTCCAACAGGCTGAGGAGGGAGGTTGGAGAATTGAACTGGTGCACTCTTGTGAGAGGGGGCAAGCTTGAAAATGAAGTTTGTACCCCTCTCTTATGATGGAGAGTGTCCAATGCTCTGCTGTAATTTGCCCCCACCTGGAGCAAAGTGACATAACCTTCCTGGAATGGTGGAGGGCTCTGGTCCTTCTAGAGCCAGGAAGGCTAAGTTCTCTAGCAGAAAGTCAAAGGCCCTGAGGGGGCTGAGGTTGCTGGGCTGGAGCAGGCCTCGCAGCCTTTGCTTTACTCTGTTTGGAGGATTGCTGACGTTTGGAAGGGAAATGAGCTGCAGAAGATGCCCGCTGACCATAAGCAGGATAGAATCTTCCCTTTTTAGAAAAAGATGTTTTCTTAAACAACCTTTTCTTAGCAGGAGCAGCTGTGGATTTGGATAGTCTATCCAAAGCAGAATTTTCAGCATCCATCTGATTGGCTTTTGCTTACCAATCCTTACCCAACAGGTTCTCACCTGTACAAGGGATATTTCCCAATTCATCTTGAACCCAGAACTCCAAATCAGATGCTTGAAGCCAAGCAATCCTACGTGCACCTATGGCAATAGCTGAGTCGAAAGCTGCACGGTTGGAGAATTTGGAGATATCCTGGGCATGTTTGAGCCCAGTGAGAAATTCTTGCCTTTTATCTTCAGACATAAAAGGACTTAAAGTCTGCAAATGGTCAGTGACTTCTTTTAAGAACATTCCCATGTAGAGACTATAAGAATTAATTCTCGCAGCAAGCATGGAAGCTTGGAAGACTCTTCTTCCAAAAGCATCCAGGGTTCTACATTCACATCCTGGAGGATTAGAGGCATGTCTTTTGGCACTTCTAATCTTTCTCATTGCAAACTCAACCACAATAGAGTGGTGAGGAAGTTGAGTTTTATGGAAACCAGGACAAGGAGGGACACGATACATGGTGTCCAACCTGCGAGAATGAGGAGAGGTGGTTAGAGGTGCTTCCCACATCCTCAACATGAGATCGTACAGAATCTCATGAATAGGTAAGGTAGCTGCCTCCTTAGGAGTCTTAGGATATTGTAAAATATCTAACTCCTTGGCTCTGGGCTCTGTCTCAGGTGCCACTGTAATAGAGAGACCCCGAGCCACCTCTCTGATAAAGTCTTGAAAAGACAAATCCTCTGGAGGAGACATCCTTCGTTTAGGAGAGGACTCCTCCTGTGGAAGAAGCATCACTGCATCGACCGTCTCTTCAGAATCCTCAGAGTCCTCAGAGGAATCGAAGTATCGTCTGTCCGGATACTCTTGCAAAGCCCGATACCCGTACCGACCGGGATCGGTATCGGGAATAACCGGTACCGGGGTATTGGTACCGGAGGGCTTCAGAGGACAGAGTACCGGCATAGCGGACACCGATGCCGATGCCACCGGTACCGGAATCGGAACCGATGGCGATGATAGAGCCGGTACCGGGGGAGTAGTCTGTTGTGGTACCACGGGCGTCGATGCCACAAGGAAAGCCGCCAGACTGCGTTTGATGGACAGAATCCTCTGATCCATCGACGCTGCAAATGCCTGGAAATCGGTACCGGTGGAAGCCACCAGTACCCCAGAGCATGGCACCAGGAGATCTGTCGAGGCCACACCATCGAGATCATCCTGGAACCCCGATGATGATGCTTTAGAGGCCGAAGCCTCCCACCCGGGTAATTTTGCCGGTGCAGAATCCTCGAGGGCAAGTGCAGAGGCATCTCGATGCTTAGAAGGAGATCTACCCTTCGAGGACCGGCTGGATTTATGTTTAGTTACCTGAGATCCATGTGAGGAAGAAAAAGCCCTGGAAGACGTCGATGCCACCGAAGCCGCATCAGAGGGAAACAGGGTACTGAGCTTGGCAGTTCGGTTCTGCCGAACTCTTTTAGACATCATGGAACAGGACACACAATCTGTTATGGAATGGTCAGGATCTAAACATTTTAGACACCAGTCATGGGTGTCCGTGACGGAAATAGTACCGCCACATTTTGTGCACTTTTTAAATCCTAAGGCAGGCTTTTCCATATTTAAGGAAAAAATGTTTTGGGCCTAAGGCCCAAAACTCAAGTGCACCTGAAGAAAAAGAACGGAAAAAAGGTTTTGTTTTGTTTTTTACAAGAAGAAAAGAAGAAAGACCGGCGGTACCGGTACAGCGTCGAAGAAGGCAGACGCGACACAAAAGAAATAAAGAAAATTAAGGAAATTCTTCTGCGGTGACAGGAACACGACCTGCTGGCTCCGCGGAAAAAGAAGAACTGAGGAGAGACAGTTGGGAAAGGCGGGAAGGCAGCACGCAGGCGCTGTGGGATGCTCCCAAAGGCTTTCTGATTGGACACTGGGGAGTGTTCCCGCGCAGGCTCCGTCGGTACCGACGTACCCATATGTGAAGACTCATTCCTGCTTGTTCCTGGAGATGTACTTTTGTCCACTAAAGAAGAGCGGGACCTGGGCGTGGTTGTGTCTGATGATCTTAAAGTAGCTAAACAGGTAGAAAAGGCGACGGCAAAAGCTAGAAGGATGCTTGGATGCATATGGAGAGGAATGGCTAGCAGAAAAAAAAAGAGGTGATAATGCCTCTGTATAAGTCTTTGGTGCGACCTCATTTGGAGTATAGTGTGCAATTCTGGAGACCGCACCTTCAAAAGTTTTTGTCCTTTGTATTCCAACTTAATCCAAAAGTAAATGTTCAGCCATAGCATACTCCTTCCTTTTGGAGTCTTAAGAGGACAACTCATCTGCCTTCTCTTCAAGAGCGTACTTTGTGCTAAATCTGCATACAACTCTATGCGACATGATTCCCACTGGAATGGGCCTGTTTGTGCTTTACTGAGTACTCGCTCCTTAACACTGTAGTCATGATAGCATGCTATTATATCCCTAGGCACATTATTGTTTTGCCTTTGTGGGCCCAGCACCATGTGAGCCCTAAATACAAAGGTCTAGTCCTTCTGTGCTCACCTCCGCAGCTTGCAGTATTACTTTTGTTATGTCCCGGGGGCCACTGCCGCGCAATCTGTGTAGGGACTGCCCTCTGGAATCCCTCTGAACCGCAAGTTGCTCTTTCGTGTGCGGTTCTCGAGGTCCTCAAACTTGTTCTCCATTTTGTCCCACTGCTGTTCAAGGGCCTGCAACTTGGTTTCGAGTGCTCCCGTTTCCTCCATGTGCTCGTCCATTCTCTTCTCCACGGCTTCCATCCGATTTCCTAGCTGTCAGGTCAGACCACAAGGTTTCTATGCTTGTTAGCACATCTGCTCTTATTTGCGCAATGTCTGCTTTTAAATCCACGAACCATACACGCACTTCTTCCTGGAAGATCGATTGCTCTACCATGCTCTGTGTTGAGCTTTCTCTCAGGGATGGACTTGCGGTCCGGCAGCCTATTGCCTGCTGGTGCCTCTTTCCTGCCTGCCACAGCCGCTTTTTCTGCCTTGCTCCCGGAGCTGCGATGGCGAAGTCCTTCATGCTGAGTTTTTCCCCCTTCGTCGCCATCTCTGAGTCACTCGCCTCTCTCCTGTTGCCTCAGTTCTCCTTTTTTGCTGGGCAATCCACTTTAATTTAGCTTTTCCTCCGTCGGAACGGCCGGAGCTAAGTCTCAGGTGGCCATCTTTCCGGCTGACGTCAGAGCTCGATGGCGGCTCTTTTAAGGCCATGGTTCTGCAGCGCTGACAGTCAGAGTCATTGTGCTCTGGACCAAAACATCGTAGGCAGCAGTCATATGGGTCGGTGAGTGACATTCTTTTGCCATATTGATCACACTTTTTGAAGCCACTGGAGGCCATCGGAAAATGGTGGTCCCCACCTCCCAACAGGAGTCCAAGGCCTTCGGCTGAAACAGGGTGCAAACACCGGTCGAGGGAGACCTCAATGAAAAAAATAAGAAAAATAAACAAAGGGGAACAACGCTGAGGGGAGCTGGCTCGGGGGCGGGAAGAAACCAGTACGTAAACCAGACAAAACTTGAGAATAAAATCATGTTTTTTTCAAGGGAAAATTGGATAGCGTCCGAAGGGCTCCATGGAAAAAAGAGACTGAGGCAACATGGCACCTTTGGGTGGGAAGTGGAACATGCATGCCTGATGCATCTCCCAAAGGATTTCTTTGAAAGCTGGGGAGATGCTTCTGCACGGGCTCCGTCAGAGTCGATGTCAACAATATGTGAGGACTGGCTTCCTGCTTGTTCCCAGAGAACAAAGAAAACCTTTGGGAGATGCAACCACACACACGTGGTCCCCTATCCCACTCAAGGGTGCCATCTTGCCTCGGTCTCTTGACATAGCTAAGATGGCAAAAATAAAACATCAAGGAAACAACTCCACGGGGAGGAGGGAGGATTGTGAGGACTGATTCCTGCTCCCTCCGGAGAACACCTGTTACAGGTGAGTAACTACGCTTTCTCTGGGAACAAGCAGGAAGTCAGTCCTCACATATGGGACCCCCTAGCTATAGGCTACCAAAAGCCCGTCGAAAAACACAGATGCCCCCAAGGGGAGCCATGAGCAGCAGCAACTGAGCCCAAGGATACAGACTCCAGAACTGCCCGTGTGTCCAGTGAGGAACCAGCACTCCGGTAGCCCGAACACAGAAGGGTAGGAGTTGCCTAAACCCAGAACAGATTATGGAGTACAGCCTAGCAAAAGGCACTGTCCCATTGGGACTCTCTCCAGGCAGTAATGAGCTGCAAAGGTATGGACCAAAGACCAGGTGGTCGCACGGCATATCTCTGTCATCTTGATGGAGCGCAGGTTTGCCACATGGACCACCATGGCCCAGTGCTCCAGCGAGAGCCCAGCCTGCTCATAGGCAAGAGCAATACAGTCCGCCATCCAGGTGGAGAGAGTCTGCTTGTTCACCGCCTCTCCCAACAGATTGGGGTCATAGGAGACGAAAAGCTGAGAGGCTTTGTGGTGGCCCTGTGTACAATGAAAGTAGAAGGACAGGGCCCTCTTACAGTCCAGAGTATGGAGGATGGCCTCCGCCATGCTGGCGTGGGGCCGTTGTAAGAAGATGGGGGGCATCACCTCCTGACTGAGGTGGAATGGGGACATCACTTTCGGAAGAAATTTGGGGTGCGTGTGGAGCACGATCCTGTTCTTGTAGAACCTGGTGTAAGGCGCTCCACCAACCACGCTTGGAGCTCATTGACCCTGCGAGCGGATGTGAGTGCCACCAGGAAGGTGACTTTCCATGAGAGATACCTCAGGTGGCAGGTAGCTAAAGGCTCGAATGGCAGCCCAGAGAGCTGCGACAACATCACGTTGAGGTCCAACTCCGACACTGGTGGAGGATGGGAGGCTTGGACAACAGAAGTGGGTCACAAAAGGCTGCACAGAGAGGGGCTTGCCCTTGATGGGGTGGTAATGTGTCACAAGAGCACTCAGGTGCACCCTGACAAAATTGGATTTGAGCCCAGCTTGTGATAGATGAAGCAAGTATTGCAGCACCAGCTGTACCGAGCATGAGAACGGATTAATTCATCGCTCCGTGCACCATACTGACAACCTGTGCCATCTCAAGGAGTAGGCCCACCTGGTGGAGGTCTTACGGGAGACCAAGAGGACCTCCTCCACCCATCCCGAGAGGTTGAAAGGGGCCAAGGCTACCCTTTCAGCAGCCATGCTGTCAGCAACAGGTACCCCAGGTTGGGGTGCAGGAGGGACAGTAACTTCAGGGCACTCCCCAGAGGGACCGGGATCTCCGCAGACAAGCGGAGAAGCAATGGGAACCACATTTGCCTTAGCCACCTCGGAGCCATCAGGATCAGCGACGCCCTGTCTTGGCAATTAACGGCATGGACAGGAAGGCGTACACAGAAAGCCCTCCAACCACAAGATGAGAAATGCATCTGCAGCCACAAGAAATCAGGAGTGGGGCAACTGGGAATTGTCCGGGGTGGCAAAGAGATCCATTAGTGGGGTCCCTCAGAGCCAGAAGAGCTGATTGATTACTCTGGGGTCCACCAGGGTATTGTCCAGGCCAGGCAGGTACACTGCCCACAGGAGCATCCCTTGGCAGATCACATAGGAGCAAAGAGCCACTGCTTCCTGGCAGAGGTTACGGGACCAACTGCCCCCTTGTTTGTTGATGTAGAACAATGCAACCTGATTGTCCATTTGGAACAGCACTGACTGGTGCTGCAGACGGTGGCAGAAGACCCAGAGAGCCAGGAATATGGCCAGGAGACTGATCTGCTGCTGGCTTTCTGCCTTGGACCAACTGCACTAAATTCAGATTTCCTCGCAATGCGCTCACCAGCCCAGCAAGAAGGCATCCATATTGAGGACTCTATGGGAGGTGGGGGTCTGAAAGGGCATCCCCGCTTGAAGATGCTGTGTTGCCTGCCACCAGCCGAGGAAATCCGCCAGCTGGCGGATCACTGACACTCTGTCTCACAGCTGGCCCGTGTCCACTGGGAGCGGAGGCACCACTGGGCCTCCCTCATATCCAGGGTAACATGGACCGTGGAGGACATGTGGCCGAGTAGGCACAGCAGAAGGAGAGCAGACACAGAGTTGATGCTGTATGTCTGCGGCCAGTGCCCTGAGACAGTCAGCCCTGTCCAGAGGGAGGCTCTGGCCTGATTAGTGTCTAGTCTTGCCTCAATGAACTCCAGACACTGTGTTGGGAGGAAGTGGAACTTGAGGTGGTTTATCAAACTCCAGATGTTGCAGGACGTAGATGGTGGGGGCCGTGGCCTTCTGCACCTCAGTGGCTGTGTCCTCTTTTATAAGCCAGACATGCAGGTAGGGAAAGATGAGGCCCCTTGGAGATGGAGGTAGGCCATGACTACTGCCAGGCATTTGGTGAAGACTCTGGGGGAGGAGGCGAGGCCGAAAGGCAGTATCCTGTACTGATAGTGGCCGCCCCCCACCATGAATCTGAGATTCTGCCTGTGGCTGGAATGGATGAGGATGTGGGTATAGGCATCCTTCAGATCCAAGGAGCAATGCAAATCTCCCTACTGGAGGTAAAGCAGCAGTGTTCCAAGGAAGAGCATACTGAACTTCTCCCTCATCAGGAACCTATTTAGGTCCCGCAGGGCCAGGATGGGCCAAAGGCCCTGGTTCTCTTGGGTACCAGGGAGTAACAGGAGTAGAACCCTTTGTCCTGGGGCATCAGTGCTGGGGCACCAGTTCTACTGCCCTGTCCTCATATAGAGAGCCTGGTCCTCGTCAAACTCGGTCTTCAACTCTACAGCCTTATCGGTCATGGGTTTACTAAAGAGATTCTTCCCCTGGCAGGGGACATTGACCAATTTGTCCTGAACCCATTGATCCAGGTCAGAAGACTGTAGCCAAGCCTGGCATCGGGCACTGATGCCCACCGCGGCTATTCTAGCCGCCGACTCAAAGCCATTATAGGCTGCTCAAGCCATAAACTTGGAGCACTCATGGATAGTTTTGACCAGGGTCCAGAACCACTGTAGGGGCTCCTCGGAAAGACCAGCTGAGAACCCAGCAAGTTCCTTCGCCAGGCCCCTCAGGTATATGTCCATGTACAGCTGGTATGCCTGGATCCAGCCGATGAGCATCAAGCCCTGGTAGCACTTTCTGCCAAGTGCATCCAAGGTGCGGGCCTCCCTACCTGGGGGCACCGAGGAGTGTGTCTTCTGGCTCTTGAGCCAATGCATGGCTAACTCCACCACCATGGAGTTATGCGGCAGCTGTGCTTTCTGGAAGCCCGGGCTCCGGCGGACTCGATACATCGAGTCGAGCCATCGGCTCACAATGGGCACCGACACAGGTGTTTCCCACATGCAGAAGAGCAGCCGTTCCAGGATGGGCAGGACGGGCCCTATTAGTGCTTCCCTCAGAGGGCTTTGTACTGGAGGATCTCAAGCTCCTCCGTGTAAGGGTCCTTCAACTCGGTGGCAAATGCCAGCACCTTCAACATGTCCCGCATGAAGTTGAGAAATGCCTTGTTCTCAGGTGGGAACTGATGTTGAATCATGGAGGAGGATGGATCCAAGGGCACGTCGCCGGAGGGGACCTCTGTCCCAAGGAAATGGGACCAATGTCGAGGATCGAATCAAGGCTGCAGGCTCTTCAGGATCGGCTCGATGTCTGGGGACATCCTCGAGGTCAAATGCCCAATGGTTTCGGCGGATGACCCGACAGAGCCAAGCATCATGGTCTGCTGCTGGGTTATGAAGGCAGACAAACTGCACTCCAAGGCTGCCATTCTGGTCTTAAGTCCAAAAGGCTCTGCAACCGTCTATGCGGGCACCATGGGACTCGGGTCTGTCGCCGTTTCTGCTGAAGGGGAGTTCTCGACCAGGATGCGGTCAGAGGTCCGAGACCGATCACTGGAGGCCGATGATTCTTTTTGGGTAACTTTGGCAGGCCACTCCCACTCTGAGCCCTTGGATGAGCAGCATGGACTACCGGATCTGGCCCGGTAGTTACCCGCCTTCCCGGATCCGTCCACAGATGTGGCCCTCGAGGGTTTCTTCTTCTTCTGTTCCCCATCCAGGAAGCTCCTCTTGGAGGACCCACGGTCTCGATTGGGGTCCACGGAGACACCACACGAGTCCAAGGCCTTAGAGGGGGTCTTGGAGCGTGGTGTCACTGGAGACTCCGGGAAAATTTTGACATGCAGCTGCTGATGGTTCTTGATAGCCTTGGATGACATTTTCTTGCACATGCCACAGTCCGAAGGGTCGTGATCCGGCCCAAGGCAACGTATGCAGCGGTAGTGTGTGCCGGTGAAGGCCATGTCCTCAAGCACTGATCACACTTTTTGAAGCCACTGACGGAAGCCGAGGGGGGAGGGGGGAGGGCCCCAGCTAGGTCAAGACCCGAGGCTCTGCCAGTGGAAAAAAAAAGGTGCAAAACCGTACCGGGGAAAAAAAAAAAAAGACAAACCTGAGATACGATGCCGAGGCTAGTAACTCAAGGATGGGAAGTGTACCGGTGCAAGACAGGAGGAAAGAAAGATAAACTCAAAAAATCTAACACTTTTTCCAGGGAAAAACAGACAGATGTCTGTTGGGCTTTGCGGAAAAAAGGAGACTGTGGTAAGATGGCACCCTTGGGTGGGAAGGGAACCGTACATGCGTGGTGGCATATCCCAAAGGCTTTCTTTGAAAGTTGGGGCGATGCATCCCTGAGGGCTCTGTCAGTGCCGACGTCACCCATATGTAAGGACTTACTTCCTGCTTGTTCCCGAAAAATCCTATGTTGCTCATTCATGTCAGCACAAATGATTCTGGCTAGGTATCCCGCTGAACTTATCAAAAGTGAATTCATGGCTCTGGGACAATGGGTGAAGCAGATAGGTGCACAGGTGGTGTTCTCTTCAATCCTTCCTGTTGAGGGTAAAGGCCTTGGCAGAGAAGTTTGCATCCTGGAAATAAATGCATGTCTGCATGGATGGTGTCATCGAGAACATTTTGGTTTCCTGGACAATTGGATGGTTTTCCAAGGGCTAAAAAGCAGAGATGACAACCACCTGTTCAAGAAGGGTCGACTTGCTCACCTACTGAAGAAGGCTTTAAACTAGATTCGTTGGGGATGGGTGCAGAAAGTCCCCAGGTAAGTGAAACATTACATATCTCTACAGAAATTGGCAAAATGGGCAACATCTAGAAAGCGGTCTGCATAAATGCCCGTAGCATGGGAAATAAGATCCCAGATGTTGAAACTTTAATGGAAGAGGCTGACTAAATTAGTGGTGGTTACAGAGACATAGTTTACAGACAACCATGAATGGGATGTAATTATACCAGGCTATACTGTAGGAAGAAGGGGAGGAGAAGTGGTACTATATGTAAAAAATAACATTAAAGCTGTAGAAATACAGGGCTTAAAAAGGAAGCGAGGAGGCACTGTGGGTTAAACTAGAAAGAAGGAAAGGGAAATTCATTTGCATTGGTGTGATACACAGATCTCCCTCGCAGGGAGACGTGGATGGAGATTTAATAGAAGACATATGCAGTATTGCCATGAAAGGAGAATGCTACTGATAGGTGATTTCAATATGCCAGATGCTGACTGACACATCCCTGCTCTGGTGTCATCTAGAAGTAAGGAGATCCTAGATTCTCTACAGGGAGAACTATTCTGGAAACTGGTAACAGAACCCACAGGTAAAGCTTTGTTACTCACCTGTAATAGGTGATCTCAGGAAACAGCAAGAATCAGTCTTCACATATGGGTATTATCTGAGCCCATGCGGGAATGCTCCCCAGAGTCCAATTGGAAAGCTTTTGGGAGCATCCACTGCACCTGCACATCTGCCTTCCTAAGTCCTCTTCTCAGTTGAGTTTGTAGCTGAGAGATAGAGGAAAAAGAGAATACCCTACAACTCCTAGGGGAGGATGGTCGGTTGTGAAGACTGATTCCTGCTGTTCCCAGAGATCATCTGTTACAGGTGAGTAACAACACCATCTCCAGGTACAAGCAGGAATGCAGTCTTCACATATGAGACTCACTAGCTCCCAGGTATCAGACTGAGTTGGCAGTACTGGCATCCCTGAGGCTAGAGTATGGCGCCGAGGAAGTGTGGATACAAAGTGGCCGATTGAACTCGAATGCAGCTGGCAAGCACATGGACAGGGAAGTCTGGTGCCAGAAAAATCTGGGACGGAGGTAGGAATTGCAGTTAAGTCCCAAAAAGGCGCTGGAGAACAGCCTGGCCAAAGACAGCATCCTGATAGGAGTCCCTGTCTAGGCAGTAGTGAGCAGCGAAGGTGTGAATGGAGGACCAGGTAGCTGCACAAGAGATTTCGTCAATGGAGATGGAATGAAGGTTGGCAACTTAGGTTGCCATGGCTTACAAATTGTCAGCGGTGACGTGGCCCTCGAGGGAGAGTCCTGCCTGAGCATAGGCAAAACAAATGCAGTCTGCAATCCAGATGGAGAGGGTGCGATTCGACACTGAACTCCAAGGTGACTTGGATCAAAGGAAATGAATAACAGAGGATTTCCTGAGATTCTTTGTTTTGTCCAAGTAGAAAGTCAGAGCGCACTTGCAATCTAGCGTGTGTAATGCTGCCTCCGCCCTAGAGACATGTGGTCTGGGGAAGAAGACTGGTAACATCACCAGTCATATTTTTTTATATCCTATGGTTTCCTAAACCTGTCCCTGTGAAACCACAGGCGTTTGGGCAACTTTCACTATAGAATACACAAAAGCACACTTCCAGCCTGTCCCTCCTTCCAACTACAAGTTAGGGCTCTGCTCTTGAAGAATCTAAAAGCTGGCAATTTGCCTAATATCCCGGGACTTAACAGATGCTCCTCAGAGACATGATTAGGAGGGAGAGAACATGTGGCATCAGAGATCAATGCCAAAACTGCTGTCCTATAAAACTAAGAATAAACTTAAAAATAAAGAGGACTGACAACAGCCCCCTTAAGGCTGAGGAATCCCCCGAGCCTCAAAAAAACTACAAACAAAAGAAAGAAACACTAGGCCTAAAAATCTAGCTATTCTGCCTGTCGTCTTCCTCACACAGGCAGCTCGCCACGCGGCTTCCTCACACAGGCAGCTCGCCACGTGGTCCAAATATCTAAAGAGAAAATGGCCGCCCCTTTGCCAACGAATTTTGGCGCCAAGAACAGCAGCCACTGCAAAAAGGAGGCCTCAGTGACAGAGCCCAAAGGCCTTACCTGCAGGGCCGAAAGCCACGCAGCCTGCTCCTACTGCCTTGAATTCATCCAATCCTCAAGCCGCGCTGCTGCGCCTGGCATCCGCGGCGAGGACCGCTCAGCCGGTTCCACAGAGTAAAAGTAAAATCCCGCAGCAACAGAGAGGCTCCGTCTCACACAGCTTTAGTGTGGCTGTACACGTCCTGGAGCTCTCTCCCGTACCGTCCAGGGAGAGAGATCCGCACCGGCGAATGCCTCCAGCAAGTGAAAATAACTGACAAGGAGGGAAGGCGAGACCTGCTACTAATTTAAAGAGTCAGGCTCAAATTTAAAATTACTGTAAATAAGGAAATTTGCTCCTAACAACTAAAGAGAACTAATCCCTCATTGCCAATTAACCAAAGGTAACTGAATTAAAAGTAAAATTAAAGGTAAAAATCAAAAGTAAAATCAGAATAGAATTTGTCACACTAAATGCTCCTTATCTGTTCCCCCAAGTGAGCCCAGAAGCACGGCTCACTACGTCCTCCTGCTGCATAGAGACTGGACACACTGGAGGCTGATGGGAGAGACCAGCAGGCTATATCCAGTGATGTCATGAGTTTTTGACATGCCCAGTCTCCAAGCTGCAGGAGGAGGTTCACTACCCAGAGGTTGAGGACTAAACTGGAGGAACGATAAGGAACTGTTATTACCAATCAAATATATCTCAGAAAAAAGAAACAATGTTGGCGGCAAAGCGCCATTACTTCTATAACAGCAATGAATAGGTCTATACGAACACATGCCTGATATGAACTCAAACGCTAAAAAATGTCGCCTTAATTTCACATGAAGATCACAGTAGCCTACAGATGAAATAGCCTAGCAATGCCACATTAACAATAATAACTACAACATGAACCTGAAACAGGAATTCTGACAACACTGGTTTCGCTAAGCTGGGGTCAATTTGAACCCAGGTGTGTATAATAGGTATATACACCATAAAAATGTTAACATAAAATTACTGTTCCGATTAAATGATAACACTCTACGGGAAATTCAATGGCTGTCAATATTGAGAAGCTACCGGAAGTTTTAAGTCATGGCTGAAATAAATAAGTAAGTAATTTGACATAACAAAAGGCTTGGGGTCAAAATGACCCCACGTGTGTGGTGAAGGGTTAAAAAAGTAGTGTCTAAAAGCTCCTAGGAAGCTTTAGAAGCTGTGCTAGGACCATGTTGTGGTCCCAAGCCACTGGAGGTAGTTTGATCGGTGGCTTGGATTTTTATTTATTTATTTAGACAGATTTGTATAACACCTTATCCTGCAATCAAAGTTGGAGGGTTACATTTAACATGAGGGTATTTAACAACATTTAGACAGCACGATTGAAGGGTTACATTTAGTATGAGGGTACTTAACAACATTATACAAGATATACAGGATAGCAAGAGACCCTGCATAAAACGTTGCACTAAGGGGTGTAAAGAAATAGGATGCCTCTCCACTGGCCTGTGATAGGCTGAGATGGCACTCTGACTGAGTTAGTCTTAAGACCTGTCGAGGAGATATTGCAAAAGAAATTCCACTGGACAGGCAGAGAGGTCAATATGATTTGAGGTACACCAGAGGGTGAACCTGCACCATTTGAAGGCATAAAAATGTCTAGTAGATGGCTTCCGTGTTGTAAGTAGGATGTTCTTGACCTGTTGCGGAAGGTTGACGTCAGCAAAGATCATGCTTTCAGCAGCCAAACTGTGAAACAGAGAGCTTGTGGATTGGGATGGAGAAGAGTCCCATGATCCTGAGAGAGAAGAATGGGTGCATGTCCCAGGCTGAGGGGTGGAGTCTGAGATTCCTGTTGTGTCGACTACTCTTGGGTAGTGAGACTGTCCAGATGTGCTCCTCACCCAAGTTTGTAAGCATCCGTTGTTAGGGTACACTAAGGTGAAGGCATCTGAAAAGATGATCCTCAGAGTAGATTTTGAGGGGAGCACTACCACTGAAGGGAGCTGACAAGAGGAGGAGTGATGCAAATCTTGTCAGAGAGACGCATGGTTGCCTGGGTCCACTGAGATGAGAGCATCCATTGAGCCTGTCTCATGTGCAGGCGAGCATAATGGATGACATGGACCGTGGAGGACATGTGTCCCAGAAGATGTAGCACTTCTTGAGCTGTCACGGCATTGTGGCTCTTTATAGTATATTTTGCAGCTGCGCCATAATACTATCAGTAATTGTACTCACACATAGTCTAAACTCCAAACATTATAAACCTATACCAATCATACAAAGCATTAACAGACACTATATACCAGTAGCACATACACCTATCTGGCCTAATACAAAAGTAAACCATAGCCGCCTTATACATATAAAACCCACTACACCTCACCAAGCAAATACCCTACCAAACAATAATGAACCTACCATACTCTCATATATCCTAACAAATGCTAGATCTATGAAAAATAAACTCCCTATCTTTACCGATCTCCTAAACGACAATAAACCTGACATCCTTTGTGTTACAGAAACATGGCTATCCGACACAGATATGGTATATCTAAACCAACTAAACAAAAAGGACTACGACATCTTCCACACACATAGAAACAACAAAAAAGGCGGAGGTGTACTTATGACTAAAAAGGCCCTAAATGCTAAACAACAATCCTCAGATACCATCAACAACGCTGACACCCTCATCATAAAGATCAACCACTTTAGAATATGCCTGATATACAGACCACCTGACTATAATATAGAAAATATGGATGCCCTAATGGAGCTTCTCAGCTCTTCCACTGACCAAAGTCCATTAATAATGTTAGGAGACTTTAACCTTCCGTCTCTACCCATCACTTATTCTACCCTCTTCCTTGAATCTATACATGACATAGGCTTCCACCAAATCATTAATACAAAAACTCATAACAAAGGAGGAACCTTAGACCTTATTTTCCTCCCAGAAGTAATCCATAAACTTTTCAATCCTGAATCCTTACAGTGTACACCGATCCCATGGTCAGACCACTACCTGATTAAGTTTAATCTTAAACACACCGACTCAAATAACAAAAACAGTCAGCAAAAGCCCCCACTCCCCAGATTTAAAAACTTTAATGCTGAAGATTTCCTGGATCAAACAATCCCTTACCTTTCATCATCACCTTCCAACCTTGATGAAGCTATTACATCCTGGCACAAGATAATCTCAAAAGCAGCTGCATATAATCAACCAAACAAGAACACACGTCCCAGAACTGGTGATGCCCGCTGGTTTAATAATACTTTGAAAGTTATGAAAAGAACTCTCAGGAAAATTGAACTAAAATGGCGCAAAACTAAATCCACAACATATAATGAACTATATCATACCTATCTCAAAAACTACAAAGACGCCACAGACAGTGCCAAAAAAACCTTCCACTCAACTGTCCTAAATAAATCTATAAACAGACCAAGGGAACTATTCTCCATTGTCCAAAACCTAACCAAAAACACATACAACTCCAGTCATGAAGCCAATGATATATCCCCCCAAACCTTAGCAAATCACTACATAAATAAATCAAAAATAAAGAATATCTCACCAATTATACCAATTACACAAACCATATCCTGCCAACCCCCGCCAGATTCTTGGAATCATTTATATGCAGGAAGGTCAAAAAAAGAAGGTGCTACCTGTCCCGACACCGAGGGCATCGGCATCGATGACTTCGGCCCCGCACGGGAGGTCGAGGGGGACCTTGACCGAGGATCAACTCGAGACTTCATTGACTCGAGGTTTGGCTCGGTCTCCGGCGTCAACTTAGACGTCTAGGTCTCGGTGGTCGGGGCAGATGTACCAGTCAGACCGGCGATCAGCACCCGCTGCTGTTCCATGATGGCAGCCAAGCTGCTCTCCAAGGCCGTTAACCTGAGTCCAAGCTCAGGAGACTCAGCAGCCCCCCGACCCGGGCCCTAACGACGTCGGCTCCCCCGGAGGAGAGTCCACGAGGACAACAGCACTTACGTGACTCGAGGACTCCGGCTCCACGTGAGTCAACTTGGACGGCCTCTCCAACTCCGAGAGCCCGGGGCGGCGGTCAGGGCTACGCGACCTGGCCCTCGAGGATCCAGGAGCCTCCATCGACAACGCCCTCGCCAGCTTCTTTTTCCTTCTGTGCTCCTGGGTGGGAGACTCCCTCTGAGGAACCCCGATGGCGCTCGGGGTCAGACTCCCGAGATGTTGTGGCCTCTGACGAAGTCCGGGCCCGGCCGGACGAGGACTCTGAGAAAATTGTCTCACGTTGGTGCTGACGGCTCCGAAGTGCCTTCAACATTTTGCCGCACGGGCCACAGGCCAGTGGGTCATGGTCGGACCCGAGGCAACGGAGGCAGCAGTCATGTGTGTCGGTGAGAGACATAAGTTTCTTGCACCGATCAACATTTTGAACTCGCTGGCAGCCATTGGGGGAAAATGGGCCCCTGCAAGGTCAAAAGACCGGGCTGCCAGTAAAAACACAAAAAGAGCGCAAACGCTAATCACGAAGGACAAAAACCGAAAATCAAAACTCCGGACTCAATACCGGTGTACCAAGCCCAGGCAGGAAGGGGAACCGGCGTCGAACCGGATAAGAAAAATCCAACATAGCCGAAAAAAATCTACTTTTCCCGGGTGACACAAACTCATGTTCATTGGGCTCCGCGGAAAAAGAAAGACTGAGCAAGATGGCACCCTTGGGCGGGAAGGGGATCGCGCATGCACGCTGCATTCCCAAAGGCTTTGCTTGAAAGCTGGGGAAATGCTCCACACGGGGGCTCCGTCGGCGCCGACGTCACCCATATGTGAGGACTGACTTCCTGCTGCTCCTGGAGAATAGGGAATATAACATGGTCCGATCATGCACCAGTACATATTGCATTTGATCGGGGGGGGGGGGGGGAGAGATGAGGGCGTGAGATTTTGGAGGCTGAATGAGTCACTACTGAATGACAAGGGCTATGTAGAACGAGTCAAGAGGGTGATTAGGGATTATCTGGAGCATAATTGGGATGGGGAGGTGTCCATGGGAATAGTGTGGGATGGGTTAAAGGCGGTTGTGAGAGTGCACCTGATTAGTATAGCAGTCCAGAAGAAGAAAAAGAAAGCAGTGGAGGACCGGCTACTACAGCGGGTAGAGATGCTAGAAAGGAGGCACCAAGCAGGAGCCGACCCCCAGGTTTTTCAGGAGTTGTTAAAAGTGAGAGGGGAGCTGAGCCAGCTGAAGGCAGCAGAGATAGCCATACCTTGGCAAAACTAAAACAGGGGTGGTATGAAGGGGGGAATAGGGTGGGGAGAAGGTTGGCTTGCCGGTTGAAAGCGTGGCAACAGAGGTCCACGATAGGGGGTGTGCGCAATTAACAAGGGGTAATGGTGTATAAGGCAGAGGAAATTAGGAAAGTCTTTGTAGCTTATTATGAAAAGCTATATAGCAGTGAAGTTAAAGGGGATGGAAAGAAGGGGGAGGAGTTTTTGGCGAAATGTAGTCTGGGTAAGCTTTCGGAGGGGGAGGCGGAAGAGTTGGAGAGACCGGTGAGCTATGAAGAGGTGAAGGGAGCAGTGAACTCCTTTAAAGAAGGGAAAGCGCCAGGTCTAGATGGCTATACGGCAAGATTTTATAAAGTTATGCAGGAGGAGATAGGGAGGTTGTTAATGGATGTATTCAATGGGGTGTTACGGGGGGAGGGGCTTCCCAGATCTATGGAGGAAGCAGGTATAACGGTTATACCAAAGGAGGGGAAGGACCATACCGTCTGTGGAGCCTACAGGCCCATGTCGCTTATTAATTTGGATGCTAAGGTCTTGGCCAAAATTATGGCGGCTCGGCTGCAGAGGGTAATGCAGAAGTTGGTGCATAGGGATCAGACGGGGTTCATCAAAGGGAGACAGGGAGGGGATAATATTCGGAAGCTTTTGAGTGTTATCTGGTCCCTGCAGGAAACAGGGAGAGAGGCTGTCTTTTTGACGATGGACGCTGAAAAAGCCTTCGACAGAGTGGAATGGCAATTTATGATGCAGGTGCTGGCCAGAGTAGAGCTAGGAGAGCAGTTCTTGCGGTGGGTTAGGGCGCTCAACGCTTGCCCATGGGCTAGGATAAGGGTAAATGGGGGGTACTCTGATAGCTTTAAGTTGTGCAGGGGAACGCGACAGGGGTGTCCCTTGTCACCTTTACTGTTTGCCTTAGTCATAGAGCCGTTGGCGGATTACATTAGGGGGCAAGTGGATATTAGGGGGATTGAAGTGCAGGGGCAGTTAAGTAAAGTAGCGCTTTTTGCTGACAATGTCATCTACACTTTGGGGCACCCTTTTGTCAGTCTACCAAACCTGTTGCAGGCTGTAGAGAATTACAGTGAAGTGTCAGGATATAAGCTGAACTTAGACAAAACAGAAATATTGGGCTTTAACCTAGCAGAGGGCCTGGAGGAGATGTTGCGGGAAAAAATCCCATTTAAGTGGGTGCGAGGTAGTTTTCGCTACTTGGGCATTCAGATAGGCAACTCCATAGGTCACCTACAGGACTGGAACTATAAACCCTTGAGAGGGGCGATAAGGAGGGATTTAGAAAGGTGGAAGGGGCTACACATGTCATGAGTGGGGAGAATAGCTACAATAAAGATGAATGTGTTACCAAGGCTGTTATTTGTTTTTATGGCATTACTGTGTAAAGTCACAAGGAAATGTCTTAAGGTGCTAGAGGATCTGATAATGAGGTTTATCAGGGAGGGGAAGAGGCCGAGAGTGGGTAGACTCACAATGTTTAGGCCACAGGACGAAGGGGGGTTGGGGGTACCTAACTTGGTCAAGTACTACGAGGCAGCACAGCTGAAAGCTCTGTTTGTATGGAGGGAGAGGGGGGGAAACCCCGCAATGGGTCCATATGGAGAAGGAGTGTGGGGAGTGTTTGGAGGCAGTGGTGTGGGGAGGAGAGGGGAAAGGGTTGGGGAGAGAGAGTCAGAATCCTCAATGGAGGTTAACGTTGCAAATTTGGGGTAAGTGGAAAAACTATTTATTGCAAGGGAAAAGCATGTCCCGGGAGACGCATTTGCAGAATATGGGCACCTTTGCCCCTGGGAGAGGGGGCGGGATCTTTAAAAAATGGGCGGTGAAGGGGCTGGAAAGGGTGGGGCAAGTGTTGGATGCAACCGGAAGGATAAGGCCCTATGAAGACCTCAAAAGGGACTATGGGGTGAGGGACAATGAATACCATGCTTATATGCAATTGTGGTACTATTTGCAGAGGCAGGAGGTTAGGCAGGACCTACAAAGCAGTCTAACGGGGTTTGAGGGATCAATGAGCAAACAGGATACAGTAAAGGGACTGGTCTCTAAATTGTATCAGATATTAAATGCCAAACAAGAGGGTAAAGCCCGCTGGCAGGAACAATGGGAGGAAAAATTGGGGCGTACATGGGAGGAGGGGAGGTGGAAGGGCATCTACGAGGGGGAGAAGAGGCTTGTGTGGGGAACGGCCTTGGTGGAGAACTGTCTCAAGTTCAGGCTCAGGATGCTCTGGACGCCCGCTAAGTTGCAACTCATTTATCCGGAGAGGACTGATAGCTGTTGGAAGAGGTGTGGGGAGCGAGGCAACCTCCTACATATGGTCTGGGGGCGCCCAAAAGTGCAGCCTCTGTGGCGAGGGATGGAGTGTTTTTATAGAGAGGTCACAAGGGTACAGATAAAACTTACCCCTGCCCAATTGGTTTTGACTGAGGGGAAGGACGAAGGGAATTGGGGGCTGGCCATCTTCCTCAGCTACTATGTGGTGGCGGCTAGATTGGCAGTCTTAGAGAAATGGAAAAATAGGGCAATACCAACGATGAGGGAAATCATTGGGAAGCTGGAGTTTCTTTGGGGGGGGGGTAAGTAAAGTGGGAGCCTGTGGTCGTAATAAAGAAGAAAAGCATGCGGAGATATGGCGAGAGTATGAGGCCTGGAGGGAGAGAGGATGGCATGTCTGGATGCAGGAGTAGGGGGGAGGGGGGAGGAAAGGGTGGGGTAGGGAGGAATGGTACACTGGAGAATCTCTTAGCTACTGGGAATAGGGGGCCATGGAATTGTGGGTATTGGGGGGAAAGGGGGGAAGCACTCAGGGTGGTAGGAGGAAAGAAGGGATGGAGTAGTATTGGTCTGGGAGGAGACTACCCCGAACACTTTCGGAAGCTGACCTCTGCATAAAAGGCGGAGGAGGGGGGGATTGTTGCTGGGAAACTGGTACCTCTTTACTTTATAATGCATATAGTTAATATTATTGTTATTATTACCAGTTGAGGATAATGTCTGTTATCAGTATTAATATTGTAAATGTGAGCCAAGTTGAGGCTAGGGTTGATAATGATGTGATAGGGGTGGAGCTGGGTAGGGGAGCGGTAGGTGGGAGTAGGGAGCGCTGATGAGGAGGGGTACTGGGTGCCACCACTGGAATGATAATAAGGGGATTTGGATGGCGGATTGTTTGTATGTTATGCTGCAAGTTAATAAATAAAAAAATTATTAAATTGGAATAAAAAAAAAGAAAGCAAACACAAAAAAGAAAATTTTCTGCGGTGACAGGAGTTGCTACCTGTCGGCTCCGCGGAAAACGAAAAACTGAAGAGGGAGAGTTGGAAAGGCGGGAAGACAGCAGCGCAAGCACAGTGGGATGCTCCCAAAAGCTTTTCTATAGGATGCTGTGGAGCGTTCCCGCGCAGGCTCCATTAGTGCCGACAATACCCATATGTGAAGACTACATTCCTGCTTGTTCCTGGAGATACCTGCTGTGCCGGACAGCAACACCCACTGCTGGTCCATGAAGGCAGACAGGCTGCACTCCAGAGAAGCCATTCTGGTTTCCAATCCAGAAAGCTCCACAGCTATCAGCACCGGCACCAAAGAGCTTAGGCCCAATGCTGGTTCCCCCAAAGGGGAGTCTTCAGCGAAGATGGCCTCAGGGGTCCGAGGCCAATCTCCAGTGATTCCTTCTGGGCGACCATGGTGGGTCACTCCCGCTCTGAGCCCTCAGACATCATGGACTGTGGAACCTGGCTCGGGGCTTACTCAGCCTGCCGGAACTGTACAGGGATGCTGCCTTCAAGGGTTTCTTCTCCTTTTTATGTTCCTCGAGGGAGACCCCCTTTCTGAAGAACCATGGCATCGACCAGGGTTCGCAAGGGCGCCATGGAAGTTTGTAGCTTCAGAAGGGACCTTGGCTTTTGGAGGCACTGAGGACACCGGGAAGAACTTATCATGCTGCTGCTAATGGCTCTTGGCCTTGGTAGACATCTTCTTATAAAGACCACAGGTCATGGGGGTTGTGGTCCAGTCCTAGGCAGCAGTCAAGTGTATTAAGGGAAATGATTTTTGCACACCAATCACACTTCATAAAGCCACTGGAAGCCACAGGGGGGAAAGGTATCCCAGCAAGGTCGAAGACCCGCGATGCTGCCAGTTGGAAAAAAGGCACAAAGGTACCAAGTGAGAGAATATCTATGGACCCAAGACTCAATGCTGGGGAAACGGGATCGGGTGGCGGGAATCGTACCTGTGCACAATCGGAGAATATGAAACTCAGGCACAAAAAAATCAACTTTTTCCGGGGGAAAGCAGACAGACGACTGAAGAGCTTCACGGAAAAAAGGAGACTGAGCAAGATGGCAACCTTGGGTGGGAAAGGCAGTGCGTATGCGTGGTGGCATCTCCCAAAGGCTTTCTTTGAAAGCTCGGGAGATGCTTCGGCGATGACCTTGGTCCTGAACGGGAGGCCGAGAGAGACCTCGGCCGAGGATCAACTCGAGCCCGAAGGGCCTCGAGGATCGACTCAGCCTCCGGGGTCGACTTCAACGTCGAGGGCCCAGTGGTCGGGGCGGAGGAACCAGACAGGCCGGCTATCAGCACCTGCTGCTGTTCCATGAAGGCAGTAAAACTGTGCTCCAAAGCCACCATTCTGGACTCGATTCCAGAAGGCTCCGCAGCCACCAGCTTGAGCCCTGACGGGGTCTCAGGTGACAGATGGTCAAAGACTCGAAAGGTGGCCTAGTGAGCTTGGAGAGCACAGCAATGAGGTCCCATTCCGCTGCCGGAGGGCGGAGAGGGCTTGGATAGCAGGAGACCCCTGAGGAATCTGGAGACCAGAGGCTGGCCTGAGAGGAGGCTTTCCCTCTATAGGGTGATGTTTAGCCGCTATGGCGCAGAGATGTACCCTCACCGAGTTAGATTTCAAGCCTGAGTGAGAAAGGTGCAGCAAGTACTGCAGCACGAGCTTAACCTGACAGGAGAATGGGTTCTCATTCCTCTCTGCACACCAGATGGAGAATCTCCTCCACTTGAAGGCGTAAGCCCTTCTGGTGGATGGCTTCCAGGAGGCCAGGAGGCCTTGCTACCCTTTCCGGCTACCCTTTCAGCAGCCACGCTGTCAGCATTAGGGACTCCAGGTTGGGGAATAGCAGGGAGTCCCCCTCCTGGGACAGGAGGTCCGGGTCCCGACCCAGTGGTACTGGGGTTGCCACCGACAGGGGGAGCAGCAGGTGGAACCAGGGCTCCCTGAGCCACCTGGGCACAATCAGGATTACTGAAGCATGCTTGTTCTGGATCTTGAAAAGACATTTGGCTATCAGAGGCGTCAATGGGAATGCATAAAGCAGGCCCTGAGACCAGGAGATCAGGAATGTGTATGCCGCCACCCTCCTGTGGTGTGGCAGAGGAGAGCAGAATTTGGGCAGCTGTGAGTTGTCTGGGGAGGCAGAGGTAGAAAAGCCTCCAGACCCATCTTTGGGTCCAGGCGCCACTCGTGAGGCAGAAGGACCCTGCTGAGGTTGATCACCAGGCCGTTGTCCTGGCCTGGTAAGTACACCACCCTCAGAAGGATATGGTTGTGCACTGCAAAGGAGTGGAGGGCCACTTCCTCCTGACAAGAAGTCTGTACCCCCTGCTTGTTCACATAGAACATAGCAACCTGATTGTCTGTTTGAGGACCGGAAGGTCGCTCAGGTGGCGGCGGAAAGCCTGAAGGGCCAGGAAGATGGCCCTGAGCTCAAGGAGATTGATTTTCAGGAGGGATTCCTCTGGGGACCAGGTGCCTTAGGTGCACCAACCCTCGCAATGTGCACTCCAGCCCACAAGGGAGGCATTTGTCATCAGGACCCTCTGAGGGGTCGGTGCCTTGGAGGGCATCCCTTCCCTGAGGTGATGTAGGGACTGCCACCAAATGAGGGAGCCGCCAGCTGATGGGTGACCTTCACTATGTCCTTCAGCCTGCCTGTTGCCTGTATACACTGGGAACGGATGCATCACTGGGTTGCCCGCATATGCAGGCAGGCCAGAGGTGTAACGTGAGCTGTCGGTCATATGGCCTAACAGGAGGAGGAGTAGACAAGCTGGCACTGAACTGGAGCTCTGCATGATCCTTGCAAGCTGCATCAGGCGGAGGACTCTCTCCACAGGGAGAAAAGCCCTAACCCGCAGTGTCCAGCTGGGCCCCTATGAATTCCAGGTCTTGGGCTGGGGAGAGGCTGGACTTAGGGTAGATGATGATGATCCTCCAAATGCTGCAGGGTGTGGATAGTGAGCCTTGTGACCTGCCTGACCTCGAGAGGTGGGCTGCCTCTGATGAGCCAGTTGTGGGGCCCCTTGGAGGAGTACCTGGGCGGCTACGACTGCAGGCATTTTGTAAAGACCCTTGGAGAGGAGGTGAGGTAGTGCTGCCCTCCTCCCCACAACGAATCTCAGGTAATGCCCGTGAGAAGGGTGGATCAGGATGTGGGTGTAAGCATCCTTGAGATCCAAGCAGCAGAGCCAGTCTCCCTGGCGGAGGTAGGGCAGCAGTGTTCCAAGGGAGAGCATCTTGAACCTCTCCCGCACCAGGAACTTGTTCAAGTTCCGCAGGTCCAGGATGGGCCGGAGGCCCCCTGTTCTTTTTGGGACAAGGAAATATCTTGAGTAGAACCCCTTTCCCGAAGTGATAAGATACAGGTTCCACCAACCTGTCCCTGAGCAAGCCTGCGAGTTTTGTGGCGAGTAAGGCCTAGTGAAGGAGAGGCTGTGGTGGCTCTCCTAGGAAAAAGTCTGGAGGGTTCTGCTGCAGATGGAGGAAGTATCCCTCCTGCACCACCCGCAGAATCCACAGGTCTGTGGTGATGCTGGCCCATCTGTGGGCAAGAGAGGCCAGTCAACTCCCTGTGGGCTGAGGTGGGATTCCTGGAGGAGGGGAGGCCCACCCAGGGAGTCAAAAGCTTCCCCCCAGTTGGGTGGGAACTGGTGTCTGTGGCTTGGGAGCCTTGGATTTCCTATGCCCGGGTCCCTGGCTTTTAGCTGTGAGGCCTGGTGAGGCTGCCCTGAGTAAGGCTGGTAGTGGACGGCCTGGGAGTAGCCTTTTTCTTCGGGGAAAAGTTTTTTTTCCCGAGGAATTTTCTCGGGGAGAGCCGAGGTCTTTTTGGACAGCCTCTGCCAGGTCACTACCTCAGCCTCGGTCTCTGCAGCCTTATCAGACATCGGTTTCCTGAATATTGTCTCACCATTGCAAGGGACATCCAGGAGCTTTTCCTCTACCAATTGCTCTAGGTCCAGAATCTGTAGCCATGCCTGGCGCCGATGCCCACGGCAGCAACCCTAGCCGCAGACACAAATCCGTCGTAGGCGGCCCAGGAGAGGAATATGGAACAGTCCAAAACGCCTGCTGCAAAGGACTGGAACCTTTACAGAGGTTCCCCAGCGAGGCCCGCCGAGAACCCCAAGAGTTCCTGTATCAGGCACTTAAGGTAGATTCCAATGTACAATTCATATGCCTGTATTCGGCACCCGACATAGTGCCCTGGTAGCACTTGCGCTCCATGGTGTCAAGGGCCCGGGCTTCCCTGCCAGAGGGAACTAAAGAGTAGGTCTTTTGACTCTTCAGTTTCTGCATGGAGGACTCAACCGCCATTGAGATGTGGGGGAGTTGTGGCTTATGGAACCCGGGGCACTTCCGGACATGACAGATGGCGTCCAGGCGCTGACTGATCACAGGCACCAAGGTTGGGGACTCCCACATCCAGAGGAGCAATCTCTCGAGGATGGGTGGAACCAGCACCGTGAGAGTCACCTTGGGAGGGGACTCAATTGTAGGGTCTCGAGCTCCTCAGTGCATGGGTCCTCCTCTGACACCGTCTGGTTCGAGAGAGCCCAGGCCATGTCACGAACGAAGTCATGAAAGGCCACATCCTCAGGCAGGGAGTGGCACCGAGGCTCCGGGGTAGACGTCCCAGTGTCAGAAGGTCTCCAGGGAGGGTGTCAAAAAGTCAGCCCCGGGGGCAGCTCCGAGGAACCTGGCCTCCCCAGAGGACTTGGGGTCAGATTCCCGGAAACTCGCTGGAGAGGACCGGAACCTCGAGAAGTGTGATCAAGATCTCGATCAACGCCGAGGACTTATCCGAGGCTGGTGGCGCTTGATGCCAAGTTCGATGCCCAGAGTCTCCCCCAAGGCCGGGGGACCCGGTGTTGGGGCCGATGATAATGGGGGGCCCGATATCAATGCCTGCTGTAAGGCCAAGATGGAGGAGAGGCTCTGCTCCATAGCCACTATATGGGACTCGAGGCCCGATGGCTGTGCAGCACTCGGCTCGGCGATGGGGAAGCTGGAGCAGAGACAGACCTTGGGAATAGCTTCCCCTGCAACTTAGATTGCCTCCTATTGGTTTTAGGGATCATGGCTTGGCACCGGTCACAGGTGGAACTGTTGTGGCCCAGGCCCAGGCAGTGGATACAGCAGTCATGAGTATCAGTAACTGAAATAGTCTGACTGCAGCGGTCGCATTTCTTGAACCCACCGGGGGTCATGGTCGAGGACCCCCGGGCGAAAAATGGCGCGAAGGCCGGTCGATGTGGACCACGAGAAGAAAAGAAAAGAAAAAAAAAAAAGGGAGCTGAGATCGGCACAGGTGAGGCCGCCTCGAGGTGGGAAAGGAACCAGTAAGCAAGCCGGACAAAAGGAAGGAATAAAAGAACTTTATCTGGGAGAGTAGAAGACCACATCTTTTGGGCTCCGTGGAAAAAAGGAGACTGAGCAAGATGGGATCCTTGGGCGGAAAGGAGACCACGCATGCGTGGTAGCATTCCCAAAGGCTTTCTTTGAAAGCTGGGGAAATGTTCCGCGCGGGCTCCGTCGATGTCGACATCACCCATATGTGAGGACTGACTTCCTGCTTGTTCCTGGAGAAAATTAATTTATTCCCTTTATTTTTATTACCTCAATGTTTTTCTTGAATTCGTTTTCTCTGGACTGGCTTGACTGCAAAGCCTGCTCTGTTTTACACAGCTTCTGTTTTAGTTCATCAACTTCTTTTTCCAAAGTGATTTTTACTGCAGAGACCTACATGAGAAAAAAAAGGATATGAAAAAATGTTTACACTAATTTTTTTTTTAATTTTATCTTTATTGAGTTTTTAATTATACATTCATCAAGAATGAAAGAAAACACTGGCACATAACAATAAACCAAAAAGAAACTAATACAGGAAAAGACCCATTATCATATTACAATACCAACTTCAGCCCACAAAATAGAGAGGCATCAGGAAAATTCAAAATGAAAATAAGTAAAATATTACAGGCAGTGCAAGGCTTAAACGTCACACTAATTTTTAATTAATCTCTTCCAGACAAAGCAGAATTATGAATAATCATTAGTGTCCCCTTTCTAATGGTAAATTGAAGTTATAGCAGAAGGTACTAGGACTAGGGAACTCTCTTTGAAATTAACTGTAAGCAGATTTAAAATGAAATTCAAGAAAGTAGTTTTCAGTCAATGCATAATTAAGATATGGAATTTGTTGCAAGGGAATGTAGTTAAAGCTAGTAATAAGTGTTGTCGAGTTGGTATCGGCTCATGGCGATCCTCTGAATAGTTGTCCTAAATTGTGTTCGGTCTTCAGTCAGGCAACTCATTGTTGACAGACTGGCACCCATAGCTGCTGTTATTGTACTGATACATCTCATTGCTGGCCTTCCTCTTTTACATTGACCTTCTACCTTGCCAAGCATTATGTCTTTCTCTAATGATCTCTCTCTTCGCATGACATGTCCAAAGTATGAAAGTCAAAATCTGTCATCTGAGCTTCTAAAGAAAGCTTAGGTTTGATCTCTTCTAGTACTGACTGGTTTGTTCTTCGGGCAGTCCATGGTATGCACAGTATTCATCGCCAGTACTTTAATTCAAAGGCATCAATTTTCTTCCTGTCTATCTTTTTCACTGTCCAACTTTCACATCCATATGACGTTACTGAAAATACCATGGCTTGAACAAGTCAAATCTTTGTATGAAGAGAGACATCTCTGCTCTTGAGAATCTATTCATAGCCATTCTGCCAAGAGCAAAACTAGTAATATAGCAGAGTTTAAAAAAGGGACCACTACTGGAAGTGACAAACACAAACAGAACCCTGGGCAATACATTCACTTTTATTGCTGCCATTCTCCTACTGAGCCCTGATCCTATATAAAGCCCCCAGCAAAGGTGTGTAATTTAATTGACAAAAATCTCATCAATCATGCCCTATATATACTCCTAAATATTTAATTGCCTCCCTAGCCCATTCTTTTAAATTAGAATTCTTTAAATTAACATTCACCATTATGAGTAGTAGGCAATCAGCAAAATCAAATAAGGAAATACAATATCCAATACAATATAAGTTAGTTAAGCATTCAGGACCTGATATTCGAAAGGCATTTACATGGTTTACAGACCAGTAAACTGTGTAAATGCCTTAAATGGGAATATTCAACAGCACCTACATTGCTAGTGCTGTTTAATATCCCCATCTATGTCCCTTACGCACCCCGATGCTATACGGTTACCATCGGGGCATGTTAGGGGCGTTCTGGGGCAGAGCGGGGTGGAGATTGCTGTTAACTGGGTAGCAGCGATATGGGACCGCTACCCGGTTAGCAAATCTGTGCCTAAAACTAGGCGAGTTTTAGCTCGCCTAGTTCTAGCCATGGATGCTAACCAGGTAGCGATCCAATATCACCGCTATCCGGTTAGATTCTGCGGGTGAATCCACCTGGCCGCCAAAACTGGATATTCAAAGTCGTCGCCGTAGCACTGAAGATGAAATTAGGCCTTACCTGCTAATTGTCTTTCCTTGAGCTATCTCCGGGCCAGTCCAGGGAAGGTAGGGTTGTCAATCCCCTTTAGCAGCTGAGGACTGAAAGAAACTTTGAAACTTGCTGACAGGCTAAGACACTCCCCCTGACGTCAGTGTACCAGTCTTCTCTTGACAAAGCAGCAAAGAAGCATCTAAACAAAATAACAGTGATAAGACACCACATTTCCCAGCATCGAAGAACCCCGGAAAACGCCAACAGGGTGCAGTTGAAGAGGAAAAACCCCATACATCCTTAATCATTTATATATAAACCTCTTTTTTTTTTTAATATTAAATATGAAAATCAAAAAACCCAACCGGAGGAAAACCAACGCCCCCACGGAGAAGGCAAGGGAGCACCCAAGTCACGTCAACCTAGCAATCTGATTCATTGTCACTCTTAGGAGCAGGAAACGTGACAGACAGAGAAGAGAAGTAAAGGGCGGGCCCTGGACTGGCCCGGAGATAGCTCAAGGAAAGACAATTAGCAGGTAAGGCCTAATTTCATCTTCCTTATCGCTTCTCCGGGCCAGTCCAGGGAAGGTAGGGCAGTACCAAAGCAGTACCTAAACTCGGGAGGGCCCCGCAAGACCTGCTATCAAGGCAGAAGCCCCCACCTTCGCATCACCTCTGGCGTGCACATCTAAACGGTAATGCTTGGCGAAGGTATGAAGTGAAGACCAAGTCGCCGCCCTGCAAATATCCACTGGAGGAACAAATGCATATTCCGCCCAGGAAGCTGCCTGAGCACGAGTGGAATGAGCTTTGAGTCCCGAAGGCGGAACTTGCCCCGCAGCCTCATACGCTGCCACAATGGCGCGCTTGACCCAGCGAGCAATGGAGGACTTTGAAGCTGCCTGACCTTTGCGGGATCCCGCAAACAGCACAAACAACCTATCGGATTTCCGAAAAGACTTAGTGACCCGAAGGTAAGCTTTCAAGACGCGTCCCAGATCCAAATTTCGAAGAACTCGATCCATCGGCGAAGACGTCAAGTCTGAGAAAACGGGCAGCGCCACAGACTGATTAACATGAAAAGCGGAAACCATCTTAGGAAGATAAGAAGAAACAGTACGCAGGAGCACTTTCTCCGGTAAGAACTGGAGATAGGGCTCCCGACAGGAAAGCGCTTGCAAATCCGAAATTCTCCTAGCCGAACACAAGGCCACGAGGAAAGCCGTTTTCCAGGATAACTCCTTCAAGCGCTCCAAAGAAACCGAGGCAAACGGCTGACGTGCTAACGCCTCCAAAACCACATTCAAATCCCAAGACGGCACCACCGGACGACGCGGAGGCCAAATAAGTCGTGCAGCCCGAAAAAAACGTTGCACATCGCGATGTAGCGAGAGACGTCAACGCTACACCGGGCCTCTGAAGCAAGACAGAGCGGCCAAATGCACCTTCAGTGTGGTAAGAGCCAAGCCTTTATCCAAACCCTCCTGAAGAAACAAAAGTAGATGAGGTAAAGTGGTAGACATCGGCCGAAAGTCTCGTTGCGCGCACCAACTCTCAAAAACGCGCCAGATCCGAACGTAGGCTAGCGAAGTGGTAGAGCGTTTAGAACGCAGCAGAGTAGCCACTACGGATTCTGAATAACCTTTACGCCTCAAACGGTTCCCTTCAAGAGCCAAGCCGTAAGCAAGAAGCGATCGACCTGCGGCATGAGAACCGGACCCTGATGCAACAGATTGACTCGGACCGGAAGTCGCCAAGGAGAATCTATCAGAAGCCGGACCAGATCGGCATACCAAGGACGACGAGGCCAATCCGGCGCAATCAGGAGCACCACCCCTGGGTGCTGGGCGATGCGTCGAATGATCCGACCCAGCATCGGCCATGGAGGAAATACGTACAGGAGCGGAACAAGAGGCCAGGACTGAACTAAAGCATCCAGCCCCTCCGACATGCGCTCTCTGCGCCTGCTGAAAAACCGAGTCGCTTTGGCATTGGCGAAAGTAGCCATGAGATCCATCACAGGCTGCCCCCAACGAAGGGTAAGATCGTGAAAGACCGCCGCGTTCAATTCCCATTCCCCAGGATCGAGGACATGGCGACTCAGATAATCGGCCTGCACGTTGTCTTTGCCTGCCACGTGCGCTGCCGACAAGGCTACCAGATGAACCTCGGCCCAAATCATCAATTCCTGACATTCGGCGAGCAACGGAGCACATTGAGTGCCCCCCCTGCAGATTGATACAGGAGACCGTCACCGCATTGTCAGAAAAAACGCGAACCACCTTCCCTTCGAGCAAGAGTGCGAAATGAAGGAGTGCGAGACGAACAGCTCGTAGTTCCAAGCGATTGATCGACCAAGAACTTTCCTCTTTGGACCAAGTGCCCTGAGCAATCTGAGACAGACAGTGAGCACCCCAGCCCGAGAGACTTGCGTCCGTTGTCACCAGCACCCAATCGGGATCTTGCAAAGGAACCCCCGCTCGTAGATGCGTGGGATCCATCCACCAGAACAGACTTTGACGCACCAGCTCCGGACAGACGAGCCGCCGTGAGAGAGGGTGAAGCTGAGGCGACCACCTGGAGAGCAACGCCTGTTGCAGAGGTCTCATATGCGCTCTGGCCCACGGGACAAGATCTAAGGCCGCCGCCATGGACCCCAAAAGTTGCAAATAGGTCCACGCCGAAGGAGCAGGAACCCGCAAAAAATCCTGCACTTGCTCCAAAATCTTCTGCACTCTGCCCCTCGGGCAAAAAGACCAAACCCCTTGCCGTTTCGAAATGGGCTCCGAGATACACAAGCTGCTGTAGCGGCTGCAAGTGGCTCTTCACCTGGTTGATGACCCAGCCCAACTGTTCCAGAAGCTGAACCACGCGGGCAGTCGCCGCAATTGAAGCCGAGAGGGATTCCGCCCTGATCAGCCAATAGTCGAGATACGGATGTACCCGAATTCCTTCCTTCCGCAAGGCCGCCGCAACCACCACCATTATCTTCGTGAAAGTTCGAGGAGCAGTCGCCAGACCGAAGGGCAACGCCCGAAACTGGAAATGCCCCATCGAAAGGGCAAATCTGAGAAATCTTTGGTGACCGGCCCTCATGGGTAAGTGCAGATAAGCCTCTGTGAGATCTATAACCGAAAGGAATTCGCCCAGCTGGACGGCCCGTAACGTCTCCATCCGGAAGTGCAGAACCCTTAAAGCACGGTTTACATGCTTGAGATCCAGAATTGGCCGAAAGGATCCCTCCTTTTTTGGTACCACAAAATAAATCGAGTACCGACCAAAACCGCACTGGTCGCGAGGAACCGGAACCACTGCTTGGAGTTGCAAAAGATGAGCCAGTGTATCGGCCACTATTTCCTTCTTTGGACCGGAAGCACAAGGAGACATTACAAAGGCGTCCGCCAAGGGGTGAGCGAAATCTAGTGCATAGCCCTTCTGAATGATTTCTAACACCCATTTGTCCGAGGTTACAGCGGTCCAGGCCGAGAAAAAATTCTGTAGACAGCCGCCGACAGGGATCGGGGCCTGGACCTGCAAGGCATCATTGCGGTTTCTTCGTAGAGGTGTGTTGGGCGGTAAAAGAGGATCTACCGAACCCTCGGGCTCCGCGAAAGGACTGACTGCGAGCACCGAAACAGCTCCGGGGGTATGGAGCAAATCGAGCACCACGAAACCGACGAAAATCTCTACCCTGACCTCGTTGACCGGCACCGCCTCTCGACGCCTTAGGACGATCTTCCGGCAAACGACCCCCTTTGGAGTCCCCGAGGTCCTTAACAATCTTTTCCAAGGCCTCACCAAAGAGCAACTTACCCTTATAGGGTAACTTGCTGAGACGTGACTTGGAGGAAACGTCAGCAGCCCAAGTACGCAACCACAGAAAACACCGAGCCGCCACCAGCGAGGACATGGACTTCGCAGCAATCCTCACCAAATCATAGAAGGCATCCGCTAGATAAGCCGCCGACGACTCCAATTTAGCACCCTCCGGGGAAGAAGCAGTCGGCGAATCCGCAGAAGAATCCCCCTGAATCCAACGGATGGCAGCTCTGGACACGTAAGCCCCACAAATGGAAGCCTGCAG
Organism: Ichthyophis bannanicus; assembly: GCA_033557465.1. Classification (NCBI taxonomy): domain Eukaryota; kingdom Metazoa; phylum Chordata; class Amphibia; order Gymnophiona; family Ichthyophiidae; genus Ichthyophis; species Ichthyophis bannanicus. Next base: position 463,690,790 of record CM066033.1, on the reverse strand, counting down.
TGCAAGCGCGCTGGAATCAAAAGCTTGCTTGAGGAGAACCTCCAGCTTCCGATCCTGTAGATCGTTTAGAACGCAGCCCCTTCTACCGGAATGGTGGTTTTCTTAGTGACGGCGGACACTAAGGCATCCACCTTTGGCATTTTTAAGAGATCCTTCTCTTCCTGAGGTACTGGATAAAGACGAGCCATAGCCCGACTACCCCTTAGAGAGGCCTCCGGACACTTCCACTCAGACTCAATCATCCGCTTTATGACACGGTGTACAGGAAAACAGCGCTGTTCAGATTTAAAGCCCTGAAACAAGGGATCTTCTAGAGGTTCCTGAGAAACAGAAGGAAGAAGCAGGTTCAAAGCAGATAAAGACTGGGAAATAAGCGCTCCCAGCTCTTCCTTCCGAAATACTCGAAAAACATTAGGATCGTCACCCGGAGCGATCTCTCCTTCCTCAAGCTCCCCGGACTCCACGTCTAAGCCAGGGTCAGAGAAGAGCTCTCCATCTTCCAAAAAATGTGGACCCTTGACCAGCGATTCCAACGGGTCTAATTCGGATGGAGCCTGCATCCCTGACAGGGAAGTACCTTCCCCAGGGTCCAGTGGCTCCTTGACTGGCTGACTGAGCTCAAGGAAACCAGTAGAAGGAGAGGCTGATTGAGAAGCTTTCAACAAAAAAGCATTATGGAGAGCTAAAATAAATTCAGGAGAAAAAAAGGCAGACAGCCCTTCCTGAGGCTCAGGAACCTTCAGCGGAGACTTAGAGAGTGACGGTGCCTCCTTAGTAAATTTGGATTTGCGCTTCCCTGCACTCTGCCCTCCAGGCTTATGATGACCCGCGGGCAAAACGGACGGCTCATTTAAAATGGCCGCCGTTCCCGCCTTTTCGGAGGCTATGACAGGCCTGTCTGGCTCAGAAGAGAGTTTCCCCTCCATGTGAAACGGGACGGGAAACACAAGGGCACACAAACGCGAAAAACAGCCCGATCCCCAAAAAGACCCGAAAAAGAAGAAACCCGCGCGCCAGAGCGCGCACACGAAGAAAAAGTTCGCTGCCTCAAAAAAGACTGCTCGAATCGACAGATGCGCCCCCGCACACAGAGCTCACCTCAGAAAATGGCTGCCGAGGATCCCCGCTGCTAGCGGGAGTAGCGGCAACGTGCAGACTGAGCAGGTAGAGGGTGACTGGGGCTCCCAGGACCAATCTACTGACGCTAGAGAGACCCGCTAGAGAAGGTAGGCTCTACACTCCTCCGCCGAACAGAAACAGGCAGGGGTCGTCTACTAGGAACGCCGGAGGGTAATAAAAATGTACACTTTGCTGACTGCACTCAGAGTGAAACAGCACAAAGAAATATAGCGTCTTATCAGCCCTGCTAGAGCCAAAAGCTATAATTGAGGCAGAACTAAAATAAGAAAATACTGAAAATCTATAGGAGCACTGTCAGTATCAATCCTCTCTAGCTGCTGAGGACTGAAAGACTGGTACACTGACGTCAGGGGGAGTGTCTTAGCCTGTCAGCAAGTTTCAAAGTTTCTTTCAGTCCTCAGCTGCTAAAGGGGATTGACAACCCTACCTTCCCTGGACTGGCCCGGAGAAGCGATAAGGAATATCTGAGTTTAGAGGTCAGTGGGCAGAACTATGCGCCGACACAGCGCATAGCTCGTCCAAATGAATATTTGGCCCTCAGTCTATATCAAGAGGAGCTCCGAAAAAAAAATAAAAAAACAAAACAGGAAATAACAAAAGGGAAAGAAAAAGATCCCCAAATCCATGACAGCCATTCATGTTTCAACACCCTGTACCTGGAAAAAATAAACTAAAACACTTCAATGACCAATCTCCTTTTTCTTTACCCTACAAATTTTTTTCTAAATTAACTGAATCTAAAAAAGAAAACATATCTATTCTGTTGAAAGGAAATTAAACTTTTACAAAGGTACTCTTAAGAAAGAAAAAAAAAGATGCCCCTAATGCCAAAATCCTTGGCTTAAGAGCAAGAAAAGATTTTCTCATCTGTGTAGCTTGGGAGATGTCGGGTAACAGCAACCTATCTCCACAGAAGAGGAAATCTTTCTTCTTGAAATAAGCCTTCAAAATGGTAATCTTATCACTTTCAGAAAGAAATGAAACAAAGGAGGATAGCCCTAATGGATAGGTTATTTTGTGTGTCTTCAAGGAAAGCAGTAAGATCAAATTGAGATTTATCCTCAAGGGCATCAAAACCTTCCTCAGAAACATTAACCTGCCTAGTCTTAGATAGAACATAACATTTAGATAAGGAAAGTTTCCACATTAGGTAAAGCCAAAACTTCCTTAAAGTATTTTTGCAACAAAATCTCACTAGACAGAAAATTAATAAAAGGAAAATTAAGAATTCTCAAATTTCTATTACTAGCTATATTCTTGAGAGTCACCATCTTTTGGTGAATAACCAAGCTATCTTTAATAGCAAACATATTAACTGAATGGAGAATGGTCACTTCAGAGTCCACAGAAGAAACGTGCATATTCAAATTCCCAAATCTCTGGTCTAGATCTTTAAATTTAGCACAGCCTGTTGAGTGAATTGTCCTTTCTGAGAAAATGTAGACAAAAGTTGCTCAGTTCTAGTGACAACCTGCCAAATATCAGTCAATAAGACATGTGAAACAGAACTCTCCTGGAAAATAACTACTCATTCAGTCCAGGAAACAACCCGAGGAAATTCAGCTTCTATTCGAGAGCTCTGATCAAATGGCAAAGAAAGAGTAGATGCATCCAGCTCCAACCCAGGTGGAGAGGGTGATGTGCGTTTGAGGTAGCGCCAACTGGCCCCCTCTCAAATGAAGGAGAGGGAAGATCAGCATCTACAATATGTTCTGCTGATTTCTCTTTCTGATGCTTATCCATTGGATCCACTGTGACAGCCTAAGGTTTTGTTGACTTCTTTCTCTTTGTTCCCGGCATATCAAAGTTAATAAAACAAAAACCTCTTCAGTTCCTAAGGGGCTCCAAAGGGGCAGGACATTTCCCTTTTGATACACCCTCAACCACGTGCCAAAAAAAAGCATGGGCTTTATAGAGGCTTTCAGGTGACGTCGGAGGGTGTGCCCGACAAAGCCCGTAAACAGCAGCTGTTGTCTTGATGGCCCTGAGCACTTCCCGGCAGCAAGCTGTCCACATGCGTGCCTCAAATCTCTTCCATTTGAAACCATATGCCTTCCTAGTGGACACTTCTAGAAGCCAAAATAACAGACTATGCTAACCAACATAATCAAAAATTAGAAAGCTAGCCCCTCAGCATTCAAGCAGTTAGGGCCATAAACTTGATGTTGGGATGCAACAGTGTCCCCTAATACATCGGGAAGATGTATTACAACTATTAGATAAACTGAAGTGTAGCAAATCACCTGGGCCGGATGATATACATCCAAGGGTGTTGAAAGAACTGAAATATGACATTGCAGACCTGCTATTAGTAATCTGTGAACTATCATTAAAATCAACTGTAATACATGAAGATTGGAGGATGGTGAACATAACGCCAATTTTTAAAAAGGGTTCCAGGGGTGATCCAGGAAACTACAGACCGGTGGAGCCTGACGTCAGTACTGGGAAAAGTGGTAGAAACCATCATAAAGAACAAAATTGCTGAACATGTAGATCTGGGGTCACCAACCTCCAGAGGGCCGCGGGCCGCACAGCCGACTACCAGGAGCCTCGCGGGCCGCACCCCCCTTCTCCCCGCCCCCGCGAAAAAAAACAACAAACGCAAAATTATGAAAACAATGGCTGATCACCTTTATTGAATTTAATGAGATGGCTGATGATTCATGCTAGCAGACAAACGGTTAAAGTCCGGCTTCACAGATGACACTGACAGGAGAAGGGACGATTGCAGGTGGTCGTCGGTGAGCTGCGAGCGCGTGGATGACTTTATCAATTTCATTCGCCTGAACAGCTGTTCGCAGCAGTAGGTTGAGCCGAAGAGAGCAGCGACCTTGCGTGCGTTGGCGGCCATGGACGGGTGGGTGGCTGCCTGTGTCTTCCAAAATGCGAGAGGGCCCATAGCCATGAAGCGCGACTTCTGTGCGTCGTCACACTGCAGTTCGATCAAGTCCATTTGAAGGTCAGAGGGCACGTCGGTGGGGTTCATCTCGAAGGGGGCACTGAAGAGGGCAAAGTCTTGCGAGTGCTTGGTGAAGTCTTGGAAACGAGCCTCAAACTCTGTCTTGAGATGACGGATGGTGGATGCGTAACGGCGAGCAGCAGCAGCCGAAGGCGTCAGTGCAGCGAGCTGCGCAAAGTGTGCGAAATTGCGTGCTTGCAGCTGCTTTTCCCACAGCATTAGCTTCACTTGAAAGGCCTTGACCTTGGCGACCATGTCTGAGACGAGGAGTTCTTTGCCTTGCAGTTGGGTGTTGAGCTGATTCATGTGAGCTGTCAGGTCGACAAGGAACGCTAAATCCTGGCACCACTGAGGATCGCGCAGCTGCGGGAAGTCGAATCCCTTGGCTTCGAGGAAAGACGCCAGCTCCTCTCTCAGCTCGTAGGCACGCTGAAGCATCTTCCCACGGCTGAGCCAACGCACCTCGCAGTAGTACAGCAGATCGCCATACTGTGCGTCAGCCTCTGCGAGCAAGTCCTTGAACTGGCGATGAATCAATGCATGCGACAGCACCAAGTTCACAGCCTTCACAATGACCGACATGACCTCAGCGATGGTTGCAGACTTGGCACAAAGGGCTTCTTGGTGGACGATGCAGTGCAATGTCTTGATATCCTGTTTGTGGCCGAGGTCGCGCACGTGCTTCACAAGAAGCGAGGCAAAGCCGTTCTTCTTCCCCAACATGGTAGGGGCGCCGTCAGTGGTGACACCACACAGACGCGACAAGTCAAGTTCAAAGTCCTTGATCCAGGAGAGCACAGCTGCCAACACATCAGCGCCAGTGGTGGTTCCGCTCATCGGCACAAGCTGAGCGAACTCCTCGATGACGTCGAAGGAGTCTGTGACGCCACGGAAGTAGATCGTCAGCTGAGCGATATCCTTCACATCTGTCGACTCATCCAAGGCAATCGCGAAGTGCTGACAGTCACGGAAGCGCTGCTTCAAGGTGCCCAAGACGTCGTCCTTCATATCTTCGACGCGGCGAGTGAGGGTCGGAGCAGACAGGCTGACCTTCTCGAAGACCGCCTTCTTCTCAGGGCACACTTCGTCGGCGATGGCGAGTACACAGTCCTTTACGAATTCGCCGTCGGTGAAGGGCTTGAGACGCGTTGCGGCGAGGTAGGCAACGCGGTAGCTAGCTGTGGTGTTGCTGGCGGCTGCAGTCTGGGCGGCTGTCACGCTCTTCACAAAGAGAGCGGACTGGCGTTGGAGCGCAGACGACACGCGGGTAAACTCCTGCTTCTTCTTGACTGCATCCATCTTGGCGTACTCTGGGTGGACGGACTCGAAGTGGCGCTTCACATTGTAGTCCTTCAGAACGCCAACGGTCTTCTGACAAATGACACACAGCGCACGATCCTTGTGCAGCGTGAAGAAGAGCTTGTTCCACTCAGGGTTGAAGCCGCGGTTCTCATCGCTGAGCTTGCGCTTCTTGTTCATGGGGGAAGCCATGGGGAAAAAAAGAGAACAGGAATTCTATCGATAGCTGCAAAAACAGAATCAAAGTTTAAGCCTTATTGCTGATTGGTCCTCTAATTTATTTATTTATTTTATTTAATTTATTTAACTGTATTTATATCCCGCTTTTCACCCGGTCAAAGCGGTGTAACACATAACAAGGGAGGGGGGGATCAAGGGGGGGGGCCATCACCGGTGTCGTGGTCTGTTAGCCAGGTTTCCGTTACACAGAGGATGTCAATCTTATCTGTTGTGATCAGGTCCTGGAGCATGTGATATTTATTCCTAACTGAGCGGGCGTTTATGAGTGAAATGGAGAGGTGGTGGTGGTTTGTGGGGTCAGTGGTGCAGGTTGGTGTGCAAGGTGAGTGTGTGTGCTTGTGTGCATGGTTGTGTGCATGATTGTGGGTGCTCGTGGGTTGAGCTGTTGTGGTGTCTTGGCAGAGGGGGTTGCAGGGTTTGGCTGAGTGGGGGTGGAGGATTAGGAGGGGTGTTAGGAGATAGATGGGGGCTAGGAGTGGTGGCATGCTGTGTGGGAGTACCTGGGTTCTCCAAGCGGTGTGGTCGTTTTCTTTGTAGGATGCGCCGAGCGGTCGAGATGATCTTTAACCATGAAGGAAGGCTGCGCACAACGAGAAGGGAAAAGGGCAGCGCAAGTAACTCACTCAAACCTCCGCCTGTAATGTCAGGAGCGCGGGGGCCGCGGGAAGTCGAGGGAGCCGGTTACTCGCCGGCCGCTGTGAGGCTCCCAGATGCAGGAGGAGGGGGGTGAAATTGAGGGAAGAAAAATCTACCTGCAAACGCTGCTGAAAAGAGCAAAGGGGGGAGGCGTCTTTCAGGCACTGACAACCGCCCACACCAGCGACTTTCCTAATACAGTGAGCATTATCCCACGTTCCCCTCTTGCTCCATCTTCATATCCTTCATTCCCCACCCTCCGCTACCATCCAGAATGGAGAGGCTGCCAGTTCTAGAGCATCCTGGAAGAATGACCAAACAGAGGGCGCCTGGCGTCAACGAGCCGCCTCCATAGGTCCAATCGGCACGGTTTGCCCCGCCTTTCTCGGTAGCTCTCCACCTGCAGGCAGGTCCTTAAAATAGGTTGGTGCAGCTGGTGGAAAAAAAGTGCAGTGTGTGGCATTGCGGAGATGCTGCAGTTGTGTACTTTTCAAAAATAGGCTATTGGTCGCGTTGTAAAAGTTCCTAAATGCAGATATTTTGTGCACAAAGTGCACTTTTGCAAAGTCACTTCCCAGTCATGCCGCGGGCCGCAGATACAATGACGGGAATCCTTGGCGGGCCGCACGTAATGTTAACTGGGGTAGAGCCTCGCGGGCCGCACGAAGGGACCTCGTGGGCCGCATACGGCCCGCGGGCCGCAGGTTGGTGACCCCTGATGTAGATAGTCATGGCTTAATGGGAGACAGCCAACATGGCTTTAGACAAGGAAGATCTTGTCTTACTAATCTGTTATGTTTTTTTGAAGGTGTGAATAAACAGGTAGACAAAGGTGAGTTGGTTGATATAGTGTATTTGGACTTGCAGAAAGCCTTTGACAAGGTCCCTCATCAGAGACTTTTGGCAAAACTAAAGAGTCATGGGATAGGAGGCAGTGTACTATTGTGGATCAGGAACTGGTTAAAAGATAGAAAGCAGAGGGTAGGGCTAAAAGGTCAATTTTCACATTGGAGAAATGTGAATAGTGGTGTACCCCAGGGATCTGTGCTGGGTCCGCTGCTTTTTGACATATTCATAAATGACCTTGAAAGGGAATAACGAGTGAGATTATCAAATTTGCAGATGACACAAAACTATTTAAAGTTGTTAAAAGCCAAGAGGATTGTGGAAAATTGCAAGAGGATCTTGATAAATTGGAAGACTGGGCATCAAAATGGCAGATGAAATTTAATGTGGACAAGTGCAAAGTTATGCACCTAGGGAAGAACAACCCAAACTATGGTTACACGATGCAAGGTTCCACATTAGGAACCACCACCCAGGAAAAAGATTTAGGCGTCATTATGGATAACATGTTAAAACCCTCGGCCCAGTGTGCAGCGGCGGCCAAGAGAGCAAATAGAATGCTACGTATCATAAGGAAAGGAATGGAAAATAAAACAAAAGATATTATAATGCCTCTATATCGTTCCATGGTGAGACCGCACCTTGAATATTGTGTGCAATTCTGGTCGCCGTATCTTAAAAAGGATATAGGGTTATTAGAAAAGGTTCAGAGAAGAGCCACCAAAATGGTAAACGGGATGGAAGGATACCCCTATGAAGAAAGGCTAAAACGGTTAGGGCTCTTTAACCTGGAAAAGAGATGGCTATGGGGAGATATGATAGAACTCTATAAACTGGTGAACGGAGTGGAACGGGTAAACGTAGATCGAATGTTTAAGTTATCAGAATATAGAAAGACAAGGGGACATGCAATGAAGCTTGTCACGCCCATAGCCCCTACAAACCAAGCACGATTCCACGTGCACCGAAAACCCAGTAAGAAACGTGGAATGCAACGAAAAGACGTGTAGATGTAAAACGCTTTTATTCCTTTATTCCACTTCAGCCACCGGCCCGACACTGGCCGTGTTTCGTAAAAACCTTCCTCAGGGGCAATAATGGCTAAAATACATAAAATATACATTTAAAAACAAAAATACAATGAATTGGACTATTGTTAAGAGGAAATAGAGAATGAACTCAAACATATAAATAGAATTTGCCAATATAACACATAAAACAAAATAAGTACAACCAATACTTGGAGCATAAACAAACAGAGAAAAGTAATAATTAACTTAAAGCAGCTGACTAAAAACATAAATATCAATAAAACTATAAACATGGAATTAAAAATCAAATGCATATTACAAATATAAAGTCATTCTAAAATAATAATTTAATGAACCATAACTTTACATATAAATAAATAAATATGTGTAATAATAAAAAAAGATGGGAAACTTGCCACACATATAAGATGATTTTTGGTACGTCAGCAATAAAAGACAATAACATATATAAATATGAAAATGTACACTTCAAAAGATGTGACCAATAGTAAAACCATTAGTAAAAATGAAGATGAAAATATACGCTTCAAAGGATGTGACCAATAGTAAAACCATTAGGAAGGTTTTTACGAAACACGGCCAGTGTCGGGCAGGAGGCTGAAGTGGAATAAAGGAATAAAAGCGTTTTACATCTACACGTCTTTTCGTTGCATTCCACGTTTCTTACTGGGGACGCCCATAGCCCCTTACATATGTATGGAGGGGCGTGCTTGTTATATAGAGTTCACCACTTTGGCAATAATCCAGACTGACTATCTTGCAAAGGATTATGGTAATGGTAGTCCAGTCATGCGGTGCTTGCCTTTGAGGTAAATGAAGACTATGGTAGTTGGCTCGAGTGTTAAGGCAATGACAGAAAATTTATTTATGAGGTAAATCAAAATGCACACAGATTCACTTGGTAACACCTTAGGATGTCTTCTCAGGGATTTATATTCAAAATAACAATACAACTGAAAGCTTATGCAAGTAGCTTGTAAAGTCCATTAAACAACAGAAAGTCTTTCTCTCAGCCATTGCTGACAAACTTGCTCAGCAGTGCTGGTGTAGAGCAAATCAAAAATAAAAGCTTCTTCACAAAACAGCTTTTCTTTTCACATTCAAAGAATTTTTTATATCCAACATGTGTACAGCCTGAGCCGTGCTCTGCTTTGATATCAGCTGGCTAACAAGCTTCAATCAACAGCTTTTCTCCTTCTCTGCACAAGTATTTCACTTTCCCCAAAACCTTCTTTCTTTTCACACAAACTTTCTGCTGTGCCAGTTACTGAAACGTTTCCTTTTTATGTTTGATCACACTTTCAGGATTTCTCTGTGCTAGCAACTTTACATAAAGAACAGTCCATGAAAGTATCGTCTTCCTCTGTAATTATATCTTGTTCTTCTATTTGCATAGGTTCTATATCGGGGTCTGGATCAGAGGGCTTTAATAACTGATCTCCATTACGACAGGAACTGTTTCTAAGCCCTTTGTAATGCTTTAGGTTAGACAAACGTCCAAAGTTCATACCTGAGTTAAAGCTGGCATTAGGTTGTCCTCTTAGATACTCTGGCCAGTAGGAATTGGAGCTTTTATGACCTCTCCTCCAGTCTGTATTCCTGGACCTCAGGGCATCTGCTCTATACCTCTTCCAAAAGGTATTCGTGTTCCTTCTCCCTTCAGTTGCTTCGGTCCTCTTACCGGCTGCTGCTTTAGGGTTCCTAGCTGAAGTTCTCCAACCCTCTGGATTTCTCCAATCCCTTGAAGCTGGCTTCTCATAGGAATATCTCCAAGAACACGGATCTTTCTGAGCTCCTCTCTCCTTCTCGCTCCTACTTCTCCTGATATTTCTACTCCTTGAATATTCTGTTCTAGTTTTAAAGTTCCCAGTTTCCAACCCCTCCTCTTTCACTCCTCTGGTGTTGGTGGTTAAACTCCCTCCTGGCAGCTGAGTAATTAGGAGTGACTTAAGGGTTTCTCAATCTGGGCTTATACTCCTTCACCTCATCTCCACTAGGGGCTTTCTGCAGGCCACTGCAGCCTGGAATAACCTGTCTTTTGGGAAAACATGCAGTTTTATTCCTGTGACCTGACAAAACAGGTCCCTTGATTAGGGTAAATCCCCTTCCTTTGTCACTATTCTCTGGGCTCTGATAAGCTTCCTTATCACAAGCTACAGGGTAAACTATTTAAGACTAATAAAAGAAAATATTTTTTCACTCATCGTGTAATCAAACTCTGGAATTTGTTACCGGAGGATGTAGTAAAGGCTGTTAGTGTAGCAGGGTTTAAAAAAGGTTTGGACAAGTTCCTGGAAGAAAGCTCCATAAACCATTATTAAGAAAGCACCCAGGATATCAATGCTTGACCCAATACAAGCATTGTGGAACCTGTGTCTTTTGGGGAAACTGCTAGGTACGTATGACCTAGATTGGCCACTGTTGGAAACAGGATACTGGGCTTGATGGACCTTGGTCTGACCCAGTATGGCATATCTTATGTTCTAATCCTATATGATTAATCCTGGAATTACCGAGATTTTTTGCACACACTGAATACCGTTGGGGTCATAAATGACCCCACGACGAATTTTAATTAACTATGAAAAATTAAACTAAACAGACAAAATATTATTCCGAATTAATTATTTATTATATGAAGGTTAAATGTTTTGAAATTTAATGCTTTATCATAAAATTACATGAAGAAGAGTTGCCATGAAAGCAGTTTTTGCATGCACTTGATGAACACAGTAAAGTACTACAGTCATTTGCATGAGACACAGACAATTTCTGAATGTTCTTTGCAAACATTGCGCTTGCAGGAGGTGCAAACTATGTTGCTTTTCTTATCTTTTTCTCTGGAACAGCAGTGACACCTTGCCCTTTTCTTTGGGATCCTGACATTGCAAACAGCATCAGTGGCTTCTTCATTGCTGGAAGAAGTCTCGCTGCTATTACTCTGAAGCAGCTGCTTTCCTAATTACAAGAGGAATAGACGAAGTCTGTGCTTTGACTTGGACTACCATTCTGGATTTAGTGACATCCAAACAATGAAGGCGTTCAAAGCACTGATGTCCAACATGTTGTAGAAGATTGTCACTGGCAGCGTCTTGTCATTCGTTTTGTGGTATATGTGTGCAACATTTGATCTGCCATATCTACTCCACCTTTACTAGAATTATAGTCCAAGATCATGCGTGGTTTTTTTGTCTGAACGTGTGTTATCTACTTCTTCTTGATCATGCAAACTGCTCAGAAGAACAACCACTTTTCCTTTCTTCGGGCAATAGGAAAGCAGAGTAGCGTCATCGCGAAAGGCAAACAGTGAAGTGAATACCTCTCAGCCCTTTGCTGTTACAAATTCTGGAGGTAATTCTTTTCTGTTCTTTCGAATTGTCCCCAAAAGTGTCATTTGTTTTTCTAGCACTTTCCGTGACAGAGATAAACTGCAGAAGAAATTGTCAACAGTAACATTTCTGCCAGATCGTGTCAATGCTTCAGTGAGTTGCAGCACAACCCTTTCACCCTGATTCTGTTCCCTATTTTGTCCAAGTTCTCTTCCTGTATATACTTGAAGACGCAGAACATATGACGTTGCACTGTCACACAACATCCATAGCTTTATGCTATATTTCCCAGGTTTGCTAGGAATATGTTGTCTGAACGGAACACGGCCACGAAATGTAAGCAGTTGCTCATCCACGGTAACATTTTCACCAGGAACAAAGGCGTCACTTAGAGTTGCTTCCCAGGTATCAAAAACGTGTCTGATTGGAGCAAGCTTATTCATGCCTCATTGTTCACGTCTGTTGGTTGCATCATCAAATCTGAGAGCACAAGAAATTTGCTGAAAACGGTTACGGGCCATATTTTTGCTGAAAACAGAACAACCATCTTCAAGGTTCCACAACTGAACTATGGATTCATTTCATGACTTGTACACGCCTGAGAGGATCAGACGTCCAAGAAAACGTTGAAATTCTCAGTCTGTCAAATCTTTCCAGGTGTCGTCATAAATGTGTCTTCCTTGTTTGCTCGTCCACATCATGATTTCATTCAATAAGTTCTTCCTCATGAACAAGTGGAATGCTGAAAGAAGGCCATCAACATTTCGTACAGCATACCTTGTAGGACCTTGTTGTACGGGCATGACATTAGCTCTGGCGTATCTTCCAGCAGCTTGCTTTATAGGTTTCCTGTTCCATGATGTGGCATCCTTAGATACATAGGCTTCAATGGCAACATTTGTGCTTATAGTTGATGACCTCTTAGCTCCTCTACGACCACAACTAAGATTCCTCACAGATAATACTGACACCGAGGACTCCTGCCTTCTTCCCCATCCAGCACAGCCTCGACCTTTGCCTCGACCTATAATTGACTCTTTGCTGCAGGTGATGTTACCGGCTCAACATCAGTCTCACATTCACTTGGCGACCACCTGCTGTTGCCATCTGAATCATGACTGTCATCATCAGATTTATCGCCCAAACTTGGCTGATATGCTTCTTCGCTTGCTGAATATGCTGCAATCTCAGACGACTCAAAGCCGTCACTGACAGCATCTCGTTGCAATATTTCTCTTACTTGGGCAGCTGAATACTTTTGTTTTGACATCATGAACAATAACCTAAAATAAATAAACAAAGATAAAGTTGAATAAAACGCAAAGCAGATTTACTATAGGAGATGAAGGATCTGAAAGCCTTTAGATTTCGTCGGAACTAATGAGAACGTATGATATCAATTACAGAAAATGTGTAATTTTCATAAAATAAGAGTACAAAAAATAAATGATACATAATTAATGATAAAAACCTTTGTCAGATCAAAAAATTTACAAAACTGCAAACTGTATCACGATCCAAATCGAACGTAAGCAACTGGGGTCAAAAATGACCCCACTGGTACTCTGTGCTGCAATTCATCACTAGCGTCACCTAGCGGATGAAAATTATTCCTCTCATGGCGCAATATAAAGAGAATATTGACATGCGAAAAGTCATAAAAGGATTGCATTCTTGAACAACTAGTTTCCGAGATACGCATTGTGAAACTTGCAATGGGGTCACTTTTGACCCCATCGGTACTCCCAGGGTTAAGAGCTGGTGAACTACCTAGCCTGATAATCTTCCACAATGAGCTTGAGGAGAAGAGGAAACCCTAGTTACCTGAACCAGTAAGGTACTATGAGAATCAAGGTTCTTTTGTCATCTCTGAAAATGCTGGCTTTAAATAATCTGAGAGTCATGTGACACACGAGTGTGCATTGTTTGTCAACCAAACTACCTTTGGGGGCTTTCAATCTGCTTGTTGCATCCACCCTTCAAGCTGGGAAAGTGTCTGAAGTTGCCCTGTATGCTGTGGAGAGGTCTTGAGGGTATCAGCATCAGGGATGGCCACCAAATGTGCAAAGAAGGAGCAGGAGAAGCTGCGGCCTGTAAGGAAAGATGGCCAATGGTGCGGACCCCCACCCCTCCCTTATTGCACTAGGTTTGGCTGCAGAGATCACGACAGAGGTGACGGTGGCTGTTGATCAGGTGTTGATTTGATCAGGTGGTCACCAAGTTAAAGGATTTACAGTGAAGGCTGGAGAAGTATGGAAAAGACTTAGAAGAGATGGCCATGAGGGTGTCCACAATGGAGAACAGAGCGCGATCTGTAGAAGCTATTATCATGCACTTGCAGGCTCATGTGCAGACTTTGGAGGAACTTTTAGATGATCAAGAGAATCAGGCCCGACACAATTTGTGGTTGATAGGCCTCCCTGAGTCTCTGGAGAAGCTGAGGGGGGTTTCTGGAATCATGGCTGCTCCAGGAATTAAAGCTGCAGAGTATGGCACGGGAGCTGCAATTGAACGTGCTCATCAGATTGGGTCCATTCAGGAGGGCAAACACGATGCACAAACTATCATTTTCAAACTGCTGAACTATGTGCATAAGACAGAGATTCTACAGGCACTGCATCGGGAGAGGAGGGGAGGGGGAGAGTGGAGCTGCAGCAGAGGCAATATTTGCAGGGGGGAGGGCTGCCGCGTTTAAATGATGCTGATAGGTTAAGTTGGATGCTCCTATAAGAACATAAGATATGCCATACTGGGTCAGACCAAGGTCCATCAAGCCCAGTATCCTGTTTCCAACAAAGTGGCCAACCTAGGTCATACGTACCTAGCAGTTTCCCCAAAAGACACAGGTTCCACAATGCTTGTACTGGGTCAAGCATTGATATCCTGGGTCCCTTCTTAATAATGGTTTATGGACCTTTCCTCCAGGAACTTGTCCAAACCTTTTTTTAAACCCAGCTACACTAACAGCCTTTACTACGTCCTCCAGTAACAAATTCCAGAGTTTGATTACACGTTGAATGAAAAAATATTTTCTCTTATTAGTCTTAAATAGTTTACCCTGTAGCTTCATTGCATGTCCTCTAGTCTTTCTATATTCTGATAACGTAAACAATCAATCTACGTTTACCCGTTACACTCTGTTCACCAATTTATAGAGTTCTTATCATATCTCCCCTCAGCCGTCTCTTTTCCAGGTTAAAGAGCCCTAACCTTTTTAGCCTTTCTTCATAGGGGTATCCTTCCATCCCGTTTACCATTTTGGTGGCTCTTCTCTGAACCTTTTCTAATAACACTATATCCTTTTTAAGATACGGCAACCAGAATTGTACACAATATTCAAGGTGCGGTCACACCATGGAACGATACAGAGGCATTATAATATCCTTTGTTTTATTTTCCATTCCTTTCCTTATGATACCTAGCATTCTATTTGATCTCTTGGCCGCTGCTGCACACTGGGCATTTGAAAAGGTGGACAGGGTTATTAAGGGATCTATACATTATCTAATTCATACCCAGTTCAAATGTTCCTACCCCTCCTGTTATCTCATTGTATTTTTAAGTTACACTTAATAGTTGAAAGTTTTTTGTTCTAAATCTGTTCTATGTAAAATAATAGTGCTCTATTATTAATGTTTGTTACCTGTAAACCGCCACTGGTTTCTGGAAGTGGCGGTATAGAAAAGATGTATAAATAAAATAAATAAATAAATAAATAAATCTACTAGGTTTCAGGCACCTAGCCTGGACAGGTAGAGTGGAAAATTTTATAAGTCATGTGTGGAGCAATGGTTCCTCCACTGGAGTGGTTGTATAATGAGATGATGTGGACCTTAAGTGTAGTGCCCACCATGGAGCAGGCATACATTATCTTAAAACCGGGTAAATAACCCTTGGAGGTAGGGTCATATCAGCCCATTTCCCTTTTTAAATTGCAATTTCAAGTTTTATTTCAAGATCTTGGTCGATTGGCTGGCAGTAGTAGCTCTGGATCTTTTTTTCGAGGCAGCAGGTAGGCATTGTGTGTGGGTGATATGCGGTGAAGCATGTTCAGAGTATTCCGATTTCCATGGGGTACGTCCGGTCCCAGAGTGCCCCCTCCCTGCTAGTGAGGTTTGATGCTGAAAAGGCGTTTGATAGGGTGGAGTTGGAATACTTGTTCGCAGTGCTGGAGGAATTTGGCGTGGTGGAAGTTTTCCGTACTGTGGTTCATGCTATGTATCGTGTCCCTTGTGTATCAGTATTGGTGAATAGGCAGATAATAGAACAGTTTGTGTCGCAGAGGGGGACTTGGCAGGGGTGTGTCCTTTCACTGCTCCAGTTTGTTTTAGCCTTGGACCCTCTTTTTCATATGGTTTAGGCGAATGACAGAGTGCAGGGGGAGGGGGGGTTAAGATTACGGGGGGTGCTATTTAAAATCGCATTTGCTGATAATCTGCTTGCCCATGTGGTCAAACTCAGAAGTGCCTTTCAGGAGCTGATAGCTGAGTTTCAGCATTTTGAAAGGCTCTCTGGATTAAAAATGAACTACCAAAAATTGGAGTCTCTCCCATCAGTGGAACTGGTATATCGGGGGTGGTAAGGGGAGTTTTCTTTACAATAGGTGGATGGGGCCTTCCGGTATCTGGGAATTCAAATCGGAGACACTCAGCATCTGTAAGATCAGAATGTGCACCTGATGATGGAAAGTACACAAGATATGTTGGAACTTTGGAAAACGTATCCAATCTCGTTGATGGGGTGGTTTAGTCTGTTTAAGATGGTGCTGTTTCTCAGGTGGTTATACTTGTTAAAGATGTTGCCTTTGTTTCTGCGCAGGACTGATCTGAAGGCTTTGGGATGTACAAAATCGGGGTTCTGCTGGGGAGGGAGGAAAGTGCGGGTCCCCTATTCTAGATTGAGGGGAGATTGGAAAAATGTAGGGGTAAAGCTGCCTGATTTGCATCTATACAATGTGGCCTGTTTGATTAGGCATTTGCGGAACTGGGTCGAGTCAGTGGAAGATTACACCCCTTTTGATTATCAGAGTGCATGGGGCCATCCGCATGCGTTGGTGTCCTTGCTGCATGCCCCAGTGGGGAAGATCCCTGTGCATTTGAGGTCACAGCGCATACGGATGCCCTTGAGGAGGGCCTGACACTTTTGGTATCAGCTTTTGCGACAGGCTCCTCGAGTGACCATTTATTTGCCCTTGAGAGGGAATGCAGTTTTTCCCTCGGTTGCTTTAATGGGAGAGGCTGTCTTGGATTTAGTGGCAATTACAGAAACATGGTTCACAGAAAACCATAACTGTGATGTAAATATACCAAGCTATACTTTATTCAGAAAGGACAGGGTAGGAAGAAGGGGAGGAGGAGTGGCACTATATGTAAAAAAATATTAAAGCTTTGGAACTACAAAGTTTAAAAGGGAGAATGGCAGCACTGTGGGTTAAACTAGAAAGAGGGAAAAATAAATCTATTTGCATTGGCGTGATATACAGAGCTTCCTCACAGGAGAAAGAGGTGGACGGAGAGTTAATTGAAGACATACGCAGCATTGCTAGGAAAGCAGAAGTGCTACTAATAGGAGATTTCAATATGCCAGATGCTGCCTGGCACATTCCTGCTGCAAAAGTAAGAGATCCTGGATTCTCTAAAGGGAAATCTATTCAGGCAACTGGTAACAGAATCCACACGTGAAGCGACCATAAGAACATATAAGAACATAAGATATGCCATAATGGGTCAGACCAAGGTCCATCAAGCCCAGTATCCTGTTTCCAACAGTGGCCAATCTAGGTCATACGTACCTAGCAGTTTCCCCAAAAGACACAGGTTCCGCAATGCTTGTGCTGGGTCAAGCATTGATATCCTGGGTCCCTTCTTAATAATGGTTAATGGAGCTTTCCTCCAGGAACTTGTCCAAACCTTTTTTAAACCCAGCTACACTAACAGTCTTTACTACATCCTCCAGTAACAAATTCCAGAGTTTGATTACACGTTGAGTGAAAAAATATTTTCTTTTATTAGTCTTAAATAGTTTACCCTGTAGTTTCATTGCATGTCCCCTAGTCTTTCTATATTCTGATAACGTAAACAAACGATCTACGTTTACCCGTTCCACTCCATTCATTAATTTATAGACCTCTATCATATCTCCCCTCAGCTGTCTCTTTTCCAGGTTAAAGAGCCCTAACCTTTTGAGCCTTTCTTCATAGGAGTATCCTTCCATCCCCTTTACCATTTTGGTGGCTCTTCTCTGAACCTTTTCTAATAACTCTATATCCTTTTTAAGATACGGCGACCAGAATTGCACACAATATTCAAGATGCGGTCTCACCATGGAACGATATAGAGGCATTATAATATCTTTTGTTTTATTTTCCATTCCTTTCCTTATGATACCTAGCATTCTATTTGCTCTCTTGGCTGCCGCTGCACACTGGGCCGAGGGTTTTAACATGTTATCCACAATGATGCATAAATCTTTTTCCTGGGTGGTGGATCCTAATGTGGAACCTTGCATTGTGTAACCATAGTTTGGGTTGTTCTTCCCTAGGTGCATAACTTTCCACTTGTCCACATTAAATTTCATCTGCCATTTTGATGCCCAGTCTTCCAATTTATCAAGATCTTCTTGCAATTTCCACAATCCTCTTGGGTTTTAACAACTTTAAATAGTTTTGTGTCATCTGCAAATTTGATAACCTCACTCGTTATTCCACTTTCCAGGTCATTTATGAATATGTCAAAAAGCAGCGGACCCAGCACAGATCCTGGGGTACACCACTATTCACCTTTCTCCATTGGGAAAATTGGCCATTTAGCCCAACCCTCTGCTTTCTATCTTTTAACCAGTTCTTGATCCACAGTAGTACACTGCCTCCTATCCCATGACTCTTTAGTTTTGCCAAAAGTCTCTGATGAGGGACCTTGTCAAAGGCTTTCTGAAAGTCCAGATACACTATATCAACCGACTCACCTTTGTCCACCTGTTTATTCACACTTTCACAAAAACATAACAGATTAGTAAGACAAGATCTTCCTTGTCTAAAGCCAGTTGGTTGTCTCCCATTAGGCCATGACTATCTACATGCTGAGTAATTTTATTCTTTATGATGATTTCTACCATTTTTCCCGATACTGACGTGAGGCTCACCGGTCTGTAGTTTCCCGGAACCCTTTTTAAAAATTGGTGTTACATTGGCGATCCTCCAATCTTCAGGTACTAGAGATAATTTCAGTGATAGTTCACAGATTACTAATAGCAGGTCTGCAATCTCATATTTCAGTTCTTTCAACACCCTTGGATGTATACAATCCGGCCCAGGTGATTTGCTATTCTTCAGTTTATCTAATAGTTGTAATACATCTTCCCGATGTCTCGATATTTCCTTCAATTCTTCCGCACCTTTAAATACCACTTCAGTCATGGGTAACATCCCTACATCTTCCTCAGTAAAGACCGAAACAAAGAATTCATTCAGTCTCTCCGCTATCGCCTTGTCGCCTCTTAGTGTCCCTTTAACTCCTCTATCATCTAATGGACCAACTGACTAGGTTTTTTGCTACGAATGTACTTGAAAAAATCTTTATTTCACGTTTTTGATTCCACAGCAAGCTTCTTCTCAAATTCTCCCTTTGCCTTCTTTATCAATGCCTTGCATTTGATTTGCCAGTGCTTGTGTTTCCAGGTTTCGTCGTTTGGCTCTTTTTTCCATTTCCCGAAAGATGCTTTTTTGGCAACAGCCTCTCTGACCTCACCTTTAAACCATGCTGGCAGTTTTTGGACTTCCTTCCACTTTTCTTGAAGCGTGGAATACAGCTGGTCTGGGCTGCCAAGATAGTATTTTTCAACAACACACAAGCTTGATGTAAGTCTTTAACCTTTGCAACTGCTCCTTTTAGGTTTTTCTTAACTATTTTCCTCATATTATCATAGTCTCCCTTTCGAAAGTTAAAAGGTAGTAATGTGGATTTCCGTACTATCCCTCCTCCACTAATTAAATCAAAGGCGATCATGCTATGATCACTATTGCCAAGTGGCCCCAACACCCTTATCTCTTGCACTAGATCTGGTGTTCCACTAAGGACCAGGTCTAATATGGCTTCCCCTCTGGTCGGTTAATGAACCAGCTGCTCCAGGAAGCAGTCATTTATGTCATCTAGGAACTTTATCTCCCTTGCATGTCCTGCCGTGACATTGACCCAGTCGATACCGGGGTAATTGAAATCACCCATTATTATTACTGTGCTGTAACTTTTGTTAGCTTCCTTGATTTCTTTGAGCATTTCATCATCCATTTGTTCATTCTGGCCCGGTGGTCGATAGTACACCCCCACTGCCATCGCCTTCCCCTTTTTACATGGAATTTCAATCCATAGAGATTCTACAGCAAATTTTTTTTCCTGCAAAACGTAAATCCTTTCTGAATCAATGCCCTCTCTAACATAGAGCGCAACCCCTCCACCAATTTGATCAGCTCTATCATTACGATATAGTTTGTACCCAGGTATCACAGTGTCCCACTGGTTGTCCTCCTTCCACCATGTCTCTGATATTCCAATCATATCTAACCTCTCATTTAGTGCTATATTCTAACTCTCCCATCTTATTTTTAGACTTCTAGCATTTGCATACAAGCATTTTAGAGACTGTATTTTATTCATATTAATTTGGCTATTGGTAGACATGGGTAATTTGGGATCTTTAAGCTCTGTCTGCTCCATACTCGAGGGCATTTGGGCTACTTTACTCTTTTTTGGAACCTCTCTGCTTTTGGTAGTATCCTTCACGGATACATTCTTCCGAACCATTCGCTTTTGGGCGGCTGTCGGCTTTCCCCTATTATCTAGTTTAAAAGCTGCTCTATCTCCTTTTTAAAGGTTAATGCCAGCAGCCTGGTTCCATCCCGGTTAAGGTGAAGCCCATCCCTTCAGAAGAGCCCCTCCTTTCCCCAGAATGTTCCCCAGTTCCTATCAAATCCAAAACCCTCATCCTTGCACCATAGTCTTATCCACGTATTGAGATTCCGGAGCTCTGCCTGCCTTTTGGGTCCTGTGCGTGGAACGGGAAGCATTTTGGAGAACGCTACCCTGGAAGTTCTGGATTTCAACTTCCTATCTAAAAGCCTAAATTTAGCCTCCAGAACCTCCCTACCACATTTTCCTATGTCATTGGTACCGACCTGTACCAAGACAGCAGACTCCTCCCCAGCACTATCTAAGACCTTATCTAGGTGGCGCGTGAGGTCCGCTACCTTTGCATACTGGACTTGGTACTTACCAATGGTAAAAGTGTTTCTGATGTTATAGTGGGAGATTATTTTGCATCCAGTGATCACCAGATGGTGTGGTTCAAAAGTGAGAGTCTTAGATTTTAGGAAAACTAACTTTGCCAAGATGGGCCAATACCTCAGTGAGTCATTAGCAGGATGGGAACAGCTAGGGGATGTAGAAAAACAGTGGGAAAAACTGAAAGGGGATATTTTAAGGGCAACCAACCTTTTTGTTAAAATGGTATATAAAGGTAAAATGAAAAAGAGACCACTATGGTTTTCGAAAGAAGTAGCTCAAAAGGTGAAGAAAAATATGGAGGCCTTCATGAAATACAAGAGATCACACAGAGGAAGACAGGCATCTATATTTGGAAAAACTTAAGAGAAGCTAGCAAAGCAGTCAGGAAAGCAAATTTTCAAAAAGAGGAGGAAATAGCCAATGCAATAAAATGGGGGAATAAAACATTTTTCAGATATGTTAGTGAAAAGAGGAAGGGCAAAAGTGGTACTGTCAGACTCAAGGGTGAAGGGGATGAATATGTAGAACCTGATGAGGATAAAGCGGACTTGCTTAACAAATATTTCTGTTCACAGATGAAGAACCAGGAGCAGGACCTCAGAAAATGCCCACAAACAGGAACAGATGCGAGGGGCATTATCAACAATTTTCAGAAGACTGTTTGTGAGAAACTAGCTAAACTTAAAATAGACAATGCGATGGAACCAGATGGGATACACCCTAGAATACTGAGGGAACTTATGGACATTCTAGCAGCTCCACTGACTGACCTTTTCAATGCCTCGTTGGTCAGGTGCCAAAGGACTGGAGAGAGGCACATGTGGTCCCTTTACACAAAAGCGGAAGTAAGGATTTGGTTGAAAACTACAGGCCGGTTTAGTTTAACTTCGGTGGTGAGTAAATTATTGGAAGCGCTGCTGAAAGAGAAAATAGTGAGGTTTCTGGAGTCCAGCGGATTACAGGATCTGAGGCAGCATGGATTCACCAGAGGCAGGTCTTGACAGACAAATCTGATTGGATTTCTTTGACTGGGTGACCAGGGAGTTGGACCAAGGGAGAGCCCTAGATGTGGTGTATTTAGATTTCAGTAAAGCCTTTGACACCGTTCCTCACAGGCGACTTATAAACAAACTGAGCACTGCTTGGGTTTGAAATTGGTTGAGTGGGAGGCAATAAAGGATACAGGTAAATGGAGCTCACTCTGAGGAGGAGGAGGTTACCGGTGGTGTGCCCCAGGGATCTGTCCTTGGTCCAATTCTTTTTAACATCTTTGTTAGTGATATAGCAGAAAAGCTGTCAGGTAAGATTTGCCTCTTTGCGGGTGATACCAAAATCTGCAGTAGAATAGACACACAGGAAGGTGTAGATAACATGAGGAGGGATTTAGCTAAGCTTGAAGAATGGTCTAGAATTTGGCAGCTGAGATTTAATGTTAAAAAATGCAAGGTCATACATTTGGGCTGCAGCAATCCAAGGGAGCAATATAGTATGGGGGATGAAGTACTTTTGTCCACTAAAGAAGAGCAGGATATAGGCATGATTGTGTCTGATGATCTTAAAGTAGATAAACAGGTACTTTATTTGAGCAGCAAATAAAGTCTTCTAGAGACCTTTACAAAGAGGCCTTCTACCTAGGGGGCAAGCCTTTTCAATAGGTGTTAATGCCAGGTGGCAGGTCAAAAGGCCATTTTGAAAGACTCCTTCAATCCAAGCAAGGACTGTTAATCACCCAGGAAGTTCGTCACAGCTTACCTCAGAAGCACAGGACAGGGTACTGTGTAGCAGGCCTCTTTTAATAAGTGTTATTATTTGGTGGGTCCGCTGGCACGAATGTACAATTCATTTGCCATGGAAAGTAGGATGCCCTCTTCAATGCGACTAGTGGGGATTACCATACTACACAAAGAAGGGAAGGACCCGACTGAGTGTAGTTCTTATCGGCCAATCTCACTTTTAGGTAGTGACTTTAAAATTTTCACTAGGGTGTTAGCGAACAGGCTGATGCCATGTATGGAAAAGTTAATACACCCAAATCAATCGGGGTTTGTGCTGGGTCGTTATACATCAGATAATATACGAATGGCCCTAAATTTAATGTGGCATGGAACACCTAAGAATGAGGATCTTGTCCTCCTGGCAGTTGATGCTGAAAAAGCATTTAATAGGGTGAGTTGGCCTTTTCTTTTTAAAACTTTGGCGAAAGTGGAGGTTAGGGGATCGTTCCTGAAATGGGTACAAATTTTGTACAGTACGCCGATGGCGTGTTTAAAAATTAATGATTCTATCACGAGGGCTTTTGAATTGCATAGTGGGACACAACAAGATTGCCCATTGTCTCCAAAGCTATTTATTCTGGCAATGGAACCAATGGCACAGCGGATTCGGGACCGCATGGATATCCCAGGGGTCAAAGTGGGGGAACGCTCTCACAAAATATCCCTGTTTACGGATGACGTCTTGTTTTCTGTAACTGACCCGGTACGATCATTGATAGCGATTCTGGATAAATTACAAAAGTATGGGGAGGTGTCAGGATTCCGTATGAATCCTTCAAAATCTGAATTATTGAAAATAACTATGAGCAGGGACAAAATGGAGAGGCTGAAACAGAACTTTCCTTTTCGTTGGGCGAAGGGTAGCATTCGTTATTTGGGAGTGCACATAACGCAACAGTGGGATCAGTTGTTTTCAGCGAATTATGGGCCTGCCAGGATTAGTATGCTTCGCGAATTGGAGAGATGGGAGAGGTATGAGGTTTCATGACTGGGCAGGATGGAGCTGATAAAGATGATTTCATTGCCCCGTCTCTCTTACTTGTTTATGAAACTTCCAGTGGAGGTTCCTGTCCCCTTCATTAGGGGGCTGCAGGATAGGCTTATGAAATTTGTCTGGAAGGGTAGGAGACCTAGGGTGGCTCAGCATATTTTGTGCACTAGTAGAAAAAAAGGGGGTATGGGTATGCCCTTATTGTCCCGATATTATTAGGCAGCCCGAGTGAGGGCGGTATTGGAGTGGGAGCTAAGGGGGCATGCAGAATGGGTGGAGCTAGAGGAATGCGGGATAGGACAAAAGAAGAAGTGAGCAAGCATACTTTGGATTAAGGGGGACTCATCAGGGCAGAAGCAGGATAGAGTAGTTACTCACCTGGAACAGGTGTTCTCCAGGAGCAGCAGGAATCAGTCCTCACATATGGGTGACGTCGGCGCCGATGGAGCCCTCGTGCGGAGCATTTCCCCAGCTTTCGAAGAAAGCCTTTGGGAATACAGTGCTCATGTGCGGTCCCCTTCCCGCCCAAGGGTGCCAACTTGCTCAGTCTGATGACATAGCTAAAAGACAGCAAAAACAAACAAAAATGAATCATATGACTTGCAACTCCAAGGGGAGGAGGGAGGGTCATGAGGACTGATTCCTGCTGCTCCTGGAGAACACCTGTTACAGGTGAGTAACTACTCTTTCTCCAGGACCAAGCAGGAAGTCAGTCCTCACATATGGGACTTCCCAGCTACAGGCTACCGGGAACCCAAGCTGAAAAATAAGCTCCCTCTAGAGCGTCAGCATCTGTGAAAGAATCCTTTCTGAGAACGCCCCCATACGGTAGCCCAACACAAGGGCCGGAGGGTAGGAGTTGCCTAAACCTCAAAGAGATTACGGAGTACCGCCTGTCCGAAAGCACTGTCCCTACTGGACTCCCTCTCGAGGCAGTAGTGAGCCGCAAAGGTCTGGCTTGAAGACCAAGTAGCAGCCCGACAGATGTCTGCCAACGGAACAGAGCGGAGGTGGGCTACTGACACGGCCTTTGCCCTAACACGGTGGGCCATGACTCAACCTTGCAAGGAGAGGCCGGCTGCCCTGTACACCCAGGCGATACAATCTGCTACCCAAAGGGACAACGTATGCTTGGAGACAGGCAACCCCAGTTTATTAGGGTCAAAAGATACGAAGAGCTGAGCAGCCCTTCGATGCCCCTGCGTACGGTCTATGAAAAAGGACAACGCCCTTCTACAGTCCAGGGTATGCAGGACTGTTTCAGCCCAGCTGACATGCGGCCTGGGGAAGAATGTTGGAAGAACCACCTCCTGATTGAGGTGGAAGGAGGAGACAACCTTCGGAAGGAACTTAGGGTGAGTCAGCAAGACCACCCTGTTCTTATAAAACCGTGTGTAAGGTCTATCAGAAACCAGAGCTTGTAGTTCACTCACACGCCTGGCCGAGGTAAGAGCCACTAAGAACGTCTTCCAGGAAAGGAAGCGTAAATGACAGGTAGCCATCGGCTCGAACGGTGGGCAAGTAAGTTGCTGCAAGACCACATTCAAATCCCACTCAGTGGCTGGTGGACGGATTGGAGGCTTGAGCAAAAGCAGGCCTCTGAGGAAGCAGGACACCAAGGGGTGGCCCGACAGAGATTGGCCCTCTACCTGTGAGTGGTTTGCTGATAGAGCACTGAGGTGGACCCGAACAGAGTTGGATTTAAGGCCTAGGTCCGAGAGGTGGAGCAGGTACTGCAGCACCACTGGAACCAGGCACGAAAAAGGATCTCCTGGCGCTGAGCACACCAGGTGGAGAACCACGCCACTTGAGGGCATAAGATTTCTGGGTGGATTGCCTCCTAGAGGCCAAAACCACCTCTTCCACCTCCTAGAACTACCCTTTCAGCAGCCAGGCCATCAGATTGAGGGATTTGAGGTTGGGGTGCAGGAGAGATCCCTGGTCCTGAGACAGGAGATCGTGATGCACCCCCAGAGGGAGTGGAGTGTCCACCGCCAACTGCAGGAGGAGTGGAAACCACGGCTGCCTCGGCCATCTGCGGGCTACCAGAATCACCGAGGCCTTGTTCTGAAGAACCTTGAACAAGGTTCAGGCCACTAGAGGCGTGGGAGGAAATGCATACAGTAGGCCCATAGACCAAGAGATTAGAAACACATCTGCTGCTATTCGCAGAAGATGCGGTGTCTGGAACAGAACCTGGGTAGCTGACGGTTCAGTGGACTCGCAAAGAGATCGATGGTTGGAAGATCCCATCTTAGAAAGATCCCTTGGACCACCAGAGGATTCAACTGCCATTCGTGAGGCTGTAGAATCCTGCTCAACCTGTCTGCCAGGCAATTTTCCTGGCCAGGCAGATAAACTGCTTTGAGAAACATGTTGTGTTTGATTGCCAAGGAGCACAGGGCCTGTGCCCCCTTGCTTGTTCACGTAGAACATTGCCACTTGATTTTCTGTCTGAACTAAGACAGACTGGTGAGAGAGGACATGAGAGAAAGTCTGTAGAGCTAAGCGGATAGCTCGCAACTCCAATAGATTGATCTGCTGTGTGGACTCCCCAGGAGACCAGA
This sequence comes from Ichthyophis bannanicus, assembly GCA_033557465.1. NCBI lineage: Eukaryota > Metazoa > Chordata > Amphibia > Gymnophiona > Ichthyophiidae > Ichthyophis > Ichthyophis bannanicus. The sequence continues at coordinate 463,664,675 of CM066033.1, read as the reverse complement.
GGCCCTGAGTGCAAGCCCCCTGACAATGTGCACCCCAGCCCTGAAGAGAAGCATCGGTTGTCAGCACCTCTGTGTGGGGAGGTGCCTGAAAAGGCACCCCATGGACCAGATATGGGAGATGCAGCCACCACCATAGGGAGGCTGTCAGGAGTTTGGACACCCTTATCTTGTCTTTCAAGTCGCCTGTGGCTTGCACCCACTGAGCTCTGAGGCACCACTGAGCAGGTCGCATGTGCAGGCGGGCATTTGGAGTTACATGGACCGGGGATGCCATGTGGCCCAAAAGCCTTAGGAAATTTCTGGTGGAGACCAGAGAACCACTCTGGAACAGATTGGCCAATGCTATCAGTCTGTGGGCCCTGTGCTCGGGCAAATAAGCCTTCGCCTGGAGGGTATCCAATCTTGCCCCTATGAACTCCATGTTCTGTGAGGGGAGCAAAGTGGAATTTGCGAAGTTTACCACGAAGCCTAGATGCTGAAGAAGAGAAACAGTGCGAAAGTTGGCCTGGGCAGTCGTCCAGGTATGGAAAGACAAGGTTGCCCTGGTTTCTGAGATAGGCCGCCACCACCACCAGGCACTTCGTGAAAACCCTGGGGGTGGAGGTGAGGCCAAATGGAAGTACTCTGTATTGAAAATGATTTCCTCCCACTACAAATCTGAGATATTGTCTGTGGTCTGGATGAAAGAGGATGTGAGTATAAGCATCCTTTAGGTCTAAGGAGCATAGCCAATCTCCCTGCTGGAGGTAGGGCAGCAGAATCCCAAGGGTAAGCATCTTGAACTTCTCCCTCTCCAGGAACTTGTTGAGATTTCGCAAGTCTAGGATGGGCCTGAGGCCTCCTGTCCTTTTTGGTACCAGAAAGTACCTTGAATAGAAGCCTTGGCCTCTCAGGTGGTGAGGCACCGGTTCAACCGCCTGCTCCCTTAGAAGACTTGCCAACTCCTGAAGGAAGAGGTTCCTGTGAAGAGGGAGGCTTGGAGGCTCCCCTGGAAAATAGGAGGGGGGTAACTGGTTGAAATGGAGCAAATAGCCATTTTGGACTATGCGCAGCACCCAGGTATCCCCTGTTATGGCTGATCACCCGTGGGCATACAGTGTCAGCTGGCCTCCTGTGCTGAGAGGAGCCAGCTGAGGAGGAGAGGCTATGCAATGGGAGTCAAGACCCTGCTCCCTGCTGAGCAGGAGCCGGAGCTGGTGGCTTGGGGGTTTTCTGCCTACGGGGCCCATGTCCCTGCCCCTTGGCCTGCTGACCCTGATGGGGAGCTGCAGAGGCCTGAAAATGAGGGTAGGATTTGTAGGCAGTAGCCTTCCTTGGGTAAAAGGGCTTTTTCCCCGAGCCCTTCTTCTTCTGAGAAGGGGCAGAAGTTTTCCTGGACAGCCTTGTCCTGGTGAGAGTCTCAGACTCGAGTTCTGCAGCCTTTTCATCCATGGGTTTGCCAAAACGTTTCTCACCTCAGCAGGGGTCATCGACCAACTTGTGCTGTACCCATGGCTCGAGATCCGATGACTGTAGCCAGGCCTGACAGCATGCACCGATGCCGGCCAAGGCTACTCGGGCCGAAGCCTCAAAGCCATCAAAGGCTGCTCGAGAGATAAACATTGAGCAGTCTCAAATCCCAGATGACAAAGACTTAAACCTCTGCAAAGGTTCCTCGGAGAGACCAGCTGAGAACCCGGCAATCTCCTTTACCAGGTCCTGAAGGTACATGCCCATGTACAGCTGGTAAGACTGGACACGGCACGCCAGCATAGAGCCCTGGAAGCACTTTCTACCAAGGGCATCCAGGTTCCGGGCCTCCTGTCCGGGGGGCACCGAGGAGTGCATCTTCTGACTCTTCAGACGATGCATGGCCGATTCCACAACCATGGAGTGGTGCGGTAACTGTGCCTTCTGGAACCCAGGGCTCTTAAGGACTCAATAAATGGAATCGACCCGTTTGCTGAGAACCAGCGCCGAGGCCGGTGCCTCCCACATGCAGAAGAGCAGCCGTTCCAGCATCGGAGGAACCGGTACAGTAAAGGCCTTCTTAGGCGGAAAGTCATATTGGAGGGCCTCGAGCTCTTCGGCTCGAGGCTCCTCCTCGGGATCCGCAGGGAAGGCCAAGGCTTTGGCCATGTCCTGCACGATGTCTGAGAACCGGGTATCCTCCGGTGGGGACCGTCTCCGAGGCTCGGACTCCGGTGAGTCCGATGGGATGCACCGGGTCCGGAAAGTATCCGGGGACTTCTCGTCCTCTGTCTCCCACCCCGACCCCTCCGAGGAAGAATCGAGCGGCTCCGGCCGGGCGGGCACCGATGCCATCCGCCCCGACGCCAAGGTCACCGGCGTCGACGACCTCGGCCCCGAGCAGGAGGCTGAGGGGGACCTTGGCCGAGGATCAACTCGAGACCGCATGGACTCGAGGATCGGCTCGGCCTTCGGGGTCGACTTGGACATCGAGGTCCCGGTGGTCAGGGCAGATGCATCGGTCAAACCGGCGATCAGTACCCGCTGCTGCTCCATGAAGGCAGCCAAGCTGCTCTCCAAGGCCATCAACCTGAGACTCAGCTCAGGAGACTCAGCAGCCCCCGACTCGGGCCCCGACGGTGTTGGGCCTGACGTCTGCTCCTCCGGAGGGGAGTCTACGAGGACAACAGCACTCACGTGACTCAGGGACTCCGGCTCCACTCGAGGCAACTTGGCAGGCCTCTCCGACTCCGAGGACCCAGGACGGTGGTCGGGGCTAAGCAACCTGGCCCTCAAGCCAAGAGCGTCCACCGACCCCGCCCTCGCAGGTTTCTTCTTCCTTCTGTGTTCCCTCGAAGGAGACCCCCTTTCAGAGGAGCCTCGACGGTGCTCGGGGTCGGACTCCCGAGATGTCGTGGCCTCTGACGAAGTCCGGGTCCGGGTCCGGGTCCGACCGGACGCGGATTCAGAAAAGAGTCGTTCACGCTGATGTTGACAGCTCCTCAGCGCCTTAGAGGACATTTTGCCGCATGGGACACAGACCACCGGGTCATGGACGGGCCCGAGGCACCGGAGGCAGCAGTCATGTGTGTCGGTGAGAGACATCAGTTTCTTACACCGATCACACTTCTTGAACCCGCTGGCAGCCATCAGGGAAAAAGGGCCCCTGCAAGGTCAAAAGACCGGACTGCCAGTGAAAAAGAGAAAAAAAAAAAAAGCGGGAACGCTAGTCACGAAGTACAAAAACCGAAAAACTTAGATCCGGGCTCGATACCGGTGTACCGGGCACAGGCGGGAAGGGGAACCGGCGTCGAACCGGGCAAAAAACCACAAATCCACGCAAGAAAATAAACTTTTTACCGGGTGACAACGACACACGTCCGTCGGACTTCGCAGAAAAAAGAAGACTGAGCAAGATGGCATCCTTGGGCGGGAAGGGGACCGCGCATGCGTGCTGCATTCCCAAAGGCTTTCTTTGAAAGCTGGGGAAATGCTCTGCACGAGGGCTCCGTCGGTGCCGACGTCACCCATATGTGAGGACTGACTTCCTGCTTGGTCCTGGCGAAAGTGGCAGATACGATGGTATGGGGAATCAGGGGGGCTCTAAGTTTATACCTTTGGTGGATACCCCCGAATTTCCACCAGGAGATCAAGATTTAACCTTTAGTAGATGGGCTTCAAAGGGGTTGAAGACTGTTGGTCAATTTAAGGAGGGGGGAAGATAGGTGGATTTCGAAGAATGAATACAGGCTACCAAATGAAGATAGATATAGGTATGTACAAGCGCTCCACTTCTGTCAGAAGATGGAGAAGAGAGGCACAGGGGCTAAAGGGGACAAAATTGATGGATTCTTTGGAGGCCGGGAGATTAAAGGTTTAATCTCCAAACTATATAGGGCAATGGAGGTAGGGGGCTGTGGCGAATGGGCACATTGGAAGGCATGGGAAAGGGATCTAAATAAGAGTTGAGATGAGGAGTAGTGGCTGTAAAGGCCTATTTAGGGGGGTGGTGGCAAGCAATATTTTGGAGCACAACTATAAAATGCTCTACAGGTGGTACTTGACTCCCCAAAGGCTACAAAAATGGCAAGGGGGAAATGCATCATGTTGGAGAGATTGTGGAGAGAGGCGGTCATTTCTTCATATCTGGTGGGGTTGCATTAGAGTTAACTCTGTGGAAAATAGTAGAGGAAAGGATGAACGAGATAGTGGGGGAGGAAGTAAACTTAGGTCCCTGTTTAGCCTTGTTAAACGTAGGGGGTGGAGTAGGGTCAGCTGAGGCTTATGGGTGGTGCAGAGTTGTATGTGTGGCTAATAGGCAATTGATTGCTAGGCAATGGAAAATGGTGTTAGTACCTTCGCTCATGGCTGTAGAGAATAGAGTAGAACACCTATACTTGATGTATCGACTCACAGCCCTGCGACAGAGGAGACTATTAGGCTTTCAGAAAATCTGGGCATCATACTGTGCTTGGCGAGAGGGGCACACAATCCCGGATAAGGGAGATCAAGAGGGGAATCGGGCTGTGAGGGTTTGCCCGGATGGACCTTGGATTAGGATAAGGTCTGACTAAGTGAGATGGATAAGGGTGAGGCAAAGAAGGGTGGGGGTGGGAGAGGAAATATGGAGAGATGTATTATGTGAGTATTATTTTTGTTAATCCTGTTTCTACTCCAGTGAATGTGTGGTTTGCTACACTCTTAAGAACTGTATTTCATTTGAAGGTGGTTTTGACTGGAGGGGTAGCTAGACTCCGACTGTTGCTCTATGAGGAAGGAGGTTGAGGGAGGGGGGGCTGAGCGAGGAGGACATTGGGGTCTAGAGAAATTGATACCCTGTTTTGTACGAAACTCTGTTTATTGTGATCTCAAAAAAAAAAAGAGAAAAAAAAAAGCTTCAGGAGAACAAGGTATATTAAACGTATTAGGTACAATTTTATTAGTATAAGTATCCATAGCAACCCATAGTAAGTAAAGAACTTAAAGATCTAAACACAAGTTTAAAACTAAGATGCAGACAGCAGTCCAGCAGCAAGATGGGGGCTTTACAGTCTATTGCATTGAGTGTCACATGTATGATTTTCTCCCAGCTGGTGAGAGGTCTTACGTATGCACTAGGTGCAAGGAGCTCTTTGCTCTCAGGGAATGAGTCCATTCTCTAGAGGCTAGAGTAGCAGACTTGGAAGACTTAATTGTAAGGGTGGGGTCCTTTTTCCCTTCCTAGCACTTATATCACTTACCCTGGGACGTCCGTTAATGTGCGAGTGTGTGTGTGTGTGTGTTTGTTCCCCTGGGATCCCTGACAGAGAAGGTAAGGTAATTCCTCGACCCAGAGGATTAACGGATGTCCCAGGGTAAGTGATATAAGTGCTGGGAAGGAAAAAGGACCCTACCCTTACAATAAGAAAGACAGAGAGGTACATAGACAGACCTAAGATATAGTCCTGAAATCCCACCTCCGGTCTGGCACCATCCCTGTCGCCATGGAGGAGAGAGGTCACGTGACAAGAAAGCATCACCCTGGTGTAGCAGGAAGTGATCCTGTAACTAGGACCTGTCCTCCAGGTGATGTAAAATCCTCTCACACTGAGGAAATTTCTCCAGGGCCATGTGCCCATGAGGGAAGGGTTAGGACAGCCGTTATAGTTGGTGATTCGATCATTAGGCATATAGATAGCTGGGTGGCCGGTTTACGTGAGGATCGCCTGGTAACATGCCTGCCTGGTGCGAAGGTAGCGGACCTCACGCACCACCTACATAAGGTCTTAGATAGTGCTGGGGAGGAGTCTGCTGTCTTGGTACAGGTCGGTACCAATGACCTAGGAAAATGTGGTAGGGAGGTTCTGGAGGCTAAATTTAGGCTTTTAGGTAGGAAGTTGAAATCCAGAACTTCCAGGGAAGCGTTTTCCAAAATGCTTCCCGTTCCACGCACAGGACCCAAAAGGCAGGCAGAGCTCCGGAATCTCAATACGTGGATAAGACTATGGTGCAAGGATGAGGGTTTTGGATTTGATAGGAACTGGGGAACATTCTGGGGAAAGGAGGGGCTCTTCCGAAGGGATGGGCTTCACCTTAACCGGGATGGAACAAGGATGCTGGCATTAACCTTTAAAAAGGAGATAGAGCAGCTTTTAAACTAGATAATAGGGGAAAGCCGACAGTCGCACAAGAGTGCATGGTTCGGAAGAATGTATCCTTGAAGGTTACTACCAAAAGAAGAGAGGTTCTAAAAAAGAGTAAAGTAGCCCAAATGCCCTCGAGTATGGAGCAGAAAGAGCTTAAAGATCCCAAATTACCCATGCCTACCAATAGCCAAATTAATATGAAAAAAATACAGTCTCTAAAATGCTTGTATGCAAATACTAGAAGTCTAAAAAATAAGATGGGAGAGTTAGAATATATAGCACAAAATGAGAGATTAGATATGATTGGAACCTCTGAGACATGGTGGAAGGAGGACAACCAGTGGAACACTGTGATACCTGGGCACAAACTATATCGTAATGACAGAGCTGATCAAATTGGTAGAGGAGTTGCGCTCTATGTTAGAGAGGGCATTGTGTCAGAAAGGATTAAAATTTTGCAGGAAACAAAATTTGCTGTAGAATCTCTATGGATTGAAATTCCATGTAAAAAGGGGAAGGCGATGGCAGTGGAGGTGTACTATCGACCGCCTGGCCAGAATGAACAAATGGATGATGAAATGCTCAAAGAAAGCAAGGAAGCTAACAAAAGTTACAGCACAGTAATAATAATGGGTGATTTCAATTACCACGGTATCGACTGGGTCAGTGTCACTGCAGGACATGCTAGGGAGATAAAGTTCCTAGATGAAATAAATGACTGCTTCTTGGAGAAGCTGGTTCATGAACCGAACAGAGGGGAAGCCATAATGGACCTAGTCCTTAGTGGAACACCGGATATGGTGCAAGCGATAAGGTTGTTGGGGACACTTGGCAATAGTGATCATAGCATGATTGCGTTTGATTTAATTAGTGGACGAGGGTAGTAAGGAAATCCACAGTACTACCTTTTAACTTTAGAAAGGGAGACTATGATAAAATGAGGAAAATAGTTAAGAAAAAACTAAAAGGAGCAGTTGCAAAGGTTAAAGACTTACATCAAACTTGGGTGTTGTTGAAAAATACTATCTTGGAAGCCCAGACCAGCTGTATTCCACGCTTTAAGAAAAGTGGAAGGAAGTCCAAAAAACTGCCAGCATGGTTTAAAGGTGAGGTCAGAGAGGCTGTTGCCAAAAAAGTATCTTTCAGGAAATGGAAAAAAGAGACAAACGACGAAACCTGGAAACAGCACAAGCAATGGCAAGTTAAATGCAAGGCATTGATAAAGCAGGCAAAGGGAAAATTTGAGAAGAAGCTTGCTGCAGAAGTAAAAACGCGTAATAAAGACTTTTTCAAGTACATTCGTAGCGAAAACCTGTGAGAGAGCCAGTTGGTCCATTAGATGATAGAAGGGTTAAAGGGGCACTAAAAGGCGACAAGGCGATAGCAGAGACTGAATGAATTCTTTGCTTCAGTCTTTAATGAGGAAGATGTAGCGATGTTACCAATGACTGAAGTGGTATTTAAAGGTGCGGAAGAATTGAAGGCAATATCAATACATTGGGAAGATGTATTACAACTATTAGATAAAATGAAGAGTAGCAAATCACCTGGGCCGGATGATATACATCCAAGGGTATTGAAAGAACTGAAATGTGAGATTGCAGACCTGCTATTAGTAATCAGTGAACTATCATTAAAATCATCTGTAATACTTGAAGACTGGAAGATGGTGAACGTAACACCAATTTTTAAAAAGGGTTCCAGGGGTGATCCGAAAAACTACAGACCAGTCAGCCTGACGTCAGTACCGGGAAAAATGGTAGAAACCATCATAAAGAACAAAATTGCTGAACATATAGATAGTCATGGCTTAATGGGAGACAGCCAACATGGCTTTAGACAAGGAAGATCTTATCTTACTAATCTGTTATGTTTTTTTGAAGGTGTGAATAAACAGGTAGACAAAGGTGAGTCGGTTGATATAGTGTATTTGGACTTTTACAAAGCCTTTGACAAGGTCGCTCATCAGAGACTTTTGGCAAAACTAAAGAGTCATGGGATAGGAGGCAGTGTACTATTGTGGATCAGGAACTGGTTAAAAGATACAAAGCAGAGGGTAGGGCTAAATGGCCAAGTTTCCCAATGGAGAAAGTTAAATAGTGGTGTACCCCAGGGATCTGTGCTGGGTCCGCTGCTTTTTGACATATTCATAAATGACCTGGAAAAGGGAATAACGAGCGAGGTTATCAAAATTGCAGATGACACAAAACTATTTAAAGTTCTAAAACCCAAGAGGACAGTGGAAAATTGCAAGAGGATCTTGATAAATTGGAAGACTGGGCATCCAAATGGCAGATGAAATTTAATGTGGACATGTACAAAGTTAAGCACCTAGGGAAGAACAACCCAAACTATGGTTACATGATGCATAGTTCCCCATTAGGAACCACCACCCAAGAAAAAGATTTAGGCATCATTGTGGATAACATGTTAAAACCCTCGGCCCAGTGTGCAGCGGCGGCCAAGAGAGCAAATAGAATGCTGGGTATCATAAGGAAAGGAATGGAAAATAAAACAAAGGATATTATAATGCCTCTATAGCGTTCCATGGTGAGACCGCACCTTGAATATTGTGTGCAATTCTGGTCGCCGTATCTTAAAATGGATATAGTGTTATTAGAAAAGGTTCAGAGAAGAGCCACCAAAATGGTAAAGGGGATGGAAGGATACCCCTATGAAGAAAGGCTAAAAAGGTTAGAGCTCTTTTATTTATTTATTTATTTATTACAGGCTCTTATATACCGCTCTATTCAGAATCTGGAAAAGAGACAGCTGAGGGGAGATATGATAGAAGTCTATAAATTAGTGAACGGAGTGGAACGGGTAAATGCAGATCGACTGCTTACGTTATCAGAATATAGAAAGACTAGGGGACATGCAATGAAGCTACAGGGTAAACTATTTAAGACTAATAAAAGAAGGGGGGGCGGAGCCTGATGTCCAGCGGGTAGGACGCTTTGCGTTGAAGCTCCCGAGAGGCCTACTTAGAATCCTGACTTAATACCTATACAAATTTACTATTTCGCTCCGAGCTGACCGGGGCACCTCGGGGGGGATGGCGGCCCATAAACCAGCGCGCTTGGACTTCGGGTCTCCTTCTTCTTCTCACGGAAAACGCTCCAAAACAGAGGTGTCCTCCCCACAGAAGATGGTTCCATTTCGTGAAAACCCCGAAATGCACCTGGAGATTTTGGAGGAAATCCGCGGCGTGAAGGAATTGGTGCAGTCCAATGGAGAAGCGCTTCGAGCCATGCGAGAAGACTTTGGAGTGCTCCAGGACCGACTTGAAAGTCTTTCATTACGGCAGGACAACATGGCGGGGGTCCTCGACTCGCACGAGGTGCGCTTGGGCAATCTGGACAAGGCTGAGCGCCAGATACAGAATCTTCAAAAGGAGTTAGAAGATAGCAATAATCGAGCCCGTCGCAACAATGTGAGGCTCCTCGGAATACCGGAGGGGGTGGAAGCAGGAGATATAAGAGAATTCTTGCTCAAAACTCTTCCCTCCTTGCTGAAGATCACTTTTCACAGAGAACTGGAAATCGATCGAGCACACCGTGTTCCTGCCCACATGGCGCTCAACCGCACGACCCCCCGGCCTATTATCTTTAGCTTGTTACGATATCAACAAGTGGAACAAATTTTACATGCTGCCCGAGCGAATCCTCATTTGGAATTTGAAGGCCGTAAGGTCTCCTTCTTTCCTGATTTGGCAAAGCCTACCGTTGACCGTCGGAAGAAACTCCTTGCTTTTCGCCCTCGACTTCAACAGCTACAGGCTCGCTTTGGCCTGTTGTATCCAGCGAAGCTTCGAGTGACTCTCCACAACCAAACCAGGACGTTCGAAGATCCTGATCTACTATCAACATTTTTGGACTCCAAAGAAGCAGAGCAGATGCGCTAATCCCAAATCTTGGACTCTTATCTGCCGGCTCTATCCGCCATTTTGAAGGGCCCGATGCGGCGGTCATAGCCAAGCACAGAAATAGCCTGGACTTTCTTTCTTTCTCTATATGACTTTTGTTTTTTGGTCTCCTATCCCTTCATGATGTGTGCCTCGGTCGGATTCGGAGCACGCACAGTCCTACAGGTTATGTGTTTTTTCAATTTCGGCCTTCTCTGGGGTTTCTCCCCGCAGACACATGGTCGCCAGTAATTTTGGGGTTTTGCTTCTCCTCTACTGTACTGCGGTTTTCTTTGTTAATGTGGGGCGCTTCATTGTATTATATTAGCTTATTTTTCCTATGTCATGTGTACAGCCAGATACAGTCAGTTTGAGGGACATAGTGAAATTATGTGTGTTATCATGCTCAGAATTTTAACTTTTCTGAATGGCCTTATGTAAATCTTATCATTCACCGTCAAAGGCATTAATGGTCCACTCAAAGGAAAGAAAATCCTTAGCTATCTTAGCCATGAGCATGTTGATTTAGTGTTTCTTCAGGAAACGTATTTAAACTCTGCTGAAACACTGAAACTCAATGCTAAGCCTCACATGGTAGCTGCCTATTCTCCCACCGTTTCCAAATGGTACGGGATAGCCATTCTGGTTAAGAAGTCTTTGCACGTTACTGTACCTGATATTAGCGCTGACAAGGAGGGTAGATGGGCCCGTGTGCACCTTGAGGTTGGAGATAGTGCATTCACGTGTATTTGCATTATGCCCCGAATGTGGACAACCCTGCTTACTATGCAAGTATTGCGCAGTTGGCCTTGGCCTCTGCCAATGCTCCATTAATACTTGGTGGCGATTTTACTCAAGTGTTCCCTCAATCTTTTCTTCTCAAACACGGTGCTCGTTGGTTGGAAGTTCCAGTACCGAGTAGACCTGTGTGGCTAGATAGAAGCGGGCCTTTACAAACCGAGTCCTCTTACCTTTCTCCCTGGTATGACTCTCCCATCAGACTCCCACTATCCACTAATGCTTTTAGACACTTTAGGTGCCTTCATACTCTTATGCAATCTTTAGACTCCCGATTCTGGTCAGTGCGACTTCAGCATCGCCTTCGGAGCACTAGAGTACTCCCGCCATCGGCATTCTCTACATAAGGTTGATTGGAGACTCTCCGATCTCTCGGTAGTTCACCGGGTGTAGCATCCAATTTTACTAAACCTTATGTAATGCTATAACTAGAAATACCCCTATTGCGCAGAAAGTATGGGAGAGAGAATTGCATGTGACTTTGACCTCGGAGCAATGGAGCCTTATCTGGAGTAGAGGGACACGGGTTTCCGATCCGCCTCACTCACTCCGACCCTCTTCTTTCTAGCCCACCGGTGTTTTTACACTTCTTACAGATTAAGACAAACGGAACACTACTCAGGGCAATGGTTGCTGGACACGTCCTGCGGCCATTGGTTCATTGTCTCATGTTATGCATGAATATCCCGCACCACAGTATTACTGGCGTCGGGTCTGGGGTCGTATTTCGTCTATCTCGCACTCTCAGGAGCCCCTTTCTTGGAGGATAGTGGGACTTCGCCCTGTTGCGGGGATCCCCTCTCTCCCAAAAATGGCTTATCTCCTTTCGAACTTTATGCTTGGCATTGCTATTTCCCTAATTAAGTATACTGGAAAATTAGCTCCCATCTGAGCCCCAATGAATGGTGGAATCATGCCTGTCTTTACAGTAAATATGAACAAATACCTCGTCTGTTCGCTTCCTCTGTTCAGACTCCTTCTCATTGGTCTCAATGGAAGATGCTCAATGACTATGTACATTTTGCTAAATGCTCTCATCTGACTGTCTAACTTTGTATATATCTCTGTCCCATGATCATGCTGTATTGTAGATACTCTTTTGATCGTTTGATGTATAATCACTGTTAATTGGAAGCGCTCACACGCTGATATAATCGGGTAGAGAAGAAGCATCGGGGTGGGGGGTAATGGGTTTACTTTTCCTTATTGTATACTCGTTTTGTCTCTTTTGGTGTGTTGTTTCTTTTGTTTGTTGCAAAATGAAAATAAAAGTTTAAAAAAAAAAAAAAAAAAAGACTAATAAAAGAAAATATTTTTACACTCAACGTGTAATCAAACTCTGGAATTTGTTACCGGAGGATGTAGTAGGGGCTGTTAGTGTAGCTGGGTTTAAAAAAGGTTTGGACAAGTTCCTGGAGGAAAGGTCCATAAACCATTATTAAGAAGGGACCCAGGATATCAATGCTTGACCCAACACAAGCATTGTGGAACCTGTGTTTTTTGGGGAAACTGCTAGGTACGTATGACCTAGACTGGCCACTGTTGGAAACAGGATACTGGGCTAGATGGACCTTGGCCTGACCCGGTATGGCATATCTTATATTCTAATATTCTTAGGTAGAAAAGGTGGCAGCAAAAGCTAGAAGGGAGAGGAATGGCCAGCAGAAGAAAGGGGGTGATAGTGCTCTGAATAAGTCTTTGGTGTGACCTCATTTGGAGTATTATGTGCAATTCTGGAGACCGCACCTTCAAAAGGATATAAACAGGCTGGAGTCAGTATAGAGGGTGGCTACTAAAATGGTTAGTGGTCTTCATTATAAAGCATATGAGGACAGACTTAAGATTCTTAATATGTACACCTTAGAGGAAAGGCGGGATAGAGGTGATATGATTGTTATGTTTAAATATCTCTGTGGCATAAATGCACAGGAGGAGAGCCTCTTTCGATCAAAAGCAAGCTCTGCTACAAGGGGACAAGGGATGATGGTTGAAGGGGATAGATTCAGGAGTGATATGCAGAAATATTTCTTTACGGAAAGAGTGGTGGATCCATGGAATTGTCTCCCAGTGAAGGTGGTAGAGATGAGGACAGTATCTGAATTCAAAGAAGCATGGGACAAACACAGAGAATCTCTAAAGGAAAAAAGGGGACTGTTGTAGTGGTTGATATGGAAGGACTAGATAGGCCATGTGGTCTTTTTCTGTCGTCATGTACCAGTGGGTTTGGGCGGTGGGTGGCTCGGAGAGTGGGCCATGTATCAGATGAGCGGGGTGTTCTTCTGAAATATGTAAAATTGTGTGAAAAATGCGTTTTGAGTGGGAAGGATGTGTTTACCTTTCTTCAGTTGCAGAATTATGTGAGTCTGCTGCCTAAGGAGAGTTTGCAGAAGAAATTGGAGAATAATCTACAATATTTATAGGGCTGGAAGAGAAGAACTGGAAATTGACTGTTTTGAGAGTGCATAAGATAATTTGGAGGGAACTGCCTAAATCTACTTTTGATAGTTTGATGGCTAAGTGGCAAGAGGAATTGGGTGATGGAATGCAAGGGGTTAATGTCTGTGCCAGTTTGGCAAGGATCCCTGGGTTGGTGTGTTGTACTAGACTTAGGGAATGCCAATATAAGATGTTGCATCAAGTCTATTTTTCAGGCTTTTTGGGTTGAGTTGGTACCCTCTGCAGAGTGTTTGGGGGTGCAGTAGGGACCATGGGGCACATGATGTGGGTATGTCCAAAGACTGGGGACTTTAGGAAGAGGGTTTTGGGGTATATTCAGGAAATCTTAGGCAGGCAATTAGGGGGGCCCCAGGGCGGTGTTGTTTGATGTCCCAAAGGCTTTTGGAATCAAGGGACGGTTCAAGATCCTATGGGCAAGGCTGTACTGGTGGGGAAAAAAGTGCTCATGCAATACTTGCTGTCCCCAGAGAGGCCTTCATATTGGCATTGGCGCAATGCTGTCCATGAGCTGATGGTGTTGGAGCAAATGCATGTTACATAGTAACATAGCAAATGATGGCAGATAAAGGCCAGCATGGTCCATCCAGTCTGCCCAGCAAAACGGTAAGAGTAGATGCACCTGTCGCTCTGTGCAGGCCACCTTCCCCATGTCTTTGTTTAGGGGTGGACCCACCACTCCATGTAGGACACCCCTATTTGTTGAGAAGTTAGATGGCTCAGTTTCTTTTGTTTTTATGCTGTTGCTAAAGGGATCCGCTGTGCTTGTCCCATGCTGTTTTGAATTCCATCACCGTGTTTGCCCCCACCAGTTCCATTAGGAGAGCATTCCAAGCATCCACCACCCTTCCAGTGAAAAAATATTTCCTGACATTGCCTTTCAATTTTCCACCTTGCAGCTTCATGTTATGCCCTCTAGTTTTGCAGCTTCCCCGTCTTTGGAAGAGGTTTGTTTGTTCATCGTTCCTCTAAGTATTTAAAGGTCTGAATCATATCTCCCCTGTCACTCCTCTCCTCCAAAGTGTACATATTTAGGTCTTCAAGTCTCTTCTCATAAGGTTTCTTACGCAGGCTCCAAATCATTGTGGTCGCCTTCCTCTGAACAGTTTCCAGTCTTTTTACATCTTTTGCAAGATATGGTCTCCAAAGCTGAACACAGTGTTCCAAGTGAGGCCTCACCAGCGACCTGTACAGTGGCATAAGTACCTCTTCCTTTCTGCTGGTAATCCCTCTTTGTATGCAGCCCAACAATCCTCCTGGCTTTTGCCACCGCCTTGTCGCACTGTTTTGCCACCTTGAGATCATAAGAGATAATCACACCAAGGTCTTTCTCCTGAACCATGCACACCAACCTCTCGCCCCCTACTGCGTACATTTCCCTTGGATTTCTGCTACCCAAGTGCATGACACTGCATTTTTTTTCGCATTAAATCATAATTGCCAAGCATTAGACCATTCTTCCAGCTTTTGTAGATCTTTCCTCATGTTATCCACTCCCTCAGGGGAGTCCACTCTGTTGCAAATTTTTGTGTCATCTGCAAAAAGACAGACTTTTCCATTCAGTCCTTCAGCAAAATAACTCACAAATACATTAAACAGTACTGGGCCCAGGACCGAACCCTGGGGCACCCCGCTAATCACCTTCCTTTCATCCGAGTAAGCTCCATGTATCATCACCTTCTGTCATCTGTCGGTCAACCAATTTCTAATCCAATTTACCATCTTGGACCCATCCCCAAGCTACTGAGTTTATTGACAAGCCTCCTATGAGGAACAGTATCAAAGGCTTTGCTGAAATCCAGGTAGATGACATCCATCGCATGCCCCTGATCTAGTTCCTTGGTCACCCAGTCAAAGAACTCAATCAGATTTGTTTGGCAAGACCTTCCTTCAGTAAAACCATGTTGCCTCGGATCTTGCAACCTCTTGGTTTTGAGAAAGTTCACTATTCGCTCTTTCAGGAGCACCTCCATTACTTTTCCCGCCACCGAGGTAAGGTTCACGGGTCTGTAGTTTGACACTTCTTCCCTGTCACCACTTTTGTGTAGAGGTACAACATCAGCCATTCTCCAGTCCTGAGGAACCTCTCCTGTTTCCTAGGATCTGTTGAATACATCCTTTAACGGCCCTGCAAGAACCTCTCTGAGCTCTTTCAGTATCCTGGGATATATCCCATCCGGTCCCATAGCTTTGTCCACTTTCAGTTTAGCAAGTTGTTCCAACACCTCATCTTCTGTGAATGGTGTGGTATCTAATTCATTCCCATTTTTATATTTGGGAGTCACAGCTGGTCCATCTCCAGGATTTTCTTTAGTAAAAACAGAGCAGAAGTATTTGTTTAGCAATTTCGCTTTTTCTATGTCACTTTCCACGAGTCCTTTCCCAGCACTTCCGAGTCCTGCAATTCCAACTCTGATCTTCTTCCTGTCCCAAATATACCTGAAGAAAGTTTTGTCGCCACCCTTAACATCTTTAGCCATCTTTTCCTCTGCCTTTGATTTTGCTATCCTTATTTCTCTTTTTGACTCTTTGAGTTTGATCCTGTATTCATTTCTGTGTTCTTCTGTTTGCAAGCTTTTGAATTTTGCGAAAGGTGCTTTTTGCTTTTATTTGAGCAGACACTTCTTTGAAAAACCAAATAGGTTTCCTTCTCCTCTTGTTTTTATTTACTTTCCTTACATATTTATCTGTTGCCCCTTTTATTGCCACCTTTAGTTTAGCCCACTGCAATTCCACTTCCCTTATCTCCTTCCACCCTGTCATCTCCTCCTTTAGGTACTCCTTTAGGTACACTCAGTCAGTGTTTTTGAAGTTCAGGACTTTGAGCTTGCTATGTTTGGCCTGTACCTTGGCTTTTATCTCAAACCACACCGTGTGATGATCGCTGTTGCTCACAGGGGCACTCACGCAGACATTCGACATGCTATCACCATTGGTGAGCACTAAATCCAGCGTTGAGCTTTCCCTGGTTGGTTCCATGACCATTTGTCTAAGTAACGCATCTTGGAGAGCATCTACAATTTTTTTGCTTCTTTCCAGATGTGCAGAAGGAGTAATCCAATCCACATCAGGTAGATTAGTCACCCAAAATTATCACTTCCCCCTTTGTGGCTATCTTGGCAATATCTGTAATCAATTCATTATTTATCTCTTCAATTTGAGTTGGAGGTCTGTAGACTACAGCAGTATGGATGACAGTGCCATCTCCTCTTTCCAACGCAATCCAGAGGGCTTCTTCTTTTCCCCATGTCCCCTGCATTTCAGTAGCTTTAATATTGCTTTTGACATACAAGGCTACTCCTCCTCCTTTTCCATTTTCTCTGTCTCTTCTGAATAGATCATAGCCAGCTATGGCTATATCCCAATCATGCGATTCTTTAAACCATGTTTCTGTAATGGCCACAATGTCCAAATCCATTTCCACCATTAGGGCTTCCAGGTCTGGAACTTTGTTGGCTAAGCTTCAAGCATTTGTGCTCATTGCTTTTCAGCATTTACCTGGCTTGTGTGTATTTTGCATTGATTTTGTTCTGCCCACATCTTCCCACTTCTTTTTGATGTGTGGTTTAAAAGTGTGGCTGCTTCTGATGTTATTCTACTTTTGCAGGGTGTGGCGTTCAGATCTTGACCTTCCACATCTGTCACCCCCTTTTCTTAGTTTAAATGCATATCCACATACTGCCTGAATTTTTCACTTAGGATTCTTTTCCCTGCGACAGAGAGATGTAGTCCATCAGCACAGTATAGTCTCTTGTTGGTCCATCTGTTTCCCCAGTTGCCAATAAATCTGAATCCTTCTTGTTTGCACCAGGTCTGGAGCCATGTATTAAAGCTGTTACTGCGATGCAGCCTTTTTGTCCCCTTACAAAGAAGAGGTAGTACTTCTGAGAATGCAACCGTATTAACAATGGACTTGAGTTTCTCTCCCAGAGATTGGAAGTCCTTTTGGACTGTAGAGGCACTGTTTCTAGCCAGGTCATTTGTGCCCAAGTGGATAACATCAAGTTTAGAGTGTTCACTTTTTGCGCTAAGTACTTCAACAACTTGGTTTGTATTCCTGCTGGCTGTCGAGCCTGGTAGGCACATGACTGTGTTCCCAAGTTGGTGCCTCTGATGATGGAATCTCCAAGTATTAGTAGTTTTCTGTTTGGTGAGGTTTTCTTCATATTTGGTGCTTTAGCAGGATATTGGGCATTGTCTGACTCATTTAAGACCCTTCAGTTTCTTTGGATTGAGCATCCTCATTAGCCAAGGCAGAGAAGGCATTATGCAGGGATATCTCTTGATGTATAGGATGTCTCTGCGTTACAGGTCGCAATCTACCAGAACCCACTGTGATCCATTTGTTCCTGGGGTGTTTGATTCTTTGTGGAAGTGGTGGTGGACTTTGTTCAGTTTGTATCTTAGAAGAGTTGCGTTTCATTGCAGCCATTTCCTCCCTCAGTAGAGTCAGTGTGAGGGGTATGCCTCAGCATAAGGCTCATTTCATGATGGTGTGGGAGGGGTTCCTGTAGTCATTGCTGGCGCACAGTCCAATGATTAGTTGGGATGCATGTGATTGCAGGGGGGGTGCTTGTTTGGAGTAGGAGACTGCACTCAATGCCCATCGGGATGGGGAGGGTTTGGATTCATTTGAACCTTATGCTATGCCTTTCTCGGACCCATAACAGTCACTGGGCCCTGGGAGGAAGCTGAGATAGTGATTATGGGGTAGGGGAGTCGTTTGGTATAGTTGCAGGAGAGGTACTTGTTTTGCTCTTGAGAATGGGTTCTGCCCTGGAGCTGCCAACTGTTGGGTTTGGGGTTCCTGGGTTTGGGAAATGGAAGGTAGATGGGTGGGGGTGGGTAGTTGTGGGGGGGGAGAGAGATAACTATAAAAATGAATAACTGGTCTTCTATTCTAACCAGAATGTGCTGTTTGGATTTGCATTTTGTATTGGTTGGATGTTATTTGCATTGTGTTGGTGGAGCAATAAACAGATTGAAATATAAATCATCTGAGAGAGCCTGTGATTAAAGGGGAAGGGACACTACCTGCAGAGGCATTGTAAAGCAACTAGGGATAGATAGGTATCCGAACACAGGTGATTTTACCTTTTTTATTTTTTTTTTTTACTTCTCTTGGTTGGTAAGAAGAATAAAATCTTATTGTGATGTTGCGATATATCAAATGCTAACTAAATAAATAACTACAAAAAATCCTCTTAACTAAGGTTTTGCTACAGACTTCATAACTGTGCTTTCACAGAATTTTAGTTTATTGGTATTTATTTTGCTCTTTGTGTTGGTATTTATTGTTTTTCGAATCTGTAATTTGCTCATTTTA
Source organism: Ichthyophis bannanicus (assembly GCA_033557465.1). NCBI lineage: Eukaryota > Metazoa > Chordata > Amphibia > Gymnophiona > Ichthyophiidae > Ichthyophis > Ichthyophis bannanicus. The sequence goes on along the minus strand of CM066033.1, from coordinate 463,646,119 downwards.
TTTGTATTCTGGGTTGCTGTCCTACTTGCTGCTTTTTGCTTTTGTTCTGGTTTGCGCTGAATCTGCTCATCTTTCTGTGCCTCTCTCTCTCATCTTATTCACTATGAAAAAATTAACCCTTATCACTATCAGTAAGTTCTGGATCTTCCTTCTGATTGGCTGACTTTGTTTCCCTCCCATTTACCCCATGGTCAAAATTTCCTATATAACATTTCCCTGGCCCATTAACATTATTATTTCTAGGTGCACCCTGACCCACTGGAGCTTCCTTGCCTGTCTTACCATATCACCTCAGATCTGTAATTTCTCTTCCCCATCTATTCCCATGGCTCCACAAGACTTTCTTCTCTTGATGCCATCCCTACCCAATCTTTTTCCTTAATTCAAACAACTTCAAACTCCAAGTCCAAACCTTCAATTCCCTACTTTCTTCACTTCTTCAGCCACTTCAACATTTTGTTCTGTTCATTTAGCCATCTCCACTATCTCTGAAAGCACCCCACCCTCATTACAGTTGTGCCTCCTCTTCTCTTCATTTCCCTACTCCTTCCTTCATCTAAGGGATGCGGCTGAAAAGTGGCTCCTTAGGAAGGCCTCAACCTTATTTATTTATTTATTTGTTTAACTTGTTTTTTATATACTGTTTTTCTACAAGGCAAAATGGTTTACAATGAGCAGGAAATGAATGTTTACATAAAACGGTTGAAATTATGTACAAGTGAACTTTGATACAAAGTAAGTAAACAAATTTAAAACGAAATAAGCAAACAATTGACACAAGAATGCTTACATAAAACGTTTGAAACTATTTACATGGGGCTTAGATAATGCGTGATCATACTCTTGCACAATCTGTACATTGATCAAGAAGCAGCAGTTCGAACGGAACAAGGAGAAACAGAATGGTTTAAAAAAAGCAAAGGTGTAAGACAAGGCTGCATACTTTCCCCCTACCTGTTTAATTTATATGCAGAACAAATCATCAGAGAAGCAGGATTGTATGAAGACAACAGAGGTGTGAAGATTGGTGGAAGACTCATCAACAACCTTCGCTATGCTGATGATACCACATTACTGGTTGAAAGTGAAGATGATCTGAAACATTTGCTTCTCACAATCAAAGAACATAGTCTCAAAATGGGCCTGCACCTTAATGTAAAGAAGACAAACATCATGACAACTGGCATAATCAACAGGTTCATCGTTGAAGGAGAAGAAAGTGAAATCATGAACAACTTTAACCTACTTGGATCAACTATCAATAAAGAAGCAACAAGCAGTCAAGAAATCAGACAACGCATTGCTCTTGGCAGAATGGCTAAGAAAGACCTAGATAAGATTCTCAAGAGCAGAGATGTCTCTCTCCATACAAAGATTCGACTTGTTCAAGCCATGGTATTTTCAATAACATCATATGGATGTGAAAGTTGGACAGTGAAAAAGATAGACAGGAAGAAAATTGATGCCTTTGAATTATGGTGCTGGCGGCGAATACTGTGTATACCATGGACTGCCCGAAGAACAAACCAGTCGGTACTAGAGGAGATCAAACCTAAGCTTTCTTTAGAAGCTCAGATGACAAGACTTCAACTTTCATACTTTGGACACATCATGCGAAGAGAGAGATCATTAGAGAAAGACATTATGCTTGGCAAGATAGAAGGTCAGCGCAAAAGAGGAAGGCCAGCAATGAGATGGATCGATACAATAACAGCAGCTATGGGTACCAGTCTGTCAACAATGAGCCACCTGACTCAAGACCGAACACAATTTAGGATAGCTATCCAGAGGGTCGCCATGAGTCGACTCCGACTCAACAGCACTTAACAACAATAGATAATGCAAGGCATGGCATTTCACTTACGATCCACTTGGTCCTTGAGGGCCGCACAACCTTCCACTGAAATGGTGGTGCATCAAGCAACAGCCATCATCTGTGCAGCCACCTAGGGCAACTGCATCCAGGCAGCAAGGTCCTCCTGAAGGAGAGCATAGACCTAACTCACAACACTGCGCCCTTCCAACGAAACAGCAAGCGAGTCCTATTCAATGACTATCAAGCTCTTAAATGTCTCCGGGAAAGGAAATGCCCTGGAAGATTTTCTGACCCATGCAAGAGGGAGGGTTCACTTGCAACTCCTTCTCTGCCAATGCAGTATTGAACAGCTGCAGGACAGAGGAAACTTGACCAATCGGTGCCGCCAGCTCCTCTTTCCGAAACAGATGAATGATGAGAGAATCATCCTAGCCACCTGGTACCAGGGTTTCATCTTCATTTGTGGAGTTACCGTCTGATCCTTGGAAATGCAAGGCAGGATCCTTGGCACACAAGAGCTGAACATAGCATCATGAATCCATTCTATAAGGGAGGGGCGGGAGGCTTCAGAGATCTGCTCACCACACAAGCAGAGACTGCCCTCTAAGCGAGAGGAGAAAAAAAACAAGAGAGCCCTGAGGCTGATGAGTCCAAACTGCCATGCCAGAAAGAAAAAGAATTCTGGAGATGACAGGCCCAAGGCTAGCAACTCTCCAGCCACCTTGGCCATCCCTATAGTGGTCATAACCAAAAGTCAAAACATGTAAAAAACCTGGGAATCAGTATTATAAACCACACGATTATGCCAAAAAACAAAATACTATTTTAACAAACACACTTTTGTCGGGATCCGCCGACCTGAGATGGAGAGAGGAAAAAACTCCCCATGGAAACAGCTTGATACAGAGCCCCCTCCTGGGCTCGAAACATGCATGTCGCTGCTTTACTATTCTGCTACCCTTTCTGTTCACTATCAGATAAGTGATTTTCACTATTTGTGTTATTGTTTTTGAAAATACGAACAAAAGGCCTCTGCCGACAACGAGTGGGGAGTTTTTTCCTCTCTCCATCTCAGGTCGGCAGATCCCGACAAAAAAATGTGTGTTTGTTAAAATAGTATTTTGTTTTTTGGCATAATCGTGTGGTTTATAATACTGATTCCCAGGTTTTTTACATGTTTTGACTTTTGGTTATGATATTTTGGTGTGTCATCACATTTTTGAAGGTTTTTTCCTTATATCCCCCTATAGTGGTAGCAAGTCAGTTACTGGGAAATCCACTAGAAGAGTTCTGGCAGGCTGAGTTCTGAAGAATGGCTGGAGGAATTCCAAGCCAACCCCATTGCCACCTGCAGAGCTCAAGAGGCAGAAGAGAAATCCATGTCCATCAACTGTAAAGAAGTGCACAGATAACGCATGCAGCGAGGAACACGGTTAGAACACAGCCAAACGTCAGTAGCGCAAACATGAAGCACCAGTATGAGGCAGGAACTGGTGGGGAAAAAAAAACATATGTACCAACGGTTCTGATCCCTGACCCAAAAATTATCCCATTAAACAGAGGAAATCGGGGGCCCCCACAGACAATATTGAAGAAGCACAGAAGCCTAAATCTGGCACAAAAAGAGGAACTTAAATATAGTACTCAACCTCAGGAAGCCCAAACAACAATGGTATCAGATTCAATGCTACTCCCCCTACTTCCAAGGTCTGCAGTCACATACCTCTTGAATCTTTATGCATAGTCAGGGGAAGAGAGGAGAAGGGAGCACTGAGGCTGTGCTAGGCTCAGAGTCCTCATTCAACAATTCTGGCTGTTCAACCGACAACAGGGTAAGGATGGGGGACTGAACAGATACCCCTTCTCCTCTGGCAAACCCAAGAGGGCAACAGTTTTAAGGGTGACCCAATAGATGCTTCCCACATTGAGCTCATTTGGAAGTCACCCCTAAGAGCAGTTACTCATGAGCTAAATCAGTCTTTCTCAAAGGTTTCACACAGCTGCTCTGATATGTCCACACTCTGCTAGAGTCAGAGAAATACTGAGATAGTATGACCCTAGTTGCTCCAGGTATAGTGTAGGATGAGGTCATCAGAAACTTCTGGATTTTTCTGTCTTGACTTCTGCTGGTTGAGGAACACAACTCAGTTATCTGGACTAGCCTAACAGGACAATATGGATTTTTTTTTAAACCTTTATTGCCAAGCGGCCTTTCTTTATAGTCCTGCATAGGAGATACCAACAATAACAGCTCCACCACTGATCAACCAAGACAGGGAAAGAGACTACCAGGCCTCTGCTCTGTCAGAGCCAGTCCTCCAAATAGCGTAGCTACTCACCTGTAACAGGTGTTCTCCAGGGACAGCAGGAATCAGTCCTCACATATGGGTGACGTTAGCACCAACAGAGCCCTCACAGAAGTATCCCCCCAGCTTTCAAAGAAAGCCTTTGAGAGATACTACCATGCATGCATGGACCCCTTCCCGCCCAAGGGTGCAATCTTGCTCAGTCAGATGACATAGCTAAAAGACGGCAAAAATAAAAGATGGTAAAGAAGCAACTACAAGGGGACGAGGGAGGACTGATTCCTGCTTTCCCCAGAGAACATCTGTTACATGTGAGTAACTATGCTTTCTCCGGGAACAAGCAGGAAGTCAGTCCTCACATATGGGACTCCCCGTTTACAGGCTAACGAAAGCCCATAGCAAAAAAACACGGTCTTCCTCAAGGGGAGCCGCGAGCAGTAGCAATTGAGTCTGTGGCTACAGATTACAGTAGGGCCTCTGTATCTGGTGAAAACCAGCACTCCGGTAGCCTGAACACAGAAGGGTCGGAGGGTAAGAGTTGCCTAAAACCTGAAAAGATTACGGAGCACAGTCTGGAATGGACTGAAGATCAGGTGGTGGCCCGGCATATGTCCACCATTGCAACGGAGCACAGGTTTTCCACCGAGGCCGCCATAGCCCTGACATGGTGTGCCGTGACACGGCCTTCCAGCGGGAGTCTTGCCTGCTCATAGGCGAGGACAATATAGTCCGCCACCCAGGTAGACAGTGTGCGTTTGGTCACTGCCTCCCCAAGATGACTGGGGTCATACGAGATGAAAAGCTGAGCAACTTTGCGGTGGCCCTGAATACACTTCCTATGCAGCCCCTCTTCACTCCGGCTCAGCCACTGCTCTCCCAGGAGGGAACGAGCACGCCGGAGCAACGGAGCAGCCGCCAAGAGCAAGCCCTGCCCAATCGGGGCAGCCCGAGCGCATTTAAAAAGGAGCGTCATCGGGCGAGAAGTCCTTTCCAGCCCAGCCACTGCTCTCCCAGGAGGGATCGAGAACCCCGGAGCAACGGAACAGCCGCCAAGAGCAAGCCCTGCCCAATCGGGGCAGCCCGAGTGCATTTAAAAAGGAGCACCGTCAGGCGCACTCGCGCCTGAGGGCCTCGCCAGAGAGCCCTTTGGCGTGGCCCTTAGGCGGGGACCTCTACACAACCAGCACCATCTCAGAGGACTAAGGCAAACGCAAGATCAGCCCCCCACGATCACTGGAAGTTGATCATCATGCGGAACCCAGTTCAGAGCCGAAATGCTGTCGAACTCTGGTGAGAACGCTGCTCCTATTTATTCCTCACCGCTACATGTCTGGCATTCTGATCCAGCTAGAAGTTTTACACTAATATATTGAGTTATATGCACGTAGCCTGCTGTATCATACGTTTGATCACGGTGTAATATGTAATTTCTCCAGGTTGAATAATCTTAACTCAGCTCTATTATTCATTTGAACCCGGCTAAAATCTATACGCTAAATTCAGCTAGTGCTAATTAACTTGAACCCCATTGTTTTACCATGTTACTACCTACCTATGGCTGTCATTGAATTACATACATCAGTATAATTAATCTCTCTCAACCAATGTAAATAGTTAATACGTTTATATTTTTAGTTTCCTATGTAACTAATTTTACACTGTTAATGTTCCATGTAATGTTAATGTTAATTTTTGACATGTTCTCTGTAAACCGCTCCTGATCTCTGGAAGGGGCAGTATAAAAAAAACACACACATAAATAAATAAATAAATAAATAAAATACCACAACCACACTCTCCTATGCCCTCGCCAGCTGCTGCATTATGCTAGCTCTGGCACACGGCACCCAGGCCCTCACCTCCTCTTACAACTCCATTCCAATCTTACACAGTGCATGGAGGAGATGCTATAGACACTCCCACTACCAAACAGGGAGCCATACCCCCACCTCATCTATGTTGCACTCCAGCAGCCCAACCCCTCTCAGCAGAAGCAACACACCCACCATCACAGCTTTAAGTGTGCCCTTATAAACGCGCGCTCAATCCAAAAGAAATGGCCAGCCGTGATGGACATGCTGTTCACCTTCAACCTCGACATCCTATGCATTACCGAAACCTGGATGTCTGCCTCAGATACCGTCCTCCTTCACCAATTTGTCCCCCCAATTTCTCCATCCACTCTTGTCACAGAATTGACTGACAAGGTGGAGGAGCACTCATCCTATCTAAGTTGAATCTACAATTCCAGATGATCGCCTCCAGCAGCACCTCGATCCTAGACTCCATCACCATAGCGAACAAACACAGCACCATCAATTTATTCTACCGAGCACCCTCCCCAGCCCCAGATGACTTATCCACAATAATCAACATCGCCTGCAACCCCTTAAACCCTTGCACATCAAACTGGGTGTTGAGCGACTTCAATCTCCCTGCCCTCCAAGACACCCATACCAAGGCCTTCCTTGATGCCCTTGAAGTGCTAGGGTACACTCAGATCGTTGACACCCCTACACACGTTAGGGAAAACATGCTTGATCTGATTTTTGCTCCAAAGACAGCCTCCAACTCTACGCACATGCCCAATCCTTCTATAAGCACGGTGCCATGGTCTGACCACTGTCTAATTAGATTCCTGATGCCAGTACAATCTGTCCTCACTAGTCCACACTCTTCAGACAAACCAACCACTTCAACTGCAAAACGCTTCCGTCCATTCAACAAAGAGGAGATCCTGGATAGAGCATGGCCTCTCCATAACCCACGCAAACAGAGTCTAGACAATATGATCACCACTTGGAACTCGAGTCTGGATGCTGGAATCGACGCACCCTCCTTCAATAAAGTACAAGGCAAGAGGAAGAAGGCACCCTGGTACTCCCCCGAGCTACGGAAATCACTCCTCCATCTTAGACAGCTCGAAAGACATTGGCGACGCTCTAGAACAACTGAGAGTCATGAAGCTTACACTGCTCATTTAGACAGGCACCGATCAGCAGTGTCAACGAGTATGAAACAATACCATGCAGAAATCTTACAACGCTCCTTAAATAAACCACACAAGCTCTTCAACTTCATTAAAACCCTAGCAAAAGAGCCCTCCCCTAACCAATCAAACCACCTGGACCCACAGGAATATACAGACTACCTGCAAACCAAAACATGTCAGTCCAACATACCCACAAACATCCACTCTCCAGGTGGGGCACCTGAACTGTCCCCCTCTTCCTCACCCCCACAAGCCTTAATGAATGCACAATATATCATTATCGCCTTCTCAGCTCCAACTGCAAAAGATATCCAGGACATCATCATGAACATAAACACCACCACAGCACCAAATGACCCATGTCCAGCATTCTGGATAAAGGCCCTGCGGGCTGACCTTAGCCCATTCCTATCAAAACTTATAGGTATATCATTCCTGAACGGAACCTTCCCCCGAAGCCTGAAACAAACGGCCATCAGACCACTGCTGAAAAACAATAAACTGGACCCTGCTAAGATGGACTCTTATAGGCCAATCTCAAGTATCCCTCTACTAGCCAAAATTATGGAAAAGATAGTTCAACGCCAACTGAACCATCATATCGAGACCAACGCACCCCTTGACCCCAGCCAGCATGGATTCCAGGAGTCACACTGCGTAGAAAAACTTTACTGACCACCTTATTCAGTACGCTAACCATTGGGTTAGACAATATTCAACAAGGTTTTGCTTTCATCTTTTAGGACATTGCTGCAGCTTTCGACTCCGTCAGTCACGAACCTCTCCTATCTCGCCTCAGCGAGAAGAGAGTCCATGGTACAGCACTTGCTTGGTGTGCATCATACCTGAATGACAGATGGCAGCATGTCTGTTCTGGCTCCTCCACCTCCACACCCTTCCCGCAGGAGAAAGGCGTGCCACAGGGATCATCACTCTCTGCCTTATTGTTCAACGTTTACATGCAGCCCATCTGTACCCTCATCCGATCCTTCAACATTAATTGCCTAATATACACTGATGATGTTCTGATGTACACGCCAATATCCACGGAGCATCCAGACCTCTCTCAGCTGTCTACCTGCTTCGACGCTGTTACGAACTGGCAACACACGCAAAAACTCAAAATAAATTTTAAAAAGACGGAGGTCCTATTTATCAACAGAGATCAGACGTTCACCCCGCCCCCATCACTGAAGGTACGTGACGCCGAGCTCCCAAGTAAGCCCACAATATGATATCTTGGTGTCACACACGACCAACATCTTAACATGAAGGCCCAGATAAGCAATATGGTAAAAGCGATATACCACAAGATTCAGATGATGCGCCACATGAGACAGCTGCTAGAGCCGAAAGACTTCCACACAGTCTATCAAGCACTAGTAATGCCGCACTTTGACTATGCTAACTCAATACTGCAGGGCCTTTCAAAGAGCTTGTTGAACCCTCTACAGCTTGCAATGAATGCAGCAGCCAGAATCCTGCATGGAGCATCAAGGACGGACCATATCACCCCAGTTCTGAAACATCTGATCTGGCTCCCGGTGCACTGCAGGATTTCCTTCAAGATTTTAACATTGACTTTCAAGACTATCAACAAGTGCACGTCTACCTCCCTCACAGACCTTGTCCAGACCATCCCCCTCAACAGGTTGAGGAGATCAGCCGCCACCAACACTCTACTGCTTCCTAGAGCAATCACCAAGTGCTCTAAGGCTACAAGGAACCGAGCCTTCACACTCTATACTCCTTCCTGCTGGAACGCACTACCACCAGACATTAGGGCTATAACAACCTCTCCCAGTTTAGAAAGGTACTGAAACACCATCTGTTTCTGCAGTACTTTTCCGACTCAGACGACATCCCACAGCCACCCACACCCCTACCCCAACCCAGCACCCTTAGAGCACCCCCCTCATATACCTTTCAGGTCACCCAAGTGAGCCCGTCCCTCTGAATCCATGTGACCTGTTTACTACCATTCTGACATACAGCTATGATGTACGTAGTAATGTTGTTATGACGTGTAAATATTAAAAAGATGCATGAAGGACCTTGGCCACCAATTTGTACATAGTTTACCTGTTATCCCTGTTTAAATACCCTGTTCTTTGTAAATCCAGTGTAGATCGTTACTACACTGCACAAATGTGTTCAATGTAAACCGCACTGATGACGAATAGCGCGGTATAGAAGAAACATTAAATAAATAAATAAATTGGATGTAGAAGGACAAGGTCCTCTTACAGTCCAGAATGTGAAGGACCATCTCACCCCTACTGGTGTGAGGTCTTGGAAAGAAGGTGAGAAAGGGTACCACCTTCCTGGTTGAGATGGCAGGACGATACCACCTTCGGAAGGAATTTAGGGTGCGTGCAGAGCACCACCCTGTTCTTGTAGAACCTGATATATAGGGCCTGAAGCTCGCTGACTCTGTGAGCGGAGGTAAGTGCGACCAGGAACGCCACCTTCTAAGCGAGGCATCGTAGGTGGCAGGTAGCCAGAGGCTCAAAAGGTAGGCGAGTGAGCTGCCGCAATATCACATTGAGGTCCTACTCGGTCGCCGGAGGACAAACAGGGGGCTTCGATAAGAGCAGACCCCTTAGGAAGCAGGTCACCAGCGGCTGGACAGAGAGGGATTTGCCATCCACTGGGTTTTGGTGCGCCGTCAGGGCACTGAGGTGCACACTGACGGAGTTAGACTTAAGCTCGGAATGCGATAGGTGGAGAAGGTACTGTAACACCAATCCCACTGGGTAGGAGAACGGGTCGGTCCTGTGCTCTGCATACCAAACTGAAAACCTGCACCATTTGAAAGCGTAAGCTTTCCTAGTGGAAGCCTTATGAGAGGCCAGCATGATCTCCTCTACCTCACCCGAGACGCTCAAAGGGGCTAGGGTCACCCGTTCAGCAGCCACACCGTCAGTGACAGGGACCCCAAGTTGGGGTGTAGAAGAGAGCCCCCCCTCCAGAGACAGGAGCGCTGGAGAGTTCCCCAATAGAATGGGGGCCTCCACCAATAATCGGACGAGTAACGGGAACCACGGTTGCCTGGGTTATTGAGAGGCTATCAGGATGAGAGAGACCATGTCGCGGAGGGTCCTGAACAGAGTTTGGCAATCAGCAGCTTGGGAGGAAAGGCGTACATGACGCCCTCCGACCATGAGATGAGAAATGCGTCCACCACCACCCTGGAGAGATGGGCCTGCTGGGAGCAGAAGCGGGGCAACTGGTAGTTGTCTGGGCTGGTGAATAGGTCCATCACGGGTCTCTCCAAAGCCGGAAGAGCTGGTCGGCCACACTAGGGTCCAGCTGCCACTCATGCTGTTGGAGAACCCTGCTCAATCTGTCGGCCAGTAGGTTATTCTGGCCTGGCAGGTATACTATTCGCGGAAATATGCCCTGTGGGACTGCATAGGAGCAAAGGACCACCATCTCTCGGCAGAGGGCACGAGACCCTGTGCCCCCCCCCCCTGTTTGTTCATATAGAACATCGCCACCTGGTTGTCTGTCTGGACTAACACCAGCTGGTGATGTAGGCGGTGGCAAAAAGCTCGGAGGACTAAGTATATCGCCCGTAGTTCCAGGAGGTTGATCTACTGGATGCTTTTGTCCTGCGACCAGCTACCCTGGGTGCGGAGCTCCTCACAGTGGGCTCCCCAGCCAAGCAGGGAGGCATCCGTGGTGAGGATCCTTAAGGGGCTCAGAGCTTGAAAAGGCATCCCCGCCTCGACATATTGGGGAGTCTGCCACCAGGTCAGAGAGTCCGCCAACTGGCGGATTACTGAAACCTTGTCCCAGAGGCACCCTGTGGAATGTGTCCACTGAACCCGGAGGCACCACTGCGCAGCCCTTATGTGGAAGCGGGCGTCTGGGAAGAGGAGGCACAAGAGGAGCAGAGTAGACACCGAGGGACGGTGCTGTACATCCAGTGCCAGGGCCCTGAGGCTGTCGGCTTGGTCCCCGGGCAGGAAGGCCTTTGCCTGGAGGGTGTCCAACCTTTCTCCGATGAACTCCAGACATTGTGTCGGGAGGAGGTGGGACTTGGGGTAATTATCACAAACCCCAAATACTGCAGGACCTGCATGGTGCGAGCAGTTGCCTGCTGCACCTGAGCCCGTGCCTCCCTTTATGAGCCAGTCGTCCAGGTAGGAGAAGACAAAGACCCCCTGGAGGCGGAGGAAAGCGGCCACGACTGCCAAGCATTTTATGAAGACCCTTGGGGAGGAGGCCAAGCAGTACCCTGTACTGCTAGTGCCCGCCTCCACCATGAACCGCAGGTACTGCTTGTGGTTAGGATGAATGAGGATGTGGGTATAGGCTCCTTCAGATCCAAGGAGCATAGCCAATCTCTCTGCTGGAGGTAAGGCAGCAATGTTCCAAGGGAGAGCATCTTGAACTTTTCCCTCACCAGGAACTTGTTGAGGTTGTGCAGGTCAAGGATGGGCCTTAGGCCTCCTGTTCATTTTGGCACAAGGAAGTACTCTGAGTAGAACCACTTGAGATGGTGGGGCACCGGTTCCACCAATTTGTCCTTGAGAAGACCTGCAAGCTCCTTCAGCAGAAGGTCCCAGTCCTGACGGGCTCTCCAGGAAAATAAGAGGTTGATGTCTGAGTCAGATGGAGGAGGTAACCCTCCTTGACCACTCAAAGTGCCCAGGAATTGATGGTGATTGTTAGCCACCTTTAGGCATAGTGTATCAGCCTTCCCCCTGTGGGCGGCTGACCTCCTTGGGGTACAGCGGCTATGCCCAAGGAATCAAAAGCTTCCCCCTGGCTGGGCCGGAGCTGGTGCCTGGGGTTTTGGAGCCGCCTGCTGACCCTGCTGGGGAGCCAGAGAGGCCTGAAAAGATGGGTAGTTTCTGTAAGCAGTTTTTTACCCGAGCCCTTCTATCTGGGAGGGGCAGCGGTCTTTTTGGAGAGCCTGGTCCTTGTCATGAACTCGGTCTCCAGCTCAGCAGCTTTGTCGGTCATGGGCTTGCCAAATGGGTTCTTCTCCTTGGCAAGGGACATCGACCAATCTGTCCCAAACCCATTGCTTGAGGTCGGACGACTGTAGCCAAGCCTGTAGTCAGGCACTGATGCCCGCCGCCACTATTCAAGCTGCCGATTCAAATCTGTCATAGGCTGCCTGAGACACAAAGTTGGAGCACTCACGGACGGCCTTAGCCAGGTTCCTGAACTGCTGCAGGGGTTCTTCGGACAGACCAGCTGAGAACCTGGCGAGTTGCTTCGCCAGTTCTCTCAGGTACATGCCCATGTACAGCTGGTAGGCCTGGATGCGGTCGATGAGTATCGAGCCCCGGTAACACCAGGGGGGGGCACAGAGGAGTCCATCTTCTGGCTCTTCAGTCGACACATGGCCAACTCCATCACCATGGAGTTGTGCAGCAGCTGTGACTTCTGGAAGCCCAGGCTCCGGCAGACTCGATACATCGAGTTGAGTCGCTTGCTCACCACAGGCACCGATGCCGGATTTTCCCACATAAGGAGCATCAGTCGTTCCAGGATGGGAGGGATGGGCATCGTGAGCAATTCCTTTGGAGGGGCCTCGTACTGGAGAATTTCTAACTCAACCGCCCAAGGGTCCTCCTCCGATTCCGTCGGGAACACTAGGGCCTTGGACATGTCCTTGACGAAATCAAGAAACCCCATATCCTCTGATGGAGACCACCACCAAGGCTCTGAAGCAGGAGAGTCTGAGGGGATGTTGCTGTGTCGACATGTGTCAGGCGACTCCTCATCCTTCATCTTCCACGTCTGTCAGCACCGGGGCTGACCCCAGCCATCCGAGGCCCTGCAGTCAGCGCCGAGCACACTGGCTGAGGACTATCGCAACCCCGTCAAATGGGAACCAGATTGAGACCTCGGCCAAGGATCGACTTGAGGCTTGACCTCAAGAATCGGCTCGGCCTCCTGGGACATTTTTGACGTCGAGGGCCCTGTGGTCGGGGCGGATGAACCAGTAGTACCGGACAATAGCACCCGCTGCTGGTCCATGAAGGCAGACAAACTGCGCTTCAGGACCACCATTCTGGACTCCAGGCCAGAAGGCTCCGCAGCCATCAGCGTGGGCACCGAGGGACTCAGGCCTGATGCCAATTCCCCCAAAGGGTAGTCCTCAACGAGGATGGTGTCTGGCGACCAAGGCGTGTTCGAGGTTGATTTCTTTCAGGGGACCTTTGCAGGCCGCTCCCTCTCCGATCCCTTAGATGAGCATTTTGGACTGCGGGACCTGGCTCGGGATGTACCCAGCCTGTCGGATCCATCCAAGGACACTGCCTTCGAGGTTTTCTTCTTCTTCTTGGGTTCCCTCAAGGGAGACCCCCCTCTCTGAAGAACCACGGTGGCACTCGGGTTCGGAGGGGCCCGACCAAGATGTCGTGGCTTCAGATGAGGCCCTGGCCTTCGGAGGTCCCAGGGACTCAAGGAAAAATTTATCATGCTGCTGCTGGTAGCTCTTGAGGTCCTTGCTGGACATCTTTTTGCAGAGACCGCATGCTGTAGGGTCGTGGTCCAGCCTGAGGCAGCAACGGTAACAGCCGTGTGTGTCGGTTAAAGACATAATTTTGGTACACCGATCACAGTTCTTGAAGCCACTGGCAGCCATGGGGGAAAAAAGTACCCCAACAAGGTCGAAGACCCCCGGGTTGCCAGTTGGAAAAAAGGCATGAAGATGCCAAAAATGAAAAACTACAAAAAGGGACCCGAGACAGCGAGGCATGAAGATGCCAAAAATGAAAAACTACAAAAAGGGATGCCGAGACAGCGAGGTTGGGTGGCAGGAAGAGTACCGGTGCAGTACCAGAGGTGAGTATGAAAGGAAAAATATCAACTTTTTCTGGGGACAAGTCAGACAGATGTCTGAAGGACTCCACGGAAAAAAGGAGACTGGGCAAGATGATACCCTTGGGTGGGAAGGAGAACAAGCATGCATGGTAGCATCTCCCAAAGGCTTTCTTTGAAAGCTGGGAGGATGCTTCTGCAAGGGCTCCATAGGTGCCGTACCAATATGTGAGGACTGACTTCCTGTTTGTTCCCGGAGAACAAATTAGGCAGATGCTCTGGGGGACAGCAAAACAGAAAATGTCAAGTGGGGAAGGAAGGGAGAAAGACAGCAAGTTGTCAGTTGCCCCAGAACCCTTAAATCAAATTAGGCAGAATTCCTGGAAAGGCTGTCCTGCAAAGGAAAGGATGCCTAAGGATCATTGCCCTGGGGACAGCATGAGTATCCTCTTTGGCTTAACTGGCTCCCTCAGCTGCACAAGGATGCTACCCAACATCTGCTAGAGAGAGATAATACAGAAAACTGGCAGCTACACAGATGGGATGATGTTATAGGCATAAAATAATTGCCCTGTAATAAAATTAGCTCATTGTATCATGATGGGTAGTGACAGACATTACGCAGCTATTAAAGCTACTGGTATACACCTTCTGGGACATCAATGAAAAAATGGCCGATGTGAAATAAAATGAATCAGATAACCAAAACATTTGGCTGGCTGATGCCATGTGGTATACTGATACTAAAAAAACTGCAGCATGAAAAAAGTTATAAACTTGACTATGCAAACAAAAATTAAGAGGGAAAAAATAAACGAACCGAGGGGAGGGCAGTCAGGAGAAGGAACCTCATTCGCCATGTCTCAGGATTTGACAGTCACAACAGTGTGAAGAAAATGTAACTGCTAGGGTGCCATAGGGAAAAAATAAACTGAGGGGCCCCGACATAATCACTGTGATTTGGCATGACCAAGACATGCTCAATAAAGCATGTTAGAATGCTTTAAGTGTTGCTTTCTAATCTGAGCCCTATCTGATGTCATCATGCCTGCAAGAACTGCACACCCTGCTTTGTTTCAGGGAATTTGAAGATTTTTGTAAATGCTGCTGTAGGGTTGTCAATCTCCTCCAGCAGCTGAGGACTGTAATTCAGAATCTTGCTGACAGGCTAACGGGCTCCCCCTGGTGTGCCAGCCTCAGTCACACTACTGTCCAAGCAGCAACTAACCGAAATAAACAAACCAAATAAAGAAAAACAAAACCAACTGATCGCCCTAGACAGCTATAAACTATGTCGGCGCCCTGTCTAGGCAGTGCTGGTTTTTTTCCCTAGACTAGCCTAGGGGTCATTCTGCTTTTGTTTCCTGTTTTTTTGGGGGGGGGTTTTACATAGAAAGGCCATCGTCCCCTTAGTGGATGAGGAAAAAACCCCGTGCAGCCATCCTACCAACTACCAGCTCCTTATCTTGACAAAGAATCCCCCTAGATCCAGCCGAGTCCCCCCAAGCAAAACACACTTTCCTGATAGGGAAGGGAAGCTCGCAGATCCAGAGGGTGGGTCCTGGACTGGCCCGGAGAGAACTCAAGGAAAGACAATTAGCAGGTAAGGTCTAATTTCTCCTTCCTCTTCGTCTCTCCGGGCCAGTCCAGGCAACTGTAGGGAAGTACCAAAGCAGTATTCACAGACGGGAGGGACCTGCGAGACCCCCTAATACCACGGAGGCCCCAACAATCGCATCCCCTCTTGCCTGAAGATCCAAACGATAGTGTTTAGTAAAGGTATGCAAGGACGACCAAGAAGCCGCCCGGCAGATATACACCGGAGGGACCAAGGCGATCTCCGCCCAAGAAGCCGCCTGCGCTCTGGTAGAATGCGCCCGAAGGCCTTGCGGAGGCAATCTGCCCCTAGTTTCATACACTGCACTAATCGCTCGTTTTACCCAGCGAGCAATAGAGGCCTTTGACGCAGCCTCTCCCTTACAAGGTCCACCAAATAACACAAATAACCGGTCCGACTTCCGAAAGCTCTCCGTTCTACGAAGATATTTACGGAGCACCCTACCGAGATCTAGCTTCCGAAGCCGGTGACGTCCATCACCGTCCCCCTCCCGAGGGAAAGTAGGCAGCGAAACGGCTTGATTCACATGAAAAGGGGAAACACCTTTGGAAGAAACGCAGGTACCGTCCGAAGCACCACCTTTTCCTTGGTAAACTGAAGGTAAGGCTCCCTACAGGAGAGCGCCTGAAGATCCGAAATCCTTCTAGCCGAACACAATGCCACTAGGAAAGCCGTCTTACAAGAACACTAGCGCAGACTCACCGCAGACGCCGGCTCAAAAGGTGGCTGTGTCAGAGCCTCCAACACCAAGTTCAAATCCCACGGAGGCACTAGAGATCGCAACGGCGGTCTGAGAAGCCTCGAAGCTCTGAGAAATCATTGAACGTCCGGAAGAGCCGACAACACCCTACCGCCCACCTTACCTCTATAACAAGCCAAGGCCGCTAACTGGACCTTTAGCGTACTGAACGCCAAACCTTTTTCTAGGCCCATCTGTAGGAATGCCAAAATGACCGGTGTAAGGAGGCGGAGAACGGCCGAACATTCCGCTCTTGACACCAGTTCTCAAAAATCCGCCAGACGCGAATGTAAGCCAGGGAAGTAGAACGCTTCCTAGACTGCAGCAAGGTCTCAATTACGGCCGGTGAAAATCCTCGACGTCGAAGACGGTCCCTCTCAACAGCCAAGCCGTAAGCAAGAACCGATCCACCTGCGGCATCAATATTGGCCCCTGGCTCAACAAATTGATTCGACTTGGAAGACGCCACGGCGGAGCAACCAACAGCCTGAAGAGATCCGCATACCACGGTCGCCGGGGCCAATCCGGAGCAATGAGGATTACCGTTCCGTTGTGCTTCGCAATCCTCCGTATTACCTGCCCGATCAAGGGCCACGGAGGGAAGACATACAGAAGCTGCTCCTCCGGCCACGGCTGCACCAGACCATCGAGCCCTTCCGACATATGCACCCTGTAGCTGCTGAAAAACCGAGCCGCTTTGGAGTTCTCCAGGGTTGCCATGAGATCCATGACCGGCTGCCCCCAGCGAAGAGAGATGTCGTGGAACACTGCAGCATTCAGCTCCCATTCCCCGGGGTCGAGGAGATGCCGACTGAGATAGTCGGCCTGAATGTTGTCCTTTCCAGCCACATGCACTGCCGAAATAGCCAGAAGATGGGTTTCTGCCCACATCATTAAACTCTGACTCTATGCCAAGAGGTCTGCGCAACCTGTGCCGCCTTGCTTGTTGATATGACACCGTCACCGCATTGTCGGAGAACACGCGCACTGCTTTCCCTTGCACAAGGCCGAGGAAATCATGAAGCGCTAATCTGACCGCTCTCATTTCCAGGCGATTGATCAACCACTCGGTCCCCTCTTGGGACCAGAGCCCCTGCGTCACCTGTGTCAAGCAATGCACCCCCCAGCCTGAAAGGCTGGCGTCCGTTGTTACCAACAACCATTGTGGCTCCCGCAGCGGAACTCCCGCTCGAACCCGAGCGGGATCTAACCACCACTGCAGACTGACTCTCACAGGGACCGGACATTCCAGCTTCTGATCTAGCGAGTGAATCTGCGGGGACCACCTGGCTAGCAAAGATTGTTGCAGGGGACGCATGTGAGCTCGGGCCCACGGTACCAGATCTAAGCCCGCTGCCATAGAACCCAGTAACTGCAGGTACCTCCACGCTGTGGGAGCTCTGACACCCAAGAAAGCTCTCACCTGCCTCCAAAGCTTCTGCACTCTGTCTTCTGGCAGAAACACTGACCCCTGTGCGATATCGAATAAGGCGCCCAGGTAGGTCAGGCGCCGCTGCGAGTGAGGTGACTCTTGGATTGATTGATCACCCAACCGAGCCACTCCAAAAATTGAACCACCCAGCTGGTCGCCGAAACGGACTCCGACCGAGATCCCGCTCGAATCAACCAATCGTCCAGGTAGGGATGGACTTGAATCCCTTCTTTTCTCAAGGCTGCTGCAACCACCACCATCACTTTGGTGAATGTCCGCGGGGCTGTAGCTAGCCCGAAAGGCAACGCCCTGAACTGAAAATGACCCATGGGCACGGCAAACCTCAGGAATTTGCAATGATCTGGCTGGATAGGGATATGAAGATATGCCTCCGTCAAGTCTATAGATGTTAAAAATTCTCCGGGTCTCACTGCCTGAATAACCGATCGCAGGGTTTCCATACGTAAGTGAGGGACCCGCAAACAGCGGTTTACGTGCTTGAGATCCAGAATGGGGCGAAAAGACCCTTCTTTTTTGGGAACTACGAAATAAATCGAGTATCGACCTAATCCGTATTGGTCTTCGGGAACTGGTACTGCTGCCTGCAGCCACAGCAAACGTTGCAGTGTGTCGTTCACGGCCACCCGCTTCTCCGGAGAACCGCAGGGAGACCTGAGGAAGGCATCCTTCAGAGGCTGAGCAAACTCTAGCGCATAACCCTTGCTGATTATCTCCAAGACCCATTGGTCTGTTGTAATGCCGGCCCAGACGGAAAGAAAACTCTGTAGACGGCCCCCCACTGGGGTCTCCGCCTGAGCCGGCCGTCCTTCATTGGGGCTTTTTGGGGGCGGACTGCGGGGAAGAAAAATACCCTCTGCCGAACCCCCTCGGTCCTCGAAAGGACTGCCGCGGGCTTGCGAACGCCCTCTCTGATAAGGCACAAAACGAGACCCCCGGAACCTGCGTGAATCTCTGCCCTGCCCCCTGGCAAGGGCCCCGGGCCGGGGGCCTTTCGGGCGATCCTCTGGGAGACGTCCCCCCTTGGAATCCCCCAAATCCTTGACAATTTTTTCAAGCGCTTCCCCAAAGAGTAGCTTACCCTTGTATGGGAGCTTGCTAAGTCGCGTCTTGGAAGATGCATCTGCCGACCAATTGCGCAGCCAGAGGAACCTTCGTGCCGCAATCACCGACGCCATGGACTTTGCGGAAATCCTCACCAAATCATAAAAAGCGTCCGCCAGATATGCCGCTGCCGACTCAAGCCTAGCGCCTTCCACGCACGTGCCAACCTCCTTGTCGGCAACCGAGTCACCCTGCAACCATCTGATGGAGGCTCGAGAGACATAAGCTCCACAAATAGACGCTGCAGCGCTAAGGCACTAGAGTCGAATGCTTGCTTCAAAGTGCTTCCAACTTGCGGTCCTGAAGGTCTTTTAGGGCCGCCCCACCTTCCACTGGGATGGTAGTCTTCTTCGTCACAGCCGCTACGAGTGCATCTACTTTAGGCATACGCAGCAGGTCCTTGTCCTCCTGAGGAACCGGGTATAAGCGTCCCATTGCCCGGCTCCCCCTTAGGGAGGCTTCAGGACATTCCCATTTGGAATCTATCATCTGCCTAATAACCCTATGAATAGGGAAACAGCGCTGTTCTGGTTTAAAGCCCTGTAGCAGAGGATCCTCTAACGGCTCCTCCTGCACCACAGGCAAGGTAATGTTTAACGCCGCTAGAGACTGTGCAATCAGCGCCCCGAGTTCCTCCTTACGAAAAACTCTAAAAATATTAGGGTCCTCACCCGGTACCAGTTCTCCTTCCTCAATCTCGCCCAATGTCCAGGCATCCAAGACCCCCTCAGAAAGAAGCTCTCCCTCTTCCATCTCCTGGGGTTCTGCCAGCTGTCCCTCGAAAGACTCGGGGTCCGCTCTCAAAATTTTTTGAGTTGAGGACCCTTCTCCAAGATCTGCTGCTGAGGCTTCCCCCTTAAGGCTACTGTCCCTGTTTGGCAGAGCAGATTTGTCCAGGCTTTGTTGCAGTTTCAACAGATAAGCCCTGTGTAAGGATAAAATGAAATCGGGAGAAAACACAGATTGCAAACTCCCCTGAGCATCAGGAGAAGTCCCATGCACCTCTGCTACCTGCGGGGAAAGCCTCTTTGATTTTTGTTTCCGTTTTACTGGCTTGTCAGCAACCGCGGGAGAAGCGGAGGCAGGAGCCAAGATGGCCGCCGTTCCCGCATTAAACTCCGCGCCTGAACGCACCTCACAGGGATCTGTTGAAAACGATTTAAGATCCATCGGACCCCCCTAAAAGCCGCTTGACTGAACTACCGGCCCGAAAACAAGTTCAACAGATTCCAGGACCCGACAGCCCCCGTAGACTACCACACTGAGCATAAACCGTCGGCACGGCCAACATGCGCCAGGAACTAACAAGCCTGAAACACAGAGATTCTGCCCCGCCGTCTCTAAACCGCGACGACCTGGCCTGTCCCTTGCGTACCTGAAAACTCAACAATATGATAAGGCCCCGATCCGGCTCCCGCTGCTCACGGAGGATTCAGAGCAGGCAGTGGGGACAGAAGGCTGCAATCTGGGGCTCCCAGATCCGCTGTTTCTCCTCCCCTCCGGGTATGACTAAGAAGCTGAATTGTGAGGTAGGCTCTACCTCCAGCTTCAAGAACCGGTATCTTAATTTCCTTTGTCCAGTCAATACCCCCTGGCAACCCAGCTAGGGCTACTCTGTCAGAAAAAAAACAACACTTAGGCAGAAATTCCTCTTCAGCACGCCGGAGCCAGTTAGCCATGTCCTATCCAGCTGCTGAGGACTGTAAGACTGAGGCTGGCACGATAGGGGGAGCTGGTTAGCCTGTCAGCAAGATTCTGAATTACAGTCCTCAGCTGCTGGAGGAGATTGACAACCCTACAGTTGCCTGGACTGGCCCAGATAGACGAAGAGGAATTGATTTTAAACAGAACAATAAAATTGACTTTAGTCAGGAAGAAATCTCATTAAAATTGGTTTTGACGCATTGTGAGAAAATTAAATATTGCGTCAAGACAGTAGTTTTTGCCATACTTCTATGGGAATGCTATCAATGCCTGGTGCTTTGTTCTTTGATAAGGCTTTCAATGCTGCTTCAACTTCTTCTTTCATCACCAATGGTTCCCGATCATAAGGTACAGGTTGAAACGGCTGTTGTACCACTTGATCTTTATCATATAAAAACTCTGTATATTCCTTCCACCTTTTCTTGATCTTCTCAGCATCATTCAACATAGAACCTTCAGCATCTTGTAACATTCCAATTCGAGGCTGGAACTTTTTGCTTAACTCTCGTAGCTTTAGGAAAGCCGATCTTGTTCTTCCTCTAATAGTTTCTGCTTCTATTTCCTTGCAAGTGTCATTGTAGTACTTTTCCTTGTCCTGTCTTGCTGCACGTTGGAAATCTCTGTTGAGTTCTGCGATTGTCTTTCTTTCTCCTCTGGCTTTAGCTTCTCGGCGTTTCTGGGCAATTTTCAGAGTTTCTTCAGTCATCCATTTTGGCCGTTTTTGCTTTTTCACCTTTTGTAGAGACTTCTCGCTTTCTTCCAACACAACCTTCTTGATGTCATTCCATAACTCTTCCGGAGCTCTGTCATTTGTATTTAAAGCAGCAAATCGATTTTGCAGGCAGTCTTTAAATTCCAGTGGTATATTCTCAAGGTCATATTTTGCTGCATTCATGAGTGGTTTGCTGTTTTTTAACTTTAGCTTGAGTTTGCATACTAGTAGTTGATGATCTGTACCACAGTCAGCTCCAGGTTTTGTCTTTGTTGATGTTATAGAGCTTTTCCATCGTTGACTTCCACAGATGTAGTCAATTTGATTTTTATATAATCCATTCGGTGAAGTCCAAGTGTACAGTCTCCGCTTGTGTTGCTGGAAGAAGGTGTTTGAGATGAATAGATCGTTGGTCTTGCAGAATTCTATCAGTCTTTCTCCAACTTCATGTCTGTTGCCAAGTCCATATTTTCCAACTACTTTGCCATCTTCTTTGTTGCCAACCTTTGCGTTCCAGTCACCCATGACTATCAGGATATCCTGTTTGCATGTTCTGTCAATTTCAGCTTGTACTTGTTCATAGAACTCTTCAATTTCATTCTCTTCTGCAGCTGTTGTTGGGGCATATACTTGAATTATAGTTGTGTTGATAGGCAATCCTCGTAGACGAATAGAGATTAAGCGTTCGCTGACTGCATTGTATTTCATTACAGTTCTTGCAAGTTTCTTCTTTATTATAAATGCAACACCATTTCTTCTTTGTCTTTCATTTCCAGCATAGTAGACCATGTGATCATCAGATGCAAAGTGCCCCATACCAGTCCATTTCAGTTCGCTGACACCCAACAGATCAAGTTGTACACGTTCCATTTCATTCTTGACCACTTCCAACTTCCCTTGGTTCATGCTTCGTAGGTTCCATGTTCCAATGTGTAAGACATCTTTACAGCTTCTGACTCTCATTTCATACGCAGCTACATCAGCAGTCAGACTTCCCGAGGGCTTTGATCCAACCACATCATAAATGCTGGCTTTACTCTGAAAAGTCTTCAGCTCTTCCCCAGTAGCTAGTTGAGTGCCTTCCGACCTGGGGGTCTCATCTTCCAGCACCATAGCACAATTTGTTTTGTTGTAACTATCCATTGGGTTTTCATGGCAAGATACAGAAGTAGATTGCCGGGCCTTTCTTCCGCGCAGTTTAAGTTTGGTGTTGTTGCCGTTGTCACAAAAATGTGATCCTCCGCCGTCAACACTGTCCCATTCTGCTGCTGCCCAGATGGGTGGTTTGTCTTAGTCTGGCACCTCAGCTGAGACCTGTCCATCTTGGGAGACCCTGCCAGTAGTTAAACTACCGATAGTTTAGCTCTCAGCATCACTGATGCACGCAAGCCCTCACAGCACGACAAGCTGCAAAGATAAGATTCTCAAGAGCAGAGATGTCTCTCTCCATACAAAGATTCGACTTGTTCAAGCCATGGTATTTTCAATAACATCATATGGATGTAAAAACTGGACAGTGAAAAAGATAGACAGGAAGAAAATTGATGCCTTTGAATTATGGTGCTGGCGGCGAATACTGTGTATACCATGGACTGCCCGAAGAACAAACCAGTCAGTACTAGAGGAGATCAAAGCTAAGCTTTCTTTAGAAGCTCAGATGACAAGACTTTGACTTTCATACTTTGGACACATCATGCGAAGAGAGAGATCATTAGAGAAAGACATTATGCTTGGCAAGATAGAAGGTCAACGCAAAAGAGGAAGGCCAGCAATGAGATGGATCGATACAATAACAGCAGCTACGGGTACCAGTCTGTCAACAATGAGCCGCCTGACTGAAGACCGAACACAATTTAGGATAGCTATCCAGAGGGTCGCCATGAGTCGATTCCGACTCGACGGCACTTAACAACAACATGAGTTAGAATACCTGTCAAAGTTACTAATACTTAGATATTAACTTATTTTTAAAAATGCCACAAAATAAAGTTCTCTCCTAAAATTTGATTTTTTTAAATCTGTAAGATATCATGAAACAGTGAAAGATGTTTACTAAAATGCACTAAACAACGTAGGATTTAATTCATGCTGTTAGCACGGGGCCACACTTAGGAGGTAATTCTATAACAAGCTACGTAAGAGTTACACACCATCAATGCACGACAGTTACCTATTTTCAATGACCTACACACGGGGATAGTCACTTACGTGTGTAGTATTGAAATGGGCAAGCATGGAGGTGAAGCAAAGGCGGAATGCAGATTTACACGCAGAAGTGCATAGTATTCTATAACTTGCCCACATTTTGCACAAATCTAGTTGTTAGTATTTACACCAAATCAAGGATTAGTGTCTAAGGGGTTGCGTCTAGATCTGGTGTGCATTCTCACCACTTACATCCCCATTCTATAACAAAGTACAAAAGTCCTTTACTTTATAGAACTGATCCAAATACACATGTGACAATGCACATTCCACTTAGTAACCCTTTCAGAATTACCCTTCACCTGCTTAGCATGATTGGGGTGAAAAAGTGTAGTTACTCACCTGTAGCAGGTGTTCTCCATGAATAGTGGGAATAAATCCTCACGTATGGGTAATGTCACTGACAGAGTCCCACATGGAACGCTCCACAGCTTCTAAAGGATGCCTTTGGGAGGTATGCCGTGTATGCACACCTGCCTTCCCTGTCTGCTGCAGTGCCATATTATCCAGTATGATCACATAGCAGGAGCCAAAAGGTAACTCCCTGGGGAGGTGGGAAAGTTGTGAGGACTTATTCCTGCTATTCACGGAAAACACCTGCTACAAGTGAGTAACTACGCTTTCTCCGTGAACAAGCAGGAAATAAGTCCTCACATATGGAACTCCCAAGCTACAGGCTACCAGAACCCAAAGAGAAAATTAGCCCAACTGGGCATCGAGAACTGGAGAAGCCAAGAAGACCAGAGAGGTAGTCCCACCAAGGGACTCATATGATGCAGTATCCACAGTTGACATCAACCAAGGGAATTTTGAGCAGGTAGCCTGGATGGACAGAAGAAATGCCAGAGTACAGCATGGCCAAATTGCTGTCCCGTCAGGAATCCCCAAGAGTCCAAAGAAGGCACACACACTTGCAGTATCAAACGGAACGACAGAAGAACAAGGCGAAAAACGACTCAACCCTTCATTTGTAGAACCAGCCGTTATTAAATGCCCCTTCACTGACAGTGTTTTGGCTCACAAGACTTCAGAGGGATTGTTCCCAACTGTATGATGCAATACTGAAAACAAAGATGGTTTCAAAATCAGGGGAGTAAAACCACCAAAAAAAACTTCACAAGCTGATAACGAGTAACTTCTATTATCAGCATCTAGTAGTAACTTCTATTACCAGCATCCAGACAGTAGTGGGCTGTGAAGGTATGGAACAACAACCATGTCGCAGCCCTGCAGATCTCCTCTGTGGAGACAGAATGGTTGACTATCGATGCAGCCATCGCATGGACACTGTGAGCTGTGACATGACCCTCAAGGCCCAGACCAGCCATGGAATACGCATGGGCGATGCAATCAGCGAGCCAAAGGGATAATGTGTGCTTTGAAACAGTGACCACCAACCTATAGGGCTTGAAGGGGACGAACAACTGAGAGGACTGACGATGTACCTTTGTGTGCTCCGAGTAGAAGGCCGCCGCGTGTTTGCAATCCAGCGTGTGTAACACTGCCTCACTGTGTTTGGCATGAAACTGGGGAAAAAACATTGGAAGGACAAAAGACTGGTTGAGGTGGAAAGCAAAGACCACCCCTTTTGCAAAAAATGCGGGTGCGTGCAGAGCACCCACCCAGTTCTGATGGAATCTGGTGTATGGAATGTGTGTGACCAGAACCTGGAGCTCGCTCACTTGCCAGGCCGACGTGACAACCACCAGGAAGAGGACCTTTCCGGTCAAGAACTTCAGTGGACACACCTCCAGTGGCTCAAAGGGAGCCCAAATGAGTTGGCTGAGGACCACATTCAGGTCCCAAGCAACTGCGGGAGGGTTTAACTGGAGGCTTTGAGAGAAGAAAGCCCAAAATGAATCGCCTTACCAGAGGCTGAGTCGCGATGGGCTTCCCATTGCAACCACGATGGAATGCACCAATCTCACTGAGATGAACACGCACCAAGCTGGACTTTACCGCAGAATTGGAGAGGTTCAAGAGGTACTCTAACAATTGGTCCCCGGGTCAGACAAAGGGGTCCAATGTCCGACGAGTGCATCAAACGACAAACCGTCGCCATTTGAATGCATAAGCTTTATGCGTTCACTCCTTGCAAGATGCTAACAGGATCTCAATGACACCCTTGGGAAGGGCAAGCTCCGCAAGGGCTACCCGCTGAGCATCCATGCTGTAAGTACTAGGGAGAGGATTTTGGGATGTAACAGGGAGCCTTCCCCTTGTAAGATGAGGTCTGGGTCGGAGCCCAGATGAAGGGGTTCCATCAGTGAGAGATGTAGCAATAACAAGAACCACGGCTGTTGAGGCCAGTAAGGAGCAATGAGAATCATCAATCCCCTCTCGCCTGGAGCTTCAAGCTCATCTTCACGATGAGTGGCATAGGAGGGTAAGTATAAAGCAGGCCTCTCTCCCTGTAGATCAGAAAGGCATCTGAAGCCAGGCGATCGTAGGCCGGTCTCTGGGAGCAGAACCGAGCTACCTGGGCATTCTGTGCCATAGCAAAGAGGTTCACGTTGTGGTGCCCCACTCCCAAAAATATCTGGTCCACCACTTCCCTTTTGAGGGACCACTCGTGTGGCTGAAGAACCTGAGTTGATCCACTAGGCCAGGCATGTCCAACTTCGAACAGGTGGTGATCTACTTTTTCCAGCCAAAGATGCCGGTGATCTACCACCATGAAAATTAAGTTTCAAATTAAATTTTAACCCAATAAAGTTGGAGGATTCCCCCCCCCCCCTTTTTAATGAACCTTCTGTGATTTACTTGGATGTGATCAGCTGTTAAGCAAATTAAGCAAAAACAAAACAGAGAGACGAAGATCCAGTAAGAACTGTGAGGGGAAATGGAAAGTACATTGAGTAATAACTTTAACTGTCTTAATAAGTTTCTTTATAACTTTCTTTAACTTTTATTGAGTAATTTGTGTTAAATTTAGGTCGAGTACTGATTCATGCTGATCTTGCACAATCTTTAATATTTCGCTCTTGCTAATTAGTGAGACGTCTGAGCCTGCATTTCATCCACCAGCTTTTTAAAGTTGGGTGAATATTGCGTGAGGGCCAGTCTCAGGGAATCCTGGAGATGTTCATCTGTCATGTTGGAACGTTGTGTACTCTTCATCATTTTCAGATGGGAAAATGCAGATTCACACAAATAAGTTGAACCGAAACAGGAGTTTACAGCTTCACCGCATCTTCTCAAGTTGGGAAATTTGTCTCTAGGCACTAGTTTCCAAAACGATTCTTGCTCAGCACGGGTCTTGAGAAAAATGTTATTTTCAAGGGTTAATATTTTGTTTTCAAGAGATGGCTTGTTCAATGAGTAATTTCTACTGATAGCAGCTGCAGTTTCTTTAATGTCCACATCTACTTTGAATGGGTATGACAAGTACTCCACAACTGTTCCAATTTTTTGGAAGTCACAGAATCTAATTTCAAATTCCTGGATAACAGAACAGATTTCTGTCACATACTTCTCGTTCAGAAAAACAAAATTTGGATATTATTTCAGATGGTCCTGCGTATTAGGAAAATGATCAAAAGTGTTGTTTGTAAGGTCAGTAATCAGCGCAAATTTGCTCTTGTAAGATGAAACTGTACTCATCTCGTCAATGCATTTGTTTTTACCTTGTAGTTCAAGGTTCATATCACTTAGCTCGCCTGTAAAGTCAGCAAGAAATGCCAGATCACATAACCACTCCTCATCTTCCAACTCTGCTTAGTCATCTCCCCTCTCCTTCAAAAAACTTCTTATTTCATTCAGCAAATCACAAAATCTTTGCAGAAATTTATGCCTACTTAGCCACCTTACATCTGTGTGCAAAATGATTTCCACTGCCCCTTCATCAAAAGTAATATTGAAAAGCCATCTTTGAAGTGATCTTCCACGAACTGAATTTACAATTTTGAAAGTGATTTCCATGACAGTCTTTGTATTGAGTCTCTTGCTTGCCAAAACTTGCTGGTGAATGATGCGTGGTAAGAAAGGAAATCTGGGAAGTCGTCATGCTGTCTACAGAGGGCTATGAAACCGTTAACCACACCTGTCATTGCTCTTGCTCCATCAGTAGTGATGGAAACAAGTCTATGCAATGGAAGATTACATCTTGTCACAAAAGAATGGAAAGAACTGAATATTTCCTGACCGGTAGTTCTACCTTTTAAAGAAATCATTCCAAGTAGTTCTTCTTTAACATTGAAGTCTTCAAAGACCATCCAGATAAAGACTAGTAACTGGACTATGGGGTATGTTTACTAAACCGCGCACACGTGCGCGGCGCACATTAGCGCACGGCAATGATGCACTTAAGTGCTCTTAAGTGCCCCGCACGCGTGCGCGTCACACTAACGGGTCCGCGCACGTGTGCGGTGCGCTGATGTGCGATAGGCCAGCTGAGGCTACTGCCAATCCTGTCCACATATTTTTCCCACAACTAAACCGTGATAGTAAGGACAAACCTTTAATGCTGAGAACATACGCATGGTTAATACGCCTATATTTTACCACACCAAACACAGACACCATACACAGGCACATTACCTAGAGCAGAGTCTCCAAAATGCAGTCCTGGAGGGCCCCACACCATTCAGGTTCCATGCTGCGTCTACTAAAGATGCCTGTGCTGCATATCTATGCACCACCCCCATGGTATGCAGATGTAGCTCATGCATATTTATGAGGGACAGCATGAAAACCCGAACAGTGTCTGGAACACCAGGACTGGAGTTGGGAAACTCTGCCGTAAAGCAGCAGCCAAAAGGGCCAGACACACCCACACACACACCCACAGGCCCCATTGGCCAATGCCTCCTGAAGAGGCAGGACATTGGGCCCTGCCTGCATCTCCCAATACTAGCACCTGAATACCTTAGCAATGCCACCCTACACCTGGGTATACGGTACACACCTATCAAACGTTACCTATGATAACAAGCAGATAGCAAGTCCTACGTTAAGCACAGTTTGTTCATTGAGCTCCACCATAACAATCATTCTGATGTCTGCGGTATGTGCTGCAGGTCTGGTCTCTGACAGTGTTTACCCCCCTGGGGAGTGACCCCCAACAGTGTTGCGTACCATATCCATGCCTGTACTGTGCCCAGGACTGGTGTGGTGGGTATGGCTGCTGAACCCCTCTATAGTGGCACAATGTTGGCATAGGTGTGGGGGTGGCTGTCTGTCTATCCAGTGTGTGGTGGCTGCAAATACCTTCCACAGCCCACACTGCCAGCACTGTTGCCAGTATTGGCCTGCCAATGTGCATAATGAGGAGCAAGGTACCATGGGTATAGGCCGGCCAGGGTGCATCTGCACAGGGCATAGGGTACTGATTGGGACATTTTACTGCCCGGCCACCACCTACACAGACAGGTTGACCTCAGTATGTCCCGCTGAGAGATCACTCTCACCCTGACTGTGCAGTGACCACAGCATGGCTAGGCACCCCCATAGTGCTATATAGTATTTCTCTCATGTGATAGCTATGGGTTTCCTTTTGGGGCCCAGTTACTGAGTTATGTGCTTGCTGTGTATGCTGACATCCCAGTTCTGGGTGCACGCATCTCCACTGGGAACATGAACTATGGCCTAACTAGCAGGCTGTTTGCAGCTGGTGTGTGTCTTGATGGAGCGGCTTGCAGGGTGCAGCGGCTGATGACTTGCTGCAGGAGAATATCAGATAGTGTTGGGGGTACAGCTTACCATATCCAGGCCTAATGTCTGTCTGCTAATGTGTTATGGATATGTGTAGAGCTGCATTGACTGCCCTGTGGGGTGTATGTCCCTCAGCAGGACCGGGGTTGATGGTCCCCTCTACTGCCACCTTTGCAGGGAGGTAGAGGGTGGATGTATTGATAGGAGACCCTGTTTGCCACCCTCAGCCCTGAAGGAGAGGGGGTGGTGGTGCATAGCCCACCTGGGGGTCCATAGGGGCTACACCTGACTGACACAGACAGAGATATCCAAGGTGTTTGTGCAGAAACTACATATCTGAAACATTAACACTGCTTTGGACCTCCAGCATAGCCTCTTTCAGCCATGGCAGGTGTTGTGGACCTGGTCCTGGCCGCCTCATCGCACACTCAGGGTGAGCACAGTATCCGCACAATGTGACGGTGTGTAGCTACTCTGTGCTAGTAAAACACACGGTCAGTACCCCCTACCAGGCCGAGGTGCTGTGGGGGTGCACCCGGTCAAATCCCCCTACCAGGCAGAGGTGCTGTGGGGGTGCATTCCCCATCTTGTGTTCATCTGTGGACAGCAGATTTGCATGTGCAGTGCATCATGGGTACGGGTGGCCTAACCCTATCCTGGTGGCTGCAGCAGACTGTCTGTGTGGTGACGTGCAGGCTCTCTGCAGCCAGCCAGGGGCTTGCTAGTAGCTATAGAGCTGTAGCCCAATGGTTGTGTCACTGCCTGTGAAGCCAGAGGTCATGGGTTCCAACCCACAGTGGGGTTATTTGATAGGGTTGGCCAAAGCATTATCTTTGTTATAATGTACATTTTTGATGCCAGCAAAAACAACCTCAGCGTACTGTACCCATATGTTGCCTCTGAGGGCGCTTTATGGGGCGCCCTATAGGGCACCTTATGGTTCCCGTACATATAAGGTGCACTATACATTATCCTGTGACGCAACTTATAGGGTGCCCTATAGGGGACATTTTAGGGTGCCATGGCGGACAGTGCACTTTAAAATGTGACTTATAGGACGCCTTATGTTGACACGCTTTGAGAGTGCGTTTGCTACTAATGCTAATTAAAATAAAAATAAAAAGCCTCCTAAAGCAATCTTCCCCATAATACGCATTGCCTCAGCCAGCCTTGTTCATTGGGCACTGTGGGGGATTGAACCCCTGATCCCTGTACCATTGGTCAGTGTCTTAACCATTGTGCTGTGGCTCTGTTCCTGTGTTTGCACATCTGCGCGCCGCCTTATGCCGCCCAATATTGCAAAAGCCTCCTAAATCAATAGCGCGCCGCCCTATGCCGCCCCATATTAGACTGGCTCCTAAAGTAATGCCTCAGCCAGCCGTCCTTATTGGGCTCTGTGGGGGATCGAACCCCTGCTTCTTGCACCATTGGTCTGTGCCTTAACCATTGTGCTGTGGCTCTGCTCTTCTGCTTACCCATCAGCGTGCCGCATATGCCTCCCGCGCAGCTGTCCGATGCGCTAAAGTGCGGGGCGCACAAGGGCGCCGCACACCTTAGCACATCTGTCAATCACGGATTTCCTTTGTCAGCGCGAAACGCCCACTCCTTATATGGCACCCGCACACTACCGGGGCCCGCACATTAGCGGGATTTTAGTAAACATACCCCTATGTCTCTTATGTCTGTAGATTCATCCAGTTGGAGTGAGAAAGCAACACAATTTGAAACATCCTCCAACAATTGTTCAGTTGTGTCTCCACACATCTTTTCTATTCGCCGCACGATGGTGTTTCTTGACAATTGTACATCTTGAATAGCAGCTATGATCTCTTTCTTATTTTTAAATCCTTCAAAAAGATTGTCATCTGCTTGAAGAAAACAATCTTTTACAAATTCCCCTTCAGTGAAAGGTTTGCATTTCTTTGCGATCAGGTTGCTGACCTTGAAGGATGCTATGGTTGCAATTGACCGAATGTGACCTTGGCTTCTCCATCAACTGTTGCTGAGTAGCCAATTTCGATTTAAGTTCTTTGAGCTTCAGTTTACGAATTTCACTTTTGGGTGGAAAATCAGCATCAACTTATTGCTATGCAGAGCCTTATAATGACGTTCCAGATTACCCTTTTTGGGCAAGGATACTGGGGCATTACAAATTAGACAACACCACTTGTCTCACCATGATGAAGAAGTAGTCCATTTCCCATTCATCATGAAAGTGGTAGGTTTTGCTCTTCTTTGGAACACTCATCTTCATTATACCGGGGTGGCTGGATGTAAGAAGGCCAAATCTGCTAAGTTAGTATAAACACTGGCTGAATCTGGTCCAAAACGGTCACTGTCCCAAAGTATTAAGGATCAACAGGAACTGAAGACCTCTGGATGATGTGAAATACAAGGACTGGAGATGCCACATACTGGCACTAATAATCAAATACCACCAAACAATCATCAAAAAAACTCAAACACCTGTCCAGCAAACCAGATAAAATCAAATACCGCCAAAAAAGTTCAAATACCACCACACGTAATTTAATAAATTCTGCACACAGTGTAGAATCAACGCAAAGGCAAGGCGAAATAAAATTACAGTGTAGAAGCAACGCAAAGGCTAGGCAAAATAAAATTGCAGAGGCAAGCAAAAGTCACAGTGGTTTGAACCAATTCGAAGGCAAGGCATAGGCAAGTTAGAACAAAATTGGAAAAGCCTGCCAAAATCACCAAATTCTTTACACTTTGTTGTGTCTGCCCGAAAACGTTTAATGAAAGCAAACTATAAAGCGACCAACGACCAGCACACGACACAACTAATATGGTAAGTGTATTCAGGTAAAGCCCGGGAGAATGGATATCGCCCAATATATAACACACTTCTATGGGGTGTTGTGGTGGGGGCAGGAATGGGTGATTCTGAGAGGCAGGAGACCAGGTATGATGCCGGGCCTGTGGCATCTCGTTGCGGGACGCGGACAGCAGCCCCCTGGGGTACCCACAAACTATTGGCACGAAAACAACAAGCGCCCCCAATACACCCGCAGGCAAGATTCCCGCAGGCACAGAAAAAAGACAGGCAAAGAATCAGCAGCGGCGGCAAGTCCGCGGTAGACGACCTGCTGGCACGAGCTCTCTTCTGGGGCAAGCTGCTGGAGAGATGGAGCCAAGTGGGACTGGCGATCTACCTCTGACCCCTCCGCGATCTACAGGTAGATCGCGATCTACCTGTTGGACATGCCTGCACTAGGCCATTGCTCTCGCTGGACAAATATGTTGCCCCAAGATCTATGCCAAGGAGCAGGGAAATCTTCCAAAGGCGAACTGCCCCACAAAACAGGAGGTACAAGTCCATTACCCCCTGCTTGTTCACACAGAACATGGCGACTTGGTGGTCCATCTGGATCAGGACCACCTGATTCGCCAGTTTATGTTTATGTTTATTACATTTGATATACCGCTCAGGCCAAAGCATCAGAGCGGTTTACAATATTACATAAATGATACTGAAAATATGAAAAGAACGCCATTAATAAGATAGGACAGAGTAAGAGATAGTGATAGTCAAAGAAATAGAAGAGACAAGAGGAAAGGTTCATTATAACACCAGAGAGGCAGAATATCATACCACCACAGCTCAGTCCTTCCAAACAGACTTGACCATGATCGTTACTCATCACAAATTCAAGCCAGGCAGGAATACGCCGCAGAAATGGCTCCTTATAAACCTCTGCTGCCTGGATATACTTGACAGAAGCAGGTGATGAGGCAGAGAACTCACTCACAGCCTGCGACGCCAGCATCATTCCTCCACCGTCCCGCTCGTCGTGGCATGCAAACCAAATACAGCAGATAACCCGGTCCCGCACGGTCCAACGCCTAAGGGCCACGCCAAAGGCACAGAGAGCATTAACGATGGTCTGGAGCTCGAGGAAGTTGATCTGATGGAGACTCTCGCTTTTGGACCACAGGTCCTGGTTGAGGAGACTGTCCAAGTGTGCACCACAACCAAGCTTGGAGGCATCCATCGTGAGCAGCCTGCAAGTTGGAATGGAAGGCCCCGACACAAGTTTGCGTGCACAAGCCACCACGTCAGGGACTGAGTGAGAGGTACAGTGACCACTACCTTGTCCCGCAGGCGGCCCAAGGCTTGCTGCTTTGCGTTTGCAAGGTCCAGAGAGCCTGCCACATGCAGAGGTGGACCTGAGGCAAAACATGTACTGTGGCCACCATGTGCCCAAGGGCTCTCAACAGTCCTTGGAATGGAGTAGAGATAGAATATGGTCAGCACTGACAGCTAGCATGCAGTACATTACCAAATGCTAACTTTCATGGCTGCCTATAGCATGATTGAACTTAAAGCCACCTCAGGAAGTAGTGCTAAGTGCACCCACGCAACCAGCAGTCAGGTAATGCAGCTGCTACAAAACAAATAAAAGCGTACTCCAATCATAGTTCACATACCCAATCCTAGCCCTCCCTTATCCAACTCACCCCTACATCAATGACAGCACATACCCTATACTCCCCTGCCCTGATCTCAGCCCCAACCCCCATTATAGCACTTGCTCAATCTCCGCTCTCCTGATCTCAGCCCCATCCCAGATGACACTGCCCTCCAATAAGCCCCACCCATCAACAGCCCCAACCCCAAAGACACTTATCCAAAGATATCCCTAGTAGTCTACTAGATGAGGAGAAAGCAATCCCCCTCCACATCCACCTCATTGTTGCCCAAGATCAAAATGGCGGCTATGACCTCTAGCAGTAGTCTCGTGGAACTATTGCGAGGGATCAATCTTCCAAAATAAGGAATGCAAATTTCTATGATCTTTCATATGAAAATCCTACCTTGTCTCGCTCAGACTGAAGTACATTGTGGTCATTTTTAGCTTGCTGCAGTTCTTGGTTTAGTTTAGCTTTCATTTGGTTAAATTGTTGGTTCATATTCTGGAGCAAATGTCGTTGATGCAGCATGTCCTGAAAGTAATAATGTATCATTTTCAAGTTAAATCATTAACTTTTAAAGTTTTGTCCAAACTAAATTACCCATTTCTCATCAAGGCCTGATTAAGCCTCTCCTCCATCCCCCTCCCTCCAAGGATACAAACTGGGAAATTGCTAAACAGCCTTGGAACAAATGACACATGCTTTTTATCTTCAAGCTTTGCATTAATTCTCAAAACAAAAGTGCACATATGCTTTTGCTTTCAACACTTGCCACCCGGTAAAAGTGTGCATGATCACTTGTACATGCTTTCTTATGTGAGTAAAATATTGCTGATTTCACATGTACATCTGAAAGCTTAGTTACTCACCTGTAACAGGTGATCTCCGGGAACAGCAGGAATCAGTCTTCACATATGGGTGAACATCACCGACGGAGTCCGTGCAGGAACGCTCCCCAGCATTCAATAGGAAAGTTTTTGGAAGCACTCCACTGCGCCTGCATGCCTGCCTTTCCACTTTCCCAACCCCTCTCCGCAATTGTGCTTGTAGCTGAGAAGAAGAGTAAAATAAAAGAACCATACAACTGCTAGGGGAGGAGGGCGGGTTGTGAAGACTGATTCCTGCTGTTCCTGGAGATCACCTGTTGCAGGTGAGTAACTGTGCTATTTCCAGGAACAAGCAGGAATGCAGTGTTCATATATGGGACTCACTAGCTCCCAGGTACCAGACTGGTATGGGGTGGGGAGGGGGAAGAGTAGTACGCTCTCTGAGGCAAAAAACTGTAGCCAAAGAGTCTGGAAGAGTTGCAGGCCACTGGACTTGATTCCAGGAGGCGATACCCCTCCCCCCCACCCCAATAATAGTCTGGTATCTTGTAGAAGTCCGGGACGGAGGGTAGGAGTTGAGTTAAAGTCCCAAAGAGGTGCTGGAGTACAGCTTGGCCAAAGACAGCATTCCGACAGGAGTCTCAGTTTATACAGTAATGTGCAGCAAGTATCAATGGAGGACCAGGTAACTGTCTGGCAAATGTCCTCAATGGCTACTGAATGAAGATTAGCTACGGATGTTGCCATAGCCCGCACATTATAAGCAAAAAAAATGCAATCTGCTATCCATCTAGATAGATAGAGTATGTTTCATCACCGGTACGCCCAGGTGACTAGGATCAAAGGAAATGAATTAAGTGAGAGGATTTCCTGTGAGCTTTAGTTCTGTCCAAGCAGTAGGCCAGCGATCATTTGCAGTTCAAGGTGTGTAGTGCTGCTTCAATCCGAGACGAATGCGGTTTAAGTGGAAAGAGGAAACCACTTTCAGGAGAAAATGCAGATGGGTATGCAGAACCACCTTGTCATTGTGGAAAAGAGAATAGAGGGGATCCGCTACTAGAGCTTGCAGCTTACTGATGCGTCGATCTGAAGTGAGGGCAATAAGGAAGACAACCTTTCAAGATAGAAACTTCAGTGAAGTGGTGGCTAAAGGTTTGATAGGTGACTTTAGAAGTTGCGCCAGAATAACATTCAGATCCCAGGTCACTGGAGGTGGCTTAATGAGTGGCTTGGACAGCAGGAGACCCCAAATGAAGTGTGCTACCAAGGAGTGTGAGGAGATGGGCTGTCCATCCACTGGACTGTGAGAGGCCGCAATGGCTCTCTCACTGAGTTAATTTTAAGACCTGTCAAGGATATTGTAGAAAAGACTCATCCGACAAGAAAAGGGGGCAATGTCCTTTGGGAAGCACCAGACGGCAAACCTACGCCATTTGAAGGCATAAGATCACCTGTGACATCCTTAGGAGATGCAAGGAGGACATCCTTCAACGCCTGTGGTAGGTTGAGGTCGGCAAGCACTAGCCCTTCAGCAGCCATGCTATCAAGCATAGGGAGTGAAGATTGGGATGGAAGAGCGTCCCGTGGTCCAGAGAAAAGAAGACAGGCACACATCCCAGGTTGAGTGGCTGACTCTGCACAAGGTGAAGAAGCAGAGGAAACCACAGATAACGGGGCAAAAAGGGGGATATGAGAATCATCGAGCCCTTGTCGGCCTGAAGGTTGAACAGCATTTTGGGTTTCAAGGAGATGGAAGGGAATGTGTAGAGCAGTCCCTGTCCCCAATGGAAAAGGAAGACGTCCAGGGCCTTTCGGTGCAGCGATGGAACCATAGAGCAGAAGAGAGGAAGCTGTGTGTTTTGTAGAGTTGCAAAAAGATCTATAAGTAGGATTCTCCACATCTGGAAAATCCGAGCAGCCGTCTCTCGATGCAAAGTCCATTCATGTGGATGAAGGATGCGGCTTAGCCTGTCTGCTAGGATATTGAGTTCGCTCAGTAGGTACACCGCTCTGAAGTGGATGTGGTGAGAGATTACAAAGGACCATAGGTGAATCACTTCTTTGCAGAGGGGAATGGATCCCATTCTCCTTTGTTAACGTAGAACATGGCAACTTGGTTGTCCATTCTAAAACTAGAACAGGTTGCCCCAATAGTTAGGGTTAAAAAACCAAAAGAGAATTTGTCAGTGCCTGCAGTTCTAGCAGGATGATCTGCAGCGCAGATTCCTGTTGTGTTCATAGGTAGGCTCAGTGCCTATAGCTGTAAACCACGTAAGTGCCACTGAACAGGAAATACAACTCCACTAACACGGTTAGTGCCGCTGAATATCCCAAACTAATGCTGCTATATGCTCCGATGATAACCGCTTAGCATCAGGGCGAGTCATGGGCGTTCTGGGGGTGGCTACAGACGCTAACTGGGTAGCGGCGATATAGAGTAGTTACTCACCTGTAACAGGTGTTCTCCAGGAGCAGCAGGAATCAGTCCTCACATATGGGTGTCATCGGCGCCGATAAAGCCCCAGCGGAGCATTTCCCCAGCTTTCTATGAAAGCCTTTGGGAATGCAGACACGCATGCGTGGTTCCCTTCCCGCCTAAAGGTGCCATCTTACCTCAGTCAAATGACATAGCTAAGAACAGCACACAAAAATGAAAAAAGAAAATAAACTATGTACAACTGCAACTCCAACGGGAGGAGGGAGGGTTGTGAGGACTGATTCCTGCTGCTCCTGGAGAACACCTGTCACAGGTGAGTAACTACTCTTTCTCCAGGACCAAGCAGGAAGTCAGTCCTCACATATGGGTGACTCCCTAGCTCTGGGCTACCGAGGAACCCAGGCTGAACAAGAGTACTCACTCTAGTCTCAGCAGCAAAGAAAGGCTTTTCAAGGACACAACCTCCACCGGTAGCCCAACAGAGGGCAGGAGGGCAGGAGTTACCTAAACCTCAAAGAGATTCCGGAATACTGCCTGGCCAAAAGCACTGTCCCTACGGGACTCCCTCTCCAGACAGTAATGGGCTGCAAAAGTCTGGCTTGAAGACCAAGTTGCAGCTCTGCAGATGTCTACCAAGGGCACAGAGCAGAGATGAGCCAATGAGGCAGCCATTGCCCTGACACGATGGGCCGTGACCCGACCCTGCAAAGGAAGGTCAGCCGCCTTGTAAGCCCAGGTGATACAGTCAGCCACCCAGATGGACAAGGTACGCTTGGACACAGCCAACCCCATCTTATTAGGGTCAAAGGATACGAAGAGCTGAGTAGCCCTTCTATGCCCCTGCGTACGGTCAAAGTAGAAGGATAAGGCTCTCCTACAGTCCAGGGTATGCAGGACTGCTTCAGCCTGGCTTGCATGAGGCCTAGGGAAGAATGTTGGAAGAACCACCTCCTGATTGAGGTGGAAAGAGGAGACAACCTTCGGGAGGAACTTTGGATGAGTCCCGAGGACTACCCTGTTCCTATAAATCCTGGTGTAAGGCCTATCACAGACCAGGGCCTGAAGCTCACTCACTCGCCTAGCCGAGGTAAGGGCTATCAGGAAGAGTGTCTTCCAGGATAGGAAGCGTAGTGGACAAGTAGCCATCGGCTCAAAAGGTGGGCGAGTCAGTTGCTGCAAGACCACATTCAACTCCCACTCAGGGGCAGGAGGATGGATTGGAGGCTTGAGCAAAAGCAAGCCCCTGAGAAAACGGGACAACAAGAGGTGACCTGACAGAGAATGTCCCTCCACCAGTGAGTGGTGAGCTGCTAGAGCTGAGAGGTGGACCCGAACAGAATTGGACTTAAGTCCCTGATTCGAAAAGTGCAGTAAGTACTGAAGCACTACTGGCACAGTACAGGAGAAAGGATCCTCTGTACGTAGCTGACACCACACAGAAAACCTTTTCCATTTGAGAGCATAGGTTTTCCTAGAGGACTGTTTCCTAGAGGCTAGTACAACCTCCTCAACTTCCTGAGGTAGGCCCCAGGGAGCCAAAACTACCCTTGCAGCCTCCAGGCCATCAAATTGAGAGCTTTGAGAATGGGGTGCAGAAGGTAACCCTGCTCCTGTGAGAGAAGGTTGGGTTGCAATCCCAGAGGCAGTGGGGGATCCACCGCCAGTTGAAGCAGAAGAGGAAACCAAGGCTATCTCGGCCACCTGGGCGCCACCAGCAGGACCGAGGCCTTGTCCTGAAGAATTTTGAAGAGAGTTCGGGCCACCAAGGGCGTGGGAGGAAACGCATACAGGAGGCCCTGAGACCATGGAATCAGAAAAGCATCTGCTGCTATTCACAGAGGATGCGGTTGCCTGGAACAGAACTTTGGCAGTTGCTTGTTCATTGGGCTGGCAAAGAGATCTACCAAAGGGAGACCCCATTTTAGGAAGATCTTCTGAACTACTGAAGGATGCAGCTGCCACTCGTGGGGCTGCAGAATTCTGCTTGATCTGTCGGCCAGGTAGTTTTTTTTATTTATTTATTTATTTATGAGACTTGATAAACCGCCCAAACCGGAGTATCAGAGCGGTGTAAAATAAAAGCAGGCTGCCAGAAAATTAAAGAGGGAAAAGGAACGCCATTCAAATGACAGGAAAGTGCTGTAGAAATAGATAGAAAGAAAGAGACAGAGCAGTATGGCTAAAGAGTTAGGGGCAACAGGAAGGACTGTCAGGGGGGTGCTGGGAGATCAAAAGCCTGGGAAAACAGATGGGTCTTGAGAAGGGCTTTGAAATGTGGAAATGAAGGTTTGGTGCGGAGTGAATGGGGAAGAGAGTTCCATAGAGCAGGACTTAAGAAAAAGAAAGCGGAATGACGGGTAAGTTCGAGATGGGCTTGAGACGGGGAGGGAAGAAAAAGGCGGTTACTGTGAGAAGAACGGAGAAGGCGAGGGATGGGTTGATGGAAGATAAGGTCGGATAAATATTGGAGAGTACCTGTGTGAAGAACTTTGTGGGTGGTAATAAGGTATTTATAAATGAACCGAAATTTAACGGGAAGCCAGTGAAGGGAAAGAAGGCAAGGAGTGACGTGATCATGAGGGGAAGAGAAAGTGATCAAATGGGCAGCAATATTCTGAATGAGCTGAAGGCGACGAATTTGATAAGAAGGAAGGCCAGCAAAAACGGAGTTACAGTAGTCTAAGTGGGAGATGATAAGGGAGAGGACCAGAGTAGTAAGAGAATCGGCAGAGAGGTAAGGCCGGAGGGAACGGATGCGACAAAGATGAAAGAAGCAGTTTCGAACAAGGGAGGAAATGTGGGGGTGAAAGGACAAAGAGGAATCAAGGGTAACACCAAGGTAGCAGAGAGAGGGGACAAGCGGGATGGGAAGGAAAGACATGGTAGGGGCTAAGGTGGGAAGGGAGGTAGAGAAGGAGAACCAGATAGCTGAGGACTTAGAGGGATTGACACAAAGAAGATTGTCAGAGAACCAGGACGCAATAAGATCAAGGCAGTGGTTAAGAGCAGAGAGGTCTGGGGATACAGAGTTGGTATGATGGATAAGAAGGATATCATCGGCATAAAAGTAGGAGGAAAGGCCAGACTGCTGGATGAGGAGGGCAAGTGGGGCAAGAAAAACATTAAAAAGCAGAGGGGCGAGAATGGAGCCTTGCGGGACACCACAGTGCAAAGGGAAAGGGTCCGAGGCAGTGGTGCCGGAATGGACAGCGAAAGTGCGAAGAGAGAGGAAAGACCTGAACCAGTGAAGCACAGTGCCACGGATACCAGAGTCAGACAGGCGAGTAAGAAGGGTACGGTGATCTATAACATCAAAAGCGGCGGAGAGATCCAGAGAGACAGCAATAGATAAATCACCCCGATCGTGAGAACGGTGGAGTTCACTCAGAAGGGCAAAAAGTATAGTTTCACTGTTGTCCTGGCCTGGAAGGTACACAGCCTTGAGGAGCATGTTGTGCTTGAGGGCAAATGAACAAAGGTCCTGAGCCTCCCGACAAAGGATTCTGGACCCAGTCCCGCCCTGTTTGTTCACATAAAACATGGCTACTTGGTTGTCTGTCTGAACCAGGACAGATTGATGAACCAGGGTAGGAGAGAAAGCTTTGAGTGCTAATCGAAAAGCTCTGAGTTCGAGGAGATTGATCTGCTGTGCAGCTTCCCAAGGAGACCACAGGCCCTGGGTGCACTTGCCTAGACAATGAGCTCCCCAGCCCTGCAGGGAGGCGTCTGTGGTCAGCACCACCGTGTACCCAGGAATCTGAAAAGGGACCCCCTTTAGTAGATTGGGTGGGTGCAGCC
Source organism: Ichthyophis bannanicus (assembly GCA_033557465.1). NCBI lineage: Eukaryota > Metazoa > Chordata > Amphibia > Gymnophiona > Ichthyophiidae > Ichthyophis > Ichthyophis bannanicus. The sequence goes on along the minus strand of CM066033.1, from coordinate 463,605,536 downwards.
ACCAGTTGAGGGAGTTCAGAAATTGTCTGGACACCCTTATCCTGTCTCTGAGGCTGCCTGTGGCCTGTGACCACTGAGTCCGAAGGCACCACTGTGCAGGCCTCATATGGAGCCTGGCATTGGGGGTCACATGCACTGTCGAAGCCATGTGGCCAAGCAGCCTCAGGCAGAGCCTGGCGGAGACCAGTGACCTTCTGAGAAACTGGTTTGCTAAGTTTATCAGTCTTTGGGCTCTGTCTGCTGGCAAGAAAGCCTTTGCCAGCAGGGAGTCCAGCCTTGCTCCTATGAACTCCAAGTTCTGGGAGGGGAGCAAAGTGGACTTTGCGAAGTTTATTACAAACCCCAGGCTTTGAAGAAGAGCAATAGTTATGAGGGTGGCTTGTCTGGCCTCCTGGCACGTCTGACCCCTGATGAGCCAGTCGTCCAGATAGGGGAAGACAAAGATTCCCTGATTTCTCAGGTAGGCCGCTACCACTGCCAGGCATTTGGTAAAGACCCTGGGAGCGGAGGTGAGGCCAAAAGGCAGTACTCTGTACTGATAATGGTTTCCTCCCACAATGAACCTAAGGTACTTCCTGTGGTCTGGATGAATGAGGATGTGGGTATACGCATCCTTTAGATCTAAGGAGCATAGCCAATCTCCCTGCTGGAGGTAGGGCAGAAGTGTTCCAAGAGTAAGCATCTTGAACTTTTCTTTCTCTAGGAACTTGTTGAGGTTCCTGAGGTCCAGAATGGGTCGAAGGCCACCGGTTCTTTTGGGCACCAGGAAATACCTGGAGTAGAATCCGTGACCTTGCAAGTGGGGAGGCACAGGCTCCACCGCCCTGTCCACCAACAGACCTTGAAGCTCTTGAAGGAGAAGGTCTGTGTGCAGGGGAGGCCTTGGAGGCTCCCCTGGAAAGTATGGGGGAGGCAGTTGGTGAAAATGCAGTGCATAGCCCCTGTGGACTATGTCCAACACCCAACTGTCCCCGGTGATGAGGGGCTACTGGTGGGCAAAGAGGGCGAGGCGACCTCCTGTGCAGGGTTGGGATAGCAGGGATGGAGAGGCTACGCTCAAGGAGTCAAAAAACCCCACCCTGCTGAGTGGGAGCAGGGGCCGGAGGCTTGGGGGTCCTCTGCCAACGGGGCCCATTACCCTGCCCCTTGGCTTGCTGACCCTGGGGTGCAGCTTGGGTATCCTGATATTGAGGGTACTGTTTGTAGGCAGTGCCCTTCCTCGGGTAAAAGGGCTTTTTACCCAGGCCCTTCTTTTTATGAGAAGGGGCAGAGGTCTTTCTAGACAGCCTTGTCCGTGTAAGGTGCTCTGTTTCGAGCTGGGCGGCCTTCTCGGTCATGGGCTTGCCAAAAATTTTTTCACCTCGGCAAGGGACATCGACCAACTTGTCCTGAACCCATGGCTCGAGGTCCGATGACTGCAGCCATGCCTGGCGTCGAGCCGCGATGCCGGCTGCTGCTACTCAGGCCGAGGCCTCGAAGCCATCGTAGGCGGCGCGGGACATGAATTTTGAGCAGTCCCAAATCCCCGAGGACAAGGACTTGAATCTCTGCAAGGGTTCCCCGGAGAGTCCAGCAGAGAACCCGGCCAATTCCTTGGCCAAGTCCCGCAAGTACATGCCCATGTACAGCTGGTAAGACTGGACACGGCAAGCAAGCATCGAGCCCTGAAAGCACTTTGTATAGATGCCATCGAGGTTCCGGGCCTCCCTGTCGGGGGGAACCGCGGAGTGCATCTTCTGGCTCTTCAGACGATGCATGGCCGATTCCACAACCATGGTGTGGTAGCTGTGCCTTTTGAAAGCCAGGGCTCTTCCTGAGTCGATAGATCGAGTCGACTCGCTTTGCTTAGAACCGGCGCCAAGGCCGGTGCCTCCCACATCCAGAAGAGGAGCCGTTCCAGCATCGGAGGAACCGGGACAGTAAAGGCCTCCTTCGGAGGAGAGTCATACTGCAGGGCCTCGAGCTCTTCAGCTCGAGGCTCTTCCTCAGGGTCCGCCAGAATAGCCAAGGCAGTGGCCATATCCCGGACGAACTCCGAGAACAGAGTATCCTCCGGAGGTGATCTACTCCGGGGCTCAGACTGCAGTGAGTCCGACGGGACGCACAGAGTCTTGAACATATTGGGGGACTCCTCATCCTCCGTCTCCCAGGCAGACTCGTCCGACGAGGAGTCAGGGTCCGACCCCGCGGGGCCCTGGAGCACCCGCCCTGACGCCGGAGGCACCAGCGTCGACACCCTCGGTCCCGAGCGGGAGGTCGAGGGAGACCGCGACCGAGGTTGACTTCGAGCCATGATGGACTCGAGTATCGGCTCGGTCTCCGGGGTCGACTTCGAAGTCGATGTCCCGGTGGTCGGGGCAGATGCGCCAGATAGGCTGGCCATCAGTGCCCGCTGCTGCTCCATGAAGGCAGACAATCTGCTCGCCAAGGCTGTCATCCTGAGACTCAGCTCGGGAGACGCAGCAGGCGCCGGGCCTGACGTCGGCTCTCTGGGAGGAGAGTCCTCGAGGACTACGGGGCTTACGTGTCCAGCAGACTCCGGCTCCACACGAGGAACTTTGGCAGGCTTCTCTTGTTCCACGGGCCCGGGGCGACGGTCGGGGGTCTTAGACCTGGCCCTCGAGGAGCCAGGGACCTCCTCTGACGACGCCCTCGCGAGCCGCTTCTTCTTCTTGCGTTCCCGGTCGGGGGACCCCCTGTCCGAGGAGCTCCGACGGCGCTCGGGATCCGAATCCCAAGATGTCGAGGCCTCAGACGAGGTCCGGGCCCGGCCGGAGGCCGAATCCGAGAAAAGCCTTTCTTTCTGCTGCTGGCGACTTCGGAGTGCCTTGGAAGACATCTTCCCACATGGTCCACACGACTTACGGTCGTGATCAGGACCGAGGCACCGAAGGCAGCAGTCGTGTGTGTTGGTGAGAGACATTAATTTCTTACACCGATCACACTTCTTGAAACCGCTGGAAGCCATTGGGGAAAAAAGAGTCCCCGCGAGGTCAAAGGACCGGCCTTCCAGGGAAAAAGCAAAAAAGGGTGCGAACGCCAGCCACGAAGGGCAAAAAACGAAAAGAAGGATCGGGCTCGATACCGGTGTACCGAACCCGGCGGGAGGGGAACCTGCGTCGAACCGGGAGAAAAAACAGCGAGGATCGCCGAAGAAAAATAAACTTTTATCCGGGATGACAGGACACACGTCCGGTGGGCTTCTCGGAAAAAAAGAGACTGAGGTAAGATGGCACCTTTAGGCGGGAAGGGAACCGCGCATGCGTGCCTGCATTCCCAAAGGCTTTCATAGAAAGCTGGGGAAATTCTCCGCTGGGGCTTCATCGGCGCCGATGACACCCATATGTGAGGACTGACTTCCTGCTTGGTCCTGGAGAATGCACCGCTACCCAGTTAGCATCAGTGGATAAAAGATAGGTGCAGCAAAAGCTGGCCTATCTTTTACCCACAGAGGCTAACCAGGCAGTGGCTCAATATCACAACTGCATGATTAGCTTCTGCGCAATTGCAGCATGTGCAGCAAATCCGGATCTTCAATGCCGGGGCCACATATGACCCTGGCACTGAATGTCTGGTGTTAAAGGTCAGGCGCAACAGCTATGTGCCTTAGCAGCACATAGCCATTCCAGATCAGTATCAGGCCCATAGTATATAAAACGTAGTTAGTCACCTGTAACTGGTGTTCTTCGGGGACTCTAGGAATCAGTCCTCACATATGGGTGATGTCAGCACCGACAGAGCCCCAATGGAAGCATCCCCCCAGCTTTAAAAGCCATCACGCATGTGTGGTCCCCTTACAGCCCAAGGATGCCATCTTGCTCAGTCAGATGACATAGTTAGAAGACGGCAAAAACAAAAGATGGTAAAGGAGCAACCCCAAGGGGAGGAGGGAGAGTTGTGAGGACTGATTCCTGCTATCTCTGGAGAACATCTGTTACAGGTGAGTAACTACGCTTTCTCCGGGAACAAGCAGAAAGTCAGTCCTCACATATGGGACTCCCCATCTACAGGCTACTGAAAGCCCATAGCAAAAACAGGGGCTCCTTCACGGGGAGCCGCAAGCAGCAGCAATTTAGTATGTGTACACAGACCACAGTAGGACCCCTGTGTCCGATGAACCAGCACTCCGGTAGCCTGAACACAGAAGGGTCAGAGGGTAGGAGTTGCCTAAACCCCGAAAAGGTTATGTAGCACAGCCTGGCCAAAGGCACTGTTCTGTCGGGACTCTTTCCAGGCAGTAATGGGCTGCGAAGGTATGGACTGAGGACCAGGTTGCAGCCCAGCAGATGTCCCCCATCGGGACAAAGCGCATGTTTGCCACCGAGACTGCCATAGCCCTGACACGGTGCGCCATGATGCGGCGTTCCAGCGGGAGCCTCGCCTGATCATAAGCAAGGGCAACATAGTCCGCCACCCATGTGGACAGCATATGCTGGGTCACCACCTCCCCCAGCCTACTGGGGTCGTAGGAGATGAAAAGCTGAGAGGCTTTCCAGTGGCCCTGAGTGCGTTGGATGTAGAAGGACAAAGCTCTCTTATAGTCCAAGGTGTGGAGAATCGTCTCCGCCCGACTGGAGTGAGGTCTTGGAAAGAAGGTAGGGAGTACCACTAACTGGCTGAGATGGAAAGGTGACACCACCTTTGGCAGGAATTTGGGGTGTATGTGAAGCACCACTCTGTTCTTGTAGAACCTGGTATAGGGCGCCTTTGCCACCAGGGCCTGAAGCTCGCTAACTGTGCGAGTGGAGGTGAGCACGGACAGGAAAGCCACCTTCCAAGAGAGGTAGCATAGGTGGACAGGTAGCCAGAGATTTAAAGGGCGGGCGAGTGAGCTGCCCCAACACTAAGTTGAGGTCCCATTCAGTTGCCAGAGGACAAACTGGGGGCTTCAATAAGAGTAGACCCTGAAGGAAACGGGTTACCAATGGTTGGGCCAAAAGGGGCTTACCATCCACCTGATGGTGGTGCACCGCTAGGGCACTAAGGTGCATTCAGACGGAGTTAGACTTGAGCCCAGACGGAGAGAACTGGAGAAGGTACTGTAACGCCAGAGCAATTGGGCAGGAGAAAGGGTCAGCCCTGTATTCAGCATACCAAACAGAGAACCTGTGCCATTTGAGGGCGTACGCCTTCCTAGTAGAGGCCCTGTGAGAGGCCGGCAGAATGTCTTCCACCTAAACTGGAAGGCAGAAAGGGGCCATAGTCACCCTTTCAGCAGTCAGGTTGTCAGAGACAGTGACCCCAGGTTGGGGTGCAGGAGAGAGCCTCCCTCCTGAGATAGGAGCCCCAGGGCGGTCCCCAAGGGGATGAGGGTCTCCATCATCAACTGCAGAAACAGTAGGAACCACGGTTGCCTGGGTCACCGAGGGGCTATCAGGATGAGCGAAGCCCTGTTGCGGAGGGTCCTGAACAAGGTCTTGGCAATCAGAAGTGTAGGAGGGAAGGCGTACATGATTCCTTCCGCCCATGAGACCAGGAACGCATCCGCAGTCACCCTGGAGGGGTGGGGCTGCCGGGAGTAGAAGAGAGGCAACTGAAAGTTGTCCAGGCTGGCAAACAGGTCCATCACGGGTACCCCCCAGAGCCAGAAAGGCCGACTGGCTACCCTGGGGTCCAACTGCCACTCGTGCGGCTGGAGGACTCTGCTGAGCCTGTCAGCCAGCAGGTTGTCCTCAATAGAGTACGAGCAGAGGACCACTGCCTCCTGGCAAAGGGTACGAGACCCCGTGCTCCCCTATTTGTTCACGTAGAACATCGCCACCTGGCTGTCCATCTGGACCAGCACCGGCTGGTGACACAGATGGTGACAAAAAAGCCTCAGGGCTACGTGAATGGCTTGGAGCTCCAGGAGGTTGATCTGCTGGGTGCTCTCGTCTGGTGACCAGTTGCCCTGAGTGCGGAGATCTCCGCAGTGGGCTTCCCAACTGAGCAGGAAGGCGTGGTAAGGATCTTTGAGGGGCTTGGGGACTGAAAAGACATGCCCGCCTCGAGATGCTGAGGAGACTGCCATCAGACCAGAGAATCCACAAGTTGGTGTGTCACAGAAACTCTGTCTCAGAGGCAGCCTGTGGCCTGAGACCACTGGTCCTGGAGACACCACTCCACCGCCCTCATGTGGAGGCGAGCATTGGGGGTGACGTGGACCATGGAGGCCATGTGCCCAAGGCACAGGAGAAGTCAAGCGGACACCGAGGGTGGCACTGTATGTCCCGAACCAGAGTCCTGATTCAATTGGCTCGGTCCCTGGGCAAGAAAGCCTTTGACAGGAGAGTGTCGATCTTTGGCCCAATGAACTCCAGACACTGTGTCAGAAGGAGGTGAGACTTGGGGTAGTTTATGACAAACCCCAAATGCTGCATAACCTGGATGGTGTGTGCGGTGGCCTGCTGGACCTCATAGGCCGTGCCTCCCTTTATTAGCCAGTCGTCCAGGTAGGGAAATATGAAGACCCTCTGAAGCTGGAAAAAGGCGGCCACGACTGCCAGGCATTTTGTGAAAACTCTTGGGGCTGAGGCTAGGCTGAAAGGGAGCACCCTGTACTGAATATGCCTGCTCTCCACTACGAACTGCAGGTACTGCCTTTGGTTGGGATGAATAAGGATGTGGGTATAAGCATCCTTGAGGTCTAAGGAGCATAGCTAGTCTCCCTGCTGGAGGTAGGGCAGCAATGTTCCAAGGGAGAGCATCTTGAACTTCTCCCTCATCAGGAATTTGTTGAGGTTGCACAGGTCGAGGATGGGCCTTAGGGCCCCTGTTCTTTTTGGCACGAGGAAGTACAGCATAGTTACTCACCTGTAACAGGTGCTCTCCAGGGACTGCAGGAATCAGTCCCCATTTATGGGTGATGTCGGCACCGACGGAGTCCACGTAGAGCAATTCCCCAGCTTTCAAAGAAAGCCTTTGGGATTGCTACCACGCATGCCAGGTCCTCTTCCCACCAAAGGGTGCCATCTTGCTCAGTCAGGTCCCTTAGCTCGAGCCCTACCAAGCAGATAGCAAGGGAAGAACAAAAATTCAGCAACTCATCAGGGGAGGCGGGAGAGTAGTGAGGACTGATTCCTGCTGTCCCTGGAGAACACCTTACAGGTGAGTAACTACGCTTTCTCCAGGAACAAGCAGGAACTCAGTCCTCACTTATGGGACTCCCTAGCTACAGGTTACTGAACCCGTAACCAAAAAGAAAATGCCTCCGCAAAGCCGTAAGCAGAACCCGAAGCCTGAAGGAACCCGAGTCCTCAGGGCGAAGCCATGAGAAGGGTCGGAGGGCAGGGGTTGCTTATAACCCGAACAGATTACGGAGAACAGCCTGGCCAAAGGCAGTGCCCCGGCGGGACTCCCTCTCCAGGCTGTAGTAGGCGGCGAAGGTGTTCATGGAAGACCAGGTCGCCGCCCGGTAGATGTCCATCATGGGCACAGAGCACAGCGAGGCCACCGAGGCCACTTTGGCTCGGACCATATGTGCAGTGAATCGATGATCCAGAGGGACGACCGCCTTCGCATGGGCAAAAGCGATACAGTCCGCCACCCAAATCGAGAGGGTGTGCTTGGTGACTGCTTGCCCCTGTCTATTGGGATCGTAGGTCACGAAAAGCCTGTCAGACTTGCGATGAGCCTGGGTTCGCTGCAAATAGAAGGCGAGTGCCCGTTTGAAGTCGAGGGGTGGAGAGCCGCCGATGCATGGTCGGCATGGGGCCTCAGGAAGAAGGTCGGCAGCACTATCTCTTGGTTGAGATGGAAGTCTGAAACGACCCTGGGTAGGAATTTAGGATGGGTATGAAGGATCACCCTGTTCCAATAAAACCTGGTGTAAGGGGCACCAGCCATGAGCGCCTGGAGCTCACTGACCAGGCGAGCCGAGGTCAGCACCACCAGGAAGGCCACCTTTCAGGATAAGTGCCAGAGTGAACACGTTGCCATCGGCTCGAAGGATGGGCGGGTGAGCTGCGTGAGTACCACGCTTAAGTCCCATTCTGCCGGAGGGGGACGGATGGGCTGCTTGGATAGCAGAAAGCCCCACATGAAGCAGGAGATCAACAGCTGCCCCGAGAGAGGTTCTCCCCCAATAGGGAGATGATTAGCCGAGATGGCACTCAAATGAACTGACAGAGTGCAACTTCAGCCCTTCCCTTGAGAGGTGGAAGAGGTACTGGAGAACCCACCGAACTGGGCACAAGAAGGGGGTCGATCTGGTGTTCCGAGCACCAGACAGAGAAAAGTTTCCACTTAAAGGCGTAAGCCTGCCTAGTGGAGTCCTTCATCGAGGCAAGGAGGATTTCATCGACCTCCTCTGGAAGGGTCAGAGAAGCTAGGCAGACCCGTTCAGCCACCAGGCTGTGAAGGATAGGGAGGTTAGGTTCAGGTGTAGCACCCGACCCTCCTCCTGCGTTAACAGGCCCTTGGCAGAGCCCAGGGGGACCGGAGGCTCCGTCGACAGCCGGAGCAGGAGCGGGAACCAAGGCTGCCGGGGCCACAAGGGGGCATGAGGATTAACGATGCCCCGTCCCGTTGATCCTTGAACAGAGTCCTCGCAATGAGGGGGAAAGGAGGGAATGCATATAGGAGACTGGAGGACCAGTCCAGGAGAAATGCATTGTGGCCCTCCCTGCCTGGGTGCGGCACTGGGCCGCAAAAGCGAGGGAGCTGCGTGTTCTGGGGGCTGGCAAAGAGGTATATCACCGGAGTCCCCCAGTGTAGAAACAGCCAGCCCGCCACTCTGGGATCCAGATGCCATTCGTGAGGGCGAAGGATTCTGCTGAGTCTGTCCACCAGGCCATTCTCCTGACCTGGGAGGTACGTAGCCCTGTAGGATATCATCCGTCGAGCAGCAAAAGAACAGATAAGGACCGCTTCCCGACAGAGGGAGCGCAATCCCTTGCCTCCCTCCTTGTTGATGTAGAACATAGCTACATGGTTGTCGGTCTGTACTAGAACAGACTTTCCGATGAGGTGATCCTCGAAGGCCCTCAGGGCCCACTGGATTGCCAGGAGCTCGAGCAGGTTTATCTGCTGCTGAGACTCCTCGGGTGACCATTGCCCCTGCGTGCAGAGAGGCCCGCAATGGGCTCCCCACCCTAACAGGGAAGCTTCTGTCGTCAGTGCCGCATCGTGCCATGGGACCTGAAAGGGCGATCCCCGCTGAAGGTTGAGGGGGTTTTGCCACCAGTTCAGGGACAAACAGAGGCCGGGGAGGACCCTGACGGGGTCCCTGAGGTGTCCGAGGGACTGGCTCCATTGGGTACTGAGACACCACTGAGCCGTTCGCATGTGCAGGCGGGCATGAGGAACCACATGTGCGGTCGAGGCCATGTGGCCCAAGAGACGTAGCATGGATCGAGCAGTGACCTGGTGGGCACTTTGGACGCGAGCCGTCAGAGCTCGGAGGCAGGTGAAGCGATCCTCTGGCCAAAAGGCAATGGCCTGCTGAGTATCGAGGCGCGCCCCGATGAACTCGAGGGCCTGCACCGGCTCGATGTGAGACTTCGGGTGGTTGACCAAGAACCCCAAGCTCTCCAAAAAGAGGACAGTGCGCAACATTGCATGCCGGGCCTCCTCGGCAGAGGAGCCCGTAACGAGCCAGTCATCGAGGTAGGGAAAGACCGGCATGTCCCGGCGCCGAAGGTGAGCGGCGACCACGACGAGGCACTTGGTGAAGACCCGTGGGGCGGACGCAAGTCCGAAGGGGAGCACCCTGTACTGGAAGTGCTCTCCCTGCACCCTGAAACGTAGGTACTGCCTGTGTTGGGGATGGATTAAGATATGGGCGTAAGCGTCCTGCAGATCCAAGGAGAATAGCCAGTCGCCCTGCCAGAGGAAGGGCAGCAGCACGCCAAGAGATAACATCTTGAATTTCTCCCGCACAAGGAACTTGTTTAGCCTGCGAAGGTCAAGGATGGGCCGCAGACCCGCCCCATCTTTTTCGGGACGAGGACGTACCGGGAATAGAAGCCCCCGACCTCAAAGGTGGGGAGGGACCTTCTCTACTGCCCGTTGGGCAAGAAGGGAGTGCAATTCCTGCTGCAGCAGAAGCTGGTGTGCGGGGAGTAGAGGAGGCTCCGCTGGGGAGAAAGGGGGTGGAAGCCTGTCGAAATGGAGGTAATAGCCCTCCCAGACAACCTGGAGAACCCAAGTGTCCGAGGTAATGAGCGCCCACGATGGGGCGAAGCAGGACAGGCGTCCCCCCATTGGCTGTTGCATTGCCGGAAGGTGTGGGGCCATGCCGCTGGCGTCAAAACCCCTGAATGGATTGTGGGGAAGCCGGCGTTTGGGCCTTCGAAACCTTTGGTTTACGGTGCCCTTGGCCAGGCTTTCTCTGTGCCGGAGCAGTAAGCGTGGGGGTAGCCGGATACAGCGGATAGCCGTGATACTGGAGACCTTTTCTGTGGAAGAAGGGTTTCTTGGTTGGCTGCGTCTTCCTAGACAGAGCAGAGGCCTTGTGGGAGAGGCGGGTCCAGGTAACAAATTTCATCTCAATCTCCACAACCTTCTCCTCCGTCGGCTTACCAAAAAGCTGTTCACCGAGGCAGGGCACGTCCAGGAGCTCATCCTGCACCCATTGCTCCAAATCCGAGGATTGGAGCCATGCCTGGCGGCAGGCCCCAATGCCCATGGCTGCCACCCGAGCCGATGTCTCAAAGCCATCATAGGAGGCTTGTAAACGGGGGTGCTTGTTGTGAAAGTTCCACAATCTTGGCAAGGACATGAATTTACTTGACTTGCAAAGGATTGTGGGTCTTGTAGTTCCTTCACACAAAAACTAGCCGTTTAACAAGAATAAAGAATTGTAGTTGCTCGAGTGTAAAGCAGAAAACAGATTTTATTTATGGGGTGTTATTCCCTCGCACAGATATGCTTGGTAACATCAACAGGATAATTTCTCCAGAAGTTTTATTCAGGAAACAAAACAAATAAGGCAACTGAATTACTTATGCAACAACTTAGTAAAGACCTTAATGGAACAGAAAAGGTCTTTTTTCTAGCCCCTGCTAATAAACTTTCTTAGCAGTGCTGGAATGAAAAATAAACCCAAAAGGAAAATTCTCTTTATCAAAAAAACAGCTTTCTTCCTTTCACACAGAGAAGAAGTTTTTTTCCAAAGTCCCACGTGCACTTGTGCCTTGCTCTAATCACAGGTGCTTAACCAGCTGCAAACCATTGCTGGTCCACTCTCCACGTGGCTCCAACTTTCCCCAAAGCTTTCTCTCAAAGAAACTTTTCTGGGAAGCTAAAAAATCAGTACAGTTCCTTTTGGTGTTTGATCCTTAACTGAGGATTACTTTAGAACAGCAGCTTAGAAAGAGAACAATCCATACATTCAACTTCCTCATCTGATATTTCCCCTTGCTCTTGAAATATCATAGGATCACTTCCATACACTGGCTCAGAGGATTTCTCTAACTGATCTCTACCAGGATAGAAACTGTTTCCCTGCTGTCTTCCTTGTGCAAAGCTAGGGAACAGATCAGAGTTCATACCTGAGATCACGTTGTCATTAGATTTCCTCTCTGGGTATTTTGGCCAGTAGGTAGCAAAACTTCTGTGCCCAGCTCTCCAGTCAGAATCTCTGGACTTCAGGTCTCTTTTCCCATACCTCCTTAAATAGGTATTAGAGCTCCTTCTTTCTGTAGATGCAGCCGTCTCCCTTACAGGTGCTGTCCGAGGGTTCCTGGCTGTATATCTCCAAGCCTCTGGCTTCTTCCAGTCCAATGAAGAATGCTTGCCCCAGGAATCTCTCCCAGTATACGTACTGCCTTGGGCTCCTTTCTTAGACCTTCTGGACATCTTGCTGTTCTTCCTTCTGTTCATGATCAGTCTCTCCTTCTCCAGCACCCGTTGCTGTCCTTGCCACCATTGCTCTCCTTGCTCTTGCCGTCCGTATGATGAATTTCTTCTAGCTTTAAAGTGCCTAGATGGCCGCTCCACCCTAGCACACTGCAGGTGTTCTGAATTAAGCCCTGCCCTAGGAGATGTGTGATTAGGGATTACATCATTGCTTCTCTGATTAGGCACACTTTTCCCTATTTCAACTCTCCTAGAGGCTTTCTGTAAACCAGTGCATTCTGGGTCTGGTAGTCTTTTAGGTAAACACTCTGTTTTAGTGCTTTTACCAGCCAGCACAGGTTGCTTATTCAGAGCCAATTCACCTCTTGTATTATTTCTTCCTGAACTATGATAAGCTTCCTTATCACAGGCTCGAGAGATGTACTTGGAGCAGTCGGCCACAGACTTTAGCAGGGCGTGGAATCTGTCGAGGGGCTCCCTTCGAGGCCCACGGAGAAACCCCCAAGTTCCTTTGCCAAAACGCCCAGGAACATACCAATGTTCAATTGATATGCCTGGACGCGAGAAGAGAGCATGGAACCTTGATAGGCCTTGCGGTCCAGGGCATCAAGGGCTCTCGACTCTCGGCCTGGTGGTAGCGATGAGTGTGATTTTGGGCTCTTCTGCTTCTGCATGGCCGATTTCACCACCATCGAGGTGTGTGGGAGTTGGGTCTTTCAGAAGCCTGGCCCAAGCTGCATCTTGTACATTGTGTCAAGGTGCTTGCTCACGAAGGGGACCGAGGCTGGGGCCTCCCACATTCGGAGCAGCCGCCGAGATAGAATCGGTGGTACAGGCACAGTGAGGAATTTCCTGGGCGGGGGACTCGTACTGAAGAATGTCGAGTTCCTCAGTACGAGGGACCTGGGTGACCAGGTTGAGGGCCCGAGCCATGTCCCGAATAAACACCAAGAAAGAAGTGTCTTCAGGTGGTGAACGCCGCTGGAATGCAGGCAACGAGGGATCTGACAGAAGATCCCGGTGGGTACGGGTTTCCGGGGAGGTGTCCCCATCGGACTCCCAGTACGAAAAATTAGTCGAGGGATCCAAGCCGGGCGGGTCGCCCTGTCTGATGGCCGGTGGCCTGGAGCTGGAGGCTCTGGACAATCTTGCCTCCGAGGAACAGGAGGGCAAGCGAGACTGATGTCGAGGACACACACGAGACCCATGGCTCTCGGGGGTTTCCTGGACGGATTTGGGTGTCCCGCGCGAGGGACCCGCGGTCTTTTGGCGCAAGTCAGTGAAGCTGGCTGTAAGCACCTGCTGGGAAGCAATAAATGCAGAAATAATGCATTCGAGCGCCAGCATACGGGACTCCCACATAGGTGTGGGGCCCTGGGACGCCGATACCGGGGTGACCGGATCGGGTGTCGAGGAGAACGGGTCTTCACCAGGACGACCCTCAGGAGACTGGGCGCCTTCGCCAGAGGCCTCCGTTTCCCTGCGAGGTACCTTGTTGGGCCGCTCCTTGTACAACTCTCGGGAGCGCCGAAGGGAGCTAAGCGACCGGGCGCAAGAACACTTGCGCTTGTGAGGAGCCCCGGCCAGCGACTTTGAGGCCTTCTTCATTTTGTGCCCGTTCCACCTCAGGGGACCCCTGGTCAGAGTGCCGCCGGGAACGCAAGGCCGCAGGGGGAGAGCCCATTGGAGGAGAGAAGACCGAGGGCGTCACCAGGGACTCCGAGGTGGCCTTTCGGAAAATGTCTTTGGACTTCTGCCTACGGCTGAGCAGGGCCTTAGAGGACATTTTCTTACAGAGCGAACAGAGCTCTGGGTCATGGTCGGCTCCCAGGCACTGAAGACAACAGTCATGAGTGTCCATAAGCGATATGTTTCTATTGTATTTTTTAAATCCGGTGGCCATGGGGGCAAAAATGGCCCTTGCAAGGTCAAAGATCCTCGTGGCCAGCGGTTAGAGAGAAAAAAAGAGCATGACGCACAAAATGAAAAAAATAGGAAAAAAATGTATCCCCGAGAGCTTTAAAAAGTAGAGCAGGGGAAAGACGGATAGAGGACCGATGCAACCGGAAAAGAGAGAGCCTGTTAAGGCGAGGAAAACAAAACCTTTTCCAAGGGATGAGGACGAGTGTCCGAAAGGCTCCGCGGAAAAAGGGAGACTGAGCAAGATGGCACCCTTGGGTGGGAAGAAGACCACGCATGCGTGGTAGCAATCCCAAAGGCTGAGGCACTAGTTCCACTGCTTTGTCCTCGAGAAGACCTGCCAACTCCTTCAGAAGGTGGTCCTGGTGGAGGGAAGACCTGAAGGACTCTCCCGGGAAATAAGTGGGAGGTGTCCGAGTCAGGTGGAGGAGGTAACCCTCCCTGACTACCCTTAGTGCCCAGGAATCGGTGGTGATGTTCACCCACCTCTGGGCATAGAAGGTCAGATGTCCCCCTGTGGGCTGCTGATCTCCTTGGGGTAGATAGGCTATGCGCAAGGAGTTAAAAACTAACCCCTGGCTGGGCCAAAGCCGATGCCTGGGATTTTGGAGCCTTCTGCTTACCTGAGCCATGCCCGTGTCCCTTGGCCTGCTGACCCTGTTGGGGAGCTGGGGAAGCCTGATAAGGTGAGTAGTTTCTGTAAGCAGCTCCCTTCCTCCGGTAGAATGACTTTTTATCCAAGCCCTTCCGTCAGGAAGGAGCAGCGTTCTTTTTGGAGAGCCTGGTCCTCCGTCATGAACTTGGTCTCCAGTTCGGCAGCCTTGTCGGTCATGGGTTTGCCAAAGATGTTCTCTCCTTGCCAGAGGACATCGACCAATTTGTCCTGAACTCACTACTCGACATCAGAAGACTGTAGCCAAGCTTAGCAGTGTGTACCAAAGCCAGCCGCCGCTACTTGAGCCGCCAACTCAAGCCTGTCATAGGCCGCTCGAGACATGAATTTGGAGCATTCACGGACAGCTTTGGTCAGTTTCTTGAACCGCTGCAAGGGTTCCTTGGAGAGACCAGCTGAGAACCTGGCGCGTTCCTTCGCCCGGTCTCTCAGGTACATGCCCATGTACAGCTGGTAGGCCTAAATGCGGCTGATGAGCATTGCGCCCTGGTAGCACTTTCTGCCGAGGGCATCAAGGGTGCAGGCCTCCCTGCTGGGGGGCACCGAGGAGTGCATCTTCTGGCTTTTCAGCCGATGCATGGCCAACTCCACCACCATTGAGTTATGCGGCAGCTCTGACTTTTGAAAACTCGGGCTCCGGCAGACTCAATACATCAAATCAAGCCGTTTGCTCACCACCGGCACCGAAGCCAGTGTCTCCCACATTCGAAGCCTCAGCCATTTGAGGATGGGAGGAATAGGCACCGTTAGCGATTCCCGCGGAGGGGCCTCGTACTGGAGGATTTCCAACTCATCCGCAAAAGGGTCCTCCTCCGACTCAGTCGGGAACACCAGGGCCTTAGACAGGTCCTTGACAAAATCAAGGAAGCCCATGTCCTTGGGCGGAGAATGTTGTCAAGGCTCTGAGACAGGAGAGTCCAATGGGATGTCACGGTGGCGACGAGTATCGGGGGACTCCTCATCCTCCGTCTCCCACTTGGAGTAGTCCGTCGAGGACTCATAAGAGGGATGCTCTGCGGGTCTTGGAGCCCCCAACCCCCTGCAGCCGGTGCCCAGCAAACTTGCCGGGGATGACTGTGGTCCTGTCGAGCGGGACTCGGATCACAACCTCGGCCAAGGATCAACTAGAGGCTGCAGGATCTCGAGGATCGGCTCGGCCTCCGGGGATGTCTTACACGTCGAGGGCCCGGTGGTCGGGGCGGATGAACCAGTCATGCCGGACAACAGCGCCTGCTGCTGGTCCAAAAATAAATACAGAAATGAAGGCAGACAAACTGCGCTCCAGGGCAGCCAATCTGGACTCCAGACCAGAAGGCTCGGCATCCTTCAATGCAGGTACCGAGGGACTCGGACCAGACGCTGGCTCCCTGAAGGGGAATCCTCAACAAGGATAGTGTCTGGGGTCCAAGGCCAGTCTACGATCGCATCTTTCCGGGGGACCTTTTCAGGCTGCTCCTTCTCCGATGCCTCGGACTGTGGGAACGGGCCCGGGGAGCACCTGGCCAGTCGGAACCATCCAAGGACGCCGCCTTCGAGAGTTTCTTCTTCTTCCTGGGTTCCCTTCAAGGGAGACCCCCTTTCTGAGAACCCACGACAAGGCTCAGGCTCAGAAGGTTCCACCCGGGATGTCAGGGCCTCAGACGAGGCCCTGGCCTTCGGAAACACCGGGGACTTGGGGGAAAACCTATCGTGCTGCTGCTGGTGGCAGAGACCGCAGGCCGCCGGGTCATGGTCTGGCCCAAGGCTGCGGAGACAGCAGTCATGTGTGTCAGTCAAAGACATCATTTTAGAGCACCAATCACACTTCTTAAAGTCACTGGTAGCCATGGGGGAAAAAAAGTACCCCTGCGAGATCGAAGACTCTCTGGGCTGCCAGTGGGGAAAAAAGGCATGAAGACACCAGGAAAGAAAAGAACAAAAGACTACAAAAGGAGACCGACGCCGAGACGAGGCAGGCATGTGGGAAGAGTACCGGTACAATACCGGAGGTGAGTATGAAACTCGGAGAGAAAAAAATCAAGTTTTTCCAGGGACAAGCCAGACGAATGTCTGAAGGTCTCTGTGAAAAACAGGAGACTGAGCAAGATGGCAGCCTTGGGCGGGAAGGGGACCACGCGTGCAAGGTGGTATCTCCCAAAGGCTTTTTTTGAAAGCTGGGGGGATGCTTCCACGAGGGCTCCGTTGGTGCCGACATCACCCATATGTGAGGACTGACTTCCTGCTTGTTCCCGGAGAACAGCAGATAAAAACCAGTATGGTCCATCTAATTTGCCCAGTAAGGTGGCTAAAGTGGTTGTACCCATCGCTCCATACACGTCACCTCCCTCTATGCTCTTGTTTAGGGTTGTACCTGCTGCTCCGTGCATATCACCCCCGCTCTATTTATTGAAGTACAAAAGGTATTTGTTTATTTTGATTTTATTCTTTTGCTACAAAGAGATCTACTGTGTTTATTCCATGCCATTTTGGCACTGTATTTGCCCCCACTACCTCCATCGGGAGGGTATTCCAAGCATCTTCCACCCTTCAGTGAAAAAGTATTTCCTGATGTTGCTTTTAAGTTTACCTCCTTGTAGCTTCATTTTATGCCCTCTGGTTTTATAGTTTCCCCTTATATTTTTACTCCCCAAAATGCATTCCGGAAGGCCTATTCTCAATGCATCTAAAAGTATGTGTGCTGTGGAAGAACATACAGACTATTAGCCACACTGAGAGAGAGCAATTTTCAGACAGCTAATTAAGATGGGCAAAACAATGTACTTGCTTGTATCACTGAAAATTGTCCTCTTCATGGAAATAAAAGCATTAATAATCATTTGAAGGGTGGTGCCCTTGATCTACTCTTCCTCCCTAATAACCTACCCTCCTCTTCACACCCCATTTCCCCCATCTCTATCCTGGTCCCGTGGTCTGATCATCACCTAATAATATTTACACTACCTACCCCTCCCCCCACGCAAACATCTTCCTACTCGCAAACCACCCTCAACAAGAAGATTTACAAACTTCAACGAGGCATCCTTCATCCAACAAACCATCCCCTCCCTGAAGAAAGCATTTCGTCACTCAGAACTCGATACACTCATACATTCTTGGAACACCACCATCACTGAAGCCGCTAAAGCTCCACCATGCATCTCCTCCAAAACCTAGTGCTCTCATGCTCCCTGGTATTCCGCCCTCCTCAGAGAGCAGAAACATTCTCTACAAAGACTGGTATGACGATGGAGAAAATCTAAGGACCTTCAAGCTATCAATCTAGACCAACGTATAGCATATTCCAATAACATCCTTAATGCCAAGCATGAATACCATGACAACATCTTACTATGTTCTATAAATAAGCCAAGGGAAATTTTCAACCTCGTTAAATCCCTCACAAACGATCCATCTCAACCTCATCACAACGACATCATCCACCATCAACTAATAGCCAACTTCCTAATATCTAAACACAAACTTCCTGGCTCGTCCACCCTCATCATACCTCCCTCCTCTTCATCATCTTCCACCATCACTCCATGGACGACTTTCAGAGATGTTTCCCATGAAGAGCTCTTAAACATCATCAACTACATCAACGCCACCAGCTCCCCTCTTGACTCCTGCCCAGTAGCCTGTATCTAGCTAATGAAGACTATTATGCTACCATTCATCTCTACCATCCTTCAAACCTCACTCATCCAAGCCTATCTCCCACCTGCTCTCAAACAAGCCTCTGTGAGACCCCTACTCAAAAAATTCAATCTTGACCTAGCTCTCCTGCATCTTACAGACACATAGCCAGCATACCCTACCTCTCCAAAATTATTGAAAAAGCAGTTCAAATTCAGCTCCAGGAATATGTTAACAGATCCACCCCACTCGACCACAGGCAACATGGCTTTTGATCTGCCAACAGTGCCAAAACCCTACTTACCTCCCTACTAAATACACTCATCATTGGAACTAAAAAAAACCCTCTCTGGATTTGTACTGCTTTTCCTCGACATCTCCGCTGCATTTGACACTGTAACCCACCAAATTCTACTCAACCAACTCAACACTATTGTTGTCCAGGGTGCCCCGTTCAAATGGATTCATTCCTACCTGTCCCACCGAACACAAACAGTAAGGCTCAGCAATCAATCATCGTTGCCTTACACCCTTCCCCAAGGAGTCCCACAAGGCTCCACCCTCTCTTTCCTCCTATTCAACATTTACATCAGGCCCCTAGGCTACATCATCCAAAAATTCAAGGTCAGTTACCAGCTCTATGCCGATGATATAATGATCTTCACCCCATTCCACACCTCCTCCCCTATCTACTCCTGTCTCACCAAATGCTTCAAAGAAATCATCTTATAGCTACAGCATCATAACCTTGCAGTACATTTCAACAAGACCGAGATTCTTCACATTTCCAGTGATCTCAACTTCACACCTCCCTCAAGTATCAAGCTCGGAGACACAGACATACAAGTCAAATCTCAGACCAAAGTTTCACCTCGGCATTATCCTGGACCAACATCTAAGCTTAAACCTCACATTATGAATGTCACCAAAAGCATCTATTCCAAACTCCGAATTATCCGCAAACTAGACTCCCCATATCACCAGATAGTTTCCGTACAGTCTGCCAAGCTTCCATCACTCCATTGCTTGACTACTGTAACTCCGTCCTCCTTGGACTTCCTAAAGCCTCCATTGCCCCTCTACAACTTGCTCAAAACACAACCACCCGCATTATAGCTGGAGTTCTAAGATACTCGCACATCACTCCCACTCTAAAATCTCTTCATTGGCTTCTTATTGCATCCCAAATAGAGCCTTCTTCAATACCTCTGCTGAACAGCTCCAATCACTAATCAAACATCCTGATAACAGACTCCGCCGACAAAACATGTCCAATCTTCTCCCACCAATGCAAATCCGCAAGAAACCTCAACGAACTTGCACCGGAGCATTTGAATTTTATGCTCCCACCATATGGAACCAACTCCCTCCCACCTTACGTTGCATTCAATCTCACAATCTCTTCAAAAAGCACCTTAAAACGTTCCTCTTTGAAGAACACTACGGTACTTCCCCTGCAACCAACCCTCAGCAAGAACATCCTCTACTCCCACATAACATTCCCTTTTCCTCTCCCCCATAACCCCTTTACTTCTCTCTCATCACATACCTAATATATTGCAAGCTTTCCCTCTCCCCCCTACCACCTCTCATCCCCCTTCCACCCTCCCCATCCCTCCACATCTCATAGCATTCTGTAATACAGATTCCAATTCCTATCTCCTCTGTACTACTCCCACTCCCCATGCGAAACGCTGTTACTAGTTAACTGTCACTCTTTATAGTTGCCTGCATTTGTTTTTTTAACCTGTTCATTGTAAACCATTCTGTTCTATGTAAACCATTTTGCCTTGTAGAAAAAAGGTATAGTAAAACCAGTTAAATAAATAAAATAAATCGATATATAGCAAAAGAAGAAACGAGAAAATGATTTGACTCTTCTACTTACAAAAATAAAAACATTACCTTAAAAAGCCCTCAACACTGGGGTAGGAGGAGCTAGGGAGGAAAGGAAAATAATACTTTAAGGCAAAATTTAATTTTATTTAGAATGCCTTTATTCAGATTTTCATTCATTGGCGCATACAAAGTAGCAGATCGACATGGAAGAGGAAATTAGACTTACCTGCTAATTGTAGTTCCTGGAGTGGAGACAGTCTAGTCCCGGACTTCAGGGTTGTCCATCTCATACAGCAGCTTGGAGACTGAGAAACTCCTCCTTTTCTGATGTCACTGGTATATCCAACTGGAAGCCTCCTCCTGCCATCAGTTCCCTATTGACAAAGCAGACTCACCGGAGCAACAAGTAAGAATATAACGCTAAAAGGCACATTAAACAAAACACAGACTTACACTTTCCGCCTACAGAGCCATCCCCCCGGCAAAGTCCATCCGGACGAAGGGAAAAACCAGGGCTACCTGTGACCTCATTTTTTTTTTTTTTTTTTTTTAATATCGGGGCACCCCAGCCATAAGGGTTTGCATGCCCTGAAATAAAACCAGCTCTTACCTGTAATTATCCGGAACGCTGACCTTCCAGCCGCAGCAGAACTCTACTAGGGAGGGATACGGGACTAGACTGTCTCCACTCCAGGAACTACAATTAGCAGGTAAGTCTAATTTCCTCTTCCTGATCGTGTAGCCAGTCTAGTCCCGGACTTCAGGGTTAGTACCAGAGCAGTGAAGGAACCTAACCACGGGAGGGACCCAGCAAGCCAGCTTGCACAACCGCTGACCCAAAAGAGGTGTCCTCCGAGGCCTGAACATCCAACCGATAGTGCTTGACAAAGGAATTCAAAGACGACCACGTCGCCGCCTTGCAGATATCTACTGGAGGCACGAGCCGGAACTCCGCCCAGGAAGCCGCCTGCGCTCTAGTGGAGTGAGCCCTAAGCCCCTCCGGCACCGACCGACCGCCGGAAATGTACGCTGACGCAATCGCTTCCCTCAGCCACCGAGAAATGGAAGCCTTCGATGCCGCTTCCCCCTTTCGCGGTCCCGCAAAAAGCACAAAAAGTCTATCGGACTTGCGAAAATCCGCCGTCCGCAAGAGGTACCTTTTCAACGCCCGACGGACATCGAGAAGATGCAAGTTCCGCTCTGCTGGGCCACCTGCGGCCCCTCTGAAGACTGGCAAAGAAATCTCCTGATTCAAATGAAACACCGAAAGGACCTTTGGGAGAAACGCCGGTACCGGCCGCAAAACCACCTTCGTCGAACGAAACTGGAGATAGGGCTCCCGACAACATAGCGCCTGCAACTCCGAAACTCGGCGGGCCGAGCAAATCGCGACCAGAAAAACAACCTTCAGGGTGATATCCTTAAGGGAAGCCCGCGACATGGGTTCAAAAGGTTCTCGCGCCAATGCGTCCAACACAAACGGAAGATTCCAGCTAGGGACGATCCGACGAAAAGGGGGCCGCAGAAGCGACACAGCGCGCAAGAAACGTTTGACATCCGGCTGAACCCCGAGAGTCTGACCTCCAATCCTACCCCTATAACACGCTAGGGCCGCGACCTGTACTCGTAACGACCCGGCCGCCAGTCCCTTGTCAAACCCATCCTGCAAAAACTGCAAGATCTGAGGGATGGTAGATCTCAACGGCTCACAACTCCGCTCTGCACACCAGCTTTCGAAAATCCTCCAGATGCGTACATAGGCCAGGGATGTAGATCCCCTGCGCGCCTTCAATAAGGTGGAAATCACCGGCCCGGAGAAACCGCGGGCCTTCAACCGAGCCCTTTCAAGAGCCAAGCCGTAAGCGAGAACCGAGCCACGTGGGGCATCAGTAGCGGACCCTGCGACAACAGATCCTCTCGAATTGGAAGACGCCAGGGTTTTGCCACCAGGAGACGCATGAGATCTCCGTACCAAGGACGTCGAGGCCAGTCCGGCGCAATCAGAATCACCTGTCCCCTGTAGCGCTCTATCCTTTGAACCACTCGGCCGATCAACGCCCATGGCGGGAAAACGTATAGAAGTTGGTCCGCTGGCCAGGATTGAATGAGGGCATCCAAGCCCTCGGACATTCGCTCTCTGCGCCTGCTGAAGAACCGACATACCTTCGCCGAGTTGAACGTTGCCATGAGATCTAAGACCGGACTGCCCCAGCGGCGCACCAGCATCTCGAACACCTGCGGGTGCAAGACCCATTCGCCCGGGTCCACCCTCACCCTGCTGAGGAAATCGGCTTCCACGTTGTCCACTCCTGCCACGTGTGCTGCCGAGAGATCCAGCAGATTCGCTTCGGCCCACTCGCATAGCGTCTCGGCCTCGTATTCGAGCGCGGCGCTCGTGGTTCCTCCTTGCTTGTTGACATAGGCCACTGCCGTCGCATTGTCGGAAAACACTCGGACCGCCTTTCCTTCCAGAAGGCTGCGAAACTCCTTTATTGCCAAGGCGATCGCCCGCAACTCCAAACGATTGATCGGCCATGCTCTTTCTTGATCCGACCACGCCCCCTGCGCAAAGATCCCCTGACAATGGGCTCCCCAGCCCAGTAGACTGGCGTCCGTCATCACAGGAATCCACTCCGGCGTCTCCAGACCTTTTCCGTTCTGCAGGGAGCGCGGAATCAATCACCACCTCAGCGCTTGACGCGTTTCCTCGGAACACGGCAGTCGCCGAGACAAGGGATCGTTCTGATGAGACCAACGGCGGAGCAACGCCCTTTGCAAGGGTCGCATATGCGCCCTCGCCCAGGGCACCGTCTCTATCGCCGCCGCCATGGTGCCCAAAAGTTGAAGGTAGTGCCAGGCCGACGGCCTGTCGTGGCGCAAAAAACTCCGCAAGAGGAGTCGTAGTCCCCGAGCCCTCCGCTCCGTCAGAAAGACCTCCCCCCTGACGGTATCGAAGCGCGCTCCGAGGTACTCCAAACATTGAGTGGGCACCATCCGACTCTTTGCCGGGTTGATTATCCAACCGAGACTTTCTAGAAAGGACACCACCCTGGCTGTTGCTATCTCGCTCTCTGACCTCGACTTTGCTCGAATTAGCCAGTCGTCCAGATAAGGATGGACAAGGATACCTTCCTTTCGCAAAGCCGCCGCCACAACCACCATCACCTTCGTGAAAACACGCGGCGCAGTGGCCAGCCCGAAGGGCAGTGCTCGAAACTGAAAATGGCCGAAAGGAACCGCAAACCTGAGAAACTGGTGATGATCCTTCCTTATGGGAATGTGCAAGTAAGCCTCGGAGAGGTCGAGGGACGTGAGGAACTCTCCCTTTTGCACCGCTACTATCACCGATCGCAGAGTCTCCATGTGGAATGACGACACCCGCAGACACCGATTCACTTTCTTGAGATCTAGGATAGGCCGAAGCCCTCCATCCTTCTTCGGCACTACGAAGTATATGGAGTATCGACCGGAACCGCACTCGTTTGGGGGCACGGGTACTATGGCCCTGAGATCCAACAGCCTTTGCACCGTCTCCCGCAGAGCCCGTGATTTTGCCTCGGACCTGCCGGGAGACAGGACGAAGGCGTCGCGTACCGGACGGAGCAGCTCCAGTGCATAGCCCTCGCGAATGACCTCTAGCACCCACTGATCTGTTGTAATTTGGACCCAGGCAGAATAAAAATCCTGCAAACGCCCCCCTACAGCGGGTAGGGGTGCCTGGGTCCCCCTGATCTCATTGCGGTTTTCGATTGCTAAGGCCCGAGGCCGAGGAGGGACCAAACCCCCTTCCTGCTCCTCGAAACCCCCGAAAACCTTGATTCCTAGAGGGAAAACGTCCCCTCTGTCCTGTGGGAAACCTCTGGAATCGATAACGTCGGAAATCCCGTGGTTGCCCCCTACCCGAAGTGGACGTTCGAGTCGGTTTAGGTTTGTCCTCGGGCAACCTACCCCCTTTGGACTCTCCCAACTCCTTAACCAACTTCTCAAGATCCTCCCCAAACAGGAGGCGACCCTTGAAAGGAAGCTTACTAAGTCTAGCCTTGGAGGAGGAGTCGGCCGCCCAATTACGTAACCAAAGGTAACGTCGCGCTGCGACCGCCGACGCCATGCTCTTGGAGAGTCCACGCATAAGATCGTAGTGAATGTCCGCCAAATAGGCCGCACCCGATTCCAACCGGGCCGCGTCTTCCGACCGCTCGACTGCGGCACCGGGCAGCCGCTGAGACCACCGCAGACATGCTCTGGCCACCCAAGCTCCGCAGATGGCCGCTTGTAGGGAAAGAGCATTCACATCAAACACCTGCCGCAAAAGACCATCCAATTTCCGATCTTGACCGTCCTTGAGGGCTGCACTCCCCTCGACGGGAATAGTGGTCTTCTTCGTAACCGCCGAGACCGCAGCATCCACCTTGGGTGACTTGAACAGTTCCCTGTCTTGATCAGGTAAGGGATACAGCCGGGACATCACTCGAGCTCCCTTCAGAGGAGCTTCGGGAAGGCTCCACTCCTCCTGAATCATCTCATGAAACACCCGGTGAACCGGGAATGCTCTCTGCTCCTTCCTAAATACCTGTAGTAAGGGGTCCTCGAGGGAAGCGTCCGCCGCTGAGCCAGGCACCGGCATATTCAGCACCTTCAGCGTCTCCACCAAGAGCGCCGGCAGCTCCTCCCTCCGGAACACCCGGACCACTCTAGCCTGATCTTCCTTTTCAGACAGCTCCCCTTCTTCCAATTCTTCCTCCAACGACAAGTCCTCCTCCTCCGAACGTGGCCCCTCCGAGACCACAGACTGGTCTCCCGGCTCCACCTCTTCGCGGGCCCTCTTAGGTTCTGGAGGAGTCTGATCTTCCTGCAAGGGCGCAGCCCGTCGCTTTCCTGACACCAGAGTAGTGGCGACAGGCGCAGGCTGACTGTCCCGAAGAAAAACTTGCTGGAGCAAACTAACAAACTCTCTTGAAAAAATGGAATTGAGCCCCAAAGACCCTGGACCTGGAGGAGGGGTAGAGTCGGGCCGTGAGGATGGACCTGCCTGTGGCTCCTCGACGGACATCTCGTGTCCCCACTCTGCCAAAGTCCCCGTCTCAGGACCCTGACCCTCTGGCTGGGATTCCTGCGGTGGCAGCCCTGAGGCATCCCTAACACAGGAAGGGCACAAGCCCGAGTCTGTGCACTTCTTGGCCCCACAAACCATGCAGTTGGTTTGGAAGGCATGGCCAAAACACTCACCCCCAGAACGGGTGCCCAAGGAAAGAGCCAAAAGCAAAAGGTGGGCGTCCTTTAACGGGCAAGAGAACTGAAAAGAAAACCCAAAAATAAGCTTAAAAAGAAAAAACTTGGAAATAAATCATAAAAGAAAGTACAAAAGAAAAAACCGTGAAGACCGTGGGAGCCTTGATGATGCGGTAAGAAAACAGATCCCGCCAGAGCAGACGCTCTCCTACGCTGCCCTGCGCGCGCCGCCGGCACGAGGCCGAGGCCTAGGCCAAACAGACAGCTTTAGCGCGCCAAAATATCCTCCGCGAGCTAAGCTCCGCAGAAAAAACCGGCCCCCTTACCTTTGTTGCAAATCGCAAAGGGAGGCAACAGCCCCTTGAGAGAGCCGCTGAAAATCCCACTCTCCGGCAGAAAATGAGGTAAGGAGTACAGACCGGGTAGAGGGCTGGCCGAGGATCGCCGACACAGGGGGCCCGCAGGGAAAACTGCTCAGCGCGTCACAGGCAAGACTTCTGCAAACGCCGGCAGACTCCCGCGCAGCCCCGGTTTCAGCTGATCTGAATCAGAGAACCGGAGCTGCCTCGCGCAAGTCACCCTGACCCACTAACAAAGGACCCGACCTGGTTAGGGGCAGAGGACGCAGGGTAAAAGGGAAGGACGGCTCTGTAAACTTAAAGGCACAGTCCTCTCCAAAAAAGCCGAAGGGCTCTGCTGAAGATTTCAAGGCTACTCTAATTACAACTTTAACACTAAACTCTGAACAGTTTCTCTAGTGAGCCCGGACTGCCAGGCTCACCCATCCATCCAGCTGCTTGGAGACTGAAGAACTGATGGCAGGAGGAGGCTTCCAGTTGGATATACCAGTGACATCAGAAAAGGAGGAGTTTCTCAGTCTCCAAGCTGCTGTATGAGATGGACAACCCTGAAGTCCGGGACTAGACTGGCTACACGATCAGGAAAAAAAAGTTAGTTGCAATGTGCAGACACCAAAATAAATTTCAATCAAAAGTAATTTCAAATATTTGGCAGATGTTCTGGGATAAGAGAGCAACTGAGATAACAGAAAAAAGAAGAGCAAGGAGGAAGATAAGAGACCAAAAGTAAGGAAGTCTGAGCATTTTAGAATCCCTTGCCCAAACTAAGGGACCTCTGTAATCCTGAAAGTTTGCTTACAATATTCATTAGCTTTTAGAAAAGTATCATTTCTGTCCAAATAATTTTCTAGTTTTCCTTTAATGATATTGACACTAATTGTTTTTTTGATAGGTACATTTTTTAAAATCTTAAATGTGAATCTGTGCTTTTAGTTTCCTTACCTCTTGATATTCTTTTTCCTTCTCCTTCAGTTTCTGCTCTACACTGTGTCGAGTAGTTTCTGCATTCTGTCTCTGGCAGATTAGCTCTTCTGTTACCTTTTTCAATTTCTGCTCCAGTGTTGCACTCTTGACAAAAAGAGTAAAATTAATAACACAAACTTATTTACAATTTTTCAAACATATTAGACATCACAACCATCAAAAAGCAAATAGCAAGGGCAGAAAGTGACATCACTGTCCCAGATGGCTGCAAGAAATGAAAGCTCCTGCAAACTGGCCAGATTATCACAGTTATATCCTGACACAGGCGATCCTGTCCCAGTAATAGCTGAAACTGTGACAGACATGTTTGCTGCACAATAAAGACTATGGACCTGAAGGAGTTTACCAATGGGTAAGCATGGTTGACCTGAAGGGACAAGATTGCATGGCGACCAGCAACCACATGATGGAGGTGGGGAGGGGAGCGGTGTCTACAAATGAGAATGGCTGCAATGCAGGTGAGCGAGGTGTGCAGAATGAGACCAGAAATCTTGCTTCCTACAATGAATTAAAATGTTTTGAGAGATCATGCACAATATTGTTACAGCTCCCTGAGATGATTGCAGGGCTGATGGCAGATCTTAAGGGAGAGGTAGCTGAAATAGGAAGGTGGGCAGAGGAGTTACAACACAGCCAAGAACCAGTAGCTCATATACAAAGCACCAATATGACAAGCAAACAAAGGCTC
Organism: Ichthyophis bannanicus; assembly: GCA_033557465.1. Lineage (NCBI taxonomy): Eukaryota > Metazoa > Chordata > Amphibia > Gymnophiona > Ichthyophiidae > Ichthyophis > Ichthyophis bannanicus. The sequence continues at coordinate 463,578,451 of CM066033.1, read as the reverse complement.
TGCGTGACCCAGAGTGGAAAGTGCATGAACTGGAGAGAGACAAAGTGAAGCTTGAGGATATTTTATTTGCATTCTCTTATATACCGCACTATTCTGCATCAGTGCGGTTTACATTGAACAAACTGAAATTACATTGAACAGGGTATTATAACTTGGAGATAACTATTTTACAGGGAACATGGGCTATGGAGGATTAAGTGGCTTGCCCAAGACCACAAGGAGCACCTGTGGGACTAGAAACCCCAGTTCTTCCGGCCCAAGGTTGCTGTCCTCTAGTGGGATTTGAACCCCCGACCTTCCGGCCTGAAGTACCTTGCCCCAACCACAGGATAAGCAGGAGAACACAGAGAACAGTTTCCGCCACTAGAACTTTCAGCTCAGGAAGGTTCCTGAGGCTTTCGCATCTGTTGATTGTGCTGCAATGGTGCTGAAGTTTGCACAGATCATCTTGGCAAGTGGGAACAAGGATCAAGATGTTATAAATATTAAATATGAACAAGCACATAGGGCCTTTGCTGCTCTGAAAAATAATATTGTCTAAAGGTATATGTGCGTTCAATATAACATACTGGGAAATACATCAAACATTAAAAGTCTTTATTTGTTCTATTGTCTATATTTAACAGCTACTGGGTGGTCTCAGTAGCATCTATCCCATAGACTAGTGCGTCAAACGTGGGAAAACGTGGGGAATTAGATGTGGATCAGATATGCTGCCCGCGTCAGACACAAAACCTTTCCGACTCTATATTCACTCAATCTCTTCAAATGTTTTAAACGAAAAGACGCCGCGCATCTAATCCCCTGAAGAACCACATTAGGAGAAACGCTCCGAAGGCGCTGGGGGGAGGCGTCGGGATCAGTTAAGAACTTGGATCAGTCTAGAGCTTTATTAGTTCTTGTAGTGGCAAAGATAAGGGCTTTGGATAATTGAAAAGATGAATCCTTTAAGTTATATAACAGCTCCTTTTTCACGTTTATAAGAAGAGTCAAGGTAGCACACACGGGGCCGGTCACATAACTATTTTGCTGCTAGCTACTGAGGAGGTCATTGATGCTATTCAGCATATCTTTTCCCACGTTTGATGCTCTAGTCTATGCGATAGATGCTACTGTTAGTCTGAGACCACCCAGTAGCTGTTAAATATAGACAATAGAACAAATAAAGACTTTTAATGTTTGATGTATTTCCCAGTATGTTATATTGAACGCACATATACCTTTAGACAATACTTTTAGCATTCAGGAGTTGACCATATAGTACGTGCTAGCACGATGGCTGAAAAATAATATGCCTAAGGAAATTAATGCCCGATTTCAAAGTTTTGCTATAAAGGAGAAGATAGGCTGGATAGGCTGCTATATGTGGGAGGCCAATAAAGTAGAAATATTTGCAGACCAGGCTCTAGTGATTTTGTGCATAAGGTGGAAGCTAAAAAAATGCGACGAGCAAGCTCTGAAGAGAAATCATACACTATAGGTGAATCTTTCCCTTCGGGTTAATGTTCACCATTCAGGAAGGAAAGTTTGGGCATATAACAGGCAGGAGGCAGTGCAAGCACTTCTAAATGCAGGTTTTGCAAGCCTAGAGGCTCAAATGGAGAAATTTCACTTACCGCTAATTTCCTTTCCTGGAATCCTGCTAGACTAGTCCAGACAACTGGGACTAGTCTAGCAGATGTTGGAGACAGAGAAAGTACCAGAAGCTTCAACAAGTGGCCTCTGGCATATAGAAAGGCTCCCCTAAGTGTCACCCTCAGTATACTCCTGTAAAAGCAGAGGAAGCCCCTTGGCAAATGAACCAAATTGATCACCATCAGGAGACTCTGGAACTGCTAGTACCAACAAGTGCAACTATGTACAAGAAGCTGATACGCAAGTATGAAGCAGACACTACAGCTGTTCGTTCAGAAAGGTTCTGCTAAAATGACAGCTGCTACAGCCAAAGGCTGTGACTGCTGAACGCAGTGAAGGGTAGGTCCTGGACTGGTCTAGCAGGATTCCAGGAAATAAAATTAACGGTAAGTGAAATTTCTCCTTCTAATTCATCTTGTTAAACCAGTCCAGACAAATGGGAAGTACCCAAGCTACACCCCTGCTGGGCGGGAAGACACAGCCACCGTTACCACACTGGCCCCAAAATGCACCATGCTCGAGCCTGAAGGTCAAAGCGATAGTGGCATGTGAAGGTGGACAGAGAGGACCAGGTGGCCGCCTTACAAATGTCAGTGGGCGAGACGAGAAACCGTTCCACTCACGAAGCTGACTGAGCCTGCATGGAATGAACATGAAGCCCCATGGGTATAGGCTTGTTATGCAGGATGTAAGCGGATTCAATGATGTGCTTGATCCAGCGCACAATCGTAGCCTTAGAAGCCACCAGTGCTTTGCGAGGACCTGCAAAAAGTACAAACAGGTGATCTGACTGCCAAAAGGAATTTGTGACCTTAAGTTAGAGACGGCGAACTCTTGATATCGACCGCGCGAAAGTCGCCCAGTGCCTCTGAACCCTGTTCCCTTGGGAATGAGGGTAGGGAAATGGACTGATTTCACATGAAAGGGTGATAGCACTTTGGGCAAGAAGGAGGGGATGACCCAAAGCGACACTACATCCAATATGAACAAGAGAAAAGACTCCCAGCAGGAGAGGGCCTGTAACTCCGACACTCGTCTGGCTGAAGTGATGGCTACCAGGAAAACAGTTTTCAGGGTCAGATCCCTAAGAGTGTTATGTCTGAGTAGCTCAAAGGGGGACTTCATGAGGCTCCGGAGCACTAGGAAAGGTCCCAGGGAAGGACAAGGACCCGTAGCAGAGGCTGGAGCGTGCGGACTCTGCAGAGGAAACAACTGATATCTGTGTGAGACGCAAGCGAAGGCCCCGCGATCGGGCCCCAGAAGCAGGCGAGGCTCTTCATTTACTCGCAGCAAGTTGAGTGCAATACCCTTATCGAAACCATCCTGTAGAAAGGCTAGGATCTCCGGAAGCCACACGCACCAAGGGGAATGGCATTGCTGAGTGCACCATGACTCAAAGTGATGCCACACCCACACGTATGCCATTGACGTGGAAGGGCGGCGTACCTTAAGAAGCGTTTGAACCATGTTAAGAGAATAGCCTTTGTGGACTAGGCGTTTCCATTCAAGAGCCAAACTGTAAGCGAGTAAGGAGCCGGGTCATCCATCAGGACTGGGCCCTGCCTCAGGAGACCACAACGAGAGTCAAGAGGCAGAAGTGAGGCCACTTGTAGCCGAATGAGGTCTGCATACCATGGGCACCGGGGCCAGTCGGGTGCCACCAGAACCGGGTGGGCCTTGATGCGATAGAGACACTGTCTGATCAGAGGCCACAGTGGGAAGAGGTAGAGCAGAGGACCCACCGGCCAAGGCTGGGCCAGTGTGTCCATTCCTTGAGAACCAGATTCCCACCGGCAACTGAAGAAGGCGGGACTTGGTGCTCATGGCGGTGGCCATCAGGTCAAAACTGGGTTGGACCCAGAGCCTCACAACGAGCTGGAAGGCTGCCGGAGTGAGTTCCCACTTGCTGGGATCCTGAGTATGGCGAATGAGGAAGTCGGCTTGAACACTGTCCACTCCTGCAATGTTTTGGGCTGAGAGAGCCTGCAGGTGCCGCTCAGCCCAAGGGAAGAGTAACGCCATTTCCCTGCCCACTCCTGGGGCTTTCGTGCTGCCCTGTCGGTTAAGGTAGGCCACTGCGATGGCATTGTCGCAAAGAATGCGGAAAGAAAGGTGAAATTAGACTTACCTGCTAATTGTTGCTCCTTGAGGAACTCCAGTCCAGTCCAGAAACCTCTGGGTTGTGTACCTCTTCCAGCAGCCTGGAGACTGAGCAACCTCATTCCTTTGATGTCACTGGCATAAATAACCGAGGGACCGTCTCCTCGCTCCAGTAACCTATTGACAAAGCAGACTCACTGGAGCAACAATTAAGTAGCAAACATTGCTATCAAACTATAAAAAACGACAACTATGAACTCAAAAACGGAAAAGGAGAATGTTTCCTTAAAGTTCTACTACCTTTGCCCTGTTATGGCCCGCCCTCCTCCTTAATAGAGGATTATGGCCACATTATGATCGCCCATTCACTTACCCTCCTCCCCTTATGGCCTGTAACCCATATAGTTGGATCTTGAGCTTACCGTGTAGAATACCTTACCTCTTCGCTTCACGCCTAGTCCAAACAACAGAATATTAGGGAGGGATGTGGGACTGGACAAGGAACAACAATTAGCAGGTAAGTCTAATTTCACCTTCCTTATCATCCCTCCAATCCAGTCCCGAAACCTCTGGGGATTTAAGAGAGCAGTGAGAATCTTCAACGGGAGGGACCCGCTAGACCAGCCTGAAGCACCGCTGATCCAAAACAGGTATCCCTCTCCGCTTGCACATTCAGACGATAATGTCTGACAAAGACGATCAAGACGATTTCAACCGCCGGCACTAAACTGCACTCAGCCCACGAGGCCGCTTGCGCTCTAGTCAAATGAGCTCTAAGCCCTTCAGGTACTCTCTTGCCCTTCAACAGATACGCTGAAGCTACAGCCTCTTTGAGCCATCTGGCAATAGAGGCTTTTGAAGCTGCTTCCCCTTTTCTTGCCCATCCAAAGAGGACAAACAGCCTTTCTGTATTGCGGAATCCCTCTGTCCGCCGCATGTACTTCTTCAATGCCCTACGCACGTCTAGGTGATGTAGCTTCCCCAAATCTGCTCCCTTGCCACTGCCCTCAAATACTGGCAAAGAAACAACTTGATTCACATGAAAAGCCGACAATACCTTGGGCAAAAATGAGGGCACTGGCTTCAGCACCACGTTCTTCTCGTAAAAGGGCAGAAAAGGCTTTCTGCAGGACAAAGCCTGTAACTTTGAGATTCTCCGAGCCGATGATATAGCCACCAGAAAAAACACTTTGAGAGTAAGGTCTTTTAAGGACACCCGTGACAAAGGCTCGAACAGCTCGCGTACCAGCGTCTCCAGCACCAAATGTAGATCCCACGTCGGCACTGTCAGCCTACATGGCGGCCTCAAAAGAGACACCGCTCTCAAAAAACGCTTAACATCAGGGTGCACACATAGCACTTCCCCTTTTATCTTACCTCTATAACAGGAGAGTGCCGCCAACTGAACTCTCAAGGATGCAGCGACTAAGCCTTTCTCAAACCCGTCCTGCAAAAAGGACAGAATGTGCGAGATGGAAGCTTTTAATGCTTCAAGACTTTTATTGGCACACCACAATTCGAACACTCTCTAGATTCAAATATACGCCAAGGAGGTAGACCTCCGCCTTGCCTTCAATAATGTGGAAATCACTGCCGGAGAGTACCTTCTGGCTCCTAGCCTCGCCCTCTCAAGAGCCAAGCCGTAAGCGAGAATCGATCCACCTGCGGCATATGTAATGGGCCCTGTAGTAACAGGTCCTCTCGCATCGGTAGATGCCATGGCCGGTCCACTAATAGCCTTACCAGATCCACATACCATGGTCGCCTAGGCCAATCCGGCGCTATCAATATTACATGTTCTCTGTGCACTTTTACCCGCTGCAGGACACGACCTATCATTACCCACGGAGGAAAGACGTACAGAAATTGTTCTTCTGGCCACCTGTGTATGAGAGCATCTAGACCTTCCAACATTCTCTCTCTCCTTCGGCTGAAGAAGCGGTTGACCTTTGCTGACTCGAAAGTTGCCATCAGATCCATTACTGGCGTTCCCCAATGGCGCACTACCATCTCGAACACCTCCGGATGCAGGACCCACTCTCCTGGGTCTACCTTGACCAGACACAAAAAATTGGCCTCCACATTGTCCACCCCTGCCACATGTGATGCCGACAGAGCCAACAAATTCACCTCGGCCCACACGAACAACTGCTCAACCTCGGCTTTCAGTGAGACACTGCTTGTGCCCCCTTGGCGATTGATATAAGCCACTGCGGTCGCGTTGTCGGAAAGCACCCGAAAGGCCTTTCCCTGAAGGTAACGGTGAAATGTCCGCAACGCTAGCGTTACCGCTCTCAATTCCAATCTGTTGACTCACCAAACCTTCTCGCTCTTGGTCCACTGTCCTTGAACGAATCGTCCTTCAAAGTGAGCTCCCCAGCCTATGAGACTGACAACCATCGTTAAAGGAATCCAAGCGGGTGATTCCAAGGGTATTCCCACTTCCAGAACTCCTGGACGTAACCACCACTGGAGAGCCTGACGCATTTCCGGTGGACAGGGCAATCTCCGAGAGAGGGGTTCCTCTTGGTGCGACCACCTTCTGAGTAGCGCTCTCTGCAATGGACGTATGTGGGTTCTTGCCCATGGAACTAGCTCGAGCGTCGCTGCCATGGTACCGAGCAACTACAGATAATGCCATGCAGTGGGATTCGTTCTCCCCAGGAAACTGTGGACCAGCTTTCTCAACCCTAACGCCCACAGCTGAGGTAGAAACACCTTTCCTACCATGTATCGAAGCGAGCTTCCAGGTATTCGAGGCTCTGCGATGGAGTCAACCTGCTCTTTGCCACATTGACCACCCAACCAAGACTCTGTAATAAGTCTACCACTCTGGCTGTTGCCAGCTCGCTCTCCTTCTTGGATTTCGCTCAAATTAACCAGTCATCCAGATAGGGGTGAACTAACACTCCTTCGTTTCGCAATGCCACCGCTACTCCCACCATCACCTTGGTGAATGTTCGTGGAGCCGTCGCCAAGCCGAACGGTAAGGCCCTGAACTGAAAATGTTCCATGGGCACTGCAAACCTGAGAAACCTCTGATGTTCCGGGCGAATCGGAATGTGCAGATAAGCCTCCGCCAAATCCAGAGATGTAAGAAACTCTCCTTTTCTTACCACCACTATGACAGACCTCAGCATCTCCATATGAAAATTACTTACCCGAAGACAACGATTTATTCTTTGTAGATTCAAAATTGGCCGAAAAGAACCTTCTTTTTTCGGAACCACAAAGTAAATGGAGTATCGACCGCATCCGCACTGGTCTGGTGGTACCGGAACTACCGCATTCAGGTTCAGCAGTCTTTGCAAGGTCTCTTGCACTGCTTTGCACTTGTTGAGCGCCTTGCAAGGAGACTGAATGTAAGAATCGACCACTGGGCGTTGAAACTCGAGAGCATATCCTTCTTCAATGACCTTCAACACCCACTGATCTGATGTGATCTGGACCCAGGCCGGATAAAAATCCTGCGGGCGACCTGCCACAGGGACCAGACCTGCCTGGGTCCTTCTGGCTTCATTGTGACTTCCTAAGTTTCAAGGAAGAGGAGGCAGCAAATCCCCTGCCAGCTCCTCAAAATCCCCCAAACCCCTGGTTCCTATAAGTGGGACGTCCTCTTTGAAATTGGCCGAAGCAAGGGGAATGAAAACGACGAAAGTCCCTCTGCTGCCCCCTGGTCACCAGAGCCAGACGCCCCTGCTTCTGCTTGTCCTCAGGCAACCTCCCGCCTTTGGACTCCCCTAGATCCTTTACCAGCTTATCCAAATCTTCACCAAAAAGAAGCTAACCCATGAAAGGGAGCTTTCCAAGCCTTGCCTTGGAAGAACCATCTGCCGCCCAATTACGCAACCACAGATACCTTCTTGCCGCAAATACTGAAGCCATACTCTTCAACAGCCCTCTAATAAGGTCATAATGAATGTCAGCTAAATAAGCCGCCCCGGATTTTAACCTGGACGCCTCTGCAGCCGACTCCTCCATGTGCTCTCCCTGAACCCGCTGAGACCAGCGAAGACGGGCTCTGGCTACCCATGCTCCACATATTGAAACTTGAATGGATAAAGCATTGACATCAAAGACCTATTTCAACAATGTGTCCAGCTTTCTGTCCTAGGCATCCTTAAGTGCGGCACTACCTTCTACCGGAATTGTAGTCTTCTTGGTCACCGCCGAGACCGCTGCATCCACCTTGGGAGATTTAAACAACTCCCGATCCTGATCCACCAATGGGTACAGCCAGGCCATAACCCTGGACCCCTTCAGTCCTGCCTCGGGCATGTCCCACTCCTGTTGAATCATCTCCCGCAGTACTCTGTGCACCGGAAAGGCCCTCTGCATCTTCTGAAATGCCTGCAACAATGGTCCTCTAAGGTGGAATCCTCCGCCAGCCCCAAGGCCAGTATATTAAGCGCCTTGAGTGTTTCCGCATTCAGCACCAGTAATTCGTCTCGGCGGAAAACACGAACCACTCTAGCTTGGTCCTCCTGCTCCGTGAGTTCTCCTTCCTCTAAGTCGTCCTCTATTTCTAAATCTGGATCCATATCCTCCGAGTATGCCTCCTCCGAGGTCACTGAGTGCTCCTGTCGCTCCTTCACGCCTCTAGGCTTCTTTGAAGGAACTGCGCTCGTTCCTAATTCCAATTCCCATCTTGTTCCTCGCCGGTGGAATTGGTCTCCAGGCCTTTTTGTCCATTACCGAAAGCCTGCTGAAGCAGGGTTACGAACTCAGGTGAAAACAATGCCGCCAACCTCCTGGCAAAATTGACTGAGATGGAGGCAAATCCGGAGCGGAGGAAAGACCTGCCAATGGCTCCAGCGATGGCAAAGCGGGTGAGACAGCCTCCAGCAGAGACAGGGATGCTCCTTTCTGACTGTCTACACTGACCTCCAAGGCTTGCTCCATAGATGCCACCTCCTGGATGCAGCCTCTACACACTCCTGTGTCTGACACGGCTCCTCGTCTAGTGCCACAGACCAAGCACTGCGGCCTAAAAGGCATTCCGCCTCCACGGTTCTCCTCAGCTGGCCCTCCGCCAGAAAAACTATGGCTATGGTCCAAAATAAGCTGCAGCCCCCTGTGAACTCTCTGCTTTATCAGCTTACTGTATTAAAAGCAATTTTTTTTTTAAACTGGCTAACACTACATAGCTTTTTTTCCCCAGCTAAAAACAAGGGTCGCACCAGCAACCGGAGAGCTCTGTTACCCCCAAAACTCACATTCGATGTACCTCTGTTTCCCATGCGCGCGCAAGCGCCACACAGTCCGGCCTTTAGTTTAATCGCACCTCCAAAAAATGGCACCAAATCACCCCTTTTTCGCCTCCTCTCACTGCTAGCTACCAGGCCCTCTTACCTTCTGGCCTGTCTGCTGCTATCTGCCGCTCACTCGTCCGTCTCTCCCGCGCTTGGCCATAATCGCGGCGTCAGCGTCGGGAGAGAGAACGGATGTCTTTATGGAGCCACCACCTCAGTAATCTCCTCCGGTGTGCTCTCCACGCTTCTCAGCACCAACGGCCCCTTAGATCGCCGGCTCCTCACCCAAACAGGTGGGTTCAGGAGCCGGAGCACTGCTCCTGGATGTGCTCTGAGCAATTAAGGAGCCCGTGAAGCAAGCGGATGAGGGAGGGGGGAAGGGGCGCACCTCAGGAAAGTTAACCCTGACAGGCCCCAACAGCTAACTGTTGTTGTTAAGTGCCATCGAGTCGGAGTTGACTCATGGCGACCCTCTGGATAGCTATCCCAAATTGTGTTCAGTCTTCAGTCAGGCGGCTCATTGTTGACAGACTGGTACCCGTAGCTGCTGTTATTAAATCGATCCATCTCATTGCTGGCCTTCCTCTTTTGCGTTGACCTTCTATCTTGCCAAGCATGATGTCTTTCTCTAATGATCTCTTTCTTCGCATGATGTGTCCAAAGTATGAAAGCCGAAGTCTTGTCATCTGAGCCTCTAAAGAAAGCTTAGGTTTGATTTCCTCTAGTACCGACTGGTTTGTTCTTCGGGCGGTCCATGGTATACACAGTATTTGCCGCCAGCACCATAATTCAAAGGGACCAATTTTCTTCCTGTCTATCTTTTTCACTGTCCAGTTTTCACATCCATATGATGTTATTGAAAATACCATGGCTTGAACAAGTCGAATCTTTGTATGGAGGGAGACATCTCTGCTCTTGAGAATCTTATCTAGGTCTTTCATAGCCATTCTGCCAAGAGCAATGCGTCGTCTGATTTCTTGACTGCTCGTTGCTTCTTTATTGATAGTTGATCCAAGTAGGTTAAAGTTATTCACAATTTCAATTTCTTCTCCTTCAACGATGAACCTGTTGATTATGCCAGTTGTTATGATCTTTGTCTTCTTTACATTAAGGTGCAGGCCCATTTTGAGACTATGTTCTTTGATTGTGAGAAGCAAATGTTTCCGATCATCTTCACTTTCAGCCAGTAATGTGGTATCATCAGCATAGCGAAGTTGTTGATGAGTTTTTCACCAATCTTCACACCTCTGTTGTCTTCATACACTCCTGCTTCTCTGATGATTTGTTCTGCATATAAATTAAACAGGTAGGGGGAAAGTATGCAGTCTTGTCTTGCAACTTTGCTTATTTTAAACCATTCTGTTTCTCCTTGTTCCATTCAAACTGTTGCTTCTTGATCAATGTACAGATTGTGCAAAAGAACAATCAGGTGTTCTGGTATACCCCTGCTTCTTAATGTGGCCCAGAGTTTCTCATGGTTTACACAGTCAAAAGCCTTGCTATATAGTTGATAAAGCACAAATAGATATCCTTTTGGTATTCTTTAGTCTTTTCAAGGATCCATCTCACATCCACAATGATGTCTCTTGTTCCTCGCCCCTTCCTGAACCCTGCTTGTACTTCAGGTAGTTCTTGTTCCAGGTATGGTTGTAGTCTCTTTTGAATAATCTTCAGTAGAATCTTGCTGGCATGTGGGATCAGAGCGCTTGTGCGATAATTTCCACAGTCAGTTGGATCACCTTTCTTTAGTATTGGTATAAACACAGATCTTTTCCAGTCAGTTGGCCATGATGTTGTCTTCCATATTTCTTGGCAGAGCCTTGTAAGTACAAACAGCTAAGTATCCTAAGTAAATCTCAAATTAGTTAATTACCCTTTAAGTTAAAAAATCAAATGAAAGTAAATAATTAACCCTTAACTTTAAATTTAGATACAATTCTGCTTAATTATCCCTCAGGTGAGCCCGGAATCTCTGGGCTCATACAACCTCCAGCTGCTTGGAGACTGAGATAACTGGAGCGAGGAGGCGGTCCCTCGGGTATTTATACCAGTGACATCAAACGAATGAGGTTGGTCAGTCTCCAGGCTGCTGGAAGAGGTACACAACCCAAAGGCTTCGGGACTGGACTGGAGGGACAATAAGGAAGATGGTGGAGATGCGGCAGAAAGGTTTGCAGGACCAGACGGACTGCTTACGCTTCGAGCGCTTTGAGTTGGTTGATCATCCATTGGGATTCCTGGGAGTCCATGAGCCTTGGGCTGTCTGGTCTGGAAAATGCGCTCCCCAGCCCGAGAGACTGGCGTCTGTCATGATCAGGATCCACCACGGAGTCTTGAGTGGAATCCCACACGTTGTCTGAACAAAGCTACCAGCACAGGCTGGAGTGGGCGGCCCTGGGAAGTGGAAGGCGCACGTTGTAGTCTTGAGATGCTGGAAACCAGCAGGACAGAAGGACCCACTGTAGCGGTCTAATGTGTGCCTGGGCCCAGGAGGTGACTTCGATTATTGCCACCATGGCCCCTAAGACCTGAAGATAGCCCCACACTCGGGGCCGAAGCTGAAGATGGAACACTTACAGTTGACTGAAAACCTTTCGCAACCAGTCCTCCGAAAGGAAGACCCACCCAAGGCAGGTAAGGGTGAACGCAGATTCTCTGTTTCCGCAGTGCTGCCACCACTACCACCATAACCTTGGAGAAGGTATATGGTGCCATCTTGGAGAAGGTATATGTGCCATTGCGACACCAAACAGCAAAGCATGGAACTAATAGTGATGCCCGAGTACTGTGAATCGCAGAAACCACTGCTGATCCTCGCGGATTGGGATATGGAAGTAAGCCTCCGCCAGATTGAGCGAAGCCAAGAACTCCCCATTCCGCACTGCTTGAATCACAGATCACAGTGTTTCCATTTGAAAATGAGGTACCCGGAGTGACTGATTGACACCCTTGAGGGCCAGAATGGGCCGAAAGGATCCATTCTTCTTGGGGATGACAAAATAGATGGAGTAATGGACAGAAGTTGTCTCTGACTGAGGCACTGGACAAATGGTGCGAAGAACCAAAAGGTGCCGTAGTGTGGTGTGTATGTCCTCTCTCTTTGGGCCTGAACCACAAGGGGAGACTATAAAGGTGTCTTTGGGCCTGGCGCATTCGAGCACATAGCCATAGCGGACAATGTTGAGGACTCACTGATCAGTGGTGATCTCCTCCCACTCGTGGGCAAAAAGGGCCAGCCAACTCCACACCAGTGCTGTTCTGAAGTGGTTCAGAAGACTGTCTGTGGGAGGAGCGGCTAGGGCCCGAGAACTTTGAAAGAATCCTTTGCCCACTGGCCCTCATGAAAAGGCTGCGACTTGGTCAGATATGTTAGATGAGTGCCCCAATGAACGACCTGGTCAGTAGCGCTGAGTATCTCAGAAATGCGCCTGGGAGGAGGAGAAGGGTGAAGAATACGAGCCGGAGCTGCGATTACTAGACTTTGGCTTATCCTCTGGTAAGCGCTGGGGCTTGACCTCCTCTAGGTCCTTAACCAGCTTTTCAAGATCCTCACCAAACAGAAGCTTGCCCTTGAATGGAAGCTTAGCTAGCCAAGTCTTCGACGCCAAATTGTCAGACTAGTGATGAAGCCAGAGTCAATGGTGAGCTACCATGACCGCAGCCACGGACCAAACCGCGTGGCGGAGCAGTTCATAGAGGGCATCCACTAAGAAAGCCATCACAGACTCCAATCGCGTAGCAATGGGGTCGTCGGCCAACAAATGGATCCAGCGAAGCAGGGCATGTGCTGCTAGTCCGCCACAGACAGATGTTTTTAGGGAGAGAGAGGAGGAGGGGAAGGCAGTCTTGAGAAGCCCCCTCCACCTTCCGTTCCTGCTGATTTGGCAGAGCTGTACTGCCTTCCATGGGAATCGTGGTATGTTTGGTGACTGCTGTCTAGCGGTACAAAGGGACACTTCAGGCGAGTTCCACTCAAGAGAGATCATCTGTTGCAGCTCCTGAGGGAACGGGAAGGCCTTTGAAGGTTTCCTGAAACTCCGGAGGATAGGATCCGCCTGAGATAACTCCTGCTCTGGAGCGTCAGGCGCAAGGCGTCGACAATTTGCATAATTAATGCCGAGTGTTTCTCCAGACACTCAGGCCCTTAAAATGGCAGACTGCCAGGAGTAGAGAAACAGATATCCATCATCTGCTGGAGACAGAGAAATACTAAGGGTGACACCTGGGGAAACCTCTCTAATATGCCAGAGCCCACTTGCTGAAGCTTCTGGCACTTTCTCTGTCTCCAACATCTGCTGGCAGGGAGACTTAACCCACTTGTCTAGATTGGTCTAGCAGGATGAATTGGAAGCAAAAATCTGCTCCAAAAGGGAAAGCTGTTGCAAAATGGCAAAGGGTGACCTATAGAGGGAAGAGGATGCAGTGGCACTCTGAGGAGGAGAATGGGAATGGTAGCACTCAAGATCATCAACCAAGATTAAGCAGATGAGAAGAGTTGCTGCTGGAACCTGTGTGGATCTGAAGGACTCTCGCTTGTACTATTTGAATTAGTATTACCAATATTCTCTGCTAAGCCATCCGAACAGAAAACCTGGTTCAGAAATCATAAAAAATTAAACCAAGGAACGTTTAGTGCCAAAGTATCTGTTTTGTAGTGATTTTGCAGTCAGTACATTGGACAAACAGGAAATACAGTGGCATGTTCCATTAAAATCTGTGTTTGATGAAGTAGCCCCACCACAAAGATATTTTTCAGAATCAAAGCAGAAGAGTCCATGATTATCGCAATGGGTTAGGTTGACTAAAAAGACAGGCATGGAAAGCAGAGCAGATGTGGATAAAAAAATCTAGTCAGTGATTCTCTCTTGACATTGTAAGGAGGGGAAGACTACTAAACCTAAGGAGGCCAGGAAGGCTGAAACTCACAGGGCAAAAGAGCTAGGAAAGCTTAACAATACAATACATTGTCCTAGATTCCCAGGTACAGGGCAAGTACTTTGAAAGGATCATGGGATAGGAGTGATCCTGTGGGGGTGGGGGGAATGATCTTGAGAGTAGGGTGGGATGTAAGTCCCCTTTTGAAAGTTTACTACTTCCTACCATTGGGCAGTTAAAAGAGGACACACAGATGAAGGTGGAGGAGCCACTGTTAAATCTGCAGTCTTCAGACACAGAGCAAAAGATGCTCAAGCCCCTAGATGCAACTGGCCAATTAAAGGAGGATTATGAGGAGAAAAGCATGGAGGAAGGAGAGAAACCACTTCTTGAGAGAATGTAGCATTTGGACTGCTACCAGGAAGAGACGGTACTTTAAAGGCTGTTAGTATTTAATGCTGTGATAACCCAATACAGAGGACACTAGACTTTCAATCAAGGACTGTGCACATGGACATTAGAGAGCCTGAAAACCTCAAGTATGCTGAAAGGTGTTCTAGTGCCCATCTTATGCAGTTACAGGATGGATTGCCCTTTTCTCAGTTTATCAGATTCCGGAGGAACTGTTCTGATGTTTCAGATTTTAAATGTAAATCTAAGGGTTTGATGGCTGATTTTAGAGCCAGAGGTTACCCAGATAGAGTGATAGATCGTGCTTATTGCCAGACTCTGTTTAACAATAGAACCCTGTTGTTACATTCAGGTGAGAATGAGAGCACTGAAATGAAGGAAGATTGTGTGAATTTTATATCAAGATACTCTCCGTTTAGTTCTTGGATTCAGCGGATTATTGTGAAACATGCGAATATTTTGAGGGCAATCCTTGGGTTGTCTGGCAAGCGTACTCTATGTATGTGGTTATGTGATCAAAATTTGAAAGAAAGGTTGAGTCCTGCCTGCCTGCACCAGTTGATTCCCAAGTGTGAAGATAAGATTGGTCATAGGAGTTGTGGCAAGTGTTCTATTTGTTCTGTGTCGTGTGATATTCTGACATTTTCGTATAATGGTAAGGACTACAAACTCAGGAAAGAGACTTCATGTGGATCCACTTATGTTGTTTATGGAATTCGTTGTCCATGTGGGCTTTTATATGTAGGTAAGACGGTAAGATCGTTTAGGATAAGAATGTGTGTGCATAGAAGTCGCCTGAACTGTAAAATATGTGATGCTCCCATTGTGCAGCATTGTTTAGAGAAAAGTCGTGGTTTTAATGACTTACAGTGTTTTTGTATTGATGCGGTGGAGGTGGGGAGTAGAGGTCGTACGAAGGAACAAGCTTTGATTGTGTGTGAACAACAATGGATTTTCCGTTTGCAGACAGTGATTCCGGGGGGGTCTCAATTTGCAAATTGACTGGGCTGCTTTGTTTATGAATTTTGTTGCTGCTGGTGATGTTTCTTTAAGATTCGTTCAATATTTAAGGACTGTGTGTGAGGCCGCATGTGCTGCGTTTTTCTGACCCGGTTTGTTTCTGGTAAAGACTAGACGGGAGTGTATGTATTGGCACGAATTGGTAGTTGTGTGGTAAGTGGGAGTTCTTTTTTATGGCTGTTTTTTAACTATGGGGATTATTGAGGGCTTCTTGTTGGTATTTTTGTTTTTGACAGTGATTATTTACTTCCCCCTGAAGAAGCATCTAGCGAAACGCTTAATGGGCGCCAGGGAGAGGCATTGGGGCACAGCAGATCACACTATCGGCTGAGATCCTGTGTTGATCTCTTGGCAGATGTTTAAGATAAGTTGGAACTGTGACGTTATTGATTTGCTGGACTGTCATTGAAAATATTTTGAAAAACACTTTGTTTAATTTTGAGAGTGGAGTTGTTAAGGTCATTGATGTGTTGAGGCTATGGCGTGAAGGGTTTCCCTAATGCCTGTTGCATGTCCTATTTCTCTGAGACCTTTTCTCCCTCTTGCCTTTTTTTTTTGGCTCCAAATGTGAATACCATAGGATTTTTTGTTAATGGAGTGATTTTCTTTTGTTGTGAAAGGTGTTCCTGAGCATAGCCAGGTAAAGACATTTCTAGTAAAATCACTATTTAAGGAAGGACTTTCCTGAGCCACTGGGAAGTTGGTAGCATGAGAATTCAGTGAACGCTACCATGGGAGGCAGCCCACCATTGACAGCATCCAGTGGGTAATGGGAGGGAGAGTAGTGGGAAAAGGACTACTGTTTGTTGATTTATGGAGCCAAAATGTTTTATTCAAATACTGAAGGTGGAGAAAGCTTGCCATGGAAGAAAAAACGCACAATACAAACTTTTTCAAATACATAGCTGGTGTCAAAAGAAACAAAAAACTGGACGGACTTCCTATGGTTCTTTGTCTGCTCCAAGTAGAAGGCTTGTGGGTGTGAGGCGTAGGGAAAAATGTAGGTAGCATTAATGACTCATTGAGATGGAAATCCGAAACCACCTTCAGAAGGAAGTGGGGATGCGTACAAAGAAGCATTCTATTATGGTGGAATTTAGTATACAGTGGATGAGCTACCAGAGCCTGAAGCTCGCTCACTCAGCACGCCAAAGAGACTGCTACCAGAAAAAAAGACCTTCCAGGTCAAGAACCTCAGTGTACAGGAGTTGTGTGGCTCAAAGGGAGCTTTCATGAGCTGCGCTAGTACCACACTGAGCTCCCAAGCCACAGTGGGGGGCTTATACGGAGGCTTCAAGAGGAGCAGCACTCGCATGAAACGAACAATCAAATGCTGTGCTGAGATGGATTTCCCATCTAACTTGCGACGATATGCCCAAATTGTGCAGAGGTGAACACAAACGGACTTAGACTTCAGGACCGAGTCAAGAGGTGTAGAAGATACTCGAACAGTCTCCTTGTGAGACAGATGAAAGGATCCAAGCCTGACCTTCACACCAGACAGCAAACCTCTTCCACTTACAGGCATAAAGTCTCTTCATTGAGGCCTTTCTGGAGGCCAATAGGACATCAGTTATGTTGTTCGGCAAACTGAGCTCTGACAGCACTAGCCTCTCAACATCCGCACCATGAGGGCCAAGGAACAGACATTGGGATGTAAAATCCTCTCATCGTCCTGCAAAACTAGATATGGAGCATGGCCAAGTCGGAGGAGTTACTGAGTGGAGAGCTGTAGCACAAGCGGAAGCCAGGGCTGTCTGAGCCAATACGGTGCAGTAAGTATCCTTGTGCTTTCGTCTTTTCTGAGCTTCAGTAGAGTCTTCACTGTGAGAGGTATTGGAGGGTAAGCATACAGAAGACCCTCCCCCCAGTGCAGGAGGAATGCATCTGATGCCAGTCTGCTGTGAGATCCAACTCTGCAGCAGAACCAATCTAACTGGGCATTTTGCAGAGAGGCAAACAAGACTATTGAGGAAGTGCCCCACTTCCAAAGGATACAGACCGCCACATCTCTGTTCAACGTCCATTCGTGTGGCTGAAGGACACAGCTCAGCTGAAGAAGGGACTTGGGGTAATTGATCACAAACCCTAAAAGCTCCAATACCTGAATGGTCATCCATGTGATTGGCTGATAACAATACCCCTAGTGTTCTGAGGTAGGCTGTCACTACTGAGACATTTTGTGAAGACTTGGGGTGCCGAGGCTAGGCTGAAAGCCAGCACATGATACCGAAAGTATTGTCCTCCTGGGATATGAGATACTTCCTGTGAGCAGGATGGATCGGTATGTGGGTAAACAAATCCTTTAAAACCAGGGAGCATAGACAATCTCCTTTTTGAAGAGAAGCAGGGTGCTCAGAGAAATCTTGAACTTTTCTCTTATCAAGTAAGTGTTTAGGTCCCCGAAGTCCAGAATGGGATGTAATCCCCCAGTTTTCTTGGGGATGAGAAAGTACCAGGAGTAAAAACACCTGCCCTAATTGCTCCTGCAGTACAGACTTGATGGCTAGATCGGCCAGGAGGGCGGAGATTTCCTTCTAAAGGAGTTCCTGATCAGAGGGTCACAGTGATATGCCCTCGGAGGCCAACATGGAGATACGTAGTTCAAAGAGGTGCAACCTGTATCCACTCTGGATTATTAGAAGCACCCACTAGTCCAAGGTTATGAGAGGACATCTCTGGACAAAGAGAGTGAGCCTTCCCCCCCACTGGAGAGTTTCTCATGGTGACTCTGGTAGATTGGCTATGCTCCAAAGGAACCAATCAAACCCCGCTCTTGACTTTGGCTGCAGGGCTGATTTGTTTATGTTTTATTCAGTTTCAATATACCGCCCTTTGTGGGTCATACAGAGTGGTTTACATAGCAAAAATAATATATATAAAGCCAAAGAAAAGAATTACAATGTTAGATAGGACAGTGAACAGAAGAGAACACCAGACAGCAGAAACCACTCAATCAAGGGGCACATACAGAATACAAGCAAAAATAAAATAAAGTTGCACTTGCAGCTTAGGGGGCAATGGTACTAAAGCCTGTTCAAAAAGATAGGTTTTCAGCATACGTAGACTTAAATTTGGGAACAGAGAGCTCTACGTTTACGAATGTAGGAGGGCAGACAGTTCCAGAGGGAGAGGGCAAGCAAGAAAAGAGCTGTGCATCTGGTTGTGTCATATTTAATGTGAACAGAGGAAGGAAAGCATAGTTACTCACCTGTAACAGGTGTTCTCCAGGGATAGCAGGAATCAGTCCTCACATATGGGTGACGTCAAAAAAAGCCTTTGGGAATGCCACCATGCAAGCGTGGTCCCCTTCCCACCCAAAGGTGCCATCTTGATCAATCTGATGACATAGCTCAGGTAAAGGATAAAAATCTAAAAAAAGAGTGGGCAACTCCAAGGGGAGGTGGGTGGGTTGTGAGGACTGAATCCTGCTGTCCCTGCAGAACACCTGTTACAGGTGAGTAACTACGCTTTCACCAGGAACAAGCAGAAAGTCAGTCCTCACATATAGGAATCCCCAGCTACTGAGAATCCGTAGAAAAATGCCACGGCGAGATGTGAGCAGAAATTGGTAACTGAAGATAGCCCGAGAACTAAGGGTCCCCGGAAAACCAAAATCCTGGTAGCCGCAGAAGACAGGTCGGAGGGCCGGAGCTGCCTAAAACCTGAACATATTGCGTGGAATGGCCTGGCCGAAGGCACTGTTCTAATGGGACTCCCTCTCCAGGCAATAATGCATTGTGAAGGTGTTAGCCGAGGACCAGGTTGCGGCTCGACAGATGTCTGCCAGAGGCACAGAGTGCAGGTGTGCCACCGACGCTGCCCTCGCATGGACACCATGCGCCATGACTCGGAGGTCCAACAGTAGCCTAGCCTGAGCCTGGGTGAATGTGATGTAATCCACCATCCAGAGGGAAAGGGTCCATTTGGTGACGCTAGCCCCAAACGGGCAGGGTCATAGGAGACAAAGAGCTGCTCGGACCTGAGGTGGGCATGCATGAGCTGCAGGTAGAAGAAGAGAGCCCTCCTACAGTCAAGGGTGTCTCGGGGTCTCCGAGCACGTACCAGCGGGGCCTGGCACCAGCGCCTGCTGGGCAGCAAGGAAGGCAGAGACACTGCACTCCAGTGCCAGCATTCGAGCCTCCCACTCAAGAGTGCAGCCCTGTGAAGCTGACTCTGGGGTAACCGGGTCGGGCGTCGAGTAGGTCCTCGCCGGGACAACCCTCAGGAGACCAGGCGCCATCGCCAGAGGCCTCCGTATCCGTACGAAGTACCTTTCGGGGCCGCTCCTTCTCCAGGGACTGTTGAGGAGGGCTAAGAGACCAAGTGCAAGAACGCTCATGCTTGTTCGGAGCCCCCAACAGGGTCTTCAAGGCCTTCTTCTTCTTCTTTCGCTCCCTTTCGTGGGACCCTTGCTCAGAGTGATGCCAGGACCGCGGGGGACCCCAGAGGTGAAGGGTCGGTGGAGTGGGAAGCTACCAGGGACACTGGGGCTGTCTTGCGGAAAATATCGTCCAGTTTCTGCTTACGGCTCTGGATGCCCTTGGAGGACATCTTTTTACAAAGGGAGCTGAGCTCCGGGTTATGGTCCGCTCCAAGACACCAAAGACAACAGTCATGGGTGTCCGTAAGCGACATGTTTTTGGAGCATCTGTCATACTTTTTGAAACTAGAGGCCATGGGGGCAAAAAGGATCCCCACAAGATCAAAGACCTTCGGTTCAGCCAGCAGTTGAAAAAGACACGAAATGCGCTAGATACGAGAAGAAGGGAAAAAAGAATGTAAAGTCCCTGGGTCCGCTGCTGAAGCAGGGGCACTGAGACAGCGGGAAGAGAACCGTGAAACTGGAATAGAAGACAATATGAAAAACCTTTTTCCAAGGTAAAGGGACATGCGTCCGAAGGGCTCCGCGGAAAAAGGGAGCCTGGTCAAAAATGCA
This sequence comes from Ichthyophis bannanicus, assembly GCA_033557465.1. Taxonomy (NCBI): domain Eukaryota; kingdom Metazoa; phylum Chordata; class Amphibia; order Gymnophiona; family Ichthyophiidae; genus Ichthyophis; species Ichthyophis bannanicus. The sequence continues at coordinate 463,558,219 of CM066033.1, read as the reverse complement.
CCCTTGGGCAGGAAGGGGACCACGCATGCATGGTGGCATTCTCAAAGGCTTTCTTTGAGAGCTGGGGAAATGCTTTGCGCGGGCTCCGTTGACTTCCTGCTTGTTCCTGGAGAATGACTAGTCTGCGATCCTGAAGGGATTGCAGACAGCGGGAGGGGACATAGATAGTGACAAGAGAAGAAAGATACAGAGGGGCTTTACCAGAGGGAACCTTATGAACAAGGGCCAAGATTTTGAACGCGACCCACTGTGGAAAAGGGAGCAAATGATGATTAATAAGGAGAGGAATAATGTGATTGTATTTACGCGCATGTGAAAGCAGACAGGTAGCAGTATTCTGTACTGATTAAACTTTCTTCACCAAATGCTGGGAGAGACCAGAAAGGACAATATTGCAACAGTGCAAGTGCAAAATTACTGTGGTGAGAAGGATAATGGTGAAAGCTGATTGATTGAGCAACAGGCGTAGCACCCTACAGTGATGAAGGGCAACAAATGAAGATTTAACAATGGCGCTGATGTGGGCTGAAAAAGAAAGAGCGGTGTCAATATGGATACCTAGAAACTTAAATGTAGAATGAAGAGAAATAGGAGTTGAACCCAGAGAGGGAGCTAGTGAGGGGGCAAAATCAAAGCCAGAGATCCAGGTAGCAGTAGTCTTAGAGGGATTTAGTTTCAAAAGAGTAATCTGATAGCCACGTGGAAATAGCGACAAGAGAGTTGTTTTCAAATGAAGGATCAAGGGCCAAACTATCAACGGTGAAAATGAGAAGATCATCATCAGCATAGATATAGAACAGAAAACCAAGAGACTCCTATTTCTCTGCATTGTAAATATGTTCTGTTATAATATGACGTTCCCTGTAAAACAAACTAGCTTTGTTAATTATTGTTCACTGTGAACCGCAACTGAACTTTGGAAGATGCAGTATATAAATGTGTATAAAATAAAATAAATAAAAATAAAATTAGAGGGGCTAGAGGGCTGAGAAATGTAGGACTTGTGCTTTCTCAGAAACTAAAGCCTGAACCATGCAACATGGCTTCCTGTTACAAGATGGGGCCTGCTCAGAAACTAATGCCTGTTCTGAATCAGACAAAATGGATTCCCTTCTGCTAGTCTCAGTTTCAAAGCTGCAAATCAAACAATTTTGCAAGGTTATGTACCATACAGCAGAACTATTTTTTATGACTATGTGCTAGAGAACTCACTCTCATCCAGAGACTGTTCCGCTGGGCCTAGGATTTGCAATAATGTGTGCACCTATATACAGCATCTTTCCTGCATCATGGACGTTTGTTCACAGAAGGACCACCTAACCACTGTTACAGAATTCACTGAAGATGACATACAGTATCTGAGTCCAGCCAATCACCGTGCCGTGACGAGGAGGTCAGGAAAAGAATTATACGCTGTGCGCAGAGGGACAAGGAGTTCTACACACTTTTAGACACCTTTCAGGAGTTCCTCTTTCAGCTCTGCCATTTTCTGCACTGCAAGTGCTTTGCTTGCCAGCCTGTGTCTTTCTAAAAGACAGTGTGTTAGTAAGACAAACCTCAGGAAGGAAGGAATCTCTCCTACAGATCGGAAGCTTGGTGTTAACAAGCAGCTCGGCTCTATTGCATGTAGCCGACGTTGGACCTCTGCCATACTTTGGACTTTGTGCCGTTCCTGAGATGACTTCTCGGATCCAGCCACAAGCGTACTGGCAAGAACTAAGGTACTGGTCCTTAATTTCTCCTCCCTCCTGAAGTTCGGTCTAGCTTAGACAGACAGATAGTGTACTGTATGTCTGAGTGCAGAGCGAACCAATGAAATTGGTTGATAAAGTGTAGTTACTCACCTGTAACAGGTGTTCTCCGGGGACAACAGGAATCAGTCCTCACATATGGGTTACGTCGGTGCCGATGGAGCCTGCGCAGAAGCATCTCCACATCTTTCAAAGAAAGTCTTTGGGAAACGCACCATGCATGTGTGGTCCCCTTCCTGCCCAAGGGTGTCATCTTGCCGCAATCCAATAATATAGCTAAGATGGCAAAAACTAAAATACGGTAAAGAAGCAACTCCAAGGGGAGGAGGGAGGGTTGTGAGAATTGATTCCTGCTGTCCCCAGAGAGCACCTGTTACAGGTGAATAACTACACTTTCTCCGGGAACAAGCAGGAAGTCAGTCCTCACATATGGGATTCCCCATCTACAGGCTATTGAGAACCTACACAAAATGCCACAGCAGCCAGAGAAGTGAGCCGTGAGCTGCTGCATTTAAGTTCCAATGTAGAGATTCTCGCAAGACCCAGGTGTCCGGCGGAGAACCAGCACTCAGGTAGCCTGAACACAGAAGGGCCGGAGGGAAAATACAGAGATAAAATTCAAAATGGCATGGAACAGACACAGTGGATCCCTTTACAGCAACAGGATAAATTCAAAATAAACTTAACCATCTAATTTCTCAACAAACAGGGGTGTCCTACATGGAGCGGTGGGTTCATCCCTAAACAAAGACATGTGGAGGGGTGACCTGCACGGAGCGGCAGGTGCACTTTCTCTTGCCATCTTACTGGGCAGACTAGATGGAGCATACTGGTCTTTATCTGCCTTCATTTACTATGTTACTATGTTACCTAAAAGAGATTACGGAGTACAGCCTGGCCAAAGGCGTTGTCCTTTCAGGACTCCCTCTCCAGGCAGTAGTGAGCTGCGAAGATATGGACCAAAGACCAGGTGGCAGCCCAGAAGATTTCTATCACAGGTATGGAATGCAGATTGCCATGGAAGTAGCCATGGCCCTGACATTGTGTGCTGTGACTCGCTGGTCTAGTAAGATCCCAGCCAGCTCAAAGCCGAGGGCAATGAAGTCCGCCACCCAAGTGGACAGAGTTCACTTAGTCACTGGGAGCCTCAGTCAACTGGGGTCATAGGATACGAAAAGCTGAGGTGCTTTGTGGTGGCTCTGAGTCCACTGCAGATAGAAGGACAGGGCCCTTTTACAATCCAAAGTATGGAGGAAGGTCTCCGCTTTGCCAGCGTGAGCCCTCGGAAAGAAGGTGGGAAGCACCACCTGACTGAAAAGGAATGGGGTCACCACCTTCAGCAGAAACTTGGGGTATGTGTGGAGCACCACCCTGTTCTTGTAGAACATCATGTCGGGAGGCTCTGCCATCAGAGCCTAGAGCTCCCTGACCCTGCAAGCTGATGTGAGTGCCACGAGAAAGACGACCTTCCAGGAGAGGTACTGCAAGTAGGGAAGCCAGGTGCTCAAACGATAGCTTAGTAAATCTGCGAGAACAACATTCTTTCACTGGTGGATGGCACAGGCTTTGGTAGCAAGAGTCCCCGCATGAACGAAACAAGGGACTGAGCCAAGAGGGGTTTTCCCTGGATGGCATGGTGATGCGCTGTGATAGCGCACATGTGCACCCTGACTGAGTTGGACTTTAGTTCCACCTGCAACAGGTGGAGTAGATACTGGAGTAGCATCTGAACCGAGCAGGAGAACGGGTTCGCCCGCTTCTTGGCACTCCAGACCGAGAAGAGATGCCACTTGAAGGCATACACCCTTCTCGTGGAGGCCTTGTGGGAGACCAGAAGAACCTCTTCCATGTCCCATGGGAGGTTGAAGGGAGCCAGGGCTACCCTTTCAGCAGCTAAGCCATAAGTGACAGGGACCACAAGTTAGACTGCAGGAGAGAACCCTTCTCCTGTGATGGCAGTCCTGGGGCAGGGCCCAGGGAAAATCGGCAACACTGCCAACAGGCAGAGAAGTAGCAGGAACCAAGGTTGCCTGGGCCACCATGGGGCTACCAGTATCAGTGATGCCCTGTCGCACTGGACCTTGTAGAGGGTCTTGGCGACCAGTGGAGTCGGCAGGAAGGTGTAAAGGAGGCCTTCCGTCCATGGAATAAGGAATGTGACCGCTGCCACCTGGGATGGGTGCAGCTGGCGGGAGCAGAAGCGGAACAACTGCGTGTTGTCTGAGCTGCCGAACAGGTGCACTAGAGGGACACCCCAAAGTCGAAACAGCCGGGAGGTGGCCCTGGAATCCAGGCGACACTCGTGCGGCTGGAGGACTCTACTCAGTTTGTCCAACAGGGCACTGTCCTGGACCGGGAGGTTGACCGTCCTTAGGAGCATCCCACTGCATGTCACATATGAGAAGAGGGCTACCACCTCCTAGCAGAGGGATACGACCCCGTGCTCCCTTGCTTGTTCACATAGAACATTGCGACTTGTTGTCGGTCTGGATCAGCATAGATTGGTGCTGAAGCCGGTGGCAGAAGGCTCGGAGAGCGAGGAATATCGCCATGAGCTCCAGAAGGTTGATCTGCAGTTGGCATTCCATCTGGGACCAGTTGCCTTGTGTGTGGAAGTCCTTGCAATGAGCTCCCTAGCCCAGCAGAGAGGTGTCCGTGGTGTGGACCTTCTGGGGGGTGGGTGCCTGGAAGGGCACCCTGGCCTGCAGGTGGGTGGAGGATCTGCCACCAATCAAGGGAGTCCCCCAGCTGGCGGGTCACTCTCATCCTGTCCTGAAGCCTGCCCGAGGCTTGTATCCACTGAGAATGAAGGCCCCACTGGGCCACCCTCATGTGTAGGCAGGCGTATAGGGTCACATGGACCATAGAAGCCATGTGGCCCAGCAGGAAGAGAAGAAGCCAGGCAGGTAGCAACTGCGGTGTTGTACCTCTGCAGCCAGCCCCCTGAAGTGTTCTGACATCTCCTGAGGGAGGAAGGCCTTCGCTTGGAGAGTGTCTAGCTGAGCACTATGAATTCCAGGCACTGAGCATTGGGGAGATGGGACTTGTGGTAGTTAATGACGAACCTTAGATGCTGCAAGACTTGGATGGTGCGATCGGTGGCGTGGTGCACCTCAGCAGCTGTGCCTCCCTTTTTGTGCCAGTTGTCCAGGTAGGGAAATACGAAAGTCCCTTGGAAGAGAAGGTGGGCTGCAACCACCGCTAGATACTTGGTGAAGACCCTTGGCAATGAGGCCAGCCTGAAGGGGAGCACCCTGTATTGGTAGTGACCTCCCCCCACCAGGAAGCAGAGGGATTTTTGGCGGTTGGGATGGATCAGGAGATATGTATAGGCATCCTTCAGGTCTAAGGAGCATAGCCAGTCTCCCTGCTGGAGGTATTGCAGCAGTGTTCCAAGGGAGAACATCTTGAACTTCTCCCTTACCAGAAATTTGTTCAGGTCCCACAGGTCCAAGATGGGCCTGAGTCCCCCTGTTCTCTTGGGAACAAGAATATACATGGAGTAGATGCCGGTACCCCAGAGGTGCTTGGGCACCGGTTCCATTGCCTTGTCCTCGAGACCTGCGAGCTCAGTGAGCAGCAGAGTCTGGTCAAGGAGAGGTCTTACGGGCTCTCGTGGAAAGTATGAGGGTGGCACCCTTTGCAGGTGGAGGAGGTAGCCCTCCTTGACGACTTGCAGTACCCAGGAATCGGTGGTGATTGTGGACCACCTACGTGCAAACAGGGCCAGACACCTCCTGTGGGCTGTTGGGGACCTCCTGGGGAAAGGAAGTTGTGCCCAAAGAGTCAAAAGCTTCCCCCAGGCTGAGCTGGGACCGGTGCCTAGGACTTGAGGGTCTTTTGTTGCAGGGGCCATGCCCTTGCCCCTTATGCTGTTGGCCTTTCTGCTGGGCCGAGAATGAAGCCTCCCTTTTTCCTTGGGAAGAAGGGCTTCTTCCCTAGTGCCTTCTTACGGGGCTGCACCAAGGTCTTTTTTAGAGAGTCTGGTCCTTGTCAGGAACTCAGACTCTATTTCAGCTGCCTTGTCTGCCATGGGTTTCCCAAAGAGATTCTCTCTGATACAGGGGACATCGATAAGTTTGTCCTCAACCCATTGTTAAAGTCAGACGACTGCAGCCATGCCTGGCATCAGGCCCCAATGCCTGCAGTTGCTACTCTGGCTGAGGGACTTGAAGTCGTCGTAAGCTGCTCGGGATAAAAACTTTGAGTACTCCTTGACTGACAAGGCCAGAGACTTGAACCGCTGAAGGAGTTCCCCGTCAAGGCCTGCCAAGAATCCACCGAGCTCCATCGCCAGTTCTTTGAGGTACATGCCGATGAACAGTTAGTTGGATTGGACTCAGCACACAAGGATCGAGCTCTGGAAGGCCTTTCGACTGAAGGTGTCGAGAGTCCGGGCCTCCCTGCCGAGGGGTGGGGGGGGGGCACCATGCAATGGATCTTTTGGCTCTTGAGTCTGTGCATGGCAGACTCAATGACCATTGAGGAAGTGGGGATGTTGAATCTTCTGGAACCCAGGGCTTTGGTGGTCTCGGTACATAGAGTTGTCGCATACTGACAATGGGCACCGAAGCCAGTGTCTCCCACATACAGAGAAGGAGGCGCTCGAGGATCAGAGGGACAGGCAGCATAAGGGCTTCCTTGGGGGGGGGGGAGGGTTGTACTGGAGAATCTCCAGGTCCTCTGTGCGGGGATTCTCCTTGGCCTCAGTCTCAATGGCGAGCACCTTAGCTATGACCCGCACAAAGTTGAGGAAAGAAACGTCCTCTGGTGGGGAATGGCACCAGGACACCAGGGGAGATGGGTCTGAGGGCAAATCCCAGTGTCCGGGGACTCATCGTCCTCAGTCTCCCATTCCGACTCGAAGTCCAAGGATGAGTCCGAGACCCTGCAGTCACCGCAGTTGAGGCCCAAGGCCCAAAAGCCCGCAACCTCCGGAGGACCTGCGGTCCGAACCATTTGCACTCACCAGAGAGGACCAGTGTCCTGAGGAACGGGACCAGGACCTCATCCAATGCCGATGGGTCTCTCGAGACTGGTGGTGCTCGAGGATCGGCTCGACGTCCAGGGAGGCCCTCAGTGTCGATTGTCCCATCGTCGGGACGGATGAACCGGAGGAACCGGACATAAATGCCCGCTGCATGGCCACGAGGGCAGATATACTGCTCTCTAAGGCCGCCATCCTGGGCTCCATGCCAGCTGGCTCCACAGCCTTCGACATGGGCAAAGAGGGCTTCGAGCCCAGCATCTGTTCTGTCAAGGGGGAGTCCTCAATGAGGATGGCCTCGGGTGTCCGAGGCTGGTTGCCGGATACCGATGACGCCTTCCAGAGCAGCTTGTGGGGCCACTCCCGCTCTGACCCCTCGGACACACACTAGGGATTGTGGGGCCTGGAAAGCACAGTTACTTACCTGTAACAGGTGCTCTCCAGGAGCAGCAGGAATCAGTCCTCACATATGGGTGACGTCGGCGCCGACGGAGCCCTAGTGTGGAGCATTTCCCCAGCTTTCAAAGAAAGCCTTTGGGAATTGCAGCGAGCATGCACGGTCCCCTTCCCGCCCAAGGGTGCCATCTTGCTCAGTCTAATGACATAGTTAAAAGACAGCAAAAAAATTAGTAAAATAAATCACATGACTGCAACTCCAAGGGGAGGAGGGAGGGTTGTGAGGACTGATTCCTGCTGCTCCTGGAGAACACCTGTTACAGGTAACTACTCTTTCTCCAGGACCAAGCAGGAAGTCAGTCCTCACATATGGGACTCCCCAGCTTAAGGCTACCGGAGACCTCAAGCGGAAAAAAATGAGCTCCCTCTAGCTCGTCAGCACGTAAGGAAGGAATCTTCCCTGAGAGCGCCCCCGACCGGTAGCCCAACACCAGGGCCGGAGGGTAGGAGTTGCCTAAACCCCAAAGAGATTATGGAGTACTGCCTGTCTGAAAGCACTGTTCCTGCGGGACTCCCTCTCAAGGCAGTAATGGGCCGCAAATGTCTGGCTTGAAGACCAAGTAGCAGCCCGGCAGATGTCTGCCAACGGAACAGAGCGGAGATGAGCCACTGACGCAGCCTTCGCCCTGACACGATGAGCCGTGACTCGACCCTCCAACGAGAGGCCAGCTGCCCCATAAGCCCAGGCAATACAGTCAGCGACCCACATGGACAAAGTATGCTTGGAGACAGGGAGCCCCAACTTATTGAGGTCAAAAGAAACGAAGAGCTGAAAAGCCCTCCGATGCTCTCGCGTACAGTCAAGGTAGAAGGAAGCCCTTCTACAGTCCAGGGTATGCAAGACCATCTCAGCCCGGCTGGCATGCGGCCTGGGAAAGAAGGTCGGAAGAACCACCTCCTGATTGAGGTGAAAAGCTGAGACAACCTTAGGAAGAAACTTAGGGTGAGTCCGTAAGACTACCCTATTCCTGTAGAACCTAGTGTAAGGAGGATCAGACACTAGTGCCTGCAGTTCACTCACTCGCCTAGCAGAGGTAAGAGCTACCAGAAATAAAGTTTTCCAGAAGAGAAAACGGAGAGGGCAGGTAGCCATAGGTCCAAAAGGCGGACAAGTAATCCGCTGCAAGACCACATTCAGATCCCACTCAGGGGCCGGTGGACGCAAAGGAGGCTTAAGCAGGAGGAGGCCTCTGAGAAAATGAGCCAACAAAGGGTGGTTGGAAAGAGGCCTACCGTCCACTGGCGAGTGGAGCGCTGAGAGAGCACTAAGGTGAACTCTGACAGAGTTAGACTTAAGGCCCAGATTGGAGAGGTAAAGCAAATATTGCAATACTACCGCTACCAAGCACGAGAAGGGATTCTCGCTGTGCTGGGCACACCATGCGATGAATCTACGCCACTTAAGAGCGTAGGATTTCCTGGTGGATTGTCGCCGAGAGGCCAAGACCACATATTCCACCTCTCGAGGCAGTAGTAGGGGAGCCAGGACTACCCTTTCAGCAGCCAGGCCATCAGATGAAGGGACTGGAGGTTGGGGTGCAAGAGAGTCTCCTGATCCTGAGACAAGAGATCGTGTTGAAACCCCAGAGGAAGAGGGGTGTCCACCGCTAGCTGCAGCAGAAGCGGGAACCACAGTTGCCTCGGCCACCTGGGGGCTATCAGAATCAATGAAGCCCCGTCCTTGAGGACTTTGAACAGCGTTCTGGACACTAGTGGTGTGGGAGGAAACGCATACAGTAGGCCTGTGGACCACGAGATCAGAAACGCATCCGCTGCTTCTCTGAGAGGATGCGGTTGTCTGGAGCAAAATCTCGGGAGTTGCCGGTTCAGAGGACTGGCGAAAAGATCCATGGTGGGGAGGCCCCACCTGAGAAAGACCTGCTGAACCAGCAACGGGTTCAATCTCCATTCGTGTGGTTGCAGGATCCTGCTCAGTCTGTCTGCCAGGTAATTTTCTTGACCTGGGAGGTAGACAGCCTTGAGAAGGATTCCGTGATTGACAGCCCAAAAGCACAGCCGTTGTGCCTCCTGACATAGAAGGAAGGAGCCTGTGCCTCCTTGTTTGTTCACGTAGAACATGGCAACTTGATTGTCCGTCTGGACCAGTACAGACTGGTGAGAGGCGAGGTGGGAGAAGGCTCTCAGAGCTAGGCGTATCGCCCGTAGCTCCAGGAAGTTTATCTGTTGAGCAGCCTCCCAAGGGGTCCAGAGACCCTGAGTACATGTCCCTTGGCAATGTGCTCCCCAACCGAGAAGAGAAGCATCTGTTGTCAGCACTTGAGAATGCGGAGGGGATTGAAAAACCACTCCGAGCACCAGATTCGGAAGATGAATCCACCATTGCAGAGAGAAGACTAGGAGGTCGGATATCTTTACTGAGTCCGCTAGGCTCCCCGTGGCCTGATGCCACTGAGTGCGACAGGTCCACTGAGCAGGCCGCATGTGCAGGCGGGCATTGGGGGTGACATGAACCGTGGAAGCCATATGGCCGAGTAGTCTCAGGAATTGCCTGGCAGAGACCAGGGAATTGCTGTGAAACTGCCTGGCCAGATCCATCAGCCTGTGGGCTCTGTCCATAGTCAGAAAAGCCTTTGCTTGAAGAGTGTCTAGCCTGGCCCCTATGAATTCTAAGTTCTGGGACGGGAGCAAAGTGGACTTTGCGAAGTTTATGACAAACCCCAAGTGCTGAAGCAGAGCCACAGTGAGAACGGTGTCCTGATTGGCCTCCTGGGAAGATTGGCCCATTATGAGCCAGTCGTCCAGGTACGGAAACACAAAAAGACCCTGAAGCCTCAGGTAGGCTGCCACCACTGCCAGGCACTTGGTGAACACCCTGGGAGCGGAGGACAGGCCAAAGGGTAGTACTCTGTACTGATAGTGGCTTCCCCCCACAACAAATCGGAGATACTGTCTGTGGTCTGGATAAATAAGGATGTGAGTATACGCATTCTTTAGATCTAAGGAGCATAGCCAGTCTCCCTGCTGGAGGTAGGGCAGCAGGATTCCAAGGGTAAGCATCTTGAACTTTTCCCTCTCCAGGAACTTGTTGAGGTTGCGCAAGTCTAGGATGGGTCTGAGGCCTCCTGTTGTTTTTGGTACCAGAAAGTACCTGGAATAGAATCCTTGACCTCTCAGGTGGTGGGGCACCGGTTCCACAGCCTGTTCCGTCAGACTTGCTAACTCCTGAAGGGGTAGGTCCCTGTGCAGAGGGAGTCTTGGAGGCTCCCCTGGAAAATAGGAGGGAGGTACCTGGTGAAAGTGGAGAAGATAGCCCTTTTGGACTATGTGAAGAACCCAGGTATCTGATGTGACGGCCGACCACCTGTGGGCAAAGTGGGCCAGCCGGCCTCCTGTGCTGAGAGAAGCCAGCTGAGGAGAAGAGGCTATGCTGTCTGAGTCAAAAACCCCACCCTGCTGAGCAGGGGCCGGTATTGGTGGCTTGGGGGCCTTCTGCCTACGGGGCCCATGACCCTGCCCCTTGGCCTGCTGACCCTGTTGGGGAGCTGTGGAGGCCTGATACTGAGGGTATTGTTTATAGGCAGATGACTTCCTCGGGTAAAAGGACTTTTTTCCCGAGCCCTTCTTTTTCTGAGAAGGGGCAGAGGTTTTCCTGGACAGCCTAGTCCTGGTCAGAGTCTCAGTCTCGGGTTCTGCAGCCTTTTCAGCCATGGGTTTGCCAAAGAGGTTTTCACCTCGGCAGGGAACATCGACCAACTTATCCTGTACCCATGGCTCGAGGTCGGATGACTGTAGCAAAGCCTGTCGGCGGGCACCGATGCCGGCCCCGGCTACTCGGGCCCAAGCCTCGAAGCCATCGTAGCCTGCTCGAGATATAAACTTCGAACACTCTCGAATACCGGTGGACAAGGCCTGGAACCTCTGCAAAGGTTCCTCGGAGAGACCAGCAGAGAACACGGCAATCTCCTTTGCCAGGTCTCGGAGGTACATGCCCATGTAGAGCTGGTAAGTCTGGACACGGCAAACAAGCATAGAGCCCTGGAAGCACTTCTTACCGAGGGCATCCAGGTTCCAGGCCTCCCGGCCGGGAGGCACCGAGGAGTGCATCTTCTGACTTTTCAGTCGATGCATGGCCGATTCCACAACCATGGAGTGGTGCGGTAATTGTGCCTTTTGGAACCCGGGGCTCTTGCGGACTCTATAGATGGAATCGACCCACTTGCTTAACACCAGCGTCGAGGCCGGGGTCTCCCACATGCGGAAGAGCAGCCGCTCCAGCATCGGAGGAACCGGAACAATAAAGGCCTCCTTCGGGGGAGAGTCATACTGGAGGGCCTCGAGCTCCTCGGCTCGAGGCTCCTCATCGGGATCCGCGGGGAAGGCCAAGGCCAAGGCCTTGGCCATATCCCGCACGAAGTCCGAGAACCGGGTATCCTCCGGTGGGGATCGTCTCCGAGGCTCGGACTCGGGCGAGTCCGATGGGACACACCGAGTCCGATGAGTGTCGGGTGACTCTTCATCCTCCACCTCCCAGCCCAACTCCTCGGAGGAGGAATCGAGCGGCTCCGGTCGGGCGGGCACCGATGCCCTCCGCCCCGACGCCGAGGGTACCGGCATCGACGACCTCGGCCCCGAACGGGAGGTCGAGGGAGACCATGGCCGAGAATCGACTCGAGCCCACATGGACTCGAGGATCGGCTCGGCCTCCGGGTTCGACTTGGACGTCGAGGTCCCGGTGGTCGGGGCAGATGCACCGGTGAGACCGGCGATCAATGCCCGCTGCTGTTCCATGAAGGCAGCAAAGCTGCTCTCCAAGGCCGTCAACCTGAGTTCGAGCTCAGGAGACCCAGCAGCCCCCGACTCAGGCCCCGACGGCGTCGGGCCTGATGTCGGTTCTCTTGGAGGAGAATCCACGAGGACAACAGCACTTACGTGTCCAGGAGACTCCATCTCGACACGAGGATGCTTGGCAGGCCTCTCTGACTCCGAAGACCCGGGACGGCTATCGGGGCTATGCGACCTGGCCCTCGAGGAACCAGAAGCATCCATCGACGACGCCCTCGCGGGTTTCTTCTTCCTGCGATGTTCCCGCGAAGGAGACCCCCGCTCAGAGGAACCCCGACGCTGCTCGGGGCCGGAGTCCCGAGACATCGAAGCCTCTGACGAGGTCCAAGCCCGGCTGGACACGAAGTCAGAAAAAATCCTATCCTTTTGGTGCTGACGACTCCTCAATGCCTTCGAAGACATTTTGCCACACGGACCACAGATCATCGGGTCATGATTGGGTCCGAGGCAATGGAGTCAGCAGTCATGTGTGTCGGTAAGTTTCTTACACCGATCACATTTCTTAAACCCGCTGGTAGCCATCGGGGGAAAAAGGGCCCCTGCTAGGTCAAAAGACCGGGCTGCCAGGGAAAAAAGAAAAAAGGCGCGAACGCCAGTCACAAAACACAAAAACCGAAAAAGAGAGAAAGGACTCGATACCGGTGTATCGGTCCGAGCGGGAAAAGGATCCGGCGTCGAACCGGAGAAAAAAAGAGAAAAAACAGGGAAAATCAACTTTTTCCTCGGGGAAAAATGAACTACGTCCGTCGGGCTCCGCGGAAAAAAGAAGACTGAGCAAGATGGCACCCTTGGGCGGGAAGGGGACCGCGCATGCACGCTGCAATTCCCAAAGGCTTACTTTGAAAGCTGGGGAAATGCTCCGCACGAGGGCTCCGTCGGCGCCGACGTCACCCATATGTGAGGACTGACTTCCTGCTTGGTCCTAGAGTATAAGTCTTCACATATGGGTACGTCGGTACCGACGGAGCCTGCGTGGGAACGCTCCCAGCATCCAATCAGAAAGCTTTTGGGAGCATCCCACAGCGCCTGCGTGCTGCCTTCTCGCCTTTCCAACTGTCTCTCCTCAGTGGAGTTTTATAGCTGAGACAAAGAGGGAGAGAGAGGGAAAGGAAGAGAGATAGAGAGAGAGAGACAACTCCTAGGGGAGGTGGGTGGGTTGTGAAGACTTATTCCTGCCGTTCCCAGAGATCACCTGTTACAGGTAAGTAACTGTGCTATCTCCAGGAACAAGCAGGAATGAGTCTTCACATATGGGGACTCCCTAGCTTTTGATGCCAGGGAGAGAGCCCATAAGTTGTGTGTCCCTGGGACAGGGCTGCACTTCCCCACCTGGATCTCTGGCATCCCATGAGGGATGGAGGGTAGGAGTTGATTAAGTATGGAACAGGTGTTTGAGAACAGCCTGACAAACAAGGCATCCCGGCAGGAGTCCTTGTCCAAGCAGTAATGGGCTGTGAAGGTATGAACCGAGGCCCAAGTGGCTGCTCGACAGATGTCGTCGATAGACACAGAGTTCAGATGAGCCAATGAGGCTGCCATGGCTCTCACATTGTGAGCTGTGACATGGCCCTCCAGAGAAATGTTCTTGCTCTGATAGGCGAATTATATACATTGGGCAATCCAGATGGAAAGTGTTCTCTTGGAGAATGGTTGTCCCAAATGAGAAGGATCAAAAGAAACAAAGAGTTGGGAAGACTTTCTATGTTGCTGTGTCCTCTGTAAGTAAAAAGCCAGAGCTCTTTTACAGTCCAGGGTACGAAGATTCCTCTCTGCACTTGATGCATGAGATCCTGGAAAAAAGACAGGTAGGTAGACCTCTTGGTTGAGGTGAAAAGGTGAGACCACCTTAGGCATAAAGTGAGGATTAGTCCTAAGGACCACCTTGTCATGATGGAACCGTGTATAAGGTGGATTAGCTACTAGTGCTTGCAATTCACTGATGCGGCGTGCTGATGTGATTGCAATGAGAAAGATAACCTTCCAAGAAAGGTATTTCAAGGAGGTAGTAGCTAAAGGTTCAAAAGGCGGCTGCATAAGCTGACCAAGAACCAAATTTAAATCCCATGCCACTGGTGGTGGTCTAATGGAAGGCTTTGTTAAAAGAAGGCCTCTCATGAACCTTGCTACAAGGGGATGAGAGGAAACAGATTGTCCATTTAGAGGCTTGAGGGAAGCTGCAATACCACTCAGATGGACTCTTACTGAATTTGTCTTAAGGCATGCATTAGACAGATAAAGGGGATACTCCAGCAACGATTCCAGAGGTATGGAACGGGAGTTAAGACTCTTCTCAGAACACCAGATGGTAAACCTTTTCCACTTGAAGGCGTAAGAACGTCTAGTGGAAGGTTTTCTGGAAGCAGAAAGAACATCTTTCACTTGTTGAGAAAGAGGAAGATCCTGGAGATCTAGGCCTTCAGCAACCAAGCCCTGAGATGCAGAGACTGGGGATTGGGATGCTACAACTTTCCGTCCTCCTGAGAGAAGAGGTCTGGAGCAGACCCTAACTCTAGGGAGGGAGCTTGAGAGAGATGTAGAAATAGAGGGTACCACACTTGCCGTGGCCATTGTGGAGCTATGAGAATCATGTGGCCTCTGTCTCTCTGAAGCTTGAACAGGGTTTTGGGAATTAGGGGAATGGGTGGAAAGGCATACAGGAAGTCTTGACCCCAATGAAGGAGGAAAGCATCCCTTGCCTGAGCCCCCTGAGCTGGAGTACTGGAACAGAACCGGGGAAGTTTGGCATTCCAATGACTTGCAAAGACGTCTATGTCCGGGGTTCCCCAAATTTGAAAAATCTTGGATACCTGGTCCATATGTAGGGACCACTTGTGTGGAAGCAGAACTCAACTGAGTCTGTCTGCCCAAGAGTTTTGAACACCTGGAAGATAGACTGCTAGAAGATGAATATGGTGCTCTCTGGCGAGGGCCCACAGTCACAGAGCTTCGTTGCAAAGCGACAGAGAGCCAGTTCCTCCCCGCTTGTTTATATAAAACATGGCTACCTGATTGTCCGTGTGGACAAGGACTATCTTGTGGCTGAGCAGGGTGTGGAAAACTCACAGAGCAAGGAAAATTGCAATGAGTTCCAAGAGATTGATATGTAGAAAAGTCTCCTGTGGGGACCAGATGCCCTGGGTGGAGAGGTCCTGAAGATGAGCTCCCCAGCCCATTGGAGAAGCATCTGTTGTAAGAGTTGCCTGGGGTAAGGGCTGTTGAAAGGGAGACCACAGCAACAGGTTTTGAGGGGACTTCCACCACTGGAGGGACAAAATGAGGCGACTTGTGTTTGCTATTTTGTCTGACAGGCAGCCTAATGCCTGGGTCCATTGGGTGGATAAAGTCCACTGAGCTGCTCTCATGTGAAGGCGAGCATATGGTACCACATGAACGGTGGATGCCATGTGGCCTAGCAACTGTAACATTTCTCGAGCAGTTAGTAGGCGTTTTGACTCTGCTTGAGAAGCTAACTGCATCAAACGAAGGCAACGGGCCTGAGGAAGATAGGCCCTTGCCCTTGTGGTATCCAGCAATGCCCCTACAAACTCCAGGGACTGAGTAGGGATCAAATTGGATTTTGGAATGTTTATTACCAGCCCTAAATATTGAAGGATACGCATTGTGCAGGTTAGAGCAGTCTTGGCCTCTGATTGAGTGGGAGCTCGAATGAGACAGTCGTCCAGATAAGGGAAGACAAATATTCCCAAGGTGCGCAGAAAAGCAACTACTGCCATGCATTTCGTGAACACCCTTGGTGCAGAGACCAGGCCAAAGGGGAGCACTTTGTATTGATAGTGCTTCTCCTGGAAGAGGAACCGAAGGAATCTTCTGTGAGTTGGATGGATGAGAAAATGAGTGTACGCATCCTTGAGATCTAGAGAACAAAGCCAATCCTGACTCTGAAGGTATGGCAGCAGAGTTCCTAGAGACACCATCTTGAATTTTTCTTTGACTAGGAATCTGTTCAACTCTCTGAGATCTAAAATGGGTCTGAAGCCCCCTGTCTTCTTTAGGATAAGAAAATAGGGGGAGTAGAACCCTGTGCCCTGTTGTTGAGAAGGCACTTCCTCTATTGCCCCCCGGGCTAAAAGAGTGGCAACCTCCTGCTCTAACAGGCTGAGGAGGGAGGTTGGAGAATTGAACTGGTGCACTCTTGTGAGAGTGGGCAAGCTGGAAAAATGAAGCTTGTACCCCTCTCTTATGATGGAGAGTGTCCAATGCTCTGCTGTGATTTGCCTCCATCTGGGAGCAAAGTGACATAACCTTCCTGGAATGTTGGAGGGCTCTGGTCCTTCTAGAGCCAGGAAGGCTAAGTTCTCTAGCAGAAAGTCAAAGGCCCTGAGGGGGCTGAGATTGCTGGGCTGGAGCAGGCCTCGCAGCCTTGGCCTTGGTCTGTTTGGAGGATTGCTGACGTTTGGAAGGGAAATGAGCTGCAGAAGATGCTCTCTGACTATAAGCAGGATAGGATCTCCCCTTTTTAGAAAAAGGTGTTTTCTTGAACAACCTTTTCTTAGCAGGAGCAGCTGTAGATTTGGATAGTCTATCCAAAGCAGAATTTTCAGCATCCATCTGATTGGCTTTTGCTTGCCAATCTTTTCCAAACAGATTCTCACCTGTACAAGGGATATTTCCCAATTCATCTTGGACCCAGATCTCCAAATCTGATGCTTGAAGCCAAGCAATCCTACGTGCACCTATAGCTATAGCTGAGGCTCTGCTGACGCATTCAAAGGAGTCGAAAGCTGCACGGTTGGAGAATTTGGAGATATCCTGGGCATGTTTGAGCCCAGTGAGAAATTCTTGCCTTTTATCTTCAGACATAAAAGGACTTAAAGTCTGCAAATGGTCAGTGACTTCTTTTAAGAACATTCCCATGTAGAGACTATAAGAACTAATTCTCGCAGCAAGCATGGAAGCTTGGAAGACTCTTCTACCAAAAGCATCCAGGGTTCTACATTCGCGTCCTGAATGATTAGAGACATGTCTCTTTGCACTTCTAATCTTTCTCATTGCAGACTCAACCACAATAGAGTGGTGAGTAAACTGAGTTTTATGGAAACCAGGACAAGGAGGGACAAGATACATGATGTCCAACCTGCGAGAATGAGGAGAGGTGGTTAGAGGTGCTTCCCACATCCTTAACATGAGATCATACAGAATCTCATGAATAGGCAAGGTAGCTGCTTCCTTAGGAGTTTTAGGATATTTTAAAATATCTAACTCCTTAGCTCTAGGCTCGGACTCTGGGGCTACTGTAATAGAGAGGCCCCGAGCCACCTCTCTGATAAAGTCTTGAAAAGACAAGTCCTCTGGAGGAGACATCCTTCGTTTAGGAGAGGACTCCTCCTGTGGAAGAAGCATCGCTGCATTGACAGACTCTTCAGAATCCTCAGAGTCCTCAGAGGAATCGAAGCATCGTCTGTCGGGATGCTCTTGCAAAGCCCGATGCCCGTACCGACTGGGATCGGTATCGGGAATCACCGGTACCGGGGTATCGGTACCGGAGGGCTGCAGAGGGCAGAGTACCGGCATAGCGGACACCGATGCCGATGTCGATGCCACCGGTAGCGGGATCGGTGCCGACAGCGATACCAGAGCTGGTACCAGAGGAGTAGTCTGTTGCGGTACCACGGGCGTCGATGCCACGAGGAAAGCCGCCAGACTCCGTTCGATCGACAGAATCCTCTGATCCATCGACGCCGCCAATGCCTGGAAGTCGGTACCGGTAGAAGCCGCCAGTACCCCAGAGCATGGCACCAGGAGATCTGTCGAGGCCACGCCATCTAGATCATCCTGGAACCCCGATGATGATGCTTTAGAAGCCGAAGCCTCCCGCCGGGGTAATTTTGCCGGTGCAGAATCCTCGAGGGCAAGGCCAGAGACATCTCGATGCTTAGAAGGAGATTTGCCCTTCGAGGACCAGCTAGATTTATGTTTAGTTACCTGAGATCCATGTGAGGAAGAAGCAGCCCTGGAAGACATTGATGCCACCGAAGCCGCATCAGAGGGAAACAGGGTACTGAGCTTGGCAGCTCGGTTCTGTCGACCTCTCTTAGACATCATGGAACAGGACACACAATCTTTAATGGAATGGTCAGGGCCTAAACACTTTAGACACCAGTCATGGGTGTCGGTGACGGAAATAGTACCGACACATTTTTTGCACTTGTTAAATCCTGAGGCAGGCTTTTCCATATTTAAGGAAAAGGATTTTGGGCCTAAGGCCCAAAACTGAAGTACACCTGACGAAAAAGAAATGGAAAAAGGTCCTTTTTTTTTTAAAGAAAAGAATAACAACCAGCGGTACCGGTAAAGCGTCGAGAAAGGCAGAAGCGACAGAAAAGAAATAAAGAAAAAATAAGGAAATTCTTCTGCGGTGACAGGAACACGACCTGCTGGCTCCGTGGAAAAAGAACAACTGAGGAGAGACAGTTTGAAAGGCGGGAAGGCAGCACGCAGGAGCTGTGGGATGCTCCCAAAAGCTTTCTGATTGGACGCTGGGGAGCGTTCCCGCGCAGGCTCTGTCTGTACCGACGTACCCATATGTGAAGACTCATTCCTGCTTGTTCCTGGAGATTGGGATTTTCCCTTCTTCCCAGATCCATCCTCCGAGGTGGTCTTCGAGGATTTCAACTTCTTGGGTTCCACCTCCGGAGATTTCCCGTAGTGCGATATAGCCAGAGACTCCAATGCAGAGTCAGACTTATGAAAGAACTGTTCCTGCGGCAGCTGGCGGCTCCTGATGTCCTTTGTGGTCATGGTACTGCAGAGTGCGCATTCCGAGTAGTCATGTTCCAGCCCAAGATAGCAGAGGCAGCAGTCATGTAGGTCGGTGCAGGACACCTTACCACCCCAGTCACACTTCTTGAAGCCGCTGGAGGCCATCAGGGAAAAAGTGGCCCTGCCATCCATCAGGGGTCCGAGGCCTGTAGCAAAAAAAGGGCGCGAAACACCGGTCAAAGAATACTTTGAGAAGAAACAAAAAAGCAAAGAAACAAGCCTGAGGAGCAATGCCAAGGCAGGCTGGCTCGGGGACGGAAAAGGAACCGGTACGCGTACCAGACAAAACCAAGATAATAAACACTTTTTCCAGGGGAAACTGGACAGACGTCCGGAGGGCTCTATGAAAAAAAGGAGACTGGGACTAGATGGCATCCTTGGGCGGGAAGGGGATCACGCATGTGTGGTGCATCTCTCAAAGGCTTTTTTTGAAAGCTGGGGAAATGCTTCCGCGTGGACTCCGTCGGTGCCGACGTCATCTATATATGAGGACTGACTTCCTGCTTGTTCCTGGAGAAAAAGGTGATTAGTTATCTCGGTAATTGTAATCATAGGGCTACCTAACATCACTACCTCCGAAAACTAATTTATCCTATATCTACATAATTTTTCTATCAGCAATAAAGTCTAATTTATATTCAAACATAGGGTTGGTTCCTTTATATCACATGGTTTATTTGCCAGACGGACCTATAGAATCTTGGGAAAAATGGGACATAGCAGTTATCCCTAGACCTATCAAGTATTTTCATATATATTTATTTACTACTGACAATAAACCTTACAGGTTTGGGTCTCATGCTCAGGAATGAGTAATCCTGAATAACTTCCTCCTACAGAAAGACATTAAAGAGTAGTAGAAAGAGAGCAGAACCTTGAGGCACATCACAAGGAAGAGAGTATTAAGTGGAGTATGAACTATGAGAAAGGACTTGGTAAGAACGGTCACAAAGAAAGGAGGAAAACCAAGAGAGAACCGTGCCATGCAAACCAATATGAAAGAGATGAGAGAGAAGTATCTTGTGATCAACTAAATCAAAAGCGGCAATAAGGTCCAGTGAAAGAGTAAGAGCAAATGAACCCCTATCTAAAATACGGTCCAAATCATTGAGAACAGAAATAAGGACTATTTCCGTTATAGAGCTGAAGTGTGTTTAAGATGATTAGTAAGTTAGGAAAGGACAATGTGCTCAGTAAATTTATACACGAATTGGAGATTAGCAATAGTTCTATAACTAGTAGGGTCAGAAGGATCAGATTGTGAATTCTTTAGGAGTGGCCAAATTAAGGTATGCTTCCAGCTAGAGGGGAAAATCCAAATGAAGAGACTGAGTGCAATCATAGAATGGATAAAAGAGGTAAGGCAGAGTGCTGGCACGAGCAGCCAAGAAGAGGGAATAGGATCCAGAGGACATGTCTTCTTTACAGAACTAAGGAGATTGGACAACCTGTCCAGAGTAAAGAGTAGTTACTCACCTGTAACAGGTGTTCTCCAGGACCAAGCAGGAATCAGTCCTCACATATCGGTGACATCGACGTCGATAGAGCCCCCATGTGGAGCATTTCCCCAGCTTTCTAAGAAAGCCTTTGGGAATACATCCACACATGCGCGGTCCCCTTCCCGCCCAAAGGTGCCATCTTGCTCAGTCAGATGACATAGCTAAAAGACAGCACAAAAAACAAATGAACTATGTACAACTGCAACTCCCAGGGGAGGAGGGAGGGTTGTGAGGACGGATTCCTGCTGCTCCTGGAGAACACCTGTTACAGGTGAGTAACTACTCTTTCTCCAGGACCAAGCAGGAAGTCAGTCCTCACATATGGATGACTCCCTAGCTCTGGGCTACCAGGAACCCAGGCTGAAAAAGAAACTCCCTCTGTGAAGCCGTAGCATGAAGGAAAGAATTTCACTGAGACCAGAACCCCTCGGTAGCCCAACAAGAGGGCAGGAGGGTAGGAGTTGCCCAAACCTCAAAGAGATTCCAGAGTACTGCCTGACCAAAAGCACTGTCCCTACGGGACTCCTTCTCCAGGCAGTAATGGGCTGCAAAGGTCTGGCTTGAGGACCAAGTTGCAGCCCTACAGATGTCTGACAACGGTACAGAGCAGAGATGAGCTATTGATGCAGCCATGGCCCGGACACGATGGGCTGTAACTTGACCCCGCAAGGGAAGGTCTGCTGCCCTGTAAGCTCAGGTGATATAGTCCGCCACCCATATGGACAAGGTATGCTTGAAGACAGGAACCCCCCAGTTGTTTGGGTCAAAGGAGACAAAGAGCTGAGTAGCCCTTCTATGACCCTTAGTACGCTCAAGGTAGAAAGACAAGGCCCTTCTACAGTCCAGGGTATGGAGGACTTCTTCAGCCCTGCTTGCATGGGGCCTAGGGAAGAATGTGGGGAGAACCACCTCCTGGTTGAGGTGGAAGGAGGAGACCACCTTCGGTAGGAACTTAGAATGAGTCCTAAGGACCACTCTGTTCTTATAGAAACGAGTGTATGGCCTGTCACAGACCAGGGTCTGAAGTTCACTCACTCGCCTGGCCGAAGTCAGTGCCACTAGGAAGAGAGTCTTCTAAGAAAGGAAGTGAAAAGGGCACGTAGCCATAGGCTCAAATGGTGGGCGAGTAAGCTGTTGCAAAACCACATTCAACTCCCACTCAGGGGCAGGTGGACGGAGAGGAGGCTTTAGCAGGAGCAAGCTTCTGAGGAACCTGGCCACCAGGGGGTGAACTGACAAAGAGTGCCCCTCCACCATTGAGTGGTGGGCTGCCAGGGCAGAGAGGTGTACCCTAACCAAATTGGACTTAAGACCCTGATTAGACAAGTGCAGCAGGTACTGAAGCACTACTGGCACAGGACAGGAGAAGGGGTTTTCCTGGCGCTGATCACACCACAGGGAGAACCGCCTCCATTTCAGGGCATAGGTCTTTCGGGTGGATTGCTTCCTTGAAGCTAAGACAACCTCTTTCACTTCCTGAGGCAAACCCCAGGGAGCCAGTACTACCCTTGCAGCTTCCAGGCCATCAAATTGAGAGCTTTGAGATTGGGGTGCAGAAGGGATCCCTGATCCTGAGAAAGAAGATCAAGTTGAAACCCCAGAGGAAGAGGGGTGTCCACCGCCAGTTGTAACAGGAGGGGAAACCAGGGTTGCCTTGGCCATCTGGGGGCCACCAGGATGACCGAGGCCCTGTCCCTTAGAATCTTGAACAAAGCCCGAGCCACCAGGGGCGTGGGAGGGAACACATACAGTAGGCCCTGGGACCATGAGGTCAGGAAGGCATCCGCCGCCAATCTTTTGGGATGTGGTTGCCTGGAGCAGAACTGGGGCAGCTGCCGGTTCAGGGGACTGGCAAAGAGGTCGATAGACGGAAGTCCCCACCTCAGAAAAATGGTCTCGACCACTAAGGGGTGCAGTTGCCACTCGTGAGGTTGTAGAACCCTGCTCAATCTGTCTGCCAGAAAGTTTTCCTGGCCAGGAAGATAGACAGCCCTCAGCAGCATGTTGTGTTGAAGGGCAAAGGAGCAGAGAGCCTGAGTCTCTCTACACAGGAGCCTTGACCCCGTGCCCCCCTGCTTGTTGACATAAAACACTGCCACTGGGTTGTCGGTCTGCACCAAGACAGCCTGGTGGGCCAGGGTATGGGCGAAGGCCTTGAGGGCTAAACGTATCACCCTGAGTTCCAGCAGGTTGATCTGTTGAGTGGCCTCCCATAGGGACCACAGGCCCTATGTGCACTTGTCCAGGCAATGTGCACCCCAGCCCTGCAAGGAGGCATCGGTTGTGAGCACCACTGTGGGAACAACTACCTGAAAAGGAATCCCCCGTAGTAGGTTGGGGGAGTGTAGCCACCACTGCAGGGAGTTCAGGAAGGGTTTGGATACCCTTAATTTGTCTCTGAGGTTTCCTGTGGCCTGCCTCCACTGAGTTCTGAGACACCACTGTGCCGGCCGCATATGCAGGTGAGCATTGGGGGTCACATGCACTGTCGATGCCATATGGCCTAGGAGCCATAGGCAAAGCCTGGAGGAAACCAGTGGGTTGCTTATGAACTGGTTGGCCAAGCTTATCAGCTTTTCCGCCCTGTCCTCTGGCAAGTAAGCCTTCGCTTGTAGGGAGTCCAACCTTGCCCCTATGAACTCCAGGTTCTGGGAGGGGAGCAAAGTGGACTTTGCGAAGTTTATGACAAAGTCTAGTTGCTGAAGGAGAGAGACAGTATGGAGGGTGGCTTGCCTGGCCTCCTAGAGAGTCTGACCCCTGATAAGCCAGTCATCCAGGTAGGGGAAGACAAATATACCCTGGTTTCTCAAGTAGGCCACTACCACAGCTAAGCACTTCGTGAAAACTCGTGGAGCGGAGGTTAGGCCAAAGGACAGTACCCTGTACTGAAAATGGCTTCCTGCCACCACGAACCTGAGGTACTTTCTGTGGTCTAGATGAATGAGGATGTGAGTGTATGCATCCTTTAGATCTAAGGAGCATAGCCAATCTCCCTGCTGGAGGTAGGGCAGTAGTGTTCCAAGAGTTATCATCTTGAACTTATCTTTTTCCAAGAACTTGTTGAGATTTCTCAGGTCCAGAATGGGCCGGAGACCTCCAGTCCGCTTTGGCACAAGAAAGTACCGGGAGTAGAAGCCCTGTCCCCACAGATTTGAAGGTACAGGCTCTACCGCCCTGTCTTGAAGCAAACCTAGCAGTTCCTGGAGAAGGAGTTCCTGATGCAGAGGAGGCTGTGAGGCTCCCCTGGGAAGTAGGTAGGGGGTACCTGATTGAAATGGAGCAGATAGCCCTGTTGGACTATGCTCAGTACCCAAGCATCCCTTGTGATGGGTGGCCACTGGTGGGCAAACAGGACCAAGCGACCCCCCGTGCTGAGGTGGGTCAGCAGGGGTGGAGAGGATATGCAGAGGGAGTCAAAACCCCCCTCCCTGCTGAGTAGGAGCAGGAGCTGGAGGCTTGGGGGCTTTCTGCCTACAGGGCCCATGTCCCTGCCCCTTGGCCTGCTGACCCTGCTGGGGAGCTGGTGAGGCCTGATAATGAGGGAAAGGTTTGTAGGCAGGCGCCTTCCTTGGGTAAAAGGTCTTTTTCCCTGAGCCCTTCTTCTTATGAGAAGGGGCAGAAGTTTTCCTAGACAATCTTGTCCTCGTTAGAGTCTCAGTCTCGAGCTCAGCTGCCTTTTCATCCATGGGGTTGCCGAAGAGGTTTTCACCCCGGCATGGGACATCGACCAACTTGTCCTGCACCCATGGCTCGAGGTCCGATGACTGTAGCCATGCCTGGCGTCGAGCAGCGATGCCAGCCGCCGCTACATGGGCCGAAGCCTCGAAGCCATCGTAGGCCGCCCGGGAGATGAATTTAGAACATTCCCGGACCCCCGAGGACAAGGATTGGAACCTCTGCAAAGGTTCCCCGGAGAGACCAGCCGAGAACCCGGCTACCTCTTTAGCCAGGTCCCGCAAGTACATGCCCATGTACAGCTGGTAGGCTTGGACACGGCAAGCAAGCATCAAGCCCTGGAAGCACTTTCTGCCGATGGCATCTA
This sequence comes from Ichthyophis bannanicus, assembly GCA_033557465.1. Taxonomy (NCBI): domain Eukaryota; kingdom Metazoa; phylum Chordata; class Amphibia; order Gymnophiona; family Ichthyophiidae; genus Ichthyophis; species Ichthyophis bannanicus. Next base: position 463,533,901 of record CM066033.1, on the reverse strand, counting down.
GGTTTCGGGCCTCCCTGCCGGGGGGGGGGGGGGGCCCCGCAGAGTGCATCTTCTGGCTTTTCAGACGATGCATGGCCGATTCCACAACCATAGAATGGTGCGGCAGCTGCGCCTTCTGAAAACCAGGGCTCTTCCAGAATCGATCCGCTTGCTCAAAACCGGCGCTGAGGCCAGTGCCTCCCACATTCGGAAGAGGAACCGTTCCAGCATCGGAGGAACCGGCACAGTAAAGGCCTCCCTCGGGGGAGAGTCATACTGGATGGCATCGAGCTCTTCGGCTCGATGCTCCTCCTCGGAGTCGGCAGGAACATTCAAGGCCTTGGCCATGTCCTTAACAAACTCCGAGAACCGGGTATCCTCCGGAGGGGACCTACTCCGGGGTTCGGACTGCGGCGAGTCTGAAGGGACACAGAGTCTGAAAAGTATCAGGAAACTCCTCGTCCTCCGTCTCCCATGCAGACTCATCCGAAGAAGAGTTGAGGGGCTCCGACCGTCCGGGTTCGGGCAACACCCGCCCCGACGCCGGGGCCATCGGCGTCGATGCCCTCGGTCCCGAATGGGAGGTCGAGGGAGACCGTGACCGAGACCGGACTCGGGCCTTCATGGCTTCGAGAACCGGCTCTGTCTCCGGGGTCGACTTAGACGTCGACGTCCCGGTGGTCGGGGCAGATGCACCAGTCAGGCTGGCCATCAGCACCCGCTGCTAATCCATGAAGGCAGACAATCTGCACTCCAAGGCTGTCAGCCTGTCCAAGCTCAGGAGACTCAGCAGCCACCGACTCGGGCCCCGGCGGCGCCGGGCCCGACATCGGCTCCCTAGGAGGAGAGTCCTCGAGGACAACAGGACTTACGTGCTCGACAGACTCCGGCTCTACATGGGATACCTTAGTTGGCTTCTCCAGCTCCAAGGGCCCGGGGCGGTGGTCAGGGGTCCGAGATCTAGCCTTCGAGGAACCAGAAGCTTCCTCCTCCGACGCCCTCACGAGCTTTCTCTTCCTCTTATGCTCCCGACTGGGGGACCTCCTTTCAGAGGAACCCCGACGAAGCTCGAGGTCCGACTCCCGAGACGTCGAGGCCTCTAAAGAGGTCCGGGCCCGTCCAGAGGCTAAGTCCGAGAAAATCCTCTTCTTCTGATGCTGCCGGCTCCTGAGTGCCTTGGTGGACATTTTGCCACATGGGACACAGACCTTGAGATCATGGTCAAGCCCGAGGCAGCGCAGGCAGCAGTCATGTGTGTCAGTAAGAGACATACGTTTCTTACAACAATCACACTTCTTAAAACCACTGGAGGCCATCGGGAAAAAAAGGGCCCCCGCGAGGTCAAAGGACCAGCCCTCCAGGGAAAAGAAAAAAGAGCGCGAACGCGTGCCACGAAGGGCAAAAAACCAAAAAGAGATTGGGTCGATACCGGCGTACCGAACCCGGGAGGGAAGGGGAACCGACGTCGAACCGGACAAAAAGAGGCGTGAGAATCGCAGAAAAAATCCAAATTTTTCCGGGTGACAAGTACAGACGTCCGCTGGGCTCCACAGAAAAAGAAAGACTGAGCAAGATGACACCTTTGGGCGGGAAGGGGACCGCGCATGCGTGGGTGTATTCCCAAAGGCTTTCTTAGAAAGCTGGGGAAATGCTCCGCATGGGGGCTCCATCGACGTCGATGTCACCCATATGTGAGGACTGACTTCCTGCTTGGTCCTGGAGAATGGGGGTAAAGGAGCACCAGGTGGGGGTAAAGGAGCACCAGGTGTGGGCCAAAACTGGACCTGAAGAGGGTGGGGAGGAGAGTAAGGGACAGGTAGGGGAGACTGAAGAAGCTGTAGGAGGGGTAGGAAGGCTCTGACTCACAGAGAGAACCTTAATAGTGAAAAAGGCTGCAAAGGCGTCTGAAGTGGGGATAAATTGAGGGGGAGGCATAGGAGGGTTGGAAGAGAGGGAAGATAACCAGCTGCAAGAGAGAAGATAGTTTTGGGATTGTGAGACAAAGCCACAATGACAGAGGAAATATGGGTTCTCTTAGCAGAAAGAATCGGGGTGCTTGATAGAAACAGTGACTGTTTTTGAAGGCCAGAAGGGAAGTGGAGCTTGGGGCACGGTGCCAAACTCTAAAGCCCTCAATTGCCTTCTTAACAGGCGGAAGTCGGGATGGTACCAAGGGGAGTACTGACGCCAAGGGCAGGAGATGGGACAGCTAGAGAGCAAACCCTACAACTGTTCAGAAAGAATAGAATTCCAAAGAGTGGCCTGATGTTTAAGAGGGCAGGAAGAGAAATAAGAGGGAAAGATTGCATCTGCAGGGGGGAACTTGGACAAGATATCTGGGGGGAAGACGGGGTGGACCATTATGGGGCACCGTAGAGAGGGAAGGAATAGTTTGGGAAGGAGGACGACCAGGTAGGGAAAAACTGATGAGAAAATGATCTGACCAAGGAAGAACATAAGTGGGAAACTCAGCCGGTAAAGGGAAGCAGTCTGACAGGGTGAGTACTAAATCTAGGGCCTGCTCCGCCCTATGCATTGACCCAGGAGTGTGTTGAAGAAAGCCATGATCCTCAATGAAGCGAATAAAAGATAATCTTGAGATCTCGAAGACGAATAATAGTGGATATTGAAATCACTGAGTAGTAGGAGGTTCAGGAAGGCAATCGTAAGGTCAAGAAGAGACTGCATGGTAGAGTCCCATTGGGATTCCTTCATAGACGGAGCACAGTACAGAAGAAGCAGGTGAAAAGGGTTGGGAGTACCAACTTTGAGCAGGAGCTTCTCAGGACCTGCCCACAAATCTACAGGGAGCTCAGTAAGAGAAATAGAGCTTCTATAGAGAACAGCCATGCCACCTCCCTCACGCATGGGGTGGGGGAAAGAAAAGGCTGCAAAATCTGGAGGTAGGCAACGTTGAAGATAGGGTTCATCACCTGATCTAAGCCATGTTTTTGTAAAGATATCCATGTTATGACAAAGGATAGTGTCTAAAATAAGGTCTGTTTTTCTTCGAACTTAGGGAAGTAAGCGATATTGAGGCTGTAGTACCTTCTCATACAGCTGACGTATGAGTCTCCCATTCGCCTGTTTTGATTATTTGTGTAATGGCTAGGATTTCTGTGTCATTATATTGTATATTTCCTAGTACTCCCCTATTTCCTAAATTTTGGGGTCTAAGATGGGAAAGATGAGTATGTGATAGTTTTTTTATTTCCTTATGTAATTTATGGTGGTTGTTTTTCCATTTTTCTATTTCATTCATGGATAATGTGTGGATGTTTAAGATTTATTAAACTTATAAATAAAATTTTTTTTTAAAAAAATAAGGTCTGGAGAGAGGAAATGACATCATCGCTCGGAGCAGACGTGTGAACGCGGAGCTCCGTGGAAGCAAGTAGCAATTTACCAAATTATAACATACCGAGGAGTGTCAGTGGTGGTGAAGTACTTGGTGGGTGCTGTGGAGGCCACTGCTAGTGAGAAATGAAGAAAGGCACTGCGGATTTAAAGGCGTTTGCATACAAAAACGCTGCGGGATCCACCGGAGGGAAAAGCAAAATGGCTGCGGGGCCTCGTGCTAGTGTGGAAGTGGCTGAACCGGAACAGTCTGGAGAGCACGGCCTGACCGGAGAAATGGAGACCTTGCGTGGGGAGCTGCGCGGTTGGTTCGGTACACTGAGGCAAGATTTGGCCAGCTTTAAAACGGAGGTGCAGACGTGGATGGAGGAGTTAAAGGTGGAAGTGAGGGATATCGGGCAGCGTGTAGAGGAGATTGAAAACAAAATGGAGGTGCAGGACTCTGCCCTGGCGAAGGTACAGGAGCACATGGACACGCTAGACTTGGAGACGGAGGATCTTTGGTCTAAGGTAGAAGACCTTGAAAATAGATCTAGGAGAATGAATATACGGATCCGAGGGATCCCGGAAGATGAGACTGCCTCTGACTGTGGGGAGATCGTGGAAAAGGTGTGTAAACAAATTATGCGAGAGGCTGGCCGCGGCGACGTGCAGCTGTGCTGGGACATTGATCGGGCACATAGAGCACTTGGGCCCCGCAGGGAGCAATATGCTCGGGACATAATTGTGTGCTTTCACGAATACCATACAAAATGTGCTGTGGTGGAGGCTGCTAGGCACATTAAGCAGTTTAAGTGGAATAATCATCCAGTGGAGCTGTATGCGGATTTATCCTCAATTACTATGAGAAAGAGGAGGGAGCTGGCCATGGTTACTAAGGAATTGCGGGAGAAAGAGGTCCGGTATCGGTGGCTATTTCCCTTTGGATTACAATTTAGCATTGAGGGCCACACCTCATCTGTGAAAACGGCGGCGGAGGCAATAACGGTGATGACAGCAGCTGGATGGACAGACATTCCGGAGGCTCACCCTGCCAAAATTACAAAGGGTTCCCGGAGGCCGGTGGGAGAAAGCGAATGGAGGAGAGCGCAACGGGGGATCGCCGCCTGCGGCGACAGACACCGGTGGAGCGTAGGGGAGCAGATGAAGAAGGCTGATGGACTGACTGCTGGGACATTGTAGTAAAATTCTCTGGGTGCAGGTAGTTGGTGGTCAGGGTGGCACTTGTGGAAATATTGGGTGCTCGTTGGGGTGCTGGTGTTACCATTTACTTGTAGGTGTGCTTCCACACATAGCAACACAAAACAAACAAACAAACAAACAAACAAAAAAATATATATATATTTTGTAAAAGGAATAAATTATGGACAAAGAGAAAATAACAAACAAAAAACAATAAACAACAACACAAAAAAGGCTAGCAAGAGCTACTACCAAAAGGTTTAACCAGAATATTATTGTATTGTGTGTTTGTTTAATAGGGCTATGTTTATCGGTATGTTGTTTTGGTAAAGGGAAAGAGTGATAGGGAATAGTATAATGCTTCCTGATTTGGTGGTGTCATGCCACTGAGGAGTGGAGTGGAGGGGGTGATGGGGCGGGTAGGGGAGGGGGGGGTAGGGGGAGGTGGGAGGGGGGAAGGATCCACTATTTTGCAGGGGGGGAAGGGGAGTGCAGGACTGTTCCCTATGGAGAGATTCCGGATAATGACACTGAATGTGCGGGGATTGAATTCCCCGATTAAGCGCCAGCGCCTTTTTAAAGAGGCCTCCCGGCTTAATGGGGATATTATATTTATACAGGAAACACATTTGAAAAAATGTGACGAATGGAGGGTGACCCATAGGAAGTACCCTTGGCGGTGGTTTGCCTCGAATAGAGTGGAAAAGAAAAAGGGTGGGGTGGGAATATTGGTAAGTGGGAAAATCCCTTGTACGGAGGAGGTGGTGCAGCAGGATAAGGAAGGGAGATATATTATGGTCAAATTGAAGATCCAAGAACAAATGTACACTTTGGTTAATATTTATGGACCGAATGTGGAACACGGGGCTTTTTACGAACATTTAAATGGGGTGGTGTCTCAATTTGCGGAGGGTCCTATTATTATGGGAGGGGATTTCAATCTTACTAGCAACCCCTTTCTGGACAATTCGTCTGGGAGGGGGGAAGGGGGGGCAAAAAGTAGACGGAGGATGAAGTCCATGGGTGAGAACCTGGGATTGGTGGATGTGTGGAGGGAAGTGAGAGGGCGGGAGAAAGGCTTTACATTTTATTCACCTGTGCATCTGTCTTTTTCGAGGATTGATATGTTATGGGTGTCCAAGTCTTTAATTGGGGGAGTGAAAGAGTGTGAATTGGGGGAGAGAATTTGGACAGATCATGCTCCGGTATGGGCGGTGTTAACCTTGGGTGAGGGGGGGAAGAGAAAAGGGGGCTGGACCCTCAATGAAGCTTTGTTGGACAACCCCGAGAATGTACAGGTACTTAAAAATAAGATTACCCAATATCTGGAGCTGAATGATAGGGCGGATTGTCGGATAGCTACCCTGTGGGAATGCCTGAAAGTAGTGATTCGAGGTGATTTGATATCTATAGGCACGTTTGTAAAGAAATGTAAAGAGAGTAAAAAAGCGGGCCTGCGCGCTAAAATTCAGGAGCTGGAAGGGCTTCTTATGCGGGATGGGCGAGCGGCCACCTGTAGGCAGGAGTTGTTGAAAGTGAAGGGGGAATTAAACGAACTGGAACTTGCGGAGATTAAACATGCGCAAGACCTGCTTAATCAGCAATATTTTGAGTTTGGCAATAAACCCAGTAGGTTGTTAGCCCACCGATTAAGACAGCATCGGGTAAGGAATTATGTTACCAAAATAAGGGATGCTCAGGGGACTGTTTTGCGTCAAAGGGGGGATATACAACAGCGCTTTGTGGAGTTTTATAGGCAATTGTACGCTGATGAGGGCCATGGTGGTGGAGCGGGGCTGGACCAGTATGTACAAATGAATTTGCCAAGGTTAGTAGGGGGGGAGACTGAACAACTATCCCGGCCTATAGAAGAACAGGAAGTTGTGGAGGTAATTAAAGAACTCCCCTTGCACAAAGCGCCCGGGATTGATGGTTATACCAATAAATTTTATAAGGTATTTTGGGAGGAAGTGAAGGGACCTCTGGCTCGGCTATTTAACTCTTTTAAGGAGGGGGGGGGGCTTCCTGGTACAATGCGGACTGCCGGGATTACCATCTTGCTGAAGGAAGGGAAGGACCCGACTGTGTGCGGTTCCTACCGCCCCATCTCTTTGTTGGGTACGGATTTTAAAATTTTTACTAAAATTTTGGCAAACCGGTTACTGCCGTACCTGCCTAGGCTGGTGCATGAAAACCAATCGGGATTTGTGCCTGGACGCCAAACGAAGGACAACCTCCGTAAAGTGTTGAATGCTATGTGGAGGGGGAGGAGGGGGGAGGGTGGAACAACTGTTACTTTTGGCCATTGATGCTGAAAAAGCATTTGATAGGGTCTCTTGGCCGTTTTTATTTAAGGTATTAGAACGCATGGGGCTGGGGGGGGGCTTCTTGAACTGGATTAAAGCTATTTATGCGCATCCGTTGGCGCAGGTTAAGATTAATGGGGAGTATACCCGACCCTTTGCACTGAATAGAGGGACTAGACAAGGATGTCCACTCTCCCCGTTACTATTTGTGCTCTCTATGGAACCTCTCGCCCAGCGGGTGCGTGAAAGTGTGGCTGTTCAAGGTGTTAAGTGGAAGAAGTTGGAAAGTAAGATATCGCTATTTGCGGATGATTTATTATTTATGTTAACTAACCCCAGAGTGTCCCTGGCTGCGCTGTCTAAATTGCTAGAGGAGTTTGGTTCCTTCTCCGGTTTCAAAATTAATGCCACTAAGTCTGAGATTTTAAATATCTCGGCCGGAGTGGACACTCAAAAGCGGATCCAAGAGGCTTTTCCTTTTAGATGGGCTAAACACAGTATCCGCTACCTGGGTATTTATTTAACCGCCAGAGCGGGGGACCTCTTTCGGGAAAATTATTTGTGGGTGGAAAAGCTGGTTAGGAAAGAGATGGAGGAGTGGCAGGGGAAGGCGTTGTCTTGGATGGGGAGGATTGCGGCTGCAAAAATGATGATTCTGCCTAAATGGTTGTATCTTTTCTCCAATCTCCCTATTCAGGTACCCCGGGGGTATCTAGGGAAAATTCAGCGGCGTATGTTGTGGTTTATTTCAGGGGGCAAACCTAACAGGGTGGCGGGGAGGATATTGATGAAGGCGAAGGAGCATGGGGGTTTGGCGGTCCCGAACTTAGTGCTATACTGGGAGGCTGCGCAAGTGTCTGCGGTGTTGGAATGGGGGGCGGAGGAAAAAAAAGAGTGGGTGCAGATGGAGTCCGAAGAGCTGCTGGAAGGAGAGTTAGGAGCGTATGTGTGGTTGCCCGCAAACCTGTCCAAAAGCTGCCGCGGTGGGAATCCTTATGTGCAAGGTACTTTGCAGGTGTGGCGTAAGTGGCAGCGGATTTGGTTTGGGGTGTCTGGTATATCTAGGTTAGTCCCAATCCGGGGGAATCCCGAGTTTTCTCCGGCCATGGGGAGGTCGGTGTTTGACAACTGGGAACGGCATGGGCTGTGGAGGGTGGGCCAGGTGGTAGAGGGTACTAAAGTGAAGGATTTTGAGGCCCTTAAGGGGCTTTATCGGTTAGATTCCTCAGACCGGTATGGGTATTTGCAGCTCCACCATTATTTACAACAGCGGATTCTCCCAGCTTTGACGGTGGAGGTGTCCAGGGTAGAACAGTTTTTCTTGTCTGAGCCTTGGAGGAAAGTGGTGACAGGGTTGTATAAATTGATGGCGGTGGATACGGGGCGGGAAAGGTATCAAACTTTGTGGGAAACCGATTTGGGTGTCCATTGGGGAGACACCACCTGGGAACTTATTCATCGGGGGAGGTATAAGGGGATCTTAGCTACTAATTTGCTTGAGAATAATTATAAAATTATGTATAGATGGTATATGACCCCGGTGCGGTTACACCGGATATATGAGAGTGTGGCTGATACTTGTTGGCGGGGGTGTGGTGAATGTGGCACCTTTTTGCATATCTGGTGGAGCTGTAAGGTAGTGCAAAACATTTGGGTAGAAGTGTTTGGGCTTTTGGGGGAGATTTTGGGTAAGGTGGTAGAAATGAGCCCCGAGCTGGCCATGTTGGGGGTGCCACCGTCTAGCTTGACTAAGGCGGAGGGCTTATTTGTGGATTTAGGGTGTGTGGCTCTGAAGGTGCTCATTGCGCGGAGTTGGAAGAAGGTAGCTGCCCCGCCATTAGCGGAGTTTAAGGGATCATTGGCACAGCTCTATTTGATGAGTAAGTTAACCGCACTAAAGAGGGGTACTTCCCATAAATGTATGCAGATATGGGGGCGCTATCTCCAGTGGAGGGCGCTGCAATAAGGGTTTGGTTGTAAGTGGTGTTATTGGATAATGTGTTGAGGGGCTCGGTTTTGCTATCCAAGGAGTTTTTGGCTGATCCTTGGGGGGGGGGGGGATTGGATAGGATGGGGGGGGGGGAAATAGAGTTTTGAAAATGTTACATGACAAATGTATATTGTTGATGTTTTGTATCCCTGCTGTGATGTAATAATGTATCAGTTATATGGTTCTGTACGGGACTAGAGTTCTGTCTTGGATTTGTCTTGTGATTGAAATTATAAATAAAAAAAAAAAAAAAAAATAAGGTCTGTTTTAGATTTCAAGGATCTACAGTTGAGAAGAGCAATTCGAAGATCACAAGCAGGAGATGGACGGCAGGGTAAACTCGTCAGAAGGCTGAGTGAGGAACGACGGGGAACCAGGTATCTTACCTTTGGTGGTAAGCTTTAATACAGGGAAGGCATGGAGGACCAGTAGGACACTCGAACCGGAATTGTAGCCATAAAACCGACAGACCAATCATCTTCCAGGGACGGTATAACACGCAAACCCAAACTGAAGCCAAAGCCTAGAATCACTGCCAGGAGGATTACAAATGACCAGGAAAGAACTCCTTTCAACATCGCCCCGGAGATGTCCCAAGGAGCAGGACCTGCTCCTTCGGCGCGCACCCTCGGCGCGAATACTGGGGTGACAGTCCAAATAATGATGCTGAATGTACCAACGTCACTCACTGATGTCACATGGTTGAGCCTTCTGGGGCTTCTCTCTAAGCTGTTGCTGGCGAGAAGCCTGTTTATGCTGGGAGGTTTGGGATACAGGGAAGTACCGACGCCTACAGGAGCAGCAGGTCTTCTAGCATCCCTCTTGGTACCTCCTATGATAAACTGTTTCAGATGTGCACCTTGGGAGCCTGGTAAGAGTGATATACTGCTTTTCTATAATGCCAGCCTTCTCCTCTACTTGCTTACCTAACAAATTCTCACTGCAGTAGGGTACATCCGCCAGTGTATTCTAAACCGACTGCTCTAAGTCAAAGGACTGGAACCAGGTGAGTCTCTGGGACCCAATACCTACTGCAGCAGTTCTTGACGCTGCAGCAGTTCTTGACGCTGTCATAGGTCGCCCGAACCAGGAACTTTGAGCAGTCCTTGCTTTGACCCACTAGGGTGCGAAACTGTTCCATCTTCTCAGGGGGAAGAAACTGGGACAGGTCAGCTAGGACTCGCTTAATGTCCTTTAGGAACATGCTCATGTAGAACTGGTAATAAGGCCACTCGAGCTATAAGCATTGAGCCCAGAAAAAGCATAGTTATTCACCTGTAACAGGTGTTCTCCAGGGACAGCAGGAATCAGTGCTCACTTATGGGTGATGTCGGCACCGACGGAGCCCGCATGGAGCAATTCCCCAGCTTTCAAAGAAAACCTTTGGGACTACCGACATGCATGCATGGTCCTCTTCCTGCCCAAGGGTCCCATCTTACTCAGTCAGGTCCCTTAGCTCGAGCCCTACTAAGCAGATGGCAAGGGAAGGACAAAAGTACGGCAACTCATCAGGAAGGCGGGAGAGTAGTGAGGACTGATTCCTGCTGTCTCTGGAGAACACCTTTTACAGGTGAGTAACTACGCTTTCTCCAGGAAGAAGCAGGAAATCAGTCCTCACTTATGGGACTCCCCAGCTACAGACTACTGAACCTGTAACCAAAAACGCCTCCGCGAGGTTGTGAGCAGAAGCCGATGCCTGCAGGAGTCCGAGTCCTTGGGTCCTCTGGGCGAAGCCCTCGGTGACCGTGAAGAAGAGTCAGAAGCAATGTTCCCTCTAATTTTCTGTAGGCTGTGTGCGCATAAAATATCAACTGTGCAGCTTTTGAAGGAAGGTTAAATTTTTGTGTGCCACATAACGGCACTCTGAGTTATATACTTTAAAATTTGACTACACGTCAGGATACAGTATGTACACCACATTGATTTTAATTAAATTGAATGAAAATAGACGATTACTAAATGAAGCGGAAAATTTCTAGTAATTACAATCACAACTTTTAAATTTTAAAACGTCTGTGTTATTTTCTATCACAATTAGAACCATAATTTTTGTGCGCTCTGTTGTAAAGTATGTGTGCTCACTCGGCGAGGTGTGTGCGCGCGCACATGCGCACAGCTTAGAGGGAACAGTGGTCGGAAGGCAGAAGTTGCTTATACCCCGAACAGGTTACAGAAGGCGCTGTCCCGACGGGACTCCCTCTCCAGGCAGTAGTGAGCAGCAAAGGTATTTATGGAAGACCAGGTCGTTGCCCGGCAGATGTCCATCAGGGGCACGAAGCGCAGCAAGGCCACTGAAGCCGCCTTGGCCCAAACTGTGTGTGTGGTGGCTCAACGATCTAGCGGGGAACCCACTTTCGTGTGAGCAAAAGCGCTGAAGTCCGCTACCCAAACTGAGAGGGTTCGTTTGGTAACTGCCTGTCCTGGTCTATTGGGATCGTAGGTCACAAAGAATCGGCCAGATATGCAATGCATCTGGGTGCGCTGCAAGTAGAAGGTGAGAGCCCTTCTGCAGTCGAGAGTGCGGAGAGCAACCGACGCCTGGTCGGCGTGGGGCCTCGGGAAGAAAGTCGGCAGGACTATCTCTTGATTAAGAAGACAATCCGAGATGACTTTAGGCAGGAATTTAGGATGGGTATGGACGACCACCCTATTCCAATAGAACCTGGTGTAAGGGGCATCAGCCATGAGAGCCTGAATTTCACTGACTCGGGGGGCTAAGGTCAGCGCCACCAGGAAGGCCACCTTTCAGGACAGGTGCCGGAGAGAGCACGTCACCACTGGTTCAAAGGGTGGATGGGTGAGCTGCATGAGCATCACATTCAGGTCCCATTCCGCCGGGGAGGACGGATGGATGGCTTGGAAAGCAGAAGACCCCACATAAAGTGGGAGACTAACGGCTGCCCCAAGAGGGGCTTTCCCTCGATGGGGAGGTGGTTCGCCGAGATGGCGTTCAAGGATACCCTGACAGAGTTTGACTTCAGCCCTTCCTTCGAGAGATGGAGGAGGTACTAAAGGATCCATCGAATGGGGCACAAGAACGGGTCGATCTGGAGCCCCGAGCACCAGACCGAGACACGCCTCCACATGAAGGCGTAGGCTCGTCTAATGGAGTCCTTTCTCGAGGCAATGAGAACTTCTTCGACCTACTCCGGAAGAGTCAGTGAGGCTAGGGAAACCCGTTCAGCCGCCAGGCTGTGAGGGATAAGGAGGCTAGGTTTGGGTGCTGCACCCATCCCTCCTCCTGCGTAAGCAGACCCGAGGCAGAGCCCAGGGTGACTGGAGGCTCCGTCGACAGCCGGAGCAGAAGCAGGAACCAAGGCTGCCGAGGCCACGAGGGGGCTACGAGAATCAACAATGTCCGATCCTGCTGAGCCTTGAAAGGGTTCTCGCAATGAGAGGTAAGGGAAGGAATGCATAGAGCAGGCCGGAGGACCAGTCCAGAAGGAATGCATCCAGACTTTCCCTGCTTGGGTGCCGTACCGGGCCACAAAAGCTGGGAAGCTGCATGTTCTGTGGACTGGCGAAGAGGTCTATTGCTGGTGTCCTCCAGCGAAGAAACAGCCCGCTGCCCCTGGATCCAGCCGCCATTTGTGGGGGTGTAGGATTTTGCTGAGCCTGTCCACCAGGACATTCTCCTAATCTGGAAGGTAGGTCGCCTTGAGGGACATCTTCTGTCGGACAGCGAAGGAGCAGATGAGGACCGCTTCTCGGCAGAGTGAGCACGATCCCGTGCCTCCCTCCTTGTTGACATAGAACATCGCCACACGGTTGTCGGTCTGCACGAGAACCGACCTCCCCTTGAGATGGTCCTCAAAGGCCCTCAGGGCCCGCCGAATCGCCCGGAGTTCAAGCAAGTTTATCTGCTGCTGAAACTCCTCGGGCGACCACTGCCCCAGCGTGCACAGCGGCCTGCAGTGTGCTCCCCACCCTAACAGGAAAGCGTCTGTCGTTAGCACCGCGTCGTGCTCAGGGGCCTGGAAGGGCAATCCCGGAGGAGGTTATAGGGGGTTTGCCACCAGCTCAGGGACAAGCGGAGGTCGGGAAGGACCCCGACAGTGTCTCTGAGGTGACCGAGGGACGGGCTCCATTGGGCGCTGAGGCACCACTAAGCTGTCCGCATGTGCAGGTAGGCATGGGGGGACAACATGCACGGTAGAGGCCATGTGGCCCAGGAGGCGTAGCATGGTCCGAGCTGTGACCCGGGGAGTGCTTTGTACCTGGGCCGCCAGGGCTCGGAGGCAGTTGGCGTGATCCACTGGTAAGAATGCGGCCGCCCGCTGAGTATCGAGGCGTGTCCCCGATGAACTCGAGTGACTGCACTGGCTCGAGGTGAGACTCTGGGTAGTTGACCAAGAACCCCAAGCCCTCCAACAGAAGGATTGTGCGTGATGTTGCTCGTCAGGTTTCGTCGACTGAGGATCCCGTGACGAGCCAGTCGTCAAGGTAGGGAAAGACCGGTACATCCTGACACCTGAGTCAGGCGGCGACCACGACAAGGCACTTTGTGAAGACTCGTAGGGCGGATGCAAGGCCAAAGTGGAGCATCCTGTACTGGAAGTGCTCTCTACGCACCCTGAAGCGCAGGTACTGCCTGTGCTGGGGGTGGATTAAGATATGGACGTAAGCGTCCTTTAGATTCAAGGAGCATTGCCAGTCGCCCTGCCAGAGGCAGGGCAGCAGAACGTCAAGGGATAACATCTTGAACTTCTCCTGCACCAAGAACTTGTTCAACTTGCGGAGAATGGGTCGCAGACCTCCCGTCTTTTTCGGGACGAGGAAGTACCGGGAATAAAAGCCCCGACCTCGAAGGTGCAGAGGGACCTTCATGACTACCCGTTGGGCAAAGAGAGAGAGTAGTTCCTGCTGCAGTAAAACCTGGTGTGTGGGGAGTCGAGGAGGCTCCGCCGGGGAGAAGGAAGGTGAAAGTCTGTCGAAGCGAAGGCGATAGCCGTCTCGGACGACCTGGAGAACCCAGGTGTCTGAGATGATGGAAGCCCACAAAGGGGCAAAATAAGATAGGCATCCCCCCACTGGCTGCTGCATCGCTGGAGGGCGAGAGGCTATACCAATGCCATCAAAACCCCTGTGCGAGTTGTGGAGGAGCTGGAGTTTGGGCTTTTGGCCCTTTCAGCTTGCGATGCCCTTGGCCAGACTTATCCTGCGCCGGGGTAGTCGGCGTGGGGGTAGCCGGGTAAGGCAGATAGCCACGGTACTAGAGGCCCTTCCTCAGAAAGAAAGGCTTTTTGGCTTGTTGCTTTTTCGGGGGCAGCATGGAGGTCTTGCGTGAGAGACTGGTTCTTGTGACGAACTCCGTCTCTATCTCTGCGACTTTATCTTCCATCGGCTTGCCGAAGAGTTGCTTGCTCAGGCAGGACTCGTCCAAGAGCTTTTCCTGCACCCACTGCTCCAAATCTGATGATTGGAGCCATGCCTGGCGGCAGGCCCCGATGCCCGCAGCCACCACCCGAGCCGATGACTCGAATCCATCGTAGGCGGCTCGGGAGAGGTATTTTGAGCAGTCTGCGATGGACTTCAACAGAGTACCGAACCTATTGAGGGGCTCACCCTCAAGCTCTTTGGCTAAACCGTGCAAGAACATACCCATGTATAGTTGGTATGCTTGAATGCGACAAGAGAGCATGGAGCCTTGGTAGGCCTTGCGGCCCAGGGCATCAAGGCCGGGAGGTACTGACGAGTGTGATTCTGGGATCTTCTGTTTCCTCATGGCCGACTCCACCACTATGGAGGTGTGGGGAAGTTGGGGACATCACTCATACATGAGGACTTGCTTCCTACTTGTCCACAGAGAAAATATTTTTTCACTCAACACATAATCAAATTCTGGAATTTGTTACCGGATGATGTAGTGTAGCTTGGTTTAAAAAAAGGTTTGGACAAGTTCTTAAAGGAAAGGTCCATAAACCATTACACAGGTCTGCGACTAAAAAGCTGTTTGATTATTTTCATCTAATTTCCATGTATTTTGGTGTGCTGAAAAAAAATAAAATATTGAAAAAACTCCTAGACGTCATGATTTGCCACAACATGCAAAATTGTCTTCAAATTTATCAAATTACTATTAATTAATTCAAATTACTATTAATTAATTCACATAAGTGCATTTAAGATATAAAATGCCAAAAAAACCTTAAAAGGGTTGTCCGAGTTATGTAAAAAAAAATAGCACTGTAAATCTGATGGTCAGCAATATATACATAAGCTAAGCAAGTTTTAAGTCTGTGCTTCTAATGGTAGAAGGGGTTAATCTTTCCTGAAGAATCCAGTGGGAGGGAGAAACAGGGCAGATAGCAGCAGCTCCGGTCAGTGCAGGGGGGCGTGGCCAGCACTGTGACGTCTCGTGTACAGACACAGAGCTGCTCTCTCCTGCATGCCACACTTGTGCACGAATCATCATCAGGTTCTTGGTTCTAGGCTGTTCACACTTTTTCATCGCAATTCGTGTTAGCTCGTCATTCTTCAACCATTATGTTATGGCTCCGCGAAAGTGTATTAATTCGCCAGACAGTTTCTGTTTCATCTGTGGTGAATATACAGTGTTGAAACAACAGCAGAATATTACAGACTTTGTGAAAAAGTATACTTTGCATACTTTGGACTAAAAATTGGAGATCAAGATAAAGTCTGGGCGCCTCATAAAGTGTGCAAACGGTGTGTTGAGGACCTCCGAAACTGGTTCAATGGTAAGAAAAAATCTTTCCATTATGGGATTCCTATGATATGGCGAGAGCAAAAGAACCATAGTGACGACTGTTACTTTTGTTCATGCGATGTGAAAGGGTTTAATTCCAAATGGAAGCATTCCATTTCATACCCCAATCTTCACTCGGCAATTCGTCCCATCCCCCATGGCACAGATATACCAGTACCCAAGCCCCCTGCTACCTTGGAAGAGATACCTAGCTCCGATGAAGGTGAAGTCATACCTGAACCAGATGACGAATCAAGTTCTGACTTTGAAGATGATACAAGACCAAAATTGTTTTCTCAGGAGGAGATGAATGATTTGGTAAGAGACTTGAATCTTCCCAAAGATGCCGCTGAGTTACTCGGATCAAGGCTGAAAAGCAGGAATTTATTGTTGCCAGGAGTGTCATCTTCATGGTTCAGACATCGTGAAAAGGAGTTCGTTCCTTACTTCGCAAAGGAAGACAAGTTGGTTTATTGCATCGATGTCGAAGGTCTGATGGGTCAATTTAAAATCCAATATGATTCAGAACAATGACGTCTTTTTATAGATTCTTCAAAAAGAAGTCTCAAAGCAGTTTTACTCCACAACGGTTTTTACGCTTCCATATCTGTAGGTCATTCCATACACTTGAAGGAACACTACGAGAACTTGGAATTGGTTCTTCGTAAACTTAAATATGAAGACCATGGTTGGCAAGTGTGTGGGGACTTGGAAGGTCTTATGCATGCTGCTCGGGCAACAAGCTGGGTATACCAAATATCCTTGTTTTCTGTGTCTATGGGACAGTCGAGACCAAAAAAATCACTGGACCAAGAAGAGTTGGCAGCCGAGGGAGCTAACAGTCGGTGAAAAAAATGTCCTCCGAGAAACTTTGGTACCTTCCCATAAAGTTCTTCTACCACCTTTCCAGATAAAATTGGGATTGATGAAGCAATTCGTAAAATAACTTCAAAGAGATGGAGAATGCTTCAAATACTTGGTCACCAAGTTTCCAGGCCTGTCAGAGGCAAAACTGAAGGAAGGTGTGTTCGTCGGACCAGACATTAGAAGGCTTATAGTTGATCAATATCATGGCGGATCCTCAAAAAGAAGGGTGGATCGCATTTAAAGAAGTCGTACAGAAATTTTTAGGAAATAACAAAGATCCTCACTAAAAAAAAAGATTGTCGGACGAATGCTGAAAGCATTTCAAGCTTTAGGTTGCCTGATGAGTTTGAAAGCACAGTTACTTACCTGTAACAGGTGATCTCTGGGAACAGCAGGAATAAGTCTTCACATATGGGTACCGACGGAGTCTGCGCGGGAACGCTCCAGTGTCCAATTAGAATGCTTTTGGGAGCATCCCACCACGCCTGCGTGCTGCCTTCCCGCCTTTCCCAACTGCCTCTCCTCAGTTAAGTTTTAAAGCTGAGACAAAGAGAGAGAGAGAGAGGAAAGATAGAGATAGAGAAAATACAACTCCTAAGGGACGTGGGTGGGTTGTGAAGACTTATTCCTGCTGTTCCCAGAGATCACCTGTTACAGGTAAGTAACTGTGCTATCTCCAGGAACAAGCAGGAATGAGTCTTCACATATGGGGACTCCCAAGCTGAGATGCCTGGAGGAGTCCCAGCATGTTGCGAATCTGAGAAGGCCATGCTATTCGACAGAACCTCAGGCGTCCCGGGGATGGAGGGTAGGAGTTGAATTACAGAAAGGTGCTGTGGAACAGCTGGACTAGAACAGGACTGTGGAACAGCTGGACTAGAACAGAACTTCTATGGAGGAAGACCCTGTGTAGATTACATTTAGTAGTAAAAATATTGAGTGCAATATTCTAATATGGACCTCCCTTTGTGGTATTGTAAAATGTTTATTGAGGTTCATATGGATCTGTTAGAAGAGCCAGTAGAAGATCCTCAAGGAGTACCTCACTGTGAAGTAGAGGTAATAAACTGTAGAAAAAACAGTGGAGGTCAAAACCCTTCAGGGTGAAAAATAGCCCCTCGGAAAACTGGGGTAGTACCATGAGGTAGGGCTTCAGTGAGAAATGCAGAAGGTAGTATTAGACAAAGCTTAAGCTCTTTTAGCCCAAGAACAGTACAAACCTAGGACCAAAAGGAAAATAAGTCTGAACGATTTGGACTGACAATAGAAATAGTCCAGGTAGGAGAGTAGGGGTATGGAGACCCCTGTATCCGATAACAAAGTAAGGACAGACTTAAGAAGCGTTACAGCTTTAGATTGACTGAAGATCCGCAATGTCTTTCCTAAATGAGGTCAATTAGGAAAGAAAAAGGTACATGGAGAGCTTCAGAGGTACCTAATCCTGAAAGGTTATGGTAAGAAAAAAATTTGCTAATTACCACAGGGAGTGGTTGTATGTGTAGAACCCTAAGCATGCTGGTACAGCATTGATAGGGGTAGTGCTCATCTGTCAGAGTCATATAGGAATATATGGATATATGAACCTAAACAGACAGATAGATAAGTACGTAGATACATATCTACCTAAAAGATATATCTCGACAGATATATATATATATTTAAAAATATATATACATATAGGAGTATATATGGATAAATATATATATATATAGAGAGATATACATGGGCAGAAGATACACAGATACATATATAAATATATATATATATATATATATATATATATATATATATATATATATATATAAATATGTAGACATATAGATACATGTCTCCATGTATGTAGATGGAGACATGCCTATATAACTAGATCCCCATAGGAATATGGGGAGAGAGAGAAAGATTCATCTAATAGCAAGAAGGGTGATACCTGCTTGAATAGATGCATAGAGAATCTTCTTTCCCTGGTTATGACTGACAGAGTCAGAGGAATGGTCTCCCTGACAAGGAGGAGTCTAGATTCCTTTAAGAATTCGAGCTCTTTAATAACCAGGATGGCCTACGTGAAAAATGCAGAGGATAACTTCAATCTGCAGGCAGCAAGTCCAGATCTCTCTAGAACTGCAGTATGGTAAATGGATAGAAGACACCAATGGAATAAGATACCATATTGACCCGCCTATGAGGGAAAGATGGGTATCATGCGTCCTCCAGTTGAACATGAGCTTCCCATGAAGTATTGGGAAGGAAGTATATAAGGATGAGCTGCAACGAAAAGAAACTATCCCTGGTGAGAAGTCCAAAGATGTGGACCAAGCCAGGGGAATTGGCCATTCTTTAGGTTTACACGTGATGTAAGGCCTGTGTCCTTTGTTTTGAAAAAAAGACTTTACATGAGATGGTAAGGGTAGGGAACACCTACCAGTCATGGGAGCATGACTGTGTGAACCCTCCTAACCATCTGGGATTATCTGCTAGACAAGACACTAATGCTCTCTAGCAAGGGCCCATAGTGCAAAGCTACTCTGTAGAGTTGCAGAGAGCATGTTGCAGGTTGGTTAGAAGAAAATCCTGGCTGCTTAAAGCCAGTAGGTATTTTAAACCATTCTGCCAAAAACAAGGGAATTGGAGATGGCGAAGAATAGAAGTCAACCGAACAAGCCTGTGATGATAAGGTCTCCAAAAAAGGTTGATAACCTGTTCTGGGCTTACTACTCAGGCCAGAAGGATTGCTAGTGGAGGACAAACCCTGGTTGTGTGGTGAACAGAACCAGTGGTTTAACCAGCAGGAAGTGCTGTATTTGCAGCAATTACCAGGGCAGCGGAAAAAATCCCCTTTTTGTTTGTTTGTTTGTTTGTTTTTTAAATTGGAAAAAGAAACAACAGACATAAGTAGGAGTGGTAAGACTTCCTTATTGTCTGATAGCTGCCCTAATGTGAAAAGGGGAGACAACTCTGAAAGAGAAACCCCTTCCTGGAATAGGTAGAGAACCATAGGGGCTTACCAGTGCAATAGAACCACTCTTACAACCAAATGTTGTAGTAAGAGGGTACGTAAGACAGAGCTGAAGGAGACTCACGATGCAGTAAGTCTCTGAAAGGTAAGATGATACATGCTAGTACAGGGAAAACTGTCCATTGATAGTTGTTACACCTCTTTCTCCTAGTAGGAGGAAGAGGAGAACCCTGTTAACTATAGGCCTGATCATCCTAAAAACTCTTAAGAGTGAAAAGAAAGGATGAAATTAGTGTAGATGCTTCAAGTGAAAAGAAGCAGACTACAAACTCTAACCCCCAACAGGAGATGTAATAATAATTTATCAGAAACCCTGCAGCTGATGGGTTTGTTGAACCTGTTGAGGTTGTGGTTTCTTTAACCTGGTCTGATGTTTCCCCTGTTTGGGAACATCTGTATGCTGGGTAGAAGATGGATAAAACTTTTTCCCCTTAGGGGAAGAAAGTTTGTTAGGAAATTTCCTACAAACTGGGAAAGAGGAAGGCGTAGACAAGCCTCTGAAAACAGCAATGTCAGTGGTTAACTGAGCAGCTTGGAGTAAAGACTCCTTGTTAAAGAGATTTTCTCCAGTGCAAGGAGTATTTCCCAGTCTTTCTTGTACCCATTTGTCCAAGTCTGAAACTTGGAGCCAGGCTTTACATCGTGCCCTTATAGCTATAGCAGAAGTTCTGCTAACAGACTCAAAGGAGTCTAGGGAAGCACAAGTAAGGAACCTAGAGATATTTTGAGCATGACTAACCAATAAGGAATAGTCTGCTCTTTTGGGCTCTTGAAGAAAAGGAGTCAAAAGTAGTAATTTCTTTGTGACTTCTTCAAGAGATAATCCCATATAGAAAATATATGAGAGAATTCTTGCTGAAAGCATGGATGCCTGGAAGGTTTGGCATCCAAAGGCATCCAAAGTCTTAGACTCACGACCTGGCGGATAAGAAGAGTGCTTTTTAGTACTCTTAAAGAGTAGTTACTCACCTGTAACAGGTGTTCTCCAGGAGCAGCAGGAATCAGTCCTCACATATGGGTGACGTCGGCGCCGATGGAGCCCCGTGCGAAGCATTTCCCCAGCTTTCAAAGAAAGCCTTTGGGAATTGCAGCGCGCATGCGCGGTCCCCTTCCAGCCCAAGGGTGCCATCTTGCTCAGTCTGATGACATAGCTAAAAGACAGCAAACAAATTAGCAAAAATAAATCATATGACTGCAACTCCAAGGGGAGGAGGGAGGGTTGTGAGGACTGATTCCTGCTGCTCCTGGAGAACACCTGTTACAGGTGAGTAACTACTCTTTCTCCAGGACCAAGCAGGAAGTCAGTCCTCACATATGGGACTCCCCAGCTTAAGGCTACCGGAGACCTCAATCCGAAAAAATGACCTCCCTCGAGCTCGTCAGTACGTAAGGAAGGAATCTTCTCTGAGAACGCCCCCGACCAGTAGCCCAACACCAGGACCGGAGGGTAGGAGTTGCCTAAACCCCAAAGAGATTATGGAGTACTGCCTGTCCGAAAGCACTGTCACTGCGGGACTCCCTCTCAAGGCAGTAATGGGCCGCAAATGTCTGGCTTGAAGACCAAGTAGCGGCCCGGCAGATGTCTGCCAACGGAACAGAGCGGAGATAAGCCACTGACGCAGCCTTCGCCCTGACACAATGAGCCGTGACTCGACCCTCCAACGAGAGGCCGGCTGCCCCATAAGCCCAGGCGATACAGTCAGCGATCCAAACGGACAAAGTACGCTTGGAGACAGGTAACCCCAACTTATTGGGGGTCTAAAGAAACGAAGAGCTGAACAGCCCTCCGATGCTCCCGCGTGCGGTCAAGGTAGAAGGATAACGCCCTCCTACAGTCCAGGGTATGCAGGACCATCTCAGCCCGGTTGGCATGCGGCCTGGGAAAGAAGGTCGGAAGAACCAGCTCCTGATTGAGGTGAAACGGGGAGACAACCTTAAGGAGAAACTTAGGATGAGTCCGTAAGACTACCCTATTCCTGTAGAACCTAGTGTAAGGGGGATCAGACACTAGTGCCTGAAGTTCACTTACTCGTCTAGCAGAGGTAAGAGCTACCAGAAACAAGGTTTTCCAGGAGAGAAAACGGAGAGGGCAGGTAGCCATAGGTTCAAATGGCGGACAAGTAATCCACTGTAAGACCACATTCAGATCCCATTCAGGGGCTGGTGGACGCAAAGGAGACTTAAGCAGGAGGAGGCCCCTGAGAAAATGAGCCAAAGGGTGGTGGGAAAGAGGCCTGCCGTCCACCGGCGAGTGGTGCGCTGAGAGAGCACTGAGGTGAACCATGAGAGAGTTGGACTTAAGGCCTAGATTGGAGAGGTAAAGCAAATATTGCAATACTACCGCTACCAAGCACGAGAAGGGATTCTCGCTGTGCTGAGCACACCATGCGGAGAATCTACACCACTTAAGAGCGTAGGATTTCCTGGTGGATTGCCGCCTAGAGGCTAAGACTACGTCTTCCACCTCTCGAGGCAGTAGTAGGGGAGCCAGGACTAACCTTTCAGCAGCCAGGCCATCAGATGAAGGGACTGGAGGTTGGGGTGTAAGAGAGACCCCTGTTCCTGAGACAGGAGATTGTGTTGAATCCCCAGAGGAAGAGGAGTGTCCACCGTCAGTTGCAGCAGAAGTGGGAACCACGGTTGCCTCGGCCACCTGGGGGCTATCAGAATCATTGAGGCCCTGTCCTTGAGGACTTTGAACAGTGTTCGGGACACTAGTGGCATGGGAGGAAACGCATATAGTAGGCCTTGGGACCACGGAATCAGAAACGCATCGGCTGCTACTCTGAGAGGATGCGGT
This sequence comes from Ichthyophis bannanicus, assembly GCA_033557465.1. NCBI lineage: Eukaryota > Metazoa > Chordata > Amphibia > Gymnophiona > Ichthyophiidae > Ichthyophis > Ichthyophis bannanicus. The sequence goes on along the minus strand of CM066033.1, from coordinate 463,511,698 downwards.
TGTCTGGAACAGAATATCGGGAGTTGCCGGTTCAGAGGACTGGCGAAAAGATCTATGGTGGGGAGGCCCCACCTAGAACGTAAGAACATAAGATATGCCATAATGGGTCAGACCAAGGTCCATCAAGCCCAGTATTCTGTTTCCAACAATGGCCAATCTAGGTCATATGTACCTAGCAGTTTCCCCAAGGGACACAGGTTCCACAATGCTTGTATTGGTTCAAGCATTGATATCCTGGGTCCCTTCTTAATAATGGTTTATGGACCTTTCCTCCAGGAACTTGTACAAACCTTTTTTAAACCCAGCTACACTAACAGCCTTTACTACATCCTCCGGTAACAAATTCCAGAGTTTGATTACACGTTGAATGAAAAAATATTTTCTTTTATTAGTCTTAAATAGTTTACCCTGTAGCTTCATTGCATGTCCCCTAGTCTTTCTATATTCTGATAATGTAAACCATCGATCTACGTTTACACGTTCCACACCTGAGAAAGATCTGCTGAACCACCAACGGATTCAATCTCCATTCGTGTGGTTGCAGGATCCTGCTCAGTCTGTCCGCCAGGTAATTTTCTTGACCTGGGAGGTAGACAGCCTTGAGGAGGATTCCGTGATTGACGGCCCAAGAGCACAGCCGTTGTGCCTCCTGACAGAGAAGGAAGGAGCCTGTGCCTCCTTGTTTGTTCACGTAGAACATGGCAACTTGATTGTCCGTCTGGACCAGTACAGACTGGTGAGATCTGAGGTGGGAGAAGGCTCTCAGAGCTAGGCGTATTGCCCATAGCTCCAGGAAGTTTATCTGCTGAGCAGCCTCCCAAGGGGTCCAGAGACCCTGAGTACATACCCCTTGGCAATGTGCTCCCCAACCTAGAAGAGAAGCATCTGTCGTCAGCACTTGAGAATGCGGAGGGGATAGAAAACCCACTCCGAGTACCAGATTCGGAAGATGAAGCCACCATTGTAGAGAGGAGACGAGCAGGGTGGATATTCTTACTGAGTCTGCAAGGCTCCCTGTGGCTTGATGCCACTGAGTTCGAAGGCTCCACTGAGCAGGCCGCATGTGCAGGCGGGCATTGGGGGTTACATGAACCGTGGAAGCCATATGGCCGAGAAGTTTCAGGAATTGCCTGGCGGAGACCAGGGAATTGCTGTGAAACTGCCTGGCTAGATCCATCAACCTGTGGGCTCTGTCCACTGGCAGAAAAGCCTTCGCCTGAAGAGTGTCTAGCCTTGCTCCTATGAATTCTGAGTTCTGGGACGGGAGCAAAGTGGACTTTGCGAAGTTTATGACAAATCCCAAGTGCTGAAGCAGAGCCACAGTGCGAAGGGTGGCTTGACTGGCCTCCTGGGAAGACTGGCCCCTTATGAGCCAGTCGTCCAGGTATGGAAACACAAAAAGAACTTGAAGCCTCAGGTAGGCCGCCACCACCGCCAGGCACTTGGTGAACACCCTGGGAGCGGAGGTTAGGCCAAAGGATAGTACTCTGTACTGGTAGTGGTCGCCCCCCACAACAAATCTGAGATATTGTCTGTGGTCTGGATGAATAAGGATGTGAGTATAAGCATCCTTTAGATCTAAGGAGCATAGCCAATCTCCCTGCTGGAGGTAGGGCAGCAGGATTCCAAGGGTAAGCATCTTGAACTTTTCCCTCTCCAGGAACTTGTTGAGGTTGCGCAAGTCTAGGATGGCTCTGAGGCCTCCTGTTCTTTTTGGTACCATAAAGTACCTGGAATAGAAGCCTTGACCTCTCAGGTGGTGGGGCACCGGTTCCACAGCCTGTTCCGTCAGACTTGCTAACTCCTGTAGGAATAAGTCCCTGTGCAGAGGGAGTCTTGGAGGCTCCCCTGGAAAATAGGAGGGAGGTATCTGGTGAAAATGGAGAAGATAGCCCTTGTGGACTATATGGAGCACCCAGGTATCTGATGTGACGGCTGACCACCTGTGGGCAAAGTGGGCCAGCCGGCCTCCTGTGCTGATGTGAGCCAGCTGAGGAGAAGAGGCTATGCCTTCTGAGTCAAAAACCCCCACCCTGCTGAGCAGGGGCCGGTGTTGGTGGCTTGGGGGCCTTCTGCCTACAGGGCCCATGACCCTGCCCCTTGGCCTGCTGACCCTGTTGGGGAGCTGCAGAGGCCTGATAATGAGGGTATTGTTTATAGGCAGATGACTTCCTCGGGTAAAAGGTATTTTTTCCCGAGCCCTTCTTTTTCTGAGAAGGGGCAGAGGTTTTTCTGGACAGCCTAGTCCGGGTCAGAGTCTCGGTCGCGAGTTCTGCAGCCTTCTCAGCCATGGGCTTGCCAAAGAGGTTTTCACCTCGGCAGGGGACATCGACCAACTTGTCCTGTACCCATGGCTCGAGGTCGGATGACTGTAGCCAAGCCTGTCAGCGGGTACCGATGCCGGCCCCGGCTACTCGGGCCGAAGCCTCGAAGTCATCGTAGGCTGCTCGAGAGATAAACTTCGAGCACTCTCTAATACCAGTAGACAAGGCCTGGAACCTCTGCAAAGGTTTCTCGGAGAGACCAGCAGAGAACCCGGCAATCTCCTTTGCCAGGTCTCGGAGATACATGCCCATGTAGAGCTGGTATGTCTTGACATGGCAAGCAAGCAAGCATAGAGCCCTGGAAGCACTTCTTACCAAGGGCATCCAGGTTCCGGGCCTCCCGGCCGGGAGGCACCAAGGAGTGCATCTTCTGACTTTTCAGTCGATGCATGGCCGATTCCACAACCATGGAGTGGTGTGGTAATTGCGCCTTTTGGAACCCGGGGCTCTTGCGGACTCGATAGATGGAATCGACCCGCTTGCTTAATACCGGCGTCGAGGCCGGGGTCTCCCACATGCGGAAGAGCAGACGCTCCAGCATCAGAGGAACCGGTACAGTAAAGGCCTCCTTCGGGGGAGAGTCATACTGGAGGGCCTCGAGCTCCTCGGCTCCTCCTCGGGATCCGCGGGAAATGCCAAGGCCTTGGCCATATCCCGCACGAAGTCCGAGAACCGGGTATCCTCCGGTGGGGATCGTCTCCGAGGTTCGGACTCCGGCGAGTCCGATGGGACACACCGAGTCCGATAGGTGTCGGGTGACTCTTCATCCTCCGTCTCCCAGCCCGACTCCTCGAAGTAGGAATCGAGCGGCTCCGGTCGGGTGGGCATCGATGCCATCCGCACCGATGCCGAGGGTACCGGCGTTGACGACCTCGGTCCCGAACAGGAGGCCGAGGGAGACTGCGGCCGAGGATCGACTCAAGCCCGCATGGACTCGAGGATCGGCTCGGCCTCCAGGGTCGACTTGGACGTCGATGTCCCGGTGGTCGGGGCAGATGCACCGGTGAGACCGGCGATCAATGCCCGCTGCTGTTCCATGATGGCAGCGAGGCTGCTCTCCAAGGCCGTCAACCTGAGTCCGAGCTCAGGAGACCCAGCAGCCCCCGACTCGGGCCCCGACGGCGGCTCCCCTGGAGGAGAGTCCACGAGGACTACAGCACTCACGTGTCCAGGAGACTCCATCTCGATATGAGGATGCTTGGCAGGCCTCTCCGACTCCGAAGACCCGGGACGGCTATCGGGGCTATGCAACCTGGCCCTCGAGGAACCAGGAGCGTCCACCGACGACGCCCTCGCGGGTTTCTTCTTCCTGCGCTGTTCCTGCGAAGGAGACCCCCGCTCAGAGGAACCCCGACGCTGCTTGGGGCCGGAGTCCCGAGATGTCGAGGCCTCTGACGAGGTCCGGGCCCGTCCGGACGCGGAGTCAGAGAAGATCCTATCCTTCTGGTGCTGCCGACTCAATGCCTTCGAGGACATTTTGCCACACGGACCACAGATCATCGGGTCATGATCGGGTCCGAGGCAGCGGAGGCTGCAGTCATGTGTGTCGGTAAGAGACATAAGTTTCTTACACCGATCACACTTTTTAAACCAGCTGGCAGCCATCGGGGGAAAAAGGGCCCCTGCGAGGTCAAAAGACAGGGCTGCCAGTGAAAAAAGAAAAATGTCGCAAACGCTAGTCACGAAGGACAAAAACCGAAAAATAGAGAGTGGGCTCGATACCGGCGTATCGGGCCCAGGCGGGAAAAGGATCCAGCGTCAAACCGAAGGAGAAGAAGAAAAAACAGGGAAATCAACTTTTTCCTTGGCGAAAAACAAACTACGTCCGTCGGGCTCCGCGGAAAAAAGAAGACTGAGCAAGATGGCACCCTTGGGCGGGAAGGGGACCGCGCATGCGCGCTGCAATTCCCAAAGGCTTTCTTTGAAAGCTGGGGAAATGCTCCGCACGGGGCTCCGTCAGCGCCAACGTCACCCATAAGTGAGGACTGACTTCCTGCTTGATCCTGGAGAACACGCCTCATTGATGATTCTACAACCATGGAATGATGAGGAAGTTGAGTCTTTTGAAAACGTGGAGAAGGGGGCACCTTGTATAGAAGATCAGTTGCCCTAGAAGGTGGGGATACCGTTAAAGGAGTTTCCCACATTCGAAAGAGCAGATCCTGCAAGGTTTGATGCAAAGGAAGCATGATGTCCTCCTTTGGACTCCATGGAATATACAGAGATTCTGTATTCCCTGGTGCAGGATCTTGACCAGGTATAGAAATGGCAAGTGACTTTGCCATATCAAGCAGGAATGCTTGAAAAGAAAAATCCCCAGCGGGAAGTCCTCTAGAAAGAGGAGTACAGGCTAGATCTGTTGAAGAACTAGCATTGGCACCCAGGGGTCTATCCAAATTCACTGGAATAGAAGACCCTAAGGGGTGGAGCATCAGACTGTCCTTACAGGATGGTCGCCGATACCGCAGGAGGTCGGGACCACAAGCAGTCGTTAGCGCATTTTCAATGCTAGGGATCGATGCCAAACTCAGTACCGAGGGAAGCGAGCATGTTGAAACAAGCATGGAAGGTACCGACAGCGATGCTAATGCGGATACAGGTACCAACTCCGGTATCGTATCCGATACCGATACTTGAAGACCAGTCGGTGACAGCACTAACGGTACCGAAGAAACCGAGAGTGCCCGACCTGGATTATCAGAACCGTGCCTTCGGTACTGTCCGGTGTCGGTACCAAGGCGAGTCGGTACCCAGTCATCCAGACTGGAGATCGGTTCCAGACTCGGCATCGAAGGAAGCGAGTCTATCGATGCACATCTGGAGGGTACCAATGTCGGTAGCAGTACCGGTACCGGAATCGATACCGATACTGGAAGATCGGACTGCAGCGTCTCTAACGGGCCCGAAGGAACCGAGGGCGCCAGACTGCGACTGAAACCCCATTAAGAATTTGGAGGCCGAAAACTCCCACCGGGGTTTTGAAGCCAGTGTGTTCTCGAGGGTAAGGCCAGAGGCATCTCTATGCTGTGCATGAGATCTACCACTGTAGCTTCATTGCATGTCCCTAGTCTTTCTATATTCAGATAGATAAGGAGAATTTTATAAAACTTTTTTTTGCTGCTAAAGCCTATTTTACATAAGGAAAAGGGCTTGTTATAAAATTGTGTATAACTGAATCCACATGTGTGCAGAAAGATCTGTGTGTAGCTATTTATGGGGGTGTGGTTGCAAAGTACATGCATAGTTTATAAGGTACTCCTCTATATGCATAGAGTACACATACACACATCAACTTTAGAGCAGGTTAAACATGGGCATTGGCGTTTTGATATTGCAGAAGCTGGTTCTGGGTGTCTGTTTTATAAAGGCACATAGGTGCGTTTTTGGAGTTCTCATATAGGAGTCCCACTACAAACTCAGGTCCTAAAGGCTCACTGTTCATGCCATATGTACATTATAAGTAATGCTAGATTACCTTTCAACTGTTGGCTTTTCAGAAATATACTTAAAGTAATGTTTTTAGTTTCTGCTATTTTCCTAATTGAAACAAAGATTTTTGCACCATCTTAAGGCAGTCATTGCTGTTCTGCCTAATTGATAAATCAGTTTCCAAGTTTAGATATCTCCTAAAAAAATGACCAGTGAAATATTTTTGGACTATACAGTCAAACCTAGGTTTTCATGATTAATCCGTTCGAAAAAGTCTGACTAAAACCGAAACGTATGAAAACTGAAGCAATATTTCCCATAAGAAATAATGTAAATCCAATTAATCCGTTCCAGACACCCAAAAATATTCACAAAAAATACATTTTATAGAGAATAACTATATTTTTACATACAGAAAACAATGAGAAATAAATATAAATGACTAATGAAATGGATAAATGAACATTTAACATCACTGAAAGCAAGCTAAGTACAGTAGTGTACAGTACAGTATGTTAACATCTGGCCTTAGCCACCCCTGACAAGCTGCTGTGCCCAGCTCTCTTCGGAATCACATTGAATTCAGTCCATTAAAATACCTTTACATTATCTGCTCAATGCTTCAGAATGGCAGAAAATCTTAATGATATAGCTTCAGATGTACCCTGCAAGAGAAAGAACTGCCTCCCACATTCATGCAACATCTCCTGCTTACGTTGACAGCTTTTCTTCCCTGCTACCGGGACAAAATCTCAGTCAAAAGACGTTGAAAACCGAAGCAATGCATGAAAACCGGGACAAAATCTCAGTCAGAAAAGACGTTGAAAACCGAAGCGTATGAAAACCGGGGCAAATGAAAACCGAGGTTTGACTGTATATGCACACATATTTGACACACAAAATAATAAAAAAAATCTAATCTACTCTAATCTAACAATTTTATATACCGCAATGATCCCATACTAAATAGTGGTTCTGCACAGTTTACAGCAAAGAAAAACAAATCCATATAAGAAAAAACATTAATTTTGATTAAACAGACTTCCCTCACAGGAGGAAGAGGTGGACAGAGAGTTAATTGAAGACATACGCAGCATTGATAGGAAAGGGGACGTGCTACTGATAGGGGATTTCAATATGCCAGATGTTGATTGGCACATTTCTGCTGCAGTATCATCTAGAAGTAAGGAGATCCTGGATTCTCTACAGGGAGAACTATTCAGGCAACTGGTAACAGAACCCACATGCGAAGGGGCCATACTGGACTTGGTGCATACCAATGGTGAAAGTGTTTCTGATGTTCTAGTGCGAGATCATTTTGCATCCAGTGATCACCAGATGGTGTGGTTCAGTATTAGGACTACAGCTGTTAAAATCCATTCAAAAGCGAGAGTCTTAGACTTTAGGAAAACTAACTTTGCCAAGATGGGCCAATACCTCAGGGAGTCGTTAGTGGGATGGGAACAGCTGGGGGATGCAGAAAAACAGTGGGCAAAACTGAAAGGGGATATTTTAAGGGCAATCAACCATTTTGTTAAAATAGTAAATAAAGGTAAAAGGAAAAGGAGACCGCTATGGTTTTCGAAAGAAGTAGCTGAAAAGGTGAAGAAAAAGAGGGAGGCCTTCATGAAATACAAGAGATCACAGAGAGAGGAAAAAAGGCATCTATATTTGGAAAAACTTAAAGTTAGCAAAGTAGTCAGGAAAGCAAAGATTAAAAAAGAGGCGGAAATAGCCAATGCAATAAAATGGGGGGGATAAGACATTTTTCAGATATGTTAGTGAGAAGAAGAAGGGCTAAAGTGGTACTGTCAGACTCAAGGGCAAAGGTGATGAATATGTAGAAGCTGATGAGGATAAAGCAGAATTGCTTAACAAATATTTCTGTTCACAGATGAAGAACCAGGAGCAGAACCTCAGAAAATGCCCACAAACAGGAAAAGAAGCGAGGGGCATCTTGAACAATTTTCAGAAGACCGTGTTCGTGAGAAATTAGCTAAACTTAAAGTAGATAAAGCGATGGAACCGGATGGGATACACCCTAGAATACGGAGGGAACTTGGGGACGTTCTAGCAGCTCCACTGACTGACCTTTTCAATGCCTTGTTGGTTGGGTGCCAAAGGACTGGAGAGAGGCACATGTGGTCCCTTTACACAAAAGTGGAAGTAAGGATGTGGTTGAAAACTACAGGCCGGTTAGTTTAACTTTGGTGGTGAGTAAATTATTGGAAGTGCTGCTGAAAGAGAAAATAGTGAGGTTTCTGGAGTCCAGCAGATTACAGGATCCAAGGCAGCATGGATTCAGCAGAGGCAGGTCTTGTCAGACAAATCTGATGGATTTCTTTGACTGGGTGACCAGGGAATTGGATCGAGGGAGAGCCCTAGATGTGGAGTATTTAGATTTCAGTAAAGCATTTGAAACCGTTCCTCACAGGCGACTTATAAATAAACTGAGCACTGCTTGGGTTTGAAATTGGTTGAGTGGGAGGCAATAAAGGGTACAGGTAAATGTTATACACAAGTATACACTAACACTTCCTACACCCCTACACTTGGAGATATCACCCTCACCATAAAAAGCCAAGTGAAATATCTCGGTCTTATCCTTGATCAGAACCTCACTTTCCATGAACAGATAAAGAAAACTTCTAACACAATATATGCAAAGCTACGTACTCTCCGTAACCTCCAACCGCTTCTAAACCCTGACTCCTTTCGCACTGTCTGCCAGGCCCTCACCATCCCAACCCTTGATTACTGCAATCTCATCTATCATAGCCTTCCTAAAAATAGCCTACATCCCATCCAAATGGCACAAAACACAATAGCTCGGCTCATCACAAATAACCCTAGGCGCTCAGACATAACTCCAATCCTCTTCTAATTACACTGGCTCCCCATTCAGGCCAAAACTAAATTCAAAGCAATCACCCTCATTCACAAGATCATTTCAAATGAATCCGCTCCCTGCCTCTCCTCACTCGTTTCTAACTCCAACAACAAGAGATCACGCCGCACCACCACCAAAAACCTTCTAGCCATTCCAACATCTAAGGGAAAAAGTAGCCAAACTACGTGTAATCGGGCACTCTCTCTTTACGCTCCATCTATCTGGAATGCCTTACCTCATGAACTAAGGAACTGCCCCAATCACTCCGAATTCTGGAAGAAATTGAAAACTCATCTCTTCCAGGACACTTCTCCCTCCTTACATAGCTCTCCCTAAACCGCCTATAATTGCCCATGTAAATAGTCCCTAACCTGCCATGTAAATAGTTTCAAGCCTCCACTAGGAGCAAGTTTCTTGTTAATCAGTTACAATGTGTTCTAATGTTACAATGTACTCATTTGAAATATACTGTCTGTTATTTTCCTTGTAAACCGTCTTGATTTGTAGAAAGTCGGTATATAAAATCTGCTAAATAAATAAATAAATAAATGGAGCTCACTCTGAGGAGAAGGAGGTTACCGGTGGTGTGACAAAGCTCTCTTACAGTCCAGGGTGTGCAGGACCGTTTCCGCCTGACTGGAGTAAGGTCATGGAAAGAAGGCAGGGATCACCACTTCCTGGTAGAGATGGAAGGGTGACACTACCATCGGCAGGAATTTGTGCTGCGTGCGAAGCACCACTCTGTTCTTGCAGAACCTGGTATAGGATGCCTCCGCCACCAGGGTCTGAAGCTCGCTAAATCTGCGAGCGGAGGTAAGCGCGACCAGGAAAACCACCTTCCAAGAAAGGTAGCGAAGGTAGCAGGTAGCCAGCATCTCGAAAGGCTGGCGAGTGAGCTGCCCCAACACCATGTTGAGGTCCCATTTGGTTGCCGGAGGTCGAACCAGGGGTTTCGATAAGAACAGGCCCCGAAGAAAATGGGTCACCAACGGCTGGACCGAGAGGGGCTTGTCATCCACCAGATGGTGGGGCGCCGCCAAGGCACTAAGGTGCACTCGGATGGAGTTAAACTTGAGCCCAGACAGAGAGGTGGAGAAAGTACTGTAACACCAGAGCCACCAGACAGGAGAAAGGGCTAGCCCCGTGGTTGGCACACCAAACAGAGAACCTGTGTCATTTGTGGGCGTAAGCCTTCCTAGTAGAGGCCTTGCGAGAGGCCAGAAGAATGTTCTCCAATTCAACCGGAAGGTTGAAAGGGGCCAGTCACCCTCTCAACAGCCACACTGTCAGCAACAGGGACCCCAGGTTGGGGTGCAGGAGAAAGCCCCCATCATGAGATAGAAGTCCCGGGGTGGTCCCAAGAGGGATGGGGGTCTCCACCATCAACTGTAGAAGGAGCAGGAACGACGATTGCCTGGGCCACCGAGGAGTTATCAGGATGAGAGAGGCCCTGTAGCGGAGGGTCCTGAACAAGGTCTTGGCTATCAGCGGGGTAGGAGGGAAGGCATACATGAGGCCCCCTGACAATGAGACCAGGAACGCATCCGCTGCCGCCCTGGAGGGGTGGGCCTGCCAGGAACAGAAAAGGGGCAACCGAAAGTTGTCCTGGCTGGCAAACAGGTCCATCACGGGTTCCCCGAAGAGACAAAAAAGCCGACTGGCTACCCTGAGCTCCAGCTGCCACTCGTGCGGCTGGAGAACTCTGCTGATTTTGTCAGCCAGCTGGATGTCCTGAAAAGGCAGATAGGGTATCCTCCTGCGGGCAGTCTATCGGAATGAGTACGAGCAGAGGGACAGAGCCTTCTGACTAAGGGTATGAGACCACCGTGCCCCCTTGTTTGTTCACGTAGAACATCGCCATCTGGTTGGCAGTCTGGACCAGGACCAGCTGGAGATGCAGGTGATGAAAGAAGAACCTCAGGGCTTGGTGTATGGCTCAGAGCTCCAGGAGACTGATCTGCTGGGTGCTCTCGTCAGGTGACCAGTTGCACTAAGTGTGGAGTTCTCCGCAGTGGGCTCCCCAGCCAAGCAGGGAAGCGTCCGTAGTGAGGACACTGGACAGGCTTGGGGCCTGAAAAGGCATGCCCGCCTCGAGATGCTGGGGAGACGGCAACCAGACCAGAGAATCCGCCAGTTGGCGGGTCACGGTAACCCTGTCTCGGAGGAGGCCGGTGGCCTGAGACCACTGGTCCCGGAGACACCACTGTGCCGCCCTAATGAGGCGAGCATCGGGGATGACATTGACCGTGGAGGCCATGTGCTCGAGGAGGCGCAAGAGAACGGGCACCAAGGGACGGCACTGTACATCCCTTGCCACAGTCCTGAGACGATCTGCTCGTTCCCAGAGCAAGAAAGCCTTCAACTGGAGAGTGCTGATCTTTGCCCCAATAAATGCCAGACACTGTGTCAGGAGAAGGTGAGGCTTGGGGTAGTTTATGACAAAACCCAAGTTCTATAGGACCTGGATGGTGCGTGCAGTGGCCTGCTGCACCTCTGAGGTCGTGCCTCCCTTTATAAGCCAGTCGTCCAGGTAGGGAAAAATGAAGATACCCTGGAGACGGAGAAAGGCGGCCAAAACCGCCAGGCATTTTGTGAAAACTCCTGGGGCACAGTCAAGGACCAAGGGGAGCACCCTGTACTGAAAATGCCTGCCCCTCACTATGAACCGCAGGTACTGCCTGTGGTTGGGGTGGATAAGGATGTGGGTATAAGCATCTTTGAGGTCTAAGGAGCATAGCCAGTCTCCCTGCTGAAGGTATGGCAGCAATGTTCCAAGGGAGAGCATCCTGAACTTCTCCCTTACCAGGAATTTGTTGAGGTTGCGCAGGTCAAGGATGGGCCTTAGGTCACCTGTCCATTTTGACACGAGGATGTACCCTGGAATAGAACCCCTTACCCTTGAGATGGTGGGGTACCGGTTCCACCGCTTTGTCCTCAAGAAGACCTGCCAATGCCTTCAGAAGATGGTCCCAGTGGAGGGGAGACGTCTGAGTCAGATGGAGGAGGTAACACTCTCTGACCACCCGAAGTGCCAAGGAATCGGTGGTGATGGAGATCCACCTGTAGGCACAGAGGGCCAGAAATCCCCCTGTGGGATGCTGATCTCCTTGGGGTAGATAGGCTATGCTCAAGGAGTCAAAAGCTCCCCCCTGGCTGGGCCAGGCCCGGTGCTTGGGGTTTTGGAGCCTTTTGCTTACGCAGGCCATGCCCATGTCCCTTGGCCTGCTGACTCTGTTGGGGAGCCTGGGAGGCCTGATAAGGTGGGTAGTTTCAGTAAGCAGCTCCAAAATGCTCAGTAGTAAAGCACAGTTACTTACCTGTAACAGGTGATCTCTGGGAACAGCAGGAATAAGTCTTCACATATGGGTACGTCGGTACCAACGGAGCCTGCGCGGGAACGCTCCCCAGCGTCCAATCAGAAAGCTTTTGGGAGCATCCCACAGCGCCTGCGTGCTGCCTTCCCGCCTTTCCCAACTGTCTCTCCTCAGTTAAGTTTTAGAGCTGAGACAAAGAGGGAGAGAGAGAGGGAAAGGAAAGAGAGAGAGAGAGACAATTCCTAGGGGAGGTGGGTGGGTTGTGAAGACTTATTCCTGCTGTTCCCAGAGATCACCTGTTACAGGTAAATAACTGTGCAATCTCCAGGAACAAGCAGGAATGAGTCTTCACATATGGGGACTCCCTAGCTTTAGATGCCAGGGAAAGAGCCCATAAGTTGTGTCTCCCTGGAACAGGGCTGCACTTCCCCACCTGGATCCCTGGCATCCCATGAGTGATGGTGGGCAGGAGTTGATTAAGTATGGAACAGGTGTTTAAGAACAGCCTGACCAAACAAGGCATCCCGGCGGGAGTCCTTGTTCAAGCAGTAATGGGCTGTGAAGGTATGAACCGAGGCCCAAGTGGCAGCTCGACAGATGTCATCGACAGATACAGAGTTCAGATGAGCCATTGAGGCTGCCATTGCTCTGACATTGTGCGCTGTGACATGGCCCTCCAGTGAAAGGTTCTTGCTCTGATAGGGGAAAGAAATGCACTGGGCAATCCAGTTGGAAAGTGTCTCTTGGAGACTGGTTGTCCGAGATGAGAAGGATCAAAGGCAACAAAGAGTTGGGAAGACTTCCTATGTTGCTGTGTCCTCTGTAAGTAAAAGGCCAAAGCTCTTTTACAGTCCAGGGTATGAAGGTTCCTCTCTGCACTTGATGCATGAGGTCCTGGAAAAAAGACAGGTAGGTAGACCTCCTGGTTGAGGTGAAAAGGTGAGACCACTTTAGGCATAAAGTGTGGATTAGTCCTAAGGACCACCTTGTCATGATGGAACCTTGTATAAGGTGGATTAGCTACTAGTGATTGCAATTCACTGATGCGGTGTGCTGATGTGATTGCAATGAGAAAGATAACTTTCCAAGAAAGGTATTTCCAGGAGGTGGTAGCTAAAGGTTCGAAAGGCAGCTTCATAAGCTGACCAAGAACCAAATTTAAGTCCCATGCCACCGGGGGTGGTCTAATGGGAGGCTTTGTTAAAAGGAGGCCACTCATGAATCTTGCAACAAGAGGATGAGAGGAAATAGGTTGTCCATTTAGAGGCCTAAGGGAAGCTGCAATAGCACTCAAATGGACCCTTACTGAATTTGTCTTAAGGCCTGCATTAGACAGATGAAAGAGATACTCCAGCAATGATTCCAGAGGTATAGCAAGGGGGTTAAGACCCTTTTCAGAACACCAGATGGTAAACCTCTTCCACTTGAAAGCGTAAGAACGTCTAGTGGAAGGTTTTCTGGAAGCAGAAAGAACATCTTTCACTTGTTCAGAAAGATGAAGATCCTGGAGATCTAGGCCTTCAGCAACCAAGCCCTGAGATGTAGAGACTGGGGATTGGGATGCCATAACCTTCCGTCCTCTTGAGAGAGGAGGTCTGGAGCAGACCCTAACTCTGGGGAGGGAGTTTGAGAGAGATGTAGAAGTAGAGGGTACCACACTTGCCGTGGCCAATGTGGAGCTATGAGAATCATGTGGCCTCTGTCTCTCTGAAGCTTGAACAGGGTTTTGGGAATTAGGGGAATAGGTGGAAAGGCATACAGGAAGTCTTGACCCCAGTGAAGGAGGAAAGCATCCCTTGCCTGAGCCCCCTGAGCCGGAGTTCTGGAACAGAACCGGGGAAGTTTGGCATTCCACGGACTTGCAAAGAGGTCTATGTCCGGGATTCCTCAAATTCGAAAAATTTTGGATACCTGGTCCATATGTAGGGACCACTCGTGTGGAAGCAGAACTCGACGGAGTCTGTCCACCCAAGAGTTTTGAACACCTGGAAGATAAACTGCCAGACGATGGATGTGATGCTCTCTGGCGAGGGCCCACAGTCGCAAAGCTTCGTTGCAAAGCGACAGAGAGCCAGTTCCTCCCTGCTTATTTACATAGAACATGGCTACCTGATTGTCCGTGTGGATAAGGACTGTCTTGTGGCTGAGCAGGGTGTGGAAAACTCGCAGAGCAAGGAAGATTGCTCTGAGTTCCAAGAGATTGATATGTAGACAAGTCTCTTGTTGGGACCAGATGCCCTGGGTGGAGAGGTCCTGAAAATGAGCTCCCCAGCCCATTGGAGAAGCATCTGTTGTAAGAGTTGCTTGGGGTAGAGGTTGTTGAAAGGGGGACCCCAGCAACAAGTTTTGAGGGGACTTCCACCACTGGAGGGACAAAATGAGGCGACTTGTGTTTGCTATTTTGTCTGACAGGCAGCCTACTGCCTGGGTCCATTGGGTGGATAAAGTCCACTGAGCTGCTCTCATGTGAAGGCGAGCATATGGTACCACATGTACGGTGGATGCCATGTGGACTAGCAACTGTAACATCTCTCGAGCAGTTAGTAGGGGTTTCAATTCTGCTTGAGAAGCAAACTGCACCAAGCGAAGGCAACGGGCCTGGGGAAGATAGGCCCTTGCCCTTGTGGTATCCAGCAACGCCCCTATATACTCCAGGGACTGAGTAGGGATTAAATTGGATTTTGGGATGTTTATTACCAGCCCTAAATACTGAAGGATACGCATTGTGCAGGTGAGAGATGTCCTGGCCTCTGATTGAGTGGGAGCTCGAATGAGCCAGTCGTCCAGGTAAGGGAAGACGAATATTCCCAGGGTGTGCAGAAAAACAGCAACCACTGCCATAAATTTCGTGAACACCCTTGGTGCAGAGGCCAGACCAAAAGGGAGCACTTTGTATTGATAGTGCTTTTCCTGAAAAAGGAACCGAAGGAACCTTCTGTGAGATGGATGGATGAGAACATGAGTGTACGCATCCTTGAGATCTAGAGAACAAAACCAATCCTGACTCTGAAGGTATGGCAGCAGAGTTCCTAGAGAAACCATCTTGAATTTTTCTTTGACTAGGAATCTGTTCAACTCTCTGAGATCTAAGATGGGTCTGAAGCCCCCTGTTTTCTTTGGAATAATAAATAGGGGGAGTAGAACCCTGTGCCCTGTTGTTGAAAAGACACTTCCTCTATGGCCCCCTGGGCAAGAAGAGTGGCAACCTCCTCCTCCAACAGGTTGAGGAGGGAAGGTGGAGAATTGAACTGGTGCACTCTTGTGCGAAGGGGCAAGCTTGAAAAATGAAGCTTGTACCCCTCTCTTATGATGGAGAGTGTACAATGCTCTGCTGTAATTTGCCCCATCTGGGAGCAAAGTGACATAACCTTCCTGGAATGGTGGAGGACTCTGGTCCTTCTAGAGCCAGGAAGGCTAAGTTCTCTAGCAGAAAGTCAAAGGCCCAGAGGGGGCTGAGGTTGCTGGGCTGGAGCAGGCCTCGCAGCCTTTGCTTTACTCTGTTTGGAGGATTGCTGACGTTTGGAAGGGAACTGAGCTGCAAAAGATGCCCGCTGACCATAAGCAGGATAGAATCTTCCCTTCTTAGAAAAAGGTGTTTTCTTGAACAACCTTTTCTTAGCAGGAGCAGCTGTAGATTTGGATAGTCTATCGAAAGCAGAATTTTCAGCATCCATCTGATTGGCTTTTGCTTGCCAATCCTTACCAAACAGGTTCTCACCTGTACAAGGGATATTTCCCAATTCATCTTGAACCCAGATCTCTAAATCAGATGCTTGAAGCCAAGCAATCTACGTGCACCTATGGCAATAGTTGAGGCTCTGCTTACGCATTCAAAGGAGTCGAAAGCTGCACGGTTGGAGAATTTGGAGATATCCTGGGCATGTTTGAGCCCAGTGAGAAATTCCTGCCTTTTATCTTCAGATATAAAAGGACTTAGAGTCTGCAAATGGTCAGTGACTTCTTTTAAGAACATTCCCATGTAAAGACTATAGGAATTAATTCATGCAGCAAGCATGGAAGCTTGGAAGACTCTTCTTCCAAAAGCATCCAGGGTTCTACATTCACGTCCTGGAGGATTAGAGGCATGTCTTTTGGCACTTCTAATCTTTCTCATTACAGACTCAACCACAATAGAGTGGTGAGGAAGTTGAGTTTTATGGAAACCAGGACAAGGAGGGACACGATACATGGTATCCAACCTGCGAGAATGAGGAGAGCTGGTTAGAGGTGCTTCCCACATCCTCAACATGAGATCATGCAGAATCTCATGAATAGGTAAGGTAGCTGCCTCTTTAGGAGTTTTAGGATATTGTAAAATATCTAACTCCTTGGCTCTGGGCTCTGATTCAGGAGCCACTGTAATAGAGAGACCCCGAGCCACCTCTCTGATAAAGTTTTGAAAAGACAAATCCTCTGGAGGAGACATCCTTCATTTAGGAGAGGACTCCTCCTGTGGAAGAAGCATCACTGCATCGACCGACTCTTCAGAATCCTCAGAGTCCTCAGAGGAATCGAAGTATCGTCTGTCCGGATGCTCTTGCAAAGCCCGATACCTGTGCCAACCGGGATCGGTATCGGGGAATCACCGGTACCGGTACCGGAGGGCTTTAGAGGACAGAGTACCGGCATAGCGGACACCGATGCCGATGTCGATGCCACCGGTACCGGGATCGGTGCCAATGGCGATGCTAGATCCGGTACCGGCAGAGTAGTCTGTTGCGGTACCATGGGCGTCGATGCCACAATGAAAGCCACCAGACTGCGTTCGATGGACAGAATCCTCTGATCCATCGACGCCGCCAATGCCTGGAAGTCGGTACCGGTGGAAGCCACCGGTACCCCAGAGCATGGCACCAGGGGATCTGTCGAGGCCACGCCATCGAGATCATCCTGGAACCCCGATGATGATGCTTTAGAGGCCGAAGCCTCCCGCTGGGGTAATTTTGCCGGTGCAGAATCCTCGAGGGCAAGGCCAGAGGCATCTCGATGCTTAGAAGGAGATCTACCCTTCGAGGACCGGCTGGACATGTTTAGTTACCTGAGATCCATATGAGGAAGAAGCAGCCCTGGAAGACGTCGATGCCACTGAAGCCGCATCAGAGGGAAACAGGGTACTGAGCTTGGCAGCTCGGTTCTGCCAACCTCTTTTAGACATCATGGAACAGGACACACAATCTGATATGGAATAGTCAGGACCTAAACATTTTAGACACCATTCATGGGTGTCGGTGACAGAAATAGTACCGCCACATTTTGTGCACTTTTTAAAACCTGAGGCAGGCTTCTCCATAATTAAGGAAAAAAGGTTTTGGGCCTAAGGCCCAAAACTGAAATGCACCTGAAGAAAAAGAACGGTAAAAAGGTTTTTGGGGGTTTTTTTACAAGAAGAAAAGAACAAGGACCGGCGGTACCGGTACAGCGTTGAAGAAGGTAGACGCGACAGAAAAGAAATAAAGAAAAAAAAATAAGGAAATTCTTCTGCGGTGACAGGAACACGACCTGCTGGCTCCGCGGAAAAAGAAGAACTGAGGAGAGACAGTTGGGAAAGGCAGGAAGGCAGCAAGCAGGCGCTGTGGGATGCTCCCAAAAGCTTTCTGATTGGACGCTGGGGAGCGTTCCCGCGCAGGCTCCGTCGGTACCAACGTACCCATATGTGAAGACTCATTCCTTCTTGTTCCTGGAGATAAGGACTTTTTACCCGAGCCCTTCCATCAGGGAGAGCAGCGGTCTTTTTAGAGAGCCTGGTCCTAGTCATGAACATCGGCCTTCAGCTCGGCAGCCTTGTTGGTCATGGGTTTGCCAAAGATGTTCTCTCCTTGCTAGGGGACATCGACCAATTTATCCTTAACCCAATGCTCAAGGTTGGATGACTGAAGCCAGGCTTGGCAGCGTGCACCGATGCTAGCCGCAGCTACTTGGGCCGCCGACTTGAACCTGTCATAGTCCGTTCAAGACATGAATTTGGAGCACTCATGGACTGCCATGACCAGGTTCTTGAACCGCTGCAAGGGTTCCTCGGAGAGACCAGTTGAGAACCCGGTGAGTTCCTTTGCCAGGTATCTCAGGTACATGCCCATGTATAGCTGGTAGGCCTGGATTTGGCCATTGAGCATTGAGCTCTGGTAGCACTTTCTGCCGAGGGCGTCCAAGGTGCGGGCCTCACTGCAGTGGGGCACCAAGGAGTGTCTCTTTTGGCTTTTCAGTCAACACATGGCCAGCTCCACCACCATAGACTTATGCGGCAGCTGTGATTTTTGTAAGTCCGGGCTCCGGCATACTCGATGCATCGAGTCGAGCCGTTTGCTCACCACCGGCATTGAAGCCGGTGTCTCCCACATTCAAAGCATCAGCTGTTCCAGGATGGGAGGGATGGGCCCCGTGAGTGATTCCCGTGGACGGCCTCGTACTAGAGGATTTCCAACTCATCCGCCCGACAGTCCTCCTCCGACTCGGTCGGGAATGCCAGGGCCTTAGACATATCCTTGATGAAATCAAGGAAGCCCATGTCCTTGGACGGGGACCGCTGTCGAGACTCTGAGATGGGAGAGTCAGAAGGAACGTTGCGGTGGCGACGGGTAATGGGGGACTCCTCGCCCTCCGTCTCCCGCTCGGAATAGTCCGTCAAGAACTTGTAGGAGGGCTGCTTCACAGGCCTCAAGGCTCTTGATGCCGTGGTCGGTGCCCGACAAACTTGCCGGGGATGGCCGCAGTCCAGTCAAGTGGGCCTCAGATCGTGACCTAGGCTGAGGATTGGCTCGAGACAGAAGGATCTCTAGGATCGGCTCGGCCTCCAGGGATGTCTTGGACATCGAGGGCCTAGTGGTCGGGGTGGATAAACCGGTCATACCAGACAACAGAGCCCACTGCTGGTCTATGAAGGCGGACAAACTGTGCTCCAGGGCCACCATTCTGGACTCCAGACCAGAAGGCTCCACAGACTTTGGCGCGGACACCAAGGGACTCGGGCCCGACGCCGGCTCCCCCAAAGGATGGTTTCTTGGGACCGAGGCCAGTCCACAGTTGGATCCTTCCGGGGGGACCTTCGCAGGCTGCTCCTTCTCCGACATCTCAGACTAACGTCTCAGACTGCGGGACCGGGGAGCACCCGGCCGGTTGGAACCGTCCAAAGACGCTGCCTTCGAGGGTTTCTTCTTCTTCCTGTGTTTCGTCGAGGAAGACCCACTTTCTGAGGACCCACGACGAGGCTTGGCTTCTGAGGGCTCCGTCCGAGATTTCGGGGCCTCAAACGAGTCCCTGGCCTTCGGAGGCACCGGGGAATCGGGAAAAACTTATCGTGCTGCTGCTGGTGGCTCTTGAGGGCCTTGCTGGACATCCTCTTGCAGAGACTGCAGACTGCCAAGTCGTGGTCTGGCCCAAGGCAGCAGAGACAGCAGTTGTGTGTGTCAGTCAAAGACATGATTTTAGAGCACCGAACACATTTCTTAAAGCCATTGGTACAACAGGAAGGCAGTACTCACGTAAGTAGCACAAACACAGTCCAAGACGTGAGATATGTGGAAGACAGTTTATTGAAACTCACTGAACCTATGGCAACCCGACACAGGCCGTGTTTCGTAACCTTCGTCAGGGGTTGATTAGGCCAAATACTATAAACATAAAAACATAAATATTAAATAACAACATATTAAAAAAAGGTAAAAGAACAGATAGAAACATAATATATATAAAATATATATAAATTAATTGATAAAACAATCTAAATTCCATATTAAAAAAAGATAAAACATAAAAAGTATGTGATGGAACACTAAGTAACTAACAAGCACATTATAATAATATTATAAGAGACATTATAATCCAAAGTATACAAATAACATCAATAAAAACATCATGTGTGTGTGACAAGCAAGGGACCAACTCACATAGATCCTTCCAATTAATAACTATTGAAGGGCAAACTTGACTACAGACTTCAGAATGGTTATGCACATAAAATATATTATAAATAAATAAAACAAATTAAAATCAAAGAAATACTATTCTGGAGCAAGGGAAGTTAAAGAGAAAGCAGCAGGAGCGAACAGGGTATTCTTTCAATGAAAAAAATACCTTATTTCTGTAGACTCAAGGAGCATACGATCCAAGAGAACAGTGATGTTATCACTGAAATAAACAAACAGATCAATAAATAACTCTGTAAACTATCACTATACTGACATATATGGGCAATCACAATTACTACTCTAAAACCGGTGATAATAAAGTAAATAACTAAAATCATCTTTGGCATGGGAACCTAGATTAAAGGAAAGTAGATAATACATATATCAATTATGTTAAAAGTAATAAATAGTTATTGTTATAATATTGGACAATACTCAAGTATGAGGTGTCAATTTCATTCGAAACCATGTTATTAATAGCGATAAAAGTGTTAAATAGATGTAAAAATCAGAGGATAAACTACAAATTTTAAAACCAGTTATGAAACGTGGGACTAACTTTCATTAAGAATGAAATGTCGGTCATAAAACCAACCTTTTAAAAGATGTGTTAAAATATTTAAAATCTCGCAGACCAAAACCCCGGAGGAATGGGCCAATGGTAAAAAAGTGAACATAGGTTAGCAATGACAAATGATCTACTTGCAATAATATCTAATAACTCGGCTGTATTGTGAAAAAGGACCAAATTAAAAAAAGAAGAAAAAGAAAAGAAAAAAGGAGGGGGAAAAATACTTATCAAACCTTCCTCGGCAGTTTTTTTTATTTTAATTACATCGCGTGTGTACACATTGCACAACCGCGAGGAGGAAAAAATAAAAGAAATACACACACAGTATTAGAAACACACTGATGAATTAAAAAATGGTAATGTCAAATGAGGAAATCCTCTCTCTCCGAATGAATTCCTTTGCAGGAAAAATTCAAAACCAATTCGGCAAACCGCTCTCATTAGCAGTCATTGAGGCTTCGCGGCGTCAATATAGTCGCGTCCTAAAAATGCCCGAGAGCGGGACAGGGGGCGTATCAAAACAAAAGACGAAGTGCAAAGTAATTGGTAAATCTAAAGGATTAATCTTAAAAATTAAGACCAAAGATAACATCGGAAGGCACCTTAATAAGAATCAAATTCTAAACAGTGGAAAAGGTACCTTTCCTTGCAGAATCTGATGTATTATCTGTATAAAATTACAGCCACGAAGATAAGAAGAGCAAAGAAAGGGGGGGGGGGGAAGGGGGGGAAAAGGAGAGATGATATATAAAAACATAATGGTTAAAAAATACGAGTATTGGTACCATTTGAGGAGATCCTCTCTCTCCTCTAATGCAGCTTCCTCGCAGAAAATCTTTCAATACTGAAAAACGACAAGCGGCACACTTTGACAGTCTGTAGAGCTTTACAACGCCAGCACATGCGCACTTAATAACCTCCTAGAGGCAGGAAACAAAAGGGGCGTGTCTAACAAATGCGGAGCATCCAAGAAGTGACAATTAATAAAAAATAACATAAACCATATTATAAAACTCACTCTGAAAAAACAAAACCGCACTGTCATAGCTGGAAACTTTCAGCCTATTCAAAACGTGCAGCAGTTATGAAAATCTCAAAAAAGACAAAAAACAGGAGAGAACCCATCTGCTAGAACAGTCTTGATATCTGTCGTTCTTCATATGAAAATATGATATATAGATGTATATTTGAGAGACAGTACTCTCTCCTTTAATACAACTCTTTGAAAAGAAAGAAAGAAAAAGGAAGAAAAAAAGAAAAAAGAAGAAAAAGGAAGGAGAAAGAGAGAAGGGGGAAGGAGGGAGGGGGAGGGGGAAGGAGTGAGAAGGGAAGGGGGGGGAGGAAGGGATACTGCAGCACCACTGGCACCAGGCACGAAAAAGGATCAAACGACAAGATCTTTTACAAGATAAGTTGTTCCTGCTTACTGCATTCGTTTATGGCCTATTTTGATTGATACCAGAAACAGATAGTTATCGGGTCATTGAATGCAATTTGTAAGAGGGATATATTAAGAAATAAGAGTTAACAACAAGATCTTTTATAAGAACTGTGAGAAAATACATATGAACTGTGGTCGTTGATGCAAGAGAGGTACCACGGGGAGTCAATCCCGTAAATTGTACCGATATAAGTCTGAGACCCGGTTCAAAAAACTAAAAAGATGAAGTATGATGAAGTGTTGTGAAAATTACACTATTGGTTGAGTTAACAGCCTTGAGTAGCTTGGAGGAGTAGTCAGTATTTTTTGCAACAGTCTTATGACATAGCTAAAAGACAGTAAAAACACAAAATGAACCATATGACTGCAACTCCAAGAGGAGGAGGGAGGGGCGTGATGACTGATTCCTGCTGCTCCTGGAAAACACCTGTTACATGTGAGTAACTACTCTTTCTCCAGGACCAAGTAGGAAAATCAGTCCTCACATAAGGGACTCCCCAGCTTCAGGCTACCGGAAACCCAAGCTGAAAAATAAGCTCCCTCTAGAGCATCAGCATCGGTGAAAGAATCCTTTCTGAGAACGCCCCCGTACGGTAGCCCAACACAAGGGCTGGAGGGTAGGAGTTGCCTAAACCTCAAAGAGATTACGGAGTACCGACTGTCCGAAAGCACTGTCCCTACGGGACTCCCTCTCGAGGCAGTAGTGGGCCGCAAAAGTCTGGCTTGAAGACCAAGTAGCGGCCCGGCAGATGTCTGCCATCGGAATAGAGAGGAGGTGGGCTACTGACGCGGCCTTTGCCCTGACACAGTGGGCCGTGACTCGACCCTGCAAGGAGAGGCCGGCTGCTCTGTACGCCCAGGCAATACAATCCACTACCCAAAGGGACAACATACACTTGGAGACAGGCAACCCAAATTTATTAGGGTCAAAAGATATGAAGAGCTGAGGAGCCCTTCGATGGCCCTGCGTACGGTCTATGTAAAAGGACAACGCCCTTCTACAGTCCAGGGTATGCAGGACTGTTTCAGCACGGTTGGCATGCAGCCTGGTGAAGAATGCTGGAAGAACCACCTCCTGATTGAGGTGGAAGGAGGAGACAACCTTCGAAACGAATTTAGGGTGAGTCCGTAAGACCACCCTGTTCTTATAGAACTGTGTGTACGGTCTATCAGAAACCAGAGCTTGTAGTTCACTCAAACGCCTTGCCGAAGTAAGAGCCACTAAGAATAACACCTTCCAGGAAAGGAAGCGTAAGTGACAGGTAGCCATCAGCTCAAACAGTGGGCAAGTAAGTTGGTGCAAGACCACATTCAAATCCCACTTAGTGGCTGGTGGACGGATCGGAGGCTTGAGCAAAAGCAGGCCTCTGAGGAAGCGGGACACCAAGGGGTGGCCCGACAGAGATTGGCCCTCTACCTGTGAGTGGTTTGCCGATAGAGCACTGAGGTGGACCAGAACAGAGTTGGATTTAAGGCCTAAGTCCGACAGGTGAAGCAGATACTGCAGCACCACTGGCACCAGGCACGAAAAAGGATCTTCCTGGCGCTGAGCACACCAGGTGGAGAACCTACGCCACTTGAGGGCATAAGATCTCCGGGTCGATTGCCTCCTAGAGACCAAAACCACCTCTTCCACTTCCTTAGGAAGAGGTAAGGGGGCTAGAACTACCCTTTCAGCAGCCAGGCCATCAGATTGAGGGACTTGAGGTTGGGGTGCAGGAGAGATCCGTGATCCTGAGATAGGAGATCGGGCTGCACCCCCAGAGGGAGTGGAGTGTCCACTGCCAACTGCAGAAGGAGTGGAAACCATGGTTGCCTCAGCTATCCGGGGGGCTACCAGAATCACCGAGGCCTTGTCCTGAAGGACCTTGAACAAGGTTCGGGCCACTAGAGGCGTGGGAGGAAACGCATACAGTAGGCCCGTAGACCAAGAGATTAGAAACGCATCTGCTGCTATTCACAGAGGATGTGGTTTGTGATAAGGAAGCTTATCATAGCTCAGGAAGGAGCTATAGTAAAGGTGAAGTGACTCTGAACAAGCAACCTGTCAGTTCTGGTAGAAATAAGAAAACAGAATTTTCCCATAAAAGACTACCAGTCCCAGAATGCACCAGGTTTCCAACAGCCATTAGAGGAGCTGAAGTGGGGAAACGTGTGTTCAATCAGGAGGGCTATGAGGTAATCCCTAAGCACTCATCTCAAAGGGCAGGGCCTGATTCAGCACAGCTGCGCTGTGCTAAGGTGGAGCACTCATCAAAGCAGAATAAAGGTAGAGTTTATTCTATAGAGAATTATCCTCAGAATCCTCATCCTCAGAATTATCCTCAGTTTCATCTGGAGGATCATCAGGAACAGAAGCCAAACCGGACGGACAGAGAGGGCAAGAACCCCTTTGGAAGAAAGAGGAGAAAAGCCTTTGGGAGATCTAGAGGAGTCCAGAGCAGTACGTATACTGGAAGGCATTCCAAGGGCCAGCATACACCATTGGACTGGGGAAAGCCAGAGGAACGGTGCTGCAGGGCTAGGAATCTCCAGACGGTACCTGTGAGGGAGACGGCTGCACGTGGAAGGGACCCTAGGACCTGTGCCAGAAGGTATGTGAAGAGAGATCCAGTGTCCAGGGATCTGGATTGGAAGGCTGGACATAAGAACTGGACTACATACTGGCCAGGCTATTTAGAGAGGAACTCTAACAGCAATGGAAGCTCAGGTATGAACACTGATCTATGCCCTAGTTATAACCTTGAGAGACAGCAGGGAAACAAGTATTCTCCTGAGAGTGCTACATTGAGAAATTCCTCTGTGCCAATCCATGATATTGAACCCATGATTGTTGAAGAAGAAGGAGCGGTCTTAGATACAGGCTGTGTTTATATGGATTGCTCTCTGTCTAAACTCCTTTGGTAATTTTCTGTTACAAAGTACAGCAACCATCACAAAGAAATACAAACTTGTTCTTTAATCTACTCAGAAAAGCTCCTGAAGTAGGATTTGACCCACGCAGTAGAAAGCAAGCCAGCTAAGGGGTTTCAGCTGGGTAACTGCTAGCAATTGAGCCTTACCTAATTGCTTGTGAGCTCTGAGAGAATCACTTCTGAATCTATGTGGGAAGATATAAGAAGTTAACCTGAAAAGAACAGTTTTTCCCTTCTTTGTGGATCTTGTTTGTTGTTTGATACACTGCTAAGAGAATATTAGCTAAAGCCTACAGAAGATGAAATTAGACCTTACCTGCTAATTGTCTTTCCTTGAGCTTTCTCCGGGCCAGTCCAGGGAAAGGTAGGGTTGTCAATCCCCCATAGCAACTGAGGACTGAAGACTTCAAATTTTTCCTGAGATGTGAAGCCACTCCCCCTGAGGGTAATCCAGCAGTCTACTTCTGACAAAGCAACTAAAACGAAAAAACTGACACACAGCAGATTAACCCTTGAAAACTGAACATATTCTATAGTCCGTCAAAATTCGGAAGCTAAGAAATGTGATTCTCTTTACTGTTATTTTTATTTATTTTTTTTAAATATATACAAATTCAAATATATACCAACATACAGAATAGAGGAGCACTGAGTGAACCTGCAAAGCCCCAAATCGTTCCCCCACAGATGAACATGCAGAAAAGGTGGAATTCTTATGGTTATGCAAAAACAAACCGCTCAGAAAAGCGAATGGGGTGGGACCCTGGACTGGCCCGGAGAAAGCTCAAGGAAAGACAATTAGCAGGTAAGGTCTAATTTCATCTTCCTTATCGCTTCTCCGGGCCAGTCCAGGGAAAGGTAGGGCAGTACCAAAGCAGTACCTAAATCCGGGAGGGACCCACCAGACCTGCGATAAGAGCCGAGGCCCCCACTTTCGCATCGTCTCTGGCGTGAACATCCAACCGGTAATGTTTCGTAAAAGTATGCAAAGAGGACCACGTCGCCGCTCTGCAGATATCCACTCGAGGGACAAAGGCATACTCTGCCCAGGAAGTCACCAGAGCTCGAGTAGAATGAGCCCGCAAACCATCCGGCAACGATATATGTTGAGCAGCGTAAGCTGCAGTAATAGCGCTGCGAACCCAACGAGCAATGGTGGACTTAGACGCCGCCTGACCCTTGCGAGGACCCGCACACTGTACAAAGAGCCTGTCCGTTTTACGAAAGGGTTCCGATACCCTAAGGTACGTCTTCAAGACTCGCTCCAGATCCAAAGACTTAAGTGCCCGGTCCATAGGAGAATTGGACAAATTAGAAAAAACTGGCAATGCCACAGATTGGTTAATATGAAAAACCGAAAGGACTTTTGGCAAAAAAGAAGGAACCGTCCGTAGCAAAACTCGCTCGGGAAGAAATTGAAGATAAGGTTCTCGGCAAGACAAGGCCTGCAAATCCGAAATACGCCGTGCCGAACACAACGCTACAAGAAAGGCCGTTTTCCAGGAACACTCCCGGAGATTTCGAGAGCATAGGGAAGATAAAGGAGACCGGGAAAATGCTTCCAACACGATATTCAAATCCCAAGGAGGTACAACGGACCGCAATGGAGGGCGGAGAATCTTTGCCGCTCGTAGAAAGCGACGTATATCGAGATGTGCCGAAAGACGGCGTCGCTGCACCGATCCCCGAAAACTAGCGAGCGCCGCTATATGTACCTTAAGGGTACTAAGCGCCAACCCTTTGTCCAAGCCATGCTGAAGAAAGAGAAGCAGCTGAGGTAAGGTAGAAGACATGGGATTAACATTGCGCTGACTACACCAAGTCTCAAAAAGACGCAAGATGCGCACATAGGCCAAAGAAGTCCCCGACCGCTTAGACTGAAGTAAAGTGTCTACTACGGAACTTGCATAGCCCTTGCGTTCTAAGCGAGCCCTTTCAAGAGCCAAGCCGTAAGCAAGAAGCGATCCACTCAAGGCATGAGAATCGGCCCCTGATGTAACAGATTGACGTGGACTGGAAGAGGCCAGGGCTGAGCTACTAGGAGTTGAAGCAGATCGGCATACCAAGGACGACGAGGCCAATCCGGAGCGATGAGAATCACTCTTCCCCGGTGCTGTGATATGCGCTGAATAACTCGACTCAACATAGGCCAAGGCGGGAAAACGTACAGGAGAGAGTCTTGAGGCCAGGGCTGCACTAGAGCATCTAGACCTTCGGACATGTGTTCCCTGCGCCTGCTGAAGAAACGGTTGGCCTTGGCATTTGCGCAGGTTGCCATAAGATCCATGATCGGTTGTCCCCAACGCAAGGTCAGATCGTGATAAACCGCCGCGTTCAATTCCCATTCCCCAGGGTCGAGAAGATTGCGGCTGAGATAATCGGCCTGCACATTCTCTTTGCCAGCTACATGTGCCGCTGAAATCGCCAGAAGATTGTCCTCCGCCCAAGTCATCAAATCCTGACATTCGGAGAGAAGAGAAGGAATCTTGGTTCCCCCTTGCCGATTGATGTATGCGACCGTCACGGCATTGTCGGAGAAAATCTTGACTGCCGTGCCCTTGAGAAATGGTGCGAAGTGCAGAAGAGCAAGATGCGCCGCGCGGAGTTCCAGTCGGTTGATGGACCACGAAGCTACCTCTGTTGACCAAGAACCTTGAGTCATGTGAGTCTGACAATGAGCTCCCCAGCCGGAGAGACTGGCGTCCGTGGTGACTAACACCCACGCTGGCTCCTGTAAGGGAACACCCGCTGCAAGATGATCCCGCACTAACCACCAGTCGAGACTGCGCCTCACCATGTCGGAACAGGGCAGGCGCTGCGAGAGTGGGTGGAGCTGAGGCGACCAACGGGAAAGCAAGGCTTGTTGCAAAGGCCGCATGTGAACCTTGGCCCACGGAACGAGATCGAGCGCTGCCACCATGGACCCTAAAAGCTGTAAATAGGTCCACGCCGACAGAGCCGTGAGCCGTAGAAAAACCTGCAGTTGGTGCAGAAGCTTCTCGACCCGAACCTCGGGCAAGGAGACCTTCCCGCGCTCAGTGTCGAAGACCGCCCTGAGATAAGTTAGCTGTTGCGTTGGCTCTAGGCGACTCTTGGCCCGATTGATTACCCAACCGAGCTGTTCGAGAAGCTGCACCACCCGCACGGTGGCTTTCAGCGCCGCCGAGCGAGACTCGGCCCTGATCAACCAATCATCGAGATAAGGATGCACTCGGATACCTTCTTTCCGTAGTGCCGCTGCAACAACTACCATTAACTTCGTGAACGTCCGCGGAGCCGTAGCGAGACCGAAGGGCAGCGCTCGAAACTGGAAATGTCCCGTCGGAAGTGCAAAACGCAGATCTTTCTGATGAGATAGTCTGATTGGCATATGAAGGTAGGCTTCCGTGAGATCGATGGAGCAGAGAAATTCTTGCGGACGTACTGCTCGAATTACTGTCCGTAGTGTCTCCATGCGAAAGTGAGGCACCCGTTAAGGTACGGTTTACTCCTTTGAGATCTAGCACGGGACGAAAAGAACCTTCCTTTTTGGGGACCACAAAATAGATCGAGTATCGACCGCAACCGTATTGGTCTAGAGGCACGGGAACGATCGCCCGGAGTTGCAGAAGGCGAGAGAGGGTGTCCGCAATAGCCTGTCTCTTGAGACCGGCCGGATAGGGAGACATGACAAAAGCCGGTTCCAAGGGACAGGCGAAGTCGAGAGCATATCCCTTTTGTATTATCTCCAACACCCATTTGTCGGACGTGACGGTGGTCCAGGCAGTCAAAAAACTCTGTAAGCGTCCGCCCACAGGAACTAAGGCCTGGACCAGCCGACCTTCATTGTGGTTTCTTAACAGACGGCTGGGAGGCACCAAAGTAGGACCTGGCAAAACCTCTGGCACCCCGAAAGGAATGTCCCCGAAAACTAGAACGACCCCTGGAATAGGGAGCAAAGCACGCCCCCCGGAAGCTACGGGATTCGCGACCAGAGCCGCGATAACCCGGCGCACCTCTCGCCGGCTAAGGCCTAACCTCAGGCAACCGACCCCCTTTGGAGTCGCCCAAATCCTTCACAATCTTTTCCAACGCCTCGCCGAAAGCAATTTCCCTTTATAAGGCAACTTACTGAGACACATTTTTGCGCAACCAAAAAAAACGCCGCGCCGCCACTAGCGAGGCCATAGTTTTAGCCGCAATACGCAGCAAATCATAAAAGGCATCCGCCATATAAGCCGCAGCGGACTCCAATTTAGCCGAATCCGCAGGTTCCGAAGAAGACTCCCCAGAAGAGTCTCCCTGCAACCATCTAATGGACACCCGAGACACATACGATCCACAAACAGCAGCTTGCAGAGCCAAAGCCGAAGAATCAAAAGCCTGCTTGAGAAGAATTTCTAATTTCCTATCCTGTAGATCCTTAAGAGCTGCCGCCCCCTCCACAGGAATGGTAGTCTTCTTCGTCACAGCCGATATAATGGCATCAACCTTTGGCATGCGCAAGAACTCCTTTTCGTCTTGCGGAAGGGGATACAAGCGCACTAAAGCGCGGCTGCCACGCAATGTAGCTTCAGGACATTCCCATTCAGATTCAATCATCTGCTTGATTATTCTGTGGATGGGAAAACAGCATTGCTCAGCCTTAAAGCCTTGCAGCAAAGGATCCTCCAAAGGTTCCTGAGAGGCAGAGGGAAGAATCAAATGTAATGCCGCCAAAGATTGCGAAATAAGAGCTGAAAGCTCTTCTTTTCGGAAGACCCTAAAAATATTGGGATCTTCCCCGGGAGCAATCTCCCCTTCTTCCAAGTCCTCTGCCTCCAGATCCAAACCTGGGTCAGCCAATACCTGAGAGCCCTCTGGACCTAGAAGAACCGAGGGCAGAGACAAAAAGGGATCCGCAGGTCCCTTAACCCCACATTGGCAGCCTGAGAAGACCCCTCACCAGGATCTTCTGGCAATTGTTCATTAACAGAAATAGGCTCAGCACGCAGACCCTCTGAAATAAGGTCAGGCTGAGAAGAGCGAAGTAAAAAGGCCTTGTGCATCGCCAAGATAAACTCTGGCGAAAAAAAGGAGTCCATGCTCTCCTGCGCTGCACAAGCTGATGGCAAAGGCTGTTTGAGAGAAATGTTGTCCTTAGAAGACTTAGTGCGCTTTTTATGCGGCCGGGACTGCTCTGCCGAAGAATTGACTGAGGGCGCTAAAATGGCCGCCTTTCCCGTGGGCAAAGATGGCTCATCTACTTTTGGTGTCGGCTTGTCTGCCATAAGGAAAAACGTGCCTCTGCGAGAAAAAAAGGAAGCGGACCACCGCGAACGGCTCGGAAGGAAAAAACCCCCGACGGAGAAAAAGCAAACCGGAACTAGAGCCGAGCGCTATGACGCGATGGCGCCAGAGAGAAAATAAAAGTCACACAAAGACTCACCGAAATCACCAAGAGAGGACGCAGTGAAGCTGGAAATAGTCCCGCTGCTAGCGGGACTTCACAGACCGGTAAGGAGTAATGCAGAGGATAGACCCGGGGCCCCCAGGCTTACTCTGATGCGATAGACAGAGACGGTGAAAGAGGCAGGCTCTACCTCACACCGTTCAGTATTGCAGTCTGTCTGTCTCAAATTTCTTTAAAGTCACAGCGCCCCCAAAAAGTAACTGGACTATAGAAATAATCAGCCCTGCTAGAGCCAGATTACTATACTTAAAAAACAAGAAAGAAAGGAAGCAAAAATTTGTCAATGAGGGAGAAAGAGGGATTCGATCCTCCTTAGCTGCTGAGGACTGATAGACTGCTGGATTACCCTCAGGGGGAGTGGCTTCACCTCTCAGGAAAAATTTGAAGTCTTCAGTCCTCAGTTGCTATGGGGGATTGACAACCCTACCTTTCCCTGGACTGGCCCGGAGAAGCGATAAGGAAAAGACCAGTTTGTTACCAACCAGGTCTTTATTCTTTTGCTTTGATTGCCTGACAAGTTCAAATGTTGTTTTCCTGATTTTGTTTTTCCAAGTTTAACACTGAAAGCAAGTATCCTGTTTTATGTGCCACCAAGCATATCTGTGTTGGGAGAAATAACCCCTTAAATAAATATCTTATTGGCTTTACACTCAAGCACAACTAATTATTGTGAGCAGCTGTGTCTGGTGTGAATGGACTGCATTTCCCACAATCCCTTGCAAATCATATTGATATATGCACTTGCCAAGACTGTGAACATTCTCACCCAGGCAGCCGTCTGACAGGTTGCCTGGAACAGAACCTGGGTAGCTGACGGTTCAGTGGACTCGCAAAGAGATCGATGGTTGGAAGACCCCATCTTAGAAAGATTCCTTGGACCACGAGAAGATTCAAATACCATTCGTGAGGCTGTAGAATCCTGCTCAATCTGTCTGCCAGGGAATTTTCCTGGCCAGGCAGATAAACTGCCTTGAGAAACATGTTGTGTTTGATTGCCAAGGAGCACAGGGCCTGTGCCTCCTGACACAGAAGTTTGGGGCCTGTGCCCCCTTGCTTGTTCACGTAGAACATTGCCACTTGATTGTCTGTCTAAACTAAGACAGACTGGTGAGAGAGGACATGACAGAAAGTTTGTAGAGCTAAGCGGATAGCTCACAACTCCAACAGATTGATCTGCTGTGTGGACTCCCAAGGAGACCAGAGGCCCTGAGTGCAAGCTCCCTGGCAATGGGCACCCCAGCCCTAGAGGGAGGCATCGGTTGTCAGCACCTGTGTGTGTAGAGGTGCCTGAAAAGGCACCCCTTAGACCAGATTCGGGAGATGCAGCCACCACCGTAAGGAGGCTGCCAGCAGTTTTGATACCCTTATCTTGTCTTTCAAGTCGCCTGTGGCTTGCACCCACTGAGCTCTGAGGCACCACTGAGCAGGTCGCATGTGCAGACGGGCATTCAGAGTTACATGGACCGTGGATGCCATGTGACCCAAGAGCCTCAGGAAGTTTCTGGCGGAGACCAGAGAACCGCTGTGGAACTGTTTGGCCAAAGCCATCAGTCCGTGGGCACTGTTCTCGGACAAATAAGTCTTCGCCTCGAGGATATCCAATCTTGCCCCTATGAACTCCATGTCCTGTGAGGGGAGCAAAGTGGAATTTGCGAAGTTTATTACGAAGCCTAGATGCTGGAGAAGAGAAGGTGCGAAGAGTAGCCTGTCTGGCCTCTTGTGGAGACTGACCTCTGATGAGCTAGTTGTCCAGGTATGGAAAGACAAAGATGCCCTGGATTCTGAGATAGGCGCCACCACCGCCAGGCACTTGGTGAAAACCCTGGGGGCGGAGGAGAGGCCAAATGGAAGTACTCTGTATTGAAAATGACTTCCTCCCACTACAAATCTGAAATATTGTCTGTGGTCTGAATGAATGAGGATGGGAGTATAAGCATCCTTCAGGCCTAAGGAGCATAGCCAATCTCCCTGCTGGAGGTAGGGCAGCAGTATTCCACGGGTAAGCATCTTGAACTTTTCCCTCTCCAGGAACTTGTTGAGATTTCGCAAATCTAGGATAGGCCCGAGG
Source organism: Ichthyophis bannanicus (assembly GCA_033557465.1). Lineage (NCBI taxonomy): Eukaryota > Metazoa > Chordata > Amphibia > Gymnophiona > Ichthyophiidae > Ichthyophis > Ichthyophis bannanicus. The sequence continues at coordinate 463,479,411 of CM066033.1, read as the reverse complement.
CCTCCAGTCCTTTTTGGTACCAGAAAGTACCTGCAATAGAAGCCTCGCCCTATCAGGTGGTGGAGCACCGGTTCCACCGCCTGCTCCTGTAGAAGACTTGCCAACTCCTGAAGGAGGAGGTTCCTGTGCAGAGGGAGTCTTGGAGGCTTCCCCTGGAAAATAGGAGGAGGGTAACTGGTTGAAGTGGAGCAAATAGCCCTTTTGGACTATGCTCAATACCCAGGTATCCCCTGTTATGGCTGACCACCTGTGGGCGTTGTGATGAGGAGAGCGGCCAAGAACAGATGGAGATAGAAGAAAACCATGTTTCTGCCTTTAAAACAAGTGACAGACAAGCTGTGCACAGAGCTTGCAGAGCTGGAAAGAAAAATAATCCTGTCTCTGCTGAGGCTAAGCCACGCCCAGACTCTGAAGTGGGGGCAGGCTTAGATACTGATTGGAAAGGCCTGTGCGAAGGCAAGGGTGTGGCAGGGAAGAAACAGTTTTTAAAACCTCACTCTGACCAGAGAGGAAGAAAGGAAGGGAGAGTCACTTCCACAGGAGAAGGAGAGATCCTGGAGCAAGGGGATTCCAGTGGGAAGAGATATCCCAGAGCCCTGGGAGATCCTGGAGAGGAAAAAGGATTCCAGGAAGGCTTTCAGGAGAGATCTCATGAGAGAAGGAGTGGAGAAAGGCACAAGAAGTCTGACTTCCAGAAGCTGAAAGAGGTCAGTAGAAAAGGAAGCAGTGGGTGTCTGAGAAATGCTCCTAGAAGTGAAGCCAACAGATGTATAGCTGAACAGCTTACAGATGAACAGGAACAGTTTGCAACAGCTAGTGTACAAGAGCCAGACCTGAGCCCTACCACTGCCAGAAGGTGGGTGGAGATGCTTTAGAGTGGAAAAAGCCAAACCCCAGCAGTGAGCAGAGCAGCTGAGCTAAAAACACTAGAAACATTAGCACAAGTGTTCCCTGAGAGAAAGGCTTATTCTCCCAAAGTAACTGTGCCCAATCAGAAAGATTTGCTGTGGAGCCAGTTTCAGAAGTTCCTACAAGACAGAGAAGCTGAGGAAGCTTTTAAGACTGCAGAAGGCAATGAGCATTCTTTAGCCCAGGAGGAAATGCAGGTCAATTCTTATGTGCCAGAGTCTGACCTAGGAATCTCTCCAATGGATTGCTCATTCTGTTTAAAAGAAGATTGAGTCTTACTAAGCAGAGCTGAGAAAGAGTGAGAGGCTGTATTGTGCATAACTCTGTAACTGCTAATAGTCTTCTAAAGCCAAGGATGTGTTTTACCAAATAAGAATTTCTTCTAAAAGCAAAAAAGCTGTGTGTTACCAGAAGTTTGTTTAAAAGGGAAAACAACAGTTGTGCCAAGAAGAAAGTTTACCTTTTGTTTGAAAGAGATACAAGAAGCTGTGCTGAGTACTGTTTTGGTTAATGAAAAACAGCTGCTAAGGTTAGCAGGACTTTTGGTTTCCGTTTACCTCAGTTGCCAGTTATCTTCTGTTATCCTTTGTGTTGGAGAAGTATCCTAATGCCTTGTGTTTGAATTGTAATGCCTTGGAAATCCCCATAGAAAAATAAATATTCTTGTATGCCTTACCAACGGTCTCACACTACATTTTGTCCTTGCTCAAGAAAAGCCTAACTACAAGTCCCAGAATTCCACTGGGGACAGTCAGAAAAGCTTTATTTAAGGACATTACAAGGCAGCCCTATCCCTGTAAGCCCTAGGGCCCAGGCTAGGGTACCACAGCGTACAGTGTCAGCCGGCCTCCTGTGCTGAGAGGAGCCAGCTGAGGAGGAGAGGCTATGCAGTGGGAGTCAAAACCCCTCTCCCTGCTGTGCAGGAGCCAGAGCTAATGGCTTGGGGGTTTTCTGCCTATGGGGCCCATGTCCCTGCCCCTTGGCCTGCTGACCCTGATGGGGAGCTGTAGAGGCCTGAAACTGAGGGTAGGATTTGTAGGCAGTAGCCTTCCTCAGGTAAAAGGGCTTTTTCCCCGAGCCCTTCTTCTTCTGAGAAGGGGCAGAAGTTTTCCTGGACAGCCTTGTCCTGGTGAGAGTTTCAGACTCGGGTTCTGCAGCCTTTAAAGCCATGGGTTTGCCAAAAAGGTTCTCACCTCGGCAAGGGACATCGACCTGTACCCATGGCTCGAGGTCCGATGACTGTAGCCAGGCCTGACGGCATGCACCGATGCCGGCCGCTGCTACTCGGGCCGAAGCCTAGAAGCCATCATAGGCTGCTCGAGACAAACTTTGAGCACTCTCGAATCCCTGATGACAAAGCCTTAATCCTCTGCAAAGCTTCCTCGGAGAGGCCAGCTGAGAACCTAGCAATCTCCTTTGCCAGGTCTCGGAGGTACATGCCCATGTATAGCTGGTAAGTCTGGACACGGCAAGCCAGCATAGAGCCCTGGAAGCACTTTCTACCAAGGGCATCCAGGTTCCGGGCCTCCCGGCTGGGGGGCACTGAGGAGTGCATCTTCTGACTCTTCAGACGATGCATGGCCGATTCCACAACCATGAAATGGTACGGTAGCTGTGCCTTCTGGAACCCAGGGCTCTTACGGACTCGATAAATGGAATCGACCCGTTTCCTGAGAACCGGCGTCGAGGCCGGTGCCTCCCACATGCGGAAGAGCAGCCATTCCAGCATCGGAGGAACCAGTACAGTAAAGGCCTCCTTAGGCGGAGAGTCATACTGGAGGGCCTCGAGCTTCTCGGCTCGAGGCTCCTCCTCAGGATCCGCGGGGAAGGCCAAGGCTTTGGCCATGTCCCTCATGAAGTCCGAGAACTGGGTATCCTCCGGTGGGGACCGCCTCCAAGGCTCAGACTCCGGTGAGTCCGATGGGACGCACCGGGTCCGGAAAGTGTCTGGGTACTCCTCGTCCTCCGTCTCCCACTCGGACCCCTCCGAGGAGGAATCGAGTGGCTCCGGCCGGGCGGGCATCGATGCCATCCACCCAGACATCGACGACCTTGGCCCCGAGCGGGAGGCTGAGGGGAACCTTGGCCGAGGATCGACTCGAGACCGCATCGACTCGAGGATCGGCTTGGCCTCCGGAGTCGACTTGGACGTCAAGGTCCCGGTGGTCGGGGCAGATGCACCGGTCAAACCGGCAATCAGTACCCGCTGCTGCTCCATGAAGGCAGCCAAGCTGCTCTCCAAGGCCGTCAACCTGAGACTCAGCTCAGGAAACTCAGTAGCCCCCGACTCGGGCCCCGACGGCGTCGGGCCCGACGTCGGCTCCCCTGGAGAAGAGTCGAGGACAACAGCACTCACGTGCCTCGGGGACTCCGGCTCCACTCGAGGCAACTTGGCAGGCCTCTCCGACTCAGAGGACCCGGGACGGCGGTTGGGGCTATGCGACCTGGCCCTCGAGGGGCCGAGAGCGTCCACTGACACCGCCCGTGCGGGTTTCTTCTTTCTTCTGCGTTCCCTCGAAGGAGACGCCCTTTCAGAGGAGCCTCGATGGTGCTCAGGGTCGGACTCCCGAGATGTCGAGGCCTCTGATGAGGTCCAGGCCCGGCCGGATGCGGAGTCAGAAAAAAGTCTTTCACGCTGATGCTGACGGCTCCTCAGCGCCTTAGAGGACATTTTGCCGCACGGGACACAGACTACCGGGTCATAGTCGGGCCCGAGGCACCGGAGGCAGCAGTCATGTGTGTCGATGAGAGATATTTGCTTCTTACACCGATCACACTTCTTGAACCCGCTGGCAGCTATCGGGGGAAAAAAGACCCCTACAAGGTCAAAAGACCGTGCTGCCAGTGAAAAAGAGGAGAAAAATAAGCGGGAACGCTAGTCACGAAGGACAAAAACCGAAAAACTAGCTCCGGGCTCGATAACAGTGTACTGGGCACAGGCGGGAAGGGGAGCCGGCGTCGAACCGGGCAAAAAGCACGAATCCAACGCAGGAAAAATCAACTTTTTACCGGGTGACAACGACACACATCCATTGGGCTCCGCAGTAAAAAAGAAGACTGAGCAAGATGGCACCCTTGGGCGGGAAGGGAACTGCGCATGCGAGCTGCATTCCCAAAGGCTTTCTTTGAAAGATGGGGAAATGCTCCGCACGAGGGCTCCGTCGGCGCCGACGTCACCCATATGTGAGGACTGACTTCCTGCTTGGTCCTGGAGAACGTAGATTTGCCATCTAGGTAGCCATGGCTAGGGACAGCTCAAGGCAATCTGCTGCCTGAGGCGAGGGATGAGATGGTGCCCCAGGGGATCTTTCTCAAAACTCCAGTCAGGGACTGAACCAAATCAAAAAGTTGATTAGATAATGTGGAGCAAATGCAAGATGTTCGCACACCAAGGAACTAAAAGAAAGAGTGAGAACCACAGCAGTTTATAACTCCAAATTATAATTCATTTGCATTTTCTTGTTATAAACTGCGTTATGGTGCTTGCTTTTTCTTTTTGGACATATATTTTGCATTCACAGAACCCCCTCCTCAACAATGGGTGCAGAGCAGAGGTAGGACATTCACCCACAGAATTCAATATATTAAAAAAAAAAAAATCCGATTCTGGTCATCTCACCAACAACAAAGATTCTCCAGTATCAGGCATATTGGTAACTAATATAAAACCCTACTAAAGTCACTAAGATCTGCAAGGCAAAATCTGCCATGCCATGCCATACCATACCAGCATACACTTCCAAATGTCATACAATAACGGGCCTACCCAGAAAAAAGCAGCACTATAAACACTGTAATGGGCCCCAAAACATCCATACACCTTTTTGAAAAGCTGAACAAATCAAATTACTACAGTTCAGAACCCTACATACAAACTCCATGTTAACAGAACACCTGGCCTTGGTCACACACACCCAGAACACAAACCCTCACCAAGTACAGAATAAGTGACCACAACCTAAAGCAAAAATAAAAATATGTAGATACAAATTAAAATGAAACCCCAAGAAGCCAGACTACGTATGCAGTGCCACACCAGATAAGAGATGCAGTTCCACATACTGTGTGAAATATAGTACTACTACTAAATAGCACTTCCTTATCATCACTCCAGTCCAGTCCCTTTACTTCTGGGTTGCGCAACCCTTCCAGCAGCTTGGAGGCTGAGCCCAACCTTTTTGGGGATGTAGCGGTATAAATACCACTGGGACCACCCACCAACTCCAGTATTCTCAGCCTCCAAGCAGCTGGAGGGTTCTGTAAGCCTAGGGCTTACTGGAGTCTTCCTTTTATTTAAATCTTTTAAAATTTCCTTAAGTTACTTTTATTTCTTTTTACCTTATTTGCCTGTTGGTTTCTTTACGTTTAGTTTTTCTTCAGGTCCTGCACCTTTAATTCCTCCTGCCTGGTCTCTCCTCTCCCCCCCCCCCCCCCCCCCCCGGTCGGGCCAGGCATCGGAGGTGGTTTTTTGCATGCAGCCTCGAGGAGGACCTTTTCAGATCTCCTCTGCTGCGGATACGGCTGGCTCCTGCAATTTTTCATCGCAGAACTACCCTGCCTCGCGCCGAAGCCCTCCTGGTGGCTGAGCGCTTGAGGCAACGCCGGAAGTCTATTTTTACCACCGGACCCATCCCGGAGCAGAAGGACGCGGTGGCGAGCTCCGGGCTTCCCGATTACCGGCGGAGGAGCTGATTTAAGCAATTTTCATTTAGGTGACGGCTCCCAGCTCCGTGCTGCATCCGGGGTGGAGAACGGCCGGCCCAGAGGACAGACTCGCGGTCCCCCGTTCAGGCTCCACGTGGTGAGGCCTACCACGTGTGGAGCCAACAGGCAGTGATCGCTGAGTCGGGCCCAGCCAGCAACAGAAGCTGTAAACCGCAAGTACATTGTTTTAAGGAGTTTATTTATTTATTCCCTGCTCCTTCCTTAGGTTGCATTTAATTTTAATTTAAATTTTTATTTGGCTTTGTTTGATTTAGTTTGTTTTTTCTAGTTAATGGTAATGTGGATTTTTGCTTAACAAGAAAAAGGGGCTGTTAGTTTCCTTTTTCTGGGGAATTATTAACCCACTAGAGGAGAGAGCACACACACACACACACACAGTTAATATAAGAGCGTTCAACCTCTGTATCTGTGCTGTACAGTTATTGGTGCTTAGGCCCATTGCGTAAGCCTCGCAGTAGGAAGGGCTTCTGTAACTGTGATCAAGGGCATGGCGGCCAAGTCTCGGTGTCCTTCATGTGGCACACGCAGGGGCACTTCCTCGGAGGCAGGGGATGTGCTGCAGTGGCTGCCTCCGTGAAACAAGAAATTAACTTGGCCATGACACAGTCCTCTCAGGGGTCTGGAGACCCCTTAGAAGGGGAGGGGGGGTCACAGTTCCCTCCCTCTACGTCCTCGGATTTACCCACTCCTCCTCTGCCCCTTTCGCCCCTCCCTGCAGGTGAAGGGGGTGCCGGGGATTTTTTCTCCCCTGACTTCATCCTTTTACTTCACAAGGCCTATTGCTTGCGTAAGCAGGGCTTAGGGACAGGAGAGGCTGGCCCGTCGGCGGAAGACAAGTCAGCCAGACCCATGAGAGCAAGCAATCCGGAATCCGGCATGCCGCCTAAACGCCCCTGTCTGAGTTGTGAGGAGCCTCTCGCATCCCTCTCACAGGGTACCCCGGAGGAGGATAGCTCTGACAAGGACTTGGACGAGGAAGAGGAGGAGCTTGAAGAATGGGAGATCCCAGAAGAAGATCAATCCCGGATAATTAGTGTCTTTCGTCGGGAGGAGCTCCCGGCATTAATTAATGAGTCCCTGAAAGTCCTCAATGTGGCCTCAGACACGCCAGCAGAGGAGGAGGCGTTGGAGGATCCATTAATCCAGGCCATTAGGAGATCCCAGAAGGTTTTCCCAGTCCACAGGGTGGTGCGTCAGATGATCCAGGAAGAATGGGATCAACCAGAGTCTAGTTTAAGGGGAGTCCGGTCCATGACTCGCCTATACCCGCTTCCAGAGGCAGACAAAGAGCTGCTGAAGTCTCCCAGGGTGGATGCAGCGGTATCAGCAGTTACTAAGAAGACTACTATCCCAGTTGAGGGCAGCACGGCCTTAAGAGATTCTCAAGACAGAAAGTTGGATACCCTCCTGAAACAAGCCTTTGATGTAAGCGCTCTCGCCTTGCAGGCCTCCGTATCAGGAGCTTGGGTGGCAAGAGCCTGTTTAAGGTGGTCACAACAGCTTCAGGCAGCAGAGGGACCAGCAGGCGAGGCACAGGCCAGCTCTGCTAGGTTGGAATCCGGAGCAGCCTACTTGGCGGATAGTCAGTATGACCTCATCAGAAGCCTAGCCAAGAACATGGCCTCGGTGGTGGCGGCTAGGCGTTATTTGTGGCTACGGAATTGGGCAGCGGATGCCTCCTCGAAGGCACGCCTGAGTCGTCTTCCATTTAAGGGGAAGCTGTTATTTGGAGAAGATTTGGAGAAGTTGGTAAAGGACCTTGGCGAGTCTAAGGGAGGCAGGCTCCCTGAAGATAGACCGAAGCAAGGGCGCCCCCTAGCCCCAGTGCGTAACCAGCCCAGGGACCCCCGAAGGTTTCGCCCAGCCAGGTCAAACCCTTTTCCCAGGGGCCGTTTTCCCTCGAAGGGACAAGGTTTTAGGGGGTTTCGAGGAGCAGGTCGAGGTTTTGGGGCATCCTCCTCCTCTCCGGGGCCTAGAAAACAACAATGAGATGACTGGGGTCCAGGGGGAAGGACCGTCGGTGGGCGGATGCTTAAGGCGGTTTCTTCCCGCCTGGTCCCGGGTCACGTCCGATCAATGGGTCCTAGAGGTAATCAGAGAGGGCTATGCTCTCGAATTTGCAAAACAAATACATCCAGCCTTTGTTCAGTCTCCCTGCGGTTCTTCTACAAAGAGGGCGGCAGTAGAGACAACTCTCGCCCGCCTAATAGCGCTCGGGGCCGTAACCCCAGTACCACCAGACCAGTGCGGCTCTGGTCGGTACTCGATTTACTTCGTGGTACCAAAGAAGGAAGGGTCCTTTCGCCCGATCCTGGATCTAAAGCAGGTCAATCGCTGTCTCAGGGTTCCGCATTTCCGGATGGAGACCCTACGATCAGTCATAGCAGCCGTAAGGGGCGGGGAGTTCTTAACGTCCCTCGATCTGACAGAAGCCTACTTGCATATCCCGGTCAGGAAATCCCATCAACAATTCCTGAGATTCGCAGTGCCAAGGGGCCACTTTCAATTCCAGGCCTTACCCTTCGGCCTAGCTACGGCTCCAAGAACGTTCACCAAAGTGATGGTGGTAGTAGCGGCCTCCCTACGGAAAGAGGGAATACTAGTACACCCTTACCTGGACGATTGGCTGATCCGGGCAAAGTCAGAAGAGGAAAGTCGCTCGGCGACGACCAGAGTGATTCAGGTTCTAGAAGAGTTGGGGTGGGTCATCAATCGAGCAAAGAGCAGGATGACTCCCTCCCAGGAACTCGAGTACCTCGGAGCAAGGTTCGATACCAGCAGAGGCAGAGTGTTCCTGTCTCGAACAAGATCAAGAGAACTAAGGCTTCTAGTCACGCAGTTTCTGGGCAGACGAAACCCCTCAGCGTGGCATTATCAGGTTCTGGGAACAATGGCGGCGGCGGCGATAGAGGTAGTGCCATGGGCCAGAGCCCACATGCGGCCGTTGCAGCGGGCCCTATTGTGTCGGTGGTCCCCCCAGCATCATCCTATGTCAATGCAGTTACCTTGTGCTCTGCGAACCAAACAGGTCCTAAGCTGGTGGCGGTGCCCAAGGAATCTGGATCGCGGGATGCCCCTCGAGCCTCATCAGTGGTTACTATTGACGACAGATGCCAGTCTGGCAGGCTGGGGAGCTCACTGCGAGGACCAGTTTGTCCAGGGCCGCTGGACTCCGTTGGAAGCTCAATGGCCCATCAACAGACTGGAATTGCGGGCCGTCGTCCTAGCACTCAGGGCTCTCGAGGCCTTAGTGCAAAAAAGAGCAATTCGCGTTCTCTCCGACAATGTCACCGCGGTGGCTTACATCAACCACCAGGGCGGCACCAGCAGCCCCGCCTTGGAGAAGGAGGCGGACGCTCTGTTCCAGTGGGCGGTAGTTCAGTTGGAAGCACTTTCAGCTCAGCACGTAGCAAGCACGGACAACGTCACGGCCGATTACCTCAGCAGGTGCAAGATAGACCACGGAGAGTGGGAACTGGAGCAGGAGACCTTCGACCAGATAGTGGCCCGTTGGGGGCTCCCAGTCATGGATCTCATGGCGAGGTTCTCGTCCGCCAAGGTGGACCGATTCTTCAGTCGGCGGACGGAAAGAATGTCCGAAGGCCTGGATGCCTTGTCCCAGAAGTGGCCTTCGGAGGGTCTTCTCTATGTATTTCCTCCTTGGGTTCTGATCGGAAAGGTTCTCCAGCGGGTGGAGTCTCACCAGGGATTCGTAATCCTCATAGCTCCGGATTGGCCTCGCCGCCCCTGGTATGCGGATCTGGTGAGGTTGATCGCCGACCAGCCTTGGTGGCTCCCTTGCAAAAGGGACCTGCTGAGGCAAGGCCCGGTTCGGATGCCTCATGTGGATCGATTCTCGCTTACGGCCTGGCTATTGAAAGGGCGAGGCTCCTGAAGCGAGGTTATTCAGGAGCTGTAATCATGATGCTGTTGAATGCTAAGAAGCGCTCGACCTGTCTCTCCTATGTAAGGGTTTGGCGCATCTTCGAAGCGTGGTGTGCGGAGCGCCGACGGAAACCCCTTTCCACCTCAGTCCCTGAGGTTCTGGAATTCTTGCAGGCAGGATTTGACAAGGGTCTAGCGCACAGCTCCTTGCGAGTACAGCTGGCTGCCATCACATGCTATAGAGGTACGGTCCGCGGCAAGTCCCTAGGGGCACACGCGGACGTCTCCAGGTTCCTAAGAGCGGTTAGACGACTGCGTCCTCAACGGAGGTCGGTCATCCCCCCTTGGGATCTCAACCTAGTGCTAAATGCCTTGATCGGGGAACCCTTTGAACCAGTAAAGAGGGCCTCCTTAAAGGACTTAACCCTGAAGACAGTCTTTCTGGTCGCTATCTGTTCAGCCAGGCGGGTCTCCGAATTACAAGCGTTGTCATCTCAGCCCCCCTTCCTGTTATTTCTCAAGGACAAGGTGGTTCTGCGAACGGTTCCTTCCTTCTTGCCCAAGGTTATCTCTCCCTTTCATGTGAACCAGACAGTTACCCTCCCGGCCTTCTCGGCCGAGGGGCATGAAGGTAGGGATAGCAAACTTCGCCTCCTAGATGTCCGGAGGACCTTGAAACGTTACCTCTCCCGCACAGCTCCTTTCCGGAAGTCCGATCGGCTATTCGTTCATTTCGGAGGCCCACATAAAGGGGAGGCGGCGGCCAAGGCCTCCATCTCCAGGTGGATCAGAGAAGCGATTGCTTCCGCCTACATCCTGAAAGGGAAGCAGGTTCCAGCGGGTCTGCATGCGCACTCCACTCGGGCACAGGCTACCTCTTGGGCAGAATTCAGCCTAGTTCCTCCGTTGGATATTTGTAGGGCAGCGACTTGGTCCTCACTGCATACCTTCACCAAGCACTACAGGCTGGACGTCCAGAGTTCAGCGGACGCTCGGTTTGGTCTGGCGGTCCTTCAGTCCGGTATGCCGGATCCCACCCAGGATTGAACTGCTCTGTTACATCCCAGAAGTAAAGGGACTGGACTGGAGTGACGATAAGGAAGAAGTAATTAGATCTTACCTGCTAATTAGTGTTCCTGAAGGAACGATAGTCCAATCCCTGATCCCACCCGGTTCCGTCGGCCGTTAAGGCCTATTAGTCAGAGGGGAGCTGCGGACCGAGCGTGGGGCCAGTTCTGGGTGAAGGAGTGCAGGAGAAAGTCGGCTCGGGCAGACTCATGTAAACCACCTCCGCCCGTTGCCATTCTTCCTCTCATACTACCTATTCCTTATTAAAAAAAAAAACAATTTTGGTTGTTAAATATGCCCTTGCGGTGTTATGTTATGTAGGTTGTTAATGGAAGTTCGTTAAGTCTGCTTTTTCATTCGGTTACTGGAGTTGGTGGGTGATCCCAGTGGTATTTATACCATTCCATCCCCAAAAAGGTTGGGCTCAGCCTCCAAGCTGCTGGAAGGGTTGCGCAACCCAGAAGTAAAGGGACTGGACTGTCGTTCCTTCAGGAACACTAATTAGCAGGTAAGATCTAATTACTTCTTATATAGCGCTGAGAACGCAGCGCTGTACAGGTATGACATGCATATAGAAGATATACATGTAATAGACAGTCCATGCCTATCAGAGTCATGCTCATCCAAGCTTACAATCTAATACTCATCCGAGTTTACAATCTAGTACAACAGTACAAAGCGATAGTCAGTTCGGTGCAAAACATAATATGGTCTGTGTAATTCGGTTATGGGTGATTGAAGGGAATCGAGTTAAGATAAGGGTGGAAGTCAGGATCTGAAGGCGACAGTGAAGAGGTGGGTTTTTAACCTGGATTTGAAGAGGGCCAGTGAGGGCGCCTGGCATATAGACATAGGTAGGTTGTTCCAGGCGTAGGGTGCAGCGAGGTGAAAGGAGCGAAGACGTGAGTTAGCTGTACGAATGAAAGGCCTAAATAGAAGCAGTTTGTTAGCGGAGCGAAGTTCTCGAGAGGGGATGTAGGGAGAAATAAGAGATGAGAGGTATTGAGGGGCCGCAGAGTGGATGCATTTATAGGTCAGTATGAGAAGTTTGAACTGTATGTGGAATTGGATGGGGAGCCAATGAAGTGACTTGAGAAGAGGAGTAATGTGGGCATGGCGAGACTGGCGGAATATTAGTCGAGCAGCATGAGTTTGTATAGATTGAAGGGGAAAGAGATGATTCGCGAGGAGATCGGCAAGGAGCAGGTTGCAGTAATCTAGGCGAGAGGAAATTAAGGAGTGGATAAGCGTTTTGGTAGTGTGTTCGGAAAGGAAGGGGCGGATCTTGCCAATGTTGAAGAGGAAGAAGCGGCAGGTCTTAGCTACGAGCTGGATTTTGTGTGGAGGAGAGAGAGGTGTCAAAGATAACCCCTAGATTGTGGGCAGAGGGAACAGGAAGGATCGTAGATCCATCCACTGAGATTGAGAAAGGGGAAAGAGGAGGGGCAGAGTTGGGGGGAAAGACAAGGAGTTCAGTCTTGGCCATGTTCAGTTTCAAGCGGCGATGGGACATCCAGGCAGCGATGTCAGAAAGGCAGGCTGAGATCTTGGTCTGGATTGCTGGAGAGATATTAGGTGTAGAGAGGTAGATTTGGGAGTCGCCGGCATAGAGATGGTACTGAAAGCCATGGGAGGTGATAAATGCGCCAAGGGATTAGGTATAAAGGGAGAAAAGGAGGGGGCCTAAGATGGATCCCTGTGGAACACCATCATGGAGCGGGGTAGGGGAGGAGGAGCCCCCAGAGCATACACTAAAGGAGCGATGGGAGAGGTAGGAGGAGAACCAGGATAGCACGGAGTCCCTGAAGCCAAGGGAGGAGAGGGTGTTAAGGAGAAGATTGTGGTCAACAGTGTCAAAGGCCGCAGAGAGGTCGAGAAGGATGAGGACAGAGTAGAGTCCCTTAGATTTAGCCAGGAGCAAGTCGTTGGAGACTTTTGTAAGGGCAGTTTCAGTGGAGTGTAGGGGCCGGAAGCCTGATTGTAGTGGGTCCAAGAGGTCATGGGAGGTGAGGAAGTCGAGGCAGCGGCGGTGGACTGCTCGTTCTAGTAGTTTAGAAATGAAGGGAAGGAGGGAGATGGGTCGATAGTTAGAAGGCAGGTGAGATCGAGTGAGGGTTTCTTGAGGAGAGGTGTGACAATAGCATGTTTGAAATCGACTGGAACAGTTTGCAGTGGAGAGTGAAAGATTGAGAATATGAGAGATGGATGGAACAATGGTGGGGGAGATGGGATGTAGGAGATGAGTGGGAATAGGGTCAGAGGAACAGGTGGTGGGTTTGGAGGAGGAGAGGAGGAGTGCGGTTTCCTCTTCGGAGATCATAGGGAAAGAGGAGAGGGTAGCAGAGGAAGTATGGATGCGGGAGGAGAATTGGGGAGGGGGGGAGGTAGATGAGGGATTGGGGAATTGGAAGGTGATCTTGTGGATTTTGTCGTGGAAGTAGTCAGCTAGGGTTTGGGCAGAGAGGGAGGGGGGGACCGGGGGTGGGCGCACCTTGAGGAGAGAATTGAGGGAATTAAAGAGGCGGCGAGGATCAGAGGCGAGGGAGTTAGTCAGATGGATGTAGTATTCTTGCTTGGCAAGTGCTATGGCTGACTGAAAGGAGCTGAGCATGAATTTGAAGTGAATGAGGTCTTCCGGGGAGCGGGATTTGGCCCAGGCGCGTTCAGCAGAACGGGCACATGTGCGTAAATAGCGGGTTGTGGGTGAAAGCCAGGGCCAGGGGGTAGAACATCTGACAGGACGAGGGGTGGGTGGGGCAAGAGTATCAAGAGCAGAGGATAGTGCAGCATTATATGAAGATACTGCTTCATAGATAGCACAAAGTTCAATCACTAAATTGAAAATAAAATTATTTTTTCTAACTTTGTTGTCTGATGATTTTTGATCATGCTGGTCCCGATCATAGGTTTCTGTTTTCCTCCGTCTTCTCTTAGCTCTTTTTCTATGGTCTATAGTCCATCTGCCAATTGTCTCTCCTTTTGCTTTCTTCATTTTCTTCCATCAGCCTTTTTTCAGTCCCAGTAACTCTCCCCAGTATCAGCATCCTTTACAGCCTCCCCTCCCTGTACCAACCCCCTTGCCTTCCCAGTACCGCCACTGGTGTCTATTCTCTTCCAGTCCCTCTCCTTCCCCATCGTCCAGCCCATTCTAGTTAAAATACCATCCCAGGTATCAGCGAACATCCAGTCCCAGTGCCACCTCCCTTCCATCCGCCCTCTCCTCTGTCCATCCGCCTTCCAGTGCGATCCCCAGGTGTCAGCTCCCTTCCAGCTCCCCCCCCCCATGTCTGTTCTGTTCCTTTCCAGCTCCCCCCTGTCTGCTCCCTTCCAGCTCTCCCCCAATGTCTGCTCCCTTTCAGGCCCCCCTGTCTGCTCCCTTCCAGCTCCCCCCCCCCCGTTTCTGCTCCCTTCCAGCTCCCCCCCCCCCACCATGTCTGCTCTGCTCCCTTCCAAGTCCCCCCATCTGCTCCCTTCCAAGTCCCCCCATGTCTGTTCCCTTCCAGCTCCCCCCCATGTCTGCTCTGCTCCCTTCCAGCTCCCCCCCCCCCCATCGGATCCCTTCCAGCTTCCCCCATGTCTGCTCCCTTTCAGGCCTCCCTGTCTGCTCCCTTCCAGCTCTCCCCTATGTCTGCTCCCTCACAGGCCTCCTGGTCTACTCCCTTACAGCTCCCCCCATGTCTGCTCCCTTCCAGCTCTCCCCCCATGTCTGCTCCCTCCCAGACCTCCCTGTCTGCTCCCTTCCAGCTCTCCCTGCTCCTTCCAGCTCTCCCCCATGTCTGCTCCCTTCCAGGCCCCCCTATCTGCTCCCTTCCAGCTCCTTCCCCTCCTCCCCCCCTCACTGATTCATCCTTTAAAAAAAAAGAAAGCAGCCGCGGGAACATTTCTCTGTTCCTGCAGCTCTGCTAACTTTTAAACTGCTGGGTTGCGGCCTTTAGAAACTCCGCGACCTTGCAGTTTAAAAGCAGAGCCGTGGGAACAGAGAAATTTTCCTGCGGCTGCCTTCTTTTTGGAGGCCGAAGCAATGGCGGCGGCGGCGGCAGTGGAAAAGATGACCTCGACCTCCTCCCCCCCTCCTCTGCCGGCACCCTCATGCCGCGCTTACCCAGCTTACCGGGTAGCACCGGTTCCTGTTTGAAGATTGCAGCAGTTCTATCATAGGCAGTTTCTAGGGAGCGGCAAATCACAAGAAGGTAAACTGACTGATTCAAATGAAAAGGAGACATCACCTTTGGCATGAAATGTGGGCGAGTCCTAAGGACGACCCTGTCATGGTGGAACCGGGTATAAGGTGGGACCGCCACCAAAGCCTGAAGCTCACTAATGCATCTAGATCAGGGGTCTCAAACACGCGGCCCGCAGCATTTTGTGCGGCCCGCGGCCCGCAACCCGCGACGCCACGGAGTATCCTTTCTGCTATTTTTGCTATTTTTACTCACTGTTTTCCTTAGCGTGATTCCCGGGGCTGCATGGTGTTGGTCTCACATGACCGCGTCACGCGCCTGCCCTCCACCAATCAGGGACAGGCAGGAGGAGGAGAAAAAGGAGGAGGGGGGGGGGGGCCGGGCCCAGAAGCAGTCTGAGCAGCCACGAGGTTCCAGCGTTTGAAGCATCGCCTGCTTGGAGGAAGGACCGCCTGCTTGAGGATCGCCAGGGTGCACAGCTCTTCGCGGCAGGTAAGGAAGCAGTCTGCCCAGAATTAAGCCAGCCCTGCCTCCCTCAGTTCCTCTCTCGTCTTCGGCTTTCAGAGCCGCGACGGGAGAGCTTCTCCCTCGCGACTCTGTTAAGCTCGAGGGGGCAGAGGGGAAATTTCCCAAAAGCCTCAGCCGGCTTAACAGAGTCCCGAGGGAGGAACTCTCCCTTCGCGGTTCTAATCTAAGCCGAAGAGGAGAGGGACTGAGGCAGGGAGGGAGGGATGGCTCTGCCGGGGGGGGCCTGTGATTTTTGCTGAGGGAGGCCTGTGATTTTTGCGGAGGGAGGATGGATGGATGGGGGGGGGCTGTGATTTTTGCTGAGGGAGGGAGGGAGGATGGATGGATGGATGGATGTGGGGGGGCTGTGATTTTTGCTGAGGGAGGGCGGGAGGATGGATGGGGGGGGCTGTGATTTTTGCTGAGGGAGGGTGGATGGATGGATGGGGGGGCTGTGATTTTTGCTGAGGGAGGGAGGGAGGATGGATGGATGGATGGATGGGGGGGGGCTGTGATTTTTGCTGAGGGAGGGAGGATGGATGGATGGATGGATGGGGGGGGCTGTGATTTTGGCTGAGGGAGGGAGGATGGATGGATGGGGGGGCTGTGATTTTTGCTGAGGGAGGGAGGGAGGATGGATGGATGGATGGGGGGGGCTGTGATTTTTGCTGAGGGAGGGAGGGAGGATGGATGGATGGATGGATGGGGGGGCTGTGATTTTTGCTGAGGGAGGGAGGGAGGATGGATGGATGGATGGATGGGGGGGCTGATTTTTGCTGAGGGAGGGAGGGAGGATGGATGGATGGATGGGGGGGGGCTGTGATTTTTGCTGAGGGAGGGAGGGAGGATGGATGGATGGATGGGGGGGGGCTGTGAGTTTGCTGAGGGAGGGAGGATGGATGGATGGATGGGGGGGGGCTGTGAGTTTTGCTGAGGGAGGGAGGATGGATGGATGGATGGGGGGGGGCTGTGATTTTTGCTGAGGGAGGATGGATGGATGGATGGATGAGGGGGGCTGTGATTTTTGCTGAGGGAGGGTGGATGGATGGATGGGGGGGGCTGTGATTTTTGCTGCTGCTGCTGCTGATGATGATGATGGATGGGGGGGGGGTCACAACTGGTAATGTGCTGGGGGCTGGGGGTCAGAACCATCACCATTTCTGAACCCCCCAGCCCCACAGCACATTACCAGTTCTAAACCCCCCAGCACATTACCAGTGTGCTGTGGGCTGGAGGGTCAGAACTGGTAATGTGCTGGGGGGTTTAGCACCCGGTAATGTGCTGTGGGCTGGGGGGCACATTGCTTCTAATATTATTTTAACACACGCCTCTTTTGGGAAATGTGCATCATTAATGTCTGTGCTTTAGTACAAGAAATTAATTTATAGTTTTATTTCTACAGTGCTGAGGTATTCTGTGTAATTCCTATTTGACATTGCTACTTGTTCTCTTTTCCCAGTAGGTCATGTATTGTTCTCTGAAATGTATTGATTTAATATTTGCAGTGTTGCCTTTTGATAGGTAGGGTCTGGTGCTTTGTGAGTCCTGGTAGTGCTGTTATGATACGGGGGGTTTGCTATGGGTTCTAAATGGGCAGTGTTAGTAGTAGTTCCTAATGTGCCTGGCGGTTGGCACTGGATTATAGTAATATAGAAATTTTCTAGTCTTTCTTTATCCATGCACTCATTATGCAAATATTTATGCAAATATTTATGCAAATGAGGCCCCTTATGCAAATGAGGCCCCCATGTCTTATGCGGCCCCCGGGTTACTTTACAAGTCCTCATTCGGCCCTCAAAGCAATTTGAGTTTGAGACCCCTGATCTAGATGAAGTGAAGGCAATGAGGAAGTTTCCATGAAAGAAACTTTAGTGAGGCCGTAGCCAAGGGTTCAAAGGGCAGCTTGAGAAACTACACTAGAATGACATCAAGATCCCAAGCCACATGGGATGAGCTAATGGGAGTCTTGGGCAGCAAAAGGCCTCTTATAAAGAAGGCTACAAGCTGTTGTGAGGAGATGGGCTGTCCATCCAAGAGATGATGAGAGGTGGCAATTGCATTGAGGTGAACTCTTGCCGCGATGGTCTTTAGACCAGACGAGGAGAGGTAGAGGAGGTATTGGAGGAGTGCCTCACCAGAGCCGAGAAGGGATTGAGATCCTTCTGGGAATACCAGGTAGAGAATCTATGCCACTTGAAAGCGTATGAACATCTGGTGGACAGCTTCCTGGAAGCTAACAGGATCTCCTTTACCTCCTAAGTAAAGCTAAGATCTTGTAATGCTATGCTTTCAGCAGCCAAGCTGTGAGGTGGAGAGACTGCGGGTTGGGATGGAGCAGTGTCCCTTCTTCCTGAAAGAGATCGGGAGCAGATCAGAGTCGCAGAGGTTGAGTCTGAGACAGACGAAGCATGAGAGGAAACCACGGTTGATGTGGCCAGCACGGGGCTATCAAGATCATGAAGCCCCTGTCCGCCTGGAGCTTGAAAAGCATCTTGGGAATGAGGGAGAGAGGCATACAGGCGACCTCGACCCTAGTGGAGGTGAAAAGCATCCACCTGTTGGTTGCCGGACATAGGAGCCCTGGTGCAGAAGCGTGGAAGCTTGGCATTCTGTGGTGTGGCATACAGATCTATTTCTGGAGTCCCCCAGGTATGAAAGATGTAGGTGGTTTTATCCGGATGGAGAGACCATTCATGGGGAAGAAGGATCAGACTCAATTTATCTGCCAAGACATGCTCCCCTGGGAGATACACCGCTTGGAGGTGTATTTGATGAGCAATGGCGAAGGACAAGAGATGACGGGCCTCCCTGCAGAGGGGCCAAGAGCCTGTTCCTCTCTGTCTGTTCACATAGAACATGGCCACCTGATTGTCCATCTGGATCAGGACCCTGTGGGATCGTAGGTGATCCTGAAACACCCTGAGGGCATTGGAGATAGCACGAAGCTCCAGCACATTTATCTGGAGCTGTGATTCCTGTTCTGTCCAGAGCACCTGTGTGGAGTGAAAGCCCAAATGTGCCCCTCCCCACCTCGGTTTGGAGGCATCCAAGAACTGACCACATAACACCAATCATGAAAAATCTGCATTGGCTGCCGTTACACGCCAGACTCCAATATAAGTCACTAGTCCTTACTTTCAAAGCCCTGAATAACTACCCACCTACACCGATTAGCAAACTAATCCACAGCACCCTGGAAAACAGAGACAGGAGATCCACTTCAATGAACACCTTAATAGTCCCCAAGATGATGACGTCATGTACTAAGACCACTTCCAACAGGGCTTTCTCTATATTCGCTCCCCTAAATTGGAATGCTCTTCCACATGAAATCCGTGGCATCAAAAGCTTAATCCTATTCCGTAAAGCTCTGAAACACCACCTATTCACAATATGCTACCCTGACACCAACCCTGACACCCACACATCGGGTAAACTTCCCTCATGTCTCAGCTACCATAGCACCTTATTACAACCAGAAAATGGTTAGTCTATACTACTGCCCACCCACCACTTTTACGCCTGTCCCTCCCACACAAAATGAAGATGATACCAAATTGGCTTAGAGTATTGGTGACAATACTAATTTAACCTGTAAATAGTTACCCTGTAAATAGTTACCCCGGTTATCCTATGTTTTTTTTTCCCTGTTCTATGTAAAACTCAATGTTGCTTGTATGCATTGTAGTATGTTTTGTTCGATGTACACCGCGCTGATTGTAATAGCGCGGTATAGAAGAAATGTTAAATAAATAAATAAATCCATCGTTAGGGTGCATTGTTGTGGAGGCATATGAAAAGGTGACCCTACGAGGAGATTTTCTGGGGAAACACCACAATTGGAGGGATGTGGAGAGAGGGGCAGTGACTTGGATCTTGTCCCCGAGATAGCCTAAGGCTTGCCTCCATTGGGAGGCGTGCCCATTGGGCTGTGAGCATATGAAGACGGGCATATGGAACCACATACACTGTTGAGGCCATATGACCTAGAAACTGAAGCATTTCCCGGGCAGTCAGATGGTCTCTGGTTAGCATTTGAGATGCCAGCTGAATGAGACAAGAACAAGAACAAGAGGTTTGGGTAGAAATGTCCTCGACTGTTGAGTGTCTAGGAGAGCTCCTATGAATTCTAGTCCTTGAGTTGGAGCGAGTTGGGATTTTGGAAGATTTATGACAAAGCCCAAGTGTTGCAGTACCTGCATGGTACGAAAGAGAGACAAGCGGACCACCTGCGAGGTGCCTGCCTTTATGAGTCAATCGTCTAAGTAAGGGAAGACAAATATCCTTAGAGATCTTAGATATGCAGCTACGACTGCCATGCACTTTGTGAAGATTCTTGGAGAAGAGTTGAGTCTGAAAGGAAGGACTCTGTATTGATATTGTCTTCCCTAGAAAGATGAAGCGTAGATATTTCTTGTGTTCTGGGTGAATGAGGATATGTGTGTACCCTTCCTTTAGATCTAGAGAACAGAGCCAGTCTTGACTATGGAGGTAGGGAAGAAGGGCCCTTGGGAGACCATCTTGAACTTCTTGCAGACCAGGAACTTGTTTATGTTTCCGAGTTCCTGGATGAACCTGTACCCTCCGCTCTTCTTTGGTATGAGAAAGTACGGAGAGTAGAAACCCATTCCCTGCTGAGGTGTGGGAACCTCCTCTATGGCACCCTGTGAAAGAAGAGAAGCCACCTCTTGCAGGAGGAGGGCAGTGAGAGGGGGCTGAATATGATATTCCCCTACCAGGGTGGAGGGGGGCAGGGCGTGAAGATGAAGTCTATATCCCTCCTTCACTGTGGTTAGTGTCCACTGCTCTAAGGTGATGAGATGCACCTGTGGGCATAATGACAGAGTCTGCCTGCAATGTGGAGGGGTGGGGAACCTCCAGAGGCAGGGTAGCTGTGTTATCTAGGAAAAAGTAAAAAACCAAGTGCAGATTGTGTCTGCGGAGCTGGTTGAGCCTTAGAAACCTGTGGCTTCTGTTGTTTGGGAGGCTGTTGCCTCTTCTGAGGATCCTGAGCCTGATATTGAGAAGCAAGAGTATAAGAAGGGTAAAACTTATTTTTCTTACTAGAGAAAGCTTTCTTCGCAACTGTCTTTTTCCTAGCAGGGTTGGCTGTAGTTCTAGATAGCCTATATAGCGTGGTATTCTCAGATTGCAACTGAGAAGCTTTATCCTGACAGTCTATGGCAAAAAAGGTTCTCGCCTCTACAGGGTATATTGCCCAGTTTAACTTGAATCCACTGTTCAAGATCTGAAGCCTGTAGCCATGCAATCCTGCGTGCACCGATACAGACTGATGTGGCTCTCCTAGTGCACCCAAAGGCATTGAAGGTTGCTCTGTTAAACTTCTAGACAATCTGGGCATACCTAACTAGTGTAAGATAGTCACCTCTCTTATCATCTGGAGATGAAGGGACATAGCCTCACGATCCCTAGTAACCTCTTTGAGGAACATACCCATATAGAGTATGAGTAAATTAGACTTACCTGCTAATTGTTGTTCCTTGCGGAACTCTAGTCCAGTCCCGGAACCATAGAGTTGTGAACCTCCACCAGCAGCTTTGGAGACTGAACATCTTCATCTCTTTGATCATCCAGCTATATGCAGCCCCAAGGACCGCCCACACATCAGTACCTATTGACAAAGCATACTAAGCAGAGCAACAAATAAGTAGATATAACAACACAGTGGAAAAAAGGATCCTGACCCTAAAGTTCCCACTACTAGCAAAAACTATTTTTTTTTCTCCAATTGCGTATGAACAACCTCCCGCCTACGGGAAGGCGGACCAGAACGGCCGTGGCGACCCTTGTGCAAAACACATGCAACAAGAGGCGCCACCACTCACCCCCAAGATTTGACCCCGAAAGGAAACTAAGGCGTGCTGCAAGCAGAGGAGCTCTGACCGAAAGCATAGAGAACAAAAACCCTGGCAGACTCCTATAATGAATGTACCTTCTTGGCTGGCAGCGAGAACAGAGAGACAGGGAGGGATCCGGGACTGGACTAGAGTTCCGCAAGGAACAACAATTAGCAGGTAAGTCTAATTTACTCTTCCTTAGCGTCCCTCTAGTCCAGTCCCGGAACCATAGAGGATGTAACAGAGCAGTAAATCTCAACGGGAGGGCCTCGCTAGTCCAGCCTGAAGCACCCGAGACACAAACCGCGCATCCGACGCCGCCTGCACATCCAGACGATAGTGCTTAGCAAAGGTGTGCAAGGACGACCACGTCGCCGCCCGACAAATATCAACCGCCGGTACCAAGCTAACTTCTGCCCAAGACGCCGCCTGCGCCCTAGTCGAGTGAGCCCGAAGCCCGGCAGGAACCATCCTGCCGTGTAAAAGGAATGCTGACGAAATCGCCTCTTTCAACCAGCGGGAAATGGAATACTTAGACGCCGCTTCCCCCTTGCGCGGACCGCCAAATGCGACAAACAGGCGATCGGACCTACGGAAGGCCGCCGTTTCCCTCAAATACCGACGAAGAGCTCGACGGACATCCAACGCGTGCAAGGAGTTATCCGCGTGCTTGCCCCGTTCCTTGGCAAACACCGGGAGAGACACCACCTGATTCATGTGAAACGCCGAAACTACCTTAGGCAAAAACGCGGGAAACGGTCGCAATACCACCTTGTCGGCAGAGAAAGACAGATAGGGTTCCCTACACGAAAGAGCCTGCAACTCCAAGATCCTGCAAGCTGACGAGATCGCTACCAGAAACACCGTTTTCAACGTCAAGTCCTTCAACGAAGTTTGCGCAAAGGGTTCAAAAGGCGAAGCCACCAGAGACCTCAACACCAAATTCAAGTCCCACGAGGGCACTAAAGCCCTGCACGGAGGACGCATAAGCAACACCGCTCGCAAGAAGCGCTTCACGTCCGCATGGGACCCCAATAACTGGCCCTGAACCTTGCCTCGAAAACACGCAAGAGCTGCAAGTTGTACCCTCAACGAACTGGCCGCCAGGCCCTTGTCCACCCCTGCTTGCAAGAAGGAGAGGATCTGAGGAACGGAGGTCCGCAAAGGCCGCAATTCGCGAGCCGCACACCAGCTCTCAAAAACACGCCAGACCTGGACATATGCTAGCGACGTGGACCGACTCCACGCCCGCAACAAGGTAGCAATGACCTCCGGAGAATAACCTTTGGCTCTCATTCGCGCCCTCTCAATAGCTATGCCGTAAGCGAGAATCGAGCCACCTGAGGCATCTGCAGCAGCCCCTGCCGAAGGAGATCCGGCCGAGGAGGAAGGAGCCACGGATCGGCCACACTCAACCGCACCAGATCCGCATACCAAGGCCGACGAGGCCAGTCCGGGGCAATCAGAACCACGGGACCCGGATGCCGCTCGATCCGCTGTACCAGGCGACCCACCAGAGCCCACGGAGGAAAAACATAGAGCTGCCCGTACCTTGGCCACCTTTGTGCCAATGCATCGAGGCCTTCCGACATGCGTTCCCGACGCCTGCTGAAGAACCTTTCGACCTGCGCGGACTCGAAGGTCGCCATGAGGTCCATTATCGGCAGACCCCAACGACGGACCAGCAACGCAAATACCTCGGGATGTAGAGACCACTCTCCGGGGTCTAACCTGCGACGACTCAGAAAGTCCGCCTCCACATTGTGAACCCCCGCGATATGCTGGGCCGACAGACACTGAAGATGCCGCTCTGCCCAATCCAGAAGCAGATCCGCCTCCGCTTCCAACGCCGCGCTGCCTGTGCCTCCCTGGCGATTTATGTAGGCTACCGTGGAGGCATTGTCGGATAGCACCCTGACCGCCGCTCCCTGCAGCCAAGGCTGAAACGCTGTCAGAGCCAACCACACGGCTCTCATTTCCAGTCGGTTGATGGACCACCGGCTGTCCCGCGAGGACCACTGGCCCTGAGCAATCTGGCCCTCGCAATGAGCCCCCCAGCCGCTCAAACTGGCATCCGTCATCAGCAGACGCCAGACGGGAGACTCCAAGGGCATACCGTTCGCCAGAGAGCGCCGACGCAACCACCAGCGAAGGCTGCGCCGAACCTCCAAGGGGCAAACTAACTGACGAGCTAGCGAGTCGGACTGATGACACCATCGACGCAGCAGCGCTCGCTGCAGAGGCCGCATGTGCGCCCTTGCCCACGGAACTACCTCGATGGTCGCCGGCATCGTGCCGAGAAGCTGAAGGTATTGCCAAGCCAAGGACGCCCGTCTCGCTAAAAACTGCTCCACCAGCCGCCTCTGTGCACTGGGAGAAAAACATTCCCGTTGCCGGTCTCGAAACGCGCCCCCAAATACTCCAAGGTCTGCGAGGGAAGAAGGCTGCTCTTCGCCCGATTGACCACCCAGCCTAACAACTGCAAAACCTATACGACCCGCGCCGTCGCCCGGAGACTCTCCTCCCTCGACTTCGCCCGGATCAACCAGTCGTCGAGATAGGGATGCACGAGGACACCCTCCTTCCGCAGGAACACCGCTACCACCACCATGATCTTCGTGAAGACCCGTGGCGCCGTCGCTAGGCCGAAGGGCATGGCTTGAAACTAAAAATGGCCCATCGGCAGCGCAAACCGCAGAAATCTTTGATGTTCCCGACGAATGGGAATGTGCAAATAGGCCTCCGTAAGGTCTAGGGAATTCCCCCTCGCGGACCGCCGCTATGACCGAGCGCAGCGTTTCCATGCGAAAATGCGACACCCGGAGGCACCGATTCACTCTCTTTAAATCCAGGATTGGTCGAAAGGTGCCCTCCTTTTTCGGCACTACGAAGTAGATGGAGTATCGACCGGACCCTAACTGCCCCTCCGGCACGGGGGCGACCGCCCGGAGCCGAAGCAGCCGGGAAAGTGTATCGGATACGACTTGTCGTTTCCAGGAAGCGCTGCACGGGGACATAACGAAGGAATCGAGCACCGGTCGATGTAGCTCGAGCGCATATCCCTCTCGTATCACTACTAACACCCACCGATCGGAAGTGATAGCGGCCCAGGCAGGGTAGAAATCCCGCAGTCTGCCCCCTACGGGAATCACCGCCACCGGAGCCGGCCTCGCTTCATTGTGACTTTTTGGGGACCTGCGCCTGGAAGGAGCCAAAACCTCTACCTGCCCCCCGAAATACGCGGAAACTCTGTCCGCGCCCCAGGTATCTGGAATGCTGGGACTGACCAAAGCGGGAGGCACGAAACCTCCGAAAGGACTGCTGAGACCCCCGGAAGGTGAAGGTCGGCTTACCCTGCTTGGGCTTATCCTCCGGAAGCCGACCCCCCTTAGAATCCCCGAGATCTTTTACCAACCTATCCAAGTCCTCCCCAAATAACTGCCTGCCCTTAAACGGCAGCTTACTAAGGCGAGCTTTAGAAGAGCCATCAGCCGCCCAATTGCGTAACCAAAGAGAACGACGCGCCGCTACCACCGACGCCATGCCATTAGCTAACCCCCTAATGAGGTCATAGTGGATATCCGCCAAATAAGCGGTACCCGACTCCAATCTGGACGCCGCGGCCTCTTGTTCCGCCGACTGGGGCCCCTGGAACTGTTGAGACCAGCGGAGGCAGCCGCGCGCCACCCAGGCCCCGGCCACCGCCGCCTGCATTGACAGGGCAGCATCAACAAACGCCTGTCTCAACACGCTATCAACTTTCCGATCCTGCGGGTCCTTCAACGCCGCAGCACCTTCCACCGGGATAGTAGTCCATTTAGTAACCGCGGAAACTGCCGCGTCCACCTTCGGCGAATGAAAGAGCTCTCTATCAGCCTCCGACAGAGGATACAACTTAGGCAACAGTCTAGCCCCGCGCAAAGCTGACTCTGGACTGTTCCACTCCTCCTGGATCATAGCTTTAAAAACCCTATGGAGTGGAAAGACTCTGTGGGAAGTGCGCACCGCCTGCATCAAGGGATCCTCCAACTTGTCCTCCGCAGTGGCATCTTCCACGGGTATGTTCAATACCTTGAGGGTTTCGGCAATCAGTGCCGGAAGTTCCTCTTTACGAAATACACGCACTATTCTACTACTCTGCTCGTCGTCCAACAACTCGCCGTCTTCTAAATCCTCCGCAGACTCCAGCTCGAGAGCCTCCCCCAGCCCCTCGTGGAACTCATCCCCAGGAGGTGCAGAATCCGCAACACTCGGGGGCTGGATCTTCTTTTGTGGACCAGTGTCTCCCTCTACTGAAAGTGGACGCTTTAGCCCACGGCGGGGCAGGACCGAGCCTCCCCCCGCCGGCTGCAAGAGAGCCAGAGCCTCCTGCATAAGAGAGAAAAAGGCGGGTGGAACTCCCAGGGATCCTCCACCAACAGGCGCTCCGGCACCGCAGAAATCCCCGGACCAAGGACCGTCTCTGCCTGCTCTGATGTCCCTTCTGTAGATACAGGTGGGAGATCTGCACTGGAGCCCTCCAGAGGATCCTCCATGACAGCACCCATAGCAGAACAAGTGGCACAGACTCGGGCTTCCAAATTACTACTTCTATGAATGCCACAGACCAGACACCGAGGACTAGGAGGCATGGCTATGCACACAGCCCTTTGCCAGCAAAGCAGAAACACCTTGCTGAAGCAAACAGAGCAGAAAAAAAAATCGCGATTTTAAAAGTGCTCAAAAACGCTCCAAATTGCAGGATTAGATAGAGCTGGAGTCAATTAGCTGATATCTGACCAAGAAATTCAAAAACGAAGCTCCTATCCCTAAAAAAAAACACGAAGAAAAACAACTTTGAAAAAAATCCAAAATGGCCGCCGGACCCGATCCCGCCAAAAAAAGGACCAGACAAAGTACCCAAAAGGTCTAAAACACTCCCCAGACCTGATTCCAGGCCACCCCAAGGCCTCTACCACTGCCTTTAGAAAGAAAAAGCTTCAAACTCTACTCACCCACACACAGGAGTGGAGGGGTGGTCAAAACACTGAGAGTGCTGTCCAGCGTGCCTGCCACAAGCTCTGAGTAGCAGTTATCAGAGTCAATAACAGAGTAATAACTGCTCAGGGCAGCTCGGGGAAAGCGTAGTTACTCACCTGTAACAGGTGTTCTCCAGGAGCAGCAGGAATCAGTCCTCACTTATGGGTGACGTCGGCGCCGACGGAGCCCTCGCGGAGCAATTTTCCCCAGCTTTCAAAGAAAGCCTTTGGGAATTGCAGCGCGCATGCGCGGTCGTCTTCCCGCCCGAGGGTGCCATCTTAGCCAGTCAGATGACATAGCTAAAAAAGACAGCATAAAAATATTGCAAAAACATAAGCAGACGATTGCAACTCCAAGGGGAGGAGGGAGGGTAGTGAGGACTGATTCCTGCTGCTCCTGGAGAACACCTGTTACAGGTGAGTAACTACGCTTTCTCCAGGACCAAGCAGGAAGTCAGTCCTCACTTATGGGACTCCCAAGCTCAAGGCTACCGGAGACCCTAAGCACAAAAATGAGCTCCCTCTAGCTCAGCAGCACAGAAGGAAAGAATCTTCGCTGAATTATCACCCACCGGTAGCCCACATCCGGGATGGAGGGTAGGAGTTGGTCAGACCTCAAAGAGATTACGGAGGACTGCCTGTCCGAAAGCACTGTCCCTGCGGGACTCCCTCTCGAGACAGTAATGGACCGCAAAAGTCTGGCTCGAAGACCAAGTAGCGGCCCGGCAGATGTCTGCCAGCGGAACAGAGCGGAGGTAAGCCACTGACGTAGCCTTTGCCCGAACGCAATGAGCCGTGACTCGACTTTCTAAGGAGAGTCCGGCTGCCCCATAAGCCCAAGAGATACAGTCCGCAACCCAGATGGACAGAGTACACTTGGAGACCGGGAGCCCCAATTTATTGGGGTCAAAAGACACAAAAAGCTGAGCACCTTTACGGTGCTCCCGCGTACGGTCAAGGTAGAAGTTCAAAGCCCTTCTACAGTCCAGGGTATGGAGGACCGTTTCAGCTCGGCTGGAGTGTGGTCTGGGAAAGAAGGTTGGAAGTACCACCTCCTGATTGATGTGAAAAGGGGAGACCACTTTTGGAAGAAACTTTGGGTGAGTCCGTAGGACTACCCTATTTTTGTAGAACCGAGTGTAAGGGGGATCAGACACGAGGGCCTGCAATTCACTTACGCGTCTAGCGGAAGTGAGGGCTATCAAGAACAGTGTTTTCCAAGACAGAAAACGGAGAGAACAGGTAGCCATAGGTTCAAAAGGCGGACAGGTGATCCGCTGCAAAACCACATTCAGGTCCCAGTCAGGCGCTGGCGGCCGCAGAGGTGGTTTAAGTAGGAGGAGACCTCGGAGAAACCTCGCTACGAGAGGGTCGCTGGAGAGAGGTCTACCGTCCACCGGCACATGATGTGCCGAAAGAGCACTGAGGTGAACTTTGACGGAGTTGGACTTAAGTCCCAGATTAGAGAGGTGTAGCAAGTACTGCAAGATCACCGACACCGGGCAGGAGAAGGGATCCTGAGACTGTTGGGTACACCAGACGGCAAAGCGACGCCATTTAAGGGCGTAGCATTTGCGGGTAGAAGGCCGTCGCAAAGCCAAGACGACCTCCTCCACCTCTGCCGGCAGGAGAAGGGGAGCAAGGACTACCCTCTCAGCAGCCAGGCCATGAGGTTGAGAGACCTGAGGTTGGGGTGTAGTAGAGACCCCTGATCCTGAGTGAGGAGATCCGGTTGTACCCCCAGAGGGAATGGATCCTCCACCGCTAATTGCAGTAGGAGCGGAAACCACGGCTGTCTGGGCCAGCGAGGGGCCACCAGGATCATGAAGGCTTTGTCTCGGAGAACCTTGAAAAGAGTCCGAGAGACTAGCGGGATGGGAGGGAAAGCGTACAGAAGGTTCCCCGACCATGAAATTAGAAAAGCGTCCGCCGCAACCCGAAGGGGGTGTGGCTGACGAGAGCAGAAGCGAGGAAGCTGCCGGTTGTGAGGACTGGCAAAGAGATCCACCGTGGGGAGGCCCCACTTTAGGAAGAGCTTCTGAACTACCAAGGGATCCAGACGCCACTCGTGCGGCTGGAGGATCCTGCTGAGTTTGTCCGCCAGGCAATTCTCTTGGCCCGGGAGATAAACTGCCTTGAGGAGAATGCCGTGACGGACGGCCCAAGAGCAGAGCTTCTGTGCCTCCCGGCAGAGGAGGAAGGAGCCCGTGCCCCCCTGCTTGTTCACGTAGAACATGGCAACTTGATTGTCCGTCTGGACAAGGACGGACTGGCGGGAAGTCAGGTGGGAGAAAGCCATGAGAGCCAGGCGGATCGCCCTGAGCTCCAGGAAGTTGATCTGCTGAGCAGACTCCCACGTGGTCCAGAGGCCCTGAGTACGTGCCCCTTGGCAATGTGCTCCCCAGCCCAAGAGGGATGCATCCGTGGTCAGCACCCGGGTCGGCTGAGGTGACTGGAAAGGCATTCCGAATATCAGGTTCGGCTGCCGAAGCCACCACCGGAGAGACGAGATCAGCGGCTCGGAGACGCGCACTAGGTCTGCTAGGCCGCCTGTGGCTTGTCGCCACTGCTGGCGGAGACACCATTGAGCAGGCCGCATATTCAGGCGGGCATTGGGGGTCACATGGACGGTGGAAGCCATATGGCCGAGCAGTCTCAGGAAGCGCCTGGCGGAGACCAGGGGCTGGCTGCGAAAACGGTCGGCTAGGTCCATGAGCCGTTGAGGCCTGTCGAGCGGTAGGTACGCTCGTGCCTGAGGAGTGTGGAGCCTTGCGCCGATGAACTCGAGATCCTGTGAGGGGAGCAAAGTGGACTTTGCGAAATTTATAACAAAGCCCAAGTACTGCAGAAGAGTCACCGTGCGGCGTGTGGCGCAGGTGACCTCCGGAGCGGACGCCGCTCTGATGAGCCAGTCGTCGAGGTACGGAAAGACATATAGGCCGTGAAGCCGGAGATGGGCCGCCACCACTGCGAGACATTTTGTGAAGACTCGCGGCGCGGAGGACAGGCCAAAGGGCAGTACTCTGTACTGGTAATGATTTCCTGCCACCACAAACCTTAGGTATTGGCGGTGGCTTGGGCGGATGAGGATGTGCGTGTAGGCATCCTTTAGATCCAAGGAGCATAGCCAATCTCCCTGCTGGAGGTAGGGCAGAAGGATTCCAAGGGTAAGCATTTTGAACTTCTCCCGCACAAGGAACTTGTTGAGGTTGCGCAAGTCCAGGATGGGTCTGAGGCCCCCTGTTCTCTTTGGTATTAGAAAATACCTGGAATAAAAGCCTTGACCTCTCAGGTGGTGTGGCACCGGTTCCACCGCCTGTTCCTGCAGAAGACCTGCTAACTCCTGAAGGAGTAATTCCCTGTGCAGAGGGGGTCGTGGAGGTTCTCCCGGAAAATAGGAGGGAGGGACCTGGTGGAAGTGGAGAAGATAGCCTTCTCGCACGACTTGAAGCACCCAGGCATCTGCGGTGATGCTGGACCACCTGTGGGCGAAGTGAACCAGCCGGCCTCCGGTGCTGGGAGGAACCAGCGGGGGGGAGAGGCTATGCTTTGTGAGTCAAAAACCCCCACCCTGCTGAGCAGGGGCTGGTGGTGCAGGCTTGGGGGCTTGCTGCCTACGGGACCCGTTACCCCGTCCCTTGGCCTGCTGGCCCTGTTGGGGAGCTGCAGGGGCCTGATAATGGGGGTATTGTTTGTAGGCAGCCGCCTTCCTCGGGTAAAAGGACTTTTTCCCCGAGCCCTTCTTTTTCTGGGAAGGGGCGGAGGTCTTCCTAGAAAGCCTGGTCCTGGTGAGAGTCTCAGTCTCAATTTGCGCAGCCTTTTCCGCCATGGGCTTGCCAAAGAGGTTTTCGCCTCGGCAGGGGACATCGACCAACTTGTCCTGCACCCAGGGCTCAAGGTCTGACGACTGAAGCCAAGCCTGTCGGCGGGCACCGATGCCGGCTGCGGCCACTCGAGCCGATGCTTCAAAGCCATCATAGGCTGCCCGGGACATGAACTTTGAGCATTCCCGAATGCCAGTGGACAAGGCTAGGAACCTCCGCAAGGGTTCCTCGGACAAACCAGCGGAGAATCCGGCTAGCTCTTTAGCCAGATCCCGGAGATACATGCCCATGTATAGCTGGTAAGTCTGGACACGACATGCGAGCATAGAGCCCTGGAAACACTTCTTACCAAGGCCATCCAGGTTACGGGCCTCCCTGCCAGGAGGCACCGAGGAGTGCATCTTCTGGCTCTTAAGACGATGCATGGCCGATTCCACTACCATGGAATGGTGTGGCAGCTGTGCCTTTTGAAAGCCAGGGCTCTTGCGGACTCGATAGATAGAATCGACCCGCTTGCTCAGGACCGGCGAGGAGGCCGGACTCTCCCACATGCGGAACAGTAGTCGTTCCAGCATAGGAGGAACCGGTACAGTAAAGTGTTCCCTCGCGGGAGAGTCATACTGGAGGGCGTCGAGCTCTTCGGCTCGAGGCTCCTCCTCGGGATCCGCAGGGAAGGCCAAAGCCTTGGCCATATCCCTAACGAAGTCCGAGAACCGGGCATCCTCCGGGGGGGACTGCTTCCGAGGCTCGGACTCCGGTGAGTCCGAGGGGACACACCGAGTCCGGAAAGAATCAGGCGACTCTTCCTCTTCAGACTCCCAGACCGACTCCGACGAGGACTCGGTGGGGTCGGCTCGGGCAGGGCGCGGCGCCTGCCGCCCCGACGCCGAGGGAGTCGGCGTCGGCGACCTCGGTCCCGAACGGGAGGCCGAGGGTGACCTCGACCGAGGATCGACTCGAGTTCTCATCGACTCGAGGATCGGCTCGGTCTCCGGGGTCGACTTGGACGTCGACGTCCCGGCGGTCGGGGCAGCGGCGCCAGCGAGGCCAGCGAGCAGTGCCCGCTGCTGGTCCATGAAGGCAGACAGTCTGCTCTCCAAGGCCGTCAACCTGAGTCCGAGCTCAGGTGACCCAGCAGCCCCCGACTCGGGCCCCGACGGCGTCGGGCCCGACGTCGGCTGTCGCGGAGGCGAGTCCAGAAGGACCACAGGACTTACCCGAGCAGGCATCTCCGACTCCAGGCGAGGTCGCTTCGTGAGGTGTTCCTTCTCCAAGGACCCGGGGCGGCTGTCGGGGCTATGCGACCTGGCCCTCGCGGAACCAGGAGCGTCCACCGACGCCGCCCTCGCGGGTTTCACCTTCCGACGATGGTCCCCGGAGGGAGATCCCCGGTCGGAGGAACTCCGGCGACGGTCCGAGCTGCAGCCTTTGGACGCGGAGGCCTCCGACGAGGTCCGGGTACGGCTGGGGTCAGCGAAGATTCTATCACGCTGATGCCGCCGACTTCTCAACGCTTTTGAGGACATTTTGCCACAGGGCCCACAGATCAGTTCCTCATGATCCGGGCCCAGGCAGCGGAGGCAAAAGTCGTGTGTGTCAGTTAGTGACATATTTCGGTCACACTGACCACACCGCTTAAACCCACTGGCAGCCATCGGGGAAAAAAGGGCCCCTGCGAGGTCAAAGGACCGGGCTGCCAGGGAAAAATCGAAAACGAAAGCTGACAAAGTCAGAAAAACCGAAAAAAGTAAGAGGACTCGTGACCGGCGTCGCGAGTCCGGGCGGGAAAAAGATCGGACCGAAGGAAAAAGAATAAAATAATGATGAAAAAATCGACTTTTTCGCGGGGACAAGACGGGGACGTCTGTAGGGCTCCGCGGAAAAAAGAAGACTGGCTAAGATGGCACCCTCGGGCGGGAAGACGACCGTGCATGCGCGCTGCAATTCCCAAAGGCTTTCTTTGAAAGCTGGGGAAAATTGCTCCGCGAGGGCTCCGTCGGTGCCGACGTCACCCATAAGTGAGGACTGACTTCCTGCTTGGTCCTGGAGAACCCCTAAATCAGTCAGAGGACCCTCAGAGCCTACTGCTGTATTTAATTGCTGCCTGTAATTGTCTTCAACATTCTCCTCACCCACCAAGGGGGTTCGGTAGAAAGGAGACCTGTGTCCTGTGCAGCTCCCCAGCTTGTTTGACCTATGGGGAGACTGACAGAGAGAGACAGAGAGAAAAACACAGATTAGAGAAAGGCAGAAGGGACACAGTCAAAGACTTCCTCCACAGCAGCAGCCCAGCACCGAAATCTAGAAAATAATAAAACACTAAAGCTCTGCTTATTTGTTCCTAAGGAGCCCAGTTCTGGGCTCTGACTTCCAAGCTGCTTGGAGACTGAGATGCTGATGTGTGGGCGGTCCTTGGGGCTGCATATAGCTGGATGATCAAAGAGATGAAGATGTTCAGTCTCCAAAGCTGCTGGTGGAGGTTCACAACTCTATGGTTCCGGGACTGGACTAGAGGGACGCTAAGGAAGTAGGAGTTTATCCTGGCTGAAAGCATGGATGCCTGAAAACATCAACGTCCAAAGCATCGAGGGTTCTTGATTCTCTACCCAGTGGGTTAGACGAATGGGTTTTAAACTCTTAATGCGCCGCTTCTCCAATTCCACCACCATTGAGTGGTGGGGCAGCTGCTTCTTTTGGAAGCTGGGACATTCCAGTACTCGGCACATAGTATCAAGATGTCGAGTGTGTGGTGAAATTGTGAAGGGAGTCTCCCACATTCGGAGCATGAGATCATGGAAAATGCAGTGACTCGGAAGGGTGGCCGCCTCCTTAGGAGCTGTTGGGTATTGGAGGATCTCCAATTCCTCTGCCCTGGGCTCTTTCTCGGATGTTATCATAATAGAGAAACCTCTAGCTAGATCCCTAATAAACTCTTGAAAAGACATGTCCTCCAGAGGGGACATGTGCCATTCCGATGTAGGAGATGGTTCCTCTGGCAGACTTTACAGTCTTCGGGTACCAAGTGACTCGTCATCAGAAGTTTCTGACTCAGAGGACTCAAAATATCAGCGGGAAAGATGTTCCTGCTCCGCTAAGCACCGATATCGATTAAAGTCAGCATCGGGACGGCGGCAATGTTCCCTCTAATTTTCTGTAGGCTGTGTGCGCATAAAATATCAGCTGTGTGCAGCTTTTGAAGGAAGGTTAAATTTTTGTGCGCCACATAACGACACTCGGAGTTATATACTTTAAAATTTGACTACATGTCAGAATACAGTATGTACACCACATTGATTTTAATCAAATTAAATGAAAATAGACGATTACTAAATGAAGCGGAAAATTTCTAGTAATTACAATCATAACTTTTAAATTTTAAGACATTTGTGTTGTTTTCTATCAGAATCAGAGCCGTAATTTTTGTGCGCTCTGTTGTATAGTATGTGCGCTCGCTCGGCGAGGTGTGTGTGCGCGCACACGCGCACAGCTTAGAGGGAACAGTGGACGGGGGATCTGCTGGGAAGAGACCTCAGTACCGTGAATGAACTCGAGGGCAGGCATGGGTGGCAGTGGATCCAGCGGCATGTATCCGAAAGCAGTTTGCATTGGTACAGAAGTCGGTACCGGTGTCGGCGGAACTATCGCTAATGATTTGATCAGGACCGAAGCTGCCAATAGAGCTGCCAAGCAGTGTTCTATGGCCTGGATAGAGTAGTTACTGTAACAGGTGTTCTCCAGGAGCAGCAGGAATCAGTCCTCACATATGGGTGTCATCGGCGCCGATGAAGCCCCAGCGGAGCATTTCCCCAGCTTTCTATGAAAGCCTTTGGGAATGCAGGCACGC
Organism: Ichthyophis bannanicus; assembly: GCA_033557465.1. Lineage (NCBI taxonomy): Eukaryota > Metazoa > Chordata > Amphibia > Gymnophiona > Ichthyophiidae > Ichthyophis > Ichthyophis bannanicus. The sequence continues at coordinate 463,445,592 of CM066033.1, read as the reverse complement.
ATGCACGGTTCCCTTCCCGCCTAAAGGTGCCATCTTACCTCAGTCAAATGGCATAGCTAGGAACAGCACACAAAAATGAAAAATAAACTATGTACAACTGCAACTCCAAGGGGAGGAGGGAGGGTTGTGAGGACTGATTCCTGCTGCTCCTGGAGAACACCTGTTACAGGTGAGTAACTATTCTTTCTCCAGGACCAAGCAGGAAGTCAGTCCACACATATGGGTGACTCCCAAGCTCTGGGCTACCGAGGAACCCAGGCTGAACAAGAGAACTCCCTCTAGTCCCAGCAGCAAAGAAAAGGCTTTTCAAGGACACAACCTCCACCGGTAGCCCAACAGAGGGCAGGAGTTGCCTAAACCTCAAAGAGATTCCGGAGTACTGCTTGGCCAAAAGCACTGTCCCTAAGGGACTCCCTCTCCAGGCAGTAATGGGCCGCAAACGTCTGGCTTGAAGACCAAGTTGCAGCCCTGCAGATGTCTACCAAGGGCACAGAGCAGAGATGAGTCACTGAGGCAGCCATTGCCCGAACACGATGGGCCGTGACCCTACCCTGCAAAGGAAGGTCAGCCGCCTTATAAGCCCAGGTGATACAGTCAGCTACCCAGATGGACAAGGTACGCTTGGACACAGCTAACCCCAACTTATTGGGGTCAAAGGATACGAAGAGCTGAGTAGCCCTTCTATGCCCCTGCGTACGGGTCAAGGTAGAAGGATAAGGCCCTCCTACAGTCCAGGGTATGCAGGACTGCTTCAGCCTGGCTAGCATGAGGCCTAGGGAAGAATGTTGGAAGAACCACCTCCTGGTTGAGGTGAAAAGAGGAGACAACCTTAGGGAGGAACTTTGGATGAGTCCTAAGGACTACCCTGTTCCTATAAATCCTGGTTTAAGGCCTATCACAGACCAGGGCCTGAAGCTCACTTACTCGCCTAGCCGAGGTAAGGGCTATCAGGAAGAGTGTCTTCCAGGAGAGAAGGTGTAGAGGACAAGTAGCCATCGGCTCAAAAGGTGGGCGAGTCAGTTGCTGCAAGACCACATTCAGCTCCCACTCAGGGGCAGAAGGACGGATTGGGGGCTTGAGCAAAAGCAAGCCCCTGAGAAAGCGGGACACCAAGGGGTGACCAGCCAGAGAATGTCCCTCCACCAGAGAGTGGTGAGCTGCTAGAGCTGAGAGGTGGACCCGAACAGAATTGGACTTATGTCCCTGATTCGATAAGTGCAGTAAGTACTGAAGCACTACTGGCACAGTACAAGAGAAAGGGTCCTCTATACGTAGCTGACACCACACAGAAAACCATTTACATTTGAGAGCATAGGTTTTCCTAGTGGACTGTTTCCTAGAGGCCAGGACAACCTCCTCAACTTCCTGAGGTAGGCCCCAGGGAGCCCAAACTACCCTTGCAGCCTCCAGGCCATCAAATTGAGAGCTTTGAGATTGGGGTGCATAAGGGAACCCTGCTCCTGTGAGAGAAGGTCGGGTTGCAACCCCAGAGGCAGTGGAGGATCCACCGCCAGTTGAAGCAGAAGAGGAAACCAAGGCTGTCTCGGCCACCTGGGAGCCACCAGCAGGACCGAGGCCTTGTCCTGAAGAATCTTGAAGAGAGTTCGGGCCACCAAGGGCGTGGGAGGAAACGCATACAGGAGGCCCTGAGACCAGGCTATCAGAAAAGCATCCGGTGCTATCCGCAGAGGATGCGGTTGCCTGGAGCAGAACTTTGGCAGTTGCTTGTTCATTGGGCTGGCAAAGAGATCTATCAAAGGGACACCCCATTTTAGGAAAATCCTCTGAAGGATGCAGCTGCCACTCGTGGGGCTGCAGTATTCTGCTTAACCTGTCTGCCAGGTAGTTGTCCTGGCCTGGAAGGTACACAGCCTTGAGGAGCATGTTGTGCGTGAGGGCAAATGAACAAAGGTCCTGAGCCTCCCGACAAAAGATCCTGGACCCAGTCCCGCCCTGTTTGTTCACATAAAACATGGCTACTTGGTTGTCTGAATCAGGACAGATTGGTGAGCCAGGGTAGGAGAGAAAGCTTTGAGTGCCAATCGAATAGCTCTGAGTTCGAGGAGATTGATCTGTTGTGCAGCTTCCCAAGGAGACCACAGGCCCTGGGTGCACTTGCCCAGACAATGAGCTCCCCAGCCTTGCAGGGAGGCGTCCGTGGTCATCACTACCGTGTACCCTGGAACCTGAAAAGGCACCCCCTTCAGTAGATTGGGTGGGTGCAGCCACCAGTTGAGGGAGTGCAGAAATGGTCTGGACACCCTTATCCTGTCTCTGAGGCTGCCTGTGGCCTGTGACCACTGAGTCCGAAGGGACCACTGTGCAGGCCTCATATGGAGCCTGGCATTAGGGGTCACATGTACTGTCGAAGCCATGTGGCCCAGAAGCTTCAGGCAGAGTCTGGCGGAGACCAGTGACCTGCTGAGAAACTGATTTGCCAAGACCATCAACCTTTGGGCCCTGTCTGCTGGCAAGAAAGCCTTTGCCAGCAGAGAGTCCAGCCTTGCTCCTATGAACTCCAAGTTCTGGGAGGGGAGCAAAGTGGACTTTGCGAAGTTTATGACAAACCCCAGTCTTTGGAGAAGAGCAATAGTTCTGAGGGTGGCTTGGTTGGCCTCCTGGCACGTCTGACCCCTGATGAGCCAGTCGTCCATATAGGGGAAGACAAAGATGCCCTGGTTTCTTAGGTAGGCCGCCACCACTGCTAGGCACTTTGTAAAGACTCTGGGGGCAGAGGTGAGGCCGAAAGGCAGCACTCTGTATTGATAATGGTTTCCTCCCACAATGAACCTGAGGTACTTTCTGTGGTCTGGATGAATGAGGATGTGAGTGTATGCATCCTTTAGATCTAAAGAGCATAGCCAATCTCCCTGCTGGAGGTAGGGCAGAAGTGTCCCAAGAGTAAGCATCTTGAACTTCTCCTTCACTAGGAACTTGTTGAGGTTCCTGAGGTCCAGAATGGGTCGAAGGCCACCGGTTCTTTTGGGCACCAGGAAATACCTGGAGTAGAAACCGTGACCCTGTAAGTGGGGAGGCACAGGCTCCACCGCCCTGTCCACCAACAGACCTTGAAGCTCTTGAAGGAGAAGGTCTGTGTGCAGGGGAGGCCTTGGAGGCTCCCCTGGAAAATATGGTGGAGGCAGTTGGTGAAAATGCAGGGCATAACACCCTTGTGGACTATGTCCAACACCAAACTGTCCCCGGTGATAAGGGGCCACTGGTGGGCAAAGAGGGCGAGGCGACCTCTGGTGCAGGGTTGGGAGAGCAGTGGAGGAGAGGCTACGCTCAAGGAGTCAAAACCCCCCACCCTGCTGAGTGGTAGCAGGGGCCGGTGGCTTGGGGGTCCTCTGCCTACAGGGCCCATTACCCTGCCCCTTGGCTTGCTGACCCTGGGAAGCAGCTTGGGCAGCCTGATATTGCGGGTACTGTTTGTAGGCAGTGCCCTTCCTCGGGTAAAAGGGCTTTTTACCTGAGCCCTTCTTTTTATGAGAAGGGGCAGAGGTCTTCCTAGACAGCCTTGTCCGTGTGAGGTGCTCAGTTTCGAGCTGAGCGGCCTTCTCGGTCATGGGCTTGCCAAAAAGGTTTTCACCTCGGCAAGGGACATCGACCAAGTTGTCCTGAACCCATGGCTCGAGGTCCGATGACTGCAGCCATGCTTGGCGTCGAGCCGCGATGCCGGCTGCCGCAACTCGGGACGAAACCTCGAAGCCATCGTAGGCGGCGCGGGACATGAACATCGAGCAGTCCCGAATCCCCGAGGACAAGGACTTAAATCTCTGCAAGGGTTCCCCAGAGAGACCAGCAGAGAACCCGGCCAACTCCTTGGCCAGATCCCGCAAGTACATGCCATGTACAGCTGGTAGGACTGGACAAGGCAAGCAAGCATCGAGCCCTGGAAACATTTTCTACCGACGCCATCGAGGTTTCGGGCCTCCCTGCCAGGGGGCACCGCGGAGTGCATCTTCTGGCTCTTCGGACGATGCATGGCCGATTCCACAACCATAGAATGGTGTGGTAGCTGTGCCTTCTGAAAACCAGGGCTCTTTCGGAGTCGATAGATCGAGTCGACTCGCTTGCTGAGAACCGGCACTTAGGCCGGTGCCTCCCACATACGGAAGAGGAGCCGTTCCAGCATCGGAGGAACCGGAACAGTAAAGGCCTCCTTCGGAGGAGAGTCATACTGTAGGGCCTCGAGCTTTTCAGCTCGAGGCTCCTCATCGGGGTCCGCCGGAATAGCCAAGGCAGTGGCCATATCCCGGACGAACTCCGAGAACCGAGTATCCTCCGGGGGGGGATCTACTCCGGGGCTCAGACTGCGGTGAGTCCGACGGGACGCACCAAGTCTTGAAGGTATCAGGAGACTCCTCGTCCTCCGTCTCCCAAGCTGACTCGTCCAAGGAGGAGTCAGGGTCCGATCCCGCGGGGCCCTGGAGCACCTGCCCCGACGCCGGAGGCACTGGCGTCAATGCCCTTGGTCCCGAACGGGAGGTCGAGGGAGACCACGACAGAGGTCGACTCCGAGCCACGATGGACTCTAGTATCGGCTCGGTCTCCGGGGTCGACTTCGAGGTCGATGTCCCGGTGGTCGGGGCAGATGCGCCAGACAGGCTGGCCATCAGTGCCCGCTGCTGCTCCATGAATGCAGACAATCTGCTCTCCAAGGCTGTTATCCTGAGACTCAGCTCGGGAGACGCAGCAGCCACCGACTCGGGCCCCGGCGGCGGCGGCGCCGGGCCCGACGTCGGCTCCCTGGGAGGAGAGTCCTCGAGGACTACGGGGCTTACGTGTCCAGCAGACTCCACGCGAGGAACTTTTTTAGGCTTCTCGTGTTCCACAGGCCCGGGGCGATGGTCGGGGTCTTAGAGGAGCCAGGGACCTCCTCTGACGACGCCCTCGTGAGCCGCTTCTTCCTCTTGCGTTCCCGGTCAGGGGACCCCCTGTCCGAGGAGCTTCGACGGCGCTCGGGATCGGAATCCCGAGATGTCGAGGCCTCAGACGAGGTCCGGGCCCGGCCGGAGGCTGAGTCCGAGAAAAGCCTTTCTTTTTGCTGCTGTCGACTTCGGAGTGCCTTGGAAGACATCTTTCCACATGGCCCGCATGACTTAGGGTCGTGGTCAGGGCCGAGGCACCGAAGGCAGCAGTCGTGTGTGTCGGTGAGAGACATTAATTTCTTACACCGATCACACTTTTTAAAACCACTGGAAGCCATCGGGGAAAAAAGAGTCCCCGCGAGATCAAAGGACCGGCCTTCCAGGGAAAAATGGAAAAAAGGGCGCGAACGCCAGCCACGAAGGGCAAAAACCGAAAAAGAAGAATCAGGCTCGATACCGGTGTAACGAACCCGTCGGGAGGGGCACCGGCGTCGAACCGGAAGAAAAAAAAAGAGTGATAATCGCCGAAAAAATCTAAGTTTAACCGGGAAAACAGGACACACGTCCGGTGGGCTTCACGGAAAAAAAGAGACTGAGGTAAGATGGCACCTTTAGGCGGGAAGGGAACCGCGCACGCGTACCTGCATTCCCAAAGACTTTCATAGAAAGCTGGGGAAATGCTCCGCTGGGGCTTCATCGGCGCCGATGAAACCCATATGTGAGGACTGACTTCCTGCTTGGTCCTTGAGAAACGCTGATCCATGGAGCTTGCCAATGCTTGGATGTCAGTACTAGAGACTTGCGCTACCGTCCCAGAGCATGGCACCAGGAGCTCTCCTGAGGTGAAGGCCTCAGAAGCATCCTGGAACCCCTCGATGACTTTGGAGGAAAGGTCCTCCCACCGGGGTTGTTTGGCTGGCCGATCCACCTCCAGAGCAACACTCGCAGCATCTCGATGCTTAAAAAGAGATCTACTCTTCAGTGGATAGCCTGTCTTTGAAGACGACTTGTGCTTCTATACCCGAGACCCCTAAGAGGAAGACGATGCCCTCGATGCCAAAGAAACCGCATCTGAGGAAAAGAGAACGTTCCTAAACTCACTGTCCGGTTCTGAAGGCCTCTCTTTGTCATCTTCTTGCAAAGGAGACATTCTAATGGTTGGTGGTTGGGCCCGAGGCATTTCAGACACCAGTCATGAGTGTCAGTAGCCGAGATGGTACTGCCACATTTAGAACATTTTTTTAAATCACTAGCTGGTTTATCCATAGTGTCGGTAGACAGAATGGTAGGATTAAGTCCTTAAATGGCATCGATACGCCTGAAGAAAAACTCTTCTCTTTTTTTCTTTTCTTTTTTTTTAACAGGAAAGAAAGAAAGAACCGACAACAAGAGACGGTTCTGGCGTCGACGGGAAGGCAGACGCTCACCACAAAAAACAAAATTAAAGAACTAAAGAATTTTCTTCAGTGACAGGATTTGCTTCCTGCTGGCTCCGCGGAAAATGAAGAACTGATAAAGCAAAGCTGGGAAGGCAACTACACAGGCGTAGTGGGATGCTCCCAAAAGCTTTCCTTTTGGATGCCTGGGGCGTTCCCGCGGGGCTCCATCGGTACCAACGTCAACCATATGTTAAAAATACATTCCTGCTTGTTCCAGGAGATGTAATAAATTTCCATAATCCAAATATGACAAGATTGCGCTTTGCACCACTATTTGAAAATGTGCTATAGAAAAATTGCCCCTTAATCTACACAATTAACAAAGTTTATAAAAGGTTTTAGAGACAATCAACCTTACATAGGTCTCAAATGTTAAATCTGTATCTATCAAAACCCCAAGAACTTTTAAGACCAGATCTAACTTCAGCCCTAATTGTGTCACAGCACACATTAAAGAATCTGGTACAACTTTATTATTGTTAAAGCACATAACTTTTGTTTTTGAAATATTGACTTGTAAGTGTAACGATTTTGCCCAAAAGCGTAGTTATTCACCTGTAACAGGTGTTCTCTGGGGACAGCAGTAATCAGTCCTCACATATGGGTGATGTCAGCAGCGATGGAACCCTTGCGGAAGCATCCCCCCAGCTTTCAAAGAAAGCCTTTGGGAGATGCCACCATGCATGCGTTGTCCCCTTCCGCTCAAGGGTGCCATCTTGCTCAGTCAGATGACATAGCAAAAATAAAATATGGTAAAGGAGCAACTCCAAGGGGAGGAGGGAGGGTTGTGAGAATTAATTCCTGCTGTCCCTGGAGAACACCTGTTACAGGTGAGTAACTATGTTTTCTCCAGGAAAAAGAAGGAAGTCAGTCCTCACATATGGGACTCCCCAGCTACAGGGTACCGAAAGCCCATAGCAAAACCAGGGCTCCCTCATGGGGAGCCACAAGCAGCAGCAATTGAGTCTGGGCCTACAGACCATAGTAGGACCCCTGTGTCCGATGAACTAGCACGCTGGTAGCCTGAACACAGACGGGTAGGAGTTGCCTAAACCCCGAAAAGGTTATGGCGCACAGCTAGGTTGAAGGCACTGTCCCCGTCAGGACTCTCTTTCCAGGCAGTAATGGATTGCGAAGGTATGGACTGAAGACCAGGTGGTGGCCCGGCAGATCTCCCTCATCGGGACAGAGCGCAAGTTTGCCACAGAGGCCACCATGACTCTGACACGGTGCGCCGTGACGCGGCCTTCCAGTGGGAGCCTCGCCTGCTCATAAGCGAGGGCGATACAGTCCACCACCTATGTGGACAGAGTACACTTGGTCACCGCCTTCCCCAGCCTACTGGGGTCATAGGAGATGAAAAGCTGAGCAGCTTTGCGGTGGCCCTGAGTGCAATGGATATAGAAGGATAAAGCCCTCTTACAGTTCAAGGTGTGAAGGACTGTTTCTGCCCGACTGGAGTGAGGTCTTGGAAAGAAAGTAGGGAGCACCATTTCCTGGTTGAGATGGAAGGGCAACTCTACCTTTGGCAGGAATTTGGGGTGCATGCGAAGCACCACTGTGTTCTTGTAGAACCTGGTATAGGGCGCCTCCGCAACAAGGGCCTGAAGCTCACTAACTCAGTGAGTGGAGGTAAGCGCGACAAGGAAAGCCACCTTCCAAGAGAGGTAGCGGAGGTGGCAGGTAGCCAGAGGTTCGAAGGGCAGGCAAGTGAGCTGCTACAACACCATGTTGCGGTCACATTTGGTTGCCGGAGGGCGTACTGGAGGCTTCGATAAGAGCAGGCCCCAAAGGAAACGGGTCATCAATGGTTGGGCCAAGAGGGGCTTACCAACCACCGGATGGTTGTGCGCACCCAGGACACTAAAGTGCACTCAGACAGAGTTAGACCAGCCCGTACTGGGAGAGGTGGAGCAGGTACTGTAACACTAGGGCCACTGGGCAGGAGAAAGGGTCAGCCCCATGTTCGGTGCAGCAAACCGAGAACCTGTGCCATTTGAAGGCATAAGCCTTCCTAGTAGAGGCTTTGCGAGAGGCCAGCAGAATGTCTACCACCTCAACCGGGAGGCTGAAAGGGCCAGAGTCATCTTCTCAGCAGCCAGGCTGTCAGCGATAGGGGCCCCAGGTTGGGGTACAGAAGAGAGCCCCCCTCCTGAGATAGGAGTCCTGGGGCGGTCCCCAGGGGGATGGGGGTCTCCACTGTCAACTGTAGAAGCAGTGGGAAACACAGTTGCCTGGGCCACCGGGGAGCTATCAGGATGAGCGAGGCTCTGTCGCGGAGGGTCCTGGAGAAAGTCTTGGCGATCAGCAATGTAGGAGGGAAGGCGTACATAAGGCCTTCCGACCATGAGACCAGGAATGCGTCCACTGCTACCCTGGACGGGTGGGCCTGTCATGAGCAGAAGCGGGGCAACTGAAATTTGTCCTTGCTTGCAAACAGGTCCATCACAGGTTCCCTCCAGAGAAAAGCCGACTGGCTACCATGGGGTCCAGCTGCCACTTGTGCGGCTGGAGAACTCTGCTGAGCCTGCCGGCCAGCAGGTTTATCCTGGCCTGGCAGGTACACTGCCTGCAGGAGTATACCCTGTTGGACTGCATACGAGGAGAGGACCAGTGCCTACCGACAAAAGGTACAAGACACCGTGACCCCCTGTTTGTTCACATAGAACATCGCCACTTGGTTGTCCATCTGGACTAGCACCGGCTGGTGATGCAGGTGGTGACAGAAGACCCTCAGGGCCTGGTGTATGGCTTTGAGCTCCAGGAGGTTGATCTGCTGGGTGCTCTCGTCTGGTCATCAGTTGCCCTCGGTGCAGAGATCTCCACAGTGGGCTCCCAGCCAAGTAGGGATGCATCCGTGGTGAGGAACCGTGAGGGGGTTGGGGCCTGAAAGGGCATGCCTGCCTCGAGATGCTGGGGCAACTGCCACCAGACCAGGAAGTTGCCAATTGGCGGGTCACAGAAACTCTGTCTCGGAGACGGCCCATGGCCTGAGACCACTAGACCCAGAGACACCACTGTGCTGCCCTCATGTGGAGGCAAGCATCTGGGGTGATGTGGACCATGAAGACCATGTGCCCGAGGAGGCGCAGAAGCCGAGCGTGCACCGAGGGACGATATGGAAAAGGAAGAACTGACCAAGGCCCTAGAACAAGGTTAGAGACTATAGCAGAGACTGATGAGCTTTTGGGTGATAAGGTAACTTACACGAATATAGATCATCCTGTCTATGGCAATCTGGACCTGGCGGTGGACAGTGATGAATCAGTTTATGGTACTCTGGATATAGATACAGACAGTGATTTAAGCACAGATAATGAAGAAACAGGACTATAAAGGTAGCTATAGGTGAAAATATAGATGCTTATTATAATCAAACAGGCTTAAGTGAAAAATATATTTTTAGATAGAAGCTTCTGTCTTTTTCTCTCTGTGAAAAATTGCTGACAGTTGCAACAGAGATTAGCTAGCAAAGTTGTGTACATAGTTACTGGTGCAAAGGGTAGCTTCTGCATTCCAGACGGTTCTGCCTCTCTTTTGTGGCAGATGATAGGTCGAAAATTGGACAACAACATCAGCATTATTGCATAAACTTTCCGAGAATCAGAGACCTTAGGTCAACATATAACTGGAAATCAAATAAAGCTTGGGAAATTAATAGAATTTAGATAGAACTTATAGTGTAACTAATCAGCTTTTGTATAATGAAGGAATCACAGCAACACCTACTGTCACTTAGTAATTATAATCATGGCCTTGTAACTTCCGTTTTCTATGCATTTTTGTAAAGCATCAGCAGAAAAATAACCTTGTAAGCAGATTTTATTCCAGACCTGTAATTTTGTAATATGAATAATATCATCCGATGTTAATCAAAAATTAACTATGTCAGCTGATACTTCTTAATAAAAGGCAGATCTCTGTCAGAAGATTTTTGAAGATGGTTAGGGAGGAGCCATGATTTGGACCTCCGACGATCTTCCTTTTAGAGCTCTAAAGTTAATATAATTAATTTTCTGCGTATGTGTCTTGTCTTTTTTCCTTCCTGTTAGAAAGGTTAGGTAAAGCCTAAGAATCCAGGTTGGAATCCAGGTAGGAGGGCCTGCCCCAAAAGGGTTATAACAGACGATACTATACATCCCAAGCCAGAGTTCTAAGACGATCAGTTCGGTCCTTGGGCAAGAAAGCCTTTGACTGGAGCGTGTCGATCCTTGCCCCAATGAACTCCAGACTCTGCATTGGGAGAAGATGAGACTTGGGGTACTTTTATGACAAAGGCCAAGTGCTGTAGAACCTGGATGGTACGTGAGGTGGCCTGCTGCACCTCTAAAGACGTGCATCCCTTTATGAGCCAGTCATCCAGGTAGGGAAAGACGAACACCCCCTGGAGCCAGAGAAAGGCGGCCACGACCGCCAGGCATTTTGTGAAAACTCTTGGGGCAGAGGCTAAGCCAAAGGGGAGCACCCTGTATTGAAAGTGCCTGCCCCCCACTACGAACCATAGGTTCTGCCTATGGTTGGGGTGGATGAGGATGTAGGTATAAGCATCCTTGAGGTCTAAGGAGCATAGCCAGTCTCCCTGCTGGAGGTATGGCAGCAATGTTCTAAGGAAGAGCATCTTGAACTTCTCCCTGACCAGGAATTTGTTGAGGTTGTGCAGATCAAGGATGGGCCTTAGGCCCCCTATCCTTTTTGGCACAAGGAAGTACCTGGAGTAGAAACCCTTGCCCATGAGGAGATGGGGCACCGGCTCCACCGCTTTGTCCTCAAGAAGGCCTGCCAACTCCTTCAGAAGGTCCCAGTGGAGGAGAGACCTGAAGGGCTCTCCCGGGAAATAAGAAGGAGGTGTCTGAGTCAGGTGGAGGAGGTAACCCTCCCTGACTACGCTTAGTACCCAGGAATTGGTGGTGATGGTCACCCACCTCTGGGTATAGAGGGCCAAATGTTCCCCAGTGGAGTGCTGATCTCTTTGGGGTAGAGAGGCTATGCTCAAGGAGTCAAAAACTCCCCCCTGGCTGGACTGGAGCTGGTGCCTGGGGTTTCGGAGCCTTCTGCTTACATGGGCCATGCCCATGTCCCTTGGCCTGCTGACCCTGTTGGTGAGCAGGGGGGGCCTGATAAGGTGGGTAGTTTCTGTAAGCAGCTCCCTTCCTCGGGTAGAAGGACTTTTTACCCAAGCCCTTCTGTTGGGGAGGGGCGGTGGTCTTTTTAGACAGCCCGGTCCTCGTCATAAAGTCGGTCTCCAGCTCGGCAGCCTTGTCGGTCATGGGTTTGCCAAAGAGATTCTCTCCTTGGCAAGGGACATCAACCAATTTGTCCCTCTTCACGGACTACTTCGGCCAAGTTCTTGAACTGCTACAAAGGTTCCTCGGAGAGACTAGCCAAGAACCTGGCAAGTTCCTTTGCCAGGTGTCTCAGATACATGCCCATGTACAGCTGGTAGGCCTGGATGCAGCTGATGAGCATTAAGCCCTGGTAACACTTTCTGCTGAGGGCGTCCAGAATGCGGGCCTCCCTGCCAGAGGGCACCGAGGAGTGCGTCTTCTGGCTTTTCATTTAACACAAGGCCGACTCCACCACTATGGAGTTATGCAGCAGCTGTAACATTTGGAGGCCCGGGCTCCGGCAGACTCGATACATCAAGTCAAGCTGTTTGCTCACCACCGGCACCGAACACAGTGCCTCCCACATTCGGAGCATCAGCCGTTCCAGGATGGGAGGGATGGGAACTGTGAGCGATTCCCGACAAGGGGCCTCATATTGGAGGATTTCCAACTCATTAGCCCAAGAGTCCTACTACGACTCGGTCAGGAATGCCAGGGCCTTAGACATGTCCTTGACAAAATCAAGGAAGCCCATATCTTTGGGCAGGGACCGCTGTCGAGGCTCCGAGACAGGAGAGTCAAATGGGACGTTGCGGTGGCGATGGGTATTGGGGGACACCTCGACCTCAGTCTCCCACTCGGAGTAGTCCATCAAGGACTTGTAAGAGGGCTGCTCTACAGGCTTCAGGGCTTCTAATGCCCTGTGTCCCATGCCAGCAAACTAGCCGGGGATGACCACGGTTCCACTGAGCGGGACTCGTATTGCAACCTCGGCCAAGGATCAACTCGAGGCCTAAGGACCTCGAGGATCGGCTTGGACGTCGAGGGCCCGGTGGTCGGGGCAGATGAACCGGACACACCGGAAAATAACGCTCGCTGTTGGTCCATGAAGGCAGACAAACTGCACTCCAGGGCCGCCATTCTGGATTCCAGACCAGAAGGCTCCGCAGCCTTTGGCGCAGGCACCAAGGGACTCGGGCCCGACACCGGCTCCCCTGAAGAGGAATCCTCGACGAGGACAGTGTCTGGGGACCAAGGCTGATCCACGGTCGGATCTTTCAAGGGGACCTTTGCAGGCCGCTCCTTCTCTGAAACCTTGGACGAACACCTCGGACTGCAGGACAGGGCCTGGGGAGCACCCGGCCAGTAGAAACTGTCCAAGGATGCCGCCTTCGAGGGTTTCTTCTTCTTCCTCGGTTCCCTCGAGGGAGACCCCCTTTCTGAGAACCCATGACGAAGCTCGGATTTGGAAGGTTCCGCCCAAGATGTCGAGGCCTCAGACGAGGCCCTGACCTTTGGAGGGACCAGGGACTCAGGGAAAAATTTATTGTGTTGCTGCTGCTGGCGGCTCTTGAGAGCCTTACTGGACATCCTCTTGCAGAGACCGCTGGCTGCCGGGTCGTGGTCTAGCCCAAGACAACAGAGACAGCAATCATCTGTGTCGGTCAAAGACATAATTTTGGAGCACCGATCACACTTCTTAAAGCCACTGGTAGCCATGGGGGGAAAAAAGTACCCCTGTGAGATTGAAGATTCTCCGGGCTGCCAGTGGGAGAAAGAAGGCACGAGACGCCAGGAAAAGAATGTAAACTACAAAAATAGACCGAACTCGACGCCGACGCAATGAGGTCGTTAGGCAGGAAGAGTAGTGTGATACCGGAGATGAGTATGAAACTCAGAGAGAAAAATATCAACTTTTTCCAGGGACAAGCCAGATAAACGTCTGAAAGGCTCCATGGAAAAAAGGAGACCGAGCAAGATGGCACTCTTGGCCGGGAAGGGGACCACTCTTGCATGGTGGCATCTCCCAAAGGCTTTCTTTGAAAGCTGGGGGGATGCTTCCGCAAGGGCTCCGTCGGTGCTGACGTCACTCATATGTGAGGACTGACTTCCTCCTTGTTCCTGGAGAATTTCCTGATTTCCAATAGCAGCATTAATAGTTTTATAAAAACTCTTTAGAAGAACATAAGAACATAAGATATGCCATACTGGGTCAGACCAAGGTCCATCAAGCCCAGTATTCTGTTTCCAACAGTGGCCAATCTAGGTCATATGTACCTAGCAGTTTCCCCAAGGGACACAGGTTCCACAATGCTTGTATTGGTTCAAGCATTGATATCCTGGGTCCCTTCTTAATAATGGTTTATTGACCTTTCCTCCAGGAACTTGTCCAAACCTTTTTTAAACCCAGCTACACTAACAGCCTTTACTACATCCTCCGGTAACAAATTCCAGAGTTTGATTACACGTTGAGTGAAAAAATATTTTCTCTTATTAGTCTTAAATAGTTTACCCTGTAGCTTCATTGCATGTCCCCTAGTCTTTCTATATTCTGATAAGGTAAACAATCGATCTACGTTTACCCGTTCCACTCTGTTCATTAATTTATAGACTTCTATCATATCTCCCCTCAGCCGTCTCTTTTCCAGGTTAAAAAGCCCTAACCTTTTTAGCCTTTCTTCATAGGAGTATCCTTCCATCCCCTTTACCATTTTGATGGCTCTTCTCTGAACCTTTTCTAAAATCGCTATATCCTTTTTAAGATACGGCGACCAGAATTGCACACAATATTCAAGGTGCGGTCTCACCATGGAACAATATAGAGGCATTATAATATCTTTTGTTTTATTTTCCATTCCTTTCCTTATCATACCTAGCATTCTATTTTCCCTCTTGGTCGCCGCTGCACACTGGGCCGAGGGTTTTAACATGGTATCCACAATGACGCCTAAATCTTTTTCCTGGGTGGTGGTTCCTAATGTGGAACCTTGCATCGTGTAACCATAGTTTGGGTTGTTCTTCCCTAGGTGCATAACCTTGCACTTCTCCACATTAAATTTCATCTGCCATTTTGATGCCCAGTCTTCCAATTTATCAAGATCCTCTTGCAATTTTCCACAATCCTCTTGGGTTTTAACAACTTTAAATAGTTTTGTGTCACCTGCAAATTTGATAACCTCACTCGTTATTCCACTTTCCAGGTCATTTATGAATATGTCAAAAAGCAGCGGACCCAGCACAGATCCCTGGGGTACACCACTATTCACCTTTCTCCATTGGGAAAATTGGCCATTTAGCCCTACCCTCTGCTTTCTATCTTTTAACCAGTTCCTGATCCACAATAGTACACTGCCTCCTATCCCATGACTCTTTAGTTTTGCCAAAAGTCTCTGATGAGGGACCTTGTCAAAGTCTTTCTGAAAGTCCAGATACACAATATCAACCGACTCACCTTTGTCCACCTGATTATTCACTCCTTCAAAAAAACATAACAGATTAGTAAGACAAGATCTTCCTTGTCTAAAGCCATGTTGGCTGTCTCCCATTAGGTCATGACTATCTACATGCTGAGTAATTTTATTCTTTATGATGGTTTCTACCATTTTTCCCAGTACTGATGTCAGGCTCAGCGGTCTGTAGTTTCCCGGATCACCCCTGGAACCCTTTTTAAAAATTGGTGTTACATTGGCGATCCTCCAATCTTCAGGTATTAGAGATGATTTTAATGATAGTTCACAGATTACTAATAGCAGGTCTGCAATCTCGTATTTCAGTTCTTTCAACACCCTTGGATGTATACCATCCAGCCCAGGTGATTTGCTACTCTTCAGCTTATCTAATAGTTGTAATACATCTTCCCGATGTATCGATATTTCCTTCAATTCTTCCGCACCTTTAAATATCACTTCAGTCATGGGTAACATCCCTACATCTTATTTATTTTTATTTATTTATTTTGCAAATCTTTTATATACCGCCATTTTCTAAGATCAGTGGCGGTTTACATTAAACAACATGAAATACATAAAACAATTCTGTGATAGGCAGGTACATTGAACAGTATTCAAAACTATATACAAATAGTTAAAATCAGGTATAATGAACAATAATCAGTACTATATATAGGTAGTATTGACAATATTTGAAAATATTTGAAACTATTTACATATATACATTAAAGTTTTATCATAAGTTCTCTTTTGATAGTGACATTGTAAGTATTAGGGCGAACATATCATGGAGATCTATGGATGGGAGGTCTTATCCAATTCGTTATCTATATTCGAATAATATTGTGTGAACAAGTAAGTTTTTAGATCTTTTCGGAAATGTTTCAGGTCTTTTATTTCCCTTAGTTGATCAGGGAGATTATTCCATAGAGAAGGTGCTACAAATGAGAAGGCACTTCTACTTGTTACGTGTTTAGTTTTTCTTATTGAGACAGGAACTACGATAGTATGGAGGTTCTTTCTACGTCTTATTCTGTTTTCTATAGGTCTATGAATTAATGTAGACAAGTATGATGGGGCAATCTGGTTTAACAGTTTGAAAGTGGTCAATATTATTTTATATTGAATTCTACTTTGTATAGGTAGCCAATGCAGAGAGTAGAGTATCGGGGTGATGTGATCAGTCAGTTTAGCTTTGAAAATTATTCTGGCTGTAACATTTTGAGCCATCTGTAGTATTTTTATGCTCTTTTTAGATACACCTGTTAATATTCCATTGCAGTAATCAAAATGGGGAGTTATTAGTGCCTGTGTGATAGTTCTAAAGTCATTGATTTCTAATAGTGGTCTCAGTTGTTGAATTGAGCGTAGCTTGTAGTATATTGTTTTAGTTGTTTTCTTAATATGATTAGTGAAATTGAGAGCCTTGTCTAGAGTGACTCCTAAGTATTTAATATTTTCCTTTATGGGTATGGTAAAGTTAAGAATTTTGATGTCAGTTGGTGGTGTGTAATTTGTGTTTCTTGATGTGATTAGTATCTGTTTTCTTGAAATTGATTTTCAAGTTATTTTTACTTAGCCATTTTTCAGCTTCCATAAGGCAGCTTGCTATTTTGTCATAATTTGGGTCATGTATATCAAATGCAGAGTACAGCATAATGTCGTCCGCATATATCTGGTATTTCATCTTGTTTTTTTGAAAAATGGTACAAATTGGTTGGAGATAAAGGTTAAATAGAAGGGCAGATAAAGCAGAGCCCTGAGGTATTCCCTGTTCTTGAGGAAAGGTAGGTGAGGAGTTCTGGTTAACTTTTACAAATTGTGTACGGTCGGATATGTAAGATTGAAACCATTCTAGTGTAATTTTCCTTAATCCAATTTGTCTGAGTCTTGATATAAGTATGTTATGATTTACACTGTCAAAGGCAGCAGATATATCTAGAAATACCAGAATAAATGCTTGTTTTGTGTTGTCCAGTCCTTTGTTTAGAGTGTCGAGGAGAGCAAGCAGGAGAGTCTCTACGCCATGAAATGGTCGAAATCCGTATTGGTGGTCATCAAGAGGGGCAAATGTATCTATATAGTCCTGTAGTTGTAATTGTACAACTTTTTCTATAATTTTTGTTATAAATGGGATACTGGCTATTGGGCGGTATGAAGTTGGGTCATTCTCATTTAGAGTTTTATTCTTCAAAATCGGGCAGATTGCGGAAATCTTAAGTTCTTTTGGTAGTGCCCCTTGCTGGAGGGAGCTATTTACTATTTTGAGAATAAAGGGGGCAAGTTCTTGTTTTGTTGACTTAATCCAAGTGACAGGGCATGGATCAAGGATAGATGTGGTGGTATTAATATTTGTTATTATGTTTAGTAGTTGTATTTTATCTATGGGTTGAAAGGAATTCCATCTATTGTTATTGTTTAATGATATTATAGGATCAGGTATTGGTATTGAGGATAGTTTTAGTTTACTAGCAAAATAGTTTGCTAAGTCAGACAAATTAATAGGGATGAGTTGGGAGTTGTTGGTGGGGGCTTTAGATAGGGATTTTACAATTTCAAAAAGTTCCCTCGGACGATTAATGGCCTTAGTTAATATTGAGGTATGATATAATTTCTTTGCGTTATTAGTTGCTGATCTGTATGTGTTAAGTATTGTGAAGTAGAGAGTCCTGAGTTCCGGTGTTTTCTTTACACGCCATTTTCTTTCTATTTTTCTTAGATTTTTTTTGATAGAAGCCAGTTCATGTGTATACCATTTTTCTGAAGTTCTTTTATAAGGCCTGTTAGGTTTGAGAGGCAATGGTTTAGAGGCTACTCTTATTACAGAGTTCCAGTTAGTGATTGCTTCGTCAATATTGTTTGAGTTTATATTTAGTTGAGGTATAATTGTTCCTAGGAATTCTTCTGATATAAATGGATAAAATCTCGGTCCTTGATGTGTTGCAGCTTGTTGTTGAGAGAAGGTGTATGGGGTGTGGATTGAGAGTTGAATCATAAAATGATCAGACCATGGGACTTGTGTTACAGTGGGAGGGTTGTAGTGATGTGTCTCCATCATATGTTCTGGGAGAAAGACCAGATCGAGAGTGTTGCCTTTGATGTGTGTGGGGTGTTTGACTATTTGTTTAAAACCCATGTCTTCCATTGATTCTAGGAAAGTTGAGTGTAAAGTGTTGTTGATAGTTGCTAAATTAAAGTCACCCAACACAACTTGGGGTTTGTTCATGGAAGTCTTACAAATTGTTTCTAAGATGGTTGTTATGTTTTCTGTATCTGAGGATGGAGGTCTGTAGAATAGGCAGATGGCTAAGTTTCTGTTCTCTATTTTTAGAATATCAATATTTTCTTTGGATTCACAAATCGTAGAGGATCAGTTCAGGCTAGATTTAGCTAGAATGAGTATTCCACCTCCTTTTTTATGATTACGGTCACAATGAAAAAGTGAATATCCACTCATTTTTATTTGGTTTAGCAAGATTGTGTCTGAATTGGACAGCCAAGTCTCTGTAATGCAGAGATAGTCAGGTTTCTCATCTGTGACAATATCTGTAATGATAGGTATTTTATTTCTAATTGATCTTGCATTGATCAGGATAATTTTTAATGTTTGAATTGGTGTAGCTAGATTTTTAATTATAGGTTGTGGTTTTAGCTTTACGTGGATTAACCGCTTAGGTTGAGCATTTGTGATTCTAGGATTAGGGTTTGTGTTAAAATTATTGTTGTATTTCTGTTTGTAGTGGTAGGGTATGACATGTATGTGAGCTAGGCCAGTATGGTCCAAGTGTGGGCATGATGTTTGAAGACAATAGTTAAATGAGAGTGTTAGGCAAATATATATCCCTAGGGCATATAGAAAATGTATGGTTAGGTTTATCAGTTTCATTTTGATAATTGTAGCGACTTAATTACAATGTGAGCTGGCTGCAGTAATCTTATATCAGATAATGCAATTATCAGATTATACAAATCAGTCACAGCAATTGCATCAGTGAATGTTCCTTGATAAAGGCAATAAAACAAACTGTGTACAGTTATAAATGAGACAAAGGTGGTTGTAGTAAAATTATACAGAGAATTGTGAGGAATCTACTGGCAACAGTAGTAATTTGTGTAAAAGCTACTGACAACAGTTAAGTATTGGGAATGTTACTGACAACAGTAAGTATTGGGAAGGTTACTGACAACAGTAAGTATTGAGAAAATTACTGACATCAGTTATAAAAGCTACTGATAGTGGTAATGACAACAATAATATAATTGTGATTAGGCTACTGACAACGGTAATAATTGGAAGGCATGTTAACGACAACTATTAAATATGGGAAAGCTACTAACGATAGTAACTAAGATATCCTTACACAGCATATAACATCTAGTATTGTACCCAAATGACTAAACAATTCACGTAAATAGGCTGTGGGAGAAAAGTCATTTAAATAGTGTTTATGGTGCGAATACTTGCTGCGGTAGTGGTTATACAGTGAGGGAGAGGTACATATGCTCAACCCTGTGGGAGATCAGTTGTACCTGGGTGTAGTTGCTGGAGTTGGTATTAATTGTGTATCTTCGTTGTTTCGGTGCCAAATTGTAGCGATTTTTAGCGCCTTAGCCAAAGGGCCGTGCCAAAAGGGCCCTCTTGCGCGGCCCTCAGGCGCGGGCACACCTGCTCGCGGCTTCTTTTTAAATGAAGAGCTCAGCCCCGATTGGGCAGGGCACGTTGCTGGGATGTCCAGATGGCTCGATCCCTCCCGGGAGAGCTGGCAGCGTGTGAGGGAGGGCTGCTCAAAAGGGCTCGCGGCCTGCTCGCGGCTTATTTTTAAATGAAGAGCTCAGCCTCGATTGGGCAAGAGCACGTTGCTGGGATGTCCAGATGGCTCGATCCCTCCCGGGAGAGCTGGCAGCGTGTGAAGGAGGGCTGCTCAAAAGGGCTCGCGGCTTCTTTTTAAATGAAGAGCTCAGCCCCGATTGGGCAGAGCACGTTGCTGAGATGTCCAGATGGCTCGATCCCTCCCGGGAGAGCTGGCAGCGTGTGAAGGAGGGCTACTCAAAAGGGCTCACGGCCTGCTCGCGGCTTCTTTTTAAATGAAGAGCTCAGCCCCGATTGGGCAGAGCACGTTGCTGGGATGTCCAGATGGCTCGATCCCTCCCGGGAGAGCTGGCAGCGTGTAAAGGAGGGCTGCTCAAAAGGGCTCGCGGCCTGCTCGCGGCTTCTTTTTAAATGAAGAGCTCAGCCCCGATTGGGCAGAGCACGTTGCTGGGATGTCCAGATGGCTCGATCCCTCTCGGGAGAGCTGGCAGCGTGTGAAGGAGGGCTGCTCAAAAGGGCTCGCGGCCTGCTCGCGGCTTCTTTTTAAATGAAGAGCTCAGCCCCAATTGGGCAGAGCATGTTGCTGGGATGTCCAGATGGCTCGATCCCTCCCGGGAGAGCTGGCAGCGTGTGAAGGAGGGCTGCTCAAAAGGGCTCGCGGCCTGCTTGCGGCTTCTTTTTAAATGAAGAGCTCAGCCCCGATTGCTCAGTAAAGACTGAAGCAAAGAATTCATTCAGTCTCTCCGCTATTGCCTTGTCACCTCTTAGTGCTCCTTTAACCCCTTTATCATCTAATGGACCAACTGACTCTCTCACAGGTTTTTTGCTATGAATGTACTTGAAAAGATCTTTACTTCGCGTTTTTGCTTCTGCAGCAAGCTTCTTCAAGAATTCTCCCTTTGCCTGCCTTATCAATGCCTTGCATTTGACTTGCCAGTGCTTGTGCTGTTTCCAGGTTTCGTCGTTTGGCTCTTTTTTCCATTTCCTGAAAGATGCTTTTTTGGCAACAGCCTCTCTGACCTCACCTTTAAACCATGCTGGCAGTTTTTTGGACTTCCTTCCACTTTTCTTAAAGCGTGGAATACAGCTGGTCTGGGCTTCCAAGATAGTATTTTTCAACAACAGCCAAGTCTGATGTACGTCTTTAACCTTTGCAACTGCTCCTTTTAGTTTTTTCTTAACTGTTTTCCTCATTTTATCATAGTCTCCCTTTCGAAAGTTAAAAGGTAGTACTGTGGATTTCCCTACTATCCCTCCTCCACTAATTAAATCAAAGGCGATCATGCTATGATCACTATTGCCAAGTGGCCCCAACAACCTTATCTCTTGCACTAGATCTGGTGTTCCACTAAGGATTAGGTCTAATATGGCTTCCCCTCTGGTCGGTTCATGAATTAGCTGCTCCAAGAAGCAGTCATTTATTTCATCTAGGAACTTTATCTCCCTAGCATGTCCTGATGTGACACTGACCCAGTCGATACCGGGGTAGTTGAAATCACCCATTATTATTACTGTGCTGTAACTTTTGTTAGCTTCCTTAATTTCTTTGAGTATTTCATCATCCATTTGGTCATTCTGGCCAGGCGCTTGATAGTACACCCCCACTGCCATTGCCTTCCCCCTTTTACATGGAATTTCAATCCATATAGATTCTACAGCAGATTTTGTTTCCTGCAAAACTTTAATCCTTTCTGACTCAATGCCCTCTCTAACATAGAGAGCAACCCCTCCACCAATTTGATCAGCTCTATCATTACGATACAGTTTGTACCCAGGTATCACAGTGTCCCACTGGTTGTCGTCCTTCCACCATGTCTCTGATATTCCAATCATATCTAACCTTTCATTTAACTCTCCCATCTTATTTTTTAGACTTCTAGCATTTGCATACAAGCATTTTAGAGAATGTATTTTATTCATATTAATTTGGTTGTTGTTAGACATGGGTAATTTGGGATCTTTAAGCTCTGTCTGCTCCATACTTGAGGGCATTTCGGCTACTTTACTCTTTTGTGGAACCTCTCTGCTTTTGGTAGTATCCTTCAAAGATACATTCTTCCGAACCATCCGCTCTTGGGCGACTGTCGGCTTTCCCCTAATATCTAGTTTAAAAGCTGCTCTATCTCCTTTTTAAAGGTTAATGCCAGCAGCCTGGTTCCATCCCGGTTAAGGTGAAGCCCATCCCTTCGGAAGAACCCCTCCTTTCCCCAGAATGTTCCCCAGTTCCTAACAAATCCAAAACCCTCATCTCTGCACCATTGTCTCATCCACGCATTGAGACTCCGGAGCTCTGCCTGCCTTTTGGGCCCTGTGCGTGGAACAAGCAGCATTTCGGAGAATGCTACCCTGGAAGTTCTGGATTTCAACTTCCTACCTAAAAGCCTAAATTTAGCCTCCAGAACCTCTCTACCACATTTTCCTATGTCATTGGTACCGACATGTACCAAGACAGCAGACTCCTCCCCAGCACTATCTAAGACCTTATCTAGGTGGCGCGTGAGGTCCGCTACCTTCACACCAGGCAGGCTTGTTACCAAGCGATCCTCATGTCCACCAGCCACCCCTAATGATCGAATCACCAACTATAACAGCTGTCCTAACCCTTCCCTCATGGGCACATGGCCCTGGAGAAACTTCCTCGGTGCGAGAGGGTTTTACATCACCTGGAGGACAGGTCCTAGTTACAGGATCACTTCCTGCCACACCAGGGTGATGCTCTCCTGTCACGTGACCTCTCTCCTCCATGGCAACAGGGATGCTGCGAGACTGGAGGTGGGACTTCAGGACTATATCCCTGTAGGTCTCGTCTATGTACCTCTCTGTCTGTCTTATGCTTTCCAAGTCTGCTACTTTAACCTCTAGAGAACGGACTCGTTCCCTGAGAGCAAAGAGCTCCTTGCACCTAGTGCACACGTAAGACCTCTCACCAACTGGGAGAAAATCATACATGTGACACTCAATGCAAAAGACTGGAAAGCCCCCATCCCGCTGCTGGACTGCTGTCTGCATCTTAGTTTTAAGTTTGTGTTTAGATCTAAGTTCTTTACTTACTAAGGGTTGCTATGGATGTTTATACTAATAAAACTATACCTAATACGTGTAATATACCTTGTTCACCTGAAGCTTAACTAATCTCAGGTCCTTAGTGTATGACTGATTTGGGTAATGAGCTTCACCTGAGAGCACCTCCTGTCTTTTAAGATGTGTAAGTACCTATAAAGCTACGATTATCCCAGGGGTGGGTGGGTGTGGGGAGGAAGGGAGGGAAATAACACTTATTAAAAGAGGGCTGCTACACAGTACCCTGTCTTGTGCTGCTGAGGTAAGCTATATTCTGATTTGATTTAAATTATAGCTCTTAGCTGCTGCTAGGCTCTAACTTCTTATGAAATTTAAACTACAAGCTCTCTGCTGGGTTCCAAATGTAACCAGAAAGCTCTCTTCTGTGTTTTAAATTTAAACTAAAAGTACTTTGCTGTTACTAGGCCCTGAGTGACTATTAAAGTTAAACTACAAGCTCTCTGCTGGGTATGAAATGTAACCAGAAAGTTCTCCTCTGTGTTTTTTAAATTTAAACTTAAACTGCTGCTACTAGGCCCTGACTGATTTAACAAAAATAGTGGATTCACAGATTAATTAGCTTTAATACAAAGAATTCCTTTTAGAAAATTACCAGAAGTATATACTCACAGTTGCAGAAGTAATAGTCCCTTTTTCTAGTCCTTCTTGTAAGAAGAAGAAAAAACAAACAGAAGTGTTGTTACCTGGTGAGGTCTCAATCCAGTCATGTTATTATTTACCTGTTAAGCTTAGGGTTTCTGCGCCCATAGATGGGGATATGGATGTTCTACTTCCTAATGTGGATAATTCAACTAATTTCCTAAAGGACTCGCAGGATGTGATATCCCAGCGGGGTACCTTATTGGTTACTTTTGGGTCTGAGGTAGAGAAAATAAATATCTTGAAACTATATTTCAGGTATAAGAGCTCCTTTTTTTGTGGCCAAAAGCTTACTCTGTTTCCTTATGTGGCACGGAGTACGCAATTGTGATGCAAACAGTTCTTGAACATGAAATCTAGGGTATTGGGAGTTGGGGCGAACTTTTTTCTGAAGTTTCCCTGCAAGTGTGTTGTAACATGGGAAGAGAACGCTTTTTTCATTTTTTGATCCATTATATTTGGAAAAATTCCTTGCAGTCTTCATTTTAGGGCTTCTAACATGGGAAGGCGGTATTGCCTTCATTTTTTGCTTATTTTATTTTTATTTATTTGTTCTCCTCAATGATGTGGGCTGTTATTTGGGCATATAATTGCCTTTTTTTCCCTTTGTTTATTTTCTAAAGATTGTTATGGTTTATTGCCTGAATATTCCCTCAATGTTTGCGCACTGTATAATTTGTAAAATCGTTATAAATTTAAGAAAAAAAAAAAGTAAGACTGTGGTCTGCAAGTGAAAACTTTCTAGCATGTTTGTTGAAAAGTGTATTTATCATTCCGTAAGATGGGATGGTAAATTCAAACCACATGAAGTCTACAAAACAGTTATCCAGAGTCCTATAATTTAAAAATTTCCAGAAAACGTCTAAATTTATCCGCCTTTTATCAAAACCATTTCGTACATTTTCTATTTTTTGTTTAAAATAAACCGCAAATTGTTGAGCTGATAAAGTTGGAGCTGGTATTAAGTTAATTTTGTCCCTTATTAAAGAGAAAGTTTATTTATTTATTTTATTTAGACGGATTTATATACCGCTTTATCCTGAAATCAAAGCGGGTTACACAGCAAACAAATCAAGTAGCAGGGTGCGTGGATGTGGGCATGCAGTGATAGATCGAGGCGTGTGTGCGTGAGTGGTGTGAGGTGGATTGCATGGTGATCTATATACAATATGAGCTATGTACAGGAAATATTGACATTTTTACATTGTGGTGGCATATACAGCTATATATAGAATGAGCAATGTACAGAAACTATTTACATTTTCACATTTTGGTGGCAGAGAGGGAGTTTGTTTGTACAGTAGATGTGATTTCCTTGTAGTGTTCTCTGAAGAACATAGTTATTAGCATCTTCCGGATGTCTTTGAGGTTTTTTTGATCCCAGGTTGCCGGGGAGTGTGTTCCAGAGTGCGGGGGTGTCCAGGGATAGTGCTCTTCTTGACGTGATTAGGGTTATTGGTGGTCATCATTGAATTGTTCAATGAAAAGGGTGGTTTTTTTAGTGGTTTCCTGAATTCTTTTATATCTGTTGTTGATTTTAGTTTATCTGGGAGGACATTCCAGATAGCGGGGGCAGCAAGAGAGAAGGCTCTCATGGATGTGGATTTGTTGGTTCTTGTAAATAGACTGGGTGTTGGTATATTGGTTTTGGTGCTATTTCTGTCTGGTCTTTTGTTTGTTTTGGGAACAAGACTGCAAAGAAGCAGTCATAATTATATTTGTGTAATATTGTTTGCGCGCCTGACGAATGGCAGCTTTGT
Organism: Ichthyophis bannanicus; assembly: GCA_033557465.1. NCBI lineage: Eukaryota > Metazoa > Chordata > Amphibia > Gymnophiona > Ichthyophiidae > Ichthyophis > Ichthyophis bannanicus. Next base: position 463,420,438 of record CM066033.1, on the reverse strand, counting down.
ATCTTTTATACTTAATTTTCCAGTTTTGTCTATCAGCAGTTTTATGGGATTTTCTCCATTTCCTTTCCAAAGATCTACATTCTTTCTTTAAATCTAATTCTTGAGAAAACCAAGGAAGATATTGTTTAGACACAAAACATTTTTTGCAAATGATGGGAGCGATGTCTTCCACAATTGAAACTGTATTATTTATCCAACTAGCTACAGAATTCATGGCCGACCCTTTTCTAAAAAAACACTGTTTCGTATCTTGTTCCAGTAAATATCTGGGGATAGCCTTAATCTTGTAGGAATCAAATCAAACAGAGAATGCGTGTGAATCTTTATAAATGGAAAATGGAATCTAAATTCAATAAGAAAATGATCTGACCAAATTAATGAAAATGCACAAACATCTAAAATATCGTCTTGCAACAATGAAAAATAAAAAGCACATGGATCTAACTAATGACCTAACATGAGTGTAGATTGTGAGGGAGCTCTTTTCAAACCCAGAGAGCATAATAACTCAATATAGTCCAAAGCCGTGGTATCATGCATATCCTACAAATGAAGATTTATGTCTCCAATAATATACAATTAGAATACAACAGTACCCAAGATGCCAAAAATTCAAAATAGTGATCTTGTACATTCCTCCTTCTACCTGGGGGACAATATACTACAATAATTATATACTTCTCCTTTAAGTCACTAGATGAAAGCTCGCAACACAAGGCTTCAAGATAGGGGAAGTAATAATGTCCATAAATGATAAAAACTCTTAATAAAATCATAGCCTAAAGGGCATACTTCATGCAAAATAGGATCTTCTGATGAGCAAATCCAAAATTCAGTAATAAAAACAAAACCGGGGTCCTTGTCTAGTATCAATTCAGAGATAAGAGAAATCTTATTACACACTGATCTGGCATTAAAACGTAAGACCAATTTAAAAAAGGAAATAGTATAAGAACTGGGACAATGCCAGGACATGATTATTTGCACCCTTATAAACAATTCAAATCAGTCTGAACAGAAAAAACACATTCACATTGCAGCAAAATTAGATGCACTTTTGATCAATTGTCAGCACTCACATGACTTGAATCAACCAATGAATGAAGGCTCTAATGTTTAAAATGGCCACATTCACTCTATGATCCATTTTCACAATGGTGAAGGCAAGAGAGCTGCCTGAGACAATCAGAAAAGTCATTATCACCAAACTTCAAAGGTGTGCAATGCCATCCCCAAAGAACTTGGGATTCCTGTGCCTACAGTTTGCAAAGATATTAGGAAGTTTTCTGCTCATGGAACTGTCAAGAACCACCCAGGACACGGTGAAAAAAGGACAATTAATCCAAGTCTTCAAAGATTAGTACGAACATTTGGAAAGACACCATGTAAAACACTTGGAGCAATCTGGAGTGGTAATTTCAATCTGCACCATTCGCCGTGCACTAAACAAAGAAGCATGCTGCATTAACAGAAGACGACTTGAAATTTATACGTTCCAACAATAAATTGAAAGTAAGAGACGCACAAAAACTGCAAAGATATGAAGAAAACAGAAAAGAAAGATATCAAAATAAACTATTTAGAGAGAAACCAAAACAGCTCTACATGGAATTGGGAAAGAGCATTAATATGATAAAAACACCACCAACCAAAGCTGAAACAGAAACCTTCTGGAGAAGTCTATGTGAGGACCCCATAAAGCACAATCAAGAAGCAGAATGGTTACCCTGCATAAAGTAACATTTAGAAAAATCAAACATCAAACTACTACTATTACTACTTCTTATCATCAAGTCTATGGAATGGCCTATAGTAACAACAAAAGAGATGGAAAGCAGATTAAAACGAGCCCAAACTGGAAGAGCCCTGTCCAAGATGGAGTGACCAACTTTTGGCTCAAACAGTTTACATCGTTCTACCAAGACTTGGCAAACTGCAAAAAACAAATTGATCAAACAGCTGAACTTAACACCGTAATAGTTTATACTAGGAAGGGCCCTTTTTTCAAGCAATTTATTTTGATTTGTTTTTTATTTAGTTTCAGACTATTTTGAGTTAGGGTAGCCTCATTTTGGTGCCGCTGTTACTCTGCCAACTTTGGCAGGAATGCTGGTTTAAAAGGCAGCTCGTCACCTGGCCAGACAGTTTACAGTATTTTTACATTAAGATTGTGGCTGGGAAGTGTGGAATAAGTAATTTTGGCTTTGTGCATAGCATTTGCGGCTGATGTCTGTTAGTGTGCTGGGCTATTTGTAGAGCTGTCTACCCGGATTACGCATGATTGGACATCAGATGATGAGCTTGGTTCAGGAAACTGGGTGCAACAATAGTTTTTTTTACAGAAGCGAAGCTGTCTAAAGTTTTTATGTATGTGCTACACTGTAGCAAGTTTTGAAGAGAGTATCTTATCTTAGGTCCTTGGGGTTTTTAGTTGGCTCATTTGTGGAAGCTGTTTTTCTTTAGTAATGCCTATGGCTTTGGTTTGAAATATGGTTTTAGCAACATAGGTTATGACATGATTTGCAACCCAAAGCCCTCTGTTTCTATGCCTTTTTTTGTTTCTTATTTAATCAATGGTTTTAGTGGCAATTTAAGCCATGATGTGAGAGCTGACACCTTTCTTTTTGATTTTTGGAGCCTGTGTTAACTGGGCTGATGTATTTTTATTAGGTTCCTGGCTGTTTTTTATGAAAAAGACTGTGATGGTATAATTGCACCCTATGAGGGCTAGTGTTGAACTTTTCATAACAAGTTGAATAGAGTAATGTATATGTATGTATGCATATATATATGTTTTGTGACCTGTATCTAAACATACCAGCTGTACATGGGCATGTACTTGAGAAACCTAGTGTGGGAACTCACTGGGTTCTCCTCTGGCTTATCTGGTGAACACCTTCAGCGCTTCAGGAGCCCGGTAGCTATGATCAAGGAATGCTCCAAATACGTAACTCTTGCAGCCTACGGTGGCTTTGAGTCCGTGGCTAGAGTAGCTACAGTGTGCATTGGGCCCCACTGCCTTGCATGGCTACAGTCGTTGGACTTTACTCTGTAGATAACAAACAGTTCCATACACTGTTGGTAACACTTTGTATATAGTTAACCATGATATCCCCTAATAGATAAACCACCATTGTATTTAGTTTCCCCTATTTCGCCAAGTTATACCTCCTGTTAAATGTAATGACCAGACAGATGTAAACTGTTGGATGTTTTCTGTTTAATGTAAACCGCGCTGATGTCTAATAGTGCGGTATATAAGAATTGTTAATAAATAAAATAAAAAATAAAATAAAAATTGGGTTCAGGACAAGTTGTTTGATGTCCCATGTCGGGGAGAGAATGTCTCGACAAACCCATGACGGAGAAGGCTGCAGCATTGGAGACTGAACAGGTCACACTTAACAGACTCTCGAGGAAGACTGCTGATCCTTCGCGACGGAAGGCCTCGGGGGGGAAAAAGACCTTCTATCCGAAGAAGAAAACTAATGGTACTTATGTCCTGTACCATTCCTATCAGCCACAGCAGGCCAAGGGCCAAGGCCAGAAGCAGCATCAGCCACCGCTCAAACAAAAAGGAGATATCAAGAGCCGCCCGCTTCAAGCAACTCAACAGTGAGATGTTCACGAACTGCACAATCCCAAAGCTCGCTCGATCCACAGTCAGCCTCAACGAAATGGTCTCCAACTGGAATGATACCCTCTCATCATATGCTCATCAACCAGCCTTCACCAAAAAGGCCACACCTGACAGTGGAGTCACTAAAAAACAGTCTGCTCCATGGTTCTCCCCTGATCTCCGAGCTTCCTTGCTCCACCTCAGAAAACTTGAGAGAAAATGGAGAATTACCCATAGAACCTTTGACCAAATCATCTACTTAGAATATCTGAAATAACATCACGAATCAACATGGGCCAAGAGTAAGGAATTCCACACCGAGATCCTCAACCGCTCACTAAATAAGCCAAGAGACCTATTCAACCTAGTAAAATCCTTCACCAACCAACCTTCCCCCCACCTCAGCAAGAAAGCATTCAACCCCAGGCATACGCGAACTATATTCAATCCAAAGCAATAAAGATCACCACAACAACAACTCATGAACCCTCCAAGACTCCCCACATGCAGTTTCCACTCACCAAACTCACCTCCCTCAGCAAAGACCATCGAGGAGATCATCGCCTCAAACACTACGACTGCACTAACTGATCCTTGTCCAGCCCATTGGATTAGAACTATGCGCTCTCAACTCAGTCCATTCATAGCCAACATTGCCAAGTTGTCCTTCGAAGCCGGAGTCTTCCCAGATGCTCTCAAGCACACATCCATTCGTCCACTACTCAAAAACAACCAGCTGGATCCGAAGAAAAATGATTCTTACCGACCAATCTCTAGTATCCCATTACTAGCTAAAATTCTGTAGAAGTTGAACCAGAGACAGATTCAGCAACATGTTGATACGTCCTCCCCATTAGACCCATGTCAACATGGATTCAGAGAAGCCCACGGTGTAGAAACTCTACTAACGGTATTAACCAATACACTCATCAATGGAATAAACAGCATCAAGAATGGCTTTGCACTAATTTTCCTCGATATAGCAGCAGCGTTCGACTCCCTAGATCATGTGCAGCTCCTGAAGCGGCTTCATGAGAAGGGAATCCAGGACCAAGCATGGAACTGGCGCAAATCCTACCTCGAATACAGATGGCAGAAAGTACGCATCAGTAACGACACATCCGAACCTTTCCAGCAGAAACAGGATGTACCCCAAGGTTCCTCCCTGTCTGCTCTGCTCTTTAATATCTATATGCAGCCAGTTTGTGACATTGCCCGCTCTTTCGGCATATCCTGCCTTATGTACGTAGATGATGTGCTGCTGTTTACACCTATAACTGTCACTTGCCCGGACTACACTGTACTAATCAACTGCTTCAATGCAATAATGGATTGGCTACTCACTCAGAACCTCCGTATAAATTTCAAAAAAACAGAAGTCCTAATAATAACAAGAAATAAAGGTTTCTCTCCTCCACCATCACTGAAAGTCAGAGACGCAGAACTCCCAGTCAAATCCAATATACGTTATCTTGGGGTCATATTGGATCAACAGTTGGACTTCAAGGAACACATAAAACGCACCGTAAAAGCTATCTATTTGTAGGTCAAAACCCTGCGGCACTTGAGACCTATGATTGAACCCGGTGACTTCCGCACCATCTTCCAAGCGCTAGTCACACCGCACTTCGATTATGCCAATATAATACTTCATGGTCTCCCGAAAACCACCCTCAACCCTCTACAGCTAGCCATGAATGCCGCAGCCCGCGTACTTTGTGGAGCCTCAAGGACTGACCACATCTCCCCCATTTTAAAAGAACTTCACTGGCTCCCAGTATGTTCCAGAATCCTATACAAGGCCCTCCTCACTACCTTCAAGGCCTTTAACAAAATGTCACCTGCATCTATCTCCGACCTCATCATACACACTGCAAACAACAGACCTAGGAGACCACTGGCTGCAGACACGCTACTCATACCAAGTGAATCTACAAAGCTCAACCAGACCACCATCAATAGGGCATTCTTGAACTATGCCCCTAGATGTTGGAACAAGCTTCCTCCCAGCATTAGAGGCTGTTCAGAAAAGCCCTCAAACACCACCTTTTCCTCACGTATTTTACACATCTGGATATTCCCCCCCCCCCCCTCACCCTTCCCCACCCTCCCAACCCCAAACCGCAGCTATATGAGTCCAATAACCTACAGCAAAATTAGTTCTAAATGTATTTGTACTAAGTAATGTAAATAGCTTCCCCCAAGTTACCTCCATGTTAAATCCCTGTTCTATGTAGACGATGGTCTAATTTAACTGACCAAGTGTTATATTGTTCAATGTAAACCGCACTGATGACAAAGAGCGCGGTATATAAGAAATGTTAAATAAATAAATAAATTAATTAATTAATTAATTAAATTAAATAAAGCCCCCATAGCCTGGGGGGCGCTTTTTACTCCAGGACCATAGCCCTTCTTCCCCTTTCCTGTCCATTTCTGAAGCATACTGGGGGGGCGTCTCACAGCTTTTGCCTATCATTGGCCCAGCATAACCACCAACGCCTGGGCTCTTCAAGTGGTAAAAGAGGGCTACCTCCTACACTTCGATCAGACCCCCCCTCCCCCACATTCTTTACAGGGGAGTATCCTTTGAACCTTACCATCGCAAACCTCTTCAGCAAGAACTTGAAGCTCTTTTACAAGAACAAGCAGTGGAGGTTGTTCTACCATCTCAAACTGGAAGGGGATTCTACTCCTGCTACTTCCTGGTTGCAAAGAAAACAGGCGGATTCCATCCCATTCTGGATCTTAGCAATCTCAATCACTTTCTAGTGCGTGAGAAGTTCAAGATGGTAGTCCTTGGAACATTGCTGCCCTACCTCCAGCGGGAAGATTGACTATGCTCCTTAGATCTAAAAGAGCAGCTGGAGCAGCTGGGTTTTGTCATCAACTACCCAAAGTCCCACCTGCAGCCCACTCAGCTCTTCGAGTTCATTGGAGCTCTCCTTGATACCATGATGGCAGGAGCCTTTCTTCCATCGGACTGGGCCCAGCACCTCATCATTCTGGCCCAGGACATCCAACATGGCTCAACGGTATCAGCTCGCCAAATGCTTCACCTCCTAGGCCATATAGCCTCCACAGTCCACGTAACCGTCGGCCCGGTTTCAGATGCAGCAGGTGCAGTGAATGCTCTGTACAGAGTGGTGTCAGGTGACTGGACAGTCTCACAGACTGGATCAGGTTAACTTCACCACTGAAGGACTCTTTCCTGGTGGCAGTAGCCAAATCATCTTCTGGCAGAATTCCCTTCCAGGTCTGCCACACCAGCAGGTGCTAACCACAGATGCCTTCAAACTGGCTGGGATGCCTATATCGATGGCCTGCATATGCAGGGTCTTTGGATGACAGGGGAGAGTCTTCATCAGATAAACCTCCTCACGCTCAGGGTGGTAGCAAATGCCCTTCGAGTCTTCCGGCAACAGCTGTCCATCCAGGTAGCCCTCATCCAGACGGACAACCAGGTGGCAATATTCTCCATCAACAAACAGGGTGGCACAGGATCATACCTCCTCTGCTGGGAGACTGTTCAACTCTGGAGATTTGCCAGCAAGCACGGCATGCTTTTCCAGGCGGTCTACCTCCCGGGACAGGACAACACATTGGCAGATAGGTTCAGGAGGGTGCTGCAGCCACACTTGTGGACTCTCAATGCACAAGTAGCCCGCAACATCTTCCAAAAGTGGGACACTCTGTCCATTGACTTTTTGCCATTCCTCACGATGCGCAGCTTCTCCTATTCTGCTCCAGAGTTCCTGTCACAAGCGAGTGGCCTCTGAAGCATTCCTCCTGAACTAGGGTACAGGTTTGCTTTATGCTTACTCACCAATTCCCTTGATGGCCAAGACTTTTTTCAAGGTCCAGACCAACTGGGCTATCATGATACTCACTGTCCCACGCTGGCCCCGGTAACTGTGGTACCCCTTATTGCTTCGCCTCTCCCGGGCATCTCCTATTCCTCTCGGCCATGCCCCGGGTCTGCTTTCTCAAGATGAGGGAACCCTCCTCCACACCAATCTCACCCCTAGCCCTCGCAGTTGGATGGTGAGAGGGTAGCTCTTGCTCAGTTTCACCTGCTTAGGACATGGAGAATATTCTCCTCACATCCCACAACGATTCCACCAGACATGCCTACGCATTCAGATGGCTCTCTGCTCCTATGGTATCTGCCAAGGGATGCTCCTGCGGGCGGTGTACCTGTAGGGACAGGACAATACCATGGCTGACAGATTGAGCAGGGTCTTCCAGCCACACGAGTGGTGGCTGGACCCTAGAGTGGCCAATCGGCTTTTCCAACTCAAGGGGGCCCCTCTAGTGGATCTCTTTGCCAGCCCAGACAACTCCCAGTTGCCCCGCTTCTGTTCCTGACAGCCCCACACGTCTCGGGTGGCTGCAGATACCTTCTTCATCCCGTGTTCAGAGGGCCTTCTATACATCTTCCTGCCCACGCCATTGATTGCCAAGACCCTTTTCAAGGCTCTTCGCGATAGGATGTCACTGATCCTGGTGGCTCTATGGTGGCCCAGGAAACTGTGGTTCCCTCTGCTTCTCCGCTTGGTGGCGGAGGCCTCCTTCCCCCTGGAGAGTGCCCCGGGACTATTGTCTCAGGAAGAGTGCTCCTTTCTGCACTCCAATCTGGGGTCCCTCTCTCTAACGGCTGCTGAGAGGGTAGTCTTGGCCCATTTCAACCTCTCGGGGGAGGTGGAGGAGGTCCTTTTTGCCTCCTGTAAGACCTCCACAAGAAGAGCCTACCTACGCCTTCAAGTGGTGCAGGTTTTCGCTGTGGTGCACGAAGCGACGGACGAACCTGTTCTCATGCTCGGTGCAGCTGGTGCTGGAATACCTGCTTCATTTGTCACAATCCGGGCTCAAATCCAATTTTGTCAGGGTACACCTGAATGCTCTTGTGGTGCACCACCATCCTTTCGAGGGCAAGCCCCTCTCGGGTGCAGCCTTTTGTCACCCGCTTCCTGCGGGGGTCTCCTGTTGTCTAAGCCCCCATCTGCCCACTAGGGTGGAGTGGGACCTCAGTGTGTTGATACAACTTGAAGTATCTTTCATGGAAAGTCATCTTCCTGGTAGCCCTCACATCCGCTTGCAGAGTGAGCGAGCTCCAGGCCTTGGTGCAGAGCTGCCTTACATCAGGTTTTACAAAAACAGTGTTGTGTTCCGCACGCATCCCAAATTCCTCCTGAAGGTGGTGTTCCCATTCCAACTCAATCAGGAGGTGGTGCTCCCCACTTCCTTTCCGCGGCCTCATGCCAGCAGGGCGGAGGCCGTCCTCCATAGTCTGGATTCTAAGAAAGCCCTGTCCTTCTACCTTCAACGAACCCAGGGCCACCGCAAAGCTTCACAGCTGTTCATTTCCTATGATCCCAGTTGGCTGGCAGAGGCAATGCCCAAGTGGACCCTATCCACCTCAGTGGCAGACTGCATTACCCTCGCCTGTTGGAGCGCTGGGTCACGGCGTACAACGTCAGGGCCATGGTGGCCTCTGTGTGAAGTCTGCGTTCCATACCTTCACAGCTCATTACTGCCTGGAGAGGGAATCTCGATGGGACAGCGCCTTTGGCCAGGCCATGCTCCGCAATCTGTTTGGGTTTTAGGTAACTCCTACCCTTCTGTGTTCAGGCTACCGGAGTGTTGGTTCCTCACTGGACACACGGGTCCTTCTGGAGTCTCTATCCTTGGACTCAATTACTGCTGCTCACGGCTCCCCTTGGGGGCATTCATGTTTTTTCTATGGGCTTTTGTAGCCTGCAGATAGGGAGTCCCATATGTGAGGACTGACTTCCTGCTTGTCCCCAGAGAAAGCGTAATTACTCACTTGTAACAGGTGTTCTCCGGGGACAGCAGGAGTCGGTCCTCACAATCCTCCCTCCTCCCCGTGGAGTTGCTTTTCTATCATTTTTGCTGTCTTTAGCTATGTCATCTGACTGAGGCAAGATGGCACCCTTGGGTGGGAAGGGGGCCACGCATGTGTAGTGGCATCTCCCTAAGGCTTTCTTTTAAAGCTGGGGAGATGTTTCCGTGAGAGCTCCATTGGTGCTGATTCCTGCTCTCCCCGGAGAACACCTGTTGCAGGTGAGCAACTATGCTTTCTCCGGGAGCAGCAGTAATCCGTCCTCACTACCCTCCCTCTTCCCCATGGAGTTGTTTTTTTCTTTTTGGATCACTTAAGCTATCTCATCATATTGAGGTACGATGGCTCCGTTTGGGCGGGAAGGTGACCACAAATGCATGCTGGATCTCCCAAAGGCTTTCTGTGAAAGCTGGGGAGGGTTCCTGCGTGAAGGATCTGTTGGTGACATCACCCATAAGTGAGGACTTATTCCTGCTGCTCCTGGAGAACACCTGCTACAGGTGAGTAACCATGCTTTACAGAGTTTCCAATGTATGAGGTATGCTACTTTGATGTCCCTTTCTGTATAGAAATTTCCTCCATCAGAACTTCAGAGCCAGCTATGAGGTGAGTCACTGCAGGTCTTTCTTACAAAATTGACATATGTCTGTTTTGCCAGTTTTTTCAATGCCTGCTGTTAACCATCTCGTCCGTAATTTGCTTTCCTGGGCTAAAACCATCAATCTCTCATTCTTCGGTTTCAGTTCACCTCTCCTTAACCATTCATGTGTCCGTTCTTGATCTACAAAGGGTTCTTGGAGTAACACTTTGTATTTACCACTGTATTTGTGCATTTGCCACTTGTTTTTCCTTGTTTGCTGATCTAATTCTTTGAAGAATTTTTTTCTTTTGTTTTGCAAATTCTGTTGCTTCCTTTCCTATGTGTGCTTGTGGATTCTCACTCATTCCTTCTAGTTGTCGAAACACTTGTCCAGGTTTGACAATAGAGACAGATTCTGGATGTTTACTTTCATATTTCAGCACTTTTTGTGTATCTGGATCCGATGGTGCTGTTAGTTAAGCCTGGAGGCCTATGATAGTAGCTCTGTATGTATAATCAATCTATGAGGCCTAGCCCTTCTTCAGCTCTTGGAATGTATAGTATTGACATACACTGATTCTTGTAAATTATCTTATGGGCATGGAGGAGTTTTCTTGTTCACACATCCAGTTTTTCAAGATGTTGTTTGACCAGTCTACAATCCCAAAGCTGTATGAGAGTACAGGAATTGCCAACTGATTGATGGCTTGTATCTTATTCTGTGATGTTGAGGTACTTTTCAATAATAATTTTAATCTTCTATAGTATTCTTTACAGATTTTTTCTCAATAATTTCTGTTTGAGTGCCGTTCCTTCCTCTACTCCAAGATATTTACAGTATGTATGCCTTCGTTTTCAAGTTCCTTGCTGTCACAGCCCTCAGCCTGGGAGATGTTTTTAGTTTTGCTCAATTTTCCTCTAAAAGAATAAGTTGCCTTATCATCTTTGTCTAAGTCAAGTCATCCTGATGTCGTCAGAAAAGCTTTTCGCTACACTGAGTTGCTCTGCTAACTGTTGGTCACTGGAATTGTAGAGTTTCAGGTCATCTACAAATAGTAAAATAGATGTTACCTCTGTGTTACCTTCTTTAGGATTCTGGCTAAATCTGTATCCCAAAGAGTTGATGAGAGTACTCATTGGATTGCATGTCGTATAAAACAGAAGTTGCGAAAGGGAATCTCCCTGATATATTCCTTGCTGGATCTTGATGTTAGGAATGATGTGCTGACTATCTTCATACTTCAAAAATAGGGAAAACAATATAAAAAATATAAAAAGCAGCACAAACCCAAAAAGGCCAAGGACTAAAGATCTAAAAAAATAATTATACTAAGGGCCAAAACGTCATATGGTGCAAAACTGACATAATATAATAAAACAGCATTTGGCTATAGAACTAACCTGTTTGTCAAAAGAGTTTGATGTCCAGATGGACCCCCAAGTGTTTGAATGAGGATTGAAGCTATATAGGAAGACCGCCAAGAATAGAAATGTTGCACACAGAGGTGCCACCTAGTAGCTGAAGTTTTGTTAACATTCAGTTTAAGCTGTTATCTGCCAACTAAGTTGTAACTTTCTGGAGGAACTGATTTAAAGAGAACAAATATATAAAGTTTGGGTCTGTGTAGGTCAGTAAGACATGAATAATTTGGGGCATGAAATGGGGAATAAACGTGCACATTTTTAACCTGCCCTGGTCACTCCCAAACCATATCCTTATCATACCTCCTTAAAACTTCCATGTACTAAGGGATCCACATGTAAATTGGATCATTTCTAAAAATGCCATTTACACGTGGCTGCAATTTAGATGTATATATGTCTGATTATACAAGTGTAAATTGGGCTCTTGTTTATGCATATAAGGTTATAAATCTCTTTCTTGTTAGCACAATAAAGCCTAGTTACTCACCTGTAACAGGTGATCTCCAGAAACAGCAGGAATTTAGCCTTCACATATGGGTGACGTCGGTACCGACACAGCCTGCATGGGAACGCTCCCCAGCATCCATTAGGAAAGCCTCTGGGAGCACTCCACTGCGCCTGCGTGACTGCCTTCCTAACTCCCTCTCTTCAGTTGAATTTGTAGCTGAGAAAGGAAAGTAAATGAAACCCTACAACTCCTAGGGGAGGAGGATGGGTTGTGGAGACTAAATTCCTGCTGTTCCCGGAGATTACCTGTTACAGGTGAGTAACTATGCTATCTCCAGGAACAAGCAGGACTGTAGTCTTCACATATAGGACTCCCTAGCTCTAAGATGCCAGATGAAGTGACCTGAGAGCAAGTGGAGGTTCGCCTCAGAGTAGTTGCGAGAAGTCAATGATCCTACATGGATTTCTGGTATCGTCAAGGTCCGGGATGGAGGCTAGGAGTTGCATCTAAGTCTGAAAGAGGTGCTGGAGTACAGCTTGACCAAACATGGCATCCCCGGCAGGAGTCCTTGTCCAGACAGTAATGGGTAGCAAAGGTATGGACGGAAGACCAAGTTGTTGCCTTGAAAATTTCCTCAATGGCTACCAAGCATAGGTTTGCCATCGAGGTGGCCACGGTGCGAGCATTGTGAGCAGTGACATGTCTTTCCAGAGAGTCCTGCCTTGTCATAGGCAAATGAAATGTAATCCATCATCCACCTGGAGAGCATTCGTTTAGATACAGGTAGACTGAGATGACTAGACTCAAAAAAGATGAACAATTGTGAAGCTTTATGATGACCTTGAGTCCTTTGGAGATAAAAAACAACAACAACGTGCACTTGCAGTCAAGAGTGTGCAGAGTTGCTTCCACTCGAGATGCATGTAGTCTAGGAAAGAAGACTGGAAGGTAAATTGACTGGTTCAGATGAAAAGGAGATACCACCTTTGGCATAAAGTGAGGGCAAGTCCGAAGGATGACTGTTATGGTGAAACCGGGTATGGGGGAGTCCACCACCAGAGGCTGAAGCTCACTAATGAATGTATCTAGCTGAAATGAGGGCAATGTGGAAGAGTACCTTCCAAGACAGGAACTTCAGGGAGGCTGTGGCCAATGTTTCAAAGGACAGCTTGAGAAGCTGCGCTAGAACGACGTTGAGGTCCCAAGTCACCCGAGGTGGCTTGATGGGTGGCTTGGACAGCAGGAGACCTCTCATTAAACATGCTACTAGCGGATATGAGGAGATGGGCTGTCCATCAAATAGGTGGTGAGAGGCCACATTGGTACTGATGGACTCTCTCCGAGTTGGTCTTTAGACCTGTCGAGGACAGGTAGAGGAGATACTGAAGAGTGACTCCACTGGAGCAGAAAAGGAATTGAGATTTTTTTGGGAACACCAGACGGAATATCTACACCAATTGAAAGCATATGAACATACGGTGGAGGGCTTCCTGGAAGCGAGTAGGATTTTCTTAACTTTTTGTGGAAGATCAATGCCCTGCAATGCTATGCTCTCAGCAGCCAAGCTGTGAGGGGGAGAGACTGGATTGGGATGGAGCAGTGAGCCGTTGTCCTGGGAGAGGAGATCAGGCACAGATCCCAATCGGAAAGGCTGAGGCTGGGTCTGAGTCAGACGTAGTAGCAATGGAAACCACGGTTGCCACAGCCAGTGAAAGGCTATGAAAATCATGGAGCCCTTGTTGGACTGAAGCTTGAAAAGCATTTTGGGGAATGAGGGAAAGCATAGAGCAGACCCTGACCTCAGTGTAGGTGAAAAGCATCCATCTGTTGGATGTTGGAGTCCTTGTGTAGTCGCGAGAAAGCTTGGCATTCTGCGGAGTAGCAAACAGATCTATGTCTGGAGTTCCCCAGATCTGCAAGATGTAGTACGCTGTGTTCGGATGGAGAGACCATTCGTGGGGAAGAAGGATCCGACTCAGCTTGTCTGCCAAGACATTGGGCTCCCCCGGGAGGTACACAGCTTTGAGATGTAGTTGATGAGATATGGCAAAGGATCACAGGTGAAGAGTCTCCTCACAGAAGAGCCATGAGCTTGTTCCTCTCTGTTTATTCACACAGAACATGACAACCTGATTGCCCGTCCTAACTAGGACTTATTGTGCCCTGAGGTGGTGTTGAAACACTCGGAGGACATTCGAGATAGCACGAAGTTCCAAATGATTGATTTGGAGGTGTGACTCGTGCATTGTCCAGAGCCCGTGTAGATAGGTCGCCCAGGTGTGCTCCTCAACCCACAGTTTGGAGGCATCTGTTATCAGAGTGCATTGAAGTGTAGGCATCTGAAAAGATGACCCTACGAGCAGATTTTCTGGGGAACACCACCACTGAAGGGGTGTGGTGAGAGGAGCAATGACTTGGATCTGTCCCGAAGTTGGCCCGAGGCCTGCGTCTATGAGGAGGCAAGAGTCCATCGGGCTGTAAGTATATGTAATCGAGCATAGGGAATGACATGTACTGTACAGGCCATGTACCCAAGGAGCTGCAGCATTTCATGGGCAGTTAGATGGTTCTGTTGGAGCGTCTGGGACACTAGTTTGATTAGACGGACACAGTGGAGCTGGGACAGAAATGTCCTGGACTGTTGGGTGTCCAGCAGGGCTCCGATGAACTCTAGCTTTTAAGTTGGAGCGAGCTGGGATTTTGGGAAGTTTATGACCAATCCCGTGATGGTACGATGCAAGAAAAGCTGCACCTCTTGTGAGGTGTCTGCTTTTATGAGCCAGTCATCTAAGTAAGGGAAAATGAATATCCCCAAAGACCTTAGATAGGCAGCTACAACCACCTTGCACTTTGGGAAGACTCTTGGGGCAGAGGTGGGTCCAAAGGGAAGTACTCTGTATTGATAATGTGTTCCGTGAAAGGTGAAGCATAGATATTTCCTGTGCCCTGGATGGATGAGGATATGTGGATATGCTTTTTTTTAGATCGAGAGAACAGAGCCAGTCCTGACTCTGGAGGTAGGGAAGAAGGGTCCGAGGTGAAGAGTATCCCAAATTTAGAGACGTGGTTCTGTAGTCCTCTCAAAGTCATCTTCTGACAAAGGGAACAGTCTTTTGGCTTTGATCTGGGCCGAGGCATTTTAGACACCAGTCATGTGTGTCAGTCGCTGTGATGGTGCTGGCACACTTGGAACATTTTTTGAAACCACTAGCTGGTTTCTCTATGAAATTAGAAGAAAAGAATGAGGGAACCAGCGATGTCTTTGACGGTGCCAGTGACGACAGGAAGGCAGAGACACTATCCACAAAAAGAGAGTTTTTCTGTGGTGACAGGACTTGCTTCCTGCTGGCTCCACGGAAAACAAATAACTGAAGAGAGGGAGATGGGAAGGCAGTCACGCAGGCACAGGAATGCTCCAAAAAAAGCTTTCCTATTGGATGCTGGGGAGCGTTCCACACAGGCTCCGTCGGTACCAACGTCACCCAAATGTGAAGACTACATTCCTGCTTGTTCCTGGAGATCTGGTAACTGCTAAATGGAGCATGATCTAATAACAGAGAATGTAGAGAGCAGGTATCAGGCCTAACTAAAAGTCTGTAACTAGTCAGGAAATGGCAGTGTCATGTGGCATTTTGTGATAAAATATTGTATATTAAAAAAAAAAAAAAATCAGACCCCATACAGTCAAATGAGAACTCCCTGCAGCTTAACTTACCTATAATACAAGGGTCCCCTTATTGAAGTAGGGCTTGTTCCTTCCAATAGGGGCAAGCAGTTAGGAATTCAGGACAATAACAATGAATCTTTTTAGACCTTGTGATCTTTTCTCCAAAATTCTCATTTTAATAGCACAGATATGACAATAAGACTAATTTAGCGTAAGTCCATACCTTAGTGGCAACTTGATCAAACTGTGCGCTTGTCCTAACCAGCTCTTCTCGACTTTTGGTTAGAGTTTTGTCTTTCTCCACCAGTTCTGTCTGGGCTTTCTCCAGCAGCTGCTGCATCTTGTTCAACTGATCTTTCAGGTCCTTTTCTTGAACTTGCAAGCAAAGCTCGAGCTCATTCACTTTGGATTTTAATTCTTTAATAATACAAATACAAACAAACTACGATAGACTTCAACTTTCATTTTCACATAGCCTCCACTATCTCTTATTGTTAATACGTGGTATTTCAACTGAAAACTAATAATGAGCTTCAAAAATAAAAGACCAAGTCTGATCTTCCACAAGTGCTTTTTCTTCTAAAATTCTTAACAATATTTTGACTTCCAAACTGAAGAACTTAGAGGGCAATTTTCAAAAGCCATTTTCCCCAACATAAGGGTTATCTGAAAATTGCTCACCCTTAATCTGGCTAAAACTGTAATTGGGATTACCACAAAATGTGAACTTTAAGCCACATTAGGAAGCAGCATTCCCAAGGATGTGTTTAGGTTGGGGAAATAAAATAAAAAATTGCATCAGCAAACCTGTGTGTTACACTGCACGGAAAATCTACCCACAAAGCAAGCAGGTGTGTTCACGGACACTTTGTACCTTAGGCAAATTTCAAAGTGATAGCGCAAGCAAACCTTTTCTCTGAAAGCTTGTGAAAAAAACAGCGGATAAAAAGTATCTATAGACTCTGCAGCAATGCAAGTAATTTAAGAATGGTACCCTTAAATGCAATATTAACTGCTGGTGAAAAAGGGCTTTCCTTTGTCTGCAATATCTGCTACACAGTCTGTTACAAATGTGATATTCATTTATTTAGTATCTTTTTTTTTCTTTTTATGTTTTTCATACATTATAGTAGACTGTGGGCTCCAAATCAAAGGCTCAACAAAATGACACTCAGAGACCTCTTTGAATGCAGATGATATATGGCTTCCAAAAACAGATTTTGACTGGAGGACATTGATGGCAGCACTCTGAGTAGAAGCCCACAGTCAGTCAATATTTATAAAATAATTTACAAAAATAAATTAATTAGCATGGCTGCATGGTGATATTTTTATGTACATAGACAAATACACAAGTTATAATGATGGATGCAGGATCCTCTGGGAAAAGGATACAAACAAGTAATTAGCACCTACAACAATTACAACTAAGGGGTCATTAGGACTTACCTGCTAATTGGCTTTCCTCGAGTACTTCCAGTCCAGTCCTGATTTGTGATTTGTCACCCTCAACCAGCAGCTTGGAGACTGATCATGAATAATTCAGTGGCATCACCACCTACTAGCCTCAGTATCCTATCAGTAGCAACAACTAAGAACATATCTAAACACGATCTGACCAATATCTCCCACCTGCAAGACAGACAGGATAACCCCGCCAAGCAAAGGGCCTCCACCTGCCTGTCAAATAACTCATGCATTTGCCATCGCCCCCACTTTGTCTCAATCTGAAAAAGGTATTCCTCCTTCGAGACGTACCTACAGGAACACCAGAGACCACCCACAGGAGTCTCATCCACCTGCAGACCCCAAGAGGTACTGCCCAACCCCCCCCCCCCTTGCTGGAACCAAGTCACTAAAGCAACTCCACAGGCCCAGGATCGTTAAAGCCCCACGTTCCGATCACTTCAGGGAGGGTCCGGCAACTGGACTGGAGGTACTCAAGAAGATTTGACAAGATTGGGCAAGAGAAACTAATGTGAAGTGCCATATGTGGTGGCAAGTGATTAGGGCGCATGTTCTGTCCCTGCAGTCACAGCCATTTGGTCTTACAGGTATTTGAGCTACATTGAAGACACTTGCGATGTACTAAAGATATTTGGATGTGCATATGTTCTATCCCTGCGGTCACAGCCATTTAGTCTTATAGCTCTTTGAACTACCTTGAAGATATTTGCGTTGTATTGAAGATAATTGGATGCGCATAACATGAGAACTTTATGACAATAGCTTTGATGTATCTGAAGTATTAGACTGCTGGTGTTTATACCAACGGCTTTGTTCTGTTTTACCATGGTAAATAGATAGTGCTGTATTACAGCGTTTGGTTATAGTGTTTGACCCGTGAAGGGTGTAAATGGTGCAAGAATTGAGATTCTTATGGGTCTTATTGTTGATAAAGCAGTGGGTTTGAGGAACACGGCACCAGTTGTGGATTCATCTTAAAATGTCAGTTTTGCATCACTGGTTTGGACATAGTAGTGCATCAAGCATACTAGGCTTTGGAATTAGTACATCAAGCACATTAGGCTTTGGAATGTTTTGCAGTTTATATATTATATATTGATGTGGACGTTTTTATGTCATAATGATATATTATTGTTTACTTCATGTTTAATGGGGTTGTACAATTGTCTATTATGCTGTTTGAATTTATATAACTTTATAATTATATGTTATATTTTAGTATTTATAAATTGTGTATAATTCTTTATAGAGATAATATGGTTTTGGAATGTGAGGGATTTTGTCTTTATGTATGTAGTGTGGGGGGATAGAATATGTGATATTGTACCTTTGTATTATTGATTTTACATGAAGTGATATATAAGAGATATTGATACCGATATATAACAAATACTGACATTAGGGGTATAATAAAATGATTTATAAGGATACATATCTCGTATTTTTGGAACTCTGCATTAATTTTGTCCTAGATGTGTATTTAGATAAGCATGAATACATCTTTTGAACCTTTTAAGGTATTTTGGTTACATTGTATAATTAGAGGGTACTCAAGAAAAACCAGTTAGCAGGTAAGTCCTAATTAAACCTTCCTTATCATACCTACAGTCCAGTCCCGACTTGTGGGATGTACCATAGCAGTACTAAACTCGGGATAGACCTGCGAGCCCGGCCTGCAACACCGCTGCTCCGAACCTCACATTCCCAGCTGCCTGCACAGAGTGTCAATAATGTCATACAAAGGAATGCACCGACGACCACGTAGCTGCCCTGCAGATGTCCCCTAGGGGACTAAACTGGCATCAGCCCACAACGACGGCTGCACCCAGGTGGAATGAGCTCTTAATCCTGCCAGCAACGACTTCCTTTTGAACAAATAAACTAATGAAATAGCTTCCTTGATCCTTCGGGAAATGGAGGTTTTGGATACCACCTCCCCTTTCCGCAGCCCTCCAAAAAGGACAAACAACCTGTCCAACCTATGAAAGGCCGCTGCCCGCCTCAAATACCTCTTCAGCACCCGACACACATCCAAAAGATGCAAGTGTAGGTCCTGTACTGCCGCCACTTCTCCGGAAAACACTGGGAGGAGAGACTAACTGATTTACATGAAATGCAGAAACCACCTTGGGCAGAAAGGAAGGCGCCAGCCGCAGTATCACCTTCTTCCTGAAGAACATGAGGAAAGGCTCCCAGCACGATAACACCTGTAACTCCAAAATCTGCCTAGCCGAACAAATAGCCACCAGAAAAACTGTCTTTAGAGTCAAATCCTTCAAGGTGTACGTACGAAGCAGTTCAAAAGGCTCTTTGGTCAGCGCTGACAGGATGAAATTCAAATCCCACAGAAGGACTACAGACCTCAGCAGGGGGTGGACCTGCTTCACCACACGCAAGCAACAATAGCAAGCCAAGGCCACCACTTGTACCCGGAGAGAACTGCAAGCTAGGCCCTTCTCCAAACCCGCCTGTAGGAACACCAAGATCTCAGACACCAACACTGATAACGGACGACAGCCATTGTCCATGCACCAGGCCTCAAACACTCTCCACAACCTCACATACGATAAGAAGGTGAAGCGCTTCCTGGCCTTTAACAGGGTAGCAATGACCGACGCAGAGTAGCTGCATTTTCTCAACCGAGCCCTCTCAAGAGCCAGGTCATAAGCGAGAATCAATCGACTTGTGGCATTACCACTGGACCCTGCACCAGCAGGTCGGCCCAGGTTGGGAGGCGCCACAGCCGATCCACCGTCGGACGAACCAGATTTGCATGCCTCGAGTGTCTCAGCCAATCGAGCGCGACTAAGACCATCGGCCCCGGGTGTGCCCCGACCCTCTGCACCACTCGTCCGATGAGCGCCTATGGTAGGAACACATACAAGAGATCTGCTGTGGGCCAACGCTACACCAAAGCATCCAGACCCTCCGACATGCATTCTTCTCCTCCTGCTGTAGAAACACGCCGCATTTTGCGGACTTGAAGGTCACCATCATATCTATGATAAGTGCTCCCCAATGCTGAACAACAGAGAAAACTCCTCTGGGATGGCGCTCCCACTCGCTGGGGTCGAAATGTCTCTTGATTGTGAAAGTCTGCCGTCACGTTGTTCTTGCCTGCCACATGCGCCGCAGAGATGGCTAGAAGATTGTTTTCCGCCCATTCCATTAGGGGCGCAATCATGCTCTTCAGCTGAAAACTGCCTGTGCCCCCTTGGTGCTGATGTATGCTACCGTGGTGGTGTTGTCCGAAACATGTGCACCACCTGCCTCTGCAGGAACATCTGAAACTTCTGCAACACCAAAAATACTGCTCTCATCTCCAGGCGATTGTTGGCCATGCACTCTCCTCTGCAGCCCAGCAGCCCTGAGCTATCTACGCCTCACAATGAGCTCCCCAAACAATCAAACTGGCATCCATCGTCAATGGAACCCACTGCAACAGTTCCAGAGGCATCTCCGCCAAGAGCTTGTTTTTTCTAAGCCAGCAGCAAAGGGTCCCCTGGATCCCCCTGGTACAGGGTAGGGGATGCATCAGCAAATGTTGTTGGGCCGACCACCTGCACAATGATGCTCGTAGCAGTCGCATATGTGCCTGGGCCCAGGACACGAGGTTGATCGCTGTCGCCATTCACCTGAGCACCTGCAGATAGTGCCTTGTGGTAGGGACCTTCATCCAGAGAAACCGACAGACCTGTCCCTGTAGTGTCCGCATCAGTTTTCCGGCAATGACACCAGGCTCTGGTCTGTCCTGAACCGTGCCCCCAGGTACACCACATCCTGGGACAGCTGCAGCAGACTCTTTGCAAAATTGATGATCCATCCTAGACTTTGTAGCCAGGCTACAACCGTATGTGTCGCTTGTGTGCTCGCCTCCCTAGACTTCTCCCCGGACTAAAAAAAGTGAGCAAACGGAAAGACAGAGTCCTTTATTAAACCAACGGCCGCCCGACACAGGCCGTGTTTCGTACCCTTCGTCAGGGGCTAGCCAGGCAAAAAACTAAAAACAAACATATTTACCATTAAAAATGATAAAAACAGACAAGCCAAACATATAATTAAGACATTACATACTCTAATATTAAAAGTCATAAGACAATAATTCTATGAAGCAATGCTAAAATTAATAATAAAAAGTAAAAACAATAATAATAATAAATATAAAGATTGGAACAATAGTGCTCGGGACCTAATAAGAAATATGTATGCAAGTGAACTTGAATACTAACCTCTGTTGCAATTTGTAAGACAAGTCTTACTTCACACTGTTTGTGCAAATATATAGATTACATGCTAATGCTAAAAAAACATAAATAGTACAATTAAAAAGCATGTGTAAAACCATATAGCATAACATTACACACAAATGAATATAACGAACATTCGTGGAACACAGAGAGAAGAGGAAAAGAGACAGGATATGAGATCAGTTCAAATATCAAATAATGTTGCATGACAGCAAATATTACAAAAGAAAAGCATGCCTAAAAAACAGCAGGAGTGAGTCAGTAAAACACTTAAGGGTCAAAACAAATTTTGTTATAAACAAATACCCCAATGAACTTTGCAATTACAAATATGAACATATAGTGCCCAAAGTAGGGGATGCCGGCAAACTTGCACGTGTGGGGGAGAACAAACATATTCTAAAAAAATAATCAAATAAAACTTAAGGTCCGACAATATCATACGGAGAAATGTTATCATATAGATGAATGTGGCCATAGAATGAAGTTGATTAAAAACGCATTGGACAATGTGACTATGGCCCTCATTGTTATTATTTTTAAAATTTTTAAAAATTATAGGGGGGAGCGGAGGGGAAGAAGAACTGGGATGGACCCTGTCACCCTCACGCCCAACGCCTAGAGCGCTGAGACTTGGTCTGCCTGTGGTGTTCCTGCCTCAGAGAGTGTGGGCTTGCTTTAACTCTGCAAGGCCTTCTGGGAATGTGAGTCCCTTTACCCTTTGAGTACAGACGAGTTGCAGTCGAATGGTTTCAGGCAATGACAAGAATTTATTTTCCCCTTCCCAACGGATTAAATGCAAGTGAATAACTCAGGACAAAACATGCCATACATTTGGCTTGAGGAAATTATATATGAACTCAGGTAAATTAGCCTTGTTAGCTTCAGGCTTTAAACATGCAGTGCTTGATACAAAACAAAATCACAACAGCTTCCATTAGCAAAGAAAATGTTCCCTTTTCTTCTGCTGCTTTTACCGTCTTTCTCAGACACTGTTCAGCATAAGGAATTCACATGGTCAGCCACAGATAATGTACAGTCCATCCAATCATCCACTATTTCATTAGGGACAGAGTCTATCTGCATTTCTTCAGCCTCAGGTATAGCAGGGCATGGCAGTAAGCTGCTATCCTGATCTCTGAAACAAACGGTTTCTCTGCCCTTACGTGGTTTCTCTCTGTAACACTCTCCTGAGCAGGGTTGTAAACTACCATATATGCTGTAGTTTTTGTCCAGGGAGTTTGCTACTTTCTGGTAACTATAGGGAACTGCTTTATAGCTGTGTTCAAACGTATATGAATTGTTAAGCCTACCTTTTGGCTTTGAAAGGGAAGGAACTCTCCACTCTGCAGGGTCAGACTGGTTCTCAAACACGGCTTGTGTTTGCTTGCCTCTCAGCCTATTAACTTTCCCCTCAGATGTACCGGTATTCTCCAGCCAGCCTGTCTCTCTCCTCGGAGCGTGTGAGCTTTGCCAAGCCTGCCTCTCAGGAAGATTTCTTTCTCTCCTGCCTTTACCAGACAACACCTGTCCTGGGTTGCTTCCTTCTGGCCTCAGGAATACGGCTCCCTTGGTTCTCACTCCTCCTTGACTCCTTCCAGTCAGCGTGCTCCTTTGCTGGCTTCCTTCCTGGTTCTCTCAGTTCTCGTTCTCCTTCCTACTCTGCCTGGTCCAAGCTAATGACCACTTTTTATCATTGTAACTCTCAGGGCTTAGCTGTGCCCTGCCCTGAAACAGGTGAAACTCATTACCTCCTGAGCTAGGGAATACGTCACAGCAGGGGCGTGTCTTTCTAGCTCGTTACTCTCTTTGTTTACTTCTTCTTTGCAAACACTGAGCCATGTGCTCAAACTGTCTGTCAGTTTCTGAAAGCAAATCCTCATCTTGCCCTACCTCCATAGGCTCAGAAGGAACTTCTTCATGACAACCCATAAAAGTAATGAAATCACATTCCAACATATGAACAGACGGGGTAGACACAAGGAGTCACCTTGGAAAACTGAGAATGTGTTTACAGAAATAAAGATTTATTTATTTATTTATTTATTAATTACAATTTCTTCTATACCGCACTATTCGGTATCAGCGCGGTTTACAGTATAACAAAATGACCAGAACAACAAGCTGTTCGGTTTTACAGAAAACAGGAGTACAAACTTGGATAACATGGGGGAACTATATACATAAAATATTTACAAAGAACAAGAGTAAAAGCTAAGATAACATGAGTAGAATGTGTACATAAATCTGCAGGCGGGTGCTGACACACCATCAGAAGTAACATATGGTTACTTTCTTAGGTGGGGTTACCTAGATTTCATTGCTTACTGGGTAGTATTGGAGGAAAAGGTGGTATTTGAGTGCCTTCCTGAACTGAGTTAGGTCTACAATGGCCCGAATGTCGGATGGTAGAGCATTCCAGCATTTGGGGACGCAAAGACTGAAGGCCCTATTTGTCGTTGAACTGTTGCATTTTGTCAAGGCCTTTGGGGTTATTAGTGAGTTTACAGCTGTCGCTCTTCTGGATCTGTTAGGAGGCACTGTGTGAATGAGTTCTGTAAGTGAAGAAGATGAAAGGCCATTGATGGCCTTGAATGAGAGGAGTAAGGTCTTAAAGATAATCATTCCGTGTATAGGGAGCCAGTGAAGCTGCTTCAGGATAGGAGTCACGTGGTCACTTCTGGAGGCTCCGTGGAGGACCCTTGCTGCAGCATTCATGGCCAGCTGTAACGGGCTCAGTGTAGATTGAGGGAGACCTTGTAAGATGGCATTGGCAAAGTCGAAATGGGGTAAGATTAGAGCTTGGTATATAGTCCGGAAATCGTCCGGATCCAATAAGGGGCGCAGATGCCTGAGCGTACGGATTTTGAAATATACAACTTTTACTATATTGCCTATGTGTGATTTCATATCGAGACGTTGGTCCAAGGTATCTTATTGTGTCTTTAGTCTGCAGGTCAGCTTCCTTGACTCTCACATGGGATGGAGGAGTAAAGTTGGGGTCTCTCGAGATGAAGAGCACCTCCGTTTTCTTGTGCTGAATGCGGAGGTTTTGAGATTGGAGCCATTCTGAGACCGCATTGAAACAGGCAACCAGGGGTGTTAGGTCCATTTGATCTGTGGAGAACGGCATGTATAAGAGTATGTCATCAGCATATATCAAACAGCTCACGTTAAATGATCTGATGATACTGCAAATGGGTTGCATGTATATATTGAACATGAGAGATGACAAAGAGGAACCTTGCGGCACACCTTGTGTTTGATGGAAGCGTTTTGATTCTTCTGATCCAGATTTTACATGTTGCCATCTTCCATCCAGATAAGACTTGCACCATTCGAGTGCAGTGTTGCAGACGCCCTTCTCTTTCAATCGCCCAAGGAGAAGCTCGTGACTTACCGAGTCAAATGCCGCGGCAATGTCTAAGAAGATGAGTACAAAACCTTGTCGGATGTTGTCAATGCCTGTGATTATTTTATTGAATAGGACAGTGAGGAGGGTCTCAACTCCATGATATTCTCTGAACGCATGTTGGCAGTGATCTAGCGGAGCTGCAGAGTCTATATGGTCTTGGATTTGCCTTTGTACCTCTTTCTCAGTTATCTTAGCTAGGAGAGGAATACTAGCTATGGGCCTGTAAGAATCGACCCTGTGGGGGTCTAGTTTGGAGTTTTTTAATAGCGGCCTAATGGATGTCTGTTTGAGTGCTGTGGGGAAGGAACCCGTTGTGAAGGAAAGGTTCATCAGTTTTGCGATGAAAGGACTGAACTCATTGCGTAGCTCCTTAATCCAAAAGGCTGGGCAAGGGTCAGTCTGCGCTGTGGATGTATTGAGAGATGCAATTGTATCTTCAATACATTTTGTAGATGGTGTGGAAAACATAGGTAGAGGGATTAGGTCGGTTGGTTCTTGATATGTGGCTGTTGAGACCTTGTCAGTCTGTATAAGCTTAGATTGTAGGTAGTCAGCGAATGTTTGTGGGTGAATCCCATCGTGTTGTTCAGGAGATGGTTCCTTAGAAAGGGATTTGACCAAGCTGAAAAGATCCCGTGGCTTGTTCAGAGATCTCTTTAGCGTGTCGGTGTGATATTGTTTCATTTTAACTGTGATTGCTTCTCGGTGCATTGATAGGTGGAGTTGGTAAGCGGTCTGATCTTCCATGGAGAGCGATCGGCGCCATCGTCTCTCAAGTCTGCGTAAATGTGTGAGAGAAGATCGCAGTTCAGGAGAGAACCATGGGGCAGAGCTTCTTTTTTTCCTTGATGTGTTATTGGAGTGCGGGCGTTGTGAGATGGCATTAAGGTTGGAGTTCCAGGCAGAGATTAGTTCTTCAAGGTCAAGCGTAGTGTTGTTGAGGAGTGAGTGGGTCTCAGACAGGATGAGTTCCCTGTTAAATGGTCGAAAGCTTCTCGTTGACGTTCGTGATGTGCTGTTAATCTCACGGTTGTTATACAGTTGCTTGTCGCTGATGGGTATCTGGAGATTGATCAGTTTGTGGTCCGACCAGGGTACATCAATAACCGACATCATTAGGTCATGGTTTTGTTCAAGGACTGACTGAGGAGCAAACACCATATCAAGAATATTACCCTTTATATGTGTGGGTTTATTGATGATTTGCTTGAATCCCAGGTCTTCAATGGCATCGAGGAAGGCAGTTTATTTATTTATTTATTTATTTATTTAACAAGTTTTCTATACCGCCTTTTCCTTCAATCAAAGCGGTCACAAGAAATACAAAGGTTATAGGCAAGGGAAACAAACACAGTATAAACATAACAGTACAATGGTAATATAGGAAAAATAACAAGGGTTAACAATAAGGCAAATTAGTTAAAATAATTAAAATAAATATAATATATGCGTAGTTGCGTAGTTTTGAGGTAATGATGGGAGATTGAAATCTCCCATTATCCAGTTTGGTATATTGGGATTGAGGATGTTGGCAGCCAAGTCAATAATGGTAGGGAGGTCATCCGGAGAAGCAGAGGGTGATCTGTACAGTAGGTTGATAGAGCACTGTTGGTTTGCAATGGAGAGAATGTCCAGGTTGTTTGTGCTGGAAGAGTCGGTCATGTGGAAATGAAGGTCTGATTTGGTGAGTATGAGCACTCCTCCTCCTTTTTTGTTTTCTCTGTGTCTAGTGTGAATAGAGAAGTTGGGGTGCAGGAGTTGGTTGAGGAGAACGTTGTCCTCCGATGATAGCCAGGTTTCCGTGATCATAAGTAAATCCAGATCGTAAAGGGAGATTACGTCTAGGATAACCGGCCATTTATTGCGTATTGAACGTGCATTTATGATGGCACATTTTAGGCTTCGGGAGGTCTGAGGTTTTTCTTTCCTGTTTGGGAGTCTTGGATAGTTGGATTGCTATGTGTATCAAGTGAGAGCGGCGCGTGTAAGCATCGCTTCCTGAGTAGTGGTACGGGGCCCTGCCCATCTTTTTCCATGGTTATTCAAAATGGGGATATGATTGTAAGATGGGGAAAGGGCAAGTGAGGATCCAAGCCAATGCGTGATAAGGTAAATACTAACAATGGCAACGAAGTGAAAGGCCATTCAGATATTTTGATTGTGCGTGTTTGAGATAATGTAATAATGCAGTAGGAGCTAGTGAGATCATGCAATAAGGAGATAATGCAATAATGCTATAAAGAAATCATGCAATAATGGAATAATCATGTAATAATGTGATACTGCAAAATAGAGATCATGTAATAATGCAGTAATGCAATAGTGAGGTAATACACTAATGAGATAATACAATAGTGAGATAGTACACTAAAGAGAAATGTAATACTGCAATGTCCACTTGAATGATTAACATAGTAATAGATTATATATGATGTGATGTTTAGTACCTCGTATGGAAGTAATCAGACAACTAGGTAGGAATGATCTCCTTAGGCAGTGTGTGGATTCAAGGTTACAATGTTCCGTTGTTATATGGAGCAAACTGTCTGGGGTGAGCTTGTTGCTGGTGTGCGTCTTCAGGAGCTGGGTGGTTGCTGGTTTAGTGTGACCTTCCTCCTGGTCCATGCCTAAGGGCCACGCCAAAGGGCCCTCTGGCGAGGCCCTCAGGCGCGGGCCCGCCCGATGGCGCGAAGATTTAACGTCCCCGGTGTGTGCCCCGATTGGGCGATGCAGGCGCTGATGCTCCTCCCGCTGCTGGAGGCTCGATCCCCCGACTGGGGAGAGCCGATGATGGTGGCGGGGCAAAAGATGTAAAATAACGATAAACTGAGACACGTAAGATAAAGAAACCATGATGCCAACCCAGTGTAATCACTCTAAAACGAACCACACACGGGAATCGTAGAAATAATCATAAAACCAAAATATTCACCTTGAAAGAACTGCCGTCAAAGCAAGGTTGACGCGCAGAAGGAAAGAAATGCCCACACATGTGCATATGAAGAAGAAAACGGGGCGGAGTCACCCATTGGCGGGATCCACAAAAAAAACAATGAATGTCAGAATGAACTTATGAAAAAGAATCCAAATCGAAATGCATATATTGAAAATACAGATATAATTCTAAAATTATAGAACACAGCAGATAAGAACATTAAGAACATAAGATATGCCATACTGGGTCAGACCAAGGTCCATCAAGCTCAGTATTCTGTTTCCAACAGTGGCCAATCTAGGTCATACGTACCTAGCAGTTTCCCCAAGGGACACAGGTTCCACAATGCTTGTATTGGTTCAAGCTCTGATATCCTGGGTCCCTTCTTAATAATGGTTTATGGACCTTTCCTCCAGGAACTTGTCCAAACCTTTTTTAAACCCAGCTACACTAACAGCCTTTACTACATCCTCCGGTAACAACTTCCAGAGTTTGATTACACGTTGAGTGAAAAAATATTTTCTTTTATTAGTCTTAAATAGTTTACCCTGTAGCTTCATTGCATGTCCCCTAGTCTTTCTATATTCTGATAAGGTAAACAATCGATCTACGTTTACCCGTTCCACTCCGTTCATTAATTTATAGACTTCTATCATATCTCCCCTCAGCCGTCTCTTTTCCAGGTTAAAGAGCCCCAACCTTTTTAGCCTTTCTTCATAGGAGTATCCTACCATCCCCTTTACCATTTTGGTGGCTCTTCTCTGAACCTTTTCTAAAATCGCTATATCCTTTTTAAGATACGGCGACCAGAATTGCACACAATATTCAAGGTGCGGTCTCACCATGGAACAATATAGAGGCATTATAATATCTTTTGTTTTATTTTCCATTCCTTTCCTTATCATACCTAGCATTCTATTTGCTCTCTTGGCCGCCGCTGCACACTGGGCCGAGGGTTTTAACATAGTATCCACAATGACGCCTAAATCTTTTTCCTGGGTGGTGGTTCCTAATGTGGAACCTTGCATCGTGTAACCATAGTTTGGGTTGTTCTTCCCTAGGTGCATAACCTTGCACTTCTCCACATTAAATTTCATCTGCCATTTTGATGCCCAGTCTTCCAATTTATCAAGATCCTCTTGCAATTTTCCACAATCCTCCTGGGGTTTAACAACTTTAAATAGTTTTGTGTCATCTGCAAATTTGATAACCTCACTCGTTATTCCACTTTCCAGGTCATTTATGAATATGTCAAAAAGCAGCAGACCCAGCACAGATCCCTGGGGTACACCACTATTCACCTTTCTCCATTGGGAAAATTGGCCATTTAGCCCTACCCTCTGCTCTCTATCCTCTAACCAGTTCCTGATCCACAATAGTACACTGCCTCCCATCCCATGACTCCTTAGTTTTGCCAAAAGTCTCCCATGAGGGACCCCGTCAAAGGCTTTCCGAAAGTCCAGATACACATCATCAACCGACTCACCCCTGTCCACCTGTCTATTCACTCCTTCAAAAAAACACAACAGACCAGCAAGACAAGATCTTCCCTGTCCAAAGCCATGTTGGCTGTCTCCCACTAGGTCGTGACTATCCACATGCTGAGCAATTCCATTCCCCACGATGGCTTCCACCACCCTTCCCGGCACTGATGTCAGGCCCACCGGTCCGCAGTTTCCCGGATCACCCCTCGAACCCCTCCCAAAAATTGGTGCTACATTGGCGATCCTCCAATCCTCAGGCACCAGAGATGATTTCAATGATAGTTCAGAGACTACCGACAGCAGGTCTGCAATCTCAAACCTCAGCTCCCTCAACACCCTTGGATGCATACCATCCGGCCCAGGCGACCCGCCACTCTCCAGTCCATCCAACAGTTGCAAGACATCTTCCCGATGCATCGACATCTCCTTCAATTCCTCCACACCTCCAAATACCACTTCAGTCATGGGCAACATCCCTACATCTTCCTCAGCAAAGACCGAAGCAAAGAATTCACCCAGTCTCTCCGCTATCGCCTTGTCGCCTCTCAGTGCTCCCCCAACCCCCTCATCATCCAATGGACCAACCGACTCTCTCACAGGTTTTCCGCTACGAATGTACTTGAAAAGGTCCTCACCTCGCACCTTTGCTTCCGCAGCAAGCCTCCTCTCAAATTCTCTCTTTGCCTGCCCTATCAATGCCTTGCATTTGACTTGCCAGTGCCTGTGCTGTTTCCAGGCTTCATCGCTTGGCTCTCCCCTCCACCTCCTGAAAGATGCCTCTTCGGCAACAACAGCCTTTCTGACCTCACCCCTAAACCATGCTGGCAGTTTTTTGGACTTCCCTCCACCTTTCCCAAAGCGTGGAATACAGCTGGTCCGGGCCTCCAAGATAGTATTCCTCAACAACACCCAAGCTTGATGTACGTCCCCAACCCTTGCAACTGCTCCTTCTAGTCTTTTCCCAACTGTTTTCCTCACTTTATCATAGTCTCCCCTTCGAAAGTTAAAGGGCAGCACTGTGGATTTCCCCACTATCCCTCCCTCCACTAACCAAATCAAAGGCTATCATGCCATGATCACCACTGCCAAGTGGCCCCAACACTCCCATCTCCTGCACTACATCTGGTGTTCCGCTAAGGACTAGGTCCAATATTGCCTCCCCTCTGGTCGGTTCATGAACCAGCTGCTCCAAGAAGCAGTCATTTATTTCCTCTAGGAACTTTATCTCCCTAGCATGTCCTGTTGTGACACTGACCCAGTCGATGCCGGGGTAATTGAAATCACCCATTATTATTACTGCACTGTAACTTTTGCTAGCTTCCTTGATTTCTTTGAGCATTTCATCATCCATTTGTTCATTCTGGCCAGGCGGACGATAGTACACCCCCACTGCCATCGCCTTCCCCTTTTTACATGGAATTTCAATCCATAGAGATTCTACAGCAAATTTTGTTTCTTGCAAAACTTTAATCCTTTCTGACTCAATGCCCTCTCTAACATAGAGCGCAACCCCTCCACCAATTTGATCAGCTCTATCATTACGATATAGTTTGTACCCAGGTATCACAGTGTCCCACTGGTTGTCCTCCTTCCACCATGTCTCTGATATTCCAATCATATCTAACCTCTCGTTTAGTGCTATATATTCTAACTCTCCCATCTTGTTTTGTAGACTTCTAGCATTTGCATACAAGCATTTTAGAGACTGTATTTTATTCATATTAATTTGGCTATTGGTAGACATGGGTAATTTGGGATCTTTAAGCTCTGTCTGCTCCATACTCGAGGGCATTTGGGCTACTTTACTCTTTTTTGGAACCTCTCTGCTTTTTGTAGTATCCTTCAAGGATACATTCTTCCGAACCATGCGCTCTTGGGCGACTCTCGGCTTTCCCCTATTATCTAGTTTAAAAGCTGCTCTATCTCCTTTTTAAAGGTTAATGCCAGCAGCCTGGCTCCATCCCGGTTAAGGTGAAGCCCATCCCCTCGGAAGAGCCCCTCCTTTCCCCAGAATGTTCCCCAGTTCCCAACAAATCCAAACCCCTCATCTCTGCACCACCGTCTCATCCACGCACCGAGACTCCGGAGCTCTGCCTGCCCTTTGGGTCCTGCACGTGTAACGGGAAGCACTTCGGAGAACGCTACCCTGGAAGTTCTGGATTTCAACTTCCTACCTAAAAGCCTAAATTTAGCCTCCAGAACCTCCCTACCACATTTTCCTATGTCATTGGTACCGACATGTACCAAGACAGCAGACTCCTCTCCAGCACTATCCAAGACCTTATCTAGGTGGCGCGCGAGGTCCGCTACCTTCGCACCAGGCATGCATGTTACCAGGCGATCCTCACGTCCACCAGCCACCCAGCTATCCACATGCCTAATGATCGAATCACCAACTATAACTGCTGTCCTAACCCTTCCCTCATGGGCACTTGGCCCTGGAGAAACCTCCTCGGTGCAAGAGGGGTTTACATCACCTGGAGGACAGGTCCTAGTTACAGGATCACTTCCTGCCACACCAGGGTGATGCTCTCCTGTCACGTGACCTCTCTCCTCCATGGCAACAGGGATGCTGTCAGACTGGAGGTGGGACTTCAGGACTATATCCCTGTAGGTCTCGTCTATGTACCTCTCTGTCTGTCTTATGTTTTCCAAGTCTGCTACTCTAGCCTCTAGAGAACGGACTCGTTCCCTGAGAGCAAAGAGCTCCTTGCACCTAGTGCACACATAAGACCTCTCACCAGCTGGGAGAAAATCATACATGTGACACTCAATGCAAAAGACTGGAAAGCCCACATAAAGGAAATTGCATGAAAACAATACCGTGAAACTTAAAAAACAGCGATACATGGTGAATGTTAATAAACAAGGCATGTGTCATTTAAAACAATGAACTATGCATAGTGTCAGTAATGCAAAAGCGATAAGTAAATAAATTAATTAAAATCCCTGATAGGCTGCAAATTTGAGGAAAGAACCTGCTAAATAAATAAACAACAAAGAGAGGCACCATATCAAAAATGGCGCTGTTGAGGAAAAAATCCCATGGCGAATGCCATCTAGATCAATAAGTTACATATTATATCGGCAATGTAAAACCATAAATAAATAAATAATTAGAATGCTTGATCGCCTGTAGGCATAAAAATATAAAACAAGACAATCGTAACCAAGAGCACATAAGGGAAGTGACGAATTAATTAATGCTATATGGTTTTACACATGCTTTTAATTGTACTATTTATGTTTTTTAGCATTAGCATGTAATCTATATGTTTGCACAGTGTGAAGTAAGACTTGTCTTACGAATTGCAACAGAGGTTAGTATTCAAGTTCACTTGCACACATATTTCTTATTAGGTCCCGAGCACTATTGTTCCAATCTTTATATTTATTATTATTGTTTTTACTTTTTATTATTAATTTTAGCATTGCTTCATATAATTATTGTCTTATGACTTTTAATACTAGTGTATGTAATGTCTTAATTATATGTTTGGCTTGTCTGTTCTTTTATCATTTTTAATGGTAAATATGTTTATGTTTTTAGTTTTTTGCCTGGCTAGCCCCTGACGAAGGGTACGAAACACGGCCTGTGTCGGGCGGCCGTTGGTTTAATAAAGGACTCTGTCTTTCCGTTTGCTCACGCCTTAGACTTGTTTTTCTGTGTTCAGCGTGACCTGTGCTTTTGTAGTGTTGTACTTCTCCCCGGACTAGCCAGTCGTCCAGATAAAGATGCACTAAGAGGCCTTCCTGCCTCATGGCTGCGGCCACCACCATCATAACTTTGATGAAGGTACGAGGAGCGGTCACGAGGCCGAAAGGGAGCACGTGGAACTGAAAATGTCCCATGGACACCACAAACAGAAGAAACTGCTGGTGCTCCGGCCGCAGCGGAATGTGTAGATATGCCTCTGAGATCTAGCGCTGTCAGGGACTCTCCTTTCTGCACAGCTGCCATGACTGACTGCAGTGTCTCCATTCAAAACCAGGGCACTTTTAGACATCGATTGACATGTTTGAGATCCAAAATGGGTCTGAACACCACTTTCTTTTAGGGGATGACAAAGTAGATGGAGTCTCGTAACCTTGCTAAGGTGGCCCACACGGCCCTGACCTTGAGGGGGGCCTTGCAGGAGGATCGTACAAAAGCATCTGCCAGCGGCCTGTAAAACCCGAGGGCATGTTGTTGTTGTTGTTAAGTGCCGTCGAGTCGGAGTCGACTCATGGCGACCCTCTGGATAGCTATCCTAAATTGTGTTCGGTCTTCAGTCAGGCGGCTCATTGTTGACAGACTGGTACCCGTAGCTGCTGTTATTGTGGCAATCCATCTCATTGCTGGCCTTCCTCTTTTGCGTTGACCTTCTATCTTGCCAAGCATGATGTCTTTCTCTAATGATCTCTCTCTTCGCATGATGTGTCCGAAGTATGAAAGTCGAAGTCTTGTCATCTGAGCTTCTAAAGAAAGCTTAGGTTTGATCTCTTCTAGTACCGACTGGTTTGTTCTTCGGGCAGTCCATGGTATACACAGTATTCGCCGCCAGCACCATAATTCAAAGGCATCAATTTTCTTCCTGTCTGTCTTTTTCACTGTCCAGCTTTCACATCCATATGATGTTATTGAAAATACCATGGCTTGAACAAGTCGAATCTTTGTATGGAGAGAGACATCTCTGCTCTTGAGAATCTTATCTAGGTCTTTCATAGCCATTCTGCCAAGAGCAATGCGTCGTCTGATTTCTTGACTGCTTGTTGCTTCTTTATTGATAGTTGATCCAAGTAGGTTAAAATTGTTCACGATTTCAATTTCTTCTCCTTCAACGATGAACCTGTTGATTATGCCAGTTGTCATGATCTTTGTCTTCTTTACATTAAGGTGCAGGCCCATTTTGAGACTATGTTCTTTGATTGTGAGAAGCAAATGTTTCAGATCATCTTCACTTTCAGCCAGTAATGTGGTATCATCAGCATAGCGAAGGTTGTTGATGAGTCTTCCACCAATCTTCACACCTCTGTTGTCTTCATACAGTCCTGCTTCTCTGATGATTTGTTCTGCATATAAATTAAACAGGTAGGGGGAAAGTATGCAGCCTTGTCTTACACCTTTGCTTATTTTAAACCATTCTGTTTCTCCTTGTTCCGTTCGAACTGTTGCTTCTTGATCAATGTACAGATTACGCAAGAGAACGATCAGGTGTTCTGGTATACCCATGCTTCTTAATGTGGCCCAGAGTTTCTCATGGTTTACACAGTCAAAAGCCTTGCTATAGTCGATAAAGCACAAATAGATATCCTTTTGGTATTCTTTAGTCTTTTCAAGGATCCATCTCACATCCGCAATGATGTCTCTCGTTCCTCGCCCTTTCCTGAACCGTGCTTGCACTTCAGGTAGTTCTTGTTCTAGGTATGGCTGTAGTCTCTTTTGAATAATCTTCAGTAGAATCTTGCTGGCATGTGGGATCAGAGCGATTGTGCGATAATTTCCACAGTCAGTTGGATCACCTTTCTTTAGTATTGGTATAAACACAGATCTTTTCCAGTCAGTTGGCCATGATGTTGTCTTCCATATTTCTTGGCAGAGCCTTGTAAGTACGGTAACAGCTGCATCAGATTGCTGCAATACTTCTATGGGAATGCTATCAATGCCTGGTGCTTTGTTCTTTGATAAGGCTTTCAATGCTGTTTCAACTTCTTCTTTCATCACCAATGGTTCCTGATCATAAGGTATAGGTTGAAACGGCTGTTGGTCCACTTGATCTTTATCATATAAAAACTCTGTATATTCCTTCCACCTTTTCTTGATCTTCTCAGCATCATTCAACATAGAACCTTGAGCATCTTGTAACATTCCAATTCGAGGCTGGAACTTTTTCTTTAACTCTCGCAGCTTTAGGAAAGCCGATCTTGTTCTTCCTCTAATAGTTTCTGCTTCTATTTCCTTGCAAGTGTCATTGTAGTACTTTTCCTTGTCCTGTCTTGCTGCACGTTGGAAATTTCTGTTGAGTTCTGCGATTGTCTTTCTTTCTCCTTTGGCTTTAGCTTCTCTGCGTTTCTGGGCAATTTTCAGAGTTTCTTCCGTCATCCATTTTGGCCGTTTTTGCTTTTTCACCTTTTGTAGAGACTTCTCGCTTTCTTCCAGCACAACCTTCTTGATGTCATTCCATAACTCTTCCGGAGCTCTGTCATTTGTATCTAAGGCAGCAAATCGATTTTGCAGGCAGTCTTTAAATTCCAGTGGTATATTCTCAAGGTCATATTTTGGTGCATTCATGAGTGGTTTGCTCTTTTTCAACTTTAGCTTGAGTTTGCATACTAGTAGTTGATGATCTGTACCACAGTCAGCTCCAGGTTTTGTCTTTGTTGATGTTACAGAGCTTTTCCATCGTTGACTTCCACAGATGTAGTCAATTTGATTTTTATACAATCCATTGGGTGAAGTCCATGTGTACAGTCGTCGCTTGTGTTGCTGAAAGAAGGTGTTTGAGATGAATAGATCATTGGTCTTGCAGAATTCTATCAATCTTTCTCCAGCTTCATTTCTGTTGCCAAGTCCATATTTTCCAACTACTTTGCCTTCTTCTTTGTTGCCAACTTTTGCGTTCCAGTCACCCATGACTATCAGGATATCCTGTTTGCATGTTCTGTCAATTTCAGCTTGTACTTGTTCATAGAACTCTTCAATTTCATTCTCTTCTGCAGCTGTTGTTGGGGCATATACTTGAATTATAGTTGTGTTGATAGGCAATCCTCGTAGACGAATAGAGATTAAGCGTTCGCTGACTGCATTGTATTTCATTACAGTTCTTGCAAGTTTCTTCTTTATTATAAATGCAACACCATTTCTTCTTTGTCTTTCATTTCCAGCATAGTAGACCATGTGATCATCTGATGCAAAGTGCCCGATGCCAGTCCATTTCAGTTCGCTGACACCCAACAGATCAAGTTGTACACGTTCCATTTCATTCTTGACCACTTCCAACTTCCCTTGGTTCATGCTTCGTACGTTCCATGTTCCAATGTGTAAGACATCTTTACAGCTTCTGACTCTCACTTCATGCGCAGCTACATCAGCAGTCAGACTTCCCGAAGGCTTTGATCCAACCACATCATAAATGCTGGCTTTACTCTGAAAAGTCTTCAGCTCTTCCCCAGTAGCTAGTTGAGTGCCTTCCGACCTGGGAGTCTCATCTTCCAGCACCATAGCACAATTTGTTTTGTTGTAACTATCCATTGGGTTTTCATGGCAAGATACAGAAGTAGATTTCCGGGCCTTCCTTCCGCGCAGTTTAAGTTTGGTGTTGTTGCCGTTGTCACAGAAATGTGATCCTCCGCCGTCAACACTATCCCATTCTGCTGCTGCCCAGATGGGTGGTTTGTCTTCGTCTGGCACCTCAGCTGAGACCTGTCCATCTTGGGAGACCCTGCCAGTAGTTAAACTACCAATAGTTTAGCTCTCAGCATCACTGATGCACACAAGCCCTCACAGCACGACAAGCTGCAAACCAAGTGAGGGCATAGGCCTCGCAAATGGCCTCCAGTACCCACTGGTTGGTCGTGAGCTGGGCCCAGACAGAGTAAAACTCCTGCAGCCGCCCTCCTACGGGCATTCCCCTTGCCTGGGTCCCCTACATCACTGCGGCTTCCTTAACACAGCTGAGGAGGAGGAGGCATACCAGAAGCCACAAACCGGATCCAACCTGGACTCAATGACAGCCCCCCAACCAAAACGGACTCAAAGAACCCATGTATATACTGTACATAGAGCACACTGTAAATAGCCCACCCCAATCAGCACATTCGCACACACGCACCCACCCTGTACATACTCTCACCAACACACTCAACACTACTAATGATCGTTTGCTGTGTTCACCGCCTTGATTGAAGGATAAGGCGGGATAGAAATACCTTTAAATAAAATAAATAAAATAAATAAATAAAACCTCCCCTGCCTGATCTCCAGAAACCCCAAAAGGAATGCCCTCTAGCCGGAAACCGGCCCCACTGGTAGAGTATAAACCGAGCAGTGCAGAAACACTGGAAGTCCCATGCCTGCCCCTGCAGATGACCTGTGGCACATGCCGGTTTCTGCTTATCCTCCAGCAGCCATCCATCCTTAGACTCTCTCAAGTCCTTTACCAACTTCTCCAACGCTTCCCCAAACAGTAACTTTCCCTTAAAGGGAAACACGACTTCGAAGAGACATCCGCTGACCAATTCTGGAGCCACGAGGCTATGCTTTTGGATAGACCCCGATAAGATCGTAAAAAGCATCCACCAAATAGGCAGCCCCTGACTCCAACTTAGCTGCGCCAGCAGCAGAGGCTGCTCATCCCCTGGTGCTTCCTGGATACCTTGCGCCCAGCGCAGACAGGTTCAGGCCATGAAGGCCCCACAAACTGATGTCTGTAGTAACAATGAGCTGATATCAAACGCCTGCTTCAGAAGAGTTTCCAGTTTTCGATCCAGTGTATCCTTTAGGGCCATATGCCCTCCACCGGGATAGTGGTCTTTTTTGTGATCACTGAAATGGCTGCATCAACTTTCAGTGAACGGAGAAGCTCTGTCTCCCTCTCTGGTAAGGGATAGAGCTGCGCCATCACCCGAGTCCCTTTAAGTCCCACTTCCGGGACGTCCCACTTGTCTTAGATCATCTGTTTAATTACACGATGGAGAGGACATATAGATTGTGGCTTCCTGACCGCTACAAACAACGGGTCCTCCAGAAGCTCCTCTTCCCCCCGCAGGACCTCCGTCGACATATTCAGTGTCCGCAAAGACTGCGCAATCAGGGTCGCCAGCTCTTCCCAGTGAAAAACCCGCACAATGCGAGCCTCATCCTCCTGGGGAATCATTCCTTCCTCCAGGTTCACCAACTCTCCCATGGCTTCCTCCGGGTCTTCCTCCTCCTCAGACCGTAGTGAAGCCATCTCATCCCAAGTTCCTCCTCCAGACGCCTCTGGCTGGGATTGGGCTCTTCTTCTTGGTGGTTAGTGGGATCTGCGATTCTGCGCTTCCTTGATCTCCTGTGACCCCTCCCCCGGGAGCTTGGAACTGCCTGCAGCTTCATGCAAAAAGCCTCATGCATGAGTAGGACAAACCCGGGGGGAAACCCCTTGGCTAAACCTACCTGTACAGCCTCCCTGAAAGTGGGCAGCAGAGGAGACCTACCTCTCCCAACCTGCACCTCCAGCTTCAGCGGAGTGGCTGAAGCCTCCCTCCCCGGTTCCTGCCACCCTGCCAGGAGAATGCCACCTCTTTACTACAACAGAAGAGAGCTCAGATCCTTCCGAAGCCTTCACCCTGTCACTCTTTTGTGACTGTCCTCCCTCCAGCAGTTTTTCTGCTGACTGACTCCGTCTCACAACTCCTGCAAAAGCCTGCCACTGAGACAGAGCTTTTACGCAGCCCACAGGCCAAACAAGGGGTCTTCGAGAGAATCTCTCACTCTGTGCAGCCCCTCCTCTCAAATTTATCGGCCTGCATGAGATCCGCCTCGTCTCCCTTTATGCACTCAGGGCCTTATTTCCTGTCTATTCCTTTCTTCCTTTTCTTTTTTGCTGTTTGTTTTTTTTTTTTTGGGGGGGGGGCTTACTATTGGAGTCTCAGCACTCAAAGTAACAAAATGTGATTGCAACAGAAGCCCCCCGACATCCGGGTCCAAGTCCATTCCCCTGAAAATGGAGACCCCCTGCTAAACTACGAACTCCTAAAACAGCGCCGTTTCCCACCTTCCCGGGACTACCCAATGCACATGCAGTCCCTGGTCCTGTCGGTGCTTTCCCCATTAAGCCCCGAAGAGCCGCAATCAAGAAAACAAGAAAAAACCATGAACTGTCGCTGAAGCACCGAGGGACCGCCCCTCACTTTCACTTACCCGCAGCTGCCACTCCAGCCGCACACTCAGCACACAGCGGCAGTGGCTGCGGGAGATCAGATGGGCCTCTGGCGTCGTAGCTTACAACGGCTCCTCACCCATTCAAAGGATCGAGATCCGCTGTACTCCACCCGGTCTCCTGCCCAATAGAGACCCTTTCCTACCTGCTACCTCTTTTTCTTGTGTGTTCTCAACTCTTTATTGCCAAATTGTGGCCTCTGAGATCCCAACAATAGGGAGGGATACGCTCAGGTCCCTTCTTTCTTTTCTTTTTTTTAGCTCAATTCATTTTCCAAATCTCCTATTGTTCCTCCAATGGGTCCAACTGGTGGGAGTCACCCTTCTCCAACTGCTTGGAGACAGAATACTGAGGCTGGAAGGTGGTGCCTGCTGGGTAGGTGGTGATGCCACTGAATTATTCATAATCACTCTCCAAGATGCTGGTTGAGGGTGACAACCCACAAGTCTGCACTGGACTGGAGGTACGATAAGGAAATTTTCATTTCTAATGGACCACCATAAACAGCAGAGTTATCAAGCTTTTGCAGGCAGGCTTAGATTATCCTAGGCAAGCTCTGAATTGGTCTGGCTGGACTCAAGGAAAGGAAATTATCGGTTAATCAATTGTTTCTTCCTCTTTGACTTAGCCAGCCAGTTAAAACATCTGAGAAGTATCAAAGCATCTTCTGGACAAACCAATGTCAGCCTTTAGGATGACCATTCCAAAGGTCACATCTTGTTTGGCCTAAACATCCAGGTGCTAGTGCTTAAAGAAGGAATGTTTTGGAATGAAACAAACCTTTCTACCCAACATGCAGCTAGGGCCCTAGTGAAATGAGCCCTGAAGCTCATGCAAACTGATAGGTCCCTCGAAATATAGCCCATTGGCTGAAGAAGGCCATCATAGCAGCCTATCAAAGCCTTAGATACAGTTTTGCCCTTCATTTGGCCTGATCAAAGGCCAAACAAATGGCCTATCCTTTGAAAACGATTTGTGACCTTCAGTTATCTGAACAAAATCTCCCAAATGTTCCACAAATGGGGCTGTCTACAGCCTTTCTGATCTTCAACCCTCATGAAGTAAGGAAATAAAACTGGCTAATTAAAGTGAAATAAAAAGACTATCTTGGGAAGGGAAGGGCATGGCAACAGGTCACCCTGGAGAACACCTGAAACTCTTCTCTATATGATAAGAAAAACAGAAATGGAGGTAGACAACAGCCACAAGTATAGAAAGTACAAAGCATTATCTACGTTGATGGACATGACTCAGCTGAGTTTCGGCAAACTTGCCTGCATCAGGGGTCAAGATGAAAAATCAGCAAATAGAAAACAAATCCAATGTAAAAGCAATATCAACACCAAGAAATCTTTAAACATTTGTTAAAAATCTAGTCTGCAGAAATGGATATAGAGAACAGAAGTCCCTCATTACCTTCATTTTGAGATTTTAACTGATCGTATATTTGAGAATTGCTTCGATTTTCATAGAGACTGGTGTTTGCATCTTTCAGTCCTTGTTTGCTTGGAGTATCTCCTTGCTCCCAAGGGAAATGGGATGTAGTAACATCTCTCCTGCAAGGTATAGCCTGACTGTTAGCTAATGACTGCCTTGTTGTCTGCTCAGACTGCCACGAGAACACAGAGGAAGATATCTGGTGCCGGGCAATGTCTCGGTGATTCTTCATGATCGGAGCAAGTGGTGCATCCATCTTCTGCAAAAAATTTCCAAAAAACAGTTCTTAGTATAAACCCCTTCTTTGATATCCAGGTATTATTATTCAGTTGTACTTTGTAACAAAGCAGTATAAGTGGAACCATAGATTCTAGCTAGCTATTCCACAAATCCCAATTATACACAAATGCCGAAAGCGTGGTTACTCACCTGTAACAGGTGATCTCCGGGAACAGCAGGAATTGAGTCTTCACATATGGGTATCATCAGTACCGACGGAGCTTGTGCGGGTCGCAGGTGGTACTGTCGTGGTCCAGAACAAGGCAGGGCAAGCAGCAGTCGTGGGTGTCCGTAACAGACATAATCTGACTGCAGCGGTCGCATTTTTAGAAGCCATCGGGAGACATGGTAGGATACACCCAGGCGGGG
This sequence comes from Ichthyophis bannanicus, assembly GCA_033557465.1. Classification (NCBI taxonomy): domain Eukaryota; kingdom Metazoa; phylum Chordata; class Amphibia; order Gymnophiona; family Ichthyophiidae; genus Ichthyophis; species Ichthyophis bannanicus. The sequence continues at coordinate 463,379,307 of CM066033.1, read as the reverse complement.
TCAACAGCCTCTGGGCAAAAAAGGGCACGAATGCTGGTCGAGGCAAGTCTCGATGAAAAAAGAAAGGAGACCCGGGGATGGCGCCGACTTGAGGCGGGAAGAGAAACCAATGCGCAAACCAGGAAAAACCACGTTTTAAGATAATTTTAAGGATTTTTCTGGGGACATAGGAGCATCCACTGGGCTCTGCGGAAAAAAGGAGACCGAGCAAGATGACATCCTTAGGCAGGAAGGGGACTACGCATGCATGGTAGCATTCCCAAAGGCTTTCTTTGAAAGCTGGGAAAATGCACCGCATGGGCTCTATCGGCGCTGACGTCACCCATATGTGAGGACTGATTTCCTGCATGTTCCTGGAGAAAGACAGGCAATCGCAGAACTCAACAGAGATTTCCAAAGTGCAGCAAGACAAGACAAGAAGTGCTACAATGACACATTCAAGAAAATAGAAGCAAAAACTATTAGAGGAAGAATAAATCGGTTCAAGATAAGCTGGGTAATATCCCTTGCACTGGTGAAAACCTTTTTGGCAAGGATTGGCAGGACAAGGCCTCTCAGTAAGAATCTGAGAACACCACTCTTAATAGACTGTCTAGATCTACTGCTAACTCAGCTAGGAAAAAAGCAGCGAAGAAAGCTTTTTTCAATAATAAGTACTATCCTTACACCCCTGCTCTACAATGTCAACACCATGCTCCTTAGAAGGGGCAGCAGCCATAAAAACAGGAAAAAAAGGCTCAGACTCCTAAGCCACAGCCACCTCAGCAAATCCAGCCTCCTCAGGGTATTTGACTCCTTTCTGGAGAATATAGCCATTCTGCCTCTGGAGATTCCAGATCCCATCCACATTCCAGGCAGACTTTGTCTCTTTGCTCACAGGCAGCATCATCACATCAGAGCAGAGGACACTTTCCATAGTACAGGAGGGGTACAAGCTTCATCTACGAAGTCTACCCCCTCCCCCCCCCCCCCCCCCGGACTCCTACAAAAGATTTCCACTCTCTGTCCCCTCTCACTATTCTGTTGCTGCAAGAGCTCACATCCTTTCTCTCGCAGAGCACAATAGAGGAGGTTTCATCAATCCCAGCAGGGAATGGGCTTTTATTCTCCATACTTCCTCATTTCATAGAACATAGGAAGGTACAGGCCCATTCTGGACCTCAGAAAACCGAACAAGTACCTACTACGGGAGAAATTCAAAATGATCTCCCTAGGAGCCCTTCTCTCCTATCTCCAGAGTCAGGATTGGCTCTGTTCTCTAGATCTAGAGGAGGTATATACTCGCATACTGATTCACTCACAACACAGAAAGTTCCTGCGCTTCATCTTTCAAGGGAGACATTATCAATACAGAGTCCTGCCTTTTGGCCTCGCCTCTGCCCAGAGTCTTCACAAAGTGCATGGCGGTAGTAGATGCATTCCTAAGGCTTCTAGGGTTATTTGTCTTCCCTTACTTAGATTACTGGCTCATTCGAGCAAACACCTCTTTAGAGGCCAGTCTTTCCCTTTCGCACACCATGCAAGTGCTGCAACACTTGGGATTTGTAATAAATCTTCCAAAGTCCCAGCTCGTTCCCTCTCAAACTCTAGAGTTCATAGGGGCTCTCCTAGATAACCAACAATCAAGGGTGTTTCTGCCCCAACCCCGCTGCGCTCGACTCAATCAGTTAGCATTTCAGGCATGCCTCAAGAATTTTCTCACTGCTCGAGAACTGCTACAACTTCTGGGTCATATGGCATCAATAGTGCAGGTTGTTCCATATGCTCGTTTACATATGCGTGCAGCTCAATAGACACTGGCTTCCCAGTTGTCTCAGGCATATCGGGTCACCTCAGAGACAAAATAATGGTCTCCACCCGCCTAATCTCGTCTCTCCAATGGTGACAATCCCCAGAAAACCTCCTAGTAGGGTCACCTTTTAAGTTGCCAGCACATCAATTTACCCCGACAATGGATGCGTCCACATTAGGCTGGAGAGCTCCATTCAGGGGCTCAGGTCTCATCAGGAGTCTCAGCTTCACATAAATCTCCTGGAACTGAGAGCCATCCACAATGCCCTCAAAGTATTCCAGAACCATCTTCTATTCCGCACAGTTCTAGTCCAGACAGACAATCAAGTACCCTTGTTCTACTTGAACAAGCAGGGTAGAACAGGCTCTTGGACCCTCTGCAGCGAGGCCCTGCATTTGTAGTCTTTTGCCATACAGCATCACATTCACCTGCATGCAGTGTATCTTCCGGGCAAACACAATGTCTTGGCGGACAAACTGAGTCAAGTCCTTCTACCCCATGAGTGGTCTCTCCATGCAGAGAGTCGCTCACGTTTTTCAGATCTGGGGAGCCTCAAAGATAGACCTGTTTGCAAGTCCTCAGAATGCCAAGCTTCCTCTCTTCTGCTCCAGGACTCCTGCACCAGAAAGACAGCAAGTGGATGCTTTTCACCTCCACTGGGATCAAGGTTTCCTATATGCCTTCCCTCCCATTCCATTAATTCCCAAGACTCTTTTCAAACATGATACTCATAGCCCCACGCTGGCCATGACAACCGTGGTATCCTCTCCTTCTACGTCTGTCTCAGGCTCAACCCATAGATCTGGGGTCTGCTCCAGATCTCCTATCTCAAGAGGAGGGGATGTTTCTCCATCCCAATCCGCAGTCCCTCCATCTCACAGTATGGCTGCAGAGGGCTTAGCCTTCCAGGACGTTAACCTTTCCCAGGAGGTTAAGGACATCCTCTTGGCTTCTAGGAAGCTATCCACCAGGCATTCCTATGCCTTTAAATGGCGTAGATTCGCTCTCTGGTGTTCTGAGAGGGATCTTAACCCCTTCTCAGCTCCGGTGGAGGCATTACTTGAGTATCTCTTCCACTTATCTTCTTCTGGGCTCAAAACCAACTCTGTAAGAGTACACCAAAGTGCAATTGCGGCCTCTCACATGCCCTTAAATGGTCAGCTCATCTCTTCTCAGCCACTTGTAGCAAGCTTCATGAAGGGTCTTCTTTTAACCAAACCCCCCATTAAACCCCCTCCAATGGCATGGGATCTTAATGTTGTTTTAGGACAGCTTCTCAAGCCGCCCTTTGAACCTCTAGCTACTACCTCACTAAAGTTTCTCAAGTGAAAGTTCGCCTTCCTTATTGCCCTCATTTCAGCAAGACGCATTAGTGAATTCCAGGCTTTGGTGGCTGACCCTCCTTATACACGATTCCACCATAAGGTAGTCCTCAGGACTCATCCTCACTTTATGCCAAAGGTGGTCTTGCCCTTCCATTTAAACCAGTCAGTCTACCTTCCTGTCTTTTTCCCCAGACCTTATTCCTCTAGGGCAGAGGCAACCCTTCACACTTTGGATTGCAAATGTGCCTTGTCTTTTTATCTCCAGAGAACTAGAGAGCACAGAAAAGCTTTCCAACTTTTCATCTCCTTTGACTTGAGTCACCTGGGGTTGCCAATATCCAAACGCACTCTTTCCAGGTGGATAGCAGACTGCATCTCCTTTGCTTATGAAAAGCCAGGACTCTCTCTCTCGAGGGTCACATCACTGCACATAATGTGTGGGCCATGGCTGCCTCTATGGCAAATCTACACTCTCTAGCGATTGATGAGATATGCAAAGCAGCAACTTGATCTTCTGTCCACACATTTGCTGCTCACTTTTGCCTGGACAAGGACTCCCTCTGGGATGCCTTGTTTGGACAAGCTATTCTCCAGCTTCTCTTTAAGACTTAGATCAACTCCTACCCTCCGTCCCGGGTTTCGATACCAGATATCCTTGGAGGATAAATGACCTCCTTACTTATACCTGTGATTCCACAGCTGACTCTGAGGTCATCTCTCTGGCATCTCCGAGCTAGGGAGTCCCATATGTGAAGGCTACATTCCTGAAGATAGCGTAGTTACTCACCTGTAACAGGTGATCTCTGGGAACAGCAGGAATTTAGTCTTCACAACCAACCCTCCTCCCCTAGGAGTTATAGGTCTTCTTCTCCTTCTCTCCTTTTCTCTTGGCTACAAACTCAACTGAGGAGGGAGCGCTGGAAAGGCGGGAAGGCAGCTATGCAGGCGCAGTGGGATGCTCCCAAAAGCTTTCCTATTAGACAATAGGGAGCGTTCCCATGCCGGCTCTGTCAGTACCAACGTTACCCATATGTAAAGACTACATTCTTGCTTGTACCTGGAGATGAAATTGAAGTACTGGAGAACTTTAACCTACTTGGATCATCAATAAAGAAATAACAGACAGTCAAGAAAGAGTAGTTACTCACCTGTAACAGGTGTTCTCCAGGAGCAGCAGGAATCAGTCCTCACATATGGGTGACATCGGCACCGACGGAACCCCCGTGCGGAGCATTTCCGCAGCTTTGAAAGAAAGCCTTTGGGAATGCAGCGTGCCTGCACGGTCCCCTTCCCGCCCAAGGGTGCCATCTTGCTCAGTCTGATGACATAGTTAAAAGACAGCAAAAAACAAAAAAAAGTATATGACTGCAACTCCAGGGGAGGAGGGAGGGTCGTAAGGACTGATTCCTGCTGCTCCTGGAAAACACCTGTTACAGGTAACTACTCTTTCTAGAGGACCAAGCAGGAAGTCAGTCCTCACATATGGGACTCCCCAGCTCTAGGCTACCAAGAACCCAAAGCTGAAAAAATGGCTCCCTCTGAAGAGCCTCTGCATCCGTGATAAGAATATCCTCTGAGAACGCCCCCTTTACGGTAGCCCAACACAAGGGTAGGAGTTGCCTCAACCTCAAAGAGATTACGCAGTACCGCCTGTCCAAAAGCACTGTCCCTTCAGGACTCTCTCTCAAGGCAGTAGTGAGCTGCAAAAGTCTGGCTTGAAGACCAAGTAGCGGCCCAGCAGATGTCTGCCAACGAAACAGAGCGGAGATGAGCTACTGAAGTGGCTTTCGCCCTGACACGGTGGGCCGTGACTTGACCCTGCAAGGAGAGGCCGGCTGCCTTGTACGCCCAGGCGATACAATCTGCTACCCAAGTGGACAAGGTACACTTGGAGACAGGCAACCCCAGTTTATTAGGGTCAAAGGAGACGAAGAGCTGAGTAGCTCTTCGGTGCCCCAGCATACGTTCTATGTAAAAGGATAACGCTCTCTTACAGTCCAGGGTATGCAAGACTGTTTCAGCCCGGCTGGTATGCGGCCTGGGAAAGAAGATCGGAAGAACCACCTCCTGATTGAGGTGGAAGGAGGAGACAACATTTGGAAGGAACTTGGGATGGGTCCGTGGGACCACCCTGTTCCTGTAGAACCGTGTGTACGGTCTATCAGAAACCAGAGCTTGTAGCTCACTCACACGTTTGGCCGAGGTAAGAGCTACCAGGAAGAGTATCTTCCAAGAAAGGAAGCGCAAATGGCAAGTAGCCATCGGCTGAAATGGTAGGCGAGTAAGTTGTTGCAAGACCATGTTCAAATCCCACTCAGTGGCCGGTGGACGAATCTGAGGCTTGAGCAAAAGCAGGCCTTTGAGGAAGCGGGACACCAAGGGGTGAACCGACAGACTGTCCCTCCACCGGTGAGTTGTGTGCTGATAGAGCACTGAGGTGGACCCGAACAGGGTTGGACTTAAGGCCCAGGTCTGACAGGTGAAGTAGCTATTGTAGAACTACTGGCACAAGGCAGGAGAAAGGATCTTCATTGCGCTGAGCACAACATATTGAGAACCTACGCCACTTGAGGGCATAGGACTTTCTGGTGGATTGCCTCCTAGAGGCCAAGACCACCTCCTCAACTTCCTTAGGTAAAAGTAAGGGAAGCTAGCACTATCGTTTCAGCAGCCAGGCCATCAGATTGAGGGATCTGAGATTGGGGTGCAGAAGGAAACCCTGATCCTGAGACAGGAGATCGGGTTACAACCCCAGAGGGAAAGGAGTTTCCACTGCCAACTGCAGAAGAAGTGGAAACCATGGTTGCCTCGGCCATCTGGGGGCTACCAGTTTCACCGAGGCCTTGTCCCATAGAATCTTGAATGGAGTTCAGGCCACCAGGGGCGTGGGAGGAAATGTATACAGGAGGCCGTAGACCAAGAGATAAGAAACACATCTGCTGCCATTCTCAGGGGATGCGGCTGTCTGGAGCAAAACCTGGGCAGCTGATGGTTCAGTGGACTTGCAAAGAGATCGATGGATGGAAGTCCCCAACGTAGAAAGATCTGCTGGACCACCAGTGGATTCAACTGCCATTCGTGAGGCTGGAGAATCCTGCTTAGTTTGTCTGCCAAGAAGTTCTCCTGACCAGGCAGATAAACTGCTTTGAGAAACATGCCTTGTTTGACTGCAAAGGAGCAAAGGGCCTGCGCCTCCTGACATAGGAGTCTGGACCCTGTGCCCCCTTGCTTGTTCACATAGAACATTGCTACCCGATTGTCTGTCTGAACTAAGACAGACTGGTGAGAGAGGGCATGAGAAAAAGTCTGTAGAGCCAAGCGGATTGCTCGCAGCTCCAAAAGGTCCCACTATCTCTTGGTCTACGGCCTCCTGTATACATTTCCTCCCATCCTCCCACGCCCCTGGTGGCCTGAACTCCATTCAAGATTCTATGGGACAAGGCCTCGGTGAAACTGGTAGCCCCCAGATGGCCGAGGCAACCATGGTTTCCACTTCTTCTGCAGTTGGCAGTGGAAACTCCTTTCCCTCTGGGGTTGTAACCCGATCTCCTGTCTCAGGATCAGGGTTTCCTTACTTGGTCCCACAGGTGCTCCTTGTGGTCTTGGGCAAGCCACTTAACCCTCCATAGCCCATGTTCCCTGTAAAATAGTTATCTCCAAGTTATAATGCCCTGTTCAATGTAATTTCAGTTTGTTCAATGTAAACCGCACTGATGCAGAATAGCGCGGTATATAAGAGAATGTAAATAAATAAAAAATAAATAAATAAAAGATTGATCTGCTGTGTGGCCTCCCGAGGAGAACAGAGGCCTTGAGTGCACGTGCCCTGACAATGTGCACCCCAGCCCTTTAAGAAAGCATCGGTCGTCAGCACCCTGGTGTGTGCTGAGGCCTGAAAGGGTACTCCCCTGAGAAGGTTTGGGAGATGTAGCCACCACTGCAAGGAGTCCAAGAGTGGCTTGGACAGCTTTACTCTGTCTCGGAGGTCGCCTGTGGCCTCCTGTGCTGAGTGAAGCCAGCTGTGTAGAAGAGGCTATGCTGTGTGAGTCAAAACCCCGCTCCCTGCTGTGCAGGAGCCGGAGCTGGCGGCTTGGGGATCTTCTGCCTATGGGGCCATGCCCCTGCCCCTTGGCCTAATGGCCCTGTGAGCTGGAGAGGCCTGATATTGAGGGTAGGATTTGTAGGCCTCACCCTTCTTCGGGAAAAAGGGCTTCTTTCCCGAGCCCTTCTTTTTCTGAGAAGGGGCAGAAGTCTCAAGGGGGGGGGCGTCTCCGAGGCTCGGAATCCAGTGAGTCCGAAAGGACGCACCGGGTCCGGAAGATGTCCGGGGACTCCTCGTCCTCCATCTCCCACTCAGACTCCTCCAAGGAGGAATCAAGCGGCTCCGGCCGTGTGGGCGTCCGTGCCACCCACCCCGACGCCGAGGGTATCGGCGTCGACGATCTCGGCCCCACACGGGAGGTCGAGGGGGACCTTGACTGAGGATCGACTCGAGACTTCATCGACTCGAGGATCGGCTCGGTCTCCGGGGTTGACTTAGACGTCAAGGTCCCGGTGGTCGGGGCAGATGCACCGGTCAGACCAGCGATCAGCACCCGCTGCTGTTCCATGAAGGCAGCCAAGCTGCTCTCCAAGGCCGTCAACCTGAGTCCAAGCTCAGGAGACTCAGCAGCCCACAACTCGGGCCCCGACAGCATCGGGCCCGACGTCAGCTCCCCCGGAGGAGAGCCCACGAGGACAACTGCACTTACGTGACTCGGGGACTCTGGCTCCACACGAGGTAGCTTGGAAGGCCTCTCCGACTCCGAGAGCCCGGGGCGGCGGTCAGGGCTACGCGACCTGGACCTCGAGGAACCAGGAGCCTCCACCGATGCCGCCCTCGCGAGCTTTTTCTTCCTTCTGTGCGCCCGAGAGGGAGACTCCCTTTCAGAGGAACCCCAACGGCGCTCGGGGTCGGACTCCCGAGATGTTGAGGCCTCTGACGAAGTCCGGGCCCAGCCAGACGCAGTCAGAGAAAATTCTCCCACGTTGATGCTGACGGCTCCGAAGCGCCTTCGACGACATTTTGCCGCACGGGCCACAAGCCAGCGGGTCATGGTCGGGCCCGAAGCATCGGAGGCAGCAGTCAGTGTATCGGTGAGAGACATAAGTTTCTTGCACCGATCACACATTTTGAACCCGCTGGCAGCCATCGGGGGAAAAAAGGCCCCTGCAAGATCAAAAGACCGGGCTGCCAGTGAAAACACAAAAAGAACGCGAACGCTAGTCACGAAGGACAAAAAACGAAAATCAAAACTCCGGACTCGATACCAGTGTACCGAGCCCAGACGGGAAGGGGAACCGGCGTCGAACCGGATAAGACAACGGGAAAATCGCAGAAAAAAAAATCAACTTTTCCCGGGTGACACGAACTCACGTCCGTCGGGCTCCGCAGAAAAAGAAAGACTGAGCAAGATGGCACCCTTGGGCGGGAAGGGGACCGCACAGGCGCGCTGCATTCCCAAAGGCTTTCTTTGAAAGCTGGGGAAATGCTCTGCACGGGGGCTCCGTCGGCGCCAACGTCACCAATATGTGAGGACTGACTTCCTGCTTGGTCCTGGAGAAATCCGACGACGCAGTGCTCATGTCACGATTCTCAAGAGCAGAGATGTCTCTCTCAATACAAAGATTTGACTTGTTCAAGCCATCATATGGATGTGAAAGTTGGACAGTGAAAAAGATAGGAAGAAAATGGATGCCTTTGAATTATGGTGCTGGCGATGAATATTGTGTATACAATGGACTATGCGAAGAACAAACTAGTCAGTACTAGAGGAGATCAAGCCTAAGCTTTCTTTAGAAGCTCAGATTACAAGACTTCAACTTTCGTACTTTGGACACATCATGTGAAGAGAAAGATCATTAGAGAAAGACATTATGCTTGGCAAGGTAGAAGGTCAACGCAAAAAGAGGAAAGCCAGCAATGAGATGGATCGATACAATAACAGCAGCTGTGGGTGCCCCTCTGTCAACAATGAGCTGCCTGACTGAAGGCCGAACACAGTTTAGGACAACTATCCAGAGGGTCGCCATGAGTCGACACAGACTCAACAGCACTTAACAACAACAACATTTTCAACCAGATGACTTCCAGCAAATGCCATAAAATTTTGGGGGTCACAATGATTATAGGGTTCCCAGAGGAGCTAAACTTGAGTTTGATCTCTGGTATACCGGCTTGCCCTTTGATGTCTGTTGCCTGTGAACGCAGGGGAGTACACCTTAGCACTTGGTACACAGATTAGAACAGGGGTGTGACGAGCATGGGGGCAAACTCTTCTTCCCTGCACATTTCCCCCTTATTTCTTAGCCTTTTCTTTCCAATTAGCGTATCAATTAAACTCAAAATGACAGTGTGTAATTCTAACAAACTGTAGTAAAATCTCAGCAACAATGAATATTTAATTAAAATAAAATATCACTAATAATAATTACAACACTGCATTAATGTGCTACTACATTACCGTTATCACATCATTTGACAGTCAAACAAATTTACCTGTTATTTGTTTTCCTTTATCTTTATTGAATTTCAAACTTTACAATTAAGACATAATCTTGTACAGAAAAAGGAAGAAACTGATACAAAAAATATTTACAAACAGAAAGCAAATAGTAAGGAATAGCAAAGAGAACTTCCTACAAGTTCACATGTTGAGGGGGAAGTGTAAAGAACAGAAAGAGGTACAAACCCCCAATAACAGGAAAATTAAACTAAAGAAAAAGAAAAACAGCGGAATGCTAGCCAAGGCATCTTCTACTTAGTGCAGTCACCTCGGGGGAGGTTACCCTAGATAGCACAGTTACTTACCTGTAACAGGTGATCTCAGGGAACAGCAGGAATTAGTCTTCACATGTGGGTACGTCGGCGCCGACGGAGCCAGCACGGGAATGCTCCCCAGCATCCAACAAGGCTTTTGGGAGCATCCCTCGCGCCTGCGCGATGACTTCCCGCCCTTCCGACTGCCTCTCCCCAGTTGAGTTTCATAGCTGAGACAGAAGGAGAGGAAGAGGAAAGGAAATAGAGAGATACAACTCCTAGGGGAGGTGGGAGAGTTGTGAAGACTAATTCCTGCTGTTCCCTGAGATCACCTGTTACAGGTAAGTAACTGTGCTATCTCCAGGAACAAGCAGGAATGAGTCTTCACATGTGGGGACTCCCTAGCTGAGGGTGACAGGGGAGATCCCGTAAAATGCGTATCCCTGGCAGGACGGCATTTTCCCAACCTGGATCCCCGGCATCCCCTGAGGGATGGGGGGTAGGAGTTGAGAAGAGAAGAGTTGCAGAGGAACAGCAAAAACTAAAGACTACAGGGGAGATGAGTCTTTAGAATGCATGTCAAGTATCATTAAGTATTTAATGAACCAGTACAATATAGAGCTTACCTACTGGATTGTAGGAAGTAGAACTGCGACGGAGGTACTGTAGACGCAGTAGCGGAATCTTCAAGGGAACTTCACAGCAGTGAGGATGAAGTTCCAACTCTGGAATGGGCAGGTGACCCAGGTGTCAACTGGTGCAGGAGAAGAACGGCAGGTCTTCAATGGAAAGCTTTATGTGAAAAAGCTGAGAACTCTTTTAGGTACAGAGTCATTAACCTTGAGGACTAAAAGTAGAAGACTGACCGATCTGGAATTAGCCCAGTCCGGAAGGGAAGAGAGGGTATGGAAAAAACCCCTTTTCCCAGGGAGAACAGAAGTGTACTCCGGAATACTGAAGAAGTACACTGTCTTTCATAGCTGGTAGGAGATAGGAAGACATTGAGTTTGATACCTCATAGATAGGGAGGTGCATAACAAAAACAGAAGCTGTTGACTTCACAGCAGTAATTGTGAGCATAACCGGTCCCAGTTACAGAGCCGTATGATAATAGGCAAGTGGACTGTCTGGACCCCTTAAGAAAGTAAAAACGTTAGTACCGACAGTTGGGGAGATAGTAAGTAATACACAGGGTGCTATGAACATCTCCCAATATGCGCATATATATATATATATATATATATATATATATATATGGAACTACATACATAGCTATACAGATGTGAGTATATCTGTCTATACAAGTGTGATATATATATCTATATATAGAACGCAGATATATATATATCTAGATATAGATGGGCATGGCTAATGCCCACCCAGGGTACAAAAACATGTATGCATAGGACACATACATACATGAATATAATACTGAGAATCCAAGCCTGCAACTGAGCCACAGAAGAACGTCCACATGGGGAAGGTGACGTGAAAAGATTCATCTAGTAATAGGGGGTGAAAACCACCCGAACAGTATAGAGAATCTATTGCTGTGGTGCAGGGATGCAGATCAGTGGGATTAGCAGTATGGTTGCGTGAAGAACAGAGGATAATATCAGTCTGGTAAGAGCACGTCAGGAGTACTTTAGGCTTCTGATGTGTCCCCAGGATATTCACGCAGAAAAAAACTTGTCTTCTGTACCACAATGGGAGACAAGAGGGTATAATTATCTATATAGCCATGGAGTGATTATATAAGCTTCTTCCAGTATATGGAAGACCCTCAGAGACAAAGTCCAATGCCCTATGGCAAGGGCCCATAGTGGGAAGCTTCTCTGAAGATTGCAAAGAGCACTGTGCAGGAGAAGTATGAGATAAAACTGACAGGAGTCAGACACGTCGCCACATCCTAGATAAGGATATGGCTAGAAGAGATAACCTGCAGTGAGTGTCAGTACGCAAGATAGGTGAAAGCAGCTTGCAGAAGCATGAAAGTACTCACTGGAACTCCTGCACGCACAGCAACTGAACAAAAGAGCAGGGGGATTCCCCTGTATGAAACAGGGAGAAAACAGACAAAGGGAGCGGAGATATTCCGGCCCTGTCGGAGGAGTTGTTCAGAACATGCGTTGAAGGATAACAGGGAGTCTACACTGGAAAGAGAGAGAGATGTTTGAGTATGGTACCCACTCAAGCCGGGGAAACCCTGGAAGAGAGGGGGTCGGAGGGATGTACCCTAGGGTAAGTCAGTTGAAGGATAGAATGTCCATGTGGGGGCAAAAACTATCATGGGATAGTGGTGCTCTCCCTTTACAGAACGAAGAAAGGGAGAATACCGTAACCCCTGGACAAAAGCATCCTAACCACTTGTCATACTGAAACGAAACCCCAGTGTAGAGTTGGGAGAATAAACTTCTGGTAAGAAGAAGTTAATTGTAGACTGCCGCATACAGGAGCCTATGGCTGCTTGGTAGGAGTATCCTGGCGAGAGTCCGGAAACTTCAGACCAGGGTGAGATGTCCCTTGCTTGGGTACATCTGGAGGATGGGCAGAAGGAGGATGAAACTTTCTCTTCTTAGGGAAAGAAGGTTTGGTAGGGCATTTCCTACATCCTGGGGAAAAAGAAGGCTTGGGATGGTTTCCAGAGCTAGGAAAGTCAGTGGAGCACTGAGCAACCTGACGTAAAGCCTCGGTATTGAAAAGGTTTTCTCCAGTACACGGAGAATTACCCAGTGTATGTTGTGCCCATCTACTCAAGTCTGAAGCCTGCAGCCAGGCTGTACGACGTGTTCCAATGGCAATAGCAGAGGACCTGCTAACAGACTCAAAAGAGTCTAGAGAAGCACGAGAAAGGAACCAAGAGATATTCCTGCTATGATTAAGAAGCAAGGAATAGTCAGAGGCCTTAGGTTCTGACAGAAAAGGAGACAAAAGAGTTAATTTCTCTGTGACCTCCCGAAGTGTCAGACTCATATAAAAAATATATGAAATAATTCTAGAAGCCAACATGGACGTTTGGAAGGTTTGACGCCCAAAGGCATCAAGTGCTTTAGATGCACGACCCGGAGGACAAGAAGAATGCTTCTTCTTGCTGCCGACCTTCCTCATTGCTGATTCCACTACAATGGAATGATGCGGAGGTTGGTGCTTCTGAAACCCCGGAGAGGTGAGCACCTGATACAGAACATGCATGGCTGTAGAAGGCGCAGGAACCTTTAAAGGTGACTGCCAAACCCACAGAAGAAGGTCCTGCAAAGAAGGATGTAAAGGAAGCATTATGGCTGCTTTTTCTGCAGGACCTTGATTAAGAGAAGGACCAGGAATAGGAATGGCAAGAAAGGCTGCCATGTCAAGGAGAAAATCCTGAAAAGAAGGATCTCCCAGAGGAGCTATTCCTGGGTAGGCTGAGGTTGAAGGAGCAGCTTGGACACCGGAAGACCTACAGGACTGGTGCACCAAAGGAATCCTGCTAGACGGAGGAGGATACCGACAGTCCCGATTCGAGGCAGTTAGTACTGCATCGTCGGCTCCCGGTATTGATTCCAAGCTAGGCATCGAAAGGATCGATGGCACCGATGGAACCGCAGGAATCGACATCGGCCCCGACCCCAGCCTCGGGGACGGCAATGCCCTCGGAGCAGGCAGCAAAGGTTGCCGAAGCGGTTCCGAGGCAACCAGAGAGCTGTGGTGATTATCCTCGGTACTGCGTAGCCGGAAGGGACATAGATTGGTTCCGAAACGTGTCGGAACCAAGTCCTCTAGGCTGGATAACGATTCGAGGCTGGGCATCGAACCGAGCGAGGTTATCGATGCCCTTCTAGAGGGCCCCGGCATCGATGGCGGTGTCGGCGATGCAGATCCCGGAAAGCCAATCGGAATCGCATCAATCGGTGCTGCAGGCCCCGAGGACCGCCGAAGACGACGCTTGGTGAAGAGGGGAACACTCAACACCGGCACCAATGTCGGGGTATAGGTACCGCTCGAAGCCGGTACCCCCCCCCCCCGAGCATGGCGTACAAAGAGGAAAGGCCTTCCAGGGCGTATCGATCGGCCCCGAGGGTACCCAGGATACCTGACGACGAGCCCCGGTGGAGAGTGAAACCCTCGGCATTGGCGGCGCTTGAAGCCGGAACCAACCCCACGGCTGGCTGAGGCAAAGGAAAGCCAGTCTGGGTCGTATCGATCGAAGGCACTGAGGACCCCAGATTACGATCCCTAGTGACGAGCGGAGCACTCGACACCCGCGTCGATGCCGGGGAATCGGCACCGCCCGAAGCCGGCACCAACCCCACGCATGGCTGGGATGTAGGAAAGCCAGTCTGGGTCAAATCGATCGGCCCCGAAGGTACCGAGGACATCAGTTGACGATCCTTGGCGAAGAGTGGAGCACTCGACACCGATGCCGACGCCGGGGAATCGGTACCGCCCGAAGCCGGTACCACCCCCGCGCATGGCTGGGATGCAGGAAAGCCAGTCTGGGTCGAATCGATCGGCCCCGAAGGCACCGAGGACACCAGTTGACGATCCTTGGCAAAGAGTGGAGCACTCGACGCCAGCGCCGATGCCGGGGAATCGGTACCGCTCGGAGCGGATACCACCCCCGAGCATGGCTCAGGAATGTTCTGTGAGGAGCGAACCCCAGGAACAACCTGAAACCCCGTGGATGCTTTGGAGCCCGAAGACTCCCGCTGGGGTTTTATTGCCAAAGGGGACTTGAGGGGGAGGCCGGAGTCGTCATCATGCTGGGCATGAGACTTACCCTCAAGACTTGGATAGTCTTAACAGACTGTTTGTGGGTTACCTGATCCTGGAGAGAAGAGTAAATCGTTGTCCTCACCTTAGGAGGAAAAACGTCATCGAGTGATACCCGAAAAAGGGAAGGTCTTCTCCCGATACTGAAGCCCGGTGGACCGGGGGAAAAAGGATCAGGGCCCAAACAGGAGAGACACCAGGCATTGGAGTCTAAATAAAAAACTTAGTTCCCACAGTGAAGGCACTTCTTAGAGGAAGAAGGCTCCATGCTGGAAAGGCCCGGTAGGCCTCAGAAGGGACTCAAGGAGAAAAATTGACCTCAAAGTGATTAAAAGAAAGAATAAGGCACCGGTGGTGCCGGTATCGGCAGGAAAACGGCCGCGACCACAAGAACACAAGAAAAAAAGGATGTTAAAGAAAAAAAGTTTCTGCGGTGACAGGAGGTACGGCCTGCCGGCTCCGCGGAAAAACGAAAACTGGGGAGAGGCAGTCGGAAGGGCGGGAAGTCACCGCGCAGGCGCGAGGGATGCTCCCAAAAGCCTTCTGATTGGATGCTGGGGAGCATTCCCGTGCGGGCTCCATCGGCGCCGACGTACCCACATGTGAAGACTCATTCCTGCTTGTTCCTGGAGATGGTATGGATATCCTGGCGACGAGTTTGGTCGGTTGGAAAAAGACGTGGCGTACTGACTTATATAACACTAAACATTTACATGGAAACTTTAAATAAACAAATGCACCTAATTGCTTTACACCTGGCTTCAGAAAAGAAATTGCTTACACCACTTGAGTTTCTTTGGCCAAATCTGGAAATAAAGATATGGAAAAAACACAGAAGGACACAGACCTCTTCTTAAAATATATCTTTAGAATCCAGTCACAGTCAGTGACCAAGGCACAGGACACGAAGTGTAGCAGGAACATAAGACTTAGGGGCATCTTTACTAAACTGTCTTAACGTGCGCCCGGCGTTAGTGTGCAGGATGCTATAAAAGGAGTGGGCGTTTCGGTCTTAAAATAGCAAAACGGGATTATCGCCCGATAACGTGCGCTGCGCACATTATCGAGCGAGATGCCGCTAAGCACATTAACGCGCGGTAATCTTAAGTAGCCGTGCAGACATGCAAACACAGAAACAGAGCTGTAGCACAATGGTTAATACACTGACTGATGGTACAGGGGTCATGAGTTCGATCCCCCAGTATGCCTAATCCATAAGGCTGGCTGAGGCATTAGCTTTTACGTGTAAGTATTGATTTTTGAGGCATTTTATTTGTAGTTTAATTAGTGCTGCCAGCAAACACACCCTCACGTGCCGTAACCTAAGGTGCCACATAAGGCACCCTATAAGGCACTCCATAGGGCACATTATAAAGTGCACTGTCCGCCAAGGCACCCTATAATGTCCCCTATAGGGCACCCTATAAGGCACTTTAGAGGACACCCGATAAGGCACCTTATAAGGCGCTTTAGAGAGCGCCCTATAAGGCGCTTTATAGGGCGCCTTATAAGGTGCCTTATGGGGCACCTTATGGTTACAGTACACTGAGGGTGTTTTTGTTGGCAGCATTAATGTACATTAAAAATAGACAATGCCTCGGACAGCCTTATCAAATAACCCCACCATGAGTTGGTACCCATGACCTCTGGCTCCACAGGCAGTGAAGTAACCAGTGGGCTACAGCTCTATAGCTGCTAACAAACCCCTGGCTGGCTGGCTGCAGGACTGCACGTCACCACACAAACTGTCTGCTGTGGTTACCAGGATAGGGTTAACCCACCCGTACCCATGATGCACTGCACATGCAAATCAGCAGTCTACAGATGGGCACAAGATGAGGTATGCACCCCCACAGCACCTCGGCCTGGTAGACGGAACTGACCGTGTGTGGTACTGGCACA
Source organism: Ichthyophis bannanicus (assembly GCA_033557465.1). Classification (NCBI taxonomy): domain Eukaryota; kingdom Metazoa; phylum Chordata; class Amphibia; order Gymnophiona; family Ichthyophiidae; genus Ichthyophis; species Ichthyophis bannanicus. The sequence goes on along the minus strand of CM066033.1, from coordinate 463,362,737 downwards.
GAGTAGCTACAGACCGTCACATTGTGTGGGTACTGTGCTCACCCTGAAGGTGAGATGGGGCGCCCAGCACCAGGTCCACAGCACCTTTCATGGCTGAAGTACGCCATGCTGCAGGTCCCCATCAGTGCTACTGTGTGTGATAGGTAGTCCCTGCAGACACACCTAGGATACATCTGTGTCCTTCTGTATTTCTCAGTCATGTCTAGCCCTTATGGGCGATGATGCACCCAGAATAGTGCATATCCTGTGTTGGTGCCATGGTTACATGATGTAGGTGAAGGGGGGGTGTTTGGATCCATAGGCAGATTATGTACCACCACACAACCCACCCTCTGGGGCTCAGGGTGGGAAACAGGATCACCCACCAACAGATGCACATTCTACCTCCCTGCAATGGTGGCAGTAGAGGGGACCATCAACCCCAGTCCTGCTGGGGAACAGACACCCTACAGGGCAGGCAATGCAGAGCTGTACACATCCATAAAGCAATAGCAGACAGACAGTAGGCCTGGAAATGCCCAGCTGCCCCCACCACTATCTGACATTCTCCAGCAGCAAGCCTCCAGCCACTGCACCCTACAAGGTGTTCCAGCAAGACACATACTAGCTGCAGACAGTCTGCTAGCTAGTCCATAGTGCATGTTCTTGGAGGAGATGCGTGTACCCAGAACTGGGATGTCAGCATACACACCAAGCAGATAAGTCAGTGATTGGGCCCCAAAAGAGAACCCATAAATATCACATGAGAGAAATACTATAAAGCACTATGGGGGAACCTAGCCATGCCGTGGTCACTGCTCAGTCAGGGTGAGAGTGACCTCCCAGCAGGACATGCTGTGGCCACCCTGTCGGTGCAAGTGGTGGCCGGGCACTACAATGTCCGAGCCATCGCCCTATACTCTGCACAGATGAATCCAGGTCAGGCCACCCTATCCAGGCTATTCCCACGGTACCTTGCTCCTCATTATGCACATTGGCAGGCCAATACTGGCAACAGTGCTAGCAGTGTGGGCTGTGGAGGGTGTTTGCAGCCACCACACCCTGGATAGACAGACACACACTCCCCACACCTATGCCAGCATTGTGCAACTATAGAGGTGTTTGGCAGCCCTGGCCACCGCACCAGTCCTGGGCAAAGTGCAGGCATGGCTATGGTAAACAATACTGTTGGGGTCACTCCCCAGGGTGGTGAACATTGTCAGACACAAGACCTGTAGCACAATCCACAGACATCAGAAAGGTTGCTATGATGCAGCTCACTCAGAAAATAGTACCTAACTTTGGAATTGCTATCTGCCAGTAATCATAGCAACATTTTGATAGCTGTGTACTGTATTCCCAGGTTTAGGGTGGCATTGCTAAGGTATGCAAGTGCTAGTATTGGGAGATGTACGCAGGGCCCAACATCCTGCCTCTCTAGGAGGCATTGGATAATGGAGCCTGTGGGTGCGGGTGTGTTTGCCCCTGTTGGCCACTGCTTTAGGGCAGAGGTTCCCGACTCCAGTTCTGGTGGGCCAGACACTGTTTGGGTTTTCATGCTGTCCCTCATGAATATGCATGAGATACATCTGCATACCATGGGGGCGGCGCATAGAAATGTAGCACAGACATCTTTATTAGAGACAGCATGGAACCTGAATGGTGTTTGGCCCTCCAGGACTGCATTTGGGAGACTCTGCTCTAGGTAATGCGCATGTTTATGGTGTCTGTGCTCTGAGAGTAAAATGTAGGTGTTTTGGGCATGTTTACATCATCTGCAATAAAGGTTCGGTCTGTATTAGCACGTTTTAGTAGTCGGTAAAATATGGGCACTGGGTTGGCAGGAACCACAGCTGGGACTTGAACCTATGACCTTCTGCTTCTGAACACACTGTTTGTGTGCACTGCACCACTGTGTTGCCACAGAGACAGTGCATTCCCTGGTGATACCATGACTGTTCGTCAGACAGGGCCTGTCTGTCGCAGTGCATGGCACCCACCTACACAGGGCTAGGCCACGGTCTGCTCTGGGCAGCTGCCACTGCCCCCTCCACCACGCTGACATGCCCTTCTGCTGGTGGTGCTGGTGGAGTGCAGTCTCAGGCCATCCAGTGTGCGTGTAGGCAGCTGCCTATGGTGCGGGTTCTGGGGTAGGGGTGCCTGCATAGCTGTCCACGCTTCCCCCCAGCACCGCATGCCAATGTTCCGTGCCCTTGGGGGTACCTGCTGGGTACTATCCCCTGTGACACTGTGGGGAGCACACTCGTGCCCATGTTGGGCCCTCAGCAGTTGCTGTGTGGCTGCTCTACTGTTTCAGCATTCCTATGGGCCAGCTAGGAATCACTCTAGTCCGCACTGTGGCCCAGCTGCACCACAGCATGTGCCGCTTGCAGCCCTCTGTGTCCCCTTTTTCCAGCATCTGTCCAGTTGCCCGTTCCGACATGCCCGCCCTGCTGTTGTGGAACATGTGCTCACCATAGGAAACCTGGCCAACGGAGTCGGAAACCCTGCTCAGGGCAATTTCACTGTGGGCTCATTCACCTTGTATGGGAACAGAGCATAGACCCTTCCAGAATTCATGTTCCCTGTAAAATAGTTATCTCCAAGTTATAATGCCCTGTTCAATGTAATTTCAGTTTGTTCAATGTAAACCGCACTGATGCAGAATAGCGTGGTATATAAGAGAATGTAAATAAATAAAATAAAAAAAATAAATTCATATCTTTTTTTTGGAGCTTTCTTGGGAGTGTTTTTTGATGCTTAATGTATCACTATTTCCCAGCTTGGTTATGTTTTTTTTACATTTTGTTGGGGTCCTGTTCAATTTTTATTTGCCCTTTTGTTCCATGCACATGTATCACACTTATCACTTTTTGTAGGTTTCCCTGGTTTTGCTGTACATTGCTGACGGAAATGGTTTCTTTTCCCTTTAAATCGGCTCTAACGCCAGGGTTTCACTGGCGTTAGTTTTGAGCCTCGGATTTCACAGCGTGTGCGGGAAGCCTCTCCCCTCCCACTCTCCACCCATTGACCCTCTCTCTCCGCCCCTGGGGAGCCTTCCTCTGCCCTCCGGGAGCCTTTCCCCACCTTCAGCGCTCGTTTGAGCCGCTGCGCGCGTTATCGCGCGCTAAGGTACCTGTGCACCTGATAAAGCACCATTATTGCGCGATAAGGTACCTTATCGCGCGATAACGTCACAGAGCGCACATTAAGACAGTTTAGTAAACATGCCCCTTAGTATTTGACAATGCCACAACTTCAGTAACATTCAAGACATCCATATTCAAGCCAGTAGATTGGTCAGAAGTTTCTTTCTTGGCTGAAGGTAAATAATATGCCTTTGTAATTGGTGGAATTAATTCTTTTGGCATAAGAAGGACCTCTACCAAATATTTCCTAAACATTTCCAAAGCCAATACCTCAACAGTATGTGGAAAGTTTAACACCCGAAGGTTAGATGCACAGGTAGCGTTTTCAAGTGACTCGACTTTTAATCTCAACGCAGTATTGTCTTTAAGCAAAGAAACATTTGTATCTGATGATACTGAGAGTTCCTGAGTATGATCTTGAGTAGTAATTCTCAAAGTCTCAATAGAACTTGCAGTTACTGTAATCATTTCCAAGTTCTTCTCTACCTTAGCAGTCAACTTGACTGTTTGCTTTGAGATATTATCAGTTAAAAGGGCTATGGTATCCCAAATGGCCTCCAATATAAATTGTTTCAGATGAGAAAGTAGTCAGAAGAGGAGTAGAAGTCAATACCTCCGCAGATCAAGCACCAGCCAGGTCTGCACCAACGCCAAGACTATTCGATGAGGATACCTCCACCGCCGGCAGTTTATAGGTTTTGCCGGAAGGTGCACAGATCCCTCCAACAGTTCCCGAGGGGGATTGGCAGCTGTTCAGAGGGATCATCATATTGTTGGTGTGGCAAATTGCAATACCACAGACCAACAATATTGTCGGGAAAGGAGATCCAGTCACAGCTTTTGAAGGGGGCATGACAGTGATTGGGGCACAGAGATACTGACAGCTCTGTGCACCCGATTGCTACCATCCCTCCCCTTGGATTTACCTTGGAACTTTTCCTGTGATATCTGCCAAGGCAGCTAAAGTGGGTCTCAGTGGTAAATCCAGAACTGCTGCAGTATCTGCAGGGATAACCCGGGAACACCCCCTGCAGATACTGTGGGAGTCTTTGGCTTAACATGTGCTGTTAGTAACTAACAGCGTGATAGCTGCCAAACACTACCATGATTTAATAGACATGCCCCTTAGGTTATGAAATTGATTTTACTAAAAAATATATATATTTAAGCTATGCCACTTGAGAAGTGGTGAAAAACCTCTGGCAGACCAGCTGCGGCCCCGCCAGTTGGGCACCCCTAGGTTAGATCTACAGCGGGCACAGAGTCTACCATTCTCATACACATTCAGTAACAGCTCACTTTCATAATGGCCACAGCTTATATAGCCCCCCCTCCAAAAAAAAAAAGAATAAAACTAAAGACAAATAGCTGTATAATAAAACTAGATAACAAGCTTGGCAGGATTATACAAGTTAATACTTCACAGATTAGCCACATACACAGGTGAAAGAGCTTACTTTAACTTGTAAGATCTTCAGCTCTACCTCCAGTCTTTTTCTTTCTTCAATCTCCTTATTGTATTTCTCTTGTAGATCTTCAAATTTAGAATCTAGAATAAAATTGCAATTGAATTTAAAAATAAAACATTGAGAGGGCAATTTTATAAGGCACTTAAGCATGAAGAACTATTTTATGAGTTCAAGTGAGCACATACAAAAAATTGCCTAAGGGTATATATGCATACAGTGCACAGAAAACATGGAAGGTAATTTTATAAGTAGGCGCCTAGTTAAAGTATCTTTAAATGCACCCAATTTAAGCCTACTTGTCGTTCAATACTACTAATGGCAGAAATCATGCCTTAAGTTAAGGCACAGACATTTACATCAGCCCTAGAGATGGTGCAAATGCCTATGCCTAGACATTCTCACTCAATTGCTAGCTTTATCTCTTGATAGCAGTAGCAAATATTATGTGTTTTATTCCAATTATAGTTTCATAACACAACTTATGAAGATGGTTTCAGACTAATACGGCATAACTTCAAACTGTCGCCTGTATTTAAATGCCTTTTTGCATCAACGACCATTCCTCATATCCAACAACAGCTTTTCAAACTCCATTAGATAGAGACAGAACATTTAAGATAACTAGAGACATTTAAGATAACTAGGATTTTTTTAATTATTGATCAGCTGGAGGTTAAGCCTGAAATAAATGATTTTTTGTTTTGTTTTGAATTAGGGATTTAGTTGGGGTTGTATGTGAAGTATTTCAGGAATAATAGTGATAGTGAGAATGTTGATAGAGGTTAATAGATGTTTAATTTATAAATGAAATGTGGGAACATTGGTCCTTCATAAAGGGTGCACTAATAAAGTATTGTTAGAGATATTTTTACAATGATTCTATATATGGTTTTGTATCTGACAGCTTTGTCTATATATACCTCTGAAGAAGCTTGATAAAGCGAAACATAAAAGGAGCCATGGTGAGGCGTTGGGGGCAAAGAAAAAAAGAGCCAGATAAGTTGTATTTTCTGTCTCTATCTAATGGAGTTTGTAAAGCTGTTGTTGGATATGAGGAATGGTCGTTGATGCAAAAAGGCATTTAAATACAGGCGACAGCTTGAAGTTTCACTCTCAACCTTGCCCTTTCAAGAGCCAAGCCGTAAGCGAGAATCGATCTACTAGAGGCATGTGTAGAGGACCTTGAAACAGGTCCCTTCGTATTGGTAGCCGCCAGGGGCGGTCTACTAAGAGTCTTATCAGATCCCATACCATGGCCTCTGCGGCCAATCCGGTGCTATCAAAACTACTTGTCCTCTGTGAAGTTCTATTTTCTGTAGTACCCGACCTATTAAGACCCAAGGCAGAAACACGTACAGGAGCTGTTGTTCTGGCCATTATTGAATGAGGGCATCTAGACACTCCGACATTCTTTCCCTTCGTCTGCTGAAGAATCGGCTGACCTTTGCTGATGGAAATGTCGCCATCAAATCCATCACCGGCATTCCCCAGCGACGCACCACCATGTCGAATACCTCCAGATGGAGAACCCACTCTGCTGGGTCCACTGTTCCCTCTAAGCTGTGCGCGTGTGCGCGCGCGCACACACCTCGCCGAGCGAGCGCACATACTTTACAACAGAGCACACAAAAATTACGGCTCTGATTCTGATAGAAAACAACACAGATGTCTTAAAATTTAAAAGTTATGATTGTAATTACTAGAAATTTCCCGCTTCATTTAGTCATCGTCTATTTTCATTTAATTTGATTAAAATCAATGTGGTGTACATACTGTATTCTGACGTTGTGATAAGGAAGCTTATCATAGCTCAGGAAGGAGCTATAGGAAAGGTGAAGTGACTCTGAACAAGCAACCTGTCAGTTCTGGTAGAAATAAGAAAACAGAATTTTCCCATAAAAGACGACCAGTCCCAGAATGCACCAGGTTTCCAGCAGCCATTAGAGGAGCTGAAGTTGGGAAACGTGTGTTCAATCAGGAGGGCTATGAGGTAATCCCTAAGCACTCATCTCAAAGGGCAGGGCCTGATTCAGCACAGCTGCGCTGTGCTAGGGTGCAGCACTCATCTAGGCAGAATAAAGGTAGAGTTTATTCTACAGAGAATCATCCTCATCCTCAGAATCCTCATCCTCAGAATCCTCAGTTTCATCTGGAGGATCATCAGAAGCAGAAGCCAGAGCGGACAAGAAACCCTTTGGAAGAAAGAAGAGAAAGCCTTTGGGAGGTCTAAAGGAGTCCAGAGCAGTACGTATACTGGAAGGCATTCCAAGGGCCAGCATACACCATTGGACTGGGGAAAGCCAGAGGAACGGTGCTGCAGGGCTAGGAATCTCCAGACGGTACCTGTGAGGGAGACGGCTGCACGTGGAAGGGACCCTAAGACCCGTGCCAGAAGGTATGTGAAGAGAGATCCAGTGTCCAGGGATCTGGATTGGAAGGCTGGACATAAGAACTGGACTACATACTGGCCAGGCTATTTAGAGAGGAACTCTAACAGCAATGGAAGCTCAGGTATGAACACTGATCTATGCCCTAGCTATAACCTTGAAAGACAGCAGGGAAACAAGTATTCTCCTGAGAGTGCTACATTGAGAAATTCCTCTGTGCCAATCCATGATATTGAACCCATGATTGTTGAAGAGGGGGGAGCGGTCTTAGATACAGGCTGTGAATATATGGATTGTTCTCTGTCTAAACTCCTTTGGTAGTTTTCTGTTGCAAAGTACAGCAACCATCACAAAAGAAATACAAACTTGTTCTTGAATCTGCTCAGAAAACACTCCTGAAGTAGGATTTGACCCACGCAGTAGAAAGCAAGCCAGCTAAGGGGTTTCAGCTGGGTAACTGCTAGCAATTGAGCCTTACCTAATTGCTTGTGAGCTCTGAGGGAATCACTTCTGAGTCTATGTGGGAAGATATAAGAAGTTAACCTGAAAAGAACAGTTTTTCCCTTCTTTGTGGATTTTGTTTGTTGTTTGATATACTGCTAAGAAAATATTAGCTAAAGCCTACAGAAAAGACCAGTTTGTTACCAACCAGGTCTTTATTCTTTTGCTTTGATTGCCTGACAAGTTCAGCTGTTGTTTTCCTGATTTTGTTTTTTCTAAGTTAAACACTGAAAGCAAGTATCCTGTTTTATGTGCTACCAAGCATATCTGTGTTGGGAGAAATAACCCCATAAATAAATATCTTATTGGCTTTACACTCAAGCACAACTAATTATTGTGAGCAGCTGTGTCTGGTGTGAATGGACTGCATTGCCCACAATCCCTTGCAAATCATATTGATATATGCACTTGCCAAGACTGTGAACATTCTCACCCAGGCAGCCGCCTGACAACGTGTAGTCAAATTTTAAAGTATATAACTCCGAGTGTCGTTATGTGGCGCACAAAAATTTAACCTTCCTTCAAAAGCTGCACACAGCTGATATTTTATGCGCACATAGCCTACAGAAAATTAGAGGGAACATTGGCTGGGTCCACCTTGACTCGACTCAAAAAATATCAGCCTCCACATTGTCTACCCCAGCCACGTGTGCTGCCGACAAAGCTCCGAGATTCCCCTCGGCCCACACTAACAGCTGTTCGGCCTCGGTTTCCAGAGATGCACTGCTGGTGCCTCCCTGACAACTGATATAAGCCACTGCGGTTGAGTTGTCGGAAAACACCCGAACCGCCTTCGTTCTTAGGTGACTTTGAAATGCTCTCAGTGCCAGAGAAACTGCTCTCAACTCCAACCTGTTTATGGACCAATCCTTCTCCACGTCGTTCCACTGTCCTTGAGCAAACTGTCCTTTGACGTATGCTCCTCATCCTATGAGACTTGCGTCTGTCGTCAGGGGTAGCCATTCGGGTGCTTCCAAGGGTACACCTTCCTCCAGAATCCCTTGAAGTAACCACCACTGAAGAGCATGCTTCGTCTCCGTTGGGCATGGAAGTCTTCGAGACAGCGGGTCCTCTTGGTGTGACCACCTTCGGATGTGGCTCGCGCCCATGGAACCAACTCTAGTGTCGCTGCCATGGTACCTAGTAATTGCAGATAATGCCATGCTGTGGGATTCCGTCTGCCCAGAAATGTGCGGACTGTCTTTCTCAACCCTATTGCCCGCAAGTGTGGCAGAAAAACTTTTCCTACCTTTGTATCGAAATGAGCCCCAAGATATTCCCAGGTCTGCGTCGGTTTCAACCTCGCCATGTTGACCATCCAACCCAGACTCCGTAGAAACTCTACCACTCTCGTAGTAGCCAACTCACTCTCTATCTCGGACTTTGCCCGAATCAACCAATCGTTCAGGTACGGGTGTACAAGAATTCCTTCATTTCTCAATGCTGCCGCCACGACTACCATGACCTTGGTAAATGTCCGTGGTGCCATTGCCAAACCGAACGGTAACACTCAGAACTGAAAATGTACCATCTGCACGGCAAACCTGAGAAATCTCTGATGCTCCTGCCGAATTGGAATGTGCAGGTAAGCTTCCGACAGATCCCGAGAAGTAAGAAATTCTCCTGCCCTCACCGTGACGATCACGGACCTTAGCGTTTCCATATGAAAGTGAGAAACTCGGAGACAGTGATTTACCTTCTTGAGATCCAAAATTGGGCGAAAAGACCCTTCTTTCTTTGGCACCACAAAATATATGGAGCATCGACCGTATCCGCACTGGTCTGACATCACCGGCACCAATGCCTTGAGGTCCAACAACCTCTGTAAGGCCTCTTGCACTGCCTTGATCTTGAAAGGCGATTTGAATGGAGATTGAATGGAGTCAACCACCGGGCGTTGAAACTCTAGCACATAACCCTCTCGAATGACTTCCAACACCCATTGATCTGATGTAATCTGGACCCAAGCGGGATAAAAGTCTCGCAGCCAACCTCCCACAGCTACCGTTCCCACCTGGGTCCTCCTAGCTTCATTGTGACTTTCTAAGGTTCGAGGAAGAGGATGCCCCAAATCCTCAGCTTGCCACTCTGAAACATCAAAACCCCTGATTCCGATAAGGGAAACATCCTCTTTGAAATTGACCAAACGGTACAGAACGGAAATGGCAAAATTCCCTCTGTTGCCCCTTGGAAGCCTGAGCAGGATGCCCCTGCTTCTGTTTATCCTCAGGGAGCCTCCTGCCTTTGGACTCCCCTAGATCCTTTACCAACTTATCTAAATCTTCTCCAAAAAGTAGCTTAGCTCTAAAAGGTAGCTTACCCAGCCTTGCCTTGGAGGAACCATCTGCCGCCCAATTATGCAACCAGAGATACCTTCGTGCTGCTATCACGGAGGCCATACTCTTAGACAAACCTCTGATAAGGTCATAATGAATATCAGCTAGATAAGCCTCTCCCAATTCTAACCTGGCTGCTTCACCATCCCTCTCCTCTAACTGTTCTCCATGCACCCGCTGAGACCAGCGAAGAGATGCTCTCGCGACTCATGCACCACAAACAGATACCTATATGGACAGAGCATTGATGTCAAATACCTGCTTCAACAAAATGTCAAGCTTCCTGTCCTAAGCATCCTTGAGAGCGGCACTAGCTTCCACCGGGATGGTGATTTTCTTGGTTATCGCCGAGACCACTGCGTCTACCTTCAGAGACTTAAATAATTCCCGATCCTGCTCTACCAACGGATACAGGTGGGCCATTATCCTGGATCCCTTAAAGCTTGCCTCGGGCATGTCTCATTCTTCCTGAATCATTTCCCGCACCACTCTGTGCACCGGGAAGGCTTTTTGCGTCTTACGAACTGCTTGCAATAAGGGATCCTCTAAGGTTGCATCTTCTGCCTGACCTGTAGACGGCATATTAAGAGCCTTAAGCGTCTCCACTATAAGCGCTGGCAGCTCGTCCCTACGGAAAACCCAAATCACTCTAGCCTGATCCTCGTGTTCTGTAAGTTCTCCTTCTATCTCTTCTTCCATGTCCAACACTTGGTCCAAATCCTCGGACAGGTGGCTCTCCGAAGTTACTGACTGGTCTTGCCTATCCTTCTCCTTCCTAGTCTTCTTCAAAGGAATCTCATTGGCTCCCAAGGACAGCGGGGTTCCCGAACGCTTCATACCCAGTTCCGTCTGCGGTGGTCCAGTCCCTGAGACTCCCTTACCGCCACTCAAGGCCTGCTGAAGAAGAGCCATGAAATCTTGAGAGAACATCGCCGTTAGTCCTCCTGACAAAGGCGCTTGCGGCGGAGGACGGTCTGGAGCTCCTGAAGTCCCCGCCACCGGCTCTAACAGCGGTCTGGAGGGAGAAACAGGCTCTGCTAAAACTAAGGGTGTTTCCTTCTGACCCTCCATTCCCAATTTCTAAGGTCTGCTCCATAGAGGCTGCTTCCTGAACGCAGCCTCTGCAGACCCCTGTCTCTGATACCGTCCCCCTTCTAGTACTGCACACTAAACACTGCGGTCTAGAAGGCATCCCGCGAATGCTGCAGGACCTCCCGTTATACTACTTATACCGATTGCCTGCTCGCAGAAACAGACACTTAAACTGGATTTGTGCCTTTCTTTATAGACCAGTGGTTCTCAACCTTTTTTGTACCGTGACCCCTTTTACCATTGGTCAACTTGTGGTGACCCCCAATGATAAAATCAAATGCGCCTCTCTTCCTTTACTGTTAATGCATTGTCGCTGTAATCATTTGTTGAATTATTAATATATTATAGGCCTTTGCAATATGTTTTTATTTATAAAATGTACTTATTTAAACCACAATTAATCACAACAACAAGTAACAATATTTGATTTCAAAATGATGATGATTTTGTAGTCAAATCACTAATATGAAATAAAATTATTTTTTTTACCTTTCTTGTTTGACCAATTTATTCTCTGATCATGCTGGTCCTGATCTGAGGCTTCTGCTTTCCTGTCTTCTCTTAGCTCTCTTTCTGTGATCTATGGTCCATCTGCCATTTCTTATCTCTTCTTTCGTTTTCTTCACTTCTTTCCATCAGCCTATTTCCAGTCCCAGTAACCCTCCCCAGTATCAGCCCTTTTCCAGTCCTCACTCCCAGTGTCAACTTGCATTCCCATGACTGCCTCTGGTGTCCATTCCCTTCCAGTCCCCCTCCTTCCCCACTGACCAGTACCTTCTAGTACAAATACCATGGCAGCCCCTCTCAGATCCACTCCCTTCCAATTCCATTCTCCCATCCCCTCGTATCAGCCCATTTGTAGCCTTAGCCCCCAGTTTTCTTCCAGGGCCAGCAGCTCTATCCTCCCCTCCCCACAATCAGCCCATTCCCAGTCGAAGCCCCCCAATCAGCTTGCTTCCAGTGCTAGCCTCCCCTAATCAGCCCAAAACCAGTCCTACCCCCCCCCCATCAGCTCATTACCAGTCCTAGCCTCCCCTAATCAGCTCATTTCCAGTGCTAGTCCCTCCTCAACCCCATTACCAGTGCTAGGCTCCCCTAATCAGCCCATTACCAGTCCTACCCCTCCATCAGCCCATTACCAGTTCTAGCCTCCTCTAATCAGCCCATTTCCAGTCCTAATCTCCCCGATCAGCTCATTTTCAATGCTAGCCCCCCATCAGTCCATTACCAGTCCAACCCCCCCTTGATCAGTCCATTCCCAGTCCTAGCCTTCCCTAATCAACCCACTACCAGTCCTAGCCCCCCATCTGCCCATTATAATTCTAACCCGCACTGTCTCTCTCCTCTGTCCAGCATTTATCCCCCATCTGTCCAGTATGTCCCCCTGTCTCTTCCCTTTGTCCATGTCAGCCCCCCCTCCATCCATCCATCCATCCATCCATGTCAGCCCCCTGTCCATGCCAGCCCCCCTCCCTCACTCCATCCATCCCTCCATGTCAGTCCCCCCTCGGTTCATGTCAGCCCCTCCCTCCCTCCATCCATCCATGTCAGCCCCCCTCCCTCCATGTCAGCCCCCCTGTTCATGTCAGCCCCCTCCCTCCCTCCCTCCCTCCATGTCAGCCCCCTCCCTCCCTCCATCCCTCCCTCCATGTCAGCCCTCCCTTCCCTCCATCCATGTCAGCCCCCCGTCCCTCCCTCCCTCCATCCATGTCAGCCCCCCGTCCATGTCAGCCCCCCTCCCTCCCTCCATGTCAGCCCCCCCCCCCCTCCCTCCATCCATCCATCCATATCAGCCCCCCGTCCATGTCAGCCTCCCTCTCTCCATCCATACATCCATATCAGCCCCCACCTCCGTCCATGTCAGCCCCCCTCCCTCCATCCATCCATCCATATCAGCCCCCCACCCCCCTGTGAGCCCCGTTGCAGGTTCCCTGCTCCCCTCTCCCCATGTCTGTCTCCTTCTAGCGCACAAGTTGCTGCCACTGCCGAGTCTGCTTCTCGGCAGTGGCAAACTCATCCCCTCCCTTCTAATGCAGCCGCGGCTCCCTGCCTCTTAGGGAACCGTGGCTGTGCCTGTAAAACCCTGTAAAACCGTTGCGGAGCCTTTCTGTCTCTAAACGGGCTCCGTGCAGCATTGTCCCGCCTCCAAAGGAAATGGTAAACAACTTCCTTTGGAGGCGGGACAATGCTGCATGGAGCCCGTCGAGAGACAGAAAGGCTCCGCAGTGGTTTTACAGGCACAGCCGCGGTTCCCTAAGAGGCAGGGAGCCGCGGCTGCATTAGAAGGGAGGGAGTGAGTTTGCCACTGCCGAGAAGCAGACTCGTCAGCGGCAGCAACTTGTGCGCTTTTTTTTTTTTGGCGGAGTGAGGCGACCCCCGCTAAATCCTTTGGTGACCCCCATGGGGGTCGCGACCCACAGGTTGAGAACTGCTGTTATAGACCCTGAAACCACGCAGAGCCCAAAAAAGTTTTTTTTACACTAAACTCTTCTGTAGCCACTCATCTAAATCCTAAAGATCAAATTTGTGAAAAACTAAGGGGCTTGTTTACAAAGCCGCGGTAGCGGTTTGCGATCGTAATCGGAGCCGCGGCCCCATTGATTTCAATGGGGCCGCGGCTGCGATCGCGAACCACTACCGCGGCTTTGTAAACAAGCCCCTAAGAGTCCCCAGCCAATTCGCATCTTCTGCAAGCCCTGAGAAATCAATCATTTTCCCACGCTTCTACCATGCGGTTCTGGCCTACAGACCCCGCTACCGCCGTCTGCGAGCTCCTCGACCTGCAAAAGTTGTCCTTTCTTTAGAAATTGCTACTGCTTACCTCCTTCAACCATTCTGCCAGTGCTGCAAGTGCTCCGTTTGTTTCTCCCCACACTCAGTCGAAATCGCAGCTTCCGCGTCGGGAGAGAAAACCGGAACTGAGGAAAAAGGCTGTATCGATGCCTGGGCCTGCCGTGCATCCCGTAACTGCCTTGCACGCTGCTCTCAATAGCTGCCGGTTCCTCACTCAAAGATGTGAGTTCGGGAACCGAAGCACATCACCCCAACAGTGCTTGAGGCTTTCCTTCTCCTTCTGCCCTGCCGATCAGTAAGCGGCTGAGGGGGGAGGGGCGGGAGCACTCCTGAGATTTTTTTTTTTTTAATCTTTAAAAGCCAATTTTAAAAAGCAATTTGAAATCTAACTAAATCTTCCTTAAGTGTTCCTCTAGTGAGCCTCGAATCTCCAGGCTCACCAACCTCCAGCTGCTTGAAGACTGAGATAACTGGACAGAGGAGGCGGTCTCTGGAGTATTAGTACCAGTGTCATCAGAAGAATGACGTTTCTCAGTCTCCAAAGCTGCTGGATTTGGTGCTTAACCCAGAGGTTTGGGACTAGACTGGAGGGACAATAAGGAACATGTACTTTTACACTGGTCAGAATTTAATAAGATGTCTTTAACACACATATATGGATAAATATGCACCTTAATCGCCAACTTAACTCCCAGTTAGGCACATATTTGGCATCTACAAGTACACATTCCCTTATAAAATTACCCCCACTGTGCCTACTTCTACACAAGAATAAGCAGAGAAGGGGTAGAACTGGCAACTATATACATAAATGGGGTCTGCATCCAGGTACTCCTGCACATAAAAGTGAGCTGACTGCGGTGTCCCACACTGCTGCTGTGTCCTGCCTGTCTGTATTTGCCTCGGGTCATTACCTGTGTGCTGTTGTTATTTTGTCTCCCCTCTCCTCAGGTTCTGTACTGTCCTCCTGTGCCTGCCCGCAGCTTAGTCCCACCTCCTGGAAGTGACGCAGACATGTCTACATCCAGGTACTCCTGCACATAAAAGTGAGCTGACTGCGGAGTCCCGCGCTGCGGTGGTGCATGCCCAGGGAGCAGGAAGTGCTCCTTGGGCGAGCACCTTAAGGCAACGGACGCCAGCAGTCACTCTCTTCTTTTCATGCTCAGGCATCCTTTGGTCTCACCACTCTTTTGCTATCAATACTTGCTGCCCCGTGTCTCCAGTTCCATTGGTCCCAATCTTTGTCTGTATCTTCAGCTCCTACCGTCTTCTTTCTGGCCCCAACCGCCATGGCTGCTATCCTAGTCCTCTGGGGTCACCGTCCACCTCCCACATGTTATCCCCCATCAGGCCCTGCTGCTTGCAATTTGATCAATCTCCTTCCCTGCTTACCTGCCCAGTCCCTCGCCCCACTTTCCTTCCCACCTTCAGCGGCCTCCTCATTGCTAGTTCTTTCGCCCTCTTGAATTGCCACTTGCTCCGCGCAAAGACCCACCTGGTGCATGATTTGGTGACCCAACATTCATTGGATGCTCTCTTCCTCATGGAGTCCTGGCTCCATGAGGGAGAGGATGCCCTTCTACATCGCTGTCTTCCTCCTGAATATTCTGCCTATCACACCCCACGCCTCAATCGTAGCGGCGAGGGTTGCCACCACCCGCTCCCTAACCTTGAGGGTTTGAGGAGGGGTGGGCCTTGAGGTTAAGGTTGTAGTTGTGAAGGTCGAATGATAAGGCAGGCAAAAGAATATTTCTTTTTATAAGGATTTATTTCTCCCGCTTCAAAAGGATAGAACAAGCGTAAAGGATAATGTATCTTAGCCAAAAACAGGAACAAGGAAAATAAGGCTCTTTAAAGGCTGTGCTCAAAAGTGTCCATCAATGTTGGAATTCACATTCCCTCATGTGAACTCTACTGGGCAATCAAAAACAAGGAAAACAATAATGTCCATGTGCTATAACCAAACAATGCTTCAGCTTATTCTTAACTTCAGATAAGCTCTTCAGCCAGGCACTTAAATAGCAAACATATCAGGTTATCACAGAAAAAGGACCATTCAAGCTTTGCTTTACTATTCCTTGTCAATCAGACATGTAGAGCAGTCCATTGGTTGATTCAGCTCAATCATCGGCAAGGGAAGAACCAATGGCACATCTGCTTCTGGGCTCTGCACTGACTGCACTATTTTCTGGTCAGGAATGGTTCGTTTGTTTAAGAATTCTTTGAACTCTTTTAGGAGTGCTTCGGCCTGCTTTCTATATGGGCTGGGCTGAGAATTAGCTCCTTCCTGGGGTGAGTAATTGTTTGTAGGTTTTGCTTCAGGATAACAAACAATGTCGTCTCTGTTACAACGTTCATTCAATGCCCTGGAGTTACCCCTCCCCCACTTGTCTCTGTTAGCAAGTGTTGGGTTATCCAGTTCACTTGCATGTGTAGTGTTTCTAAACAGGACCTCCTAAATCTTCCCGGCATATATCTCTCCCATATAAATCAGCTGTGTCCTTGTAGCTAGCCTGCTTGCTAACTCTTTCAGCAGTTTGGTGAGAAAAGCTGGGTTTATTTAAATGAGTTTCAGGTTGCAGCCAACTGCCTTCATAAAACCTGGGCTTGCCCTGGGTTTAAAATTAACATTCACACAGTCTGGCTTCTCATAAAAGCTGTTATCAGAATTAAAGACACCCTGTACCTTATATTGAGGATTGTCTGAAAGTTCTTTAGCAGTCTGCCTTTCTTTCCACGGGTCAGCTCTCTGCTCCAAAAGCATAGGCTTTATGCCTGGGTCTCTCAGTGCCTCACCCCTCTCTTGTTCCCAGAAGGTTCTTCCAGGCACTGAGTCTCCCTGGTACCTGCTTCTTGGTTTTGAAAGCGTTCTCCTAGAATTGCAGCTGGGGAGCGTTTCTCCTTCAAAGTCAAAGGTTCTGGCATCCAAGGCTAGTTCCTGCCTTTCAGGTTGCTTCCTTCGTCCTTGCTTTGCTCCGTCTCTAAAGCACACTTCTGCTGGCTTTGTCCAGTGTTCAGCTTCCTCGGCTTTCTCCGGTTCCTCGGCTTTCTGTCTCCTGTCTTCCTTCTCTCTGTTTAACAAGCTGCCTCTGCTTTGGGGAGCCCGCCTCCTGCTAGGGCGTGCCCAAACAGCAACTCTGCTTCTCCCTTCCCCCGAGGTGAGCTGTGTTAGCTGATTAGCCATGTGCTTCTTGTACTGAGAAGGGAAAATCCTGCATTTACCTGCAGTACCCGAACCTTCCACCGGGTCATTATCTGTTTTCATGGCTTCAGGAAATGCTACCGCGTCACAGGGTGTGGCAGTTATTTATTGGGCTTCTCTCCCACTCACAGTAGTCTCGCCTTCCCCCCGGTACCATGAATCCCTCCTTCGTTTCGGTTCCCTGTCTCCCATGTACTTCCTCCTCCTCTACATTCCTCCTTCGCTCCGCCCTGATCTCTGGCATTCCCTTCTCCTCTCTCTTTCGAAAGTATCTCTCCTGTCCCCCCACCTTGCTATCCTGGGAGATTTTAATGTCCACCTTGATTCTCCCTCTTGACAACAAGATAAGGTCCTCTTGTCGCTACTGGATGACCTGTCCCTTGCCCAGCATTGTCCCCTGTACCACTCATCTCTCAGGGCACACCCTGGATCTCATCCTTACCCCTACTTGCTCCCCTTACCTAACCTACAGTGTCTCGTCCTTCCCTCTACCCTGGACTGACCACCTTTGTCTTTTGTTTTCCTTTTTTCTTCCTCCCCTGCGGGTCACCAAGAGGACTGCTGCCCCTCCTTCCCAGCAACTCAAGCACCATATCACTCCACTCACCCTCCAACAATTCCCCCCAGCTGACTCCCTTCTTCCCTCAGACTTCCCTACCCTCTCAGTGGACAGGCGGGTTGATACCTGGACTTCCACTCTTTCCTCCATCTTTGACACTTTGGCTCCCCTCCGTCCTATTCCCTCGAAGCCTTCCTCCCACTATCCCTGGTATCATCCTGGGCTGTACCTGCAGCACACACACCTCCGCAGTGCGGAACGCATCTGGCACAAACACCCCTCCCCTGACTCCCTTGCTTCCTTCCGTCACTGTCACCAGCTCTACCACTCCATGATCAGCGCAGCTAAGCAATCGTACTACTCAAACCTAATCTCCTCCTCCTCCTCCAGGCATCTCTATCAGGTTCTGCGCTTCCTCTCCTTACCCTCTACTTCCCCCGTTCCTTCAGCCTCCCCTTCTGATGCCCCTCGTCCAGTTCGTCTTGCCTCCTTCTTCACCGAAAAGATACAGTCCCTCCACTCCTTCTTTCCCTCCTGCCCTCCCCCCTCTCGCCTTCCTCTCCTCCCCCATCCCCCTCCCCCCCCCCCCCCGCTCTCCCCCCCCCCCCTTCATCTCATATTTTTCCTCACACCTGGCACACATTCCATCCTGTTATATCCTGTGAACTTACCAAGGTCATTACCTCTTCCCACAAGACCACATGCCCACTCAATCCCCTTCCCTCTATCTGGGTTCTTGACCCTTCCCTCACACTCTTTCCCTACATCTTGCAAATGGTTAATACTAGTCTCTCCTCTGGTTGTTTTCCCTTCGCCTGGAAGTATGCACTTATCCATCCTCTCCTGAAGAAGCCCTGTCTTGGATCCTTCAGTCCCAGCAAACTGGCACCCTGTGTCCAACCTCTCTTTTCTTTCCAAAGTTCTCGAGAAACTTGTCTTCACACAACTTTCCACACACCTCGACTCAACTCTCTCACTTCACCCCGTCAATCCGGCTTCAAGTCACAGCACCGAAACTACCCTTCTGGCGCTCCTGAGCGAGATCTATCAATCTCATGATCGTGGTGACCTCTCCATTGCTGTTTCCTTAGATCTCTCTTCTGCCTTTGACATCGTAGATCACCGCACCCTTCTTGCTCGTCTATCGGATCTTGGGATTCATGGCACCGTTCTTCAATGGTTCCATTCCTTTCTCTCATCCCACACTTTTGCAGTTCAGTCTGGCACCACCATCTCTCCTCCACTTCCTCTTCACTGTGATGTTCCCCAGGGTTCCATCCTTGCCCCTCTTCCTTTCAATGTTTTCCTCGCACCGCTTGCCTTACTTATCCAGCAGTCCAGAATTTCCACCTATTACTATGCAGATGACATCCTGTTCCTATATCATACTAGTCCCCTGGCCGTTGACCTCACTGCTCTTGATGCCTGTCTTGCCTGTGTCACCACTTGGCTTGCTGGCAACTTCCTTCATATGAACCCTTCCAAGTCTGCTGCCTTCTGGTTTTCCTTAGGCGTTCCCTCTCCCTCCTTATCTCCTACCCTGTCCGGCTCCCCCGTCCCTCTCTTCTCCACCCTCCGCTATCTCGGTGTTACTCTGGATCCTTTGCTTTCCTTCCTCCACCATGTCTCTGCACTCACCCGTCGCTCTTTCTTCCATCTTCCCCAAATCCATGCTGTCCGGTCTTTTCTCCCTTCCTCTTGCCCTCACCACTCTCATCCTCTCCCTCATCATTTCCTGTCTCGATTATTGTAACACAGTTCTTGCAGGTCTTCCACAGTACCCGTTGCGACGTCTTCAGCTTATCCAGAACACCACTGCCTGTCTCATCACCCATTCCTCAACATTTGACCATGTCATCCCTCTGCTCCTCAGTCTCCACTGGCTCCCCATTAAGGTCCAGTTCATTTACAAACTGCTCATTATTACCCACCGAGTCCTTTACACTAGTACCCTCCAGTACCTAGCCAACCTCAATCACCTCCAATCCGTCCCTCGCCTCCTCCGCTCTGCCCACGGTAACTGCCTCTTCCTTCCGTCTCCATCCCAGGCCCATCTTGAACTTACTCGCCGCTCAGCTTTCTTCTTCCTAAGCCCTGCCCTATGGAATTCACTCTCACACGCCCTTCGCAAAGAACTATCCTTCCCCCAGTTCAAGGCCCTACTCAAGACTCACATTTTCCACCAGGCCTTTGACCTCCCTTTCCCCTCATACTACCGCAACACTCCCCCAGCTGTAGGCTCTACCCTCGAGACTACTTCCCCCCCCACCCCCGTAGGACCTCTGTCCTTGTCCTCCTCCCTCCCTCCCTTCTTCTCCCGTTCCCCTAACTGGTAACTGGAGTCATTCCTATCTCTTTCCCTTTCTTTTCTATCAGTTAATGGCATTCCCTTATCTCTTTCTCTTTCATGGCAACCTATGTTTTATTGTACACCACACTGACGCTTATGCACGGGCGGTATATCAAGCCTTGCTAATAAAGATAAAGAAAAAGCTAAAAGAGGGCACAAAATAAAGCATAGTTACTCACCTGTAACAGGTGATCTCCGGGATCAGCATGAATTTAGTCTTCACATATGGGTATCGTCGGTACTGACAGAGCCTGTGCGGGAACGCTCCCCAGCGTCCAATACGAAAGCTTTTGAGAGCATCCCACAGCGCCTGCGTGCTGCCTTCCCGCCTTTCCCAACTTTCCCTCTCCAGTTGAGTTTAAAGCTGAGAATAAAAGAGAAAGGGAAAGAGAGAGAGAGATAGAAAGATACAACTCCTAGGGGAGGTAGGTGGGTTGTGAAGACTAAATTCCAGCTGTTCCCGGAGATCACCTGTTACAGGTGAGTAACTATGCTATCTCCAGGAACAAGCAGGAATGTAGTCTTCACATATGGGGACTCCCTAGCTGTAGAACGCCCCAAACGTTGTGTGCCCTTGTGAAAGGGCTTCACTTTCCCCCATGGATCTCTGGCATCCTACCAGGGATGGTGGGTAAGAGTTGATTAAGTCTGGAACAGGTGTTGAAGAACAGCCTGACCAAACAAGGCATCCCGGCGGGAGTCCTTGTCTAGGCAGTAATGGGCTGTGAAGGTATGAACCGAGGCCCAAGTAGCTGCTCGACAGATGTCGGCGATAGACACAGAGTGAAGATAAGCCATAGAGGCTGCCATGGCTCTCACATTGACATGGCCTTCAAGAAGAAGGTTTTTACTCTCATAGGCAAAAGATATACACTGTGCAATCCAGCTGGATAGTGTTGTTTTGGAGTCTGGAAGTCCCAAATGACTAGGTTCAAAAGCAACAAAGAGTTGAGAGGACTTTCTATGTTGCTGTGTCCTTTGCAAGAAAAAGGCCAAAGCCCTTTTACAGTCCAAAATATGAAGATTCCTTTCTGCATTTGAGGTGTGAGCCCTTGGGAAGAATACAGGAAGGTAAACCGCTTGGTTTAAATGAAAAAGTGACACCACCTTTGGCATAAAGTGTGGATGAGTCCTAAGGACTACCTTATCATGATGGAACCTTGTATAAGGAGGATCAGCCACCAACGCTTGCAATTCACTGATGCGACGTGCTGATGTGATTGCAACAAGAAAGATGACCTTCCAGGAAAGGAATTTCAAAGAGGTAGTGGCTAATGGTTCAAAGGGCGGTTTCATGAGCTGCCCAAGAACCAGATTTAAGTCCCAAGCCACCGGTGGTGGCTTAATGGGAGGCTTAGTTAGAAGAAGGCCTCTCATAAATCTCGCTATGAGAGGATGAGAGCAAATAGGTTGTCCATTTAGAGGCTTGAAAGAAGCTGCAATAGCACTCAAATGAACTCACTGAATTGGTCTTAAGCCCTGCATTTGATAAATGAAGGAGATACTCCAGTAATGATTCCAGAGGTATCGCAAGAGGGTTAAGACCCTTCTGCGAGCACCATAAGGTAAACCTTTTCCACTTAAATGCATAAGAGCGTCTTGTGGAAGGCTTCCTGGAAGCATAAAGGATATCCTTTACCTGCTGGGAAAGGTTAAGACCGTGAAGTTCTAGGCTTTCAGCAACCAGGCCCTGAGATGCAGAGACTGGGGATTGGGATGCCACAGCATCCCGTCCTCTTGAGAAAGGAGATCTGGAGCATATCCTAACTCCAGAGGCGGAGCTTGAGAGAGATGTAGGAGCAGAGGGTACCACATTTGCCGTGGCCAACGTGGAGCTATGAGAATCATATGACCTCTGTCTCTCTGAAGCTTGAACAGGGTTTTGGGAATTAGGGGAATGGGTGGAAAGGCATACAGGAAGTCCTGAACCCAATGGAGGAGGAAAGCATCCCTGGCCTGACAACCCCGAGCTGGAATTCTAGAACAGAACCAGGGATGTTTGGCATTCAGCAGACTTGCTAAAAGGTCTATGTCCGGGGTTCCCCAAATTTGAAAAATTTTGGCCACCTGGTCTGCATGGAGAGACCATTCGTGTGGAAGCAGAACTCGACTGAGTCTGTCTGCCCAAGAATTTTGAATGCCTGGAAGATACACCGCAAGGAGATGAATCTGATGCTCTCTGGTGAGGGCCCATAGTCGCAAAGCTTCATTGCAGTGACAGAGAGCCTGTTCCGCCCTGCTTGTTCACATAGAACATGGCTATTTGATTGTCCAATTGAACTAGGACTGTCTTGTAGCTGAGCTGGGTGTGGAATACTTGAAGAGCAAGGAAGATTGCTCTGAGATCCAGAAGATTGATGTGTAGATAGGCCTCCTGTGGAGTCCAGGTACCCTGGGTAGAGAGGCCTTGCAGGTGGGCTCCCCAACTCATCTGTGAAGCATCTGTTGTTAGAGTGGATTGGGGAGGGGGTTGCTGAAAAGGAGACCCCACCAGAAGGTTTTGGGGTGACTGCCACCATTGGAGGGACAAAATAAGGCTATCTGAGTTTGCCATTTTGTCTGACAGGCAACTTAACGCCTGCATCCACTGAGTGGATAAAGTCCACTGGGCTGCCCTCATATGGAGGTGAGCATAAGGAACCACATGCACGGTGGATGCCATGTGGCCTAGCAACTGTAACATTTCCCGAACAGTGAGGTGAGGGTTTAGCACTGCTTGGGAAGCTAACTGCACAATGCGAAGGCAGCGGGGCTGTGGAAGGTAGGCCCTTGTCTGTCTGGTATCCAGCAGAGCTCCTATAAACTCTAGGGACTGAGTGGGAGCAAGGTTGGATTTTGGGAAGTTTATGACAAGTCCCAAATACTGAAGGATGCGCATTGTGCGAGAGAGAGCAACCCTGGCCTCTGACTCTGAAGGGGCTCGAATGAGCCAGTCGTCTAAGTAAGGGAAGACAAATATTCCCAGGATGTAGAGAAATGCTGCCACCACAGCCATGCATTTGGTGAAAACCCTTGGTGCAGAGGCCAGGCCAAAGGGAAGAGCCCTGTATTGGTAGTGCTTCCCTTGAAACAGAAAGCAAAGGAATTTTCGGTGAGTTGGGTGGATGAGAACATGAGTGTACGCATCCTTGAGATCTAGAGAACAAAGCCAATCCTGACTCTGAAGGTATGGCAGCAGAGTTCCTAGAGAAATCATTTTGAACTTCTCTTTGAACAGGAATTTGTTCAATTCTCCGAGGTCTAAAATGGGTCTGTGTCCTCCTGTTTTCTTTGGAATAAGGAAATAGGGGGAGTAAAACCCTGTACCCTGTTGGAGAATGGGTACCTCTTCTATTGCCCCTTGAGCAAGGAGCACAGTGACCTCTTGACCTAATTGGTTGTTGAGAGAAGTCTGAGAATTGAACTGTCTTACCATTGTAGGAGAGGGCATGTTGAGGAAATGAAGCTTGTACCCCTCTCTTACAATAGACAGAGTCCAATTTTCTGCTGTTATCTGACCCCATCTGGGGGCAAAATGACATAACCTTCCTGGGATGGTGGAGGGTTCTGGGCCGTTCAGGGCCAGGAAGGCAAAGTTCTCTAGAAAGGAGTCAAAGCCCCTGTGGAGGCTGAGTCTGCTGAACCCGTTTAGGCTTAGCTGCTTTTGTCTTTCGTTGCCTAGGTTGTTGCTGCTGTCCCTTTTGGGCAGACTGACCTAAACGATGCCCCTGCTGGGTATAGAAGGGATAAAACTTCTTCTTACTGAAGAATGATTTCTTAGAGGATTTTTTCCTCACAGGATCAGCTGTAGATTTAGACAATCTATCCAAAGTGATATTGTCAGCATCTATCTCATTAGCTTTTTCCTGCCAATTTTTGCCAAAGAGATTCTCTCCTGTGCAAGGAATATTCCCTAGTTTATCCTGTACCCAAATTTCCAAGTCAGATGCCTGGAGCCAGGCAATCCTACGTGCACCTATGGTAATGGCAGAGTTTCTGCTTATGCACTCAAAGCAGTCAAAGGCTGCACGATTCACAAACTTGGAAACATCCTGAGCATGTTTGACAAGGGTGCGGTAATCTTGCATTTTATCATCAGGAAGGAGAGCGCTCATAAGCTCTAAATCTCCTGTGACCTCCTTAAGGAACATTCCCATATACAAGATATAGGAACTGATCCTAGCAGAAAGCATGGAAGCCTGGAAGGTTAGACGTCCAAAGGCGTCAAGAGTCCTACACTTACGTCCTGGAGGACTAGATGCATGCCTTTTTGCACTCTTTATCCTTCTCATAGCTGATTCCACCACCATGAAATGGTGTGGTAATTGAGTCTTCTGAAACCCAGGACAAGGAGGAACTCGATACATGGTGTCGTGTCTTCGAGAGTGAGGAGATGTGGTTAGAGGTGTTTCCCACATCCTTAACATGAGATCATGCAAGATCTCATGAACAGGTAAGGTAGCTGCCTCCTTGGGAGCTTTAGGGTATTGCAGGATTTCTAATTCCTTTGCCCTAGGCTCTTTTTCAGGAGCCACTGTGATGGAAAGACCTCGGGCCACATCTCGGATAAAGTCCTGAAAGGACATATCCTCTGGTGGAGACATCCTACGTTGAGGAGAAGAATCCTCAGGAAGAAGTACTCTGGTATCGGCAGAGCTTTCAGAGTCTTCAGACTCATCTAAGGATTCGAAGTATCTCCGATCCGGGTGATCGTGCAAGGCATGGTACTGATACCGATCGAAATCGGCATCGGAGTGGTCTGGTACCGACCTGTTGATGCCGGATAGACACACATGACTCGGTCCCGGTAGAATACCTGCCGATGTCGATGCAGTCGATGCCGGTACCGGTTGAGTTGTCTGAAGCGGTTTCAAGGGCATTGAGGCTGTGAGAAGAGCCGCCAGACTGCATTCAATAGCTAAGAATCTCTGGTCTATCGACGCTGCCGATGCTTGGGTATCGGTTCCAGAAGAAGCGGCCAGCACCCCAGAGCATGGCACCAGTAGTTCTGCCGAGGTTGAAGCCTCGAGAACATCCTGGAGCCCCGTTAGTGCTTTGAAAGCCGAAGCCTCCCGCCGGGGCAATTTTGCCGGTGAAATTCCCTCAAGGACAACACCAGAGGCATCTCAATGTCTAGAAGGAGATCTACCCTTTGAGGACCGGCTAGATTTATGTTTAGTTACCTGAGATCCGTGGGAGGAAGACGAAGCCCTGGAAGACGTTGATGCCACGGAGGCTGCATTGGAGGAAAAAAGAGTGCTAAGTTTAGCAGCTCAGTTTTGCCGGCCCCTTTTCGACATCATCCCACAGGCAACACACTCTGCAATAGAGTGGTCAGGACCTAAACATTTGAGGCACCACTCATGGGTGTCTGTGACGGAGATGGTACCGCCACACTTGGAACACTTTTTAAAACTCGAAGCGGGTCTTTCCATTTTGAAGGAAAAAGTTGGGCCTAGTGCCCAAAATGGCGCGTGGCACCTGAAGAGAAAACTACTGGAAAGACTCCAGAAAGAAAGCTTTCTTTTTCTCTAAAAGAAAAAAAAAAGAACCTGCGGTACAGGTGTAGCGTCAAGGGAAGGTAGACGCGACCACAAAAAAGAATAGAAGGGATTTTTTTCTGCGGTGACAGGATGTGTGACCTGTCGGCTACGCGGAAATCGAAGAACTGGAGAGGGACAGTTGGGAAAGGCGGGAAGGCAGCACGCAGGCGCTATGGGATGCTCCCAAAAGCTTTCCTTTTGGACGCCGGGGAGCGTTCCCACGCAGGCTCCGTTGGTACCGATGATACCCATATGTGAAGACTACATTCCTGCTTGTTCCTGGAGATCAGGTGTTCTCCAGAGACAGCAGGAATCAGTCCTCACATATGAGTGACATTGGCACCAACGGAGCCTGCGCAGAGCATTTCCCCAGCTTTCAAAGAAAGCCCTTGAGAATGCCACCACGCATGCGTGGTCCCCTTCCCGTCCAATGGTGCCATCTTGATCAGTCAGATGACATAGCTCAGACAAAGGAAAAAATACAAAGAAAAAAGAGTGGGCAATTCCTAGGGGAGATGGGTGGGTTGTGAGGACTGATTCCTGCTGTCCCAGTAGAACACCTGTTACAGGTGAGTAACTACGCTTTCTCCAGGAACAAGCAGGAAGTCAGTCCTTACATATAGGAATCCCCAGCTACAGGCTACTGAGGACCCATAGAAAAAATGCCACGGTGAGACATGGTCAGAAACTGGTAACCGAAGACACCCCGAGGACCCTGGGTCCCGGGAAGACCACACTCCCAGTAGCCGCAGAAGAAGAGTCGGAGGGCCGGAGTTTCTTAAACCCCAAACAGGTCATGGAGTACGGCCTGGCCAAAGGCACTCTCCCAACGGGACTCCCTCTCCAGGTAGTAATGCGTCGCAAAGGTGTTAGCCGAGGACCAGGTTGCAGCTCGACAGATGTCCACCAGGGGCACGGATCGCAGATATGCCACCGATGCTGCCCTCACACTGACACTGTGCACTGTGACTCGGCAGTCCAACGGTAGCCCAGTCTGGGCCTGGGCAAATGCAATGCAATTCTCCACCCAGAGGGAGAGGGTCCACTTGGTGACTGCGAGCCCCAAACGGGAGGGTCGTAGGAAACAAAAAGACGCTAGGACCTGTGGTGGGCCTGCATGCGCTGCAGGTAGAAGGAGAGAGCCCTTCTACAGTCAAGAGTGTAGAGGATCGCCGACATCCGGTCAGCGTGGGGCTTCAGAAAAAAGGTCAGTAGTACTACCTCCTGGTTGAGGTGAAAATCCGAGACAACCTTCGGGAGAAACTTGGGGTGCATTCAAAGAACCACCCGGTTCCCATAGAATCTTGTGTAGGGAGCATCGGCATCAGGGCCTGGAGCTCACTGACCCTCCAGGCAGAGGTGAGGGCTACCAGGAAAACCACGTTCCAAGAAAGTGTCAAAGCAATCAGGACGCCATCAGCTCGAAGGGCGGTTGGGTTAATCGCTTGAGGACGACATTGAGATCCCAGTCCACCGGAGGCGGTCGGATGGGAGGCCTGGAAAGGAGCAGCCCACACATAAAGTGGGAAACCAGTGGCTGGCCCGAGAGGGGTCCACCCTTGACTGGGTGGTGGTTGGCTGAGATAACACTCAGGTGGACCCTGACCGAGATGGACTTCAGGCCCGCATGCGAGAGATGAAGTAGGTACTGCAGAACCAGGTGAGTAGGGCAAGAGAATGGGCCGGCCCGTACCTCCAAGCACCACACCGAGAACAGACGCCACTTAAAGGTCTAAGCCCTCCTAGTTGAGTCATTGCGCAAAGCCAGCAATATGTCCTTTATCTCCACTGGGAGGTGTGACCCACTCAGCCGACAAGCCGTGAGGGATAGAGATCTCAGGTTCGGGTGGAGCAGGAGACCCTTCTCCTATATCTACAAGCCCAGCGCGCTGCCGAGGGGAACTGGAGGCTCTAACGAGAGACGAAGCAGCAGCAGGAACCAGGCCAGCGTGGAGCCATGAAGATCACCGAGGCCCCATCCCGCTGAATCATGAGGAAAGCCTGCGCTATGAGTGAGGTAGGAGGAAACGCATACAGAAGGCCGTGCGTCCAAGGCAGCAGGAAGGCATCGGCAACTTCCCTGCTCAGGTGGGGAACTGGGCCGCAGAACCATCGGAGCTCTGAATTTTTAGGGCTGGCGAAAAAGTCCAGAACAGGAGTCCCCCCAGCACTGAAACACTCACTGCGCTGTCTGCGGGCAAAGGCACCACTCATGTGGCTGGAGGATCCGACTCAGTCTGTCTGCCAGAACGTTGTCCTGACCTGGAAGATAAGTAGCCCGAATAGTTATGCCTTGGCTGATCGCAAAGGACCATAATGCTACTGCTTCCAGGCAGAGGCTGTGACAGCCAGCGCCCCCCTGCTTGTTCATACAGAACATTGCCACCCGGTTGTCCGTCTGGATAAGCACCATCCGATGGTGAACACGGTGCCTGAACACCCGGAGGGTGAGAGGACTGCCTGGAGTTCGAAGAAGTTGATCGGCAATCGGGACTCCTCGAGAGACCATGCCACTGCGTGCAGAGCTCACCGCAATAGGCTCCTCAGCCCATTACAGAGGCATCCGTGGTCAATACCACGTTATGCTGTGCAGCTTGGAACGGCATGCCTCAAAGCAGATTCCAGATGTCCCACTACCAGTCGATGGACTTGGACAGGTGGGGGATGACCGAGACAGCATCCCGGAGATGGCCCGTCGCCTGAGCCCACAGAGTGTGAAGGCACCAATGCACCACTTGCATGTGTAGATGGGCGTCGGGGACGACATGGACCGAAGCTGCATCGCAGCGCTGGACCACGGAGGCCAGATGGAGGTGTTTTGCCAGAAGAGCAGCGTTCCTGAGGGGGGTTGTAAGGAGAGATAAGAGAAAAAAGGTAGTGGGTTGCTGCAGAGTGAATGCATTTGTGGGTCGGCAGGAGAGGTTTGAACTGGATGCAGAGATGGATAGGGAGCCAGTGAAGTGACTTGAGGGGTAGTGTGGACATGATGAGGCTGGTGGAGGATTAGCCCTGCAGCAGAGTATTGAACAGACTGAAGGGGAGAGAGATGATTCAAAGGGAGACCAGCAAGGAATAGGTTACAGTAGTCAAGACGAGAGGTGATTAAGGAGTGGATAAGCGTCTTAATAGTATGTTCAGAAGGAAATGGGCAGATTTTGTTGATGTTAGAGAGAAAGAAACGGCAGGTCTTAGCTATCAGATGGATGTGTGAAGAGAAGGAGAGAGAGGAGTCAGACAACCCCAAGGTTGCAAGCCAAGGAAACAGGAAAGAGTAGAGAGTTATCCACAGAGACTGACATGAAGCTCAGTCTTGGCCATCTTCAATTTCAAGTGGTGGTTAGACATCCAAGCAGCAATGTCAGAAAGGCAGGCAGAGATCTGGGTTCACTATATGATGCTATGTGATATCATTAGTGCCATAGTGTTCATTGAATAGATGTGTCTTTAACATTTTTTTCAGGTCTTGAGTAGACTGTGAGACTCTTATAAGTTCTGGTGGTGAATTCCAGATTGTTGGGGCAAATGGTGAGAAAGCTCTGTTGTAGGTTTGCTGCATGCATCTTACCTTGAAATTTAGTCCTGCAAGAAATTCTGTGATGGCTGTGAAGCAGTCAGAGATGGGTGAGTGTGTGTGGAAGGGCATGTAGAACATAATATCATCAGCATACCGGTTGAAATTGCATGTTGAAGATTCTTAGCAGATTGCAGATGGGTTGAATGTATATGCTAAATAACAGTGCAGATAATGCTGATCCTTGCGGTATTCTTTGTCTTAGGTTGAACCAGTTGGATTGAGTTGACCAGTTGGATTGAGTTGTAGCTGTCTGTCAGTTGAGATATAAGTTAAACCATTCTATCGTGTTCTTCTGGAGGCCTATGTTGCTGAGTCTTGTCAGTAATGTATTGTGTGCGATGGCGCCAATTGCAGCTCTGATGTCCAGGAAGATCATCACAGTTTTGATGTGGCTTATCAAGGCCCTTGATAAGGGTGTCAAAGCAGTGAAGAGTGTCTCTACACCATGTTGAGGGTGAAAGCCATATTGCTGGGGGTCTAGGGGAGCATGAGTGTCGACATAATCTTGGAGCTGATGCTGTACTGTCTTTATTTTAGCTAGAAAGTAGATGCTTGCGATAGGTTGGTAATGAGCTTGGGTCGGATTAATCCATTGATTTTTTTAGGGTAGGTCTTATTGATGCTCGTTTCAGGGCAGAGGATAGGTATCCTTGAGATAGGGAGGTGTGCACGATTTTTTGTATCAGGTGAATGCAGTTGGAAGTGTTTTTATCCAGGAAACTGGGCATAGGCCGAGATGGGAGGTTGTGGTATTGATGCTTCTGATAATGTCCGAAATACAGACTTTGCAGCGCTGTGTACGTCTTGTAGTGCTATATAAATGTTTAGTAGTAGTAATAATAGATGAGTAGAGGGGGGAGGAGGAGGCTGGAGATCTGAAAGTTTGATTTCATCATCATCATCTGGGGGTTGCATGAATTTTCAGTTGTTAAAATGAGGTTATATGGGATAAAAGTTTAAAAAGCATGGGCTTAGGGTAAGGAGAGTACATATAGGATGTGTTGGGGGTATCTGCTGTAGGTGAGATTCTGAAATGAGGATTTGTATATGTTGGGAACTCAGTTGGGGGTGTGATGCGTATGGGAGTATATGTACATGGGGGATGCGAGTTGTAGGTGGGGTGTCTAGGGCAGTGGTGTAGTGGAAGTGTTTGAGATGGAATGAGCATGTACGTGTGTATTGGAGACCAACAAGAGAGTTGTTAAGTGCACAGCAAAGCTGTGAGCAAGATGTCTGTGGCAGTGGCACAGAGGGGAGTGTCTGTGGTGGGTTCAGAGGAACAAGATTAATATCAGGTACAGTGAGGGTGTGAGTGGGTGGGGTCTTGGGCAGTGACACAGAGGAGGGGGAACTGTTTGAAATGAGTCCTCAGGGCAGGTATCGGGGGTGCAGCAGGGGTTCTCAACCCAGTCCTCGGGACCCACCTAGCCGGTCGGATTTTCAGGATGACCACGGTGAGTGTATATGAGAGAGATTTGCATACACTGCCTCCATTATATGCAGATCTCTCCCATGCATGTTCATTGTGGTTGTCCTGAGGGCCTGACTGGCTGGGTGGGTCCTGGGGACTGGGTGGAGAACCCCTGGAGAAACACTCTCCTTCACATCCTCCACCTGCAAATAAAACTTTGATAAAGTCTCCCCCTTCCTCTGTCAGTTAAAGCCATTCTGGTGCAGTGGGTGGCCAGCATAGCAGACACTATTATTTACTTTATTCTGGGATTGTTGCTGTGCTGTTTCCAGTCCCCTTTTCTTCCACCTCCCCCCTCCTCCCCCTGCCGATGGAAACAAAGGGTAGCAAAGTGCTTAAGGGTGTCCTCTCTCTTGTTATCCTGTGGAGCCAAGTCTCGCAGTAGGGGCTGTGAGATCTCTCAGTTCATATTGTGAGACTTTGCTTTATGGCATTGAGTCAAAGGATGCCCTTAAGCTATTGACTGGCTCTATGGAAGGGGGGGGGAGAGATGGGAGGAAAAGAGGATTGGCGGCAGCATGGCAATGCACTGTGACAGCATCTTAAACTTTGATCACCCAAATTCCCTTCAGTGGCATGCAGCCCCAAGTTTTTTTATGATGTTCATTCAGTGATGGCTATGCCACCGATTGTAACTGAACCGAGACCATACCAAACTAGACATGCACCCTGTGCAATTTGCAAACCTGCATAGCCCTGAACTGAACAGGATTTACCACAAATCATGTTTTCTGAAATGATGCAAAATGCAAGGTGGTAAATTGAAAGGCAATGTCAGGAAATACTTTTTCACTGAAAGGGTGGTGGATGCTTGGAATGCCCTCCCGATGGAAGTGGTGGGGGCAAACACAGTGACGGAATTCAAAATGGCATGGGACAGACACAGTGGATCCCTTTACAGCAACAGGATAAAATAAAAATAAACGGAACCATCTAATTTCTCAACAAATAGGGGTGTCCTACATGGAGCGGTGGGTTCACCCCTAAACAAAGACATGGGGAGGGGTGGCCTGCACAGAGTGGCAGGTGGACCTACTCTTGCCATCTTACTGGGCAGACTAGATGGACCATACAGAGTAGTTACTCACCTGTAACAGGTGTTCTCCAGGAGCAGCAGGAATCAGTCCTCACATATGGGTGACGTCGGCGCCGACGGAGCCCTCGCGGAGCAATTTTCCCCAGCTTTCAAAGAAAGCCTTTGGGAATTGCAGCGCGCATGCGGGGTCCCCTTCCCGCCCAAGGGTGCCATCTTGCTCAGTCTGATGACATAGCTAAAAGACAGCAAAAAATTAGCAAAAACGAAATCATAGGACTGCAACTCCAAGGGGAGGAGGGAGGGTTGTGAGGACTGATTCCTGCTGCTCCTGGAGAACACCTGTTACAGGTGAGTAACTACTCTTTCTCCAGGACCAAGCAGGAAGTCAGTCCTCACATATGGGACTTCCAAGCTTAAGGCTACCGGAGACCCTAAGCACAAAAAAGGAGCTCCCTCAAGCTCAGTAGCACAGAAGGAAGGAATCTTCTCTGAATACGCCTCCAACCGGTAGCCCAACATCCGGGACGGAGGGTAGGAGTTGCCTATACCTCACAGAGATTACGGAGGACTGCCTGTCCGAAAGCACTGTCCCTGCGGGACTCCCTCTCCAGGCAGTAATGGGCCACAAACATCTGGCTTGAAGACCAAGTAGCGGCCCGGCAGATGTCTGCCAATGGAACAGAGCGGAGGTAAGCCACTGACGCAGCCTTCGCCCTAACACGATGAGCCGTGACTCGACTTTCCAACGAGAGGCCGGCTGCCCCATAAGCCCAAGCGATGCAGTCAGCAACCCAGATGGACAGAGTACGCTTGGAGAAAGGGAGCCCCAACTTATTGGGGTCATAAGACACGAAGAGCTGAACAGCCCTTCGGTGCTCCCGCGTACGGTCAAGGTAGAAGGTTAACGCCCTCCTACAGTCCAGGGTATGCAGGACCATTTCAGCTCGGCTGGAGTGTGGCCTGGGAAAGAAGGTCGGAAGTACCACCTCCTGGTTGATGTGAAAAGAGGAAACCACTTTAGGAAGAAACTTAGGGTGAGTCCGTAGGACTACCCTATTCTTGTAAAACCTAGTGTAAGGAGGATCAGACACTAGGGCCTGTAGCTCACTAACGCGTCTAGCAGAAGTGAGGGCTACCAAGAATAAGGTTTTCCAAGAAAGAAAACGAAGAGGACAGGTAGCCATAGGTTCAAAAGGCGGACAGGTAATCCGCTGTAGAACCACGTTCAGGTCCCAGTCAGGGGCTGGTGGGCGCAAAGGTGGTTTAAGGAGAAGGAGGCCTCTGAGAAAACGAGCCACTAGAGGGTGGCTGGAAAGAGGTCTGCCATCCACCGGCATGTGATGCGCAGAAAGAGCACGGAGGTGAACCCTGACCGAGTTGGACTTAAGTCCAAGATTGGAGAGGCAAAGCAAGTACTGCAAGACCACTGACACCGAACAGGAGAAGGGATCTTGAGACTGCTGAGCACACCAGATGGAGAACCGACGCCACTTAAGAGCATAGGACTTCCGGGTGGAGGGTCGCCTGGAGGCCAAGACGACTTCCTCCACATCTCGAGGCAGCAGGAGGGGAGCAAGGACTACCCTTTCAGCAGCCAGGCCATCAGATGAAGGGACCGGAGGTTGGGGTGTAGGAGAGTCCCCTGATCCTGTGTCAGGAGATCGGGCTGAAACCCCAGAGGAAGAGGAGTGTCCACCGCTAGCTGCATCAGCAGCGGGAACCAGGGCTGTCTCGGCCACCGGGGAGCCACGAGGATCATCGAGGTTTTGTCCCGGAGAACCTTGAACAGCGTCCGAGACACCAGTGGCATGGGAGGAAAGGCATACAAGAGGCCTGTGGACCATGAGAGTAGAAAAGCATCCGCCGCTACTCGGAGAGGATGCGGTTCCCGAGAGCAGAATCGGGGAAGTTGCCGGTTTAGAGGACTGGCAAAGAGATCCATGGTGGGTAGGCCCCACTTGAGAAAGATCCGTTGAACCACCAACGGATCCAATCTCCACTCGTGTGGCTGGAGGATTCTGCTCAGTTTGTCCGCCAGGTAATTTTCTTGACCTGGGAGATAAACAGCTTTGAGGAGGATGCCGCGGCTGACGGCCCAAGAGCACAGTTTTTGTGCTTCCCGACAGAGAAGGAAGGAGCCTGTGCCTCCTTGTTTGTTCACGTAGAACATCGCAACTTGATTGTCCGTCTGGACCAGCACAGACTGGTGAGAAGTGAGGTGGGAGAAGGCCCTCAGAGCCAGGCGGATTGCTCTGAGCTCCAGGAAGTTGATCTGCTGGGCAGACTCCCAAGGAGTCCAGAGGCCTTGAGTACATGTCCCTTGGCAATGGGCTCCCCAACCCAGGAGAGAAGCATCAGTCGTAAGAACCTGAGAAGGCGGAGGAGACTGAAAAGCCATTCCAAGCACTAGGTTGGGCAGATGAAGCCACCATTGCAGAGAAGAGACCAGCGGGTCGGAGATCTGTACTGAGTCCGCTAGGCTCCCCGTGGCCTGATGCCATTGTGTGCGAAGGCACCACTGAGCAGGCCGCATGTTCAGGCGGGCATTGGGGGTCACATGGACTGTGGAAACCATATGGCCGAGCAGTCTCAGAAATTGCCTGGCAGAGACCAGGGAATTGCTGCGAAAGTGGCTGGCAAGATCCATGAGCCTGTTTGCCCTGTCGAGAGGCAGAAAGGCCCGCGCCTGAAGCGTGTTTAACCTTGCGCCGATGAACTCGAGATCCTGAGAGGGGAGCAAAGTGGACTTTGCAAAGTTTATGACAAAGCCCAAGTGCTGGAGCAGAGTTACAGTGCGGTGCGGTGCGTAGCGTGAGCGGCCTCCTGGGAAGACTGTGCCCTGATGAGCCAGTCGTCCAGGTATGGAAACACAAAGAGGCCTTGAAGTCTTAGATAGGCCGCCACCACTGCTAGGCATTTGGTGAACACCCTGGGGGCGGAGCACAGGCCAAAGGGTAGTACTCTGTACTGGTAATGATTTCCTCCCACAACAAACCGGAGATATTCTCTGTGGCTTGGATGGATGAGGATGTGAGTGTAGGCATCCTTTAGATCCAAGGAGCATAGCCAGTCTCCCTGCTGGAGGTAGGGCAGCAGGATTCCAAGGGTAAGCATCTTGAACTTTTCCCTTGCCAGGAACTTGTTGAGGTTTCGCAAGTCCAGGATGGGTCTGAGGCCTCCTGTTCTTTTTGGTATCAGAAAGTACCTGGAATAAAAGCCTTGACCTCGCAGGTGGTGGGGCACTGGTTCCACAGCCTGTTCCTGAAGAAGACTTGCTAACTCCTGAAGGAGTAAGTCCCTGTGCAGAGGGAGTCTGGGAGGCTCCCCTGGAAAGTAGGAGGGAGGTACCTGGTGGAAGTGCAGAAGATAGCCTTCTTGAACTATGTGAAGCACCCAGGTATCTGCTGTGATGGTGGACCACCTATGGGCAAAGTGGACCAGCCGGCCTCCTGTGCTGAGAGGAGCCAGCTGAGGGGGAGAGGCCATGCTGATGAAGTCAAAAACTCCCACCCTGCTGAGCAGGGGCCGGTGGTGCAGGCTTGGGGGCTTGCTGCCTACGGGACCCATTACCCCGTCCCTTGGCCTGCTGACCCTGTTGGGGAGCTGCTGAGGCCTGATAATGAGGGTAGTGTTTATAGGCAGCTGTCTTCCTCGGGTAAAAGGGCTTTTTCCCCGAGCCCTTCTTCTTCTGAGAAGGGGCAGAGGTCTTCCGTGAGAGCCGAGTCCTGGTGAGAGTCTCGGTCTCGATCTGTGCAGCCTTCTCATCCATGGGTTTGCCAAAGAGGTTTTCACCTCTGCAGGGGACATCGACCAACTTGTCCTGCACCCATGGCTCGAGGTCAGATGACTGAAGCCAAGCCTGCCGGCGGGCACCGATGCCGGCTCCGGCTACTCGAGCCGATGCTTCGAAGCCATCATAGGCTGCTCGAGAGATAAACTTCGAGCACTCCCGAATACCAGTTGACAAGGCTTGGAACCTCTGCAAAGGTTCTTCGGAGAGACCAGCAGAGAACCCGGCTATTTCTTTAGCCAGGTCTCGGAGATACTTGCCCATATAGAGCTGGTAGGTCTGGACTCGACAAGCAAGCATAGAGCCCTGGAAACACTTCCTACCGAGGGCATCCAGGCTTTGAGCCTCCCGACCGGGAGGCACCGAGGAGTGCATCTTCTGACTCAAGTCTATGCATGGCCGATTCCACCACCATGGAATGGTGCGGTAGTTGTGCCTTTTGGAACCCGGGGCTCTTGCGGACTCGATAAATGGAATCGACCCGCTTGCTTAACACCGGCGACGACGACGGGCTCTCCCACATGCGGAAGAGAAGTCGTTCCAGCATCGGAGGAACCGGTACAGTAAAGGCCTCCTTTGGGGGAGAGTCATACTGGAGGGCATCGAGCTCTTCGGCTCGAGGCTCCTCCTCGGGATCCGCGGGGAAGGCCAAGGCCTTGGCCATATCCCGCACGAAGTCTGAGAACCGGGTATCCTCCGGGGGTGACCGTCTCCGAGGTTCGGACTCGGGGGAGTCCGATGGGACACACCGAGTCTGAAAAGAACCAGGTGACTCTTCGTCCTCGGATTCCCAGGCTGATTCCTCAGAGGAGGAGTCGAGCGGCTCCAGTCGGGCGGGCATTGATGCCGTCCGCCCCGACGACCTCAGTCCCGAACGGGAGGCCGAAGGAGACCGTGACCGAGGATCGACTCGAGCCCTCATGGACTCGAGGATCGGCTCGGTCTCCGGGGTCGTCTTGGACGTCGACGTCCCGGTGGTCAGGGCAGAAGCACCGGCGAGGCCAGCGATCAATGCCCGCTGCTGGTCCATGAAGGCAGTCAGACTGCTCTCCAAGGCCGTCAACCTGAGTCCGAGCTCAGGAGACCCAGCAGCCCCCGACTCGGGCCCCGACGTCGTCGGGCCCGACGTCGGCTCCTTCGGAGGCGAGTCCACGAGGACTACAGAACTTACGTGAGCAGGCGAGTCTATCTCGAGACGAGGATGTTTGGAAGGCCTCTCCATCTCCGAGGACCCGGGACGGCTATCGGGGCTATGCGACCTGGCCCTCGAGGAACCAGGAGCGTCCACCGACGCCGCCCTCGCGGGTTTCTTCTTCCGATGATGTTCCTGGGTAGGAGACTCCCGCTCAGAGGAACTGCGACGATGCTCAGGACCAGAGTCCCGAGACGTCGAAGCCTCTGACGAGGTCCGGGCCCGGCCGGAGTCAGCAAAGATACGTTCCCGCTGATGCTGCCGACTCCTCAACGCTTTTGAGGACATCTTGCCACACGGACCACAGATCATCGGGTCATGATCGGGTCCGAGGCAGCGGAGGCAGCAGTCGTGTGTGTCGGTAAGAGACATGAGCTTCTTACACCGATCACACTTCTTAAACCCGCTGGCAGCCATCGGGGGAAAAAGGGCCCCTGCGAGGTCAAAAGACAGGGCTGCCAGTGCAAAAGTCAAAAAGGCGTGAAATCTGTCACGAAGGACAAAAAAACGAAAAATAAAGAACGGACTCGCAACAGGCGTCGCGGGTCCGGGCGGGAAAAGAACCGGCATCGAACCGAGAAAAAAGACAAATAAAATCAACTTTTCTAGCGGGGAATTACAAACAACGTCTGTAGTGCTCCGCGGAAAAAAGAAGACTGAGCAAGATGGCACCCTTGGGCGGGAAGGGGACCGCGCATGCGCGCTGCAATTCCCAAAGGCTTTCTTTGAAAGCTGGGGAAAATTGCTCCACGAGGGCTCCGTTGGCGCCGACGTCACCCATATGTGAGGACTGACTTCCTGCTTGGTCCTGGAGAATGGTCTTTATCTGCCATCATTTACTATGTTACTATGATAAGGCGGTTTGCCCTGTCCTGGGGAAAGAAGACCGTAGCCCACTGGGTGTCGAGGCACATGCCGATGAACTCCAGGGATTGGACCGGAGTGAGGTGGGACTCCGGGTACTTCACCACAAAGCCGAGGTGCTTGAGGAGATGTACAGTGCGGGCCATGGCCCGCCGTGCTTTGTCGGCCATCTCTTCTGTAATGAGCAAGGGTAGACAAAGGTGCCCTGCAACCGAAGGTGGGCTGCAGTTTCTGCAAGGCACTTGATGAACACTTGCAGGGCGGACGCAAGACCGAAGGGAAGCACCCTATATTGGCAGTGATACCCTTGTACTCTGAAGCGCAAGTATTTTCTGTGCTTCGCGTGGATCAGGATATGAGCGTACGCATCCCGAAGGTCCAAGGAGCACGTTTGTTCAATGTAAACCGCCTTGATATCATGAAAGGCGGTATATAAGAAATGTTAAATAAAATAAATAAATAAACATAGCCAGTCCTCCTGCCAGAGGAAGGGCAGCAAGGTGCAATGGGAGAGCATTTTGAACCTCTCCCGCACCAGGTATTTGTTGAGATTTCTTAGATTGAGGATGGATCGGAAAACACCCATCTGTTTTGGCACAAGGAAGTAAAGGAGTAGAACTCATGACCTCTGAGAAGCAGCGGGACCACTTCCACTGCTCGTTCCTCGAGGAGATTGGCAAGCTCCTGCGCCAAGAGGACCTAGTACGCAGAGAGCCGAGAGGGCTCGGCAGGGTAGAAGGATGGAGGAAGCCAGTCCAGATGAAGGAGGTAACCCTCCCGAACAACCTGGAGAACCCAGGTGTCTCAGGTGACAGACCCCCATCGGGGAGCAAAGTGGATCAGGAGTCCCCCCACCGGTAGCTGAGTCACCGGAGGGCAAGTCGCTATGCATCTGTCGTCAAAAACCCGGGGCCAACCTTTTTGGTGCCGGGGTCTGGCTCTTGAGGCCCTTTGGCTTACGCAGACCCTGGTGACCGCTCTTGCTCTGTCCAGCTTGAGGCGGAGGCGGCGTGAGTGGATAAGGTGGGTAGCTCCAATAGGGGAGACCCTTCCTCTGAAAGGAAAGCTTCTTGCCTTGCTGCTTCTTCCGCAGAAGAGAAGACGGGTGCGGATTACATACTCCGTCTCTATCTCTGCTGCTTTGTCCTCCATCGGTTTGCCAAACAGCTGTTTGCCCAACAGCTGTTTGCCCAGGCACAGTACATTAAGCAGCTTTTCCTAGACCCATTGTTGCCTGGCTCCAATACTTGCAGCCACTACCCGAGCAGAGGACTAGAAGCTGTTGTATGCAGCACGAAAGAGGTACTTCGAACAGTCCCCCATTGATTTCAAAAGGGACTGGAAACGACGGAGGTGATTGCCGTCAAGGCTCGCTTGGAAGCCCCCGAGTTCCTTTGTGAGGTCATGAAGGAATATACCGAAATATAGCTGGTAAGCCTGGATGCAGCAAGCCAGCATGGAGCCTTGGTAGGCCTTTCGCCCAAGGGCATCGAGGGCGCGAGACTCCCTACCCGGCGGTACCGAAGAGAGGGTTTTTGGACCCGTCTGCTTCCGCATGGCAGATTCCACTACCACTAAGGAATGGGGAAGCTGGACCTTCCAAAAGCCGGGTCCCCTCTGGACCCAGTACATGGTGTCCAGGCACTTACCAATGATAGACACAGGCATCTCCCACATGCGGAGGAGCAGCCAGGTCAGAATGGGTGGGACCGGAACCGTGAGAGATTCCCTTGGCGAGGCCTCATATTGCAAAATATCGAGTTCCTGTGCACAGGGCTCCTCCTCAGATTACGTAGAGAGCGCCAGGACTTGATCCCAAAGGCACCATTGTGCGGCCCTCATGTGAAGGCGAGCATCTGGGGTGACATGGACCGTGGAGGCCATGTGCCCGAGTAGGCGCAGCAGGAGCCGAGCTGATAACGAGGGACGGTGTTGCACGTCCAGAGCCAGCACCCTGAGATGGTCAGCTCAGTCCCTGGGGAGGAAGACCTTTGTCTAGTGTTGCCCCTATGAACTCTAGACACTGTCGGGAGGAGGTGGAGTAGTTTATTACAAACCCCAGATGCTGCAGGACCTGGATGGTGCATGTGGTTCACTGCTGCACCTCTGCAGCCGTGCCTCCTTTTATGAGCAAATTGCCCAAGTAGGGGAAGACAAAGCCCCTAGAGGTGGAGAAAGGCGGCCATAACTGCCATGAACTTGGTGATGACCCTTGGGGCAGAAGCCAAGTCAAAGGGTAATACCCTGTACTGGTAGATGCAGCCACCTACCATGAACCACAGGTACTGCCTATGGGTGGGATGAATAAGGATGTGGGTATAAGCATCCTTCAGATCCAAGGAGCATAGCCAGTCTCCCTGATGAAGGTAGGGCAGCAATGTTCCAAGAGAGAGCATCTTGAACTTCTCCCTCACCAGGAATTTGTTCAGATTTCGCAGGTCGAGGATGGGCCTTATACCCCCTGTTCTTTTGGTACAAGGAAGTATCAGGAGTAGAATCTCTTGCCCCTGAGATGGTGGGGAACTGGTTCTACCGCCTTGTCCTCGAAGTCCTGCGAGTTCCTTCAGTAGAAGGTCCCGGTAAAAGGAAGACCTGGGCGGCTCTCCTGGGAAAAAACAAGTAGGAGTCTGAGCCAGGTGGAGAAGGTAGCCCTCCTTGACCACCTGGAGTGCCCAGGAATTGGTGCTGCTGGCTGGCCACCTTTGGGCATAATGAGTGAGACGTCCTCCTGTGGGCTGGTGACCTTCTTGGGGTAGAGAGGCTATGCCCAAGAAGTCAAAAGCTCCCCCCTGGCTGGGCCGGAACTGGAGCCTGGGGCTTGGGAGCCTTCTGCTTACGAGGACCTTGCCCATATCCCTTGGCCTGCTGACCCTGCTAGAGAGCTGGGAAGGTCTGAAAAGGTGGATAGTTTCTGTAAACAGTCCCTTTCCTCGGGTAGAAGGGCTTTTTACCCGAGCCCTTCCATCAGGGAGGGGCAGCAGTCTTTTTAAAGAGCCTGGTCCTCATCATGAACTCGGTCTCCAGTTCGGCAGCCTTGTCGGTCATGGGTTTGCCAAAGAGGTTCTCCCTTTGGCATGGGACGTCGACCAATTTGTCCTGAACCCATTGCTCAAGGTTGGACGACTATAGTCAAGCCTGGCATTGAGCACCAATGCCCACCACTACTACTTGAGCCACCGACTCAAAGCCATCAAAGGCTGCCAGAGACATAAATTTGGAACACTCATGGACAGCCTTTGCCAGGTTCTTGAACTGCTGCAGGGGTTCCTCGGAAAGATCAGCTGATAACCCAGAGAGTTCCTTCACCAGGTCTCTCAGGTACATCCCCATGTACAGCTGGTAGGCCTAGATCTGGCCAATGAGTATCGAGCCCTGGTACCACTTTCTGCCAAGAGCATCCAAGGTGCATGCTTCCCTTCCGGGGGGGGGCATCGAAGAGTGCGTCTTCCGACTCTTCAGCCGACGCACCATTGAGTTGTCTGACAATTGTGCCTTCTGGAAGCCCAGGCTCCGGAGAACTCAGCACATTCAATTGAGCTGCTTGCTCACCACCAGCACCGATACCTGTATCTCCCACATAAGGAGCATTAGCCGTTACAGGATGGGTGGGATGGGCACCTTAAGCGATTCCCTCAGGGGGGCTCATATTGGAGGATTTCAAGTTCCTCCATCTGAGGGTCCTCCTCCAATTCCGTTGGGAATGCTATAGCCTTGGACATGTCCCTGACGAAGTCTAGGAAACACCATGTCCTCGGGCGGGTACAGACGCCAGGGCTCCAAAGGAGGGGAGTCAGAGGGGACGTCGCAGTGGCGACAGGTGTCCGGCAATTCCTCGTCCTCATCTCCCACTCAGAATAGTCAGTCAAGGACGCAAAAGAAGGATGGCCAGCGGGCTTCAGGTCTGAGCCCCACTCGCAGCCCTCGGAGATCCCGTGACTGGTGCCAAGCACACTAGTTAGGGAAGATCTCAGCCCTGTGGAGCAGAAACCAGATCGAAACCTCGGCCCAGAATCGACACGAGGCCAGAGGGTCTCAAGGATCGGCTCGGGCTCCAGGGACGTCTTCGATGACAATGGCCCAGTGGTCTGAACGGAGGAACCAGTGACACCGGACAACAGCGCCTGCTGCTGATCCATGAAGGCAGACAAGCTGTGCTCCAGGGCTGCCATTCTGGGCTCGAGTCCAAAAGGCTCCGCAGTCATCAGCACAGGTGAATTGGGCCAGACGTCAGTTCCCCCAAGGGGGAATCCTCGACAAGGATAGCGTCTGGCTACCGAGGCCGGTCCGAGAACGAGTCTTTTCGGGGGACATTCACCGCCCACTCCCTTTCCAATCCCTCGGACGAGTGTCAAGGACTGCGGAACCTGGCTTGGAGCTTACCCAGACTGTCGGAGCCATCCAGGGACACCGCCTTCAAGGTCTACTTGAGTTTCCTCAAGGGAGACCCCATTTCTGAAGGGCCACGGCGTCAATCGGGGTCCATAAGGCTACCCTGAGATTTCATGGCTTCAGAGGAAGCCTTGGCCTTCGGAGGTACCGGGGACACCGGGAAAAACTTATTGTGCTGCTGACGGCTTTTGATGGCTTTAGTGGACATCCTTTACAGAGGCTGCATGCCGTGGGGTCGTGGTCCGGCCCCAGGCAGTGAAGGCAGCAGTCGCGTGTGTCGGTCAGGGACATTATTTTGGCACACTGATCGCACTTTTTAAAGCCACTGGCAGCCATGGGGGAAAAAAGTACCCCAGCAAGGTCGAAGATCCGCAGTACTGCCAGTTGTAAAAAAAGCGCAAAGGTGCCAAAGGGAGAAAAAGAATGAAAACTCGAGACTCGATGCCGGGGCAGCAAGTTCAGATGGTGGGAAGACTATCAGTGCACTACTGAGGAGAGTATGAAACTCAGGTCGGGAAAATCAACTTTTTCCAGGGAAAGACCAGACGGACATCTGAAGGGCTCCGTGCAAAAAAAGGATTCCTAGCAAGATGGCACGTTTGGGTATGAAGGGCACCAAGTATGCATGGTGGTATCTCCCAAAGGCTTTCTTTGAAAGGACTGACTTCCTGCTTGTTCCCGGAGAAAAAGAAATTGCTGTAAAAGCTTGTTGCTATAATCATTGCAGGTCAAAATACACTATCAACAATTTCAGAAAAGGCCTGTCGCAAACAAAAATTTCTTATTGGCCTCAGTTGGGCTGGTGCATTTTTCCCTTTTTTGCTCAAGGGATTCCCATATGGTAGGACTTTTTTCCTTCTTGTCCATAGATAATGTGTAGTTACTCAACTGTAGCGGGTGTTCTCTGCACGGACAGCAGAAAAAGTCCTCACAACTCTCCCTCGTCCCCTTGGAGTTGAATTCTCCTCATCTCTTGATAAGACAAAGGATGAAATGGTGCCGCAGCAGCAGGGGAGAAGGCACGCGCATGCATGGTCGAGCTTCTAGAAGCATTCAGAATACCAAAATCTAATATAAATTTCAGGCTTATCTTGAACATGGATCTTCAAAGTCTCCTGTAATTCCCAGTTAGAAGAAATTTATACTTATGTCTGACATGGCACCATGTTTCATTATTATGGCTGCTTCAAGGGGTCATTTATAAAGGAAATCCAAATAATATCACTTGCAATAGCAGAAGCTGAGATTTAGGAGGTTATATTGAATATGTCATACGCTGAGCATAGAAAATGGATTCCACACTCATCTACTTCAGCCAGGATGGCAGCTAATCCAGACTGTGTCTACAGAGGCAGACTGGATGAGAAACCTTGTACCTTTTGGAAAATAGTATGCATATATTGAACCATGTAAAACTGATGAGCTGCAATTTGAGCAAATAAGCAAGAAATTATTCCAGAGTACAATGTTAAGTGGTCCAAGAATCTGCTATCTTTATCAGATGGTATATTAGAAAATTCTCTATAATTTATCGCCTTTTTCACTGCCAATTCGACTACCAGCGAAAAATGCAAAAAACCTTTATTGAATTCAGGTACTGGTTCAGCTTTTTACTTTTAAGTCCATCTTTTTTAAAATTTTGTATTTATCCAATTTACAAATTATATCTCCCCAAAAGAGAATAAAGAAAAAAAAACAATAAAGAAAATAACAAAATCCTCAAACATAATCCATATTAGCATTACATACAAGGAGCAAGAACAGGAAAACTAAAAAGAAAAAACAGAATTTAGATACTACACAGCCAGCTTAGGGGAAGCACAATTTAGCTAACAGAGGTTCCCTCTTGGCCCGCCAAGAATCTAAAGAGTTGTTTGGAGTCAAAAAAACAGGAAACGTTTACCATCAAGGAAAACAAAACACTTACAAGGAAATTTTAACAGAAAAGTGGTTCCTAGGGCAGGGATTCCGTTTTATTATTTTGACAGTATTATATACCACCTTATCCTTCAATCAAAGTGGTCACAACACAATTTGGGGATACATTTAACATGAGGGGATATGAGACACATACACTAATACTTACAGGGAACATGGGAAATGGAGGATTAAGTGGCATGCCCAAGACCACAGGAGCACCTGTGACATTAGAAACCCCAGTCCTTCTGGCCCAAGGTAGCTGTCCTCTAGTGGGATTTGAATCCCTGACCTTCCAACCTGAGGTACCTTGCCCCAACCACTAGGCCACTCCTCTACCCCAAGCAACCCAAGAAAACCTTGTGCCTCTTCTGGGCAGCCCTTGAAAAATCAAGAAATATTTGAATCTTGACACCCAAAAATAACTCCTACATATGACAAAAATATAACTTCAAAACATTATTACAATCTATCTCAAGAGCAAAACAATCATAGTTGTTCTTTCAGTAACATCATCTAGAGAATTTCCCAATAAATCAGTAAGGCCAAAGAATCCTGCTGACC
This sequence comes from Ichthyophis bannanicus, assembly GCA_033557465.1. Classification (NCBI taxonomy): domain Eukaryota; kingdom Metazoa; phylum Chordata; class Amphibia; order Gymnophiona; family Ichthyophiidae; genus Ichthyophis; species Ichthyophis bannanicus. The sequence goes on along the minus strand of CM066033.1, from coordinate 463,318,601 downwards.
CTGGGTTTGTTCCCTCTCAGTGGACATAGCAGAAGACCACTCAGTGGTAAAGTCCATCTTTTTAGACACAGGCTAAATCATTAATGAGGATTGTCACATATGTAAGCTGCTGTTCTTGCAAAAAAAACATGAACTGATAAATTTACAGTGACCTTTAGGGCCTTTATGAACCTTAAGCCAAACACATATCTGAACAAGGTGTTGCTTCTTGCTGTAAAGCATAGTTACTCACCTGTAACAGGTGATCTCCGGGAACAGCAGAAATTTAGTCCTCACATATGGGTATCGTCGGTACCGATGGAGCCTGCGCGAGAACGCTCCCCAGCGTCCAATTAGAAAGCTTTTGGGAGCATCCCACAGCGCCTGCGTGCTGCCTTCCCGCCTTTTCCAACTGCCTCTCTCCAGTTGAGTTTTAAAGCTGAGACAAAGAGAGAGAGGGGGAAAGGAAAGAGATAGATAGAGAGATACAACTCGTAGGGGAGGTGGGTGGGTTGTGAGGACTAAATTCCTGCTGTTCCCAGAGATCACCTGTTACAGGTGAGTAACTATGCTATCTCCAGGAACAAGCAGGAATGTAGTCATCACATATGGGGGACTCCCTAGCTTTAGGTGCCAGGAAGAGACCCCAGAAGTTGTGTGTCCCTGTGAAAGGGCTCCACTTCCCCCCATGGATCTCTGGCATCCTACCAGGGATGGCGGGTAGGAGTTGATTAGGTATGGAACAGGTGTTGGAGAACAGCCTGACCAAACAAGGCATCCCAGCAGGAGTCATTGTCCAAGCAGTAATGGGCTGTGAAGGTATGAACCGAGGCCCACGTGGCTGCTCGACAGATGTCGTCGATAGACACAGAGTGCAGATGAGCCATTGAGGCTGCCACGGCTCTCACATTGTGAGCTGTGATATGGCCCTCCAGAGAAAGGTTCTTACTCTGATAGGCGAAGGAAATACACTGAGCAATCCAGTTAGACAGTGTTCTCTTGGAGACTGGAAGTCCCAAATGAGAAGGATCAAAAGCAATAAAGAGTTGAGAGGACTTTCTATGTTGCTGTGTTCTTTGTAAGTAAAAAGCTAAAGCTCTTTTACAGTCCAAGGTATGAAGATTCCTCTCTGCATTTGATGCATGAGGCCTTGGAAAAAACACAGGTAGGTAGACCGCTTGGTTCAGATGAAAAGGTGAGACCACCTTTGGCATAAAGTGTGGATGAGTCCTAAGGACTACCTTGTCATGATGGAACCTTGTATAAGGTGGACCAGCTACTAGCGCTTGCAACTCACTAATGCGGTGTGCTGATGTGATTGCAATGAGAAAGATAACCTTCCAAGAAAGGAATTTCAAGGAGGTAGTAGCTAAAGGTTCGAAAGGTGGTTTCATGAGCTGCCCGAGAACCAGGTTTAAGTCCCATGCCACCGGTGGTGGCCTAATGGGAGGCTTAGTTAGAAGAAGACCTCTCATAAATCTTGCTATAAGAGGATGAGAGGAAATAGGCTGTCCATTTAGAGGCTTAAAGAAAGCTGCAATAGCGCTCAAATGGACTCTTACTGAATTAGTCTTAAGACCTGCATTGGATAAATGAAGGAGATACTCCAGCAATGATTCCAGAGGTATCGCAAGGGGGTTAAGACCCTTTTGCGAACATATGGTAAACCTCTTCCACTTGAAAGCATAAGAGTGTCTTGTGGAATGTTTCCTGGAAGCAAAAAGAATATCTTTTACTTGCTGAGGGAGATTAAGATCATGGAGATCTAGGCCTTCAGCAACCAAGCTCTGAGATGCAGAGACTGGGGATTGGGATGCCATAACATTCCATCCTCCTGAAATAGGAGATCTGAAGCAGACCCTAACTCGAGGGAGGGAGCTTGAGAGAGATGTAGAAGCAGAGGGTACCACACTTGCCGTGGCCAATGTGGAGCTATGAGAATCATATGGCCTCTGTCTCTATGAAGCTTGAACAGGGTTTTGGGAATTAGGGGAATGGGTGGAAAGGCATACAGGAAGTCTTGACCCCAGTAAAGGAGGAAAGCATCCCTGGTCTGAGTCCCCTGAGCCGGAATTCTGGAACAGAACCGGGGAAGTTTGGCATTCCACGGACTTGCAAAGAGGTCTATGTCCGGGGTTCCGCAAAGTTGAAATATCCTGACCACCTGGTCTGCATGCAGAGACCACTCGTGTGGAAGCAGAACTCGACTGAGTCTGTCTGCCCAAGAGTTTTGAATGCCTGGAAGATACACTGCCAAAAAATGAATCTGATGCTCTCTGGCGAGGGCCCATAGTCACAAAACTTCGTTGCAAAGCGACAGAGAACCTGTTTCCCCCTGCTTGTTCACATAGAACATGGCTACTTGATTGTCCGTATGAATGAGGACTGTCTTGTAGCTGAGCAGGGTGTGGAACACTCGCAGAGCAAGGAAGATTGCTCTGAGCTCCAAGAGATTGATATGTAGATGACTCTCCTGTGGAGACCAGGTGCCCTGGGTGGAGAGGTCTTGCAGATGAGCTCCCCAACCCATTGGAGAAGCATCTGTTGTGAGGAACGCTTTTGGGAGCATCCCTCAGCACATGCGTGCTGCCTTCCCACCTTTCCAACTGTCCCTCTTCAGTTAAGTTTGTAGCTGAGTGAAAGGATAGAGGGAGAGAAGAAAGAGACAGAGAGATAGAGAGACAATTCCTAGGGGAGGTGGGTGGGTTGTGAAGACTAAATTCCTGCTGTTCCCAGAGATCACCTGTTACAGGTGAGTAACTACGCTATCTCCAGGAACAAGCAGGAATGTAGTCTTCACATATGGGGACTCCCTAGCTGAAGATGCCTGGGAGATGGCCCCAGGAAGCTGCCCCCTATAGTGAGGTGGGCCATGCTTCCTCCCATGGATCTCTGGCATCCTACCAGGGTTGGTGGGTAGGAGTTGAATTAAGTCTGAAAGAGATGTTGAAGAACAGCCTAGCCAAAGAAGGCATCCGGACGGGAGGTTTTATCTAGGCAGTAGTGAGCTGTGAAGGTGTGCACCGAAGCCCAGGTGGCTGCTCGACAGATGTCATCAATAGACACAGAGTGAAGGTTAGCCATAGAAGCTACCATGGCTCTCACATTATGCGCTGTGACATGGCCTTGAAGAGGAAGACTCTTACTCTCATAAGTAAAGACTCATACTCTCATATGGCACCTGCTTCTCTAAACAAGCTTATCACTAAAGATTCAAATAAAACTGTACAAAGGAGTGGCAACTCAAATAAAATAAGGATTTCTAAAGATTTCACAAAGGCCAAAAAGATAACTAACAAAAAAGCTTTCTCCCACGTAGCTCCCATTCTCTGGAACTCCCTCCCTGAAGCAATAAGAACATTAACTGAACTTAAAGAGCTCCGCAAGAATTTAAAGACCCATCTGTTCAGCCTTCACTATGGACCAATCATAAACCAATTATCTCAGACAGAAAATGGATAACAGATGTTAGATGGATATAAGTTATATCGACCCAATACTAACAAGAACTCAATTTTTTCACATTGTCCCTTTATTGAGCTAAGCCCAAATGAATAGCTCATCCTTCGGTTCAATCTAACTATAACACTACTCACTCTACACTCTCACTAATACCTTCCTTCTTATTATCTTTCTCCATTCAGTTTCATCTGCCTTGTTTGTCTCACACTAACTCACGTTAGGAATTGCCTACGGGACCCATTTCCATTGTATATAGTTACCTATATGAACTTTACCTTTGTATATAGTTTCATAATGTTATTACTATAACCAAATGTTTAATGTAATTAACAGTCTATTGTATATAGTTCTCAGAAGTTCCATGTAAAAACAGCTCTGTTCACTGTTTCCTAAATTGCTCATTGTAAACAGCACCTAATCTTTGGAAGGTCGCGGTATATAAGCAACTGTTAAAATAAAATAAAAATAAATAAATAAGTAAAGGATATGCATTGTGCAATCCATCTAGATCAGGGGTCTCAAACTCAAATTGCTTTGAGGGCCGAATGAGGACTTGTAAAGTAACCCGGGGGCCGCATAAGACACGGGCCTCATTTGCATAAGGGGCCTCATTTGCATAAATATTTGCATAATGTTGCATAATGAGTGCATGGATAAAGAAAGACTAGAAAATTTCTATATTACTATAATCCAGTGCCAACCGCCAGGCACATTAGGAACTACTACTAACACTGCCCATTTGGAACCCATAGCAAACCCCCCGTATCATAACAGCACTACCAGGACTCACAAAGCACCAGACCCTACCTATCAAAAGGCAACACTGCAAATATTAAATCAATACATTTCAGAGAACAATACATGACCTACTGGGAAAAGAGAACAAGTAGCAATGTCAAATAGGAATTACACAGAATACCTCAGCACTGTAGAAATAAAACTATAAATAATTTCTTGTACCAAAGCACAGACATTAATGATGCACATTTCCCAGAGCTGACATATTCCAGTTAATAAATTCAAAATAAAGAGATATTTTTCTACCTTTTGTGCATTTTTTTTCAGTTGCAATTGCTCCAGCCACTTCTGGTTTCTTCGTGTCTTCTGCTATCTCCATCGTCTGCTGTCCATTTGTCCTTTCTTCTCTCTTCTAGTTTTTTTCCATTCTCTCTCTCTACATCTGCTTTAACATACTAATCTTTCTCCTTTTGCTCTTTCCTCATTCCTATTTCATCCACTCAAATTTTACCCCTCCATCCTCAATCCCCACTTACTCTCCCAATACCTGGCCAATTGTAGATTTGTCTTCTCTTCCAGACAAAATATTTTTCCCCTCTCCATTTCACTTTCCCAGCTCCATCCCATTCTAATCCTCCCCCAACATCAGCTCCCTTCTAGTTCCAGCCCCACCCAGCATCTGCTCCTTTCTAGTCCCTGCATCAGTCCATTTCCAGTCCTATCCTAGCCTCACCATCAGCCCATTTCCAATCCTAGCTCCCTCCCCTCACAGCCCATTTCCATTCCAAGCCCCCCTCCCCATCAGCCATTTGCAGTTCAAGCCCCCCTTCCACTCAGCCCATTTCCAGTCCTAGCAACCCCCCCAGCCCATTACCAGTCCTAGACCCCCCATAGCCCATAACCAGTCCTAACCTCCCCATAGCGCACTTCCAGTCTTACCCCCCCATCACCCCATTTTCAGTCTTACCCCCCCATAGCCCATTACCAGTCCTAGTCCCCCCCATAGCCCACTTGCAGTCGTATCCCCCATCACCCCATTTTCAGTCTTACCTCCCCTCATAGGCCATTACCAGTCCTAACCCCCCAATCAGCCCACCTCCAGTCCTAACCCCCATCACCCCATTTTCAGTCCTAGCCCCCACCATAGCCCATTACCAGTCATAACCCCCCCCTGCCAATAGCCCACTTCCAGTCCTAACCCCCATCTGCCCATTTCCAGTCCTAGCCCCCACCATAGCCGATTACCAGTCATAACCCCCCCCCTGCCAATAGCCCACTTCCAGTCCTAACCCCCATCTGCCCATTTTCAGTCCTAGCCCCCACCATAGCCCATTACCAGTCATAACCCCCCCCCTGCCAATAGCCCACTTCCAGTCCTAACCCCCATCTGCCCATTTCCAGTCCTAGCCCCCACCATAGCCCATTACTAGTTATAACCCCCCCCAGCCCATTACCAGTCATAACCCCCCCTGCCAATAGCCCACTTCCAGTCCTAACCCCCAGTTGCCCATTTCCAGTCCTAGCCCCCACCATAGCCCATTACCAGTTATAACCCCCCCCCCAGCCCATTACCAGTCATAAACCCCCCCCTCCCCCCTCTGCCAATAGCCCACTTCCAGTTCAGTCAGCCCCTCCATAGCTCATTACCGGCCAACAAAAAAACCCCCCCAAAACCCTGGCTTCTGCTGCTGCCGTTGCCGCCGTGGCAGCAGCAGAATCAATTGTCAAATTAAAAAAAAAAACTGACTTCTGCTGCTCAAGCAGCTGTCCTGCGGCCCCTTTCCCTCTGCCCGGAGATCCGACTCTGCTCTATCAGCGGCGTGCTTTTCAAGCCGCGACGAGAGTATTCCCCTCTCGCGCGGTTTTTCAAGCCGCGCGAGAGGGGAATACTCTCTTCGCGGCTTGAAAAGCAAGCCGCTGAGAGCAGAGTCGGATCTCCGGGCAGAGGGAAAGGGGCCGCAGGACAGCTGCTTGAGCAGCAGAAGTCAGTTTTTTTTTTAATTTGACAATTGATTCTGCTGCTGCCACGGCGGCAACGGCAGCAGCAGAAGCCAGGGTTTTGGGGGATTTTTGGTTTTCCGCCGTCGCGGGCCGCACAAAGTTGTCTCGCGGGCCGCATGTTTGAGACCCCTGATCTAGATAGAGTTCTTTTGGAGACTGGAAGTCCCAAATGACCAGAATCAAAAGCAACAAAAAGTTGAGAAGACTTTCTATGTTGCTGTGTTCTTTGTAGATAAAAAGCCAAGGCTCTTTTACAGTCCAAAGTATGAAGGTTTCTTTCTGCATTAGAGGCATGAGGCCTCGGAAAGAATATAGGAAGGTAAATTGATTGATTTAAATGAAAAGGCGAAACTACCTTTGGCATAAAGCGTAGTTACTCACCTGTAACAGGTGTTCTCCAGGAGCAGCAGGAATCAGTCCTCACTTATGGGTGACGTCGGCGCCGACGGAGCCCTCGCGGAGCAATTTTCCCCAGCTTTCAAAGAAAGCCTTTGGGAATTGCATCGCTCATGATCGGTAGTCTTCCAGCCCGAAGGTGCCATCTTAGCCAGTCAGATGACATAGCTAAAAAGACAGCATAAAAATTTGCAAAAAGAACATAAGCAGACGATTGCAACTCCAAGGGGAGGAGGGAGGGTAGTGTGGACTGATTCCTGCTGCTCCTGGAGAACACCTGTTACAGGTGAGTAACTACGCTTTCTCCAGGACCAAGCAGGAAGTCAGTCCTCACTTATGGGACTCCCAAGCTCAAGGCTACCGGAGACCCTAAGCACAAAAATGAGCTCCCTCTAGCTCAGCAGCACAGAAGGATAGAATCTTCGCTGAATTATCACCCACCGGTAGCCCACATCCGGGATGGAGGGTAGGAGTTGCTCAGACCTCAAGAGATTACGGAGGACTGCCTGTCCGAAAGCACTGTCCCTACGGGACTCCCTCTCGAGACAGTAATGGACCGCAAAAGTCTGGCTCGAAGACCAAGTAGCGGCCCGGCAGATGTCTGCCAGCGGAACAGAGCGGAGGTAAGCCACTGACGTGGCCTTTGCCCGAACGCAATGAGCCGTGACTCGACTTTCTAAGGCGAGTCCGGCTGCCCCATAAGCCCAAGAGATACAGTCCGCAACCCAGATGGACAGAGTACGCTTGGAGACCGGGAGCCCCAATTTATTGGGGTCAAAGGACACAAAAAGCTGCGCAGCTTTACGGTGCTCCCGCGTACGGTCAAGGTAGAAGTTCAACGCCCTTCTACAGTCCAGGGTATGGAGGACCGTCTCAGCTCGGCTGGAGTGTGGTCTGGGAAAGAAGGTTGGAAGTACCACCTCCTGATTCAAGTGAAAAGGGGAGACCACTTTAGGCAGAAACTTTGGGTGAGTCCGTAGGACTACCCTATTCTTGTAGAACCGAGTGTAGGGGGGATCAGACACGAGGGCCTGTAATTCACTTACGCGCCTAGCGGAAGTGAGGGCTATCAAGAACAGCGTTTTCCAAGACAGAAAACGGAGAGAGCAGGTAGCCATAGGTTCAAAAGGCGGACAGGTGATCCGCTGTAAAACCACATTCAGGTCCCAGTCAGGCGCTGGCGGGCGCAGAGGTGGTTTAAGTAGTAGGAGACCTCGGAGAAACCTCGCTACGAGAGGGTCGTTGGAGAGAGGTCTGCCGTCCACCGGCACATGATGTGCGGAAAGAGCACTGAGGTGAACTTTGACGGAGTTGGACTTAAGTCCCAGATTAGAGAGGTGTAGCAAGTACTGTAAGACCACCGACACCGGGCAGGAGAAGGGATCCTGAGACTGTTGGGTACACCAGACTGCAAAGCGACGCCATTTAAGGGCGTAGCATTTGCGGGTAGAAGGCCGTCGCGAAGCCAAGACGACCTCCTCCACCTCTGCCGGCAAGAGGAGAGGAGCAAGGACTACCCTCTCAGCAGCCAGGCCATGAGGTTGAGAGACCTGAGGTTGGGGTGCAGTAGGGACCCCTGATCCTGGGTGAGGAGATCCGGTTGCACCCCCAGAGGGATTGGATCCTCCACCGCCAGTTGCAGCAAGAGCGGAAACCACGGCTGCCTGGGCCAGCGAGGGGCCACCAGGATCATGAAAGCTTTGTCTCGGAGAACCTTGAAAAGGGTCCGAGAGACTAACGGGATGGGAGGGAAAGCGTACAGAAGGCTCCCCGACCATGAGATCAGAAAGGCGTCCGCCGCCACCCGAAGGGGGTGAGGCTGACGAGAGCAGAAGCGAGGAAGCTGCCGGTTGTGAGGACTGGCAAAGAGATCCACTGTGGGGAGGCCCCACCTGAGGAAGAGCTTCTGAACGATCAAGGGGTCCAGACGCCACTCGTGCGGCTGGAGGACCCTGCTGAGTTTGTCCGCCAGGCAATTTTCTTGGCCCGGGAGATAAACTGCCTTGAGGAGAATGCCGTGACTGACGGCCCAAGAGCAGAGCTTCTGTGCCTCCCGGCAGAGGAGGAAGGAGCCCGTGCCCCCCTGCTTGTTCACGTAGAACATGGCAACTTGATTGTCCGTCTGGACAAGGACGGACTGTTGGGAGGTCAGGTGGGAGAAGGCCTTGAGAGCTAGGCGGATCGCCCTGAGTTCCAGGAAGTTGATCTGCTGAGCAGACTCCCACTTGGTCCAGAGGCCCTGAGTACGTGCCTCTTGGCAATGGGCTCCCCAGCCCAGGAGGGATGCATCGGTGGTCAGCACCCGGGTCGGCTGAGGTGACTGGAAAGGCATTCCCAATACCAGGTTCGGCTGCCGGAGCCACCACCGGATAGACGAGACCAGCGGCTCGGAGACGCGCACCAGGTCTGCTAGGCCGCCCGTGGCCTGTCGCCACTGCTGGCGGAGACACCACTGAGCAGGCCGCATATTCAGGCGGGCATTGGGGGTCACATGGACGGTGGAAGCCATATGGCCGAGCAGTCTCAGGAAGCGCCTGGCGGAGACCAGGGGCTGGCTGCGAAAGCGGTCGGCTAGATCCATGAGCCGCTGAGCCCTGTCGAGCGGTAGGTACGCTCGCGCCTGAGGGGTGTGCAGCCTTGCGCCGATGAACTCGAGATCCTGTGAGGGGAGCAAAGTGGACTTTGCGAAGTTGATGACAAAGCCCAAGTGCTGCAGCAGAGTCACCGTGCGGCACGTGGCGGTGGTGACCTCCTGAGCGGATGCTGCTCTGATGAGCCAGTCGTCGAGGTACGGAAAAACATAGAGGCCGTGAAGCCGGAGATGGGCCGCCACGACCGCGAGACATTTTGTGAAGACTCGCGGTGCGGAGGACAGGCCGAAGGGCAGTACTCTGTACTGGTAATGATTTCCTGCCACCACAAACCTTAGGTATTGGCGGTGGCTTGGGTGGATGAGGATGTGCGTGTAAGCATCCTTTAGATCCAAGGAGCATAGCCAATCTCCCTGCTGGAGGTAGGGCAGAAGGATTCCAAGGGTAAGCATTTTGAACTTCTCCCGCACAAGGAACTTGTTGAGGTTGCGCAAGTCCAGGATGGGTCGGAGGCCTCCTGTTCTCTTTGGTATCAGAAAATACCTTGAATAGAAGCCCTGACCTCTCAGGTGGTGTGGCACCGGTTCCACCGCCTGATCCTGCAGAAGACCTGCTAACTCCTGAAGGAGCAACTCCCTGTGCAGAGGGGGGCGCGGAGGCTCTCCCGGAAAATAGGAGGGAGGGACCTGATGGAAGTGGAGAAGGTAGCCCTCTCGCACGACCTGAAGCACCCAGGCATCTGCGGTGATGCTGGACCACCTGTCGGCGAAGTGAACCAGCCGGCCTCCGGTGCTGGGGGGAACCAGCGGGGGGGGAGAGGCTATGCTGAGCGAGTCAAAAACCCCCACCCTGCTGAGCAGGGGCTGGTGGCGCAGGCTTGGGGGCTTGCTGCCTACGGGACCCGTTACCCCGTCCCTTGGCCTGCTGGCCCTGTTGGGGAGCTGCAGGGGCCTGATAATGGGGGTATTGTTTGTAGGCAGCCGCCTTCCTCGGGTAAAAGGTCTTTTTTCCCGAGCCCTTCTTTTTCTGGGAAGGGGCGGAGGTCTTCCTAGAAAGCCTGGTCCTGGTGAGAGTCTCAGTCTCAATTTGTGCAGCCTTTTCCGCCATGGGCTTGCCAAAGAGGTTTTCGCCTCGGCAGGGGACATCGACCAACTTGTCCTGTACCCAGGGCTCAAGGTCGGACGACTGAAGCCAAGCCTGTCGGCGGGCACCGATGCCGGCTGCGGCTACTCGAGCCGAGGCTTCAAAGCCATCATAGGCTGCTCGGGACATGAACTTTGAGCATTCCCGAATACCTGTGGACAAGGCTAGGAACCTCCGCAAGGGTTCCTCGGACAAACCAGCGGAGAAGCCGGCTAGCTCTTTAGCCAGATCCCTGAGATACATGCCCATGTAGAGCTGGTAAGTCTGGACACGACAGGCGAGCATAGAGCCCTGGAAGCACTTTTTGCCAAGGCCATCCAGGTTACGGGCCTCCCTTCCAGGAGGCACCGAGGAGTGCATCTTCTGGCTCTTAAGACGATGCATGGCCGATTCCACTACCATGGAATGGTGTGGCAACTGCGCCTTTTGAAAGCCAGGGCTCTTGCGGACTCGATAGATAGAATCGACCCGCTTGCTCAGGACCGGCGAGGAGGCCGGACTCTCCCACATGCGGAAGAGTAGTCGTTCCAGCATAGGAGGAACCGGCACAGTAAAGTGCTCCCTCGCGGGAGAGTCATACTGGAGGGCGTCGAGCTCTTCGGCTCGAGGCTCCTCCTCGGGGTCCGCAGGGAAGGCCAAAGCCTTGGCCATATCCCTAACGAAATCCGAGAACCGGGCATCCTCCGGGGGGGACTGCTTCCGAGGCTCGGACTCCGGAGAGTCCGATGGGACACACCGAGTCCGGAAAGAATCAGGTGACTCTTCCTCCTCAGACTCCCAGACCGACTCCGACGAGGACTCGGTGGGGTCGGCTCGGGCAGGGTGCGGCGCCAGCCGCCCCGACGCCGAGGGAGTCGGCATCGGCGACCTCGGTCCCGAACGGGAGGCCGAGGGCGACCTCGACCGAGGATCGACTCGAGTTCTCATCGACTCGAGGATCGGCTCGGTCTCCGGGGTCGACTTGGACGTCGACGTCCCGGCGGTCGGGGCAGCGACGCCAGCGAAGCCAGCGAGCAGTGCCCGCTGCTGGTCCATGAAGGCAGACAATCTGCTCTCCAAGGCCGTCAACCTGAGTCCGAGCTCAGGCGACCCAGCAGCCCCCGACTCGGGCCCCGACGGCGTCGGGCCCGACGTCGGCTGACGCGGAGGCGAGTCCAGAAGGACAACAGGACTTACCCGGGCAGGCATCTCCGACTCCAGGCGAGGTCGCTTCGGGAGGTGCTCCTTCTCCAAGGACCCGGGGCGGCTGTCGGGGCTATGCGACCTGGCCCTCGCGGAGCCAGGAGCGTCCACCGACGCCGCCCTCGCGGGTTTTTCCTTCCGTCGATGGTCCCCGGAGGGAGAACCCCGGTCGGAGGAGCTCCGTCGACGGTCCGAACTGGAGCCTTTCGACAGTGAGGCCTCCGACGAGGTCCGGGTACGGCTGGGGTCAGCGAAGATTCTTTCGCGCTGATGCCGCCGACTTCTCAACGCCTTCGAGGACAGTTTGCTGCAGGGCCCACAGATCAGTTCCTCGTGATCTGGGCCCAGGCAGCGGAGGCAAAGGTCGTGTGAGTCGGTGAGTGACATATTTCGGTCACACCGACCACACCGCTTAAAGCCACTGGCAGCCATCGGGGGAAAAAGGGCCCCTGCGAGGTCAAAGGACCGGGCTGCCAGGGAAAAAACGAAAACGAAAGCTGACTAAGTCAGAAAAAACCGAAAAACCGTTAGAGGACTCGAGACCGGCGTCGCGAGTCCGGGCGGGAAAACGACCGGCGTCGAACCGAAAGAAAAAAGGATAAATACAGAGGAAAATCAACTTTTCGCGGGGACAAGACGGGGACGTCTGTAGGGCTCCGCGGAAAAAAGAAGACTGGCTAAGATGGCACCTTCGGGCGGGAAGACTACCGCGCATGCGCGCTGCAATTCCCAAAGGCTTTCTTTGAAAGCTGGGGAAAATTGCTCCGCGAGGGCTCCGTCGGCGCCGACGTCACCCATAAGTGAGGACTGACTTCCTGCTTGGTCCTGGAGAAAATGTGGATGAGTTCTGAGAACAACCTTATCATGGTGAAACCTTGTATAAGGGGGATCAACCACTAAAGCTTGCAATTCACTAATGCGACGTGCGGAGGTGATTGCAATTAGGAAGACGACCTTCCAGGATAAAAACTTTAGGGTTGTAGTGGCTAAAGGTTCAAAGGGTGGTTTCATGTGCTGTCTGAGAACTAGATTTAAATCCCATGCCACCAGTGGTGGCCTGATGGGAGGCTTTGTTAATAGAAGACCTCTCATAAATCTTGCTATGAGTGGATGAGAGGAAATTGGCTGTCCATTTAGAGGCTTATAGGAAGCTGCAATTGCACTAAGATGGACTCTTACTGAATTTGTTTTTAGACCAGAATTTGATAAATGAAGTAGGTACTCTAGTACCAATTCCAAAGGTATCATAAGGGGGTTTAAGCCCTTTTGAGAACACCATATAGTACAACGTTTCCACTTAAAGGCATAAGAACATCTTGTGGAAGGTTTTCTAGAAACTTGAAGGATATCCTTTACTTGTTGGGAAAGGTTAAGATCCTGCAGGTCTAGGCTTTCAGCAACCAGGCCCTGAGATGCAGGAACTGGGGATTTGGGCACCATAGCATCCAGTTCTCTTGGGAGAGAAGGTCTGGAGCACACCCTAACTCCAGAAGTGCAGCTTGAGAGAGATGTAGAAGCAGGGGATACCACGTCTGTCGTGGCCACCTTGGCGCTATGAGGATAATACGACCTCTGTCTCTCTGAAGCTTGAGAAGTGTTTTGGGGATGAGGGGAATGGGTGGAAAGGCACAGAGGAAGTCCTGACCCCAGTGAAGGAGGAAGGCGTCCCTTGCCTGAGAATTGTGAGCCGGCATTCTGGAACAGAACCGGGGAAGTTTGGCATTCAGTGGACTTGCAAATAGGTCTATGACTGGGGTTCCCGAGATTTGAAATATCTTCGTCACCTGGTCTAGGTGGAGAGACCATTCATAAGGCAGCAGTACTCGGCTGAGTTTGTCTGCCCAAAGGTTTTGAATGCCTGGAAGATATACCACAAGAAGGTGAATTTGATGCTCTCTGGCGAGGGCCCATAGTCGTAAAGCTTCATTGCATAACGACAGAGAGTCTGTTCTGCCCTGCTTGTTTATGTAGAACATGGCTACTTGATTGTCCGTTTGGACTAGGACTGTCTTGTAGCTGAGCTGGGCATGAAATACTCGAAGAGCTAGATAGATTGCTCTGAGTTCTAGGAGGTTTATGTGAAGACAAGCCTCCTGTGGAGTCCAGGTACCCTGGGAGGAGAGATGGTGCAGGTGTCCTCCCCATCCCACCTGTGATGCATCTGTTGTTAGGGTGGCCTGGATTGGGGGTTGTTGGAAAGGAGACCCCACTAAAAGATTCTCCAGTGATTGCCACCATTGTAGGGACAAGATCAGTCATCGTGAGTTCGATATCTTGTCCAGCAGACGTCTTGTGGCCTGTGTCCACTGTATGGATAGGGTCCACGGGGCTGCTCGCATGTGGAGGCGAGCATAGGGAACTACATGAACTGTGGATGCCATATATCCCAGTAATTGCAGCAGTTCTCGAGCAGTTATGGAGGACTTTCCCGCTGCTTGAGAAGCTAGTTGCAGTATGCGAAGACAGCGGTGCTGTGGGAGGAAAGCCCTTGACTGTCTGGTATCTATACAAGCTCCTATGAACTCCAGGGTCTGAGAAGGAACAAGTTCGGATTTTGGGAAGTTTATGACCAATCCCAAGTACTGGAGGATTGACATTGTGCGATTCAGTGCAGAGCTGGCTTCTACAACCGTGGGGGCTCAAAGGAGCCAGTCGTCCAAGTAAGGGAAGACGAATATCCCTAGGGTTCGCAGGAATGCAGCTACTACTGCCATACATTTCGTGAATACTCTTGGTGCCGAAGCCAGACCAAAAGGAAGAACCCTGTATTGGAGGAGTTTTCCCTTGAAAAGGAATCGTAAGAATTTCTTGTGATCTGGATGGATCAGAATATGAGTATATGCATCCTTTAGATCTAGACAGCAAAGCCAATCCTGACTTTGAAGATATGGCAGAAGAGTTCCCAGAGAAATCATTTTGAACTTTTCTCGGAACAGATATTTGTTCAATTCTCAGAGGTCTAGAATGGGTCTGTGTCCTCCTGTTTTCTTTGAAATAAGAAAATAGGGGGAGTAGAACCCTGTGCCCTGTTGGGGAATGGTTACTTCCTGAGCAAGGAGTGTTGAGACCTCTTGATCCAGTAGATTGTCTGGAGAGGTTTGGGAATTAAACTGTCTTACTATTGTAGGAGGGGGTATGCTGTGAAAATGAAGCTTGTACCCCTCCCCTGCAATGGACAGAGTCCAATTTTCTGCTGTTATTTGGTGCATTCTGTTGACAAAATGACATAACCTGCCTGGAATGTTTAGGGGTTCTGGACCCTTCAGAGGCAGGAAAGCTAAGCTCTCTAGGAAGGAGTCAAAGCCCTTGAGAGGGTTGAGCCTGTGGAGCTGGTTGAGTTCTCGGGCCTTTTGGCTTCTTTTGATGTCTGGATTGTTGCTGTTGTCCCTTTTCGACAACTTGACCCTGAGCTTGCCCTTGCTGGGTACAGGATGGATAAAACGTCCTCTTTTTGCTGAAAAAGGGTTTTTTTTATAGCGTTTTTTTGGCTGGAGTGGCTGTAGATTTTGACAATCTGTCTAAAGTGTGATTATCAGTATCTATCTCATTAGCCTTCTCCTGCCAATTCTTGCCAAAGAGGTTTTCTCCTGTGCAAGAGTAGTTACTCACCTGTAACAGGTGTTCTCCAGGAGCAGCAGGAATCAGTCCTCACATATGGGTGACATCGACGCCGATGGAGCCCCCGTGCGGAGCATTTCCCCAACTTTCTAAGAAAGCCTTTGGGAATACTGCACGCATGCGCGGTCCCCTTCCCGCCTAAAGGTGCCATCTTGCTCAGTCTGATGACATAGCTAAAAGACAGCACAAAAAAAGTAAAAACGAACTATGTACAACTGCAATTCCCAGGGGAGGAGGGAGGGTTGTGAGGACTGATTCCTGCTGCTCCTGGAGAACACCTGTTACAGGTGAGTAACTACTCTTTCTCCAGGACCAAGCAGGAAGTCAGTCCTCACATATGGGACTCCCCAGCTTCAGGCTATCGGGGACCCAGAGCTGAAAAATGAGCTCCCTCTAGCCGCAGCATCAAAGAAAAGGATTTCACTGAAAACATACCCCCACTGGTAGCCCAACCAGAGGGCTGGAGGGTAGGAGCTGCCTAAACCTCGAAGAGATTCCGGAGCACTGCCTGACCGAAAGCACTGTCCCTGCATGACTCCCTCTCCAGGCAGTAATGGGCCGCAAAAGTCTGGCTTGAGGACCAAGTTTCAGCCCTGCAGATGTCTGCCAATGGTACAGAGCGGAGATGAGCTACTGAGGCAGCCATTGCCCTGACACGGTGGGCCATGACGCGACCCTGCAAGGGAAGGTCAGCTGCCCTGTAAGCCCAGGTGATACAGTCAGCCACCCAGATGGACAAGTTATGCTTGGAGACAGGTAACCCCAAGTTATTAGGGTCAAAAGATACGAAGAGCTGAGTAGCCCTCCTATGCCACTGCGTACGCTCAATGTAGAAGGATAAGGCCCTTCTACAGTCCAGGGTATGCAGAACTGTCTCAGCCCGGCTGGCATGGGGCCTAGGGAAGAACGTTGGAAGAACCACCTCCTGGTTGAGATGGAAAGAGGAGACAACCTTTGGGAGGAACTTAGGATGAGTCCTAAGGACTACCCTGTTCCTAAAGAAGCGAGTGTATGGCCTGTCACAGACCAGGGCATGAAGCTCACTCACTCGCCTGGCTGAGGTCAGGGCCACTAGGAATAGCGTCTTCCAAGAAAGGAAGCGGAGGGGACATGTAGCCATCGGCTCAAAAGGTGGGCGAGTCAGTTGCTGCAAGACCACATTCAACTCCCACTCAGGGGCCGGTGGACGGAGAGGCGGCTTGAGCAAGAGCAAGCCTCTGAGAAACCTGGACACCAAGGGGTGAATCGACAAAGAGTGTCCTTCCACCAGTGAGTGGTGAGCTGCCATAGCAGAGAGGTGGACCCAAATAGAATTGGACTTAAGGCCCTGATTGGACAAGTGCAGCAGGTACTGAAGCACTACTGGCACCGTGCAGGAGAAAGGATCTTCCTCGCATTGCTGACACCATAAGGAGTACCTTCTCACCAAGGAGTACCATAGGTTTTCCTGGTTTATGACAAAGCCTAGGTGTTGAAGGAGGGAAACAGTTTGGAGGGTGGCTTGCCTGGCCTCCTGGTAAGTCTGACCCCTGATGAGCCAGCCGTCCAGGTAGTGGAAGACAAAAACACCTTGATTCCTCAAGTAGGCCGCCACCACTGCCAGGCACTTTGTAAAGACCCTGGGGCGGAGGTTAGGCCAAAGGGCAGTACTCTGTACTGGTTTCCTCCCACAATGAACCTGAGGTACTTTCTGTGGTCTGGATGAATAAGGATCTGAGTGTAGGCATCCTTTAGATCTAAGGAGCACAGCCCATCTCCCTGCTGGAGGTAGGGCAGAAGTGTTCCAAGAGTAAGCATCTTGAACTTTTCTTTCTCCAAGAACTGGTTGAGATTCCTGAGATCGAGAATAGGCCTGAGGCCACCGGTTCTCTTTGGTATGAGGAAGTACCTGGAGTAGAAACCGTGACCCTGTAGGCGGAGAGGTACAGGCTCCACCGCCTGGTCTAGAAGCAGACCTTGAAGTTCTTGAAGGAGGAGGTCTGTGTGCAGAGGTCTTGGAGGCTCTCCTGGGAAGTAGGGAGGGGGCAACTGCTGGAAATGGAGCATATAGCCCTTGTGGACTATGCTCAATACCTAAGCATCTCCTGTAATGGGTGGCCACCCGTGGGCAAAGAGGGCTAGACGACCTCCTGTGCAGGGATGGGGCAGCAGAGGTGGAAAGGCTTTGCTGTGGGAGTCAAAAAACCCCTCCCTGCTGAGTGGGAGCAGGAGCCGGAGGCTTGGGGGTCTTCTGCCTACGGGGCCCATGTCCCTGCCCCTTGGCCTGTTGACCCTGCTGGGGAGCTGGGGAGGCCTGGTACTGAGAGAAAGGTTTGTAGGCAGTTGCCTTCCTCGGGTGAAAGGACTTCTTACCCGAGCCCTTCATTTTATGAGAAAGGGCAGACGTTTTCCTGGACAGCCTTGTCCTAGTCAGGTGCTCGGTTTCGAGCTCAGCAGCCTTTTCGGCCATGGGCTTGCCAAAAAGGTTTTCACCTCGGCAAGGGACATCGACCAACTCGTCCTGCACCCAGGGCTCGAGGTCCGATGACTGCAGTCATTCCTGGCGTCGGGCCCCGATGCCTGCTGCCGCTACACGGGCCAAAGCCTCGAAGCCATCGTAGGCCGCTTGGGACATGAACTTCGAGCATTCCCGGATTCCCGAGGACAAGGTCTTGAACCTCTGCAAAGGTTCCCTGGAGAGGCCAGCAGAGAACCCAGCAATTTCCTTCGCCAGCTCTCGTAAGTACATGCCCATGTACAGCTGGTAGGACTGGACACGGCAAGCAAGCATCGAGCCCTGGAAGCACTTTCTGCCGAGCGCATCCAGGTTCCGGGCCTCCCTACCGGGAGGCACCGCAGAGTGCATCTTCTGGCTCTTCAGACAATGCATGGCCGATTCCACCACCATGGAATGGTGCGGCAGCTGCGCCTTCTGGAATCCAGGGCTCTTACGGAGTCAATAGATGGAATCGACCCATTTGCTCAAAACCGGCGCCGAGGCCAGTGCCTCCCACATCCGGAAGAGGAGCTGTTCCAGCATCGGAGGAACCGGCACGGTAAAGGCCTCCTTTGGAGGAGAGTCATACTGGAGGGCCTCGAGCTCTTCGGTTCGTGGCTCCTCCTCGGGGTCTGCGGGAATCGCCAAAGCCTTGGCCATATCCTGGACGAACTCTGAGAACCAGGTGTCCTCCAGGGGGAACCTACTCCGGGGCTCGGACTGCGGTGAGTCCGAAGGGACGCACCAAGTCCGAAAGGTGTCGGGGGACTCCTCGTCCTCCGTCTCCTACGCAGACTCATCCGAAGAGGAGTTGGGGGGCTCGGACCATGCGGGCCTCGTTGGCACTCGCCCCGACGCCGAAGGCACCGGCATCAATGCCCTCGGTCCCGAGCAGGAGGTCGAGGGTGACCGTGACTGAGGACGACTTTGAGTCTTTATGGTCTCGAGTATCGGCTCGTTCTCCGGGGTTGACTTAGATGTCGATGTCCCGGTGGTCGGGGCAGATGCACCAGCGAGGCTGGCCATCAGTACCTGCTGCTGATCCATGAAGGCAGACAATCTGCACTCCAAGGCTGTCGGCCTGAGTCCAAGCTCAGGAGACTCAGCAGCCACCAACTCGGGCCCCGGCAGTGCCGGGCCCGACGTCGGCTCCCTAGGAGGAGAGTCCTTGAGGACAACAGGACTTACGTGTCCGGCGGACTCCAGCTCCATGCGAGGCATCTTGGACGGCTTCTCCTGCTTCAAGGGCCCGGGGTGGTGGTCGGGGGTCTGAGACCTGGCCCCCGAGGAACCAGGGACCTCCTCCGACGCCGCCCTCACGAGCCTTTTCTTCCTCTTACGCTCCCGATCGGGGGACCCCCGGCGATGCTCAGGGTCAGACTCCCGAGATATCGAGGCCTCAGACGAGGTCCGGGTCCGGGCCCTGCCGGAGGCAGAGTCAGAAAAAATCCGTTCTTTCTGATGCTGGCGGCTTCGAAGTGCCTTGATGGACATTTTGCCACACGGGACACAGACCTTAGGATCATGATCCGGTCCCAGGCATCGAAGGCAGCAGTCGTGTGTGTCGGTGAGAGACATCAGTTTCTTACACCGATCACACTTTTTGAAAACACTGGAAGCCATCGGGGAAAAAAGAACCCCTGCGAGGTCAAAGGACCGGCCTTCCAGGGAAAAGAAAAAAAAGAGCACGAACGCCAGCCACGAAGGGCAAAAACCGAAAAATAGAAGACGGGCTCGATACCGGTGTACCGAATCCGGCAGGAAGGGGAACCGGCGTTGAACCGGAGAAGAAGAACAAAGAAATCGCAAGAAAAAAGTCAACTTTCCCGGGTGACACGGACAGACGTCCGTTGGGCTCCACGGAAAAAGAAAGACTGAGCAAGATGGCACCTTTAGGCGGGAAGGGGACCGCGCATGCGTGCAGTATTCCCAAAGGCTTTCTTAGAAAGCTGGGGAAATGCTCCACACGGGGGCTCCATCAGCGTCGATGTCACCCATATGTGAGGACTGACTTCCTGCTTGGTCCTGGAGAAAGGGATGTTTCCTAATTTGTCCTGTACCCAAATCTTCAAGTCTGATGCCTGAAGCCAGGCAATCCGACGTGCAGCAATGGCAATAGCAGAGGTTCTGCTGATGCATTCAAAGCAGTCAAAGGCTGCACGATTTACAAACTTGGAAATGTCTTGAGCATGCTTGACAAGAGTAAGGAAGTCTTGTCATTTGTCATCAGGGAGAAAGGGGCTCATAAGCTCCAAGTCTCCTGTGACTTATTTGAGGAACATTCCCATATATAAAATATATGAGCTGATCCTAGCTGAAAGAATGGAAGCCTGAAATGTTTGACGCCCAAAGGCGTCAAGAGTCCTGCATTCATGACCTGGAGGATGGGATGCATGTCTTTTTGCACTTTTCATCCTACGCATGGCTGATTCCACTACCATTGAATGGTGTGGCTGCTGAGTCTTTTGAAAACCAGGACATGGTGGAACTCAATACATGGTATCGAGTCTCCTAGAATGAGATGTCGTCAGAGGTGTTTCCCACATTCTGAGCATGAAATCATGAAGAGTTTCATGAATGGGCAGGTTAGCTGCCTCTTTGGGAGCCTTAGGGTATTGGAGTATTTCAATACCTTTGCTCTAGGTTCTTTTTCAGGAGCTACCATGATTGATAGGTCTCGGGCCACATCATGAATAAAATCCTGAAAAGACATGTCCTCAGGAGGAGACATTCTGCGTTGAGGAGAAGAGGAGTCTTTCAGAAGAAGTACTCTGGTACCGACAGAGTTATCCGAGTCATCGGAATCGGAAGATTCGAAGCATCTCTGATCCCGATGTTCATGCAAAGCACGGTATCGATATCGATCGAAGTCGGCACCGAGTTGGTCGGTACCGATCTGTCGATGCCCGAAAAAGTCGGCATGGGCAGAATTCCCACCAGGGCCGGTACCGTCGGTGCTGGTACCGGTATCAGTACTGGCATCGGTGTTGGTACCGGTGCCCGTTGAACAGTCGGTAGCGGTGTCAACGGTACTGCAGCTGTAAGGACAGCTGCAAGACTGCGTTCGATAGCAAGGAATCTCTGGTCTATCGCTGCTGTCGATGCTTGGTTGTCGGTACAGGTAGAAGCAGCCGGAACCCCTGAGCATGGCACCAGTAGTTCTGCCGAGGTGGAGGCCTCGAGAACATCCTGGAGCCCCGTTAGTGCTTTGGAGGCCGAAGCCTCCCGCTGGGGCTATTTTGCTGGTATAGTTTCCTTGAGGGCAATGCCAATGGCCTCTCGATGCTTTGCAGGAGAGCTACCCTTTGAGGACCGGCTCTTATGTTTAGTTACCTGAGATCCATGGGAGGAAGACGAGGCTCTTGAAGACGTTGATGCAATGGACCTCGCATCTGAAGAAAAGAGGGTACCGAGCTTTGCATCCCGGTTCTGTCTTCCTCTTTTAGTCATCCCCATACAAGAGGAACACTCCGATGGAGAATGGTCAGGGCCTAAACATTTGAAACACAAGTCATGGGTGTCGGTGACGGAAATGGTACCGCCACACTTAGTACATTTTTTCAAACCACTAGCTGGCTTTTCCATTTTTCAGGAAAATGGGGCCTAATGCCCAAAATGGCGCCTAGCACCAAAAGGTAAACGTTTCTGAAGAGAAACACTTCAGAAGTATAGATATATATATATTTTTATTTATTTCTTTTTTTTAAAGAAAAGAGAACCGGCGGTACCGGTAGGCGTCGAGCGAAGGCAGGCGCAACCACAAGAAAAACAAGTTTAAAGAAGAAATTTTCTGCGGTGACAGGGTATGTGACCTGTCGGCTCCGCGGAAAAAGAAGAACTGAAGAGGGACAGTTGGAAAGGCGGGAAGGCAGCGCACATGTGCTGAGATATGCTCCCAAAAGCGTTCCTATTGGACGCTGGGGAGCGTTCCCGCGCAGGCTCTGTCGGTAGCGACGATACCCATATGTGAAGACTACATTCCTGCTTGTTCCTGGAGATATTCCTAAATCACTATGCTACAGTGCAGCTCTGTGAACTGTTTCTCCTATACAAATGTATTTGGTGGTCCATTTCTTTTCCGACACCCCACCACATCAAGAAATGGGATGCAATAGAAATGATAGAAGGCAGTCAGGGCAACCAGACGCCATGGCACCGCGGCTCCATTATAAAGCCATGATCCTGGCCGCCGGCTTAACAAAGACTTTCCCCGCAGCCCGACCCCCGATCCGGCCTCCTAAGGTCAGGGTCGGGCTGCAGGGAATGTCCTCGGGCCCCCCCTGCCCCATCCGCCCCCTGGGCCCGCCGAAAAAAAACATCCAAGGAAGGAGGTCACGTGATGCGGCCAGGGTAGTGGTCGCATCCTGTGTGCGCTCCGGTACCCTTAGCCCAAAGCCGGCGAAATAGCACCATGCGAACCCGCAGAAGCGTGTGGAAAGGCTGCCCAAGGCAAGTTGGAGTGCCTGCAGAGCTCAGCAGTGAGGTCTCGGTCGGCGGGAGGCATGGCGACAGCAGTTAAAACGGGCCGTAGAGACCGAGAACGCGTGGCTGGCAGTAGTAAGATGGCGGAGTCGGCCGCGGCGCCGAGCTCGCCTAGATCCCCCGCATTCCTCGATGAGATGTCGGCGGCAGTGGCGGCAGCCTTGTCTCCTCAATTTGATGCCTTGCATGAGAAGATGGATGGCTTGCAATCCTCGGTGGACACCTTGGGGAGCCGGCTTCGAGAGGCTGAGGATCGTCTGGGTCAGGCGGAAGAAAAGACGGAGGCCCTGGCAGACGAGCTGGCCGGCTTAAAAGCTCAGGTGTGCCTGCAAGAGGCGAAAATTGACGATCTAGAGAACCGGTCTCGACGAAACAACTTACGGTTCCTAGGGGTCCCTGAGTCCATCCCAGACAAGGAGCTGCGGAGCTATTTGGAGGCCCTGGTCATGCACGTGTTGGAGGGCTCTGAACTTAGGGATAACCTGAGGATCGAGAGGGTCCACCGGGTGGGCAACAAACAAATGCGAGACAGACGCCCCAGAATTGTGCTTGCTAAGTTTTTGTACTTCCCTCAAAAGGAGATGATTCTGCAAGCGACCCGGCAGAGGGGAGATATTACCTACAATAACAACAAAATCTGTATAGCGCAGGACTATTCTGTAGTGCTAAGCCAGAAACGCAGAGAGTATGCTCCTTTGTGCGAAAAGCTTATTGGCGCGGGGATTCGTTTTTCCGTGTAATACCCGGCCAAGCTGCATGTCATGCACGAAGGAGCACACCGGGCCTTTGCAACAGCGGCGGAGGTTGAGACTTATGTGAACCAGATTGCTACTCCGGCACACCCTGCATTGGCGTCCCCCCACTGAGACTGTTAACAGCGCTGGCTGTAGTTTTGTCATGGCTGACCCCTCCCGTGGGAGGGCGAGTTTGGGAGAGTGCGTCGTCGTCGGGGCTCTTGAGAGAAGCAGGCCCTGCAACCAGATTGACTCACACTTCAAGGGCCCCACCGTTAACAACGAGCCTGCCCTGCTGGGCTTCTCCCCAGGGTAGCTTGGAACACTGTCCTTCTATTTGGTACTGCATATCACCGGTTTTCCCTGTGCTAACTAACTGATGTTGTTTCTGTTTTTAAGTATGTTCTGATTAGTGACCTGCTTTTGTTGTGTGGGGTTTTTTTTTTTTTTTTTGTGTGTGCATTGTGCTATGTTACTTGGGCACCGGATGTTCCTTGAGCCACCGAGCTTATCTGTCCTCCCTCCTGATTTAGTTCTTGGGTCGGGAGGGACTACGGCTCACATTATTTCATCATTAGATAAGCCTGTATCAGGTGTCCCTGTCCAGTTCTATGTAAACTGGCGGACCGTCAGAGCTTGCACAGCTTTGCGCGTAAGTGGAGTTGGACTGGGACTTTTCGAGCAGTTAGTGTAGGACTCAGGCAGTCCGGGCGACCAAATATCACATCGCCATCAGCTGTGGATGGGTGGGGGGAGCTTCCTGTAATTCACCTGCTCGTAGGGACTGTTAGCTGAGTAATTGGAGTGACACCCTTACCACAACTTTTTTAGCTGAAGGTCCGGTCTATCCATGCTGTTTTACTGTGCTATTAGCTTTGCATGCAGGGCGTTGATCGCCTACGCCATCCTTTTGCGCCGTGGGGTGGCTCCTGGGGGGCTGTCCTTACGTACTATTGGAGTACCACGTGCCATTAGTGCAAGGGACCTTTATCCTGCCCCCCAGCCCTAGTGGCAGTGCATGAGAGCTGCACTACAAGATGCTGATAGGGGCATAGGTAGAAGTGTGTGTAGCCACTGCCCTACGTAGGACTTCTTTGCCCCATGTGGAGGACTCCGGTGCCTGATCTTTGCTCCTTGCCAGTTTTTTTTTTTCCCCTTTTCTTACTGCCTCGATACCGTGGAATATCTGTGGGTCTGGTGTGGCGTGGTACGGGGCTCTTCCTGTCCCCGCCCCCAGTAGAACCCTGAGGGGAAGTGTGGTTAGTGCTCAGTTGCTGGATGAGGTACCACTTGGGGTTGTTTTGGTGATTGTTCTGTGCTCCTTTATTGCCGGGGGGGGGGGGGACCTAGTCTGGGGGTGGAGAGGGCATTGGGCTCTGGGGGGCTGGGGATGAACTGGGGCTTCAGGGCCCCTGGGGCTATACTTGTCGGGCAGGGAATCGGGCCTCATTTTTGGGTTATGGAGGGGGTGGTTGGAGTTGATAGCGGGATTATTTGTTCCTTTGGGGTGTAGAGGGTCCGGCCGCACTCAGAGGGGCCTTAGTTGGGCTTTCTCTGGAGGGGTTAGGTGGAGAAAGTCTCTAGGTTAGTGGAGTAGAATTGGGGGAGGATGGGGTCGGGAAATGTGGATAGGGGAGGGGGGGGAGGGGGGAGGGAGGGGTTGTGGGTAGAATGGGACCATTGTACTGGCGGGGGAATGGAGATGGGGAACCTAATAGCGTTTTGGGGTGGACCCCAGGCTGGGGGGGTGCACCCGACCATTCTTTTGATATCGGATTATATATGGTGATTTTTTGCACCCTAGACTGAAGGTTATCTCTTGGAATGTGTGTGGGATAGGCAACCCTGTTAAAAGATATAAGGTTTTGCAGTCCTTGGCGAGATTGAACTGTGACATTGCCATGCTGCAGGAAACCCACCAGACCGCTGAAGAGCATGCTAAACTGCAGAGATGCTGGGTGGGGAGAGTCTGGGGTGCCCCGGCGAGGGGGAAGAAAGGTGGAGTGGTCATTTTGATACACAAAAGGATACGTTTTGACCTGGTGACGGAATGTGTAGACCCGGAGGGTAGATATATTCTGTTGTACGGCAATCTAGAAGGGCGTCCTGTGGTGCTGGGTAATTTGTATGGCCCGAATGTTCTGGACAGATCAGTTTATGCCCACCTGGCCACCAGTGTTGAGCAACTGCCTGATGCTCCTTTGTTTTTGGCGGGGGACCTTAATGGGGTATTGGACATTGATCTGGACACCTCTGGGGATAGGAGGGATAGGTGGCGGGTCCCGACTACTAAGGCATTTCAGGATTTGCGACTCCGTCTGGGGCTGGTGGATCCTTGGCGGTTGCGTCACCCCATGGAGTGGGATTTTACTCATCAATCTAGAGCCCACGGTTCAAGTGCGAGAATAGATTATGTGTTGGTCTCAGAGCGGCTTTTCGTGCAGGTTGGGGACGCGCAGATTGGCGCGACTGAGGTGTCCGATCATGCGCCGGTTTGGGTGGCCTTTCAATGGGGGGACCTCGGTGGCTCGCAGAAAATCTGGCAGTTTCCTTTGGGACTTTACACGGATATTGAATTTCGTAACTATCTCGGACAACGCTGGGGGGAGTTTATGACTGTCCATGAACAACACAGGAACGAGCCAGAGTTGCTTTGGGAAACGGCAAAGGTGGTCCTACGTGGCGATATTATTGCTTATGTGGCACGGAAGCGCAAACTACTGGCGGCTCGCATTGTTCAATTGGAGAAGCAAGTAGTAAAGGCTCGGCGGCGATGTGCAGGGGCTCCTACTGGGGTCAACAAGCGAACGCTCAGGGAGGCGCAGTCATCCCTCAATGAGCTGCTTCACCAACGAGCTAAGAAGTTTTTGCTGTACTATAAGTTCCAGCTTCATCGCTTTGGCGACAAGCCGGGAAAGCTCTTGGCGCGCTGCCTTCGGGGTAGTCGAGGTGCCCGGTCCATCGTGGCGTTGCATGATGATCAGGGTCATTTACATAAGGAGAAACAGGCGATCACCTAAGTGTTTCGCTCCTTCTTTCAGAAGCTCTACCGGGGGACAGAGGGGTCTCGGACACGAATGGAGGCATATCTTCGGGGAGTGCGGTTGCCTCAGCTGACAGCGGAACAACGGGAGGCCTTGGATGCACCGATCAAAGGGGAGGAAATACGTAATGTTATCTCGGGGGCCAGCTGTTATAAATCGCCGGGCCCGGACGGGTATGGGGCTGAGTTTTATAAGTTGTTAATGGACCCGGTGACCCCCGCTTTGCAAGCGTTGTATCATTGGCGGGTGGAGCAGGGGAAATTCTGTTGGGGATCAAACCATGCGTTTATCACTTTAATACCCAAGCCGGGCAAGGACCCTACGCAAGCGGCTTCGTATCGACCCATCTCCCTATTGAACTTTGATTTGAAAGTGATGGCCAAGGTGATGGCCGATCGGCTTACCGCCGTTTTGGGGGATTTGTTACATGACTCGCAGGTCGGCTTTGTTAGGGGACGGTATGCTGTCCGAAACTTGCGGAAAATTCTGGCGTCAATGGAATGGGTTCATGAGCGGGACTGGCAATCCCTGCTGATCAGTTTCGATGCGGAAAAGGCATTCGACCAGGTTAACTGGGGCTATATGAAATTTCTTTTGCCTCAATATGGGTTGGGTGATTCCTTTTGTCGGATGGTTGAGTTGCTTTATGCCAACCCCACGGCTAGCATTTTGTGTAATGGGGTACTTTCTGATAGTTTTAACCTTGAGAGAGGTACGCGCCAGGGCTGTCCGCTCTCCCCATTGCTTTTCGTGCTGACCTTAGACCCTTTGCTGAGGAGGATAGCGGAGTCTTTGGACATACGGGGAATTCGTCTTGGGTCGCAAGTCTTTAAAGTGGCCGCGTTTGCGGATGACATTCTAGTCCATCTGCTGTCCCCGCAGCAGTCATTGCCTTGTTTGCTGGAAGAATTTTCTCTGTATGGAGCCTTTGCGGGCTTACGCATTAACAGGGATAAATCAGAGGCCTTAGACGTTGGGGGTCGGCTTCAGGGGGCTTGGAGAGGGAGTTTTCCCTTGCGGTGGTCAGGGGACTCTTTTATATACTTGGGTATCAAGTTAACTAGAGATATGGCTGCGCTGTATAGGAGAAATTTCAAGCGAATCCTATTCAAGGTACGGTCGCAATTGTAGGCTTGGGCTCCTCTTCCGTTATCCTTATTGGGCAGGGCTGCCGCGTTGGGAATGGTGATTTTGCCCTGGGTGCTCTACTGGCTGCAAACCTTGCCGGTGTGGCTGCTTCGCCGTGATTTGTTATGTATTGATCGTGAAATTCGCAGGTTCCTTTGGAGGGGAGCTCGAGCTCGCATCCCAATGCGCCGACTGAGAGGGGGATGGAAATCCGGCGGGATCGGCGTGCCTGACCTCTGGAAATACGCCCTGGCCTGCCAGGCTAGGCACCTGGGGGATTGGCTGGGAGGCACAGATGTCTATACCCCGAGAGAATTCGAGGAGGCCTTTGTGGCGCCACAGTCCCTGCTGGCCGTATTACATTTGCGGCAGGGAGCCTTGCCAGACCGGGTGATGAAAATTGTACTGATCCAAGCGGCGCAACGTACGTGGCAGCAATTGAACAAAATGTGGGGCAGCTCCCCGGAGATCTCGAGTTGGCTGCCCTTACGGGGTAATCCCCAGTTTCCGCTGGGGTCGGACTCCGTCTCCTTCCGCCGATGGGAGCGGGTGGGGATACGGAGTCTGGGACATGTAGTCAACTTGGAGGGGCGCTGTAAGGCTCTGGGAGTGTTGTGTAAGGAATATGATCTGCACCCTGCTACCTCTGCGTTTGCGTACCTGCAACTCTCTCATTATGTGGGCTCTATTTCCGGGAGGGAAGTGCAGGTCGAACATTTCACGCGGATTTTAGAATTTTTCCGGTTAGGGATGGAGTCTCCCCTTCTATAGCGTCGCTAAAGAAAGCTTTGGATGCTTGTGACGTGCCCCTTGATTTTTCGATGGAGGAGGTTTCTTGGGCACAGGACTTGGGTTGTAGGATAGCCCCAGGCTCGGTTCGGGCCGCGTTAGGCCGGATTGGGCGGCTGGCGGACGGGGCTAGATGGCGGGAGGTCCAACTTAAATGTATTCTCCGAGCCCACTTTTCCCCACGGCGTGCACTGCGCAGTCATCTTACTTTGTATGGTGGGTGTCTGAAGTGTGACTGTACCTTGGCTGATTTGGGTCATATGTGGTGGGGCTGTACTCACGTCCGCAGATATTGGACGCGGATTGGGAGCTATCTAGGTGGCTTATTGCAGCAGCCGGTTTGCTGGACGGGACCGCTAGTGGCGCTGGATCAATTAGGACCACTCCACCCGAAGGGCAGATGGCAGAGAATACTAGTGCGGAAGGCTTGTCTGGTGGGTAAGGTCCCTATACTCCGACACTGGCGGGAACCGGTGGCCCCCTCCTTTTGGGAGTGGCGAAACGGCTTCCAACAGTTCATGCTGTTGGAACGGCGGGGTGCGATGAGACACCCTCAGAGTTGGGCCTCTTTTCTCTTGGTTTGGATGCCTTATATTCAAAACTTGGGGCCTAAAGCCCGCAGTGAAATACTAAACTTGGGGTAGTAGTGGATGGGGGTGTGGTAGGTTCCCCGAGAATATGTTAGTGCGGTGGGTAATTCAGTGGTCCCGGGTGGGGGGGGGGGGTTTGCGGGTTATTATTATTATTTTGGGTAGTGTTATGATCCTTTTTATGTGAGTTGTTGTATAGCCCCAGGGTGGTGGACAAGATACAGCCCTGCCCGGGGGATGCTTGCCATATCATGGATGTATAATGGAAAATGACAAATGGTTTTGATGGTATCGTTTTCTTTTTACCTTGTGTTTTCAATAAACAGACACTTGAAAAAAAAAAACATCCAAGGAAGTTATTCCACCTCGGAGGTGGAATAACTTCCCCACACAAGTCGCCGGCCCTGGATGTAGAGGGCTGACATTAGAATCACTGCCTACCCTTATTCTGCCCCCAATCCACCCTTTCCCCGCCCCCATCTAAGTTCCCTGCAAAACCAGCAGGAAAGTTAGACGCCGGCGGGGAGGGCACGAATAGCGGGGTTGGATGTCCCATTGGGATGTCCATCCCTGCTATTAGTGGGACAGAAATCAGGACCTATGCATTTCCTTCTCTCTTCAGCATTCCACTGCTGAAGAATCTGGTTTCAATTTTTCTATGTGTGCTTTTTCTAATTTGTATTCTCTTATTCTGTATGTGGTGAAGGTTTGCCTTTGTTCTGTACTGGAGGTATTCTGTTAACATGTAGTTTCTATGTGGGGACCAGTAGCAATCCAGCTTGATCTTTTTTTCACAGTATAAGATGGTGGTGTTCTTGGACTTTGTGAAATTTTACAGTGTCGCCTTTTCTAAGTAGGTCTGTTATCAGGGTCATACCAAGGGCTGTGCGAGCGATGGCGCAAGTACAGAAGGGGCGCTGATGTCATTACTGGGCTTCCAGAAAGCCCAATAAGAGTGAGTTCCTGCATATGACTGGGGAGGAAGAGGGCGCCAGGTTCACAAGTCTCACAGGGTGCATTTCTAGCTTCGTACAGTCCAGACGGATGCTGTTTGAGTCTTGGGAGTGAGTACTTTTACAGCAGAGTGAAGTTCTGAGTGTCTTTTTTTTGCAGAGATCTGTGTTACTTCACACACTAGCAGTGGATGGAGCTTGTGTTGCTGTTACTGAGGTGATATCAGAAGTTCAATATAATTTTTTCATATGTTGGGTTTCAAAGTGAAGCCTCCTAGTTCTGCTGTGCACCATTGCACATCTTTTATTCTTATGATTACTGCCATCTTATTGTAGTTATTTTGTTTTCTGCCTTAAGCATTCTGGAAAAGGGACATAAAGCAAACATTAGTGTGTTGTTTTATATTGCATGATTGGATATGATGTGCTTGAAACAATTGAATTTTAAATAGGCACTCCTTGTGGCCTTGGACAAGCCACCTAACACTCCGTTGCCTCAGGTACACATAGATTGTGAGCCCTTTGGGGACGAGGGAATGTATCCAGTACCTGCTTGCAGTGATTGTAAACCGCTCTGATGCCCTTCAGCATGGGCGGTATATCAAGAAATTGCATAAACATAAACAAACATTTAGAATTGTTGCCCACGATATTTGACAGCTGTTGCAGACTATTTAGAAATCCATTATTAGGTGCACTGGAAAGCAATATGTGTCGATAAAGAGTATAACTAGCATGTTTTAGTCTGGTATGCCTAGTGCACCCCTAGGTTTACCTTGGACCCCCCAATAAAGTCAGCTTTGGCTACACCACCACACTGCTCTGCCGAAAAGTATGGAAGACAAACACCTGATTAATATGAAAGGCAAGACGGAAGGGACAGGCTGGACAGACACGGCCTCTTCCGAGAAGAACAGATAAGGGTCTCTACACGAGACAGCCTGTAACTCTGAAAAGTGATGTGCTTAGCAAATGGCGATCAAAAAGACAGTCTTAAGAGATCCTTAATTACAGCCCATGTCAGTGGTTCAAAGGGAGCAGATAATAGAGCCCGAAGAATGAGCCCCAAATTCCTTGGTGGCACAACAAACCATAGAGATCACCACAGCTGGCATACCCCCAAAGAAAGTGGGCCACATCTGGATGCAAAGCTATTGAGCAACCAGCCATCGGCCTTCCAAAGCATGATAGCTCCTTCACAGTCTAGGTTTCAAGACGGAGGAAAAGACCCTTATCAAACTCATCTTGCAGAAAGGCAAGCAAGGATAATAACTCCACTTTTCAAGGGACCAACTGGCACTCCCAACACCAGTTCTCAAAAATATACCATACCTGCACAAAGGAGAGGCAAGTAGAATCACACTTCACCTTTAAGAGTAGTAACCACTGCCAGCAAGTAGCCTTTGAACACTAAGTGCAATCTCTTAAAGACCAGGCCATAAGTGAGAAGGGAGCCGGGTCATCCAAGAGGATGGGCCCCTGATGCAACAGGCTCCTGACTTGTGGAAGACACAGAGGCAGCCCCGCAGGAGCTACATCAGATCCACAAACCAAGGTCTCCATGGTTTATCTGGCTCCACCAGAATCACCAGTCCCAGATACAGCTCTATTCAGAGAATAACTCGACCTACAAGAGACCATGGTTGAAACACCTACAGAAGAGGCTTCTGAGGCCAGAGCTAAACTAAGACATCATGCCCTCTGAGCTGAACGCCTTACAGTCACACTAAACTATTTTTCAACTTTGGCATTGGACCAAGTCATCACCAGATTCATCCAGGAGTTAACCCACCGGTCCCAGATCCATTGGAACATGGACGGAGCCACCTCCCACTCTCCTGATCAAGGGAGTAGGGACTGAGAAATGTTGCCTCTACATTGCCCACATCCACAATGTGCTGCGCCAAGAGTGCTAGAAGATTTCACTCTGTCCTTGGAAACAAGAGGGCTATTTCCTGGGCTACTCCCACACACCTGGTGCCTCCGTAGTCATTGACATAAGGCACTGCTGTGGCATTGTCCGAGAAGACCCGGATTGCTCAGCCCTTGACCAGGTGACAAAAGCACCAGAGGCCCACGTGAATGGCATATACTGGTGGTGATCGATGGGGTCAAGCCGACTCACAACTGGTCCAACATCCCTCACAGAGAGCCCTCTAAATGAACAGACTAGCATCAGACATCAAGATGAGCCACTGAGGATCATCCATGGGCATGACTTTTGCCAAGACCACCAAAGAAGGCTGAACGCTACAGGCGGCAGAAGGAGGAGCCTGATCTCAAAGTCTTGAAAGTGAGGTGACCATCGTGAAAGAAGAGCCCTTTGGAGCAGACTCATATAAGCCCTCACCCAAGGAACTAATTCCAAAGTGGCTACCATTGACCCCAGAAGTTGAAGATAGTCCCAAACCTTGGGAGCCCATTGTTATCAAAAAGCAGTCAACTGCACTAGAAATTTGGCCATTCTCGGGCAGTCAAGACGACTTTGCCAGTGCATGTGTCAAAAAGGGCCTCGAGATATTCCAATGATTGAGAGGGCCCCAGATGACTCTTGCTGTGATTGATAACCCAGTCAAGGCTCTCACGGAACTGAACCACTCTAGGTGTCACCCTGACTGCTTCTGACTGAGATTTGGCCCAGATAAGCAAGTCTTTGAGATAAGGCTGTACATAGATTCCCTTGCACCGCAGAGCCATGATCACCATGATCTTGGAAAAGGTCCTCGGAGCTGTGGCAAGACTGAAGGGCAGAGCACCAGAACTGAAAGCGATCACACAGAATGGCAAAGCAAAAAAACCTTTACTGGTCCCCCCGAATGGGAATGTGAAAATATGCTTACACCAAATCCAGGGATGTAAGCCACTCCCCACTTCGAACCGCTTGACTGACCTCAGTGTTTCCATCCAGAATCAAGAGAACTTTAAGGAGTTGTTGATGTCTTAGATTAAGAATGGGCCTGAAAGTGCTGGCTTTTTTCAGCACAACAAAGCAAATGGAATGTCTTCTGCTGCCTCTTTGGGTGGGAGGTGGGGTGGATAGGAACAATAGCAAGGAGGCACACCAGCTTCTCCAGAGTGGTCCGAACTGCAGCCTTCTTGGTCTCAGAACCACAAGAAGAGACCACAAAGGCATCTAAAATAAATAGGTTCCTTGACCTCCAGAACATAACCGTGCTGAACAACGTCAAGCATCCAGCAATCTGTATATCCTGGACCCATTCCTGATGAAACAGACACAGATGGCCGCCCACTGGAGGCATCTCAGAATGGACCTCCAGCCATTGTGAGGAACAAGAGTGTTGATCTTCAAAGAGAAAAAGTCACTAGGCCTGCGGGCTCCACAAAAGGGCTGAGGTCTGGCTCAAGAGCTGGAAAAGATCAAGGCCGGGTTCCCTGGCCGGTAGAACTGGTAGTCCCGAAAAACCCTAAATAGGCCACAAGGAAAATGTGAAGAGGAAGAAGAGGCAGAAAAGGGAATAAACCTCCAGGATCCCCTTAGGTTTATCTTCTGGAAAGTACTGGGGTTTGGAATCTGCCAAGTCCTTTATAACTTTCTCAAGATCCTTGATGAACAGGAGATTTCCCCTAAAGGTAAGCTTGACTAACAGGATTTAGAAGCCATGTCCGCTGCCCAATGCCAAAGCCATGGCCACCTCTTCGCACCGTGGCAACTATGATGTTTTTAGCCACTAACTGGACCAGATCATAGATGGTATCAGACAGATAGGCCAACAGTAACTCCATCCAAGCTGAAGTGTCGTCCTCTGGGAATAACTGCACCCATTGAAGAAGGATCCGAGCCGTCAAGCCTCCGAAAATCACTGCCTAAAGGATAAGGGCAAAGGCCAAGAACTCAGATTTGAGCAGTGCCTCCATTTTGCGATCCAATGGGGAAACTCCAGCAGGATACCATAAGATACTCCATGAAGCTGTCCGCTGTCAAGCTCTACTGCCTCCATTCTCTGTGTGTTGGGAGCTTTACTGGGTCTACGGCACACCCTTTAGGATGGCTGCCCAGGAGCTAATCCACTTTAAAAAATGAACCGCACCATTTTGCATCAACCATCTTCTGGAGACAAAGAAATACTAAAGTACGCCCCTAGTTGCACCAGTTCTAGTAGTAGTGATAATATCATTAGAGATTTCTAGTTTATTCTCTGTCTCCACCTCGGCTAGCAGGGGGAACACAAACCACTTGTCTGGATTGGTCTAGCAAGATGAACTGCAAGTCTGCTTTTAATGTGATTATGTATGTATGACCCCAACTTCATTCCACCATCACATATAAGTGTTAAGGGAGCTGATCTATCCACCAAAGAAACAATAAGATATCTCGGAGTCACGCTGGACCACCGTCTCGATATGAAATCACACGTAAACAATATTGTAAAAGCTGTATACTTCAAGATACGCACACTTAGGCATTTACGCTCCTTACTGGACCCAGAGGATTTCAGAACCATCTTCCAAGCACTCGTCTTACCGCATTTCGATTTCGCCAATTCAATTCTACAAGGTCTCCCACAATCCACCCTAAGTTCTCTACAACTTGCTATGAATTCTGCTGCAAGGGTTCTACAAGGAGCGTCCAGGAATGATCATGTGACACCAATCCTCAAACAGCTTCACTGGCTCCCAATATTCACACGTACAAGGCCATCCATGGCTTGTCAGCCAATTCACTAACTGATCTCATACAAAATGTACCACCAACAAGATCCAGAAGACAATTATCACTAAACACTCTAATAATGCCAAAGGCCATAACAACTTGCTGCCGATCAACAGCAAATAGAGCCTTCATGTTTTGCGCCCCAAAACACTGGAACTCCCTACCACCTGACATACGTACCTTAACCGACCTAGCCCAGTTCAGAAAGGCCCTCAAATTTAACCTATTTATCAAATATTACCCTACATAAAGTTCAATAGAATAGCATTACCACAAACTTAACCACAATCTCCTCCTGACCCTTGCACTACTGCTATTTTATGTAAATAGTTCTTTCATGCTATCGAACTAATTGATTATTTATTCTATGTATATAGTTCTCCCATGTTATCCAAGTTTATACTCCTGTTATATGTAATACCGAACAGCCTGTTGTTCTGGTCTTTGTGTTCATCTGTAAACCGCGCTGATTATAAATAGTGCGGTATATAAAAAACTGAAATAAATAAAATAAATAAATAAATAAATAAATTATGAATGTGTATGTTAATTATGCATCCTATACTATGCTGTTTACATTGTTCAGTTGACTATGTATGCTAGTTTGTACTCTGCCTAGGTTTGCATGGATAAGCAAATAGAAAAATATAGTAAATTAAATGAAATAAGTATGTGCATAGTTTGCCAGTAATTTAATCTGGCCCCACGCATGGAAACAGATATCAGTTGACAGCACACATAATCATATATAGTTTTCTTACTAGTTGCTAAGTCAGTAGTTTTCACAGTAGAAATAATAAACAAAATTAAAAATAGATCAGAATAACTAAAATGTTTTGCATAAAAGATAGGAATTATTTGCAGTCCTTATATGTGTATGTGTCCGTGTAAGGTGTACGTGTGTGTACGTGTCTGTTTTACAGCACGTTAGGTGTGGTGTGCATGTGTTGTGTCTGTGAGGGGGGTAGCTAGCGATGGTGGAGAAGCTGGGAGGTGGGAACGGAGGGAGTAGATAACTGGGAGAGACATTTTGAAAGGGGGAATTTCCTAGCTGCTATGTTTCACTGTAAGTTTATTTGCTACAGAAGCTGGAAATCTTTCTTCCCGCTGAAATGCACTGGACCATTTCTTTTTGAGGGGAGGCTTATTTCTCTGGAATCCCTAATCCAATCTGGCCCATTTTCAAACTCTACAGAGGCAACTTTATAAGGGGCTGCAGAAAGTTATGTGCATACTTTAGGCAGTTGCTATTCTGTAAGTACGCACTTAAAACCAATGGCGCATATTTTGATTGTGGGTATGCACATGGGCGGACTGCAGATTTACAT
The DNA here is from genome assembly GCA_033557465.1 of Ichthyophis bannanicus. Taxonomy (NCBI): domain Eukaryota; kingdom Metazoa; phylum Chordata; class Amphibia; order Gymnophiona; family Ichthyophiidae; genus Ichthyophis; species Ichthyophis bannanicus. The sequence goes on along the minus strand of CM066033.1, from coordinate 463,283,295 downwards.
GCATAAATATTATAATTATATATGTTCTTGAAAAATCTTGGAACAGGCATTCAGGGCCGTACCAAGCCATAATTGCTCCCTGTGCTATTTCCACATAAGGTATGCCCCCCACATTGCCCTGCCATCACCGCTACTTTCTTGTTTTCTTGGAGGCGGCAGCAGCAGCAGTGAGGCAGACCGTGTTTGTAGGCAGGTTGGGTCCCTCCTTTCCTTCTCTGATGCAGGTTGCGTCAGAGGAGGGAGGGACCAGGCAGCCATGCAAATGCTGAGTTGCAAAGACCCGCGTTTGAATGGCTGGCCTGGTCCCTCCCTCCTCTGATGCGACCTGCATCAGAGACGGGAAGGAAGGACCTGACCTACCTACAAATGCAGATCTGCCTCACTGCTGCTGCTGCCGCCTCAGAGAAAACAAAAAAGTGGCAGTGGCGGCAGGGCAACACAGGAGGGGGGACCAGCCGGCAGCCTGACATGCATCCCTAATCCTTTTGCGCCCTGTGCAGCTGCGATGTTCACATAGGGCTAGGTATGGTGCTGCAGGCATTTACACTGGCCATAGGGCTGGCGTAAATGCTGATGTCTAGATTTTATGCATACCTTTGACCAATTACACCCCTATTTTATAAATAAAGTATGCATGTAATTGACTTTATAAAATAGGTGATAGCGACGTGCAAAAAAAGTGCGTTAACTACTGTCAAGCCCCAGCCCTCCGCCTAGGACTCAGAGGGTTGGGGTTGCCATTATATGCTCCTTGCAGAAGGTGAGATAAAACCTTTTGCTCCCGCTATGCCTGCTGGGAGTGGTAGTTCTTTTGCCCTCTGATAAGGAAATAGTTGTGAGACCAGTGGTAAGGCAAAATGACAAGAATTTATTCCCCAACAAAAAGATTCAGTGCAGATTAAATCAGGATACTCTTCAGGTGTTTGCTCGAGGATATTTACATAACTTAAACTGATTGAGCGTCACACTCTTTGCTCACAAAACGTGCAATGCATATCACATATAACAGATGGAAAACATAACAGCTTCTTCTCACAAAGAAAAATATCTTCTTTCCCTTTGTTCCCACTCAGCTCCCTCATACCTTTAGCAAAGGGATTCTATATCATCTGCCAAACACAGTGTACAGTCCATAGGCACTTCTGCTGAGTCACTCTCATTAAAGTCCTGTTGTATCTCTTCAAACTCTGGAACTAAGGAGTTTGGCTTTAAGCTGTTATTATACGGCTTAGGATAATTTCCCCCTAAGACCTCTGGTGCTTCCTTTGGGCACAGTTCTATATGGTAAGGATTGGAAATACCTGAGGTTGTGGAGATTCCTCTCTGGCTTTGTTCAGCTAGCTTTTTCCAGCTGTAGGGAAACGCTCTCTAATTCCCTGTTTGGAGTTCTTGTCTGGAGCACTGCTCTGGTTCCCAGTCCCAAACTGAGCTCTGCAAACTCCTGGGTTTAGTGCTAGGTTCCCACCTGTGAGCTCCTTGAAGCTTTTTATCTGGCAATGAGGTCTGAAGGTCTCTCTGCTCTCTCCCTCTAGGCAGGTTTCTGACAGCAGTCTGTCCCTTCTCTCCTTCTGCTCTGTCTGCTTCAATTCCAGAACTGCAGCTGGGTTTCCTCAAAGGTCTCCTCCCAGCTCTTCTCCAACCACCTCTCCAGTCAATACTCGCACCAACACTCTTACCAGCTCTCTCAGCGAGACTCCAATCACCAACTCCTCCCTTGCTTTCTCCTAGCCAGGGTTTATATTCCTGTTCCCTGAGTCTTGGGTCTGCCTTCCTGAACAGGTGTGTGTAATTAGGTTCCAGGCTTGCAGTTACATCAGAGCTTGGGTGTGTCAGCCTAGCTCCTGTTTCCCTATGCTTGCCTCTCTCTTGCAAACGCTGAAACGTGTGTGCAGCCTGACTGTCAGTTTGTTTAAAGGTAAAATCATCCTTTTCTTCTACTTCCATATGTTCAGTATGGGCTTCTTCATCACACTACATGAGAGTATAAAATTACTCTCTACCTGTGTTCCCTCTAATTTTCTGTAGGCTGTGTGCGCATAAAATATCAGCTGTGTGCAGCTTTTGAAGGAAGGTTAAATTTTTGTGCGCCACATAACAGCACTCGGAGTTATATACTTTAAAATTTGACTACACGTCAGAATGCAGTATGTACACCACAATGATTTTAATCAAATTAAATGGAAATAGACAATTACTAAATAAAGCAGAAAATTTCTAGTAATTACAATCACAACTTTTAAATTTTAAGATGTTTGTGTTGTTTTCTATCAGAATCAGAACCATAATTTTTGTGCGCTCTGTTGTAAAGTATGTGCGCTTGCTCGGCAAGGTGTGTGCGCGCGCACACGCGCACAGCTTAGAGGGAACAGTGCTCTCTACATCTTTTTACTGTTTTTTCCCACATAACAAATTTCATCACATTCTGTTAAATTTTCTGAATTATTTGGCCCCTACACAAACAGACTGATTTCCTTGACCCTTTTATATAATTCTTTCCAATTTCCATTGTGGGAAAGAATAAAAAGGCATACCATTAACAAGTTTAAGTGACCTTTAGCTAAATGCAGATCAGGTAACAAGCATTATCTCATTGCAATTAACCATTAATTTTGATAGTTTTATGATGACATTGATATTTTTGATATCCTATTATTGATTGCTTACATATGTTCATTTTTTAATGAACAATAATGTTCAATTTATAAACCTGCATAAAACCTATGAACCCAAAACCTAATATTTTATAGTTAGATTGTGGCTATACTTATTATTCCCTATAGGAACCCGAGGTTCAACCAACTAACCCACCCTCCTCTCTCACATTCCTATTGCCTATTATTGCCCAACATTAAAAGGGTAATTAAGAGGGTTAGAAGGCCAAGTAGGCATCTATGTGTCTTTATAAAATACCAGAACAAAGGTTGACAAATTGTGGCTAAAATGTGACCATGTACAGCATATTTATTCCATCTTGAGAGTTGGTGTAAAGGTATGCAGCTGATATACACATGCAAATGTGTATTTTATAACCTGTGCGCATATTTTGTGACTCACCCAAACTCTTTTCCTGATATGCCTACACCTGAGGTGTGTACAAGTATGTACCTATTTGCACATATGGGGTAACTCTAGCAGACCTTTTATTTGTGTGTGAAGGTATAAATGACCGCCTAAAAGCACATATCCAGGATAGCTCAAGAGATTACTCTTAAAAACAATAGTGCTGACAAAAATTAGAAAAAATTCCAAATTATGGCAGAATTCCAAATAGTTTTCTACATCATTTTTTTTCAATTAGAGAGGGCAGTCCACAATTTTAGAGCTATTCCCGAGAACGCTCATACTGTAGTTCCCGCATGTCGATAAACTTTTGCCCGATTTATTTATTTTATTTATTTAACATTTCTTATATACTGCCTTTCATGATATCAAGGCAGTTTACATTGAACAAACTGAAATTACATTGAACAGGGCATTATAACTTGGAGATAACTATTTTACAGGGAACATGGGCAATGGAGTGTTAGGTTTACGGATACCAGTAAACTTTCACTTGGCATGGCCAGCGTCTTTAATTGCCCAAAATACTCAACATAATTTTTTAAGATTTCACCCGCTACGCGTGGGACCCCGTGTTAGACATTCTGAAGCCCATGGCAAAAATTTGGAAGGGGGCACCTGCCTACGCCATGCGATCCTAAGCATGATCTCTTTTGCGATCGCTTTGCACCTCCTCCCACCAGCAGGAATACCAGCAGAGGACTTGGCGCAGCTTAGTGGAAACATTGCCCCCACCTCATATAGGAGTATGTTTAATAAAACACAGTAGCTTGCCACATCTTTACCCCCTCCTTCCCCCCCTAAAAAATAAAAAGATTAGCATTGGGGTGATACCATGCAAATGAATGGAGGTGTGTATGGCATGACCCCATGAAGTTCTAGCACCCCCCCCCCCTACTAAGCCATTTGCTGCGATTACTGCAAATGCAATTGCTACCACCCATTAAGGTGCACTTACTGCCATTAAAGTGGCAGTAAGTGCACCCACACTAACTTAAACATTGACGGTGAGCGTATACTAAAGATGTCCGCACTAACCACAATGTGCAATCAACACCCACACCCCACCCCAACCCATGATAAGCGATTAGTGTGGGATTTTTACCATGGCCCCATTTTTAGTGCACAGTAATGGTTACCATGGCGGGCTTAGTGTGTGATAAACCCTGCACTGTTAGCACAATTTAGTAAATATGCCCCATATTGAAATATCAGTAGGTTCTCAACTTGATAGAGAGCCAGAGGGATATAGAAATTTATTTATGTTTTTTAACTTTGCAAACTGCCTTGATTATGTCTCATGTAAGTGGTACTGTACTGTATATCAAATTGGAATAAACTAAAGTATGCCTCCTTTGTTCTTTAACAGTAAGATATGAAATACGTTAAGACATGCACATTGTGCTAGATTTACTAAAAGGCACTACCACGTTAACACATGCTAACACACATTTAGCCACTTACCTCATGTTCCATTTTATGCAATGAGACCTATTTACCAATAATGCACATTAATGGAATTAGTGTGTACTAACACGATAGTGCACTTTAGAAAATCTAAACCATTACTCCCAAAATCTTATTGCTTCAAGAGCTTAACTATATATTAACCGTGTCAATCTAATAATTCGGTAATTTTACCGAAAACAATTCTGTGTTAAAGTGTTACAGAGTAGAACTTCAAAAATTTACCATTGTGATACGGAGTAGGCGTACATGTAGTAACAAAACTCTTCTGTGGTGTACAACAGGATGATAGGTCCCCTGAAGTCTGTTGACTTTTCTCAAGATCAGATTTGTACCTATTTCGCCAAAGAAAAGAAGAAGTGAAAAGTTTGAAGATATGTAGCATTAGTAGAAATAGAGACAGCATTCCGAAGATTTATGCAGTTTAAAATTGGCTTTTGAGCAAATAAAAACAAAATTACGTCAGGCAAGAGAAAAAATATAACTTCACATCAGAATATAAAAAGACTAGGGGACATGCAATGAAGCTACAGGGTAACCTATTTAAGACTAATAAGAAAAAACATTTTTTCACTCAACGTATATTCAAACTCTGGAATTTGTTACTGGAGGATGTAGTAAAAGCTATTAGTGTAGCTGGGTTTAAAAAAGTTTTGGACAAGTTCCTGGAGGAAAGGTCCATAAACCATTATTAAAAGGGACCCAGGATATCACTGCTTGACCCAATACAAGCTTTGAGGAACTTGTGTCTTTTGGGGAGACTGCTAGGTACTTCTGACCTAGATTGGCCACTGTTGGAAACAGGATACTGCGCTTGATGGACCTTGGTCTGACCCAGTATGGCATATCTTATGTTCTTAGAAAAGGGAGGCTCAAAGCAATTTAAGATTAACATCTTTGTTAGTGATATAGTGGAAGGGCTGTCGGGTAAGGTTTGTCTCTTTGCAGATGATACCAAAATCTGCAATTGAGAAGACACCCAGGAAGGTGTAGATAACATGAGGAGGGACTTAGCTAAGTTTGAAGAATGGTCTAGAATTTGGCAGCTGAGATTTAATGTTAAAAAATGCAAGGTCATGCATTTAGGCTGCAGCAATCCAAGGGAGCAATATAGTATAGGGGGTGAAGTATTTTTGTCCACTAAAGAAGAGCAGGACCTAGGCGTAATTGTGTTTGATTATCTTAAATTAGCTAAACAGGTAGAAAAGGCAACGGCAAAAGCATGAAGGATGCTTGCGTGCATAGGGAGAGGAATGGCCAGCAGAAGAAAGGAGGTGATAGCGCCTCTGTATAAGTCTTTGGTGCAACCTCATTTGGAGTAGTGTGTGCAATTCTGGAGACTGCACTTTCAAAAGAAGAAAAACAGGTTGAAGTCGGTTCAGAGGGTGGCTACTAAAATGGTTAGTGGTCTTCATTATAAAGCATATGAGGACAGACTTAAGGATCTTAATATGTACACCTTGGAGGAAAGGCGGAATAGAGGTGATCTGATTGAGACATTTAAATACCTCCGTGGTATAAATGCACAGGAGAGCCTCTTTTGCTTGAAAGCAAGCTCTGCTATGAGGGGACATGGATGAGGGTGAAAGGGGATAGATTCAGGAGTGATATGCGGAAATATTTCTTTACGGAAAGAGTTGTGGATCTATGGAATAGTCTTCTAGTGGAGGTGGTAGAGATGAGGACAGTATCTGAATTCAAAGAAGCATAGGACAAGCACAGGAAAAAAGGGGAACGTTGTAGTGGCTGATATGGAAGGACAGACTAGATAGGCCATGTGGTCTTTTTCTGTCGTCATGTTTCTATGTTTAGTTTTACTCTATGGGGCCAATACAGAAAACCTGCACCAGAGCCCAGCACAAAGGTCAGGATTCCTTAAAACGACTTTAATGATAACTTTACATGCATAGATGCTATAAGCAAATAGTATTCGAATCAGTTGTATGCAAAAAGTCGGCGTTAAACAAAAGCAGCAAGCCAGACACAAGTGCACAGGGATCTGTGTTAAGTCTGGCACCTCTGTGCATGGATTGTGTGAAGTGACGTTTAACACCTCACCTTAAGATGACCAGACTCCTCAAACAACCCGACTATCAATCCTGCCCCCTCCAAAATATTAACACCCCTAGTGGCCTAGCCACCCCAATACCACCCACACCCAAACCAGAAAAAGGCCTGGTGACTCAATGGCCCTACTCCCCCTCCACCCTGCACCCTCCAAAAAAGAAAAAGGCTTGGTGGTCCAGTGGCTCCAAACTCCTCCACCACCCAAAAAAGAAAAAGGTCTGGGGGCCCAGTGGGACCAATCCCCCCCCCCCAAAAAAAAACCCCACAGAAAAAGGCCTGGTGATCTAGTGGAACTCTCCTCAGTACCTTAGAAGTTGAAGGGCGGCAGCGTTGTCCACACGCTCCCACTCCACGCCACATCTTGCAAAAATGGCAACACCTGGCCCTGCCCGATGCATCCTAGAATGTTCCAGGCAGGATCGGACTGCCATATAAGAAAAAAAATGCCTTATATGGCAGAGTGACCCGCCCAGTTGCATCCTGAGAATCAGGACATGGGGTCAGTGACAATAGGGGCCCCTCAGAGCTTTTGCCACTGACCTCTAGTCAAGTTAAACCATTCCTCACCCTTACTCTACCCAACCATCACCCCATTTTTCAATATCCACCCTTCCTATAACCTGTTTAAAATACTCTATCTTGTAGCTTCTTTTTATTCCTCCATTTCTCAAAGCCATAAAATTCAAAAATAATCACATAATGAGCTAACCAAGGAACTAGCCTAACATCCTGAGTTTTCACTTGACCATCCCGACAGATAGATATATCCTCTGAAACAACTACTACTATCTGTCTAAGTCCAATATATGCCTTTTCTGATGTGTTGGCTGCTTCCAACCCTAATCTCCAACTTCATCCATAACTAATCAAAATCTCCTAAACAATAAAATCTGCAAACTGCAATCATGCCGCTAAGATGAAATTAGTTCTTACCTGCTAATTGTCTTTCCTTGAGCATTCTCCGGGCCAGTCCAGGGAAGGTTAGGTTGTCAATCCCTTTCAGCAGCTGAGGACATGAAGACATCAAGTTTTCTTGAGCGGTGAAGCCACTCCCCCTGAGGTCAACCAGCCAGTCTTCTCTTGACAAAGCAGCGAACTAGTAAAGAACTGAAAACATAAGGTTAACCCATAAAAACTGATCATGTTCTATAGTCCTTTAGGAAAAAAGAAGCAAACAACTCGTGCTTCTTAGAATTCAGTTTAAAAACATCTTTTTTTTTTTTTTTTTTTTTTTTTTAATTTAAATGATTCACATCCAACTATGAGAAAGAAACATAGAAGCCCCGATACACCCCCTTCGCACGAATACGTAGATTGCTCTATGAAACAACGAAAGGGTGGGACCCTGGACTGGCCCGGAGAATGCTCAAGGAAAGACAATTAGCGGGTAAGAACTAATTTCATCTTCCTTATCGCTTCTCCGGGCCAGTCCAGGGAAGGTTAGGGCAGTACCAGAGCAGTACCTAAACTCGGGAGGGACCCGCCAGCCCCGCAATAAGAGCCGACGCCCCCACTTTCGCATCTTCCCTGGCCTGAACATCCAATCGGTAATGCTTCGTAAACGTATGCAATGAAGACCACGTCGCCGCTCTACAGATATCCACTGGAGGAACAAAGGCAAACTCCGCCCAGGATGCCGCTTGAGCTCTAGTGGAATGAGCTTTCAGTCCAATTGGGGGAGAGCGTCCTCTGGCCTGGTAAGCTGTTACAATAGCACAGCGTACCCAACGAGCAATCGTGGACTTCGAAGCCGGCTGCCCTTTATTGGGCCCAGCATACTGTACAAACAATCTATCTGTTTTTCAAAAACGTACTTGCAGCTTTTGGGCTCCATGGCGGCGGCCTTGGATCTGGTTCCGTGGGCCAGGACTCACATGCGGCCGTTACAACAAGCTTTGCTTTCCCATTGGTCGCCGCAGCTTCATCCTCTATCACAGCGCCTGTTTTGTCCGGAGCAGGTAAGAAAAAGTCTGGAGTGGTGATTGAACCCTGTACATCTCAGAGCAGGCGTTCCTTTGCAGGAGCCCGCGTGGGTTTTAGTCACCACAGATGCCAGTCTAGCGGGCTGGGGAGCGCATTGTCAGTCGCAAATAGCTCAAGGATCTTGGTCTCCGGAGGAGACATCGTGGTCGATCAACATGCTAGAGCTACGCGCTGCTCGGCTTGCTCTTCAGCACTACGTTCAATTCCCATTCTCCTGGATCGAGGACAGTGCGACCGAGATAATCGGCCTGAACATTCTCTTTGCCAGCCACATGAGCAGCCGACAACGCCAGGAGACGGCCCTCTGCCCAAGCCATCAACTCCTGACATTTGTTGAGAAGAGAGGAACTCTTGGTCCCCCCCTGCCGATTGATATATGCCACTGTAACAGCATTGTCGGAGAACAACCGGACTGCATTCCCGGTGAGAAGGTGTTCAAAGTGCTGAAGAGCAAGCCAAGCAGCGCTCCTGCAAAGGAACGCCTGCTCTGAGATGTACAGGGTTCAACCACCACTCCAGACTTTTTCTTACCTGCTCCGGACAAAACAGGCGCTGTGATAGAGGATGAAGCTGCGGCGACCAACGGGAAAGCAAAGCTTGTTGTAACGGCCGCATGTGAGTCCTGGCCCACGGAACCAGATCCAAGGCCGCCGCCATGGAGCCCAAAAGCTGCAAGTACGTCCAAGCCGTGGAGCCTGAATTCTCAAAAACACCTGCACTTGTTGCAAAATCTTGTTTACTCTGATTTCGGGCAAGAAAACTGCTCCCTGAGCCGTGTCGAAGAAGGCCCCTAGATAAGTCAGCTGACGTACTGGCTGTAAGTGACTTTTGGCCTGATTTATGACCCAACCTAGTTGCTCCAAAAGTTGAACTCCTCGAGCCGTTGCCGCTACGGAGGCCAAATGAGAGTCGGCTCTGATAAGCCAATCATTGAGATACGGATGAACACGGATACCTTCCTTCCGCAGCGCAGCTGCTACCACTACCATGAGCTTTGTGAAGGTCCGCGGAGCCGTGGCAAGACCGAACGGCAACGCTCAAAACTGGAAATGACCCATTGGAAGGGCAAAACGTAAAAATTGTTGATGAGATGGCCTGATGGGAATGTGAAGATAGGCCTCTGTGAGATCTATTGACGAGAGGAATTCTCCGGGACGCACTGCCCGAATCACAGTACGCAGCGTTTCCATGCGAAAATGAGGCACCCGCAAAGCACGGTTGACACCTCTGAGATCGAGTACTGGTCGAAAAGAACCTTCCTTTTTGGGGACCACAAAATAGATCGAGTATCGACCGTGACTGTACTGGTCTCGCGGCACGGGAACTATCGCCCGAAGCTGCAAGAGATGAAAAATCGTGTCTGAAACGGCCTTCTCCTTTGGCCCCGGCGCACAGGGAGACAGTACAAAGGTGGGCGACAAAGGGCAAGCGAAATCTAGCGCATACCCCTTTTGAATTCTCTCTAATACCCATTTGTCTGCAGTGATCGCGGTCCAGGCTGTCAGAAAATCCTGTAGGCGCCCCCCTACAGGCACCAAGGCCTGGACCAACAAACCTTCATTGTGGTTTCTTAGCTGTGGATTGAGAAGCAGTGAAGGAAGACCTGCCGAAACCTCTGGCTCCTCGAAAGGACTGACCACGAAATCCCGCACGGTCTCTGGAATAGGGAGCAAAGCGCGCTCCTCGAAATCTCCGGACGTCTCGACCGGCACCCCGGAGACCTCCCGCGCCTCGCCCGGGCTTTGGTCTATCCTCTGGCAAACGCCCTCCTTTAGAATCACCAAGATCCTTAACAATCTTTTCTAACGCCTCTCCAAAAAGCAACTTTCCTTTATAGGGCAATTTGCTAAGTCGCAACTTAGATGACAAACCTGCTGCCCAGTTACGCAACCATAAAAAACGCCTGGCCGCAACCAGGGATACCATGGTCTTGGCGGAAATCCGCAGCAGATCATAAAAGGCATCTGCCATATAAGCCGCGGCCGATTCCAATTTCGCACTTTCCGCTCCCTGCACTGAAGCAGAATCGCCGGATACGTCTCCTTGGAGCCACCGAATGGACGCTCTAGAAACATATGCTCCACAAACAGCCGCCTGCAGAGCTAAAGCGCTAGAATCGAACGCTTGCTTAAGAAGAATTTCTAACTTTCGATCCTGTAAGTCCTTAAGAGCGGCCGCTCCTTCTACAGGGATAGTAATCTTCTTTGTCACTGCCGATACTATCGCATCCACCTTGGGCATGCGTAATAAATCCTTCTCCTCCTGCGGCATAGGGTAAAGGCGAGCTAAGGCGCGGCTCCCACGGAGCATAGCCTCCGGACACTCCCATTCAGATTCAATCATCTGCTTTATCACCCGGTGCATGGGGAAACAGCGTTGTTCCGCTTTAAACCCCTGCAATAACGGATCCTCCAAAGGTTCCTGAGATGCTGAGGGAAGCAACAGGTGTAAGGCAGATAATGACTGTGAAATGAGAGCTGAAAGTTCTTCTTTGCGAAAAACCCGAAAGATATTAGGATCCTCCCCTGGTGCAATTTCACCCTCTTCAAGCTCTTCCGAAGCCAGGTCCAAGCCTCCTTCCGACAGACATTCCGTTTCCCCCTGACCCAGGGGCACAGAGAGCTGTAAAGCAAAAGGGTCCAAAGGATCCCTAATGACCTCTTTAGGCAGAGAAGGACCCTCTCCAGGATCTTCTGAAACAGTAACAGCCATAGGAACTGCTGCAGAGTCTTTAATCGTTCCTACAGAAGCAGAATGAGAAGATTTCATTAAAAATGCTCTGTGCATAGCCAAGATAAACTCCAGAGAAAAGAAAGATAATATGCTTTCTTGTGCTTCTGGCAGAGGCTGCGCAGGCTTCTCCTGCCGAGAAACGTCCTTAGAGGACTTAGCCTTCCTTTTGGCAGGCCGTTGCTGTTCAGCCGTTAAAACAGCCGGCGCACCTAAAATGGCCACCTTTTCCGCGGGCAAAGACGGCTTTTCTAAATCCAAGGACACTTTTTCTGCCATCACTCTAATCTATATACCTAAACAGAATTAACCCTGAAGAGAGAAAATATAAAGCCTTCTACATGTCGCACTACGGGAGAGGGCAGGAAAAAACAGCCGCTCGCTCAAATCACGCCGTTGATAAAAACGAACGCTACTCTAACTACACACACTCACCCCTGTCAGGAAAGGCTGAATCGCTGAAATTTTTGTTCCGCTGCTAGCGGAACAAGGAGAAGCACGGCTATGGCAACTGCAGAGGAAGTACTGGGGCTCCCAGGTTCAATCTGCTATGAGAGACGGAGACGGATAAAAAAAGGCAGGCTCTACCTTAAACCGTCGTGATAACAAGTGCCCAACGTCTCTCTGCCGGCAATGACAGGTAAAGAAAAAATGTTCTCTTAGGACTATAAAATAAAATCAGCTCTGCTAGAGCCAACTTGAACTGCAACAAATAAACGAAATAAAAATCAAACACTTGAGGGAGAGAATTAAAATCGATCCTCTTCAGCTGCTGAGGACAGAAAGACTGGCTGGTTGACCTCAGGGGGAGTGGCTTCACCGCTCAAGAAAACTTGATGTCTTCATGTCCTCAGCTGCTGAAGGGGATTGACAACCTAACCTTCCCTGGACTGGCCCGGAGAAGCGATAAGGAATATACATTCTATAATTCTTCCCATCCACCTTTTAAAAAACAAGTACATTGATATCCCCAAACTTCAATAGCATATCCTCTATGTTATCTGGAAGCTCTAACCACAAAAGAGTTGAGTGTGGCTTTTCACCTCACTCAACTCTTGAATAAGTGAGTTTTATTCAACTATTTCTTAATTTATGATGAAATGATGCATATTAGAGGTTATATATGGTCAGGAGAATTATGGAAACCTTCCTTCATATAGCAGGTGTATTTTAATTCAGGCCTCCTCCTGATCGGAAGCAAATTCATACGAACACCACTTTAAAATTTGTTTGTGGTAGGTCTGTGTTACATTTTAATATGATGCTGATCAATGCAAGGTTGGTGAGAAATAAGACTGCCATTTCATATGACTTGATTATCAATAAGATTTTTGTTAGGCTTTGCATAACTGAGTCATGGCTCTTGAATCTAATATTGCTTTAATGAAATGTTGTTGTTGTTGTTAAGTGCCGTTGAGTCGGTGTCAACTCATGGCGACCCTCTGGATAGTTGTCCTAAATTGTGTTCAGTCTACAGTCAGGCGGCTCATTGTTGACTGCCTGGCACCCATAGCTGCTATAGTGTTACCCACCATTATATTCATGGAAACAGAAGAGGGCTGGTGAAGTTTTAATTATCTATAGAAATGTATTTAAATTCAGTTTGATGCTTGTAAACGTTTATGGTTCATTCAATATTTTGCTTCTTACAAATATTAAACTGCCTATTTGCTTGGTCCACTGCCCTCCTGTCTCGTCAGCAGTTCTTTTACAATCTAACTTAGAGCATATATGTCTTTTGGGGGATTTTAATTTATAACCTGATTTGGTGGCATTTTCTATAAAACAATCTTTTCCTTGATGCCATGTCAGCTTTATCTTTTGCCCAAATAGTTTCTAGTCCTACACATAAGCTAGGACATATTCTTGATTTAACTGTTTTTAGGGAAACAACCTGAGGCACATTTTAAGCACAATTTCTTATGTCCCATGGTCTGACCGTTTTAGTTAACACTTTATTTTAGATTCAATGAAGATTTATTTTTTGTTTAGTTCTGAAGCCCCCTCTTCTTTACAGGAAGGGGCGTGGACATACTGATATTCAGGCCTTAGGTGATATTTGGTTTCCTTGCTAAATAGCATTGAGGCATTAGGTGTGTAGGGATGCCTTGAACAGTTCTAGACAAAATTGCTCCCATTAAGGAGTATACTCTAAAAAGAACAGAGTAGAGAATCCACTGCATAACTATACATTAAGAGATCTTAAATGGAAGTTAAGAAAAAGCAAGAGGGAATGGAGGAAATTACAATCTAGTGATGTATTAGATGTATAATCAGTTATCAGGCAGAAGTTAAGCTTGTATTAAATCTGCCTATGGAATTATTTGAGACAGTAAAGGTTTTGACTCAAAAAGGATACAAGATGAGAAAACATCCACATTTACAGTGGTATATTTTACACAATTGTTTAGCATCAAAAATCAAAAAGGTGTTGCATTGCTTTCAAAGTATCCAATTACCTTCTCGCCCATTCATAACTGTTAAAAATGTATGCTGGAAAGATTTTGAACTGCCTGCAGACAAAGCGTAGTTACTCACCTGTAACAGGTGAGTAACTACGCTATCTCCAGGAACAAGCGGGAATGTAGTCTTCACATATGGGGACTCCCTAGCTGAAGATGCCTGGGAGATGACCCCAGGAAGCTGCCACTTATAGTGAGGTGAGCCATGCTTCCTCCCATGGATCTCTGGCATCCTACCAGGGTTGGTGGGCAGGAGTTATATTAAGTCTGAAAGAGATTTTGAAGAACAGCCTGGCCAAAGAAGGCATCCCGACGGGAGGCTTTATCTAGGCAGTAGTTGGCTGTAAAGGTCTGTACCGAAGCCCAGGTGGCTGCTTGACAAATGTCATCAACAGACACAGAGTGAAGGTTAGCCATGGAGGCTGGCATGGCTCTCACATTATGAGTGTGACATGGCCTTGAAGAGGAAGACTCTTACTCTTATAAGCAAAGGATATGCATTGTGCAATCCATTTGGATAAAGTTCTCTTGGAGACTGGAGTCCCAAATGACTAGAATCAAAAGCAATAAAAAGTTGAGAAGACTTTCTATGTTGCTGTGTTCTTTGTAGGTAAAAATCTAAGGCTCTTTTTTTTTTTTTTTATTGAAAGACTTCCAAAGATTACAAAGATACAAAAACCACAAAGATCTTCAAAAAAAAAGATGCAATAATATCAACATAACATCAGGTCTCAGCAATGATCTACAGTGTGTCTTCATTTTTACTCGTTTATAATAGAGAAAACGGGACCCCCACCCCCCCCAGCTCCCTTCCCCCCCCCCAAAGTCGCCCCAATCCCGGGGCCCCCCACCACCACCTCCCCACCCCCCCCACCCCACCTCCCTCCCCCCCAACTATGGCTTGCTAAGGCTAGGGCTCGTGACAGAGGTGAGCTAAGAGACACACTTAGGGAACAAACCTCCAAGAGGCCAGCACAGCACCCCCAACATCCAGAACAATCACGCGCCATAGCGAGAAACGAAGGGCGCCCACACCAATTCAAAGCGAGCCAGACGCATCCTGCTAACCGCTACCCCCCGTTCCATAGAGTATGTATCCCACATGCGTTCCAGCCAGACCTGAAAGGAGGGGGCCAAAGCATGCTTCCAAGCCGCCGCCAGGGATAATCGGGCCGCATTCAGGCCGTGCCGGAGTAAGGCAAGTTGCAAAGCCCGGGCCCCCGGCACGGATGTTCCGAAAAGAAAAATCCCCGGATCCCAAGGGATGCTCAGTCCCAGAAGCATCTGCAGCCGGAATTGTACACCTCTCCAAAAAGCACGAATGCGGGGACACGCCCACCAGATGTGTCCCATAGTACCCCGCTGCCCACAGTTACGCCAGCATAGGTCCCCAGCCCCGGGAAACATACGCGCAATCCGCGCCGGAGTCATATACCAACGGTAGAGCAGTTTATAGTTCGTTTCTCGGGCATTAGTCGCTATTGAGCTCTTCCACAGGCGGGCTTCCACTGTCTCCCACTGCTGATCAGTATAAGAAAGACTCAAGTCAGTGTTCCAAAGCACCCTATGACGTTTAGGGCACGTCTGGGCCCCCTGCAGATAGGCATATAATGTCGCCACAAGACCCTTTGTAGTAGTACACCCCTCACAGTAGCGCTCCAGATCCGTCAGGTCCCGAGCAACCTGGGGCCGAACGGTCCCAGAGTTGACCCAATGCGTCACTTGCATATAACGATAGAGATGCCCAACCGGGAGGTCGAACTCGTCCCGCAGTGCACGAAAGGATTGTAGCCGGCCATCAACAAAAAATTGGCCAACCCGGCTGAGGCCAAGGTGCCCCCATTGCCGAAAAGCCACGTCACTCAAACCCGGTGGGACGGAAGCGTTGTCAACTATAGGGGCTAACGGGGATAAGTCCACGTCACAGGATCGGAAGTGACGGTCCCAGCAACGGAGGGTATGAGAAATGTAGGGATTACTGATGCATTTGCCACGGCGAAGCTTTGGACCAAGCCAGAACCAATCCCCCAACCCCGCTCCCCCCGCCAGGCTCATTTCCATCTGCACCTATCACTTAGTGCTATCGGCAATCATCCATTCCACCCCCGCCCGACACTGCGCCGCCGCATAGTACCATTGTAAATTGGGCATGCCCATACCGCCGGAACGCGTGCGGGCAAAAAGAACTTGCCGCGCTAGGCGCAGTCGACGATAGTGCCACACAAACTTCATAAGCAACTGTTGCCAGGTCGCCAGAGTAGCTCGCGAGATGGGGAGCGGGAGAACCTGAAAAAAATATAGGAAGCGGGGGACAATCACCATCTTGACTACGGCTATACGCCCAAACCAGGAGAGGAGCAGGCCGTTCCAAACTTCTAAGTCCCGCCGAACCTGATGAAGCAGGGGATCATAATTAGCTTTGAAAAGATCCGCCCGGTCCACGGTTAGGTTCACCCCTAAGTATCGCAGGGCTCCGGACACCCAGCGTAGAGGATAAGCCTCTTGAAGTTCCATACAGACCGCTCTAGAGACCCCAACATTCAGAATCTCCGATTTAGTATAATTGATTTTGAAGCCGGAGACTCGAGAAAAGTTGGCGAACAGCTGCATTGCAATTGGGAGGGAAGCGGACGGATTCACCAGGGATAGGATAAAATCATCCGCAAAGAGCGCGATCCGATATTCCGCAGGACCAATGCGGACCCCTCGCAGACCTGAGTGACCTCGAAAGCTCTGAGCCAGAGGTTCCATTGCTAGGGCAAAGAGCAAGGGCGAGAGAGGGCAACCCTGTCGTGTGCCTCTTTCCAAAAAGAAGAGTCTCGAGAGACCCCCGTTAATCCGAACGCACGCCTGGGGTTGCTGATAAAGGCTGCGAACCCAACCTATATAATTAGGGCCAAAGCCCATTATCTCCAGGACACACCACAGATATCCCCAGTCCACCCGATCAAATGCCTTTTCTGCGTCAATTCCCACTAGCAACGCAGGTTGTGGGTCCCGTTGAGCCACATGAATAATCTGCAACATACGCCGAATATTGTCGGCGGCCTGGCGACCCGGCACAAAGCCAACCTGATCTGGTTGAACCAAGCCCGGAAGAACCCGATTCAAACGCGCGGCCAGCACAGAAGCAAAGATTTTAACGTCAACGTTTAACAAGGAGATAGGGCGGTACGAAGCCGCGTCATGCAAGGGTTTACCGGGTTTGGGAATCACCACAATCAATGCCTCACGTTGGGACGGGGGAAGGGAGGCCGCCCCCAGGACCTCATTAAACAAACAGGTCAGGGATGGCGCCAATTGTGCTCGGAACTTCTTATAGTATTCTGCCGGAAAGCCATCACTACCCGGCGTGCTGCCAGCTTTCAAATGCCGGATTGCATTTTCCACTTCGTCAATCGTAAAGTCCGAGTCCAACTGAGCCCGGTCAGAGTCAGAAAGACGCGGTAGAGCGGTCCTCTGAAGATAATCCTGCACTTGATCCCTACCAGTGGGCTCTGCTTTGTAAAGCCGCTCCAAATAATCAGCAAAAAGATCACGGATCTCCCAGGAGAGGACCCTCATCTGTCCCCCAGCGTCGCATAGTTCGCGGACCACTCTCGAGGACTGCTGTTGACGCAGGCGCAGAGCCAAAAGGCGGCCAGTTTTGTTCCCATGTTCATAGAAAGTTTGCCTTAATTTCGGACGCTTATTATCTAATTCTCTCTGCATACATGCATCTAAATTCGCTCGAACCGTCCGCCACTGGCGTAGAACTTGCCTCGAGCCGGTTCGGGCGTGCTCCAAGCCTAGGCGAGCAGATTCCCTCACCAAAAGATCATGATCACGTGCCCACATTTTGCGCGTGCGGGCTGCCTCAGCTATAAGTTGACCGCGGGCTGTGGCCTTATAAGCATCCCACACCGTGGGGAGGGGAACATCCCCAGTTTCATTAAGCTCAAAGAATTCCTTAATAAAGTGGGCGTGATCCTGCACTGCACCCTGCCGTCGTAGAAACCTTGCATCTAAACGCCAAAGACGGCGGTGCTCGCTACGCGTGCCGTCCGGGAGGATGAGCCAGCACGGGGCGTGGTCTGACCAGGTCAGCGCTCCAAGTCCAGCCTGCACTCTCCCGTCCATCAGGCGCTGATCCAACAAAAAATAATCAATGCGAGTGTGGACCTGATGGACCGGGGAGTAGTAAGTGTAACCCCTCTCTCCCGCATGGGTGTCTCTCCATATGTCCCGTAAGCCCAAGTCAAACATCAAGCGCTGAAGGGCTCTTGCCGAACGCCCTCTGCCCCCCCCCCCCAGTACGACCCGTAGAATCCAAAAGGGGCACTAAATGCGTGTTACAATCCCCACCCAAGACAATGGGGCCTTTTGCAAAATCCGCCAGTAGGGCTTTCAGTCGTGTAAAAAAGGGCCCCTGACCCGTATTTGGAGCATAGATATTAACTAAGGTTAGCAAGTGTCCGTCTAGTCGAACATTCAGGAAAAGCCATCTCCCCAGGGCATCTCGCTTTATCTCTTCAATCTGCAAGGAGAGGCTCTGGTGAAATAGTAGAGCCACTCCCCGCTTCTTCCAGCCCTGCGCGTCGGAGGCCACCAATACCTCAGTGTATGGGGATCGCTTTAGCCAACCCTGCTTGGAGTTCTGAAGATGGGTCTCCTGCAAGTAAGCAATATCCCCTTGCAAAGTGCGTAGCTCTGAGAACAGCAGGGACCGTTTCCGCGGGGAGTTAAGGCCCTTAACATTCAAAGAGACAAAGCGCACCATTAGGGAACACTACCCAACCCCACACGTCCGCTGGCCACCCAGAAAGTCTTAGTAGGGGCTCCCCCCAGCAAACCCAGGAAATTAGTTAATCGGGCCCCCCTAGACCACTCTCCAAGAACAAAAGCCATAGACCCACCTCCCCAGCCCAAACATACCTCCCAGCTCCATGTTGAGGGACCCCCCCTCCCACCCATCACCCCCCCCTTCCCACCCATCACCCCCCTTCCCGTCAATACCACCTGCCTGTCTAAGTTAATACAGGACACGGTAAATTGACCACAAACCCCGTACCCCCCAAAACCCCACAGAGTGAAAACTCAACCTAAACATAGAAAAACATTCCCCCCCTTACTCCCCCACCCATCCCGGATCATCAATCCCATCATGTCCCCTCACCAGAACAGTAACTTCAGTAAAACATTTGCAGGTCAACCGCCGCCCCCCATGGAGAATGGAGTGGGGACCCTAGGCTAATCTTTGCCACCAGTTATCCAAAAGTCAGGGGACCCACTGGTCAAGACTCCCTAAAAAAGAGAAAATGAGAGGAGCTCTTCAAACCGCAAGAGTGTCAGGCGGGCTTGCCCACCCGGGCCCACTTGGAATGTTGTGGCTTAGGGGGCGGCGGATGAGCCTGGGCATTATCATCAACTAGACCCGCCTGGCGAAGAGCTCGCCAAGCTTCAGAGTAGTCCTTTGCAGAAATCTTTTTGTTGCCCAAAAGGAAGTTCATCCTAAATGGAAAGGACCAAGAGTAGCGAATCCCCTTGCTGTTCAGGACCGCCGAGACTGGTTTCATCTCTCTCCGGCGCACCAAGGTGAACATCGAGAGGTCCTGATAAATGGAAACTGTCGCGTCCTGGAAGCGGACCGTCTTCCTCTCCGGCCTCGACGTATAAGAAGCTCAGCATCAGAATAGCGTAGAAATCTCGCAATGACATCTCGTGGCTGGTTGTTAGGGGTTTTTCCCAAAGCGCGGTGAACCCGTTCGATTTCCATTCCAGAGGCATGCGTAGCCAGCTCCTCCGCCGGGAGCAACTCCGCTATCAGCAGCTTAAGCACAGTCGGCATGTTTTCCCCGCCCCCCCCCCCCCCCCGCCTCCCCGCCTCCGGAACTCCACGAAAACGCACGTTATTGCGGCGGGAGCGGTTTTCAATGTCATCAATTTTATAAGTCAGCTCCATGGCCTGTGCACGCTGCCTGTCGAGAGCACATTGTAAGTCCATCAGAGTCCCATCTTGATCAACCACTTTGGTCTCCACGTCCTCTACTCGGGCTCCCAGTTCCTTAATGTCGGACCGAAGTTCTGCGACATCTTTCATCAAATCTTCCCGTAGTGTGCGAAACTCATTGGCTAATGCTGCAAAGCCCCTACGGAGCTCTTGTTTGAGTTGAGCGGAGGAGAGTTGCTGATGAGGGTCCAAATCCTCCTCACTTACAGTCTCATTGTCGGATCCCGTTGGAGGAGACTGGCCGCGTGGGCTGCTTGAAGCTCCGGACTTACTCTGCAGCCGCTGGGAGGAGCGCATCCCCTCCCGGGTTTCAGAGTTTTTGGTTTTAGTAGCCATCACACAGAGTCACCAAGCTCACACAGTGTTAGGAGAGGTGTAGGCAATGCCAGCAAGAGGGAAGGCACCAGAGAGAGAACGGAGCACGTATTCACACCAGCCCGTAGAATGGCCGCCACTACACAGTGTCAGGAGATGCGGATTAGCAATGTCAGCAAAGCGGCAGGCACTGGTGGGACAGCGGGACAGAAAATCGTAAGCTGCCTCCGGTCCTCCTAGAGAGAGAGCCTGGCACAGCTAATAGACAGAGAGCAGCATAAGGGAGTATGGAGCTGTACCGGCAGGAGCCCGTAGTTGCAGGTTGTAGGGCTGCAAGGAGAGACCCGGAGTCAGAAAGGCCGCGTGCACAGGCCTGCAGAGTACTCAGAGTCCAAGCAGGAGGGGGTAGACCTCAGCAGGACACTAGGCTGCCAGAGAGAAACGGCCCCGGCCACCCGGGTCAGGCACTGTTCGAGGGGTGTGCAGGGGAAGAGGCAGCACGTAAACTTACCCCCTTCAAGATGGCTCGTGGTGCTGAAGAAGGGTAGTAAATGCCGGTAGATGCCGCGGCAGTGGCCGCGTGAAGTGCACATGGTCCCGGCCAATCTCCCCGGCAACTCCTCAGCTCCTCAGTCGGGCGCCACACGCTTGGTGTTGCAAGCTCCCCCCCCCCCCCCCGCCAAACGGGCCGGCGCTCAACCCGCAGGCAGTAGAGAGGACTCCGTTCATAGGCCCCGCGGGGGCCTGCCAGGTGATTTTCGGCTGTGCTGGATGCAGCGGCAGGCGGCAGGATCAGTCGGGTGAAAGTCCGGAGACCGAAGACAGCTTCCAGCAGGCCGCGTTGTAGTGGTGGACTCCTCAGTATCCCAGCCTCCAGAGGACCCGCAAAATTTCGGGATCAAGCCCTGAGGGAGATCGCTGGCTGACGCTGATCTGGGAAAGGTATGGGGGGGGAGCGAAATGCAGCTGTAAGCTTATGATAGCATAAATTTAGGGGTTGTGGTGACGGAGCTTCAACAAAGTGCGGCCATCTTGCAGTGGGCTCACGAGCGCCCCCCTAAAAGCTAAGGCTCTTTTACATTCCAAAGTGTGAAGGTTCTTCTCTGCATTAGATGCATGAGGCCTCAGAAAGAATATAGGAAGATAAATCAATTGGTTTAAATGAAAAGGTGAAACCACCTTTGGCATAAAGTGTAGATGAGTTCTGAGGACAACCTTATCATGGTGGGACCTAGTGTAAGGAGGATCAGCCACTAACGCTTGCAATTCACTAATGCGACGTGCAGAGGTGATTGCAATTAGGAAGATGACCTTCCAGGACAAAAGCTTCAGGGTAGTAGTGGCTAAAGGTTCAAAAGGCGGTTTCATGAGCTGCCCGAAAACTAGATTTAAATCCCATGCCACCGGTGGTGGTCTGATGGGAGGTTTTGTTAATAGAAGACCTCTCATAAATCTGGATATGAGAGGAAATTGGTTGTCCATTTAGAGGCTTATAGGAAGCTGTAATTGCACCAAGATGGACTCTTACTGAATTTGTCTTCAGACCAGAATTTGATAAATGAAATAGATACTCTAGTATCAATTTCAAAAGGTATCAGCAGGGGGTTTAACCCCTTCTGGAAACACCATATAGTGAAACGTTTCCACTTGAAGGCGTAAGATCGTCTTGTGGAAGGTTTTCTAGAAGCCTGCAGAATATCCTCTACCTGTTGGGAAAGGTTGAGATCCTGAAGATTTAAGCTCTCAGCAACCAGGCCATGAGATGCAGGGACTGGGGATTCAGGTGCCATAGTGTCCCGCTCTCTTGGGAAAAGAGATCTGGAGCACACCCTAACTCCAGAGGTGCAGCTTGAGAGAGATGTAGAAGCAGGGGATACCACGTTTGGCGTGGCCACCATGGTGCTATGAGGATCATACAACCTCTGTCTCTCTGAAGCTTGAAGAGTGTTTTGGGGATGAGGGGAATGGGTGGGAAGGCATAGAGGAAGTCCTGATCCCAGTGAAGGAGGAAGGCGTCCCTTGCCTGGCAATTGTGAGCCGGAATCCTGGATTAGAACCGGGAAAGTTTGGCATTCAGTGGACTTGCAAAGAGGTCTATGTCTGGAGTCCCCCAGATGTGAAATATCTTTGTCACTTGGTCAAGGTGGAGAGACCATTCGTGAGGCAGCAGTACTCGGCTGAGTTTGTCTGCCCAAAGGTTTTGAATGCCTGGAAGATATACCATGAGAAGGTGAATTTGATGCTCTCTGGCGAGGACCCACAGTCGTAAAGCTTCGTTGCATAATGACAGAGAGCCTGCCCCAACCTTCTTGTTCACATAGAACATGGCTACTTGATTGTCCGTTTGGACTAGGACTGTCTTTGTAGCTGAGCTGGGCATGGAATACTCGAAGAGCTAGATAGATTGCTCTTAATTCTAGGAGGTTTATATGTAAACCAACCTCCTGTGGAGTCCAGGTGCCCTGGGTAGAGAGATGATGCAGGTGTGCTCCCCAACCCATCTGTGATGCATCTGTTGTTAGGGTGACCTGGAATAGGGGTTGATGGAAAGGAGACCCCACTAAAAGATTCTCCAGTGATTGCCACCATTGGAGGGACAAGATCAGTCAATGAGAGTTTGATAACTTGTCAGACAGACGTCCTGTGCCCTGTGTCCATTGTATGGATAGGGTCCACGGGGCTGCTCGCATGTGTAGGCGAGCATAGGGAACTACATGAACTGTGGATGCCATGTGTCCCAGTAACTGTAGCAGTTCTCGAGCAGTTAGGGAGGATTTTCCCGCTGCTTGAGAAGCTAGTTGCACTATGCGAAGACACCGGGCCTGTGGAAGGAAAGCCCTTGACTGTCTGGTATCTAAACAGGCTCCTATGAACTCCAGAGACTGGGAAGGAACAAGTTGGGATTTTGGGAAGTTTATTACCAATCGCAAATATTGGAGGATTTGCATTGTGCGATTCAGTGCAGAGCTGGCTTCTGCAACCATGGGGGCTCGAATGAGCCAGTCATCCAAGAAAGGGAAGACGAATATCCCTAGGGTTCGCAGGAATGCAGCTACTACTGCCATGCATTTCGTGAATACTCTTGGTGCGGAAGCCAGACCAAAGGGAAGAACCCTGTATTGGAAGTGTTTTCCCTTGAAAAGGAATCGTAAGAATTTCCTGTGATCTGGATGGATGAGAATGTGAGTATATGCATCCTTTAAGTCTAGAGAGCAAAGCCAATCCTGACTTTGAAGGTATGGCAGAAGAGTTCCTAGAGAAATAATTTTGAACTTCTCTCGGAACAGGTATTTGTTCAATTCTCTGAGTTCTAAAATGGGTCTGTGTCCCCCTGTTTTCTTTGGAATACGAAAATAGGGGAGTAGAACCCTGTACCCTGCTAGAGAATGGGTACTTCCTCTATTGCCCCTTGGGCAGGAAGTGTTGAGACCTCGTGATCCAGCAGATTGTCTGCAGAGGTCTAGGAATTGAACTGCCTTAGGATTGTAGGAGGGGGCATGTTGTGAAAATGAAGCTTGTACCCCCCTCTCCTACAGTGGACAGAGTCCAATTTTCTGTTGTTATTTGGTGCCATCTGTTGGCAAAATGACACAGCCTGCCTGGAATATTTAGGCGTTCCAGACTCCTCAGAGGCAGGAAGGTTAAGCTCTCTAGGAAGGAGTCAAAGCCCTTGAGGGGGCTGAACCTGCAGAGCTGGTTGAGCTATCGGGCCTTTTGGCTTCTTCTGCTGTTTGAATTGCTGTTGTTGTCCCTTTGGGCAACTTGAGCGTGAGCTTGCCTTTGCTGGGTATAGGATGGATAAAACTTCCTCTTTTTGCTGAAAGAGTTTTTTTTTTTGGCTGGAGTGGCTGTAGATTTTGACAATCTATCTAAGGTGATATTGTCAGCATCTATCTCATTAGCCTTTCCTGCCAATTCTTGCCAAAGAGGTTTTCTCCTGTGCAAGGGATGTTGCCTAATTTATCCTGTACCAAATCTCCAAGTCTGAAGCCTGAAGCCAGGCAATCCATCATGCACCAATGGCAATAGCAGAGGTTCTGCTGATGCATTCAAAGCAGTCAAAGGCTGCATGATTTACAAACTTGGAGACATCTTGTGCATGCCTGACAAGAGTAAGGAAGTCTTGTCGTCTGTCATCTGGGAGAAGTGGGCTCATAAGTGCCAAATCTCCTGTGACCTCTTTGAGGAACATTCCCATATATAAAATTTATGAGCTGATCTTAGCTGAAAGCATGGAAGCCTGAAATGTTTGACGCCCAAAAGCATCAAGAGTCCTGCATTCACGACCTGGAGGATTGGATGCATGTCTCTTTGCACTTTTCATCCTACGCATGGCTGACTCCACTACCATTGAATGGTGTGGCAGCTGAGTCTTTTGAAATCCAGGACATGGTGGAACTCGATACATGTATCAAGTCTCCTAGAATGAGGACATGTGGTCAAAGGTGTCTCCCACACTCTGAGCATCAAATCATGAAGGATTTCATGAATGGGCAGGGTGGCTGCCTCCTTTGGAGCCTTAGGATGTTGGAGAATTTCCAATTCCTTTGCCCTAGGTTCCTTTCCAGGAGCTACCGTGATTGAAAGGCCTTTGGCAACATCACGAATAAAATCCTGAAAAGACATGTCCTCCGGAGGCAACATTCTGCGTTGGGGAGAAGAGTCTTCCAGGAGAAACACTCTGGTACCGGCAGAATTATCAGAGTCATCGGAATCGGAGGATTCTAAGTATCTCTGATCACGATGTTCATGCAAAGCACGGTCCCGGTATCGATCGAAGTCGGTATCGAGTTGATCCGGTACCGATCTCTCAATGCCAGCCAAAGACAGCATGGGAAGAATTCCCACCAGGGCCGGTACTGTCAGTTCTGGTACCGGTATCAGTACCGGCATCGGTACCGGTGTCGGTACCAGTGCCCATTGAACCATCGGTGTCAACGGTACCGCAGCTTTAAGGAGAGCTGCAATGCTGCGTTTGATAGCGAGGAATCTCTGGTCTATTGACGCTGCCAATGCCTGGGTATCGGTACCGGTGAAGGCAGCCGGAACCCCTGAGCATGGCACCAGTAGTTCTGTCGAAGCCGAGGCCTCGAGAACATCCTGGAACCCTGTTGATGCTTTGGAGGCCGGTGTGGTTCCCTCAAGGGCAATGCCAATGGCCTCTCGATGCTTTGCAGGAGAGCTACCCTTTGAGGACCGGCTTTTATGTTTAGTTACCTGAGATCCATGGGAGGAAGAAGAGGCTCTTGAAGACGTCGATGCAATGGACCTGGCATCTGAAGAAAAGAGGGTACCGAGCTTTGCAGCCCAGTTCTGTCTTCCTCTTTTAGTCACCCCCATACAAGAGAGACACTCCGAAGGAGAATGGTCAGGGCCTAAACATTTAAGACACCAGTCATGGGTGTCGGTGACGGAGATGGTACCGCCACACTTAGTGCATTTTTTAAAACCACTAGCTGTTTTTTCCATCTTTAAGGAAAAATGGGGCCTAATGCCCAAAATGGCGCCTAGCACCGAAAAAGAAAATTTTCTGAAGAGAAACAATTCAGAATTTTTTTTTTTTAAAAGAAAAGAAAAGAACCGGCGGTACAGTTAGGCTTTGTGAGGAGGCAAACGCGACCACAAGAAAACAAGATTAAAGAAGAAATTTTCTGTGGTGACAGGGTATGTGTCCTGTTGGCTCTGCGGAAAATGAAGAACTGAAGAGGGACAGTTGGAAAGGCGGGAAGGTGGCACGCATGTGCTGAGGGATGCTCCCAAAAGCGTTCCTACTGGACGCTGGGGAGCGTTCCCGCGCAGGCTCCGTCGGTACCGACGATACCCATATGTGAAGACTACATTCCTGCTTGTTCCTGGAGACAGAAATCTGTTTTATCTTTATCAGACCATTGCTCTGCTATAATATTCAGAATGATGGATAAAGAGATAGCATCAGTAATCTGTTCAGTTGTCAATGCAATTAGTGGTGTATTTCCAAAACACCACTGTACAGTGCATCTGTACAGTACATCTTGTGTGAAAAAAGGAATCCCATGATCACTGGAGTTCAATGACTAATCAAAGGATTTCAGTGCTGCCATTTTTAGCTAAAATTAAGAGGGTGGTTTTAACAATTGTATGATTTTATTGATAAGACTAATTACTAGGCCCTTATCAAATGTGGTTGTAGGCAGGCACACAGTGCTGAGACCCTTTTATTGTCAAGTGTAGATGTAATGTTAGGGTCTAGACCATGGCTCTTAGTTCCCTTTTGTTCTGTGAAATATCTCAACTGCTTTTGATACCATAAGCCATAAGATTTTCCTCCAAAGGCTGAAAGCCTGTGGTATTGCTGGTAGTGTCTTACAATGATTTTCAGCATATATGACTGATGGTATTCAGTTAATTAGTGCAAATCAGAGATGCTTGTTCAGCAGTCAAGACTGACTGCTGGTGTATTGCAGGTCTTAGCAATGTCAGCAAACCTATATTTGGCTCCTCTGTTTTATGAGCATGGTGATCACTATTGTACATATGCAGGTGACATTAAACTTCCTCAACCCCTCCCCAAACAGAGTCAATATTAGATGCTGTAGTCACATTTAAAAAGCTGTTGGACCTCCAAAGGACGTTGGATGTACAAGAACAGATTAGCTATCAATAGTAATAAAACTGAAGTAATGATCTTCAGTCGATCAACAGTGTGGGGATGTCCTATAGAATTGCTATTGATGGCCTTCAAATTCCTATTGCCTGACAGGTTTAGAGCCTGGAGGGTTTTACTTGATTCAGCATTGTCAATGAAGGCTCAGGTCAAGGAAGCAATTCATTCCACCTTTTTGTTTAGCTTCTGCTTTTGAGAAGACTGAAACCACCTCTGTTTGATGACTTAAGATCAGACTTTGTAAAGCTCTCTAAATCACATTTGGATTACTCTGACTCCTTTTACTTGGGTTTACTTAATTATACTATCTACTGGCAAGAGACTTGCAAATGGTTCAAAATGTTGCTGGAACGATTGTGGCAGGTGCTTCTCATTTTACTCTTATACCTCCTTATCTTGCTTCGCTACACTCGGTATCAATCACTTTAAGAATACACAAAGCATTTAACAGGGATTCTTCATTTTATCTGAACTCAATGATGAAAAAAGTTACAAACCAACTCGCTCACTGAGATTTAATGGGACAAAGTTACTATATATTCCACTGATTGAATGTATCAGCAAAATGCGATTGTCTACTCACTGTTTTTCCATTGCAGAACCTACCAAATGGAATGAATTATCTATTGATCTAAGAATTATAACCAATATGCAACCAAAAACAGTTTTATTTTCAAGCTTTTCAATCTTAGTTTTTGATATTACATTTTTTAAACTTTATGTTTGGGGCAGCTTAAGGGGCAAGTCACAGAGGCACCGAAAGCCTATCTCACCAGCTCATCCCTTCACAGTCGCAGGAGCCTTTTCCTTCATTCTCGCAGCTGTGCTGTGCTGTGCTGTGCTGCAGCCACTGGTGTCATGGCTTTTCTGAAAGGCAAAACAGGTACTTCCTGTTTCTTACAAGAGACAGAAAGGAAATTAACAGATATGGAATATTTCTCCTTTCTTTGGCTCCTGCTAGACCAGTCCAGATGAGTGGGCTATGCTGCCCAGCCAGGAGATGGGCGGAGACCTGAGCAATATTCAGTGATGTCATCATCTGTATATGTGCAGGTGCAGAAATGAGTTTTGCCAATATTACACTTCCCAAGCAGAACAGTGTGAATGAAAAACTCAGGTAAAAATAGTAAACTAAAACAACGTATTATAGCAATTTGGCTTTCTTACCATACTTGACAGTACATAAGGTACAGATATTGAAAATACTGATAAAAGACACGACTTCCCAACCTGTAGACAAAGGTTTCTGTCACTATAGCGGGCATGGTATGTGGGAACTCCGGTACTTATTAAATATTTGTCTTTGGACTTGATTAAATCCCTTGAGGAAACACCAGTGAAACCTTGGGCAAAGTCGAGATTGTGAAAGCAGTTTTTCATTTTATTGTACACCGCTTAATGCTTCTGCCATAGCGGTATATCAAATATTGAATAAAGATAAAGATAAAGATTTCTGTGGACTCAGTTGTGCTCAGAAGAAATAAAGTGATCACTTTTTATGGACTTAATTTTTGTATTTCACTGCTAAAAAATAATGGTTGTGAGGCAGCAATGATGAAAGTTTTTATCAGGTTGTTGCCCGTTTGAGGAATGAACTATCTTCCATTTTTAAAAATATTTTTTTGTTATTTTTGTATTAAACTGTGTATTTGGGGAATGTGCTGTGTAGTTTGAGCATATGCTTAATTTTGTTCAAGTTTGAAAATGTATTTATTATGATACTTTTCCACAAACAGTTTTATATTGTGATATTTTTAGTAGTCTAATGGTATATATATTTTTGTTTTACTGGTTTTTTCGACCTTAAGCTAAATGGCATAATCAATAATTAACCTGAGCTAATGACCAGTCTTTCATTGGCTAAAAATGTATCCCTATTTGTACAGCTCATATCACAAGACTGGTGCCAAGGGGGAGGAAAAGCCAAAATGTTGGCTCAGGGCCCCACAACCCCTTGAGCCAGCCCTGTTTAAGTTTTATATTGAGTAATTTTTCTATGATTGATTGTATGGGGTTTAAGTTGCTCTTATTTGTAATGTTATTGAAGTTGTTTGACGGTTAAAGGGTTAAGCATTTATGCACAAGAACAAGTAGGTTTTATAAACCTTGATAGCCAAATTTTGGCATTATTTAGCAGTCCGGTCTCCACAATGAATCAGGAATACTGTGTCAGTATAGCGTAGTTACTCACCTGTAAATGGAAATTACACTTACCTGGTAATTGTAGTTCCTTGAATGACGACAGTTCAGTCCTCCACCACTGGGTTGTGCACCTACTCCTGCAGCATGGAGACTGGGCATGTCAAAATCGTGACATCACTGGATATAGCCTGCTGGTCTCTCCCATCAGCCCCAGTGAACTATTGACAAAGCAGACTCAAAAGAGCAACAAATAAATAGCTAATGTATCAACCGTAACGTTAACTTAACTATAACCATTACTATGTACACCTGACTCACTCCCAGGCAGACCTTTCTTGTACCCTTCCCCGCTATACACAGAATCAACAAGAAAAAAGTAAGAATGAGCATTTATAAAGAGAAAGCCTCCAAGTAGGACAGACCCCATAACAAACAGACCTACCAGTAGTCTTCCTGTTCTCCCAACCGACCATCCACTGCCAACGATAGCACCCCAGGCGGGAATGAGGACTGAACTGTCGTCACTCAAGGAACTACAATTACCAGGTAAGTGTAATTTCCATTTGCTTATCGTTTCTCCAGTTCAGTCCTCCACCACTGGGATGTAACAGAGCAGTAATCATGGGGCGGGACCTTTCCAGCCGGCTCATAACACTGCCGACCCGAAGCAGGCATCATTCGCCGCCACAACATCGAGGCGGTAGTGCCTACTGAAAGTATGAAGGGACGACCAGGTGGCCACCCTACAGATTTCCCCCGGCGGAACCAAACTGTGTTCAGCCCAGGAAGCCGCTTGCGCTCTAGTAGAATGAGTTTGTAAACCAGTCGGCACCGTCTGACCTTGTAGCAGATAAGTAGATGCAATCGCCTCTCTAATGGAGTGGAGGAGTGGCCTAGTGGTTGGGGCAAGGTACTTCAGGCCGGAAGGTCGGGGGTTCAAATCCCACTAGAGGACAGCAACCTTGGGTCGGAAGGACTGGGATTTCTAGTCCCACAGGTGCTCCTTGTGGTCTTGGGCAAGCCAATTAACCCTCCATAGCCCATGTTCCCTGTAAAATAGTTATCTCCAAGTTATAATGCCCTGTTCAATGTAATTTCAGTTTGTTCAATGTAAACCGCACTGATGCAGAAAAGCGCGGTATATAAGAGAATGTATGTAAATAAATAAATAAAATAAAATAAATAAATAAAATAATCCATCTGGAAATGGAAGCCTTCGCTACCGCTTCCCCTTTGCGGATACCTCCAAACAACACGAATAGATGGTCCAACTTGCGAAATATTCCCGAAACCTTCAAGTATTGCTGCAACACCCGCTTTACTTCCAAACGGCGCAGACTGCAGTCCAAGCCTCACCCCTCCAGCGAACCTAGCACCGGCAGAGACACCGCCTGATTCAGGTGAAAAGGAGACACCACCTTCGGCAAAAAAGACGGAACAGGTCGCAACATCACCTTTTCCCTGGAAAAGAACAAGAACAGTTCCCTACACAATAACGCTTGCAACTCCGAAATGCGTCTAGCCGAACAGATAGCAACCAAAAACACATTTTTTAAAGTCGTCCTTAACCGAAGCCCGGTGCAACGGCTCAAAGGGTGCTTTAGTTAACGCTCCAAACACCAAATTGAGATCCCAAGGCGGAACCACAACTCTACGCGAGGGCCTCAGTCTGGTTTTTGCTTTGAGGAAACGCAACACATCAGCATGGGCGCCGAGAGCAACGCTTTGTACTTTGCCGCGATAACACGAAAGAGCTGCTAGCTGGACTCGCAAAGAACTGGCTACAAGACCCTTACCAAACCTGTCCTGCAGAAAACTTAAGATCAAGGGAATGGAAACCGTAGCCGCCCGGACTTGCCGCCTCGAACACCAGTCCTCAAAGATATGCCAGACACAAACATATGTAAGCGACGTGGACTGTTTCCGCGCTCTAAGCAAAGTCGCAATGACTGCCGCCAAATAACCCTTTTTCTTTAGTCTCGCCCTTTCAATGGCCAAACCGTAAGCGAGAACCGATCCACCTGAGGCATGTGAAGTGGTCCTTGAACCAACAGATCTGCCGACACCGGCAACCTCCAGGGCTCCCCGTCGAGGAGGCGAATGAGATCTGCCTACCACGGACGCCTTGGCCAGTCTGGAGTCAACAAAAGAACTCTCCCCGGATGAGCCTCGATCCGCTGAATCACTCAACTAATTAACGCCCACGGAGGGAAGACATGAAGACCTATCGACGGCCACCGATGCAACAGTGCATCTATGCCTTCCGACATTCTTTTTTGCCGCCTGCTGAAGAAACGACTGACTTTTGCTGACTGGAAGGTCGCCATTAAATCCATCATCGGCGGACCCCATCAGCCTGTTGAGGCATTCCTAACAGGGACACTACAGGTCAAACAACGGTAAGGATTTGAGGGTTTATTTTTATTAAATTGCTAGCTCTCTGACTGGGAGCTCTTAAAAGGGGTTTTGTATTTTGTTAAAGCAAAGTTACTTTCTTTTTGGTGCTTTAGTAGAAATTTCCTTGAGCAGAGTAGGTTGTTGAACTCTAGTAACCTTCTCAACTTTGGGAACTGCCGACACCTAATCAGGTGTTAGTTCCCTCCCTACCCACCCCGACTCCCACCCACCCCTAGTGAGCAGTCTTGCTTTATAGGGCACCTCCCCCTTTAACAAAGCACAGAGACTTGGAGCAGCACATTTTGAATATAATTAAAAAGAGATTTAACTGCTTTTTCTCTGAAAGGACAGCTGGGAAACCAGGTGATACTTGGTAGATCTCTCTCTTTTGCTTTAACAGATACCTAAGCTCCACGAACAGAACAATGGCTGGGAAAAATCGTATCGCTAAAGCTGTTGCCCCCGTTACAGCTTCTGCCTCTGTCCAGACAGAGGTCCTAATGCCAGCTGAAGGACCGGTTCCAGGTGTAGGGTGCCTCCATGCTGAAGCTCTGAGGAAACAAGTGGAGGAACTCAGAGAGGAGGTGGCGAGGCTGAAGAGCATTCAAGACAGTGAGAAGTATATTGATGAGATGCTTCTTGCAGCAACCAAGCTCTCCAGCAGAGGAGAAGATGGGTGCCAACAGAATGTCGATGATTGCACACAAGTCACCCGGGCCTGCAAAATCACCAATCCAACTTCTCCAGCCCTTGAATTGAAGAACCATTATGCAGCCCTGGAAGTGGAGAAGGTGAAAGCATCCCTGGAAAGGGAAGAACCAGAGCACAAGTACCCCAAAGTTGCAGAATCAGTGACCACAAGGAAGCGAAGGGTAGTGGTGGTTGGAGATTGTCTTCTGAGGGTACTGAGGCGTCCATCTGCCGACCAGACTTGATGTCCAGAGAGGTATGCTGTCTGTCTGGTGCCAAAATCCAAGATGTTAAGGAGAGTTTGCCGAGACTCATCAAGCCCACTGACTATTACCCAATGTTGCTAATCCACGTTGGAACAAATGATACTGCTAGGTATCCCTCGGAACGTATCAAAAGTGACTTCATGGCTCTGGGACAGAGGGTGAAGCAGTTAAGTGCACAGGTGGTGTTCTCTTCAATCCTCGCTGCTGAGGGTAAAGACCAAGGCAGAGAGGCTCGCATCCTGGAGATGAATGCATGAATGGTGTCATCGAGAGCGTTTTGGTTTCCTAGACCATGGGATGCTGTTCCAAGGGTTGCAGAGCAGAGATGGCATCCATCTGTCCAAGAAAGGTCAACGCGTCTTCGGTAGAAGACTGGCTAATCTACTGAAGAGGGTTTTAAACTAGATTCGTTGGGGATGGGTGAAGAAAGCCCCCAGGTAAGTGAAAGCCCCCAGTTAGGTGATACATTAAATACCTTTATGGAAATGGGTAACAGGGGTAACATATGGAAAGCAGTGTGTACAAATGCCCATAGCATGGGAAATAAGATCCCTGATGTTGAAGCTTTGGTGGGAGTGGCTGACTTGGATTTAGCGGCAGTTACAGAAACATGGTTCACAGAAAACCATGATTGGGATGTAACTATACCTGGCTATACTTTATTCAGAAAGGACAGGGTAGGAAGAAGGGGAGGAGGAGTGGCACTATATGTAAAAACTACTATTAAAGCTCTGGAATTACAGAGCTTAAAAGGGAGAGAAGAGGCATTGTGGGTTAAACTAGAAAGAGGGAAAGAGAAATCTATTTGAATTGGTGTGATATACAGACCTCCCTCACAAGAGGAAGAGGTGGACAGAGAGTTAATTGAAGACATATGCAGAAAGGGGAAATGCTACTGATAGGATATTTCAATATGCCAGATGTTGATTGGCACATTCCTGCTGCAGTATCATCTACAGTAGAAGTAAGGAGATCCTGGATTCTCTACAGGGAGAACTATTCAGGCAATTGGTAACAGACCCCACACGTGATGGAGCCATACTGGACTTGGTGCTTACCAATGGTGAAAGTGTTTCTGATGTTGTAGTGGGAGATCATTTTGCATCCAGTGATCACTAGATGGTGTGGTTCAGTATTAGGACTAGGGCTGTTAGAATCCATTCAAAGGTGAGGATCTTAGACTTTAGGAAGGCTAACTTTGCCAAGATGGGCCAATACCTCAGGGAGTCGTTAGTGGGATGGGAACAGCTGGGGGATGTAGAAAAACAGTGGGCAAAACTGAAAGGGGATATTTTAAGGGCAACCAACCTTTTTGTTAAAATGGTAAATAAAGGTAAAAGGAAAAGGAGACCGCTATGGCTTTCGAAAGAAGTAGCTGAAAAAGTGAAGAAAAAGAGGGAGGCCTTCATGAAATACAAGAGATCACAGAGAGAGGAAGACAGGCATCTATATTTGGAAAAACTTAGAGAAGCTAGCAAAGTAGTCAGGAAGGCAAAGATTCAAAAGGAGGAGGAAATAGCCAATGCAATAAAATGGGGGATAAGACGTATTTCAGATATGTTAGTGAGAAGAGGAAGGGCAAAAGTGGTATTGTCAGACTCAAGGGTTCAGGGAAGGAATATGTAGAAGCTGATAAGGATAAAGCAGAATTGCTTAACAAATATTTCTGTTCTGTGTTCACAGATGAAGAACCAGGAGAAGGACCTCAGAAAACACCCACAAACAGGAACAGAAGCGAGGGACATTTTAAACAATTGTTAGAAGACTGGGTTCATGAGAAACTAGCTCAACTTAAAGTAGACAAAGCGATGGGACCAGATGGGATACACCCTAGAATACTGAGGGAACTTAGGGACGTTCTAGCAGCTCCACTGACTGACCTTTTCAATGCCTCGATGGAGTCGGGAGTGGTGACGAAGGACTGGAGAGAGGCTCATGTGGTGCCTTTACACAAAAGCGGAAGTAAGGATGTGGTTGAAAACTACAGGCTGCTTAGTTTAACTTCGGTGGTGAGTAAATTATTGGAAACACTGCTGAAAGAGAAAATAGTGAGGTTTCTGGAGTCCAGCGGATTACAGGATTAGAGGCAACATGGATTCACCAGAGGCAGGTCTTGTCAGACAAATCTGATCGATTTCTTTGACTGGGTGACCAGGGAGTTGGACCGAGGGAGAGCCCTAGATGTGGTGTATTTAGATTTCAGTAAAGCCTTTGACACTGTTCCTCACAGGCGACTTATAAACAAACTGAGCACCCTATGGATGGACCCTAAAGTTACTGCTTGGGTTAGAAATTGGTTGGGTGGGAGGCGACAAAGAGTACAGGTAAATGGAGCTCACTCTGAGGAGAAGGATGTTACCAGTGGTGTGCCCCAGGGATCTGTCCTTGGTCAGATTCTTTTTAACATCTTTGTTAGTGATATAGCAGAAGGGCTTTTGGGTAAGGTTTGCATCTTTGCGGATGATACCAAAATCTGCAATAGAGCAGAAACCCAGGAAGGTGTACATAACATGAGGAGGGATCTAGCTAAGCTTGAAGAATGGTCTAGAATTTGGCAGCTGGGATTTAATGTTAAAAAATCTAAGGTCATGCATTTGGACTGCAGCAATCCAAGGGAGCAATATAGTATAGGGGGTGAAGTACTTTTGTCAACTAAAGAAGAGCGGGACCTAGGCGTGGTTGTGTCTGATGATCTTAAAGTAGCTAAACAGGTAGAAAAGGCAACGGCAAAAGCTAGAAGGATGCTTGGGTTCATATGGAGAGGAATGGCTAGCAGAAAAAGATGAGGTGATAATGCCTCTGTATAAGTCTTTGGTGCGACCTCATTTGGAGTACAGTGTGCAATTCTGGAGACCACACCTTCAAAAGGATGTGAACAGGATGGAGTCAGTGCAGAAGGTGGCTACTAAAATGATTAGTGGTCTTCATTATAAAGCATATGAGGACAGACTTAGGGATCTTAATATGCACCCCTTAGAGGAAAGGTGGGATAGAGGTGATATGATTGAGATGTTTAAATACCTCCGTGACATAAATGTTCAGGGAGAGAGCCTCTTTCAATTGAAAGCAAGTTCTGCTAAGAGGGGACATGGGATGAGGGTGAAGGGAGATAGATTCAGGAGTGATATGAGGAAATATTTCTTTACGGAAAGAGTAGTGGATCCATGGAATAGTCTCCCAGTGGAGGTGGTAGAGATGAGGACAGTAACTGAATTCAAAAAAGCATGAGACAAAACACAGAGGATCTCTAAAGGTAAAAAGGGGATTGTTGTAGTTGTTGATATGGAAGGACAGACTAGATAGGCCATGTGGTCTTTTTCTGTCGTCATATTTCTAACTATCTGTGCAAAGACGTCCGGATGCAGCTCCCATTCCCCCTCATCCACTCAAACCCTGCTGAGGAAATCGGCCATCACATTGTCCTTCCCCGCGATGTGCGCTGCCGAGATCACTGTCAACCAACTCTCTACCCAAGAGAACAGGGCATCCGCCTCCTCCTCTATGGATGCACTTCCTATAATGCCCTGTCGATTGATGTAGGCCACCGCCGCAGAGTTGTCTAACAACACTCGCACTGCCCGACCTACCACCGAAGCCTCGAATGCCTGAAGCGCTCGAAAGACCGCTCTCAGCTCCAGCCGGTTGATCGACCAAGAGCTCTCTGGAAGGGACCATTCGCCTTGCGCGAACCGATCTCCGCAATGGGCTCCCCATCCCGTGAGGGTGAGACTCGTGTCCGTCAATAACGGAAGCCACTCCGGCTGCTCCAGAGACATTCCAGCCGTCAGCGAGTCCGGAAGAAGCCACCACCGAAGAGACTGCCTGACCTTGATCGGACAGGGGAGCCATTTGTTCAACGAATCGGACTGATGCAACCACCGGCGAAGCAGTGCTCTCTGTAACGGCCGTATATGAAATTTGGCCCAAGGCACCGCCTCCAGGGTTGCCGCCATTGTTCCCAGCATGCTTAGATAAGTCCACGCCGAGGGAGCCGGGGTGGACCTGAAATTGCACACCAATTGCCTTAGTACTTGAATCCGACGGTCTGGCAAAAACACCTGTCCGCTCTGTGTGTCGAAGCGCACCTACTCTAGCTTCTGGAAGAGTACAAAGCAGCTTTTAGCTGGGTTGACCACCCAGCTGAGACTCTGCAAAATCTTTGCCACCCTGTCTGTCACCTGAACGCTCTCAGCCACGGTCTTGGCTCGAATTAACCAATCATCTAGATATGGATGCACCAGAATTCCTTCCTTGCGAAATGCCGCCGTTACCGCCACCATAATCTTGGTGAAAGTTTGCAGTGCCGTCGCAAGACCGA
Organism: Ichthyophis bannanicus; assembly: GCA_033557465.1. Taxonomy (NCBI): domain Eukaryota; kingdom Metazoa; phylum Chordata; class Amphibia; order Gymnophiona; family Ichthyophiidae; genus Ichthyophis; species Ichthyophis bannanicus. The sequence continues at coordinate 463,246,766 of CM066033.1, read as the reverse complement.
AGGGCAACACCTGGAACTGATAGTGCCCCCAAGGCAGAGCAACTTTCAGAAACTTTTGATGAGCTGCTCTGATAGGAATGTGTAAGTACGCCTACGTAAGGTCGAGGAACGTCAAGTACTCTCCCTGACGCACCGCCACAATGACCGACTGCAACGTTTCCATCCTGAAATGCGGCACCTGAAGACACCGATTCACCCCTTTCAGGTCTAATATAGGGCGCATAGCCCCATCTTTCTTTGGCACCACAAAATAAATGGAGTACCAACCTATGCCGTAGTCTGCCACCGGCACTGGGACGACAGCTCCCATTTGTAAAAGCCGATCTAATATAGCATGAATCGCCAGGGTTTTCCATTGACCTCTGCATGGAGACATTACAAAGGCCGCGCCAATTCCAGCGCATAACCCTCGCAAATTATCTCTAATACCCACTGGTAGGATGTGATGTGGGTCCAGGCAGGAAGAAATTCCCGAAGTTGCCCGCCTATCGGTTGACTTCCTACTGGGATCCGCCTCCTTTCATTGTGGTTTCTGAGTCGCCGCTGCGAGTTTGTTGAGTAACATCTATTTGCTCCCCGAAACCCCCGAAATCCCTGGGCCCAAGAAGCAAATCGTCCCCTTTGGGAACCCCCGAAAAGGGAAGTACAAAATCTCTGGAAATCCCTAAACTGGCCCTGAAAGGCCTGTACGGACCTCCCCTGTTTCGGCGTATCCTCCGGGAGTCTACCACCCTTAGTCTCCCCGAGATCCTTTACCAACTTGTCCAGGTCTTCCCCAAACAGCAACTTCCGCTTAAATGGGAGTTTACTGAGACGGGACTTGGACGAGCCATCGGCCGCCCAATTTCTCAACCACAGAGATCTGTGTACGGCCACCACGGAAGCCATGCTGTTAGCCAGTGCCCAAATCAAATCATAATGTACGTCTGCTAAATACGCCGAACCGGACTCCAAACAACACAGCTCCCTGATTTCTTCCTGTTCCAGGCGAGTCGACTGCCACAAATGCTGAGCCCAGCAGAGACATGCTCTTGCCACCCAAGCTCCACAAATGGAAGCCTGCAAAGAGAGCGTCCACTTCAAATGACTGTTTCAGTAAACCATCGATCTCCCCTGTCCTGCGCATCCTTTAGGGCCGTGCTACCTTCCACCGGTATCGCTGTCTTTTTCGTAACCGCTGACACTGCCGCATCGATCTGCGGAGATCGGAACTTCTCTTTGTTCTTATCCGCCAAGGGATATAGCCTGTTCATAGTCCTAATCCCTCTTAAGCCTGCTTCCAGGTGATCCCATTCCTCCTGGATCATCTGGTCTACCACCCAGTGAACCGGAAACACGACCTGTGTTTGCCGCACCGCTTGAATAATAGGATCTGCCACCTCTTCCTCATCTGCCGCCTGTGCAGCGAAATTTAGCGTCTGAAGGGATTCGGAGATCAGCGCCGTCAGTTTGTCCCTGCGAAAGACACGTATGATCTTCGCCTGATCCTCCGGCTCTCGGAGCTCCCCTTCTTCCAAATCCTCCATAACCTCATCATGTTCCAGCTTGGGTTCCTCAGTCTCTGGCCAGTTGCCCTCAGAGGGCGAAAGCTCACGAGTACTCAACCTCTTAGGGGCAGACTGGAAAACGCCCTCAGCTTCACCTACCCCAGACTGTTGCGTGAGACTACACAGGGCCAAGGGCTCCAGCCCTTTACCTTGACGTGCAGGCAAAAGGCTTGGTGCATAATTAGCACGAAGTCCAGACAAAAATCTCAGAGATTCGTGCTCACTCCTGGGATCGGTAGTGCCCCTGACGGGCCTGCCGAGTTATCCAGGCCGGGCCCTTGGAATAAAGCCCTCCCTGCCTCACTTACCATTTCAGCCGGTGCCTTTTGAATCTCAGGAGACCCCTTTACCTCCATTTGCTGCTCTACACTGGTAGACAGTGTAGCACCGCCGCGGCAGATACCTGAGTCAGACACCGTTCCTCTGCGGGTGCCACAGACCACACACTGAGGGCGTGAAGCCATAAGGCAGTCACCCCCAACACTGGTATGTGGTCCCAAATAACTTGTGAGACAAAAAAAATAATTCTTCTTTTTTTTTTTCAAATTACTGGAGAAGAATAGTATTGCCAAAAACCTCCCCCCCCCCCCCCCACCAGGTGAGACCCCAGGTCCACTGGCCGAAGTCTAGAAGACCCCTAACCCCCGGGACAAAACTAGCACAGGCAAACTGAAGAAAATAAAAGCAAATAAAAGAAAGAAATTAAGAAAGGAAATAAGGGGAATTAAGGGGAAATAAGGGGAATTAAGGGCAAATAAGCCCTTCACACCAAGGCGCAGGGCTTTCCCAAAGGCCGTATCTCAATCGGGCCGGCAGCCACGCAGCACCCACACACTCTTTAAAATGGCTGCCATCCGAAACAAGCTGAAAATGGTGCCAAACTGCACCGCGACAAAATCCCCGACTTCAAGCTGGCCCATCGCATGGCAGCCTGAGTCTCTTACCGATCCTCCTTACGCCTGCCAAAAACCTTACCTCAGGCTCTCTGATCTGCGTTCGGGATTCTCCTGCTCACTGCGGCGCCGCTCAGCTCCCACGGAAGCAAGCCACAGGCCAGCCAGCACACTGCCGCACTGCCCTCCCTCCGATCAACCGCGGCTGCGATCGACAGGGTGAGTGTGTGCCTGTAGCAGAGCTCTCCGACGGACAGTCAAGGGGGAGAGATCTAACCTTGCAAAAACGCTTCGAACACGGCGACAGTAATAAGAGACAGGCAGTGAGCGGATCAAGAAGAGAAAGCATAGTTACTCACCTGTAACAGCTGATCTCCGGGAACAGCAGGAATTTAGTCCTCACATATGGGTATCGTCAGTACCGACGGAGCCTGCGCAGGAACGCTCTCCAGCGTCCAATTAGGAAGCTTTTGGGAGCATCCTACAACGCCTGCGTGCTCACTTCCCGCCTTTCCCAACTGCCTCTCTCCAGTTGAGTTTTAAAGCTGAGACAAAGAGAGAGAGAGAGGGAAAGGGAAAGAGATAGATAGAGAGATACAACTCCTGGGGGAGGTGGGTGGGTTATGAGGACTAAATTCCTGCTGTTCCCGGAGATCACCTGTTACAGGTGAGTAACTATGCTATCTCCAGGAACAAGCAGGAATGTAGTCATCACATATGGGGACTCCCTAGCTTTAGATGCCAGGGAGAGACCCCAGAAGTTGTGTGCCCCTGAGAAGGGCTCCACTTCCCCACATGGATCTCTGGCATCCTACCAGGGATGGTGGGTAGGAGTTGATTAGGTATGGAACAGGTGTTGGAGAACAGCCTGACCAAACAAGGCATCCCGGCGGGAGTCCTTGTCCAAGCAGTAATGGGCTGTGAAGGTATGAACCGAGGCACAGGTGGCTGCTCGACAGATGTCGTTGATAGACACAGAGTGCAGATGAGTCATTGAAGCTGCCATGGCTCTCACATTGTGAGCTGTGACATGGCCCTCCAGAGGAAGATTCTTACTCTGATAAGCAAAGGATATACACTGAGCAATCCAGTTGAATAGTGTTCTCTTGGAGACTGGAAGTCCCAAATGAGAAGGATCAAAAGCAACAAAGAGTTGTGAGGACTTTCTATGTTGCTGTGTTCTTTGTAAGTAAAAGGCTAAAGCTCGTTTACAGTCCAAGGTATGAAGATTCCTCTCTGCATTTGATGCATGAGGCCGTGCAAAAAACACAGGTAGGTAGACCACTTGGTTTAGATGAAAAGGCAAGACCACCTTTGGCATAAAGTGCGGATGAGTCCTAAGGACTACCTTGTCATGATGGAACCTTGTATAAGGTGGATCAGCTACTAGCGCTTGCAACTCACTAATGCGACGTGCTGATGTGATTGCAATGAGAAAGATAACCTTCCAAGAAAGGAATTTCAAGGAGGTAGTAGCTAAGGGTTTGAAAGGTGGCTTCATAAGCTGCCCAAGAACCAGGTTTAAGTCCCATGCCACCGGTGGTGGCCTAATGGGAGGCTTAGTTAGAAGGCGGCCTCTCATAAATCTTGCTATAAGAGGATGAGAGGAAATAGGCTGTCCATTTAGAGGCTTAAAGGAAGCTGCAATAGCACTCAAATGGACTCTTACTGAGTTAGTCTTAAGACCTGCATTGGACAAATGAAGGAGATACTCCAGCAATGATTCCAGAGGTATCGCAAGGGGGTTAAGGCCCTTCTGCAAACACCATATGGTAAACCTTTTCCACTTGAAAGAATAAGAGCGTCTCGTGGAAGTTTTCCTGGAAGCAAAAATATCATCTTTTACTTGCTGAGGGAGATTAAGATCATGGAGATCTAGGCTTTCAGCCACCAAGCCCTGAGACGCAGACTGGGGATTGGGATGCCATAACATTCTGTCCTCCTGGGATAGGAGATCTGCAGCAGACCCTAACTCCAGGGAGAGAGCTTGAGAGAGATGTAGAAGCAGAGGGTACCACACTTGCCTTGGCCAATGTGGAGCTATGAGAATCATACGGCCTCTGTCTCTCTGGAGCTTGAACAGGGTTTTGCGAATTAGGGGAATGGGTGGAAAGGCATACAGGAAGTCTTGACCCCAGTAAAGGAGGAAAGCATCCCTGGCCTGAGCCTTCTGAGCCGGAATTCTGGAACAGAACCGGGGAAGACTGGCATTCCACGGACTTGCAAAGAGGTCTATGTCCAGGGTTCCCCAAATTTGAAAAATCTTGGCCACCTGGTCTGCATGCAAAGATCACTCGTGTGGAAGCAGAACTCAACTGAGTCTGTCTGCCCAAGAGTTTTGTATGCCTGGAAGATACACTGCCAGGAGATGAATCTGATGCTCTCTGGCGAGGGCCCATTGTCGCAAAGCTTCGTTGCAAAGCGACAGAGAGCCTGTTCCCCCCTCCTAGTTCACGTAGAACATGGCTACTTGATTGTCCGTATGAATGAGGACTGTCCTGTAGCTGAGCAGGGTGTGGAACACTCGAAGAGCAAGGAAGATTGCTCCGAGCTCCAAGAGATTGATATGTAGATGAGTCTCCTGTGGAGACCAGGTGCCTTGGGTGGAGAGGTCTTGCAGATGAGCTCCCCAACCCATCGGAGAAGCATCTGTTGTGAGAGTTGCTTGGGGTAAGGGTTGTTGAAAAGGGGACCCCAGCAACAGGTTTTGAGTGGACTTCCACCATTGGAGTGACAAAATAAGGCGACTTGTGTTTGCTATTTTGTCTGACAGGCATCCTGATGCCTGGGTACATTGAGTGGATAAAGTCCACTGGGCTGCCCTCATATGAAGGCGAGCATAGGGAACCACATGCACAGTAGATGCCATGTGGCCTAGTAGTTGTAGCATTTCTCGGGCAGTGAGATGAGGCTTTAGCACTGCTTGAGAAGCTAACTGCACAATGCGAAGGCAGCAGGCCTAGGGGAGATAGGCCCTTACCTTTCTGGTATCCAGCAAAGCTCCTATGAACTCTAAAGACTGAGTGGGAGTTAGACTGGATTTTGGGATGTTTATTACCAGACCCAAATACTGAAGGATACGCATTGTGCAAGATAGAGAAGTCCTGCCCTCTGACTCTGTTGGGGGCTCGAATGAGCCAGTCATCTAAGTAGGGGAAGACGAATATTCCTAGAGTGCGGAGAAATGCTGCTACTACAGCCATGCATTTCGTGAACACCCTTGGAGCTGAGGCCAGGCCAAAAGGAAGCACCCTGTATTGGTAGTGCTTTCCTTGAAAAAGGAACCAAAGGAACCTTCTGTGAGTTGGATGGATGAGAACATGGGTGTACGCATCCTTGAGATCTAGAGAACAAAGCCAATCCTGACTCTGAAGGTATGGCAGCAGAGTTCCGAGATAAATCATCTTGAATTTCTCTTTGACAAGGAATTTGTTGAATTCTCTGAGGTCCAAGATAGGTCTGTATCCCCCTGTTTTCTTTGGGATAAGGAAATAGGGGGAGTAAAATCCTGTACCCTGCTGATGGATGGGTACTTCTTCTATTGCCCCTTGGGCAAGAAGCATAGTGACCTCCTGACCTAACAGGTTGATGAGAGAGGTCGGAGAATTGAACTGCCTTATTATTGTGGGAGGGGGCATGCTCGAAAAATGAAGTTTGTACCCCTCCTTTATGATGGAGAGTGTCCAATGCTCTGCTGTTATTTGCCCCCATCTGGGGGCAAAGTGACATAACCTTCCTGGAATGGTGGAAGGCTCTGGTCCCACGAGAGCCAGGAAGGCTAAGTTCTCTAGCTGAAAGTCAAAGGCCTTGTGGAGGCTGAGACTGCTCGGACGGCTGAGGCTTAGCAGTCTTTGCTTTCTTCTGTTTGGGTGGTTGCTGACCTTTCCTGACAAGCTGACCTGCAGAACGTCCCTGCTGAGCAGAAGCAGGATAATATCTTTTCTTCTTAGAAAAGAATGGTTTCTTGAAAGATTTCTTTCTAGCAGGATCAGATGTGGACTTGGATTAATCTATCCAAAGTGGAGTTGTCAGCATCCAACTCATTGGCTTTTTCCTGCCAATCTCTACCAAACAGGTTCTCACCAGTACAAGGGATATTTCCCAATTTGTCTTGTACCCAGAGCTCCAGATCAGATGCCTGGAGCCAGGCAGTTCTTCGTGCACATATGGCAATGGCAGAGGTTCTGCTTATGCACTCAAAACAGTCAAACGCTGCACGGATGACAAATTTAGAAACATCTTGGGCATGTTTGACCAATGTGAGAAACTTCTGTCTTCTATCCTCAAGAAGAATAGGACTCAAAGCCTCTAAATCACCTTTGACCTCCTTCAGGAACATTCCCATGTATAGACTATAGAAACTGATCCTGGCAGAAAGCATGGAAGCTTGGAAGACACGACGTCCAAAAGCATCCAGAGTTCTGCACTCACGTCCTGGAGAATTAGAGGCATGCCTCTTTGCACTCTTGATCCTTCTCATAGCTGATTCCACTACAACAGAGTGGTGAGGAAGCTGAGTTTTTTGGAAACCAGGACAAGGAGGGACTCGATATAGAGTATCCAGTCTACAAGAATGAGGAGAGGTGGTAAGAGGTGTCTCCCACATTCTTAACATGAGATCATGCAGAATCTCATGAATGGGCAAGGTAGCTGCCTCCTTGGGAGTTTTGGGATATTGTAAAATTTCCAACTCCTTTGCTCTGGGCTCTGTTTCAGGAGCAGCAGTAATGGACAGACCCAGAGCCACCTCCCTGATAAAATCCTGAAAGGAAATATCCTCTGGAGGAGACATCCTACGCTTAGGGGAGGAGGGCTCCTCTGGGAGAAGCATTTCTGCATCGACAGAACTGTCAGAATCCTCAGATTCTTCTGAGGACTCGAAGTACCGTCTGTCCGGATGCTCTTGAACAGCCCAATACCCGTACTGACCGAAGTCGGTACCGGAGTTTCGGTACCGGAAGGCATCGGATGACTGGGTACCGGCAATGCAGACACCGATGTCGATGCTATCGGTACCGGTACCGATACTGGTGCCGGTACCGGTTGGATTGTCTGTCGCGGTTCCGAGGGCATCGATGCCGCAAGGAGAGCCGCCAGACTGCACTCAATAGCCAGGACTATCTGGTCTATCGACGCTGCCGATGCCTGGATGTCGGTACCGGAGAAGATCGCCGGTACCCCAGAGCATGGCACCAGTAGTTCTGCCGAGGTCGAGGCCTCAAGAACATCCTGGAGCCCCGATAATGCTTTGGAAGCCGAAGCCTCCCGCCGGAGCAATTTTGCCGGTGCAGAATCCTCAAGGGCAACGCCAGAGGCATCTCGATGCTTAGAAGGAGATCTACCCTTTGAGGACCGGCTAGACTTATGTTTAGTTACCTGAGATCCACGGGAGGAAGACGAAGCCCTGGAAGACGTCGATGCCACCGAAGCTGCATCAGAGGGAAACAGGGTACTGAGCTTGGCAGCTCGGTTCTGTCGACCTCTCTTGGAAATCATGGCACAGGCCATACATTCCAAGATGGAATGGTCAGGACCTAAACATTTCAGACACCACTCATGGGTGTCGGTGACGGAGATGGTACCGCCACACTTGGTGCACTTTTTAAAACCCAAGGAGGGTTTCTCCATTATGGAAAAAATCCTGGGCCTAAGGCCCAAAATGGCGCGTGCACCTGAAAAGAAAAGTAAAAAGTACTAAGAAATTTATTATTTTTTTTAAAGAAAAGAATGAAGAAAGAAAAAACCGGCAGTACCAGTAAAGCATCGAGGAAGGCAGATGCAACCACAAAAAAAAAGAACATTTTCTGCGGTGACAGGAACACAACCTGCTGACTCCGCGGAAAACGAAGAACTGGAGAGAGGCAGTTGGGAAAGGCGGGAAGGCAGCACGCAGGCGCTGTGATGCTCCCAAAAGCTTCCTAATTGGACGCTGGGGAGCGTTCCCACACAGGCTCCGTCGGTACTGACGATACCCATATGTGATGACTACATTCCTGCTTGTTCCTGGAGATTGCCTTTTTCTGTTTTCTTTTTTTCTTTTTTTCTTTTTTTAAAGGGATACTAACCAAATTGAAATTTCTTAAAAGATGGGATCAAATCACCCTAAGCTACGCTAACTACAGACTCCTTATCTGTTCCTCTAGTGAGCCCAGACCTAGGCTCACTACGTCCTCCTGCTGCATGGAAACTGGACACACTGGGGCTGATGGGAGAGACCAGCAGGCTATATCCAGTGATGTCACAATTTTATTTATTTATTTAGACAGTTTTGTATACCGCCTTATCCTTCAATCAAAGCGGTCACAACACAATTGGGGGATACATTTAACACGCAGGGATATGAGACACATACACTAATACTTACAGGGAACATGGGCAATGGAGGGTTAAGTGGCTTGCCCAAGACCACAAGGAGCATCTGTGGGACTAGAAACCCCAGTCCTTCCGGCCCAAGGTTGCTGTCCTCTAGTGGGATTTGAACCCCCGACCTTCCGGCCTGAAGTACTGTGCCCCAACCACTAGGCTACTCCTCCCTCTTATTGAATGAAATTATCACTTCCACTCGATTATGCATCATATGTTCAACAACTTGAAAAGACGTTGTTGAACATATGATGCATAATCGAGTGGAAGTGATAATTTCTTTTAGACGCGGGCAGCACTTTTGATCCACAATAAGATCCCCTGAAGAACCTGAATAGGAGAAACGCTCCAAGGCGCTGGGGGGAAGCATCGGGATCATATAACGCATAAAAAGAAAAGTTCAGCTGTATGGCTCGGCATCTGATAAGTCATGATAAATCATGAAGGGAAGTTCATTGCTAAAAAGATTTTGATCAGTATGAATATCATTGACTTTTATTAGCAAGTTTAATGCTTCCAGACATCTCCAGGGCGATTAAGTCCAGCTAGCCATATTTGCTGTTATAAGCTACCGTGGAGGTCGTTGATGCAATTGAGCACAGGTGCTGTTGAGTAGACGTTCAGTCTTCGGAGCAGGTGCTAGTCTGAGACCTCCCGGTAGGATTTAATAAGACTTATATAATTTTAACAAAAGTATAGGTGGAACCGTTTAGTTGAATATGAAGAGCGGATAATTTAGTCATTAAAGAACATTCCATCAATTTTGTTATATTGGACGTGTTCGAGTTGTTCAGTCAGATCACATAGCTAGGATGATAATAAAAAAATAACACAAGGTAGAGAGGCAACTCCCAGGGGAGGAGGGAGGGTTGTGAGGACTGATTCCTTCTGTCCCTGGATAACACCTGTTACAGATGAGTAACTGCTTTCTCCAGAAACAAGCAGGAAGTCAGTCCTTACATACAGGACTCCCTAGCTCCAGGCTGCCGAGGACGAACCACGATAGCACCAACGGCGACCAACGGGGTAGCCGTGAGTTGCAGAAGATGAGTCCCCACTGAGAGACTCTGCAGGACCCTAGCGTCCAGCAGCACTATCACTCTGGTAACCTGAACACAGAACGGATGGACGGCAGGAGTTGTCTACACTCCGAGAATATTATGGAGTACTGCTTGGCCAAACGTATTGCCCCTGCAGGACTCACTCTCCAAGCAGTAGTGAGCAGCGAACATATGAAATAAAGACCATGTGGAGGCCTTGCAGATCTCCGTCACTGGCACTTAGCACAGGTTGGCTACCGACGTGGCCATTGCCCTCACACGATGCTGGTGCTCAAGGGAGAGGCCAGCTTGCTCATAGGCGAGGGCAATACAGTCTGCCACCCAAGTGGAAGTCACAGGGAGTCACAGTCTGCTGGGTCATAAGACACGAAAAGCTGAGGAACTTTGCGATGGGCCCGCATCCGCTGTAAGTAGAAGGACGGGGCCTATTTGCAATTCAATGTATGAAGTACTAGTTTCTCCTGGCCGGCGTGAGGCCACGGGAAAAAGGTGGGGAGGAGCACCTCTTGGTTGAGGTGGAAAGGGGATACCACCTTCAGGCGGAATTTGGGATGTGTGCGAAGCACTACCCTGTTCTTGTAGAACCTTGTATGTGGTAGATCCCACACCAGGGCCTGGAGTTCGCTCACTCTTCCAAGGCCACCTTCCAAGTAAGGTAATGTAGGTGGCAAGTGGCTAGGGGCTCAAATGGCAGTATGGTGTGTTGTGAGAGCACCACTCTAAGGACCCACTCTGCCGCTGGAGGACAGAGAGGAGGCTTGGATAACAGGAAGTCCTGGAAGAACCTGGAGATAAGGGGCTGGTCTGAGAGGGGTTTTCCCTCAATAAGGTGGTAGTGAGTGTCACCAGTAACCTCCCCTGGAGCCCTGAGGCATGCAGAGAAAGGTCAGCCTGGGAAAATCCTGACTCAGGAAGTAGGGCAGTGCACTGATTATGCACGGCCTTATGGGTGTTGTAGTCCCCTTCCACTCCCCAAGCAAGGAATAACTGTAGTCGAGTGGTTCAGGCAATATATGACAAGGTTTTATTTCCCCTCCGGGTGGATTAATTGCCAATAAAATACAGAACAAAAAGGGCCATGCTTCTGGCATAAGAAAACAAAACTCAGGAACTAAACAAAACAGCTTCTTCCTCTTCAGCTTTAACCAATGCAGTGCTCCAACAAACTCAAAGAAACATTTCCTTTTAAACCCAAAAGAATCACTTTGCTTCTTTGCTGCTGTTCCAACAGCTTTGGTAACAGATATCAGCACAGGGATATGATATCATCTGCAAATGATAGCGTACAGTCCATTTGTTCCTCAGAGTCTTCTACAACAGACCCTGTCTGCATTTCCTCATCACTTTCAACTGAGCAGGTTTGTACAAAATCATACGGAGTTTTAAAACACAAATCCCCTCTATTTCCCCGAGGTTTCTCTTCAGAATGCTCTATAGAGCAGGGCTGATAACTGCCGTATACTTGGGAACTAGCACATGGAGAGTCTAACAGAGCTTGGCAATCACAGGGAAAACTTTTCTGTCTAGTTTTCTCTTTCAATGCTTTACACAGCCTACCTTCTGGCTTTTTCCTAGAAGACTTTCTCAGCACTGCTTCCTCAGTCATGCAAACGTCCTCTGACCAACAACCTCCTCTCTCCAGGGTTTCTGAGCACTCCCACACTGACCTCTCAGGCAGTCTCTCTCTCCAACTGCCTTCACGATAGGGCTCTAATTGAGAATAGCTCCCACCTGGCTTTTGGGCTTGGGCTCTCCGGGACTTTGTAGCTTTGAATTCTCGTGCTTTATCTCCTGTTTCTCTCTCTGCTGCTCTTGGAACTCCTACAGCTCCACCAGCTCCTCTTAATCCGCCATCTCTGCTCTCCAGGTTCCCCACCTTGCTCTGCTCCGGGTTCCTCCCCTTGCTCTGCCCGTTGCTCTGCTCCGGGTTCCTCCCCTTGCTCTGCTCCCTGAATCTCAGTGAGCAATTCTTATATCCCTGTTTTCTAGGGCTTAACTCTGCCCCGCCTCCAGCAGGTGTTTCCCCTTAAGACTGGCGCTCAGGGATACTCTGCAGCTTGGGCGTGTTTGCTGTACTCGTGACTCAAAATGTTTACGTAACCCATGGCAACCCTGGGCCATGTGCTTTGCTTGCCTGTAAGAAACTGCAACAGAATCTTCTGTTTCACCCAGCTCCACAGCCTCGGAAGGACCTTCTACATTACAGATCCCCCCCCCCCCCTTAAGATATTACGGGCTGCTGACTCTTTATTCAAACAGCACATAATCCTTGACTGGCTGCTCATTCGTTTTTACTGTCACTGACCTCTCCTGCCAAGGCATGCGTTTTTCTGTACTGACTAGCCTTGCTGTCACTGACCTCTCCTGCCAAGGTTTTACTACATTCAGGTGGTGCACTTGGCGGTGTCCCCTATCATTCTCCCCCACATAGGAAACGGGACCTGCCTTCCCCACCACTGTACATGGTCCTTTCCACCTGGACTCAAATTTGGCCTCAGGTAATCGGTATGGCCATTGCCTACCTATTTTCCCTGGCACGGTAACAATTTCCTGGGGCACTATGTGTGTCTCCCCTGGTACAGTTGTTAAAATGTCCGAAAACTTCGCTAATACCCGAGTCGGCTCCTGCCGCTGTTGCGGCGACAGATCCGCTCCTATTCGAGGCTCTGGATTCTCCTTCCAGTCAGCCAGTTGTGGACCTAGGTCCTCTTCCCTCTTCTCCTCAGCTAAGGCTATCATGCTCTTTACTTCCCCCATCCCAGTAGACCCAAAGCCTCCCACTCCCCGACTCGTGGGGGTCAGTGAGGGCACCTCCTCTACTGCAGGGAATCCCACCCGCTCACAAATGAGCTGCGCGATCCGGTCGCCAGCCTTAATTTTAAAGTCTTCCTTACCAAAGCTAAAAGTAAGACTTTTACTACGCCTCGGTTGTCGGGGTCTATAACTCCCGCTCCGACGTCTAGGAAGTACCTGGCAGCTAAGCCAGATCGGGGTGCTATACGTCCGTAACAAACTTCTGGAATTTGTACCTTTAAACGTGTATCTATTAATGCCTTTTACCCCTTTGGGACTATTCCATCCTCGGCGCTAAACAGGTCGTAGCCGGCAGCTGCAGATGAAGCTCTCTGCGGGCTTTTGGCCTGAGGCGAGACCTTACAATACTGTAGAACAAACTTTTTCTTCACTGAGGGCACATCCCTCACCTGTGGCTTCGATTGGGAGCTAGTATTACGTGGCTTTGCAAATAATGGACTAGGGACCTTTGCTGCTAGGGCCTCTGTCTTTGGGACACCTTGCTGTACTATCCCTACCCCTGGTGTTCCTGCCCGGGACTGGGTAGATACTGGGCCTGACTTTTCATTAAGGCCTCTCTCCATCTCTTTACAAAATGGAGGCCAATCTCTCCCTAGGACGATGTCATGTGGGAGCCGTGGGACAATGGTCACCAGCACCTCCCCTTTCAGTTCCCAGCCCTTTCACCGATAACCTGTATAGGGGGTGGTATGAGGATGCCCCATGCACGCATCTTATTTTAACTCTCCCCTCTGCTTGGCTTGGTGCTGACCGGAGACGGGCTTCAATGGCCTGCCAGAGCTTTTGCGAGACCATGCTCTGGTCCGCACCTGAGTCAAGCAGGGCCAGAGCTTCAATGCCCTCTACACGGACTTTTAATAAGAATCCTTCTCTTATGTGTTTTTCTCTCCCAGTCACTAGGGCTGTACGCATCATACAATCCCTACGAAAATGGCCAAATTTTCCACAGTTATAGCATTTTCCTTTAGTTAAAGACACAACAACATTCTCACTAGGTACTTTACCTCTTGGGTTCCTTTCCGATTTTCCAAAGTTGGCAACACCAGCCACCTTCAGCACACTCTCTCTTGAGGTCCCCGCCAACTCAGGCTCAAAGTACCTTTCAGTGAGGTTGGCTGCCTCCTCAGTGGTCTGGCAACTTTGGAGCATCAGGAAAGCTTTTACTTCTTGGGGCACGGCTTCCATGTATTGCTCCAGGATGATGGTATCTATTACTGCATCGAGATTCCTCCTCTCTGGAGCAAGCCATTTACAAGCCAACCCTTTCAACCGCTGAAATAAAGCCTTTGGAGTTTCCTTAGGCATCAGCCTAGTCTCCCTAAACCTGCGTTTGTAAAACAACGGTGTTAATCCTAGCCTATCTTTCACCGCTTTTTTTACTTCAGCATAATCTGCTGCCAGAACGGCGGGCATCGTTTTGTAAGCTATCAGAGCCTCTCCTGTGAGGGTCATAGCAAATCTAACTGCCCACTGTTCTACAGGCCATTTAGCTGCCTCTGCTATACGCTCAAAGGCCTCTGTAAAGTCATCAAAGTTATCTTGTGTAGTTAATTGTCCAAGTGCAAGAGCACTACAGTCAGGCAGTCCTACCCCCTTTACCAACGAGGGAATAGCTCCTTCACTGTCCTTTGGCTTCTTCAGCAAAGCCTCTAGCAGATCGATGAGTGGCTTCTGCTGAGCATGCATTGCTGCAGCACTCTGTTCCTGCGTCAGACACACCAACTCCATCTGCTTCTCCCACTAGGCAGACATCCACATCCTCACGTCCTGTGGATCCATCCTTGTGGCTGCTGTTCCTGCAGAGACAGAAAAAAGAAAAAAAAAGAAAGGCCCACCAAGTGCGGCACACACACACACTCTTTTTTTTTTTTTTTTAACCCTGTCTTTAAAACTGCAGAACAGGTATTCCCCCTTTCTCACTTTTTATCCGCCTACACCCATGCCCAGCTACCTTTACCTTGGCACTGTGTAGACTCAGGCATTGAGAAAGGTCCTGGTCCTCCTGGCCGGTCTGCCAGTGAATACGGACTGTCTTTTCCGCTTATAGGATAGTAGTTTCTTCTTCTTTTTGCACTGGTATCTCCTGATGTTTTCTTTCACTTTAAATGTCCTTGTATTCCAGGCAAAACAAAATCCGCAAAACTACGCCAGACTTGTCACCAGTAACCTCCCCTGGAGCCCTGAGGCATGCAGAGAAAGGTCGGCCTGGGAAAATCCTGACTCAGGAAGTAGGGCAGTGCACTGATTATGCACGGCCTTCTGGGCGTTGTAGTCCCCTTCCACTCCCCAAGCAAGGAATAACTGTAGTCGAGTGGTTCAGGCAATATATGACAAGGTTTTATTTCCCCTCCGGGTGGATTAATTGCCAATAAAATACAGAACAAAAAGGGCCATGCTTCTGGCATAAGAAAACAAAACTCAGGAACTAAACAAAATAGCTTCTTCCTCTTCAGCTTTAACCAATGCAGTGCTCCAACAAACTCAAAGAAACATTTCCTTTTAAACCCAAAAGAATCACTTTGCTTCTTTGCTGCTGTTCCAACAGCTTTGGTAACAGATATCAGCACAGGGATATGATATCATCTGCAAATGATAGCGTACAGTCCATTTGTTCCTCAGAGTCTTCTACAACAGAACTTGTCTGCATTTCCTCATCACTTTCAACTGAGCAGGTTTGTACAAAATCATACGGAGTTTTAAAACACAGACCCCCTCTATTTCCCCGAGGTTTCTCTTCAGAATGCTCTATAGAGCAGGGCTGATAAAGAGTAGTTACTCACCTGTAACAGGTGTTCTCCAGGAGCAGCAGGAATCAGTCCTCACATATAGGTGACGTCGGCGCCGACGGAGCCCTCGTGGAGCAATTGCCCCAGCTTTCAAAGAAAGCCTTTGGGAATTGCAACGCACATGCGCGGTCCCCTTCCTGCCCAAGGGTGCCATCTTGCTCAGTCTGATGACATAGCTAAAAGACAGCAAAAAAAGTAGCAAAAACGAAAATTTATTTATTTATTTATTTACATTCTCTTATATACCGCGCTATTCTGCATCAGTGCGGTTTACATTGAACAAACTGAAATTACATTGAACAGGGCATTATAACTTGGAGATAACTATTTTGCAGGGAACATGAGCTATGGAGGGTTAAGTGGCTTGCCCAAGACCACAAGGAGCACCTGTGGGACTAGAAACCCCAGTCCTTCCGGCCCAACTTTGCTGTCCTCTAGTGGGATTTGAACCCCCGACCTTCCGGCCTGAAGTACCTTGCCCCAACCACTAGGCCACTCCTCCACTCCAATGAGAGGACTGCAACTCCAAGGGAAGGAGGGAGGGTTGCGAGGACTGATTCCTGCTGCTCCTGGAGAACACCTGTTACAGGTGAGTAACTACTCTTTCTCCAGGACCAAGCAGGAAGTCAGTCCTCACATATGGGTCTCCCTAGCTTAAGACTACCGGAGCCCTCAAGCGGAAAAATGAGCTCCCTCTAGCTCAGTAGCACAGAAGGAAGGAATCTTCTCTGAAAACGCCCCCGACTGGTAGCCCAACACCAGGGCCGGAGTTGCCTAAACCTCAAAGAGATTATGGAGGACTGCCTGACTGAAAGCACTGTCCCTGCGGGACTCCCTCTCCAGGCAGTAATGGGCCGCAAAAGTCTGGCTTGAAGACCAAGTAGCGGCCCGGCAGATGTCTGCCAACGGAACAGTGCGGAGATGAGCCACTGACGCAGCCTTTGCCCTAACACGATGAGCCGTGACACGACCCTCCAACGAGAGGCCACCTGCCCCATAAGCCCAAGCGATACAGTCAGCAACCCATATGGACAAAGTACGCTTGGAGACAGGTAGCCCCAGTTTATTGGGGTCAAAAGAAACGAAGAGCTGAACAGCCCTCCTATGCTCCCGCATACGGTCATGGTAGAAGGACAAGGCCCTCCTACAGTCCAGGGTATGCAGGACCATCTCAGCCCGGCTGAAGTGCGGCCTGGGAAAGAAGGTCGGAAGAACCACCTCCTGGTTGAGATGAAAAGGAGAAACCACTTTTGGAAGAAACTTAGGGTGAGTCCGTAAGATTACCCTATTCCTGTAGAACCTAGTGTAAGGAGGATCAGACACTAGGGCCTGCAGTTCACTAACGCGCCTAGCAGAGGTAAGGGCTACCAAAAACAAGGTTTTCCAGGAAAGAAAACGAAGAGGGCAGGTAGCCATAGGTTCAAAGGGCGGACAGGTAATCCGCTGCAAGACCACATTCAGATCCCATTCAGGGGCTGGTGGGCACAAAGGAGGCTTAAGGAGAAGGAGGCCTCGGAGAAAACGAGCCACCAAAGGGTGGTTGGAAAGAGGCCTGCCATCCACCGGTGCGTGATGCGCAGAGAGAGCACTGAGGTGGACCCTGACAGAGTTGGACTTAAGGCCCAGATTGGAGAGGTAAAGCAAATATTGCAAGACCACTGCCACCAAGCAGGAGAAGGGATTCTCAGACAGCTGAGCACACCACACGGAGAACCTACGCCACTTAAGAGCGTAGGACTTCCGGGTGGAGGGCCGCCTGGAGGCCAAGACGACCTCTTCCACCTCATGAGGCAGCAGTAGGGGAGCAAGGACTACCCTTTCAGCAGCCAGGCCATCAGAGGAAGGGACCGGAGGTTGGGGTGCAGGAGAGTCCCCTGATCCTGTGACAGGAGATCGGGTTGAAACCCCTGAGGAAGAGGAGTGTCCATCGCCAGCTGCATCAGAAGCGGGAACCAGGGCTGTCTCGGCCACCAGGGAGCCACTAGGATCATGGAGGCTCTGTCTCTGAGAACCTTGAAGAGCGTCCGAGACACCAGTGGCATGGGAGGAAAGGCATACAAGAGGCCTGTGGACCATGGAATCAGAAAAGCATCCACCACTACTCTGAAAGGATGCGGTTGTCGAGAGCAGAATCTGGGAAGTTGCTGGTTCAGAGGACTGGCAAATAGATCCATGGTGGGGAGGCCCCAATTGAGAAAGATCCGCTGAACCACCAACGGATCCAATCTCCACTCGTGTGGTTGGAGGATCCTGCTCAGCTTGTCTGCCAGGTAATTTTCTTGACCTGGGAGATAGACAGCTTTGAGGAGGATACCGTGAAGGACGGCCCAAGAGCACAGTTTTTGTGCCTCCTGACAGAGAAAGAAGGAGCCTGTGCCTCCTTGTTTGTTCACGTAGAACATTGCGACTTGACTGTCTGTCTGGACCAGCACAGACTGATGAGAAGTGAGGTGGGAGAAGGCTCTCAGAGCTAGGCGGATGGCTCTGAGCTCCAGGAAGTTTATCTGCTGAGCAGACTCCCAAGGAGTCCAGAGGCCTTGAGTACATGTCCCTTGGCAATGTGCTCCCCAACCCAGGAGAGAAGCATCGGTTGTCAGTACCTGAGAAGGGGGAGGAGATTGAAAATCCACCCCCCGCACCAAGTTTGGCAGATGAAGCCACCACCGCAGAGAAGAGACCAGCAGTTTGGATATCTGTACTGAGTCCGCCAGGCTCCCCGTGGCCTGATGCCATTGAGTGCGAAGGCACCACTGAGCAGGTCGCATGTTCAGGCAGGCATTGGGGGTCACATGGACCGTGGAAGCCATATGGCCGAGCAGTCTCAGAAATTGCCTGGCAGAGACCAGGGAATTGCTGTGAAAGTGGCTGGCGAGATCCATGAGCCTTTGGGCCCTGTCCAGAGGCAGGAAGGCCCGCGCCTGAAGTGTGTTCAACCTGGCGCCTATGAATTTGAGATTTTGAGAGGGGAGCAAAGTGGACTTTGCAAAGTTTATGACAAATCCCAAGTGCTGGAGTAGAGTCACAGTGCGATGAGTGGCCTCTTGGGAAGACTGGGCTCTGATGAGCCAGTCGTCCAGGTATGGAAACACAAAAAGGCCTTGAAGTCTTAGATAGGCCGCCACCACTGCTAGGCATTTGGTGAACACCCTGGGGGCGGAGGATAGGCCAAAGGGCAGTACTCTGTACTGGTAATGATTTCCTCCCACAACAAACCTGAGATATTGTCTGTGGTCTGGATGAATAAGGATGTGAGTATAGGCATCCTTTAGATCCAAGGAGCATAGCCAGTCTCCCTGCTGGAGGTAGGGCAGCAGGATTCCAAGGGTAAGCATCTTGAACTTTTCCCTTGCCAGGAACTTGTGGAGGTTTCGCAAGTCCAGGATGGGTCTGAGGCCTCCTGTTCTTTTTGGTATCAGAAAGTACCTTGAATAAAAGCCGTGACCTCTCAGGTGGTGGGGCACCGGTTCCACAGCCTGTTCCTGAAGAAGACTTGCCAACTCCTGAAGGAGTAAGTCCCTGTGCAGAGGGAGTCTTGGAGGCTCCCCTGGAAAGTAGGAGGGAGGTACCTGGTGAAAGTGTAGAAGATAGCCTTTTTGAATTATATGAAGCACCCAGGTATCTGATGTGATGGCTGACCACCTGTGGGCAAAGTGGACCAGCCGGCCTCCTGTGCTGAGAGAAACCAGCGGAGGGGAAGAGGCTATGCTGACGGAGTCAAAAACCCCCACCCTGCCGAGCAGGGGCCGGTGTTGTGGGCTTGGGGGCCTGCTGCCTACGGGACCCATTACCCGTCCCTTGGCCTGCTGACCCTGTTGGGGAGCTGCTGAGGCCTGATAATGAGGGTAGTGTTTATAGGCAGCCGCCTTCCTCAGGTAAAAGGGCTTTTTTCCCGAGCCCTTCTTCTTCTGAGAAGGGGCAGAGGTTTTCCTGGACAGCCGAGTCCTGGTCAGAGTCTCTGTCTCGATCTGTGCAGCCTTTTCAGCCATGGGCTTGCCAAAGAGGTTTTCACCTCTGCAGGGGACATCGACCAACTTGTCCTGTACCCATGGCTCGAGGTTGGATGACTGAAGCCAAGCCTGTCGGCGGGCACCGATGCCGGCTCCGGCTACCCGAGCCGATGCTTCGAAGCCATCGTAGGCTGCTCGAGAGATAAACTTCGAGCACTCCCGAATACCAGTTGACAAGGCCTGGAACCTCTGCAAAGGTTCCTCGGAGAGACCAGCAGAGAACCCGGCAATCTCCGTTGCCAGGTCTCGGAGATACATGCCCATGTAGAGCTGGTAGGTCTGGACTCGACAAGCAAGCATAGAGCCCTGGAAGCACTTCCTACCGAGGGCATCCAGGTTCCGGGCCTCCCGTCCGGGAGGCACCGAGGAGTGCATCTTCTGACTCTTGAGTCGATGCATGGCCGATTCCACCACCATGGAATGGTGCGGTAGTTGTGCCTTTTGGAACCCGGGGCTCTTGCGGACTCGATAAATGGAATCGACCCGCTTGCTTAACACCGGCGCCGACGCCGGGCTCTCCCACATGCGGAAGAGAAGTCGCTCCAGCATCGGAGGAACCGGTACAGTAAAGGCCTCCTTCGGGGGAGAGTCATACTGGAGGGCATCGAGCTCTTCGGCTCCTCCTCGGGATCCGTGGGGAATGCCAAGGCCTTGGTCATATCCCGCACGAAGTCCGAGAACCGGGTGTCCCCCGGGGGGGGACCGTCTGAGGCTCGGACTCGGGCGAGTCCGATGGGACGCACCGAGTCCAAAAAGTACCTGGTGACTCTTTGTCCTCCGTCTCCCAGCCCAACTCCTCGGAGGAGGAATCGAGCGGCTCCGGTCGGGCAGGCACCGATGCCCTCTGCCCCGACGCCGAGGATCAACTCGAGCTCGCATGGACTCGAGGATCGGCTCGGTCTCCGGGATCGACTTGAACGTCGACGTCCCGGTGGTCGGGGCAGATGCACCGGCGAGGCCAGCTATCAATGCCCGCTGCTCTCCAAGGCCGTCAACCTGAGTCCGAGCTCAGGAGACCCAGCAGCCCCTGACTCGGGCCCCGACGGCGTCGGGCCCGACGTCGGCTCCTTCGGAGGCGAGTCCACGAGGACTACAGTACTCACGTGTCCAGGAGACTCCATCTCGAGACGAGGATGTTTCGAAGGCCTCTCCGACTCCGAGGACCCGGGACGGCTATCGGGGCTATGCATCCTGGCCCTCGAGGAACCAGGAGCGTCTACCGACGATGCCCTGGCGGGCTTCTTCTTCCTATGATGTTCCCGGGCAGGAGACCCCCGCTCAGAGGAACTCCGACGATGCTCAGGACCGGAGTCCCGGGACTTCGAAGCCTCTGACGAGGTCCGGGCCCGGCCGGACGCGGAGTCAGAGAAGATTCGTTCTTTTTGATGCTGCTGACTCCTCAACGCTTTTGAGGACATCTTGCCACACGGACCACAGATCATCGGGTCATGATCGGGTCCGAGGCAGCGGAGGCAGCAGTCGTGTGTGTCGTTAAGAGACATAAGTTTCTTACACCGATCACACTTTTTAAACCCGCTGGCAGCCATCGGGGGAAAAAGGGCCCCTGCGAGGTCAAAAGACAGGGCTGCCAGTGAAAAAAGAAAAATGGCGCGAACGCTAGTCACGAAGGACAAAAACCGAAAAAATAAAGAACAGACTCGATACCGGCGTATCGGGTCTGGGCGAGAAAAGGATCCGGCATCGAACCGAGAAAAGAATAGTAAATAAAATCAACTTTTTCAGCAGCGATCACAAACAGCGTCTGTAGGGCTCCGCGGAAAAAAGAAGACTGAGCAAGATGGCACCCTTGGGCGGGAAGGGGACCGCGCATGCGCGCTGCAATTCCCAAAGGCTTTCTTTGAAAGCTGGGGAAATTGCTCCGCGAGGGTTCCGTCGGTGCCGACGTCACTCATATGTGAGGACTGACTTCCTGCTTGGTCCTGGAGAACTGCCGTATACTTGGGAACTAGCACATGGAGAGTCTAACAGAGCTTGGCAATCACAGGGAAAACTTTTCTGTCTAGTTTTCTCTTTCAATGCTTTACACAGCCTACCTTCTAGCTTTTTCCTAGAAGACTTTCTCAGCACTGCTTCCTCAGTCATGCAAACGTCCTCTGACCAACAACCTCCTCTATCCAGGGTTTCTGGAGCACTCCCACACTGACCTCTCAGGCAGTCTCTCTCTCCAACTGCCTTCACGATAGGGCTCTAATTGAGAGTAGCTCCCACCTGGCTTTTGGGCTTGGGCTCTCCGGGACTTTGTAGCTTTGAATTCTCGTGCTTTATCTCCTGTTTCTCTCTCTGCTGCTCTTGGAACTCCTACAGCTCCACCAGCTTCTCTTATTCCGCCATCTCTGCTCTCCTGGTTCCTCTCCTTGCTCTCTGGGTTCCCCACCTTGCTCTGCTCCGGGTTCCTCCCCTTGCTCTGCTCCCTGAATCTTAGTGAGCAATTCTTATGTCCCTGTTTTCTAGGGCTTAACTCTGCCCCGCCTCCACCCAGGTGTTTTCCCTTAAGACCGGGGCTCAGGGATACTCTACAGCTTGGGCGTGTTTGCTGCACTCGTGACTCAAACTGTTTACGTAACCCATGGCAACCCTGGGCCATGTGCTTTGCTTGCCTGTCAGAAACTGCAACAGAATCTTCTGTTTCACCCAGCTCCACAGCCTCGGAAGGACCTTCTACATTACATGAGCGGCTATCACGCTCAGATGCACCCTCACGGAGTTAAACTTCAGCCGGGAGTGTAACAAGTGCAGTAGATCCTGGAGTACTAATTGCACATGGCAGGAGAAGGGGTTCTCCCTCTCCTTTCTGCGCACCAGGTGGAGAACCTTCTCCACATGAAGTCTCCACTTGAAGACATAAGCCCATCTGGTGGAGGGTTTTCAGGAGGCCAGTAGCATCTCCTCGACTTCTCTCAGAAGACTGAAAGGGGCCAGTACTTCCTTATCAGCAGCCACACTGTTAGTGTTAGCGACCCCAGATTAGGATGCAGGAGGGAGTCCCCCTCCTGGGACAGGAGGTCTGGGGCTCGGCCAGTGGTACTGGGGGTGTCACAGACAGGGAGAGCAGCAGTGGAAACCAAGGCTGCCTGGGCCACCTGGGGGCCCTCTCGCTCTAGACATTGAAGAGAGTTCTGGCGACCGAGGGGGGGGAATCTGTGCAAAAGCACAGGGTAGGCCCTCGGACTACAAAATCAGGAAGGCATCTGCCGCCACTCTCTCCAAGTGTGGCTGATGCGAGCAGAAGTGAGGCAGCTGCGAGTTGTTCAGAGTCTCGAATTGGTCCATCACAGGCCTGCCCCAGAGGTGGAAGAGCCGTTGCGCTACCCTGGGGTTCAAGCGCCACTCGTGTGGCCGAAGGACTCTGCTCAGCATGTCTGCTAGGCAGTTCTCCTGGCCCGGGAGGTAAACCGCTCGTAACAGCATGCTGTTGCGGGCTACAAAAGGAGAGGAGGGCCACTGCCTCCTGGCAGAGGGAGTATGAACCTGTGCCCCCCTCCTTGTTGATATAAAACATGGCGACCTGGCTGTCCATCTGGATCAGTATGGGCTGGTGTCGCAGGCAGTGGCGAAATGCTCGTAGGGCCAGGAAGATTGTCATGAGCTCCAGGAGATTGATTTGTAGCAGCAATTACTCCCAAGACCAGCTGCCCTGTGTGCGGTAGTCCCGACAATGTGCCCTCCAACTCAGGAGGGAGGCATCCGTGATCAGGGTCCTCTGAGGTGCGGGTGCCTGGAAGGGTGTTCCCGCCCAGAGATGGCACAGGTTTCGCCACCAGTTGAGGTATTCTGCCAGTTGTTGGGTAACCCTGACCCTGTCCCGTAGCATGCCCGTGGCTTGAGTTCATTGTGAGCGGAGGCACCACTGGGCTGTCCACATGTGCAAGTGGGCTGAGGGCATTACGTGGACCCTAGAGGCTACATGGCCAGCAGGCGGAGGAGGAGACGAGCTGGCACTGACCGGCAGCATTGCACCTCTCCTGCCAGTTGCCTGAGGCGTTTTGCCCTTTCTTTGGGGAGGATGGCCTTGACGTGTAGCGTGTTCAGCTGAGCACCTATGAACTCCAGGCTTTGGGCTGCAGAGAGATGGGATTTGGGGTAGTTGATGACGAACCCCAGGTGCTGCAGGAGGGTCGCAAGCTCCGCAGCCTGACTGGCCTCTGAGGCTGTGCCACCCCTTATTGGCCAGCCATCTAGGTAGGAGAGAACAAAGGCTCCTTGTAGGCGCAGTTGGGCGGCCACCACCGCCAGGCATTTGGTAAAGACTCTTGGTGAGGCGGCCAGGCCGAATGGTAGCACCCTGTACTGGTAGTGCCCTCCCTACTACCACGAACCTTAAATACTGCATGTGGGAGGGGTGGATTAGGATGTGTGTATATGTATCCTTTAGATCCAAGGAGCACAGCCAATCTCCCTAGTAAAGCAGCAGTGTTCCAAGAGAGAGTATCTTGAACTTCTCCCTCACCAGAAACTTGTTTAAGTTTTGCAGGTCTAGCATGGGCCTGAGGTCCTCAGTTGTCTTTGGGAAAAGGAAGTATCTTGAGTAGAAGCCTTTTCCTCATAGGTGGTTGGGTAGAGACTCTACTGCGTTGAACATGATCAGATCTGCGAACTCTGTGAGCAGAAGAATCTGGCGGAGAGGTCGCACCGGTTCTCCTAGGAAGAACCTGGGTGGTATCTACTGTAGATGGAGGAGGTATCCCTCCCTTACCACTTTCAGTACCTACTGTTCTGAGGTGATATTGGCCTATCTGTAGGCAAAGAGCGCTAGGCATCCCCCTGTGGGTTGGTGAAGGTCTCCCAGGAGAGGGGAGGCCAGGCCCTGCCCTGGGAGTCAAAGCTTTTCCTGAGTTGGGTGGGAGCTGGGGCCTAGGGCTTTGGTGCCTTTGCCTTCTGAGCTCCATGGCCTTGCCTCAGGGAGAGAACCTTGTTGCTGGCTCGAGAAGGACTGGTAGTGGTGACTCTGCAAAGGGACCCTTTTTCCTGATGGTTTCTTGCAGGGAAGGGATGAGGTCTTTTTAGAGTCTCTGGCAAGTCACCACGTCAGCCTTGATCTCTGCCGCCTTGTCGGCCATAGGTTGGCTGAACTGTTTCTCCCCGATGCAGAGGACATCGAGCAGCTTGTCTTGGGCCCATTGCTCGAGATTGGAAGACTGAAGACAGGCTTGGCGTCAGGCACCGATGACAACTGCTGCGACTAAAGCCGCTGACTCAAAGCTGTCATAGGCTGCTCGGGAGAGGAACTTGGAGCAGTTCTTGATCCCAGTAGTCAAAGACTAGAACCATTGGAGGAGCTCCCCAACAAGGCCCACCGAAAACTTCAACAGCTCTTGGGTTAGAGCCTTCAGGTACATACCTATGTATAATTCACAAGCTTGGATCCGGCAATCCAGCATGGAGCCCTGGTAACACTTGTGCCCGAGGGCATCGAGGGCTCTGGCCTCCCTTCCGGTGGGAACAGAGGAGTGGGTCTTTTGGCTCTTACGTTTTTGCATGGTCGACTCGACAACCATGGAGTTATGGGTTTGTGGAACCCTGGGCCTTTCCAGACGCGGTACATGGCGTTGAGGTTCTGGCTCACCACCGGTACCAATGCCAGTGTCTCCCACATTCTGAGCAGTAGCTGCTCGAGGATCGGCTGCACAGGCACCGTGAAGGTTTTTTTGGGTGGTGACTCATATTGGAGGATCTCCAACTCCTCTGAGCGCAGGTCTTCCTCTGCCTCGGTCTGCACCGAGAGGAGTCTGGCCATGTTCTTGACAAAGTCGTGGAAGGCCACGTCCTCCGGAGAATGACACCGGGGTGCCAGGGAAGATGGGTCTGAGGGATTATCTTGATGCCTTTTGGTTTCTGGGGATGCATCGTCGTCGGTCTCCCACTCAGCGTCGAGCAGTGACAATGAATCAGAGGCCCTGCGACTCATTGTCTCGAGGCTGGCACTGAGGGGTCAGCAGCCTCTGGAGGACCCGAGGTCCGAGTCACGGAAACTAGCTGGGGAGGGTCGGATGCCTGAGGAACAGGACCGGGACCTCAACCGGCACAGAGGGCTTACCCAAAGCTGGTGGCGCTCGAAGCTCGGCACGTCAACCAGGGACTCCCTCGCAGTCGAGGGCCCAGTCGTTGGGGCAGATAATGTGGACAAACCAGCCATCATTGCCTACTGCAAGGCCAGGACAGCAGTTATATTCTGCTCCAGGGCCACCATTCTGGTTTTCAAACCAGAAGGCTCCACAGCTTTAGACACGGGGACAGAGGATCTCATGCCCGGAGCCGGCACTATCACGAGTGCGTCCTCGAAAAGGACTATGGCCTCGAGGAACCTCGCTCAGTCTCTGCTGGCCGAGGAATTTGTCTTGAGGACCTTGGTAGAGCGCTTCTCAGAGTCGCCCAAGTCTCTCCAGGTGGTTTTACTGGGTTTCTCCAGTACAACCTCGGCAGACTTAGAGGACTTCTTCTTCTTCTCTGGGTCCGAGGTCTTCTCTGAGAAGCCACCACTGCAGGACTCCGAGGACGCTCTGGCCTCACAGGGAACAGTTTTTCCTGCAATGCCGACCTCGTTTTATTGGTCTTAGGCGTCATGGCCTGGCACAGGTTGCAGGTGCTGCTGTCCGGGTTCGGACCCAAGCAGTAATCATGGGTGTCGGTCAACGACATGGTTTGACTACAGCGGTCACATTTCTTGAACCCACTAGGGACATGGTGGGGAATACCCGGCCAGGATCAACGGCCCTCGGGCAAAAAAAGGCACGAGCACCGATTGAGGCAAGCCTCGATCAAAAAAGGAAAACAGGGCCGAGAACAGCGCCGACTCGATGCAGGAAGAGGAAATGGTACGCAATTCGGGAAAGGCAACTTTTAAGGATAATTAGCAAGGATTTTTCTGGGAAAACAGGACAGATGTCCGTTAGGCTCTACGAAAAAAAGGAGACTGAGCAAGATGGCACCCTTGGGCAAGAAGAGGACTACGCATGTGTGATAGCATGTCCCAAAGGTTTTCTTTGAAAGCTGAGGAAATCCTCCGCGCGGGCTCCATTGGCACCATCACCCATATTTAAGGACTGACTTCCTGCTTCTTCCTGGAGAGCTTTATATGTAGGGGCTGTATGGTAGACACTTGTTAAGACAATTATGCAGGTTATACTGTATTTGTTTTAATATGATTTTTATTTTGAGCACTGTAATATGTATTTGTTTTAATGTGATATTATTGTAACCCACCAAGATCTGATGATGAACTGATTATGTCTGTAAATAACTAAATAAATCTAACTGGTCAAAAATTACCTTACATCTAGCTACACCACTTTGAATGCTGGTTCGTATTAGCGATATATAAATGTTTTCAAAATAAATACACAAAGTCACTGTGTACACAGATTTAGGCAGACAAAGAGGCATGTCTAGGGTTTTCAAATTTAGTACTGTCAATGCTAACTGATTATAATTTGTCTTTCCAAATGAAGCTGCAAAACTGGTTGCCTGAAATTTAGCCACAAAAGTTTTATAGGGTTAGATTTAACTGCATATTCAGCCTCAACTGTAGCTGGTTAACTGCAGCTGACTCTCCACAGTTAACCATTTAATTATACAACACCATGGTTTTCTAAGTGATTTAATTCTGTTCACTGTTGTCTTCAGCCCTTGTTCAAACAGTTTCACTTCACCTTTTCAGTTCTAGTTCAAGTTTTTCAATGAGCTTCTTGCTTGAGCTGAGCTGCCCCTCCAGGTAGTTAACTTGCGATTCCTTCACCTGATGATCATGGGAAATCTTCTGTTTATTCTTTTCAAGATTATCACATATTTCCATCAAGCTCTGGTTCTCTCTCTTCAATGCAGTCACCTCTGATTTTTCATTTTCAACCTGATCAGACAGAAAACATTTATTCTTGAAGCTTATCAAGATTGTATAATCAGTGAACAGCAGAAATATGGAGACTTCAACTTCTTCAGAACATGGTCAAGGAGAAATTAGACCTTACCTGCTAATTTTCTTTCATGGAGTCCCTCCAGTCCACTCCAGACAGATGGGTTGTGTCCATCCACCAGCAGCTGGAGACTGATTATGCAAATCTTTAGTGATATCACCTTATAACAGTAGAGGATATGCCACCTCCCTTAAGAATGCACCTGACAAAGCTGCCTTAAACTAACCCCGATATTGGGCAAACAATATTGAAAGTAACAGAAACTGACCCATAACATCAGCAACTTGAAATGCTTGCGTTCAACAAGAGCACTGTAATAAAAAAAACTTTATTCATTCATTCTTTTAAAATTTATTCTTAGCCTTCTGCTCATTATTTTTTTTATTTATTTACACTGGCCCACAGACTCCTCCGCGGAGCAAGACCCATGCAACCAAACAATCTTAAACACACGGACTCACGAATCAAACTACTGAAAACCAATCTGGGCGGGTTCTGGAGTGGACTAGAGGGACTCCATGAAAGAAAATTAGCAGGTAAAGTCTAATTTCATCTTCATCCACATCCCTCCAGTCTACTCCAGACAGATGGAATGTACCACAGCAGTACCTACACATGGGAGGGACTGGCAAGCCCTGCCCTCAACATCCGGTCACTGAACCTGGCCTCCTGAGTGGCCTGAACATCAAGGTGGTAGTGCCTGATAACGGTGTGTAGTGTCGATCATGTCGCTGCTCGACAAATATCCATCGGAGGCACCAAGCTAAACTCGGCAACAAGAAGCAGCCTGCACTACAGTAGAATGCACACGCAACCCCAGAGGGACCGCTCGTTGCTTGAGCAGATATGCTGAGGCAATGGCCTCCTTAACCCACCGTGAAACAGAGGCCTTCGAAGGTGCCTCTCCTTTCCAAGGTCCTCCAAACAGCACAAATAAGTGCTCCAACTACTGGAAGGGCTGAGTACGCTTCAGGTAACACCGAAGTGCCCTGCAAACATCCAACTTGTGCAGATGCTGATCAGAGCCCTTGGCCTCACTGGCTCCAAAACCTGGGAGCACCACCACTTGACTGACATGAAAGGGTGATACCACTTTTGGCAGGAAAGAAGACACTGGCAGCAACACCACTCTTTCTTTGGTAATCACCAACTATGGCTCCCGACAGGATACGGCCTGCAGCTCCAAAATGCGCCTGGCAAAACAAATGGCCACCAAGAATACCACCTTTAACTGGAAATCCTTCAGTGAGGCGTCTCTCAAAAGCTCAAATGGAGGACCTCAGGGGATCGACAATACAAGATTAAGATCCCACGAGGATACGACGGATTGCAAGGTGGGGGGGGGGGGTCTGAACCTGCTTCACGGCACGCAAACACACGACACATCTAGGTGACATGCCAACAAACCCCCTTGCACCTTGCTATGATAACAGGCTAAAGCTGCCATCTGCACTTTCAGTGAGTTCAAAGCGAGATCTTTCTCCAGCCCCACTTACAAAAGGCCAGGATGTCCACCATAGAGGCCAACAGAGGCCTCACGTCCCGCTCAGCACACCACTCTTTAAAGACAAACCAAACTTGAATGTAAGACAAAGACAGATTGCTTGCAAGCCTTCAAGAGGGTATCAATCACCCCCAGGGAATAATAACATTCTCAGTCTCACCCGGTCAAGAGCCAGGCCATAGAGAGAATCGATCCATCTGTGTCATTACCAGCAGCACTGGCATGAATAGGTCGTCTTGCTGAGGTAGGATCCATGACTGATCCACCACCAGACAGATCAAGTCTGCATACCACGACCTCCGGGGCCAATCCAGCACCACCAGGATCACTCATGCTGCACTATCTGTGTACAGTAGACCCTGCCGAGGCTAGGGCTGTGCTAGAACATTGAGGCCCTCCGACATACGCTCTCCTTCGAATGTAAAACCGATAGGCCTTGGCATTGGTCACAGATACCATGAGGTCCATCACTGACTGTCCCCAGCACTGCACCAAGCTGGCAAAGACAGAGTCCTCCAAGGCACATTCCCCCAGATCCAGATGATGTCTGCTCAGGTAATCCGCCTGCACATTGTCCTTGTTGGCTACGTGTGCCACCGATAATAACGTCAGATGCCTCTTGGCCCCCTGCAGGATCGGCACCATTTCAGCTGAGAGAACCATGCTGCCCGTTCCCCCCTTGCCGGTTCAAATAGGCAACTACTGAAATGTTGTCTGAGAACACCCATACCACCTTGTGCCTCAGCAGGTGCTCAAACCGCTGCAAACCCAGCCTTACCGCCCTGAGTTCTAGGTGGTTAATGGACCAAGACTTCTCTTCCTCCGACCATTGCCCCTGAGCGGCCTGGGACAGACAATGCATGACCCAGCCGTAGAGACTGGCATCCATGATGACCACCACCCATTCCAGCGTCTCCAGATAAACCCCGCAGCACAGATGTTCCCTGCTCAACCAATACTGCATCTCGATTTTGACGTCCTCTGAACACTGAAATCATCAGGTGTAACTGAGGAGACCATCTTGACAGTAGAGCCCTCCACAGCAGTCTCATGTGCGCTCTGGCTCAGGGAACAAGGTCAAGGTCAAGTGCTACCGCCAACATGCCGAACATCTGCAGATGGTGCCAGGCCGTGGCACTCAGCATCCTCAGGAACTGACACAGCAGGAATTGCAACTTGTTGATCCTTTCACCTGAAAACAACATGATCCTGATGAGGTGTCGAACTGTGCACACAGGTACACCAACTGCTGCATCACCTTGGTGAATGTCCAGGGCACTGTCGCCAACCCAAAGAGAAGGGCCCAGAACTGAAAATGCCCCTGGGTCATTGCAAACCACAGAAACCTCTAATGGTTGGGGCAAATCGGAATGTGCAGATATACCTCCATGAGATCTAAGGCCGTCAGAAATTAGCCTGGTTGCACCACTACCATAAAGGAGTGCAATGTCTCCATGTGAAACCAAGGCACCCAGAGGATCCAGTTGACATGCTTGAGGTTGAGAATGAGCGGAAATGAACCTTCCTTTTTGGACACCACGAAATAAATGAAGTATTGACCAGATCCGCACTGGTCAGGTGGCACCCTGACCACTGCCTCCAAGGATAATAGGCACTCTAGGGTCCCTTGAGCTGTCAAAGCTTTTTGTGGTGCTTTGCACGGACAGACCATGAACATATCTGAAAGCACACGCTGAAACCCGAGGGCATAACCATTATGAATGATCTCCAGCACCCACTAATCCGAAGTGATCTGGACCCAAGAGTGGTAGAAGTGCTGCAGATATCCTCCGATCACCTCCCCTTGGGTCCTTCTCGCTTCACTGTGACTTCTTGGTAGCACCTGTGGAACCCATATAGTATCCAAAGGCTGTACCTCTGCTACGAAAGGACTGCCATGATAGGGAAAATGAATGTGCTGTGGAGGAGCAAAATGCGCTGCTCGAAACCCGCGAAAATCTCATGCTTCGCCTCAAAGCTGCTGCTGCTGCCCTTTGCCACTGCGTGGTTTGTTCTCAGGCAACCAGGCTCACTTGGTCTCACCTATGTTCTTCACAAGCTCTTTGAGTGCCTCGCTAAACAATAACTTACCCTTAAAGGGCAGTTTACTCAAGCGGATCTTGGAAGGCACATCTGCCAACCAATTGCACAACCAGAGGAAGCGCTGTGCTGCAAAGCCACCTCCCAGAGCCATGCTCATGGAGGATGTCCGAACAAGATCGTAACAAAAAAACGCCAAATAAGAGGAAGCAGAATCCAACTTTGCCACCTCCGCCAGCTCAGAGGTGGAACCTCGGCTGAGCTCGGGCAGGGCCTGCACCCAAAACAAACAAAGAGTAAATTAGACTTACCTGCTAATTGTTGTTCCTTACGGAACTCCAGTCTAGTCCCAACTTGTGGGTTCCGCACCTCTCACAGCAGCTTGGAGACTGAGACACCTCAACCTTTTGTGATGATGATGAGAGAGATATATCCTCCCAGGATCCGCCTCCTCAACTCCAGTAACCTATTGGCAAAGCAGACTCCTCGGAGCAACAATTAAGTAGCAACTCACATAAACCTGTGACTGTGGTTACTAAACTGAGACCCACTTATACAAAGGGAGAAAGAGATACCTGAAGCCTATCCTCACCCCCTCCGCTATTTTATTTATGTTTTTTTTTTTTCTGAAAAAGGAAAGACAACCGCAAGAATTACATCCGGCAGACTAAGATAACTACCCACGCTTATCTGTCAGTCCACTGTGTGGCCCGCTCGGCACAGCCTGCCATTAGGTTGGGATATGGGACTAGACTGGAGTTCCGTAAGGAACAACAATTAGCAGGTAAGTCTAATTTACTCTTCCTTGACGTCTCTCCAGTCTAGTCCCAACTTGTGGGTCAGTAACAGAGCAGTGACGACAAATCATGGGGAGGGTCCTGCCAGGCCAGCCTGAAGTACCGCTGAACCGAAACAGGCATCTCTTCTCTCTTGAACATCCAACCTGTAATGCTTGACAAAGGTATTTAAAGAGGACCAAGTAGCCGCCTTACAAATCTCCACCGCCGGGACGAAGCCTACCTCTAACCAAGAGGCCGCTTGCGTCCTTGTTGAATGAGCTTTCAATCCCTCCGGTATCACTTTGCCTTTCAGCATGTAAGCTGTCGCGATAGCCTCTTTAAGCCACCTGGCTATAGAAGCCTTCAAGGCTGCAAGCCCCTTCCTAGGACCGCCAAAGAGAACAAAAAGCCTATCAGACCTACGAAATTCCGCCGTCCGTCTGAGGTACATCTTCAACGCCCGCCACACGTCCAGCCTGTGCAGCTTTGCTTCTGGACCCCGCGCGGAATCCTTCCGAAACACCGGTAGGGTGACCTCTTGATTCAGGTGGAACGCCGAGACTACTTTTGGCAAAAAGGAAGGCACGGTTCTCAACACCACTTTCGATTCATAGAAGGAGATAAAAGGCTTCCGACAAGACAACGTCTGCAACTCGGAAATTCTGCAAGCCAAACTAATTGCAATTAGGAACACGACCTTAAGGGTAAGATCTTTTAAGGACGCTTCTCCAAACGGTTCAAAGGGTTTCCCTTCCAGAGACTCCAACACCAAAGGAACACTCCATCTAGGCACCAGCTGTCTACACGGTGGCCGAATAAGAGAAACAGCCCGCAGGAAGCGTCTGACATCTGGGTGACTGCCTATAGAAACACCCCCTATCTTTCTGCGATAACAGGATAACGCCGCGACTTGTACCCTCAAGGATGCCGCCGCCAAACCCTTCTCCAGGCCGGCCTGCAAGAAGGTTAAGACCTGCGGAAGCGACGCTCGCAACAGTTCCAAACGATGGTCCTCACACCAGGCTTCAAATATTCGCCAAATCCGAATATACGCTAAGGAAGTATTCCTTTTCTTCGATCTCAACAAAGTAGTGATGACCGGAGACGAATAACCCCTGGCTCTCAACCTCGCCCTCTCAAGAGCCAGGCCGTAAGCGAGAATCGATCCACGTGTGGCATGCACAGCAGCCCTTGGGAAAGAAGATCTGTCCGCCGAGGCAGTCGCAAGGGCTCTGCCACCAGGAGCCTCCGTAGATCCGCATACCATGGCCTTCTTGGCCAATCTGGCGCTATCAAGATCACCTGCCCTCTGTGCTGTTAAATGCGTTGTATCACTCTTCCGATTAATACCCAAGGAGGAAAAACGTACAGCAGCTGCTCCACGGGCCACTTCTGCATCAGCGCGTCCAGTCCTTCCGACATCCTCTCTCTTCTTCTGCTGAAGAACCGCTCGACCTTTGCTGACTGAAACGTTGCCATGAGGTCCATTACCGGAGTCCCCCAACGATTCACCAGCAGGCCGAAGACGTCTGGATGAAGGACCCATTCGCCCGGGTCCACTTTTACGCGACTGAGAAAGTCGGCCTCCACATTGTCCACCCCCGCTACATATGCCGCCGACAGAGCCTGAAGATTCACCTCGGCCCACTCGAATAACTGCTCCGCTTCCAGGGACACACTGCCGGTACCGCCCTGCCGATTGACATATGCTATGGCCGTGGCGTTGTCGGACAGGACTCGGATGGCTGCACTGCCGATATAAGGATGAAAAGCCAGTAATGCGAGCCGTACCGCCCTCAGCTCCAGCCTGTTGATCGACCAGGTCCTCTCACGAACGGTCCACTGCCCCTGTGCGAACTTGCCTTGAAAGTGAGCTCCCCAGCCGAATAGACTTGCGTCCGTCGTTAAGAGAATCCAGCTCGGTGCCTCCAGCGGCATGCCCATAGTGATGAAGCTCGACGTCACCCACCATTGAAGGGCTCGCCGCAGCCCCGACAGCCAAGGTAACCTCTGGGCCAGGGAATCGTTCTGGTGTGACCACCTCCTGAGTAATGCCCTCTGAAAGGGTCGCATGTGCGCTCTTGCCCACGGAACCAGCTCGATCGTCGCCGCCATGGTGCCAAGTACTTGCAAATAATGCCACGCCGTGGGCTTGGTTCTGCCTAGAAACCGACGCAGGAGAGCCCTTAACCCGTTCACCCGATTGCCCGCAAGAAAAACTCTCCCCGCCACCGTATCGAATCGAGCTCCCAAGTACTCGAGGCTTTGAGACGGAACCAGCTGGCTCTTCGCCATGTTGACGACCCAACCATGGCTCTGCAGAAAAGCCACCACTCTTGCCGTAGCGGACTCGCTTTCACTCCTGGACTTTGCTCGAATCAACCAATCGTCGAGATAGGGATGCATGAGAACCCCTTCCTTCCTCAATGCCGCCGCCACCACTATCATTATCTTGGTAAAGACCCTGGGAGCCATGGCCAACCCGAACGGCAACGCTCTGAACTGGAAGTGCCCCATGGGTACCGCAAACCTGAGGAATCTTTGATGGGCCTGCCGAATTGGAATATGCAGGTACGCTTCCGACAGATCTAGAGAAGAAAGAAACTCCCCCTTCCTGACTGCCATGATTACGGACCGGAGCGTCTCCATCCGAAAATGCGACACCTTCAGGGACCGATTCACCCCTTTGAGGTCCAAAATGGGACGCAGGGTGCCCTCCTTTTTTGGAACGACGAAGTAAATGGAGTATCGACCGGCACCGCACTCGTCCGAGGGAACTGGTATGATCGCCTTGAGGGCGAGAAGCTTTTCGATCGTCTCTCGGACTGCTCTGCGCTTGAGCATGGGCTTGCATGGGGATCGTACAAAAAACTCCCTTATGGGGCGCTGAAACTCCAAAGCATATCCTTCTCGAATGACTTCCAGCACCCACTGGTCGGACGTTATCTCGGCCCAGGCAGGGTAAAAATCCCGCAGCCAACCTCCGAGGAGAATGAGGTCTGCCTGGGCCCGCCTGATCTCATTGTTGTTTCCGAAAGGTCGAGGAAGAGGAAGAGGCCCCAAACCCTCTTCCCGCTCCTCGAAAGTCCTGAAACCCCTGGTTCCGGGCGGGAAACCTCCCCCGTTGCGATTGACCACACCGCGGAGACCGGAATCGTCAAAACTCTTTCTGCTGCCCCCTGAAGCCGCTAGCAGATCGTACTGGCCGCTGCTTGTCCTCCGGCAACCGACCCCCTTTTGATTCCCCCAGATCCTTTACAAGTTTCTCCAATTCCTCCCCAAAGAGTAACCTGCCCTTAAACGGCATCTTGCTCAGCCTGGATTTAGAGGGTCCATCTGCCGCCCAGTTGCGCAACCACAGATAACGACGTGCTACAACCACTGATGCCATACTTTTCGACAAACCTCTAATAAGATCATAATGGACATCCGCCAAGTAAGCTGTGCCAGACTCCAGCCTGGCCGCCTCTGCCTCCATATCTGTCCCCGGTCCCCCATGCACCCTCTGGGACCAACGTAGACAAGCTCTAGCCACCCAAGCCCCACAGATGGCTGCTTGGGCGGACAAAGCATTGACCTCAAAAACCTGACGTAGCAAGGTATCAAGCTTCCTGTCCTGGGCGTCCTTGAGCGCAGTACTACCTTCGACCGGAATGGTAGTCTTTTTCGTTACTGCAGAGACAGCCGCATCCACCTTTGGAGGCTTGAACAACTCACGATCCTGTTCCACCAAGGGATATAACCTGTTCATGACTCTGGCCCCTTTTAGGGCCGCCTCCGGCATGTCCCATTCTTCCTGAATCATTTCCTTGACTACCCTATGAATTGTGAAGGTCCTCTGCATCTTCCTAAACACCTGCAGCAAAGGATCCTCCAAGGAAGCATCCTCTGCTGGCCCTGGTGACGGCATGTTGAGCGCCTTAAGCGACTCTGAGATGAGCGCGGGAAGCTCCTCTCTCCGAACCACTCGAACCACTCTCGCTTGATCCTCTCTGTCCGTGATCTCACCTTCTTCCAACTCCTCATCCAATTCCAACTCCGGATCTCCCTCATCTGATTGGACACCATCGGAGTCCACAAAGTGCTCCTGCTGCTCCTTTTCCAATCTAGGTTTCTTCGCCGGCTGAGATAACTTCCCCATATGCAAAGGAGTTCCCGGCCTCTTTTCGCCTTGAGATAAACCTAAAGAGCTGATCTCTTGCTCTCGTCCGCCGTGACCCAGGGCCTGCTGCAGCAGCGCTACAAAGTCTGGGGAGAAGATAGCTGCCAGCCCCCCTGGAAGTGCCAACTGAGGAGGAGAAGGCAGGTCCGGAGCTGAAGAGGGGCCGGCGACGGGTTCCGCAAGGGGCATGGATAAGGCAGAGGGGTCCTGTGACTTTACAGACTCCGCCTGGTCCCCCAATGCCCCCTTTATGCTGTGCTCCATGGCAGCCGCCTCTTGTGCACACCGCTTGCAAACCCCCATGTCTGCCACAATAGCCCTTTTAGAACCGCAGACTAGGCAATGCGGCCTAGACGACATCCCCCCCTAAAAAGTTTTTTTTTTTTTTTTTTTTTTTAAATGAGACCGCTAACCGGTTCTAATCAAAAATGCCACGCGTGCCTTGAAAACAAAAGCAAAAAAGCAAGCGATAAAGAAAAAAACAAGAAAAATTTCCCGCGCGAAGCAGAACTACTGCCAGAAAAAGGAAACTTCCCGCTCAAACAGAAACTGCGATCGGGCCTGTGAACTGCCAGCAGTTTCCCACTCTAACGCCACGCGAGCTGTCGCCTTACCTTTGTGGCGTCTGCGCCGTGCTCCTGCACTCACTCTCCGTTCCGCCAAGAGACTCCCGCACAGCGCAGGGAAACGGAGAATGAGGCGCCCAGAAGCGCTACTCCCCCCTCAGTGCTCCGCCGAGCCTGCTGACTGAAAGCAACGCCGGCTTTCTCTCTTACTGCCTGTGGCCGTCACTCCAAGCACCCGAACGATCTGCTGACAGCGCCGGAGCCGAGACACTGCACTCCTACTACCGAGTGCCACCAGAGCCGACAGGTCTTTACAGCGCAGCCAGGCAAGTCTTCTGTAAGCGCTGAATAATCAGAGGGAAACAATTCCACCGCTTCGTGTGCCCTGAGCCAAGTGCCTACGCTAGAGCTCCAGGGACCCCGACAAACCCTTCCTTCTAGTAGAAAACTGTAAAAAAGGGGGGGGGAAGGGGGGGGAACAGGAGCAAGTAGCCGAAAGAGAGGAGAAAAGACCTCAATACTCGTTTCTCCCCTACCGCGCAATTAGCCTTTTTTTTTTTTTTAAGGTATTTTATCTTTAATCCTACAGTTAAATCTCTCTCCTTAATTGTCTCTCAGTGGAGCCCTCCTGGCTCCGCTACTCTCCAGCTGCTTGGAGACTGATTTACTGGAGTTGAGGAGGCGGATCCTGGGAGGATATATCTCTCTCATCATCATCATCACAAAAGGTTGAGGTATCTCAGTCTCCAAGCTGCTGTGAGAGGTGCAGAACCCACAAGTTGGGACTAGACTGGAGAGACGTCAAGGATCCTGTGCTATATATGCTGCGCATATGGATGCCTGAAGGGACAGCATTCACCTCAAATGCCTGCTTCAGCAACGACTCCAGACACCAATCCAATGGATCTCTAAGGGTTTCACTCCCTTCTATTGGGATCGTTGTCTTCTTGGTCACCGCCGTGATCAAGGGGTCCACCCTCAGATTAGAAAACAACTCCTTTGCTGGGGGTACGGGATACAAACAGGCCATTGCCCATCCTTCCCCCCCCCCCCCCCCGCCACGTAGCTCTGTTTCAGGCACCATCCATTCAGTCTTAATCATCTGCATAATCACTTTATGAACCGGAAACTAGTTTTATGGAGTCCGCATGCCTTGAAGAAGGGGATTCTCCAAAGAGGTCTCCTCCTCCAAAGATCAAAAGGGCATATTCAAAGCTGCAAGTGACTCCAAAATGACTCCCAAGAGTTCCTCCTTGCAGAACACTCGGACTATAGTTTGATCTTCACCGGGGGGAAGCTCCCTCCCCTCCAATCCCAGAGCCTCCGGGTCTTCCTCTAGGCCTGAGGGACCCTCTCCCGGGTCCTCTGCGCTCCCTGAGCCCAGAGAGAGATGATGATCCTCCTCAACCTCTTCAATGAGCCTCAAGCGCTTGACCAATGATCACCCTACTGAGGGTATTGAACCCCACTTGCCCGGAGGAGTTTTTGCTGCTGCCAAAGTCCTTTCTAGACCCTGTTCAGCAGCAAGATAAACTCCGGGGTAATAAGAAAAGCCTCAGGCAAACTCTCTGCTTGTTCCTGATTCTGTGCTTCCCCTCTGACCGCCAGCAATGCCTGCTCCGTAGCGGACATAATTGTTGCTGGTGCTGACCCTGCATCCAAAATGGCCCTCGAGTTGGAAGCGCAGGAAACTTCCAGCCGCAACAAAGAAACTCCCACTGCCTGTGAGGGGCCTTCTCCCGAAGCCGGCAAGTCCCATGAAGCTAGAACTGGCCCCTGATGCTGTTCCTCCACACACCAGGAATCTCTCTTGTAGGAATTGCAATAGCCCGCCTGCGAGAGTGAGCTCCAGCATGTGCCGCATGTGGGACAGAGTACTTTAGAACCTGGCATGGCTTCGCCGCAAAACGTCCCTGACGACCCCCCAAGCCGAGAGACACCGATGCCCCAACAACAAAACAAAACCACAACAAAACGAAGGCCGACAGACAAACCAGAAAAGAACTGCCAGTTCAAACTTATTGCAGTAGAAAGGATGGCGGCCAGGCTCCCGCTCCTGAAAGACTGCGGCCAACCAGGGAACCCCCGATGCCTACTGAACAGCTCACAGAGGTCCCGCAGAGGCTTCCTCTACCCACCAAAGGGTTCCGGATGAGACTGCCCAATTGAAAATACCTGACTAGGAATATGCTTTGTGCTTCTCTTTATTTTTTTTTTTTTTAACTCTATTGAAGAATGCAGTCTTAGCCTCTGTCGGTGTCAGTTGTGTGTCCAAAATAACCCCTCAAAAAAACCTACAATAGAGTAACCAGTCTTTAACCAGTCCAGACATAGTCTGCTTGGTTGTAACCAAGCTGCTGGAGACTGAAATACTGCAGGCAGGTGGACTATCCTCTGCTATTATAGTGTGACATCACTAAAGATTTGCATAATCAGTCTCCAGCTGCAGGTGGATGGACACAACCCATCTATCTGGAGTGGTCTGGAGGGACATGGATGAATGAGAGTTTAAATACCTCCTAGTGAGACACAGCACTAAGAATACTCCAAATGGTGAGAATGCAAATTAAAATATAAACGTTTTGTTCACAGAGATTTATACATGAGATGGACCATAAAATTCCTTGTTTTCTGCTTAATGGCACAACTTGACAAAGAGCTACAAAGCTACTGCTACAATATTTTACAGACTGTAGCAAGTAAGAGTACACAGACCCTGGAGGAAGGTACAAATATATACATTTTGTCTCTTTTCAAATGCATATGATTATATTTCAGTACTATATACTACTAGATTAAAGTGGTTTTTTTTTTCCAAAAGCAAAATCACTGCTTGAACTGCTCAATCACCACCTTGTTTGGTATGTTTTGAAAATCGTTTTTCATCTTTCATTTTTATTCCTTGGACTTTCTTCTTTTTGAATTGTAATACAAATCAAAATGAAAGTGGAAGAATGTAAATGATTTTATTTGCTTTGCCTGCTGAGTTTCAAGAAGTTACACTCACAAAATATTGCTATAAATGATGAAATGTTTATTTACCAATAACCTTCTTTCCTGGAATTATGCTAGACCAGTCTAGACATGCTCCCTTGCCAGCAGAATGATGGAGACAGAGAAAAGACTAGAAGATTCCAGTGATATCATCACTGGTACTAAGGCTGGTGCAAATAGGAGAACGCTCCAGTATTTCTTAAAGAAAGCATATGGTAGATGTCCCTCAAGAATAAGTTAGAGAATCTTCTCAAGAATGCCAAACAAACAAAACAACTCTTTTTTACAGAACCATTTGAACTTTGCCCACTGTGCTGAATTATGTATAGTAGATCCGGTGATAGCCATGGAGTATTAATTCTGCAACCACAGACTGCCTCTACTAAGCAGACCATGAAAAACTGTGACAGGGTGGGTCCTGGACTGATCTAGCAAGATTCCAGGAAAGGAAATTTCACCTTCCAGATTATCCTGCTGGACAAATCCAGACAAATTAGAAGTATCAAAGCTACCCCACAACTGGGCAGGAAGAAACAGCTACTGTGAGAACCCCTGAGCCAAAACCAGAAACGGACCTAGCCTGGAGCTCTGGCCTAACAGATAGAAAGGGAGGATGAGATCGTCACCCACCACATGTCAATAGGAGAAATCTGAGAAGA
The DNA here is from genome assembly GCA_033557465.1 of Ichthyophis bannanicus. Lineage (NCBI taxonomy): Eukaryota > Metazoa > Chordata > Amphibia > Gymnophiona > Ichthyophiidae > Ichthyophis > Ichthyophis bannanicus. The sequence continues at coordinate 463,206,663 of CM066033.1, read as the reverse complement.
CTCTGCCCAGGAAACCACCTGCATTTGGATGACGTGAGCTCTAAGACCTTTTGAGACAGGCCCACACTAATCCAGCGTATTAAAGTGGATTCAGAAGCAGCCTGATCCTTATTCAGACCATCAAACAAGACAAAATAGCCTGTCCAATGTTGAAAAGGAGTTAGTCACCTTTAATAATAAAGCATAACCCTTTGGAAGTCAACAAGATGAAGGTCCTTATGCTGGTACACTGGACGTTACTTGGTTAACGTAAAAGGCCGAGACTACTTAGGATCGCAGGACAACACCCTCAGAAGGAAAAGTCAAGCAAGGATCACAGCAAGAAAGAGCCTGCAACTCAGAAAGCAACATGTCACAGAGATAGCCACTAAAAGGGAAAGACCTTGAGCGTGGCTCTCCTCAAAAGCTCAAAGAGAGCTCACATTAGCACTCGAAGAACAAGATCCCAAGGCTGAACTACAAGAAGCACAGGAGGATGCAAATGTGTACCCTAAGGAGGAAGCGTAAAACATTCATATGAGACATGAGAAAGCGGCTGGATACCGGACCTCGAAAATAGGACAGTTCTATGACTTGCACTCTAAAGAAATCCAGAGCGAGGCCTTTAATCAAAACCATCCTGGAACACCACCAACAAGGAAGGTACGTCCACTCAGCAGGGTGAAAGATGATACTGCTTACACCACGACTCAAAAATACACCAGAGGCAGATGTACGTCAACAAGGTAGACCACACCTCGCTTACAGGAGAGTGGCGAACACCATTGAAGAGTAAACTTTATGCCCTTAATGTTGCCTCTCAAAGGCCAAACCATAAATTAGAAGGGAGCTGGGTTGTCCATCAGGATGGGTTCTTGTCAAAGCAGACTCCTCTAGTTGCATAGGGCCAAAGCTTGTCACCAGGTGCCCCTAGTGGTTGGTTGGAGTAAGGGCATTTAATTAATTTTTAAGGAGTGATTGACCTGAAGGGCCTAGAGGATTCTGGTCCTTGTAGTGCAGAACTCCTTATGAAGAACGAATCAAGCCTGAGTGTAGAGTAACAAGGCTTTATTTCCCCGGTCAACGCTAAGGTCCAGTAAGACACAAAGAAAGTAAATACAGTGCTTCTCTTTAACAAAAAGGTTCCACCAACACTTCAAACAATCAACTGTTGTAGGTTTCACAGTTAAGTGTAAGTCTGGGCTAAGGCTTCTTTTAAATCAAAACAAATTAATAAATCAGCAGAGAAATGGTTACAAGCTTCACCATTAGCAGAGTTCTTCTCTCTCTACAAATCTTGCAGGGAATTCATGCTAGTTGCTGAACAAAGATTACATTCCATCGGCTCCTCCTGAGGAATGGGAATACTGTTTTCATATTCAAAGTCCATTGACTCAGGGTCACTGCCCTCCTCAGATGAATGACAATTTTCACTCCCTGTTAACTCCTCACAGGGATTCTTTTGCTTCCCATAAAACTCTCTTACTAAGCTATGGGGAAGGGCTCTTAAAAGGTCAGTTTTACTTCTTCTCCCCCTATAAAACTTCTCTCTGAACAGGGTTTTCATCAGTAAAACTTTCTCTTAGAATTAAGGATTTTGCATACCTTGGCTTCTCTAAGCTGCCACACCCAGAGTTCTCCTTGTAACGTGCTTTCTCAGGCAGATTAGCTGTTCTATGCAGTGCTCTGCTTTCAGGGCTATCAGGCAAACCCGGTATGGATTTCCACCCTCTGTGGTTCTTAGCAAAGGTATCTTTGTGGTAGGAACTTCCCTTCGTTGTTCCTTGCTGGTTTGATACAATAAACTTACTTGGGCTAGGAGAGATTCTTTTGTCAGGCAAACTGCTTCTTCTGTTTGCTTTGCTATGGACTCCGTCCCAATATGTTTGGCCTCTCTGGACTCTATCCCTTTGAGTGAAACTCCTTTGGATTCTGTCTCCTTGAGTTGGCTGCACGTGGAAGCTGTCCTGTTCCAGGTTCCTTTTCCCACAGCTATCCAAACTGCTGCTCCAGGCTGTGCTCCGTCCTGAGCCTCTTGCAGTGTTACTTGCTGTGCTTCCGGCTATGTTCCTGGTTAGGCTGCTCTAGCTCTTACTGGTGCCCTCTCTCCAATTGCTGCTCTCTCTCCAATTGCTGCCTTGCTCTAACATCTGGTTTCCTTTATAAAGGGATTTTTGGTTTGAACATTTTGGGCTTGACCTCAGGTGAAACTGCTTGCTACTAATGCAATCAGTGTCAGAGCACGTTGCTTCTGGCTCTGAGGAATCGCTCATATGCCCTCTGGCTGTACTGCGCTGGAACTGTGCTCTCTGCATCTTCTCAGTTCCATGTAAAACAGGGTTTTTTTCTAAAGCTATTTCTTCCATAGCTTCCACGTTATGACAAGCTACACTGCCAAGAGCCTCACCAGGTTGGCCTGCCCAGCCAATCTGGTGCTACCAAGATCATCATTCCCAGGGTGGTCCTCTATTTGATGAATGGACTCAACCGGTCAGGGTCCACGGATGAAAAACACATAGCAGAGTTGCCTAGGGCCACAGCTGCACTAAAGGCTCCACACGTTAGAGTCAACCTTCTTCTAGTGGTTGGAAAATCCCAATACCTTGGCATTGGAGCTTATCACCATCAGATCCAAGGCCAGTCACCCCCAATGGGCCAGTATGTGATGGAAGGTCCACGGAGCCAGTTCCACTCTTGGATAAAGAACGTGGGGGCTGAGAAAGTCGGCCTCGACATTTCCCACCCCCCTGCGCCAAGAGAGCTTGAAGATGGCACTCAACCCAGGAAAACAAGAGACTCCATCACTACATCAGCAATCTGGAGGCAAAGAAGTGTCTAAAAGGTTGACTTTACAGCTGCCCTCTTGAACACAGAGCTGCATGGAGAGATCACATAGGCGTCTCTGAAAGGTTCCGCGAACTCCAACATACAGCTTATCTCAAACAATGTCAAGAATGCAGTGATCTTTATCTTTATTAAACACTTGATATACCGCTCTAGTGGACAATGCCTCAGAGCAGTTTACAATATCTATATAATTTAAAAGAAAAATATAAGGAACGCCAGAGCTTTGACAGGACAGGATAGAAATCAGAGAAGGTCGAGAAGGTTTAGAGGGTGTCTCAAGTCAGAGGGGAAGGGGGCGGGTGACGGGTGACTGGTGACTTGCTGAGAACTGCTGTGGGAGAGGTCAAAGGCAAATCTGAAAAAGGTGCGTCTTCAGCAGTTTTTTGAAATTTGACAAAAGTGGTTTCAGAGCGGAGAGTAGGAGGTAGAGAGTTCCATAATGAAGGACCCAGGCAAAAGATGGCTGACTTTCGAGTCTGTTCAAGATGTGCCTTGACGGCCGCAGGGAGAACCAAACGGTTGACATGGATGGCTCTGAGGAGGCGGTGGGGAGTATGAAATTGGAGCAGATCAGATAAATACTATGGGGTCCCAGTGTAAAGAGCTTTGTGAACAGTAATAAGAATTTTATAGTTGATACGGTATTGAAGAGGGAGCCAGTGCAAATGAATTAGGAGAGGGGAGACATGATCACGATTTGAGGAGCAAGTGAGAATACGTGTAGCAGTATTTTGTATAAACTGTAGGCGACATAGCTGATAATGAGGAAGGCCTGCAAGTATACCATTACAGTAGTCTAGTCTTGAGATGACCAACGAGAGAAGGAGAGTTGCGAAGGAGGAGGTTGTGAGAAAGTGATGGACTGCACGAACCTATCAGAGAAAAATTAAGGAACGTTGGACCACGGTTGTCACATGATCATGGAAAGAGAAAGAAAAGTCCAGCAGGACCCCCAGGTACCGGACAGAACAGACAAGAGGAACAGGAGTGGAAGCAATGTGGGGAGCAAGCAACGGACAGGGTGTATGGAAACTGAACCAGATGGCTGCTGATTTGGTGGGATTAAGATGAAGATGATTCATAGACAACCAGTAATGTATACTATTTAAACATAAGTTTATGGAGGAAAGATCTGGTGATTGGGATTTGGTATGGTATAGCAATGTGATGTCATCCGCAAAGTAGTATGAAGATATGCCAGACTGTTGAATGAGCAGTGCCAACGGTGCCATAAAGATGTAAAGAGCAATGGGGCCAATACCGAATCCTGGGGCACACTGCAGGTGAGAGGAAGTGTAGAGGAAGAAACTGGTCCACATGAAACAGAGAAGGAGCGAGCAAAAATGTAGGACCTAAACCAATCTAGTACAGCACCCCGGAGACCATATTCCTGAAGACAAGAAAGCAAGAGAGTATGATCAACCAAGTCGAAAGCTGCAGAAAGATATAGTGAAACAGCAAGGAAAATGTCACCTAGATCGTGCGCTATGTGAATTTCTTTGAGAAGTGCAAAAAGGATAGTCTCAGTACTGTGTCCAGGTCGGAAACCTGACTGTCGAGGGTGAAGAGTATGCGTAGAATCTAAGTGGGAGGATAGCTGTGTAAGACAAGCTTCTCCAAAACCTTTGACAAAAAGGGTAAATTGGATAGAGGGCGCTAATTAACAAATCCAGACTGGGTTTCTTCAATAAGGGGCAGATAATGGCATGTTTCCATAAAGAGAGAAAAATACCGGAAGAGAGACTGCAATTGCATATTGTTAGCACGGATGGTAGGAGGGCAAGAAACGGTTCTAAGAACCACTATGGGGAATAAGATCAGAGGGACAAATGGTCTTGTGGGATGAGATAACCACCTTTGAAAGCTCATGCAGAGTAACCGGCTGAAAGGTGTACCATGTGTGGGCGAGACAGGCCACAACACCAGGGAAGTAAGATGGAGGGGAGTGGGCTTGAGTCAGTCATGACTCAAGCCCACTCCGGGTGAGAAAGGATGGAGACAGCAACACACCTGTGGCACCCGAGAATGGGCCACCTGCCCGTCACAGAGATGGACAGGAGACATAAGTTCTGGTGGAGCAGGAAGAGGCATCATGGCATCTGCAGGCTCCTCGAAAGGACTGCAAACTTGCTTTTGCCCTTGAAAAGGAGAGAGACTACTCCCTGGCCAGAAGAAAAGCATCTAGATGTATTCCTGGGCTTATCTTCAGCAAACCTTTGATCTCGTCCAAGTCCTTTACCAGCTTCGAGGTCTATGAATGGGAGCTTGGACCACGCAGCCTTCAAGACAGAATCTGTAGCCCAATGACAGAGTCACAGCCATCTATGAGATCCCAAAGTAGCCACAATCTCCCAAGTGGCCAAGCACAAGAGATCATATATCATATCTGCTAGGAAGTCCATGTCTCACTCCAGTGCATAAGTGTTCAAGCTGTCAAGCCGCCACAGACCAAAGTCTGCAGATTAAGGGAAGAGGCAGAGAAGACCGTCTTCAAATAAGCTTCAACGTTCCTATCCTGCTGGTCATGGAGAGCTGCAATGCCCACCACTGGAATAATGGTCTGCTTCATAAAGCGTAGTTACTCACCTGTAACAGGTGTTCTCCAAGGACAGCAGGAATCAGTCCTCACATATGGGCAACGTCAGCACCAATGGAGCCCGTGCAGAAGCATCTCCTCAGCTTTAAAAGAAAGACTTTGGGAGATGCTATTACGCATGCGTGGTCCCCTTCCCGCCCAAGGGTGCCATCTTGCTCAGTCAGATGGCATAGCTAGGATGGTAGTAAAAATAAGACAAGGTAGGGAGGCAACTCCCAGGGGAGGAGGGAGGCTGTGAGGACTGATTCTTGCTGTCCCTGGATAACACCTGTTACATGTGAGTAACTACGCTTTCTCCAGGAACAAGCAGGAAGTCAGTCCTCACATATAGGACGCCCTAGCTCCAGGCTGCTGAGGACCAAAAGGACAGCACCAATGGCGACAATGGGGTAGCTGTGAGTTGCAGAAGGTGAATCCCCAACTGAGAGACTCTGCAAGACCCTAGCGTCCAGCAGCACTATCACTCCGGTAGCCTGAACACAGGGCAGGAGTTGCCTACACCCCAAAAAGATTACAGAGTACCGCCTGGAAGAAGGCAATGTCCCGACGGGTCTTGCTCTCCAGTAGTAGTGAGCTGCGAACGTATGAATTGACGACCATGTGACCTTGCAGATCTCCATCACTGGCACTGAACACAGGTTTGCCACCGATGTGGCCATCGCTCGCACGCGATGTGCTGTGACCTGGTGTTCCAGGGAGAGCCCAGCTTGCTCATAGGCAAGGGCAATACAGTCCGTCACCCAAGTAGACAGAGTTTGCTTAGTCACAGGAAGCCCCAGCCTGCTGGGGTTGTAAGAAACGAAAAGCTGAGGGGCTTTGCGATTGCCCCAAGTCTGCTGTAGGTAAAAGGACAGGGCACCCTTGCAATCCAGCATATGGAGTATAGTTTCCTCCCAACCAGCCTGAGGCCGCGGGAAAAAGGTGGGGAGGACCACCTCCTGGTTGAGGTGGAAAGGGGATACCACCTTTGGGAGAAATTTGGGGTGTGTGCGCGGAGCACCATCTGGTTCTTGTAGAATGTTGTATATGGCGGCTCTGCCACCAGGGCCTGAAGCTCGCTTACTCTACGAGCAGATATGAGAGCCACCAGGAAGGCAACCTTCCATGAAAGGTACCGCAGAAAGCAAGTAGCTAGAGAATCGAATGGCAGCCTGGTGAGCTGTGAGAGCACCACGATGAGGTCCCATTCCGCCACCAGGGGGAAGACTGGGGAGCTTAGACAACAGAAGGCCCCGGAGGAACCGAGAGACTAGGGGCTGACCCGAGAGGGCCTTCCCCTCGATAGGGTGGTGGTGTGCGGCGATCGCGCTCAGTTGCACTCTCACTGAATTTGACTTTAGCCCAGTATGCGACAGATGTAGTAGGTACTGAAGCACTAATTGCACCGGGCAGGAAAATGGGTTCTCCTGCCTTTCCACACACCATACTGAAAATCTTCGCCATTTAAAGGCATAAGCTCGCCTCGTGGAGGGCTTGCGGGAGGCCAACGGGACCTCCTGAACTTCTCGTGGGAGGCTGAAAGGAGGCAAAACCTACCCTTTCAGCAGCCACGCCGTTAGCGTTAGAGACCCCTGATTGGGGTGCAGGAGGGAGCCCTCCTGTTGAGACAGTAGGTCCGAGGCACAGCCTAGTGGGACCAGGAGTGCCACCGACAGGGAGTGCAGCAGTGAGAGCCAAGGCTATCTGGGGCAATTAGTATCAGAGCTGCCCCCTGGTGTTGGACCTTGAAGAGGGTCTTTGCGACCAGAGGGGTCGGCGGAAAGGCATGGAGTAGGCCTTCCGTCCACAGGATCAGGAAGGCATCCACCGCCATCCTTGCCAGATGCGGATGACAAGCAGAAGTGGGGCAGTTGTGCATTGTCTGGGGTGGCAAAGAGGTCCATCACGGGCATCCCCCAGAGGCGGAAGAGCTGTGAGGCCACCCTGGGGTTCAGGCACCACTAATGCGGCTCGAGCACCCTGCTCAGTCTGTCTGCCAGGAGGTAGACCGCTCGCAGGATCATGTTGTTGCAAGCTGCAAAGAAAAGGAGGGCCACCACCTCCTGGCATAAGAACATAAGATATGCCATACTGGTCAGACCAAGGTCCATCAAGCCCAGTATTCTGTTTCCAACAGTGGCCAATCTAGGTCATATGTACCTAGCAGTTTCCCCAAGAGACACAAGTTCCACAATGCTTGTACTGGGTCAAGCATTGATATCTTGGGTCCCTTCTTAATAATGGTTTATGGACCTTTCCTCCAGGAACTTGTCCAAACCTTTTTTAAACCCAGCTACACTAACAGCCTTTACTACATCCTCCGGTAACAAATTCCAGAGTTTGATTACACGTTGAGTGAAAAAATATTTTCTTTTATTAGTCTTAAATAGTTTACCCAGTAGCTTCATTGCATGTCCCCTAGTCTTTCTATATTCTGATAACGTAAACAATCGATCTACGTTTACCCGTTCCACTCCGTTCATTAATTTATAGACTTCTATCATATCTCCCCTCAGCTGTCTCTTTTCCAGGTTAAAGAGCCCTAACCTTTTTAGCCTTTCTTCATAGGAGTATCCTTCCCTCCCCTTTACCATTTTGGTGGCTCTTCTCTGAACCTTTTCTAAAATCGCTATATCCTTTTTAAGATACGGCGACCAAAATTGCACACAATATTCAAGGTGCGGTCTCACCATGGAACGACAGAGAGGCATTATAATATCTTTTGTTTTATTTTCCATTCCTTTCCCTATCATACCTAGCATTCTATTTGCTCTCTTGGCCGTCGCTGCACACTGGGCCGAGGGTTTTAACATGGTATCCACAATGACGCCTAAATCTTTTTCCTGGGTGGTAGTTCCTAATGTGGAACCTTGCATCGTGTAACCAAAGTTTGGGTTGTTCTTCCCTAGGTGCATAACCTTTGACTTGTCCACATTAAATTTCATCTGCCATTTTGATGCCCAGTCTTCCAATTTATCAAGATCCTCTTGCAATTTTTCACAATCCTCTTGGGTTTTAACAACTTTAAATAGTTTTGTGTCATCTGCAAATTTGATAACCTCACTCGTTATTCCACTTTCCAGGTCATTTATGAATATGTCAAAAAGCAGCGGACCCAGCACAGATCCCTGGGGTACACCACTATTCACCTTTCTCCATTGGGAAAATTGGCCATTTAGCCCTACCCTCTGCTTTCTATCTTTTAACCAGTTCCTGATCCACAATAGTACCCTGCCTCCTATCCCATGACTCTTTAGTTTTGCCAAAAGTCTCTGATGAGGGACCTTGTCAAAGGCTTTCTGAAAGTCCAGATACACAATATCAACCGACTCACCTTTGTCCACCTGTTTATTCACTCCTTCAAAAAAACATAACAGATTAGTAAGACAAGATCTTCCTTGTCTAAAGCCATGTTGGCTGTCTCCCATTAGGTTGTGACTATCTACATGCTGAGTAATTTTATTCTTTATGATGGCAGAAAAAGTACGACCCCGTGCCCCCCTGCTTGTTGACGTCGAACACGGCTACCTCCTAGCCGGTCTGTATCAGCACCGGCTAATGCCGCAGATGGTGGCGGAATGCTCATAGGGCTAAGAAGGTCGCCCTGAGTGCAGAAGATTGATCTGTAGCCAGAGATTCCACCTAGGACCAGTGGCCTTGCATGCGAAGGTCCTCACACAATGAGACCCCAACCAAGGAGGGAGGCGTCCGTGGTCAGGACCCTCTGAGGCATGAGTGCCTGGAAAGGCATCCCGGCCTGGAGGTGGCGAAGAAGTTGCCACCAGTCGAGGGACTCTGCCACTGACGGGACACCCCGACCCTGTCCCGCAGTCTGCCCATGATTTGCATCCGAGAGCAGAGCCACCACTGAGCTGCCTGCATGTGTAGGCGGGCTAATGGGATCACGTGGACCATGGAAGCCATGTGGCCCAGAAGGCAGAGAAGGAGATGGGCTGGCACAGACTGATAGCACAGCACTCTGCAGCTAGCTCCCTGAGGCGTTCTGCCCTTTCCCTGGAGAGAAAGGTCTTGGCCTGCAGGGTGTCCAGCTGAGTGCCTATGAATTCCAGGCTCTGGGCTGCAGCAAGATGAGATTTTGGGTAGTTGATGACAAACCCCATGCTGCAGCAGAGGGTTGCACATCCTCTGGCCTGATGGGCTTCTTCAGCTATGCTACCCCTGATGAGCCAGTCATCTAGGTAGAGGAAGATAAAGGCCCCTTGCAGATGTAGGTGGGCAGCAACCACTGCTAGTTATTTTGCAAAGTCCCTTGGCAAGGAGGCCAGGCCGTAGGGTAGAACTCTGTACTGGTATTGTCCTCCTACCACAAACCTTAGGTACTACCTGTGGGGGGGGGGGATGAATTAGGATGTGTGTGTAAGCATCCTTTAGGTCCAAGAAGCAAAGAGAGTCTCCCTGGTGGAGGTAAGGCAATAGTGTTCCAAGGGACAGTGTCTTGAACGTCTCCCTCACCAGAAACTCGTTTAGGTTTTTCAGGTCTAGAATGGACCATAGGCCCACAGTCCTCTTTGGGACAAGGAAGTACCTGGAGTAAAAGCCTTTGCTCCACAGGTGTCTGGGCACCAGTTCTACTGCTTTGTCCTTGAGAAGACCTACGAGCTCTGTGAGTAGCAGAGTCTGGTGAAGGAGAGGCCGCACCGGCTCTCCAGGAAAGAACCTGTGTGGAATCTGCTGCAGGCGGAGGGAATATCCTTCCCTGACCACTTGTAGTACCCAGACGTCTGAAGTGATTGAGGCCCATCTGTGGGCGAAGAGCACCAGGCGCCCCCCTGTGGACTGGTGAAGGCTTCCTGGCGGAGGGGAGGATCTGCCTCTAGAGTCAAAAGCTCCCCCCAGGCTGGATGGGAGCTGGAACCTGGTGCTTGGGTGTTTTTGCCTTTTAGTCCCATGCCCCTGCCTCTTGGGATGAGAACCTTGCCGATGGCCAGAGTAGGGCTGGTACTGATGACCCTGTGCAAAGGCACCCTTTTTCCTCAGGAAAGGGGGCCCATTCCCTGATGTTTTTTTGTGGGTATGGGATGAGGTCTTGTTAGAGAGCTTCTGACGAGTCACAAACGTTGCCTCGATCTCAGTAGCTTTGTCGGCCATTGGTTTGCCGAAAAGGTTCTCACCGGTGCAGGGAACATCCAGCAGTTTGTCTTGGACCCACTGCTCGAGGTCAGAGGATTTCATACAGGCCTGATGCCGGCCGTCGCAACTCGAGCCACCAACTCAAAGCCATTATAGGCAGCCCAGGAGAGGAACTTGGAGCAATCCCTCACTCCCGAGGTCAGGGTCTGGAACCGTTGGAGGGGTTCCCCAACAAGGCCTGCTGCAAACCCTGACAGCTCTTTAGCCAGTGCCTTTAAGTACATGCCTATGTAGAGTTCATAGGCCTGGATCTAGTAATCTAGCATCGAGCTCTGATAACATTTGTACCAGAGGGCGTCGAGGGCCCAGGCCTCCCTGCCGGGAGGATCAGAGAAGAGGGTTTTCTGGTCTTGAGCTTCTGCATGGTTGACTTGATGACCAAGGAGTTATATGGCTGCTGAAACCCTGGCCCCTTCCTGATGCGATACATAGTGTCGAGCCGAAGGCTAATTATGGGCATTGATGCCGGTGTCGCCCACGTTCAGAGGAGCAGCCTCTCCAGGAACAGTTGTATGGGCACCATGAGAGTTTCTCTACACCTAGTCCCGTACTGGAGAATCTCCAACTCTTAAGTGCGCGGGTCCTCCTCAGTCTCGGTTTGCACCGAGAGGGCCTTGGCCATATCCCTGATGAAGTCATGGAAGGCTATGTCCTCAGGAGAATGGCATTGAGGCACCGAGGGAGACGGATCTGAGGGAATGTCTCCGTGCCTTCTGGTGTCCGGGGACACCTCATCTTCCGTCTCCCACTCGGAGTCGAGCGGTGACAAAGAGTTTGAGGCCCTGCGACTTCTTGTGTTGAGGCCAGTGGAGGACCTGGGGTCCAGGTTGCGAACACTGGCCGGTGAGGACCGGGTACCCGACAAAAGTGACAAGGACCTCGACCGGTGCCGAGGACTTTCTCGAGGCAGAGGGTGCTCGATGCTTGGCTTGACGGCTGGGGACCCTCAAAGAGGGCCCAGTCGTCGGGGCAGATGAGGCAGAGGAACCAACCATCATCGCCTGCTGCAGGGCCAGAATAGCAGTGATGTTCTGCTCCAGAGCCGCCATTCTGGTCTCCTAGCAAGAAGGCTCCGCAGCTTTCAGCGTGGCACCGAGGATTTCAGGCTCGGCACCAGTACATTCTTGATGAAGACTACGGCCTTGAGGAACCTCACACGGTCTCCACCGGCCGAGGAATCCTTCTTGAGAACCTTAATGGGGTGCTTCTCGGGGGGAATTTTACCAGGCAACTCCAGTGCAGTCTCAGTGGACTTCAATGACTTCTTTTCCAGCTCAGGGGTCTTCTCAGAGGGACTGTGGCTGCGGGACTCCGAGGATTCCCAGGCGTCACGGGATGAGCTGGGCTTGGAGCTCAGTGCCAGGGAGGCGGGAGCAGAGTCTGATCTAGGGAAAAACCTCTCCTGCAACTCTGCCCTTTTCTTGTTGGTTTTGGCCGACATGGCCTGGCACAGTTCGCAGGAGGTGCTGTCATGGTGCAGGATCAGGCAGTGCAAGCAACAGTCATGGGTATCAATAATAGACATGGTTTGACTGCAGTGGTCACACTTTTTGAACTCATCGAGAGACATGTTGGGAAACTACCCGAACGGTTTGATGACCCCCAGAAGAAGAAAGGCACGAACACCAGTCGAGAGAAACCTCGAGAAAAAAAAGGGGGCAGAGAACAGCAACGGGAGGCGCAGACTTGAGGCGGGAAGAGGAACCGGTATGCCTACCAGAAAACTAACTTTTAGGAATAGTTTTTTTAAAGGATTTTTCCAGGAAAACAGGACACACGTCCATTGGGCTCTACGGAAAAAAGGAGACTGAGCAAGATGGCATCCTTGGGCGGGAAGAGGACCACGTATGCATGGTGGCATCTCCCAAAGGCTTTCTTTGAAAGCTGGGGAGATCCTTCCGCACGGGCTCCATCAGCGCCAACGTCACCCATATGTGAGGACTGACTTCCTACTTGTTCCTGAAGAACTGTTGTCACCAAGGCATTAGCCTTGGGAAATCGAAACCACTTGTCCAGTTCTGCCTGGGGCCAGACACAGATCTTGCTCAACCACTAGACAAGCCTAAGGGTGACATCCGGCGTGACCCATCCATTTGCAACCACAGCAAAAAGGAAAAGGCTTTAGAGTCACACAAATGTGATAAAACTCATTACTCCAAGCCGCTAGCCGCTGAGCAGAGTCCTCTTTGCGCTCACATGGCCCAGAAGGCTGCTGGCAATTGAAAACCTTCTCAGAGGCTGCTTGGGCTCCCTTAAGATTTCTGGATGCAACATCCACCCCCTCCAGGCTCAAATGTTTCTGCAGAGGATCGTTATATTCTGCAGCATCATCAGTGGGCAAAGTACCAGTTAAACAAAACGTCTGAAGATTGACAGGCCCTTTGAAGAGACCATGTCCTACCCCTGGAGCTCTATGCCAAAAGCACCATGTCTGGTGCAGGAAATAAAAAAAAATCCACAAGAACTGCTCCCTGACCGAAGAAGGGGTTGTGAAGGGCCTCCTTCCCCAAGGAAGGCCTGTCTACCCTCAGTAGGCCCACCGCCAGAAGATGCAGGGGGGGATAGCCAGAGACTGCCCAAGGAGTCCAAAAACTGGCAGAATTTAATGTACTGGCAACGCTCCTCCCCCCATCTGCATGCCTCTGATGCCCTGCACATGAGGGGGACCGCAGGGACACTGCCATTCACTCTTCCAACAGCTCCCCTGCTGCACATGAAGCAAATATGGCTACAACCCAGATGCATGCCAAAAGCTTTGCAGCACAGCTGCAAACAGACCTGAACTGCTGCAAAGTAGGGCATCAGAAGCAAGATCCAGAGACCGCAAGGCTTGGAGGCTCCCCAGTGCCAGCGCCCGACTAAAGAAAAAAAATAAAAAGAACAAAGATGATCTGTGGCTATGATGAAACGGTGGTTTGATTCCAGAATCGGCACAGCGAAGATCTGCACATGCATGTCTGATCCTTTGCTCTGCTGACACGGCGATCTGAGCACTTTTCAGTCCCTGCCTGGGAGCTCTCAGCTCACAGAGGCTGTATCTGAATTACAAGGCTGGCTCCATGAGTCACCCTCATAGAACTTATCAATACCCCCTCAGGTCACAGGTAAAGCATAGTTACTCACCTGTAACAGGTGTTCTCCAGGGATAGCAGGAATCAGTCCTCACTTATGGGTGACGTCGGCAACGACGGAGCCCACACAGAGCAATTCCCCAGCTTTCAAAGAAAGCCTTTGGGCTTGCTACCACGCGTACGTGGTCCTCTTCCCGCCCAAGGGTGCCATCTTGCTCAGTCAGGTCCCTTAGCTCGAACCCTACCAGTAGATGGCAAGGGAAGGACAAAAATTCAGCAACGCATCAGGGAGGCGGGAGGGTAGTGAGGACTGATTCCTGCTGTCCCTGCAGAACACCTGTTACAGGTGAGTAACTACGCTTTCTCCAGGAACAAGCAGGAAGTCAGTCCTCACTGATGGGACTCCCTAGCTACAGGCTACCGAACCTGTAACCAAAAAACACCTCCGCGAGGCTGTAAGCAGAAGCAGAAGCCGAAGCCCAAAGGAGCCCAAGTCCTTGGGTTGAAACCCTCGGTAGCCGTGAAGAAGGGTCGGAGGGCAGGAGTGGCTTATACCCCAAACAGGTTACAGAGTACAGCCTGGCTGAAGGCGCTGTCCCGGCAGGACGCCCTCTCCAGGCAGTAGTGGACGGCAAAGGTATTCGTAGAAGACCAGGTTGCCGCCCAGCAAATGTCCATCATGGGCATGGAGTGTAGCGAGGCCACCGAGGCCGCTTTGGCTTGGACCCCATGTGCAGTGACTTGATGATCCAGAGGGACGCCTGCCTTCACATGAGCAAATGCGATGCAGTCTGCCACCCAAACAGAGAGGGTGCGCTTGGTGAATGCTTGTCCCTGTCTATTGGGATCGTAGGTCACGAAGAGCCGGTCAGACTTGCGATGAGTCTGGGTACGCTGCAAGTAGAAGGCGAGGGCCCGCTTGCAGTCAAGGGTGTGGAGAGTCGCTGACGCCTGATTGGTGTGGGGCCTCAGGAAGAAGGTCGGGAGCACTATCTCTTGGTTGAGATGGAAGACCAACACGACCTTGGGTAAGAACTTAGGATGCGTCCGGAGGAACATCCTGTTCCGATAAAACCTGGTGTAAGGGGCGCCAGCCATGAGCGCCTGAAGCTGACTGACTCAGCGAGCCAAGGACAGTGCCACCAGGAAAGCCACCTTCCAGGACAAATGCCAGAGCAAACACATCGCCATCAGCTCGAAGGGTGAATGACTGAGCTGCATGAGCACCACGTTCAAGTCCCATTCCGCAGGAGGGGAACGGATGGGCGGCTTGGATAACAGAAGGCCCCGCATGAAGCGGGAGACCAGTGGTTGCCCCGAAAGAGACTTTCCCTCGATAGAAAGATGATTAGCCGATATGGCGCTCAAATGAACCCTAACAGAGTTTGACTTCAGCCCTTCCCTCGAGAGGTGGAGAAGGTACTGGAGAACCCACCGAACCGGGCATGGGAAGAGGTCGATCTGGTGCTCCGAGCACCAGATGGTGAAGCATTTCCACTTAAAGGCATAAGCCCGCCTAGTGGAGTCCTTCCTTGAGGCAAGGAGGATTTCCTCAACCTCCACCGGAAGGGCCAGAGAGACTAGGGAGACCCGTTTAGCCACCAGGCCGTTAGGGATAGGAAGGGTAGGCTCGGGTGTAGTACCCGACCCTCCTCCTGCGTCAGCAAATGCCTGGCCGATCCCAGGGGAATCGAAGGCTCCGACAACAGCCAGAGCAGGAGCAGGAACCAAGGCTGTCGAGGCCACGAGGGGGCCACGAGAATCAGCGATGCCCCATCCCGTTGAGCCTTGAACAGAGTCCTCGCGATGAGGGGGAACGGAGGGAATGCGTAGAGGAAACTGGAGGACCAGTCCAGGAAAAATGCATCGTGGCCCTCCCTGCCCGGGTGCGGCACCGAGCCACAGAAGCGAGGGAGTTGTTTGTTCTGAGGTCTATCGCTGGAGTGCCCCAGTGTAGAAACAGCCAGCCTGCCACTCTGGGATCCAGGCGCCACTCGTGTGGGCGAAGGATTCTGCTGAGCCTGTCTGCCAGGCCATTCTCCTGTCCCAGGAGGTACGTCGCCTTGAGGGACATCCTCCGTCGGGCAGTAAAAGAGCAGATGAGGACTGCTTCCCTGCAGAGGGAGCGCGACCCGGTGCCCCCCTCTTTGTTGATTTAGAACATCGCTACCCGGTTGTCAGTCTGCACCAGAACAGGCTTCCCATTGAGGACATTCTAGAAGGCCCTCAGGGCCCACCGGATGGCCCAGAGCTCGAGCAGATTTATCTGCTGTTGAGCCACCACCAGCGATCACTGCCCCTGTGTGCAGAGAGACCCGCAATGGGCTCCCCACCCTAACAGGGAAGCATCCGTGGTGAGTACCACGTCGTGCTGTGGGGGCTGGAAGGGCGATCCCCGCAGGAGGTTGCGGGGGTTTTGCCACCAGTTCAGGGACAAACGGAGGTCAGGGAGAACCCTGACAGGGTCCCTGAGGTGTCCAAGAGACAGGCTCCATTGGGTACTGAGACACCACTGAGCCATTCACATGTGCAGGCGGGAGTGAGGAACCACATGCATGGTCGAGGCCATGTGGCCCAAGAGACGTAGCATGGACCTGGTGGGTGCTCTGGATGTGAGCCGCCAGAGCCCAGAAGCGGGTGGAGCAATCCACCAGCAAGAAGGCCATGGCCTGCTGAGTATCGAGGCACGCCCTGATGAACTCGAGAGCCTGTGCCGGCTTGAGGTGGAAACTTCGGGTAGTTGACCAAGAACCCCAGACTCTCCAAGAGGAGAATAGTGCGTGACATCGCTTGCCGGGCCTCCTCGACGGAGGAGCTCGTAACGAGCCAGTCATCAAGGTAGGGAAACACCGACAAGCCCCGGCGCCGAAGGTGAGCAGCGGCCACGACGAGGCACTTCGTGAAGACCCATGGGGGCGAATGCAAGGCACGAAGGGGAGAACCCTGTACTGTAAGTGCTCTCCCTACACCCTGAAACGCAGGTACTGCCTGTGTTGGGCGTTGATCAAGATATGAGCATAAGCATCCTTTAGATCCAAGGAGCATAGCCAGTCGCCCTGCCGGAGGAAGAGCAGCAGCACGCCAAGAGATAACATCTTGAATTTCTCCCACACCAGGAACTTGTTTAGCCTGCGGCGATCGAGGATAGGCCACAGACCCCCCCGTCTTCTTCGGGACGAGGAAGTACCGGGAATAAAAGCCCCGACCTCAAAGGTGGGGAGGGACATTCTCGACTGCCCGTTGGGCGAGGAGAGAGTGTAATTCCCGCTGCAGCAAAGGCTGGTATGCGGGGAGTCAAGGAGGCTCCGTCGGGGAGAAAGGGGGTGGGAGCCTGTCGAAGTGAAGGCAATATCACCTTGGACACCTGGGTCCTCAAGGTCATCCGGGAGGGCTAAGCGCCCACGACGGGGCGAAGCTGGACAGGCATCCCCCCATGGGCTGCTGTATCACCGGAGGGCGAGGGGCTATGCTGCTGGCATCAAAACCCCTGAGGGGTTGTGGAGGAGCCGGCGCCTGGGCCTTTGGTTTCCGGTGACCCTGGCCAGGTTTCCCCTGCGTGGGAGTTGCCGGCGCAGGGGTAGCTGGGTATGGCGGATAGCCGCGGTACTGGAGGCCTTTCCTGGGGAATAAGGGCTTCTTGGTAGGCTCCTTCTTCCGAGGTAGAGTAGAGGTCTTGCGGGAGACGGGTCCTAGTGACATACTCGGTCTCGATCTCAGCCGCCATCTCCTCCATCGGCTTACCGAAAAGTTGCTCGCCGAGGCAGGGCACGTCGAGGAGCTTCTCCTGCACCCACTGCTCCAAATCCGAAGATTGGAGCCAAGCCTGGCGGCGGGCTCCGATGCCCGCGGCCGCCACCCGAGCCAAAGTCTCAAAGACAATTATAGGAGGCTCGCGAGATATATTTTGAAAAATCAGCTACTGATTTCAACAGTGTGCAGAACCTATCAAGGGGATCGTCCTCAAGGCCTGCGGAAAAACCTCCAAGTTCTTTCGCCAAGTCGCTGAGGAACATACCCATATATAATTGGTATGCCTGGATGCGACAGGAGAGCATGGAACCTTGATAGGCCTTGCCCGAAAGGGCTCTGGACTCTCGGCCTGGTGAGACCGAGGAGTGGGACTTCGGGCTTTTCTGTTTCCTCATTGCAGATTCCACCACCATCGAGGTGTGTGGAAGTTGAGTCTTACAGAAGCCTGGCCCTCGCTGCACCTTGTACATTGTGTCAAGGTGCTTGCTCGTGATGGGGACCGAGGCCAGGACCTCCCACATGCGGAGCAACAGCCGGGAGAGGATCGGTGGCACCGGCACAGTGAGGGATTCCCTGGGCGGGGCTTCGTACAGAAGAATATCAAGTTCTTCAGCACTAAGGTCTTCCCCGGCCTGGGTGACCAGGTTGAGGGCCCGAGCCATGTTCCAAATAAACACCAAAAAGGAGGTGTCCTCAGATGGTGAACGCCGCTGGAGACCAGGTGGGTGCGGGTCTCCGGGGATGTGTCCCCATTGGATTGCCGGTCCGAGAAATCGGTCAAGGGACCCAAGCCGGGTGGTTGCCTGGAGCCGGAGGCCCTGGACGATCTTGCTCCCGAAGAACGGGAGAGTGAGCGAGACAGACGTTGAGGACCCTCACGAGGCCCGTTGCTCTCAGGGGTTTCCTGGACAGATTGGGGTGACCCACACGAGGTACCCATGGTCTCTGGGCACAAGTCAGCGAAGCTGGCCTTGAGCGCCTGCTGGGAAGCAATGAACGCAGAAACACTGCATTCTAGCGCCAGCATACGGGACTCCCATGCGGGCGAGGGGCCCTGGGACGCCGATACAGGGGGTCACCAGATCGGGTGTCGAGGAGGAGAGGGGGCCTCACTGGGACGGCCCTCAGGAGACTGGGCACCTTTGCCGGAGGCTCCGTTTCTCTGCGAGGTACCTTGCGGGGCCGCTCCCTTGTCCGACTCTCGGGAACACAGAACGGGGCTAAGCGACCGGGCGCGGGAGCACTCACGCTTGTCAAGAGCCCCAGACAGCGACTTCGGGGCCTTCTTTTTACACCAGTCAACCTCAGGGGACCCCTGGTCTGCATGCCGCCTGGACGTGGTTCAGCAGGGGGAGAACCCACCGAAGGGGAGACGACCGAGGGTGCCACCGGGGACTCCGAGGCAGCCTTTCAGAAAATGTCTTCGGACTTCTGCTTACGGTTGAGCAGGGCCTTAGAGGACATTTTCTTACAGAGCGAACAGAGCCCTGGGTCATGGTCGGCTCCCAGACACCTTAGACAGCAGTCATGAGTGTCCGTAAACGACATGTTCTTAGAGCATCTATCGCATTTTTTAAACCCGGTGGCCATGGGGGCAAAAACGGCCCCTGTGAGGTCAAAGACCCATGCGGCCAGCGGTTGGAAAGAAAAAAGGGCGCGAAGCCTGGGAAGAAAATTTTTTTTAAAAGGTATCCCCACAAGCTGCAAAAGAGAGCAAGGAGAGGACAGGTAGAGGACCAGTGCAACCGGAAAAAAAAGACAATACGAAAAAATGTTTTCCGAGGGATGAGGACGTGCGTCTGAAGGGCTCCGCAGAAAAAGGGAGACTGAGCAAGATGGCAAACTTGGGCGGGAAGAGGACCACGCATGTGTGGTAGCAATCCCAAAGGCTTTATTTGAAACTGGTGAATTGTTCCGCGTGGGCTCCATCGTTGCCAATGTCACCCATAAGTGAGGACTGACTTCCTGCTTGTTCCTGGAGAAAGGCATGCACTGCATAATTCCTTATTCATTTTTTTTCTTTTAAATTCCCGAAGAGGCTCAATGTGGGGTGGGGGGGGGGGGTCAACCAGTCTGCAGTTGACGAGGAACACAGAAACCTCCTGCCAAGGTGGGAAATCCCACAGCGGTACCCTGAGATATGCCCTGGAGACACAGATCAACCATGCTCTATTGAGCAGGCATCCTTCAGGATGGCTGTACAGGAGACACTGCAAGCCACACTGCATCAGTCCAGTCAACCATCATCTGCTGGAGACAGAGAAATACTGGAAGGTGCCCCATGCTGCATCAGCTTTAATACTAGTAATGTCACTGGACTTTTCTAGTCTTTTCTCTATCTCCATTATCTGCTAGCAGGGACACATAACCCACTTGTCTGGAGTGGTCTAGCAGAATGATCTGAAAATGGAAATTACACTTACCTGGTAATTGTTGTTCTTTTAGTGACTCTAGTTTAGTCCTCCACCTCTGGGTAGTGTACCTCCCTCCTGAAGCTTGGAGACTGGGCATGTCAAAGTCGTGACATCACTAGATATAGCCTGCTGGCATCTCCCATCAGCCCCAGTGTACTATTAACAAAGCAGACTCAAAGGAGCAACAAATAAGTAGCCATAACATAACTTTAACAGAAACAACCACAATAAGTGAACTAAACTACCAATCCCTCAACAAGAAGGACTTCCCCCCCCCTTTTTTTTTTGTTTACATTCACATTGCTCCTAGGCTTTTACTCTCCCTGTTCCACCCCCTAAGCCGAATCAGAGAAGAGAAAGTAAAACAGGTCATTGACCAATACTCACTGCGATCCAGAGACTGAAAGGATTTCTCCATTCCACGAGACAGAAGCTCCTCCCCATCTAAAAAGAACCACATAATTGAACATCCCCCGGGCGGGAATGAGGACTAAACTGGAGTCACTAAAGGAACAACAATTACCAGGTAAGTGTAATTTCCATTTCCTTATCGTTCTTCCAGTTTAGTCCTCCACCTCTGGGATGTATCAGAGCAGTAATAATTGGGAGGGACCTTTTCACCCGGATCGCACTACCACCATCCCGAAGCAGGCCGCATTTGCTGTCATAACGTTCAAGCGTCAGTGCCAACGGAACATATGAAAAGAAGACTAGGAAGCCATTCTGCAAGATTTCCACGGACAAGCCCAATACACGTACCACCCAAGACATCGCTTGCACTCTAGTAGAATGAGCCCGCAAACTTATGGTGCCTGACGGCCCTGCAACATACATGCCGACGCCACAGCTTCCCGGACCCCTCTGAAAAAAGATGCTTTGGCCGTCGCTTCCCCTAGACGAGGACCACCAAATAGCACGAAAAATTGTTCTGATGCCATAAAAGTCCGACGTCAAAAGAACTGCGTCCGACAATAATGGCAGCCACTCTGGATGCTTCAGAGACATTCCAGCCTACAGCGAGCTCGGGCGCCGACCCCGCCGAAGAGACTGCCTGACCTTGAGGTAACACGGGAGCCATTTGTTCAAGAAATCGGACTGATGCGACTACCGGTAAATCCGTGCTCTCTGCAAAGGCCGCATAAGAAATCTGGCCCCAAGGCACCGCCTTCCAGGGTCGCCGCCAGTGTCCCCAGCACGCACAGATACATTCATGCTGAGAGAACTGGAAAGGTCTTGGACTTGCACACCAATCGCCGAATTACTTGAACTTGCCAGTTCGGTAGAAACACCTGTCCTCCCTGCGAGTCGACCCAGCCCCCCAGATACCTTAGCTCCTGGGAGGATACCACGCGGTTTTTGGTCAGGTTGACTACCCAGTCAAGGCTTTGCCAAACGTTACCACTGTGTCCGCACCATGCACGCCCTCGGCCTCAGCTTATCGAGGTGTTGTCGCCAGACCAAAGGGAATGCCTGGAATTAATAGCGTCCCCAAGGCAGAGCGAACCTCCAAACCTTTGATGAGGCGCTTTGATTGGAATATGCAAGTACACCTCCGTAATGCCAAGGGAAGTCTAGAACTCTCCCCATCGCACCGCCACCATGACCGACCGCAACGTTGCCATCCTGAAATGTGGTACCAGATGACACCGCTTGACCCCTTTTTGATCTAACATAGGGCGCAAGACTCTATCTTTCTATGGCACCACGCCGTAGACTGCAACCACCACCGGAACGAGTGCTCACATTTGTAAAGGGCGATCTAACAAACCAGGAACCGCCAGGGTTTTCCACTGACCTATCAGGTATGCCCGGAGCATAGACAGATGAGAAGCTCCTATGTGCCGTGGTATTGCTATACCAGCCAAAAGTGTTATGCCATGGACCTGCCATTTCCCTTCAATTCCTGGAGCATCCATCGCCACTGGAATTGGTCTTCATCGGATGATGACCCAGTAAGACTGCATTTGCAATTAGCTTGGAGCCTCACCTGATCTGAATCCTCTTCCCAGCTATTACACTGGCACTAATCACCCTGAAGCCAACAGCTAAGCCCCTACAGATCCCGCCAATGACTGACCACTAGACCTTGTTGAGTGTTGAGAGAGATTCCTTCTTTCCAGGAGCTGCGAAGTGTACCTCTGCCGAAACCCCTGACAGAGGAGGAGACCTTGGTCCAGCAATCCCATCCCAGACTTCTGCGTCTCAGTACCCAGCACTCCAGTTAAACCAATGTCCTCATTCAGAAGTAAAGAAATATATTTTTTTTTAAACAAGCATACAGTGCTTTGATTAATACAGTCTGCCACCAGTGTGGCTACGAAGAGAAATATTCGCCTTAGAAAACTGATCTTAAGAGTATTTGTAATGGAGCAGCCAGGCAGAATGCATAAGCCTAATGGCAGAGAAGTCTAGTCCATTGGAGCCCGATAGCGGAAATGCTATTTTGCAAGAACCCGGAAGAGGGAAAATAAATCTTAGCCGACACTTTGATGGACAACCTACCACCTAAACAAAATAGAAAGACCGCGGGGATTTTACTTGCAGATTAACAATTTGACACCTCGGCATTGCAATACAAATGTCCAGAGAAATTTGAAGCGAAGATACCGGATACCTCGGAACAACCAATTGCAATCAAGGGACTCCAGGAAGACCCCAAATGGAAACCCAAATAACAAATGACTATTCCTTTTTTAAATTTGCCCCGGTAACAAATTATTGTCCCCGCAAAACATAAGGGAACCCAGAAATCAGTTTCTCTGGACTTTCACCATGGATTAAAGGCAAAACCTAGACCTCTTTCCAACAAAGGAACCGCTCCCGCGCTGCATAAGGGGAGCAGGAAAAAATGTAGGTACACGTCTGTAAGACCAAAGGATGGAGTCCTAGCGGCTGGTGCAACTTGCCAGAGGACCCAGAGTTCGAACCCCACTCGAGAACAGCAACCTTGGGACCCAAGAACTGGGGTCTCCGGTCCCACAGGCAGTCCTTCTGGCCTTGATTAATCCACTTAACTCTCCATTGCCACCGGCACAAACACTGACATCATGAGCCCTTCAGGGACAGGAGAAATATTAATACCATATCTGAATGTATGCCACCTAGGCTTTCAGAAAAACAGCATACTAAATAAATAAATGCCTGACAGGGAAGTGACATTAGGGCTGGCGCTGGCCGTGGTCTTCTTTTCCTGTTCCCCCAGTCCTTCTGCCAGCATTGAGAAAAGACTGAGAATAGATTGTCCAGTGGGTCTGGGAACTCGCCTCCTGGACAGCAGAGACGTAGAGGGACTAGGATTTGGTGACAATGCCAAAGAGCACGAGAAGCTGGTGCCTGCAATTCTGTATCTGCCTAGGACGGCTCATACCCCATCAGATCGTATGACTGCACTTCCAACCTCACGCAAAACAATGTGAACCTCTCGCACTATATCACAATGGATATCCCCCATGGCTGGCAAATTAAATGAGCATGAGAAAACAGTCTGAGCATAGAAATGCAGTCTCCCTCTACAGCGAGCACACCCAAAAAATCATGTATAATCAAATGTGAGTACCTAGAAAATACACATCCACCAACATGGGTGACCCTGCTCCTGTCACCCAAACACTGGGCAGTGACTACGCTTGAACATAGGTTAAGCTCATGAAACAGTCATAGAGTACTGACTTCAGTTATGAAACCTTCCAGTGCCTTGGAGTGCTAAGCTCCCGTTGTGCAACCCAGAAGAACTTCTCGTTATCATCAGCGCGGGCCATTTAACCAGATGGCACAGATGGAACAGTGGCCCTGCTAAGCGCTTAAAACATGCTCTGATTTCACCGGCTCTAGACCGAGATGATGACCCTGCTACCCTCCCCTGCCGACAATCGGAACAATCGCCTCTGTTCCTGGAATGGTCAAGCCAAGGGAGCTATGAGCCACACAGGCACCCCCCCCCCCCCCACCCCCGGCATTCCTGCAAGCAGAGAGATAGCCGTGGAGGATACAGACAGCCTTGCAAGTGGATGTCTTAGAGGTTGCTGCCTGTGTGACCCTAAGGATGAATGCGATTTCATAATACACAAAGCCCCACAGGATGGGAGCTCTAAACCAATATCTGTGATCCATGAACAGCACTGCCATCAGGTGGCCTTTAGAGCACTACAACCATCTGAATACAGAAGTTAAGAGTTCTAAGCCCGGGTCCTATAACCCTGATTTGCCTGATTCTACAGTTGCTTGTTTGATCCCTAACCCTGAGTGCTCAGGAGGGCCTAGTGGATATTTTCTTTTACTCGCAGAGATCAGTCTGATAACCGCTGTATTTAGCCGGGCACAGAAAGAAACTCTTGAGTGTACCTACTGCCCTCTGGACTCCATTGACCGAATTACAGGCATTTCTTGGTTGAAGCCCGAGCACAGTCCCCGTAGACCGGGATTGTGCCCCTGCGCATGCCGCCTACGACAAAAGTGGTTTGTTTGTTTTTTTTCTCCCCCCGAGGCAAAGAAGGGCAAAAAGACCGCCCCAGGTCCCAAGGAGAGCCAGCAGGCACCAAACCCACCGAACCACTAGTCACCTGGTATACTATCAGGGTTACGGCCGGGAGGTCCTGCAGGGACTCACCATCCCCCCTTATAGTTGGGGTCTGAGTTACCCTACAAACCTTAAGTTAAATGTCTCGCTCCACAGTAGCCGGAGCCAGTGCGTGGCTTCTGCAGAAAACTGCGCCCGAGCCAGCGTCTCTGCATGCGCAAGAGAACACCCACACACACACACAAATAGTTCATTAAGACATTAGTTATAACCTAACCTATAACTGTCAGTACTGAAGGGAATCCCCTCCAAGGGGAAAAAAGTAAATAAATTAGCTCTCTGAAACTTTTTTTTTTTGGATGGAGCTTCACAGGAACCCCCAAATAGACTCAAAAATAACAGAAATGAAATTAAATTAAGTTAAATTAAGACACTTAAAAAAATAAAGCTTAACTAATTCCTTTGGCTTCTGGAAGCATTTGGGAGCAGTGGGCCCCAGCAATGCTCACTCGTGGCCTGAAATAAAAAACACGGGAACTCCAGCCCGCGCAAAACCGGCCGGGCCTGCTTGCCTGCGCTCCCCGGTGCCAGCCCTGCTTGCCTGCGATGCACTCGGCGCCGGGCCACTGGCGGCACACCTCTCCTACCTTCCGGGTCTGTAATGCCCCTGGATCAGTTGCCTGAACCGCTCCCGATCTCCCGCCGTTCTATCCGCGCTGCTGCACATCGCAAGCGTGTGATCAGCGGCCGCAGAGAGGGCTGTCTGGCTGCCGGTTTCCTGACCCGAGGTTCTTCGAGTCGGCGGGGCAGTCTGGACAGTCGTTGCTGCCACCACCCATTTCCCCTCCGTCCAATCTAGGAGGGGAGAGCGGCTGAAAAATGATAATTACACTTACCTGGTAATTGTAGTTCCTTTAGTGACGAAAGTTCAGTCCTCTACTTCTGGGTTGTGCTCCTCCTCCTGCAGCTTGGAGACTGGACATGTCAAATTAATGACATCACTGGATGTATACTGCTGGAGCCTCCCATAATCCCCAGTGAACTATTGACAAAGCAGACTCAGAGCAACAAATAAGTAGCTAACCAGTCAATTCAAAAACGTATCCAACTTACTAAACCTGAACTTCAGAACAAATTTGAAAACAAAACCCGTCCCATACCGATTCCTTCTGCCCTCTGAGAAGAAAGTGAGAAAGCACAGGACAGAGCCAAAAGACCAGCCTTAATTACAAACTTATGCTTACCTGTAATCGTCTGGACACCACAATTAAGGATTCACTGAAATAACACTCCCTTGGGCGGGATCAAGGACTGAACTGTCGTCACTAAAGGAACTACAATTACCAGGTAAGTGTAATTATCATTTCCTTAGCGTTCCTCCAGTTCAGTCCTCAACTTCTAGGATGTAACAGAGCAGTGATCATAGGGAGGGACCCTTAATTCCGGCTCGCAAAACTGCGGAACCGAAACAGGCATTCTTCACTGCTAGCACATCAAGGCGATAGTGCTTGCTGAAAGTATGAAGAGACGACCAAGTCGCCGCCCTACAGATATCCCCTGGCGGAACCAAGCTGTGTTCCGCCCAAGAGGCCGCCTGCGCCGTGGTCGAGTGTGCTCGCAAACCGGACGGGACTAAGCGCCCCTGCACCAAATATGCTGAAGCAATTGCCTCTCTGATCCATCGGGAAATGGACGCTTTTGCTACTGCTTCGCCCTTGCGGGACCCCCCACACAGCACAAAGAGACGATCAGTCTTGCGAAAGGATTCGGAAACCTTTAGATACGGGCGCAGCGTCCGCTTGATGTCCAAGAGGTGCAACGTACGGTCCGACGACGTACCCATTCCCGCATGTAGCACCGGAAGCGATACTGATTGACTCAGATGAAAAGGAGACACGACCATAGGGAGAAAGGATGGCACTGGTCTCAAGACCACTTTTTCGTTGGAAAACTGAAGGAAAGGCTCTCTACAAGATAAAGCCTGCAGCTCTGAAATTTGTCTTGCCGAGCAGATGGCAACCAAAAACACAGTCTTCAAGATCAAGTCCTTTACGGTAGCTTGGCCTAAGGGCTCGAAGGGCTCTTTCACTAAGGCCCCTAAAACCACATTTAGATCCCACGACAGTATGACTACTCGACGAACCGGCCTAATTCTGGACACCGCCTTCAAGAAGCATAAGACATCCGGGTGCGACCCTAGGGACTTGTCCTGAATATTACCCCTGTAACAGGCCAGGGCCGCAACGTGCACTCTCAAAGAGCTGGCCGCCAACCCCTTATCAAAACCATCCTGCAAGAAATTCAACACGACTGCTACAGAGGCTGTGGCCGCCCAGAAGTGCCGACGAGAGCACCAATCCTCAAATATACGCCAGACGCGGCCGTAAGCCAGCGAGGTGGACCTTTTCCTCACCCGCAGCAAAGTTGCTACTACCGCCGCCGAATAACCTGTTTTCCTCAGCCGCGCCCTTTCAATGGCCAAACCGTAAGCGAGAATCGATTCACCTAAGGCATTCTAAGTGGGCCCTGCACCAGTAGGTCGTCCGACGCCAGCAACCGCCACAGCTCCCCGTCCAGCAGCCGAACAAGATCGGCATACCACAGCCTCCTTGGCCAGTCTGGAACCACCAGGAGCACCCTGCCGCGATGGGCCTCGATCCGCTCTACCACACGACCCATCAGTGCCCACGGAGGAAAGACGTAAAGTAGGCCTTCCGCTGGCCACGGTTGCATCAGGGCGTCGAGCCCCTCCGACATTCTTTCCCTCCGTCTGCTGAAAAATCGGCTCGCCTTCGCCGACCGGAAGGTTGCCATAAGATCCATGATCGGTTGCTCCCACCGGCGGACTATGTGCGCAAACACCTCTGGATGCAGCTCCCATTCCCCGGCATCCACTTGAACTCTGCTGAGAAAATCCACTGCCAAATTGTCCTTCCCCGCAATGTGTGCCGCTGATAGAACTGACAGGCATTGCTCCACCCAGGCGAATAACAACTCTGCCTCCTCCTCCATGGCCGCACTGCCGGTGCCTCCCTGCCGATTGATGTAGGCTACCGTCGTGGACTTGTCCGACAACACTCTCACCGCTCAACCTGTCACCTTCGGCTCGAAATACTGCAGCGTGAGATACACCACTCTCAATTCCAGCCGGTTGATCGACCATCCGCTCTCTTGTCGCGACCAAGTGCCCTGCGCAAACAGTTCTCCGCACTGAGCTCCCCAGCCCACCAGGCTCGCATCCGTTAACAGGGGAAGCCACTCCGGTTGTTCCAGAGGCACCCCTGTCTGGAGGGACTCGGGACGGAGCCACCACCACAGGGAAGCTCTGACCGGAAGCGGACAGGGGAGACGTTTGCTTAGTGAGTCGTTCTGATGCGACCACTGCCGAAGCAGTGCCCGCTTAAGAGGCCTCATATGGAATCTGGCCCAGGGAACGACGTCCAGCGTCGCCACCATAGTGCCCAAGAGCCGCAGGTACTCCCACGCCGTCGGTGCTGGAGCGGCCCTAAACCCACCGACCAAGCGCTGGAGCCCCAGCGCACGTCGATGTGGAAGAAACACGAGCCCTTTCTGCGTGTCGAAGCACACTCCCAGGTACTTGAGATCCTGTGACGGCACCAAGCGACTTTTGGCCGGGTTGACCACCCAGCCGAGACTCTCTAGGAACTTCATCACCTTGAGAGGTAGCTCGAATACTCTCTTCCTTCGACTTCGCTCGAATTAACCAGTCGTCGAGATAGGGATGAATCAACACACCTTCCTTCCTTAGTGCCGCCGCCACCATCACCATCACCTTGGTGAAGATGCGCGGCACCGTCGCAAGCCCGAAGAGCAATGCTTGAAATTGATAATGACCCCAAGGAAGTGCGAAACGTAGCCACTTTTGATGGAGCACCCTGATCAGAATATGCAAATAGGCCTCCATAAGATCCAGAGATGTCAGATACTCGCCCTTGCGAACCGCGACAATCACTGACCGCAGGGTTTCCATGCGGAAGTGTGGAACCCACAAGCACCGATTCACCCCTTTGAGATCTAAGATAGGGTGCAGGGAGCCATCATTCTTTGGCACGACAAAATAGATTGAGTATCGACCCGTACCGTAATCTGACAAAGGAACTGGAACGATCGCTCCCAAGAGTAGGAGCCGGTCGAGGGTACTGCGAATCGCCCGGGCTTTCCACGAATTTCTGCAAGGAGACATTACGAAGGAATCCCGGACTGGTCTTGCCAATTCTAGCGCGTAGCCCTCCTGAACAATCTCCAAGACCCACTGATCGGTCGTTATGCGGGCCCAGGCTGAAAGGAATCTTGAAAGTCTCCCACCTATCTGCTGCCTCTCCGCCTGGACCCCCACGCCTTCATTGGGATTTACGGAAGGGCTGGGCAGGCGGCGCCGAGAAGCCTCTACCTGCGCCCCGGAACCCTCGAAACGCTTGAGCTCTGGAAGCAAACTTGCCCCTCTGGCAGCAGAAGATTCCGGGGGTCCCAGTTGGGCAGCTATCTCTATACGGTCCACGAAAGGCTGGCGAGGCCTTCCCTGCCTTCGGCTTGTCCTCAGGAAGCCTGCCCCCTTTGGTCTCTCCTAACTCCTTCACTAACTTACCCAGATCGTCCCTGAACAACAACCCGCCCTTAAAGGGGAGCTTGCCAAGACGTGATTTAGACGAACTATCTGCTGTCCAAATCCTCAACCAGAGGGAGCGGCGCACAGCCACCAAGGAGGCCATGCTGTTGGCTAGTGCTCGAATCAAGTCATAATGGTCGACCCGGGGAGAACGGAAATGCTCCTTGTCCTTATCCGCTAGGCGGTATAGCCTATTCATCGTTCAAACTCCTCGGAGCCCCAACTCCGGCTGATCCCATTCATCCTGAATCATCTTGTCCACCACCTGGATTACTATTTGCGATTGTCGCAACACTATTTGCGATTGTCGCACCGCTTGGATGACGGGGTCTTCCACACTGTCTTCCTCTGCAGCTGGGATGGCCGCCAAATTCAAAGTCTGGAGGGACTCCGTGATCAGAGCCGCGAGCTCTTCCCTCCGAAAGACTCAAATAATCCTCGCCTGGTCCTCTGGCTCCGGGATCTCTCCTTCTTCCAGGTCAGTCGCTTCCACTTCGAGTTCTGGATCGACCTCGTCCAATCCAATTCTCTCTACCTCGGAAGGGGACCAATCACAGGGTCGCAGCCTTTTAGAGGGTCCAGGGGAAGGCGATCCTTTCCTTGCACGAGTGGGCTGCTGCGAGAACGCCGAGAGCGACACGTAATCCGGAATTTTCCCCTGCCGCCTCATGCGGAAAGCCTGGTGCATGAGCAGCACAAAATCTGGGCAAAAGTCTTCCATCTGCGACCAAGCCCCAGAAGCTGGCCTCGCCGGCGGAAGTACTCCTCCAGAGCATCACGTGAGGTAGAGGCACCTAGTTGCCCTTCCTCGGGGGCTTCCGCTGACAGTGCCTCCATCTGCTGTTCCACATCAGTGGACACCGCAGCGCAACCCCTGCAAATACCCGAGTCCGCTATGGTGCCCTTGCGAGTACCACAGACACTGCGGTCGTGATGACATTTTAATAACAGTCAGCAACAATTGAAAAATAAAACTGGTGTATATATATATATATTTCGTTACTCTTTTTTTTTTTCGTCAAGAACCTTGAGCTGGATCACAGGAGCAAAGCAGAAACCTAGAGCCCTTCCCCCCCCCTGGACCGCGCACGGCAGTTGAGCTGAAAAAACAAGCTCTTTCGCCTGAGCATTTAGTGTAAGCCCTCCAAATCTTCAAAATGCCCAAGGAACTTTAAAAATCACCGGCGAGATGAGGCACAATTGAAAGAAGCAGGGCTATCCTGCCAAAAGGAGACTGCCCCGATGTTGCAAGCCCGATGCCTAGAGGCCTCCCCGGAGCTCGTGTCATTCGGTCCCCGAAGATCTAAGATGGCCGCCACTACTGACGAAAACAAAAAAGGCGCCAAAACACACACGCAGAAGACAGCGGGACTCCCGCTCGATCCCCTGCCCCCGGAGAGAGCCACACAGCTAGGGAAAGCCCCTAAAATTCACTCACCGCTCATCGACGGGGCTCCGGCCAGCGCGGTTTTCTCGATCCACAAGCTGTGAGAACAACCGCCGGGCGAGCCTGCCATCTGTGCCTTACCGCCGCCGGAGGAGATCCCCCGTTCACAGCACCACCGGGGAAGCCTGCCTCCGCTCCTGCCTAGAGCTCTCCTCCGTCCAGTCCAGGAGGAGAGATCTGTGGATGCAAGCCTTCGAGCCCCCCAAGGCCCCACTGAAAAAAAGGCAGGCAGGAACCGGCACCAGGACAAATTTATTAAACAAACAGCTCTGACCTTAAAGGTATAGCACCCGCAAATAAAGAAAAGTAAAGTAAAGTAAGTAAAAGGAATGAAAAAATCTCCCACTGATTATTCTAAACTACTCTAAAAACTATCCTATCATTCCTTATCTGTTCCTCCAGTGAGCCCAGCACCCTAGGCTCACTACGTCCTCCTGCTGCATGGAGACTGGACACACTGGAGATTAACATAGAAACATAGAAACATGATGACAGAAAAAGACCACAAGGCCCATCTAGTCTGTCCTTCCATAACAACAACTACAACAGTCCACTTTCTACCTTTAGAGATCCTCTGTGTTGGTCCCATGCTTTTTTGAATTCAGTTACTGTCCTCATCTCTACCACCTCCACTGGGAGACTATTCCACGGATCCACTACTCTTTCCATAAAGAAATATTTCCTCATATCACTCCTGAATCTATCTCCCTTCACCCTCATCCCATGTCCCCTCGTAGCAGAACTTGCTTTCAATTGAAAGAGGCTCTCTCCCTGAACATTTATGCCACGGAGGTATTTAAACATCTCAATCATATCACCTCTATCCCGCCTTTCCTCTAAGGTGTACATATTAAGATCCTTAAGTCTGTCCTCATATGCTTTATAATGAAGCCCATTAATCATTTTAGTAGCAACCCTCTGCACCGACTCCATCCTGTTCACATCCTTTTGAAGGTGCGGTCTCCAGAATTGCACACCATACTCCAAATGAGGTCGCACCAAAGACTTATACAGAGGTATTATCACCTCCTTTTTTCTGCTAGCCATTCCTCTCCGTATGAACCCAAGCATCCTTCTAGCTTTTGCCGTCGCCTTTTCTACCTGTTTAGCTACTTTAAGATCATCAGACACAACCACGCCTAGGTCCCGCTCTTCTTTAGTGGACAAAAGTACTTCACCCCCTATACTGTATTGCTCCCTTGGACTGCTGCAGCCCAAATGCATGACCTTACATTTTTTAACATTAAATCCCAGCTGCCAAATTCTAGATCATTCTTCAAGCTTAGCTAGATCCCTCCTCATGTTATCTACACCTTCCTGGGTGTCTACTCTATTACAGATTTTGGTATCATCCGCAAAGAGGCAAACCTTACCCGACAGCCCTTCCGCTATATCACTAACAAAGATGTTAAAAAGAATCGGACCAAGGACAGATCCCTGGGGCACACCACTGGTAACATCCTTCTCCTCAGAGTGAGCTCCATTTACTTGTACTCTTTGTCGCCTCCCACCCAACCATTTTCTAACCCAAGCAGTAACTTTAGGGTCCATCCCTAGGGTGCTCAGTTTGTTTATAAGTCGCCTGTGAGGAACAGTGTCAAAGGCTTTACTAAAATCTAAATACACCACATCTAGAGCTCTCCCTCGGTCCAACTCCCTGGTCACCCAGTCAAAGAAATCGATCAGATTTGTCTGACAAGACCTGCCTCTGGTGAATCCATGCTGCCTCGGATCCTGTAATCCGCCGGACTCCAGAAACCTCACTATTTTCTCTTTCAGCAGCGTTTCCAATAATTTACTCACCACCGAAGTTAAACTAACCGGCCTGTAGTTTTCAACCACATCCTTACTTCCGCTTTTGTGTAAAGGCACCACATGAGCCTCTCTCCAGTCCTTTGGCACCACTCCCGACTCCAACGAGGCATTGAAAAGGTCAGTCAGTGGAGTTGCTAGAACGTCCCCAAGTTCCCTCAGTATTCTAGGGTGTATCCCATCCGGTCCCATCGCTTTGTCTACTTTAAGTTGAGCTAGTTTCTCACGAACACAGTCTTCTGAAAATTGTTCAAGATGTCCCTCGCTTCTGTTCTTATTTGTGGGTGTTTTCTGAGGTCCTGCTCCTGGTTCTTCATCTGTGAACACAGAACAAAAATATTTGTTAAGCAATTCCGCTTTATCCTTATCAGCTTCTACATATTCCCCCCCTGCACCCTTGAGTCTGACAATACCGCTTTTGCCCTTCCTCTGCTCACTATGATATCTGAAAAATGTCTTATCCCCCCATTGTATTGCATTGGCTATTTCCTCCTCCTTTTGAATCTTTGCCTTCTTGACTACTTTGCTAGCTTCTCTAAGTTTTTCCAAATACAGATGCCTGTCTTCCTCTCTCTGTGATCTCTTGTATTTCATGAAGGCCTCCCTCTTTTTCTTCACTTTTTCAGCTACTTCCTTCGAAAACCATAGCGGTCTCCTGTTCCTTTTGCCTTTATTTACCATTTTAACAAAAAGGTTGGTTGCCTTTAAAATACCCCCTTTCAGTTTTGCCCACTGTTTTTCTACATCCCCCAGCTGTTCCCATCCCACTAACGACTCCCTGAGGTATTGGCCCATCCTCGCAAAGTTAGTCTTCCTAAAGTCTAAGATCTTCACCTTGGAATGGATTCTAACAGCCCTAGTCCTAATACTGAACCACACCATCTGGTGATCACTGGATGCAAAATGATCTCCCACTACAACATCAGAAACACTCTCACCATTGGTAAGCACCAAGTCCAGTATGGCCCCTTCACGTGTGGGGTCTGTTACCAATTGCCTGAATAGTTCTCCCTGTAGAGAATCCAGGATCTCCTTACTTCTAGATGATACTGCAGCAGGAATGTGCCAATCAACATCTGGCATATTGAAATCTCCTAGCAGTAGCACTTCCCCTTTCCTAGCAATGCTGTGTATGTCTTCAATTAACTCTCTGTCCACCTCTTCCTCTTGTGAGGGAGGTCTGTATATCACACCAATGCAAATAGATTTCTCTTTCCCTCTTTCTAGTTTAACCCACAATGCCTCCTCTCTCCCTTTTAAGCTCTGTAATTCCAAAGCTTTAATAGTAGTTTTTACATATAGTGCCACTCCTCCTCCCCTTCTTCCAGGATTATGGGAGGCTCCAGCAGTATACATCCAGTGATGTCATTAATTTGACATGTCCAGTCTCCAAGCTGCAGGAGGAGCACAACCCAGAAGTACAGGACTGAACTGGAGGAATGCTAAGGAACACCTGGGACGATTCAGAGAGGGCAGACCAAACCCACAAATGGCGGTTCAGTGCCAATTCAAATTCTTCTTCTTCTTGTTATCTTTTTTTTTTTTAAGTTACAGCCGAAAGGAAAAAAAGAGAATTAGACAGGCAAACAAAAGGAATAAAGACCCTAAGCCTCACTACACTAAAGACTGCTCCTTATCAATTCCTCTAGTGAGCCCAGCACCTAGGCTCACTACGCCCTCCTGCTGCATGGAGACTGGACACACTGGAGCTGATGGGAGATGCCAGCAGGCTATATCTAGTGATGTCATGACTTTGACATGCCCAGTCTCCAAGCTGTAGGAGGTGGTACACTACCCAGAGGTGGAGGACTAAACTGGAGAAACGATAAGGAATTTCAAGTTATTTTAAAATGGTTCATCTGCCAAGTTAAAGCCTTAAATATATAAACACAAAACTAACCTTCCCATAATTTTTGGATTTATGACCGAGAACCGTGCCCCTGAAAATTCAGAGGGGGGAAAAAAGCAGCAGCTCCACTCTCCATTACAGGAAATATCCAATCCAATAAAGCTTCTGTATCAATATTTATAAGCCCATTCTGACCATTACTTGTTCAGAGGTTCAAGGCCACTGGACACTGTTTTGGGCTGCATCATTCAACTTTGTAAAGCAGTAGTGCACAACCATCATCAACAGCAAGCCTAGATTGAAAAGGCAAAAACCAACTACCAGGGCTTTAAACATGATAAGCTATAAGGAGGCCTACTGGTAGTCTAAGAAGTTACATAGGATGTCCTAGTCACACAACAGCTCAATGCCCTACAGTGTAATTCCTACCAAAAAATTAAAGAAAGTCTGCAGAGAAAACAAAATTAGACACCTGTGGAGCTTGAGGCCATGGTTTCCGGAGTGGAGAGTGCACTACAGCTTGCTGATGGGGATCAGATCGGTATTATTCAGCGTTTGTCTCCAGACACTTTGGAGTTGAAACCTATGTTGCAGAAGCCAGCTACCATCACGATGGAAACGCTGTGAGGTGGCCTGCAGGCTTTGGAGTCATATTTTCTCTCCCAGTTTGCTTCTTTTCAAACTTTGTTTGCGGGTTATGTACAGAATTCGGAGCAACAGAAGCAAACGGTAACTGCTGTGACAACGAGAGTGTCTCAATTAGAGGCGAAAGTGGCAGAAACTATTACTGTGTCAGGTACTGTGACTATTTGAAGACTGAATCATTGGAAAACTCAGTGAGGAAGAGAAATCTGCGTTTATTAAATTTTCCAAGGGTGCCTACTATTTCTTCTGAGGAACTTTTTCACTCATATCTCACTTCTGTGCTTAAAATACCGACAGAGTCGATTCCTCCCCTCGCTAGGGTTTTCTATTTGCCTGCCGCTAAGCAGAAAGATCCTGCTTCTTCTTCACCACTTCAGAAGAGTTAATTAGTCCTTACCTGCTAATTAGTGTTCCTGAAGGAACGACAGTCCAGTCCCTTTACTTCTTTACTTCTGGGTTGCGTAACCCTTCCAGCAGCTTGGAGGCTGAGTCAAACCCTTTTGAGGCTGGTTAGGTATAAATACCCCTGGCAATACCCCAAAGCCCCAGTAATCTATTGAAAAAGCAGACTTAACGAACAAAACCATTAACTGTAGAAACCTGAAATTAACACTCCACGATATATATATATTTTTTTTTAAATAATGTAGGAACAGAAACCTGCAGGGACCACAAGATGTAAGGGGGGGAGAGAAGGTTTACCTGAGGTTGCCGTAGCCTTCCCCGACCCCCGGCTCACCTGCCCCATGCAACCAAAACACTTTCCGCCTCTGCCTCAGACTCGGAATCGTTCCGCTATATTCTCCGTAGCCTGGTTGGGATCAGGGACTGGACTGTCGTTCCTTCAGGAACACTAATTAGCAGGTAAGGACTAATTAACTCTTCCTTATCGTCACTCCAGTCCAGTCCCTTTACTTCTGGGATGTAACCGAGCAGTTCAAACTTGGGTGGGGTTCGCTATCCCGGAACGAATTACCGCGTCCCCAAAGCTAGCA
This sequence comes from Ichthyophis bannanicus, assembly GCA_033557465.1. NCBI lineage: Eukaryota > Metazoa > Chordata > Amphibia > Gymnophiona > Ichthyophiidae > Ichthyophis > Ichthyophis bannanicus. The sequence goes on along the minus strand of CM066033.1, from coordinate 463,170,985 downwards.
TCTGCAGACCTCTGCACATTCAGCCTGTAGTGCTTGGTAAAGGTATGCAGCGAGGACCAAGTCGCCGCCCTGCAAATATCAATCGGAGGAACCAGGCTGGACTCAGCCCAGGAAGTGGCCTGCGCCCGCGTGGAGTGGGCCCGCAGACCTGCCGGAATCTGTTTCCCCTTCAGGATATAGGCGGAAGAAATAGCTTCCCTGATCCATCGAGAGATGGATGCCTTAGCCGCGGCCTCCCCCTTGTGGGGACCCCCAAACTGAATGAACAAACGTTCAGACCTTCTAAAGGAGGCCGTGCGGGAGAGGTAGCGCTTCAACACCCTCTGTACATCTAGGCGACGTAGACTGCCATCCTTCCCTCCCCGCCTGACGGTTGGGAACGCAAGCAGCGAAACTGGCTGGTTCAGATGGAAAGGCGAAATTACCTTGGGGAGGAAGGAAGGGACTGTTCGTATGACCACCTTGTCCTTAAAGAAGGAGAGGAAGGGGGGCTGGGAGGACAGCGCCTGGATCTCAGAGACGCGTCTTGCTGAGCAGATGGCTACCAAGAAGACCGTCTTCAATGTCAAATCTTTAAGTGAGGCTTCCATTATTGGCTCGAAAGGTTCTCTGGTCAAGGCATTTAACACCAAGTTAAGGTCCCAGGGAGGGATTATTGATCTTTTCTGGGGCGCAGGCGACTAACCGCTCTCAGGAACCTGGTCACGTCCGGGTGGACTCCTAAGGACTTCCCATGGACCTTGCCTCTATAGCAAGAGATGGCTGCCAGTTGGACCCATAGGGAGCTGGGAGCAAGACCCTTCTCAATACCCGCTTCCAAGAATTCTAGGACCTCTGGGATGGAGGCTGAAAAGGGTTTCTTCCGGCGTTCCGTACACCAGGCTTCGAAGATGCGCCACACCCTCACATAGGAAAGACAAGTGGAACGTTTTCGCGCGCTCAACAAGGTTGAAATCACTGGACCCGAATATCCCTGCTTCCGGAGCCGCGCCCTTTCAATAGCCAGGCCGTAAGCGAGAATCGATCCACGTGAGGCATCAGGAGAGGTCCCTGTCTCAGAAGATCCTTCTTGCAGGGAAGCCGCCACGGCTGGTCGACCGCCAACCTCACTAGATCTGCATACCAAGGGCGGCGAGGCCAATCTGGAGCAATGAAGATGACCAAGCCTTGGTGGGATTCCACCCTCTGAAGCACCCTTCCGATCAAGGCCCAAGGAGGGAACACGTACAGAAGGCCCCCGGAGGGCCACCTCTGAGCCAGAGCATCTAGGCCTTCGGACATTCTTTCCTTTCTTCGGCTGAAAAAACGATTTGCTTTGGCAGACGAGTAGCGGGCCATGAGATCCATGATTGGGGGGCCCCAGAGGGAGACAATCTGTTGAAGACTCCCTGCTCCAGCTCCCACTCTCCCTGGTCGACCTTGAACCTGCTGAGGTAATCTGCTGTGACGTTGTCTGAGCCGGCCACGTGTTGAGCTGAGAGGGCCGACAACCGGGTCTCGGCCCACTGGAACAGACTGGCCGCCTCCTTCTCTAGGGCGGGGCTGCTTGTTCCCCCCTGGCGGTTGATGTAAGCCACCGTGGTGACATTGTCTGAGAGGACGCGGATTGCGTTTTTCCTCACTAGAGGCTCGAGCGTCTTGAGCGCCAGGGCAACTGCTCGTAACTCCAGCCTGTTGATGGACCACTGCGACTCCACCGGGGACCAAAGGCCCTGAGCAAACTGGCCTTGGCAATGAGCTCCCCAGCCCGACAGGCTGGCGTCCGTTGTAAGCAGGATCCACTGCGGAGTTTCGAGAGGCGTCCCGCATTCTAGGTTCTTCGGACACCTCCACCACTGGAGAGCTTCTCTGGTTCGAGGCGCGCAGGGTAGTGGAGCGGACAAGGGATGATTCTGAGGAGACCAACGACGTAACAAGGAGCGTTGTAGAGGCCGCATGTGGGCCCTGGCCCAAGGAACTACCTCTATTGTCGCAGCCATGGTACCCAGTAATTGGAGGTAAAGCCACGCTGAGGGGTTTCGTCTGCCCAGGAACTGCATTACGAGAGTCCTTAGATCCTTTGCCCGTTTCCGAGGGAGGAACACCTTTCCTTCTCTGGTGTCGAATCTTGCCCTGAGATACTCAAGTTCCTGAGTGGGTATCAACTTGCTTTTTGACCGATTGATTATCCACCCTAACTCCTCCAGGACCTCTACTACTCGGGTTGTAGCCGAGCGACTTTCCTCCTCTGATTTCGCCCGGATCAGCCAATCGTCGAGGTATGGGTGTACCAGGATTCCTTCCTTTCGTAGAAAGGCGGCCACCACCACCAATACTTTGGTAAAGGTCCGGGGAGCCGTAGCTAAACCGAAGGGTAGCACCTGAAATTGGAAATGACCTCTTGGCACCGCGAACCTCAGGAACTGTTAATGAGACCTTCGGACCGGAATGTGTAAGTAGGCTTCCGTCAGGTCCAGAGATGTGAGAAACTCCCCGGCCCTTATGGCCGAAATGACTGACTTCAGGGTTTCCATCTGGAAATGGGGTACCTTGAGACAGCGATTGACCTGCTTTAAGTCCAGAATAGGACGAAAAGAGCCTTCCTTTTTGGGACTACAAAATAAATGGAGTACCGACCGGAGCCGTATTGGTCTGGTAGAACCGGAGTCACTGCCCCGAGCGCTACAAGTCTTGACAGTGTGGCTTCTATCGCTCTCCTTTTTGTCAGAGAGCCACAGGGGGATTGAATAAAGGCTGGAAGAATCTGCTTCCCAAATTCGAGGGCATAACCTTCTCTGATCACTTCCAGGACCCACTGATCGGACGTGACCCAGGCCCAGGCGGGAAGAAATAGCCTTAGGCGGCCCCCCAAGGGTAAATCGCCCGCCCGGACCCCTTCTATCTCATTGCGATTTTCTAGGTCCCGAGAAGGAGGTAGAGGCCCCAAAACCTCTCCCTGCTCCTCGAAACCCCTTAAAGCTTGACCCCCTGGCCGGAAAGCGACCCCTAGGAAAGGAATTTGTCCTGGAAGGCCGAAACCTCTGGGAGTCTCTTGGCTGACTCCGGGATGGCGCTGGGAGGCGAGCCTGCTTCGGTCTGTCCTCCGGAAGCCTGCCTCCCTTGGATTCACCCAGGTCCTTTACTAACTTTTCCAGGTCCTCACCGAATAACAATCTCCCCTTAAAAGGAAGGCGACCCAGCCGCGCCTTTGAAGAAGTGTCGGCTGCCCAATTGCGGAGCCACAAATAGCGCCTAGCTGCGACTACGGATGCCATGCTCTTAGCTAGGCTCCTGATGAGATCGTACTGACTATCCGCCAGGTAGGCTGCTCCTGACTCCAACTTAGCTGCAATTGGCTGTATGTCTCCTGCGGTATCCTCCAACAGCTGAAGCTGTTGGGACCACCTCAGGCAAGCCCGAGCCACCCAGGCCCCCGAAACCGAAGCCTGTAAGGCGAGGGCACTAACATCAAAAGCCTGCTTTAGCAATGTGTCCAATTTTCTATCCTGCGCGTCTCTCAGCGCCGCGCTACCTTCTACTGGGATAGTCGTTTTCTTAGTAACTGCAGATACTGCCGCTTCCACCTTGGGCGACTTCAGCAATTCTCTGTCCGATTCCGGTACTGGATAAAGGCGTGTCATAGACCGCACACCCCTCAGGGAGGATTCAGGTTGGTCCCACTCTTCCTGAATCATCTGGCGGACGACCCTGTGTATAGGGAATACCCTTTGAGACCTTCTGATTGCTTGGATCAGGGGATCCTCCAGCGCTTCTTCATCTGCTGGGGTGTCAGAAGCCACCTTGAGGACCTTCAGGGACTCATTGATTAGCCCCGGGAGCTCCTCCCGACGAAAAACTCGCACTATGCCGGATTGATCCTCCTCCGGAATCTCTCCTTCCTCGAGTTCCTCCTCTTCATCCCCTATCTCCTTATCGGAGAGCTCCTCCTCCTGCGTGTCGTGAGGAGGGGAAGCGGATGCCGGAATCATGGGGAATGGGCTTCCCTGGGTTAACCCCCAGGCCTTCCTTCCCTGAGCTCTGGCCTCCTGCCCCCAGCCCCTGCTTGCGCATGCAGTAGGCTTTGTGCAGCAGGACGAACGAATTCGGGCGAAAATAGATCACAGGGGCCCTCTTCCCCAAGGGCAGGGGAGAGGGTGGGCAGGGATGGAGTGGGAAACTCAGAGGTCGAGGGCGGAGGGATGCAGGGCTCTCTTTCTCCTTCCAGATGCTCCACTGGACCCTCATTAGCTTGAGAAGTGGACAATTGTATGCCCTGCTCCACAGAGGCAGCTTCTGCAGCGCAACCCCTGCAGATCCCTGCCTCTGAGGCCGTGCCCCTGCGGATGCCACAGGACGGGCACCGTAGCTTGGACATTGCTCCAAATAAAGTCACTAATAATCTAAAAAGGACAAAACTAAAGAAATAAAAAGGGACAAAGTTAATGGGAATTAACTCTAAGCTACCTCCTGTGTTCTAGCTCTAGACTACAACAGGGCCCAAACTTCCTCCCCCCACACTCCCCGAAGAAATCCTATGAAATAATTAGCAAAACAAAGTAAATTAAGTTAAATTAATGGCTGCTCCAATATATATATAGGGGGGAAAACCCCTGTACTTGCGGTTTACAGCCTTCCACGATCCGTGCTGAGCTCCGGGAATGAAGAACGCCCTCCGGAGTACTACACGTGGCTGGGCCTCAGCCACGTGGAGAGCAGGCCGGGACCCGGCGGCTCGGCTCGCACCACCGTACCCGCAATTAGTTAGAAGGCACGATCCCGCAGCCGACTGCAACCTCCGACCGCTCCCGAGCTGCTTCGCCAAGCCGGGAGCGAGGAGGAACGGCGCTTTGGAGCCTCAAGCGCTCAGCCGCCTGAGGGCTTCGGCGCGAGGTGGAAGGGTCCGTTGCCGAGGTCAGAGAGCCGGAGGGACTGGAGATATCCCGCGATCCACCCCCTGCCGCCGGCAAACCTCTTTGGTGAGTTAGCACCTCTCCCACCGGCAAAAAGGCCTTGCAAGCAGAGAGCTCGATCGCCGGAGAAGGGAGGGAGGGGGGGAGGGAGGGGGGGAGGGAGGGGGAGTGAGAAGCAAAAAACTTAAAGGGGCACTAACCAAAATAAGACTAAAGCAACTAAGAAATTAAAGAAATAAAACAGGAACAAACAATCCTTTAAATTAAATTAGAGATCTTCAATCAAAGGGACTAAATGGGAGACTCCAGTAAGCCCTTGGCTTACGGAACCCTCCAGCTGCTTGGAGGCTGAGATTACTGGGGCTTAGGGGTGGTGCCAGGGGTATTTATACCTAACCAGCCTCAAAAGGGTTTGACTCAGCCTCCAAGCTGCTGGAAGGGTTACGCAACCCAGAAGTAAAGAAGTAAAGGGACTGGACTGGAGTGACGATAAGGAAATCTACTTATGACTATTTAGACCTGACTGGCTTTCTAGAGGCCTCAGATCCTGAGGCTATTCAGTGATCAACTTTTGCTAACACTGGCTTTGGAACTGGCACTGGCTGATGAAGATGTATTTTAAGGCTAGGAATGAACTATTTATGGGAGCTCCAATTCGTATGTTTCCAGATGTCTCTAAGGCCACCCAGAAGCATAGGCAGCAATTTTTGCTGCTCTGTCCTAAGGTTCTGCAACTGGGGGATCTGTTCTTTCTAAGTTACCCATGTAAATGTTTGATAAAATATCAGGGTGTGAATTATATCTTTTTTGATCCCTCTCATTTAACTCAGTTTGTTGTTAGCAAAAATGTTAGTTCTCTCTCTTTGATCTCAAATAGTAGGAGGTATTGCACCAGTACGTGTTCTATTTCCTTGGAAAGTTTCCTTTGATTAAGTCTGGCTTCCCCTCATTAATGGTGGACTAGTGTAAGATAATTTCTTTGTACTTAATTTTCTTGGTATTACGGGTTGGAGCTTTTCCTTCCCGGTTTTGATTGTAAGCTTTCCTTTTTTGTAACAAGTTGTTTTCTTGCATAAAGATTTAAAATTGCATAAATAAAACATTTAAAAAATAATTCCATCCAAAACACACACTGGGACTACCCACTCTCTTTGATGTGTATATTAATCCATATTGCCTTATATCATCCTATTACCTTTACAAGTTAGGCAGCAGGGACTCCGGAAATTTCCAAAGTTTAAAAGAGAAGCATTTTGGTGCCCTACAACATATGTATTGCTTCATACTTTTATACAAGCTCTTATGAATAGAAAGCCAATTAAAGCCATCACCACTCAAAATACTCAGCAATAAATATCACAAATGAACTCCTTACCTTTTGTTTTTGCTTTTGAAAAGCTGCCTCTAGAGATTCCAACTGGAACTGCTTTTGCTGTCTTTCTTTTTTCAGTTTGCCCTGCTGGCTCTCAAGCTCTTGAATTTTCTGAAGAGCTTTTGTAGGGAGTCCCTCTTTCCACGCTTCTTCAGCCCAACTCATCTTACTGACACAATCATATGACAAACATTCCAAGGTCTGGAAACCAAATGAACACATTACAAAACCACCGATAATTTTTTTTTTGCACAAAAAGAAGAAATTAGATCTTACCTCCTATTTTTTCTTTCCTTGAATCCCTTCAGTCCAGTCCAGATGTGTGGGTTTATGCTCTCTTGCCAGCAGATGGAGACTGAGAACCACCAGCTTACTGACATCATCCTATAACAGGAGTGACCAACTCTGGTCTTAGTGCACCATGATCCAGCCTGGGTTTCAGGATACCCCTATTGAATATGCATGAGGCATAGTTGCATGCAAATATAGCTCATGAATATTCATTAGGGACATCCAGCAAACCAGGCTGGATCGTGGTACACTTGGACCGGAGTTGGCCACCCCTGCCCTATCAGGATCCTTTCCAGTCCACATCTAGCCAGTATTTCTATAACAAAGCAGACTAACAATTTGTCCTCTAGAAACCCAACAAAAAGAGCTGAAATCTATTGGAAGGAGAAATTTTATCTGATAACTTTCTTTCCTTGAATCCTGCTAGACCAGCCCAGATGTGTGGACTATGCTCCTTTGCCAGCAACTTTCAGCAGTCATCACTCGGTAATTTCCACAGATGCAGCACTGAAAGAAGCCAGTATGACACTTCCCAAGCAGTTCGCAAGACAAAAGTCGCCATATCTTAAAAACGATATAGCAGAATTAGAAAAGGTACAGAGAAGAACCACCAAAGTGGTAAAGGGGATAGAAGGATACCCCCCCCATAAGGAGAGACTAAAAAGGTTAGAGGGCTCTTCAACCTGGAAAAGAAAGTACTGAGGGGAGTTATGATAGAGGTCTATAAATTAATGGAGTGGATCGGGTAAACGTAGATTGATTTATACCATCAAAATATAGAAAGACTAGGGGACATGCAATAAAGCTACAGTGTAACCTAGAGGAACTCAAATCCAGTCCTGGAGGGCCGCAAACCAGTCAGGTTTTCGGGATATCCCTAATGAATAAGCATGAGATATATTTGCATGCACTGCCTCCACTGTATTTGAATCTCTCTCATGCATATTCATTAGGGATATCCCGAAAACCTGACTGGTTTGCGGCCCTCCAGGACTGGATTTGAGTACCGCTGGTGTAACCCATATAAGACTAATAAGAGAAAATATTTTTTCTCAGTAACCTACTGACAAAGCAGACTCACAGGAGAAACAAATAAGTAGTTAACAAAACCACCAATGCTATACAAACTCATTGGAGTAGCCTCCCCTCCCCTCCCCACCTCCCATACGGGGAGGCTTACCTGTGAATCGCCGGCCCTGTCTGACCGGGCACAGCGTGAGACCGGCAGCTCCCCCTGCTCCAGCCCCTACATCTAGCTGACTGCCCCCTATGGAACTTCCAGGCCCCCGCCATGAAACATCGCAGCAGTGATCTAGACGGATGCGCCTTCTAACCACTTTCTTCGGAACCAACAAGGGTGGGATCCGGGACTAGACTGGAGTTCCTCAAGGAACAACAATTAGCAAGCAAGTCTAATTTTTTCTTTCCTTATTGTCCCTCCAGTCCAGTTCCGCACCTCTGTGTTGTAATAGAGCAGTTAACCTAATGGGAGGGACCTGCCAAACCGGCCTGAAGCACTACCGCTCCAAACCGAGCTTCCCCCGAAGCCTGTAAATCCAGGTGAGAATGCTTAGCAAAGCTATGAAGGGAAGACCATGTTGCTGCCTTACAGATTTCTGCTGGTGACACCAAACTGTACTCTGCCCAAGAAGACGCTTGAGCTCTTGTGGAGTGTGCCCGCAACCCAGCCGGCACCACTCCCCCTTTCGCCAGGTAGGCCGAGGCAATAGCCTCTCTAATACACCTAGAAATCGATGCCTTAGCCGCTACTTCTCCCTTCTGAGGCCCCCTATACAGAACGAACAAGCGTTCCGATCTCCGAAAGGCAGCCGTCCGCTTCAAACAGCGCCTCAGGATACATTTAACATCCAACCTGCACAGCTGTGAGGGCAAAGGATACATCTCCGAAACCGAAAGGACCGGTAAAGACACTGGCTGATTCACATGAAAAGCCGAAATCACCTTCGGCAAGAAGGAGGGTACCGGCCGAAGGACCACCTTCTCCCTGGAAAATACCAGATATGGTTCCTTGCAAGACAGTGCCTGAATCTCCGAAATCCTGCGCACCGAACAAATAGCTACAAGGAAAACCGCTTTCAACATCAAATCTTTCAATGAGCACCTACTCAAAGGCTCAAAGGGCTCCTTGGCCATTGCCGACAGCACCAAATTGAGATCCCAGGGCAGCACCACCATTCTCCGTGGCGGATGGAGATGCCCCATCGCCTTCAGGAACCTCAACACATCAGGATGTGAGCCCAACGCCACCCCTTGCACCTTACCCGGTAACAAGAATGCGCCACCAATTGCACCCTTAGGGAACTGGCCGCCAGGCCCTTGTCGAACCCAGCCTGCGAAAAAGCCCAAATGTTGGGAACTGAAGCAGAAGATGGGCTCGCCTGCCTATCCTTGCACCACGACTCAAAGATATTCCACACCCTAATGTACGCTAAAGAGGTTGACCTCTTCCGCGCCTTCAGCAAGGTCGCAATCACTGGCCCAGAGTAGCCTTTCCTCTTCAGCCTCGCCCTCTCAAGAGCCAAGCTATAAGCGAGAATCGATCCACCTGAGGTATGCTTACTGGCCCCTGCAATAACAGATCCTCTCGAACCGGCAGACGCCACTACTGATCCACCAGCAGCTGCACTAGATCGGCATACCACAGGCATCTCGGCCAGTTCGGGGCAATTAAGATGATGGACCCCCGGTGAGCTTCAATCCACTGTTTCACCCGGCCTATGAGCACCCACGGTGGGAAGACAGAGGAGCACCTCCTCGGGCCATCATTGCACGAGGGCATCCAACCCTTCCGACATTTTTCCCTCCTTCTGCTGAAGAACCTGCTCACCTTGGCAGACTGAAAGGTTGCCATCAGATACATGACCGGCGTGCCCCAATGACAAGCCACCTGCTCGAAAACCTCCTGGCTGAGAGTCCACTTGCCTGGATCCACATGCACCCGGCTCAGATAAACTGCTGTCACGTTGTCGACGCCTACGACATGTGCCGCTGATAAGGCCTGGAGGTGACCTTCCACCCATTCGAACAGAGCCTCGGCCTCCTCCTCTAGGGCTAGACTGCCCGCGACGCCCTGGCGATTGATGTAGGCCACTGTGGTCATATTGTCCGAGAATACCCAGACCGCCCGCCCCTGCAGCCAAGGGCTGAAATCCTGAAGTGCCAGGAGCACTGCCCGCATTTCCAGTCTGTTGATGGACCAGTGAGCCTCCTGCGGCCTCCACTGCCCCTGCACTATGCGACCCTGGCAATGGGCCCCCCAACCGGCCAGGCTATCATCTGTCGTCGGCGGAACCCAAACCGGTTCCTCAAGAAGCATGCCCCCCTCCAGCGTCCCCAGATGCAGCCACCACTTCAGTGCCTTCTTTTGTGTGTCCTGGGCACCGGAGACAAGTGAATAAGGGCTGGTTCTGGTGGGATCACCGGCATAAAAGCACACGCTGCAGAGGCTGCATGTGCGCTCTTGCCCACGGAACCAACTCGATCATAGCTGCCATGGTTCCCAGAACCTGCAGATAGTGCCAGGCCGATGGCTGGACTCTCCGCAAAAACTGTTGTACTAGCCGATGCAGCCCCTGGGTGTACTGTGCAGGCAGAAACACCTTCCCTACTCCGGTGTCAAAGCGCACCCCTAAATACTCCAGCTCCTGAGACGGTACCAACCGGCTCTTGGCCCGGTTGATCATCCATCCCAGACTTTCGAGGAGCTGCACCATCTTTTGTATGGCCAAGATGCTTTCGTCCCTGGACTTCGCTCTGATCAGCCAGTCGAGGTACGAATGCACCAGAACTCCATCTTTACGGAGCGCCATTGCCACCACTACCACAATCATGACCTGGAAAGACAATGCCTGAAACTGGATGTGCCCTATCGGCACAGCAAACTGGAGAAACTGCTGGTGTTCTGGCCTGATGGGGATGTGCAAGTAAGCCTCGGACAAGTCGAGCGAAGTTAAGAACTCCCCTCTTCTTATCACCACTATGACTGACCTCAGGGTTTCCATGCGGAAGTGCGGGACCCACAAACATTGGTTCACGCCTTTGAAGTTGAGGATCGGTCAGAATGAGCCCTCTTTTTTGAGAACCACAAAGTAAATGTAGTACAAACTGTACCCGTATTGGTCCCGGGGCACCGGGACCACGGCCCTTAACTGCAACAGTGTCTCCAGGGTGGCCTTTACTGCCCTCTCTTTGTCTTGCAACCCACAAGGAGACTGAACGAAAGAGTGGCTGACCAGTTGTGCCCACTCGAGGGCATAGCCTTCTCGGATGACCTCCAGGACCCACCAGTCCGATGTTATCAGGACCCAAGCAAGATAGAATTCCCGCAGCCTGCCTCCTATGGGAATCAACCCGACCTGAGCCCGCCTCGCTTCATTGGGATTTCCTGGTTCTTGAAGAAGAGGCTTTCCCAAAGCCCCTTCCCGCACATGGAATTCTTGGAACCCCTGCCCTCTGGGGGGCACCTCTACCTCTCTGAAAGGAGCCAAAGCGAGACGTGCGAAAACGCTCAAAGTCCCTCGTCTGCCCTCTTGCTGACGTGGACAGATGGCTTTGCTTTTGCTTATCCTTGGGCAGACGCCCGCCTTTGGACTCCCCCAAATCCTTCACCAATTTGTCCAGGTCCTCTCTAAAGAGCAGCTTACCTCTAAAGGGTAAATTGCTAAGACGGGCTTTAGAAGCTCCATCCGCCACCCAGTTCCGCAACCATAGATAGTGGCGAACCGCCACCAATGAGGCCATGCTCTTTGAGAGCCCCCTGATGAGATCGTAATGGGTGTCCACCAGGTAGGCCAACACCCTAACTCCAGTTTGGCCGCCTCCCCGGACCTGTCAGCCGCCTGCTCCTCCGGCTCCTGAATCCGCTGCAACCAGCTTAAGCAGGCCCTAGCTTCCCAGGCCCCACAAATGGAGGCCTGCAGTGCCAGGGCATTGATGTCAAAGGCCCGACTGAGCAAGATGTCCAACTTCCTGTCCTGGCTATCTTTGAGGGCAGCACCACCTTCTTCTAGAATTATTGTCTTCTTAATTACTGCTGACACCGCTGCGTCCACCCTAGGGGACCAGAAACGTTCGCGCTTCTGCTCCGGCAGCGGGTACAGGCAGGTCATGGCCCTTCCTCCTCTGAAACCCGCCTCTGGCAGATTCCACTCTTCTTGGATCATTTGGTGGACCACTCTGAACAGGAAACATCTTCTGCGGCATCCTCACCGCCTGAAGGAGGGGATCCTCCAACACTTCCTCCTCCACCGGCGCTGCCGCTGGCATGTTGAGGGCCTTCAAGGACTCCCAGATGAGAGCTTGCAACTCCTCTCGTCAGAACACTCAGACCACACGTGACTGGTTCTTGTGCTCCGGGATCTCTCCTTCTTCCAGTTCTTTGGCTTGGGACTCTAGTTCCATGTCCAGATTTTCCACGACCTGCCCCTCCGAGGACGGCGAAGGCACCTGCCCCTCTTCCGAGAGGCGAGCCTTATTGGCTCCTGCTACCTCTGCGGAGCCCGCCTTTGTATCCACTGCTTGCTTGGCCCACAGGTCCTGCGCTAGCGAAGGGGGCCCCTGCTCTCTGCTGGTGCATACAAAATGCCTGATGGAGCAACAGCACAAATTCTGGGGGAAAAACCCCAGGGAGCCCCACTAACAACGAAGGCCCAGGGATGATCGAAGACTCGGAGGCTGGCTCCAACCCAGCGCCCGAGGACCCCTCCGCTACCTGCAGATCCCAGGCCAGCGAAGTGTCTCTTACCTTATCCTCCTGCAGGCCCTTCTCCAAGGAAGTGGCCTCCTGAGCGCATCCCAGACACACCCCCTCTTCCAAGACTACTCCCCTTCTGGTCCCACAGACCAGGCACTGGGGTCTGGCCGGCATGGTAGCACCCGTGCTACCAGCTCCTGACCCTGAACCCCCGGGAGGCAAGCAGCACTCCTGCAGAGAGATTGATGAGCTTTCCTTCAAGTATTTCTCTCACCTTTCCTCCTTTTGGGGTTTGTTTGTTTTTTGGCACAGCTCCCCCAAGCACCACAGAAAACTGACCAAATGCACCCAAGGGGGCTAGCAGGGAAACGGAACTACTGTGCCACAAGCTGCAGGTTCCTAGGCCTCACTTCCAGTTTCCCTCCAAAAGAAACCGCCACTCGCGACCGCCAGAAAAAAAACGCGACCAACTCAAATCCCCCCCCGGGACGAGGGGGAGAAGATGCATCGACCAAGCAACTCTAGGCCACCGCTGGAAGCCTCAGAAGATCGCTGCCGCTCTCACGCTGATCCGGGCTCCCTCCACATGGTGCGAGCCTGCGCTCGCCGGGCCTGCTTCCCACACCCTGCAGGAATATGGTGCTGCACCTCGTGGCCGAAAAAACACCCCAACTGTGGTCCTAACGTCTCCTTTGGGGTTTACCTGCACCCGCAGCCGTCGCTCACTGCGCCTCCTCTCTCCCCTTGTGTTCAGCCCACTCCAAGAGACTTCGGAGGGCGTAGACTCCTTGACTCCTTTAAGAAAACACGACACATCGGAGTGGGACGCAAGAGAACGACCGCAAATCGGTCCTCTATAACACGTCAGCACTGAAATCTGTACCCGTAGAGTGCCAAGAGCTAAGCCTTTGTCGAGGCCCTCCTGAAGAAAGGCAAGAATGTCTCGAATTTCTGTACTCCAAGGAGAAAGATTATGTCGAGTACACCAGGACTCAAACACTCGCCATACCCTAGCATATGCTAACGACGTAGACATATGGCGAGCACTGAGGAGAGTCGATACTACCTTGGAAGAGTAACTCTTAAGGGCTAATCTACGGCGTTCAAGAGCCAAGCCGTAAGCAATTAGGGAGCTGGATCTTCCATCGAGATAGGTCCTTGCCTGAGAAGTCCGAAAGAAGTTAGCAGTCGCAGAGGAGGGATTCGAGATAATCTTATGAGATCGGCATACCATGGTCTTCGGGGCCAGATCGGGGCCACTAAGATTACTGGACCCTGGTGTTCCCTGATCCGTTGCAGGACTCGTCCAATCATTAGCCAAGGTGGGAATACATAGAGCAACTGGTGTTTCGGTCATGGCTGCGCCAAGGTATCTATGCCTTGAGATTTGTGTTCCCTCCAGCAACTGAAGATGATCAGAACTTTCGAATTCATGGCTGACGCCATGAGATCTACTTTCGGCTGCCCCCAGTTCTGAACTATCATCTGGGACGCTTGTGGGGACAGTTCCCATTTGCTGGAATCGAGAGTGTGTCGGCTTAGAAAATCCGCCTTCAAGTTGCTGGTCCCCGCTATATGCTGTCCTGAGAGAGCTTGAAGGTTCCTTTCTGCCCAAGGGAAGAGAAGGGACATCGCCTTCGATACCCCTGTGCACTTGGTGCCGCCCTGGCGGTTGAGGTAGGACACTGCAGTGGCATTGTCACATAGGATCCGAATCGCTTGACCCTGTAGGAACCACTGAAACTCCAGTAAGGCGAATCGAGCTGCTCTTGCTTCGAGCTTGTTGATCGTCCATCGCGCCTCTCGCATCATCCAAGTTCCTTGCGCTGAGTGAGTGCGACAGTGCGCTCCCCATCCGGACAGACTGGTGTCGGTTGTCAGCAAGATCCAGCGTGGGTTTTCCAATGGTACTCCCTTGAGCAGATTGTGAGATGCAAGCCACCACTGTAGACTGCGGAGGAACTGCAGCTGTAACAGGAGACGGGTCTGGTAGCCTTCTGTCACTGGGGACCATCTGGAAAGCAGAGCGGCCTGTAGACAGCGCATGTGAACCTTTGCCCAGGCACGAGCTCGATGGTGGCGGCCATGGATCCCAGGACTTGGAGGTAATCCCATGTCCGGGGGGCTCTTTGGGCCAGAAAACTTTGGAGCTGAGAAGCCAGCTTTAGGAAACGTGCTTGAGTCAGGAATACACGCCCTTGACAGGTATCGAAGCGTGCTCCGAGAAATTCAATCTCTTGAGACAGATGGAGGCAACGTTTGGTGCGGTTGAACACCCAACCGAGCTGCTGTAGGAAGGCAACTACTGTGGAAATAGTTTTGCGAGCTTCTGGAAGGGAGTACACGCGAATGAGCCAATCGTCAGAATACACCCTTACTTGGATTCCCTGCTTGTGTAAGGCTGCCGCCACAACCACCATCACCTTTGAGAAGGTTTGAGGTACCGAGACTAGGCCAAATGGCATTGCCCGAAATTGAAAATGTTGGCAGAGGACTGAAAAACGCAGGAAACACTGGTGATCTTCTCAAATGGGAATATGAAAATGTGCTTCCGCGAGATCCAAGGATGCTAGAAACTCTCCCCGGCGTACTGAGTGAATGACTGACCGTAGGGTCTCCATCCGGAAGTGAGGTATTCGAAGGCTGCGATTTACGCCTTTGAGGTCCAAAATTGGACGAAAAGAGCCATCTTTCTTGGGCATCACGAAATAGATGGAATAACGGCCTAGCCCTCTTTCTAACGGAGGGACTGGACAAATGGCTTTTAAGGAGAGAAGCCTCTGAACGGTAGTTTGAATGGCCACTCGTTTTTCCACCGAGCATGCTGGAGAGAGCAGGAAGGCATCATGAATGGGTCGGCAACATTCGAGAGAATAGCCATGAGAAACTATATCGAGGACTCATTGATCTGAGGTTATGAGTGCCCACTGTCGAGAAAAAAGGGTCAACCGTCCGCCTAGAGGCGGAAGGATCTCGAGTGAGCGGACCGTCCCATCAGCGGGAAGAACGGGAGGCTCCAGGGAACTTCCCTGGGCCAGAGTACAAGTCCATTCCTTTGCGGGCTCGTCGAAAGTGCTAAGCTCTCTGTCCAAAGCGATGGGCAGAAGCGGAAGAAGCACCTGGCTTAAAGGCGCGGTATCTTTGTGAATCCTGAGATTTAGAAAATCGCCGATAACATTGGGATCGAGATCCACGACGAGAGGATGTCTTTGGCCTGTCCTCAGGTAAACGTTGTGGCTTCACCTCTCCCAAATCTTTCACCAATTTATCAAGATCCTCGCCAAAAAGGAGTCTCCCTTTAAAAGGCAACTTAAACAGACGGGTCTTAGAGGCAACATCCGCTGCCCATTGACACAACCATAGCCATCTTCTAGCCACTGCCACCACCGCCACGGAACGAGCTGACAGTCGTAGAAGATCATAGAAGGCATCTGCCAGGAAAGCACAGTTACTTACCTGTAACAGGTGATCTCTGGGAACAGCAGGAATTAGTCCTCACATATGGGTACGTCGGTACCGACGGAGCCCGTGCGGGAAAGCTCCCCAGCTTCTTAGAATAGAAGCTTTTGGGACCTCCCACTGCACATGCGCACTGCCTTCCCGCCTTCCTGAACAGCTCTCCTCAGTTTCGAGTTTATAGCTGAGTCAACAGAGAGAGGACAGGAAGATAGATAGATAAAAGATACAACTCCTAGGGGAGGTGGGTGGGTTGTGAGGACTAATTCCTGCTGTTCCCAGAGATCACCTGTTACAGGTAAGTAACTGTGCTATCTCCAGGAACAAGCAGGAATAAGTCCTCACATATGGGGACTCCCTAGCTTAGATGCATGGGATCCCCTGTAAAGGTTCGCCATCTTCGTATGGATCTCAGGCATCCATTCTGGGAAGGTGGGCAGGAGTTGTTTAGGAATGGAACAGGTGCTTGAGGACAGCCTGGCCAAACAAGGCATCCCGGCGGGAGTCCTTGTCCAAACAGTAATGGGCTGTGAAGGTATGAACCGAGGCCCAGGTAGCGGCTCGACAGATCTGATCTATGGAAACAGAGTGCAGATGAGCCATAGAAGTTGCCATGGCCCTCACATTGTGAGCAGTGACATGGCCTTCCAGAGAAATGTTTTTGCTCTGGTAAGCAAAAGAAATACACTGAGCAATCCAATTGGAAAGTGTACGCTTGGAGACTGGAAGTCCCAAATGGGAAGGATCAAAGGCCACAAAAAGTTGAGAAGACTTTCGATGTGGCTGAGTCCTATTAAGGTAAAAAGCGAGAGCTCTTTTACAATCCAGAGTATGAAGGTTCCTCTCTGCATTGGATGCATGAGGAGCTGGAAAAAAGACAGGTAGATATACCTCTTGATTAAGATGAAAAGGCGAGACCACTTTAGGCATAAAGTGGGGATTCGTCCTAAGGACCACCTTATCATGATGAAATCTTGTGTAAGGTGGATTAGCCACTAAAGCCTGCAGCTCACTGATGCGGCGAGCCGAAGTGACTGCAATGAGGAAGATGACCTTCCAGGAAAGAAATTTCAAGGAGGTGGAAAACATTGGCTCAAAAGGTGGCTTCATAAGTTGACCGAGCACTAGATTCAAATCCCATGCGACCGGGGTGGTCTGATGGGAGGTTTAGTGAGAGTCAGGCCTCTCATGAATCTTGCAACAAGAGGATGAGAGGAGATAGGTTGTCCATTTATATGTTTCAAGGATGCTGCAATAGCACTTAAATGGACTCTTACCGAATTCGTCTTGAGGCCTGCATTGGATAGATGCAGGAGATAATCAAGAAGAGAATTCAAAGGAAGTGCCAGAGGGTCAAGACCCTGCTGAGCACACCAAATGGAAAAACGTTTCCATTTGAAAGCATAGGAACGCCTGGTAGAGGGTTTCCTAGAGGCAGAAAGGATATCTTTCACTGGTTGGGAAAGATGAAAGTCTTGAAGGCTTAAGCCTTCAGTAACCAAGCACTGAGGTGAAGGGATTTGGGGTTTGGGTGCCACAAAGTCCCCTCCTCCTGAGACAGGAGGTCTGGCGCAGCTCCCAGATCCAAGTAGGATCCCTGGGAGAGCTGTAGAAGTAGAGGGAACCACACTTGGCGTGGCCAGCGTGGAGCTATGAGGATCATAGTTCCATGATCCCTCTGGAGTTTGAACAGAGTCTTGGGAATCAAAGGAATGGGTGGAAAGGCATATAGGAATGCCTGACTCCAATTCAGGAGAAAGGCGTCCGTAGCCTGAGCTCCCTGACACGGAGTTCTGGAACAGAACCGGGGAAGTTTGGCATTCCACGGACTTGCAAAGAGGTCTATGTCCGGGGTCCCCCATTCCTGAAAGATTCGGTTTATTTGGTCCAAATGTAGGGACCATTCGTGTGGCAGCAGAACTCGACTGAGCCTGTCTGCCCGAGAGTTTTGAACTCCTGGGAGATACACTGCTAGCAGGTGAATCTGATGCTCTCTGGCGAAGGCCCATAGTCTTAGAGCTTCGTTGCAAAGCGACAGAGAGCCCGTCCCTCCTTGTTTGTTTATGTAAAACATGGCCACCTGATTGTCCGTCTGAACTAGGACAGTGAGGTTGGCTAGGAGGGAGTGGAAGACCTTGAGGGCAAGGTAAATTGCTCGCAGTTCCAGAAGATTGATATGAAGGGTGGTCTCCTGTAGAGACCAAGTGCCCTGAGTGGAGAGAGTTTGCAGATGGGCTCCCCACCCTGTTTGGGAGGCATCTGTTGTGAGGGTTGCTTGGGGTAGCAATGGTTGAAATGGAGCCCCCAACAACAGATTCTTGGTGGAAGTCCACCAGTGGAGGGACCAAAACAGACGATCGGAGGTTTGTATTTGGTCTGAGAGCGCTCCTGACGCCTGAGTCCACTGAGTGGCCAGGGTCCATTGAGCTGCTCTCATATGAAGACGAGCATAGGGCACCACATGCACTGTGGAGGCCATATGACCCAGTAGGCGTAGCATTTCCCTGGCTGTCAAGTGAGTGCTGGACTGAGCTTGGGAGGCCAAACTCAGGAGGCGCTGGCCTCGAACATGTGGAAGGTAGGCCCTTGCAGTGATGGTGTCCAACTGGGCCCCTATGAATTCTAGAGATTGAGTAGGGATGAGTTGGGACTTGGGAAGGTTTACTACCAGTCCCAGATACTGCAAAAGGCTCCTTGTGTGGTCCAGGGAAATCTGGGCCTGTGACTGAGTTGGAGCTCGGATGAGCCAGTCGTCCAGATATGGGAAGACAAAGATTCCCATGCCTCTTAGAAATGCGGCTACGACTGCCATGCATTTTGTGAATACTCTTGGAGCAGAGGCTAGACCGAAGGGGAGTACTCTGTATTGGAAATGTTTTCCCTGAAACAGAAAGCGAAGATACTTTCTGTGGGATGGATGGATGAGTAGATGTGTATACGCATCCTGTAGGTCTAGAGAACAAAGCCAGTCCTGACCCTGGAGGTAAGGAAGGAGAATGCCGAGAGACAGCATTTTGAATTTCTCCTTGAAGAGAAATTTGTTCAATTCTCTCAGATCTAGGATTGGTCTGAATCCCCCTGTCTTCTTTGGAATGAGAAAATAAGGGGAGTAGAAACCGGACCCTTGTTGAGGAAGAGGAACCTCTTCTATGGCCCCTTGGGCAAGAAGAGAGGAAACCTCTTGATCCAACAGGGTTAGGAGAGATGGGGGAGAATTGAATGGTCTCACCATATGATGGGGAGGAAGGCTGGAGAAATGAAGTTTGTAACCCTCTCGAATGATAGAGAGGGTCCATTGTTCTGTTGTGATTTGTTCCCATCTGGGAGCAAAGTGAACCAACCTTCCGGGTATGGTGAGAGGTTCTGGTTGTGTTAGAACCAGAAGTGGCAAGTTCCCTAGGAGCAAGTCAAAACCCCTGAGGGGTTGGAGCCTGCTGAGCTACAGTAGCTGCTGCAGGCTTAGCTCGTGCTTGTTTGGATTGCTGACGCTTAGCAGTATAGCGAGGTTGAGAAGACTGCTGGCCAGTATTTGAAGCAACTCTGGCCTTCTTATAGTAAGGCCTTTTAAAAGACTTTTTCTTAGTAGGAATTGAAGTGGACTTTGAAAGTCTTTCCAAGGTGGCATTTTCAGCATCCATCTGGGTGGCTTTGATTTGCCACTCTTCCCCAAATAAGTTCTCACCTGTACAGGGCAGATTCCGTAAGCCATCTAGAACCCAAGGTTCCAGATCAGAGGCCTGGAGCCAAGCAAGACGTCGGGCTGCAATAGCAATGCCCGAAGCCCTACTGGCTCCCTCAAAGGAATCATATGCTGCCCTATTAGAGAACTTAGAAACCTCTAAGAGTTGTTTCACTAGGGAAAGGAATCCCTGCTTTTTATCCTCAGGGATAAAGGGGGCAAAATGCCGCACCTTTTTGGCAAGTTCCTCCAGGAACATGCCCATATAGAGACTGTAGGAATTAATCCTGGCTATAAGCATACTAGCCTGGAAAATTTTCCTACCAAAAGAGTCCAAAGTCTTACATTCCCGTCCTGGAGGGGTGGAAGAGTGCCTTTTGGTACTCCTAATCTTCTTCATTGCAGACTTCACCACAATAGAGTGGTGGGGCAATTGAGTCTTTTGGAAACCAGGAGAAGGAGGGACCCTATACATGGTGTCCAACCTACGGGAATAAGGAGACAAAGTCAAAGGATTTTCCCAGAAATCCATCAGTTGTTCTTGAAGGATTTCATGGATAGGCAGGGTAACTGCCTCCTTAGGGGCCTTTGAGTATCCCAAAATATCCAGTTTTTTGGATCTGGGTTCCTTTTCAGAGGATGTGGTAATAGAAAGGGCTGTAGCCATATCTAAAACAAAGTCCTGGAAGGACAAATCCTCTGGAGGGGACATTCTCCTTTTAGGAGAAGAGGGCTCCTCAGGTAAGTTGAGTGAAAACTCAGCAGAATCATCAGAGGAGTGAAAATCCTCAGAGGAATCGGTGCTTTCCTCTAACGCACGATACGCGTACCGATCGGTATCGATATCGGGCGTATCGGGTATGGAACCGGTATGGAGCGAAAGCCCATACGGTACCGACTTGCGTTTAGAGGTGGACGGCCTCGATACCGGCATGGCGGACGATACCGGTATCGGGCCCGGAACCGCTGAAAGCGGAACCGATGGCGTTGCAGCTTTAATGAAAGCCATGACGGCCTGCTGCATGGACTGTACAGTATCGCCCATGGACGCCATAGCTGCCTGGATGTCGGTACCGGAGTGATCCGGTACCCCAGAGCAGGCTAACAGGTGATCTGTCGAGGCCGTAGCATCGATATCAACCTGAGACCCCTGAATTGGCGTTTTTGGAAGTTGGACTTCCCGCCGGGGTTGTTTGGCTGGGGCAGGGTCCTCAAGTTCTAAGCTAAGAGCCTCTCGATGCTTTGAAGGAGATTTGCTCTTTGAGGACTTGCCCACAGAAGGTTTGGTTACCTGAGATCCATCCGGAGAAGAAGACCTGGATGACTGTGATGCTGTATTCTCTGAAGCAAACAGCACATGGAATTTGTTGGCCCGGTTCTGCAGCCCACGTTTAGACATGTGGGAGCAAGATGGGCAGTCCGGTATGGAATGGTCAGGCCCCAAACATTTCAGACACCATTCATGGGTGTCTGTGACTGAAATAACAGCATTACATTTGGTACACTTCTTAAATCCAGGGGCTGGCTTCTCCATGAGGAGAAATTGAGTAGGCCGAGAGGCCTCTCTGAAGTGACCAAAAAGCTAAAAAATAAGAAAAAAGAATTATAATTTTTTAAAGAAAGAAAGAAAAGACCGGCGATACCGGTATCGGTATGGGGAAGGCAGGTACGCGGTCTAAAGAAACAAATAAAATAACAATTTCTTCAGCGGTGACAGGAACACGACCTGCTGGCTCCGCGGAAAAAGAGAAACTGAGGAGAGCTGTTCAGGAAGGCGGGAAGGCAGTGCGCATGTGCAGTGGGAGGTCCCAAAAGCTTCTATTCTAAGAAGCTGGGGAGCTTTCCCGCACGGGCTCCGTCGGTACCGACGTACCCATATGTGAGGACTTATTCCTGCTTGTTCCTGGAGATTGCAGCAACTAATTCGAGACGCACCAACTCTGATTCGTCTGTAAGATGCTGAATCCATCGGAGGGAGGCTCGAGCCGCCAAACCTCCACAAACTGCAGCTTGTAGGGAAAGAGTGGAGGACGAAAAAGCTGTCTTAAGTAGGTTCTCGACCTTACGGCCCTGTTGGTCTCAGAGTGCCGCTCCGCCCTCAACCGGAATAGTTGTATGCTTAGTGACCTCAGTCACCAAAGCATCCACTTTCAGGTATGTCAGCCAACGGTCGAGGTCAGTGAGAGACCAAGGATACAACTGACCAATACGGCATGCAGTGCGGAAAGAAGAATCTGGAGAGTCCCATTCCCGAGATACCATTTGCTGCAATTCCGCTGGAAAGGAAAAAGCTTTGGAAGGTTTACGAATACCTTGCAAAATAGGATCCGGCTGCAACAGCGCTTGGGAACTCTGTGGATCAAGCGTGTCGGCGAGGCGTAGTGACTATCACCTGTGTGATTAGGGCCGGCAACTCCTCTTTCCAAAACAGTCTGATATCTTGAGAGTCCTCTTGAACTGTCAGCGAAGAATCAGATGGAGAATATTCCCCATCTACTTTCTCCAACGAATCAGAGCTCACCTCCAAAGATTTAAAGTCTTCTTCGATATCCGTAGTGTCCCGCAAGCCACATGCAACGTTCCTGGGAGGACGTACTGCTTTAAGGTCTGAGGTCTTATGGGAGCACTTGCGAGACCCCGCCATATCTTTGTCTGCTACCGTGGCGGGTGCTTGAGGTATTCCAAAAGACTCCGAACGCCACAGGTGCCATGCCTGGCAGAAGAGCATCAGGAACTCACTGTCAGATAAAGCTGCTGTGGCTTCCAGCGGCTGTGGAAGCAAAATGGGAGCTGACTGAGTCCTTTCTGCAGGTAGACCCAGCTGCAGGGGCTCTAAGGAGGGAGAGGTTAAGGCACTGATGTCCCCAGCTGGCAGCACAGTGGGTATGCAGGAAGAAGATTCTCCTGGATGCAGCATACAGGTGGAACACAAGCGATCTATTAACTCCTTCTGCTTCTTATTACATACAATGCACTTGTGCAAAGAAACAGGCATTGCAGAGGCTTAAACCTTTTTTTTTTAAACAAAAATCAATGTAGGCTTAGGGAAAAGACTCTTCAAAGAAAAGAGATTTTGAAACTCCCTGTGCCTTCACAGCATGTTAAATGCTTTGAAATAGCTGCCCAGAGCTGTTCCCGCCAAAAAAAACACTGAAGAGAAATTTCTCCCGATTCAAAATGACTGCCGGCACAGAAAAACTGCAAAATAAAAGTTTCCTAAGCGCTAAAAACCTCAAAAACGTGGCGAAATTGCTGGGGGAGAAGGGAGGAGAGGAGTACAAACCCGGTGATCCCCGTGCCGTTAAAAAAACAGAATAAGAAAATCACTGGGAGGGAACCCAAGCAGGTACTCACTGTGCTGCAGAGAAGCAGAGGCTTGCAGGGAAATGCTCTAAAGATGATGTAAAAATTATAACTGACTGGATGGCAAAAAATTTGATAGATTGATCCACCCCCAGCTACACAGGCTCTGTGGCAGAGGCTAGGAGCTGATTATAATGGGGAGCTCCACTGATCTAAGGATCAGGAGCTCAGACCCTGCTGTATTTTCACTAACTATAGTTTAAAAACAATACAGCTATAAGAGAGGGGACCTGGGAAACTCAGAGAAACACCTCTTGTGTGCTCTGAGTGCATCCAGGTAAGAGATAAGATTGTTTAACACCTTCATCTGCTGGAGACAGAGAAAATACTGACTAGGTCCTCTAG
Organism: Ichthyophis bannanicus; assembly: GCA_033557465.1. Classification (NCBI taxonomy): domain Eukaryota; kingdom Metazoa; phylum Chordata; class Amphibia; order Gymnophiona; family Ichthyophiidae; genus Ichthyophis; species Ichthyophis bannanicus. The sequence goes on along the minus strand of CM066033.1, from coordinate 463,147,877 downwards.
GGGAATTCCTATGTCACCCAGAGCCCAATCAATCACAGCTCTGGAGTGTTTTTTCTCTGTCTCCAACATCTGCTGGCAGGGGGACATAACCCGCTTGTCTGGACTGGTCTAGCAGTATAAACCAGAATGAGTGATTCTCTCTAATCAGAATGTGAGGTGGGTACCCCTTATACCCAGGTGGTTATTTTAAACTGAGGGTTCTGCTAGGTCTTCTGTGGTGAGATGTACATGTCGTTAGAGGCCTATTGGACTCAGCGCACAAAGCGTAGTTACTCACCTGTAACAGGTGTTCTCCAGGAGCAGCAGGAATCAGTCCTCACATATGGGTGACGTCGGCGCCGACGGAGCCCTCGCGGAGCAATTTTTTCCAGCTTTCATAGAAAGCCTTTGGGAATTGCAGCGCGCATGCGCGGTCGCCTTCCCGCCCAAGGGTGCCATCTTAGCCAGTCTGATGACATAGCTAAAAGACAGCATAAAAATTTGCAAAAAAACTTAAGCAGATGATTGCAACTCCACGGGGAGGAGGGAGGGTTGTGAGGACTGATTCCTGTTGCTCCTGGAGAACACCTGTTACAGGTGAGTAACTACGCTTTCTCCAGGACCAAGCAGGAAGTCAGTCCTCACATATGGGACTCCCAAGCTTAAGGCTACCGGAGACCCTAAGCACAAAAATGAGCTCCCTAGAGCTCAGCAGTACAGAAGGAAGGAATCTTCGCTGAATTATTACCCACCGGTAGCCACCATCCGGGATGGAGGGTAGGAGTTGCTCAAACCTCGAAGAGATTTCGGAGGACTGCCTGTCCGAAAGTACTGTCCCTGCGGGACTCCCTCTCGAGACAGTAATGGACCGCAAAAGTCTGGCTCGAAGACCAAGTAGCGGCCCGGCAGATGTCTGCCAGCGGAACAGAGCGGAGGTAAGCCACTGACGTAGCCTTCGCCCGAACACAATGAGCCGTGACTCGACTTTCTAAGGAGAGTCCGGCTGCCCCATAAGCCCAAGCGATACAGTCAGCAACCCAGATGGACAGAGTACGCTTGGAGACCGGGAGCCCCAATTTATTGGGGTCAAAAGACACAAAAAGCTGAGCAGCTTTACGGTGCTCCCGCGTACGGTCAAGGTAGAAGTTCAATGCCCTTCTACAGTCCAGGGTATGCAGGACTCGTTCAGCTCGGCTGGAGTGAGGCCTGGGAAAGAAGGTTGGAAGTACCACCTCCTGATTGATGTGAAAAGGGGAGACAACTTTTGGAAGAAATTTTGGGTGAGTCCGTAGGACTACCCTATTTTTGTAGAACCGAGTGAAGGGAGGATCAGACACGAGGGCCTGCAATTCACTTACGCGTCTAGCGGAAGTGAGGGCTATCAGGAATAAGGTTTTCCACGAAAGAAAACGCAGAGAACAGGTAGCCATCGGTTCAAAAGGCGGACAGGTGATCCGCTGTAAAACCACATTCAGATCCCAGTCAGGTGCTGGCGGGCGCAGAGGTGGTTTAAGTAGAAGGAGACCTCGGAGAAACCGTGCTACGAGAGGGTCGCTGGAAAGAGGTCTGCCGTCCACCGGCACATGGTGTGCTGAAAGAGCACTGAGGTGGACTTTGACGGAGTTGGACTTAAGTCCCAGATTAGAGAGGTAGAGCAGGTACTGCAAGATCACCGACACCGAGCAGGAGAAGGGATCCTGAGACTGCTGTACACACCAAACGGAAAAGCGACGCCATTTAAGGGCGTAGCATTTGCGGGTAGAAGGGCGCCGAGAAGCTAGGACGACCTCTTCCACCTCTGCCGGCAGGAGAAGGGGAGCGAGGACTACCCTTTCAGCCGCCAGGCCATTAGGTTGAGAGATCTGAGCTTGGGGTGTAGCAGAGACCCCTGATCCTGTGTTAGGAGATCCGGTTGAAACCCCAGAGGGAACGGATCCTCCGCCGCTAATTGTAACAGGAGTGGGAACCACGGCTGTCTGGGCCAGCGAGGAGCCACCAGGATCATGGACGCTTTGTCCCGGAGAACCTTGAACAGAGTTCGAGAGACTAGCGGGATGGGAGGAAAAGCATAGAGAAGGCTTTCCGACCATGAGAGCAGAAAAGCATCTGCCGCTACCCGAAGGGGATGTGGCTGACGAGAGCAGAAGCGAGGAAGTTGCCGGTTGAGAGGACTGGCAAAGAGATCCATCGTGGGGAGGCCCCACTTCAGAAAGAGTTTCTGAACTACCAAGGGATCCAGACGCCACTCGTGCGGCTGGAGTATCCTGCTGAGTTTGTCCGCCAGGCAATTTTCTTGGCCTGGGAGATAAACTGCCTTGAGAAGAATGCCGTGAGTGACGGCCCAAGAGCAGAGCTTCTGAGCTTCTCGGCAGAGAAGGAAGGAGCCCGTGCCCCCCTGCTTGTTCACGTAGAACATGGCAACTTGATTGTCCGTCTGGACAAGGACGGACTGGTGAGAAGTCAGGTGGGAGAAAGCCTTGAGCGCCAGACGAATAGCTCTGAGCTCCAGGAAGTTGATCTGTTGAGCAGACTCCCACGCGGTCCAGAGACCTTGAGTACATGCCCCCTGGCAATGAGCTCCCCAACCCAGGAGGGAAGCATCGGTCGTCAGCACTTGAGCCGGCTGAGGCGACTGAAACGGCATTCCGAGCACCAGGTTCGGCAGATGAAGCCACCACTGTAGGGAAGAGGCCAGCGGTCTGGAGAGGCGCACTAAGTCGGCTAGTCCGTCGGTGGCTTGTTGCCACTGCTGGCGAAGGCACCATTGAGCCGTCCGCATATTCAGGCGAGCATTGGGGGTCACGTGGACGGTGGAAGCCATATGGCCGAGTAGTCTCAGGAAGCGCCTGGCGGAGACCAGGGACTGGCTGCGAAAACGGCCGGCTAGGTCCATGAGCCGTTGAGCCCTGTCGAGAGGCAGGAAAGCTCGAGCCTGAGGAGTGTGCAGTCTTGCGCCGATGAACTCGAGATCCTGTGAGGGGAGCAAAGTGGACTTTGCGAAGTTTATGACAAAGCCCAAGTACTGCAGAAGAGCCACCGTGCGGTGTGTGGCATTGGCGACTGCCGGAGAGGACGACGCTCTGATGAGCCAGTCGTCGAGGTACGGAAAGACATAGAGGCCGTGAAGCCTGAGATAGGCCGCCACCACCGCGAGACATTTTGTGAAGACTCGCGGTGCGGAGGATAGGCCAAAGGGCAGTACTCTGTACTGGTAGTGATTTCCTGCCACCACAAACCTTAGGTACTGGCGGTGGCTTGGGTGGATGAGGATGTGCGTGTAGGCATCCTTTAGATCCAAGGAGCATAGCCAATCTCCCTGCTGGAGGTAGGGCAGAAGGATTCCAAGGGTAAGCATCTTGAACTTTTCCCGCACAAGGAACTTGTTGAGGTTGCGCAAGTCCAGGATGGGTCTGAGGCCTCCTGTTCTTTTTGGTATTAGGAAATACCTGGAATAAAAGCCTTGACCTCTCAGGTGGTGGGGCACCGGTTCCACAGCCTGGTCCTGAAGAAGACTTGCTAACTCCTGAAGGAGTAAGTCCCTGTGCAGAGGGAGTCGAGGAGGTTCTCCCGGAAAATAAGAGGGAGGGACCTGATGGAAGTGGAGAAGATATCCTTCTCGCACGACTTGAAGCACCCAGGCATCTGAAGTGATGTTGGACCACCTGTGGGCGAAGTGAACCAGCCGGCCTCCGGTGCTGGGAGGAACCAGCTGAGGGGGAGAGGCTATGCTGAGGAAGTCAAAAACCCCCACCCTGCTGAGCAGGGGCTGGTGGTGCAGGCTTGGGGGCTTGCTGCCTAGGGGACCCGTTACCCCGTCCCTTGGCCTGCTGACCCTGTTGGGGAGCTGGAGGGGCCTGATATTGGGGGTAGTGTTTATAGGCAGCCGCCTTTCTCGGGTAAAAGGACTTCTTTCCCGAGCCCTTCTTTTTCTGGGAAGGGGCGGAGGTCTTCCTAGAAAGCCTGGTCCTGGTGAGAGTCTCCGTCTTGATTTGTGCAGCCTTTTCAGCCATGGGCTTGCCAAAGAGGTTCTCACCTCTGCAGGGGACATCGACCAACTTGTCCTGCACCCAAGGTTCAAGGTCAGACGACTGAAGCCAAGCTTGTCGGCGGGCACCGATGCCAGCTGCGGCCACACGAGCCGATGCTTCAAAGCCATCATAGGCTGCTCGGGACATGAATTTGGAGCATTCCCGTATACCAGTTGTTAAGGCTAGGAACCTCCGCAAAGGTTCCTCGGACAGTCCAGCGGAGAATCCGGCTAGCTCTTTAGCCAGGTCTCGGAGATACATGCCCATGTATAGCTGGTAGGTCTGGACACGACAAGCCAGTATAGAGCCCTGGAAACACTTCTTACCAAGGCCATCCAGGTTACGGGCCTCCCTGCCAGGAGGCACCGAGGAGTGCATTTTCTGGCTCTTAAGCCTATGCATGGCCGATTCCACTACCATGGAATGGTGTGGCAGCTGTGCTTTTTGGAAGCCAGGACTCTTGCGGACTCGATAGATGGATGGAATCGACCCGCTTGCTCAATACCGGCGACGAGGCCGGACTCTCCCACATGCGGAAGAGTAGTCGTTCCAGCATGGGAGGCACCGGTACAGTAAAGTGCTCCCGGGCGGGAGAGTCGTACTGAAGGGCGTCGAGCTCTTTGGCTCGAGGCTCCTCCTCGGGATCCGCAGGGAAGGCCAAAGCCTTGGCCATATCCCTGACGAAGTCCGAGAACCGGGCATCCTCCGGAGGGGACTGTTTCCAAGGTTCGGACTCAGGTGAGTCCGAGGGGACACACCGAGTCCGAAAGGAATCAGGTGACTCTTCCTCTTCAGACTCCCAGACCGACTCCGAGGAGGAATCAGTGGGGTCGGCTCGGGCAGGCGGAGGCGTCGGCTCGGGCAGGCGGAGGCGTCGGCCGCCCCGACGCCAAGGGAGTCGGCGGCGACGACATCGGTCCCGAACGGGAGGCCGAGGGTGACCTCGACCGAGGATCGACTCGAGTTCGCATGGACTCGAGGATCGGCTCGGTCTCCGGGGTCGACTTAGACGTCGACGTCCCGGCGGTCGGGGCAGCGGCGCCAGCGAGGCTAGCGATCAGTGCCCGCTGCTGGTCCATGAAGGCAGATAGTCTGCTCTCCAAGGCCGTCAACCTGAGTCCGACCTCAGGCGACCCAGCAGCCCCCGACTCGGGGCCCGACGTCGGACCTCTCGGAGGCGAGTCCAGAAGGACCACAGGACTTACCCGAGCAGGCAACTCCGACTCCAGGCGAGGTCGCTTCGGGAGGTGCTCCTTCTCCAAAGACCCGGGACGGCTGTCGGGGCTATGCGACCTGGCCCTCGCGGAGCCAGGAGCGTCCACCGACGCCACCCTCGCGGGTTTTGTCTTCCGTCGATGGTCTCCGGAGGGAGAACCCCTGTCGGAGGAGCTTCGGCGATGGTCAGAGCTGGAGCCTCTGGATGCCGAGGCCTCCAACGAGGTCCGGGTACGGCTGGGGTCAGCGAAGATTCTATCCCGCTGATGCCGCCGACTCCTCAACGCTTTGGAGGACATTTTGCCACAGGCTCCACAGATCATTTCTTCATGATCCGGGCCCAGGCAGCGGAGGCAATTACCGTGTGTGTCAGTGAGTGACATATTTCTGTCACACTGACCACACCGCCTGAAACCACTGGCAGCCATCGGGGGAAAAAGGGCCCCTGCAAGGTCAAAGGACCGGGCTGCCAGCGAAAAAAACCGAAAACGAAACTGACCAAAAATCAGAAAAACCGAAAAATAAGAGAAGGACTCGCAACGGCGTCGCGAGTCCGGGCAGGAAAACGACCGGCGTCGAACCGAATTGAAAAACGAGAAAACTCACGAAAATCAACTTTTTAGCGGGGACACGACGGGTACGTCTGTAGGGCTCCGCGGAAAAAAGAAGACTGGCTAAGATGGCACCCTTGGGCGGGAAGGCGACCGCGCATGCGCGCTGCAATTCCCAAAGGCTTTCTGTGAAAGCTGGGGAAAATTGCTCCGCGAGGGCTCCGTCGGCGCCGACGTCACCCATATGTGAGGACTGACTTCCTGCTTGGTCCTGGAGAAACCACAGGATCATAGTCTGGGCTAGATGAGAAAGACCTATCTGCACTGCTGCACCAGTCCGCACACGTTACCACCTGCTGGTAGCAAATGCTGACTTTTCTTAGTGCTACACCAGCAGATATACATAGTGATGACATCACTGAAAGTTTCTCGTCTGCATCCACAGGTTGGCAAGGGAGCATCAGCCTGGATTGGTCTAGCAGGATAATAAGGAAGAAAGTGTAATTTCTATTTGTGCCAGTACAATTTACCTGGTAATTGTCGTTCCTTGAGTGACAACAGTTTAGTCCTCCACCACTGGGTTGTGCACCTCCTCCTGCAGCTTGGAGACTGGGCATGTCAAAATCGTGACATCACTGGATATAGCCTGCTGGCAACTCCCATCAGCCCCAGTGAACTATTGACAAAGCAGACTCAAAGGAGCAACAGATAAGTAGTTTTAAATGAACTTCACCCGTAACAATAAACTTGTGTGAACACGAACTTTGAACCCCTGAACTATGAAGAATAATGTTCCATTAAGTTTTATGTTATAATTTTTCTTATGCATTCCTACGATCTTGCATCCCCTTATTCTTTACCTTCCCTGTATCCCCCCACTAAACAACAGAAAAGAACAGGAAAAGGTAAAAGCACTGACATCCATACTCACTGCGATCCAGGAACTGAAAGAATCTTAAACACTTTGAAACTGATTCTCTTCCTCCTCTAGAAGGAAACCCTGAACCGAATACTCCCCGGGTGGGCATGAGGACTAAACTGTCATCACTCAAGGAATGACAATTACCAGGTAAGTGTAATTTCTATTTCCTTATCGTTCCTCCAGTTTAGTCCTCCACCACTGGGATGTATCAGAGCAGTAATCATTGGGAGGGACCGTTCTACCCGGATCCCCAAACCGCTGACCCGAAACAGACATCATTCGCTACCATAGCGTAGCGTTGGTAGTGACTACTGAAGGTAAGCAGAGGAACACAGGAGACCGCTCTGCAAATATCCTTTGTCTAATCACACCATGTTCCATCCGTAATGTCGCTTGCACTCTAGTAGAGCGATCCCGTAGCCCTTCCGGCGCCTGGCGCCCTTGCAACATACCTACTGACGCATTCGGTTCCCAAACCTACCTGGAGATAGTGGCTTCAGCCGCCACTTCCCTTTCACAGTGACCTCCAAATAAAACGAAAACCCGCACGGACTTACGAAGGGCTCTCAAATCTTAAATCATTGCCGCAACACTCTCTTTAATTCTAAGGAACGAAGACTATTGTTCGGTATGCTACCATCCGCGAAACCCAATACTAGTCAGGATACGGCTTGATTCAAACGGGACGGAGAGACTACCTTAGGTAAAAACGACAGGACGGTATGCCACACTTTTTTTTTTTGAGGAATGACAAAAAGGTCCGCGACATTAATCGCCTGTCGCCCAGACACCCGACTTGCCGAATGAATGGCCACCAATGTTCCATCCTTGATGGACGCGTGCTGGAAAGACTCAAGGGTTTCTCTAGCAACGCCCCTAGCCTGAGGTTGAGATCCCCCGGCGGTATGAAGACTCTGCGAGCAGGCCGCCACCTAGACACCACTTTAAGGAAACGCACTAAGTTGCTGTGAGAACCGAGGGACACACCCTGAATCTGACCTCTAAGCACAGCAGTGCTGCTAACGGCACTCTTACAGAACTGGCAGTCAGTTCTATCGTAACACCATCTAGCAAACAAACAAACCCGTAGCGGCCCGAATATGGCACCTCGAACACTATTCCGCAAATATACGCCCTATGCGGACCTGAGTAAGAAAGATGGATTTCTTTCTGGCTCTAGTAAGGTCGGAATGACTGCTCACGAGCGACCTTCTCGTTTCTGTTTTTTTTGTTTTTGTTTTATTTTTACATTGCCCTCTCGAGGGCCAAAACTGTAAGCGATAACTGAACCACCTGAAGTATTTGAAGTGCACTCTGAAGGAATAGATCTTCCCATCTCTGCCACTACCAAGGCTCTACTTCGAGCAACCGACCCAGATCGGCATACCACGGCAGCCTCGGCCAATTCGTGGCCATCAACCGTACTCTTCCTCGATGGGCTTCGATGAGTTGAACCAGATGAGCTATAAACGCCCATGGCAAACAAACGAAGAGGAGACCAGACGCTGAGCAAGACTGGATCAAGGCGTCTAACCCTCTTCGACCTCCGTCCTCGACTCCTGCTATAAGTGAGTTGCCCTTGCGGAGCGCCAAGTCGCTATGCTATCCAATATCGGTGAACCCCATCTGCAGACTGAGTGAACACTTCCGGATGGAGCTCCCCTTCTACTGTATCCAGTCGGACCTCACAGAGGAAGTTTGCCTTCCACTTGTCCTTTCCTACGCTGTGCGCTGCCAAGACTGCAAGTGGTTGGAGCTCCCCCAAGGGAACCATGTTCCTGCTTATTCTTCCGTGGCCACACTTTCTGTTCCGCCTTGCCGGTTGATGTAAGCCACCACCGCGGAATTATCCGAAAACACCTGAAGTGCCCGGTCCTTTACCTTGGTCTTGAACGCCCGCAGTGCCACTGTTAGAAGCTCGAGTCGGGTGAACTATCATTGCCTCTCCTAAACCTACGAAGCCCCTTGCGCGAAGAGGACTCTGCCCTGAGCCAATCAACCCACGAGACTCGCGTCTGTCCACAATTGTAGCCACTGCGGCTGCCTCAAAGGCAGGCCCGTTACTAGATGTTCTGGAGCAATCCTCCATTGGATGAACTTCCTGACCCGAAGGGTACAGGGAAGGCGCCTGCTCACTGCCCCCCTCTAGGAAGAACGGCCCAGGATCGCTATTTATAACGGCCGCCAGTGCAATACGGTCCCAAGAACAACTTCCAGGATGGCCGCCATTGCTTCTAGCAAGCGAGGTTAGTTCCAGGCCGGCGATGCCAGGAGGAGTAAGAACTGGCACTAACCGACAAATAGCGTGGGCTTGCCGGACCGGCAAAGATACCCCTCCCCTCCAGGTGAAGAGGCGTACGTTCGGGTATTCCAGACCCTGAGTCGTAAACAACCAACCCCTGGACAGATTAATCACTCAGCCAAGCCTTTTTAGAAACTGTATCACTTTGTCCGAAAGTTGCTCCTTCTCGACCTCAGCTTTCGCTCGAAACAACCAGTTGTCGAGACAGGAGGGCATTAAGCTGTGTTACATCCGCCCCGTTGTCACCGGCACCACACTGACCTTTGTGTCGGTGCGCGGAGCCGTTGCCAGGACGAAGGGCCATGCCTGAAAGGCGTCGCGTCCCCACAGCAAGGCGAACGTCAGAGACTCAAAATGAGCAGCACGGATGGGAATGCGATACGTTTCCGCGAGTTCAAGAGAAGTCAAGAACTCCCCTCGGCGGCTCGCCACCATGGCCAAACGCACTGTTTCCGTCCCGAAATGAGGCATCCGAAGACAGCGATTGACACCAGTGAGGAACATAATAGGCCGAGGGAACCAGTCTTTCTATGGCCCCACAAAATAAATGGCGGAACGACCCATGCTGTAGGTTGCTTTTGGGATCGGGCCCCGCTCCTATTTGCAAGAGTCGATCCAATGTTTGAGGATTTGCTAGCGCCTTCTGCTGGCATTTGCTGGACGAAACACCTGAACTAAACTATCACTAACTTGTCTGCTCTTCCCCAAACAGCAATCGGCTGGTAAAGAGAAACTACGGAGGCGTGACTCAGAAGAGCCGCCGTCCTCCTGAATTCTTCACAGTAAGGACCGCCGGACGGCTGCCAGTGAAGCCAAGATATATACCAACGCTCTGATCAAGTGACAGCGCTGCCTGAAGTCCCGACACCCCAGAGCTCTGGGGACCAATATACCTTGTTGGAGTACTCCTGAATGAGCAAGTACTCACTAACCATAGACAGATGGCCACATGGCACTAGCGTTCCATCCACTAGCTCTCTTACTTTTTTCTTTTTTTTTTCAACACCTTTTAATTTCCGTCTGTGACTTTCCATAATACTGCTCTCAAAAGAAATAACAAAGTATCAACCTTGTATAACAACTGACCAGGCCCACCGTGTTCCGAATTTGGCACCACAACAACCATGGCCTCTAGCCGACGAAGCCTAACACATATGTCTGCCTCAAGTAATTGTGCCCTGAAACAGCTTTGAGCTGCATACACAAGAAATGCTGAAAAAGTAAATGGGAGGCATCCCTTGAAACTATCCCATAGCATACACTACGGCCTGGACGGCCAGGAGGGAAAGACTGGCGACCCTCCCCAGGCACACCCTGAAACTGAACCTGGTTAAGGAACAGGATTTGCAACCCCGTGTAGCCTCCCCGGCTCCACCTAAACAGAATGCTCTGTCCTACTTTATTCTCCAGTATATGGCTCCCCCAGGCAAATACAACAGGGGAATAAATACCTGCGTTCCTGAATATTGAAGACCACATGCAGCTGGTTGCCATGACCAGAATGTTCTGCGCCTTCGATTGCAAGGTACTAAAGAAACCAACTGTGTCAGAGACTGATTCTACCCCTTTTGAGCCAGCCGATGCGCTCCGGACCCCACCATGCCTGGCCGCATGACGAAGGAGAAACCAAAAATAAAGGTAGGCTCCTGGGGACACGCAGGGGCTTGCCTTGGTATAACGAGGATATAGTCTCTAACAGAGACAAATGATATTAGCTCTAAGAGAACCGAGTTCAAACTTTATATTGCATTGCAGTGCAGGGTTTTTTTGTGTTTTTTTTACTTTTAAATTCTCAGCCAAGCCAACCTTAGAATCCAAGGCTTTTTTATCCATTTTAAAAAGTCTGGAGTAACTCAATCAATCGAGTGAGAAGGCATAAAGAAAGTTAATAAATAACGAAAAATACATAACAAACCTAAAAGAACTGCCGCCAGACGCAGGCAATCTGCGGCACGGGAAACGCGAGGGAACCAGAAGCGCCTCCATCCACTGACGGTCCTTGCCGCTGCTGCGGGAGTCCAAGCAAGCCTACCGGCAACTTACAGTTGGCCTCGCTGGGAATAGGCACACGCCTTTAGTGCTAAGTGCCTCACAACCCCTGCTCTCCCCGCGGCTGCCCTGAGTCTAAAAAGAGCAGCGGAGCTAGCACAGTACAGCTTAAATAATTGCCTCCCACCACCATCTGCAGCTCTCCCCAGCCCGGGGATCGAGCCTCCGGCGGCAGGAGCAGCAACAACACAGCGCTGCCCAATCGGGGCAGAGGCCTGCCTTTAAAAAGGTTCGCGCCATCGGGCGCTCTTCCTCTTGCCTCCCACCACCATCTGCAGCTCTCCCCAGCCCGGGGATCGAGCCTCCAGCGGCAGGAGCAGCAACAACACAGCGCTGCCCAATCGGGGCAGAGGCCTGCCTTTAAAAAGGTTCGCGCCATCGGGCGCGCCCGCACCTGAGGGCCCTTTGGCGTGGCCCTTAGGCGGGGCACTGGGAAAACAGCAGCATCGATCATTCGCCTACCCTCACGGAGAACACAAGACCACAACCTGTTCAACAAATCGCAACAAAAGATTAAGCTATCTTATAATCCACCCGAACTCCAAGATACTCTAACCAGCTTTCTCAGGTGAACCACTTATGTAGCAAATGTAACCAGTTGTAAATCTTAAATGTGCAGTCTGTAAATATGCAACGGTAGAGGATAGGCAACTATAGATGCTAACCTATATGTGCAACTCTAAATGTTATGCAATATAATGTATTTTATTCTATAGTATTTTACCTCTCATTAAGTAAGCTTCTGCAACATTTATCTGTTACTAACTAAATTCCAGTGAAATATCTTTGCCTAGCCAGATTGTACCTCTCATTAAGCAAGCTTCTGCAACATTTATCTGTACCTAACTAAATTCCAGTGAACTGTCTTTGCCTAGCCAGATATTAAGCACTTCACCACAGAAAAGTACAAACCCTATCTTGAAAATCTCCCTCTCAAGCAATTTTCTTCACATTCAGATAGGCAGGGAATGGCCCTCCACATCAAGATAACATTAGGCCTATACCTCCTCCTCATAGGTCTGATACCAGACATCCTAGCTCTAATTTCTTCAGGCAATTCCATACCTATCTTACATAACAACTGGAGAAAATGGTCAGACACCAATTACCACAATGGAAACAGGGCCCACCGTTCTCATCACCATTATCTATTATACATACCTCTTCAACACACTACAAATTTAAATACAGAAAATTACAATCAACCCTGCCCTCTCAAATGTGCCCTCATTAATGCTCGCTCTCTTTGTAAAAAATGGCCAGCTGTCATAGACATAATAACATCTTATAACCTGGATATAGAACATAGAACGTTGGCGTGGTTGTGTCTGATGATCTTAAAGTAGCTAAACAGGTAGAAAAGGCGATGGCAAAAGGTAGAAGGATGCTTGGGTGCATACGGAGAGGAATGGCTAGCAGAAAAAAGGAGGTGATAATGCCTCTGTATAAGTCTTTGGTGCGACCTCATTTGGAGTATGGTGTGCAATTCTGGAGACCGCACCTTCAAAAGGATGTGAACAGGATGGAGTCAGTGCAGAGGGTTGCTACTAAAATGATTAATGGGCTTCATTATAAAGCATATGAGGACAGACTTAAGGATCTTAATATGTAAACCTTAGAGGAAAGGCGGGATAGAGGTGATATGATTGAGATGTTTAAATACCTCCGTGGCATAAATGTTCAGGGAGAGAGCCTCTTTCAATTGAAAGCAAGTTCTGCTACGAGGGGACATGGGATGAGGGTGAAGGCAGATAGATTCAGGAGTGATATGCGGAAATATTTCTTTACGGAAAGAGTAGTGGATCCGTGGAATAGTCTCCCAGTGGAGGTGGTAGAGATGAGGACAGTAACTGAATTCAAAAAAGCATGGGACCAACACAGAGGATCTCTAAAGGTAGAAAGTGGACTGTTGTAGTTGTTGTTATGGAAGGACAGACTAGATGGGCCTTGTGGTCTTTTTCTGTCATCATGTTTCTATGTTTCTATGTTTCTATATACTTATGGTCACCGAAACATGGCTGTCTCCCGAAGATAATATAATTCTCAACCAGCTCCTCCCCAACAACTTCGTGGTCTTCACCAGCAGCAGACAAGGTAAAAGAGGAGGAGGGGTACTGATCCTCGCCAAGACAGAACTCCAATTTAAAATGGTCGACTCTTCTAGCAACAACCACCTGGAAACCGTCTCTATCTCTAACAACCTATGCTCTATAAACTTAGTCTACAGAGCGCCATCATCCTCCCCAGATGATTTGTCAACTATTATAAACCTTGCCTCCAACTCACAGAATCCAAATAGACCCAACTGGATCTTAGGAGACATTAACCTACCGTCACTACAAGACAACCAATCTGACGCCTTTACAGATGCTCTAGAAACTCTAGGTTACAAGCAAGTTGTACAACAACCCACACATACAAAAGGCAACATCCTTGACCTCATATTTGCCCCACTATCCGCTCTCAATCAACTTCAAAATATTCTACTAGCAATTACAGATGTCCCATGGTCAGATCATAACCTCATTATGTTCCAGATTCCCATTCAAAAGAAACATTCTGATGATAAGGACCTAAACAAATATGCAAATAACACATCCAGAAGCTTCCAACCTTTTAACAGGGAACAGATCCTCGATGAAACTGACGCACTCTTTAAAGACTCTACCCTAAACCTGGAAGAGATTATCAATTCTTGGAATAACAGACTCAACTGCATTTCATCTCGTCCACCCAGAAACAAGTCCTCAAGAAAAAAAGCTACGGCACCTTGGTTTACATCAGATCTGAAAGAATCCCTAAAACTTTTGCGAAAGCACGAGAAGAAATGGAGGAGGTCACGCACTAACACCAATCAGACTGCATACATGCAACATCTTGACGCCCACCGTAAAGCCATTTCAGAAAAATGAAACTATATCATACAGACACCCTGAAACGTGCTATAAATAAACCCCATGACCTATTTACTCTTGTCAAGAAATTAGCCAAGGAACCCTCACCGGAACACCAGTGTGAAATCAACCCACAAGAATATGCTCTTTACATACAATCTAAGATGTGCTGTACAAATAAAATTACAATACCCCCTGTCCCGATTATTCATGGGCTCCCAGCTCCTTTAGTTTTATTCTCTACCCCTTCTTTGAAGCTAATTGAAGATATAATCTCATCTCTCAACTTATCCACAGCACATACTGATCCTTGTCCAGCCTTTTGGATAAAGGACCTTCGCAAAGAGCTTGCTCCAATAATATCCAAGATCATAAGGCTATCATTCGACACCGGCTCATTCCCTGCTGCCCTCAAACAGACTTCTATCAGACCTCTACTAAAAACCTCAAGTTAGATCCACAAAAAACAGACTCTTACCGACCCATCTCCAGCATACCCACTCTTGCTAAAATAATTGAAAAAATAGCCTACAGACAACTACAAGACCATATCGACACTGAAGCGCCTTTGGATACCTGTCAACAAGGATTCAGGGAATCTCATGGGGTCGAAACGCTCCTCACCTAACTTCTCAACAGCCTAAACTCTGGTATCGATAACATCAAACAGGGTTTTGTTCTCATCTTTTTAGATATTGCGGCTGCTTTTGATTCGGTCTGTCACGATCTTCTTATTATCCGCCTAAGAGAGAAGGGCCTTTGTGGAAAGGCTCTCGAATGGTGCAACTCATACCTCTCAGAGAGATGGCAGCAGGTTCGCTCAAATGGTGAAACATCAGATCCGTTTCACCAAGGACAAGGAGTCCCGCAAGGATCCTCTTTGTCATCACTATTATTTAACATATACATGCAACCTATATGCAACATTATCAGGTCCTTCAATGTCAACTATATGATCTATGCTGATGACGTGTTACTATATATGCCGTTCTGCATAGATAAGATGAACCTCACCCCCATAACCAACTGTTTTAACGCCATCTCAAATTGGCTACTGACTCAAAATCTCAGAATCCAGCACAAAAAAACAGAAGTTCTTTTTATCTCAAGGAACTCTAAGTTCACACCACCCACATTCCTTGAGGTTCAAGATGCCAAGTTGCAAGTAAAATCACACATCCGTTACCTTGGAGTGACTCTGGATCAGAATCTAGATATGAAGACCCACATAGCCAACACAGTAAGGGCAGTTTATTTCAAGATTCGCTCCCTCAGACACCTCCGCCAACTTATTGATCCAGATGATTTCCGTACGGTCTACCAGGCTCTAATTATTACCCACTTTGACTTCGCAAACTCTATATTACAGGGGCTCCCCCAATCTACCCTTAACCCGCTTCAACTAGCATTAAACAGCGCAGCAAGAGTGCTTTTCGGGGTACCTAAAAGAGAACATGTTACACCTCTCCTGAAACAATTACACTGGCTCCCAATCCAAGCGAGAATCACCTTCAAGACTCTGCTCCTAGCCTTCAAAGCTCATAAAGGACTCGCTCCCTCATCATTATCAGAGATGATCCAACCAATCCCTACCAACAGGCTAAGAAGAACCACGGAATTAAACATGCTAATGGTTCCAAAAGAGTCCTTAAGATACATCTCCGCAACAGTAAACCGATCCTTCAGTTTATGCGCTCCAAAACTTTGGAACACCCTCCCTCCACACATTAGGGCCATCGCTGATCTCTCCCAGTTCAAAAAGGCCTTGAAACATCACCTTTTCATCAAATACTTCCCAGAGAACACAGTAACACAGGCACTCTCAAATAGCAACAACCCCGTTCTCAACACGTAACCTCTCTAACCCAGCAACACTTCAGACCTCTCTCTCATACTAACAAGGTTCTTTTCATACAATATGCCTTCCAAATGGAAATAGTTCAAAGACTACACAGGTACACTACCAAAAAACTGCCTCCAGTTTTGCAACTGATTCCTATAGATTTTGGGGTGCTGAATCCAGGAAAAATAGCCAAAATGTTCCATCACGTCACGTTTTCTTGCAAAATTAGATTTCTTACCCATATAAGGAATGTTAACATAATTTCTTTTTAGCCGACTGCAGTTTATTTTCTTGGCCCAAAATAGAGGTTGTAATGGTTAACTAACTAGAAACACTCCCTCATGATATTTTAGAGTGTTTTGTATTCATTTTATACATTAACAGGACAATTGGGAGGCGGGGGGCTAAATCCAGTATTCGCGCTGGCGCATGTTCTTTCCTGTTCGCCTCGCCTCGTTCGCTCGCTCGCTCAAACACGGTGGTTGCGACATGAACGTTCCTGTCAAATTTCAGTTTCTTGCAAGTTCATTATTACCTTTTGTTTGCTCAGTCGTAATCCAGCTTTATTCCGAAGTGGTTCACTACAGTTGTAGTTTGCAGTGCTGTGTATTTGTGATGGCTCACAGAGCCAGAGGTTGCGTCAACTCTCCGGACAGTTTTTGTTTTATTTGTGGGGAATATACCGTGAAAAAGCGGCAGAGGAACATTTCTGCATTTATTAAAAAAGTATATTTCGCCTATTTCGGTTTGAAGTTAGGCGATCAAGACAAACCGTGGGCTCCTCACAAAGTGTGCAAGACATGTGAGGAAGATCTACGCTTATGGATGAAAGGTAAAAAACAAGCATTTCGTTTCGGAATACCTATGATGTGGCGTGAACAAAGAGACCACAGCAGTGACTGCTATTTTTGCTCTTGCATTGTGAAGGGATACAACTTAAAAAATAAGAACGTAATAAGTTACCCCAACCTTCCCTCAGCAATTAGGCCTATGCCTCATAGCAACGAAGTACCTGTGCCTGAACCACCAAAATCTTTGGATCATATTTGTGTGGACGGTTCTGATCATGATGAGACTCATCAGATGGCTTTTCCCGATGAGTCCAGTACTTCCGAGTTTGAAACTGAACCAGATCCGAAACCTGAACTTTTCTCTCAAGCTGAATTGAATGATTTAGTCCGGGATTTAGGACTCCCAAAAGATGCTGCCCAACTGCTAGGTTCTCGGCTTAAACAGAAAAATCTATTGTCACCAGGAACAACTTTTTATTGGTACCGCAACCGCGAGACACAATTTTTGAAGTATTTCAGCAAAGAGGAAGATTTGGTATTTTGCAACGATATATACGGAGTGATGGAAAAGTTTAAACTCAAGTATGATCCTGCTGAATGGCGGCTGTTCATTGATTCGTCAAAAGACAGCATAAAAGGTGTTCTTCATAATGGCAACACATTCACTTCAGTTCCTATTGCTCACTCTGTTATTCTCCAAGAAAAATACGAGAATTTGGCCCTGATTCTTCAGAAGATTCGTTATGATGAGCATAAGTGGATGATTTGTGGAGACTTTAAAATTCTATCCATGCTATTAGGGCAGCAATCCGGTTTCACCAAATATCCCTGCTTCCTTTGCTTGTGGGATAGCCGGGCCCGCGACCTACACTGGGGGAAAAAAGACTGGCCAATTCGGGAGTATTTGAGACCCGGTGAGAAAAATGTTCTTCATGAGAGCTTGGTACCTCGTGATAAAATTCTATTACCACCTCTCCACATTAAGTTGGGTCTCAATAAGCAATTCATCAAGTCCCTTCCAAAAGATGGTGAGTGCTTTCGGTACCTTTGCTCAAAGTTCCCCCGACTTTCTGAAGCAAAGCTAAAGGAAGGAGTGTTTGTTGGCCCTGATATAAGGAAACTCATTTCAGATGGAGCATTCGCTGAAACGATGTCTGAGAAGAAAAAAGAAGCCTGGGATTCCTTCAAGGATGTTGTTCTCAAATTCTTGGGGAACAGGCGGGATGAGAACTATAAGGATATTGTTGCCAGGATGCTCAATGCCTTCAAAGAACAAGGCTGTAACATGAGCCTGAAAGTCTATTTCTTGCACTCCCATGTGAACTACTTTCCCGAAAACTTGGGGGCGTACAGTGAAGAACAAGGTGAAAGGTTTCACCAGGACATCAAGGACGCAGAGAGAAGGTACCAAGGAAGATGGAACACCACTATGATGGCTGATTTCTGCTGGCTGCTGCTGCGGGAAACTCCAGATGAAAAATACGCCAAGCAGCACACCAAGAGAAGCATTCGGGGGAAGAAGAAACGGGCCCACCAGGAGATTGATTGACCCAAGAATGACTTTAAAATCTAAACTGTGTTGACAAATATCGTGTTTTTACTAAACTTTGAAATAAAAATTTGCTAGTTATTACCACAGTGTCGGATCTCATTTATTAGAATTTTATTTTCACACCATCGGGTGTTTGTCTTCATGTATTGCAATGGTGCGGTTTGCGTTTTCTATTCTTACATACATACCTGTACAACATTTTTTGCACATTTCTTTGCTTTGCTTTGTGTCTAACCTCGCTCTTATATGCTCAATGTTTGTGCACATGTATGTGGCTGTTTTAAGTGCAGACAATTTTGCTACCATCACAGTGTGTTTTGTTGACATTACTCTATTCTTATGTGCTGCCTTGTTACAATTTTCTTTATTCTTATTTGAATAACTACTAAACAATTAGTATAAAGAATTCATCCAAGAAACTTTTATCTTGATCGCACTCAATCTGAAACGTTCACCTCAAACTGCTAACCCAATGTAGCAAAAAATCTGTACGTGATGGAGCAAATTGGTTACCAGATTTGGATTCAGCGCACCAAAAAACGTAAAAATCAATCAAAACATTAGAGGCAGTTTTAAAAAAAAAATTTTTAGTGTACCTGTGCTATTATTTCTTGTAAATAATTGCCCCGGTTACCCAAGTTATTGTTCCTGTTTTATGTAAAAAAAAAAAAAAACAGATAATATGTATCTTATCTTATCTGATGTTTTCTTGTTCTATGTAAACCGCGCTGATTATGAATAGTGCGGTATATAAAAGATGTTAAATAAATAAATAACAGCGTTTACTGTGCATGCCAGCGACTTATATTTAATGTCTACCAGACCTCCGATGCGCGCCGAGCTTCGGAGGTCTGCCACGCGGCCAAGCCTGCCAGTACAAAATGGCCGCCGCTTGCAGGGACCCGGAATTGGCACCAAAAACCCCACTTTATAACAAAATGTAAAGACCTCCGGTGCGCGATCCTTTAACGTCGCTGCCTGCCTTTAATGCCCCATCAACAAATCAACCACACCTGTTTGCACCTCGTATCACTCCCGCTCAGCACAGGAGCGAGCGGGCCACCGTGGAGCGAGCTTGTGGTCCTCCTGCCCCACGCCCCAACTGAGCCCGGGACCGGCAGCGGAGTGCGTTGTGTTTTGCAGAGTTCCCCTCCATACCATCAAGGAGGGGAGAGCTGCTAGGGGGAATCTGTACCGCCAAAGAGCCAATGATAGAGGGATGAGGCAGTCAGTGGCCAGATCAAAACTTACCACAGGACTACTTTTTTTTTTTTCTGTTTTATAAATACTAGAAACCAAATCACAGGGATCAAACAAATTTTTAAAAACCTTAACGAACTACTCTAACTGCTCCTATCTGGTTCCTTAAGTGAGCCCACACCTAAGCTCACTACGTCCTCCTGCTGCATAGAGACTGGACACACTGGGGCTGATGGGAGTTGCCAGCAGGCTATATCCGGTGATGTCACGATTTTGACATGCCCATTCTCCAACTGCAGGAGGAGATGCACAACCCAGTGGTGGAGGACTAAACTGGAGGAACGATAAGGAACAGTCTGTACAAGTGTTGCCAAACATAATAATTTAGAGGGTAATATTATAACAGGGATCCCAGGTTAAGCGAACAAGAAGATGCCTATTTCAGCACTCTTTTATAAAAAGATACATAGGCACCTATGTGACTTTATAAAATACTAGCTCAAATGCAGCAGCAACAGCACCTATATTCAAGGCATGGATATTATGCCTGCTTGAGCAGACGTAAATGTTAGCATATACTTTGGGCAGAAATGAAATTTATAGATGTAAGCTGCACCCCTGAGCACAACCACTGTACAAGCACATTTGCATAATGCATACTTTTATGCATGACTTAATTTTAAAAGCCATTTTATGTACAAAAATGGTTTATAAAATTAGCATCAAGGAGGACAATTTTATGAACCTTTTTTGTATGTAAAAGGCCGCTTATAAAATTAGGTTACACCTGTAGAATGTTTCTCTCTCCCCCCTCTGGTCACAAATACCTCAGAAACTGATCAGCCAGCAATGTTCCTCTTTATGGGTTTATTACAAACAATTAGAAGACAGTTACAAAACATATTACAGGATTACTATGGGCAATTGCTTCAGAGAGAAGTCACAGCCCCTCCCAAACAGCTCCCCTGGTCTAAGATAGCCCAGTCAGCCTGAATGATTAAGGGGCTGCCTCTTGTCTGCCCGCCAAAAGCCATACATTCTCAATTATACTGAGTTACATAAAGAAAGATTCTTTTGCCAATCACGTACAGCTATACATTTCTTCGTCATTCCTTTATCAATATCAAGCTCATCTTGCACAGACACTACCCTAGCAGGGTCGCCATCCCATAATATAGCAGAGGCATATAGTCATGGAGGACTTACCAACCCCTTTCTTCAGCCGAAATGTAGTTCCTAATCCACACACCTAAACGTACACACGTCAAAAGCCAGCACATATTTGTATCACAGGTATGCTCAGGGATGGATTTTGGGCAGAGAACAAAGTCACAATTTACGCACATTATTTATAACATACTCACATATGTGCTTATACTTGCTTAAGAGCATAAATGTTATGTCTTTGCCTTCAATCTAGGTAGGATGTCTGCCAGATCTCTATTAGTATTTTATAAAGACAAATAGGCACCTGATAAAAAATAGGCACCTTTTCCCCCCACCTCCTAACTACATGCCCAACATAAGATATACCATACTGGGTCAGACCACGGTCCATCAAGCCCAGTATCCTGCTTCCAACAGTGGCCAATCTAGGTCATACGTACCTAGCAGTTTCCCCAAAAGACACAGGTTCCACAATGCTTGTACTGGGTCAAGCATTGATATCCTGGGTCCCTTCTTAATAATGGTTTATGGACCTTTCCTCCAGGAACTTGTCCAAATATTTTTTAAACCCAGCTACATTAACAGCCTTTGCTACATCCTCCGGTAACAAATTCCAGAGTTTGATTACACGTTGAGTGAAAAAATATTTTCTTTTATTAGTCTTAAATAGTTTACCCTGTAGCTTCACTGCATGTCCCCTAGTCTTTCTATATTCTGATAACGTAAACAATCGATCTACATTTACCCGTTCCACTCCGTTCATTAATTTATAGACTTCTATCATATCTCCCCTCAGCCGTCTCTTTTCCAGGTTAAAGAGCCCTAACCTTTTTAGCCTTTCTTCATAGGAGTATCCTTACATCCTCTTTACCATTTTGGTGGCTCTTCTCTGAACCTTTTCTAATAACGCTATATCCTTTTTAAGATACAGCGCCAGAATTGCACACAATATTCAAGGTGCGGTCGCACCATGGAACGATATAGAGGCATTATAATATCTTTTGTTTTATTTTCCATTCCTTTCCTTATGATACCTAGCATTCTATTTGCTCTCTTGGCCGCCGTTGCACACTGTGCCGAGGGTTTTAACATGTTATCCATAATGACGCCTAAATCTTTTTCCTGGGTGGTGGTTGCTAATGTGGAACCTTGCATCGTGTAACCATAGTTTGGGTTGTTCTTTCCTAGGTGCATAACTTTGCACTTGTCTACATTAAATTTCATCTGCCATTTTGATGCCCAGTCTTCCAATTTAACAAGATCCTCTTGCAATTTTCCACAATCCTGTTCAAATTACCTCTGAAAGTGGTTGGAACAAAAAAGATAAAGATTAAATTAGACTTACCTGCTAATTGTAGTTCCTGGAGGAACTCCAGTCTAGTCCCGGAATCTCTGGGGTTGTGATCCTCCTCCAGCAGCTTTGGAGACTGAGAAACTTCACTCTTGTGATGTCACTGGTATATAAGCACCGGAACCGCCTCCTCACACCAGTAACCTAGTGACAAAGCAGACTCACCGGAGCAACCATTAAGTAGTGAATTGCACCAACAAAAGTAACCCACAACCTGAAACTTTTAAAGACCCTAGGTCCAACTATGTACAAATTTTCTGCAATGCTTCCTACGAACTGAGGTCCACTTTCCTCCCGTATGAAGAATGATGCCCCGACAACCACCCCCATGTGACACCCTGCATTACCGTGAACTATGCCCCAACACCACTAAAGGTGCCGCTTACCTGTAAAGTCGCTCCTGCTTCAGGCCATAGTCCACCAACGTACCAGGGCGGGATACGGGACTAGAATGGAGTTCCTCCAGGAACTACAATTAGCAGGTAAGTCTAAATTATGTCGGCATACCACGGCCTTCTGGGCCAACCTGGCGCTATTAGAAGTACCCGATCTTTGTGCCGCTCTATGCGCTGCAGCACCCGACCTATCAACACCCACGGCGGAAACACATACAAGAACCGGTCCTCCGCCCACCTCTGCATCAGAGCATCCAAACCTTTGGACATCTTTTCCCGTCTTCTGCTGAAAAACCTTCCTGCTTTTGCTGACGCAAACGTCGCCATGAGGTCCATCACCGGAGGACCCCAGCGTTCCACCAATAAATCGAAAACATGATTCAGCACCCATTCTCCTGGATCCACTTTGACCCGGCTCAAAAAATCCCCTGTCACATTGTCTACTCCTGCTACATGAGCCGCCGACAGAGCCTCCAGATGCACTTTGGCCCAACCGAGAAGAACCTCCGCCTCCTCTTCAAGCGCCACGCTGCCGGTGCCCCCTTGCCGACTGATTAAGCCGTGGCATTGTCCGATAGCACCCGCACTGCTTTCCCCCGCAGATGCGACTGAAACGCCCGCAGAGCTAGAGTGACTGCCCTCAACTCCAACCTGTTGATCGTCCAATTTCTCTCTTGCTCGGTCCACTGCCCCTTGACAAACTGCCGTTCGAAGTGCGCCCCCCAGCCGAACAGACTCGCATCCGTCGTTAGCGGCCTCCAACGGCATCCCTTTCTCCAAAGAAGCCGGATCCAGCCACCACCTCAGTGACTGCCTCGTCTCCACCGGGCAGGCTAGCCTTTGAGACAACCGGCCCGACTGATGAGACCATCTCCAGAGCAGAGCCCTCTGCAGCGGCCGCATGTGCGCCCTGGCCCACGGTACGAGCTCCAGCGTGGCTGCCATCGTGCCCAACAGCTGTAGATAATGCCACGCCAAAGGCGCCCGTCTGTGCAAGAAGCCCCGTACCAGCTGTTTTAGTCCCTGAGCCCTGGCTCGAGGGAGAAACACTCTGCCGCCTCTTGTCTCGAAACAGGCCCCCAAGTACTCCAATTCCTGAGACGATTCTAACCTGCTCTTTGCCACATTCACTACCCATCCCAAGTCCTCCAGAAATTGCACCACTCGGCGGGTAGCTACTTCGCTTTCCTCTTGGAGACTTTGCGCGAATCAGCCAGTCGTCCAGGTAGGGGTGTACCAACACCCCCTCCCTGCGTAATGCCGCCACCACCACCACCATCACCTTGGTGAAGGCTCGCGGCGCCATAGCCAGACCGAACGGCAATGCCTGAAACTGGAAATGCCCCATCGGGATTGCAAACCGGAGGAACCGCTGATGCTCTAACCGGATTGGGATATGCAAATATGCCTCCAAGAGGTCCAAGGACGTGAGGAACTCTCCCAGCCGAACCGCCACTATGACCGATCTCAGGGTTTCCATACAAAAGTGGGAAACTCGGAGACAACTGTTGACCCTCTTGAGGTCCAGAATTGGTCTCCACAACCCTTCCTTCTTTGGGACCACAAAATATATCGAGTATCGACCGCAACCGCATTGGTCTGACGGAACGGGTACTACCGCTTCGAGAGCGAGCAACCTTTCCAACGTGTCCTGCACCGCTTGGCCTTTGTCCTGCACGGCAATTGCACAAAAGCGTCAACCACTGG
This sequence comes from Ichthyophis bannanicus, assembly GCA_033557465.1. NCBI lineage: Eukaryota > Metazoa > Chordata > Amphibia > Gymnophiona > Ichthyophiidae > Ichthyophis > Ichthyophis bannanicus. The sequence goes on along the minus strand of CM066033.1, from coordinate 463,123,931 downwards.
ATGTTGAAACTCGAGAGCATACCCCTCCCGAACAACACCCACTGATCTGACATAATCTGGACCCAGGCGTGATAAAATTCCCACAACCAACCTCCCACGGGAACCAACCCCGCCTAGGCCCTCCTCGCTTCATTGCGACTTCTTGATGTTTGGGGAGGGGGAGGCCCCAAATCCTCTGCCTGCCCCTCTGAAGCCCCGAAACCACTGGGCCCTATATTGAAAAACGGCCTCTTTGAAACTGACCGAACCTTGGCTGCCGAAACCTAAGAAACTCCCTCTGCTGACTCCTAGGAGGGACCCAGAGGCCGATTCTGTTTCTGCTTGTCCTCTGGTAATCGTCCACCCTTAGACTCTCCGAGATCCTTAACCAACTTGTCCAAATCTTCCTCAAACAGAAGACTACCCCGAAAGGGGAGCTTGGCCAGTCGTGCCTTAGAGGAACTATCAGCTGCCCAATTACGCAGCCACAAGTACCTTCGCGCCGCCACCATGGACGCCATACTCTTAGTCAAACCCCAAATAAGGTCATACTGGACATCCGCCAAATAAGCCGCCCCCCGACTCCATCCGGGAGGCCTCCTCAAGCGCTTCATCCTCGTGGCTTCCTCTCGACTTCTGGGCCCATCGAAGGCAAGCCCTTGCCACCCATGCCCCACAAATGTAAGCCTGCATGGAAAGGGCATTGACCTCAAAGACCTGCTTCAACAACGAGTCTAGCTTTCTATCCTGTGCATCTTTAAGGGCAGCACTGCCTTCAACGGGAATGGCTGTCTTTTTCGTGACCACGGACACTGCCGCATCTACCTTAGGAGACTTAAACAGATCCTTATTTATTTATTTATTTAGTTTACACTTATATACCGCTACTTCCAGCGATCAGCAGCGGTTTGATTACAAATGTGGGATATGTCAAATCAAGACAGGAAAATTGGATCATATATACATAGATTTAGGGTTAGGCACAACTTAGGCACAACATGCAGGGTTAGACACTTCAAAAATTAGGTTTACAATATTTACATAATTACAGTTCTCTATTAATTACATTTACACAGGTCGGCATCATGGTTTCACTTTTTACATCAGGTTATAGTGACATTTGAAAAGATGGGTTTTTATTTTCCTTCTATAGTCTTTTATGTCTTTTAAAGCTCGCAGTTCATGTGGTAGATGATTCCAGGTTATCGGGGCTGAGAATGAGAATGCTTTGTTGCTGGTGCTTGTTTTTACTGATCTGATATTATTAGGAACTTGTAATGTGTCAGAGTTAATAGTTATCTGGTTCCTGCAACGGGTAAAGGCACGCCATCACTCTGGAACCCTTGAGTCCTGCTTCCGGAGTGTCCCATTCCTCCTGAATCATTTCCTTAAAAACTCTATGAATTGGGAAAACCCTCTGAGTCTTCCATATCGCCTGCAACAACGGATCCTCCAAAGAGTCGTCTCCCCCCTGATCCGCTGCCGGCATGTTTAATGCCTTCAGCATTTCTGAAATAAGGGCTGCCAGTTCCTCTTTCCTGAACACTCTGACAACCCGGGACTGCTCCTCCTGCTCATCAATCTCACCTTCCTCTAGGTCCTGATCTACCTCTGACCCCTCACAATCCTTCGAATGGTCCTCTAAGGCTACAGCCTCATCACTTTCCAACCAAAGCTTCTTCCGCAGGGTGCTACTCTCCCCCCATCCATGGAGGCTCTCGAGCGCTCCCCCCCCCGCTCCCCCCTCCCCCGCTGCTCATCCACCGCAGCTGTCTCCCGGAGCCCCCCAAGAGACTGCTGCAGCAGCATCAGAAAGTCCTGGGAGAAAATAGCTGCCAATCCTCCCCGCCCTAGAGGCTGAGAAAAGGGCCTGTCTGGCGCGGAGGAAGGGCCCGGCGCAGGTTCTGGAGGCGTGGTGGGAGAAACAGACCCTGGAGAGTCAGACTCCCGGTCCTTCAGCATCTGTCCTTCCGCCAGCTCTGCTGCTTCCCCCAAGGCTGCCTCTTGAGTACAGCCCTTACAAACCACTGCCTCCCAAAGATGCCCCTTCTTGGCCCCACACATCACACAAGAAGGCCTGGAAGGCATAATAAATGCAGGGAACCCCATAGAGCTACCTGTCAGCCACCAAAAACAAGCACATCTCTTGCTGCCTTCAGCCCTTCCTTTTTTTTTTTTTTACAGCATTCCTACTCTGTCCTGGAACAGCTCTCCCCAAATATAACGAATAAATGAGTAAGCCCGTAGGCCCGCCCGTGCAGGCCTTTCTTACCATGCTCTTTGCCCCAAAATGGCTGTCCTGGGATTCCCGCGTCGTCACCGCGTGGCCGCGATCTGACTGAACCGCGAAAATGCCTGCTTGCAAGCTCACCGCGCAGCTCAAAAACGTCACCAAATCACCTCGTGCACCGAAGTGCAGCCACCGGACACCCTCGCCGAGCTCCACCTGCACCGCGCAGCAATCCTCCGGCACCTCACCATCCGGCGGCAGCTCACAGAACCTCCACGGCCTCTCACCCGATGTGCGGGTTTGGACGCCGGAGGCCCCAGTACTCACTCCCACACTCTTCCCAATGCTCTGAGGGAGGGGAAGGGGGACAGCCACAGCCTCACAGAACGGCCCAAAATAGGTCAAAGGCACAGCTTACTCAAAACGCCAATTTAAAGGGATACACCCCACAATTGTTTTTTTTAAATCCAATCAATCAATCAATGTACTGTCACGCCCTTAGCCCCTTACATCAGTATGGAGGGGCGCGCTTCTTATTGGAGTGCTTCACCTTTAAAGGCCTTTTCCTAACTGGTTGCTTTTTTAATGCATTATGGGAAAGGTAGTTCTGTTAGATGTTATGTGGCCTCAGGTAAAAAAACACCTTCTTGCAGTTGGGTTGAGTGGTAGGCAAATGACAGAAATTAACCATTGAAAAGACACGCTAAGGTTCACAAATTTTCACCTTTTTAATGTTTCACCAGGATTCTTGTATTTCAACACAGGATACAACTTGAACTCAAACAAAACAGCTTTCTTCAGCTTAAATATTCAATACTTCTAGCAGCACATGCCACCAGGCATGGCTTGCTGTGCAGTCCAAAACAAACAGGAAGGTTAAATTAGACTTACCTGCTAATTGTAGTTCCTGGAGCAATCCAGTCTAGTCCCGGAATCCTTGGGTTCTCAACCTCTACCAGCAGCTTTGGAGACTGAGAAACTTCAGAGTTGTGATGTCACTGGCATATAAACGCTGGCACCACCTCCTCTCCTCAGTTAACCTATTGACAAAGCAGACTCACCAGAGCAACAAGTAAGCAGAAAAATGCACAAAAACATCAACAAGGCTAATATGCCCCAAAAACTATGTACATGAAAACTACCGTATGTCATACGCCGGCTAGGCGATGAGGTCTTCCCTCCCCCTCCCGAAAGGGACAGACCCCCTAAGCCCCCAGACTGACAATACTCACCGGCACTGACCGGCCTACTGGAGCTGAAAATGCTTACCTGTAAATGCCCTCGAGCTTCAGGCCCCCTAGCAACAATCACCAGGGAGGGAACCGGGACTAGACTGGATTGCTCCAGGAACTACAATTAGCAGGTAAGTCTAATTTAACCTTCCTGATCGCACCTCCAGTCTAGTCCCGAAATCCTTGGGATGTAACATAGCAGTGAAAACCAATCAACGGGAGGGACCTGCTAGCCCAGCCTGAAGCACTGCCGAGCCAAAACAGACATCCCTTCCCGCCTGCACATCTAGACGATAATGCTTCACAAAGGAGTGTGCGGACGACCATGTCGCCACCCTACAGATATCCTCCACTGGCACCCGGCCATACTCCGCCCAGGAGGCAGCCTGCGCTCTAGTGGAGTGAGCCCGCAAACCTGCCGGCACCAAGCAACCCCGCAAAATATACGCCGACGCTATCGCATCCTTCAACCACCGAGCAATCGTCCCTTTAGAGGCCGCCTCACCTCTTCGAGCCCCCGCAAGGAGAACAACCTGTCTGACTTTCGAAAAGTAGCCGTCCTATCCAAATACGCCTGTAACGCCCGTTTAATATCCAAACGGTGCAGAATCTCCGAATCTGAACCCTTCTGCTTGGACGAAAAAACAGGTAACGACACCACCTGGTTCATATGAAACCCCGAAACTACCTTAGGCAAGAACGAAGACACAGTCCGCAACACCACCTTGGAATCCGAAAAAGACAGGAAAGGTTTCCTACAGGACAGTGCCTGCAACTCGGACACTCATCGCGCAGATGCAATGGCCACCAGAAAGACCACCTTCAGAGTCAGGTCCTTTAAAGTCGCCACCGACAAAGGCTCAAAGGGTGACTTCCTCAACGCTTCCAACACCAAAGGGAGATCCCAGGATGGAACCGCCCTCCTGCAAGGCAGCCGCAACAAGCCCACGGCACACAAAAAGCACTTCACGTCCACATGGCTACCCAAGGAACTACCAAGCACCTTACCTCTGTAACAGGACAAGGCCGCCAACTGAACCTTCAATGATGACGCCGCCAAACCCTTGTGAAAACCAACCTGTAAGAAAGCCAGCACCTGGGGCACGGACACCTTAAAGAGCAGAAACTGCTTGTCCGCACACCACGCCTCAAATATCCGCCAGACTCTAACATACGCCAAAGACGTCGACCGCCGCCTCGCCTGCAGCAGGGTTGAAATCACCGCCGCTGAATAGCCCTTCGCTTTCAACTGAGCCCGTTCAATAGCCAGGCCGTAAGCGAGATTCGATCCACCTGAGGCATACACAGGGGCCAATGAGTTAAGAGATCCCGACGAGCCGGAAGCCGCCAGGGCCCCTCCACCACGAGTCGAACCAGATCCGCGTACCACGGACGTCGCGGCCAATCGGGAGCTACGAGAATCACCCTCCCTCGGTGAAGCTCGATGCGTTGAAGCACTCTCCTGATCAGCACCCACGGGGGAAAGACATACAGAAGCTGGTCCCGGGGCCACGCCTGAACCAGCGCATCCAGCCCCTCGGACATCCTTTCTCTTCGTCTGCTGAAGAATCGACCGACCTGCGCTGACTGAAACGACGCCATGAGATCCATGACCGGCGTTCCCAGCGATGCACCAGCAATTGGAAGACCTCCGGATGAAGAGACCACTCCCCCGGGTCCACCTTCATGCGACTCAAGAAGTCGGCCTGCACATTGTCCACCCCCGCAACGTGTGCCGCCGACACGGCCACGAGATTCCGTTCAGCCCACTTGAACAAGCCATCGGCTTCGGTCTCTAGCGCCACGCTGCTGGTGCCCCCCTGGCGATTCACATAAGCCACCGCCGTCGCATTGTCCGAGAATACTCGAACCGCCTTCCTGACGAGATATGGACGAAACTCCTGCAAGGCCAAGACTACTGCCCTCAACTCCAACCTGTTGATGGACCAAGTCCGTTCCTGCACTGACCACTCTCCTTGTGCTATCTGGCCTTGGCAATGGGCACCCCAGCCCTGTAAGCTGGCGTCTGTGGTAAGCGGAACCCACTCCGGCGCTACCAACACCACGCCCCTCTCTAGGTTCCCTGGAATCAACCACCACTGCAGGGCTTGTCGAGTCTGAGGGGGGCACACCAACCTCTGGGACAAGGCATCCCTCTGATGAGACCAGCGACGCAACAGCGCTCTCTGTAACGGACGCATGTGAGCTCGCGCCCACGGAACCAATTATAGGGTCGCCGCCATGGTCCCTAACACCTGCAGGTACTCCCAGGCGGTAGGCCTCTGCACGCCGAGAAATCGAATTATCAACCGCTGAAGCGCCTCCCTCCGCTGCCGCGGAAGGAAAACTTGCCCTACTTCGTGTCGAAGCGAGCTCCCAGATACTCCAACTGCTGAGTCGGCTGCAACTTGCTCTTCGCTGCATTGACTACCCAACCTAAACGCTGCAACATCGCCAACACCTTGGCCGTGGCGGAGACACTCTCCGCTCGTGACTTCGCCCTTATCAACCAATCGTCCAGATACGGGTGTACCATCACTCCATCCTTTCGCAAGGCCGCCGCAACCACCACCACTACCTTGGTAAAGGTTCGCGGAGCAGTTGCTAGGCCAAAGGGCAGCACCTGAAACTGAAAATGACCCATCGGAACCGCAAATCTGAGGAACCTCTGATGCTCCTGCCGAATTGGAATATGAAGGTACGCTTCCGAGAGGTCCAAAGATGTCAAAAACTCGCCTTTTCACACCGCTACAATCACGGACCGAAGGGTCTCCATACGAAAGTGGGAAACGCGGAGACAGCGATTCACCCTTTTCAAATCCAGAATAGGACGCCACGTCCTCTTTTTTGGGCACCACAAATGGAGTATCGACTGCCTCCTAACTGGTCGGGCGGCACCGGAGCAATCGCCTTGAGCGCCAGCAGGCTTCGAACAGTGTCCCGCACGGCCCCGCGCTTCGCTATAGTTCTGCACGGCGATTGCACGAATGCCTCGGACACCGGCCGCTGCAACTCCAACGTGTAACTGTCCCGAATCACCTCCAACACCCACCGATTGGATGTGAGCTGGACCCAGGCTGGGTAAAACTCCCGCAATCAACCTCCCACGGGAGCCAACCCCTCCTGGGCCCGCCTGACTTCATTGCGACTTCTTGAAGGAAGAGGACGAGGACGCCTGAGCGAAACCTCTGCTTGCCCCTCGAAACCCGCGAAACCCCTGGCTCCGAGTAGGGAAACGCCCTCGCTGCCCCTGTCCAAACCTCGCGTTCCGAAAACGACGAAAGTCACGAAAATCATGCTGCTGCCCACGAAAACCAAGACCCGAACGAGTCTGCTTTTGCTTATCTTCTGGCAGCCGACCTCCCTTGGACTCACCTAAATCCTTAACCAACTTCTCCAAATCCTCTCCAAAGAGAAGCCTGCCCCGGAAAGGCAACTTACTCAACCTAGCCTTAGAAGAACCGTCTGCCGCCCAATTCCGGAGCCAGAGACACCTGCGCCCAGCTACTACCGAAGCCATACTCTTAGCTAACCCCCGGATGAGATGGTAATGAAGATCTGCTAAATATGATGCTCCGGACTCTAGCCGTGACGCCTCCTCGGTCTCCTCCACCGAGTTCTCTCCTTGAATCCGCTGCGCCCATCGCAAACAGGCACGGGCCACCCAAGCTCCGCAAACAGACGCCTGCAACGATAAGGCATTTGCCTCAAAAACCTGCTTCAGCAAAGTTTCCAGCTTACGGTCCTGCGCATCCTTAAGCGCAGCGGACCCTTCTACCGGAATGGTGGTCTTCTTAGTCACCGCAGAGACCGCCGCATCCACCTTCGGAGCTTTAAACAGCTCCCGGTCCTGATCCATCAGCGGGTAAAGTCTCATCACCCTGGATCCCTTGAGTACTGCCTCGGGCATATCCCACTCTTCCTGAATCATCTCTTTAAATACCCTATGTACCGGGAACGCCCTCTGTGTCTTACGGAAGGCCTGCAGCAAGGGATCCTCCAGGGTGGCATCCTCAGCCGTGCCTGCCATTGGCATATTTAGGGTCTTAAGAGACTCTGAAATGAGAGCTGGTAGCTCCTCTCTACGGAAGACCCTAACCACTCTCGCATGATCCTCCTGATCCTTAATCTCACCCTCTTCTAAGTCGTCCTCCAGGCCCTCTTCAGGGTCCGCTACATCTGTGCGCAAGTCCTCTGATAGCACTGACTGCTCTAACCTATCCCTGTCCAGCCGGGGTCTCTTTGCCCGGTACTAGAGCTGTCTCCAAGCCCTGGCGAGACGGACCACTTTCCCTTGAAGCCGTCCCCTGAAGGCCCCGCCACCGGAGCCTCCTGGGATGAGCCCAAAGCCCTCTGAATCAAGGACAAAAGATCCGTGGAGAAAATAGCTGCCAAGCTGCCAGCAACCGGCGGCTTGGAATGCAGTGAATCCGGCCCAGACACCGCAGAGACCCCCCCGAATCGGGAGGGAGCAAAGGGACCGGAACCGGGTCTCCCCCTTCCATAGCCCCTTCCTTATCCTCTGTCCCCCCCTCCATCGGGAGCTCAGCAGCACCTGCCTCAAGGCTACAGCCCTTACAGACACCTTCTGAAGTGACTGAACTCCGTCTAGCCCCGCAGATCAAACAAAGCTGTTTGGCTGGCATTATTTCCACTCAACCGCACCAAAATGAAAACCCGGCTCAGCACCTGCAACCAGCTTAAAGAGCCTGCCACCGCAGCGCAAACAATGACTGAACCAGGTCAAATTCGCTTTTCTTCAGCGGCGCCACGGGCCTCAGGGAAGAAAACAAACCCCCCCTCCCCGCTGGTTTTCCCGCGCAGAGCGCACGCGGCGCGGCCTGTCACTCCCGGTCAGGCCGATTGCCGCGCAAATAACTGCCTTACCTTGCAGGCCTCCGATCACCACAGCAAGTGTTCCAGAACCGCGATCTGAGTGCCCCTGCAGCTCCGGAGCCTCAGTATCGCCGCAATACGTAGGCCCTGCGATTCTGCGATCGCGCCGGGAACAGTGTGGGCGGCTCAAGCGCAAGCAGGCAGAACCTCTGTGCGCTGAGTCCAGCCCCGTGGTGATGCCTGTCGTCCGCTGCGAGGACCCCCCCCTGCTCAGCGCAGAAGTACCCCGCAGGTCTCACACCACTACTCCCCAACAGAAACGCTACTAACAGAAGGGGGAAGAGGAGAAAAAGACCTCAAGGCAGCCGCCGTCTAGACTCACAGCCTGTAAGACCTGCCAGAATTAGATAAATAACCCTTTTTTTGTGCTTTTTTTTTTTTTAATATTAAGAATCTAAAGAAGGTCTGCCTAATTATTCCTCAAGTGAGCCCCGTAAGCCCCGGGCTCACAACCCCTCAAGCTGCTTTGGAGACTGATAACTGAGGAGAGGAGGTGGTGCCAGCGTTTATATGCCAGTGACATCACAACTCTGAAGTTTCTCAGTCTCCAAAGCTGCTGGTAGAGGTTGACAACCCAAGGATTCCGGGACTAGACTGGAGGTGCGATCAGGAACAAAACTTTAAACCAGGTTTCTTTTCCTTCAGTCCAGAACTATATCTGGCAACTTTGTCTTCTTAAACACAGCAAAACTTCTTACAGGCAGTTAAACTCTCACTGGTAGAAAAATCACTTTGCAAGGTTTTCTCAATATTTAGCCAAATAAAATCTTTCTTACTTTCTCTGTTGGTACAGCTTCAGACGGAGCACAGCACTCTTCACAGCTGTTCTCAAGTGTAATTAGGTAGCCTTAGCTTTGCAAAGTAAAACACTTCTCCTGAACTGAGAACCTTCACAAGCTGAACACAGTTCTTAGGGCTATCGGACATTGGAGGTTTTTTCCTTTAAGGTTGACTACCTTTCAACCCCTCTGAATTGGCAGACTGGCATACAGAACAATCCATACATAAGTCCTCTTCTACCAAAGGTAAATCTGGGTCACCCAGTTGCATTGGCTCAATCTCTGACTCAGACTCAGATAGCTTATCTGACTGCTTTCCGTTATGGTTAAAGCTGTCTCTAGCAACTCTGTAGTGCTCCTTATTAGATAAGCTTCTAGGACTCATACCTTGGTCAAAGCTTGTATCAACTTCCCCTCTTTCATGCTCTGGCCACCATTCACCTCGTCCTGTTCTCCACCCTGTGTTCCAGGTTCCTGCTGTTCTTACTGTTCCATTCCTTCTCCAGAAAGCATTCCTACTTCCTTCTCTTTCTCTCTCATCAGCAGCTCTCCTTGTGCTGCCCCTCCTCGTGCTGTAGTCCTCTGTGCTGTCACTCTCCGTCCTGCCTCTGCTCTTGCTTCTGCTCCTCTTGCTTCTCATGCTCTCCCCCCTCTGGATAAACGGAGCTAAACTTAAACCTCTCAGGGACCTGCTCCACCCTCTCTCCTCTCAGGTGAGAAAGATCAAATTCCCTCGTGGCAGCTGAATGATTAGGGAATGCAGTGATGTAAGGGTTCCCTACCCTGGGCTTGCATTCCCTCACCTTTTCACCACTAGGGGCATGCTGTAACTTATTGCAGCCAGGAATTACCTGTTTTCTAGGTACAATGGGGGTTTTATGTCCTTGACCTTTTAAAATAGGAGCTTTTGTTAGGGTAAATTCCTTCTTCTGATCCCTATCTCCTAGGTCCTGATAAGCTTCCTTATCACAGTACCTATCTATCCTATCACTCAATTATTTCTCCAGTGAGCCTCCACTAGGGCTCACCACTCCTCCAGCTGCTTGGAGACTGAACGTACTGAGGCAAGGAGGTGGTGCCTGAGCTACTTATCCTGGTGTCACAAGAAGTGTGACGTGTTCAGTCTCCAAGCTGTGGGAGGAGGTGCTTAAACCCCAGTGGTTCAGGACTAGACTGGAGGGACACTAAGGAAGCTTGATTTTAACAAAGCAAGCATGTAAAACGTTGCATTCCTAACAGGGCTATACATTTCAAGCAAAGGTAAGAGTTTGTGGCTTTTTAAATTACTAGCTCTCTGCCTGGGAGCTCTTAAAAGGGTTTTGGTACATTTTTAAAACAAAGTTACATTCTTTTTGGTGCTTTAGTTTAAAAGGGGAAATATTTTCTTTAGTGGGGTAGGTTTAAAACTCTGCTTTAGTATCTTTCTTCAGCTCTTTGAAGCTACTGACACCTCACCAGGAGTTAGTTCTCTCCCTACTCCCACCCCCAACTCCCACTTGCCCCAATTAACTACACACAGGGACTTGGAACAGCACATTTTGAACACACTTAAAGAGATTTAACTGCTTTTTCTCTGAAAGGACAGCTGGGAAACCGGCTGGTACTTTGGTAGATCACTCTCTTTTGCTTTAACAAATACCTAAGCTCCACAAACTGAATAATGGCCTCCGTTACAGGTCTGTATCAAGTCACTGTGCACTGAATAAGTTTTGAGCTGTATAACACAAGGAATGCTTAAGGATTAAGTGGGGTTCACCCCCTTGATACCATCCTATCCCAGGCACCGCGGTCTGGCCGGCATGGTGGAAAGGGCTGGGGGCACTCCCCAGGAACGCCCTCAATGTGTACCCGGGTAGGTAAAAGGATCCCTAGCACAGTGCACCTCTATAGGCTCAGGCACGGAACACTAGAGTACTTGAACTAAAATAAAATAAACCAATTTACCAAAATCTAATTAACTAAAACTGAAATTAAAAAGAAACTGCAAATGGCCCCCTAGGAAGCTGCTGCTCTGACCTGCTTTATTCTCCAGTGGCTGCCTCTCTCTGGCACCCAAAACACAGCAGGGGGTTAAAACACATGTGGGCCTGAATAAGAAATCGCCCCTAAAAGCAGCAGGGGGAGTTTCCTGCACCGCTATAGGTTCCCAAATATTAGGCTGCGGCTGCTCTGTCTCCTCATGTTCTGGCAGATGCTAGGGGTTCTTGCTTCCCCCACCCCCCACGCCACTCTTACCTTGGACCCTCTTTGCCGCGTGGCTTTTCTACTCCTCGCGCTCAACCTTCTTTCCCGGCTTCAGCGCAGAGAGGGGCAACTCGGGGTTGCCAGTTTTCACTCCTATCAATCAACTGCAGCTCCCGCAGTGGCTCCTCACCCAATAATGGGTTCAGGAGCCACCAGAAGTCTCGATCTGAGGAAGGCCCCCACAGAACTTCCCCCCCCAAATCCTGGTGGGAGCGGGGAAAGAAGGAATATCCTCCCCTCAGCCTTGTTGTCCCCCGGGTTTTCTCTGTTCCTTCTGATTCTTTTTTTTTTTTTTTTACTTCTGCCTTTAAAAACAAACAAACCTTCAAATTAACAGGGGAAATAAATGGAAATTACACTAACCTGGTAATTGTAGTTCCTGTAGGATCCAGTTTAGTCCTCCACAATCGGGTAATGCCCCTCCTACTGCAGCCTGGAGACTGGACCAATCAAATCTTCTGTAGTACATATCCAGCAGGAGCTCCCAGAAGCCCCCCAGTGTACTAGTAACAAAGCAAACTTAACGAAGCAACACATCAGATTATTATTAGGCTATCATTAAACTATGTACTTCCCCCCCTGGAATAACCAACTCCCTCCCCAAACGAGGAAGTCAGGACACTGCACGGCGCCAACATCGACGCCTTTAAATTTACACCGAGCTTCCCCCCGAAACTAAGGAGCTGACTGAACTCCAAAATAAAGGGAAGAGCCATAGCGATAAGCACGACTGTCGACAGAGTCCGAACGGGACGAAAACCATCCTACAGGCACCCGCTCGGGACAGCGCGCCGCAAAATCATACAGATAGTCGGGAGGGAAGGAGGACTAAACTGGATCCTACAGGAACTACAATTACCAGGTTAGTGTAATTTCCATTTCCTGTGCGGATATCCAGTTTAGTCCTCCACAATCGGGATGTAACAGAGCAGTTAAGACCGGGCGGGACCTTGCAGGCCGGCGCGCAAAACCGCCGAACCAAAACAAGAATCCCGAGCCGCTGACACATCCAAGCGATAGTGCCTGCTGAAAGCATGCAGAGACGACCAGGCGGCCGCCCTACAAATCTCTGCTGGTGGAACCAGGCTATGCTCCGCCCCAGAGGCCGCCTGAGCCCGAGTAGAATGAGCCCGGAGCCCCTCCGGGACCGGCCGCCGCTGCAACAGATACGCGGACGCGATCGCTTCCTTGAGCCATCGAGCAATGGAGGCCTTAGCCGCCGCCTCCCCTTTTATTGTACCCCCAAAGAGCACAAAAAGCCGATCAGTCTTTCGAAGGACTCGGTAGACTGCAAATACCGCCGCAGCGCGCGGCCCACATCAAGCCGGAGAAGACTCTTGTCCACCGACTCGACCGAGCTCGCCGAAAGCACTGGCAGAAATACCGCCTGATTTAAGTGAAAGGGAGACACCACCTTTGGCAGAAAGGAAGGAACCGGACGGAGCACAATCCGCTCCGTAGAGAAAGACAAGAAAGGCTCTCGGCAGGACAGGGCCTGCAGATCCGAAATACGCCGTGCCGAGCAGATGGCAACCAGGAACACCGTCTTCAATGTGAGATCCTTCAAGGACGCCCTCCGCAAGGGCTCAAATGGTTCCCGAACCATAGCCCGCAGAACTAAATTCAAATCCCACGAAGGAATCACCGCCCTGCGGGAAGGCCGTAAATGGAAAACGGCGGTCAAGAAACGCCGCACATCCGCATGAGCACCAAGAAGGCGGCCCAAGACCTTGCCTCTATAACACGAAATCGCCGCCAGCTTGACCTTCAGGGAACTGGCCGCGAGACCTTTCTTGAACCCATCCTGGAGGAAGCTTAACACGACGGGCACAGAGACCGTCGCCGCCCGGACTCCGCGCCGGGAGCACCAGTCCTCAAAAATCCTCCAAATCCGAACATAAGTGAGAGAAGTGGAGGACTTTCTCGCCCGCAGTAAGGAGGAAATCACCGCGGGCGAATAACCCTTCTTTTTCAGCCGAGCCCTCTCAATGGCCAAACCGTAAGCGAGAATCGAGCCACCTGGGGCATCCGCAAGGGGCCCTGAAGGAGAAGGTCCAGCAACGCCGGGAGGCGCCACGGCACGCCGTCTTGAAGCCGGACGAGGTCAGCATACCAGGGCCTCCGGGGCCAATCCGGAGCCACCAGCAGCACTCGGCCCTGAAGGCACTCGATGCGCTGGACGACCCGGCCGATCAGCGCCCAAGGAGGGAAGACATACAGTAGCCCGGACGTCGGCCACGGCTGAATGAGAGCGTCGAGTCCTTCGGACATTCGCTCCCGCCGTCTGCTGAAGAAGCGACTCGTCTTGGCCGATTGGTAGGTCGCCATGAGATCCATGATGGGCGGACCCCACCGCCGAACTATTTGCGCATACACCTGTGGATTTAACTCCCACTCTCCGGGGTCCACCCGCACTCTGCTGAGGAAGTCGGCCTGGACATTGTCTGCGCCCACTATGTGCGCCACCGAGATCGCCGGCAGGCGAGTCTGCACCCAGCTGAATAAGGCCGTCGCCTCTGTCTCCAGGGCCACACTCCCTGTGCCCCCTTGGCGAATGATGTACGCCACCGTGGTCGCAGTGTCCGACCAGACGCGGACCGCCCGACCCAGGACCAGAGGCCCCAGGGCCAACAGGGCTAGCCTGACCGCCCGAAGCTCGAGACGGTTGCTCGACCACGCAGCTTCCCGAGAGGACCACACCCCCTGCGTGAAGCGGGCCTCGCAGTGAGCTCCCCAGCCGGCTAGGCTCGCATCCGTAGTGAGGGGAACCCACAGAGGAGGCTCCAAGGGAATCCCCCGCGTCAAATCGCACTGGTTGGACCAGCGGCGAAGGAGCGCCCTCTGGAGCGGGCGCATGTGGAACCGTGCCCATGGCACCACCTCCAAGGTCGCCGCCATCGTTCCGAGAAGCCGTAGGTACCACCACGCCGACGGAGCGGGCATCCCCCGAAAGAGTCGGACAAGAGCCCGCAACGCCCGGACGCGGCGCTCGGGGAGACACACCAGTCCCCGAGCGGTGTCGAAGCGCACTCCCAGATACTCCAGGTCCTGCGAGGAATGCAGACAACTCTTTCTTTCGTTCACCACCCAGCCGAGAGATCGCAGCAGAGCCACTACCCTGCTCGTGACTCGCAGGCACTCCCGACTGGATTTTGCCCGTATCAACCAGTCGTCGAGATATGGATGGACCAAAATGCCCTCCTTGCGCAAGGCCGCCGCAACGACCACCATCAGCTTTGTGAACGTGCGCGGAGCCGTAGCCAAGCCGAACGGCATGGCCCTGAACTGGAAGTGGCCCCACGGAAACGCAAAGCGGAGAAACCGCTGATGAGATGGATGTATCGGGATGTGCAAATAGGCCTCGGTGAGATCGAGGGACGTCAAAAACTCCCCCTGTCGCACCGCTACAATGACTGACCGCAAGGTTTCCATACGGAAATGCGGCACCCGGAGCGCGCGATTCACGCCTTTGAGGTCCCAAAATCGGACGCAGGGAATCGCCCTTTTTGGGAACCACAAAATAGATGGAGTATCGCCCGGCGCCTCTTTCCAAAGGAGGAACCGGGATCACCGCTCCCAGCGCTAACAACCGATCCAGGGTCACGCGGAAGTCCCGCGTTTTTTGCGCTCCCCTGCTGGGAGACAGAACAAATGAATCTGGAAGTGGGAACGCAAATTCCAGAGCGTAACCCTCTCCTATAATTTGTAGCACCCAGCGATCCGACGTGATTTGGGCCCAAGAGGAAAGAAAGTCGCGCAAGCGACCCCCGATAATCGGGCCTCCCTCCAGAGCCTGCCTCGCGTCATTGTGGCTTGCGCCCAAAAGAAGAGCCCGAGGAAGAGGCGGCTCCGGAGAAGCCTCTGCCGGCTCCCCGAAGGTACGAAACCCTTGATTACGGGCTCCAAACCTGCCCCGCTGCGAAGTCCACAGGCGGGAGGAACGAAACCTGCGCTGATCCCGAAAGGACCCCCTCGCCGAGGGGGAGGACTTGTTGGACCTTGGCCTATCCTCCGGGAGCCGGCCCCCCTTGGACTCACCGAGAACCTTTACCAACTTCTCGAGAGCCTCCCCAAATAACAATCTGCCCTTGAAGGGCAGCTTACTGAGGCGGGACTTGGAAGAACCGTCCGCCGCCCAGTTGCGCAACCAGAGGGACCGTCGCGCCGCAACCGCGGATGCCATACTGTTAGCCAACGCGCGGATTAAATCATAAAACAGATCCGCCAGATAGGCCGAGCCGGACTCCAGCCGGGAAACCTCCAACAGGCCCTGCTGGTCTAGCCCGGGGCTCGAGCGCAAATGCTGCGACCATCGCAGACACGACCGAGCCACCCAAGCCCCACAGATAGAGGCCTGCAATGACACGGCATCAGTATCGAAGGTTTGCTTGAGCAAATTATCAATCTTCTTGTCCTGACTGTCCTTGAGGGCAGCCGCCCCCTCAACCGGGATGGTGGTTTACTTGGTCACTGCGGAAACCGCAGCGTCCACCCGGGGGGACTTGAACAAGTCCCTGTCCTTGTCGGCAAGGGGATAAAGCCGAGTCATGGTCCGAATCCCCTTCAAGCCGGATTCCGGGTGCTCCCACTCCGCCTGGATCATATGATCCACCACGCGGTGAACGGGAAAAACCACCTGGGAATCCCTGACTGTCTGAATTAGAGGATCCTCAAGACCCTCCTCCTCCATGGGCCGCACCGCCGAAAGGTTAAGCGCCTGCAGGGACTCCGTGACCAGAGGAACCAGCTCGTCCCTACGGAACACGCGAATGATCCGAGCCTGGTCCTCCGGCTCAAGGATCTCCCCATCCTCCAACTCCTCCGCTTCAGTCTCAGGATCGCCCTCTGCCTCGGAATCCAGGAGACCTAGGGCGTCCTGCTCCTGTTCCCCCAACCGAAGTCGCTTGCCCCCGGGTTGCGAGGTGCATTGAGCCGCCCCCGAGGACCCCGGGGGGATAGAGGGGGGCCAAACTGCCGGCAACTGACCGGACCTGCTCAAGCGAAACGCCTGATGCATGAGGAGCACAAAATCCGGGGAGAAATCCATAGACGGTGCAGCTATAGCCGCCTGCTGGAGCGCAGCCACCGACCCGCTGGCCGGTGGAACCGACCCAGACTGAGGGAGGCTCGGGGAAAGAACACTGTCCCCTGAATTAGAAGCATCCCCAGGAGTAGGCTGATCCGGGAGACTCACAGATTGCTCTAACTCTGCAGGCACTGCAGCACAGCACCTGCAGATGCCAGAGTCAGTCCCTGCTGCTCTGCGGGACCCACAAATCACGCACTGGGGCTGGGAAGCCATCCCAAGACCACCTCTGCCCAGCGGGATAGAATACAACAGTCACAGGGAAGCCCACACCACAGGGGCAATCCTATGCAAATCAGCCCCGATTTGAAATTAAAACTTTTTTTTTTTTTTTTTTTTTTTACAAGAAACAAAATATGCCCCAGACTCCCTGGGGTGCCCTGAGCAAAATCGCCAGCAAGAGGAACCCCAAAAACGCCAGGGGAACCTGTGCACAAGTGCTCAAAAGTGCCTCTAAAAGCACACTTTTAAAATCCAAAATGGCCGCCGGACTTTTTCACCCGCGGTAAAAAACGGCGCGGAAATACAAAAGCCACCAAATAATATGGAAAAGAACTAAAACGACCCTCTAATACAGGGCAAACGACCAAATTTAAGAAAAATTGCCAAATGGGCTCAGGAGAGCCTACAGAAATGCTGGCAGCTCTAACAGAGCACTGCACACAAGAAGAAATGAAATGAAAATCTCCTACCAGCTCAGGAACCACCAGGATTCAGCCAACATCTCCCAGTGCCAGCCACTACTGTATCAGGTATGGCTTTACCCCGTACTGTCCAGGGGGAGCTCACCCAGGGCTGTGAAAATTGGCTAGGCAGGAACACAGGAACCAACAGGTCTGACTTCCCCCTAGTCTCCTGTGGCAGTGCTCCAGAGAGACAGGCTTCTTCTTTTGTTCTCCTTTTAAAGATACAGCTAGCTATCAAAGAAATAGCAAGGAAATGCCCCAAAACAAACCCTAAAACAACTAACTAACAAGTGTTGCTCCTGCAATAGTCACTCAGTGTGCCCAGGAGGACACACTTTTACGTCTTCAAGCTGCTAGAGACTGGACACACTGGGGGGCTTCTGGGAGCTCCTGCTGGATATGTACTACAGAAGATTTGATTGGTCCAGTCTCCAGGCTGCAGTAGGAGGGGCATTACCCGATTGTGGAGGACTAAACTGGATATCCGCACAGGAAAAAGCAAACTCTAACTAAACCTATCTCCTTAGTTGCCCCTTCAGTGAGTCCAGCACCCTGGCTCACTACGCCCTCCAGCTGCTTTGAGACAGCATACTGGGGCTGATAGGCGGTGCCAGCTGCATATGTATACTAGTGTCATCAAAAAGATGACATGCTCAGTCTCCAAGCCGCTGGAAGAGGTATACTACCCAGAGGTGCGGGACTGGACTGGAGGGACAATAAGGAAGTGGTCTTTTTCTGTCATCATGTTTCTATGTTTCTATGCTGCCCAGTTATCACTTGTCGCCATTTCTGCTCTGCCCCGGAGCACCCCAGACACGCCCCCGATGCTAACCAGATAGCATCAGGACGCATAGGGGAGTTAGAAGGGGATATTCAATGGCACTAACCATGTACTGTAAGTGCATTCAATATCCCCAATAAAGGCATTTACACGGTTTACCGGGCTGTAAACTGTGTAGATTCCTTTCGAATATTGGGCCTGCAGTGTCCAATAAAAACCCCTCATTCCCCAGCAAAGCTCCACAAGAACACCAGCAGCCTCTCTCCAGCACCATCAGCACAGGGGGAAGGTACAAAGCAGTATCGATCCTGGGGAAGTGAATTATTTGCAGGTTGAGACACTACCCACTGAGCTATCAGTTATGCTCCTGCCTTTTATAAAATTATATCACAATGTATCTTAGATCTTTGGTCAGATAGTACAACAAACAGCCCTAGCCTATCAGTAGAACGTTACTCAAAACTGTACATTTCGACTAGCTTGTGCTATGTTATGGAACTCACTTTCTAAAGTGGATTAGGCTAGAGTGACCTGTTCAATTTTAAGAAAAAGGCAAAGGCCCATCTTTTCCAACTAGTTTGCTGCGTTTCGCTAATGCGCAGCACCTATTGTTGACAGTTCAGTGGCATGGAAATTGTCTGTCCATATACATGTTTGTTTGCAAGTCTAGTCAAACACCATGGTTCACGCTCCCCCTCCCCCCCACACTGTTATCGGCTCTCTGATGGTGGAGCCACGCAATGCGGGAAAGTCAAGCTGATCTTGTAGTTGAAGTCTCATGAGACTTGAAACTGGGAGATCATCCTAAACTTCCTGCACTCTGCAGCTCCATCATGCAGAGAGCCTATCACAGTGGGGGAAATGTGAACTGTCGCATTTTAAAAGAATTGCAGCCAGAGACAAGAATGGATTAGTGAAAGGGCGACTGGATGAAGAGTGGGGTATGAGAGAAAGGCTGGGTGAAGCCTATGGAGGGAGCCTAAGAGAGAGAGAGAGAGAGAGATTGGAGGAAGGAGTTACGAGACTGAGAAACAAGAGGAAACCTGGGAGGGCATCATACACACACACACACACGCACTCATTCACAAAGCCACAAAAGTGCATTAACATCAAAGAATAAGATACAAGGTTCCAATAAAGACAAAAGTAACCCAAATGCCCTTAACTACAGAACAGTTTCAAGATTCCAAATTACCCCTGTCTACCGATAAACAGTTAATATGAATAAAATACAACCTCTAAAATGCTTGAATGCAAATGCTAGAAGTCTAAAAAATAAGATGGGAGAGTTACAATATGTAGCACTAAATAAGAGGTTAGATAAGACTGGTATCTCAGAGACCTGGTGGAGGAAGACAACCAATGGGTCACTGTGATACCTCAGTACAAATTATAATCGCAATGATAAGAGTAGATCAAATTGGTGGAGGGGTTGCACTCTATGTTAGAGAGTGCATTGAGTCACATAGGATTAAAGTTTTGCAGTAAACAAAATATTTATTTATTTGATTTAAATATACTGCACTGTTTCAAAATCAACGCAGTTTACACAGAACAAGAATAAACAGTTTACATTGAAGAGGCATAAAAAAATACACTGTAGAATCTCTATGGATCGAAATTCCATGTAAAAAGGGGAAGGGAATGGTAGTGGGGGTGTACTATCGATCGCCTGGTCAGAATGAATAAATGGATGATGAAATGCTCAAAATCAGGGAGGCTAACAAAAGTTACAACACAGTAATAATAATGGATAATTTCAATTACCCCGGTACCAACTGAGTCAGTGTCACGGCAGGACATGTTAGGGAGATAAAGATTCTAGATGAAATAAATGACTGCTTCTTGGAAAAACTGCTTCATGAACTAACAAGAGGGAAAGCCATTTTGGACCCAGTCCTTAGTGGAACACAAGATCTGGTGCAAGAGATGTTGGGGCCACTTGGCAATAGTGATCATAGCATGATCGCATTTGATTTAATAAATAGAGGAAGGACAGCAAGGAAATCTACAGTACTACCTTTTCACTTTCAAAAGGGAGACTATGATAAAATGAGGAAAACAGTTAAGAAAAAATTAAAAGGAGCAGCTCTAAAGGTTAAAGATTTACATTAAGCATGGGCGTTGTTTAAAAATACTATCTTGGAAGCCCAGACCAGTTGTATTCAATGCTTCAAGAAAAGTGGAAGGAAGTCCAAAAAACTTCCAGCATTATTTAAAGGTGGGGTCAGAGAGGCTGTTCTAGCCAAAAAAGCATCTTTCAGGAAATGGAAAAAGGAGCCAAATGACGAAAACTGGAAACAACATAAACACTGGCAAGTTAGATGTCAGGTATTGATAAGGCAGGCAAAAAGAGAATTTGCCGTGGAAGCAAAAGCAGATAAATAGTAATTACGCTTACCTGGTAATTGTAGTTCCTTGAGAGACGACAGCTTAGTCCTCGACGTATGGGTAGTGCACCTCCTCCTGCAGCATGAAGACTGGACCAATCAGATTTCAGCTCCACTGGAACCATCATACCCAGCAACTCAGGAACTCCAGTGAACTACTGACAAAGCAAACTCAAACACGTAGCTAACCTTTAACAATAGCGCTGTCACAGCAAATGTATCCCTTAAGAATAACAGGTTTTTTTTTTGTTTTGTTTTGTTTTTTTTTGTTGTTTTTTTTTTTTTGTTTGTTTTAGTAGCCAAATCCTTTACGAAGAGTAACGGAAAGTCCCACTCCTGCCACAGCAGAAACGGATAGGTAGAAAAGAAGGAGAAAACAAAAAATATTAGAACGCACTCACCTGGGAATACTGACCTCTGAACCCAAAGCGTGCCGTGCTAAAGGAAAGAACACAGGGAGAGGCAGGAGGACTAAGCTGTCGTCTCTCAAGGAACTACAATTACCAGGTAAGCGTAATTACTATTTCCTTATCGTTCCTCCAGCTTAGTCCTCGACGTATGGGATGTATCAAAGCAGCCTAACGGGTGGGATTTTGCCAGCCGGCACGCAGAACCGCGGAACCAAAACCGGCATCGCTCGCCGCCAAGACATCAAGGCGATAATGTTTACTGAAAGTGTGCAACGACGACCATGTGGCCGCCTTACAAATATCCACCGGCGAAACCAAACTGAATTCCGCCCAGGACGCTGCCTGCGCTCTCGTGGAATGCGCACGCAACCCAGCCGGCGGAGCCCGACCGTGCAAAAGATAAGCCGAACCAATCGCTTCTTTAATCCATCGAGCAATAGAAGCCTTCGCCGCCGCTTCCCCTTTGCGAGCACCGCCAAACAGCACGAACAACCGGTCTGATTTACGAAAATCACTGGTAACTTTTAAATAGCGTCGCAAAAGCCTCTTGAGGTCCAACCTACTGAGTCCGCGATCAGAAGCATGCCCTTCGGAGTCCGAGAAAACCGGAAGGGAAACAACCTGATTCACGTGAAAGGGAGAAGTCACCTTAGGTAAGAAGGAAGGCACAGGACGTAGTTCCACTTTGTGAGCCGAGAAAGACAGAAAAGGCTCTCTACAAGAAAGAGCCTGAAGCTCAGAAATACGGCGGGCCGAACAAATCGCGACCAGAAATACCGTCTTAAGAGTCAAATCCTTTACAGAACTCCTAGAAAGCGGCTCAAAAGGCGCTGCACTGAGAGCTCGCAGCACCAAATTAAGATCCCATGGGGGAACCGAGACTCTACGGGCTGGACGTAACCTAGAAACCGCCCGCAAAAAACGAACGACATCAGGATGAGCACCTAAAGACACCCCCTGAACTTTGCCCCGATAACATGACAGGGCCGCCAATTGGACACGCAAAGAACTGGCGGCCAGACCTTTAGCAAAACCGTCCTGCAAAAAATCCAGTATTACTGGAAGAGAGGCCGTAGCCGCTCGGATCTGATTCCTAGAGCACCAGTCCTCAAAAATGCGCCAAACCCGAACATAGGCCAGCGAAGTAGATCGTTTGCGCGCTTGCAACAGTGTTGCCACCACCGACCGGGAGTAACCGCGTTTCCTTAGCCGAGCCCTTTCAATAGCCAGGCCGTAAGAGAGAATCTCTCCACTTGCGGCATGCGTAAGGGACCCTGACACAACAGGTCCGGAAACAAGGGAAGTGTCCAAGGAGGACCGTCCACTAACCGCATCAGATCGGCATACCAAGGCCGACGAGGCCAATCCGGCGCTATCAAAAGCACCCAACCCCGGTGAGCTTCGATGCGCTGAATAACGCGCCCCAGAAGGGGCCACGGAGGAAACACGTAGAGAAGACCCGTGGAGGGCCAAGTCTGCAAAAGAGCATCCAGACCTTCGGACATCGGCTCTCGCCGTCGACTGTAGAACCGAGCTGCCTTCGCCGAGCGGAAGGTGGCCATGAGGTCCATGACTGGCTCGCCCCAACGCTGAACTAGCTGTGTGAAGACCGTGGGATGGAGTTCCCATTCGCCGGGATCGACCTGAACTCTGCTGAGGAAGTCCGCCGTTACATTGTCTTTCCCGGCGATGTGCGCCGCGGAGATGGCCGGCAGGCGAGGCTCTACCCACTCGAACAACGACCGAGTCTCCGCCTCCAAACCGACGCTTCCGGTTCCGCCCTGCCGGTTAATGTAGGCCACGGTTGCTGCATTGTCGGAGAGAACCCGAACCGCCCGAGACGATATCCGGGTCTCGAAGTGCTGCAAGGCCAATCGAACAGTCCGAAGCTCCAATCGGTTGATCGACCATGCACTCTCCTCCGGAGACCAGAGCCCCTGAACGAACTGGTCCTCGCAGTGAGCGCCCCAGCCCGTCAGGCAGGCGTCCGTTAAGAGCGGAACCCAGTCCGGCTGCTCCAAGGGCATCCCCACTCGAAGAGTGAATGGACTCAACCACCAACTGAGATCCCTCCGAACCGCCATCGGACAAGGAAGACGTTTGCTCAGGGGATCGGACTGGTTGGACCAGCGACGGAGCAAGGCTCGCTGGAGTGAGCGCATGTGAAAACGAGCCCAAGGCACCACCTCCAGGGAAGACGCCATCGTTCCCAGCAACTGCAGGTAGAGCCAGGCCGATGGGGCTGGAGAGCTGCGGAACCTCCGCACCAGAGACTGAAGAGTCAAAATCCTGCGTTCGGGAAGAGAAACCAACCCCCGGCACGTTTCGAACTGTACCCCCAAATATTCGAGAAGCTGCGTCGGAACCACATGGCTCTTGTGTGGGTTGACCACCCATCCGAGAGACTGCAAGAGCGCGATGACTTTCGCCATCGCTGCCAAGCTTTCTGCGCGAGACTTCCCACGAATCAACCAGTCGTCTAGGTAGGGATGAACCAGTACCCCGTCTTTGCGAAGGGCCGCGGCCACCACCACCATGATTTTGGTGAAGACGCGTGGCGCGGTCGCCAGACCGAAAGGCAATGCTTGAAACTGGAAATGACCCCACGGCAGCGCGAAGCGTAGGTACCCTCTGCTGGTCCTCCCGAATAGGGATATGGAGATAGGCCTCCGTGAGGTCGAGAGACGTGAGAAATTCGCCTCGGCGGACGGCCACTATGACAGACCGTAGAGTTTCCATTCGAAAGTGGGGAACCCTCAGACAACGATTCACTCCTTTGAGATCCAGAATGGGACGAAGATCGCCACCCTTCTTTGGCACCACGAAATAGATGGAATACCTTCCAAGGCCATATTCCGCTGGCGGTACGGGAATAACCGCCCCTAGCTGAAGAAGACGATCGAGCGTTTGGCGGACCTGAAGGGTCTTTCGAACTCCCCGGCATGGGGACGCTACAAAGGAATCGAGCACGGGACGGGCCAAATCGAGAACATACCCGTCCCGTATGATGTCTAGCACCCACTGATCGGAAGTAATTTGGGTCCAAGCGGAGAGAAAACGTCGCAGACGCCCTCCGATCACCGGCAGCTCCACCTGGACCCGCTGCCCTTCATTGGGGCTTGCGAGGGGTCGGAGAAGCAACCGCCGAGAACCCTCGGCTGGCTCCCCGAAAGCCGCGAAAACTCGACGCCCGGGAGCTATATCTACCCCGCTGGAAGCTGCCATAACGGGCGACCGGAATCTACGAAAGTCCCGAAACTGTCCCCTAGCGACCGGAAGCGACCTACCCCGCTTGGGTCTATCCTCCGGCAGGCGACCGCCTTTGGAGTCTCCCAGATCTTTGACCAACTTATCCAAATCCTCTCCAAAGAGTAGTTTACCTTTAAAAGGCAATTTGCCCAAGCGCGACTTGGAAGAACCATCGGCCGCCCAATTTTTTAACCAAAGGGCTCGACGTGACGCCACCACGGATGCCATGCTGTTGGAGAGAGCTCTGATGAGATCATACTGGACATCCGCCAAATACGCCGTGCCGGATTCCAAGCGGTGAATCTCCGTCAGCATATCGGTATCTAAGGAAGGAATGTGTTGAAACCGCTGAACCCAGCGGAAACAGGCACGGGCCACCCAAGCTCCACATACGGAAGCCTGTAAAGCCAGTGCGTCCGCCTCAAAGGCCTGCTTTAACAGCCCATCCATTTTGCGGTCCTGCGGCTCCCGTAAAGCCGCACTCCCTTCCACCGGAATGGTTGTCTTCTTAGTCACCGCTGACACGGCCGCATCGACCTTGGGAGACCGAAAACGCTCCAGATCCGTTTCCGATAAAGGATAGAGACGACGCATGATCTTGACGCCCTTGAGACCAGACTCAGGAGTGTCCCACTCGTCCTGAATCATCTGGTCAATAACCTTGTGAATGGGAAAAACCACATTAGTTTGTCGTACTGCCTGAATAATGGGATCTGCCCCGTCCGCCTCCTCCACCTTAGCAGTAGGGGCCAGTCCTAGTGTCTGAAGCGCCTCCGAAACAAGAGCAGGAAGCTCTTCATGTCGGAACACCCGAATAATCTTCGCTTGATCTTCCGGCTCCAGGAGCTCGCCTTCCTCCAAGCCGTCAGCATCCCCCTCCGGGTCAAACTCAGGATCATCCCCTTGAGGCCAATCCGTCTCCGCAGAACCAGGGTCGTGCATCCGCGGACGCTTAGGAGCCGTGTGCTCAGTCAACGGAGGTTCTCTCGGAGAGGACTGGGACGACAACTCCTGCGGTGGAAGAGGCGCCGCTCCCATGACCTGGCGCCGACGGCAGAACGCCTGGTGCAGGAGCAAAACAAAATCGGGCGAAAAATCCTCCAAGGGCAATGCTCCTCCGAGGCCAGACTGCGCTACAGGCGCCGAACCACCGTTAGAAGAAAGCCCCGAGGGCCCCTCCAGCGCCGATTCTAAGTCCCCTGATATGGCACCAGACGGCGCCGTCGCAGGCAAAGAACTGTCCAGACACTGTTCCATGCTGCGAGAAAGCGAGGCACAGCGTGGACACACTCCGGTCTCGGCGTCGGCACCCCGCCGAGATCCACAAATGAGACAAAGAGCTCCGGCTGACATGGATACCCTAGCGCCGGGATAAGTAAGCCGGCAGCGGGCAAAAATGGCAGGGAGAAGTCTGCTCACTGACTCAGAAGAACCATGCGGGAACTGGGCAGTAGCACACAATGGAAAGTCTTTGTAGGGAAGGTGAAAACTTTTCCCCTGCGCCTGGTGACAAAATCAGCTTATGTTTTCTTTCTTTTTTTTTTCTTTTTTTTTTTTTTTTAAACTCCCCCAAGAACACCCGAGGGCTTATCAACAAAACCAAATCACCAAAGCAAACAACCAATTAATGTCCCGCAAGAGAGGGGAAAATACTCGTTGAAGCACCCCCCCCCTCCGTATCCGCGGGAACGCTGAAGGACAAGGCTAAAATAAGAAAGAGATTAAAAGAACATAAATAAACTCAATAAACTAAAAAGGATAAATCAAAAGAAATGAAAGAAATGAAAGAAGTGAAAGAAAACAATAAATCTACCGCGGGACACCCCGGAGAGAGAACCGCGAGGCAGTAAAGATGGCCGCGGGAGACAGGCAAATTTTGGCGCGCTTCTGAATGTTGCTCCGTCAAAGCAAACAGCCCGAGGAAAAGAGCTCTGCGGCTGAAAACTTCGCCCCGCTGAAATGGTATACACTGGGAGCCCCCCAAGCCCGATGAGAGACCCCCTAACAGCTGGGGAAATCACAGAACTTGACTCAGCAGCCGTCCCGATTTCCCACAGCCGACAGCACTTACCGGCACTAATTCAGCAGCCCTCTCCAACCTCCGGAGAGGAGCTGCAGTACAGCCGCCGCTGGAGCTCTGCCCCGAAGGTTCCTGGGGCAGAGATCCACTTCCCCCCAAATAGACAGTGTAAAATAAAGTCGCGGCAAAGGCTGAGCAGGAGAGGGACCTCCCTCCGGCACCCCCCCCCCTTCTACTGAGTGCCGTGATAACCAAGGAGAAATTTAAAGGGGACAGCCGTCTAATCTAAAATAAATGAAAATAAGCCCTAATAGGACTCAAATGAAAGGAAAAGGTTAGCTAAAGACAAATACAACTATCTGATCAACTAGTGAGCCCAGCTAGGCTCACTAACGTCCTCCTGCTGCATGAAGACTGGACACACTGGAGTTCCTGAGTTGCTGGGTATGATGGTTCCAGTGGAGCTGAAATCTGATTGGTCCAGTCTTCATGCTGCAGGAGGAGGTGCACTACCCATACGTCGAGGACTAAGCTGGAGGAACGATAAGGAATAAAAACTTTTTCAAGTATATTCATAGCAAAAAACCTGTGAGAGTCAGCTGGACCATTAGATGATAGAGGGGCAAAAGGGGCATTAAGAGGGGAAAAGGCGACAGCGGAGAGACTGAATGAATGCTTTGCTTCGGTCTTTACTTAAGATGATGTAGGGAAGTTACCCATGATTGAAATGGTATCTAAAGGTGATGCATTGGAAGAATTGAAAGAAATATCGATAAATCGGGACGATGTATTACAACTATTTGATAAACTAGAGTGGCAAATCACCTGGACCTGATGGTACACATCAGAGGGTGTTGAAAGAACTGAAATATGAGATTGCGAACCTACTATGAGTGATCTGTGAACTATCATTAAAATCATCCGCAATACCTGAAGATTGGTGAATAGCCAACGTAATGTCAATTTTTAAAAAGGGTTCCAGCGGTGATCCGGAAACAACAGACCAGTGAGCCTGATGTCAGTACTGGGCAAAATGGTAGAAATCCTTATAAAGAACAAAATTACTGAACAAGTAATAGTCATGGTTTAATGGGAGAAAGCCAACATGGCTTTAGCCAAGGAAGGTATTGTCTGACTAATCTGCTGTATTTTTTTGAAGGTATGAATAAACGGGTAGACAAAAGGTGAGCCAGTCAATATCTGGATTTTCAGAAAACCTTTGATAAAGTCCCTCATGAGAGACTTTTGACAAAATTAAAAAGTTATGGGGTATGAGACAGTGTACTATTGTGTTAAAACCCTCCGTCCAGTGTGCAGTAGTGGCCAAGAGAGCAAATAGAATGCTAGGTATCATAAAGAAAGGAATGGAAAATAAAACAAAGGATATTATAATGCCTCTATATCGTTCCATGGTGCGACCGCACCTTGAATATTGTGTGCAATTCTGGTCGCCGTATCTTAACCCTTTCCAGGCCGAGCCCGAAACTCTTGGGATCCAAAATTCTGACTAAATATTCCTATCAAATGGTATATAATACATGACCATAGCAGAAGGAAGATCACTATTAGAACATATTGAATAAGATGGGCAAAATTTTCCTGAAATATGCAAGAATTAACCCGGCTGCAGAATGTGGATTAAAAATTTAAAGGAGGCCTTGAAAGGGTTAAAAAGGATATAGCATTATTAGAAAAGGTACAGAGAACAGCCATCAAAATGGTAAAGGGGATGGAAGGATACCCCTATGAAGAGAGGCTAAAAAGGTTAGGGCTCTTCAACCTGGAAAAGAGACGGCTGAGGGGAGATATGATAGAGGTCTATAAATTAATGAATGGAGTGGATCGGGTAAACGTAGATTGATTTACACCATCAAAATATAGAAAGACTAGGGGACATGCAAAGAAGCTACAGGGTAATCTATTTAAGACTAATAAGAAAAAAATATTTTTTCACTCAACATGTAGTCAAACTCTGGAATTCGTTACTGGAGGATGTAGTAATAGCTGTTAGTGTAGCTGGGCTTAAAAAAGGTTTGGACAAGTCCCTGGAAGAAAGGTCCAGAAACCATTATTAAAGAAGACCCGGGAATTCCACTGCCCGCCCCAATACAAGTATTGTGGAACCTGTGTGCTTTTTTAGGAACCAGCTAGGTACTTGTGATCTGGATTGGCCACTGTTGGAAACAGGATACTGGGCTTGATGGACCTTGGTCTGACCCAGTATGGCATATCTTATGTAAATCAATCCCTGTACTTTTGTATAGCTTTGGAATTGTGGACTGGCCTCTGAAATATCATGAGAAAGTGGGGATATACAAACAAGAAAACTCCTCCATGCCTATAAGGTGGTTTATAAGAATCAGTGTATACCTAGACTGTTCATCCCTAGAGCTGAAGAAGGAATAGGCCTCATAAAAAATTGATTATACATATAGAGCGACCACCTTCAGGCCTACTTAACAGCATCAATAGATCCAAATGCACACAAAGTGTTGCAGTATGAAAGTAAATGGTCAGAATCTGTATCCATTATTAAATTAGTTGAGGCATACTGACAAACAGAAATAATGAATGAGAATCCACCAGTATACACAGGGAAGGAAGCAAAAGAATTTGCAAAACAAGAGGGAAAAAAACTCTTCAAAGAATTAGATCAGCAAACGAGGAACAAGTGGCAAATTCATAAATACAGTGGAAAATGCAAAGCTTTATACCAGGAGCCATTTGTTGATCAAACAAGGACACCAGTGGCTAAGGAGTGGCAAAATGAAACCTAAGGATGAGAGATTGATAGTTGCAACCCAGAATTACAGAGAATGAAGAAGTTCTGATAACTTGGGAAACTGAATACGAGGAAACCCAATAGAGTGGTAAAGGAGAAAAACATCAGAACGGTACTGATTACAGAGATGTCAGTTCCAAGTGATTATTCTGTGAATTACATGGAGCAGGAGAAGATCCTAAAGTACCAAGAAATGCAGTCAGAGACCAAGAAAATGCAGCAGAAAGATACAGAAATATTTCCCATTGTGCTTGGAAGTTCTCCTTTAAAAAGCCTCTACATCTTGACAAATTACCCATACATGTTACGTCTTATGAATTCCAGAAGGAAGTTCTTTTTGTCACAATGCGAGTACTACAGTGAGTGTTAGCAGCAAATTTGAGAGACTGAGATCATACTCCACATACCCTGGCTTAGGAGTGAAGTTCATGACTGTCATGGTATACACAAAACTGACACTCCTCCTGACACACACTCACACACTCATTCACAAAGCCCCCCCAACACTCCCCATTACAGACACATACACAAAGCCCCCAACACTCCCCATGAT
The DNA here is from genome assembly GCA_033557465.1 of Ichthyophis bannanicus. Taxonomy (NCBI): domain Eukaryota; kingdom Metazoa; phylum Chordata; class Amphibia; order Gymnophiona; family Ichthyophiidae; genus Ichthyophis; species Ichthyophis bannanicus. Next base: position 463,094,614 of record CM066033.1, on the reverse strand, counting down.
ACACGTACACCCCAACACTCATACACACATAGCCCCTGGCATTCCCTGGGACACATCTACACAACCTCGCAACACTCCCCATGACACATGCACACACACAGTCCAATACGCCCCATGACACATTCAGCCCCCGATACTCCCAATGAAATACACACAAACATGCACCACTGAGACTCCCCATTACATGCATCTCTCAACACATACATATGCAGCCCCCTACACTCCCCATGGCACACATACCCTTTGACACTAACACACAACCCCTGGCACTCTGAGCCACACACACAAACACACATATGCATGCACGACTGCACACATGAAGCTCCGGACACTGTCATGATACACACACACACACAGAAACACCCCCCCCCCCTTACATGCATGCAGCTCCCAATACTCCCAATGACACACATGCACTCACGACTCAACACAAATGTACATACACTGGCACTGACACCCCTGTCCATGACACTGCTACACAGCCCGGAACACTTCCTAGGAGACACATATGAATTCCCCACGTCTATTTCTGGAAATACTATTTAATTAAAGTAGGTAAGTAAGGGAAATACACCATTGTCACACTGCTAGTGTACATTTTTAACTTGTTTTTAATTCCCAGCAATGAGTTATTTCTCTAGAGTTTTATATCTGTTAGGAAATCTTAAATATGTGTTTATTTTTATTTGGTTGATTTATTTAGTGAGACTTTAATGTTAATATTTTATCACTATATTTATATGTTTTTATCATATTTCATACTTTCGTTTGTTATCCCCTGAGAACTATGTATCAGCTGCCTAGAAATTTTTGATGAAATAAATAATCCGGAAATTTATGATGTCCTCACCTGTGAAGTAAGGATGTCTGTTGTGGTCTCAGAAGAATCTCAAGTACTTCTACAGCATCGGGAAACCAGGTTCCCAAAATAAAAAGCACTTCACAGAATAAGAGCCAGTCCAAAAATTAATAAAAGCCTTAGCTCAGTTTTCGGCACACCACCAGACCACGGCTGCTACAAAGTAAAATTCAAACTGCACCGCCACCACCCGAGGAGGATGACAATCCAGTGAGCCAGTGAAAACAGAGAGAGGCGGGCTCCTAAAACGCCGCTTTCCATTGGTCAACAGATGAGAGCGAGGTGGGGCGGAGAAAGAATAAGCGTAATGCCATTGGACTAAATGAACGGGGCACCGATAAAACGGCTATTCTCTTTTCGAATTGGAGTGGTGGCGCGCGCTGTTAGCTACACGTAGGGCTGGGCGGCGGGAAGTTAGTACAGAGCTGGAAAAGCTGGGCAGGGAGCCGAAGTTTTGAGCGGGGGACGTGGAAAATCGGGGCGTTACTGAAGAGAATAGTCCCCCTACCCTTGTTCGTTTTAAAAACTTTTAAGGATTTTTGGCGTTTGTTTATGAAATGACTTTTTTTTTTAAAGAAAAGCTTATACGGTTATTATAAACAGGGCAATTTAAGATGTGCCGGAACGGGGTAGAACGGTGTTCTGGCACTTAAGGCTGCAAAAGCAGGTTTTGAAAAATGTCAGGCGCCCGCGGGGATCCCATTTTACCCCTTCCCCACACAGGAGTGATCGTGTAGCAGCAGAGCGCAGACAAACCAATAATACCAGGAGTCTGTTCAGAAGGTCCAAATCATTTATTTGTGCACAAGTCTCAAGCAAAGTCAATTTCAAAATGGCTGAGCAATGTTCTCTGGCAATACAACAACTTTTATAGACTTTTGCTCCATTCTAGGTATAGAAAAACATTTCATTGGTCCTGGTAACCTCCCGTACCCCTTCTATTGGTCCCGGTACTGATATGATTATCCAATTATGTTCTTTCAGTGGGCTCAGCACCTGCTTTCCCCCCTTCTAGTCCCAATTACAGTGGCCAGTTCATCAACTTGTTACTTTCATACTTCCAAGGCCATTGAGCCAATTTGTGCGTGTAGGGGAGCAGGGCTCTGTAACTTATCTGTCAGCAGTCCTAATTAAATCCCTTGCAGATGTACTTTTCTTATCAGTGACTTTTAAACATATTTTTCTGTATTTTTCCATCTTCCAGTTCTGCTTATCTAAGTTAATTCAACACTCTTGCTATGTTCCAGCTCTACAGGAGCATATTGGAGGATGTGCAATTCCCATAGGCCTCTCCACTAGCTTCATTTACAGGTCAAGCTAGCTAGGCTCGCTTGCTTATATCAGACGAAGTGGATCACAGGCCTACACCTGCCACATTCCCCCCTTTGATTAATCTCACCCTATTACTTAATAAGGTGTGAGAATTAAATCACTTCAAAATAGTTATGCTGTAATCATAGAATTCCGACTACCCGTAGGAGGTCTTGGTTGGTACAAGGCCATAATCTTAGTTGCGGTCTTCTGCTCTACTGTACTTTCAATAGTACTATGAATAGATCGTATACAACATGGGATTAGACATGGTAATAACAAGATAACAGCAACAAGTATTAATACTAATATAAGAAAAGTTCCTGTGCGGATATCCAGTTTAGTCCTCCACAATCGGGTTCTGCCCCTCTCACTGCAGCATGCAGACTGGACCAATCAAATCTTCTGTAGTACATCTCCAGCAGGAGCTCCCAGAAGCCCCCCAGTGTGTCCAGTCTCGTTGCAGTGTGTGGACGTAAAAGTGTGTCCTCTGGGCACACTTAGTGACCTTTGCAGGAGCAACACTAGTTAGTTTGTTTTCTAGGATTTATTTTGGGGACATTCCTCTATTTCTTTGCTAGATAGCTGTGCCTTTCACACTGAAAGTAAAAAGAAGCCTGTCTCCCTGGAGCTGTGCCACAGGAGACTAAGAGAAAGTCAGACCTGCTGGCTGCTGTTGCCTGCCTAGACCATTTTATCAGCCCTGGGTGAGCTTCCCCTAGACAGGACGGGGAATTGCCATACCTAAGAAGGCAGTGCCTGGTACTGGGAGATTGTGGATGAATCATCTGATCCTGAGCTGGTAGGAGTTTGCATTTCATTTTACTTTATTGTGTGCAGTGCTCTGCCTGGGATACCAGCGTTTCTGTAGGCTCTCCTGAGCTTATTGGCAGTTTTTTCTACAATCTGCTCGTTTGCCCTTCATTACAGGGTCGTTTTAATTTATTTACATGTTTTTTGGTGACTTTTATATTTTCGCGCCGTTTTTTACCGCGGGTGAAAAAGTGCGGCGGCCATTTTGGATTTCAAAAGTGCTTTTTTCAGGCAGTTTTGATCACTGTGCACTGGTTCCCCTAGCGTTTTTGGGATTCTTTTTTTTGGCGATTTTGCTCAGGGCACCCCAGGGATCCTGGGATATATTTTGTTTCTTGTAAAAAAAAAAAAAAAAAAAAGAGAAGTTAATTTTAAATCGGGGCTGATTTGCATAGGTCTGCTCAGGTGCTGTGGGCTTTCCTGTGACTGTCCTCTTCTATCCCCCTGGGCAGAGGTGGCCTTGGGATGGCTTCCAAGCCCCAGTGTGTGATTTGTGGAGCCCGCAGGGCGGGGACTGATCCTGGCATCTGCAGGGACTGTGCTGCAGTCCCCTCTGAGTTAGAACAATCAGGGAATGTTCAGGATCCGGTTACCCCTGGGGATGCTTCTAATTCAGGGGACAGTATTCTCTCCCCGAGCATCCCTCAGTCTGGATCGGTACCTCCAGCCAGCGGTTCCGTGGCTATGTCCCAGCAGACTGCTGTTACTGCCCCAACTATGGACTTCTCCCCTGATTTTATACTCCTCATGCATCAGGCATTTCGCCTGAGCAGGTCCGGTCAGTTGCCGGCTGTCGGGACCCCCCCTCTTCCCTCGGGGTCCTTGGGGGAGGGTCCTTGTCCTTCTCCGCCCGGGGGCAAGCGGCTCCGGCTGGGGGGTCAAGAGCAGGACGCCCTGGGTTTACTGGCATCAGAGGCGGAGGGCGATCCTGACACTGACATGGAGGAGTTGGAGGATGGGGAGATCCTGGAGCCGGAGGATCAGGCTCGGGTCATTCGGGTGTTCCGTAGGGACGAGCTGGTTCCTCTGGTCACGGAGTCCCTGCAGGCGCTAAACCTTTCGGCGGTGCGGCCCCTGGAGGAGGAGGGTCTTGAGGATCCTCTAATTCAGGCAGTTAGGGATGCCCAGGTGGTTTTTCCCGTCCACCGCGTGGTGGATCAGATGATCCAGGCGGAATGGGAGCACCCGGAGTCTGGTTTGAAGGGGATTCGGACCATGAATCGTCTGTATCCTCTTGCGGATAAGGACAGGGACTTGTTCAAGTCCCCCCGGGTGGATGCTGCGGTTTCCGCGGTGGCCAAGAAAACTACCATCCCGGTTGAGGGGGCGGCGGCCCTCAAGGACGGGCAGGATAAGAAGGTGGATAACTTGCTCAAGCAAACCTTCGATACGGATGCCGTGTCATTGCAGGCCTCTATTTGTGGGGCTTGGGTGGCTCGGGCGTGTCTGCGGTGGTCACAGCAATTGCGCTCGAGCTCCGGGCTCGACCAGCAGGGTCTGGTGGAGGTGACCCGGTTGGAGTCCGGCTCGGCTTATCTGGCGGATCTGTTTTATGATTTAATCCGCGCGTTGTCTAACAGTATGGCCTCCGCGGTAGCGGCGCGCCGGTCCCTCTGGTTGCGCAGCTGGGCGGCGGACGGTTCTTCTAAGGCCCGCCTCAGTAAGCTGCCGTTTAAGGGCAGATTGTTATTTGGGGAGGCCCTCGAGAAATTGGTAAAGGACCTCGGTGAGTCTAAAGGAGGCCGGCTTCCGGAAGATAAGCCAAGGGCCAATCGGTCCGCCTCGTCGGCGCGGGGATCCTTTCGGGATCCGCGCAGGTTTCGGCCCTCCCGCCAGTGGGCCTCGCAGCGTGGCAGGTTTGGAACGCGTGGCCAAGGATTTCGGGCCTTCAGAGGAGCCGGCAGAGGCTTCTCTGCAGCCGGTTCTTCCTCGGGCTCTTCCTTTGGACGCAAGCCGCAATGACGCCAGGCAGGCTCTGGAGGGAGGGCCGCTTATCGGAGGTCGCTTGCGCGATTTTCTTTCCTCTTGGGCCCAAATAACGTCGGATCGCTGGGTGCTACAAATTATAGAGGAGGGTTACGCTCTGGAATTTGCGTTCCCTCTTCCAGATTCCTTTGTAATGTCTCCCAGCAGGGGAGAGCAAAAGACGCGGGACATCCGCGTGACCCTGGATCGGCTGTTAGCGCTAGGAGCGGTGGTTCCGGTGCCTCCCTTGGAAAGAGGCGCCGGTCGCTACTCCATTTATTTTGTGGTACCCAAAAAGGGCGACTCTCTGCGTCCGATTTTGGATCTCAAGGGCGTGAATCGCGCGCTCCGGGTCCCGCATTTCCGCATGGAAACCCTGCGGTCAGTCATTGTAGCGGTGCGAAAGGGGGAGTTTTTGACGTCCCTCGATCTCACCGAGGCCTATCTGCACATCCCGATACGCCCAGCCCATCAGCGGTTTCTCCGCTTCGCGTTCCCGTGGGGCCACTTTCAGTTCAGGGCCATGCCGTTCGGCTTGGCTACGGCCCCGCGCACTTTCACGAAGGTGATGGTGGTGGTCGCGGCGGCCTTGCGCAAGGAGGGCATTTTAGTCCATCCTTACCTGGACGACTGGTTGATACGAGCAAAATCCAGTCGCGAGTGCCGGCGGGTCACGAGCAGAGTGGTAGCACTGCTGCGGTCTCTCGGCTGGGTGGTGAACGAAAGGAAGAGTTGTCTGCGGCCCTCGCAGGACCTGGAGTATCTGGGGGTGCGCTTCGACACTGCTCGGGGGCTGGTGTGCCTTCCCGAGCGCCGCGTCCTGGCGTTGCGGGCTCTGGTCCGACTATTTCGGGGGATGCCCGCTCCGTCGGCGTGGTGGTACCTCCGGCTTCTCGGGACGATGGCGGCGACCTTGGAGGTGGTTCCTTGGGCGCGGTTCCACATGCGCCCGCTTCAGAGGGCGCTCCTTCGGCGCTGGTCCAACCAGTGCGATTCACTACACAAGAGGCTGCCCTGCCCGAAGGCAGTGCGGCGGTCGCTGCGGTGGTGGCTCTCCTCCGAGAACCTGACGCGGGGGATTCCCTTGGAGCCTCCTCTGTGGGTTCCCCTTACCACGGATGCGAGTCTAGTCGGCTGGGGAGCACACTGCGAGACCCGCTTCTCACAGGGGGTGTGGTCCTCGCAGGAAGCGTCTTGGTCGATCAACCGTCTCGAGCTTCGGGCGGTTCGGCTGGCCCTGATGAGCCTGGAACCTCTGGTTCGGGGTCGGGCGGTCCGGGTTTGGTCGGACAATGCCACCACGGTGGCGTACATCAATCGACAAGGGGGCACAGGGAGTGTGGCCCTGGAAACGGAGGCGACGGCCTTGTTCAGCTGGGTGCAGACTCGGCTGCCGGCAATCTCGGCGGCGCACATTGCAGGCGCAGACAATGTACAGGCCGACTTTCTCAGCAGAGTGCGGGTGGACCCCGGAGAGTGGGAGTTAAATCCTCAGGTGTATGCGCAGATAGTTCGGCGATGGGGTCCACCCATCATGGATCTGATGGCGACCTTCCAGTCGGCCAAGACAAGTCGCTTCTTCAGCAGGCGGCGGGAGCGGATGTCCGAAGGACTCGACGCTCTCATTCAGCCGTGGCCGACGTCCGGGATGCTGTATGTTTTTCCCCCGTGGGCCTTGATCGGCCGGGTCGTCCAGCGCATCGAGTGCCATCAGGGGCGGGTGCTGCTGGTGGCCCCGGATTGGCCCCGGAGGCCCTGGTATGCCGACCTCGTCCGGCTGCGAGACGGCGTGCCGTGGCGCCTTCCGGCGCTGCTGGACCTTCTTCTTCAGGGCCCCTTGCGGATGCCCCAGGTGGCTCGATTCTCGCTTACGGTTTGGCCATTGAGAGGGCTCGGCTGAAAAAGAAAGGTTATTCGCCCGCGGTGATTTCCACCTTGCTGCGGGCAAGAAAGTCGTCCACTTCTCTTACTTATGTCCGAATTTGGAGAATTTTTGAGGATTGGTGCTCCCGGCGTGGAGTTCGGGCGGCGACGGTCTCGGTGCCCGTCGTGCTCAGCTTTCTTCAGGATGGCTTCGAGAAGGGTCTCGCGGCCAGTTCCCTAAAGGTCCAGCTGGCCGCGCTCTCTTGCTATAGAGGCAAGGTCTTGGGCCGCCTTCTGGGCGCTCATGCGGATGTACGGCGTTTCTTGACCGCCGTGTTCCATTTGCGGCCTTCCCGCAGGACGGTGGTTCCTACGTGGGATTTGAATTTGGTCCTGCGGGCTCTGGCTCGGGCACCCTTTGAGCCGTTGCGGAGAGCGTCCTTGAAGGATCTCACGTTGAAGACGGTGTTTCTGGTAGCCATTTGCTCGGCACGGCGCATCTCGGATCTGCAGGCCTTGTCTTGCCGAGAGCCTTTTTTGTCTTTCTCTGCGGAGCGGATTGTGCTCCGTCCGGTTCCTTCCTTTCTGCCTAAGGTGGTGTCTCCCTTTCACCTTAATCAGGCAGTTTTCTTACCAGTGATTTCGGCAGACTCGGTCGAGTCGGTGGACAAAGGGCTACACCGGCTTGATGTGGGTCGCACGCTGCGTCGTTACTTGCAGTCTACCGAGTCCTTCCGGAAGACTGATCGGCTTTTTGTGCTCTTTGGAGGTGCACGGAAAGGGGAGGCGGCGGCTAAGGCCTCCATTGCTAGGTGGCTTAAAGAAGCGATCGCCTCCGCGTATCTGTTGCAGCGGCGGCCGGTTCCGGAGGGTCTCCGGGCTCATTCTACTCGGGCTCAGGCGGCCTCTTGGGCGGAGCATGGTCTGGTTCCGCCAGCGGAGATTTGTAGGGCGGCCACCTGGTCGTCTCTGCATGCTTTCAGCAGGCACTATCGATTGGATGTGTCAGCGGCTCGGGATTCCTGTTTTGGTTCGGCGGTTTTGCGCGCCGGCCTACAAGGTCCCGCCCGGTCTTAACTGCTCTGTTACATCCCGATTGTGGAGGACTAAACTGGATATCCGCACAGGAAATGGAAATTACACTAACCTGGTAATTGTAGTTCCTGTAGGATCCAGTTTAGTCCTCCTTCCCTCCCGAGTATCTGAATGATTTTGCGGCGCGCTATCCCGAGCAGGGGTTTCTAAGATGGGTTGCGTCCCGTTCGGACGATAGCGGCAGTCGGGCATTCCAGCTATGGCTCTTCCCTTTCCTTGGGGTTCCATAAGCTCCTTGGTTCCTGGGGGGGGGAGCTTGGTGTAAATTTAAGGGCGTCGACTACGGCGCCGGGCAGTGTTCTGACTTCCTCGTTTGGGGAGGGAGTTGGTTATTCCAGAGGGGGAAAGTCATGATTAATGTTATTCTAATGATAATTTCATGTGTTGCTTCGTTAAGTATGCTTTGTTACTAGTACACTGGGGGGCTTCTGGGAGCTCCTGCTGGAGATGTACTACAGAAGATTTGATTGGTCCAGTCTGCATGCTGCAGTGAGAGGGGCAGAACCCGATTGTGGAGGACTAAACTGGATCCTACAGGAACTACAATTACCAGGTTAGTGTAATTTCCATTTTTAAGTCCTCCCAGCCATGAGAAAAGGTTAGCAAACCAGTTAGGGAATTTCAGTGAGTGCCAAGTCTGTACTGGCACATAAGCATGTCTTTGCATATCCTTAGCAATTTCTTCAACTACTTGACCTTTATCATCTATTTTTAAACAACAATTAGTTAAATTCAGCTTACCACATACTCCTCCTTCAGCTGCCAACAAATAATCAAGTGCTAAGCGATTCTGATATATAGCAGTGCGCATCTGAGTACTTTGTCTAGCTAAAAGTGTAAGAGCTTGGCTAGTTTCATTGGTTATTATTTCAACTACTGCTTGTAAGCGAATAATACGATTAATCATATAGACTGGGGTTCGATAACCATACATACCATCATCATTCCAAGTGGCAGGTCCATAGTACTCAATGATTCTCTCTGGGGGCCAATCATCCCCCTTACACTTCTCCCACTTGCTTACCTGGAGGGGTGATCTCTTCTGTCTCAGTGCTCTTTTGTGTCGGTGGGTAGTATATACTGGGTATCCTAATTGTTCTCCATGTTCAGTGTTTAAAAGGAAGAAAGAAGGTCTGATGGTCCCTAAGACACATGCTCCTCCCCATTGTGGCGGGAGTCGTGCATACGCTCGGTTTCCACAGATCCAATATAGGCCAGGTGGGGCTTGCCAGGCATGGGTTTTGGCAAGATTAGTCCATAAATCAGCAAGTTCAGGAAATCTGGCTAATGGGTTAGGAGGTTCAGGGTGTTTGATTCCTGACCACCATGACGTCTTTTTGGTAGTGGCATTATAGAATTTCTGGCTAAGACAGACCAGCTGTCCTACCTGTTGGGTGAACTGAGGTCCAGTTCTAGTATAGCAAAGACGTCCAACAATTGAGTGCGCTAACACCCATTCGCTAGTAGTCTTGTGTAAGTCAGAGAATAATTTAATTCTTGGGCTTCCCATGGCCACTGGTCACCCATTTGGGTTCCGCCACAGAAATAACAATCTGAGATTTTAAGACTAGATACTACCGCTCCAGCTAATTCTAAAAATAAATTCTGAGAAGGATGAGGGATTTCAAACTTATTTACATGCATGGCCTCATAGAAGGTATTATGGATATGATATTTAGATGACTTGTGGGCTTGGGTATTCAATCTGATATACACAATGGTTCCCGGATCTATTGCTCCACCAGCAATACGTAAACCAAACTTGTATCCTTGTTTCCATGCATTGGGATTGTGTATGCGTAAGTGTAAGGGGTTACAAGCATCTTTCTGACATTTATCATTTGTTGTTGACTTGCTTAAAGTGGCCATTCGTTTATCTATCTTTTCGTCAACTATACCATCATTCCATGTAGCATAAAAAACACATTCCCAATTTGGGCAATAGTAATCTGCTTCTGGGGCAGTACTATAGCCTGGTTCTTTTTTACCTGTACATTTTCTCCATCCTATGGCACCTTCTGGGCACATATACTTATGGTCATTTCGATACGCTTTTTCCCAGGTACCACAGTTGGAGCGACTATCTCTGTTTATGACATTACATGCATCGAAATTCAAAACAACAGGTCTACTAGTGTCTTTAAGTGGTGGTGTAGCAGTTATTATAGGTCTATCTGCATCCTTCCATCGTATTTCCAACGTGTAATAGGATGGGTTCTGATGCGGATTATAGCATACTTTAGATTTACCATTCGTGCAAACATTTAGTTCAGTGGTGTTATAAATACACCGAGTCACTTTTCCAGTGCAGGTATAATAAGAATGGTAAATCAAAGTCTGAGTTACTTTTAATCCAGTTCGAGTAGAAGTAATGCAAGCAGTGCATGGAGGTAAAGCATAAGTCAGTTCAAAACTTCCAAAGCAGGCAACCAGGGCAAAGCAAAGGTAAAGATACATGTTGATTGGAGTTCTTCTGAATCCTCAGCTTGCAGATCTTGACCACGACGTTCTTTTTCTCCGTCCCATTCGCTAATGAAGCAATTCAACGGGTGCTGAGTGTTGATTGAAGATCCTCAAGTTGTCCATCACACATCAACCAACTTAGCAATTTCAGTTGGCTTTTGAAGTATGGTTAATCAATGTAGTATCAAAGTAGTGTGCAAAATCACACGCAGATTGGGTTCGTTGAAACAAAACTGTTGCTGCATGGAAAACAGCAATCCTCTTCGAAAGACTTGGCTACTGCAAGGCACTGTGATAAAGTGTCTAAGTTGCTGGTTGCCGTCTCAGAGTAACTCGCAAAGGTGCATCAAGATGCTGCTCTGCTGTCCACTGCTCAGGTTCAGGATCAGCGGCGGGCTTGACTCTGCTGTGGTGGATCCAGGCGTCGATCTCCGCTACCTTTACTGCAGTTGGGGTAGACAGGATGACGGTGTATGGTCCCTTCCAATGGGGTTCCAACGGTGTCTTCTTCCAATCTTTGATCCACACCGAGGTACCAGGCTGGTAGTGATGCAGAGGTTCCGTCAAGTTGATAGGCAACTGGTCTTGGATCCACGCATGGAGAGTCTGCAGAACAAAACTAAGAGCTAGGAGTTCTTGCTGGGTTATTTCTGAACCAATTTGGGCTAGACTTCCTTTAATTCCCTACACTATTGGTGGGGGTTTACCATACAGAACTTCAAAAGGGGAAAAACCTGTTGATTTTACAGGAGCTGAACGTATTCTGAGTAAAGCTATTGGGAGCACTTGGGGCCACTTTAGGTGGGTCTCCTGACAAAGCTTAGACATTTGGGTTTTTAGGGTACGATTCATTCGCTCAACTTTCCCTGAACTTTGGGGTCTATATGCAGTGTGGAGCTTCCATTGTATCTGTAAAGCTTTTGCTAACTGTTGAGTAATCTGGGAAACAAATGAGGGTCCATTGTCTGACCCTATTACTGCTGGAATTACAAACCTAGGGACAATCTCTCTCATTAAAACTTTGGTAACTTCTCGGGCTTTCTTAGTTCTGGTTGGGAAGGCTTCTACCCACCCAGAGAAAGTACAGACTAATACTAATAGGTAATGATATCCATTGGCTTTTGGCATTTCGGTGAAATCAATTTGTAGGTTGTGCATGGGGGTTACACCTCCTGACTGAACTCGGGGTGCCGTTATAAGGCCTTGCTTGGCATTATTTTTGGCACAAGTTAGACATTGACGTGCTACTGAAGCTGATATGGTTGTCAATAGAGTAATGTAAAAATGTGGTCTGAGTGCTTTTTCCATAGCACTTTTCCCATAGTGGGTGGCTTCGTGAAAGGCTTTGACAAAGGCTGGTCCTAACAGTTCGGGAATTACTATTCGTCCAGGGGGTTGACTGCCCTCTGCTGGTGGCAGCTCAATCCATCCATCTTTCAGTACCCCATCTTCCTTGTTACAGTAGTAATCTAATTCTTTGGTGGTATATCGTGGTGTCCATAAATTTAGAGGTACTGGAAACAATGCTGCTTGCATTGGCATAGCTTGTGGTGTAATCTGTCCTGTCATAGCTGCTTGTCGTGCTGAGGCATCTGCAAACCTATTCCCTCGGGCAACTTCTCCTTTTCCTGCTTGATGTCCTCTGCAATGCATGACAGCTACACGAGTTGGGGCCCAAACTGCATCAAGTAACATCAGTATCTCGGGGCCATACTTGACTGATTTTCCTCCGGATGTGATGAGCCCTCGTTCTTTGTAGAGAGCTCCATGGGCATGTAGAGTAGTAAAGGCATATTTGGAATCTGTATATACATTTAACACAAGTTTCGCTCCTAATAACAATGCTCTGGTGAGTGCTATCAATTTGGCTTTCTGGGCTGATGTGCCTGAGGCTAGAGCTGATGACTCAACTACTTCATGTTGAGTGACAACTGCATATCCAGCACAGCGTCGCCCGCTGAGGATGAGACTGCTCCCATCAACATAATAGATTTGGTCAGGGTTGTCTATGGGCACATCTGTCAGGTCAGGTCGGCTGGAGAATACAGTGTCCATGACTTCGATACAGTCATGTTCTGGGAGTTCTTCACTAATGGGTATCAAGGTGGCTGGATTCAAGGCATGACTCACCTCCAGTTGTATCTGTGGGTTTTCACATAACATGCTCTGATACTTCAACATTCGGGAATTGGTGAGCCAGTAATTTGCTTTTTGTTCCATGAGAGCAAGGACTGCATGTGGCACAGTGACTCGTATGTTCTGTCCTAATGTGAGCTTGTCTGCTTCACTCACTAATAATGCGACTGCTCTCAGGCAAGGTGGCCATCCTTTGGCCACAGTGTCCAACTGTTTCAATAAGTAACTTAATTACCAAAGAACATCCAAAACCTACTCAAAGAAAAAATCAACTAAACAAACTTAAAACCCCCATAGATTTCATAAAAACAAATAAATCAACAAACAACAGAGCGTTCTCACATGCAGCCCCAACAGCCTGGAATTCCCTCCCTGTTGAACTAAGAATATTAACAGAGATTAATGAATTCCGAAAAAAACTGAAAACACACCTCTTTACAATGCACTACAACACTATAGAACAGCCATCAAAAGAATTAGACAAAGGCTAAACAGTTTTATCTACATCTCACTATAACAGAAAAGAAAACCTGCCCTATCTGCATCTGTACTACTCATAATGATTATATCCCACATAACTTGTATATGTATTTAATAATATAATGTTAATGTACATAATGTATATAGTGTTGCACTGTTCAGTGCTATCTGTTCAACATTTCTGTTTACTGTACATTGGTTATAGTTATATGACGTTATATGTAAAACAAATCCATGATTTGCTGCCTGTTGTTATTTGTGAACCGCAGCTGATCTTAGGAAGCTGCGGTATATAAGAGATTGTTAAATAAATAAATAAATAAATAGGTATGCTACAGGTCGCTCCCAATTTCTGAGTCAACATGCCTAAGGCATTTCCCTTTGCTTCATGTACAAACAAGTGGAAAGGCTTGTGAACATCTGGTAGTCCAAGTGCTGGTGATGACATTAATTCTTCCTTTAGCTTCTTGAAGGCTGTATCCTGCTCAAGTCCCCACTCCAGTGGCGACTTTTCTTCTCCTTTTGTGGCTTCATACAGTGGTTTAGCAATTTGGGCGAAGTTGGGTATCCAGATTCGGCAATATCCTGCCGCTCCCAGAAAGACTCTGACTTGCTTTCTGGTTGTTGGGGTTGGAATTCTACATACTGCTTCTTTTCTCTCTCTGCCTAATCTTCGGCTTCCTTGGGTTATACGAAAACCCAAGTATTTCACTTCTTTTTGGCATAGTTGTGCTTTTGCTCTGGAAACTTTGTATCCAGCTTCATCTAGTAACTGCAAGAGATCTTTGGTGGCTTGTATACATTCACGTTCTGATACGGCAGCTATCAGCAGATCGTCCACGTATTGGAGAAGCACTCTCTTCCCCGGGGCCACTGGATAACTTGAAAGGTCTTGATTCAGTGCAGCACTAAAGATGGTAGGCGAATTCTTGAATCCTTGGGGTAATCGTGTCCATGTGAGTTGGCCCCCTCTTCCAGAGATGGGGTCCTGCCATTCGAATGCAAACAATATTTGACTTACAGGGGCTAATCTTATGCAAAAGAATGCATCTTTTAGATCTAGTACAGTAAAATGGGTAGCTTCAGCAGGTATCAGTCCTAGAAGAGTGTAAGGATTGCGTACAACTGGATGTATAGTTTCAACTGCATCATTCACTCTCCTTAGGTCTTGCACTGGGCGGTAATCATCCGTCCCAGGTTTCTTTACTGGCAAAAGTGGAGTGTTCCATGGGGATTGACATACTTTTAGTAGGCCATATTCGAGTAATCTTTGCAAGTGGCGATGAATGCCTTCAATTGCAGCTCTTGGGAGAGGGTACTGTTTGACGTGTACTGGTGTAGCACTAGGCTTAAGGGTTACAATTACTGGAGCTATATGTTTGGCTAGGCCTGGAGGACTGCCTTCTGCCCATACTCCAGGTGGTGCATGAATGTTCTTTAAAGTTTGTTCGAAATAAGTGTCTTGGACAGAGTCATCAATGTAATACCTCCATTCTTCTTCTCGGGGAACTGTCAGCAACATTATTCCTGCTGGTTTGACTTGGGGATTTACTGTCATTTGCATTTCTCCTTTTTCAGAGAAAGATATTTGTGCTTGAAGTTTGGCTAGCATATCTCGTCCCAGTAGTGGCACTGGACATTCGGGCATGTAAAGGAATTGATGAGTTATTTGCTGTCCTCCTAGACTGCATATACGATTCTGAAGAAAAGATTTTGTAGCTTTGGCACCAGTTGCTCCTATGATGGTGACTGCTTTTGTAGAAAATGGGGCTATCTTTTTGTCTACTACTGAATGTTCTGCTCCAGTATCAACCATAAAGTTCATAACTTGGTCTCCTATTTGTATTCTGACCATAGGCTCCTGGAGACCTAAAGCAAACTCGGAGCCCGGTCTGTCCTAATCCACGTCATTTTCATCATGGATTGTCGTAGTCAATGCTTGGATGGCTCCTCCTCTTTCTCGCTGGAATTGTTCTCAATTGGCTCCTCCGCGGTTTCGGGGACGCCCTCGTCTTTCTTCTCGCCACTGATGATTGTTTTCGTCATCTTGCTGGGCGTCTTTGAGTTGCGGGCATGCATCTCTCCAATGTCCTTCTTCTCTGCAATAGGCGCATTGGTTTACGCCTAGCTGCTGGGGCCGGCCTCCACCTCGGCCCCGCCCCCTTCCTCTGCTCCGTCGACTAGGGGTACCTCCCCTTTTCTGTTCAACTATGGCCGCAGCCAAAAAATCAGCTTTCTTCTTCATCTTTCGATCACATTCTCTCTGCCTTTCATTATCACGATTCACATACACTTTATGAGCGACTTCCAATAACTGAGTTGTATTCATGCCCGCAAACCCTTCTAATTTTTGTAATTTACGTCTAATGTCTGGTTGAGACTGGTTTACAAAAGCAGAATTCACCATACATAAACTTCCTGGTGCCTCGGGATCATAGGGAGTATACATTCTGTATGCTTCAGTTAATCTTTCATGAAATTCTGCGGGGCTCTCATCTATACCTTGGATAACTCCTGCAACTTTGGAAAGGTTCATAGCTTTCTGGCCCCCCCTCTTCAGACCTTGTAAAAAGCCTTGGCGAAAACGGGCTAGGGCTGTGGATCCTAGCTCTGTATTTGGATCCCATCGGGGGTCTTCATTCGGGAATTCTCTGTGGGCCGCTTCCCGATGGTCTATTCTTCCCGTCCCTTGTCCCGGAGCTACAGGGTTATCCGCCAGCCAATCAATAGCTGCTTTTCTAATTCGTGCCCGCTCCTCTGTCGTGAATAGAGTGGTCAGGAGCTGGCGGCAATCTGCCCAAGTGGGTTGGTGGGTTTCCATAATAATATTCACTAATTCTGTAAGCTCTAAGGGTTTATCGGTATAGGAGGCATAATGTGTCCTCCAATTTAACAAATCAGTTGTGGAGAAAGGGACATACACATAACTCAGGGGTCCCGCTACCACCTCATCATTATCATTCTTTACGGGCACCCCTGGGACTTGCCGTAAGGGCATCATCTTGGCAGTAGATGTCTTTTGGGATCTAAGGGATATTTTCGTAACTGTCCTATCAGGGGTCACCTTCTTCTTTTCTACATGTTTCACTTTGGATGTACTTTTTTCTGGCAAACTAGTGCTGGCAACCATTTTTACACTGTCAGTATCACTTATGGATGTTTCAGTGTCTAATTGCTCTGTTTCTGTATCTGACTCTCCTTTTTCTGTCCCGGACGATTCACCTTCAAGTGAAGAGGGTTCATCTTCCTGCTCTTTGGGTGATAGCTCTGGGGTGGGGTCCCGCCTCGGCTGTCTCGGGGTTTCTGGGGTGGGATGCCGGGCAGCTCTTGCTGGGCCTGGGGTTCGAGGCTGTCGGGGAACCATTTCTGGGGAATCAGGATCTACCAGGATGGGCTTCTTCCTGGACTTCTTATCCTGCCCTTTCGTTCTAGGCTGTTCTGTTTTCTGACTATAATCTGTCTTAGCTAACATTATTCTGCACTGTTCTTCATAACAGCGCTGCGCCCAAGGGGGCGGATCTTCACAAATACTTAACCAGGAATCTATATAGGGGTACTGATCGGGGTGCGCTATCCGCACTCTACAGTGTACTAACTGGATAATTTCTACATTAAAAGTTCCCTCTCGGGGCCAGGTAGGGTCTAGATCGGGCCACTCCCTGGTACACAAAATCTGTAAACGGGCTGCTGTCATTTTAATACCATAATCTCCAGAATATCCCTCTTTAAAATGTGCGATCATACATTCTAATGGAGTGTTCCTAGTAGACCCCGCCCCTCCCATTTCGATGTGTGCGCGCAACAACAGACAAAAGGGAAAAGGAGGGCGGACCGTGGGTAAGGGGTCCTCACGGCCCTGGAAACGTATAAGGAGAACAAATAACAAGACAAGACGACAATCGCTTCCCCCTTTTTGCGACCTGAACGCGGTCGCCCGGTCAGGAAATGCGCTACTCAGGGGTCCGCCTTCACTTGCTCCGTGCTGCCAGACCTCTCATCCACACCTCATTCACACAATCATGCTAGCAACGTATCCCAGAATGCATTCGTTTCTATCTATTCTGACTAGTCTTATTCAATTTCCAAAATACAAGAAGATGGGGGTTTCGCCCTGCGAATACTCATGCGGGGTTACTCGGCCCGTCTTGGAGAGGTGATCAGGCTCTCTTACCAATTTCCAAATTCCAAGTTCAAATGGCAGCACTGCTCTTTCTTATCTGTCTAGACATAACAAATCAAAACTCTACTCACCGGATCCGGTCCTCAAACTTCCCAAGCAGGCGCATGAGTTGGACCTCGGACTCCCCTCACTCGGGTTCGAGGCGTTGGCTCCAGCCGGGCTCGGCACCCGCCGAGGTCCGACCAGCTCCCTCCGATGCAAGGGACCGGCGGCGCCAGGGAGTAGCCCCCGTCGGAAGGGCGCGATCCCGGCAGGACCAAGCCTATAGAGGCGGAAAGTCGTGGTATATTGCCCTATATACACTCTGATTCCACAACTTCCCGGCCAACGCACCAAGAATATGTAGCAGCAGAGCGCAGACAAACCAATAATACCAGGAGTCTGTTCAGAAGGTCCAAATCATTTATTTGTGCACAAGTCTCAAGCAAAGTCAATTTCAAAATGGCTGAGCAATGTTCTCTGGCAATACAACAACTTTTATAGACTTTTGCTCCATTCTAGGTATAGAAAAACATTTCATTGGTCCCGGTAACCTCCCGTACCTCTTCTATTGGTCCCGGTACTGATATGATTATCCAATTATGTTCTTTCAGTGGGCTCAGCACCTGCTTACCCCCCTTCTAGTCCCAATTACAATGGCCAGTTCATCAACTTGTTACTTTCATACTTCCAAGGCCATTGAGCCAATTTGTGCGTGTAGGGGAGCAGGGCTCTGTAACTTATCTGTCAGCAGTCCTAATTAAATCCCTTGCAGATGTACTTTTCTTATCAGTGACTTTTAAACATATTTTTCTGTATTTTTCCATCTTCCAGTTCTGCTTATCTAAGTTAATTCAACACTCTTGCTATGTTCCAGCTCTACAGGAGCATATTGGAGGATGTGCAATTCCCATAGGCCTCTCCACTAGCTTCATTTACAGGTCAAGCTAGCTAGGCTCACTTGCTTATATCAGACGAAGTGGATCACAGGCCTACACCTGCCACAATCGGAGGCAGAGAATAAGACAGGGATCTGATCCCCCGCGGGCAGACAGGAGTGGCTTTTGCCGCGATCCTTCCTTCTGCCCGCACGCAGCCTGCTGCCTCCGAGCCACAAATCCTGCGGCAAAGAAGAAAGGATCGTGGTAAAAGCCCCTCTTGTCTGCCTGCGGGAGATCGATCCCCGCGGGCAGGACAGGACGGAAAAGCCTGGCAGGCAGTAGGCTAAGAACTGGTAGAAGGCAACCGGATTCGGGGCCTGCTGAAAGGGGTAGACGCGATGGGGAGGGGGAGCAAACATTTAAAGGAAAAGTGCATTAAAAGGAGGATGGGGTAAAGTTGGACGGGGTGGGAGGGGAAAAGAGCATAGGGAAGGGGGAGAGAGGAGTGCAGGGATTTGAAGGTTAAAATGATAACTAGGAACAAAAGGGCACAATGTGTGTGTATATATGCCAAAAGGTGCATCCCTGACCCAGAACACACACACACAAGCTTCCCGCACCCATATGACAAAGGTATACACACAGGCACCCCACCTCCATACCACAGGCCTACACTCACATTTGCACACACAGACACCTTACCTCCACACCACAAACACACTCACACAGGCACCTCACACCCACACCACATACTCACATACACACACATGCTTTTGTTTAGGTGGGGTGCAAGGCTGTGGTGCATGTGCTGCAGAGCTGGGGAGCCTCTGGAAGTGTGGTGCAAAGGTACAGAGGCTCCCCAGCTGTGCAGCACATGCACCACAGCCCTGCACCCCACCTATACCAAAGCATCCACCACCACATTCCATGCACAAATAGGCAAATCACGTTTGCACCACACAAGTACACACACACACTTTCTATGCAGCTGTGTTAACTTAGGGAGAGGTAGAGAGGAGGTAGCTGGCTGCAAATGATGTGGTGGTAAGAGATAGCTAATGGACAGATCTGATGGGGTTGGGAGCCTGGGACTAGGTAGCTGATGTAGGATGAGGAAGGGAAGGACGAAAAGGGCTGAGCAGTAGAATAGCGGTGGAGAGGCTGGTACTGGAGGAGAGCCAATGTTGGGATGAGGGGGGCTGTGACTAGAAATCTGCTGATACTGGGGTTGGAAATAAACTGAAAATGGGACTGGGGGAAATGGAGACTGTAAATGGGCTTATTCTGGGACTGGGGGACTGAGAATGGAAATTGGCTGATGCTGGGGGGACTGGAAATGGGCTGATAATGGGGCTGGGGAGAGGACTAAGACTGAAAGTGGGCTGATACCGGGGCTGGGCGTGGAACTGGGTTTATGGGGGAGGGGGACAGGGACGGAAAGGAGCAAGATTTAGGGCTGGGGGGCCTAGTACCGAAAGAAGGCTAGTGTGACAAATGCTGGGGTCAGGGTGGGAAAAAGAATGAGATGCTGAGGGAGTAAGAAGGGAGAGGAGAACATATATTGTAGAGCAGAGGTTCCCAACTCCAGTCCTGGAGGGCCAAACACCATTCAGGTTTTCAGGCTGTCCCTAATGAATATGTATAAGATACATTTGAATACAATGGGGGCAGTGCATGCAAATGCATCTCATGCATATTTATTAGGGACAACCTGAATGGTGTTTGGCCCTCCAGGACTGGAGTTGGGAACCTCTGTTGTAGAGGCTGGGGAAGAAGCAAAGTCATAACCATGAGAAGGTAGAGAGGGTGAGGTATAAGATCAGATGCTGGGGTAAGGAGGAGGAAAGGAAGGGTTAATAAGTATTGCAGAAGGAGGTAGATGTGGGAGAGCAAGGACTTGTGCTTATGTAGAGAATCTAAGATTGAGTAAGAAAACAGAAGAGTAACATAGGCAGGGTATTGGGCATGTAAGTGGGGGCTTGGATGGGATTGTGAGGATTCGGACTGGGTCAATGTTCCCTCTAATTTTCTGTAGGCTGTGTGCGCATAAAATATCAGCTGTGTAGATTTTGAAGGAAGGTTACATTTTTGTGCGCCACATAACGACACTCGGAGTTATATACTTTAAAATTTGACTACACGTCAGAATACAGTATGTACATTGTACACCACATTGATTTTAATCAAATTAAATGAAAATAGATGATTACTAAATGAAGTGGAAAATTTCTAATAATTACAATCACAACTTTTAAATTTTAAGACGTCTGTGTTGTTTTCTATCAGAATCAGAACCGTAATTTTTGTGCGCTCTGTTGTATGTGCGCTTGCTCGGCGAGGTGTGTGCGCGCGCACAGCTTAGAGGGAACAGTGGACTGGATATGGTGAAAAAGTGGGGACTTGGGTTGCCTAGGGCAATAGTGGAGACTAAGAAATTGACCAGAGATTACAAAGACAGTGGGGACAAGGTGACTGGGTGAGGGGTATGAGTAGGGCTGTGAGACCAAGTGCAGAAATATGGGGAGGGTGAAGGCTTGATGGGCCTTGGAGGGTTTGGAGAAGGATTGGGGGTAGTTGAAAAGGGCAGAGGGATGGAAGCCACAAGAAGGGACAGGTCTTCCTTGAAGGAGGTGAGAGGAAGTACAAATGGTGGAGGTGAAAGTGGAAATGAAAACCTGTTTAGGGGTCAAGACATAAGAAAGAGCCTGTAGGTGGAGAGAGGACAATTGCTAGGGAATTAACTGGGGCTGATTAGGGGATGTGAGGCAGAAGGAAGTAGATGAGGCTGTGGAGGGGATCAAATGGGTGTCTTGAGCCTGCTTGTCTTGGACGAACCCTGATTGCCCCCCCCCCCCCCCCCTATTAAGGAGGACATAAAACAATTCAACTTGCCATGGTATTTTTCAATAACTTCATATGGATGCAAAAGTTGGATAGTGAAAAAGATAGACAGGAAGAAAATTGATGCCTTTGAATTATGGTGCTGGCGATGAATACTGTGTATATCATAGACTGCCCGAAGAACAAACCAGTCAGTACTAGAGGAAATCAAACCTAAGCTTTCTTTAGAAGCTCAGGTGACAAGCCTTTGACTTTCATATTTTGGGCATACGCAAAGAGAGAGATCATTAGAGAAAGATCATGCTTGGCAAGGTAGAAGGTCAACGCAAAAGAGGAAAGCCAGCAATGAGATAGGATGGCACTGCTGTTATTGTATTGATCCATCAACAATGAGCCGCCTGACTAAAGACCAAACACATTGTAGAACAACTATCCAGAGGATTGCCATGAGTTGACACAGACTCGACGGCACTTAACAACAGGATTCAATCTGGAAGCCAAAACTTTAGCTAACAATTTTGCATCAATATTTAAGAGGGATATTAGGTGTTATGACATCCCCCAACCGCTTTGACCCGGTGAAAAGCGGGATATAAATGCAGCTAAATAAAATAAATTATGATCCGCATTGTGCTGGGTCTTTTCCATCCTTATGGATAACAGTTATCCCAGCACCCTTCATCAAATCAGGAAGGTTTTCCCCTCTCAACATGGAATTAAAAACTACTGCCAAGGATCCCACCAAAAGTATCACAAAATGCTTGTAATACAGAGGTGTGAGTCTAATCTCAGAACTTTTCCTGATTTCAACCCCTTAATTGCAGTCAGAATTTCCTTCTCTGTAATTTCTGTGTCCAATAAATCAAGCTGCTCTGTACCCAAAGCAGAGCGAGCAATATCTTTCAAATAATCATTAAAGATCATGTTATTGTCACCCCCCCCCCTCCGAAAATATAATTCAGTATAGAAATTTACAAAACAGTCCAGGATTTGTTCCAGACGGATTATTTTCTTACCAGACCCCACTTTATATGTGTGTAATATATTTTCTTCTGGGCTCTCAACTGGGAAGCCAAAAGTCTCCCCCACCCGAATGTCATTCAGAATATTTCTGTTGGGTCACCCGCAACTCACGTAATGACTTGTTCATAAGGCAGTCTCACTTTCCTCTGCAGCTTGCATATCTCTCCTCAGTTTCTCACATTAGAATAGACTTCTTTTTTCTATTCCTTTATAATTGTCCATATTAGCAGACATCCTTTGAGGGTTGCTTTGAAACTGTCCCAAATGTTCTCCAGTGATACCTCTCTGTTATCATTCACATCAAACTATTTCTGAATGACTTCCTCCGGCCCCTGTATCACAACTCGGGACTCCAAATCACGCAACAAAATCAACACTCTCAGATTACAAAAAGGAACACAACATCATCTTACTATTTGTCACTGAATCATGGCTGACTGACACAATGTGCTAGCAAACCAACTCATCACACCTATGTCAATCCTACACAGCTGCCCAAGGCAGGGAAGAAGAGGAAGAGGGATCCTCATCGTGGCAGAAAAAAAACTTTGAGACCAAGATTACCACAACCAACACTCTAATTGCAGAAAACAAACACCTTTCCATTTGCCTAGTCTACAGAGCTCCTAATACAGACACAAGATTTATCAACATTACTCGACATAACATAATGCTGGGTGACTTCAATCTCAGCACCAAAAGCACAAGTCAATCCGTTCCTTGAAGCCATGTCATCAACATACCCTGGATCTGCTGTTCGTTCCAAACAAAATCCAATCGGCCACACACCACATCACTTGCCAAATAACACAAATAACATGGTCAACTGTAATGGGTGTTACCACACAATCACCTACCACTGCTCAAAACACACTCAAGCTCAAACACTGTTTATGGTATTGCTTTTTATGACATGTTGTTTATTAATTTATTTTTCTTTCACACATATTTACCATTGGTTGCATGTGCATGTTGCTAGTTCTTCTTTTGGAGGGAGCTTTGTTTTAATATATTTATGCTTTTTACATATTTATGCTTTTATATGTTTCTGCATGATATATATATAAGTTTTTTATTTTGTTTATGGATATTAGGTTTGCATGTCCTTTTATACATACATTTTATTCATGCTTATGTTTTTTACTTACGTAACATGTTTTTTCTATATTTGTATTTTATTATTTATGTGTTTTAGTGTAAGGTGAGCCTACCCCTGAAGAAGAATCTTTCGAAACACGGCCTGTGTCGGGTCTGGCCTCCCTCATATTTATGGATCAATAAAGATTTTTATACCTGCCTACGTTTCTGTACTATTGCTGTTGCCTACGTGGCAGTTTATTCCTTGACCGGGTAGCCATTTTCAGCACTGCCTTGTGCACGCACGCATGTACACCGCAACGCATGGTGGCACGCAGCAGCGCCTACGCGCCTCAATGCGCATCATTGAGGCACGCTGGCAACGTGCCCGTGCCTATGCCAGAGCTGGTACACAGTATATATAAAGATCGATGCTGCTGACACACATTGCAGTGATGCGTTAGACCTTTTTACACACAATTTGTTTATTATGCATTTCTCTAGTTGTTGGCACACTTGGGTCTCAAGCCCGTCACCACTAGTTCTTAGGGCATTGTATTAACTGGTGTGCTATGCCTTTTCACATAGCGATGGCTGGCTAAACAGTTACACCAGGGGGTATGTTTACTAACCTGTCTTAATGTGCACCCAGCAATAATGTGCAGGATGCCATAAAGAGAGTGGGCGTTCCGGTCTAAACATAGCAATCGCGCAATAAAGTGTGTGGCACACATTATCACGCGATAGAGGGAGGCGTGCCACGTTGACGCACGTTAGTCTTAAGTAGGTGTGCTGACCTGCACACACACACAGCAGCAGAGGTGTAGCATAATGGTTAATACACTGAATGATGGTACGGGGTCATGGGTTCAATCTCCCAGTGGGCTTGATGAATAAGGCTGTCTGAGGTATTACCCTTTACTTTTACTCAGTGCTGTCTGAGGCATTTTCTTTTTTATTTTAAATCTGTGCTGCCAACAAACACACTCTCAAAGTGCCGTAACCTACGGTGCCTCATAAGGCACCCTATAAGGCACTCCAGAGGGCACATTATAAGGTGCACTGTCCACCAAGGCACCCTATAATGTTCCCTATAGGGCGCCTTATAAGGCACTTTATAGGGCGCCTTAGGAGCGCTTTATGGGGCGCCCTATGGGGCACCTTACGGTTACAGCACTGTGAGTGTGTTTTTGCAGGCAGCATTAATATCACTATTGGCCAGCTTGGTTATGGTGATTTTAAATTTTGTTCAGGTCATTTTCCATGTTTATTTGCCCTTTTGTTCCGTGCACATGTATCACAACTATCACTTTTTTTAGGTTTCCCTGGCTTTGTTGTACATTGCTGACGTAGATGGTTTCTCTTTCCTGCAAATGTGCCTTAACGCGAGGGTTTCACTGGCGTTAGTGATCAGACCCAAATTCCACAGCGTTAGTGTGCCTGGAGCCTCTCCCTTCCCACTCTCCACCCATTGACCCCTTCTCTCCGCCCTCTGGGAAGCCTTCCTCCGCCCTTCAGCGCCGGATTTCACGACGTTAGGGTGCCTTAACACCGCAGGCGCGTTATCGTGTGATAAGGTACGTTATCGTGTGATAACACGCCTTCATCGCCCGATAACGTACCTTATCGCGCGCTAATTCTGCCGCTGCGACGTTAGCGCCCTTTAGTAAACATACCCCCATTTATGTTCTGTATAACCTCCCTCAGTATTTTCCTTTCTCATCCCCCATATTTTACCAAGATGTAATTATCTTTGCTCAGGTTCAAAGTTATATTTAAAATCTACCTCCACCACCCATTTACCATCAGCTACTGTATGTCCAGCAGCCTGTCTACCAGTTGTCGAAAAAAGACCCCTTGCTCTATATTACGCACATAAACACGTGGAGTGGCATTTTAGAAGGGATGTCTAGGATGAATCTGGGACATCCAGAGCAGAACATCCAAAAATCCAAGGGAGTGGCAGCACAGAAGGAAGACACATATAAGTGTATTCTGAAATCGCTCCCACCTCCACTCTGAAAAATTAGCATCCCAGTAACCGGTTCTGGATATGGGCTGTGTGCAGCTAGCAAGGCCAGGCACATGCATGGGTGAGGCCATTTCACAAATGTGGATGTCCTCGAATTGCACGCCTGCAGAACTGGGAGCATGGATGTTCTGGTCAAGGTGGTTCAGAAGGGGGTGTCTATGTTAAGAGACTGGCACATCCTGGCCTGCTATTTCAGATACTCAGACATGTGGTAGCAGGCCAGTAATATGTTTGGAGTATGTTCATTCTGGTCTCCACTTTTTCTTCTCTCCATTCTATGGTATCTTACTGCAGAGCTCCTCGCCTAGAGCTGCAATTCCAGTTCACACTGAGATTAACTCTGATTTAAACTCTAAACCATCATCTAAATCTACTGGGTGAAAGTTGCTTTTCATTAACAGACTATATTGCTCTCTCCAGGAGGGCGTACCTGGATCCTTTAATGAAGGGTTGCTAGGTCGTGGTGTGCCTGAGACAGGAGAGGGAAATCTTGCAGAGACGTTCTCACCCTTTTGGTGGACAGCTCAGGCCAGAGAAGAGTGCCGGGACCCCACAGTGAAGGGTTGATGGGCTAGAGGTTGCCCAGAACAGAGTTAGGGGTACTACTGAGGGTCTGTGTCCTGTAGGGTCTAAGAGAGACCCAAGGAGAAGAGTGTTGTATGTTACAGATAACAAGAACAGAGGAACCAAAAGGAGATAAAGAGCCGGTACAACCCACAGTCAGTGATGATAAAGAAGATTCTGACTTCATGTTTTCATAGAATTTTGTTTTGAGTTTTGCCCCAATGTTGGCTTTTTACTTTGAAAAAAATAAAAGCAATAAATTATTTATTCAGAGACTAGCCTGAACAATGGACTTTGTTGTACAGCCAGAGGAGAAAGACAGACAGCATCCCACAGTGGTAGGGCCTTGAAAATCCTCTTTCCTCAACCAGCACAGCCCCCAGGGTCAGGAGCCTGCAGTTTTGACCCTATACACCTGGTATGACTGCCTCCCCACCCCCCCAGCCATCTAAGTCACCAGATTGTAAATACTGATGTGGAAGGAATTTAGGTGAAGAACATTCCTTGAATCTTCCAAATGGACTAGATTTGGGGATATACTTTTAGAAGTTCACCTTCTGCCACTTTGATGCCAACAATTGTTTTTTGTAGCACACCTTTTGGTCTCCATCTTCAATTTATGAAATAGTTAAGAAGAATGACAACAGGTGTTTGGTTTGCACCTCAGAAAAAGGCATATTGGTCCATATGTTGTTTGAATATACCTGTATTTGTCAATATTTGGAGGCCGTTTGCTCTTCCATTAAAACTAATTGGAAAAAATAATGAAAGCATTCCAGTTTAAGTATGGTGGAATTTAGTTTGTTTAACATATATAGAAGCAGCAATGGCACAAGCAGAAAAACATGAAGTCGGAAACAAGATGATTCTCCGTGAACAGGCAGGAAGAAGTCCTCACGTATGGGTGATGCCCCCCGACATGGCCCCATACGGGAATGCTCCCCAGCTTTTGGGAGCCTCCATTGCACCTTCCCACCTGCTGCGGCACCATCTTATCCTTAGTTCACTTTTTCCACAGAGCCCTACAGATGTGTTCCTTGCGCTATCCAGAAAAGTTGTTCTCTTGCCTTCGGGGTTGTGATTTTTGCCTTATTCCTAACCAGTTTTCCTGCCTGTCATTGGGGTGCCAGTCTCGCGGTGCCAGCCATCGTGTGGGGTTTTCTTTTTCCCCTCTTTTTGCAATTTTTGCCCGGATGATTCTATTTTCTTTTTTTCCCCAGGCTTTTGGACTGTCTGCCAGCATTGAGTCCTTCGACCTTGCGGAGGCCATTTTCCTGACAATGTTGAAGCTGACCAGCGGTTTTAAAAAGTGCACTTGTGTACGCACCATCTCTGTGACTGACAGTCAAAACTGGTGCATCCAGTGCCTTGGCCCTGACCATGAGCCCTCTTCGTGTTCTCGGTTTTTGCAGATGACGGTCTCAAGGGCCATGAGAAGCAGTGGGAGTCCTTCTTCGGACCTTCAAACTCTGCACCGGCATCAACATCAGCGTTGAGGCCTCGGCATTATGTGGTACCCATGCTCATTTGGAGCCAAGGGGTCATGGCAGCATGAACCAGAGACTCCATCAAGTTGGAGCCTCGGAAGGACTCATCATCTGCCCAGTCGACATCAAAGGGGGCGGCCGGAGAGCGTGCTAAGCACGGGCATCAACACTGGAGCCCCTCTTAGAGTAACAGCAGGGGTGATGGCCGGTAGCACCCTGCAAAGGTGCCCCAGCGGGAGGAATCAACTCCTAGGGCCCCGGAGGGCCACCGGCAATTTCTTGGTGTGCTCACCATCGTGGAGTCCCCAGGATGAGTGCCGGAGTCAGTGGCTGAGGTCAGTGTACCAGCCCCAATGCCTCTTGATGCCATGGTGCTTATCAAGCACCTCTGGGCCCTCAAGGCGCACATGGCAGTTCTCTTGGCTGCACGGGCCCCTGTGGCCCTGGTGGCATCACCACCAGCCATGTAGCCTGTCCTCAAGTCCCAGCCCTCCCTGCCAAGCCGGGGATGTCAGGTAGGCAGTCGGACTCCATCCCAGGCCTGACCACACTCTCGCTCTCTAGAGTCTCTAGTTCCGATTTCCTGGTATTTGCTGGAGGACCGCCAGCGGAACCGCAGGAGGCTGTCGCTGACACCAGGAGGAGGCCATGAGGTTCTTTGACTTCCTCTCAGAGTCAGTCCAATGACTGGGAGATGAAAGAGGAGTTGCCGGTCACCGATAGGGAGTTCCTGGACATCCCCTCAGAACTGTCCCGCCATACAAGCACTGGAAGTTGTCCCCGGAGGACATGTCTTCCAGGATTTTGTCCGGGATATGGCTAAGGTGATCCCCTCCTCCCTGGAAGTGGAGGACAAGCTGAGGGCGGAAGAGCTCTAGATCTTCCAGTACTCCTCGGCTCCAAAGGAGGCTGTCACAATTCCTGTGCACCGGATTCTCCAATGGCTCCTGCTCTGCATGTAAGAAAATCTGATGTCAATGCCAGCTGTCAGCCACTGACTGAACTCAATGTACTGGGTGCAAAAGATCCCCGGATTCAAGTAGCCCTAATTGCTGCACCATTCTCTTGTACTGGAGTCCGCCTTGCGGCATTCCAAAAGTTCCAAGACCCACTCGCCAGTGCCCCCCCCCCCCCCCAGCAGGGAACAGAGGACCCTTGATGAGTTTGGATGGTGCTGCATCCAGGGCTCCATACTCACTCAGGTCCTGTCATATTAGCTGTCTATGGGGATGTTCTTGAAGGACATCAAGGAGGACCTGGTGGAGCTTGGCTGTCTCATCCCGGCCAAGCGCCTGGAGGATTTCTGTACCTTGGTTGGCCATGGCAAGAATGTGTTTAAGTATATGTTGTGAACCACCTACGACGCCTTTGAGTCGGTGGGTAGGGTGGCGGCAGTGGGCATCGGTGCCCGCTGGCTGGCCTAGCTCCAGTCCTGCAACCTGGAGCAGTGGGTCCAGGACAGGCTTTCAGACGTGCCATGCACCGGTGGAAACCTCTGGCAAACCCATGCAGGAGAGGGTGGCCGAAATTGAGATCAAGCAGGTGACCATTTCCCGCCTCTCACGTAAGACGTCAGACCCAGCCAAGATAAAGCATCAGTGGAAGAAGCCTTTTACAGGCCAAAGCATTGGTACTATCAGAGCCCCCAGAGTACTCAACCCAAGGTACAGACACAGCAGCAGCCTTGCCAAGCCAAGCCACAGAAGGCCCAACCCATGCCACAGCTGGGGGTGGGGTTTGACGCCTTCCTCAGGAGCATAGCCAGGCATCCGACCACCGAGGGGGTACGCTAGCGGACTATCTCAGCTGGATCCTCCAGCCGTACGAGCGGACACTCAACAGGAGGGATGGTGAAGCAAATCTTTCTGGAGTGAGGAACTCCGACGGTGGACCTCTTTGCCTCACCGCACAACATACAGGTGGCCCGATTCTGCTATCGCATGGCTGCAAGGGGCAGGCTGTCGTCCACCTTCCTTCTGAACTGGGGGATGGGGCTGCTCTACACTTACCCTCCGATTCCACTGATGGCAAATAAACCTCTCAAGCTCCAGGCCAACAGGGACCATGATCCTCATCGCTCTGAACTGGCCCAGGCAGTTGTGGTTCTCGCTGCTGCTCCAGCTCTCCTGTCAGGAGCCTTTCTAACTGGGCTCCAACCCCAACCTCATCTCTCAGGAGGTTGGGACCCTACTGCATCCGAACATCTGGTCCTTGGCTGTCATGGCGTGGATGCTAAATGGATAGTCTCTGAGGAGGTGATGGCTGTCCTCCTGGCTTTCCGCAGAGATTCCAACTGCTGTGCCAATTTCTTCAAGTGATACAGGTTCTTGCTCTTGGGCACTTGACCCTTTCTGATGCTTGGTGGAGGCCTTCCTGGAGTAAAGTACCTCCTGCATCTCTCCAATTCGGGCTTCAAACCCACCCCTGTTCGGGTGCACCTGAGTGTGATAGGGGCCAACCATCGGGGCTTGGAAGGGAAGCCTATTTCCATTCGGCCACTGGTGGCCCGTTTCATGCAAGGTCTGCTCCTGACAAAATATCCGATTAGACTCCCACCAGTGGCATGGGATCTGAATGTGGTCTTAGGACGTCTGTTGCTGACGTCTTTTGAGCCGCTTGCTACCTGTCCACTAAAATTTCTGAAATGGAAGGTTGTTTTTCTTGTGGTGCTCGCTGAGTAAGTGAGCTTCAGGCCTAGATGGCTCACACACTATACATTGTGACGCAGCGGACCCTCTTCTAGAAAGAAAAAAAGTTTTAAATTCTGAGAAAAAAAGAAATGACCTGCAATTTCCAAAGGATCCATCTAGGGGGAGCAGGAGAGGCAGGACAGAGACTCCAGAACCACGCCTCAGGGGGCAGGAGTCATACTCCAACTCCACACATTTAAGGAGAGGCAGGCAAGAGTCAGCAGTCTCGCAAGGGAGCTCAGAAGGTTCACCAGGAAGTGTGCCACCTGGAAGAGAACAAGTTAGAAGCAGCTCCAGAGAAGGACCAAGAACAGGCTATGCAGAGGAGAGACCAAAGCCAAGGTCTAGGCCCAAGCCAAGCCTGAGGAGAAAGACAGGCTGGGGAAGGAGAGCCAGTCCTATAGCCCAGAGGATAGGCCGAGAAGGCCGAAGCCTGACTAGATTAGGTTCTGAAGCCGGAAAGAAAACCAGCCATAAAAGCCAAAGGAGAAAAGAGTGGGAGAGCCGAAGGAACACATCAGAGAGCACTGACACGGAGGGCAGTTGCCAAGGTAGGCCTCCAGCTTCATCCCAAAGAACCAGGAGAAAAGCAAGAGGTAAAGCTTTTAAAATTTGTTATAGTTTGCCTAGAGAAGAATCCTGGGAAGGTGACTCTCCTTATCATAAACAAGGACAGAAATATAAGTTAAAAGACAGCTGTTATAAGCAAAGAACTGGCAGAAGAAAACCTTACCAAGAAAATGGTTTTAAACATTTAGAAAAAGAGCTGCCACTGTGGTATTCCACCTTGCAGAAGCCTAGGCCCAAACATTTGGCTAAGCCCTGGGAAACACCAGAACATACTCCAGGGAAGGACACTTATTCGGTTTCCCCAGAGCAGTCAGAGGAGGAGGCCATGCAAGTGGAATCTATATCCGAGGACTTGGATAGCCCAATGGAATGTACCTATTGTGTTGTGGATGAGATTGAATCATTCCATAGATCTGGCAGTGAATGAAGCATTACCGTTTGAATATTTTTGATACTGTGAAGTTAACAGCCCTTTTTGGTTAATTCATGCCCTGTTTGGAAAATCCGTTGCAAAGACTTTTTCTGTTACGTTTACCAGTGTGTTGTGCGTATGATTTGAACCCTTAGTGCAAAAAGGGGAATAAAAGCCTTTTTCATTTTTCCTCCACTTTGTGCAAGAGTATAATTTTTTCTCTTTGGGAGTTTGGTAACGAGGCCGGCACAAGGCTGGTACCCTTGACCCTCGCACCTGGCCAACCCCAATCTAACCTTCTTGGTGACAGCGGACCAGCGAGCGGCGGCACCCCGTGGAACCCACCCTTCGGTGGAACTACTACACCGCCACCAGGGGGTGCTGGCACACGCGCGCGCACACTCTGCCCGGCCCCCGCGTCACAACATGCGATTCCATCATAACCAGGTGGTGGAACGCACCCATCTGCGGTTCTTGCCTAAAATGGTTTCAGCTGTTTACCCCAACCACTCAGTGGTGCTGTTCTCCTTTCTTCCTCAGCCTCATGCCAACAGGGCGAAGATTCAGTTGCATACATTTTATTGCAAGCCTTCTACATCGAGCGGAGCAATCTGCACCACTGCTCCACACAGTTGTTCATATCCTATGACCCCCGACAAGCTGGGTGTGGCTGTCTCCAAATGCACGCTGGCCATTTGGGTGGCAGATTGCATATCCTTTGCCTTGAGGGTCATGTCACGGCCCACAGTGTCAGGACCATGGCTGCATCCATGGCCAATCTGTGCTCTGTCTCCACAGAGGGCTGCCACATTGTCCTCTGTCCACACCTTCACAGCCTACTATTGCCTGGATGGGGATTCCCAGCATAACAGTAACTTGAGTCGTCCTGATGTAGTTGCCTGCTGTGGACATGGAATCGGTCGTGTTCTGAAGAGGGATTACACTGCTGTTTATCCAGGTTCTTGTTGCCTCGGTTGGGCAATTTTCATGTTCGTTAGCCTGTACTTGGAAGTCCCATACTTGAGGGCTTCTTTCTGCTTGATCACGGAGAAAGCATAGTTACTTATATGTAACAAGTGTATTCTGTGAACAGCAGAAATAAGTCCTCACAACCCTTCTGCCTCCCTGTGGAGCTGTTTTTAGTACTAGCTTTTGTATTCTACTGAGGATAAGATGGCACGTGACGGGCGGGCAGGAAGGCAGGCACAATGGAGGCTCCCAAAAGCTTCCGATCGAAGCTGGGGAGCATTCCCACACGAGACTCCCGTTGGCAGATGTCACTCATATGTGAGGACTTATTCCTGTTGTTCACGGAGAACACCTGCTACAGGTGAGTAACTACACTTTTTACAAATGCAGTGTGTCAGACGGCTGCCTGGGTGAGAATCTTCACAGTCTTGGTAAGTGCATATTTCTATATGATTTGCAAGGTATTGTGGGCAATGTAGTTCATTCACACCAGACACAGCTGCTGACAATAATTTAGTTGTGCTCTTGGGTAAAGCCAATAAGATATTTATTTATGGGGTTATTTCTCCCAACACAGATATGCTTGGTAGCACATAAATAAGGTAACTTGCTTTCAGTGTTAACTTGGAAAAATAAAGTCAAAATCAGGAAAACAACAAATGAAAAGCCACAAAGCAAGAAACAAACTGTTCTTTTCAGATTAACTTCTGATTACTTCCCACACAGATACCGAAGTGATTCTCTCCTAGCTCACAAGCAATTAGGTAAGGCTTAATTGCTAGCAGTTATCCAGCTGAAACCCCTTTAGCTGGCTTGCTTTCTACTGTGTGGGTCAAATCCTGCTTCAGGAGCTTTTCTGAGTAGATTAAAGAACAAATTTGTATTTCTTTGTGATGGTTGCTGTACTTTATAACAGAAAGTTACCAACGGAGTTTAGATAGAGAGCAGTCCATATAAACAGGATCCTCACCTGCTATTATTCCCCCTTGTTCAACAAGCATGGGTTCAATATCATGGATTGGCACAGATGAATCTCTCAATGGAGCATTTTCAGGAGAATACTTATTTCCCTGCTGTCTTTCAAGGTTATAGCTAGGGCATAGATCAGTGTTCATACCTGAGCTTCCATTGCTGCTAGAGTTCCTCTCTATATAGCCTGGCCAGTATGTAGTCCAGTTCTTATGTCCAGCCTTCCAATCCAGATCCCTGGACACTGGATCTCTCTTCACATACCTTCTGGCACAGGTCTTAGAGTCCCTTCCACGTGCAGCCGTCTCCCTCACAGGTAGCCTCTGGTGATTCCTAGCTCTGCAGCACCATTCCTCTGGCTTTCCCCAGTCCAATGGTGTATGCTGGCCCTTGGAATACCTCCCAGTATACGTACTGCTTTGGACTCTTCTAGACCTCTCAAAGGCTTTTCTCTTCCTTCTTCCAAAGGGTCTCTTTCCCTCTCTGTCCGTCCGGTTTGGCTTCTGCTTCTGATGATCCTTCAGATGAGACTGATGATCAAACTCAAGCTGATTCTCAGGATACTGAGGACAATTCTCTGGATATCCAAGGTGATCATGAAGATGGTAATCTGTAGAATAAACACTATCTTTATTCTGCCTTGATGAGTGCTCCTCCCTAACACAGCGCAGCTGTGCTGAATCAAGCCCTGCCCTTTGAGATGAGTGCTTAGGGATTACCTCATAGCCCTCCTGATTGAACACACGTTTCCCCACTTCAGCTCCTCTAATGGCTGTTGGAAACCTGGTGCATTCTGGGACTGGTAGTCTTTTATGGGAAAATTCTGTTTTCTTATTTCTACCAGAACTGACAGGTTGCTTGTTCAGAGTCACTTCACCTTTTCTATAGCTCCTTCCTGAGCTATGATAAGCTTCCTTATCACAAGTGAAACAAACACTGGATTTAAATTCACTGCAGTCAGAGACCGAGCTAGTAAATTCCTGCTTCACTCATATTCTAACAAACTTTAAAATGAAAATATTTTTATGACTGAAATTACATAGCAATAACTTATTCCATACTAGATCAAAAGACCAGCTAATTTGTTTTTTCATTGCTATTAAAACCAAACTTGTTGGTTTTAATAGCACCAGTATGGGAAAAACTGGTTTTCTGCCATTAGATGGCATCCTATACATTCCAAAGTAAGATGCTGTAGCAGTGTTCAAAGAACATCTGGCAGCAATATTTTTAATGCTCTGGCAATTAGGAAGTCTTTTCTTATGCTTAACCTGGATCTACCTTGCTATAATTTAATCCTTAGCCTGTCCTCAGTGGCCAGAGAGAACCGATTTCACTATCCTCATTGTAACACTTTTTCAGGGACTGAAGACTGCTCTCAAATCACCTCTTCAGCTTCATTTTTTTCTTGGCTAAATTCATCCTTCAAATTCAGATTATGTGGCCATCTAATTTTCATTCCAGCTACTACACTGCAGACTTATATAGATCTTGTAGCATTCTATTACTCCAGATCTTTTAATGTAGAACCATCACATCATATCATTCTCCATTTTTATATGTTGCATTTATGAGTATCGTAACTTGCATTTATATGTCTTTCTATTTATTACTGTAGCGACCTCTAGTGAATCTAATAGTTAAAGAAGTTTATGTTGACTGCACTGAGGAACTTTTTACCAGGTTTGGGAAAATTCATAGTTGTTAATATAATGCGAGAGGAGGTGCATCCATTCCATTAAGATGGGGAGGTAAATATAAAAATTGGGGACAGAGACCAGAGAGTCAGAACCTAGGCCTTAGGAGAAAAGAGAACTGCCCAGGAGAGCAATGATCTTAAAAGGGACATGAGCCAAAAACTGTGACTGGTCTCAGCTGGAGAGAACTGTTATTTTGTCTTTGAAGAAGAAAGGAGACATACTTTTGGAAAGAATCCTCAGAGAAGACATTTTGGGAAAGCCAGAGCCCTGGGACATTGCCCACGGCTTTGAAGTAGAATATGTTGAGAGAAATACTCATTTTTATGTCAGTAATGACTACGCTATGGCTGTGATTTTTTTTTAAGTATTTGTCTGTGCTTACCAAACTTTGTTTTTGGCTAAGCCCCATTTAAAGCAGGCATAATTCACACAACCCCAGCCCTATTTCTTTTAATCCATGTCTCACTCCATGCTACCTTTTAATGTCAGTTTACAGTGCCACTGCAGGTCCCGCCTCCCACTGAGCCCACCCAGTCTAAGGGGTATGTTTACTAAACCGTCTTAACGTGCGCCCGGCGATAGTGTGCAGGCTGCCATAAAAGGAGTGGGCGTCTCAGTCTTAAAGTAGCAAAACGGGATTATCGCACGTTAACGTGCGCTGCTGCGAACATTATCGGGCGAAGCGCCGCTAAGCGCGTTAACGTGCGGTAATCTTAAGTAGGCGCCCAGACATGCAAACATAGAAACAGAGGTGTAGCACAATGGCTAATACACTGACTGATGATACAGGGGTCATGAGTTTGATCCCTCAGTGTGCCTAATGCATAGGCTGGCTGAGGCATCAGCTTTGACATGTAAGTATTGTTTCTTGAGGCAGTTTATTTGTATTTTAACTATTGCTGCCAGCAAACACACCCTCACGTGCCGTAACCGAAGGTGCCGCATAAGGCACCCTATAAGGCACTCCATAGGGCACATTATAAAGTGCACTGTCCACCACGGCACCCTATAATGTCCCCTATAGGGCACCCTATAAGGTGCTCCATAGGATACCTTATAAGGCACCTTATATGGACTGTAACCATAAGGTGCCTCAGAAGGCGCTTTATAGGGTACCCTATAGGGCGCCCTATAAAACCCCTTCTGAGGCACCTTATGGTTACAGTACTCTGAGGGTGTTTTTGCTGGCAGCACTAATGTACATTAAAATAGATAATGCTTTGGACAACCCTATCAAATAACCCCACTGTGGGTTTGAACCCATGACCTCTGGCTCCACAGGCAGTGAAGTAACCAGTGGGCTACAGCTCTATAGCTGCTAACAAGCCCCTGGCTGGCTGCAGAAGGACTGCATATCACTACACAAACAGTCTGCTGTGATCACCAGGATAGGGCTAACCCACCCATACCCATGATGCACTGCACATGCAAATCAGAAGTCTACAGATGAACACAAGATGGGGTATGCACCCCACAGCACCTCGGCCTGGTAGGGGGAACTGACCGTGTGTGTTACTGGCACAGAGTAGCTACACACCGTCACATTGTGCGGGTACTGTGCTCACCCTAAGGGTGAGGTGGGGCGCCCAGCACCAGGTCCACAGCACCTTCCATGGCAGAAACCGGCCATGCTGCAGGTCCCCAGCAGTGCTAGTGTGTGAGATAGGTAGTTCCTGCAGACACACTTTGGATACATCTGTATTTCTCAGTCAGGTTTAGCCCTTAAGGACCCATAGGTAGATTATGTACCACCACCCAACCCACCCTCTGGGGCTGAGGAGGGTGGGAAACAGGGTCTCCCACCAACAGATCCACATTTTACCTCCCTGCAATGGCAGCAGTAGAGGGGACCCTCAACTGCAGTCCTGCTGGGGAACAGACACCCTACAGGGCAGTCAGTGCAGCTCTGTACACATCTATAAAGCAATAGCAGACAGACATTAGGCCCAGAAATGCTCAGCTGCACCCCACCATCATCTGATATTCTCCTACAGCAAGCCTCCAGCCACTGCACCCTGCAAGGTGTTCCAGCAAGACACATACTAGCTGCAGACAGTCTGCTAGCTAGTCCATAGTGCATGTTCCTGGAGAAGATGCATGCACCCAGAACTGGGATGTCAGCATACACACCAAGCAGATAAGTCAGTGATTGGGCCGCAAAAGAGAACCCATAAATATCACATGAGAGAAATATTATAAAGCACTATGGGGGAACCTAGCAATGCCGTGGTCACTGCTCAGTCAGGGTGAGAGTGATCTCCCAGCAGGACATGCTGTGGCCACCCTGTCTGTGCAGGTGGTGGCCAGGCACTACAATGTCCCAGCTATTGCCCTATGCCCTGTGCAGATGCATCCAGGCCAGGCCACCCTGTCCGGGCTATACCCATGGTACCTTGCTCCTCATTATGCACATTGGTAGACCAATACTGGCAACAGTGCTGGCAGTGTGGGCTGTGGAGGGTGTTTGCAGCCACCACACACTGGATAGACAGACACACACTCCCACACCTATGCCAGCATTGTACAACTATAGAGGTGTTTGGCAGCCCCGGCCACCGCTCCAGTCCTGGGCACAGTGCAGGCATGGCTATGGTACACAATACTGTTGGGGTCACTCCCCAGGGTGGTAAACACTGTCAGACACAAGACCTGTAGCACACTCCACAGACATCAGAAAGGTTGCCATGATGCAGCTCAATCAGAAAATTGTACTTAACTTCAGAATTGCTATCTGCCAGTAATCATAGCAATCTTTTGATAGCTGTGTACCGTATCCTCAGATTTAGGGTGGCATTGCTAAGGTATGCAAGTGCTAGTATTGGGAGATGCACGCAGGGCCCAATGTCCTGCCTCTCCAGGAGGCATTGGATAATGGAGCCTGTGGGTGCGGGTGTGTCTGCCCCTGTTGGCTGCTGCTTTACAGCAGAGGTTCCCAACTCCAGTCCTGGTGTGCCAAACATAGTTCGGGTTTTCATGCTGTCCCTCATGAATATGCATGAGATACATCTGCATACCATGGGGGCGGTGCATAGAAATGCAGCACAGGCATCTTTATTAGAGGCAGCATGGAACCTGAATGGTGTGTGGCCCTCCAGGACTGCATTTGGGAGACTCTGCTCTAGGTAATGCGCCTGTTTATGGTGTCTGTGCTCTGTAGGGTAAAATGTAGGTGTTTTGGGCATGTTTACGTCATCTGCAATAAAGGTTCTGTCTGTATTAGCAGTGGGTAAAATATGGGGACTGGGTTGGCAGGAACCATAGCTGGGACTTGAACCTGTGACCTTCTGCCTCTGAACACACTAGCTGTGTGCACTGCACCACCGTGTTGCCACAGACAGTGTATTCCCTGGTGATACCATGACTGTTTGTCCGGCAGGGCCTGTCTGTTGCAGTGCATGGCACCCATCTACACAGGGCTAGGCCATGGTCTGCTCTGGGCAGCTGCCACTGCCCCCTCCACCACTAGTACCCCTCTGCCACCATGCTGACATGCCCTTCTGCTGGTGGTGCTGGCGGTGCGCAGTCTCAGGCCATCCAGTGTGCAGGTAGGCGGCTGCGTGTTCTGGGGTAGGGGTGCCTGCATAGACGTCCACGCTTCCCCCCCAACACCGCCTGCCAATGTTCTGTGCCCTTGGAGGTACCTGCTGGGTACTATCCCCTGTGACACTGTGATAAACACACTTGTGCCCATGTTGGGCCCTCATCAGTTGCTGTCTGGCTGCTGTACAGTTTCAGCATTTCTAAGTGCCACCTAGGCATCTGCCTAGTCCGCACTGTGCCCCAGCTGCACCACAACATGTGCCGCCTGCATCCCTCTGTGTCCCCTTTTCCAGCATCTGTCCAGTTGCTCGTTCCGACATGCCCGCCCTGCTGTTGCCGCACATATGCACGCCATAGGAAACCTGTCTGATGGAGAGGAAAACCCTGCACAGCGCAATTTCACTGTGGGCTCATGGACCCTTCCAAAATTGATATCTTTTTTTTGGAGCTTTCTTGGTAGTGTTTTTTGATGTTTCCCATTGATATCACTATTGCCCAGCTAGGTTATGGTTTTTTTTCCAGTTTGTTCAGGTCATTTTCAATGTTTATCTGCCCTTTTGTTCTGTGCACATGTATCACACTTATCACCTTTTGTAGGTTTCCCTGGCTTTGCTGTACATTGCTGACGGAAATGGTTTCTCTTCCCTTTAAATCTACTCTAACGCCAGGGTTTCACTGGCGTTAGTTTTCAGCCCCGAAATCCACAGCGTTAGTGTGCAGGGAGCCTCTTCTCTCCCACTCTCCACCCATTGACCCCTTCTCTCTGCCCCTGGGGAGCCTTCCTCCGCCCTCAGGGAGCCTTTACTCCACCTTCAGCGCTCGTTTGCGCCGCTGAGCACAGCTGAGCGCGTTAGCGCGCGATAAGGTGCCTTATCGCACGGTAAAGCGCCATTATCGCGCGATAAGGTGCCTTATCACACGCTAACGTGTCAGAGCGCACATTAAGACGGTTTAGTAAACATACCTCTTAGTGTATATATGTATATATATAAAACGCCTTGCATACAAATAAAATACATTACCACAGAGGATAGAAAACAACGTATAAACTCCTAAAAAAACATAAATGATATATACATACATGCATACTGCATAAAATACATGTAAATGCATACATTGTAACGTGCACACCATTTATCATGAATAATGTATACATTTACATGTATTTTATGCTAATTTTTAAATACTAGTCATTTGCAGTATAAATTCTCATTTTGTCTTTTCTGTGATGGTTGTCTTTGCAGTATGCATGTATGTATATATCATTTATGTTTTTTAGGAGTTTCATTGTACAACACACACATATAATCTGTTTTATTGATTCATTTATTTCTGTGCCGTATATATGAATTGTCTTAAGAGTTCAGTACTTTCTTATCTGTTTTCTTTTTTATCTAACGCAGATTGGGAAGAGTGGCTTGGTCCATATTTTATACGTAGTTTTCTATCCTCTGTGGTAATGTATTTTATTTGCATGCAAGGCGTTTTATATATATATACATATATACACTAAGAATTTTTTACACATGTTTTTTGCATATGTTTTTAATATCGTTTTTAACATACATTTTTTTATTGTTGGTCTGTATTATTTATGTATGTATAATTTTATGTTTATGTTTAATTTTAGACCCCTGAAGAAGGCCTCTGGCCAAAACGTTTTAGTTGGGTCTACCAATAATGTTCTTTTGAAACCTCCCTGCGTTAGGCCGTGGTTCTTGGTTTTCCGCTTCTGTTCTTTCTTGTTTTTTTGCGGATACCTCCTTCTCCTGTTGGTTTATTTTCTACAAATCTGACAAATTTGTCATGACTTGAGCATTCTTTTATGATTAATACCCATGTTCGTTTGGATGTGAACCTGTGTACAAAGATGCAATGTGTGCCCAAAATGTTATTGTGCTTTCTGTTCCGTGTAGGTTGGCAGTGTGCATATTTTCTTCTTAATTTCATTAGGTAGTTCTGAAAAGGGAAGGTTTTTGTTGTTGGTGGCCATTAGTACTTGATGGGCCAGCCCTTGCTATTTCTCACCAGATAACATCTGTCTGGCATGGAGTGGACCAGTTTGATGAGGTGTTCTCATGTTATGATGTAATTCCAGGTTGCAATCAGTGACTCAATCAGCTCTTGCTTGGTCTGCAGCTGCTTTTTGGCAATCTCAACTGATACCATATACCAAAGATTCTCAATCAGATTGAGATCAGGTGATTGAGCTGGCCAGTCAATGGTCTGAACTCCGTTTATTTTCTTCCAATAGTCACAGTTTTCACTTGGTGGCAAGGTGCACTGTCATTCTGGAAAAAATATCTGCCAGGAAACAGTTGCTCAGCTGATGGAACCATGCACTTCTGCAGAATTCCTATGTATTTCTCCGCATTCACCATCCCCTCAACGATCTGGCTGCCATGCATCCCCAGATCATGACCTTGGTTGGATGCTTTACGGAGATATTCAAGCACTCTGGTTTGTTCTCTTCATGAGAAAACCTCCTCACATAGGTTTTGCCCTGGTCACCCAGAATGCAGAATGTGCTTTCGTCGCTGAACAGAACTTTCTCCCAGTCAGCCTTGCTCAATTTGAAGTACTTGGATGCCCACCCAAAGCATCTCTTCCTCTTTTCCACCATTAGTAGCAATTTCCTCTGCACCTTACAGCCCCTCAACCCGTACTCCAAGCATCGTCTCCTCACAGTGGAAGTGCAAACTACAATGGAACACTTCTCCTTCCATTCCCGCAGAAGCTCAGGGGAGGTTAGCTCGCGGTTGCCAAGAGATGTCCTTATCAATGCCGTTGTTCCACGTGGTTGACTTTCTAAACCAACCGCTACGATGTCAGTGCTGCATATTTCCTGTCTCCTTATGCTTTGCAAAATGCGGACAACCATGCTCTGATTACAGCTGACCTTTGCTGCAATCTGTGGACTGGAATACCCCTCCTCAGGAAAGTCTGGTCCTCATTGATAGAAA
This sequence comes from Ichthyophis bannanicus, assembly GCA_033557465.1. NCBI lineage: Eukaryota > Metazoa > Chordata > Amphibia > Gymnophiona > Ichthyophiidae > Ichthyophis > Ichthyophis bannanicus. The sequence continues at coordinate 463,053,752 of CM066033.1, read as the reverse complement.
ATGCGACCTCTTCACCATGCCAGGACATTGAGCATCAGATGCGAACACACCAATTGATCCACATTAAATTTAAACTATGGGGTATGTTTACTAAACCGTCTTAATGTTACTGGCGCTAGTTGCAGCGATAATGTGAAGAATGCCATATAAGGAGTGGGCATTCTGGCATCAAGGTAGCAAGAATCTATCGCGTGATAGTGGGCGCTGTGGCACGTTAACGCGCGTTAACCGTAAGTTCATGCCAGCACAGTGTTAGAAGCTATAAAGATGTAGCCCACTGGTTACTGTAATGACTGTGAAGGCAGAGGTCATGGGTTTGATCTGCAGTGGTGTTATGTAAGAAGGCTGTCTGCGGCAGTTCCCATATTTCATTTAAATCAGTGCTGTCTGAGGCATTTCCTTTTTTAAGTTAAATCAGTGCTGCCAGCAAAAACACCCTCTCAGTGCCGTAACATAAGGTGCCCTATAAGGCACTCCATAGGGCACATTTTAAAGTGCCCTGTCCGCCAAGGCGCCTTCTAATGTGCCCTATAGGGCGCTTTATAGGATGCCTTATGAGGCACCTTAAGGTTACAGCACTGTGAGGGTGCATTTTGCTGGAAACACTGATTTAAATTAAAAGGAAAAGACTCAGACAGCCTTATTAAATAACACCACTGTGGGATCAAACCCATGACCTCTGCCTCCACAGTCATTGAAGTAAGCAGGGGGCTACATCTCTAAAGCTGCTACCACACCGCTGGCTGGCTACAGAAAGACTGCAGGTCACCACAAAACCTGTCTGCTGTGGTTACCAGGATAGCATAAACCCACCTGTACCCATGATGCACTGCACATGCAGATCAGCGGTCTACAACTGATCACAAGATGGGGTATGCACCCCCACAACACCTAGGCCTGGTAGGGGGAACTGACCGTGTGTGTTACTGGCACAGAGTAGCTACAGACCGTGACATTGTGCGGGTCCTGTGCTCACCCTGAGGGTGAGGTGGGGCGCCCAGCACCAGGTCTGCAGCACCTGGCTTAGCTGAGATAGGCTATGCTGCAGGTCCCCAACAGTGCCAGTGTGTGATAAGTAGTCCTTGCAGACACACCTAGGATATACCTGTATTTCCCAGTCATGTCTAGCCCTTGTGGACTATGATGCACCCAGAATAGTGCATATCCTGTATGGGTGCCATGGTCACATGTTATAGGTGAAGGGGGGTGTTTGGACCCAAAAGTGGAATATGTAGCACCACCCAACCTGCCCTCTGTGGCTCAGGGTGGGGGACAGGATCTCCCACCAACAGATCCACATTCTACATCTTTGCAATGGTAGCAGTAGAGGGAACCATCAACCCCAATCCTGCTGGGAAACGGGCACCCTACAGGGCAGTCAAAGCAGATCTGTACACATCACATAAGGCAATGGCAGACAGGCAGAATGCTGGAAAAGCACAGCTGACCCCCACCACTATCTGACATTCACCAGCAGAGGGCACAGTCTCCACCCGCTGCACCCTGCAAGGTGTTCCAGCCATACACATGCTAACTGCAGACAGTCTGCTAGCTATTACATAGTGCATGTTCCTGGAAGAACTGTGTGCACCCAAAAATGGGATATGAGCACACACACCAAGCAGGTATGTCAGTGATTGGGCCCCAGACAAGGGAGCCCATAAATATCGCTTGAGAAAAATACTGTATAGCACTATGGGGGAACCTAGCAATGCCGTGGCCACTGCTCAGTCAGGGTGAGAGTGACCTCCCAGCATGACATGCCGTGGCCACCCTGTCCGTGCAGGTGGTGGTCGGGCACTACAATGTCCCAGCCATTGCCCTATGCCCTGTGCAGATACATCCTTCCCAGGCCACCCTGTCCGGGCCATACCCACAATACCTTGCCCCTCATTATGCACATTGGCAGGCTAACACTGGAAAAGTGCAAGCAGTGTGGGCTCAGTAAGGTAGGCAGCCACAACACACTGGATAGACATACACACACTCCCACACCTATGCCAGCTTTGTGCAGCTATAGAGGTTTGTGGCAGCCCTGGCCACCACACCAGTCCTGGGCACAGTGCGGGCATTGCCATGGTACGCAATACTGTTGGGATCACTCCCCGGGGTGATAAACACTGTCAGAAGCAAGAACTGAAACACACTCCACAGATATCAGAAAAGTTGCTATGATGAATATCTGTCAACAAATCATGTTTAACCTAGGATTTGTTATCTGACATTAATCATAGCAACCTTTTGATATCTGTGGAACGTGTTCCCAAGTTTAGGATGGCATTCCTAAGGTATGCAGGTGCCAGTATTGGGAGATGCTGCTCCGCGCAGGGCCCAACAGCCTGACTCTCCATGAGGCTTTGGATAGTGGGGCCTGTGGGTGTGGGTGTTTGTACCCCTGTTGGCCACTGCTCTAGGGCAGAGGTTCCCAATTCTGGTCCTGGTGGGCCAAACACTATTCAGGTTTTCATGATGTCCCTAATGAATATGCATTAGATACATTTGCAAACAAATGCAGCACAGGCATATTTATTAGGGACAGCATGAAATCTGAATGGTGTTTGGCCCTCCAGGACTGCAGTTGGGAAACGCTGCTCTAGGGAGTGCACATATTTATGGTGTCTGTGCTCTGTAGGGTAAAATATAGGAGTTTATGGCGTGTTTCTTTTATCTGCAATAATGGTTCCGTCGTTCTTACCACGGTTTAGTACTGGGTAAAATATAGGGACATGGTTTGCAGGAGGCACAGCTGGGACTTGAACTTGTGGCCTTCTGCTCCTGAACACACTGGCTATGTGTACTGCACCAAACTGTTGCCACAGGTGCAGATCATTCCCTGGGGATACCATTACGGTTCGTCAGACAGACCTTGTCTGTTGCCGTGCACGGCCCCCACCAAAACAGAGCTTGGCCGTGGTCTGCTGTGGGCAGATGCCACTGCCCCCTCCTCCACCATGCTGACATGCCCTTGAGCCAGTGGTGCTGGTGGTGCACAGTCCCAGGTCATCCAGTGTGCCGATAGGCGGCTGCCTATGGTGCGTGATATGGGGTAGGGGTGCCTGCATAGACATCAACGCTTCCCCCTGGCACCGCCTGCCAACGTTATGTGCCCTTTGGGGTACTTGCTGGGTACTGTACCCTGGGAGACTGTGGGACACACAATCGTGGCCATGTTTGCCCGTGGTCAGTTGCTGTCCTGCTGGTTTTCCACTTCCACATTCTTATGTGTCACCTAGGCATCTGCCTAGCCCACCCTGTGCCCCAGCTGCCACACTGCATGTCTCACCTGCAGCCCCCTGTACCCCATTTGCAGCCTCACCGTAGTGCCCTCTCGTACTTGGGCACTATGATGTTCCTGCACATGTATCACTACTATCACTTTTCCTAGTTTCCCTGCCTTTGCTGCACATTGCTGACTGAAATGGTCTCTCTCCCCTGCAAATGTGCCTCTAGCGCGAGGTTTTCACTGACGCTAATTTTCAGACCTTCATTTCACGGCGATAGTGTGCATGGGGCCTCTCCCCGCCCACTCTCTGCCCACTGACCCCTTATCTCCGCCCCTGGGGAGCCTTCCTCCGCCCTCTGGGGAGCCATACTCCACCCTCTGCGCACCTTAACATTGCAGGATACGTTATCGCGCAATACGTGATGTTCTCGCACGGTAATGCGCCATTATCGCATGATAATGTCGCAGCTGCGATGTTAGCGCCGTTTAGTAAACATACCCCTATGTGTGCCGCCAAACTACTATGCACTGATTGGCTACCAAATATGCTTTCCTATTTTAGCTGAGGAAGGGCAGTATTCTTTTGCTTCATTTCGATCCTGCTTTGACACAGAATTGGGTTGATTGTATTGGGGCCTCATTTTCTCAAGACAGCAGTACAAAAGTTCACAGACAAGTAATTTTGCATGCAGAAATGGCTGCCAAATTAAATTTGCAACAAAACAGTATATGATAAGCCTAAGCCAGGATTCAGCCACAGAATTTGGAAAGATTGTCAAAGCTGAGAATAGCTTGATCATACAGGCTATGCAAGAATTTTGCACACCACTGTAAATAGTAAGATAAGCACAACAGGCCTAGGTGCGAGCAATTACATGCCTAAATCTGTGAAGACACAGAAGTTATGGTATTTTATAACTTTCACATGGAAATGTGTGGTCTGCCCATGGCCACACACAAAAAGCCCATCTACGCACGTACACAGGGCCGTACTGAGTGTAAATCGCGCCCTATGCGCATTGCACATCGGGTGCGCCCCCCACCCTGCGGTGGAAGAGAAGAGGCGCACCCGATGTGCAAGTCGCCAGCATGCTAAGCAGATCTGTCCATCCCTGCAGGGAGGGACAGATCTGCTTAGCATGCCGGCGAGAAGGCTTAAGGCTTTACTCCAATACTAAAACAGTTGCATTGGCTGCCCATACAAGCCAGGATCTCTTTCAAGATCCTAACCATGACCCATAAAGCCATCAAGAAATACCCAGCTACTGCCATTACTGACCTAATATCAATCACACCTCCTAACCGAGTAAGGAGATTGAATGCCTCAAATACCCTCATACTACCTAAGGCAAGCACGAAGTGTTCCCAAGTCACTAGATCTAGAGCCTTTGCCTTCTTTGCACCATCCTGCTGGAACGCTCTACCAGCGACTATCAGAACCATCAGTGATCTCTCCCAATTCAAGAAGGCACTGAAACATCACCTTTTTCTCCATCACTATGATGTTTCAGTCTCCCCCTCACACCCACCTACTTTCACACCTCAAGGCAGCACCTCAAGCTCATGCATCTCACATTCTTAGACTGAACACTCGCAATCACACTTTTACCCTCCACCCACCATGAGAAGCTTATGCAGTTTCATATAACCCAATATATAGCTGCATAAAGTGGCTTGCATATATTTATCATGTTTTCCCTGTTAAGTAACATGTTTAATGTATACCCAAGTTATTATACCTGTTTCACTGTAAGCACAAATCACTAAACTGAGATGTGTAGTTTAATGTTAATTCTGCATGGACCGCAGGATTGCGTCAGCCACACTTGGTGACGTCCTCCGGGAGGCGCCAGGTTCGGAAGTGCTCTCAAGTTTCTCAGGTAGCCTACCTCCCGGTTCCGCCCCCTAGCCTGGCCAGTTCTTCTTCTTCCGCCTTGCCAGCAAGACGGATCTGCTCTCTCTCTCACCACTTTGACATAGAAATCAACAAATTCAGTGATACTCACTCAGAAGAAATGCCCAAGCCGGGGTCGAGGAAATGCCCCTGCGGGAAGAAGCTGCGATCCACAGACGTTGATTTGTGCGCCCTCTGCCAACTCGGGGGACCCTCCAGCCTGGATCGACATCCTACAATAGCTTCGGCAGCAGCCTCCAAGGCCCAGGATATGCCCCTTTGGGCCTCCATCCCCGGCCCCACGACCGGATTCGCAGCGCTGCCTGTCCTGGGCCCCAGCTGTGACATCCGCTTCTTCGGCCATGCCGTGGCCCCCGGCCATGCGGCGCCTCCACCGACTGAAGATGGTGTCGTGGGTGAATGCTTCTCTTCCCTTTCGCACTCCAAAGTTCCCGCCGCCGTTGGCTCCGCCCCCTCTCTGACGCCAGGCTCCTTGCTGCTAGTCCCTGCCAGCCCCGCCCGCCGACGTCATCAACCGCCCAGGACCTTCCACGTCATCTTTCTGCGGCGCAGGGGTGTCGGACCAGCTCTGCAAACTCCGCTGAGGAGCCTCAGATGTCTCTGATCTCCAGCCAAGGGAAGCATAGCAGGAAACGCACCGGCGATCCGTCTGCTTCCGATGCCGGTTCCTGGCCCCACAAAAGGAGCAAGTGCACCAGAGACCCTTCGGACAGCTCTTCAGACTCCAGCGACGGCTCACAGCAGAGCAGGCACCTGCAACCCCATAGGAGGCACAGATCAAGGAGACGCTCCTCCAGGCACAGAGCCCGCTCCAACAGAAGCTCATCTACTTCTTCCAATGCGGCTATTCTCCAACTGCTCACACAACTAGTTCAGCAAACAGCCCCCCCCCCCCTCAACGGCTGCTACTGCACCTTCACTTCCACACATGGGAACCCCTCCACTTCAGGTAACCGCTGCAGTTTGTAATCAGCTACAGCCTGAACCTCAACCTCCTCTACCCTCTACTATCCTCTCCCTGGACAGTTCTGCAGAGGATCAGGAGACTGAAGCAGTAGTTGTGGGGTCCGCTACCATGGACCTGTCCGCCTCTGGGGCCAGGCTTTCCCCGGAAAAAGGAGGACCGCCACCCCCTCCAGAGAACCTGACTTACCCAAAATTCATCAGTAAGTTGTCCTCTACCCTGGGCCTAATCCCGTCCTGCACGGCAGAGGAGGCAGAGCCCGAGGTACTTAAATACCTGTCTGCCCCCAAAAAAACCCTTGCCTTGCCCCTGCACCGTAAGCTGAAGGAGAACCACTCCAGACTTTGGCAGACGCCTGCATCAGGGCGCGCAACCTCCAGGAGGCTGGACTCCAAATACCTACTTCAGCCTACCTCCGGGTTCGAAAAAGCTCAGCTGCCTCACCATTCCATAGTGGTCTCTTCTGCCCTTAAGAAGGCTAAATCCTCGCGGGTACACACCAACCACCCACCCGGACGGGACAACAAACTGCTCTACGACATCGGGAAGAAGGTCTTTCAAGGGGCCATGCTCGGAGCAAGGATTGCCGCCCATCAGTTTCAACACATCTTGTTCCAGGACACCTGTGTCTCCAACATCAGAAATGCAGCCTCCTCCCTCCCTAAGGAGTCTCTCGCCTCTTTCTCAGCTGCGCTGACTGACCTGATCGAGTGTAACAGACACCTGGCTAGCACGGCCTTTGACGCCTTCGACACATCCATACGTACAGCGGGCACAGCGATTTCGGCCATGAGATGGGCATGGCTGCGAGCTTCCGGACTGAGGAATGAGTCCCATGACAAGATCGCTGACGCCCCCTGCTCAGGCGAATCCCTCTTCGGGGACAAAGTGGCCGATACAGTAAACACCATGAAGGAAGACTAACACTCTGCAGACCCTAGTGGAGGAGGGCTTCGACCGCTACGGTAACACCCAAAAATCAAATTACCAGCGGAAAACCCTCTACAACTATGACAAGAGGTACCCATCAAACAGGAAGTGGCAAGGCCCCAGGTATAAATCCAACTCCTACCAAGGGCCCTCGCAGCAGCGCCACTTCCAGAGAGACCGCAAACAGAAGAAGGGTATCAACACGCAACCCGCCAAGGGTGGCCCTTCCTTTTGACGGCCGTGGACCGCCCCCCTCCCAGATCGGGGGGCACCTTTCCTCCTTCTTCCCGGAATGGGAGAGGATCACCTCCAACTCCTGGGTGCTACGAATCATCCGCAAGGGATACCGCATCAGATTCTCTACACCTCCCTACCAACGCAGCAGGCCCACCAGCAACACACCACCTCACCTGCAGCGTACCATGGCACTGGAGCTGATACACCTCCTGTCCTCCAAGGCGATAGAACCGGTCCCTCAGACAGAGATCGATTCGGGTTTTTACTCCAAATACGTCCTCATCCCGAAGAAGTCGGGGGGGGGGGGTACGCCCCATCTTGGACCTTCGCAAATTGAACAGATTCATAGTGAAGGAGAAGTTCCGGATGTACTCCCTCAACTCCATTCTACCCCTGATCCAGGCCGGCGACTGGCTCGCATCTCTGGACCTGCAGGAGGCGTACACACATGTCAGCATTCACAAAGCCCACAGGAAATTCCTCAGGTTCCATGTGCTGGGACAGCACTATCAATACAGAGTACTTCCTTTTGGACTATCTCCAGCCCCTCGGGTCTTCACGAAGTGTGTGGCGGTCGCAGCGGCTCACCTCCGCAAGCAGAACATTGCAATGTTTCCATACCTCGACGACTGGCTAATCTCGGCTCCCTCAGCCCCCGAGCTGCTAGCGTCCCTGCGCACCACCACCAAATTGATCTCTGCCCTGGGGTTCGTCATCAACTACAAGAAATCGCAATTACTCCCTTCTCAATGGATGGAGTTTATTGGAGCCATCATCGACACTCAGTCCTTGAGAGCCTACCTACCGCATTCCAGGCTGCTAGCCATCATCTCGCTCGCCTCCAGGACAGCAGCGGCAGCGAACCCCTCGGCTCGATCAGTATTGCGCCTCCTGGGACACATGGCAGCCACGAAGGCGGTCATCTCAGTGGTGCGTATGCATATGCGTCCGCTGCAATGGCATCTCCGAACCCACTGGAACCAACACTCACAGTCGCTGGCCTCCAGAATCCCGATGAGCCCTCTTATCAGGTCTCAGCTCCGCTGGTGGACTATACCAGCGAACCTCTCCGCGGGAAAACCCCTACACCCGTCGTAACACCAGACTACCCTCACCACGGACGCCTCCTGCGCCGGCTGGGGTGCCCACTTCCAACAGTTCAGCACACAAGCAGTGTGGTCTCAGAGCGAACGACAGCTGCACATCAACCTTCTGGAGCTGAGAGCGGTCAAGTACACCCTCAAAGCGTTCCTGCCGCATCTACGGGGCACATCCATCCTCATCCAGACGGACAACCAAGTTGCCATGTTTTACCTCAACAAGCAAGGAGGCACGGCCTCCCGCTCCCTCTGCAAGGAGGCATTGGCAATCTGGTCACTAGCCCTGAAGAACGAGTGCTGGGTGCGCGCCTCGTACATTCCCGGAGACATGAACAGCCTGGCGGACAAGCTGAGCAGACAACTGCAACCCCACGAATGGGCTCTCCTTCCAAGGGTGGCCTCAGCTCTCTTCCAGAGGTGGGGAGTCCCGGAGGTCGACCTCTTTGCCACCGAGAAGAATGCCAAATGCCCCCAGTTCTGCTCCAGGCACCCATCGATCACGAGGCTGGCAGGGGATGCATTCGACGTGTGCTGGGGGAGGGGTGGTCTCTGGTATATGCCTTCCCTCCGACTCCCCTCATCCCAGTGACTCTGCAACGCATTGTTCAAGACAAAGCACGAGTCATCCTTGTGGTTCCTCACTGGCCGCGACAAATGTGGTTTGCACTCCTGAGACGCCTAGCACAGGATGCCCCGTGGCACCTGCCCCTGTGTCCGGATCTCCTGACGCAGAACTCGGGGTTAACGAGACACCCTAATCTCAAAACCCTGTTGCTCACTGCCTGGATATTGAGCGGGTAAACCAGGCCTCCCTCGAGCTCCCCACGGAGGTGCAGGACGTGGTCCTGGTGGCCAGGAGACCTTCAACCCGAAAGTCCTACGGCCTCAAGTGGAAGAGATTCAGTCTCTGGTGTGCTACTAGAGGGCTCGACCCTATCTCCTGCCCAGTCGCCCAGATCTTGCAGTATCTCAGTTCCCTCTCTGACCTCGGCCTCAAGACACAATCCATCCGAGTACATCTGTCAGCTATTGCGGCTCTGCACGCCCCTATCGAAGGCGCCGACTCCATAGCTGCGCTGCCCCTGACGGCTTGCTTCATGAAAGGCCTGACGAATCTTCGGCCCCCGGTGAGGGCCCCGGTTCCTCCCTGGGACCTCGGCGTAGTCCTCCATAGCCTCACCCTGGCCCCCTTAGAACCTCTGCTCACAGCGGATATGAAATACGTCTCCTGGAAAACCATATTCCTGGTGGCCATCACCTCAGCCAGGAGGATCAGCGAACTCCAGGCTCTAGTTGCACATCCGCCTTACACGCAGCTACACCAAGACCGAGCTTCTCTGCGTACGAACCCCAGATTCGTACCCAAAGTGCCGTCGGCCTTCCATGTCAATCAATCCATTGAGCTCCCCTCCTTCGTTCCGGAACCTCACCACTCGGAGGAGGAGCGACGCCTGCACACTCTGTACTGTCTGCGTGCACTTCGGATCTACCTGGCCAGGACTCTATCCGCCCGTAAAGGCGAGCAACTGTTCATTTCCTACGACCCTCTCAGGCCCGGCTTTCCGGTCACAAAGCGGACTCTTTCCCATTGGGTCGCCTCCTGCGTATCCTTCTGCCTCGACCCCGAAGGGAGTCAACCACACAACAGAATAGGTCCTCATCGTCTACGAGCAATGGCCACATCTCTAGCCAACCTGCGGTCAGTTCCCCTGCCCGACATCTGTAAAGCTGCTACGTGGTCATCCCCTCACACCTTCCAAAAGCACTACTGCCTTGACCTCCGCTCCCAGGAGGACTCGGCGTTTGGCAGCGCGGTCCTTGCCACCGCCCTACAGACTCCACGGGCTGCTCTGTGAAGACTGGCCTTAGGGCATATACCTGAACTCTGATGCACCTTAATGCTCATGTTAATCATCTTGTACTGTTCCATTTAAACTTGCATTGTTGCACGTTGTTAACATTCTTTGCACTGTTCCGATCCTTCACTGATTGCACTATTTTTGCACCTGTTTGCACTGTTAATTGTCTTGCTTGCACATTATGCACAGTCACAACATGTCGTTGTCATGCACCTGTTTTTTGGCACTATGTTCCAGTAAAAGACTACCTCCACTACCGTAGTCCTCTGTTCATGCCTCCCTCCTCCACCTCAGCGCGCTGCGCACAGCTAGGGAGTCACCAAGTGTGGCTGACGCAATCCTGCGGTCCATGGAGAAAGCGAGGTTACTTACCTGTAACGGGGGTTCTCCGTGGACAGCAGGATAAGTCAGCCACACGCTCCCTCCCACCTCCCCTGGAGGAGGTCTGCCTGAAGATCTGCTCCCTAGTCTTGTTGTCAAGCCTGGTAAAGAACTGGCCAGGCTAGGGAGCGGAACCGGGAGGTGGGCTACCTGAGAAACTTGAGAGCACTTCCAAACCTGGCGCCGCCCGGAGGACGTCACCAAGTGTGGCTGACTTATCCTGCTGTCCACGGAGAACCCCCGTTACAGGTAAGTAACCTCGCTTTCTTAGACTGAACACTCGCAATCACACTTTTACCCTCCACCCACCATGAGAAGCTTATGCAGTTTCATATAACCCAATATATAGCTGCATAAAGTGGCTTGTATATATTTATCATGTTTTCCCTGTTAAGTAACCTGTTTAGTGATTTGTGCTTACAGTGAAACAGGTATAATAACTTGGGTATACATTAAACTGAGATGTGTAGTTTAATGTTCATTGTAAACCGCACTGATGTCAAATAGCGTGGTATAAAAGAGACTGTAAATAAATAAATAAATTAAGGGGCGCATTTTAGCTGTCTGTCATTGCCTGCTGCTGCTGAGAGAAGAAAAAGTGGTGGCGGCAGGCAATGGCAGACAACTAAAATGCGCCCCTTAAGCCTTTGCGCCCTGTGTAGCCGCACCGCTCGCACAGGGATAGGTACGGGCCTGCACGTATAACATAGAAAAATACATGGTTTACGTACCTTGATGGCATCTAACTTTACATGGCTCATTGTAAAATTACCTCCTAATTGCTTTTATCATTTCATGATCATCAATAACATGCCGTCATCATTAATAATTACTCCTCTCTTGATGCATTAGTATTATGGCCAAACAGAAGCAAAATACTCATCCTGGAGAAGATACAATATGTCGGGATGATGCTGACTTCTAAATTCACATTCTGTTTTCAGATAAACAGTAGCTGCTTGTTTTATTGTATTTATCTATTACTGTAAACCACCTAGTAGTTTTGTTAGGTGAGTATACATGAAAGGAAATGAAATTTCTCTAAACCAGAGCTGGGCAAACTTCTGTGTGTCCCATAAGTCAGGTCTGGCCCAATAATTTTAGCCCTCCTTGCAGCATCAGACCAACATTGCAATGTGGCCAGCAAATCTCTTCACTTCGCATAAGCTACTGATGTCATCACCTGGGGCCCTGAATGTTGGTTTTCAGTGACACACATATAACATTGACTCATTAAAAGCTAACATTCAGAGTTCTGATTGATGATGCATTTCCTGTACTGCTTCTTCCTGTTCCGTTTCCTTCTCTCTTTGTTGCTGTGGAGTATGTGAGTCACTGCTCAGAGATCCATTGGAAGACATACCCTGCTCCTTCAACAGCACAGGCCCCCCTGCCCTGGCATGGCTTACACTGTAGACCTCGGCCCATCCCTGCTTTAAGCATTCTGACATTATATAATTGGAAATGCGTGGAAATTGAGTCTAGCTCTAGCTCCTTGCTGGCAGAGAAGATTGTGAAACCTTTTTATGATTGAACAAATATATGTTAAATGTGTTCCACTATTGAGAAAAGCAGTAGTGAAAGGTTTCTTGTGAAAGATACAGAAACTCCATTGTACTATTGGTTGATGGATATGAAGAAACATGTTTTTTATATAAAATTCTGAAGAAATCCAACACACTTGTCCTGAAGTATGCTCAGATGAACTGCAACATGCTTTTCAAGGTCAGACGTCTTCATCTTGGAATACTTGTCCACAAAACTGGGTGCTGGCTTAGTAACCCCAGGCCATGAACTGCTTTAACATGTTAGTTCATGCTTGGTTGGTAGCAGCTTTGTTTACGCAGCATTGTGTAATCCAAATTCCTTATTAAAAGATTCTAAAAAGGAATGACTCAATACGTTAATCAAATGCATGGAATCAGAGGCTCTATGTAAAACTTCCAAGATCCATATTGTTATAAATTACTAATGAATGCACCTGTATGAAAGTAAAATCCTCTTTTAAATACATAAATGTAATGAAAATATTTCTGTCGGTAGTAGAAAAAGATACAACTTCAAAGCCTTTGAAACTAGAGACAGTTTCTCATCTAGTATCAGCACCATGTTTTTATTTACATTTTCAATCCAGTCAATAGATACACACATCTCTATGTTTAAATGATCGCCACTTTATCTTTAGGAATCAACTTTTATCCTTGAATGCTTTTCTGTTTTGTTTTGTTTTAGTCCTGTGTTTTTTGAACGCTTTCTCTCAAATCTTTCATTTCTGATAGTTTGTGGAATTCTGAACTTTAGGAATTCTTTTGAACATATTATGATGGTGAAGAGTCTGTGCATTGTGAAGGTAATTGCAACTACTCTTCCTTTGTCATTCACAAAATTGCATAATTTGGAGTCATAGTGGAACCTGATTCTGCTTGAGCTAGAATCCAAAAGGAATAGGAAGAAACAAAAAGGATAGAAAAAAAGGGAAGAGAAAAAAAGGGTGGAATAGGATAAGAATTCCTAAAATTCTTATCCTATTCCAAGTCATCAATAAATACCATATTGCAATGACTATTAGATTCTTCCATGACAGAAAGAAACCCTAACTTCTTTTTCCACATTTCCATGAAGAAATTAATGGGAGATGAGTCTGCAAAAGGTTTTAATAAAAACGTTTTGGATTAATAAATATGAATCTTCATTGGGAGCAGGGTTTGACATAGCATTGGGTCTTTATATACACACATATGCATACATAAAACAGCAATGAAATGCAGGAATGCTATCTATATAAAATATGTATATAAAGACATATATAGCTAAATTAATGAAAACACTGTCTGGTGCTTTCTACTATTTTCAAAATTAAAATATTATGTTGCAGTCACATTAGTAGGAGGCTTTGCAAGTAGGCAAAAATGGGGGGGGGGGGGGGGATGATAATATGGAGTCCAGGTAAAAGGGAGGAAAAGGCCAACGTGTATAGATCAGATAAATTAGAGGAAAAAAGAAGGTAGAGAGATACCAAAAACCCACAGATTGAGAAGGCAGGAGCCTGTGTTAGAGCGCATAGTAAAGGACCAGATTTACCATTAGGTTTAACTGGGCGAATCCCTCAGCCAGAATATCTACAATGAATATGCATGAGTTCAGTTTTTATACACTGCCTCTATATGTGCAGATCCATCTTATGAATATTCATTGTGGATGCTCTAAAAGCCCAGCTAATTGGGAGAGTTTCCTGGACAGGTTTGAGAACCTCTGCATTAGGCCTGCTACTTTTTTATGTTCTTATCCACTCCTTGGGATCCTGCCAGGTTCTTGTGAACTGGGATGGCTACTATTACTACTCATCATTTATGGCTACTGTTGGAGACAGGCTTGATGAACCTTTGGTCTGACCCAGTATTGTGGTACTTGTGTGCTTAGATTTAGCAAAGGCTACAAAGCCATAAAAATCAGAAACAAGTTAGCAGATGTCAAAAGAGCTCCCTAAGAGATAAACAGAACTGTGTGAAAGTAGAGGCTATAACATGCCTCAAATGCAATGTGTGCCTTTGAGTCAGTCCTGACTTCTGGTGACCCAGAAGCTCCTGGGTTTTCTTGGCAGTGTCACCAGAAGTAGATTGCAAGGCCTTTTTTTGGTGGCAGTGGAAGATTAAGTGACTTGCCCAAGGTGTGCTAGTGGGAATTGAACCCTGGTTGCTTGGTTACCAAGCCAGTGTTCTAACCACTAGGCTACTCCTCCACTATAACATGCCTCAGACAGAGGTAAATTTATTCAGCTTAGAAGCCATCATGAGATACACAAATACTAATCAAGACTATTACAGAATCACTTGAAAATCTCCAGCCTAAGTGCAGAGATAAGAACATGAGAGATATCATACTGGGTCAGACCAAGGGTCCATCAAGCCCAGTATTTTGTTTCCATCAGTGGTCAATCGAGGTCACAAGTACCTGCCAGATTCCCAAAAGGTATATAGATTCCATACTGCTTGTCCCAAGGGTAATCAGTAGATTTCCCCAGCCCTCTTCTATAATGGTTTATGGACTTTTCCTCCAGGAATTTGTACAAATCTCTTTTAAACGCAGCTACACTAACAGCTTTTACTACATCCTCTGGTAACAAATTCCAGATTTTGTTTACGTATTGAGTGATAAGGATACCAGACATTTATTTATTTATTTTATTTCAGTGCTTTTTTATACCGCCCCTTCCAGAGATCAGGGGCGGTTTACAAGGAACTTAAACAACAATATAGCAGAACATTGCAATATTGAATTACATTAAACATTAGTTGAGCAAAAACAAGGAACTTAAACAACAATATAGCAGAACAGTGCAATATTGAATTACATTAAATATACATTAAATATCCCTGATTTTTGGGGATTGTCCCTGATTTCTGACCTCTGTCCCTAGCTCTCACCTCCTTGGTGATCTCCTAGAAACATAACGGCAGAAAAAGACCACATGGCCTATCTAGTCTGCCTTTCCATGTCAACCACTTTTTTACTTTAGAGATCCTCCGTGTTTGTCCCATGCGTTTTTGAATTCAGACACTGAGACTACTAACAGAATTGTTTCTAGTAGAAGTGAATACCACACAGAGTTTTAGCCCCTGAGGAAGGCTCTTGCCGAAACATGGCTTGTGTAGGGTCTTTGTGGTATTGATATTGCTGGTTTTCTACTGCTTAACCTATGTGGTCTCAATAAACACTTTTTGAGTATCTCACTTTCTTGGTGTGTCCTTGGACTTTTGGCGAGTACCCTTGTGCATTTCGTTGTTTAGGTCATTCCTCTCCCTTTGCACCCAAGCATCCTAGCTTTTGCCGCTGCCTTTTCTACCTGATTAGCTACTTTAAGATCATCAGACACAATCCCGCCCAGGTCCCGCTTTTCTTTTGTGACAGAAGTACTTCACCCCCTATACCAGTGATGGCTAACCTTTTTGAGCCCGAGTGCCCAAACTGCCGCACAAAACCAAAGAATTTCCTCAAAGTGCCAGCACGTCAATTAAAGCTCCATTTGCATAAGGTGCTTCATTTGCATAAATATTTGCATAATGTTACCATACACTAACTTTTAGTAAACATGCCTCTTAATGAGTATATGGATAAAGAAAGACTAAAAGGTTTCTACATTACTATAATCCAGTACCAACCGCCAGGCACATTAGGAACTACTACAAACGCTGCCCATTTAGAACCCATAGCAAACCCGCCGTATCCTAACAGCACTACCAGGACTCACAAAGCACCATACTCTACCTATCAAAAGGCAACACTGCAAATATTAAACCAATACATCTCAGAGAACAACAATACATGACCTACTGGGGAAAGAACAAGTGGCAATGTCAAATAGGAATTATATAAACAGAATACCTCAGCTCAGTTACACATGCAGAACAGACCATTACCAAACAAGGAATCACAATTTAGAAACAGGAAGACAATAATTAAACTGGGAACCCCAAAAGCCAAACTTGGAATATACAACAACACTGTAGAAATAAAACTATATATTAATTTCCTCTTGTACTAAACAAAGCGCAAAAATTAATGATGCACATTTCCCAGAGCTGACATATTCCAATTAATAAATTCAAAATAAAGAGATATTTTTCTACCTTTTGTGCATTTTTTTTCAGTTGCAATTGTTCCAGCCACTTTCTTCTGGTTTCTTCGTGTCTTCTGCTAACTCTCCATCTGCTGTCCATTTGTCCTTTCTTCTGTCTTCTTGGGGTTTTTTTCCATTCTCTCTCTACATCTGCTTTAACATACTAATCTTTCTCCTTTTGCTCTTTCCTCATTCCTATTTCATCTACTCAAAATTTACCCCTCCATCCTCAATCCCCACTTACTCTCCCAATACCCGGCCAATTGTATATTTTTTATCCCTCCCACACAAAATATTTTTCCCCTCTCCATTTTACTCTCCCAGCCCCATCCCATTCTAATCCTCCCCCAACACCAGCTCCCTTCTAGTTCCAGCCTCACCCAGCATCCATTCCCTTCTAGTCCCTGCATCAGCCCATTTCCAGTCCTAGCAGCCCCCCAACCCTTTTCCAGTCCTAGCAACCCCCCAACCCAATACCAGTACTATCCCCCCATCATCAACCCACTTCCAGTCCTAACCCCCCATCACCCCATTTTCAGTTTAAGCCCCCCCTATAACCCATTACCAGTCCTAACCCCCCATCAGCCCACTTCCAGTCCTAACCCCCCATCAGCCCACTTCCAGTCAGCCCCCCATAGCCCATTGCCAGTCCTAACCCCCCCCATCAGACCACAGTCCATTACCAGTCCTAACCCCATCAGCCCACCTCAAGTCCTAACCCCTCC
The DNA here is from genome assembly GCA_033557465.1 of Ichthyophis bannanicus. Taxonomy (NCBI): domain Eukaryota; kingdom Metazoa; phylum Chordata; class Amphibia; order Gymnophiona; family Ichthyophiidae; genus Ichthyophis; species Ichthyophis bannanicus. Next base: position 463,036,801 of record CM066033.1, on the reverse strand, counting down.
CCATCAGCCCATTTCTTGTCCCAGCCCCCCATAGCCCATTATCAGTCCTAAACTCCCCCATAGCCCATTACCAGTCCTAACCCCATCAGACCACCTCCAGTGTTAACCCGCCATCAGTCCATTTCCAGTCCTAACCCCACCCATCAGCCCACCTCAAGTCCTAACCCCTCCCCATCAGCAGTCCTAACCCCCCCTCTCTAGCCCATTAGCAGTCCTAACCCCCCCCATAGCCCATTACCAGTCCTAACCCCCCCTCACCCCATTTCCAGACAGCCCCCATCAGCCCACAGCCCATTAGCAGTCCTACCCCCCCAGCCCATTAGCAGTCCTAACCCCCCCCTAGCCCATTAGCAGTCCTAACCCCCCAGCCCATTAGCAGTCCTAACCCACCCCCCAAGGCAAATTTAAAAAAAAAAAAAAGCAGCTGGCTCTGGCTTCTGCCGCGGCAGCGGCAGAATGCAATGTCCCGCGGGGCCCCCTCCACCCGCTAAGCCCCTCTGCAAGGGCTTTCAGATTCGCGAGGGAGAGCGTCTCCCTCGCGTCTCTGTTAAGCCCGCAGGGGCTAATGGGAAATTTCCCATCAGTCCCTCTAAAGGGGCTGATGGGAAATTTCCCATTAGCCCCTGCGGACTTAACAGAGACGCGAGGGAGACGCTGTCTCCCTCGCGAATCTGAAAGCCCTTGCAGAGGGGCTTAGCGGGCGGAGGGGGCCCCGCGGGACACTGCATGCTGCCGCGTCCGCGGCAGCAGCCAGAGCCCGCTTTTTCTTTTTCTGCGGACCTTCACGCGTGCCAGCTGCAAGGCCTTCGCGTGCCACAGCTGGCACGCGTGCCATAGGTTCGCCATCGCTGCCCTATACTATATCACTCCCTTGGATTGCTACAGCTCAAATGCATGACCTTGCATTTTTTAACATTAAATCTCAGCTGCCAAATTCTAGACCATTCTTCAAGCTTAGCTAGATCCCTCCTCATGTTATCTACACCTTCCTGGATGTCTACTCTATTGAAGATTTTGGTATCATCCACAAAGAGGCAAACCTTATCCTCCTGTTTCCGAGTCTTGCAGTGGGGACAGAGATGCTATTTCAAAGAATGGGGACTGAAGGGCAGCACAATGCTGGAGTGACAAAATGGGTATTTAAATGCCCTCAGTGTGACAGATTATTAGGGGCTTTTGAGCACATGGGTGCGCTCAAGGCCTATCATGTCCCACACCTTTCAACAGGAAGTTTGTGTTGGAGATAGTGGGATGCAGAAGGTCTTGTGAGAGGATATGTGCAAAAGCCCAGCACCATGCAAACTGTTCTTAATGCAGGGGAATGGCCGAGTAGAGAAGGTGGAGGCACTGGCAGCGGGTAAGGAGAGGGAGAAGGCCTAGGAAAAAGAAGGGAAGAAATGATATGGCCCACAGGGGAAGGGGAGATAAGAAACCTAAAGAAAGAAGAGATTCTGGATGAGTTGGGAGGGAGTAGGATACCCAGGGAAGGGGTACAGGGAGATGCTTACCCATTCTGCTTTATTCATTATTTTATAGATCTCTATCATATCTAGGGTTGCCAACTGGCCGGTTTTCAGCCGGCCTGGCCAGTTTTTCCACGGCCAGGCCGGCTGCCGGCGCAGAGGCAAAACCGGCCCTTTAAAAGCCGGTTTTTTTGCTCTGGCCGCAAGATCGGGAGCGGCCAGAGCAAAAAAACTGGCTTTTCTCCGCTTCAGAGGGAGCCGGGGAAGCCCGCGCGAGGCCCCAGCTCCCTCTGAACAGCCACCAGCGTGAAGAGCCTTTACCTTCATGCTGGCGGCTGTTCCTGTGAAGCCGCGAATGCTGGGAAAGGTTAAAGGTTGCCCTTTAACCTTTCCCAGCATTCGCGGCTTCACAGGAACAGCCGCCAGCGTGAAGGAAAAGGCTCTTCACGCTGGTGGCTGTACAGAGGGAGCCGGGGCCTCGCGCGGGCTTCCTCGGCTCCCTCTGAAGCCTCAGACAGCCGCGATGCTGGTCGGGGGGGGGGGGGGGCAAGGACAGCAGTGGCGGTGTGGGGGGGGGACCGGGGCTGGAAAAGGGCTAAGGGGGGGGGGGACTTGGACTGGAAAAGGGCTAAGGGGGGGACCTGGACTGGAAAAGGGCTATGGGGGGGGGGGGATCTTGGACTGGAAATAGGCTGTGATTAGGGGGGCTAGGACTGCAAATGGGCTGTGATGGTGCGGGGGGACTCGGACTGCAAATGGGCTGTGATGGTGCGGGGGGACTCGGACTGCAAATGGGCTGTGATGGGGGGGGGGGGCCTAGGACTGGAAATAGGCTGTGATGGGGGACTTGGACTGGAAATGGGCTGTGATTGGGGGGGGGGAGCTAGGACTGGAAATGGCCTGTGATGTGAGGGCTAGCACTGGAAATGGGCTGATGAAGAGCTGGAATAGGACTGGAAATGGGCTGATGTGGGGCATGGGAGAATGGGACTAGAAGGGAGTGGATGCTGGGTGGGCCTAGAACTATAAGGGAATTGATTTGGGGGGAGGACTAGAATGGATGGGGAATGAGAATGGAGAGGGGAAAAAATATTTTGTGTGGAAGAAAAGTCTATGATGGGCCGGTATTGGGAGAGTAAGAGGGGCTTGAGAATGGAAGGGTGAAATTTAAACGGATGATAAAGGAATAAGGAAAGAATTGGGGGAAAGAGCAAAAGGGAAACAATCAGTATGTTAAAGCAGAAATAGAGAGAGAATGGAAAACATCTAAAAGAGAAGAAAGGACAAATGGATAGCTCGCAGAAGACACGAAGAAACCAGAAGAAAGTGACTGGAGCAATTGCAACTGAAAAATAAAACGCCCAAACAGAAGGTAGAAAAATACTTTTTATTTTGAATTTATTAACTGGAATATGTCTGGTCTGGGAAGTGTGTATTGCTAACATCTTTGCGTTTTTGTTTAGTGCAAGAGGAAATTACTTTATAGTTTTATTTCTCCAGTGTTGTACATTTCATGTTTGGATTTTGGGGTTCCCAGTTTACCTCGGTAATTTTTGTGGGTGGGGCTGGGGGCGGGGCAGGGGTGGGACTAGGGGCGGAGAATGGGTGGAGCATGGCGAGCCACAGGTGTCGGGTTTTTCTCGGTGAAAAAGTTGGCAACCCTATGTACTGTACAGCGTTGGAAAGACTGATGGCTTTGCAGTCTGTATTTATTCAAAGGTCATGTCTTCGTTCCTGCCCATGTTACTGGGTCAAAGCAACCAAAGCAAGGATATTCTCATCCACCCACAACAGGACTCACTCAGCAAAAGCTGTTTTATGGAGAACTGATGAGATTATTATATATGTATATATATCCTAAAAGAAAACTATGTAGCTCTTTATTATTGTGAAGCATAGCTTGAGAAAAGAAATGGGAAATCTTATCTTTATCATGAGAACCTTTTGGCTTCAAGGTTTCATGATTAGGAGAAACCCAAAGGAATGTGTCATGAGATTGATTAATAGTAGTAGTAGTAGATTGCTCATTTGAATTTGCCTTGTGAAAGCACAGAACAATAGACTGTTTCATCTACGGCAGGGAAGTGGGTGCAAGCACCCCCGAAAGGCAACAGAATAAGCCAAGAGCGGAAAGGAAAGGAAAGGACAGGAAGGAAGACGTATCGGTCATTGCAAACTAGATAAAAAAGAAAATAACTGTTAAAACTTTTTCTGAAAGAGGGACTGCAGCAGGGCTGGCAGGCAATACTTGAAGGAGGTCATGATAGATGTTTCAAAGGAAAATGAGCCGCATGTCTTAATTTCCCATTGAAGTGTATGGCGGAAAGGAACGTTTGGAGGGAAAATGTAGAAAAATAGGTAACTTTTTAATCCAACATGAAAGATTTTTCCTTTTTATAAGAGATCTGAGTACAAGCTCAATCATACATAAGTACTACTTAGATGTCTTAAAACATCAATGTCTGTTCTTGACTGTTTTGTCCTTTTTTGGTCTTATTTTAATATATGGCATTTACTTTTGTTTTTTACAATTTTTATAAAAAGCACACACCTCTTCTGCACATCCCTTATTTATAAAAATCTCCTTCCTTCTCTAAACCCTTTGTTTCTGCTCCATTCATATTTTACATGCATATGCTCATATTTCACATCTATTACTTTGATTAGGGTTGCCCATTTTCAGGCTTACCAAAACTGAACACTTCTCTGGGGGGAATGGGAGAGGAGGTCCACCTCTGAATGGCAGCCATCTCTGGGGGGTTGTCCTGCTTTAAATTGCAGTCATCTCCAGAATGAGGAGGTCCTCCTCTTAATCGCAGCTGCCAGGAGCATGTGCAATAGAGCAAATGTGGAACAAGAAGCAGCAGTCAGTTCACAAGCTATGGCATTTATACCTTGATAATGTGTATGCACAGAAGAGGGTAGCCCTCACGGGAGCTGAATTCAGAAAGCGAGATAAAAATAAACAAATAAAAGGGGCTTAAAGGGGTGGAAAAACACTTAAGTGGCAACTCTACTGTATCCTCATGGTCAGGGGCGGCCCAAGGGTGATGCGCAGCCATGTGTAGAGACTCATCATGGGGCCTCATTTGCATATCCACTGGACCTCATTTGCATTCATTTAATTTATTTTATTTTAAAATGTATATGTTGTCCATCTAAAATTTTAGGCAACTTTCAAAGGAGCCCTTCACAAACCTCTTTTTCTCCTGACAATGACTTAGGGGCATGTTTACTAAATATTAAGTGCGTTAAGTGCCACTGCGCCAAAAGAAATAAATGGGTGTTCCTGCACTTAACGCACATTAACATTTGTTAATGTGCATTAATTTTTAGTAAGCATGTCTCTTAATGAGTGTCTGAATACCATTTGCATGGGCAGTGAGGATAAGGAAAGGCTACCAGATTTCTACATTACTATACTCCAGTGCCAACTGCCAGGCACATTAGGAAGTACTATGAACCCTGCTCATTTAGAACCCATAGCAAACCTGCTGTATCACAACAGTACTACCAGGACTCACAAAGCACCAAACCCTAACTATCAAAAGGCAACACTGCAAATATTAAACCAATGTATCTCAGAGAATACCAATACATCTCCTACTGGGAGAAGAGAACAAGTGGCATTGTCAAATAGAAACTACATGAACAGAATACCTCAGCTCGGTTACACATGTAGGGTTGCCAACTGGCCGGTTTTCAGCCGGCCTGGCCGGCTGCCGGCACAGATGTAAAACCGGCCCTTGAAAAGCCGTTTTTTTTGCTCTGGCCGCAAGATCGGGAGCAGCCAGAGCAAAAAACCAGCTTTTCTTCCGACCCGAAGTCCAAAAAAAATCTACCCAGGGCCGGCCCACACACCAGAGGGCTTCAGAGGGAGCCGGGTAAGCTCGCGCGAGGCCCCGGCTCCCTCTGTACAACCGCCAGCGTGAAGATCCTTTTCCTTCACGCTGGTGGCTGTTTCTGTAAAGCCGCGATTGCTGGGAAAGGTTAAAGGCAATACCCTTTAACCTTTCCCAGCATTCGCGGCTTCACAGAAACAACCGCCAGCGTGAAGGAAAAGGCTCTTCACGCTGGCGGTTGTACAGAGGGAACCGGGGCCTCGCGGGGGCTTCCCTGGCTCCCTCTAAAGCCCCTCAGACAGCTGCGGTGCTGGTCGGGGGGGGGGGGGGGAGGCCAAGGACTGCATGCGCTGTGATGGGGGGGGCTAGGACTACAAATGGGCTGTGATGGGGGGGGACCTGGACTGGAAAAGGGCTATGGGGGGGTACTTGGACTGGAAATGGGTTGTGATGGGGGGGGGGACCTGGACCGGAAAAGGGCTATGGGGGGGGGAGGACTTGGACTGGAAAGAAATGGGCTGTGATGGGGGGGACCTGGACTGTAAAAGGGTTATGGGGGGGAGACATGGACTGGAAATGGGTTGTGATGGGGAGGGGGACCTGGACTGGAAAAGGGCTATGGGGGGGAACTTGGACTGGAAATGGGCTATGGTGGAGGGAGGGGGAACTTGGACTGGAAATAGGCTGTGATTAGGGGGCCTAGGACTGCAAATGGGATGTGATGGTGGGGGGGCCTAGGACTGGAAATGGCCTGTGATGTGAGGGCTAGCACTGGAAATGGGCTGATGAAGAGCTGGAATAGGACTGGAAATTGGCTGATGTGGGGCATGGGAGAATGGGACTAGAAGGGAGTGGATGTTGGGTGGGTCTAGAACTATAAGGGAACTGATTTTTGGGGAGGACTAGAATGGATGGGGAATGAGAATGGAGAGGGGAAAAAATATTTTGTGTGGAAGAAAAGTCTATGATGGGCTGGGTATTGGGAGAGTAAGAGGGGCTTGAGAATGGAAGGGTGAAATTTAAATGGATGATAAAGGAATAAGGAAAGAATTGGGGGAAAGAGCAAAAGGGAAACAATCAGTATGTTAAAGCAGAAATAGAGAGAGAATGGAAAACATCTAAAAGAGAAGAAAGGACAAATGGATAGCTCGCAGAAGACACGAAGAAACCAGAAGAAAGTGACTGGAGCAATTGCAATTGAAAAATAAAATGCCCAAACAGAAGGTAGAAAAATACTTTTTATTTTGAATTTATTAACTTGAATATGTCTGGTCTGGGAAGTGTGTATTGCTAACATCTTTGCGTTTTTGTTTAGTGCAAGAGGAAATTACTTTATAGTTTTATTTCTCCAGTGTTGTACATTTCATGTTTGGCTTTTGGGGTTCCCAGTTTAATTATTATCTGACCAAGGAAGTTAGCCTACACGTATCCTCGGTAATTTTTGTGGGTGGGGCTGGGGCAGGGCAGGGCAGGGGTGGGACTAGGGGCGGAGAATGGGTGGAGCATGGCGAGCCACAGGTGTCGGGTTTTTCTCGGTGAAAAAGTTGGCAACCCTAATCATATCTCTTTTCAACCATCTCTTTCCCAGGTTGAAGAGCCCTAACCTTTTAAGCCTTTTCTTATAGGGATACCCTTCCATCCTCTTTACCATTTTTGTTGCTCTTCTCTGTACCTTTTCTAATTCTGCTATATCCTTGTTAAGATATTTAACTGTATTTATATACCACCTTTCAGCAGGTCAAGACAGTGTACATGAAACAAAAGTGGTACAAATGTAACAAACTATATACATCAGTAGGAGTGGAGGAGTGGCCTAGTGGTTGGGGCAAGGTACTTCAGGCTGGAAGGTCAGGGGTTCAAATCCCACTAGAGGACAGCAACCTTGGGCTGGAAGGACTGGGGTTTCTAGTCCCACAAGTGCTCCTTGTGGTCTTGGGCAAGCCACTTAACCCTCCATAGCCCATGTTCCCTGTAAAATAGTTATCTCCAAGTTATAATGCACTGTTCAATGTAATTTCAGTTTGTTCAATATAAACTGCACTGATACAGAATAGCATGGTATATAAAAGAATGTAAATAAACATGCATTGAATTACTATGGGAGCATAACTATATACATATGCTAACTATATACAGTATATATATATATATATATATATATACAGGGCTTGTCTGTTGCAGTGCACAGCACCCACCTACACAGGGCTATATACAGTAACTTGGTATGGGGTGTCTCTACTAGTGTGGGTTATTTGATGGGTCTGAAATGCTCTGAGAATAGGTGTGTCCTCTGGAGAGGTTTGTGATGTTCCTGGGTGTGTCCAGTAGAGTGTTCCAAATTGAAGGGGTATATAGTTGGAAGGCTCACTTACAGGCTTGTTGGTTGGATTTGGTTCTGGCATGGTGGATGACAAGGGTGTTTGTTGTGGAGGTACATCTTGATCTGCTTGATTGGGGGCTCTGTAATAGAGTATGGAGGGGGTCAGAGTGGATAGCTTTATGAGTCAGGAGGATTGTTTTGTACTTTATTTAACTCAGTAGCAGTGGAGCTGCTTGAGTATGGGCCTGATATGATCTTGTCTTGTTGCTGCTTGGAGGATCCGTGCTGTTGTTTGGAGAGCAATCTGAAGGGGGAGAAGCGTGGTGACCAGAATTGCGCACAATATTCAAGGGATACTGAGGCACTATAATATCCCTCATTTTATTCTCCATTCCTTACTTTATGATTACTAGCATTTTATTTGTTTTCTTGGCTGCCGCTGCACACTGGACAGAGGGTTTCAACATATTATCCACGATGATGCCTAAATCCTTTTCTTGGGTGGAACCTTGCATTGTGTAACCATAGTTTGGGTTGTTCTTCCTTATGTGCATTACTTTGCACTTGTCCACGTTAAATTTCATCTGCCATTTGGACGCACCAGTTTATCAAGGTCCTCTTGCAAATTTTTTATAATTCTCTTGAGTTTTAAGAACTTTGAATAATTTTGTGTCATCTGCAAATTTGATTACCTCACCCATAATTCCTATTTCCAGGTCATTTATAAAAATGTTCAAAAGCAACAGGCCCAACACAGATCCCTGGGGTACTCCACCAGAGCTGGTGCTAAGGTTTCTGGTGCTCCCTGCAACCTATAATTCGGCACCACCTCCCTCAATGTTGGCTACACTCCATCCTCCTTTTTCCCAAAGTTCCTTCAGCTTTCTTCCATTTATTTTTCTCTCTCTCTCTGTCCATCCAGATTTTACTATTATTTACTACCCAGTTCTTTTTTTGACATCTACCTACCGCTTTTCAACACCCCAATCCTCCCATTTCCCAGCTCTTCTTCCCTGGTCCATTATTCCCCGGTCTTTTGCTTGCTCACTCGCCAACTCTAGGTCTATCATCTCTTCATCTCTCACTCCCCCCCCCAATCTAGCTTCTCTCTCTTTCCCTCCATCCAGTAGGCTGAGGCAGAGACAAACGGTCTGGTCCTGCCTGGTTCACAGTCCCAGGCCTGCTGCAGCGCGGCCTCCCTGCCTCTGCTCCTTTGAGTCAGTCGACACTCAACAACAGTGTTTCTTCCCTCCCAACAGACACAATATCTGCCCCCTCTCTCAGGGCTGGCCCAAAGGCTTCTACCTCCCTAGGCAGAAATTCCTGCCTCACTGCCCCCCCCCCCCCAGCTACTGCCACCGATTCCATCTTGGGAGGGGGAGGCGGGCGGGCAGCAGCAGCAGCAGTATTTCTAAAAAAGTGGCTGCTTTTTGCTACCGCTTTCTTGCCCGCAGCAGACCATGTCCTTCAGCACACATGGCCTGCCGCTTCTGACTCCCCTCCAACAGTAAGTTGCGGTAACTGGGGGGGCAGCACAGCCGGTCATGTGTGCTGTTGCCACCGCCCACCCAAGCCAGCCGCCTAGATCACCTAGTGGTTGGGGCCTAGAGGGAGGAGGTCGCCTAGGAGGGAGGAGTAGCCTAGTGGTTGGGGCAAGGTACTTCAGGCCGGAAGGTCGGGGGTTCAAATCCCACTAGAGGACAGCAACCTTGGGCCGGAAGGACTGGGGTTTCTAGTCCCACAGATGCTCCTTGTGGTCTTGGGCAAGCCACTTAACCCTCCATAGCCCATGTTCCCTGTAAGTATTAGTGTATGTGTCTCATATCCCCGCGTGTTAAATGTATCCCCCAATTGTGTTGTGACCGCTTTGATTGAAGGATAAGGCGGTATACAAAAACTGTCTAAATCAGGGGTCACCAACCCGCGGGCCGCATGCGGCCCACGAGGTCCCTTCGTGCGGCCCGCGAGGCTCTACCCCGGTTAACATTACGTGCGGCCCGCCAAGGATTCCCGTCATTGTATCTGCGGCCCGTGGCATGACTGTGAAGTGACTTTGCAAAAGTGCACTTTGTGCACAAAATATCTGCATTTAGGAACTTTTACAACGCGACCAATAGCCTATTTTTGAAAAGTACACAACTGCAGCATCTCCGCAATGCCACACACTGCACTTTTTTTCCACCAGCTGCACCAACCTATTTTAAGGACCTGCCTGCAGGTGGAGAGCTACCGAGAAAGGCGGGGCAAACCGTGCCGATTGGACCTATGGAGGCGGCTCGTTGACGCCAGGCGCCCTCTGATTGGTCATTCTTCCAGGATGCTCTAGAACTGGCAGCCTCTCCATTCTGGATGGTAGCGGAGGGTGGGGAACGAAGGATATGAAGACGGAGCAAGAGGGGAACATGGGATAATGCCCCACTGTATTAGGAAAGTCGCTGGTGTGGGCGGTTGTCAGTGCCTGAAAGACGCCTCCCCCCTTTGCTCTTTTCAGCAGCGTTTGCAGGTAGATTTTTCTTCCCTCAATTTCACCCCCCTCCTCCTGCATCTGGGAGCCTCACAGCGGCCGGCGAGTAACCGGCTCCCTCCGACTTCCTGCGGCCCCACGCTCCTGACATTACAGGCGGAGGTTTGAGTGAGTTACTTGCGCTGCCCTTTTCCCTTCTCGTTGTGCGCAGCCTTCCTTCATGGTTAAAGATCATCTCGACCGCTCGTTGGCGCACCCCGCAAAGAAAACGACCACACCGCTTGGAGAACCCAGGTACTCCCACACAGCATGCCACCACTCCTAGCCCCCATCTATCTCCTAACACCCCTCCTAATCCTCCACCCCCACTCAGCCAAACCCTGCAACCCCCTCTGCCCAGACACCACAACAGTTCAACCCACGAGCACCCACCATCATGCACACAAGCACACACACTCACCTTGCACACCAACCTGCACCACTGACCCCACAAACCACCACCACCTCTCCATTTCACTCATAAACGCCCGCTCAGTTAGGAATAAATATCACATGCTCCAGGACCTGATCACAACAGATAAGATTGACATCCTCTGTGTAACGGAAACCTGGCTAACAGACCACGACACCGGTGATGGCCCCCCCCCTTGATCCCCCCTCCCATGTTATGTGTTACACCGCTTTGACCCGGTGAAAAGCGGGATATAAATACAGTTAAATAAATTAAATAAATAAATAAAATAGATAAATAAATTAGAGGACCAATCAGCAATAAGGCTTAAACTTTGATTCTGTTTTTGCAGCTATCGATAGAATTCCTGTTCTCTTTTTTCCCCATGGCTTCCCCCATGAACAAGAAGCGCAAGCTCAGCGATGAGAACCACGGCTTCAACCCTGAGTGGAACAAGCTCTTCTTCACGCTGCACAAGGATCGTGCGCTGTGTGTCATTTGTCAGAAGACCGTTGGCGTTCTGAAGGACTACAATGTGAAGCGCCACTTCGAGTCCGTCCACCCAGAGTACACCAAGATGGATGCAGTCAAGAAGAAGCAGGAGTTTACCCGCGTGTCGTCTGCGCTCCAACGCCAGTCCGCTCTCTTTGTGAAGAGCGTGACAGCCGCCCAGACTGCAGCCGCCAGCAACACCACAGCTAGCTACCGCGTTGCCTACCTCGCCACAACTCATCTCAAGCCCTTCACCGACGGCGAATTCGTAAAGGACTGTGTACTCGCCATCGCCGACGAAGTGTGCCCTGAGAAGAAGGCGGTCTTCGAGAAGGTCAGCCTGTCTGCTCCGACCCTCACTCGCCGCGTCGAAGATATGAAGGACGACGTCTTGGGCACCTTGAAGCAGCGCTTCCGTGACTGTCAGCACTTCGCGATTGCCTTGGATGAGTCGACAGATGTGAAGGATATCGCTCAGCTGGCGATCTACTTCCGTGGCATCACAGACTCCTTCGACGTCATCGAGGAGTTCCCTCAGCTTGTGCCGATGAGCGGAACCACCTCTGGCGCTGATGTGTTGGCAGCTGTGCTCTCCTGGATCAAGGACTTTGAACTTGACTTGTCGCGTCTGTGTGGTGTCACCACTGACGGCGCCCCTACCATGTTGGGGAAGAAGAACGGCTTTGCCTCGCTTCTTGTGAAGCATGTGCGCGACCTCGGCCACAAACAGGATATCAAGACATTGCACTGCATCGTTCACCAAGAAGCCCTTTGTGCCAAGTCTGCAACCATCGCTGAGGTCATGTCGGTCATTGTGAAGGCTGTGAACTTGGTGCTGTCGCACGCATTGAATCATCGCCAGTTCAAGGACTTGCTCGCAGAGGCTGACGCACAGTATGGCGATCTGCTGTACTACTGCGAGGTGCGTTGGCTCAGCCGTGGGAAGATGCTTCAGCGTGCCTACGAGCTGAGAGAGGAGCTGGCGTCTTTCCTCGAAGCCAAGGGATTCGACTTCCCGCAGCTGCGCGATCCTCAGTGGTGCCAGGATTTAGCGTTCCTTGTCGACCTGACAGCTCACATGAATCAGCTCAACACCCAACTGCAAGGCAAAGAACTCCTCGTCTCAGACATGGTCGCCAAGGTCAAGGCCTTTCAAGTGAAGCTAATGCTGTGGGAAAAGCAGCTGCAAGCACACAACTTCGCACACTTTGCGCAGCTCGCTGCACTGACGCCTTCGGCTGCTGCTGCTCGCCGTTACGCATCCACCATCCGTCATCTCAAGACGGTGAAGTCTTGGAAACGAGCCTCAAACTCCAAGCACTCGCAAGACTTTGCCCTCTTCAGTGCCCCCTTCGAGATGAACCCCACCGACGTGCCCTCTGACCTTCAAATGGACTTGATCAAACTGCAGTGTGACGACGCACAGAAGTCGCGCTTCATAGCTATGGGCCCTGTCGCATTTTGGAAGACACAGGCGGCCACCCACCCGTCCATGGCCGCCAACGCACGCAAGGTCGCTGCTCTCTTCGGCTCAACCTACTGCTGCGAACAGCTGTTCAGCCAAATGAAATTGATAAAGTCATCCACGCGCTCGCAGCTCACCGACGACCACCTGCAAGCGTCCCTTCTCCTGTCAGTGTCATCTGTGAAGCCGGACTTTAACCGTTTGTCTGCTAGCATGAATCATCAGCCATCTCATTAAATTCAATAAAGGTGATCAGCCATTGTTTTCATAATTTTGCGTTTGTTGTTTTTTTTCGCGGGGGCGGGGAGAAGGGGGGTGCGGCCCGCGAGGCTCCCGGTAGTCGGCTGTGCGGCCCGCGGCCCTCTGGAGGTTGGTGACCCCAGGTCTAAATAAATAAATAAATAGTGGACAGACCAGCCCTGCCCTCTCCCTTTTCACTCCCCCAGTTTCTTCCTCTTTTCCCTACCTGACCCAGCACATACTAGTATCAGTTCCCTTCCAGTTCCAGCTTCTTTCCAGTTCCCCCCAGCATAAACCAATTTCCTGTCCAGCCTCAGCATCAGTTCCCGTCCAGTCCCAGTACCTCTCTCAGTATCAGCCTTTTTCCAGTCCCAGTAACCCTCTCCAGTGTCAGCCCCCTTTCCAGTCCTCCCCTCCCAGTACCTTCCAATGTCAACCCCCTTGCAGTCTCAGCACTGTCACTGGTGTCCATTCCCTTCTAGTCCCCCTCCTTCCCCCACTGTCCAGACCCTTCTAAGCCAGATACCATCCCAGGTATCAGCTTACTTCCAGTCCCAGTGCCACTCCTGGGACAGCTCCCTTCCAGTCAGTCACTCTCCCCTCTGTCCATCCCCCTTCCAGTGCCATCCACAGGTGTCAGCTCCCTTCCAGCTCCCTCTTTCCCCTCCCCCCTGTGAGCTCCCTTCCAGCCTTCACCTTCCCCCCATGTCAGCTGCCTTTCAGTCCCATCCTTTCCTCCTCTAACTGCTGCTGTCGACGCCCCCCTCACTGATTCACCGCTTGAGAGAGCTGCGGGAACACTTCTCTGCTCCTGGGCTCTGTATCTTATAAACTGCTGGACCTCTGTGTTTCTAAAGACAGTAATAAGCATTTCCTGTTTCTTATGAGGACCAGGAAATGCTCATAACTGTTGGAAATGCCACGGTCAAGCAGTTTATAAGATAGCATAGCTACGGGAGCAGAGAAGTGTTCCCGTAGCTCTCTCAAGCGGCGAATCAGTGGGGTGGGCGGCTAGCGACAGTGCCCTCTTCCATCAATGCCCCCATGCAGCACTTACCCATCTTTCTGGGAAGCACCAGCCCTGTATTCCACTAATCAACTTTTTCCACTGAGAAAATTGGCCATTTAACCCTACTCTCTGTTTTCTTTCTACCAGTTCTTAATCCACAATAGTACGTACATTGCCTCCTAGCCCATGGCTTTTTAATTTCACCAAGAGTTTCTCATGAAGGACTTTGTCAAAGGCTTTCTAAAAATCGAGATATACTATATCAACTGACCCACCTTTATCTACCTGTTTATTCACACCTTAAAAAAATATAAGAGATTAGTAAGACAAGACTTTCCTTGGCTAAATCCGGCTTTCTGCCTTTAAACCATGACTATCTACATGTTCAGTAATTTTTTTTTATAATGGTTTCTACCATTTTGCCTGGTACTGATGTCAGACTCACTGGTCTGTAGTTTCCTGATCACTCCTGGAACTCGTTATAAAAAGTGGCGTTACATTGGCCATTTTCCAATCTTCGGGTACTACAGATGATTTTAATGATAGATCACAGATTACGTGATTTGCTGCTCTTTAGTTTATCAATTAGCTGTATTATATATTCCCAGATTATCAAGATTTGTTTCAATTCCTCTGAAATTTCACCTTTAAATATCATTTCTGGCATGGGTAAATTTCCTACATCTTCTTCAGTAAAGACTAAAGCAAAGAATTATTTAGGGGTATGTATACTAAACTGCGGTAATGTGATTCGCGTTAGGATCCGCGGTAGAAGCAGAAATCCCAAATAAGGACATGGGCGGTACATCGTTACCGATAACGCGCATTACAGCACCAGGTCCACAGCACCTTTCATGGCTGAAATACGCCATGCTGCAGGTCCCCATCAGTGTGTGATAGGTAGTTCCTGTAGACACACCTAGGAAACATCTGTGTCCTTCTGTATTTCTCAGTCATGTCTAGCCCTTATGGGCGATGATGCACCCAGAATAGTGCATATCCTGTGTTGGTGCCATGGTTACCTGCTGTAGGTGAAGGGGGGGGGGTGTTTGGACCCATAGGCAGATTATGTACCACCACACAACCCACCCTCTGGGGCTCAGGGGGGAAAACAGGATCACCCACCAATAGATCCACATTCTACCTCCCTGCAATGGTAGCAGTAGAGGGGACCATCAACCCCAGTCCTGCTAGGGAACAGACACCCTACAGGGCAGGCAATGCAGAGCGGTACACATCCATAATGCAATAGCAGACAGACAGTAGGCCTGGAAATGCTCAGCTGCCCCCCACCACTATCTGACATTCTCCAGCAGCAAGCCTCCAGCCACTGCACCCTGCAAGGTGTTCCAGCAAGACACATACTAGCTGCAGACAGTCTGCTAGCTAGTCCATAGTGCATGGTCCTGGAGGAGATGGGTGTACCCAGAACGGGGATGTCAGCATACACACCAAGCAGATAAGTCAGTGATTGGGCCCCAAAAGAAAACCCATAAATATCACATGAGAGAAATGCTATATAGCACTATGGGGGAACCTAGCCATGTTGTAGTCAGGGTGAGAGTGACCTCCCAGCAGGACATGCTGTGGCCACCCTGTCCGTGCAGGTGGTGGCCGGGCACTACAATGTCTGAGCCATTGCCCTATGCCCTGTGCAGATGCATCCAGGCCAGGCCACCCTATCCAGGCTATTCTCACGGTACCTTGCTCCTCATTATGCACATTGGCAGGCCAATACTGGCAACAGTGCTAGCAGTGTGGGCTGTGGAGGGTGTTTGCAGCCACCACACACTGGATAGACAGACACACACTCCCCACACTTATGCCAGCATTGTGCAACTATAGAGGTGTTTAGCAGCCCAGGCCACCGCACCAGTCCTGGGCACAGTGCAGGCATGGCTATGGTAAGCAATACTGTTGGGGTCACTCCCCAGGGTGGTAAACACTGTCAGACACCAGACCTGAAGCATACTCCACAGACATCAGAATGGTTGCTATGATGCAACTCAATCAGCGAATTGAGCTTAACTTAGGAATTGCTATCTGCCAGTGATCATAGCAACCTTTTGATAGCTGTGTACCGTATTCCATTGGATAATGGAGCCTGTGGGTGTGGGTGTGTCTGCCCCTGTTGGCTGCTACTTTACGGCAGAGGTTCCCAACTCCAGTCCTGCTGTGCCAAACACTGTTCGGGTTTTCATGCTGTCCCTCATGAATATGCATGAGATACATCTGCATACCATGGGGGTGGCGCATAGAAATGCAGCACAGGCATCTTTATTAGAGGCAGCATGGAACCGGAATGGTGTTTGGCCCTCCAGGACTGCATTTGGGAGACTCTGCTCTAGGTAATGCACATGTTTATGGTGTCTGTGCTCTGTAGGGTAAAATGTAGGTGTTTTGGGCATGTTTACGTCATCTGCAATAAAGGTGCTGTCTGTATTAGCACGTTGTAGTAGTGGGTAAAATATGGGGACTGGGTTGGCAGGAACCACAGCTGGGACTTGAACCTGTGAACTTCTGCTTCTGAATACACTGGTTTTGTGCACTGCACCACCATGTTGTCACAGAGTCAGTACATTCCCTGGTGATATCATGACTGTTCATCAGACAGGGCCTGTCTGTTGCAGTGCACGGCACCCACCTACACAGGGCTAGGCTACGGTCTGCTCTGGGCAGCTGCCACTGCCCCCTCCACCACCAGTATCCCTCTGCCACCATGCTGACATGCCCTTCTGCTGGTGGTGCTTGTGGTGCGCAGTCTCAGGCCATCCAGTGTGCGGGTAGGCGGCTGCCTATGGTGCGGGTTCTGGGGTAGGGGTGCCTGCATAGACATCCACGCTCTCCCCCAGCCCCGCCTGCCAATGTTCTGTGCCCTTGGGGGTAGCTGTTGGGTACTATCCCCTGTGACACTGTGGGAAACACACTCGTGCCCATGTTGGGCCTTCAGCAGTTGCTGTCTGGCTGCTCTGCTGTTTCAGCATTCATATGGGCCAGCTAGGCACCACCCTAGTCTGCACTGTGGCCCAGCTGCACCACAGCATGTGCCATCTGCGGCCCTCTGTATCCCCTTTTCCGGCATCTGTCCAGTTGCCGTTCCGACATGCCCGCCCTGATGTTGTGGGACATGTGCATGCCATAGGAAACCTGTCCAATGGAGGGGAAAACCCTGCACAGCGCAATTTCACTGTGGGCTCATTCACCTTGTATGGGGACGGACTCATTCACCTTGTATGGGGACAGAGCATAGACCCTTCCACGAGTAATATCTTTTTTGTGGAGCTTTCTGGGGGGGGGGGGTTGATGTTTCCCATTAATATCACTATTGGCCAGCTTGGTTATGTTTTTTTTCCAGTTTGTTGAGGTCATTTTCAATGTTTATGTGCCCTTTTGTTCTGGGCACATGTATCACACTTATCACTTTTTGTAGGTTTCCCTGCCTATGCTGTACATTGCTGACACTGAAATGGTTTCTCTCCCCTGCAAATGTGCATCTAACGGCAGGTTTTCAATCGCGTTAGGATTCAGCTCTTCAGATCAGCGCGTTAGTGTGAAGGGAGCCTCTCCCCACCCACTCTCCGCCCATTGACCCCTTCTCTCCGCCCTCTCTCCACCTTCTGTGGTGTTTTACCGCACCGCGGAACTTTAGATCGTTAAGTTACGTTAACGCGCGTTATGTAATGTTACCGCAGTTTAGTAAACATCCCCCTTAGTCTCTCCGCTATGACCTTGTCCTCTCTCAGTGCACCTTTTACCCCTCCATCATCTAATGGTCCAACTGTCTCCCTTGCAGGTGTTTTGCTACGAATATACTTAAAAAGGCTTTTATTATATGCTTTTGCTTCCATGGAAGCTTCTTTTCAAATTTCTCTTTTCCTGCTTTATCAATGCCTTGCATTTAACTTGCCAGTACTTATTCTTCCTGTTTTCGTCATTTGGCTCTTTCTTATATTTTCTGAAAGATTCTCTCTTAGCTATAATATTCTCTCTGACCTCACCTTTAAGCCATGCTGGCTGTTATTTGGCCTTCCTTCCACCTTTTTTAAAGTGTGGAATACATCTGGTCTGAGTTTCCAAGATAGTATTTTTAAATAACACTCAGACTGATGTAAACTCAGTGGAACGCACTAGATCCTGCATTCCACTGAGGACTAGGTCTAAAATAGCATCCCGGTATGTTGGTTCCTGAACCAGCTGCTCCATGAAGCAGTCATTTATTTCATTTAGAAACTTTATCTCCCTAACATGGCCTGTTGTGACATTGACCCAATCAATACTGGGGTAATTTAAATCTCCCATTTATTAGTGGGTTGTAAACTTTGCTAGCTTCCCTAATTTCTGTTAGCATGTCATCATCTGTCTCTTTATTCTGTCCAGGCAGATGGTAGTGCACCCCCACTGCCATTCTCTACCCCTTTTAACATGGAATTTCTATCCATAGAGATTCTACAGTGTATTTTGTTTCCTACAAAACCTTTATGCCATTTGACTCAATGCCCTCTAATATATAGAGCTACCCCTCCACCAATGTGATCTACCCTATCATTGCAATATAGTTTGTAGCCTGGTATCACAGTGTCCCACTGGTTATCCTCCTTCCACCTGGTCTCAGAAATTCAAATTATATCAAACCTTTCATTCATTGCTATATATTCTAACTCTCCTATCTTATTTTTTAGACTTCTAGAATTTGCATACAGGCATTTTGAAGTTTGATGGAAGTGGTGGGGGCAAATACAGTGACAGAATTCAAAATGGCATGGGACAGATACAGTGAATCCCTTTATAGCAACAGGATAAAATAAAATAAAAAAAACTTAATTATCTCTCATATCTTAACAAATAGGGGTGACCTGCACGGAACGGTGGGTACACCCCTAAACCAAAGCATGGGGAGGGGTGACCTGCACGGAGAGTCAGGTGCACCTACTCTTGCTACCTCGCTGGGCAGACTAGATGAATCATGTTGGTCTTGATCTGCCATCAAATACTATGTTACTATGTATGTTTTTTACTAATATTAACAGTCTGGCTATTTGATGACAGGGTTAATTTTGAATCTTTCAACTCTGTCTGATTTTTACTTTAAGGCACCTGAGTTACTTTTACCTTTATTGGAACCTCTCTATCGGGATGCCATGACTTCCCTGTTTTGCTAGTATCCTTCAAGGATACATCATTCTGAACCATGTGCTCTTGGGCAGTTGTAGTCTTTCTCCCATTATCTAGTTTAAAAGCTGCTTTATCTCCTTTTTAAAGGTTAATGCCAGCAGCCTGGTTCCACCCTGGTTAAAGTGGAGCACATCCTTCCCCCGCCCCCCCCCCCCACTCACTTTCCCCAGAATGTTGCCCAGTTCTTAACAAATCCAAAACCCTCTTCTTTACACAGTCATCTCATCCACACATTGAGACTCCGGAGCTCTGCCTGCCTCTTGGGTCCTGCACATGGAATAGGAAGCATTTCTGAGAATGCTACCCTGGACGTTCTATATGTCAACTTTATACTTAAAAGCCTAAATTTGGCTTCCAGAACCTCCCTCCCACATTTTCCTATGTCATTGGTGCCAAAATGTACCAAGACAGCAGGTCCTCCCCACCATTATCTAAAACCTTGCCTAAGTGGGGCGTGAAGTCTGCTACCTTTGCACCAGGCAGACATGTTACCAAGCAATCCTCATGTCCACCAGTCACCAACTATCTACATGCCTAATGATGGAATCACCAACTATAGCAGCTGTACTAACTCTTCCCTCATAGGCACATGGCTCTGGAGACACATCCTTGGTGTGAGAGGGTACAACAACACCTAGAGGACAGATCCTAGCTACAGCATCACTTCCTGCCACACCAAGGCGATGCTCTCCTTTCACATGACCTCTCTTCTCCATGGCAGCACAGAGGCTGCCAGACTGGAGGTAGGACCTCTCTACTACATCCCTGTAGGTCTCAGCTCCTCGAGCCTCCAGAGATCAGACTCGTTTCCTGAGAGCAAAGACCTCTTTGCACTTAGTGTACACTTAAAACCTTTCACCAACTGGGCGAAACTCATACATGTAACCCTCAGTGCAAAAACTGGATAGCCCCCCATCTCGCTGCTGTTACCTGCATTTTAGATTTAAATATTTCTTTTAGCTATTTAAAGTTGTTATTTAAAGTTGCTAGGGGAATAGAGATATTGAAGCAATAAAAATGATATTTAATGCATATAAGGGACCTCAGAGGGTGGATAGTGATTGGAAAGGGAGATGTTGGACACTTGAGGGAGGTAAGGAAGGGAAGGGAAGGGAATGGAATGGAAAGGAAGATGCTGAACACCCGGGGGAGTAAGGAATGGAAGGGAAGAAAAGGAAAGATGCTGAACACTTGAGGGGGGGGGGGGAGTTATGGAAGATGCTAGACATCTGGGAGGGAGGTAGTGATGGAAAAGGGAGATTCTACACCTGGAGAGGGTGCAAAGAAGGGAAGGGAAGGATGGATGCTGGACACCTTTGGGATGTGGATGTGTAAGGGAAGATGCTGGACATCTGGGGAAGAAGATAAGGAAGGAAAGATCCTGGGCACATGGAGGAGTGGTTAATAATGGGGATGAGGGGGGGGATAAGGAAGGGAGGGTGCAGGATACCTGGGCTGGGGGAATGAAGGGAAGGGAAGCAGAAGATGCAGGGCACTGGGGGAAGGGGAAGGAAGGGAAGTGGAGATGCTGGACACCTGGGAGAGGAGATAAGGAAGGGAAGATGCTAGGCACCTGGGAATGGAGGTAAGGAGAGATGCTGGATTACTGGAGCTTGGGGAAGGGAAGGGAAAGTGATGGATATGGAGAAGGGAAATTCTGAACAGAGAGAATGAAGGGAGTGGGAGATACAGGACATAGGGCTGGGAGAAGGGAGATGAGTGAAGGTGGGGAAGGAGAGAGAGATGGGGAGTGGGATGTGAGGAAAATGGAAAATTGTAGGTAAAAAGAAGGGGAGATTGAGGACTAAATGAAGAGGAGGGGTGAAATCAGAGTGAACAGAGAAGGAGAAAAATAAATGGAAGAAAGCTGAAAGATCAATGTCAGAGATGGATGAAGGAGAGGAAGTGTAAGAAAGAAAGAAAAGAAAGAAAAAAGACTAATGGACAAGAGATGCTGGAAACAGCATTAAGAGAAGATAGACAGATGAAAGAAGAAACCAGAGACTGGAAGCAAGATGATTAGGAAAAATCAGGAAAGGTAGAAAAAAACTGTATTGTCAATTTAGTGACTGGACTATGTTAGTTTTTGGAATTTACATGTGCTATTTTTATATTTTGCACAGTATGGGGAGAAATACATCACCGTTTCTATTTTTCTGGTGATTCATCTGCTTGGAAGTGATATTGTTGCTGTTATAGGATGGATTGGGAGAGGAGAATAACTCCTGTTCCCTCCTTCACCCCCATCCCCTGTTAGGCAATCCTGGAACTCCCCTCCCTTTGCTTTGGATAAATGTCCCAGAATTACCTGCAACAAATCTGTTAACCTTACTCTGTGAAGACCAGGCCTTGTATCTGCAGTATTCTACTACTACTACATGGTTTCCTGGACAATGGGATGATGTTTCAAGGGCTACAGAGCAGAGATGGCATCCATTTGTCCAAGAAGGGTTGAAGTGTTTTCAGCAGCAGACTGGCTAACCTACTGAAGAGGGCTTTAAACTAGATTCAATGGGGATGGGTGAAGAAAGCCCCCAGGTAAGTGAAACATTAAATGCCTCTGTAGAAATAGGTAAAAGGAGGAACTTCTGAAAAGCAGTGTGTATAAATGCCCATAGCATGGGAAATAAGATCCCAGATGTTGATGCTTTAATGGAAGAGGCTGACTTGGATTTGGTGGCAGTTACAGAGACATGGTTCACGGACAACCATGACTGGGATGTAACTATACCAAGCTATGCTTTATTCTGAAAGGACAGGGTAGGAAGAGTGGCACTATATGTAAAAAATAATATTAAAGCTATGGAAATACAGGGCTTAAAAGGAAGAGAGGAGGCACTGTGAGTTAAACTAGAAAGAGGGAAAGAGAAATCCATTTGCACTAGAGTGATACACAGTTCCTCCCCTCACAGGGAGAAGAAATGGATGAAGATTTAATAGAAGACATATGCAGCATTGCCCTGAAAGGAGAAGTGCTACTGATTTCAATATGCCAAATGTTGAATGGCACATCCCTGCTGCAATGTCATCTAGAAGTATGGAGATCCTAGATTCTTTACAGGGAGAACTATTCAGACAACTGGTAACAGAAACAACACGTGAAGGACATTTTTCAGAGAGGAGGAAAGGCAAAAGTAGTGTTATTAAACTCAAGGGTGAAGGGGAGAAATATGTAGAAGCTGATGAGGATAAAGTGGAATTGCTTAATAAAAAATTCTGTTTTGTATTCACAGATGAAGGGCCAGGAGCAGGACCTCAGAAAACATCCACAAAAAAGAAAAGAAGTGATGGGGAGCTTGAACGAATTTCAAAAGACTGTGTTCATGAGGAACTAGTTAAATTAAGAATAGATAAAGTGATGGGGCCAGATGGGATACATCTGAGAATACTGAAGGAACTTGAGGACGTCCTAACAGCTCCACTGACTGACCTTTTCAATGCTTCTTTGGAGTCAGGGGTGGTGCCAAAGGATTGGAGAAAGGCACATGTGGTATGGCTGTCGAGTAACGTTTGCCTGTTTGCACATGATACCAACATCTGCAATAGACACCCAGGAAGGAGTAGATAACATGAGGAGGGATCTAGCTAAGTTTAAAAAATGGTCTAGAATTTGGCAGCTGAGATTTAATGCTAAAAAATGCAGGGTCATAAATTTGGGATGCGAAAATCCAAGGGAGCGGTATGGTGTAGGGGGTGAAGTATTCCTGTCCACAAAAGAAGAGTGGGGCCTGGGCATGATTGTGCCTGATGATCTTAAAGTAGCTAATTAGGTAGAAAAGGCGACAGCGAAAGCCAGAAGGGTGTTATAGAGTGCATAGGGAGAGGAATGGCCAGCAGGAAAAAGGAGGCGATAGTGCCTCTGCATAAGTCTCTGGTGCGACCTCATTTGGAGTATTTTGTGCAGTTCTGGAGACCACACCGTCAAAAGGATATAAAGCACATGAGGACAGACTTAAAGATCTTACTATGTATGCTTTAGAGGAAAGGTGTGATAGAGGAGATATGATACAGATGTTTAAATGCCTCCATGGCATAAACGCACAGTAGGAGAGTCTCTTTCAATTGAAAGCAAATTCTGCTACGAGGGGACATAGGATGAGGGTGAAAAGGGATAGACTCAGGAATAATATGCGGAAATATTTCTTTATGGAGAGTGATGGATGCATGGAATGGTCTCCCAGTGGAGGTGGTAGAAACAAGGACAGTATCTGAATTCCAAAAAGCATGGTACAAACACAGAGGATCTCTAAAGGTAAAATGGGGACTACTCTAGTTGATATGGAAGGGCAGACTAGATAGGCCATGTGGTCTTTTTCTGCCGTCATGTTTCTCTGTTTCTATACTACTACTTATTTCTATAGCATTACAAGTGTACACAGCACTGTACATATAGATGTAAGACATAGTCCCTGCTCATCAGGGCTTACAATCTAATCAATGAAAAAACATCACAAAACTGGGGGCGAGAGTATGGCAAGATACACATAAGTAGTGGACAAGAAAATGAGGAGCATCAGGATCCAAAAGCAGCCTCAAATGGTGGGTCTTCAGCCTGGACTTGAATAGGGCCAGAGAAGAAGCCTGACACTCCGACTCAGGTAGTTTGTTCCAAGCATATGGAGCAGCAAGGTGGAATGAACGAAGTCTGGAGTTGGCAGTGGCAGAGAAGGACACAGATAAAAGGGATCTGCCAGAGGAGTGGAGTTCCTGAGGAGGAGTATAGGGTGAGATAAGAGAGGGAATGTAGTGAGGAGCCGCAGAATGAATACACTTGTAAGTCAGTAGGAGAAGTTTGAACTGGATAAGGAAATGGATAGGGAGCCAGTGAAGTAACTTGAGAAGAGGGGTTTCATGAGCATAGCAACACTGGCAGAAGATTAGCCATGTAGCTGAGATTTGATCAGACTGAAGGAGAGAAAGATGATTCAGAGGGAGACCAGTGAGGAGCAGGTTACAATAGTCAAGACGGGAGATGACTAGTGATTGGATGAGGGTCTTAGTAGTGTATGTAGAAAGGAAGAGATGAATTCTGCCAATATTACAGAGAAAAAAGCAAGAGGTTTTAGCTAGTTGGATGTGTGCAGAGAAAGAAAGAGGAGTACAGTCAAATATGATCCCAGAGTAGAGTAAAAAATGACCCCAAGAGTGGAATCAAATGTCTTTCCCAAACATATTAAACAAACCCTGATGGTAGGGTGAGGGTACAGCATCTAAAATTAAGTAGAACTGATCACTTTGTGAAAAAGTGGGCATAGGCAGGACATGCTTTGGTGTTGTCCCAGTGACTGCATTGGTTAATCTTTATCTTGAACATCTTTTTTGGATAATTTTTTCAGGCCAGACCATTTCATCAATGATCCTTAGAAACAAGATTCTAAAAGAAACATTCAGAACTATCCAGGACTGTATTACGTTGGAACTTAAAATAACACTGTTTTACACCAAAATATTTTTTTTCTTCATCAAAAGTGAAATCAGGTTTTCCTAAAGCAGTGTTTCACATCGAATCTAAATCTGTAATTACTTTTTCTCTAGCACATCGTGTTTTAGAGATATCATCCATAGAGGCTTTTGTATACATATTGCAAACATTGAAAAAGTCAGATGTCAGACATGCTAATAACTATATTTAGCATGTTTGCATGCAAGAAACGCATTAAAAGTGTTTTATAGAAGACTGTCTGCTGTGAAGTTTGTCAGGATTGTCACGATACAACATCCATCAGTAATATACCATCATGCTCTCATCCCAGAATCCTTGGTAACATTTTTCCATGGCCTGAATGTCTTGGTGAAACCTCTCACCCTGTCTGTCAATGACATACGGCAACCAAGTTTACGATATATGTTAAGTAACCTCTGTACTCCATCAACATAATCTGGTGATCTGTGATTGCCCAGAAAGTTTTCACAGATCCATTTAAAGGCTTTCCACACTTCAAGTTCCAAAGCATCCAGGCATTTTTCAAATTCTTCATCCTCCATCACCTTTCTTATTTGTGGCCCCACAAAAATGCCTTCTTTTCAGTTTTGGAAATTTAGAAACAAGAAACTGAAATCCTTTTGAATTTGTTTGCACCATTCTTTTCACTAAATCTTTCATTAAACACAGTTTTATATGCAAAGGAGGAAGCAAAATGATTGCTGGATTGACTAATGGAACATGACTAACACTGCTGCTTCCTGGATTATGGGCAGTTCTTAAAGGCCAGTCGTGAACAGCATAATGATCTTTGACAGTGTGATTCTCCCAGAGGAAGAGAAAGCAGCAATATTTTGGTAAATCCACCTTGCATGCCCATTAGCATGCCAATAACCTTAAGATTCCCGCAGATCTTCCACTGGTAATTGTCATAGCATATAGATTGGAGCAATATCTGCAGGTTATCATATGTCTTTTTGAGGTGGACAGCGTGTGCAACTGGAATAGATGACTTTATTTTGCCGTTATGAATAAGAACGGTCTTGAGGTTTTTGTTGAAGAATCAATGAATACGCGCCATTCTGACAATCTGTGTACCTGTGAAAGGGCTCCAAAAGGTCCGTCGATATCGTTGCAATAACACATTGGATTGTCTACTTTAAAGAACATCACTAAATTAACGATTGTGCATACTATAGTGGCAAATGAGAATATTCTTTTGAGGTGAGTTCTTTTCCTTTAGCCTTGAAGCAGAAAGTTCCCCTTTATCTTTTGAGAGTGCCAAGTCTGGTATAAGATCACTAAGCTCTTCTTGGCTGAATTTTTCTGGGTTGCCATCTCTTTCATCCGGCACGTAGTCTGCATTTTCTGATTCTTTAGGTTGGCTGCCACTCGCACCTTCAGCTAACCCTACGGAGGAACTGGAATAGGAAGTGTTTTGTCATGTGGGACTGGTCGCATTGCAGACAGAAGATTTGGATATATAATGTTATGCTTGTTCTTTGCAGAGAAACCCGTGATATTAACCAGACAAAAATAGCAGTCGTCGGCAAGTTTCTTCAGGCCAGAAGGTTGGGGGTTCAAATCCCACTAGAGGACAGCAACCTTGGGCCAGAAGGACTGAGGTTTCTAGTCCCACAGGTGCTCCTTGTGGTCTTGGGCAAGCCACTTAAACCTCCATTGCCCATGTTCCCTGTAAAATAGTTATCTCCAAGTTATAATGCCCTGTTCAATGTAAACCACCTTGATATCATGAAAGGCGGTATATAAGAAATGATAAATAAATAAAGGTTTCTTGACTCCCTCCATATCATCGGTACAGCAAATGGCATCGCTGTTTTCCTTCCATTTAACCAATCACATAGTCCATTTGTACAGGTAGTGCAAATGATGTGAGGCGTCATGGCTTATCCTGGTCACAGAGTGAGCATCTAAAATATAACTTGTATGTTTTGCGAAGATCTGACGTTATGGTAAGATGTTGAGATACAGTAGCAAATGAACCACAAACATAACAAAAAGCATTGGAATGATTTCTATAATGTCTTGGCATGATTATTTTATTTCTGATGATTTCTTCAGTGTTATTCTTACCAAATACATAATCAAAATAATTAATCTGAAAAGCAAAATAAATACCAATCAATATTGGTAATCACTGATACAGTTTATGTCAATTCGGAGCGTATAGCAAAACTTCCAACACTATCATCTTTCAAACCTGACATGATAGAACAAAAACATTGTTCAACATAGGTTATTTAACACATATGAAATTATTTGTGATGATTTTTTCTTGTTGACCAGTGTAATGAGACATTTTAAAGCAAATGCTAGCTCTCAATAAAGACATTGGTTTCCTCACACATCTACAGACATCATTTGCTTGTGATGGCAATTTTTACTATTTATTTCCTTGCCTTGCTCTCAACATTCATCACTCATTAAAATTAAAAAACTAGATATTTTGGAGGGCATGATAGCATTTTTAGACTATCAAAAGTTGTGTAGACACCTAGGAGATCATTTTATGAAGTTATTCCTGCGCGCACATAGCCTCTTATAAAATACCAACTAGCATAAAAGCATGTGCTTTGGCATCAAGATATGTACTTTGCTGGTGAGTGTGCACCATGGGCAGGAGTTTTGGCAGATCATGGGTAGAGCATGTAAGTACATGCATAAATCAAAGTACTATAAATTATGTATATACTTGAAAAATATAAGTGGAGGCATTTACACCACCTCTGGGACTGATATAAATGTTTGCCCACACAATGTAGATGTGCATCAGGCCGCTGATGCTAGTATTTTATAAAGACAAGAGGTGCCTACTTATTTATTTTATAAAAAAGGCTTAGCATAAGCATCTTTAAATACACTTTAACTAGGCACCCCTTATAAAATTACCCTCATAGTCCTAAAATGGAATGTGTGGAGTATGTACCTAATCCTTTAAACTTACTGCTAAGGCTTGCCGTATTATTAGTCTCATGCCAAAGAGTTTTCTGCTGAAGTTCATAGGATGTAATGCGTATAGGCAACCTATCAAGATGTGCTTGTAAAGTGCTTTTAACCAGGCCTGGGACCCCCGATAGGAAATATTTTGGTATCTTTCTGCCACATCTCCTTGGTTTCTAACTGCGTATTTTTGACACTTGAGGATTTTTTCTCTGTCCATATGATGCACAGAATGATCACTTGGAACAGGCACCTTATTACCAATGTCGTTCTTGTGTTCTTTTCCACTATGTCTCGTTTTCTTACATTGAGCTTCTTATCTCTTGGAATGGGAATGTTCTAGTTAATCAAAACCTTTTTATCTTAATCTTATTTATCTATCTTATATTTAGTGGAGTGGCCTGGGGGAGGGGGGGGCAAGGTACTTCAGGCCAGAAGGTCAGGGTTCAAATCCCACTAGAGGACAGCAACCTTGGGCTGGAAGGACTGGGGTTTCTAGTCCCACAGGTGCTCCTTGTGGTCTTGGGCAAGTCACTTAATCCTCCATTGCCCATGTTCACTGTAAGTATTAGTGTATGTGTCTCATATCCCCTCATGTTAAATGTATCCCCCAATTGTGTTGTGACCACTTTGATTGAAGGATAAGGTGGTATACAAAACTGTCTAAATAAATAAATATACACCTCTCTGGATTGTGATTCTGGTGATTTAGGGGCCTATATCAGGACAAAGACAGATTTTATGTTCAGAGGCCAATATTCAAAAATTGGTATGCTCCTAAGTTAGTTGAACCTAGAAACGTGTCTTATTTACTAAGGCTTTTCTCCCATTCTGGGGTAATTTTATAAGGAGCCACCTAGATTTATGTGATAAGAATGCACACAAATGGGGATATTTTAACATTTATGCGCATAAATGGCCACTTATGTGCTTTAAATAAGTGCACTTGTGCTGTGCCACATTTTGTAAGTACAAGCGTAAATGTGAGAGTACTTAATTTTTGTACTTAACACATGGTAAGTGCAAAGGTTGTGCGCTGTCAGGGCTGTGGTCACCAAATGCATAGCAGACAGCACACAGGGCCCACACTTATTGCATAGGCCCATGTTAAATGCATTGGTATATAAGGTGGATGTATCTGCACTATCAACTGATGCATCCAACTCAGGCACCAGCATTGCCCATAACAAAAAATAAAAGCAATTGTCCTTACAGGCAGATAGACCCCTAGCAGTGGTACCATGAGATTAGCACTAGGGATCAGAGCCACAATTGAACCCACCCATTACCACTAGGAATCTAGGACGGAAACTGTATTTGTAAGTTTGATTAGATACTGTTAGAATTTGGGCTGACAAGGGAGAGTATTCATTAATGATCCTTTTAGATTTCTGCAACCACATTTGTTTCTTTGAACCACGATTTGCTTCTGCAACAATTAAGGAGGGTAGAATTAGAGGGTTTGCAGCTTGTAGTGCTGTAAGGGCTTGTGTGCATCACTGATGCTGAGGGCTAAACTATTGGTAGCTTAACTACTGACAGGGTCTCCCAAGATGGACAGGTCTCAGCTGAGGTACCAGATCAAGACAAACTACCCATCTGGGCAGCAGCAGATGGGATAGTGTTGGCAGTGGAGGATCTCATTTCCGTTACAACGGCGCGGAAAAAAGGCCTGGCAATCTATTTCCGTATCTTGCCATGAAAACCCAATGGATAGTCACAACAAAACAAATTGCTGGAAGATGAGACCCCCAGGTTGGAAGGCGCTCAACTGGCTACTGGGAAGGAACTGAAGATTTTTCAGAGTAAAGCCAGCATTTATGATGTGGTTAGATCAAAGCCCTTGGGACGTCTGACTGCTGATGTAACTGCGCATGAAATGAGAGTCAGAAGCCACAAAGATGTCTTACATATTGGGACATGGAACAAAGCATGAACTAAGGGAAGTTGGAGGTAGTCAAGAATGAAATGGAATGTGTACAACTCGATCTGCTGGGTGTCAGCAAACTGTAATGGACTGACATGGGAACTTTGCATCTTATGATCACATTGTCTACTATGCTGGAAATGAAAGACAAAGAAGAAATGGTTTTGCATTTATAATTAAGAAGAAACTTGCAAGAACTGTAATGAAATACAATGCAATCAGTGAATGCTCAATTTCTATTTGTCTATGAGGAATGCCCATCCACATAACTATAATTCAAGTATATGCCCCAATGACAGCTGCAAAAGAGGGTGAAGTTGATGAGTTCTATGAACAAGTACAAGCTGAAATTGATATCCTTATAGTTATGGGTGACTGGAATGCAAAAGTTGGCAACAAAGAAGACAAAATGGTTGGAAAATATGGACTTGGGAACAGAAATGAAGCTGGAGAAAGACTGATAGAATTCTGCAAGACCAACGATCAATTCATCTCAAACAACTTCTTCCAGCAACACAAGCGGCGACTGTACACATGGACTTCACCCAAAGGATAGCACAAAAATCAAATTGACTACATCTGTGGAAGTCAACAATGGAAAAGCTGTATAACATCAACAAAGACAAAACCTGGAGCTGACCGTTTTACAGATCACCAACTACTAGTATGTAAACTCAAGCTAAAGTTGAAAAAGAGCAAGCCACTCATGAATGTAGCAAAATATGACCTTGAGAATATACCAGTGGAATTTAAGGACTGCCTGCCAAATTGATTTGCTACTTTAGATACAAATGACAGAGCTCTGGAAGAGTTATGGGATGACATCAAGAAGGTTGTGTTGGAAGAAAGTCAGAAATCTCTACAAAAGGTGAAAAAGCAAAAATAGCCAAAATGGATGATGGAAGAAACTCTGAAAATTGCCCAGAAACATAGAGAAACTAAAGCCAGAGGAGAAAGAGAGGCAATCACAGAACTCACAGATTTCCAACGTGGGGCAAGACAAGACAAGGAGAAGTACTACAATGATGCATGCAAAGAAATAGAAGCAGAAACTATTAGAGGAAGAACAAGATTAACTCTCATAGCTTTAGGAAAGACAAAGAAAAAATTCCATTCTTGAAATGGAATGCTACAAGATGCTCAAGGATCCATGTTGAATGATACTGAGAAGATCAAGAAAAGGTGGAAAGAATATACTGAGTTATTTTATGACAAAGGTCAAGCGGACTTATAATAACATTTCAACCTGTATCTTATGATCAGGAACCATTGGTGATGAAAGAAGAAGTTGAAGCAGCATTGAAAGCCTTATCAAAAACAAAGCATCAGGCATTGATGGCATTCCCATTGAAGTATTGCAGCAATCTGATGCAGCTGTTACCATACTTACAAGGCTTTGCCAGGAAATTTGGAAGACAACATCATGGCCAACTGACTGGAAAAGATCTGTGTTTATACCAATACTAGAGAAAGGTGATCCAACTGACTGTGGAAATTATCGCACAAATCCTTTGATCCCACATGCCAGCAAGATTCTACTAAAGATTATTCAGCAGAGACTACAACCATACCTGGAACTAGAACGGCCTGAAGTGCGAGCAGGGTTCAGGAAAGGGCGAGGAATAAGAGACATCATCGTGGATGTGAGATGGATCCTTGAAAAGACTAGAGAATACCAAAAGGATATCTATATGTGTTTTATTGACTACAGCAAGGCTATTGACTGTGTAATGTCACCAGGTGCCCCCAGTGGCCAGTGGCTATAAGAGCATCCGGTGCATTTATTATTTTTAAGGAGCGATGTGACTTTAAGGGCCTAGTGCATTTTGGTCCTTGTAGTTCTAGCTCCTTGAGAGCACAAATGATCCAAGCCAAGAGTGTAGGGTAACAAGGCTTTATTTTCCCTGTAATGCAATGATTCACTAAGACAAGTAGAAAATAAAGACAGTCCTTTCTTTATCAAAAGGGGTTCCACCAATATTCAAGCATATAACTGTTATAGGCTTCACAGTTGAATGCAAGTCCTAGCTGAGGCTTCTTTTAGTTCAAAGCAATTTAAACAATTCAGCAAACAAACGGTTATAAGGTTCACCATCTGTTGCACAGTTCTTTTCTATCTACAATTCTAACAAAGATTCAATACTAGTTGCAGAACAGAAATTACAGTCCATGGATTCCTCCTGAGGCATGGGAATAATATTCTCGCATTCAATTTCCATAGACTCTGCGTCACTGGCTTCTTCCTTTGAATAGCAGTTTTCACTCCCTGTTACAAACTTACAGGGTCTATCTTGCTTCCAGTAAAAACTTTCCTGTTAAGCTGTGAGGTATTGTCTTAAAAAGCTCTGCTTTGCTTCCCCTCCCCTTATAGGGAATAGCTGCTTTAACAGGGTTTCTATTAGCAAGGCTTTCCTTTAGAATTAAAGATTCAGCATACCTTGGCTTCCTGGAATGGCCACACCTAGAGCTCTCCTTCTGACGTACTTCTTTTGGGAGATAAGCTTTTCTGTGCAGTGCTTTGCTTTCATGGAATTCAGGAAAACCTGGTAAGGATTCCCACTCACTGTGGTTCTCTGAAAAGGTATCTTTATAATAGGAACTTCTCTTCCTTGTTCCTTGTAATCCTGATCCAACAAAGTTACTTGGGCTGGGAGAGTCACTCCTACCAGACAAACTGTTTCTTCTGGCAGCTTGTCTCTGGACTCCATCCCTCTGTGCTCTGCCCCTCTGGACTCTATCCGTCTGAGTTAACCTCCTCTGGATTCTGTCCCTCTGGGCTGGCTCTGCGTGGAATCTCTCCTGCTCCACGTTCTTCTTGTCCTGCAGGTGCTGTAGGTTCCTTCCCTCTTCTCCGTCGTCCCTTTCTCTCTCTGTCTTGCTGCTCTCTGTTTCTCTTTATAAAGGGAGTTTTGGTTTGAACGTCCCGGACTTGGCCTCAGGTGCAACTGATTGCCACTTATACAATTAGTGACTGAGCACGTTGCTTCAGCCTCTGTGGAATTACTCTTGCCCCCTCTGGCTGTACTGCGATGCAACTGCACTCTCTGCACATTCTCAGCTCTATGCAAAACAGGTTTTTTTTCTAAAGCTGCAGCTTCCATGGCTCCAGCCCCATGACAGTAACCCATGAGAAACTCTGGGCCACATTAAGAAGCATAGGTATACACTAGAACACCTGATTGTTCTCTTGCACAACCTTTACATTGATCAATAAGCAGCAGTTCAAACGGAACAAGAAGAAACAGAATGGTTTAAAATCAGCAAATGTGTATGACAAGGCTGCATATCTTTCCCCATCTGTTTAATTTATATGCAGAACAAATCATCAGAGAAGCAGGATTGTATGAAGACAACAGAGGTGTGAAGATTGGTGGGAGACTCATCAACAACCTTCGCTATGCTGATGATATCACATTACTGGCTGAAAGTGAAGATGATCTGAAACATCTGCTTCTCAAGATCAAGGAACATAGTCTTAAAATGGGCCTGCACCTTAATGTAAAGAAGACAAAGAACCTGGCAATTGGCAAAATTAATAAGTTCATCGTTGATGGAGAAGAAATTGAAATAGTGGACAACTTTAACCTACTTGGATCAACTATCAGTAAAGTAAAAAATGGCTATGAAGGACCTAGACAAGTTTTTCAAGAGCAGAGATGTCTCTCTCCATACAAAGATTTAAGTCATTCAAACCATGGTCTTTTCAATAATGTCATATGGATGTGAAAGTTGGACAGTAAAAAAGATAGACAGGAAGAAAATTGATGCCTTTGAATTATAGTGTTGGCGACAAATACTATGTATACCATGGACTCTCAAAGAGCAACCAATCAGTACTAGAGGAGATCAAATCTAAGCTTTCTTTAGAAGCTCTGATGACAAGACTTTGACTTTTGTTCTTTGGATACACCATGTAAAGATAAAGATCATTAGAGAAAGACATCATGCTTGGCAAGGTAGAAAGTCAACGCAAAAGAGGAAGGCCAGCAATGAGATGGATCGATACAATAACAGCAGCTATGGATGCCACTCTGTTAACAATGAGCCACCCGACTGAAGACCAAACACAGTTTAGGACAACTATCCAGAGAGTCGCCATGAGTCGACACTGACTTGACGGCACTTAACAACAATAGGGTTAGAGAGAAAGGTATTGATGTGGTTTTCCTCTGTTTTGAAGGGAAAAGTATTTTATGTTGTGTGAGACGGGGTGTGTTCAGGAGCTTACTTGCTAGATTGTGGAGCGCCCCAGGGCTCAGTATTACCACCCTTGCTTTTTAATGTGTACCCAGTGCTGCTAGTAGATATTATCAAGCATAACATATGAACTTATCATCTATATGCCGATGATGTGCAATTGCTGGCAAAAGTAAGGAAGGATCAGGCAAAGGACATTCAGAATATTACAGATGGTCTGGGGACAGTAGAAAGATGCCTGGAAGGTAGCGAAATAGAATTTATGGTTAGTAGATAGGGAAACGTTTATGAAGTATTACCAGAATTGATGGGCTTTAGTGCAGAAGTAGTTAGAAGTCTGGGGAGTCATGTAAGATGCTAAGCTTACCCATTGGCCTTGCAGATTTTGAAGGCTGTGCATGCATCATCTTTTTTTGTTTAAGACAAGTTCATAGGTTGCAGAAGTATTTATCACAAGGAAATCTTCAGACAATAGTACAGGCGCTAACCATAATTAAGCTGGATTATTGCAATGCTTATATCATGGCATTTCCCAAATTAATCTTTAACTATTACAGTTGCTGCTGAACACGGCAGCACGATTAATAGTGGGTGCACATATGCATGATTGTGTAACTCCTATTCTGTATCAACTCTACTGGTTTCCAGTGGAGATTTGATACAATTCAAAATTTTGATGTTGGTTTCTAAGGGTTTATATATGGGGCAGCTGCCCTATCTACTGCACAAATTGTCCCTTGCTATCAGGTGGACAAGGCCTGCTATGTCTTCCACCTTTCAGGTAAAGTAAAATTGAAAGTTAAAGGTGGGCAGCCTTTAGATACTGTAACCATTTTTGTGGAATTCATTATCCCAGGAGATAAGGAACTAGATTTGTTTACACTTTAGAAAGATGGGTTAAAGAATGTTTTTGATCATTTATTTTAGGGAGTCAGAATGGGCAGTAAGGACTAGATGCTGACCCGGTGCAGGAGCAGGAGGTACAGGCTTTGTGGTTTGTTCTTTTATCATTGATGTATTTTTATATATTTTATTATTCTATTGATGATTGCAATCACTTTGACTTTTAATTTACGAAGAATGGAATATCAAGCATATGTCAATAAATAAAAAAGGCCAAGAAGACCAACTACCAAGTTTGAACATAACTTTATGGGGTCAATCATCCAAAAATAGATAAAATCTGTTGACTTAGGCTATAACTACTGGCGAGCCTCCAGATCTACTCAGTCTTCTTATAGCCCTAATAAAGCCTAACATGGAGACATGTTGGTAGACATCTTCCCCGCATTCAGTGGTGGTGAAGGGGTAAAAGGAGTTCATTATCAAGCAGATTCATGATTCAAGATTCATTCTAGTGAACTGGCCATGGTATGACCCAGAAGTCTGCAGCTAAGAGCCAGGGACCCCAAAAGGAGGGGGAAGGGTAATATTGTCAGGCTGCTGGGACTTGAACTGACAGCACTAGAGAATAGAGGCTGAGAAGCTACAGAGGAGCCATGGGGATAGAGAAGTAAATAAAGAAAAGGGGTCAGTGATGTAAATTCCACCCAAGCAGCCCCCGCAATGCGGGGGGCCCAGGCAGGAAAGGGACCCACAAGGCAGCACGGTAAACTTGGAGGAACCCCTACTGGGCCAGAAATGGAGGCAGGATGGGAAACAAACTATGTAAGTTTGCCACGTGGGAGGGGCATGACAATGGGGGGGGGGTGTCACTGTGGGGGCAAGGGGGAGACTAAATTTTGCTTGCGGGCCCCCTACTAGAACTTTCACCACTGTCAGGGGATATTTGATATTTACTCTGTGGTTCCCAGGATGTTAGACACGCCCTTAGAAGATCTTATTCGTTCATTGACTGGTGGTAGTATATAAAGAAAGCAACAGAGATGTACCTTCTCAGTTATAAAAGACTCCTGCGATACAATATATGTTCTGGAATCCCTGCTTATTTGGTCTTTTTATTGCTTTACACTTATCTCTATAGTCCTGCTTCCATGCTCCACTCCGCCTAAATATCTTCTAAGCTAGTCCTGGTTCTCCAGGCCCTTCAGCTTCACCAGCTATGCCTTCCCTTTTGAATACTACTTATCAGTGATTGGACATATACTGAGAATTCTCTCCTTCAAAAATGTCTTCCTCCACCACCTCACCAGTTCTCTCCTCATATCCCACAGCCCAAAACCAGCTTAAAGCAGAGGCTGAAGGATGTTAGCATGTGGGCCTGGATGTTCTTTAACCTGCTCCATTGGCCACAGATGCCTCTCTCACCCATGCAGATTATGTATGCTTGTACTGTGCTTGGACAAGTTCTTGGAGGAAAAGTCCATTTCCCATTATTAAAGTGGACTAGAGAAATCCACTGCTTACCCTTGGGATAAGCAACATGGAATCTGTCCACCTTTTGGGAACCTGACAGGTACTTATGACCTGGATTAGCCACTATTGGAAACAGACTATTAGACTTGAGGGACCTTTGGTCTGACCCACTATGTCATATCATATGTTCTTACGATATCTCTGCAGCACTGCCCACTTCAAACAGAAAATCTGATCTGTGAACCGCATGGGCAGGAGAGGTGCCAGCAGCAGGAAGAATAGGTTAGAGAAGTGCCGGTCCCACTGCTGGCTCTGATGTCCTGCTGTCAGCCAGGATAGGGTCAGGGGGCAGTGAGGTTGAACTCAGGGGCTGAATTATTACTCAAAGCTCCTGTGGCTCCGGGTCTGTGCCATCTTGTGCAGCTGGAGAGAATAACACTTTGTGCTATACTTAACATGGAGTTTCTGCCATCTCCTGCCATCATTGTCTCCTAGCACCAAAGAGGAAGAAGAAGTATCTGGACAGGAGGAAGAAGTATCTAGACAGGAGGCTTCTCTGCTGGCTAGGAATGAAGAGGAGGAAGTAATCTGGATGCTGCTGAGCAGGATATGGTAGATGAGAGAAATAAGGAGTATGGAGAATGTTGAGCAGAGGGTGTGGGAAGGAGAGAGTGAGTATTTCAATGATATGCTGGGCAGAAGGTGGGGGAAAAGGACGAGAGAGGAGGCAGCTGTATGATAGTGAGTAAGGGAATGCCAAAATGCTCCATCTGATGTTCCTGCTTTTGCTTCAATACTTTACAGTTCTGCCATATTTTTTTCACTCAATTCACTCTCCATCTCCATGTGGAATTTCTCTTTGACAAAGAGCTCGCAGGTCCGTGAGTCTAAAGAACCTGTGTGCCTGCTATTCCTGCAGGTTGTCCAGCTATCTTTGGCTAGTCATTCAGCTTGCTATTGTCTGGTTAACATTAGGCCTGCTATTTGGTCAGCTCTAGTTAGGTTAATTTTGGCCAGCCATCTCTGAATATCAGTGCTCACTGTCCTAGTTAACCATGCTCTGGGAATTCCCCAGGAGTTGGCTCATTTTGGGGGGTTGAATTTGATTGCCTTGTAATTTAAGGCAATCAGATTTGGCTGATCAAATAGGAATGGGGAGAGGGGGGGGGATGGATTTTCAGCATCAGGTGATTTAGTCAGTTAACTTTCAGAATTAACCAATTAAATCATTTGAAAATTCCCTCCTCTGTGCCTTGAATACACACCCCTTACTTTTTACCTCATTCTTTAGCATAAGCTCTTTTTAGTTGGTATTTGCAATACCACAGAGGAAATTGTTGACCTGCCTGCAGGTAACTGGAAGTCAGAAGTAGGAAGTAGCACCACAAGACCCAGAGGAAGATTCTCTGCTTCTACGGCAGGAAGCCCTAGTGAAAAACAGTCCGAAAGACAGTGGCTGGCATCAGGTCTGTAAAGAAGCGAGCCGTGCATAATGGAAGAAAAGGGAGGCTCTTGCAATAGCACGTTGAAGAACGGTTTCAAGCATAAGAGAAATGGAGATGATGATCACATATACAGAGAGTTCATATGCAGAAGAAGGACACATTGAAAATTCTGTAGCCATTCTTTAACTTCAGTAAGCAAAAGAAATAGAAATGACTGATGAAAAGGAAGGATGGAATCCACAGGAAGCCGTCAATGACAATCTGCAGCAAATAGGAGACTGATGAGAACAATGAGCAGGAAATGGATGAGGGCGATTGGCTGGACATCTGCACACCAATGGCAGCATACTATTCACATCTGGGTTTGATGCACAAAGACATTGGCTTCCTTCAGTTGGCACCATCTAAATGAAAAGATGCTCTGAAAGCAGGATTGTTTTATGCTTTTGGTAGGTTTATTACTGAAAGCAGTTGAGGCAGCATTTCAGAATGAAGGAAACAAGTTACCCAGTGTTAAATTCAGAAATAGGATTTGATTTAAAAATAAAATCCTGATTTATGAAAAGGTAGACCAATGGAGAAGAGCAAACTAGAACCTGGCTAGATTATTCATCTTGATGAAAAAGTAGGTTCTGCTTTTATTGCTTCTTTTTTCTGACCTCACCTGCAAATTCTGCATCACCATTTGAAAAAGAAGTGAATTCAGTCAGTGGAAGAAAAAGCCCAGAAGCTGAAATTGTGGAAGAGTATATCTATACTATCATTAATTTGTGTACATAGAAAAAGCAGAATGTCCACAATTGCTTTGAACAACGTGCCCGCTAAGCTGCGCGGGGATACTCTGCTCACGTCTTCAGTATCACTTTTTCAATCATGAGAAGGTTCTGCTGCTCCTCATAATTGAAAATACAACACTGGAACATCACTTCCCACCCACAGGAGTGCAGGCGGAGGAACCCCATGCAGCTTAGAGGGACTGTTGCCCTTGAAAAACATTTTCAAGATGAAAAAAACATTGGAAGAAGTGCTCTGCCTGCGATAGCTACTGGATCTTATAAAAATACTAGCTGCCAAGAATTTGCTCAGCCACTCTGATGCTGTATTTTCATATGGGACATAGTCTAGAATTCTTTTGGCTGTTGTAAAATTCCTTGCTAAATGTGAGCCTGTGATTAAAGGGTACCTCAACCAAGCAAAGAGGCATGCAGACAAGATGGGATACATTTCCCTGCAGACACAGAATGAGTCCCTGGAAATGAAATTTGTTGTTAAATGACTGATGAGATTTGAGGGGCAAAATACGTTGAGACAATGATTGACTCAACAACCGATATGTTGCATATTGAGCAGATGTTTGTCACATCTATTTTAATTACAAGAAGAGCCATGTAGAAATTCTAGCTTATCTTAATTTCACCGAAATCACATAGAAAGATGTGGCTGGTTATGAAATCTTAATTCTTGAAAGTTTTGATTCAGATGACCTTTCTTTGAAAAGCAAATAAAAATGTATTTATTTATTTAGTACTATAATGAGGTATATAGAATGCTACCCATCCCTCTCCAAAGGGATTATGAACAGTACCTTTAAGAGAGTCTGCAGTCCAGAGTTCAAGACTGGGAGGGCATGGCTCAGAGGGAGAGGATAAGAACGCAGCAGGCTGCAGGAAGGAGAGAGGCCCGTAGAGCCAGACATCCTTCTAAGGCAAGCCATGCAAAGGAGTTCTGAGGAAGGAATTTTAACTGGAGCTGGAGGAATGGCAGAGAGGACCAGCTTGTGGAGGTTTAACAAGCTGGGACAGAATTAGCTGATTTTGTTTTCCCCGAAGTGCTGTCTGTTCTGGGTTTTGTTTTGTGGAGATTTAACAAGTTGGGACAGAATAAAAACTGCTTTTGGTTTTCCCTGAATTGCTGTCTGGCCTGTGTTTTAAAGAAAACCCCTTCCCACCGCATGCTACACTTAACACATATAGTGGCAGCTTGGGGATTTCCTCTACCACGCGACTGAGGGCAAATCCACGTCTTCCAAGGCTGAGTCTCTACAGCAGGTCAGGATTTTGTTTTGTTTGTATGGTCTAAGAGGGTTAGCTTCACCCTAGTGAGGGTGCTTGTATAGTCAGTGCCAGCCAGGCAGGCTTGTTTGGTCACTAGAGGCCGCTAAAAATTTGTTGTAGCTGGAATGCTGCAGGGTTAACTCAGCTGCAGAAGATGAAGCTGTGGTGGTGTTACAAGAAAACAGTGACAAGCCAGGATGGAGTGGCTCCTCCAGATTCTGGCTGAAGGACAACAGCAAGAACAACAGTATCAACAGCAACAACAGTATTAGGAGTGACAAAAACAGTTCCAACGTGCCCTGTTGGAAGGGCAACAACAACAGCAGGAGTAGTTGATTCAGGCCCTACATAGCACAAAACTCCATCCTCCCGTGCAAGTGCTTCGTAAAAGGATGGCAGGTGATGAAGATTACCGCAAAAAGGGGTATGCAACTAATACAAAAAACAACCCCCCTTATTTACTCCTTACTTCTCACAATATCAACCAATTCAGCAAACTACATCTATCATATTTCTTAAATAAGGTAAAATGACCTCAGAGAAACCTACCCCTACATTTGGCGAAACAAATCACTATAGGGTTAGATGGTATATTTCACATCACGGGTCAAAAACCTTTAATTTTATAATTCACCTTTAATTCTTACAAAATTTATATTACCCAAATAATTACATCTCCAAAAAGTACTTTTCGGGATTCGAAACCGTAATTAACCTCGAAATTCTTAATAAATTTACCTATATTTTTAACTACTTATAAGAAATACATTCTTAAAATCATAAGTGAATTATACAGCCGCAGGCGCCTGCAGGCTCATGCATTGATCCCAACCGTCCTGCAAAAAAGAGCACACAGGCTTCAGGTATACAGCCGATATTCAATAGCAGGTAATAACTGCATATTTATCTGGGCAATGCCGAAACCGCAGGCTACTCCGTTAGCTGAATCACGCACTTTAAAATTTGGCGTTAAAGACTGCTTTGATGAAAATATTGGAAATTTCGTCGGTGTCTTTAACGCCAAATTTTAAAGTGCGTGATTTAGCTAACGGAGTAGCCTGCGGTTTCGGCATTGCCCAGATAAATATGCAGTTATTACCTGCTATTGAATATCGGCTGTATACCTGAAGCCTGTGTGCTATTTTTTGCAGGACGGTTGGGATCAATGCATGAGCCTGCAGGC
Organism: Ichthyophis bannanicus; assembly: GCA_033557465.1. Taxonomy (NCBI): domain Eukaryota; kingdom Metazoa; phylum Chordata; class Amphibia; order Gymnophiona; family Ichthyophiidae; genus Ichthyophis; species Ichthyophis bannanicus. The sequence continues at coordinate 462,996,378 of CM066033.1, read as the reverse complement.
GCCTGCGGCTGTATAATTCACTTATGCTTTTAAGAATGTATTTCTTATAAGTAGTTAAAAATATAGGTAAATTTATTAAGAATTTTGAGGTTAATTACGGTTTCGAATCCCGAAAAGTACTTTTTGGAGATGTAATTATTTGGGTAATATAAATTTTGTAAGAATTAAAGGTGAATTATAAAATTAAAGGTTTTTGACCCGTGATGTGAAATATACCATCTAACCCTATGGTGATTTGTTTCGCCAAATTTAGGGGTAGGTTTCTCTGAGGTCATTTTACCTTATTTAAGAAATATGATAGATGTAGTTTGCTGAATTGGTTGATATTGTAAGAAGTAAGGAGTAAATAAGGGTTGTTGTTTTTTGTATTAGGTGATGAACTGGACCATTTTTTCATGAACTTCGAATGAACTGCCTGCATGGCAGGGAGGCAGGAGGAGACAGACTACTTGTTTGGGGAAATCTGCTGATGGGCAGGAGTTGGACTGCATTCTAGGATGCAAACCCAGATAGCGAGCTACATATGCAGCTGTCAAGTCCACCATACTGGAACAGGCCTACCGCCAGCCATTCAGAAATGGGGGTTCCAGATAAAGGAGATCCCTCAGAGGTTCCTTTATTGGTTGAAGGATCTCGCATGGAAGTGGCTGCAACCGGATGGAAAGACTGGGCCCGAGATAGCCAAGATTGTGCTATTGGAGCAGTTTTTGGAGGGTTTGACCATCCCAATGAAACAGTGGATATGTCAACACCCCAACCCTTACACTGAAGGGTGCACTAGAAATAGTCGAAATATTTTATGAAGCTTAGCCAGTGACTGAAACGGAAAGTGAGAGGGGGAAGAAGACACCTGTTAACCCAGGAGGATGGAAGGGGAAGCCAGAATGATGTTGGCTCCCATGTTCCAACCACGAAAGTCACTTCCTAGGAGAGGGCATGGCCCCAGCCACGACCCCTTCACCTGTTTTAAATGTGGAGCCGGGGGACACTTTGCTCTGGAATGTCCCCTGGGTATGGAAGAACCCATGGATGTCAGGCTAACCACCCCTCAAATCTGCGCTTTTGTGGACACTTTCCATCAAGGGGCCCAGAACTTTATGATTTCAGTGGAGTTCAAGGGGACCCACCTCCAGGTCTTGATAGGCTCTGGGAGTGTGCGGATCCTCATTCGCTGGGAAACCATAACCCGATTTCAAATTGACTGTGCAAAGATGGTAACACTGGCCTGTGTGCATGGAAACCAGAGGCAGCATCCAATGACACACATTTCACTTAAGACTCCAGCATAGCAAGTCACATTCAAGGTCATGGCCCTGGCTATCATATCCAGTGGTGATTGGCCGACACTATCCAAACTTCAGAGCGATATGGGCCCAGCTAACTGATGGTTCTGCTATGTTGGACCAGGAAGATTTCCAAGAGATCTTCCATGGAAGACACAGATCTATATGTCAAGACTCCCAATCCTGCTAAGTCTTGGAGTCAGCAGCGCCAGGAAAAAGCTATGCTACCAACAGAATCTGGGGCCAACTATGGGGATAACTCAGGGCTCAGTGGTAATGATCCAAATACAATTATCCCCTTCCCAGAGAGTAGGGGACTGGGAGAAGATCCAGTGAGCTTCAGGAGTGCCCAGCAAGATGAGTCCCTTAAACATTCCTGAGAGTGGAATTTGGAGGTAGATGGGGTTCCGATAGGATCTTGCAGATGACTCTCTGTTACCTTTCTCTATTTTGTGCTAAATGGAGATTTATTATGCAGAGCGGCTGAGGGGGTCCTAGAGGGGAAGAGGTAGAACAACTGATAGTTCCCTGACCCTATTAGCAACAGATGTTATCATTGGCTAATAGCCATTTATTGCAGGACACCTAGGGATGGAAAAAACACTAGAGCATGATTCTGGCCCAGAGTCCATAAACAGGTGCAGTTATATTGCCAGTCATGCCCCATCTGTCAATTTCATAACCCCACCAGAGTCCAGCCTGTCCCTCTAGTGCCTATGCCTATCATTGAAATTCCATTTGAAAGAGTTGCCATGGACCTAGTAGGTTCCTTGGAGTGAACCACCCAAGGAAACAAGTATATTTTAGTCATACTAGACTACACTACCCACTACTCGGAGGCCATTGCTCTAAGGAATATGAAGAATACTACAATATTGAATGCGCTCTGGGAAGTATTCTCTCAGGTGGGAATACCCTATAAGATCCTCATAGATCAAGGAGTACCCTTTGTATCCAAGGTAAGGAAGCAAGTGTGCGCCTTGGTGAAGATCAAGATACTGCAAACATCAGTATATCACCCACAGGCGGATGGCCTCGTTTAGCCATTCAATAAACTCTGAAACAGATGTTAAAGTTCATGCAGGAGGACAGGAATAATTGAGACAGTCTCCCATCTTATTTGATGTTTTCCAATCATGAGGTACCAGAGTTCCATGGGGTTTTCACCTTTTGAGTTGTTCTTTGGAAGATGGCTAAGAGGCATATTAGACATGGTAAGGGAAACCTGGAAAGAGCAGCCCCATGCCGGGCGTAATATGCTGGAGTACATTATACAAATGTAAGACCAGCTAAGAACAGCTGGAGAGGTGGCCATACTCAGTCTGGAAAAAGCCCAAGCCAAGCAGGCCAAGGGATACAGTCAGGCAGCTGTGCACAGCACCTTCCAACCGAGAGACAGAGTTTTATTCTTGCTGCCCTCATCAGAGAGCAAGTTACTCTGTAAATGGCAGGGGCCCCATGAGGTAAAATAAAAAGTAGGGCCTGTTAACTACAAGACTGCCCAGCCAGATTAATAAGGTAAATTTTGGCTTTCTTACATTTATCTATCAAAAAAGTGGACTCCAGTGGCAGCTATGATGGTACATGGAGAGGATTTTGGGCTGGAAATTTCAGCCCCATCGGATCGTGCTCAAGTCCTGATTGGAGACCAGCTCTTTGCTGCCCAGAAAAGAGATCTAGAAGGTTTGATTCACTAGAACCTAAAGGTGTTCTCTACCTGCTCATGAAGAACCCACCTCATTTGTCATGATATCATTACTGACCCTGGAGTGATTATCCAGCAATGACCCTACCAGATTCCAGAGGCCTGATGACAGGCCGTCACCAAGGAGCTGGAAGAGATGCTTAATCTGGGAGTTCTAGAAGAGTCTATGATTGACCCATTGTCTTGGTTCCTAAACCCGATGGAAGCATCAAATTCTGCACTGACTTTCAGAGGGTCAATGCAGCTTCTAAACTGGAAGCATATCCCATGCCCAGAGTAGATAAGCTAATCAAGAGACTCAGTGGAGCACGCTTTATATCAACCTTGGATTTGACTAAGGAATACTGGCAGGTGCCCTTGACTCCAGCTGCCAAGGAAAATATTGTTTTTTCGATACTGCAGGGTCTTTTCCAATTTACATTGCTGCCCTTTGGATTACACGGGGCTCCTGCCATGTTTCAACGCCTAGTTGACTGCCGATTGAGACCACTCAAGGAGTATGCAGCTGCCTACCTTGACAACATCATTATCTACAGCAGAGACTAGACTGCCCATCTAACCCAAGAACAAGTCATGTTGACCAACCTGCAGAAGGCTGGGTTGACAGCCAACCCCAAGAACTGTTTTCTGGGAGGTCGGGACACTCAATACCTGGGATATTTAATCAGGAATGGGCAGATATGACCTCAACTACGGAAAGTGGATGCCATTACCCATCTCCCCACTCCAAAATCAAAGAAAGAGGTTCATGCCTTCCTTAGATTGATTGATTGGCTATTTCCACTGGTTCATCCCTAATTTTGCAGAGGTGGCGGAGCCATTAACCAATCTCTTCTGGAAGAGAGCTCCCAAAGGGATCCAATGGTCACCGGACCTGGACCTGGCCTTCTAGAGTTTCAATAAGGTCTTATGCTCTGAACCTGTCCTGATTTCTCTCTACCATTTATTGTACAAACTGATGACTCTGAGGTGGGCCTAGGAGCCGTTCTGGCCCAGGAAGCCAGGGGTAAAGAATATCCCATAGCATTCATCAGCAGGAAACTGCTTCCTAGGGAGAAGCATTATGTGGTGGTCAAGAAGGAAGCCCTGGCTGTCAAGTGGTGTCAACCTAAGTTTCTACTCTCAAGAACCAGGCTGTGGTTTAAGGAGCAAAAGCTCAGACCTTGTTGAGGATGGACCCTCACCGATCAATCCAGCTGAAGGGAAAGAGGAAAAGAATGATTTTATGTTTTTATGAATGATAATAGGCAAACCATTTAGGAAATTATATAGGTGATTTAAGTAATAAATTAAATGAAAAGAGGGATCATGCGTCTGAAGGAACATGATGTCTCCAGGATAAATGAGGATCCCTCATGCCATACCTCCTAATACTTGCAAGAGGAATCTCTGCCTGAATGTCTGGTATATAGAAGGTAATGTTAACTCCTATATAGTTAACATATATTTTTCTTCGCATCACTAATGCCTATTTTATAAAGACAAGGTAATGTATACTTTATAAAATATGGGTGCAAGTGATAAAAAATGCACGTAAAAATCAAGGCAAAAGCACTTACACTAGCCCTGTGGCTGGTGTAAATGCCCATGCCTAGATTTTTCATGAATGCATGTAAATTATAGTGCAGTATTTGATAATTTTATGTGTGTAACTTTGTGCTTTGCCCAACTGCACATCCACTGTGAAAGTGTGTGTGATCGGCCTGACACACATATTTACAGAATAGCAACTGCCTGAATATGTATGTAAGTGCCAGTCCAAAGGCGTGGTATAGTGGAAAAACCAAATTCTTTATTAAACAAAGCCAACCCGACACAGGCCGTGTTTCGTAACACTTCATCAGGGGTACAGCTAGCATAAACATAAAAAATAAAAATATGCAAATTAAAACATAAAAATGTAAAAAACAGAGCACCAGACAATATATTGTAACAATTAACAGAACTATAATAATAAATATAATAAATATAATTAAGATAAAAAGATATAATTAAGGTGAAAAAATATATAAACAGCACATGCAAACTAAAATTATATTATCTTAGAGTCAATACAAACAAAAGAAAACTCAAGAAGCCGCCATTCTTACAGTTTGATGTTGTCTATGATTAGTTACCAAAAAATAAAAAATAAAAACAAAGGGCGCTGTTTTAACTTCCTAATGTGTGCCGCACCCTTTTATCTATTTATTGTTTTGATCATTTGATTATTCGACGGCTGACCGGCTTAGTTTTAAATGATCTTAAAAATGATTTTTTTATTTTATTTTTGAAGAGCCGTGCTCACTTTTAACCAATAGATTTTATAAGGGGCCATCTTTTGAAGACTGGTCAGGCTGTTTGCCTGCTGTAGATGTCGATACTCCGCCCTTTTGTAGCCATAGTTTTTTATAGTTTCATTTATGACTAGTTTTATTTTACAAGTGGTGGGCTCCATTTCAATTTCGGTCCTTCTCTTTTTTTAATGTGTGTTGCATTCTTTTATTCATTTGTAGAGGTTTGAAAATTTGATGGTTGACTGGCTCATTATTTTCTTCCTCTTGTGAACTATGTCCGTTTTTGGTTTCAAAAAATTTTCTATGAGGCCTTTTTAGATAAATTTATGTTCCTTACTAGGCATGCACACCCCATATAATATTCATCATTTTTTTCATAATTGGGTCATGAGGTTTATGAGTATTTTTAGGGATGTGCAATTTTGCACACGTTGTTCACTTGCACCAAGGTTTACCTTGTTTTACTGGTAGTTTTCATGCATTTTGTTTTCATATTAATGCACATTTTACGTTTTCCATCATTTTTGATCATCCCTATTTATTTGAGGATTTGGTTTTGTTGCGTCCAACTTCCCCATTATCACTGACTCACTCCTGCTTCTTTTTTTGTCCTCTTCCTGTTTATGTAACAAAGTTTTTATTCTATTGGTTTGTTTTATATATCCTTTTATGCATTGTATAATTTACTGTGTATTAACTTACTTACTTACATGAGAAACTCTGGGCCACATTAAGAAGCATGGGTATACCAGAACACCTGATCGTTCTCTTGCGCAATCTGTACATTGATCAAGCAGCAACAGTTCGAACGGAACAAGGAGAAACAGAATGGTTTAAAATAAGCAAAGGTGTAAGACAAGGCTGCATACTTTCCCCCTACCTGTTTAATCTATATGCAGAACAGATCATCAGAGAAGCAGGTTTGTATGAAGACAACAGAGGTGTGAAGATTGGTGGAAGACTCATCAACAACCTTCGCTATGCTGATGATACCACATTACTGGCTGAAAGTGAAGATGATCTGAAACATTTGCTTCTCACAATCAAAGAACATAGTCTCAAAATGGGCCTGCACCTTAATGTAAAGAAGACAAAGATCATGACAACTGGCATAATCAACAGGTTCATCGTTGAAGGAGAAGAAATTGAAATTGTGAACAACTTTAACCTACTTGGATCAACTATCAATAAAGAAGCAACAAGCAGTCAAGAAATCAAATGACGCATTGCTCTTGGCAGAATGGCTATGAAAGACCTAGATAAGATTCTCAAGAGCAGAGATGTCTCTCTCCATACAAAGATTCGACTTGTACAAGCCATGGTATTTTCAATAACATCATATGAATGTGAAAGCTGGACAGTGAAAAAGATAGACAGGAAGAAAATTGATGCCTTTGAATTATGGTGCTGGCGGCGAATACTGTGTATACCATGGACTGCCCGAAGAACAAACCAGTCTGTACTAGAGGAGATCAAACCTAAGCTTTCTTTAGAAGCTCAGATGACGAGACTTCGACTTTCATACTTTGGACACATCATGCGAAGAGAGAGATCATTAGAGAAAGACATCATGCTTGGCAAGATAGAAAGTCAACGCAAAAGAGGAAGGCCAGCAATGAGATGGATCAATACAATAACAGCAGCTATGGGTACCAGTCTGTCAACAATGAGCCACCTGACTGAAGACTGAACACAATTTAGGATAGCTATCCAGAGGGTTGCCATGAGTCGACTCCGACTCAACGGCACTTAAGAACAACAACTTACTTATGTCTCTTTTAGCTCTTTACAGATTTATAGCTTCAAACAGTACATTACATGACCATTGGTTTAATGGTCTCTCTTTGAGGTATTCATGATTTTATATATCGCATTCTTGAGTTTTCTTTTGTTTGTATTGACTCTAAGATAATATAATTTTAGTTTGCATGTGCTGTTTTATATATTTTCTCACCTTAATTATATCTTTTTATCTTAATTATATTTATTATAGTTCTATTAATTGTTACAATATATTGTCTGGTGCTCTGTTTTTTACATTTTTATGTTTTAATTTGCATATTGTTATTTTTTATGTTTTATGCTAGCTATACCCCTGACGAAGTGTTATGAAACACGGCCTGTGTCGGGTTGGCTTTGTTTAATAAAGAATTTGTTTTTTCCACTATACCACACCTTTGGACTGGTTTCTATATTCGGCATGGTATTTGCTTTCATAGTGTTGTATGTATGTAAGTGGCCATTGGGGCGTATAAGTAATTGAAAATACATGGTTTATGCATGTAAATGGCGCATTATTTTCTGCAGCACCTTAGTAAATTACCCCCAGGATGTACTACATAGGAATGCATGATCAACAGGGGAAAGCTGAAAGAAGACAGAACATTTAGCTAGTTCTGATTGTCACGGAAATCTTGATCTTTTGTGTGGGTGAAGTATCAAACTGGTATTCTCTGGGTTCCAGAAACCTACCAGTGAAAGAGAACATGGAGTATCACTTATTGGTCCACAATGACGAGGCAGAGGAAAATTTCTATGAAGGAATCACCCAAGAGTAAAGAGAAGCAAATGAAGAAGAGGAGCCTATCAGTGAGATGAGAATACAGAAGAAGACTAAAGGGCCTGTTTACTAAAATGCAGTAAAAGCTTTGCACATACAACATGTTAGGTGTACAAATAAACATGCATTACACAGTCTGTGAGGTAACTGCTGGGGGCATAGCAGTATCTGCTCTGTAGTTATCATACAAGGCAGACATTTAACCATTGGCAGATGGCACATTGAGTACATCCATGCTATCTGCCGATGCAGTTATCAAAGCCCATTGCAGAAAAGACCCAGATCCCCTGCAAAGCTTCCCCTGATTAGCATCCCAAGCCCCCTGATGAGGCACAGGAACCTCCCCTGATCCACCACAGCACTTACCAGGAGTGTCACTGGAGGACTAGTAGGCAGTGGTAAGGAATGATCCCTGGATGCTCCTGGGCTGTTGCCGGCCTGGATGTAAAATGGTGGCCCTGACCCCTAGCAGTAGTCTCAGGGGTGGCTCTATCATGAGGCGGAGTGAAGCGGTGGCCTCAGGCGGCAAACTTTTGGGGGCGGCCAAAATGCCCCCAAAAGAGCCGCCTCACTCCGCCTTCAGTTTTAAACAAAAACAAACCCCCCTCCGTTCCGCTCCCTCTCCTGCCATCCGTGAAGCTCTGTTCCATTCCCCTCCCCTACCTGCAGCCCTTATCAGCTCCATTATGCTCTTTACCCTCCCCCAAGCAGCTTCCATAGTGGCAATTTAAATGAAAAAGAAACCGATGCAGATCCTTCCGGCCCTTTGGAACCCCTGAAACTGTATCCCGCCCTCAAATGGAAGTGACACTAGAGCGCGGGACACAGTTTCAGGGGTTCCACAGGGCCGGAAGGATCCGCATCGCTCAATAGCCAGGCCGTAAGCGAGAAATTTATCCACTTGGGGCATGCAGAGGGGCCCATGAGTTAGAAGGTCTTTGCGAACTGGAAGCTTCTAGGGCTCCTCCACCAGGAGCCTGACCAAGTCCGCATACCATGGTCTCCTCGGCCAATCCGGTGCAATTAGAATCATGTGCCCTTTGTAAAGCTCTATGCGCTGCAACACCCGACCGATCAACACTCACGGAGGAAACACGTAGAGAAGCTGCCCCTCTGGCCAAACCTGAATAAGAGCATCCAGGCCTTCCGCCATTCTCTCCTTTCTTCTGCTGAAGAACCGGCTGACCTGTGCGGACTGGAACGTCATCATGAGATCCATCACCGGCGTTCCCCAGCAATGCACCAACATCGCGAATACCTCTGGATGCAGAACCCACTCCCCTGGGCCTACCTTCACGCGACTCAAAAAATTGGCCTCTATATTGTCCACCCCTGTGACATGCGCTGCCGACCAGCCATCAGATGCTCCTTGGCCCACTTGAACAAACTCTGCTTCAGCCTCCAGCGCTACGCTGCTGGTGCCTCCCTGACGATTTATGTAAGCCACCACAGTTGCATTGTCTGAGAACACCCGAATGGCCTTTCCCCAGGGATAAGGGCGAAACTCCTGTAGAGCAGGCACCACAGCTCTCAACTCCAACCTGTTGATGGACCACATCTTTTCCAGGGTGGACCACTGACCTTGTACCAGCCGACCTTGACAATGGGCTCCCCAGCCCTGCAGACTGGCATCCATCGTCAGGGATATCCATGATGGTGCTTCCAACGACATTCCTTTTTCTGGCCGCAACCACCACTGCAGAGCTTGGCAAGTCTGCGGCGGACAAGCCAACATCTGGGACAGCGAATCTCTTTGATGCGACCACCTTCTCAACAATGCTCCTTGCAACAGCCTCATGTGGGCTTGCACCCACGGTACCAACTCCAGGGTCGCCGCCATTGTCCCCAACACCCGAAGATAATCCCAGGCCATGGGACACTGCTTGCTGAGAAACTGACTCACCAACTGCCTGAGGCCCAACAGCCGCTGCCAAGGCAGAAACACTCGACCTAGTCTCATGTGGAAATGTGCTCCCAGATACTCCAGGCCTTGCGACGGTTCCAAGTGGTTCTTTGCCACGTTGACCACCCAACCGAGACTCTGCAGAAGCTCTATCACCTTGGCCGTCGCCGACACACTCTCTTCTCGGGACTTTGCCCTGATTAACCAATCATCCAGATAGGGATGCACCAACACTCCTTCCTTTCGCAAGGCCGCCGCCACCACTACCATCACCTTCGTGAACTCCGTGGTGCGGTTGCCAGTCCAAAGGGAAGTGCCTGAAATTGAAAATGTCCCATGGGAACAGCAAACCGGAGGAATTTTTGATGCTCGCGCCATATCGGAATGTGAAGATACGCCTCCGATAGGTCTAGGGACGTCAAAAACTCCCCTTTTCTTACCGCCATAATAACTGACCGGAGGGTCTCCATCCGAAAATGAGAGACGCGGAGACAGCGATTTACCTTTTTCAAATCTAGAATGAGTCGCCACATCCCTTCTTTCTTTGGAACTACGAAGTAAATGGAGTATCGACCGCATCCTAACTGGTCTGTAGTAACCGGGACAATGGCTTTGAGAAATAGTAGCCTTTGTACCGTCTCCTGTACCGCCTCGCATTTTGCGCTTGCCTTGCACGATGACTGCACAAAAGAGTCGGTCACTGGCTGCTACAACTCCAACGCATAACCTTCTCAAATCACTTCTAAACACCCACTGATCGGAAGTGAGTCGGGTCCAGGCAGGGTAAAAATCCCATAGCCGACCCCCTAAGGGAACCAGTTCCCCCTGGACCCTCCTGGCTTCATTGCGACTTTCTGAAATTGGAGGACGAGGATGCAGCCGTAAAAGCTCTGCTCGCTCCTCAAAACCCCCGAAATCCCTGGGTCCGCCCAGGAAAACATCCCCGCTGGCTCTGACCAAACCTCGGGGAACAGAAACGGCAAAACTCCCGTGGCTGCCCCCGAAGGCTGGGACTGGTACGCCCCTGCTTCTGCTTGTCCTCCGGCAACCTACCGCCCTTTGACTCCCCTAAATCCTTCACCAACTTATCCAATTCCTCTCCAAATAGTAGCTTGCTGCGGAAAGGAAGCTTACTTAATCTTGCCTTGGAAGAACCATCCGCTGCCCAATTTCGCAGCCAAAGACATCGCCTCCCCGCGACTACCGACACCATACTCTTCGCTAATCCCCAGATAAGGTCATACTGAAGATCGGCTAGATACGCTGCCCCGGATTCCAATCTGGACGCCTCCTCAGTCTCCTCCCCTGAGTGGTCCCCTTGAAGCCGCTGCGCCCACCTTAAGCAGGCTCTCGCCACCCAGGCCCCACAAATAGATGCCTGTAATGATTTGCCTCAAAGACCTGCTTCAGCAAGGTCTCTAACTTATGGTCCTGCGCAGGGCCGGATTTACCTATACGCCCATTACGCCGTGGCGTAGGGCCCACAGCTGGCAAGGGCCCACAAAAATCGAACTAATTAGCTTATTTTTTAAAATAAAATTTAAAAAAAAAAACTGCTGGCTGCCGCCGCGGGGGCCCCTCTGCTGCCGCGGCAGCATGGGCTGACCCGCGGGGCCCCCTCTGCAAGGTGAATCAATCGGTCGGTCCGTCCGTCCCTCCCTCCGTACAGGCTTTGAGAGGCGCGAAGGGAGAGTGTCTCCCTTCGCGCCTCTCAAAGCCTGCACGGAGGAAGGGAGGGAGGGAGGGAGGGACGGATGGACCGACCGACCGACCGATTGATTCACCTTGCAGAGGGGGCCCCGTGGGTCAGTCCATTCTGCCACGACAGCAGAGGGGGCCCCGCGGCGGCTGCCAGCAGTTTTTTTTTTTAAATTAAATTTTACTTTAGGCCGATGGGGAGGGGGGGTAGGACTGGTAATGGGCTATTGGGGGGGCTGGGGCTGGGACTGGAAATGGGCTGGGGGGTTAAGGCTGGAGGTGGGCTGATGGGGTTAGGACTGGTAATGGGCTGTGGGCTGTTGGGGGGGGTTAGAACTGGTAATGGGCTTTGGGGGGGTTAAGACTGGTAATGGGCTGTGGGCTGATGGGGGCTGTCTGGTAATGGGCTATGGGGGGGCTAGGACTGGAAATGGGCTGGGGGGGTTAAGGCTGGAGGTGGGCTGATGGGGTTAGGACTGGTAATGGGCTGTGGGCTGTTGGGGGGGTTTAGAACTGGTAATGGGCTATGGGGGGGGGGTTAAGACTGGTAATGGGCTGTGGGCTGTTGGGGGGTTTAGAACTGGTAATGGGCTATGGGCTGATGGGGGCTGTCTGGAAATGGGCTGGGGGGGTTAAGACTGGAGGTGGGCTGATGGGGTTAGGACTGGTAATGGGCTGTGGGCTGTTGGGGGGGGGGGTTAGAACTGGTAATGGGCTTTGGGGGGGTTAAGACTGGTAATGGGCTGTGGGCTGATGGGGGGCTAGGACTGGTATTGGGTTGGGGGGTTGCTAGGACTGGAAATGGGCTGATGGGTGGCTAGGACTGGAAATGGGCTGATGCAGGGACTAGAAGGGAATGGATGCTGGGTGAGGCTGGAACTAGAAGGGAGCTGATGTTGGGGGAGGATTAGAATGAGATGGGGCTGAAAGAGTAAAATGGAGAAGGGAAAAATATTTTGTGTGGGAGGGATAAAAAATCTACAATTGGCCGGGTATTGGGAGAGTAAGTGGGGATTGAGGATGGAGGGGTAAAATTTGAGTGGATTAAATAGGAATGAGGAAAGAGCAAAAGGAGAAAGATTAGTATGTTAAAGCAGATGTAGAGAGAGAATGGAAAAAAACTAGAAGAGAGAAGAAAGGACAAATGGACAGCAGACGATGGAGAGTTAGCAGAAGACACGAAGAAACCAGAAGAAAGTGGCTGGAGCAATTGCAGCTGAAAAAAATGCACAAAAGGTAGAAAAATATCTCTTTATTTTGAATTTATTAATTGGAATATGTCAGCTCTGGTAAATGTGCATCATTAACTCTGCGCTTTGTTTAGTACAAGAGCAAATTAATGTATAGTTTTATTTCTACAGTGTTGTACATTCCAAGTTTGGCTTTTGGGATTCCCAGTTTAATTATTGTCTTCCTGTTTCTAAATTGTGATTACTTGTTTGGTGATGGTCTATGTTCTGCATGTGTAACTGAGCTGAGGTGTTCTGTTTATATAATTCCTATTTGATATTGCCACTTGTTCTCTTTCCCCAGTAGGTCATGTATTGTTGTTCTCTGAAATGTATTGGTTTAATATTTGCAGTGTTGCCTTTTGATTGGTAGAGTATGGTGCTTTGTGAGTCCTGGTAGTGCTGTTAGGATACGGCGGGTTTGCTATGGGTTCTAAATGGGCAGTGTTTGTAGTAGTTCCTAATGTGTCTGGCAGTTGGCACTGGATTATAGTAATGTAGAAATCTTTTAGTCTTTCTTTATCCATACACTCATTAAGAGGCACGTTTACTAAAAGTTAGTATATGGTAACATTATGCAAATATTTATGCAAATGAGGCCCCTTATGCAAATGAGGCCCCGCACCCCCCTTGGGCTGCCCCTGCTGGGGGCCCACAATTTTTGTTGGCGTAGGGCCTCACTCAAGGTAAATCCGGCCCTGGTCCTGCGCATCCTTGAAGGCCGCTGAACCCTCCACTGGGATGGTAGTTTTCTTGGTAACCGCTGACATGGCAGCATCTACTCTCGGAGCCTTAAACAACTCCCGGTCCTGATCCAACAGCGGGTAAAGCCTCGCCATAACCCTTGACCCCTTAAGGGTGGCTTCAGGCATGTCCCATTCCTCCTGAATCATCTCCTTAAACACTCTATGCACCGGGAATGCCCTCTGAGTCTTCCGAAAAGCCTGCAGCAATGGATCCTCCAGGGTAGAATCCTCTGCAGGGCCCTCGGCCGGCATATTAAGAGTTTTGAGGGACTCCGCAATGAGTGCCAGTAGTTCCTCCCTGCGGAACACCTGGACCATCCTTGCCTGATCCTCTTGCTCCTTAATTTTGCCGTCCTCTAGATCCTCCTCCTCTAGACCTTCCAGGTCCACCTGCTCTGAATGTATGTCCTCCGAAATGAGTGACTGCTCTAGTCGATCCGTATCCACTCTGGACCTTTTTGCGCTGACGCCGGTCCCCGCCGCCTGTAAAGGTGAGCTTGGTCTCTTCCGCCCGAGGTCAGCCCCTGAGGTACCGGCTGCCTGTGACCCCTGGGAGCCACTCAACGCCTTTTGTAGTAGAGCCATGAAATCTGGCGAAAAAAATCGCCGCCAAACTCCCCGATACAGGCAGCTGTGGAAGTGGAGGTTCCTGAGCGGAAGTTGTACTGGGCCCCGGTTCTGAACTAGGTAGAGACGCAATGATGGGCTCGGAAACCTCCCCGAAGTCCTCTTGCCCTCCCGCTTCTGTCTCTGAAACTAGTTCCTTAGCTTCCTGACTACAGCCCCTGCATACTCCTTGTGATACTGAACTCCTCTTGGCCCCACACAACAGGCAGAGCTGTCTGGAAGGCATGCTGCACTGCCCAACGCGTGCCGCAAAACAGACCAAAAAGTAAAACAAATTTTTTTTTTGTTGTTTGGTCATCCCTCAGCGTCGCCTACACAGTCAAAAGCTGAAGAAAACCGTTGAAAATGAGGCTCCCTCACCGAATTATAAGCCTCAGAAGCCCTGGGATCGCCAACGGCGTTTTCCCGTGCTGTGCACACGCGGTCCGGCCTGTCCTTTCAAAAACTACCAATCCCGCCTGAAAGACGCTGCCTTACCTCCATCGCCGCTGCGAATTGACTGCTGCCTTTTGACCCGTGCTCCTGCCCAGTGGAAGCAGCCTGGAAAGGTGGTCAATCGTCGGTGTTGCTGAACACTGTCAGAAAACAGATGCAGCTGCAGCTGACAACTCAAAGCGCTGGCAGGCAACTCTTCTGCACACGCTGAGCTCAGCACTGTTCTGGTTCCTGCTCCTTCTTAAATGGAATGGTAACCAGCTGCCAGTCCTCTCCCCCAGCCTGTTCAAGACCATAAGCTAGCTCCTGACTGCCTCTAGGGAGGAAGGGAAGGAAAATGGCAGGAAACAGAGGACCTAAGGGCAACGGAAGGACAGATCACCTGTACCAGCTACAGGTAGAGAATTCAAATTAGCCCCCCTGTGGCTTCTTTCTATCTTTTTTTTTTTTTAAACCCCCCTACAAACCTAACACTCTCCTTAATCGTTCCTCTAGTGAGCCCCGAAATCCCTGGGCTCACCACTCCTCTAGCTGCTTTGGAGACTGATAAATTGGTGAGAGGAGGCGGTTCCAGTCCTTATATACTGGTGACATCACAGGAGTGATGTTTCTCAGTCTCCAAAGCTACTGGAGGAGGTTGACAACCCCAGAGATTCCGGGACTGGAGGGACGATCAGGAAGGCCACGATGGTGATGGTGCAAATGGGGCATAGGGTGGACTAGGCAGTCGCCTAGGAACATAGAAACCGGAAATCAGCAAGACAGCAGCTGACAAAGGCTAAACACAATCTATCTACATCTACCTGGTCCACCCTAGCTAACAGTTATTTATTTATTTACATTCTCTTATATACCGCGCTATTCTGCATCAGTGTGGTTTACATTGAACAAACTGAAATGACATTGAACAGGGCATTATAACTTGGAGATAACTATTTTACAGGGAACATGGGCTATGGAGGGTTAAATGGCTTGCCCAAGACCACAAGGAGCACCTGTGGGACTA
Source organism: Ichthyophis bannanicus (assembly GCA_033557465.1). Classification (NCBI taxonomy): domain Eukaryota; kingdom Metazoa; phylum Chordata; class Amphibia; order Gymnophiona; family Ichthyophiidae; genus Ichthyophis; species Ichthyophis bannanicus. The sequence continues at coordinate 462,980,910 of CM066033.1, read as the reverse complement.
GAAACCCCAGTCCTTCCGACCCAAGGTTGCTGTCCTCTAGTGGGATTTGAACCCCCGACCTTCCGGCCTGAAGTACCTTGCCCCAACAACTAGGCCACTCCTCCACTCCACTCAGTTGCCAGGGCACTGACCTGACATCCCCCCAGCCAACCCGTCCCCAAGCGGAAGGGACATAATATTGGTAGGCGGTGATGGGGGGGGGGGGATGTGAGGATGCCCGTGTATGCTTCCCCACCCCAGACCCTGCTCCCTAGGCGGTGATGGGGGGGGGGATGTGAGGATGCCCATGTATGCCTCCCCACCCCAGACCCTGCTCCCTAGGTGACTGCCTACCCACCCAGTGGATGGCCTGGGACTGCGCACTACCAGCATTGACAGCATATGGTCATGTCAGCATGGCAGGGGGGTGTGTGCCCGTGCTGGAGGGGGCAGTGGCACCTGCCTGCAGTTGACCTAGGCCATGCCCTGTACCAGTACGTGGTGTGCAGTGCAACATAAAAGGTCAGGCTGAGGAAACGTACAGGTAGCTCCAGGGACTACTGTGCATCTGTGGCAACAGTGTGGTGCAGTACACACAGCCAGTGTGTCCAGAAGCAGAGGGTCACAGGTTCAAGTCCCAGCTGTGGATCCTGCAGAGCATATCCTTATATTTTACCCTACAATGCAGATAAAACAGCAACATGTGCAAAGCCCAAAGCAGCAGCAAACAGGGGTACAAACACCCACTCACACAGGCTCCACAATCCAAAGCTGCATGGAGAGTCAGGCTGTTGGCCCCAGTACGGAGCTGCAGTTATCACCAGAGCACTACTACTACCTCCTGCACAGTTTAGCAATTTCGGCACTGTGATCAGGACCAGTGTGGTGGGCAGGGTTGCCAACCACCCCTATCTTTGCACAATGCTGCAATAGGAGTGTGTGTGTATGTCCATCCATTGTTTTGTGGCTGCCTACACCTCACCGGACCCACAATGTCCCACTGTTACCAGCGTTAGCCTGAATATGTGCATAATGAGGAGCAAGGTATTGTGGGTATGGCCCGGACAGGGCGGATTGGCCAGGATGCATCTTCACAGGGTGTGGGGCAATGGATGGGACACTGTAGTGCCCGACCACCCCCTGCATGGACAGGGTGGCCACAGCATATCATGCTCGGAGGACACTCTCACTCTGACCGAGCAGTGACCATGGCATATCTTGGTTCCCACATAGCACTCTACACTATCTGCCTCCAGTGATACCTGTGTGTTCCCAATGCTGGGGCCATATCACTGAGATACTTGCTTGGGGCACATAGTTCCTCTGTGAGCATGCACTACAGACTGTCTAGTGCATGGTTGGAACACCTTGTAGAGTGCTACAGGTGCAGTCTGACTGTGCTGTCTACTAGTGAATGGCAAACTGTGATGTGAGGCCCTTGAGGTTTTCCAGACCTACCCCCAGCATTATTGCTGGTCTGCCCCAGTCACAGATATGGCTCTGGCCCACCAACCCTGGAGGGCTGTCTTCTACCAGCAGGCTGGAGGTTGTTTCAGTGGGGCTCAGGCACCTGTCCCGTACCTACAAAAAGGGTGATTGTGGGTCCTTTGGGGTTTATAGTGTATACCACTTTGACCTGTAGAGGCACTGCTACACAAATCCCATGCAAGTCTAGAAACCTCTCTGCCCTGATAACAGGTTCCCATGTCAGCTAGACCCTAACACTGGGTACGCACTAATCTGGATGGTGTCTGGTCCCAGAGGGCCACATGTGACTGCAGAACACAGATAGACACCGAATCACTTTCAGATGCACTGCAAGGAATACTTGTCACACGCTGGTAGTGATGTGGATGTAGAGCAAGACCTATTTCTAGCACCACATGTACTGCGGTCCTAGTGCTGGGCACCCATCCTATCCCTCAGGGTGAACACAGAACCTGCACAATGGCATGGTCTGTAGCTACTCTGTGCCATTATCATGCACTGTCAGTTTGTCTTTCCAAGCTGAGGTACCAGAGAGGTGCAGATCCCATTTGGTGATCAGCTGTAGAAAGCTATTCAGCATGGGCATTGCATCATGGGTACTGGTGGGGTTACCCTATCCTGGCACTCAGAGCAGACAGTTTGTGCGGTGACCTGCAGTCCTTCTGTACCCAGCCATTGCTGTGAGATACACCATGGAAGTATAGCCTACTGGTTAGTACAATGCCGTACTCGGCAGTGTTTATGGGTGTGATTCCACATTGTTCCCTCCTTTCATGCCTGTCCTACTCAAATAGTTTGCATGCCTCTAACAGTCATATTTTTGCAGAGCTGTGCTGCCAGCCCATAATACCCTCGCCACAATTGCCAACATTCCCTCGGTCCGTCTATCTGCGTCTGTCAGCTGTGTAGAGTCCTGTCTGCCCGTGCAGGCTGCCACCCCATGTCCTGCACTGCACCTCATCGTGCTTGCCTCGCCTGTGCCCGATCTGCATGGCACCACTACTCCTCTGTCCACCTATCATTGTGACTATCCTGCCACCTCCGCCTCCACTGGGGGACACATATTCCCATCATCTGCCACCCACTGTCTTTCCAGTACTTTACATTGCCAACACCCTGTGCTGTGGTACAGTTGCCCCCACCATGTTTGTCATCAGTACTGGCAGCCACATGGGATGCCCGCAGATATGGCAGATCCAGCAGCTCCCAGCTCTCCCTCCTTCACTCACCTGTTCATTGCCTTTCCTTGGTGCTCTATCTAGTGTTAGGGCTACACCTGTCTCTATGCCTCACAGGTCATGCATGTCATCCTGAAGCACCTTGCAGCCCTTAGGGCACACTGACCTAGGGCATCGTAACCTTGTTAGGCCACCTTAACTTATGGTTCCGTAACCCAGGGTGCCATCTAAGGTGCCTTGTCCAGGGGTGCCTAATATTTGCTTAGCCTAAGGAGCCCTATAGGAAGCCTTACAAAGCACCTTATGAGACACCTAACAAGGCACCTTACTTAGAAGGCACCTTGTAATGTGTCTTATAGGTAAGGTGCCTTATAAGGCGCCTTGTAATAAGCGTTAGCTGATACGGCTTGCTGTAACAATGCACCGCCCACACCTTTATATGGGCATCTGTACCATCACCACAGAACCTAACACAGCTAACATTACCGCAGTTTAGTAAACATACCCCTTAATCTTACTAAGACAGTGGCTATGTGTATTTCTCAGGCACCTTCAATACCACAGTTTGCTCCAACGATTCAGGACTATTCTAGTCCACCATGTAAACATATTAAAATCCTTGGAGTTCATATTGATTCACATGCTGTTAAGCTGTTTCTTATTGCTCAGGATCTCCATGTTTTTCTCTTTGCTCTTCTTGCAACAATGCAGAATACAGCTATATAATTATTCATGAATGCCAAAAGATATGATCATGTGTCTCCACTTTTGACTGTGCAACAGTGGCTCCCCATGATCTTTCAGATTCAATTTCCATTGTTAGTCATTTATTTATTTATTTATTACAGTTTCTTATATACCGCGCTATTCGGTATCAGCACGGTTTACATCATAACATAACTACCATAACGACAAGTTTTCAGGTTTTACATCGAACAGGGATACAAACTTGGATAACAGGGTAAACTATATACATAAGCTATTTACACAGCAAGGATAGGAAAAATCAGATAATGAATATGAGGGCATTTCTAGAGTGGGTCATTCGTGGGAGGGGTATCTAGGATCAATTGCTGGCTGGGAAGTATTGGAGGAAGAGGTAGGTTTTGAGTGCCTTCCTGAACTGATATAGATTGGTTATGGCCCTAATGTCAGGGGGTAGCGCATTCCAGCATTCCTCAAAAGTACTCCAATTAGATATCCCATTTTATCTTCATAATTGTCTTGTTCCATACTGCCCTCAGTCAGCTCTTGGGATCTTGCTGACTGTCTCCTCCCCTCTGTTATTCACCTGGATATCATACGATGGTCAGCTCTTTCATACCAGCCTCCTGTTCTGTGGAATTCACTGCCCCCTGCATTAGTGCGGATACGTCCAGGGCTAAGTTCTTGACTGGACTAAAGACTTCTCTGTTTTTCTCTGCTTTCCACAGGTATGATTGTCTTTTTTAGGCAAGCCCAGTCCTGCTGCCTGCTCTGCTGACCAGAACCAACATTTTCTGGTTTTGATTTGTTTTGGCTTTTTAGTGTTTGCTATACTTATAACTGAGCTGCTGGTGGTATTCCCTGGTTGTTTTCTGCTTACATGTGTATATTTTGTAGGCATTATTATAAAAACGCTTTTATTGCCCTATGCATCTTGTAGATTTCCACTTGTGCATTGATTTTTTATGTAGACTGCTTTCTATTATATTGATTTTATGTAAATCACCTCACTGTTTTACTGCAAAAAGTGGTATGTTAAGCATTTGAATAAATTAAATTTAAACTTGTATAAACAGCTAGATAATATATTCCCCATGTTTGCAAACCAGACTGATTCCGTATAGCAAATGGTACTAGAAGAGGCGAAAAAGGGACCGGACTGAGGGAGACCTACTCTACCTCAAAATTACTTTTCTCTAAAACCACCATCTCGACCAAATGTTGGTTAAACTCTATAGAAAAACACACGAGTCCTTTGGCCCATGAATGTCAAATACTGGAATTCGGGAAGATCTTTTACCTTCTCTTTCCTCTTCCTCATTCTAAATAGGAGCAGATCACTCACCACTTGATGACTTCTGATGCCCAGCACTCCTCTGTCCTTCACTGATGCTCGCCGGGATTGTGAAGGGATGTTCCTTTTGGGGACACCCCTTCCAGTATGCTTTTTCAGCTGCTACCTCTATCACCCCAATGACATTACTTCTGGGGATGCCGGGTATCTCCCAAGGACCAGCACGATGACAAGGCAGATGTTGTCTTTGGTTGCCTCCAAACTCAAGTCCAGGCATCTGTTCAACTCTTCACCACCTACGCCGGGCTCAGGTGAACTTTTTAAACTACTACTGATATCACCCCTGCTGAAATCACTTCCAGAATTGCTGGGCATTTCCCAAGGGTCAGCATGACAGGGCAGATGTTTGCTCTCTTCCTTCCAGTTGCCAACTCTTCGTGCAGATCTTAACATTTAACATCAGTCTGGAACATTCTGTACTTCACAACTCTTTACCTACATTCAACATTTGCCTTGGCAGCATCTAGACAGAGCCTATTGTTTAAGACCCATTTGCTAATCAACTGAAGATGTTCAACTAAGCGCCTAATCATGAGATCTCTATTTTGATCAATCAGAATGATGGTATGCACACAGCCAGAGTCCAAATGTATTAGCCAAAGCGAACAGGAGCTTTAAGTAAATGTTAGAAAATAAAAGGATATAAAATTGACCCACTGCAAATTATACTTTCAGGAAAAATAAAAATGTCTAAGGATAATCTAATGAGTCACCTCATAAGAAAAGCTTAAATCATGAAAGAGCCACCTCTTACACCCCATCTCTTTTAATCTCGCTATCAGAATGCTATGCTCTATCGTATTAATGCTGCAGAGAGACCAAGCAAAATGACTGAAGAGCCTGGATCTCTTGCGGCAGCACACAAATCGGCAAGAACTGAGGCAAAATAGCCTCTGTACTGCGGTCAGATCAAAAATCAGACCACTGATATAACAATAATGTTCTTCCAAATAAGTAATTATATGTCTGCTCATATATTGTACATTCGGCCTTAGCTAAAAAGGCTGTTTGGAGACAGGGTGAAAATGGTCCACATTTGGTAGAACCAAGAGAAGATACAGGGTGGGCTGGACATCAGCTTTTTTAGGTATGTGTGTTAGCATGCATTTGGGTCTTTAATGTGCCCTAAAAAAACAAAACAAAAAAAATAGTGCAGCAAACTTTGATTTAACATGCTAAAATTGACTTTAAGCATCTTAATTTATAGGTTAACATTAAACAAATTTTATTATAAAAAAGTTTGACACAAACTGAAAAAATGTCTGAAAATCAGGATAAAAAAAATCCAAAAATGAATCAACATTGTTCCCGTGCACATCCCTAAACTCTTTTTAAAGGACCCTGGGTATTTAGCCTTTATAAAAAAGACATTTGCAATGTGCTAAATAAAATTGAAAAGTTTCTATTTAAATAGTTTTATAAAACCACACCAGACACTAATTCTGCACCCAATAATTTATAAGGCATCTTCCAAGGTATCAACAGAAAAGGAACTCAGAGGAGTGGCTAGAATTGCACAGAAGAGTTACAGTAATCAACTCACGTGAAAATGCTGTTTTTACTTGATCAATTGTCATTTAGATCATGTGAAAATACTGGTTTTATTTTTAAATTACAGTACTTTGCTAATCATTTACATGATTCAGTAAAAGTTCTCACAAATAAAACAGCTGGATTGAACAGATTTTATATCATTACAGATCATCTTTGAAACATAAAATTGCTTTTTTGCTGCCACAACGGCTGTGTTGTAGATATGAATAAGTCTTATACACCACTTGTTCCAAACCTTTGTTTGTGTGGACCCCTTATTAAACCTCCAGAAAGTTCAGGAACCCCCAGCTCATCCCCACCATTCTCCCAGCATGAAGACTGTCTCCACTAGCCCTCTTTATCTCCCCTGAACAGTCCCTGCCAGTGGCAGTCTCTCTTTCCATTCAGTCTCTTCCTCTTTCCTCAGCCTCTCTTTCTTTCTTTCTCTTATATACCACGCTCTTCAACATCAGTGCGGTTTACATGGAACAATTATGTTTTACGGTGGGTTAACCGTAAAAATACAGATAACAGGTAGCTCAACTTGGATGGTCAAAAATTAGATTAACTATTTACACACATTTAAACATAGTATTATTTACATAATATACATCATGTGAGAGAACATTGCATTACATTGGACGTAGAGCTCATTTTTGGGAAGGTCGGGATGGTGCATCTTCATTTGGGTAACATTCGCAGAAAAGGTGGTGTTTCAATGCCCTTCTAAAATTGGTTAGATCTGGGATTGCTCGTATGTTGGGAGGCAGGGCATTCCAGAGTCTGGGAGCAATGATACTAAAGGCCCTGCTTGCTGTAGCCTGAGTGCACTGGGTCAGTGTGCGAGACCAGCAAGGGACGTGGGGGAGAGCCCATTTATGGCCTTGAATGTTAGTAGTATTGTTTTGAAGACAATCCTACAGTGGATAGGGAGCCAGTGGAGACTCTTGAGGATGGGTGTTATATGGTCTCGCCTCTTTTCTGTGTTCTATGGAACCCTTACAATGGTCTCACAGCATCCCAGAATTCCATGGACCACAGGTTGGGAACCACTGTTCTACACGGTAGATCATGAACAGAGTGAGAAGTATAGTATCTGCATTTTAGCCTGTGATTCCCTTCTTTAACCTGTCTAAGCATCTCTGCAAACCATAAATTATGCGTATGCATCTTCTGAGAAACAAACTTTGCAAGAGCCAACTTATGCTCCACCCTAACCAGCTCTGAATTCCAGTAATTTACTGCCTCCTGAACAGTCAGATTTTTCCAGACTTCTCTATCTAGAGCTAAAGCTACCACAAACTTACTACATCAAGCTGCACTCTTTTCCAATACAGGATTTCAAGGTAGCAAAACATCATGTAAAGAGGTGGCTAGGGCCAGAGGGATGCTGGGTTGCATAAAGAGGCATAGCAAGCAGAAGAAAGAAGATAATAATGCCCATGTACGGGCCCTTAGTAAAGTCATAGAAAACAGTGCAGTTCTGGAGACTGGATCTCAGAAAGAATATAGCTAGGCAACCAAAATGGTGAAGGGTCTACAGCAAAAAATAAAATGAGACGAGGCTTGAAGACCTAAATATGCGTACTTTAGAGGAGAGAAGGACAGAAGGATATGATCAGGGCTGGTGCTACCTTTAGGTGAACTAGGCCCTCCTGGGGTGCCCACTGCCACTGCTGCCTGCCCCTCTCTGGGGCCGGCAGCAGCAATGATCCCGAAACCATGATGCAGCACCTACTCACGGTCTCCGGGACAGCATCGCGGTTTCTCTCCTGTCAAATCTGCTACTTCCGCCCCCTTCAATGGGAACCAGTGCCAATGGGCAAGCAGGGGGCAGCGGGAGGTGGCTGGATGGAGAGTCCCTAGGGCACCTCCAGTCTTTGCACCAGCCCTGTCAAGGGCATAGTCTCAGGAATGTCAGAAAGGTAAGCACTTTTGTCCCCCATCATTCCTCCATACCCTGGCCTAGATCCAAATAAGCAGTTAGCTGACACCTGCGTATGTCTCAAAGCAGATATAAATGCTGATGTCTAGTTTTTATGAAGCAGATCTGCATTTCCTGTACCAGAATAGGAAATACATGCATACTTTTCTGACTCACTCAAACTATGCCCAGAACCCACCCCTTTGAAAACTGTGCGTGCCAAGGACATAAAGTAGTGGCTTCTAAAATTCCTAGGTGGATGTGTTGTGTCATTTTACATATGTAAAGCCGTGTAAACCTATTTTGGTCTTTAACTGCCATCAATTACTAAGTTAATAACCAACCCCACTACCTAAACCAGAGCTTCCACATATTGTTTCATGGGACCATTAATTAGAAAGGGGAAATTGACCCATGCTCCCGCAAGATCCCACTGACCCCTCCTTAACCATGGTCAAAGCTTGTTTTGCTGCTGAGAGGTTTACCTGTGATTACTACAGTCAAATAAGATAGCCTCAGATTTTCAATTGGGATCACTGGCATCAACTGTGAGTAAACCTGAGCTCTTCCAGATAAAGGTCTATTCTCAGTTATAGCTGCTTTTTCTTGATTACATTTGAACTCCAAGGGAACCTTCCTTCCAGTGGCGCAGTTAACAGTAGTCCCAATCCTATGCATGGCCAGGGCAACAAACCTTTTTGTTAGAAAGGTAAATAAATGTAAAAGGAGGCCACTATGGTTCTCAAAAGAAGTAGCTGAAAAGGTGAAGAAATTGAGGGAGACCTTCATAAAATACAAGAGATCACAGAGAAAAAAAGACAGGCATCTATATGTGGAAAAACTTAGAGAAGATAGCAAAGTAGTCAGGAAAGCAAAGATACAAAAAGAAGAAGAAATAGCCAATGCAATAAAATGGGGGGATAAGACATTTTTCAGATATGTTAATGAGAGGAGGACAGGAAAATGTGGTATTGTCAGACTTGAGGGTGAAGGGGAGGAATATGTAGAAGCTGATGACAATACAGCAGAATTGCTGAACAAATATTTATGTTCTGTGTTCATAGATGAAGAGCTAGGAGCAGGACCTCAAAAAACATCCACAAATAGGAACAGAAGTGATGGGGACCTTGAACGATTTTCAGAAGACTGTTTTCATGAGGAACTAGTTAAACTAAAAAAGTGTACAATGTGATGTGACTGGAGGCAGGGGTGGCCCAAGGGGGGTGCGGGGCCATGTGCGGAGAATTGGTGCGGGGCCTCATTTGCATAAATATTTACATAATGTTACCATACACTAACTTTTAGTAAACATGCCTCTTAATGAGTGTATGGATAAAGAAAGACTAAACGATTTCTACATTACTATGATCCAGTGCCAACCGCCAGGCACATTAGGAACTACTACAAACACTGCCCATTTAGAACCTATAGCAAACCCACCGTATCCTAACAGCACTACCAGGACTCACAAAGCACCAGACCCTACCTATCAAAAGGCAACACTGCAAATATTAAACCAATACATTTCCAAAAACAACAATACATGACCTACTGAGGAAAGAGAACAAGTGGCAATGTCAAATAGGAATTACATAAACAGAATACCTCAGCTCAGTTACACATGCAGAACAGAGCATCACCAAACAGGGAATCAGAGGAAGACAATAATTAAACTGGGAACCCAAAAAGCCAAACTTGGAATGTACAACACTGTAGAAATAAAACTATAAATTAATTTCCTCTTGTACTAAACAAAGCGCAGATGTTAATGATACACATTTCCCAGAGCTGACATATTCCAGTTAATAAATTCAAAATAAAGAGATATCTTTCTACCTTTTGTGCATTTTTTTCAGTTGCAATTGCTCCAACCACTTTCTTCTGGTTTCTTTGTATCTTCTGCTAACTCTCCATCGTCTACTGTCCATTTGTCCTTTCTTCTCTCTTCTAGTTTTTTTCCATTCTCTCTCTACATCTGCTTTAACATACTAATCTTTCTCCTTTTGCTCTTTCCTCATTCCTATTTCATCCACTCATATTTTACCTCTCCATCCTCAATCCCCACTTACTCTCCTAATACCCGGCCAATTGTAGAATTTTCTTCCCTCCCACACAAAATATTTTCCCTCTCCATTTCCCTCTCCCAGCTCCATCCCATTTAATCCTCCCCCAACATCAGCTCCCTTCTAGTTCCAGCCGCACCCAGCATCTGCTCCCTTCTAGTCCCCGCATCAGCCCATTTCCAGTCCTATCCGAGTCCCTCCATCAGCTCATTTCCAATCCCAGCCCCCCATCAGCCCATTTCTAGTCCTTTCCTAGACCCACCATCAGCCCATGTCAAATCCTAGCTCCCCTCTACTCAGCCCATTTCCAATCCAAGCCCTCCATGAGCCTACTTCCAGTTCTAGCCCCTCCATGAGTTAATTTTACTCCAAGCCCCCACCCCAGCCTATTTCCAATCTTAGCTCCCCCTAACAGCCCATTTTCAGTCCTATCCTAGCCCCTCCATCAGCCCATTTCCTGTCCTAGCTCCCCCCCCCCACTCAGCCCATTTCCAGTCCTAGCTCCCTCCCCTCACAGCCTATTTTCCAGTCCAAGCCCACTCCCCATCAGCTATTTGCAGTTCAAGCCCCCCTTCCACTCAGCCCATTTCCAGTCCTAGCCCCCCCACAGTCCATTACCACCCCTAGCCCCCCATAGCCCACTTCCAGTCCTAACCCCCCATTTTCAGTCTTAGCCCCCATAGCCCATTACCAGTCCTATCCCCATCATCCCATTTCCAGAATTAGCCCCCCATAGCCCTTTACCAGTTCCAACCCCCCCCATCAGCCCACAGCCCATTACCAGTCCTAACCCCATCAGCCCACCTCAAGTCCTAACCCCCATCAGCCCATTTTCAGTCCTAGCCCCCCATTACCAGTCCTAACCCCCATCACCCCATTTCCAGACTTAGCCCCCCCACAGCCCATTTCCAGTCCTAGCCCCCCATCACCCCATTTCCAGAATTAGCCCCCCATAGGCCATTACCAGTCCTAACCCCCTCATCAGCCCACAGCCCATTACCAGTCCTAACCCCCCATCAGCCCATTTCCAGTCCTAGCCCCCCCCCATAGCTCATTACCAGTCCTATCCCCCCCCCATCAGCCCACAACCCAATACCAGTCCTAACTCCCTCCCTCCCCATCAGCCCAGGGAAAAAAAAAAAAAGCTAGCTGTCGAGTGTCCCGTGGCCCCCCCCTGCCTGGCAGAGCCATCCCTCCCTGCATCAGCCCCTCTCCGTGTCAGCTTTCAGAGCGCAAAGGGAAAATTTCTCTCTCGCGGCTCTGTTAAGCCCGTGGGCGCTGTTTCCAATCAGCCCTGGCGTGCTTAACAGAGCCGCGAAAGGGAAACTCTCCCTTCACGCTCTGAAAGCCGACGTGGAGAGGGGCTGATGCAGGGAGGGAGGGCTCTGCTGGACAGGGGGGGCCACGGGACACTCGATTCTTCTGCTGCCGCAGCAGCAGCCACCAGCTTTTTTTTTTTTAATTTTAAAATGTACTTTTAATGCAGAATGTTTTTTGTGCGGGGCCCCCTTAAACACAGGGCCCTTTGCAAAAACCACTCTCGCTCAATGGATGGGCCGGCCCTGACTGGAGGAGATACATCCGTGAATATTGAAGGAGCTTGCGGACGTTCTAACAGCTCCACTGTGACCTTTTCAATACTTCTTTGGAGTCGGGAGTTGTCCCGGAGGACTGGAGAAAGGCACATGTGGTCCCTGTACACAAAAGAGGAAGTAAGGATGAGGTTGAAAACTACAAGCCAATTAGTCTAACCTCTGTGCTGAGTAAATTATTGGAAATGCTGTTAAAAGAGAGAATAGTGAGGTTTCTGGAGTCCAATGAATTGCAGGATCCATGGTAGAATGGGTTTACCAGAGGTAGGTTTTGCCAGACAAATCTGATTGATTTCTTTGACTGAGTGACCAGGGAGTTGAACCGAGGGAAAGCCCTAGATGTGGTGTACTTGAATTTCAATAAAGCCTTTGACACCGTTCTGCACAGGCTACTTATAAACAAACTGAGCACCCTAGCGATGGACCCTAAAATCACTGAATGGGTTAGAAATTGATTGAGTGGGAGGTAACAGAGTACAGGTAAATGGCACTCACTGAGGAGAAGGTTACCAGTGGCGTGCACCAGGGATCAGTCCTTGGTCTAATTTTTTTAAACACCTTTGTTAGTGATATTATGGAAGGGCTGTCGGGTAAGGTTTGCCTCTTTGCAGATGATACCAAAATCTGCAATAGAGTAGATAACATGAGGAGGGATCTAGCTAAGCTTGAAGAATGGTCTAGAATTTGGCAGCTGAGATTTAATGTTAAAAAATGTAGGGTTGTGCATTTGGGCTGCAGAAATCCAAAGGAGCGATATGGAATTCTCTCCCACACCCCCTCCGCATCGAGCTATCCTTCACACGTTTTAGGGCTCTTCTTAAAAACACACCTCTTTCACCAGGCCTATGATCTTCCTGCTCCCGCTGGTAGCTCTGACCCTCCCTCGCCGAGACCCCAAACACCAGTGTCATAGTAATATTTCCCGTTCCCATTTTGCAGCTCCTTCCCCCCTCACCCTCACACTTGTTCTCTCTATGCCAATCTTTGCTTCTGTACTTATGTCTCTCTACTCTTCTCTACTTTCCTATCTAATTAATGGCGTTCTTTTCACTTTTCTGTAGCCAATATATTGTTTTATTGTACACCACCTTGACGCTCCGGCAAGAGCGGTATATCAAATCCCATAAATAAAGAATAGTATAGGGGGTGAAGTATTAATGTCCACAAAAGAAGAGCGAGACCTGGGCGTGATTGACGATCTTAAAGAAGCTAAACAGGTATAAACGGTGATGATGAAAGCTAAAAGGATGCTTGGGTGCATAGGGAGATGAATAGCCAGCAGAAAAAAAGGAGGTGATAATGCCTCTGTATAAGTCTTTGGTGTAACCTCATTTGGAGCACTGTGTGAAATTCTGGAGACCGCACCGTCAAAAGGATATAAAACGGGTTGGAGTTGGTGCAGAGGGTGGCTACTAAAATGGTTAGTAGTCTTCATTATAAAGCACATGATGATAGACTTAAGGATCTTAATATGTATACTTTAGAGGAAAGGTGGGATAGAAGTGATATGATGGAGACATTTAAATACCTCCGTAGCATAAATGCCCAGGAGGAGAGCCTCTTTCAATTGAAAACAAGCTCTGCTACGAGGGGACATAGGATGAGGGTGAAAGAGGATAGATTTAGGAGTGATATGCGGAAATATTTCTTTACGGAAAGAGTGGTAGATGTGTGGAATAGTCTCCCAGTGGAGGTGGTAGAGATGACAGTATCTGAATTCAAAAAAGCATGGGACAAACACAGGGGATCTCTAAAGGAAAAGAGGGGACTATTGTAATAGTATTTAATATGGAAGGGCAGACTAGATAGGCCATATGGTCCTTTCCTGCTGTCATATTTCTATGTTTCTATCATAATTGTTGAGTTCAATTATTTCAATCTTGAAGGAAGAGGGGGGGGGGGGGGAGACTGAAGGTTGTCAGACGGATGCCTGGGTGAGAATGTTCACAGTCTTGGCAAAGGCATATATCAATATGATTTGCAAGGGATTGTGGGAAATGCAGTCCATTCACACCAGACACAGCCGCTCACAATAGTTAGTTGTGCTTGAGTGTAAAGCCAATAAGATATTTATTTATGGGGTTATTTCTCCCAACACAGATATGCTTGGTAGCACATAAAACAGGATACTTGCTTTCAGTGTTAAACTTAGAAAAACAAAATCAGGAAAACAACAGTTGAACTTGTCAGGCAATCAAATCAAAAGAATAAAGACCATGAGGGTAACAGAATGGTCTTTTCTGTAGGCTCTAGCTAATATTTTCTTAGCAGTGCTTTAATCAACAAACCAAAACCCACAAAGTAGGGAAAACTGTTCTTTTCAGGTTAACTTCTTATATCTTCACACATAGACCCAGAAGTGATTTCCTCAGAGCTCACGAGCAATTAGGTAAGGCTCAATTGCTAGCAGTTACCCAGCTGAAACCCCTTAGCTGGCTTGCTTTCTACTGCGTGGCTCAAATCCTACTCAGGAGCTTTTCTGAGTAGATTAAAGAACAAGTTTGTATTTCTTTGTGATGGTTGTTGTACTTTGTAACAGTAAATTACCAAAGGAGTTTAGACAGAGAGCAATCCATGTATTCACAGCCTGGATCTATAACCTCTCCCCCTACTTCAACAATCATGGGTTCAATATCATGGATTGGCACAGAGGAATTTCTCAGTGGAGCACTCTCAGGAGAATACTTGTTTCCTTGCTGTCTTTCAAGGGTATAGCTAGGGCATAGATCAGTGTTCATACCTGAGCTTCCATTGCTGTTAGAGTTCCTCTCTAAATAGCCTGGCCAGTATGTAGTCCAGTTCTTATGTCCAGCCTTCCAATCCAGATCCCTGGACACTGGATCTCTCTTCACATACCTTCTGGCACGGGTCCTAGGGTCCCTTCCAAGTGCAGCCGTCTCCCTCACAGGTACCGTCTGGAGATTCCTAGCTCTGCAGCACCACTCCTCTGGTTTTCCCCAGTCCAATGGTGTATGCTGGCCTTTTGAATGTCTCCCAGTATACGTACTGCTCTGGACTCCTTTAGACCTCCCAAATGCTTTTCTCTTCTTTCTTCCAAAGGGTTTCTTGCACTCTCTGTCCGTCCGCTCTGGCTTCTGCTTCTGATGATCCTCCAGATGATGAAGCTGTCCAAGATCATGAAGATGATGAAACTGAGGATAATTCTCTGTAGAATAAACTCTACCTTTATTCAGCTTAGATGAGTGCTCCACCCTAGCACAGCGCAGCTATGCTGAATCAGGCCCTGCCCTTTGAGATGAGTGCTTGGGGGATTACCTCATAGCCCTCCTGATGGAACACACGTTTCCCCACTTCAGCTCCTCTAATGGCTGTTGGAAACCTGGTGCATTCTGGGACTGGTAGTCTTTTATGGAAAAATTCTGTTTCCTTATTTCTACCAGAACTGACAGGTTGCTTGTTCAGAGTCACTTCACCTTTTCTATAGCTCCTTCCTGAGGTATGATAAGCTTCCTTATCACAAGGTTTGCCTAGGATGCTCAATATCCTTGCACCGACCTGGAGTATATGTCAGCAGCACCAAATTAAAATTCTTGATTCAGAACTAGCAATTCCCTAACATCCCACCCCCTCGCAGTCGAGCCATTGATGCAGAGAGAAAGACCCTCCTCTTCATCAGTGGCAGTGAGGCATGGCAAACCCATACACATCGGAGAGGGGGGAAAGAGTTCAGAGATGATAAAACGTGCCTTGTTATAGTACGAGTGAAGCATCTTTAGATGGAAATGTATGGATATCAACAGTTATAGCTTTACATAGCAAGTGTATGTGGTTCAATGGTGGTTTGCCCGTCTGTCCATGGGCTGCAGTGGTGGGGTGCACGGCTGCAGTGCATGTGTGTGTGTGCGTGCGTGCTGATAAAGAGTCTGGACATTAGCGGGTATTTTTAAATTTTGTTTTATTGTTTATATTCCACAATCTTTCAGTCACATGACTGTACAGCATACATTGCAAAATCTTTTTTTAAAAAGAGCTTCCAACACAGAATAACAATCCCCCAATAGTATTTACCCCATTGCATCCCATTTATCCATCTACAATTCACAACTTTACTGTCCAAAACATATTTGGAATGATTGAATTTTCTAATTTCTTCTGAATAAGAAATAATGGCCCTCATTTTTAATTCTTCTGACAACATATTCCAGAGACTCAGTACTGCAGCAGGAAAAGAACTAATCCTTGTTTTAACCAACTTAAAGTCTATACTGGAAGGCACTTCTAAGTTTGATGTCATACTTGAATGATATTTCATCAAGTCAACCAAACATTTTGATCCCAGTTCATGCAAGGCCTTAAATGCCAAATCAGGAACTTTACATTTTCTTTGTTGTTTCTATGGGTAATCAATGTAGAGAACTCTGTAGTGGTATTACTCTATCCCTTCTGCCAATACCATTACTACCTTTTTCAGCGACCCAGGTTTATGGCATTACAGTAGACTGATGACATTCAGGTGGTAGTCTTTGTTGTTATGTATGTAGCCAATGCTCCCACCAAGCCAAGGTACCATACTGCAGCCAGAAGGGGGAAGTGCCTTGATCACATTTTTAGTAGTGAAGAGCAGGCAATGCTGGGCTCTAGCACAGGGTTTCTGCATGGAGCTGAGAGCACCTCATCAATTCCTATTATCACCTATTCTCCCACTTAGGAGCTTCATAGGTAATTCCCTCCTCTTCTTGAAAAAACAAAGGAGGGCGACTCCCTCTCCTCCAAAGGCCTTCTATAAAATGTTTGCTTGGGATATGGAATTTCAAATTGAACCACTGCCTGTAGCAGAAAAAAACAAATAGACCTAGGGAAAGAAAAACAAAAGCTCTAAATACTAAATCAATAAAATAAAAAGCCTACAAAAATCTAAAATGAAAAACAGGGCCTGATAGACTCAAAGAAATCAAGCTATAATCTGCTGCTGACAAAAGGAACACAAGAAAAAAAGGAGGTTAAATAAAAAGAGAAATAAAAAGGAAAATGAGGGGATAATTTTTTATTGGACTAACCTAATATATTTGTAGACTAGCTTTGGAAGGTTAAAACCTTCCTTTGGTCAGGTCAGGACAGTATAGCAGCAAATGGTGATGCAAAAATATATAGGGGCGTCCATAGGCAGGGGGAAGGGGAAGGATTTAACTAGGCTTATATACGGCTTTTTTTTTCACCAGTCAAAGCCGTGTACATTCATGAAGGGCTCGCAATCTATGTTTGTGAACCTGAGGCAACGGAGGGTTAAGTGGCTTGCCAAGGCCACAAGGAGCACCTGTGAGACTAGAAACCCCAGTCCTTCCAGCCCAAGGTTGCTGTCCTTTCGCAGGATTTGAACTCATGGCACGAAGTAACATGTCCCGATCACTGGGCCACTCCTCCCCCATGGATGGCTAATTGGAGGGCGACCAGGCTCTAAATATTTATAGTTTATAATGTAACAGGAAACCAATGTTCTTATATTGTGTCTTGTCTGATCCAAAAAAAAAAGAGTAACCCTCAACTAAGAAACAAGGGGAACATTTTTTTTTTAAAAAAGGCTGCAACCTGCATCTGAAAAAGGGGGAAAAGAAAAAAAAAGTGCAACGCAGTTATAATGGGACCTTTTCGCCACTAGAGAACTGCATACTCCTACTAAAATTTGGCAAGGAGAGGGGAGCTATTAACTTAGAGCAAAGAGAAAACAAAAAAAAACGGGCTTCCTCTAGAAGCAAGAGCTAGAGAAGAAAGTAGAAGAGCCCCGCTTTTTATAGCAAGGGAACTGGGAGCATGAAAAGAATCTGAAAAAGCCCCCTCATTGCACGGAGAAGAGTTTAGACCTTACCGTAGCAAGGTACGCGCGTGTGGCTGGCTGCGGCTCGGCTCCAGCCTCTCGCCCTCCTCCTCCTCCGCCTCCTTTGGGTGTGTTAATTCGGCTCTTTCCGCAAAAGCAAGAAAAGGGGCCGACGTCGGAGCTGTGCATTCCGGGAATTCCTCTCCAGTGATGTCACAAGGACGGCGAGCAGCTTTCCAGCACTTTAAAGCCGCCACCGATACACACCGCAGCCAGCCACCGAGCTTCCACTGGGTTGCTGTTTTTTTTCCCGGCTCTTTCCCCGAAGTTGTGTGAACTTCGTGAAAGGCGAGAGCGGATAAAGGTTTCAGCTCTTTCGTCCTCCCTGCCCTCTGATCCCGTCCTGCCCTGAAATGCAAACGCTGCCATCGGAGCTTCTAGTGGGACAGAAGCGAACTTGATCGGACTTTTTAGTTGGTCTTCGTTTCGCTCCCCCGCCCTCACGGTGTCAACATTAAAGATCAGCTGCGCACGTGCCCCGCTTGCGAAGAAACCTCCCCGAGCCTGTGGATGCGCGTAAGCGGCGGAGGAAAGCCGGCGGCAGGCTCCTGTGCAGGTGAGATCTCGCCTCTGTTCGTGTCGTTTGCGCGCTGATATTGGGGGGGCGGGGGGTAGGCTCGGTGAATGCAGCCCTCCCCCACCCGCCGGTTGCGCGGCGTCACGTTCTCCTTTTGTTACTGGGAGTCAAGTCTGCACTGGCCATCTGCTGGGAGGCAGCCGCGACGGGCGAGCTCCGGAGCCCAGCCCCATTGTCACGGGCAGACAGACGCGCCAGCAGGAGGTCGCGCTCTTCGCGAATGTGGATTCGAATGTACGAAGGGCCCGACGGCTTAAGCTCTCCGCGCCGGGCAGTAAAGGGGACGATCATATATCCCCTGGCGTGGCGGCGGAGAGGAGAAAGCACTGTATGTACTGGCAATCTGTCTCCCCGTCAGATAGGTGTTTGATTTTTATCTAGCTTGGGCGAGTTGTGCTTTCTACTTGCAAACGAGGGTGGCCTTTTTAACAGGCAAAAGTATTTGCAAGGATACCATGGATAGGGTTAGAAGAGTTGTTGGATCATAAGTCTGCTGCTGGCTGTCAAGTGCTGTAATATGAACAGTATCGCCCATGAAATGTGAGTGTTCGGAGTTTCCGCGGATGCAGCAAAATAAGTCAACAGGTATCTAATGCTCCCGAGATCAAAACTTCCAGTCGCTTCTACTCGGAAGATTTTGACTTTGGAAAACTGGGAGGTTGAAATAATTATATTTTTACTTGTAAACATTTTGAGGTTTATGCATTTTGACTTTTGAGATTGTGTAAACTGTCACACTTGCATGCAGTTTTAACTTTGAGAAATTACAGTTTAACAGCACCCTTGATTCACTTTTAAAAGAAAGTTGCCACAGCGCCAGGTTGCTTTCTACCTTTGCAGAGTAAAGCTAGTGAGTGGCACTGAAAATACCTTTTTGTTTTTAACTGCTGTTCAAGCCCTGAACAAGATGGTTGCACTTAATAACAAAATACTTTCTTGCTACGGTGTTCTGCAGTAGAAGTCTTGTAACTGCAGCAAACTCCTTGGTCGCTGTTCTGTGAAATTCAGAGCTGTGCAAGGAAAAACATCTGCGGGACAGTCATATGTTCCCTCTCCCCTATTCCAGTTGGTCCAATTGTCTGTACAATGAGAAAGCAATACAAGGCACTGATATCGCTAGATATTTGACGTGTGTGCAACTTAGGAATTTTGAAGACTAGATAATAATATTGTGCTGAACTAACCCTGACTGTTTAATGTTATTTTCATGGTCATATTCTCCTTTCCCATGGCGCGGTCATCTGTATTGACTTGTGCGTTCATAAAGTAGGTCTCTCTCTCTCTCTAGATAGATATAGATATAGATATATATAATCTATAAGGCTTCCTGTTGGGTCTCTTGACTTATTTTTGCTGTTATACAATGTTACATAAGGCAGCATTACCATTGTTTTAAGGTGAAAAAAACCAAAACACCTAAAGAGATGTTGGGGAAGAGAGGATGGAAAAATAAGATAGTTTTGTTTTTAATTAAAACATGTGCTAACTTCCACTGGTATTTGCTTTGGAAATGTTGTTAATGAATAGAGCTGACCCTAGGAAGGTGTGGGGCAAAGAGTGAATCAGCCAGGGCAAGGTCCCTTTAATATTTTTATATGTGGCACTTCCATAGTTCTCTTGCCCCGTCCCAGCCCCAAGTCTCATTCTTCTTCTCAGACTGATCTCTCTGTTTTTACTCTCCTTGCCAGCCGTGCTCTTTCATCCCTATTCCTTGCATCATTGCTAAGATGCCGCTTTCCCTCCTTCCCAACCTCATCTCTGTCCCCTCCCTCCCCCCCCTCCCTCCTGCTCCATCCCCAGTTGTGATTGACTAGCTTGAAGGCTCTTACTTTGGCTCCCGGGGTCCTCTTGTTTTCTCAAGCCGTCCCCCCCCCCCCCCCCCCCACAGCTTGTGGGTAGGAAAGCAGGGACACTGATCTGGCGTCACTAACTACTCCTGCTGTTGCTGCTACTATTAATACTGAACATTTGTATAGCGCTACAAGATGTACCCAGCGCTGCACAGGCACATGTAAAAGATGGTCCCTGCTTATCAGAGCTTACAATCTAGTCAAGACAGACAACTGATTAGCTGTAGAAATGGGATACATCTAGGGGGAATGGTAAGGAAACACAGGGGAGACCAAGTGAGTCAAGATCTGAAAGCGGCGGTGGCGAGGTGGTGAATTTTCAGCCTGGATTTGAAAAGGGTCAGAGAAGGAGCCTGATATACAGACTCGGGTCGTTTGTTCCAGGTGTAAGGAGCAGGAAGGTGAAAGGAGTGAAGTCTGGGAGTTAGCAATAGAAGAGAAAGGCATGGCTAGAAGTGATTTGCCAGAAGAGCGGCGTTCCCGAGTTGGGGTGTAGGGAGAGATAAGAGGAAAGGTAGTGAGTTGCTGCAGAGTGATGCACTTATAAGTCAGCAGGAGAAGTTTGAACTGGATGCAGAAGTGGATAGGGAACCAATGAAGTGACTTGAGAAGAGGGGTTATATGAGCATGAAAAGGCTGCCACTGGCTCCTCAACCACCCATGTTAGTCAGTTAAGCTGTCTGACCAGTAGAGAAGGAAGAGGATCCAGTGGCATCAGGAATAGGTTAGAAGCACTGGACCACTGACTTTGCTGTCTTACTGGCCAGACTGCACAGGAGACAACATCACATCTTATCTTGGCTCCAGTGGGGTGCAGTTGGAAAGAATGCATGTTTTGTCACAAAAATACTATCTATAGTTGGAGAATAGAAAATTGAAGTCTTCCAGGTGTTTGAAAGTATGGATGTTTCAAAGATACATTAGAGAGGCACCTGCCTCTTTAATTTAGCAATTTTTTACCTGGCCTGGAATTTTGGCAGCTAAGGTCTAATGCTAAATAAGTGGACAAAGCATGCAGAACATTGCTTATGGAATTCTTTCCAACCCCTTGGCATGTGTGAATATTTGTATTTTTGTTGCCTGTGTATGTGTGTGTGTGTAGTCTGTTTCCCTCATAACCCGCAGGATCGGCTGGTTTGGATAGAGCAGTACCCAAAGATTCCATTGGTTTGGAAAGAATAATACAGTGAAATCAAGTGTAATAATTTGTTTAACAATTTGAAATCTGTTGTCAGTGACTTCTGAGGCCATGGCTTTTACAGTTCTACAGTTCATTCACAGGGTGGCACTCTGTCAAGGGAACGGGTGTTTGTCCACCACTAGTTGGCAGTACATGTAGCAAACCACAGGATTCAGTCATGAAAGCTGAAAGGTTTGATCACTAAGGGGCTTGTTTATTAAAGGTTAATATGCATTAATGAATGTTAACACACTCTGAGTTTTCATGCCCATTTTTATCTCTGACACAGTGGCACTTAATGCACATTAACCTTTATTAAATATACCCCTAAGTTTCATAGTATTCTTAGCAACAAAGAAATGGAATACACCTCAAAATTAATAAAAGGCACTAGTTGTCAGTGTGGGCATGGCGTAAGCTAAAGGCACGGATTAGACATGTGTTGATAGCTAGTGTGGGGCCATGACAGCACCGCCAGATTTTAGTGCTAACTGTCCATAGCATGTTAGTGTCACTGCACCTTTCATAGGTGACATCGAGCGCATCTGCACTATTGCCATGCTACAGCAGACCGCGTGCACCATGGTAACTGCTGGGTCCATGCTTTTCATACTCCCGGCAGTTAATGCTGTGGTGATGCCCTAACACACCATGGATTAGATGCGTTATCAGCGCATTTTGGGCAACATCACAGCACCCTTTAGTAAAAGGGCCCCTAAGCCCAGCCTGGATAGTCATGTTACAATGATAGGAGGGTGGAAGATGTTGGGGAATGTATATGAAGTACCCTTCATGGCATACTTGTGTATGTATGTTTGTGCTTTTTTGTGTGTGTGTCTCTGTGTGTATTTTGCCTGTGGGTTGGTGTCTGTGCTGTGTGTTTTATTTGTTCTTTGTGTGTCTGTGGCCTGGAGAGGTGACAGGGGAGGACAGTTTGAAAGATGTAATTCCCTAGCCATGGTGTTACACTAGTTCACTATTTGTATGCTGAAACTACTCTCCCTTTGAGATGCATTGGGGCATTTTTTGGGGGATTTTATTTATCTAGAACCTTTGGGCTGATCTAGCCAGTTTTTGAACACACTGGGGGTTATTCTGTCACACAATAGCGGGGATGGATGTCTCAATGGGACATCCATCCCCACTATTCATGCCTTCCCCACCAGTTGTAAGGGGACATTTAGAAGGGGGCGGGGAAGGATGTTTAAGAAAAAACAAACCACCCAACTGCAAAATACCAGGGCGCAACAAAAGAAATTCTTTTCTACGTTTCTGGGTAGTCCTAGCCAAATCAGGATAAATCCTAACTAGCAACCCTCTAAAGGGTATATTTCTTTTCCTGAAAAAAAAGCTTCAACAGCCACTCTCTATCAGATAGGAGAGCAAAAGTTACCAGTAACGTAGAAGGTACAGGGTCTTCACTTGTAGAACTCTCTAACAATTCAGTAACATTTAAGATATTAACTTGTTTCTGAGAACTACCCATCAAAGCACTCCCAACAGTAGGCTCAGCCAAAGTTATCTTAGCCTTAGGTAGATGGTATTTTGCAGTTGGGCGTTTTGTTTTTTCTTAAACATCCTTGTAAGTGTTTAGTAAAGTTAAATTCAGTTTCCTATGTTTTTTTTATGAACCATCCCAACTCACAGCTTTCATTACTGCTAAACGTTTGGAGCCCTCGGTTGTGGACTCTCCAGTTCTCTCATAAATGTGTACCTCCAGTGTAGCAATTGCTTCAAGTTTCTTATCATTTTTGGTTTCAATTAATTGTATGGCTCCTCCATCTCTTTTGTGGGCTAGTGTGGAAAACGTTTTTGGTTTATTGGCTTGGTCTGGTGTTTCCAGTTTCTTTTTATGTTTATTTCTTTGATGTTTTCCTGTTTCTTCAAGAATGTTTGTAACTTCTTGATATATTGTAAAACTTTGTAAATATAAAATAAAAAAAAAGGGGGCGGGGAAGGGGCAGCTTGGGGATGGAGTCTGCATGGGCAATGGGTGGTTGCTGGCCCTGGACATACAGGGCTAATTCTAATGTCGGCCCTGTACATAAAGGGCCGTGGACTTATGCTGGGAAGTTATTCCACCTCGGAGGTGGAAGAACTTCCCTGGATGTGTTTTTTTTTCGGGCCTAGGGGGGGCCCTGAGGACATTCCCCACAGCCCGACCCTGGTCTTAGGAGGCCAGATCGGGTATCGGGCTGCAGGGAAATCACCTTTGAAGTCCGTTGGCTGGGATCGTGGCTTTACAATGGAGCCGTAGTGCCATGGCAACTGGACGCCATGGCTCCATTGTAGAGCCCTGACTGAGTTAGCCAGGATCAGACCTGTTCGCAATTCTGATCCCATGGGGCTAGATGTGCCCTGTGGGATTAGAATCGTGAGCCCCTCTCTGTCCTGCTCAGACTGGATGTACAGAGGGGCTGGACGTCCAGGATGGAATGAACCCTACAGTGTCCTTTTTTTTTTTTTTGCACTGGTTTATCCTCCATATCAAATTTGGTCCTGATCCATTGCAATTTTATTTTTTAATAGCTTTTATAAGCCGCCTATCAATATATTTTTGGATGGTTCACCAGCCAACATACATAGGTAAAGCACACACAAAGATATACAATATCTTTTATCTAGGCAAAACACAGTAGTAAAACATTAAGTATAATCAGTTCAAAAAAACCCCAAATGATTTTAAACTCTTCTGAAAGTCTAAATTGCTTACACTACAGACAGCCAGGCATTTTTTTTTTCAACCTGTGGAGGGTACTTTTATAAATTCCCACACAGTTAACTTGTGTTACCACGTGCATATTTGGGGCATATTTTATAAAGTGACATACGTACATACTTTAAGGCATGTTTTTTTATAGTCTAGTCACAGCATTTACGCCTGTTCTAGAGCAGGTATAAATGCATGCACCTAGATTCTTTAGAAATATGCAGAAGTTATGATATTTTATAACTTATGCATGTAAATTTAGGCTGTGCCCTTGTACACACCCGGACTGAAAGTACATGCTATAGGGCTTATGAAACGGTGACCACCTAAACAGCAGCTTGCAAATGCAGAAATAACATATACCTTTTTGCACGTCCCTTATAAAATCAGCCCCTTTAAGTAGAATTTCATTCTGAAATTCTGTTGAATTGGAAAGAATAAAAATGTAGGGTTATGCATTTGGGCTCCTAGGGAGTGGTACAGTATAGATAGTGAATATCTGCACCAAAGAAGAGTGGGATCTGGTTATCATATCTGATGATCTTGAGGTGGTTAAACAGGTAATTATTTACTTTGCATGTTTTATGTGCCACCAGTCACCTTTGCACTCAGTGGTGTACAATTGTAAAGACTTCAGAGGGAGTAGACAACATGAGAAAAGGTCTACAAAAATCAGAAGAATGGTCAAATGCTTGGCAATTGAGGTTTAATGGCAAGAAGTGCAGAGTGATGCCCTTGGGATGCAGAAACCCAAAGGAACCGTACGCAATAGGGAACTAGAGGCTGGTGTGTACGGACCAAGAGGAGGACCTTGGGGTTATAGTATCTGATCTCAAGGTGGTGAAGCAGTGTGACATGATGATGGCCAAATCCAAAAGGATGTTAAGCTGCATACAGAGAGGAATAACCAGCAGGATGGAGGAGATATTGGTGCCCCTGTACATGTCATTGGTGAGGCCTCACTTGAAGTATTGTGTTCAGTTTTGGAGACCATGCTTTACAAAGGAAATAAAAAGACTTGAAATGGTTCAGAGGAAGGTGACCAAGATGATTTGGAGCCTGCGCCAGAAGGAATATGAGAAAAGACTTGAAGACCTTGATATCTGAAGGCATTCAGCGCTGTGTTCGCCTTGTAGCGTTATACAAATAAGTAATAGTAATATATGTATACCCCGGGAGGAGAGGAGAGACAGAGGGGATATGATACTGATGTATTAATGAACAAGCAAATCTTTTTTTCAAAGACGAGGAAGCTGTAGAACTAGAGGAAACTTAAAAGCCACATCAGGAAATACATATTTCACAGAAAGGGTGGTGGATGCCTGGAATGCCCTTCCCAAGGAGTTGGTGGGAGCAAAAACTGTGACTGAATTCAAGAAGGCATGGGACAGGCACACAGGATCACTGCATAGCAAGAGGATGGAATCACAACAAACATAAATAACTTCTAAATAGAGTGGGGCAACCTGCATGCAGCGGCATGTACAACTCTGGCACCTTACTGGGCACGCTAGATGGACTATGCTGGTCTTTATCTGCTGTCATTTACTATGTTACTATAAAATCTAAAATACATTTTCAAATCACAATCATTAAACATTATAAACAACTAGACACACAGATTTGTACTTGCTATATGTGCAAGTAGTTTTCCATAAGAACCTAAGCACTTTGGAAACCCGGAAGTCTGATGTAAAGTACCCTCTCTGCCCACCCCCACCCCCACCCCCAAAAACACTCCTTCGCTAGGCAAGTATATGATGGGCAATTTTCAAATGTACAATTTCTGTTTTATGCATAGTTACATTAAAAAACGGAAAACAAGGTGATACCCTTTTATTGGACTTAGTACATTTGTAGAATAGCTTTCGAAAGTGAAACCACCTTCAGGTCCGGACAATATGTGCAATAGATGTTGATACCAAAATATATATAGGAATCTATACAGCATTATATAGGCGGGGGGAGGGGGAAGGGATGGATTGGGATGGGATGGATAGTTGAACAGAAGGTGACCAGGCTGTAAATGTTAAGAGTTTATAATGTGACAGAAAGTTCATGTACTTGTTGAGTCCTTTTGGTGATCAGGTTGTAAATATTTATAGTTTATAATATGACAGGAAACCAATGTCCTTTTTGAATCCTGTTTGGTCTGATTCAAAGTAGTTTTATCTTCACTTCATCTGTTGCTCATACTTTCCTGACCTGAAGAAGATTTTGCCTTCATAAACTAGTCTACAAATGTATTAAGTCCAATAAAAAGGTATGTTTATGTTTATCTACATACTTGATATACCGCCCAATAACATCAGTATCTGGGCGGTTTACAATAAAACCATAAAATCAAAATTAAAAATGCTGCAGAGAGAAGAAAAAGGAAAAAACGCCATAAAATCAAAGAAACAGGACAGAAAAGATAGGAACAGAATAGAGAAAGTTAGGGGCTTGTTTACAAAGCCGCGGTAGTGGTTTGCGATCGCGATCGCAGCCGCGGCCCCATTGAAATCAATGGGGCCGCGGCTCCGATTACGATCGCAAACCGCTACCGCGGCTTTGTAAACAAGCCCCTTAGTCTCCCTTTTTTTATTTAACTACCATTATAGTGGACTAACATGGCTTCCACACTGCTCTATGCATGCGATTGCTTTCACAAATTGCTCTCTTGAAGTCTACTGGGTGTTTGGTTTACATATTTACAGAACAGTTCCATGCAGACCATTTCTATATGTTTCACTTTGCTGGCCTTTTCATTCTGTCTTTCTTTAGCGCTACAAACAAGCAGATAAAATGTCAGCAAAAGCCAGAAGGATGCTTGGGTACACAGGGATCAGCAGGGAAAAGGAAGTGATGGTGCCTCTATATAAGTCTCCGAGACTTCATTTGGAGTGCTATGTACAATTCTGGAGATGGTACTTTGCAAAGGATAAAAGCCATATGGAGTCGGTGCAGAGGGCGGTTATTTATTTATTTTTATTTATTTATGCTATTCTTCTATACCGCTTTTTCCAGAGATCAAAGGCGGTTTACATATAACAAATATTAAACAAGGTTTTACATGGAACAGTGTTTTAACTATATACAATTAACCTTTCATGAACAATATCAATTGTAGTAACTTTTTACATCTTGAAATTAATTGAAGTCAACTCAAGCAACGATAACAATGCATTAACATGCGATAGCATGCCATTAACTATTTACAAACTGGACTAAAATAGTCCATGTTCTTCACCATACAGCATATCGGGACATACATGTGTGACCCACGTCTTATTAACTGAACTAGCCAGAAGTTGATATTGTTTGTGCTGACCATTCAGGGATAGTATCGGCATAGGGTTAATATGCGTCCAGGGATTTTCTCGCTGGATTCCTTGAAAGGAGAGACCAGGGGAGGAGTGTCATGGTCCCAGAGGTCATGTAAGGTAGAGTTCTGGAGCATAAAGGGTCTTCCGCCTCTTTTTGCCACCCAGCACCAAGCAGAGAGCAGCAGCCTCAGGCCGTATGATAGGTGCTGATGTAACAGATAGATCTTGATGTTTGGACTCGTCTGTCTTTTCTGCTGCCACCTGTAAGAGCAGGCTCTAATGTCCTTGGGGATGAGGTACTGAATACGACCTGCACTAATAGAAAAGCGAAGGATGGTGTGTGCCATCCTAGTCTCATTTCTAAAGCAGTAGAAGCAAAGAGGAGGGCTGTGGATAACCCCTGTCTCCCCAAAGTTCCCAGCGGGAGGGAACCGATATGAAAGGTGTGTGAGTGGAACCAGGCTGTAAGGGTAGCAGATATTTTTGCAGGTAAATCTGGGACAATTATCCAAAGTGTGTGGTGATGGTGGAGGGAGGAAGGGACGCCTTAGTTCCAGGTTTGAGCAACTAGAAGTAAAGGAGGGAAGAGGTGTCGTTACTTTGTGCCCCCCCAATCTATCCCATGACAGCAACAATATCCCTTTTAAGCAAACAGTGATGCATGTCCCCCGTTCTGTACAAAATAGAACAGTAATGAATGGACATTCTAAAACGGACATAGTCAAATCGCTAAATCAAAATGAAAAAGTTTTTCTACCTCCTCTATCCACATTGCTAGAATTGGGGACGGGAGGCTGTCAAACAGGTGGGAGTCATGGACATGGCTCTAGAATCGGGGGCAGCCCCAAAAATTGGGGACGTAGCATATTGAGGGTGATGTGAGTGCTGAGCAGCTGAGGAAGTTGGATGCAGAATATGAATTGTTCAGACGTATAGGAGAAGCTGCGCCCACAAAGCGTAGAGGTACAGGAAGATGTGGTAGCCAGGAGTAAAGGGGCCCCAGTTCTATATTAAAGGACAGAGGAAACTGAGAGCAGAGTGAGTGAAAGAGCGGAAAAGAAGTGCTTATTGCTGGATTACCAAAACTAGGACGTTGCTGAGAGAGGAGCTCTCGTGGAGAATCCCCATTTAACCTGAGAAGATCCAGGGGGAATTTGTCATCTGGCTGAGAGGCCTGAAGAATAAGCAATTAAGAAATCTTTAGTATTTTGAATTTGCAACTCGACAGATGAATTTTTTCATTTTATGAAATCTCACCTAGTCAGTTGTAGTTTTAATCGACATCACTGCACGCAAAGTGTTTGTAAATGTGGGTGGTGAAAAGACTGAGAGCAGTACCCTGAAAGCCACTGCATGCAGGGTTGACTGCTACAGAAATTACTCCCGTGTGTGTACAGAGTGGAGAGGTTTTTTGGAGAGTCTTGCTTCTGAGCTAGGACCTTGGAAACTGTCTTCCCTTGTTCCTAAGTACCCAAACCAAAAGAGATTCTGTAGCCCCCCAAGAATCTGCCACCAAAATGAGGTTCTGCTACATATTCTCCGAAAGAATCGGATAGGAGAGATGACATTTAAATACTTCCCAAGGTACAAACATAGAGGTATAAACATGAGCCTCTGTCAATGGAAAGGAAGTACCGGAACAGTTACCATGCATCAAAATGTGTGTTACTGGCCCTCATATGATGGGAAGAGGAATGGGGTGGTTAAGGGCGGAGTGCGAGTGTGGAGAGCAATTGCAGTTAGATCGCGTGTGCACTGTCAGTATGGCCGTTAGCATAGGTGCACTTAACAATGCCTCTTTGAGAGCATATGATTACATTAGCCACGCCCCCGTTGATTGTGAGTGCTGCTGTCGCACATTAGGGTGTAGTTCCCTGTGCTAACTGCAGGGACATGCTGGGCTTGTCCCCCTACCAGTTAGTTCATGACTGTTGCACTCGCCGCATGTTAGAGTTTGCTTTCAATGTGTGGTAAGTTCAAACCCTTGCCAGCACTTTTAGTAAAAGGGCCTCCAAGACTATTAGTTAGCTGTTGGTGTATTACACTGTGCAGTTCACTTTCCTTCTGTCTTTTCGATACCTTTCTGTGTATATTTCCACATAAAAAGAATATAATCCTCGAGTAAAATGGAAGAGTCTGTCACAACACAGTCTTTCCGCTGAATGGAGCACATGCCTGAATATTAAAGGGATAAAAGTCTTCAGGAAGTCACACAAATGAATGGACCCTACATAACTGCTTTGCAATTCTAAAACACTAGTGATCTGGAATGCAGAGATTTGGCAATGCATGGAACGTGTATCATGGGACAGCTCTGTTATAAATGTTAACAGTACAAGCAGAGATGGGCTGAAATATCTTCAGTTCATAGGTGGGAGCTTTCAAACAGGTGCTTTTTACCTGTAGACCTTTACATCAGTTTTCCAAGAAAACCATTTCCCTTTGATAACTGACTCGGGGGAAAGGTATGTGCTCAGATTTGCACCTGCAATTTGTGTGGAAGGTTTTCACAGAAAAATCTCATGTGCATACATTTGGAAATCCAAAAGTATACATGGTAGTACAATCTCCACCCCTACCCCCACCCCCACCCCATCCCCCCCCTAAAAGCCTCTCCAATAGGATAGTATCTGAGTAGGCTGTTTTCGAGAGCACCATTTCTGTGCATGCTACCTTGTGTTACATGTGAGATTTGCTTTTGGAAATTGCCCTTGTGGGGGATAAGTTTATAACGGGGTGCATAGGTTTGGAAATGTTACCTATTTTATAAAGACACATAGGCACGTCTGTGTCTATGAAATGTTAGCAGAGGTCCTGCAGAATTGGCATATACATTGAAGGCACGGACACTATACCTGCGCTTGAGTAGGGATAAATGTTAGCGCATGTATTTTATACAATATGGGGCATGTTTGCTGAACATATTACCAGGGTAGCGCAGGCTTAGCATGCAGTTTGGACACCATGCTAAAAACTCTGTGCTACCCTGGTAGCACACACGGGGGGAGGGGAATGGGTTGGATATGGGCAGTTTGTGGGCATTCCACGCATGTCATGGTTAGCATGGATGTTAGTGGCCTGTGCCAACAGCGCCTGATGCTGGTAGTGTGGCATTATTTGCACTAGCATAGAAGCTTGTGCAGTGCCACATCCTGGGCCCATGATAACTGCAGGGGGATAGAAGCAGATACTGCTGACCCCCCCCCCCCCCCTTTACTGGTGATGCGGCCGGTATGCACTTTACCAGCTCAGTGCTTAGTAAACATACCCCTTTTTGTTTAAGTCATGATTCTGCCCAGGCTTTGCCCAAACTCCTTGCTGGAGTACACCAATTCTACAAGTATGTACCAGCTTGCATCATGCATATGTTTAGGTGTGACCTAATCTTATAAAAGCCCTTTTACGAGTGAAAAGTGTTTTGGTTTTTTTTTTTAATGACCTAAAGTCTTTTGTGTAAAGGGTTTTTTTTGTTGTTTGTTTACTTATTCAGAGGGCATGCCCATTTATAGCATTTCTGTACAAGTAGACTCAAAGGCCAGTAAACGGGTTGCTAGTGATAATTTTTATTGGAATGACCAAATCCATCTGTGACTTGTCGGCCAGAGTTGTTTTACCTTCATCATCAAAAAAGTGCAACAGCATTAGGCTCCCAGGAAGAGAGGCCACTTTTTTATTATTATTCCTATTATAATTATATATATATATATATATTTTATAACAATAACATCACTGACCTTGGAGTCTCTGGGAATTATCATAAATTTGGTCATCAGACAGAGAAGGTGGTCCAAGTATTGACTTCAGTAGCACAGAAGTGCTTTAAAATAAATACTAATCTGTACAGAATATTCAAACTGGTTTACAAGATGGCAAGGGCTGAAATGGTCCACTATCAGTGGTGCTGGAGTCCTCACTGTGGTAGGTTTGGGACAGATACGGAGAGCAGTGATATGTCAAGGGTTGAGAGGATATGTAGAAGACATGTAGGGGGGGAGGTGGTGGTGTAGGATTGCATACAGAAATGTATATGCTCATCTACCCAAACTGGATGAAGCTCTATTGGTCAGATTAGATGGACCACTTTGGTCTTTAATGGCTGTCATTTAATATGTTGACTATATACACATCTCGTATGTTGTACTTTGTGTAGTAAAAGAGGAAATGCGTTTCTGTTTCTTTGGTGTTGTACTTCATGCAGTGTCTGGCTTCATGGGATTTCCATTTCATGTTTTTCTGTTGGCTTCTAATTTGTGATCTGGGTCCATTTGCTGCTTTTTCTGGTTCTGCTTTTTGGTATCGTAGTATCATAAGTCAACAGAGGTCAGTTCCAGTTGAATTGGAAGCCCAAAGGAGCAGGAGGAAACTACCAGGAAAAAAAAAAGAAACAGCTGTTGATGAAAGCTGAGATGAATCATTATTGGATTGGATGTATCTTACTTTTCATTCATTATTTGGATGTTTTTAGGAGGTTGATTGAAGGGAGAACTTGGATATTTTAGATGCAAATATGGAGCTAGGGAGGGATACCGGAATCCCCATGGCTGCAAGGCATACACTAATGTGGCATTTTGCAGTTTGATCCACTTGCCCCGACTCCAATGGGTGATAGCAAGAGCAAATTTCATTTTAGCAAAACTGTTATCATTCATAGCCTTTTCGGGAGCATCTAGTCTTGCTTAGGCTAGTTCTGACAGCAACATTTAATAATATATTCAGATAATTACAGCACTTCCAGGGGTCGGCTGATTGCGGTTGGACAGATGTTAGTGAGCAGAATACCATCTGTAAGTCTTTGGTGTTTCAGCACTCTAATTTCTCTCCTCCTTTCCCCTTGGTGGTCGTTTTTGAATCTGGGTGGGTAGGTATATGGGTTGGGTAGAAGTGTTTTTTTCTGCTTTGCCACCAATCCTACACATTTATTTAACAGATATTTTTATATACCGTTTTATCATTCAGTAAAAGCAGTTTACATTATAACTTAAACTTGGTAATGTACATTAAACAGGGACATTGATAACTTTGACTTTTCCGAGGCAATGGAGGGTTAAGTGACTTGCCCAAGGTCACAAGGAGTGCTAGTGGGAATTGAATCGTGGTTGCTTGGTTCCCAAACCAATGCTCTAACCACTAGGATACTCCTCCACTCCTCTATTGCCAATGCTGTTATTTATTATCAAATCTATACAGCCAGGGTTTTAGAAGTTATTTGTTTAATGTTTCAAAGAGGCACTTTACATGTTACATTTTTTTGATTCCCTTCCGCCAAATGTAGCTTTCTCCTGGTCAGTCATAGCCTGTCTTAATGAGGTCTGCAGCCCTAATGAACCTTTTTGTTTGCAGATACATGGAGGCTTTCCCCTATCTTTTTTTTTATTCTCTCTCCGCCCACCTTCCAGAAATTGCAAGGGCGCACGTGTGAAAGAGGCATGGACCGCAGTTCGCTTTGGATCCCAGTGCAAGTACGCTCTTAAGCCAGCTACTAGTAAATGTCCCTCTTGAGTCTTGTGTAGGGTTGCCGGCTTTGCAGTATAACAGCCAGGCACTAGCTCCCTTTCCCTGCTCCACTCTCAAATGCATATAATCTTCAAAGATCAACATTCGCCCAGAAACCAGTACAGCAAATTTCAGGTATCCTATACAGGGTGGCCCAAAGAAAGTGAGAACATCTCGTAAATTAAAAGCTTAAATAGTTTACTTATTTACCTTTTTTAGCTATATAACGTCTTTATTTTGACAATTTACGGTCGCCATCTTTTTTTTAAAATTTGTCAATCGTTTTACATCTGTCTTTTTGAATTTTTAAATAACTTATATGCTACGAGCTGTTCTCACTTTTTTGGGCCACCCTGTAGTCTATTTCTAAAACATTTCAAACTGTGACATTTTTGGTAGTATTCTGTTTACTTTGTTTTTCAATGTGTGCATGTCCTATTAGTTGGGGATTATTATACCATCCACATATATATGGACTGTGTTTGTTTTCTTCAGGAATAAGTATGAGCATCACTTTGACCAAATACTTTTGTGATGTTGATTGGTACCATGAAACATTGCCTTTTGAGCGGTTCACTCTCTCTTCAAGTGGTGCTGTTATCACTTCAGTCAAAACCATTTTTGTTTATATTTATTCTAAATTATTTTACTGTCTTTGTTAGGGATATGCATTTTGTTAGCACATATTTTGTTAATCAACGTGCCTTAAAACATCTAGGGGCCCTTTTACTAAAGATGTGCACTGACCACACAATGAACTGCAAAACTAATGTAGGATAAATACAGCCATCGTGCACTGTTGGAGATGTGGTAAGCAAGTTCCTGGCACTTAACGCACGATCAAGCACAGGAACGCATGGCATGATTAACACAGGTGCATCTAATGACACACTTTTAAATGTGTTGTCAAGTCAGTGCTGACTCCTGATGACCCAGCAGCCCTTGGGCTTTCTTGGCAAGGTACATCTGGAAGTAGATTGCTAGGCCCTTTCTTCTGAGGCAGTGAAGGGTAAAGTGACGTGTCCAAGATCACAAGGAGTACCAGTGGGAATCAAGCCTTGATCTTTTGAGTGCAAGGCTGTTGCTCCAACCACTAGGCTACTCTTCCACTCATTATGTGCACTCACGCTAATTACCATATTGCCTTTGAGTGCTTTGAAATTACTCTCGTGCTAGCGGCGGTGTGCTCTCCATATTCGCACTCCATTCTTAACGCACCCACTTTCCTTCCTACTGTACGACAGCCGCGTAATATGCATTTTAGCCACTAGTAGCTGGCATGCACATGCATTAGCCTTCTCAGCTGCCCGTTACTGCATGCTAATATGCACTCTAACCGGTTAATGTCCTTTAGTAAAAGAGCCCCTTCGTGTGCACTAAATCGATTTTAACATGTGTTAACCTTTTGAATTAACATGTCTTAGGTCAGTTAGCTCCTTAAAAGTTTTTAATGCATCTTCAATTATCTATTAAAATTTATGTATGTCAAATGAACCTGAAAATGTTCATAAATTGGAGAAATAAAAAGCCCAAACAGAATTAAAAACCAATCAAGAATATTTTGTTTGCATTGTGCACAACCTTAGTGTTTGTTATACCCCTCTTAGAGGCATAATGTTGAAATGAGGTCATGTTGCGCAGGTTTTATTGCTTTTTAAGGGATAATTTTACAAAACCTTTTTCTATGTGTAAAGCCTGTTTTATGTCCAAAAAAGAGCTCTTATGAAATTACTTACTTGCATAGTTTTACATAAAACGTTGGTGCACAAAATGATTGTGCCTACTTTTATGTGATGTGCATATAGGTTTTCCTGGGGACACAGGGTCATGTTAACTTTACGTAAAGCTCGTTAACCTTTAGTAAACATGCATTAAGTGCTTCCACTGCCCGTTTTCATTTCTGTGGGCCATTGCAGCACTTAACACGCGTTGACCTGTAGTTAATATACCCCATTGTTTGGGTGGAAAGGAAATGAAGTTGCGATTGTATGCATTTAAATAAATGGGTAAATGCATGAAGTGTCATTTTAGAAAGGACGTCTAGGTGAAATCTGGGATGTCCAGGGCAAAATTTCCAAAAGACATCAGACATTTACATTTTTGTCCAATTTTAGCACTTTGGACATTTCTGAAATGGACAACCGCACATGCTTCCACATAGACATCTCCGCTACAAACACTTGAAGTGGGGGCTTCTATCCTATGCAGACTGCATGTCCATACAAGCTATTTTGCATGCAGAGACGTGCATCAGCGTGCCAAACCAGAAAGAAGTGTCCTTGTTTCCCTGCAGCTTTCATTATCATGGAAAGTATAGGGGATATTGGAGTACTTTCCTCTCTATGCCCTCTAGGTTTCTGGATGGCAGAACGAGAGCTCTTCTGATGCCTATTTGTGCCTGAGTAGGAATAGACATGGATGCTCCGCTAGTGCGGGAGATGTGCTTACCATTGCTGAAATTGGACATGCACGTCCAACTTGCCTGGAACGTTCCCAGTCACACCTCCATCAGACCCCTTCACTACATGGATGTCAATGCACTGGGGATGTCTATAGAATCGGCTTCTGAAATGGATCCCGAGATGTGTCTGTGATTTAGACATCTGCATGCCCTTTTTCAGATGTTCAAAGCAAGAATAGGTCTTCTAAAATAATCCCCATAGAGTACATCCGCCCATTTATTCCTCTTTTAGCGTTGGTATGGGCTACTTCTGGGATCCTGTTCTGTACAGGCACAGAGTTTATCAAATAGGCACTTTTTGGGCTTCTCAATTAGAAATCCTGTTATAAAATTTCCCCTTACTGCGCTAATTCAAAAGTTTGGTGGTTTTTTTTGTTTTATTTTTCTGGCCAGACTTCACGGCTACTTATTTTACAGTCAATTTATTTATTATTCCTCTTGATTGCAGGTTTTGCTTAAAAAAAAAAAGTTTACTTCAAGCATTTCTTTAGTAATTGTTCTTTAGCCATTGTTCTTTAGCCTCCCTATACCCATCTCCCTTGTTTTTTTGCTCTTTTTTTGTGTTCTCTGTATTCCTTTGTGAAGGATTGTTTGTTTGTTTTTCTCCATTGCTGTGCTTTTCTCCTCGCAGTCTCAAGCCCGAGACACACTGTCCTAGTGGATTTGGAAGTATAGTACATTGCACACTGAAATCCCCTTTAAGTGACCGTCCACAGCAAGAAATCTGTACAGCAGAGAACAGACTTACTACAGGTGTGTCAAGCTGAATCATTCAATCTAGTTAGTTTTGGCCTTAAGCAGGCTTTACTCTACTTTTCATGCTCTAAATTCCTCAAATTGTTTTCTGCTCTTTAGGAGAAGGACTCTGGTAGCTTGGGCGCTTAGCATAAAATGGCCATGGAGGCGAATCCAAACAAAGATATCAAGCCATATAGGCCATCTTCCGCATGCTAGGCCTTTTTGGCAGGACCCAATAGTACTCGGACCTCTAGCCTGTAACATTCCTCAGCCATGTAATGCAATAGATGTCCTTCAGCATTTTTGTTCCTTGACCAGGAAAAACACCACATTAAGACTAATCTCTGGGGGATCTACAAAACTATTGGCATACCTCCGATTTCAGAAGAACTGAGTCCTTTGAGAATAGGTTCCTTAGAGGTAAAGGGTGGGTTTAATTAGCAGAGGACCTGTTCAAGAATGCTTTTCTTTTTGAATTAGGGCTTCAAGAATATCAAGACCCTGTTACAGCATCTATTCTATAGGGCAATTGATTTGGGGGGGGGGGGAGGGGAATTTATTTGTAATGCAGTTTGTGTAAACTTTCAAACTACCCTGTTCTCTCAGTCAGCAGCAGCTGTGGGGATTTGGTACTGCCAACAGTTTGGCGCCCCTCACGTGCTCCAATCTATGCGAAATAATGACTACTGAAAATCAACACTCTGTCTGTAGGTGTATAGGTGTTCAAGGGGTTACTGTATATATCAAGCCTTTTAATCACACCACCATCTTTCTAAAGCATGGACAGTACAGTGTTTTTTGGGCTTGACCTTGGACTGTAAACTTTGGGAAGAAGTTATAAAGATTTGGGAGGACTCTGCTGCATTAACAGTTAATGCGTGGTATTGTACCCCCTGTTTTACCCCTTCTTACACCTTCTGTGTTTGTCTTGACTAGATTGTAAGCTCTGATGAGCAGGGACTGTCTCTTACATGTCTGTGCAGCGCTGTGTACGTCTTGTAGTGCTATACAAATGCTCAGTAGTAAGTGTAAGACACTTTCTCCTCCCTGTTCCATGTTATGGAATCAAGTGTTGCCAAGTTCCCTAGCTCCAAGAGTGAGATTTTAATTAATTTATTTATTTGAACAGTTTTGAAATGTGTTTTTTATACCGCCCTTCCAGCGATCGGGAGCAGTTTACATGGCACTATAACTCAAAAGGTACATGAAACCTTTTAAACCGATCCTGGATTTCTGACAATCTCATTCTGATGCGGCACTGATTCCAATGGGTAAAATCAGGGACTACAAATACCACACTGCATTGCAATGCAAATTCCAAACCAAAACTAGCAAAAAATCTCTCTTGGAACTGTGTACCTTGTGTCACCCTCTCGGTGGCCAGCCCAACGCCTAGGGTGCTGAGAGTTGGTCTGCCTTTGTATTCCTGACTCAGAGAGTGTGACCCTGCATTGGTCCTGCAAGGCCCTCTGGGAATGGTAGTCCCTTTTACCCTTTGAGAACAGAAGAGTTGTAGTCGAGTGTTTCAGGCAATGACAATAATTTATTTTTCCCCTTCCCAATGGATTTCAATGCAGGTAAATAACTTAGGACAAACTGCCATACAATTGGCTTGAGGGATATGTACAGGAACTCAGGTAAATTAGCCTTATCAGCTTCAGGCTCACAGCATGCAGTGCTCAGTACAAACAAACAATAATAGCTTCCTTCAGCAAAAGAAATTGTTCCCCCTTTTTTCTGTTGCTTCACCAGCTTTCTCAAACCAGTGGTTAGCACAGAGAGTCAATGTGGTCAGAAAAAAATAACGTGCAGTCCATCTGGTTATCCACTATTTCACTGCTATCAGAGTCGATCTGCATTTCTTCAGCGTCAGCAATAGCAGGGTGTGTCAGTGGGCTGCTATCCTGAACTTTAAAACAGACGTCTTCACTATCCTCACATGGCTTCTCTCGGTAGCACTCTAAAGGATAGGACTGTGAATTACCGTATACACTGAAGTTTCTTTTTAGAGAGTCTGCTACATTCTGGCAACTGCAGGGAAATACTTTATAACTAGGTTCAAACCTATGTAAGTTGTGAAGCCTACCTTTCGGCTTTGAAGGGAAAGGAATTCTCAGCTCTGCAAGGTCAGACTGATTCCCAAACACAGCTTGTGTTTGTTTGTCTCTCAGCCTCGTAGCTTCAGCCTTAGAGGTACCAGTATTGTCATGCCAGCAGGTTTCTCTCTCTGGAGCATGTGAGTTTTCCCAAGCCTGCCTTCCAGGAAATATCTTATCCTTCTTGCCTTTACCAGACGTCACCTGTCCTGTGCTGCTTCTTTCTGGCGTTAGGACTATGGCTCCCTTGGTTCTCACTTCTTGACATCTTCCTTCTTTCTGCTCCCCTCCTCCTGCTCCTGCTTTTGCTTTTGCTGCCCTAGTCCAAGCTAATGACCACTTTTTATCATCCTGTTCCTCCGGGCTAAACTGTGCCCCTCCCTTAAACAGGTGTATCTCATTATCTCCTGAACTAGGGACTATGTCACAGCGTGGGAGTGTCTTTCCAGCTCGGGACTCTCTTTGTTTACATTCTCTCTGAAAACACTGAGCCATGTGCTCAGACTGCCTGTCAGTTTCTGCAACGGAATCCTTTTCCCTCACCAACTCCATAGGCTCAGAAGGGTCTTCTTCATGACACTTGGCAGTTTTATTCGGTTAATATGGGATTAACGTG
This sequence comes from Ichthyophis bannanicus, assembly GCA_033557465.1. Classification (NCBI taxonomy): domain Eukaryota; kingdom Metazoa; phylum Chordata; class Amphibia; order Gymnophiona; family Ichthyophiidae; genus Ichthyophis; species Ichthyophis bannanicus. The sequence continues at coordinate 462,942,232 of CM066033.1, read as the reverse complement.
TGCTATGTGTTATGCCAGTCCGTTAACTGTTAGTGTGTGCTAATGGCCGCATGATCTGCATAATGCAGTTTAGTGTAAGAGAAGAAAAACTGTTAAGAGTTTAGGAAAGCCTGGTTTAAGCACCAAGGATGCCTGACTGGGAAAGGAAAGCAAGTGAGATCAGAACATAGCATCACCCCAGGACTTTCCGCGTAGAAGAGCTTTCACAAACTGCAAACATTAATCCTTCCTTGGGAAGAAAAGCAAAATGTAAAAAAAAGAAGAAAAATCATAATTTCTTGGTTTAAAGTTCAATTCTGTGCCCACATTGTGATAGAACTGTAGCTTCAGAACTAACCGTCTTCATGGTGTTTTCACGGAGGGTAGGGGGCTGGACGGTATTACAATTGAGGTTCCAGATTAAGAAAAAATAACTCCAAAAAACACACATCTTCCAGGTGTACAGCTAGATGCCCGTTTGCAAGGTTATCGGCACCTTTTTCATTGCCTGACCCATGCCACCTTTTGGCTCAGTAATTCCCCCTTTTTTGCTTTTATTGGGGCTCATTCAGAACCGATGCTGGGACTTGGCTTTTGAGTCGTCCTTCACAACTACCCAGGAACTTTCCTCTGTTTTCATCGATCCTTCTTCCCACCGTCCCTAGTTTGTTCACTGCAATGATTGATCCTGAGGCTGGGAGCCATGTTCCACAACTGTAGTATGTGATCTACATCCATCAACTAGGTGTCTCCCTTATTGATGGCCATATTTCTCTGCCCCCCCCCCCCCCGCGGGCACAGGCTGAGGACGCTGCATAAATGTAGGCATGATTGGCTGAGAAACACAGCAGCATGGACTGCAGGAACGTGGAATATGCACAGTGGTACTGGTCTCAGGAAGCTCACTGTAGAGGGCGTAGGAGGTTATAGGCCATGGGACTGGCAGTACTGTGCATAGTCTGGGTTCCCTCGGTCAGTGCTGGCTATGCAGAAGCAAGAAAGAGAAAAAAGAGGAAAAAATGGGAGGGGAACAATGAAAATGGAGTGGGGTGTGATGGGAGGGCGATGGAAATGATGGTATTGGGAGTTCGGAGAAAGGAAGAGGGGAAAAGAAGAGTAAACAGGAGGTAAAACAGTGCTGGCTTATCGGGTAAATTATGCCCTTGCCTAGGATGGAACCTTCTTGGGGAGGGTGCCAAAGAGCAGCTACAGTTAAGACAAAATAGATCCTGACAGCCACACAAACTCTGAGATCCAGGAACCTCTGTCTGTAACTGTTACTTAAAAAGTATGATGTCCAGTTTTGTTTTTTACAGCATCATTCTTGGAGTGATGATATTGGGTAATTGTGATTGCTGAGTTTAATTATTAAAATCTTGGGAGGAGGGGGAACCTAGGAGCCTTAGAAGTAATTGAGGAGAGGCACAAAAGCTGAATGTTTGCCTATGGCGCTGAATGCCCTGCAGTAAAGAAATGTGGAAGGGGAAGTAAAACAAAGTTGGAAGGGAGAGATGGAAGAAGGCAAGAGAAGAGAAAGGTGGGGGGTGGAAGGTGGAAGATGAGGGGATGGTGTGAAGGAGAACAAGGAAAGAAATGAGAGAAAGTAAGATATAAATGCGGAGGGGTGGAACTAGAGAGAACAGATAAGAGAGAAAAAAGTGATCTAGAGGAGAGAAACAAAGAAAAGATTGAAAAGAAGAAGGGGAAAGTGAGGGATGTGTGAGTAGGAAGAGAGTTGTATATGAGAGGTGGGGAGGGGTTAGTGTATGCTCAGGAGGACAGTAGCAAGGAGTATGTGTAAGAGCAGGAAAAGAGGGGAGGGAAAGAGAATAGAAGAATATAGGTAGGATAGAGAACCACAAGGAAAAGGAAAACAAAAAAAATATGGAACCTAGGAATTTTTCATGACAAACAGGGTGGAAAAGTTTAAAGGAAATGCTGGGAGCTGTGCTGACCTGCTGTGCTTGCTGTTCCTGACGGTGCACAGGCAGCAGAGTGGACGACCTGCCTTGGTGGACCTTCTTGCCAATAAAGAGCTTTGGCGGCATACATAGCTGCATGTCGTGACCCTAAGGGGTGTGGCCAAAGGGGCTTGATACTCCCCTTAGGTGCACCGAAGGAGTCAACTATATTGGAATCACCTGGAAACCTGCGGACTGTGAGTAGAATGGAGAATAGTAAGAAGACAGGCCTGATAAAAGGAGGCCCTGTAGTCAGTATCTCTAGCATATTGATCAGTCCGGTGGATGGACACATGTTTCCTTGCTGGCAAGTCAGGTTGCCCCTGTGGGAGCTTCACTTAGCTCCAGGGGACGAACTCCTCCTCCGCATCGGTTTATGCCTATGTCATCCACTATGCTGTCGGATATTTCCTTGGCCACAGAATCAATTTCTGTGGTTCCGGTTCCAAAGCCTGTTTCTGTTTTGGAAGGGGTTACTGCCTTAAAAGGAGAGGATGTTAAGGGGGGGATAACCCTGAAGGACACATGGGGAGCCATTAAAAATATGGATTCCAAGTTATCCAGTATCGCTGACTCTCTATGCGAATTTTTGCGTGGAGCTGCTGAGAAGCTGGCCGACTTGGATGCTAGAATGGATGTATCGGATAAATCTGTGCTTCAGTTGAATGCTCAAATGTCATCTTGTGTAACAATGAATGCTAATTTTGTTAAAAATTCTTTGATATTGCATGCTAAATTTGAGGCATTGGAGAATGCATCAAGATCTAGGGACATAGGTACAAGGCCGTACCAATGGCGAAATGCGCCCTGTGCAACTTGCACATCGGGCGCGCGCCCCTGCACCCCCCACCCCCATCTAGCCACTTTATGGGGCGGGAGAGAAGAGGCACGCACCCGATGTGCAAGCTGCCTGCCGCCGGCATGCTAAGCAGGTCTTGTCCTTCCCGGAGAGACCAGACCTGCTTAGTGTGCCATTGGGAAGACTTCAGGGGCGCATTTCGGCTCTCTTCCGTTACTTGCTGCCGCGGCAGTTAACAGCAGAGAGCCGAAATGCACCCCTGAAGTCTTTGCGCCCTGTGTGGCCGCACCGCTCGCACAGGGCTTGGTACGGTCCTGCATGCGTATGTTGAATTTTCCTTATATGTATTTGTTGTCTGCAGAAATTTTGCTTCAAAAGTATTTCAAAGAAGTTTTGAAATAGCCTGAATTATTTTGACAGAATCTGACATTCTATGTGCCTGTTAAGGTCAGGGTGTCGTCACCCCCCCCCCCCCCCCCGATAGGGTGTGTTTGACTCCTTAGGTCGCACTGTGAGTCAGAATCCCACTGACCTTTTGGAAGATTCAACGGACAATACTTCTAGACGGACCACACCGATTGTGACTTTTACCATTGAAGCTATTAAAATACGAATTTAGAATTTGTATTTCCAGAATAAGGAGGTGGTGTTCTGCGGTCAACCCCTAAAGATGTTTCCTGATGTGAGTTGTGCTGCTCATTTTTGCAATTGAAAAATAGTGCAGGCTCCTGGAGCTACTGATTTATTGACGTTTCCCAACAAGTGTCTAGTGACCTTGCAGGGACGAACATTTACTGTTGTAGAAGTTTTCTCATTTAGAAAGCTTCTTAGTGGATTGGCATAAGTAATTTTTTGTGATGGAGGGTTGATTTAATTGATAGCTTCTCTATTGTGGGCATATTAGTATGCTTAAGTTTCCTATAGTTTATTACCTGTACATTTTGTCTTTTAGCACAGCTTCATGATGTGGGCTTGATCATTGGTGTGCTTAATCTTATGATTATTGGTCCTTTTATTCTTTGAAATTTATATGTTTTCTTAAAATTACAGTATGTTATGATGATGATGATGATGATTTTCTTCTAAGTTTTTTTTGTATTGTATTTTTGAAAATGCAATAAACACATTGAACATAAAGGAAATGTTTAAAGAATAAAATGGATAACAAGAAGCAAATAACGGGAGAAAATGTGGAAAAATCAATAAGGAAAGGCTAGAGAAATGGAAATCTAAATGAAAGAATAAAGAACAGAGGAAAGGAATCGATGAAGGGTCAATACAGAAACATAAAGGAAGGGGGGGGGGTGAGAACAGAGACAACAGATGCAAAGGTTTGAAAACATTTTATTGAATTGGCCTGTGGCAACTACAGATGACCCGATGGGAAAGCTGAGGCTGGTAAAGTTGGACCTGGGGTGGGGAGTGGGAGAGTGATTGTGAAAGGGAGTGAGTGTTGGCGGGGTTGGAGAAAACTATTCTCTGTGTTTTGGTGGAAGGGAGGAAAGAAAGAAACATCTCTACTAATAGGCAGTTTGCCTGCTTTTTGAGAAGCAAGGGATAGGGACATCATATGTGCCTTCCTTCCCTCCTACCCCCCAGTATTACCCAAAAAGTCTACATTCTTTCTGGCTCCTCTGAAAAGCTGTTATCTGGGTATCCTGGGATTAACCCGTTCTTGTCAGTAGTCTAGTTCCTCTTCAGTCTTTAAACTGCACATTCCAGATGCTGAGCACAAAGGCTGCCTTAGAAGAAAGGTATTAGTAGAATTATTATCTGTGTTTACAAGATGACTTGCTGTTTTTCATCTATCTTTCGTCTGATAACAGCATTCTTCAAATACTTCTCTGCGATTATTTTCTTGAAGAAAAGGAATACAAAGTAAACAGTATGGACTTGATTTTATAACGGGACGCCTACGTGAGAAGCCCAGAAAGTGCCTGCTTTTGTCTGAGGGGGCTGACTTTTTGTAAAAGTCCGTTCCACACGTAAGGCCTACTTTACATGCAGAAAAGGGTTTTCATGAAATCGTGCAAGGGTACGGGCATGAAACATTTGTGCCTATTTTTACTCAGTCTGAGTGTAGGCACTTCCAGGGATGTAGTTTGGGTAGGGCAGAGGTGGAATTGTGATGTATACGCACACGTTCGCAGCATAGACTTGTACATGCCCAAATTAGCTCCTTCAGAGCAGGTGTAAATTTCTTTGACATTTTACACCTATTATAAGTCTCACACATGTGTCCTGTGATAACATCATCAAGTCCCTAAAGGCGACAGGAAGCTTTATAAAATAGGCTTCTAGATCCACCCCCAGTAATACACAAACACTGTTGCACAAACGTATGCCTGCTGTGAGGAATGTGCTTGTACTCTAAGCGTGCACATGTGTATTTTCTAACCTACTTTGCATGACCTGGAGAAAGGCGGTATATAAATCCAGCTAAATAAATAAAATATCTTGCATTTCCACCGTTTCATCTGCCCACACTATACCCCTGGGATGCCTATGCAAGGATCATGTAAAAACTAGGCACACAAGTTCCATGCACATACTACTTATGCACAAATGTGATTATGCAGTTTTATAAAAGCTCTTTTCTGCATGTTTATAAAGCTTTTTTTGCATATAAAGCTAGTTAAACGTACCTTCCAAGATGCTTCATAATTTAAAAGTATACCACATAAAATGTGTGTGTATGTATGTATGTGCAATATGGTATGTTTTTGTATACACACCCAAGTGAAAACCCACAAAAAATACCTTCAAAGTGCTTTTTTGGGGGAAAGGAGTAAAGGAATGTCATCAGACTTGTTCGGGGAGTAGGGATCCCCAGCCTCCAATCTTGCTCTCTGGCTATAAGGAGGGAATCCATGGCCCTGCATTCTGTGTTTCCAGGGGTCAGGGACAGAAAGGAGGATGTAATGTCCAAAATATATTGCCAGCTTTCGAAGCACCTAGTTGTCTTTTTAAGACTCTACCCTTTATTGTCTTTTCTTTATTTTGATTTGCCAGTCTCTGGCCAGCAGAAGTGCTTCTGGAGCCTTGTGACTAACTATCTTTTGGTTCTTTGTCGTATGTAGTGAAAAAGTTCAATAAATGCTGTGCCAAGCTCGTACACACTAGTGCTTTCTGTCTTGGCTCCGTCAGTGAAGCTTCTTGTAGGAAAATGGATTGTAGTTTCCACGGGTCAGGGACTGCATCTTAACATGTATCTATACAGAGCTACGTAAGTCCAATATTGCTATAGAAATAAATAGTAGCAGATCATTTTTAAAGCCAGCAATGGTGCTTAGACCATCATGTCCCCTGTGGGATCAGGTAGCGGTGTGTTTAACCTCTTTTCCTCATCCATACTCAGCTGGTTTTCAGTATGATGTTAATGTAATTTTCACAATCTTGTGAGCACGGGCCATTTTCCTTTCTCCACTCCTGTGTTTTATAGTAAATTTTTTATTTCGGCAGTAATTCCTTTTACCACTCTTACTTGCATTTGAGCAGTTGGCGTCTTTGGACAGAGGCGTCGCTAAGCAGTATTTTGAATGATTTCTACAGCTGAGGTTTGGGCTGAAAAGCCAAGTCATTGTAGATCGCTGCTGAGCAGTGAAATCTGTACCTGTACCGACTTCAGTTGTGTATCTGTGAGGACATATTATTGCAGTTCTTAGAGCAGAAGTTTTAAGTTGGTTTGCATAACATTGGAAACTGGTGTCTTTTTATATAATGTTCAGTACTAGGGGGTGTTTCTGTAAGATGCATGTCGTTGGTTGTTTCTTGTGTATGTGAGGGGGCGGATCTCGCCACTTCTTGCTGTGGCATGATCTTCCCATGTCTGTATGGAAAACAAGATGTGCGTGGGGGACTCCTAATCCATTCCTTAGGACCTACTAGCTCGTATAGTTTTCAAGCTACATACTTTCATTATTCATCAGACGTATTTTAAGGTTACCTGATGTCCCAGATTTTTGGGGATTGTCCCCACTTTTTGAGCTGTCTCCCAACTCCCACCAGTTTGGCAGCCTCCAGTCCCCGAATCCAGCAATGGGGAGAGAGGGGTAGAAAAAAAAATGTATTTTCAATTTAGTGATCTGAATATATCAGTTTTTAGAATTTACATCCATTATCTTAATATTTTACACATGGGGGTAAATGCATCACGGTTTCTGTGTTTTTGACTGCTTGAAAGTGGTGATGTTGCTGTCATGGGATAGAGGGAGGGCAGCAAGGTAATAACTCCTCTTCCCTCATCTGCCTTGTTGCTCAAACATGGAACTAGCATGACCCTTTCTCCCCTCCCTCCCCGCACTTTAGATAAGTGTCCAGGATTTGCCTGCAAAAAATCTGGCAACCCTGACATATGTATGTCTCATTTTGCATATTTCAATTATTCAGTAATTGAAATATGCAAAATGGTAGATCTTGGAGATATCTCGGATTCCTGTTATTCTCTGGTGGAATCTCTCTCACATAAGAGAGAAGCAAATAATAGGGAGAGAGCAAAAAGCACAATTGGAGACTGGGAAAGTCCAATGAATGAGAGGTTGGGGAAAGTGGAAGGAGGTGTAGCCAGAGACTGAATCTCGTCCTGAGAGGGGCTTGCTATCAAACATTTGCCAGAGTCCCTGGACTGTACAAGGTAAAAATAGGTGACATCTTTTTACTGAGGGCAGTAAAAGCTATAAAGAATAGAGCCTTCTAGGCTTAAGACATGACTATGAGAGCGAGAAAGAGAAATGAATATCGATTTAGGTTCCGGAATGCTCCAGTATAGTTATGAGCGGTCTGGGAGTATTCAATTGAAACACTTATGGTTTATGCTTTCTGGAGTACAGAGGATTTAGTATGTTCAGAGTTGCTGATTATGAAAGCGATTTAGAAATTAAAGTGTTAAAAAAAAGACACTAAAACCATAGATATTTTGTGATGCTTTTCCTGGAGATTGTTTAGTTAATTTTAACTCCATTATTAAGGCTGATTCTAAGGAAATGCTTCAAAAATGTCTGTGTCAGTTCTATTCTGTCTTCACCACTGAACTGGCAACTAATGGCATGCAAACTACCACTATGTTTAAACAAGAAAAAAAAAGCATGTGCTGTCAGAAAAAACAATGTAGATCACTGTGGTAATATGCAGCTGTTTGCTGCATCACAAGTGAAATGTCTCCCTTCATGTTGGTGTGTAAGCGGGAATTGACTCGTGCACTGACAGGAAGGGAAATATTCTAAAAAGGCCTGCCAAACTCACTGACGCCACACCTTGTCCCCTACCCTACTCAACAAAATTTGTCTGGTGGCACAGTGGACCCCCAAATACAAGCAAACCACTTTGCAAAAATACGCTGGTGGATTAGTTGGCCCCAGACCTCTGATCGTTCTTTCTGGTAGCCCCTGAAGGAGTATCTGGTGCTATCTGGGCCATGGCATCCCTAGCTCAGGCATCCTGGATCAAGAAAATGTTTGACCAGAGAGCCAACTGACATTCAAAAATTGAGAGGCAGCACGAAGCCCACTTGTTTCTGCCTCAGGTATGGTGGTGCCTGACCCCTAGTGGTGCATCCCACTGCACCACTAGGGTCAGTCTCCCAAACAAGGCGATGCTTACCTAATTTGGGAAGCATTACCTTATTTGGCAGACTTGCCTCTAGTGGTCATCCCAAGGAACTCCTAGGGGTCAAGCACTGCTAATTTGAAAGATAGCTAGAGGCAGGAGCTAGTGAGTGGTGTTCCTGCCTCCTAACATTTTTAGATGGGTGGAGGGCTCATGGGCTCCAGGGGATCCACTTGGACCACCAGGCTGTGCTTCTTTAATAGTGAGAAGGGATTTGGGGGGACCAGGGATCGTGTCCATTTGGACCACCAGGGTATTTTTTGTGGGTCCAAGGTGGACAGTCAGAGGGCCCACTTGGGCTACCAGAGACAGACTGACTGACTGTTTTTGTGAGGCTGTGTGTATAGGTGGGGGGGGAAGGGCCCACTTGAACCATTATGGATCTTGTGTGATCTGCGGTGAAGTGCTACACTACACCTGAGATTACCCTTCAGTTCTCGTGCTGCACCTTCATGCCAGCCGTGAGCTGGCATAAAGACCAGCACTACAAAAAGAGTAAAACTATATTTGATTTTAGTACAGTTTTGTACATCTGAAGCAGTGTGTGGTGTGTGTTGTTTTTTTTGTTTGTTTGTTTTGTCAGTTTGCATGCATTTTGTTTGCGCACTGTGCTATCATCAAATGTAATCTTTTTGTGCTGATTTTCCAACACAAATTTGTTACTGCATCGGTAGCAAGATTAGCATGGGCAAATCAAGAGTAAACCATTGCACTAAAAGCATAGGGCAGCTTACTGCATCAGAACCTGTGTGTTTTGAAGGTCTTTCCAATGAGTGGCTCAGCAGTGGGCCCATTTGACAGATGTTCATGCTTTGGGCTGCCAGCTGTGTAGCTGGGGTGAAGCGTGGCATGTTGAATGTGTAAGATTCATAAAAATGTCTTTACGTGGTTTAAGGTTTTCCAGTAACAATTAAGAGATGACTGGAGTACAGCACTGTTAACAAATTATGGCCCTTCTCAGTGAGACACCAGTTGGGTTTTACCAGTGTAGATGACACCTTTCCACTAACATTTATATACGTAATAAGTCTTAAGGGAGCAAAGAGAATAAACGGACATTGTCGACTGATCAGAGTCGTTAGTTCAAACTGAGCTACTGTGCCTCCACATGTACCACCTGCAGAAATAATTACATATATTTAGCATGTGCTTTTTCACCAGAATACGCAACATAGTTGTATACAAATGAGCAATGTCTTTCTGTTTGGACATATAGTTTTTGTCATTTAAGGGTAATGTTGTTGGTTTTTTTTTTTTTGCATAAAATCATCTCGCAGCCTTTTAGAGTTTCTTAGGTGAGAATGTTCTCCTGTGCTTTGCTTCACTTATGCACCGTTTTACTAATCTTAAGTGCAAACACCTAACGTGTGCTTAGCGCGAAGCCTCCATAGTAACTGACGGGGCATGACCAGTATGTTCCCGACAGTTAACGTGCTGATGCCTTCTGCACCCTCTCCGATGGCAACATTGATAGTGCAGGGGAACATATCACGCACGAACTGCAATGTGCTCGTCACACGCGCTCTGCACCCCTAACTGCCCACTTGGCACTCTAGTGCGATTGGTAGTTAGCATGAAAATGGGGTGCGTTACTGTCATGACCCTGCGGTAACTGTTACTGCAGGTCTGAGCACGCAATTAATGCCTGCCAAATCCCACATTAACTATGTAGCACACTTTATTAAGGGTCTGATTTACTTTTACTCTGTGGGGGAGAAGCTTAATCGATTCTTAGTGGAAGTATGAGTATGTACAGCACTTAATGCGAAGCAAATCATAAACTATCCGTCCCATACACATGTGTTGCCAGATGCTGCAAAATATCCCCTGGCTGATGGTCTGCGGCTATTGTCGAGTAGGTATGTCTAGTCTTGCACATGCACATGTAGCTTTACTCTCCTGGGGTCTCCCTGCAGACAAGCAAGTGTTTGTTTTTCATTTTTTACCTAATGCAGATCAAATGAGCATTCATTTAGAAAATATATTAAGCTCCAATGCACTTCCTGTAGATATAATATATATTTTTTCTTTTTGAAGAAAAAAAATGTGCACCCTCTGGCTAGTGTAGCAGAGGAAATACCTGCTTCTGCTATCAGATGGTATATCAAAACTCAATTTAAAGAACTAATGACCTCTGCCTTTCCCGTCCTTTAACCACTGTAGTGTAGAAAGCTGCTGGAGTAAATTGTGGGAGAGGAAGGGCATCAGACTTTCAGGCGTTGTGCTACAGAGGATATTTCAAAGCCGCACTGCTAATGAGATTCCTTAAAATATCCCCTTGCCTCTGCCTCCCTTAGTGCCTTTTTAGATACTTTTGCTCTGAAGAAGAAAATGGTTTGCCTTTTGCTTTGTCCTTTATATCCTGAATCATTCAACCTACAGAAACCAAATTTTCAGGACAGGTATTTAGAACTGTATAAATGTTTTTGACCAAGATAATGTTTGGATTCTAGCCCAAAATGTTGAAAAATTACCAACTGAACTAAAGAAATAGGGTAATCAGCCTTTGCATCCACTAGAGATGTTCAACTTGCCCAAAATCAGTGACTTCCTCCTCCTCTATTGACTCTTAAAATTAGAACATCTGAACGCTGAAACAAAAAATGTCTTATTCATGAAAGTTCTTACTTAAATTCAGCTGTGCGACATTTCCAATCCGGAACAAAAACAGATTTTAACATATTGGTGCCCTTCGGCAGGACGGGAGAATGGTTGGGAGAGGAGGTTTCTCCCCTAGATATCCAAGAACACCGGTCCTAAAACAAGTGAAATCAGACTCCTGTTTAACCCAGATTGTTATTGTTAAGTGCCGTCTAGTTGGTGTCTACTCCTGGTGACCCTCTGGAGAGTTGACCTGAACTTTGTTTGGTCTTTAGCCACATTGTTGATAGAGTGATATCCATAGCTGCTGTTATTGTATTGATCCATCTCATTGCCGGCCTTACTCTTTTCTCTTTTACGGTGACCACCTACTTTGCCAAGCATTATGCCTTTCTCCAATGATCTCTCTTTTCGCATGATGTGTCCAAAGTACGAAAGTCGAAGTCTTGTCGTCTGAGCTTCTAAGGAAAGCTTACGTTTGATCTCCTCTAATACTGACTGGTTTGTTGTTCGGGCAGTCCATGATATAGAAACATAGAAACATGATGACAGAAAAAGACCACATGGCCTATCTAGTCTGTCCTTCCATATCAACAACTATGTTCGTCACCAACACCATAATTCAAATGCATCAATTTTCCTTATTGTCACTCCAGTCCAGTCCCTTACTTCTGATCAAAGGCTTGTTTCAGGAGCGTATCCAACTTCCTGTCTTGCGCGTCTTTTAAGGCCGAGCTGCCCTCAACTGGGATAGTCGTCTTCTTAGTAACTGCTGATACCGCTGCATCCACCCTGGGAGATTTCAGCAGCTCTTTATCTGCCTCTGGGAGAGGGTATAGGCGAGTCATGGCTCTGACTCCCCTTAAGCTTGATTCTGGTTGGTCCCATTCCTCCTGGATCATCTGGCGCACGACCCTGTGGACAGGGAAAACCTTCTGGGATCTCCTAATAGCCTGGATTAAGGGATCCTCCAACGCCTCTTCCTGTGATGGCATGTCTGAGGCCACATTGAGAACTTTCAGGGACTCATTAATTAATGCCGGGAGCTCCTCTCGACGAAAAACTCTAACTATCCGTGATTGATCTTCTTCCAGGATCTCCCCTTCTTCCAGCTCCTCCTCATCCTCGTCCAAGTCCTTAACAGAGCTATCCTCCTCCGGGGTATCCTGAGAAAGGGACGCTAGAGGCTCCTCACAGTCCAGACGTGGGCGCTTAGAAGGAATACCGGATTCCGGATTGGTTGCCCCGAGGGATCTAGCTGATTTTGTCGTCCGCTGGCGGGACAACCTCTTCTGGCCCTAAGCCCTGCTTACGCAGGCAGTAGGCCTTGTGAAGTAAGAGGATGAAGTCAGGGGAGAAAAATTCTCCGGCCCCCCTGCACTAGAGGGGGGGGGGGGAAAGGGGCAGAGGAGGAGTGGGCAGGTCCGAAGGTGTAGAGATAGGGAACTGGGACCCCCTTCCCCTTCTAGAGGGTCTCCTGACCCCTGAGAGGGCTGTGACATGGACAAGTTAATTTCCTGCTCCACTGAGGCGGCCACTGCGGCACAGCTCCTGCAGATTCCTGCCTCTGCGGAGGTGCCCCTGCGAGTTCCACAGGAAGAGCAGCGAGGCTTGGTTGCCATGAGTTAGAGCTGGGGCTTCCCACTGAGAGCACCCGAACAAAGGCAATATCTCCCCCGGAGGAAAACTAAGAGCCCCTTAGATTGGTAGCTAAAGGCAATTTAAACCAGTTGGAAATTCAATGGATTAACAGAAGTAGATGCATTAACAGAATAGCATTAATCGTGAATTAAACTAGAAATAAATAATGAAGTTAAATTGAAAATAAATTGAAATTAAAATAAAGTCAATAGCTTAAAACTCCTTTTTCCCCTAACGGAGGTACTTGCGGTTTTAAGGGCTGTATGTGGATCCTGGGCCCGAATCCGCAGTCACCGCCCGTTGGCTCTACACGTGTTAGGCCTCAACACGTGGAGCCAGAACGGGGGACCGCGGGCCTATTCGTGGTACCGTCCTGCGTTCCGGAGCTGAATCCCGCTGATCCCTTTGTGCGATCGCAGACTGCTCGCCCCCGCAGGAAACCAGGCACCGCGTGGCTCGCCTCCACGTCCTACCTATTTGGGACGGGTCGGGCGGCCAACGCAGACTAGTGGTGCAGCCTCTAGCGCTCAGCCACCCGAAGGGCTTCGGTGCGAGGCAAGAGCAGAGAAGAATCCGAAAGAAGCAGGAGCTGAAGACACGGCAGCCGGGCAGGGCCGAGCACCTCCACGCAGCTGCAGGCAGAGAAAATTCTCCAAGGCCCGTGCCGGGGACGAGGAGGGGGGGGGGGTAATGGAGAGAGCAGGCAACACTTAAAGGAGCAGAGCCCCCGAACAAGCCAACAAGGAAATAAGGTAAAAATAAAGAAATAAAGTAATTTTAAAGCAAATTAAAAGTAAAATTAAAGCTAAGTTAAATAGAATAGATAAGGTAGGACTCCAGTAAGCCCCAGGCTTACGGAACCCTCCAGCTGCTTGGAGGCTGAGAATACTGGAGTTGGTGGGTGGTCCCAGTGGTATTTATACCGCTCCATCCCCAAAAAGGTTGGGCTCAGCCTCCAAGCTGCTGGAAGGGTTGCGTAACCCAGAAGTAAGGGACTGGACTGTCGTTCCTTCAGGAACACTAATTAGCAGGTAAGATCTAATTACTATTTCTTCCTGTATCTTTTTCACTGTCCAACTTTCACATTCATATGATGTTATCGAAAATACCATGGCTTGAACCAGTCAAATGTTTGTATGGAGAGAGACATCTCTGCTCTTGAGGATCTTGTCTAAGTCCTTCATAGCCATCCTACCAAGAGCAACCCAGATAGTTATTGCTTCCAAAATTTGGCACCCTAGGCACTTCTCCATGTTGCCTATACCTAAATCTGGGCCTATGTGTTCCTGGGGCATTTCAGGTCCACAAGCCCCCCTCCCCCAACTCCAAGATATCAAAGAGCAAGGGGGAGGGGAGGAGCACTGTACTTTCTATCTTTGCACATGGGCTGCTGCAACTCTTTCCTTACCAGCACTCTGGAGGAACAGGAAATTTATGTTAGAAGGCAAGACTATCATAGTAAATAGGGGCCCTGTCCAGGAATGTGTCAGTTTTGGTCAGTTATTCTTCTGTAGGTCCTGAGTTCATTTCACTTCACAGACGCAGGAGGGTTTGTAATAAGACAAGCAAACAGGTGTGGCTTGGAGAAAGGTTTTTATGTAGAAATAGGCTTATTACATAGGTATTTAACAGAGGTATATAGTGATTGTTGCAGAGCTGTTTCAGTGTGCATCAATGAATCTGTGTGTGCATGTGCATGTGTGAGAGAGAGAGAGAGAACATGTGGGTCAGGGCCTCATGGTAGGCCAGAACATGTGGATCAGAGCCTCATGGTAGTGTCCAAACCTGTCCGATGAAGGAGAGAGAGAGAGAAGCAGGAAGTGTGTCTGTCCTTTATAGTGCCTCTCCAGCACTTCCCCTTGAGGTCTGCTATTGTCTTTGGCCACTCCCTTTGAGGTCTGACCTTCTTGATTTAGCAAGGAGGGGCTGCAGACAGGTCCTAGAGACTGACATCACCAGGGGGTCAGAGTTTAACTTTGGAGACTGAATTCACCAGAGTCCACAGCTGCATGAAATGTATGCTGACAGAATGATGGTTGGACCCAGTGGTGTAAATTCTGCCCAAGCAGAATAAAGGGGGCCCACACAGTGGTGGTAAGGCAGAGTGACACACTTATTTTAGCAGGTTTGCTGTGCCGCCTCCACTCTTAATTTCCACTAGACCCGGCGGCTGTTCCCTCTTAGGCTGAAGTCTCATGATAATAGCCACACTACGAGACTTCAGCCTGGGAGATAACAGCCACTGGGCCGGGTGGGAATTTGAGTGGCGGCAGTGCGGCAAACATGTTAAAGTAAGTTTGCTGCTGCCGCATGGTGGGGATGCATGCTGCTGTGATGATAGGGTGTGTGTGTGGCCATGACAGAGGGTGCCCTCAGCAACATTTTCTTTTTGGGGTCCCTCATTAGAATTTACACCACTGGTTGGACCAGACTTAAAGCAGTTTATAACATGTTTGACAGTCATATAGTGTGTGTGTTTTGTGTTTTTTTGTTTTTAAGGAAAACACTACTACTACAAATCATTTGTATAGCGCTACAAGGCATATGCAGCGCTGTACATATATATGTAAGGCACAATCCCTGCTCATCAGAGCTTACAATCGTGCTCATATGAATTATTTTCTGACTTGGTTTTTGCTATTGCTATAGATCTTCTCTCCTCTCCTCCTTTTTCTTCAGGAAAGGTGTGTACTTTTTTGGCAGCAGCATAATCTCCGTTTGTGAATGTTAAAGCTTAACATTGGAGTAAGAGCATTTCATCATCCAGAAAGCTCAAATAGGATGGTAGATTGTGTGGGAGGGACTAGCAACGTGACTCAGAATGATGTAAGCTGTATTCAGGAGCAGTGAGACTTATGGTGATATGTGTATTCTGATATATCGTCTGAACATGACCAGTCTCTCAGTTTGTTTTCATGGTTTACTGTTAGCTTAGCTCATCTCACCAAAGCTGGCGCACGTATGTTGATGCAGAAAGATGGCCATGAACAGACAGACAAAGAGAAACCAACCAAAAATAGACATTTGCATCTATTATGAAAAGTATCTAAAACCCTTTTTCCTTGTATTCATTCTTCAGCTGTTCCTGTTATAATTATGCCTGATCTGCCTTGGTATAGGAGTAGCCTAATAGTTAGAGCACTGGTTTGATTCCCACTAGCACTCCTTGTGGCCTTAGACAAGTCCCTTAACACTCCATTGCTTCGGAAGAAAGGCCTGGCAATTACTTCCAGTCACACTGCTAAGAAACCCAGGAGCTGCTGGGTCACCAGGAGTCAGCATTGACGTGAAGGTTTGCATTGCTTTGGTATAATGCCTGCATGATGCTTTGGTGAGAGTCTGCCTGGCAGAGCTTCTGTATTTACTTAGATTCATGAGAAGAAGGGCTCTTCAGGAGATGTCAGAAACTTGTTAAGTGCCGTTGAGTCAATGCCTACTCATAGTGACCCTGTGGATAGTTGTCCATGTTGTGACTTTTTCCTGAGCTTTCTTGGCAAGGTGCGACAAAGTAGATTGCCAGGCCTTCCTTCTATGCAGTAAGCCTACAGCACCTGCTTCTCCGAGATGGTCTCCCATTTCAAAACCAGTATTAAATACACAATAAAATATAACTCAAAATGGAAAAGAAGAATATGAAATGGAATTATTGTAAAAAAAAAAAAAAATTGCAAAGCAAACCATGTCCACATGTTGCTGCAGAGGTTTACGGATCTTTGGCTGTTTACTCCCCACAGTTTTCAGGTATGAGAAGCAGTGTTTTAGTTAGTTTGGATCACTGAGATCATCTATGAAATATACAATCAGGATCTTGGGTAGGGATTTGGGCTTTGATTGCCAGTAGTGAACTTTTAATTCATTTTATTATTTGGCACATTACCGGCTGAAAAGCAAGACCTGACTGGCTGCTTCTATAGCTCTGCATTTTGTTGACTCTGTGCTCATTTTGTTGACAGTGGGGGATCATTTTAGAAGGTCTATTCATGCTTTGGATGTCTGAAAATGGGCATGCAGAGGTCCACATCATGGAGATATCCTGTGAACCAGTTTACAAAACGGCTCTGGAAACGTCCCTTGTGGGGCAACATCGATCTAGGATGGGGGTGTGGCAGGAGAATACCTGGAGCATTCTTCTGCACTTAGATGTGTGCACCCAATTTCAGAAATGCCAAACATATCTCCACCCACATCCAAATCTATACCACTTCTAGTGCATGAATAGATTTCAGCTAAGTGCTTGTTCTGTCAGCAAAATATTCGGAGGGTTACGGAAAATAGTACTCTAACATCCCAGTACTGTCCACAGCCATACAGAGAGATGCTAGGAATGGGAAAACGTGCTCTGTGGTTGTTGTGCTGCTGAACAGCCCTGCCTGCAGACAAGCAAGCTGGGACACTTCCTCTGTCTACTATACCATTGCAGAGATGTCCATGTAGACATCCCCAACAATGGGCAAATCGGGTATGTACACGTTTCTGAATGCACCTAGACATCATTTCTAAAATGTGCCTTCACATGGCTAATTGCTGGTTTAATAGTTGTTACTCGTCTGCTAGCTAGGCTCAGTGTCTAAAATATTATGTTGCTGCTTAAAAATCTCAGGTTCTCTTTCAGGCTTGGACTCGCTGCTATATCACAGAGTTGCAGAGCTAATTTTGGTACCCAAGGCATCTTAATGTAAATCGAACTCATCATTTCTTATATGTGAAGACAATCTGACTTGCCCTTCAGACTCATAATTATAAAATTGATCCCAAGGGAGTCAAGAGTGACAGAGGAGAGTATTTTCTTAAGCCAAAATCTTTTTTTTTTCTCAAGGGGGAGGGAGGAGCGTTAATAGTTCTGGCCCATAAACGGCCAGAACTGACAGCCGTAACATTGTCCGTTATCTCCTATAGAGCCTTTTTCTCTGCTACATAGGACATTAGGAGACTCTTTTTTTCACTAAAGTGAGCAAAGTAGTTAGCATGCACTTTAATGTGTGGTAATTATTACTGTGGGCCCTTGGTAATGTCTACTGTATGATAAAAACAGCCAGTATGATAAAAACCTTCATTAACTGCTTACAAGTTAATGTGTGTGGAGTGGGGACTGGGTGGGTTATGGATGCAGAGTGGACATGGACCGTGATTTGTAGTTAGCACATGGTATTTGTCCCATGTTGTCAATTTTGCAGTCTTTATGTATTACACATTGTTTTTGGCACCTAACACATGGTAAGAGCAAAAGCTTAATACACTTTGGCAAAAGGGTTCCCTAGGTCATTTGAATGCACAGAGCCGTTTGCCTTCATAAAATACAAGAGATTACAGAAAGAGGAAGACAAGCATAAATATTTGAAAAAGCTAAGAGAAGTTAGGAAAGTAGTCGGAAAAGCAAAGACACAAATGGAAGAAAAAGTGCTAAAGTCGTATTGTCGGACTCAAGGATGAAGGGGAGGAATATATAGGAGCTGATGAGGATAAAGCGGAATTGCTTAATAAATATTTTTGTTCTGTGTTTATGGATGAAGGGCAAGGAGCAGGACCTCGGAAAACGCTCAAAAATAGGAACAGAAGAGAAGGGAATTTTGAACGATTTTCAGAAGACACTGTTCGTAAGAATCTAGCTAAACTAAAAATAGACAAAGCGATGAGGCCGGATGGGATACATCAGAGTATTAAAGAAACTTACGGAAGTTCTAGCAGCTTCACTGCCTGACCTCTTCAATGCTTCTTTAGAGTTGGGAGTAGGCCCAGAGGACTGGAGAAAGGCACATGTGGCCCGTTTCACTAAAGCAGAAGTAAAGATGAGGTTGAGAATTACAGTCTGACCTTTGGGATGAGTAAATTAATGGAAACACTGCTAAAACAGAGGATAGTGAGGTTTCTGTGTCCGATAGCTTGCATGATACGAGGCTGCATGGTTTTACTAGAGGTAGGTCTTGTCAAACAAATCTAATTTCTTTGGCTGGATGAACAGAGTTGGACCGAAGCAGAGCCTAGATGTGGTGTCTAGTAAAGCCTTTGACACTGTTACGCATAGGAAACTTTTATAAATAAATCGAGCACCCTAGGGATGGACGCTAAACTGACTGACTGGGTTAGAAATTGGTTGTGCGGGAGATGACAAAGGATACGGGTAAGTGGAGCTCTCTGAGGAGAAGAATATTATCGATGGTGTGATGAGGTAACTGACCTTGGTCCGATTATCGCTAACAAAAATGTTAAAGAATGTGGAGGGCTCTTTGCAGATGATACCAAAATCTGCAATAGAATACACACCCAGGAAGGAGTGGATTACATGAGGAGGGATCTAGTGAAGCTTTAAGAATGGTCTCAAATTTGGCAGCTGAGATTCAGTGCTAAAAATGTAGGGTCATGGATTTGGGCCACAAAAAATCCAAGGGAGTGGTACTTGGGCATGATTGTTTCTGATCTTCAGGTGCCTAAACAGGTAGAAAAGGTGACAGCGAAAGCCAGAAGGATGCTTGGGTGCATAGGGAGAGGAGTGGCCAGTAAGAAGGAGGAGGTGATATTGGAAGTACTGTGTGCAATTCTGGAGACCACACCTTCAAAAGGATATAAACAGAATGGAGACTGTGCTCGAGCTAATCACCAAACTACTACGCATACTGCTTTTTTATTTGTGACCTCTACCTTATAGAATTACCTACTGTCTCATATTCTTCTCTAATTCTCCTTCAATAAGTTCAAGTCCCTTCTAAAAACCCATAAGGCCTTTGGGGTTGGGCTGATGTTTTTGTTGTCTTTGATGTAATTATTAATGTCAGTTTTCACTCTTTTCTCTTTCCTTTGATCTCTAACATTTTCTGTATGGAATTGACGTTCCTTTCTGCTTCTTATAATAGGTTTTTGAACCACTCTGTATGTTTCCCACGAAGGTATTATATCAAATGACAATAAACAATAATAAACAAACAAGGGTGGCTATCAAAATGGTCAGTGGCCTTTGTTGTAAGGCATATGGGGACAGACTTAAAGATTTCAATATGTATACTTTCGAGGAAAGGGGGAAGAGGGGCGATAAGAGACATTGAAATATCTCTGTGGCATAAATGCACGGAGGGCGGGTGGCATCTTTCATCTGAAAGAGAGCTCTGCAATATGGGGGCATAGCATGAATGTGAAACTCAGAACTAATATGCGGAAATATTTCTTTACTGAAAGAGTGACGGATGCATGGAATGGTCTTCAGTGAAGGTAGCAGAGACCAGGACAGTATCAGAATTCAAGAAAGTTTGGGACAAACACAGAAGATCTTTAAAGGAAAAAAGAGGACTGTAGTGGTTGGTATGTAATGACAAACTAGATAGGCCCTTTGGTTTTTCTCTTCAATCATGTTTCTATGTAATACCTGGAGACCCAGGTTGAAATCTCACCACTATTCATTGCAGATCTTGAAGAAGTGATTTAACTACTAGGTATTCCTAATTCCATTTCCATTCTCAACAAAGTCTGAGGACGATGCAGAAAATGGGGCTGTGCTCTAGCACGTCATTTTACTCAATATTTTTCTGTGCTAGTCTTATTCCGTGATGCAGGAAGCAAGGTTAATTCAGGAAAATCCAGGGTGCGAAAACTGCACTAATGCATAGCTCGGTGGGCATGCTGATAGCTATTCCTTTATTTGCAAGCAAAGTGTTGCCCGATGTAAAAATCTGCGCTGAAACTTAATGCGGTTTTACACAGCTTTGGGCAGGCATAAAGATGCAAAAAAAAGGATCATCTGAGGTGAAGTCTGACAGTTCTCCTCAGAAGACCCAGTCCCCTGATCCCTGCTGACCTACTGCCACCTCCCACTCCATCCTCTGAGTCCCTCAAACAGTCCTTGTTGGCCCCAGTGCCACCCTGCCTTACTCCTTGATCCCCATATAAACATTGGTGGCCCCAGTTGCCCTTTACCCCCTCCCCCATTCCAAGAGGGGGGCCAGCAGGGCCATGTAGACCAGACCTCACCTTAGCCAAGAGTGCATGGTTCCCACTTTAACCCTATTTAGCCCATTACATTTTTAACATTTTGTGTAATCAATTTTTGAATTGTAAAATGTTTACATGCCATTACATTAAGATATTTTTTTTATTCCCTTCCTTCCCAAACAACGAGGGGCCTCAGAGTGAAATAGCTGGGCCTCATCTGAGCTCTCAGAGTCTGCTCACAGCCCCTGATCCCCTTCAAAACAAAGACTTTCTGGCCAAGTTGTCGCCATGTCCTCAATCTGACCCCTCCCAATAAACTTTGTCCTGTGCCATCCCCCCTCTAGACCCCAGTAGATCCATCAGATGGGAGGCAAGAGAGCTGCCCACATGCTCCTGCCTCCATGCTGCCATCTTTCAAAATGGCCATGCCTGAAAAGAAGGGTGTTCCGGTCTGAAAAAGCCCAAGTCTCTTCTGATTGGTTTCATGCTGGGAGAGAGGATCCTGGGACCGTGGGTAGGATTGTTCAGGCAGCTCTTTGCTCAATTGCCTGTTATCATTTGCTGGTCAGGGGTGCTAGCAAGGTAAACTGGGTTAGTAGGAAATGCTCGGTGGTTAATTTGCCACTGTGATGAGTTATTCCATGTTACTTCAGCATCCCATCTCCGAGTCCAGCGGGTGTCCTTGTGGAGTGGCAGGAAAAAATACTGGGGACAAGCAGCTTCATAAATGGTTTTTACTTTGGAAGGTTTAGCCCTGGGCCTTCGACGGAGAAATATTTCTTTTTCAGACCAGAACACACTTTTTTTGAGAACTCTTAGGATTTCCTCTTTCTTGTTTTATTCTGCACTGTTAAAGGTTGTGTTGAGGAAATGTGTTTTAAAAAAGTCATGTTCCTTGATACATGAAACAATAATAAAGAAATATATACAAATATTGAGGAACAGCAAATCAAAGTGGTAGGTAGATCTTGAGGACGTCGACTGTTTTTTGGCTCATTGTAAACGAATCACATAAAGTTTATTTTTATATGCAGCACATAATGAAGCTGCGGAAAATGTTACTGGAGGATTTGGGTCTAGGCAACTAGCATAATGGAGCTCCAAAGAGGTTTGGACAAGTTCCTGGAGGAAAAGTCCATAAATCATTATTATGCAATGAGACTTGGAAAAAACATTTGTTTGTTCCTGGAAATGAGCTGTAAACATTTTATCTACTTTTTTAGGGATCTGCTGAGTACTTGTGTCCAGGACTGGCCACTGTCTGAGACAGGACGTTGTGCTCTGTGAATCTTCACCTAGTTTAGGTTCTTATGTCCAAAAGTTGTAACCAATGGGCTATTATAACCATGAACGTTTAGCCCATAATCTCTCAGCTGGAATCTCTAGACAGATACAGCATGGCACATCATATATTTATTATGTTAGGCTATAAATGAGGCATAGGGTTCATACAGTCTCCCCAAAATTACTAGGATTCTGCAAGTTGTTCTTACCGCATTGAGGTATGCTCTTTACTTTCATGTATCCTTCTCATTATCAACCCGAGTACATACACCTGTGAAGGCTAAAAAAAAATACAGATTTCAACAAAATTTCAAATGCACAATGTAAATAGACTGACATTTTTAGAATTCTGTTAGCTGCCCAACGCGTTTAAGAAACAAATATTTTTTTCTGTCTGAAATTTTCTGAATGCCTGCAAATGTTTGGGCTATTCAAATAAAATTGAGATGTCTTTTTAAAATCGGATTCTATTTACTGTGAATGAAATCTGTCTCTTTCTGTTGTATCAAGTCATGAAATATAGTTAATAAGTGATGCCAGATTATTTTGCTTATAATTTTTGGCCTGGCTGTTTCCACCCATCCATCAGGGCTTCCAGCTAGATCAGAAACGTGCAGGAACCTTCAGGAACCTGCAACTATCCAGCATTTTTCCTCTTCTGCTTTATAAGTCCTTTTCAGTGCAGTCATTGCAGCAGTCCAGAGTTCCAGAGGCCACGTACCAGAGCTGCCTCTGGAACTCTGCAACAGAAGGTCCATATGTCCAGCCACTAGGTGTCGCCATTGAGCAGTAGGCACCCTCCATTCCTATGCCATGTGAGCCCTGTTTTGGGAGCATCTTCAACCTCAGTTCATGGAAGAAGGAAAAGCCTGGCCAAGGAATCTAACCCAGACCCTTTCTGCATGGCAGCATGCGGCTCTTGCCACTGGGCTGGTCTTCATAGTTTTATTTCTTTTCCTTACAAATGATTTCTGTTACTGTAATTTCTATAGAAAGCATTTTATTTCTTGGCATGGCCATTGTTTTAACAAGATATTTGATATGCATAGAATGAGCCCTTGACTATGTGGCTGCTTAAGAATTCTGTGGTTTGGCTAAGGCTTTAAATAGTTTATTTTTAAGTGTTTAAAACCTTGCAGAAAAGATAAAGATGACTAAAGAAGCTTTTGTATTTGAAGTACCTAGGAACATTCCTCTGAAAAATGTATTAAATGCGTCTTGTTTAGGCATGAGTGCAAATCAAGAAATCTAGTTTCCTGAGATCCCCGTTAAATGAAAAGTTGAATCCAATGGAAACATGTTGCTCATAAAAGAAATTGTCAGCTGCACATACCTGCTAGACTAAGCGTGTAAAGAGTATTAAAAAAAAGTTCTGCATGCACCTCTTTGGAGGTAGGGAGGGCCTGTCTTGATGCCCCTCCCATTGTGATATGATGCAGCAGAGGCTGGCGCCACACTTCTGCCATGGCAGTGGTCTGGACCCAGGGCCGTACCAAGCTAGAAATGCATCCTGTGTGACTCATGAACCTGTTGCCCCCTCCCCCCATCCATTTCAGGACCGTGCTCTCTCTGCACTTCCTGGAAGCCCAGTAATGATATCGGTGCCCTTTCCATACTTGCATCCTGTGCGGCTGCACTGCTAACACAGCCATGGGTAAGGCCCTGCCTGGGCCCATACCCAGATGTGGGCCAGCCAGCTGTTTTGGGGGGGGGGGGGGAGAAAGAAGGAGCAAGAGAAGCCACACAGCACTGAGAAGGGTTTCCAGGGATTGTTGGCTGCCGAAGGAGGAAGCGGCCATGAGCAGGAGCTGCTGAAGCCCAAAGAGCTGTAACTGGAGTATCTCCCCCTTGTGGTGGGAGAGCTGCACTGGGTAGCAAGGAAGGAGCACTGGCTAGAGGACTAGAGTGGAGGAAGCTGAGAATCGCGGAAGCCAGATTTGAATCCTACTTCTGCTTCTGATCTTCAGCAAGTAATTTAACCCTTCGTTGCCTTGGATCCAAGCTTATAGGCCAATATTGAACCCGTAAGTCAATGTGTTTGTGGTTTGTTTTTTTTTTTAAACCAGCCACTATGGATAAAGTAAACTTGGATATTCAGCAGCGATATCAAGATGGCTGTTGTCACAAACAAAAGCTAGACATTCAGCAGCAGCCACTATCTAGATAGCCGTGATTTTCAGCTGCTAATTGGATAGTTCAATCCGCATACATTTAGAACAACTTTTTACCTGTCTTAAGTTATGCAGATACTTACCCAGATAGCAGCAATTTTCAGCACTGCTGTTCGGATATCTGCATAAGTGTCAGCTCTGCCCGTGGAGCACTCTGGCTACCCATGGAGTGCTGTGGTATTAAAGGAAGTATTCAGCAGCACCTTTTGGATAATGCCGCTCAATATTGGCCTCAGCGGGGTTTATCCAATTAGCAGATTCTGCCATCAGATAAACCATTTTGAATATCGGGCCCTCAGACTGTAAGTCATGCAAGGAATAGGAAACTACTTGCTGTACTTGATTGTAATGCAGCTTGAGCTACTCTTGGAAAAAAGTGTGAGCTAAATCAAAAAAAATGCCTCCCCCCCCCTTAAGAAAGCTGAGGCCAGTTTGCATGATTCACGCACATAGTAGACACAGAGGGGCACAAAAGCAAGTCTTCGGCTGGGAGAAGAGAGTGACAGGCCCACAGAGCAGAGAGAGTGTGGCAAGCTATCTTTAAGGTAAGTTACTTTGCTGCTCTGTCTGTGTGGGCCGGGGAGGTTGGGGGGGTGTGAGAATAGCACTGTAGTTCATGGGGGCTGTCCGCCCCAGGTGGAAGGAGGGCCAGGAATGCCTCTGGTTCCACCTTCGGCTCTATAGCTGGCAACAGCAGATACTACTACTACGACCATTAATCATTTATATAGTGCTAAAAAGCACACACAGCAACTGAAGGAAGAAAGTTCTGTTCTCCTTTCTTCCTCATTCCCCCTCCCGTGACACTGCTGTGGCTGAGGAACAGCTGGCTCCCCAGTAGCCAGCAGAAGGAGGAAGGGACACACAGAAAAAGATGCCTCCCTGGAAGAGGAGGAAAGAGTCCAGCATCAAAATAAAACAGCAGATAAGACTCAAGCCTGTGGTGCCCGCTACATAAGAGAAGCAGGTGCTGAAGATCGAAAGACTCGACGGCAGAAAGCCCGAGGAGATGAGAGGAGCTTAGCAAAGAAGACCAGAAAAACCACTGGGAGGCGCAGCAGCTGGGGCAGAAGAAAAGGGAGAGGCTGCGGAGAAGCAGGAGAGATTTGAGGAAAAGGTGAGAAGCCACAGAGCCTGGGAGTGCAGCGTGGGGAGACGGGCAAGCTTTGGAGGGACCCAGTGAACAGAACTCGGCAGAAGCAAAGGTGCAAGACTGGAGCTGGGAGAAGTGCTGCAGACTGCAGGTACCCAGCCCAGAGAGAGACCTCGCTGAATCTGGAGGGCATTAGCAGAGAGAGAGAGGGACAGACAGTCTCCGAGGAGGAGACGGAGCAGCAGAGACTCTCGGAGGAGCAGCCTGTAAGCGGAAAGGAGCAGCTGTAATGGAGCCACTGGAAACCGCAGAGTGACTAAGCGCCCTTAGACCAAGGAAAGAGACTGGCACAGAAGGAACTACTAGATTGTAAGCAACGGTGCTCTAGTGTGGGGATTTATTTGCAGCTTAGTTCAGTGCATACAGTACATTCGGAGCCAGCGTACTCGTGTAAGGGCCCTGAGAGGCTTTCTCTTTGTTCTGTAGTTAGTGCTCTGCACATTGAGGGGCAAGAAGGATTTCAGCCTGCAGTCATGGGAGCAGATTGGAATCATCCATAGGCTCAAGACATCTGTTCTCCAGTCACAGACCCAGGTGCCAACAGGTGAGAGATGAGCATGCGGAGACGTAGTCTCATGTAGCATTTAGCTCGCACCTGTCCACTAGTAGTTCAAGGCATGTTACAATCTCTATGTACTGACATTCGGGCATTAACAGTTGGTTTAAATTTATTGTTTGCCACCCTCAAAAAAGCTGGCAAAGATGTTTGAAGGAGACAGAGAATCTAATTTTGACCAGTTTTGGTAATAGAATATGGAACGGAGTTTGTTTTTAGAACAGAAGAACCTTTGTTGAACCTTCTTGTTTGCTGCTATCTATATTTAGTTGCTTTCCCATGACTTAGTTCCCTCGTCCTGTCCACTGTCTACCTACCTGCCTAATTCCCCTTTGGCTAAGTATTAACTTCTTTTTGCTGTTTTATCCATAACTGCTCTTCCTTCCTCTGAGGTAATATTCTAACTTCAGTCCCTTCACCTGTCCCTGGAGAACCTTCACATGCAAGGGCGGCCCAAGGGGGTGTGGGGCCATGTGCAGAGACTCGGTGTGGGCCTCATTTGCATAATGTACCTCATTTGCATAAATATTTGCATAATGTTACCATACACTAACTTTTAGTAAACATGCCTCTTAATGAGTGTTTGGATAAAGAAAGGCCTAAAAGATTTCTACATTACTATAATCCAGTGCCAACCGCCAAGCAGATTAGGAACTACTACAAACACTGCCCATTTTAGAACCCATAGCAAACCCGCCGTATCCTAACAGCACTACCAGGACTCACAAAGCACCATACCCTACCTATCAAAAAGGATACATTTCAGAGAATAACAATACATGACCTACTGGGGAAAGAGAACAAGTGGCAATGTCAAATAGGAATTACATAAACAGAATACCTCAGCTCAGTTACACATGCAGAACATAGGCCATCACCAAACAAGGAATCACAATTTAGAAATAGGAAGACAATAATTAAACTGGGAACCCCAAAAGCCAAACTTGGAATGTACAACAACACTGTAGAAATAAAACTATAAATTAATTTCCTCTTGTACTAAACAAAGCGCAGACGTTAATGATGCACATTTCCCAGAGCTGACATATTCCAGTTAATAAATTCAAAATAAAGAGAGATCTTTCTACCTTTTTGTGCATTTTTTTTCAGTTGCAATTGCTCCAGCCACTTTCTTCTGGTTTCTTCATGTCTTCTGCTAACTCTCCATCGTTTGCTGCCCATTTGTCCTTTCTTCTCTCTTCTAGTTTTTTTCCATTCTCTCTCTACATCTGCTTTAACATACTAATCTTTTTCCTTTTGCTCTTTCCTCATTCCTATTTCATCCACTCAAATTTTACCCCTCCATCCTCAATCCCCACTTACTCTCCCAATATCCAGCCAATTGTAGATTTGTCTTCCCTCCTACACAAAATATTTCTTCCCTCTCCATTTCACTCTCCCAGCTCCATCCCATTCTAATCCTCCCCCCAACATCGGCTCCCTTCTAGTTCCAGCCCCACCCAGCATCCGCTCCCTTCTAGACCCCCCATAAGCCCATTTCCAGTCCTAGTCCCCCATAAGCCCATTTCTAGTCCTAGCCCCCCATAAGCCCATTTCAAATCCTATCCTAGCCCCACCATCAGCCCATTTCCAGTCCTAGCTCCCCCATCCATTTCCAGTCCTATCAGAGTCCCTCCATCAGCTCATTTCCAATCCCAGCCCCCCCATCAGCCCATTTCTAGTCCTTTCCTAGCCCCACCATCAGCCCATGTCAAATCCTAGCTCCCCTCCACTCAGTCCATTTCCAATCCAAGCCCCCCATTAGCCTACTTCCAGTTCTAGCCCCTCCATGAGTCCATTTCAATCTAAACCCCCACTACAGCCCATGTCCTATCTTAGGTGCTCCCAACAGCCCATTTCCAGTCCTATCCTAGCCCCCCCATCAGCCCACTTCCAGTCCTAGCCCCCCCATAGCCCATTACCAGTCTTAATCCCCTCCATCAGCCCATTTCCAGTCCTAGCCCCCCCATAGTCCATTACTAGTCCTAACCCCCCCATCAGCCCAGTTCCAGTCTTAGCCCTCCCCTAGCCCATTACCAGTCCTAACCCCCCTCCCCCCATCAGCCCAGGTAGACTTAAAAAAAAAAGCAAACCGGCTGCTGCTGCCACTGCCGCCATGGCAGCAGCAGAATCAAGCATCCCGCTGCGGAGCCCCCCCTTGCCCGGCAGAGCCTCCCTGCAGCATCAGCTCCCGAGTCCCAAAGCGCGGGCTTTCAGAGCCGCAAGAGTTTCTCTTTCTCGTGGCTCTGTCAATCCCGCCGGGGCTGATGGGATTTCCCCGGCGGGCTTAACAGGGCCGTGAGAGGTCAGAGAAGCTCTCCCTTCGCAGCTCTGAAAGCCCGTGCTTTGGGACTTGGGAGCTGATGCTGCAGGAGGCTCTGACGGGCAGGTAGGGCCCTGCGGCGGGACGCTTGATTCTGCCGCTGCCACGGTGGCAGTGGCAGCAGTAGCTGGTTTTTTTTTTTAATCTACTTGGGCTGATATAGAATGTTTTTTGCGCGGCGCCCCCTGAAACGTGGGGCCCTGTGCAAAAAACATTCTTGCTCAGTGGACGGGCCGGCCCTGTTCACATGATTTGCCAATAATAACATCACAGATGTGGTGCTTTGCCTACCAGGAAGGACTGGTGCCCTCAAAATGAAGCTCAGCTGCTGGCTTTGCCTTGGTTGGTGTGAGGGCTGCACAAAAAACAGGGGCTAACTTTAGAATTATGAAAGACACTGCAAGTGGGCATTTCTGCAATTGCCCGGGGCATTTAGAAGGGCATTGTTTCATCCCCTGCTGTTATAAAGTCTGGGCCTTCTTTGCCCTGCTGAGAGGCAGGACCAGTTTTAAGTATGGGCAAAGAATGAAAAAAGCAAGCTGGAATTGTTGCATGTTCCATCCTCTGAGAAGCTGGGGGAGATTTAAATCTTTGGCAAACTGTGCAAGCAGACTGACTTATAAGCTTTTGGCCATGGTTTTGCCTGAAAGTTAATTCCGATGCTCAGTTTGTGGTGTGTTAGAACTATCCGAAAGTTTGCGTCATCACAGATTAGATGAATTAAAGAGAAGTCGGGAGAGAGAATACAGTACAGATACACTGTGTAACTTCATTCAGTAGTAGTTTGCTCTGCTGTATACAGTCTACCTTTCCTGTATGTTTACTGTGGATGCCACCCAGAAGTTAGGAGTCATATGCAAATCGGGTATTAAGGATTGTTTAAATTATTTTGTTTATGTGTTATGCTTTGCTGAATTTTATTTTGTATGATATGAAGCACTTTGAGCCCCCTTGGGGAGAAAAAGATGGTATAAAAGCCTAAGATTGGAACTAGTGTGTGTTTTACATAAGAACATAAGATATGCCATACTGGGTCAGACCAAGGTCCATCAAGCCCAGTATTCTGTTTCCAACAGTGGCCAATCTAGGTCATACGTACCTAGCAGTTTCCCCAAGGGACACAGGTTCCACAATGCTTGTATTGGTTCAAGCATTGATATCCTGGGTCCCTTCTTAATAATGGTTTATGGACCTTTCCTCCAGGAACTTGTCCAAACCTTTTTTAAACCCAGCTACACTAACAGCCTTTACTACATCCTCCGGTAACAAATTCCAGAGTCTGATTACACGTTGAGTGAAAAAATATTTTCTTTTATTAGTCTTAAATAGTTTACCCTGTAGCTTCATTGCATGTCCCCTAGTCTTTCTATATTCTGATAACGTAAACAATCGATCTACGTTTACCCGTTCCACTCCGTTCATTAATTTATAGACTTCTATCATATCTGCCCTCAGCCGTCTCTTTTCCAGGTTAAAGAGCCCTAACCTTTTTAGCCTTTCTTCATAGGAGTATCCTAGCATCCCCTTTACCATTTTGGTGGCTCTTCTCTGTACCTTTTCTAAATTCGCTATATCCTTTTTAAGATACGGCAACCAGAATTGCACACAATATTCAAGGTGCGGTCTCACCTTGGAACGATAGAGAGGCATTATAATATCTTTTGTTTTATTTTCCATTCCTTTCCTTATCATACCTAGCATTCTATTTGCTCTCTTGGCCGCCGCTGCACACTGGGCCGAGGGTTTTAACATGGTATCCACAAGGACGCCTAAATCTTTTTCTTGGGTGGTGGTTCCTAATGTGGAACCTTGCATCGTGTAACCATAGTTTGGGTTGTTCTTCCCTAGGTGCATAACCTTGCACTTCTCCACATTAAATTTCATCTGCCATTTTGATGCCCAGTCTTCCAATTTATCAAGATCCTCTTGCAATTTTCCACAATCCTCCTGGGTTTTAACAACTTTAAATAGTTTTGTGTCATCAGCAAATTTGATAACCTCACTCGTTATTCCACTTTCCAGGTTATTTTGTTTTTTAATGCCGTCAAGTCAGTGTTGACTCCTGGCGACCCAGCTGCTTCTGGGTTTTCTTGAAGTAGATTGCCAGGCCTTTTCTTCCAAGGCAATGGAGGGTCAAATGACTGACTTGCCCAAGGTCACAAGGAGCATCAGTGTGAATCAAACCCTTGATCTTCTAGGTATTAGGCAGTTGTAATAACCACTAGGCGGCTGCTCCATGCCACAACTAGGATTAAAAGAACTAGTATTATTTGGGCTGATAGTCAAAGCCCTTAGTGGCCGGTCAGCCGGCCTTTGAGGTTTCATCCAGCTAAGGGAGCAGACGGAGATATTCAGTGGAACGGGTAAATGTAAATCGATTGTTTACGTCGTCAGAATATAAAAAGACTAGGGGACATGCAATGAAGCTATAGGGTAACCTATTTAAGACTAATATAAGAGAAAATATTTTTTCACTCAACGTGTAATCAAACTCTGGAATTTGTTACCGGAGGATCTAGTAAAAGCTGTTAGTGTAGCTGGGTTTAAAAAAAGGTTTGGACAAGTTCCTGGAGGAAAGGTCTATAAACCATTATTAAAAGGGACCCAGGATATCACTGCTTGACCCAATATAAGCATTCTGGAACCTGTGTCTTTTGGGGAAACTGCTAGGTACGTATGACCTAGATTGGCCACTGTTGGAAACAGGATACTGGGCTGATGGACCTTGGTCTGACCCAGTATGGCATATCTTATGTTCTTTTATCTTATGTAGTGGCACTGTGTGGTTAGTGCAGGGGTGGGACTTACCCGGTTAGTGCGTTTTTCAGTGCGGTTTTAGGGGTTTCAGTGCGGTTTCAGGGGCGGGACTTACCCGGTTAGTGCGGGTTTCAGTGCGGGTTTAGGGTTTCTGTGCAGTTTTAGGGGTTTCAGTGCGGTTTCAGGGGCGGGACTTACCCGGTTAGTGCGGGTTTCAGTGCGGGTTTAGGGTTTCTGTGCAGTTTTAGGGGTTTCAGTGCGGTTTTAGGGGCGGGACTTACCCGGTTAGTGCGGTTTTCAGTGGCCCTTTTCCAGACAACTTAGATCATATGATAAGCAGTCCTAACTTGCAATCCTGGATAAGCATCAGTTTGAAAATTATACTAACTGGATATTTGCTGGCGTTCTAGTCACACAGGTGCTCCTTGTGGTCTTGGGCAAGCCACTTAACCCTCCATTGCCCATGTTTGCTGTAAGGATTAGTGTATGTGTCTCATATCCCCTCGTGTTAAATGTATCCCCCAATTGTGTTGTGACCACTTTGATTGAAGGATAAGGTGAAAAGCGGGATATAAATGTACCTAAATAAAATAAAATTACAAAACTGTCTAAATAAAATATACTTGGTTAGCGCTGCTTAGCCTGGATATTCAGCGACGCTCCGATCCGGACACTGCTACTGCTATCCTGTGCATATTTAGTGTGGATGACTGGGCTTACTTTTGCAGGCTAACACACACTAACATAGCACATTTTGGCAAACACGGCCCTTAGTGCAGTGCATGCCAGCCCTTGTGTGCTAAGCACTAGGGTCTGCCCCTTGCATGGACTGCTTGTTACCACGGAAATTCATGCATGAGGCAGGGCTGGGCATATGTTAACCTTCAGACACATTCCACAGAGAGTGCTCCAGCAGAGAGAGTAAGCGATCTACATAACAGAGAAGCCCAGAAAGTTCCCTTTTGCTAGCCTTCCAAAAAGGGGATTGGAACTCTCTGAGGCCTTAAAGCAGAGGAAGTGAGCTTGAGGACCAGGAGTTATATTCAGTGCATGCAAATATCTAATGCATATGTATTGTGGATGTCCTGAAAGCCATTGCTGTTGTCGTCTACTGAGGATCAGCGTTGTAGGTAATACAGGGTGTTTTTCTGAAAATTTGCCAAATTCACTGGAGCTTCTAGTGTAGGAGATGGATTTGAAGATACTGAAAATGGTTGGAAGCTCCAGCAAGATGTCTTCAACCCAATTTTTGTTACCACTCTATAGCCCTTAATGATGCTTACTGGGTTTTTGCATCCTCTCAGATGGTAGCGGAGCAGCCAGATTTATTTTATTGTACCTGTGTAACTGACTTGCTACAGTGCGACAGATAACTAAATGCAGCCTGTTATCTGGCTGTGACCAAATGCAGTAGAAAAATGGAAGTCATGTAGAGAATTTACAGTTGGGATTAGTGAACATAATAGACAATTTAGGACACGGTGAAAATTACAGATCTATGTTTTGCTTCCTAATTTTTTAAGTATGGGCAAAATCAGTAAATAAGACGGTATTGGTGTTTAGCCTGATTGGGTTGGTGGAATAGGTTTGGAAATGGCAGGGGAGTCTACAGCATCCAGCATACCCAGGCAGTCTTCCATTCAGGTATTCACAAGGACCAACTCCGTTTAGCTTCTGAGATCAGGAGGGAGGAGTGGCTCAGTGGTTGGGACAGGTTACCTCAGGCCAGAAGGCTGGGGGTTCAAATCCCACATGGGGACAAGCAACCTCAGGCCAGAGGGACTGCCAGGATACAACCCGCTTTGTCTTAAAATGGGTGTGAGGAAACTGTGGCCTCCTTCATATATGAGGAGGGCATCATGGGGGTAAATATGTAGCAGGAATATATAGAATTTTAGATTCCATTCACTATGGTGTCTGTCCTTCATTTAGCACAGAAACACACACATTGACTTTGAGCTCCAGGAGTTTTTGGATAAAGGAACCACCACATCTTGCTGGACCAATTGAGTTCTGTTTGTATAAGGTGGCAGTGCCTCTGTTAGTTGCATTATTTTCTCCAAAATAGGTCCAGTGCTTCAGTTTAGGAGATTTTTACCTTGCCTTGGACTCTTGATTTTGACATTCCCTGGGGATCAGTTTCTATCTCATTCTTTTCAATATATGTTCAACTGCTGGGTCAGTTGATCCATCAACTTCTTATGTCCCTTTTAAAAATGTGGATAACATTAAAATTGAGAGGGGACAAAGTGGTCCAGAGGACTAATTCATGGATATTTGGCTTCAAGTCTTTAAACTTAAATTTAATCCAAATAAGATAGGGGTTCTGTGGATTAATAAGCACTCCATTGATTGAGTTCAATAGTGACAGATTTATTCTCTAGTTTGGTTTGACTCTAGTCTTGGAATGACTGTGGACTCATCCCAAAAAATAGATTAAATAGATTTCAGCAGTAATGGGATCTAGTTTTTTTGTATCTTATTGTCTTGTCTTTATTTATCAAGCAAAGATTTAGTTGTGGACTCTAACCAGTAAGCCCACAGGTATACTGTTACAGCAGTCAGTAGGATAGGACTCATCTGCATATCTGTCCCAGCAGCCCCAGCAGAAGACTGCAGAGGTCACTGCGAGTCAACCAGGCAAGAGCTGCCACAGACCCCACCCTCTCCCTAGTAGCAGAGAACCAGAAAACTCATCTGCAATCCGTCCGGCCTTTTGTTGACTTCAACAGGTACTAAAGCTCCAACTGAATGATGACTGGGAAAGATTTTATTGCCAAAGCTGTTGCTCCCATTACAGCTTCTGCCTCTCTCCAGAGAGAGCGAATGCCAGTCAAGGGACCTCTTCTATGTACAAGATGCCTGCAAGCTGAAGTCCTCATGAAACAAATGGAGGAGCTCAGAAAAGAGGTGGCAAGGTTGAGAAACATTAAAAACTGTGAGAAGTACATTTATTTATTTATTTAACAATTCTTATATACCACGCTATTTGTTATCAGTGCGGTTTACATTAAACAAAAATATTCAAAACAGTGAAGAATGTTTGAATTTACATTATAACAGGGAATAGAACTTGGAGAACATGGGAGACTATTTACATGTTGAAATAAATCAGGGTAGATGCGGAATACATGAAAAATATATACACAAGATATTGCACAATGGATAATACTTGATGAGATGCTTCTTGAAGCATCCAAGCTCTACAACAGAGGTGAAGATGGTATGTTACAGAATGAAGAGAGCTGGACATGAGTCACCAGAGCTTGTAGAATAGACAATCCAACTCCTCCAGTTCTCTAACTGAAGAACCCGTATGCAGCCTTTGAACTGAAGGAGCTGAAAGCATCCCAGGAAAGGGAGGGACCAGAGCTCAAACACCGCAAAGTTGCAGAATCAGTGACTACAAGGAAGCAAAGGGTAATGGCAATTGGTGACCCTTCTGAGAGGTACTGACACATCCATCAGCAGACCAGGTTTGATGTCCAGAGAGGTGTGCTGTCTGCCAGGTGCCAGAATATGAGATGTTATGGAGAGTTTGCCAAGGATCATCAAGCCTAGTGATTATTATCCAATATTGCTCAACCACATCAGCAAAGATGATACCGCTATGTATCCCTCTGAGCATATCAAGAGTGACTTCAATGCTGTGGCACAGAGGGTGAATCAGATAGGTGCACAGGTGATGTTTTCTTCAATCCTTACTTTTGAGGGTAAAGGCCAAGGCACAGAAGCTCTCATCCTACAGGAAGAACTATTCCAGCAACTGGTAACAGAACCCACACGTGAAGGGGCCATACTGGACTTTATCTCCCACTATGACATCAGAAACACTTTTCCTATTGGCAAGAACTATTTTGCATCCAGTGACCACCAGATGGTGTGGTTCAGTATTAGGATTAGGGCTGATAAAGTCCATTCAAAAGTGAGGGACTTAGATTTTAAGAAAACGAACTTTTGCCAAGATGGGACAATACCTCAAGGAGTTGTTATTGGGACGGGAACAGTTGGAGGATGTAGAAAAACAATGGGCAAAATCGAAAGGGGATATTTTAAGGGCAACCTAACCTTTTTGTTAGGTAAATAAACGTAAAAGGAAAAGGAGGCCACTGTGGTTTTCAAAAGAAGTAGCTGAAAACGTGAAGAAAAAAATAGAGGGTGACCTTCGTAACATACAGGAGATCTCAGAAAGAGGAAGACTAACATCAATATTTGCTTTCCTGACTACTTTTCTAGCTTCTCTAAGTTTTTCCAAAGATACAAAAAGAAGAAATAGCCAATGCAATTAAATGGGGCGACATGATGTTTTTCAGATATGTTTGTTAGTGAGAGGAGGACGTGCAAAATTGATATTGTCAGACTCGAGGGTGAAGGAGAAGAATATGTATAAGCTGAGGATAAAGCTGCTTAACAAATATTTTTGTTCTGTGTCAACAGATGAAGGGCCCAGAGCAGAACCTCGGAAAACACCCACAAATAGGAACAGAAGTGAAGGGGATCGTCAGCGATTTTCAGAAGACTGTTTTTGTGAGGAAATAGCTAAACTAATAGTAGATAAAGTGATGGGGGTGGATGGGATTCATCTGAGAGTATTGAAGAAACTTGGGAAGTTCTAGTGGCCCCACTGATTGACCTTTTCAATGCTTTAGAGCTGTGAGTGATCTCCGAGGATGGAGAAAGGCACATGTGGTCCCTTTGCATAAAAGCAGAAGTAAGGATTAGATTGAAAACTACAGGTCAGTTAGTCTAACCTCTGCAGTGAGTAAATTATTGGAAATGCTGCTGAAAGAGAGTATAGTAAGGTTTCTGGAGTCCAGTAGATTGCAGGATCCGAGGCAGCATGGATTTAGTAGAGGCAGGCCTTGTCAGACAAATCTGATTGGTTTCTTTGACTGGGTGACCAGGGAATTGGACAGAGGGAGAGCCTCTGGTGTACATGGATTTCAGTAAATTCTGGTGTACATGGATTTCAGTAAATTCTCTGACACCGCTCTACACAGGTGACATAAATAAATTGAGCCCCCTAGGAATGGACCCTAAAATGACTGACTGGATTAGCAATTGATTGAGTGTGAGGCAACAAAGGGTAGAGATAAATGGAGCTCGCTCTGAGAAGGATGTTACCAGTGGTCCAATTTTTAACATTTCTGTTAGTGATATTGTGGAAGGGCTGTTGTGTAAGGTTTGCCTCTTTGTGGATGATACCAAAATCTGCAATAGAGTAGATACCCAGGAAGGAGTAGATAACTTGATGAGGGATCTAGCTAAGCTTGAAGAATGGTCGAGAATTTTGATAGTTGAGATTTAATGATAAACGCAGGGTCATTTATTTGGGCTGCAAAAATCCAAGGGAACAGTACAATTTAAGGGTTGAAGTACTTCTGTCCACAAAAGAAGAGCGGGACCTGAGCATGATTGTTTGTTTCTGATGATCTTAAAGTAGCTAAACAGAAAAGGCAATAGCAAAAGCTTGGTTGCATAGGGAGAGGAATGGTCAGCAGAAAAAAGTAGGTGATAATGCCTCTGTATAAGTCTTTGAGACTTCATTTGGAATATTGGAATATTGTGTGCAATTCTGGAGACCACACCTTCAAAATGATATAAATGGAATGGGTCTGTGCAGAGGGTGGCTACCAAAATGGTCAGTAGTCTTTATTTAATGGTGGGTTTTTTCACTTGATCATTTTAATCAAAGCAGTTTACATAGTAACTTATACTTGGGACATTGATAACTTGGATTCTTCTGAGGCAGTGGAGGTTTAATTGACTTGCCCAAGGTCTAACCATTAGGCTACGCCTCCATTCCACGGTTTGTTATAAACTATATGGGGACAGACTTCAAGATCTCAATATGAATACTTTAGAGGACAGGTGGGATAGAGAAGATATGATAGAGACGTTTAAATACCTCTGGCATAAATGCACAAGAGGAGAGCCTCTTTCAATTGAAAGTAAGCCCTGCAACGAGGGGACATAAGATGAAGGTGAAAGGGGATATACTGAGGTGTAATATGCGGGAATATTTCTTTACGGAAAGAGTGGTAAATGTGTGAAATAGTCTCCCAGTAGAGGTAGGAGAGACAAGAACAGTATCTGGGGACAAACACAGAAGGTCTCTAATGGGGGGGGGGGGGGGGGGAGGATCAAGGATCGATTGTAGTTAATATGGAAGGGCAGACTGGATAGGCCATATGGTCTCTTTCTGCTGTCATGTTTCTATAATAATGCAGTTCACTTGATTTGGGAGGAGGGAGGGGGGAAGGAAGAGACCATATTTTACCTCATTAGGCTTGATACACTGGCTGCCCCATAGCTTGGGTCTACATGTTTATATTAGGAGATCGATGTAGCAGTGGGCTGCCATTAGTACAGGTGATAACGCGGTGTTTGCGCAAACGTTTCTGCATTAGCGTGGGCGCAGAATGCAGGAAGGGATCTCACGCGAGTGTAATCCATGTGCTATCGCCTGCGCTAATGGTAGCGAACGGAGCTTTTGGATCTGTTTTGGTGGAAAGTAGCTATGCAGTGCAGGCGGAGAGAAATGTGTAGAAGCCGAGTTCAGTGCTGGAACGTTAAGGCTTAGCGAATACGTCTGTAGTCTGTGTTAGTGAGGAATTTATACCTGTTGAGTGTACTGCAGCCGGAACTACTTTCTGGCTCCGCTAGAGAGAGCGCTAAAAAATAAATAGCAGGAGAAGTGTGCTGGAATGCGACGCAAAACGGCAATATTCTGTGCCAAACGTCTATGCAGACTAATATTGGTGTTTATCAGCACTGATTTTGTTCTGAGCAGAGCTTCTGTGCAGAAAAATATTGTTTTATGCCGCATAGCCTTCCAGTACAAGTGCCAAACTGTTTGTTTGTTTTTTTGTTGTTGTTTTTTTGTGTGCAAGATGCAGATGCTGTTAATGCGGTGGAGTGGAGGAGCAGCCCTTGGGAACCAAGAAACCAGAGTTCAATTCCCACTAGCTCTCCTTGTAGCCTTGGGCAAGCTACTTAACCCTCCGTTACCTCAGAAGAATCCAAGTTATCAATGTCCCTGTTTAATGTACATTACCAAGTTTAAGTAAGTTACAATGCCAACCGCTTTGACTGAAATGATAAAGCAGTATAAAAAAAACCTGTTAAAATAAATAAATGCAGACCCCTGTGCATATGTGCCTGGCTTGTTTAGCACAGACGTTTTGTGCACAGTTCATTTGCATCATGTTTGCGTACAGCATCACTGAACAAAAAGTCTTTATTAAACTTGCTTTAGGAAAACTCTCATTAGAGCTTTACTGCTCCAGCATAGGGACAACCTATAAGCTAAAGCAAGCTACTTCCTACTGTGGTCTTGTGATCTTTGCTTCTATAGATTAAATGTTGCATGTAACCTATTTCTCCCAGTCTAATTGAGATCTTCCTGGCTTCATACTTCATTCCATGGTCCTACCTTTGACCCTATTGGTGAATCCCAGGGCCCCTAGGCCTTTTGAGTATTTCCTCAGAAAGCAAGCATTGCACAGAGTGCTAGTTACTAAGGTGTGCCAAAATGGGTGGTTTTAGAAAATGTATTTATTACAGTGGAACATGGTTAAAATCAACAGGCTGGCAATTAGGAGAACCCAAGACTAAAGATGTAAAAGATCTACAGAGCTTGAATATGTTCACAGAAGAGGGCATAGTGCACCATTTTAGGAAGTATATGGTGCAGCAAATGGGTGGTATGGAATTGGGAGATGACAATAGAGAAGGGCACAGATAAGAGCGACATCTATGAGTAGGAGCCTAGGGCTGATGGAGTGTAGATATGTAGGTGAGTTGAGAAGACACATGTGGATGGTGAGCTAATGTGGTAACTTGATGGGAGGGTTATGATGTTAGTGACATTGAATGAAGTGAAGTCTTGCAGCACCATTTTTTTTATAGAGTGTAATAGAGAAAGGTAAGCAGTGAGAGATCAGTGAACAGCGGGTTTCAGTAGTCTACGTGGAAGGTGATGGGAAAGTCAAGGGTTTCTATACGTGTTCAGAAAAGAAGTGAATTTTGCTGCTGTGTAAAAAAAAACCAAAAAAAACCCAAAAAAACAAACAAACCATGTTTAGCAATGTTTTGGAATATGTGCGAGGAGAGAGAAGAACCAAAGATGCTCCCAAGTTAGCAGAATAAGGAGAGAGGGAAGGTGAACATGTTTTCCTTGTAGAAAAAAGAAAAGGAGAGGAAAGATAAGAAGTTGAGGTGGTCCAACTCGATCACCTAAAGTTAATGCCAGTAATTCAGCATTGTCTCTTAGCTTCGACTGCAGATCACAAGACTTGAGACTGTGAGACTGGCACAGGAGTTCTTGCGCCATGAAGCTCAGACTTGCCAAGAGCCACAAAGGCTTCGCACAGAGCTTGTTCTGACAGGAAAGGCCTTTATCACCGTGGCTGTCACTCTCAGCAAGCCTGCTTCCCAGTGTTCTGTGTAAATGACTTTGCATCCATTAAAGAATTTGGCAAATAAACAGCAACTCCTTTTGTTTTTGTTTTTTTAAAGTCCTAAAACTGGATTTGATAGCAGCAGTATCTTTGATCTTTTTTGCATGATTTGAATGTCTGGGACCTGAGGGAGCTGAGAGAGACAGAAACTTGGTAGGGACCAAAAAGTGCTAAGAGAGGGGGAGATTACTGAGGACAGGGAAGATGCGAGAGACCAACTTCAGTTGTGGGATTGAGAAAGGGAGACTGCTGGGGGATAGGGTGGGGATGAAAGTGAGAATGGCTGGGTGAGGGCAATGTGCTTAGAGTGAATGAGGCATGTGACTGCTGGAGACAAGGGAGATTGAGAGAGACTACTGTGATATTTTTACCAAAAGAGGAAAGCCAGAAATGCGATGGATGGATACAATAACAGCAGCTATGGATCCACTTGAGCAACAATTTGCCACCTGCCTGAAGACCAGACACAGTTTAGGACAGTTATCCAGAGGGTCCCCAGGAGCTGACACCGACTTGATGGCACTTAACAACAACAACAATCTTGTGTTCTCAGGAGCAGTTTTTAGACCAGGTCCTGTCTTTAGAAGTTGCTTGCAGTGCAACAACACATGATTGTGCCTTTTCTTTCTTAAGTCAGAATTTGTGTAACACTGCCAGTCTGTCTTAGAAAATTTACAGGATGTGTTTAATTTTGCTACCACTGCTACGTCTTATTTGTATAGCACTACAAGGCATATGCAGTGCTGTAGAGAGATGTGTGAAAGACAGTTCCTGCTCATAAGAGCGTACAGTCCAGTCAAGACAGAAGAAAGTGCATGCATATCTTTAAAAGATTAGCCAAGGTTTGAGGTTCTTTGCCCTAATTTGTAAGTGCTGATTTTTTATAGCTATGTGTCTGTCCAGTTGCGTATGTTCAATTGTTATCTGCCAAGGACTTTGGATTGGTGGCATACAAAGTGCACCAATTTTAAATTTTTAGTAACTTTTAGCAATGTCACACAAAACAATGAAATCTGCCTAATAATGTGCCTAAAATTTGTGTTGCAAAACGCTGATGTAAACGGGTTTTTATTACGCTCCCAAATCCCCTAATTGGCTTGAAAACAAACTTCTAAATTTACAATCTGTTAATCCTTAGAATCAGAAGCCCTAGTTATAATCTGGGGGCAATGACCTCATACGAAACGGCATCTTTGCATTGCAGAGAGATTTTCGTATGTTTGGGGAAGGGCACAAGTCCATGAAAAGACTATATTGCATTTTCAGAACTATACTATTCATGGAAAAGGAGAAAAAAATACTGCGTCCTATAGTCAACCTTGGGATGTGGCTGAAAGCATGGCTTAACTAGAAGATTTGTATGCATAGGTGGATGGTGCAACACAGAGAACAACAAAACACTATAATGTTATGATGGCCAACATCTTTCTTTGGCAGAAAGAAGGCTCCTATGTTTAAGCTAGAGGAAGGGTTGGCAGAAATAAGCTGATGGATATGGAATGTCATCTCGGGCAAGAGCATGATAATGGGAACATTTTAAAATTGTAATAATTCACTCAATCGTAGCGAAGTAGAAGAGGAGACCGGCTATGGGGCTATATAGAATATAAGCAAGCCAACAAAGAATAGCTAAAAAGCAATGAGCACAATTACTCAGTCTAAGCAATGATATTCCAGATCTGCAAGCTCTTAATGATAAAGACAGACAGAGATATTGCTGCTGTTACAGAGACATAGTTCAGTGAATCTCATGAGTGGGATATGGCCATACCAGGCTACAATCAGTTTAAAAGTGATAAAAATGGCAGAAAAGGGAGAGGAGGAGGTGTGTGTGTGTGTGTGTGTGTTTTTTAAATGTCAAAAGCAACATTAAAACAGAAAAGCAGCAGGTGTGGGGCAGGAAGCGCTGTGGACCATCTTGTAAAGACAAGATGGTGCTTCATCCTCGCCAGTGTGAGTTACAGATCTGACTCGGACAGTGGAACTGAAGAGAAATCTGGCCAAGCAAATTACTGCAGTAGTATGCTCATATTTGTTGCAACAGAAGCTGGTTTATAAGCTGAAAGCCTGTTTGATACTAGTCAACTTAACTATGATGGTTCATTCAGCTATTATGAGGAAGTCTGATTATTGCAACTCTTTGTCAGAGTTTGACAAAAAGGATCTTAAAGAGGCTGCAGGGCTTTTAATTGACAAAGTAAGCAGGAACACATTACACCAGTGTTGCATGAATTACATCGGTTCCCTGGTGAGGCATGATGGAATTTTTTGATTCTTTGTTTAGTATTTACGTCATTGTATAGAAAGACGCCATGCTGTTTTGCCAGTCACCTGATGAAATATGTATCCGATCATTCTCTAAGATTGTCCCAAAGAGGGCTTTTGTATTTACCTTCTCTGTCGTTCACTTCCATGCGTAATAGTGCTTTTAGTTACATGGGACTTTTTCTTTGGAATTCCCTTCCTTAAGAGTTGGATGTTAATTTTGCAGCTTCAGAAAGTCCTAAAGTTTGGCTGTTTGCTCAGTGTAATGGTTTGTAATTGTATTGGCAAGAGGATCAGTTCTTTACTGTCGGTTATGATGCATTGTCAGTTTTGGTGGTGTGTTTAGTATTTTATTGACTATTTTAGTACACTGCAATCGATCCAACTCTGAAGAGGGTTAATATGGTAATAAAATTAAATTAATGTTATTTATAGTTGGAAACTGCTTAATTCCTAGAGACAGATGGTATATCAAATTAATAAATCACATCACAATAAATATTCATGAGAAGTCTGCATGCACTAGAGACTCAGCATATGCAAATTTACCTTGTGCATATTCATTATGGATATCCTGTAAACCAGACTGGCTGTGGGGTTCCCAGGACTGGTTTGGGAAGCCTTGAGGTGGAGTATAATTCCTAAAGGCCAATTTCAGTCGTGAATACAAAGTCAAAATTTTGCTGACAAGAATTATGCTAAGATTAGCAGCTGGATTTAGTTGGAGTTTATTATAGAAAGGTAAGAAGGGTTTTGACAGATTTCCGTAAATACATTAAAAAAACATGCTAAAATTTCTCTGTGGCAGATCACTGTCCAACTTAATTTTTTTTATTCAAGAACCACAAGAATTTCGGAAAAGGTTTTATTGGATTACAATTGAATGTATGACTCTGGGAATTTACTCAGATTTTTGGGAGATTATCATCCTGAGACCTATTCCAAAGGATAAGAAGCTGAGTATGGTTGACGTTACCAACTTTCACCCTATAGCTAATAAAAATGCAATGTGTGCCTTCAAGTCAGTCCTGACTCCTGGCGACCCAGAAGCTCCTGCATTTTCTTGGCACCGGAAGTAGATTGCCAGGCCTTTCTTCCAAGGCAATGGAGGGTTAAGCGACTTGCCCAAGGCCACAAGGAGTGCTAGTGGGACTCGAACCCTGGTTGCTTAGTTACCAAGCCAGTGTTCTAACCACTAGGCTACTCCTCCACTACATCCTATAGCTAATATCCCCTTATTAATAAAAGTTCAAGAAACAATCGTGGCGAATCAGTTAGTTTCCTATTTGGATAAAAGTTTGATAGTTTGAGGACATCAATTTGGTTTTAGGAAAGCTCACTACACAGAATTGCTATTAGATGTTTTAGTTTCTGATCTAAATGACGCATTTGGCTGTTCTTTTGCAGTTTGATCTTAGCTCAGCCTTTGATCTAGTAGATCACAAAGTCTTAATGCTTTTATTAGATAATATAGGGATTATTGGTACGGTGCGTAATTGGTTCTACGGTTTCTTAAAGAATAGAAGATATCGGGTGCATATAAGTCAACAGTTCCTCTAGGTAGGTTGACAGTTGTGGAGTCCCACAGGGTTCTCCATTGTCACAAATTCTCTTTAATTTAGTTATGACTACATTAGTGATTGCTTTTGAACAAGTGAATTTATAACTCTATACATATGCAGATGATATCTCAGTGATGTTGACCTTTTTCATCATCTTCTAAGGATTGTTTTCCAACTATTAATACTGTTATAGTAAAACTGGAAGACTGGGCAAAACTGTTGCAGCTGCAAGTTTAATATTTCTAAAACAAAGGTTTTATATTTTTAATAACAATCCTTACCAGAATCCTTATTAATGGCACTGTTGGAGCAACATTTGAAGGGTGATTCTGTTTTAAA
The DNA here is from genome assembly GCA_033557465.1 of Ichthyophis bannanicus. Taxonomy (NCBI): domain Eukaryota; kingdom Metazoa; phylum Chordata; class Amphibia; order Gymnophiona; family Ichthyophiidae; genus Ichthyophis; species Ichthyophis bannanicus. The sequence goes on along the minus strand of CM066033.1, from coordinate 462,898,858 downwards.
AGTCTTAGGGATTCTGATTGATACAAATTTATTGTTTGAGGTTTATGTCAGCTCAATTATCTGTCTCAAAAATGTTTATAAGCTATGGCAATTACGTAGAATAAGGGGGTATTTTTCTAAGGAACATTTTCAACTTGTGGTCCACAGTTCTATTTTATCATATTTTAGATGATGGAAATTTTGTGTTATTTTTAAATTGTTCCCGATACCAAATCAAACGATTACAATGGTGTCAAAATATGGCAGTACATCTTATTTTCGGCGTTTCTCTGTATACTGCGACAACCCCTTTATTTATCTGTATTTATATCCCGCTTTTCACCGGGTCAAAGCGGTGGGACATATAACAGGGGGGGGGGGATGAAAAGTGGGGGGGCCATCACCGGGGGCTCAACATTAATGATTTAGGATGGACATAGAGACTGACAAGATAGACAGTTATTGGTCTGAGGATCTTGAAGAGAATAGGGGTTCCTATTCAAAGATGTTCTTGGAATAGGATGGTTTTTAGCTGCTTTTTGAATGAAGGGAGATCACCGTTGTTCTTGATGTGGTTTGGTAGAGAGTTCCAGAGGGATGGGGCATAGAGTTCAAAGGCTCTGTTGCAGATCCGTTTTGTTGCTTTTGTTCTTTTGTGGGGGACGGCAATGGAGCTGTTGGAGGATTGTCTGGTTGTTCTGCTGTGGGTTGGGCGAGGTAGTAGGGTGTGGAGTGGGGTGCCTTGTGTTTGGTGGATGGTTTTGTGGGTGAGTAGAAGAGCTTTGTACTTGATTCTTGCTTCGATGGGGAGAATATGAAGGTCTCTTAGAATTGGGGTGATGTGGTCCCGTTTCTTTGCGTTGTGAATTATTCTTGCCGTGGTGTTTAAGGCAGTTCGGAGGGGATTGATTTGTGTGGCAGGTAGGCCATGGTAGATTATGTTGCAGTAGTCCAGATGAGGGAGTGTCAGAGCCTGCATTACTGTCCTGAAGTCCTGTAGTTCGAGGAGAGGTCGGAGACGTTGTACTGTTTTTGCCTTGTGGAATACAGTTCCGGTGGTCTTGTTGATTTGCTGTTTAAGGGTTAGGGCTTGGTCAATGATAATTCCGAGATATCTTATGTGTGGTTGTATTTGAATTTGCGTGGTTCCCATGGTGAGGTGAGTGGGTGGTTTGAAGTCTGGGTCTTTTGTCACTATAAGAGCTTTGGTCTTCTTTATGTTAATGGATAAGTTGTTCTCTTGTAGCCAGTTGGATACGTCGGTGAAGCAGGCTGATAGCTGGTCGTTTTTGGGTCTGTGGTTGTAATTGGGGTGTAGAGCATTATGTCGTCGGCGTATATGTGGAAGTTGATGTTGTGTGTGCGTATGACTGAATAGAGTGGACGGAGGTAGATGTTGAAAAGCATGGCTGATAATGTGGATCCTTGAGGTACACCTTGATGTTGCTGGAATGGGGGTGAGGTTGAGGTTTTGGTGCGGATCAGTTGCTGTCGGTTAGATAGGACCTGAACCATCGGAGTACAGTATCTTTGATCCCAATTGCTTGAAGTCTGTGGAGAAGGGTGTTATGGGAGATGGTGTCAAAGGCCGCTGATATATCCAGGAAAATTAGGATGTATCCAGAGTGTTTCTCTTGGGTTCCTATGATGAGGGTGTTCATCAGTGTGGTCATGAGTGTCTCGACCCCATGTAATGGTCGGAATCCGTGTTGCTGCGGGTCCAGTATATTGTTGACATCCAGGTGTTCTTGAAGCTGACGTTGGACTATCTTCTCGATTATCTTTGCGGTGAGTGGGAGGCTCGCTACTGGTCTGTAAGAGGCAGGGTCTAGGGTATCTAGGTTGTGCTTTTTTAGGGTTGGTCGAATGACTGTGGTCTTAAGGGCGTCTGGCATGTGTCCTTGGGTAAAGGATTCGTTTACGATATGGGCTAATGGTGTGCTCAGGTCTTCTTTGGTTTTCGTTATCCAGTCGGCAGGACAGGGGTCCAACGGGGAAGGTGGTGGTGTTCAAGCAGGAGATGGTGGAAGATATTTCTTCTTTCGAGGGGGATATCTGGCAGCTGGTCAGAGTTACTGGGTGCCCTTGTCAGTTTTTTGATAATTTGGAAGAGTTCTCGAGGTTTGTTTATGGCTGTTGTGATGATTTTGGTGTGGTAGTTTTTTTTGGCGTTGTCAGTTTCTGAGTGGTACGCATTGAGTTCGTGGAGGTATTTTGCTTTGTCTTTGTCGCTTTTGTTTTTTCTCCATTTCCTTTCAGTTCTTCTAAGTTTGGTTTTCAGTTTTCGGAGGGTGGGGGTGAACCATCGGGCTTTGAGGAGATGGGTCTGGTATTAGTCTTGTTTCTAGTTGTGCTGGCGGCTGAGGAGATTGTGGTATTCCAGTTGTGGAGCAGGTCATCAAGGTTGTTGGAGTTTGTGTGTAGGTTAGGCAGGGTTTGCGTTAGGAAGTCTTCTTTGTTAAATGCTTTGAATCTCCTTGCGTGATGTTCGTTTTCTCTGTTATTTTTGAGTTGATAGGTGTGGGATATGTTGATGTAGTGGTCTGACCACGGTATTGGTGAGATTGTTGGTCTTCTGTATGAGGAGGCGGTTTGGGAGTTTAGAAATATGAGGTCAAGTGTGTTTCCTTTTTCATGTGTTGGTTCTTGTATGATCTGTGTCAGGTCCATTGCTGTCATGGCGTTGAGGAAGGTTTCTGCTTGCTTTTCCTGGAGTGATGGGAGGTTGAAGTCTCCTAGGATAATTTGTTCCTTCGAAGGGCTGGTGCTTTCGGAGATGAGGTGTAGTATCTGTGGTAGGTCGGTGGTTGTGGTGGGTGCACGGTAGATCAGGCACACTCTTCCCTACATAGTGGTACAGTACTGGTCTGAACAACCTAAACAATTGAAAAGTATTTCCTCTTTTTCTCAATTTTGGAAAAATTTGAAAACCTGGTTATTTAAATTTAATCTTTTTTTTTATTTTTATCTTTCTTTTATGTTTGTTCTTCTTGCTATAAAATCGCACAGAACCACTGTCTTGACTGGTATCGTTGCAGTATACAAATCGTGTTAGAAGTAGTATCACTAGGAAAGAGCTTTTCATTCTGTGGAATATAATTATGTGGTATTTAATCTTGAGGGATATTGGATTTGGAGCAAGATATTTAGAATGGCTCATAAAATTATACTGTAAATCTAGTTATACAATTAAAATTAAAACTAATATAGAAATATTTGCTGTATTCCCTAAAGAAATGGGGACACAGTAAGGGCACTTAATACCCCTCATGTTGTTTACCCTAATGATGGAATTATTAGCTTGGTTGGTTAGAAAGAAATCTCCTGAATGTAGAATATGAGAAGATGATCTGTATAGCGTCCCATTTATCTATGGACGATATATTGTTTTACATTTTTGATAAGACTCTGAATTAAATCCAGATACCAGTAATTAAAACACTTGCTTACTTGAGAAATAACTAGTCCAACTCTATTCTCCTTTCTGCTGGACAACAGATTAACAAGCAGTTTTCCTGTCAATCTCAATAGCTCCGATTTCAGATATACTTGGTAATTAACATAGCAAATACATTTTTTTCCTTCATTGTAAGCCAAAATTCTGAAAAAGCAGAATTTAACATGAATGTAAGTGGGAGAGAAAAACTTGCTCTCACGGGATATCTGCTTATCAAAGGCCACCAGAGTTATTATAAAGTAAATCATATTTTGCACCTGGATTCTGCATTCAGAAAGGTTTTTGTGGAACGTTTCATCCAGTAGGATAAGCATGAATTGTGAAAGCACATATTACAAAAGACGTCCACGGGTCTAAATCAGAATGTCTGAAAAAAAGCCAGGCATGTCCAAATTCAGACATGATTTCACAAATGTGGATGTGCCCAATATGGACATCTGTGAGGGCATCTACATAGACGTCACCAGTACAGTATCAGGACCAGGAACGTCTAAGATGTTCTGCAGTGGTGCAAACACAACACACCATTGTTAATTACACAAAAATTAACATTGGGCTTGTGGAGCATACCGAGGATAGTGGAGTTCCATCTTCTCTACACCCTCTGGATGTTTTAGGGCTCAAACGAGCACTTTCCTGATGCTTATTTGTGACTGGAGTAGGTCTAAAGTTGGATGAGATTGCAGATGTTCTCGAGGTTTCCGAAATCAGTCGGACATCTGTCCTTCACCCTATTCCAGACATGCCTTTGCTACACCCCTGTCTACTTGGATATCTCTGTATCTCCAGGAACAAGCAGGAATGAGTCCTCACATATGGGTACGTCGGTACCAACGGAGCCTGTGCGGGAAAGCTCCCCAGCTTCCCAGAAGGAAAGCTTTTGGGGCCTCCCACTGCGCATGCGCGCTGCCTTCCCGCCTTCCTGACCAACTCTCCTCAGTTCTTCTTTTTCCGCGGAGCCAGCAGGTCGTGTTCCTGTCACCGCTGAAGAAGTTGTTATTTTAATTTGTTTCTTTGGCCGCGTGTCTGCCTTCCCCGATTCCGGACCGGTACCGCCGGTCTTTTTTCTTTATTTCTTTAAAAAAAAAAAAAAATCTTATTTTTCCCCACTTGGTGTGTTTGTCCTGTTAGGCCTCTAGGCCTTCACAAAATTCTCCCTCATGGAGAAACCAGCCTCTGGTTTTAAAAAATGCACCAAGTGTAGCGGTACTATATCGGTTACAGACACCCATGAATGGTGTCTTAAATGTTTGGGGCCTGACCACTCCATTCCTGATTGCCTGTCCTGTTCTTTGATGTCTAAACGTGGCTTACAAAACCGAGCAGCCAAGTTTCACATGCTGTTTTCTACAGATACTCCAGCTTCGACATCTTCCAGGTCTTCCTCTCCTGATGGATCTCAGGTAACCAAACATTCCTCTGGCAGGTGCTCAAAGGGCAAATCTCCCTCTAAGTATCGAGTTGCCCCCGGGCTTGACCCTGAGGACCCTTCCCCAGCCAAACAACCCCGGCGGGAAGCTCCGGCTTCCAAAGCTCCTCCTATGGGGTTACAGGTTGACATCGATGGCACGGCCTCGACCGATCACCTGTTAGACTGCTCTGGGGTACCGGCTCAATCTTCCGGTACCGACATCCAGACAGTCGTGGCGTCTATGGATCATACAGTTCAATCCATGCAGCACGCCATAATGGCTTTTATTAGAGCTGCGACGCCCTCGGTACCGCAGCCAGCAGTACCGACTCCGGTTCCGGTACCACAACCGATACCGGTACCCAGGGCATCCACATCGACCAGGATACCGATTCCCGGTTCCGGGGTTTTTCCCGATACCGATCCGGTACCGGGTACCCCCGATGTGGATACCGGTCGATACGCTTATCGATCCCTGGAAGCAAACAGACGATACTTCGAGTCTTCTGATGATTCTGATTCATCAGATGACTCTGCTGAAGTATCTCTTACTCTTCCTGAAGAGCCCTCTTCTCCAAAGAGGAGAAAGTCTCCTCCAGAGGATTTGTCCTTTCAAGACTTCATCATTGAAGTAGCTAAAGGTATCTCTATTTCAGTAACCTCTGAAAAAGAACCTAGAGCAAAAAAATTAGATATTTTAGGATACTCTAAGGTTCCCAAAGAGGCAGTCTCCTTGCCCATTCATGAAATTCTTCAAGAACACATGATGGACTTAGGGTGAGAGGAGTCTCCCATATCTCCACATTCTCGTCGTTTGGACACCATGTATCGTGTCCATCCTCCTGGTTTTCAAAAAACTCAGCTCCCTCACCACTCTATTGTGGTGCAGTCAGCTATGAAAAGGATAAAGAGTACCAAAAGACACTCTTCTACTCCTCCTCCAGGAAGAGAATGTAGGACTTTGGATGCTTTTGGTAGAAAAATCTTCCAAGCAAGTATGCTTATTGCCAGAATCAATTCATACAGCCTCTATATGGGCATGTTTCTGAAGGAGATTGCATTGAAAATACGCCATTTTCTCCCCTTTATCACAGAGGATAGAAAGGAGGAGTTCCTCCTTTTGCTAAAGCATACCCAAGATATTTCAAAGTTCTCCAACAGAGCAGCCTTTGACTCCTTTGAGGGTGCTAGCAGAGCCTCAGGTATTGACATAGCGGCTCGCAGAATTGCTTGGCTCCAGGCCTCTGACCTAGAACCCTGGGTCCAGGATGGGTTGGGAAATCTGCCCTGTACAGGTGAGAATCTGTTTGGTAAGGAGTGGAAAATCAAAGCCACTCAAATGGATGCAGAAAATGCTGCTTTAGATAGACTTTCTAAGTCTACCTCTACCCCTGTCAAGAAAAAATCTTTCAAGAAGCCTTTCTACAAGAAGGCCAGATTTTCTACAAATACTGGCCAACAATCTTCTGCAGATCGCTTTGCTCCTAAGCGTCAGCAGCCTAAACAGGCCAGGGCAAAACCTGCAGGGACTGCTACAGCCCAGCAGTCCCAACCCCCTCGGGATTTTTGACTTAATACTAGAGAACTTAACCTTTCTGGCTTTACAACATCCAGAGCCTCTCACCATTCCAGGAAGGTTAACTCATTTTGCTCCCAGATGGGAGCAAATCACATCAGAACAGTGGACCCTCTCTATCATCAGAGAGGGCTACAAACTACATTTCTCCAGCCTTCCTACCCATACCATGGTGAGATGTTTCAATTCTCCCCCATCTCTCCTGGACCTGTTGGGTCAGGAGGTGACCACTCTTCTCGCCCAAAGGGCAATAGAAGAGGTTCCTCTTCTTCAACAGGGGTCAGGGTTTTACTCCCCTTATTTTCTCATTCCCAAGAAAACAGGGGGGTACAGACCCATTCTAGATCTGAGAGAATTAAACAAATTCCTATGCAAGGAGAAATTCAAGCTGCTTTCTCTAGGTACTCTTCTTCCATACCTGCAGAGTCAGGATTGGCTTTGTTCTCTAGATCTCAAGGATGCGTACACACATATACTCATCCATCCATCCCACAGAAAATTCCTACGGTTTCTGTTCCAGGGAAAACATTTCCAATACAGAGTACTTCCCTTCGGTCTAGCCTCTGCTCCAAGAGTATTTACCAAATGCATGGCAATAGTAGCTGCATTTCTACGTGCCCTGGGAATTTTTGTCTTCCCATACTTGGACGACTGGCTTATCCGAACTCCATCTCAGTCCGAGGCTCAGACTTCTCTGGATCGCACCAGACGCATTCTGCAGTATCTGGGACTTGTGATCAATCTGCCAAAGTCTCAACTCACCCCTACTCAGTCCCTGGAATTCATAGGGGCCTGGTTGGATACCACCACTGCAAGGGCCTATCTTCCTCAGGCCCGTTGCCAACGTCTAGTGCACTTGGCCTCCCAGACTCAGTCCAGAAGCCACTTGACTGCCAGGGAGATGCTACAACTATTAGGCCACATGGCCTCCACAGTACATGTGGTGCCTTATGCTCGCCTACATATGAGAGCAGCTCAATGGACTTTGTCCACCCAGTGGACTCAAGCATCAGGAGCTCTCTCAGACCAAATAGAATTGTGTAACTCCTTGTTTATTGTAAACCGCGCTGATGCTGAATAGTGCGGTATATAAGAGACTATAAATAAATAAAATAAATAAAATAGCAAACTCCAAACGTCTCTTTTGGTCTCTCCAATGGTGGATGTCCACTCAAAATCTGTTGTTGGGGGGCCCCCTTCCAACCATTGTTGCCCCAAGCAACCCTCACAACAGATGCCTCCCAAACAGGTTGGGGAGCTCATCTTCAAGACCTCTCCACTCAGGGCACTTGGTCTCCACAGGAGACCACCCTTCATATCAACCACTTGGAACTTCGAGCAATCTTTCTAGTCTCAGAGTTTTTCATACCCTCCTCAGCAACATGACAGTCCTTATTCATACGGACAATCAAGTAGCCATGTTTTACATAAACAAACAAGGAGGGACTGGCTCTCTGTCGCTTTGCAACGAAGCTCTAAGATTATGGGCCTTCGCCAGAGAGCATCAAATCCATCTCCTGGCAGTATATCTTCCAGGAATCCAAAACTCTTGGGCAGACATACTCAGTCGAGTTCTGCTTCCACACGAATGGTCCCTGCACATGGATCAGGTACTCAGAATCTTCCAGAAATGGGGAACCCCGGACATAGACCTCTTTGCAAGTCCGTGGAATGCCAAACTTCCCCGGTTCTGTTCCAGAATTCCGTGTCAGGGAGTTCAGGCCAAGGATACCTTCCTCCTTCATTGGGGTCAGGGCTTCCTGTATGCCTTTCCACCCATTCCTTTGATTCCCAAGACTCTGTTCAAACTTCAAAGGGATCAAGTTTCCATGATCCTCATAGCTCCACGCTGGCCACGCCAAGTGTGGTACCCTCTACTTCTGCATCTCTCCCAAGCCCCCTCCCTGGACTTGGGAGCGGCTCCAGACCTTCTGTCTCAGGAGGAGGGGACTTTGTGGCACCCAAACCCCAAGTCCCTTCACCTCAGAGCTTGGTTACTGAAGGCCTAGGCCTTCAGGACTTCAATCTTTCTCAGCAAGTGAAGGATGTCCTCCATGCCTCTAGGAAACCTTCCACTAGGCGTTCTTATGCTTTTAAATGGAAAAGATTTTCCATTTGGTGTGCTCAAAAGGGTCTTGACCCTCTAGCACTCCCCTTGAATTTTCTATTGGAATATCTCCTGCACCTCTCCAATGCAGGACTCAAAACGAATTCAGTAAGAGTCCATTTGAGTGCTATTGCAGCATCCCTTAAGCCCATCAATGGACAACCTGTTTCCTCTCATCCTCTTATTGCAAGATTCATGAGAGGCCTAACCTTAACTAAACCTCCCATTCGACCTCCTCCGGTGGCATGGGACTTAAACTTGGTTCTTGGTCAGCTTATGAAGCCACCCTTTGAACCCTTAGTCACTACCTCCTTGAAATTTCTTTCCTGGAAGGTTATTTTCCTTATTGCAGTCACCTCAGCTCGCCGTATCAGTGAACTGCAGGCCTTAGTGGCTAATCCACCTTATACAAGGTTCCATCATGATAAGGTGGTCCTTAGGACCAATCCCCACTTTATGCCTAAAGTGGTCTCCCCTTTTCATCTTAATCAAGAGGTATATTTACCTGTCTTTTTTCCAGCTCCTCATGCATCCAGTGCAGAGAGGAACCTTCATACTCTAGATTGTAAAAGAGCTCTTGCCTTTTACCTCCACAGGACACAGCAACATCGAAAATCTTCTCAGCTTTTTGTTGCTTTTGATCCTTCTCATTTAGGACTTCCAGTCTCTAAAAGAACACTGTCCAATTGGATTGCTCAGTGTATCTCTTTTGCTTACCAGAGTAAGAACCTTTCTCTAGAGGGCCATGTCACCGCTCACAATGTGAGGGCCATGGCCACCTCTATGGCTCATCTAAACTCTGTGTCCATTGACCAGATCTGTCGAGCAGCCACCTGGGCCTCGGTTCATACCTTTACAGCCCATTACTGTTTGGACAAGGACTCCCGCCGGGATGCCTTGTTTGGTCAGGCTGTCCTCAGACACCTGTTCCATTCTTGAACAACTCCAGCCCACCTTCCCTGAATGGATGCCTGAGATCCATAGGAAGATGAGGAACCTTTCAGGGTCTCATACCCTTGAGGGGATCTCCCGGGCATCTTAGCTAGGGAGTCTCCATATGTGAGGACTCATTCCTGCTTGTTCCTGGAGATAGCACAGTTACTTACCTGTAACAGGTGATCTCTGGGAACAGCAGGAATTAGTCCTCACAACCCACCCACCTCCCCTAGGAGTTGTATCTCTCTCTCTCTTCCTTTCCTCTCTCTATTGTCTCAGCTTTAAACTTGAACTGAGGAGAGTTGGTCAGGAAGGCGGGAAGGCAGCGCGCATGCACAGTGGGAGGCCCCAAAAGCTTTCCTTCTGGGAAGCTGGGGAGCTTTCCCGCGCAGGCTCCGTCGGTACCGACGTACCCATATGTGAGGACTAATTCTTGCTGTTCCCAGAGATCACCTGTTACAGGTAAGTAACTGTGCTTTCTGGACGTGCAAATTATGAATAAGGCTTCTAAAATGACCTCCTTAGTGGGGAAAAAATTCCTTTGTGCAAGGTAGATTACAGCTCCATATCTGAAAACGTATTTTCTTGATTTTGTTGAGAACTACATACTACATCAGTTGGTAGATAATATTTTATGTGTGCACCTGGTGCAAAGATCTTCTGGTTCTAAGAGAACAAATCTGATCTTTGAGGTCTATATTAACATATTTGGAGGAGCTGTGATAGGACTGCCCTACTATGGCTCTGAAGGTCTCTTCTATCTCCAGCCTGGCTGTCACTGTGTTAATTTTGAGGAGCAAGGACAATGTCATATTGGTATGGCAGGAAATGATTGTACGTACATTTTGCCCTTCATGTGGTGCAATATCCTCTCCCACTGGGGATGTGTCTGGGGGGGGGGGGGTTGCTGTTGCAGTTGGTGATTCAGTTATTAGAAACATACATAAACATACATACATAGGTGAGTGGCAGATACATTACTTTCTTCTTTCCTTGTTTTAGCAATCTGGCTCCTAGCAGTAGGACTGAGAGAATACTGCTAGAGGTCAGCTAGCAATATTTTTTTTTTTTTGTAACTTGTCCTTTATTGGTTTTTCAGTATACACAACAATCACACAATAACCAAAAGAAATACAACTTAACCCCAGCAACCCCCCCTCCCACCCCCAATGCACCCGCAAACAGAACTACTACCAACCATCCCCCCATTTCAGGGCCAAGCCAACCCTCCTCAAATACAGATCATCCACCATACTCCATCGGGGATTCCATTTAACCCCCCCAAAGTCATACCCCCCCTCCCCCCCTCCCACCCCTTACTCCCCCCCCCCGTGCCTACTCCCCCCTGCCCTCCCCGCCCGCCCTCCACCTTTCCAGCCACCTATCATAGCCCTTCCACACCTGCCGAAAGTGCGGCACCCTATGTGCCCCATAGGCCGCAATTTCGCACATACCCCGCAGCCCACTTAAGCGTCCCACAATATCTCCCCTAGAGGGAGGAACTTTACTCCTCCAACGTAACAATATCTCCCCCCGCGCAGCAGCAACACAGTAGCCAATCATCAACTGCACCTCCCTGTCCCCTTCATCCTCCAATTCATTCAACAAGACCATGGCAGGAGCCAAGACCACCTGGACCCCCGTCATCTCCCTTATCACCCCCTCCCAGTCCTCCCACATAGTCCGCACTATCGGGCAGTCCCACAGCAAATGATATAGGTCGCCTCTCCCCTTACATCCCCTCCAACACTGCCCTGATTCCTCCTTCCCGAGGGCCCTCAATTTCCAGGGAGTCCAATAGGTCTGATATCGAATCTTCAAACTACTCTCCAAATATGCAGTGCCCGGGGCCAATCTCCTAGACCACACATAAATATCTTGCCAACGCTCCCGATTCCACTCCCCCCCCCCCAGTATCCTCTCCCAGGCCACCTCCCCCCGGATAGACGCCCCAACCCCCCCCAATATAAGCAATTCCCTATAAAATTGGGTAATGGCCCCCCTCCGCACCCCCTTCACCAAAAGTGCTTCAATCGCCGTGGCGTCCCGGAGAACATCAGCCTTGACCGCTCGCCTACTCAAAAAAGACACTACCTGCAAATAGGCAAAAAGCCCTCTTCCATCTAACCCATATTCAACTTGTAACTCCCCCCAGCTCTTAAACTCCCCCCTCTCATGGAGCACCTGTCCCATAAACCGTAACCCCTTCCTCCTCCATTCCCGAAACACTCCCCCCTCCTTCCCAGGTGCAAACTCCTGAACCCCCATTATAGACATTCCCCGAGTGTATTTCTTTCCCCCTAATAACTGACGCTGCCACCGTACCCAAATCGCCTTTGTTAGGGCCCGAAAAGGATTCCCTTCCGACCCCCCTTCTACCCACCCTCCCGGGTCCCAGAGCCAGTCCCCCAGACTCTCCCCTTGTCCAGCCCCCTGTTCCAGCTGCACCCAGCGAGGGGTCTCCACCTCTGCCCCCTGCCAACTGAGCAATGCCCTCAACTGAGAAGCCAAATAGTACTTTTCCAACCAGGGAACGCCCATTCCCCCCTCCCTACCCGGGCGGTACATAACAAGCCTCGGGCGTCGCCCAGCCCAGATAAACTCCATCATAACCCGTTGCGCACGTTTCAGGAAGTTCCGAGACACCTTACACAGAAGGGAGCTAAACAAGAACAAAAACCTTGGGAGTACATTCATCTTTAAAACTGCTATCCTACCCAACCACGTAAGATATAAACCTTTCCACCTTTGCAAATCCCGGCACACGCCATTCAAAAGCCCCCCATAATTGACCCTCGCCAGGCCCTCCAAATTCTGTCCCATCTGAATCCCCAGATATCGGTAATGTTCCCCCACCCACTTAAATGCGAATCCCCCTCTCAGCACCCCCTCCAATTCAGTGGTGAGATTAAACCCCAAAATCTCTGATTTACTATCATTGATCTTATACCCTGCTACCCGACTATAACACGCAATCTCTTGCATCAAATTCGGTAAAGTTACCAGGGGCTCGCGCAGGGTAAAGATGACATCATCCGCAAATAAAGTAATCTTAACCTCCTGGGAATTCATGAGGATCCCCTTAATATCGGAGGACCCCCTAATCCTGGCAGCCAGCGGCTCGATGACCAAGGCAAAAAGCAGGGGGGACAAGGGGCACCCCTGCCTAGTTCCCCTGCCCAGCGCAAACGCCCCCGAGTAGCTTCCATTGACCCGCACCCTGGCCTGAGGGGCTCTATACATCGCTTGAACCCAGTGAACAAAGTTGGGACCCACCCCCACTTTCTCCAACACACTAAGCATAAAGGGCCATTCCACCCTGTCAAACGCTTTTTCCGCATCCACCGTTAGGAAAACAGCCCGCTGCCCCGTCCGCTGGACCTCCCAGGTAAGGTTACAGATCTTACGAATGTTGTCCCCTCCTTGCCGCCCGGAGATAAACCCTGTTTGGTCTGGATGTATTAACTCAGGCAACACCGTGGCCAATCTATTGGCCAAGACCTTTGCAAAAAGTTTGGCATCCACGTTCAATAAGGATATGGGCCTGTAGGACCCACAGACCACCGGGTCCTTCCCGGGCTTAGGGATAAGGGTAATCCCCGCTTCCCGCATCGACTGTGGAGTCTCCCCACCTGTTAACACCCCATTAAAGACTTCCACCATCAAAGGCCCCAGGAGGGATCGAAACACCTGGTAGAAGCGCCCCGACAAGCCATCTAGGCCCGGAGCTTTACCCCGTTTCAACATCCCAATCGCCAGAGCCACTTCTGCCTCATGTATGGGCCGATCCAGCCATTCCATCTCCTCTACGGACAGTGAGGGTAGGGCACAGTCCTTCAGGTATTCAACACATGGAGCTGTCCCCCCCCTCACCTCGCTGGTGTACAATTTCTTGTAATAATCCGCGAAGGTCGCCCGAATTTCATTGTTCCCGTGGACCAGCCTCCCCCCGGCTCCCCGGATACCCCCAATATTCTTCCGCATCACCTTACTACGGATCCGTTGGGCCAAACTCCGCCCTACCTTATTTCCCCCCTCGAACCACCCCTGTTTTAAAACCCTAGCTCATAGGCCAAGTCGCTCGCCCTCAATTGCTCCAGTTGCCCCCTCAACTCTAAATTTCTCAGCATCCCCCCCACCCACACCCCCTCTCCCTTGCACCTTCCCCTCCAAACGCCGAATATCCTGCAACAGTTGGAACTCCCTTTCCCCCTTACGTCGACGCTCCCGGGCAGCTTCCTGAACCAGATGCCCCCTCACCACCGCCTTGAGCCCATCCCACACCGTCCCTAACTCCACCTCGCCGTTCATATTAATCTCCTGATACTCCTTTACCACCTTCCCAATACGCTCAATTACCCCTGGCTCATCCAGCAAGGCTTCATTAAGCCTCCAGAATTTAACCCCCTCGTCCACATACCCCAAACTAAACTGTACCCACACAGGCGCGTGATCCGTCCACGTAATGGGGCCCTGATCTGCCTCAACCACCCTGTTCAGCCATCCTCCCCCTGCCCACACCATATCAATCCTACTATAGGTACCATGTGGCGTGGAATAAAAAGTATATTGTTTGCACCCAGGGTGTTGACTCCGCCAGACATCTTCCACCCCTAAGCTGTCCTTCAAGTGCATCAATTTCAGTCAATCCACCCTCCGCCCCAGCCCACTACCCCCCCCATTATCCACCCTCGGATTCACCGTCAAATTAAAGTCGCCGCCAATGATAAGGGGGGCATCACTTAAACTCCCCAGCTCCTCTTGCATACGGGCAAAAAAGTCCCCCTGCCTTTCATTAGGGCCATACAAACTCACTATCCAAACCAGCTCCCTCCCAATTTGAATCTTAAGCCCCACTGCCCGCCCCCTCTTATCCCGGTATTCCCCCACCACCTTGTCCACCCATTCCTCTCCCACCAAAATACCCACCCCCCCCTTCCGCGCCTCCGCCCTCTGCCCAGCCAACATTACGCGTGTGTACCGCTTCGTCTGCAATAGCCTTTCCTGGCCTACTTTCAGATGGGTTTCCTGTATACATATGAAATCCGCTCTCAACCTTCCCCCCTCGCGCTCCACCATGCGCCGCTTCCTCCAAGTCTCCAACCCCCGCACATTCATCGTGGCTACGGTCAACTGCTGCTGTCCCACTCTTTTCCCTCCACCATTCACCCTTCTCCCCCTCCGTTCCCCTCCCTCGCCCCCTCCCCTAACCCCCTCCCCCCTCCCCCCTCCCCTTCCAAATTCCCCTCCACCCTCTGGAGGTCTCCTTCGGAGTAGTGCTCATCAACCAGAGGCAGCTCCCTACCTATCTCCCCCCACCCTCCACCCGTGCTCTTCCCCCATCCACCCCCTTTCCAACCCCTCTCTCATCCCCCTCCTCCACCCAACCCAAGCCACTCTCCCCTCCCCCACCCCCTAACTGCTCCAACAAACACACCACCCCGCATCCCTCGATGTCCCCCCCCCCCCAGTGAACAACTTTGTTCTTCCCGCAAAACACCAGTATACTTAAAATGACATGCATCACAAAAACATTGCAAGCTTTAAGGAGCATAAGTCGGTCCATAACGGAACCGCTCCCATATCAAAAACTGTGAAAGTCTCCAATCCCTCAGGTACCCCCCTCCACAGCAGTGTCTCCAGGTTGCTCTCCAGCTTCCACCTCCTGCCTCCCTCGCCGCTGCGCGCTGCTCCTCTGGGGTGCTGGCGTCTCCTCCCACTACCGCTCACCGAGTCCAGCGACAGTCCACTCCCCAGTCCCGCCACTTTGACGGCTGTCATTGCCTCCGAGACTGTGTGGGCCCTCCAGTTCTTGAGCCCCACAGTGAAAAGGATGCCAAAGGGGTATAGCCAGCGGTATCGAACATTCTCCCTCCGCAGTATGGATGTAACCGGCTGCATTTCACGTCTCCTCTGCAAAGTTCCGGCAGCCAAGTCCGGGAAAATCTGTATGGGATATCCTTGCCAAACAAAGTCCCTGCGGTTGCGCATCAATGTAAGGATCCGCTCTTTAAGCTTAGTGCTGTGCATGGCCGACTATATGTCCCTCGGCCGATTGGGCCTACTGGGGCCCAGGGCCCGGTGGGCCCGAACCAATTGCAGCCCCCCCTGTACCATCTCAGTCCCAGAGTCAAGTAGGACAGTCTTTAGAATGGCACACGCCACCTTCTCGCTTTCCATGAACTCTTTTTCTTCGGGCACCCCCGCAGGCGTAAATTATTCCTTCGGGACCGATTTTCAAGGTCCTCCAGTTTCAACACAATCATGTCCTTCCACGCCGCCGTTTCCTTAAGCGAGCTTTCCACCGCGCTCTGCCGGGTATCCAACCTGCCCAGCTGCTGCTCGTGATCCTCGACACGCTGTCCCAGCTCTCCCATCTCCTCACGCAGGGCGGCACACATGTCCCCAACCTCCGTCCTCACGGCCTGCATTTCTGTCTTAAGTTCGCTGAACCAGCCCTGCAGTTCCGCTCTCGACACATTTTGCACCACCATCTCCGTCTCCGCCACCGCCAGTGCTGGAGCGTCACTCCGCTGCCCCTTCCGATCTAGCGCCTCTCCATTTCCCGCGCTTTGTCCCGCCATCTTCCTCTCAGCCGCCGTGGATTTCGCGCCCCCGTAGGCAAACTCCTTTAAGTCTGCCGTTTTCCTCCTCGTCGCCATAGGGATCGGGAAGCACTCCCCCACCACCTCCTGTGTTTGTTCGGGGATATTCAAGCTCGGACAGGGGAAATTTTTAAAACAAGTTAGCTGCTCTCCGGAGCTCTCAGTCTACGCTGCCATTCCAGCTGATGACGTCACTTCCTCTCCAGCTAGCAATATTTTGATATAGGCAGCTGATGGGTAGAAGCGAGTAGGGATCATAGGAGTCAATGTTTCAAAATGATTAGGGGTGCTCAGTTCAACAAAGTAAGAAAACGAAGCATGGTGGGTTATGGGCATAATTGGCCTGGTAGTAATTTAGATGTAGAGCAGGTGGCGCATGCACTGGGGAAGTCACTCGTGGCTAAAAAGAGCTGGAAAGCACTGAAGGTCCTACCCGTCTCTCTTCCTCCCCAGCTCTAGCTCATCCTCACCGGTTTGCCCCTACCTCACGTCCTCCCCAGCCTATCTATATCTATATCTCTCCCTCTCCCTCCCTCCCCTTCCAATCCAGTCTGGCCCATCCAAACCATCCACACTCTCCCTTCTGCCAGTTCTCAGCAGTCTCTTCCCTAGCTAGCCTGTCCATGCTGCATACTTTCTTTTCTTTCAGACCGCACCCACTTCATTCTCAACCCTTCCATTCTCTTCTCCCTTTTCTCATCCTTTTATCCTATTTTCCTTTGCTTCTTACTCCCTATGCACAGTTTGATTTATGTTTTTGGAGCTTTAATACCCCCTACCTGCTCCGCAACTGCATGCTAGACGTCTCAGCTTCTTGACCTGGCCTGCTGCCTTCCTTTCCTCGTTAAGTTACACTTGCCCATCCCTGGCCAGCATTCCTTCCCCTGCAGGCTAGGCTCACCCATACTCCACTCCCCCCACCCCCCAGCAGCTTCAGCTCATGTCTCAATTTATTCTCCCCCACAGGTGTAGATCATCTTCCTGCTCTATTTTCAGAATCCATGCATACTTCTGTTTCCTAAGACCATTCCTGTCTTTAGATGCCCTGCAGCTCTTCTCCTGGAAATAATGGATTGCAGGACAGTGGTAGTTCCACACGCGGAAAGTCCTCCCAACTTTCTCCACCACCTGCATGCCCAAGCCTTGGAAGCTTAACAGTCAGCAGCTCCATAGCTTTATGCCACAGCTGTCTGTGGTGTTTCCTCCCCTCAGCCTGAAAACTCCAAAGACCACATGCTAAGTGATACTGATACAATCCCGAAATCCTGCATTCATATTGACCCATTGCATAAGAGACCTGATAAATCTCTAATGGCCAGAGAATGAGCAGCTGGCCTGGGGAACTGAGTTGGGATGACTTTAGGCTAACCAGTGCTCTGTACAAAGATGGAGACTGACACCCTCTTTTGCGGTGTCATCTTTGGCACCATGCTTTCTCCTTTAGTAGTTATGGTGACTTTGGCACAATCTATCTCTCTCTCTCTCCCCTTCTCATGAATATCCTATTCTTTCCTATGTCACATTCATATATCTTCCCTCACTGGTATAACCTACATATTACACGTATTGCCCATAATGACATACTTCATTACTCTGTAAGATCCATAACACACAGACCTGCTCAGTATACATAGTTACATGTAAAAAGTTCAGCCTAACCTCTCTGTATCCTAAAGGCCTGCATACAGTGTTTGAAATATTGAATTTGACGATGTTCACTGTATTAGTTCATTGAGTTCCCTGTAAACCACCTTGATTACATGGATAAAGCAGTATATAAAACCCAGAAATAAATAAATAAATAAAATAAATATTTTTCCCCTCCCCTCCAAGTATGCAACACCATTATCCCCGACCCCTTTTCTTTCTCCCTGCCCACGTGAAGGTGTGGGCCTACACTGAGGGGTAAAGCATTAAAATGGCAGTGCCACTTATTCGTGGCACCCTGTGTATCTGCATTAATCACATACCCCAAAAGCTGGCCCTGTGCTGAGTAAGGAGCTGAACTGTAGACCTGTGCTGGGAATTAGAAGGGAAGCCAATACTCGGTAGCTGAGTCAGGAGGTAAACAAAATCAAGAAACTTATATAGTTTTGGGGCGGGCAATGTATCCCTGGCCCCCTTCCAAACTCCACCAATCTGTTACGTCTTCCTGCTGCCATGCTATTTTATTTGGGCTGATGCAGGACAATAAGTCCACTTGGGGGATAGCAACAAAGCTCCGTTACCTCTTTTTTTTTTTTTCCTGCTCCATTCCTTTGGACTTTCATCATCCTTTCACCACTCGCATTCTGTTAACAATAGGGGATTTTTCTGTTTTTAGGCAAAGCTTTTCTGCTGCTATTTTTTTTTCTTCTCTAACCTTCAGGTTCAAGAGGAAGACAAGCTCTTTGAAATCACTGCCCTGCTGAGTATTAAATCTCTCTCTTCCCACCCACGCCATGTGAGAAATCTTGCTATATAAAGAAACTTGCCAATTAGCTTGCTGATTAAGATAGGAGTTTGGTATTGGTTGGAAAGGACATTACTCCTAATTCTGCTTCCTTGTAGATGGAATTTAATGTGGCCAGTGTAAAATAATATAAGTAGAGGATTAATAATCCTATTAGTACATGATGATGGATTCCATGTTAGGCATCCCCATCCAGAAAATAAAGCTTGGATTCATTTTAGACAATTCATTACAATCTTCAGCAGCTAGAATATTAAGAATTATTTGGACAATAAAATGAATATTATAATGTCTCTGCATCAGCCCATGATGCAATCACACTTTGAACATAGGAGTAACCAGAACTGTACACAATCTCAGTACATAGTGGAATTAGAAAAGGTATTGAGAAGGCCGACCTAAATGATAAAGGGGCTAGAATGGCATAAAGAGAGGCTAAGGAGAGTCGGTCTCTTCAGCTTGGAGAAGAGTCGGCTAAGGCAAGATATGACAGGTATATAAAATCATTAGTGGAATGTAAAGAGTAAAAATGGAACCATTGCTTATCTTTTCAAATAGTACTAAGGCAAGGGGACACTCCATGAAGCTAATAGGTAGCATTTTTAAAACAAATTGTTGACTTTATTTTTTCATTCAGTGTACAATTAAGCTATGAAATTTGTTGCTGGAAGATGTTGTCAAGGCAGTTAACAGAAAGTTTCCAGGGTCACTACTGTTAGTCGCACGTGCTTGGAAAAGGCCTCCCTGGCATCAGTACAGCACAAAAGCAGGAATGAAGAAAAGCCGACATACCAGAACACTGTGCAGTCCCCAGAGAGCCCCAACCCGCAGAGAAGTGGGAGAGGTTTGAAAGTGTCAGCTAGGAACTGCCCAATCTACTGATCTGAAATGCGATACAGCGTCTCCCACACGGCTCAGTAGTTCAAAGGAGGGGAGAGCAGGAGGCCAGGAGCACAGTATCTACTAAAACGCACAGGAAATAGACTCAGACAATAAATCTGACGCACAAACAGCCATTTAGTTCTTATCTTTGACCAGCAGATGGTTGTGTGCAAACTAGATGATAAAGTTTTGTTTTGTTTTTAAATTCTTATTATTAGAAAGTAAAGTTACAAGCTGGCTGCCAGTCCATGTTTCCCATTGCCTGTAGGCCTGTAAATATTTCTCAAACAAGAGTATTGTATTCTGTTCTGAAAGTCTTCTCTAGCCACCGGCAACACCTTGTCAAAGAAAACTAAATCAGCACATGGAAACCGACAAATCCCCATGAGGTGTTACTGAGGACCTACGAGTCTACTCGAGCATTCCTTTCATGTGACCTCATCAGCCAAACTGATTATCTCAACTCTTTTCAATAGAAACTAGAACCCAGAGCACTAAAAGGACTTCAAAAAGGCAACAAAAAAAATATTACCCAGCACCTTCTCCTGACTCCTCCGCCTCACTCCAATGTAATACTTTGTGACGGAAGAATCTAGAGTGGAAGAATAGTCTAGTGGTTAATGTAGTTTAGCAAAATCCTTTGTTTCTAGGTGTAAGTGTCGCTGCTTACATTCCGCTCTTTTTTAAATGTTTTTTAATGTTTTAAATGACTATCTCAATGCCGTATAGGCTGCCAATTATGTACATTTTTCTATAGTCTTATGCATATTCTAAAGAAAGTTCCATATTCAGCAAAGCTTTTCTAAAGCATGTTGCAAATTTTGGATGCCTTTTTCTGCAGTATACGGACAGACACCATACGCCAGGCTAAGTACCAGCGAACACAGACTTCAAATCCAGTTGCTCCCACTGATGCTCCTCATGGCCTTGGGCAAGTCACTTCACCCTCCATTGCCCGAGATGCACTTTAGATTTTAAGTCCACTAGTTCAGGGAAATAACCTGCTCATAACTCTCCTTGATCTTAGATTTGGAAAAGGTGACTACTTCAATCTAAAGAAATCTAATTTATCACTGAGCCACCAAGTCAGCTCTTATCCCAGCCCTTAATAATGTTCTTATAGTCGTAAGTTAGAGTGACTTTCATTTAAACAGGAATTTTGGAAAATCTAAAGGACAGAGTATTCCCATCTGTTTGTAGTATACTCCCTTTCCAAATATTCTTGTAGATGTTACAAGTGCTATCAATTATAATGTTAGAGCATAAGAACTTAAGGTAAGCCATACTGGGTTAGACCAAAGGTCCATCAAGCTCTTCATTCAGTCTTCGACAGTGGACAATCCAGGTCACAAATACCCACCAGGATCCTTTACACGGCTAATGATGGTTTATGGACTTTTGCCCAGGACTTTGTCTAAAACCAGCTTTGTTGCTGGCAGGTGGAATTTAAGATCAACAACCTAATTATCCTTTAACCTGCCATTGCTTGTCCCTGCGGCAATATCAGTATTGTCGTTCTTTTGTGTGAGCCAGGCTTTGATGCTGTACACTTGCTAGCTCTGTTGCTGTTGAAGGACTTCTAGCCTCTGTATTAAGTCTGTCAAAATGCTCATTGGTTATTTAAAAATTGTCCTGGAATAGGACGGGGGTTCCCAGCCCAGTCCTCGGGACACACTTAGCCGGTCAGGTTTTCAGGATAACCGCAATGAATATGCATGAGAGAAATTTTGCAAGCACTACCTCTATTGTATGCAAATCTCCCTTGTATATATTCGTTGTGGTTATTCTGAAAACCTGACTGGCTAGGTGTGTCTTGGAGTGGGTTGAGAACCCCTGGAAAATAATGAATAATCCTTACATGAATTTTAAGGGACTGCATCCTGACCTTTTTAATATTAAACTTACCAGATGAGTTTCTTCAAGCAATAATGCAGTCTTGTGGTTTTTTTGGCAAGATATTCTCAAAATTATTGCAGGTCGTTTCTGGATAACACACGAAACTGTCATCTAAAAACCTAACCCATAGCAGAACATCTGAATACCATTCTGAAGGATAAATTGTATTTATTTCAAAATCTGCCAAAAATAAAGTGGCAACCGATGGAGCCACCGTGGCCCCCATTGCTATCCCATGAATCTAGTGAAAAAACTGCCCCTCAAACTGAAAATAATTTTTTGTAAGTACCAATGCCAACATTTTCTGGAAAAGTCTCCTTTGTGTTCTAGGGGTTAAAGATATTTGCAATTTTTCCACAACTACTAACGCCTCTTCCTGTGAAATGTTGGTATATAGCGCCAACACGTCAAAGGACACTAACCAGAGCCCCTCTATAGGTATTGTGAGAGAATCTAATTTTTTTAGATGACATTTTTTTCTTATGGAAGGGAACGGAAGCATCATTGAAAGCCTTTGTAGATTGGCTGAATATTCAAAAGGAAAATTTACAATTCACGCTACATTACCATTTTGAGGAGTTAGTTTTTTGGATGTCAAAATCTTTAAAGCTGACTCTAAGTTGCAAACGACACTCTATCGTAAATCAGTACAGAGAAATACCTTATTAGATTTTTCTAGTTTTCATCCGCCGGCTTTGAAAAGAGGACTGCCTTATGGTCAATTTTTGCGATTGCGGAGAATATGTAGTTCTGTTCAGGATTTTGATCAACATGCTCATGACTTGTCACAAAGGCTGCTGCATCGAGGTTATCCTCTGAATCTCATCAAACAAGCATGGACAAGAGCTCGGTTCACTCGTAGAGAGTGGCTGTGGGGGTCGGCTACCTTGCAGAGATCAAATGAATCAGAGCAAATACCAATCACTGGTATATTGCCTTATATGTCTAACATTACTCAAATTTGCCACATTTTATGTTTGTTTGTTTATTAGTATTTGATAAAATCGCCTTTCTACAGAAATCAAAGCGATGTACAATATAAAAACAATTGTCTAAAAAGAGGCCGAAGCCTGGAAAGGAAAAGAAATACAATATCTATTAACGTTGCGTTCTTGTTTTCGGAAACCTTTAAGGATTGCATTTACAAGAGGTCCGAACATTGGCAATTTGATTGGTAGTGCAATAAATAAAACGCTCACAGCCACGGCAACAGCTCCATTGGGAATTTATTCATGTTCTACATGTGATTTGTGTGTGCAGACTATTGAGGGTAAAGAATGGAAGATACCGAACACGGCCATTACACAGATATCTAAATGGTCAACTACATGTTCCACTTCATATGTATTCTACGCTTTAGTATGCCCTTGTGAGAGAGTGCATATTGAGCGAACGACGCGAATGATATGGAGGAGATTACAAGAACACGCGTCGAGGATACGCAAGTCAGTGATAGCGGCTCCCATTGTACAACATTGCATAGACTTACATCATATCTTTGGGGATTTTAAATGGAGGATCTTGGATCATGTTCCTGAAAACCCCAGAGGGGGAGATAGAGAGTATCGGCTCCAATGGTTGGAACAGGCTTGGATTTTTTGGGTGTCGTCACTTGAACCAAAGGGGTTGAACCTTGAACAGGATTGGGCTAGCTTGTTGTGACGTGTTGGTTGGTGATTGGTTGAAGATTTAAATTCACCAGAGTTTTCGTCGTTTGGTCAGAAAGTTGGACTGCATGAAGGAAAGCGTCTTTCTGGGAGGGAAGGTCTCCATTTGAAGTTCGTTCCAAGCTAAGCGTTCTGCGGGTGAATGACCGCTGATTGACGCTTTTCCAAGATAAGTACATGACTTTTGCAGAATTGTAAGCGTTGAGACAGGGCCAAAAAGGAGGCTCTAAACGCAGTGCTGTGTTCGTGGACATCTGCGGAGTTTGGATATGGCTGTGGGGGATTCCTAGCTATTTACGGGGGATCCCTTAGCTTAGCAGCAAAGATATATATTGTGATATAGCACTGTTAAGGGGGTGCAATTATTTCACGATATTTTAATAGCGGGTAGAAGCCGCAATACTGATTAAAAGGGAAGTTATGCTTCAAGAGGGAGCTATCTCTCACGGCAAAAACTTCCGACAAAAAATATTGTGGTGATTAGAATTGTGGTTTAAGTCACTATTTATTCACTCGAAGTGGGTAGTAAGGGTATGTAACAGAGTGAAGGGTTATTGTAATTAGGGGGTCATAAGACCGGCATTAAATATCTGGATTTGCTGTATAGGCTGATCGCTAACCAGGCTGGGTCAGACGCCAGCTTTTTTAAGCTTAATGACTCAGTCTCTCAACATTGACGGCTCTGCCTTTTGAAGATTGAAGCTTTTCAACTACAAGTCCTTGATTTTACCTGATGCAGGGTCAAAAAATTCTCTAGACCCGAAATGTGCCACATCGTATCTTTTGGTGCGTGTGGTAAACAGGAGCTCGAGGCAGAATGCAGCGTACATTTTGGTTCCTGTGGTGAAAAGGAGCTTGAGACAGATTGAAGCTAAGTGATATAATATAATTTAATTAAACAGTTTACTTTTTCAAGTGATTAAAATGGAGTAACCACAGCGAGAGGGTGGTTTTGCTTTCCCCCACTTTAGTGTGTTATACTCCGACAAAAAAGAGAGGGTCTTCTCATTGTTCACTTCAGTCTTTAATGTGCCTAACCTTTTTCCACTGTGATAACTGGGCAGCAGCTCAATATTTTATTTATTTATTTGAAAGGCTTTTATATACCTCATTTCCAGTGATCAAATAAAATGCTGACTGCATTGTTAGGTTGGTAATCTGCCATATGTTAATGTAACTTAACATTGCAACACAGTTAATGTTAGGAAGACAGGGCTGTGGGATGGTGACTAAGATGTCATAAAGTGGTGTGATAGGTAATTAGTGCACGACAGGTATGTGGAGCAAGCTCACAGTTCATGATGACCGAATGAGTGTTTTATGTAATTCCTTCCAAGTGCTCTTTGAAGAGGAGCGTCTTTAATAGCTTTCTGAAGGCTATGAGATCAGTGTTAGCTCGAATATGAGCAGGTAGGGTGTTCCGAAGGTTAGGAGCATATAATGAGAATGCATACGCACAGGCCGCCTGGTTACATTTGGTAAGATCCAGGGGAAAGCGAGGAGGTGCTTGTGCAGTGCTGCTTCTATGCTGATTGTTAGGTGGTTTACTTATGATTGTTCGGAGGTAATGCGAGGATAGTTCATGGTAGATTTTAAAGATGGTCATAATGGGTTTATATTTTATTCTACTTAACAGAGGTAACCAGTGGAATTCTCTTACAGTGGAGGTAATGTGGTTGTTTCTGGGTACCCTGATAAGGATTCTCACCACTGCATTCTGAACAAGTTAGAGTGGATGCAAATAACTTTTTGATAAGCCTTGTAGTGTTGCATTGCAGTAATCAAGGTGGGAAAGTGTCATTGCAGATCGGAAATCCTGGGTATCAAGGCGTGGTTGCAGTTGTTGAGTGTCCTAATTCTGTTTATATGGCTTTAGTAGTTTTGTTTATGTGAGACTAGTGCGAGGTATCGATCAATGATTACACCGAGGTAACGGACTTCAATTTTGACTAAGATCTGCATTTTTAACCTTTAGTGATGTTGGTGGGGATAATGACTGACTGGTCCTTTAATATAAAGAGCACTTCGGTTTTATAGGGCCTGATTTTCATCTGGGTGGCGCTATGCGCCATGTTGGCGCTATGCCCACCCGCATCTGTCTAACCCGGATTTTCACTGCCAGGGTCATATGCTGCCCCAGCATTGATAATCCAGGTCTCGCCGCACAACCCAGAAGCCGCAGGAGCTAGCCGGGTAGCACCGATTTTCGATTGGACTCGCTTAGCCCCTGCGCTTGAAAGATAGGTGAGGAAAAACCTTGCCTATCTTTAAGGCTAAGAGGGTAGCATCGAAAATCAGTGCTACCCATTTAGCCCTTTCCTCTGCCCCAGAATGCCCCTAACACACCCCAATGCTAACTGCATAGCATCTGGACGTGTTAGAGACTTATCTGGGATTTTCAAAGGGCACTACCCATGTAGGTGCCTTTCGAAAAATCCAGATAAGGCATTTACACGAGTAATTAGGGCAATTACCCATGTAAATACATTAAAAAACCAGGCCCATTATAATTTAATCATAAGAAGGTGTTCAGTTAGTCAGTGGGCCATTGTGTTAAGGCAGTTTATTGGTGTAAGATTTGGAGTAGTGGTGGAGATGGGAGCATAAATTATGCATAGAGATGAAATAGTATATCATGTAATCTGATCAGGTTGCATATTGGCTGGATATAAATATTGAATGACAGGGCTGGTAATGCTGATCCCTAGGGTATACCCTGGCTTTCTGTGTATGGGTCTGAGTGTTGGCTCCAGCTTGTACTATTTGTCAGTGACCAGAAAGGTAGGACCGAAACTAGTTTAGGGCTAAGCTATAAATGCTGATGCATTGTAGTCACTCTAGAAGGCAACGGCGATATCCAGGAATGAGGATGAATCCCTATTTAGGTTTCTGTATATCTTTCATCAGACCTTCGATAACTGAGCAATGTCTCAATGCCATGGCCAGGTCAAAAACCATGTTGTAGTGGGTCAAGAAGTGCATACAAGTGAATGTGTTCTGGCAATTGGAATTGGATGCTCTTTTCCATTATTTTTGTCAGGAGGGGTAAGCTTGAGATCGGCCTGTAAGAGTTTGGTTCTGAGGAGGCCTGTTTGTGTTTTTTAGTATTGGATGGATGGATGCAGTCTTTAGTTCGGTTCGGATGTATCCTTGGGATAGTGATAGCACCAAACATATGCAGGGATAATACATCTCTCTTGGTTCTTACCATTTTTAACCAGTTTACCGGACAGGAATCTAGTGGGAATGTTCTAGTCTTGAGGTTACCAGTAATGTTTTCCAGGTGTTCAGGGGAAATTTATGCTGAATGATTGATGTATGTGGTAATACATGGCTAGTTGCAGGTTTTACTTATAGCAAGTGGAGTGTTTCTAAGCTTGGAATAGAAGTGGAGAGTGAAGGCTTGCAGTCCAGGGGCGGTCAGAGCTGCTGGGTGCTTGTTTTCTTTTAACAGAGACCTAATGATGCCATACAGTTTCCTTGATTTGCTTAGTGATTTCATTGTTATTTTGGTATGATATTCTCTCTTTGCCTGGTTATCGGAGTCTGAAGTGTAGTCTGACATCATCAGGGCAGGTGCTGATGATGTCAGACTCTTGTTGGCTTTGGGATAGTGGTATAACTGTAATGGTTTTTATTCTAGTTGATGATAATGTGGTCTAAGTCTTGTGATTCAGACTCCATCAGTGGGATGACATTATCCAGGAAGTGGTTCTTGTCAAACTGTTTGAAATGACTGTAGTTTCATGTGCTTTGAGGTGTACCTTGGAGATAACTATTTTACAGGGAACATGGGCTATGGAGGGTTAAGTGGCTTGCTGAAGACCACAAGGAGCACCTGTGGGACTAGAAACCCCAGTCCTTCCAGCCCAAGGTTGCTGTCCTCTAGTGGGATTTGAACCCCCAACCTTCCGGCCTGAAGTACCTTGTCTCAACCACTAGGCTACTCCTCCACTGATGGCATGAATATTAAATCAAGAATATTATCTTTATTGTGTGTTGGGGTTAGTACAATTTGCTTGTACTGTAGGTACCTCATAGCATCAATGAAGGCGTTATCCTCTCTCCCACAAAAGTCACCCAGGAGTATTAATGGACAATTTGGATTTATATAGGAATGTGTGGTTTCAAGGAGTGCTGCCAGCTCTTCATTGCTTGCTGTGGGGGCTCTATATGTGAGGCATAGTCGTTTGCTTATTGGTTATGGTGATAATATCCATTCCATCTGTGCTAGGTGTGGACACAAGATTAAATAGTAAGTTCTTTTTTGCCAGTATGCATACACCACCTCCCCTGCAGCTATTTCTAATCTGGGTGTTTGAGTTGATTAACCAAGACAGTGTCTGTTTCAATAAGCCATGTTTCAGTGAGGCACATAATGTCCAGGTCTATCTGTAAGATATTCGGGGAGGATCTGAGTCTTGTTTTAGGCCGAGCATGAATTAGAGGATGCATTTATGGAGATCAGGGTCATTCCTAGTAGGTTGCTTGAGGGTAGTTGAGTTAAGGAGTGGGATGTGTACAAGATGCAAATGAGTTGTTTCTTGTTCTAGGTGTTTAAAGTTCTTGAATCCAGAGTGCTATATCTACAAATAATAGGGATTTGCCTGCGCCTTGTAGTGAGGCATAGTGTTGAAGAGTAGGGTGAGGAGTTGTGCTAAGGAGAATGTGGTGGATGCAGTTTAGGATCGTCATTGTTCTACTTTTGATGTTGCCTAAAGGTATCAGTTGTTGGTACGAGCTCGTTCTGCTTGTTGAGATACAATGGTTTGGAGTTTCGCTTGAGTGTCTGTTTATATATAGGCCTAATAGACCTGGGTGGGTGGGACTCACTATTAGATGTTCATCCAGAGCACGGCTGAGCAACCCACAAAGCGGTACTGGGGGATCAGGGAAAGTGCGAAAAGAGTACCATGGCGATCCTGTGGTCCACTTTTAAGGGCCATGCCTAAGGGCCCTTTGGCAGGGCCCACCAGGCATGGGCACTCGATTTGGTTCTTCTTTTTAAAGCTGGGGCTGGCTGGTTGACTGGGAGGGGGGAGTGGGGAGGAGCTTACCTCCCGCTCCTTGTCACATCCGATCATCACTCTCTCGCCGGTCCTCCTTGGTGCTTCTTTTTAAATATTGCCCCCGGAATGCTGAGACACGAGCTGGCTAGTATCGGGACTTGCAGTAGCAGCAGCACCCATGGATATTCAGACATGTTAATGCTGCCGAATATCCCGGTCAAGGCGATTCACATGGTTAGCACGTCTGTTAACCACATTAATCGCTCTGAATTTCCCTCTGTAGTTTTTTGACTCACCCAGGCCATTCTCTAACCATGCCCTTCATATGCCTGCTTGCAAATCCTGCATAATAAGGACATACAATAAACTGAGCCCTTTCAACAATTGCCATTTCTCTGTGTAAGTGCCTGATTTTATAAGCGGAAATTGGGAATAAGGCTTCTAAATAACCCAAATAGAGAGACAAGATGGGTAAGGATTGGTAGGATATATTTCTTTTGCTCTATAGACTGCAGTATTTAAAAAGCTAGATGTGTTTGCAGGTGCAGTTGCAGCTTGACTGGATAGTAAGACTCTGCATGGCCAAACATTTTTTGATTTCACTTTTGGATTTTTCTGAATGTTTCCCAATTTTTGGGTGCTTTCTTGGTTGTTAGTTTCAAACATTTATGTTTGTGTGGCATATTGTGGGTTATTTTAGAAGCCCTATTCGAGTTTTGGATGTCTGAAAGGCATGCAGACGTCCAAATCGGAGAGACATGCCCAGAGCCAATTTAGAAGCTGATTTTATAGATATGTCCAAGTCGTGAAGGGGAGTGATGGAAGTGTGATCGGGAGTATTCTGGGCAAGTTGTACTTGCACTCCTGATTTTCAGAAATGGCAAGCATATCTCCACTCTTTAGCAGGACCGTTCATGTGTATTCCTGCTCCAGGGTTGCAGTAGGCATCGGAAAAGCTCTCGTTCTACCATCCAGACACCTGGAGGGCATAGAGTGGAAGGTACACTTAGCAAGTCAGGTTTTCAGGATAACCACAATGAATACGCATTGGAAGGATTTGCATGCCTTGTCTCTGTTATATGCGGATCACGCTCATGCATGATCATGGTGGTTATGCTGAAAACCTGATTAGCTAGGTATGTCCTGAGGACTGGGTTGAGAGCCCCTGCTTCATGGTGTAGAGATTCATATATGCCCAGCTTGCAGACTCTGACTCTTTTGGATGTGATTCTTTATCTGACTGAAAAAAAGTGATTTGTAAAGCAGGATTTCCGAGTGAGGGCAGTAATAGAGGTCTGGTTTTCAGAATATTCACAAAGGGCCCGATATTGAGTCAACCGCATTTTCAAAGGATTATGTGCCTTGTCGGCGCATAGCTCTCCCGGCCGACCTCTAACCCGGATATTCAATGCTGCAGTGATGACATTGAATATCCTGGGGATCGCTGCGGACGCAGGAAGTCGCCAAGGCTAACCGGGCAGCAATGATATTGCATGCTGCCTGGTTAGCTCCTGCGCCTTAAATATAGGCAAGGGCTTTCCTCGCCTATCTTTTTGGCTCAGATCATTAACCTGGAAGCATGCAGTATCACTGCTGCCCGGTTATACATGCTCCGATGCTAACCAGATAGCACCAGGGTGCATAGAGTAGTCTAGTGGTTAGAGCAACTGCCTCATATGCAGAGATCAGGGGTTCATGTCCTACTGGCACTCCTTGTGACCTTGGGCAAGTCACTTTACCCTCCATTGCCTTGGATGAAAAGGCCTGGCAATCTACTTCCAGTGATACATTGCCAAGAAAACCCAGAGGCAGCTGTGTCGCCAGGAATCAGCACTGACTTGACAGCACTAAAAAAAAAAAAATATTCATCAGCACTAACCATGTAAGTGCTGTTGAATATCCCCATTTAAGGTATTTACACGGTTTACTTGGCTGTAAACCATGTAAATGCCTTTTGTGAATCGGGCCCAAAGAATATACATTAGAAGGATTTGCATATATGTTATCTAAGGACTGGGCTAATTTGTTTAGCTTAGTTACCCTGACTAGCCAGACCTGTTTCTGACTCCTGAGCATGAGAAGGGAGAACTGTAGATCGAAGCTGCAGGCCTAAACTACAAGAGGTTTCAGTTGCTTAGCTGTCCTAGGAGGCCTCTGTTCCCTGCCATTGGCCACATTTGAAAAATATGCAGCCATGCACACGGTTATCCTGCCATAATTATTGTTATGTTCCGAGGGGGGAGAGAAGGTAGTTTTGAAAGGCTTTGTTGGACCCTGGAGTAAGTCGCAATTTCCCAGCGGCTGTTTTCCTGCTCTAGTTTCCCTTGGGTAAAAGTGGGGCTTAGTTTCTGGAAGAACAGCCTGGAACACAGTTCCACTACTTCTTTTCACACTTCAGAGCTGCTCCATTTTTCCCATGAGCCCTACAGGAAAGAGGAGGGGAGGGGCCAAATTTGGGGTGCAGCAGAGAACATTCGCTCTACTCCCTAATCCAGCCCCTCTTCTCCTGGTGCTCCGCCCCTGACTTCCTT
The DNA here is from genome assembly GCA_033557465.1 of Ichthyophis bannanicus. Classification (NCBI taxonomy): domain Eukaryota; kingdom Metazoa; phylum Chordata; class Amphibia; order Gymnophiona; family Ichthyophiidae; genus Ichthyophis; species Ichthyophis bannanicus. The sequence continues at coordinate 462,868,350 of CM066033.1, read as the reverse complement.
CCTCCCTCCCCCCAGTGCCACAGTTCCACTTCCTTTTTATCTACAAATAAAGTCCTGGGTAAAAGCATAGATGGGTATGAGAAGGTCAGAGATGAAAAGATCTCAGGAGTCGCTTCACCTTAGTGCCTAGAATTCAGAATCGGATAAACAAAATATAATCCTGGGTATTAAAGTTCAGCAGTGATGGTTAGCTGCCTCATCGGAGCTAGCTGTTGCTGCTGCTGATTATTACCTCCCTCCCCCCCTCCCAAAACAAAAATCTAAAAAAGATCATAATCGGAACAAGAGTTAAGGAAAATAGCAGGAACAAGAAAAAACAAGGGAAACATTTCCCCTAGCTTCTAGTATTTCTGGACTGTTGCTTAATTTTTCTAAATATACTGTGCTTCCCACTCTGTAGACAGTAAAGTGGGTGGTGTGAACAGCTAGGCGAAACCCTAGGAATTGTCTAGTGACACTGTTTCTGAAAGGGTTCTTTCAGTCTTGTGGTAAAAGTTTTGGAGTCCAAAGAAACGAGTTAAAATCCTGAACTCCACAGAAGTGAGAACCCAGCTCTCTACTGTGCCTGTGTGGTTAGATGGTGCATTCCTGCCTCCCCTCTCCCTCCCCCTCCCTGAATTTTGGCAAATTAGTACTTATTACTATATCGTGTTCTTTAATTTTTTTTTTTTAAATATTTAAATTAAATATATTTTTCTGTGTGTTCCACACATGCTACTCCCCGCCGCCTCCCCGGACTGACTTCCCTGCACTGACACCTGGAACGAGTCAGAGTTACATTTATCTAAAGAGGGAATACAAGATATGCTTCTCCTTGGACAAGCAGGATATATAATCAGCCACACATGGATAATGTCATCCCTGAAGGTATCAGGTCAACTCTGCTCTCCCAAAGCCCAGAAGAATCTAGAAAACCCTTTGGGTATGTGCAAGGGCTCCCTCCTGTGTGACCGTTTGCTGCTCGCGCTCCGTCTGTTTCATCTGCTTGACTAAATAGCACAGTTTTGCTCTCTTTTTCTGTTAAAATTGTTTTCGCAAGTTCAGCATGGAGCTTTACATTAAACTGTTTCTTCTTCCTACAAGCAAAATGGTTGATATCTGGTTTGAACCATCATTCTTGAGGGAGATCAGCAACCTCTGATGTAGCAGCGGTTACAACTTGCACTGTGGAGAAATCCCCCTGTGGCTCTGCCTCTCGCAAGAACAGAAGAGCTTTTTCTGACTCAGGCTGTCAGAATGCCCTTAGGCTGGTATGCAGCCCTGACTAACGGTCTGACCTGGATACACAAGCCTTTCACGACAGCGATATCAGGCTCGGGCACTATCGCCGGATGACCGCATGCCATGCTGGTGGTCTGGGTGTTGCTCACTGCACATGGCCTTTGTTGCGAAGGTGCTGGTCATTGCTTTATGCATCTGGGCAGTGACTAGCACTGAGCCGCCATGCCAGAAGTTATCAAGGCACCTAGAAGACAGCATGCAGAGGCCCCACATGCCTGTGCTATCGAGAAATATTGCAGATATCTGTGATGGAGGTGCCAGTCATAGCAATGACCAAAAAGCAAGAACCTGGATGTTGTGCCATTGGCTAAAGTGGTCAGCAGTGCTGCCTGTCATTGGGAAATTGCCCACTGTGCCGGCCAGCGCAGAACCTACAAAAATGTTTCAGTGCAGCTCCTTTTAAGCCACCCAGCGCTGAGCCTGGCTGAGTGGTGCTGAGATCAGTTTCTACAAGTTTGATGAAACTGCTGAGGCTCAGTTTGAAGGGTTCATAGCAAGCTCGCCAGACTGATGTGCACCCTATCACATCAGGATGCTACTGCGATAAGGATTTATTCAGTGTTCTGTGGAGCTTATAGCACTCGGTGACCCAGAATCCCTTCTGTGTAACTCAGTTACTACACCTATCTCACTGTTCCAGTTGACAAATCTGCTGCTTCTCTTTTGTTACATGGTGAACTGGGCACATCACTTTAACATGCTGATAATCTATTAAAAACTGCGGGGCAGATTCTGTGGGCCGAATAGCGGGGTTGGATGTCTGGGATGGATATCCAACCCCCACTCAGACCCTGGACGTGATTCCCTGCGTAGTGTGGGAGGTAGAGAGTAGGCAGAGCAGGGGCGGGCCGACTCACCTGGACATACAGGGCCTATTCTGGTCACGGCCCTGTATGTCCGGTGGGAGGCAGATGGATGTGGGACTTATTCCATCTCAGAGGTGGAATAAGTCCCATAGATGGCAGCGATTGGGCCAGGCAGGTCCCCCCCCACCCCCAAAGCAGGGAGCAGCATCAGGTGAGGCCTCTCCACCTGAACCCAGCCCTGGCAGACCCCGCGGAGGGAAAAAGGCACCACGTTCTATTTCACTCCTGCTGGGTGTCCCAGTGCCATGGCAACAGCGCCACTGCACCGGCGCACAAACTTGCCCTGCTCCTTCTTTTCTGTAAAGCTGTCTAATCAATCCATTCTCTTGTCATCTGAACCTACACAGTCAAGGAAACAATGCCACTCTTGGTTCCGACCCCTAAGCAAGCTACAGGGCTCAAATCTTCCCAGGATGTATAAATTTGCCAACACGCCAACAGCGGTTCTACACTAGACAATAGCCTAGGTATATCCGATCATCCCTCCTACCATTCTTCTGGAATCAGTTTGCACAATATTCTTTAGCACTGATTGCTTTGAATATTAATCTTCCAAACTTCACCACCTTTAAACAACGGCTTTTGCTTTTTCGTTTTCCACATGACCTGATCTGATCCTTCTTTCTGCCCTCAACTTCACAACTCATCCTTGGGCCTGGATTTTGCCATAGACTAGACCAGCGATGGCGAACCTATGGCACGCGTAGGCCTTACAGCTGGCACGCGTGAAGGTCCGCAAAAAAAGAAAAAGCGGGCTCTGGCTGCTGCCGCGGACGCGGCAGCATGCAGTGTCCCGCGGGGCCCCCTCCGCCCGCTAAGCCCCTCTGCAAGGGCTTTCAGATTCGCGAGGGAGACAGCGTCTCCCTCGCGTCTCTGTTAAGCCCGTAGGGGTTAATGGGAAATTTCCCATCAGCCCCTTTAGACGCGAGGGACTGATGGGAAATTTCCCATTAGCCCCTGCGGGCTTAACAAGAGACGCGAGGGAGACGCTGTCTCCCTCGCGAATCTGAAAGCCCTTGCAGAGGGGCTTAGCGGGCGGAGGGGGCCCCGCGGGACACTGCATGCTGCCGCGTCTGCGGCAGCAGCCAGAGCCCGCTTTTTCTGTGTTTAAATTTGCCGGGGGGGGGGGGGGGGGTGTTAGGACTGCTAAGGGGGTAGGGGGGGGGGTTAGGACTGCTAATGGGCTGGGGGGGGGGTTTGGACTGCTAATGGGCTGGGGGGGGTTAGGACTGCTAATTGGCTAGGAGGGGGGGGGGTTAGGACTGCTAATGGGCTAGGAGGGGGGGGGTTAGGACTGCTAATGGGCTAGGGGGGGGTTAGGACTGCTAATGGGCTGGGGGGGGTTTGGACTGCTAATGGGCTAGGAGGGGGGGGGGGTTAGGCCTGCTAATGGGCTAGGAGGGGGGGGGTTAGGACTGCTAATGGGCTGTGGGCTGATGGGGGCTGTCTGGAAATGGGGTGATGGGGGGTTAGGACTGCTAATGGGCTGGGGGGGTTTTGACAGCTAATGGGCTGGGGGGGGGTAGGACTGCTAATGGGCTAGGAGGGGGGGGTTAGGACTGCTAATGGGCTAGGGGGGGTTAGGACTGCTAATGGGCTGTGGGCTGATGGGGGCTGTCTGGAAATGGGGTGTGATGGGGGGTTAGGACTGGTAATGGGCTATGGGGGGGGTTAGGACTGCTAATGGGCTAGAGAGGGGGGTTAGGACTGCTAATGGGCTGGGGGGGGTTAGGACTGCTAATGGGCTGGGGGGGTTAGGACTGCTAATGGGCTGGGGGGGGGGTTAGGACTGCTAATGGGCTAGGAGGGGGGGGTTAGGACTGCTAATGGGCTAGGGGGGGGTTAGGACTGCTAATGGGCTGGGGGGGTTAGGACTGCTAATGGGCTAGGAGGGGGGGTTAGGACTGCTAATGGGCTAGGGGGGGGTTAGGACTGCTAAAGGGCTAGTGGGGTTTAGGACAGCTAATGGGCTGTGGGTTGATGGGGGCTGTCTGGAAATGGGGTGATGGGGGTTAGGACTGGTAATGGGCTATGGGGGGGGTTAGGACTGCTAATGGGCTAGAGAGGGGGGGTTAGGACTGCTAATGGGCTAGGGGGGGGTTAGGACTGCTAATGGGCTGATGGGGAGGGGTTAGGACTTGAGGTGGGCTGTTGGGTGGGGTTAGGACTGGAAATGGGCTGATGGGGGGTTAACACTGGAGGTGGTCTGATGGGGTTAGGACTGGTAATGGGCTATGGGGGGGTTTAGGACTGATAATGGGCTATGGGGGGCTGGGACAAGAAATGGGCTGATGGGGAGGGGTTAGGACTTGAGGTGGGCTGATGGGGTTAGGACTGGTAATGGACTGTGGGCTGATGGGGGGGTTAGGACTGGCAATGGGCTATGGGGGGCTGACTGGAAGTGGGGGGTTAGGACTGGTAATGGGTTATAGGGGGGGCTTAAACTGAAAATGGGGTGATGGGGGGTTAGGACTGGAAGTGGGTTGATGAGGGGGGGATAGGACTGGTATTGGGTTGGGGGGCTGCTAGGACTGGAAATGGGCTGATGCAGGGACTAGAAGGGAATGGATGCTGGGTGAGGCTGGAACTAGAAGGGAGCTGGTGTTGGGGGAGGATTAGAATGGGATGGGGCTGGGAGAGTAAAATGGAGAGGGGAAAAATATTTTGTGTGGGAGGGATAAAAAATCTACAATTGGCCGGGTATTGGGAGAGTAAGTGGGGATTGAGGATGGAGGGGTAAATTTTGAGTAGATGAAATAGGAATGAGGAAAGAGCCAAAGGAGAAAGATTAGTATGTTAAAGCAGATGTAGAGAGAGAATGACAGAAGAAAGGACAAATGGACAGCAGATGGAGAGTTAGCAGAAGACACGAAGAAACCAGAAGAAAGTGGCTGGAACAATTGCAACTGAAAAAAAATGCACAAAAGGTAGAAAAATATCTCTTTATTTTGAATTTATTAACTGGAATATGTCAGCTCTGGGAAATGTGCATCATTAATTTTTGCGCTTTGTTTAGTACAAGAGGAAATTAATATATAGTTTTATTTCTACAGTGTTGTTGTATATTCCAAGTTTGGCTTTTGGGGTTCCCAGTTTAATTATTGTCTTCCTGTTTCTAAATTGTGATTCCTTGTTTGGTGATGGTCTGTTCTGCATGTGTAACTGAGCTGAGGTATTCTGTTTATATAATTCCTATTTGACATTGCCACTTGTTCTTTCCCCAGTAGGTCATGTATTGTTGTTCTCTGAGATGTATTGGTTTAATATTTGCAGTGTTGCCTTTTGATAGGTAGAGTATGGTGCTTTGTGAGTCCTGGTAGTGCTGTTAGGATACGGCGGGTTTGCTATGGGTTCTAAATGGGCAGCGTTTGTAGTAGTTCCTAATGTGCCTGGCGGTTGGTACTGGATTATAGTAATGTAGAAACCTTTTAGTCTTTCTTTATCCATATACTCATTAAGAGGCATGTTTACTAAAAGTTAGTGTATGGTAACATTATGCAAATATTTATGCAAATGAAGCACCTTATGCAAATGGGGCTTTAATTGACGTGCTGGCACTTTGAGGAAATTCTTTGGTTTTGTGCGGCAGTTTGGGCACTCGGGCTCAAAAAGGTTAGCCATCACTGGACTAGACTATATATGCCGTTGCCTAGGGCACCATGGGTGGGATGTTGTTGGGTGCTGCTGCTGGCTGGTTAGTGTTGGTGCATCCAATGGGCAGAATTGGAGGCAGACCCAGTGGTAACTAGACAGCAGCGATACTGAGCTACTGGCTGGTTACGGCCTAACTTTCACTGCAGAAGCCAACTGGGCAGTGGCTAAATTATTGCCGCTGCCTGGTTAGCTTCCTGTTTCTCTGGCTAACCTGGATATTCAATGCTGGTGACCAGATACGGCCCCAGCATTGAATATCTGGTTGTTAGTTTCAGTGGTGATAGCGAGCTGCTGTTGCTGAATATTCCCCTCCCCTCCACCCTCTCATATTTTTAAGGCTTCAAATATCCGGGCTAAAAAGGAGCCTGGTTCCACTTGCCTGACGACCACAGATCTCTTGGGAAGAAACCTTCTCTTCCCTCTGCTCTCTGGTCTTGCCTCTAGGTCAGTGGTTCTCAACCTTTTTTGTACCGTGACCCCTTTTACCATTGGTCAACTTGTGGTGACCCCCAGTGATAAAATCAAATGCATCTCTCTTCCTTTACCGTTAACGCATTGTCACTGTAATCATTTTGTTGAATTATTAATATATTATAGGCCTTTGCAAGATGTTTTTATTTATAAAATGTACTTATTAAACCACAATAATTAATCACAATAACAAGTAACAATATTTGATTTCAAAATTATGATGATTTTGTAGTCAAATCACTAATATGAAATAAAATTACTTTTTCTACCTTTGCTGTCTGACCAATTTATTCTCTTTCCATCAGCCTATTTCCATCAGCCTATTTCCAGTCCCAGTAACCCCTCCCCAGTATCAGCCCCTTTCCAGTCCTCACTCTCAGTACCTTCCAATGTCAACTTGCATTCCCATGACTGTCACTGTTGTCAATTCCCTTCTAGTAAAAATACCATGGCAGCCCCTCTCAGATCCACTCCCTTCCAGTTCCATTCTCCCATCCTCTCGTATCAGCCCATTTGTAGCCTTAGCCCCCAGTTTTCTTCCAGGGCCAGCAGCTCTATCCTCCCCTCCCCACAATCAGCCCATTCCCAGTCGAAGCCCCCCAGTCATCTTGCTTCCAGTGCTAGCCTCCACTAATCAGCCCAATACCAGTTTTACCCCCCCATCAGCTCATTACCAGTCCTAGCCTCCCCAATCAGCTCATTTCCAATGCTAGTCCCTCCTCAACCCCATTACCAGTCCTACCCCCCCCATCAGCCCATTATCAGTCTTAGCCTCCTCTAATCAGCCCATTTCCAGTCCTAACCTCCCCGATCAGCTCATTTCCAATCAGTCCATTACCAGTCCTACCCCGCTATCAGCACATTGCCAGTCCCAACCCCCCCTTGATCAGTCCATTCCCAGTCCTAGCCTTCCCTAATCAACCCATTACCAGTCCTAGTCCCCCATCTGCCCATTATAATCCTAACCCGCACTGTCTCTCCCCTCTGTCCAGCATTTATCCCCATCTGTCCAGTATGTCCCCCGTCTCTTCCCTTTGTCCATGTCAGCCCCCTCCCTCCATCCAGCTTTTAAACTAGATATTAGGGGAAAGCCGACAGTCGCCCAAGAGCGGATGGTTCGGAAGAATGTATCTTTGAAGGATACTACCAAAAGCAGAGAGGTTCCACAAAAGAGTAAAGCAATGCAATGCAATGTGTGCCTTCGAAGAGTAAAGTAGCCCAAATGCCCTCAAGTATGGAGCAGACAGAGCTTAAAGATCCTAAATTACCCATGTCTAACAATAGCCAAATTAATATGAATAAAATACATTCTCTAAAATGCTTGTATGCAAATGCTAGAAGTCTAAAAAATAAGATGGAAGAGTTAGAATATATAGCACTAAATGAAAGGTTAGATATGATTGGAATATCAGAGACATGGTGGAAGGAAGACAACCAGTGGGACACTGTGATACCTGGGTACAAACTATATCGTAATGATAGAGCTGAACAAATTGGTGGAGGGGTTGCTCTCTATGTTAGAGGGCATTGAGTCAGAAAGGATTAAAGTTTTGCAGGAAACAAAATCTGCTGTAGAATCTATATGGATTGAAATTCCATGTAAAAGGGGGAAGGCAATGGCAGTGGGGGTGTACTATCGAGTGCCTGGCCAGAATGACCAAATGGATGATGAAATGCTCAAAGAAATCAAGGAAGCTAACAAAGGTTACAGCACAGTAATAATAATGGGTGATTTCAACTACCCCGGTATCAACTGGGTCAGTGTCACGGCAGGACATGCTAGGGAGATAAAGTTCCTAGATGAAATAAATGACTGCTTCTTGGAGCAGCTGGTTCATGAACCGACCAGAGGGGAAGCCATATTAGACCTAATCCTTAGTGGAACACCAGATCTAGTGCAAGAGAAGGTTGTTGGGGCCACTTGGCAATAGTGATCATAGCATGATCGCCTTTGATTTAATTAGTGGAGGAGGGATAGTAAGGAAATCCACAGTACTACCTTTTAACTTTCGAAAGGGAGACTATGATAAACTGAGGAAAACAGTTAAGAAAAAACTAAAAGGAGCAGTTGCAAAGGTTAAAGACGTACATCAGGCTTGGCTGTTGTTGAAAAATACTATCTTGGAAGCCCAGACCAGCTGTATGCCACGCTTTAAGAAAAGTGGAAGGAAGTCCAAAAAACTGCCAGCATGGTTTAAAGGTGAGGTCAGAGAGGCTGTTGTTGCCAAAAAAGCATCTTTCAGGAAATGGAAAAAAGAGCCAAACGACGAAACCTGGAAACAGCACAAGCACTGGCAAGTCAAATGCAAGGCATTGATAAGGCAGGCAAAGGGAGAATTTGAGAAGAAGCTTGCTGCGGAAGCAAAAACGGGAAGTAAAGACCTTTTCAAGTACATTCGTAGCAAAAAACCTGTGAGAGAGTCAGTTGGTCCATTAGATGATAAAGGGGTTAAAGGAGCACTAAGAGGCGACAAGGCAGTAGCGGAGAGACTGAATGAATTCCTTGCTTCAGTCTTTACTGAGGAAGATGTAGGGATGTTACCCATGACTGAAGTGGTATTTAAAGGTGCGGAAGAATTGAAGGAAATATCGATACCATCGGGAAGATGTATTACAACTATTAGATAAACTGAAGAGTAGCAAATCACCTGGGCCGGATGGTATACATCCAAGGGTGTTGAAAGAACTGAAATACGAGATTGCAGACCTGCTATTAGTAATCTGTGAACTATCATTAAAATCATCTCTAATACCTGAAGATTGGAGGATCGCCAATGTAACACCAATTTTTAAAAAAGGTTCCAGGGGTGATCTGGGAAACTACAGACCGGTGAGCCTGACATCAGTACCGGGAAAAATGGTAGAAACCATCATAAAGAATAACATTACTCAGCATGTAGATAGCCATGACCTAATGGTAGACAGCCAACATGGCTTCAGACAAGGAAGATCTTGTCTTACTAATCTGTTATGTTTTTTTGAAGGAGTGAATAATCAGGTGGACAAAGGTGAGCCGGTTGATATTGTGTATCTGGACTTTCAGAAAGCCTTTGACAAGGTCCCTCATCAGAGACTTTTGGCAAAACTAAAGAGTCATGGGATAGGAGGCAGTGTACTATTGTGGATCAGGAACTGGTTAAAAGATAGAAAGCAGAGGTTAGGGCTAAATGGCCAATTTTCCCAATGGAGAAAGGTGAATAGTGGTGTACCCCAGGGATCTGTGCTGGGTCCGCTGCTTTTTGACATATTCATAAATGACCTGGAAAGTGGAATAACGAGTGAGGTTATCAAATTTGCAGATGAGACAAAACTATTTAAAGTTGTTAAAACCCAAGAGGATTGTGGAAAATTGCAAGAGGATCTTGATAAATTGGAAGACTGGGCATCAAAATGGCAGATGGAATTTAATGTGGACAAGTGCAAGGTTATGCACCTAGGGAAGAACAACCCAAACTATGGTTACACGATGCAGGGTTCCACATTAGGAACCACCACCCAGGAAAAAGATTTAGGCGTCATTGTGGATACCATGTTAAAACCCTCGGCCCAGTATACAGCGGCGGCCAAGAGAGCAAATAGAATGCTAGGTATGATAAGGAAAGGAATGGAAAATAAAACAAAAGATATTATAATGCCTCTATATCGTTCCATGGTGAGACCTCACCTTGAATATTGTATGCAATTCTGGTCGCCGTATTTTAAAAAGGATATAGCGATTTTAGAAAAGGTTCAGAGAAGAGCCACCAAAATGGTAAAGGGGATGGAAGGATACTCCTATGAAGAAAGGCTAAAAAGGTTAGGGCTCTTTAACCTGGAAAAGAGACGGCTGAGGGGAGATATGATAGTCTATAAATTAATGAACGGAATGGAACGGGTAAACGTAGATCGATTGTTTACCTTATCAGAATATAGAAAGACTAGGGGACATGCAATGAAGCTACAGGGTAAACTATTTAAGACTAATAAAAGAAAATATTTTTTCACTCAACGTGTAATCAAACTCTGGAATTTGTTACCAGATGATGTAGTAAAGGCTGTTAATGTAGCTGGGTTTAAAAAAGGTTTGGACAAGTTCCTGGAGGAAAGGTCCATAAACCATTATTAAGAAGGGACCCAGGATATCAATGCTTGAACCAATACAAGCATTGTGGAACCTGTGTCCCTTGGGGAAACTGTTAGGTACTGTAATGTAGTGGATCTTCCAGAAGCTATGGATCTGGGTGAAGCTGAAGAAAGTGTGTCTGAAACTGACAGCATATAAAAGCACATGGCCCAGGGTTGCCATGAGCAATGTAAACAAAGAGTGTCACGAGGGGAGAGAACATGCCCAAACTGCAAACAAGCCCCGAGCTCAGTGTGTAATGAGAGGCAGCTGGATGAGGGCGGGGTGCAGTTAAGCCCTAGGACACACGCACATAAAAATTACTCACCTGAGGATAGTGAGAGAACAGCAGGAAGAGGAACAGGAGGAGGAGCAAGGAGAAGGAGAGCGAGTCTCAGAGCAGGATCCGGACTTAGGAGTCTCAGCAGGAGAGTTGATGAGAGACCCAGCTGCAGGACTGAAGGAAGCCTTGGTCGGAGGACTGGTTGGGGAACCAGTTGGAGAAAGGGACCAGAGGAAAGTGTCCAAGTTGAAAGCTGCAGGTCCAGTGAAGCAGAGACGTCCTGGCCAGAGGACATTTATATGTCAGAGAGAAAGCAAAGGGTAAAAGGCAGGAGAACGCAGCCATGCTGTGAAAGCCTTATTGACCCAGCTGTGCTGAGAAGTTCCTGTGTGAGAAAGCCGGAAGGTAGGCTGTATAAACCTTATAGAAGAGAAACTGAATGTAAAAGTTTTCCCTGTAAGTGCCAGAGTTTGTGGGGCTCTCCTATAGCAAACTCCAGTATATGTGGTAATCTTCCACCCTGCTCTGTAGCAACGGGGGAAGGGAAGTCTCGAGGCAGTGAAGAGAGACTGCACTTTGGAGGGACGTATAATAATCCACAAGAATACTTAGCTGGGGGTGAATGTGAAGAAATGCCAACAGAATTTCTTATGGAACAAACCCCAGAAGAAGAAATGGATTGTACGCTGTCTGTAGCAGACCATGTCACGTCTCTATGCTAGAATAGCTGTTTAAGAGTTTTGGTAAAACAGCACTGAAAGCAAGAGAGTTTGCCTTGTGTTAAGGGACTGCTGCAGTTACGTTTTTGTTCAACTAATTGTTTATGTGAGTTGAAGATAGAAGCTGTTTCTGTTCCTGTTTCGTTTCATTTTTGTACCAGAAGTATGGTCATTTTTGTTCTTGTTTTTCTTGCAATGAATCCACCCGGAAGGGGAAATAAAATCCTGTCTTTTGCCTAACTCCACTCGACTACAACTCATTCCTTGCTTAGTAAGAGGGACTACAATATCCAGAAGGCAGTGCAGGGCCAACTGCACTATCCTTCTTGCTAGGTTTGGACACGCCCAGGCTGACCTACCCCCATGCTTTTGCCTCTGGGGAGGGTTACTGGTGACAGTACATATGACCTAGATTGGCCACTGTTGGAAACAGAATACTGGGCTTGATGGACCTTGGTCTGACCCAGTATGGCATATCTTATGTTCTTATCCATCCATCCATGTCAGCCCTCCTCCCTCCATCCATCCCTCCATGTCAGCCCCCCTCTGTCCATGTCGCCCCCCTCTGTCCATGTCAGCCCCCTCCCTCCATCCATCCATGTCAGCCCCCCTCTGTCCATGTCAGCCCCCCCTCCCCCATGTCAGCCCCCCCTCTCCCCATGTCTGCCTCCTTCTGCAGCTGCGGCTCCCTGTCTCTTAGGGAACCGCGGCTATGCCTGTAAAACCGTTGCAGAGCCTTTCTGTCTCTAAACGGGCTCCATGCAGCATTGTCCCGCCTCCAAAGGAAGTGGTAAACAACTTCCTTTGGAGTCGGGACAATGCTGCACGGAGCCCATCAAGAGGCAGGAAGGCTCCACAACAGTTTTACAGGCATAGCCGCAGTTCCCTAAGAGGCAGGGAGCCGCAGCTGCAATAGAAGGGAAGCGGTGAGTTTGCAGGTGCCGAGAAGCGGACTCGGCAGCGGCAGCAACTTGTGTGTTTGGTTTTTTTTAACGGCGGAGTCAGGCGACCCCCAGCTAAATCCTGTGGTGACCCCCGTGGGGGTCGCGACCCACAGGTTGAGAACCGCTGCTCTAGGTGCTAGTATCTTAAATCCAGCCGTGCCTTGCAACTGTGTATCCTAGGCACTGTGGTCTGTCTGCCCAGTTTTGTGTCTTGGACTGCCAACAAGCCTGTCCTCATACAGACTGCCATCCAAAGATCATGTTTCTCTCAGCAAACTGAGAGGGACAGTGCCCTCTATTGTGCATAGCACAATTTTACAGGTACCCCAAATATCCCAGCAGACACAACCCCGACTTTTCAGAATATAGCATTTCTTGCATCCTTTTTCATCGGTGACATGATTAGATCTAAATCTATAATTCTGGCTTCAGCAAATACTTTTATTTACTAATCCAACAGGCACCAGAGGAGCTGTTCTGACTCCATCTATCAAACAAGATGACATTTTTTCAACAATTTCAATAACAATTGCCAATCATCAGGTTCTCAAGGGATCTATTCAGTCTTTCATGCATGAACAGTCACCTATAACTAAACACCAGTAGTTTGTTTAACCCTACTGGTACAGCACTCTAATGCCCTCCTACCTCCAAAATAATCCAAAGTAGTCAGGCTCTTAAAAATAAATGCAGACATGATCCCTACTTCCTAGAACCTTCCCATTTCTACTCGCCCATTAATGAATAATTTTTTTCAAACCTGCAGTCACATATTCCATAGTCACGTCTTCCATGGTCATCTTCGTAGCAACATACATCTCAAACAGCATCAGTCAGTCTACGGTACCTCTCCTTATTTCCTACCCTCCAAAACCGGAAGGAAGAGACGTGACTATCATAGCTACATTACCGCATTATTGGGAAAGCATGTTACCTCGGTAGTAAGCCTTGTCACTATTTCTGTTTTGTGAAATCATTTATATCCAATGACTTCATCCTGCATGGAAGTAGTACCTTGGTTGCAAGGGTCATCCATGAGCAATAGAAATACCACTTGCCCTTGCACCCTCAGCTTGGGAATCGCCCATGTTTAGCTGAGTATATCCTGCTTGTTCATGGTGAAAGTGAGGTTACTTACCTGTAACAATGGTTCTCAGTGGACAGCAGGATAAATCAGCCACACAGTCGGACCTACCTCCGCTTTCAGTTGAAGTATCTCAGCTATGGAATTGACTGACGGGGAGGAGCAACAGTTGCACAGAAGGGAGCACTCACATGCGCCCAGCGTTTTTCTATTCTGGGCTCTGGGAGAGCTTTCAGGGATGATGTCACCAATGTGTGGCTGATTTATCCTGCTGCTCACAGAAAACCCCTGTTACAGATGGGTAACCTCACTATCCAGAGCCAGCCTGTCCACTACAGAGACTAGGCAAATGCTTAGGGCGGCAGGTCCCTGTGGGCCGCATGGTGACCCCTGGCCCCTCCACAATTTGTAAAATTGCCTGCGTGAATGTGTACACTTGTGGCCTGCCATTCCTGGCCCTTCAGACACGATTTCCTGTCGGAGGGGGAAGGGAGTTGGATTGGAAGGGGGCAGAAGAAGCATGCTGTGTGGGCACACACATGCCCATGCACTTTAAGATGCAGTGCTGAAGTGGTGGCAGAAAGCTGCCACTTTCCCACAAAAAAAAAAAAGCATCGAGGGAGCACCGTGCCACACTTTCTCCCCCAGGTGAGATTTGGAGGGCGGGGGTGCAGCACAGGCCAACATGGTGGGGCTGCCTAGGTTGGCAAAAGCCCTTGGGTTGGCCCTGTCCCTATCTTTCAGAGAACACCACACGTCCTCATGCCCGGTTTACATGTAAACCACTTTGAATGGCAGAAAGGCGGTATAGAAATAGTTTTATTTTATTTTGTTTATTTAAACTTATGAACCAGCAGATTGAAAACAAATTGCAGAATTTTTTTTTTTCATGCATCACATAATTAATTTTTGGAGCCTATTAACAGAGAACTTGGTGAAGGCAACTAACATGCAGGGCTCAAAAGAGGTTTGGAGAAGTTCCTGGAGGAAAAAGCATTCAATAGCCAGATAGACTTGGGAAAGCAACTGCTTATCCCTGGAAATGTGCTATGAAAAATTTGAACAAAATTTTTTGAGATTTGCTGGGTAATTGTGACACAGGATGCAGATCTTGATGGACCTTGGCATTTTTTTTTCTTATACGCATGTTTTAAAATGTTGCCAGCATGCCAAATTATTCCCCTTTTTAAGAAGAGGTTCTCTGTTTTAAAAATATTGAGTGTTTCTGAAATAGTTAATGTAGCGTACTCTTGCAACTTCCTACTCCAAAGTTAGAATGCCTGTATTTCTCTCCAGCCGCAGCAAGGAAATGTAAGGAAGTGGAAAAAACCCACAGTTTGATGTTCTAAATTTAGGCAACCATGGTTACCATTCCATATTTTTCTCTGTTTTTCAACTTGGCAGTTTAAGTTGCATACGTTTGATAGAAGCAAACACTTTGCATTTGCATCCTCCCTTAAAGATATACAAGATGTTCTGTTACTATATTGACTGACTTGAGAAACTGTAAGATGGTTCAGTTTTGCCAAATGCCATAAGGATGTCTCAATCCTAGGTTCTGGAACACATGAGAGAGATGCATTTTCTTTAACTAGTTTTATCACCTTTAAATGCCGTCGGACGCACAAAAGATAATTTTATAAGAGGAAGCTTGCATCGGAGTGGCAAAACGGCACCATTTTAAGCCCATTTTGTAATGGCAACATCAACCCATGGACTCTTCCTCTTGTTTCCCACAGAACAAATTATTTCAACAAAACAAAAATATTATACTTTTTTCAAGCAACTTTTTTTTTTTTTTTCAAAAGAGGCATCGATACACGTATAGGTGGATCATTATAATGCTTCAAACCATTTTACCGCACATTGTCATCAATTCTCAAAGCCATATACATTTTTAAATTCTTTATACCCAGTGGCATGAATATCATCTTTTTTCCGACTTGGCTCCAAAACGTTTAAATTAAAAAAAAATGCTGCAACAGTGATATCGCTTATCTTAAAAAGACTTGTGTTTTTCTGTCCTCACATTACTCTTCTTACATTAGCCCAAAATCGATGTTTCGGCTTCTGCCAGTTTCCGGTACTTGTGAGATTTCAACTGTGGAACAAACAAACCAGCGACTTCTCTACTTCAAGCCGCACTTCACACAGTGTTTGAGCAGAAGCCGAAACATCAAGGCCAGGCCAATGTGAGGAAAGGAGAAACGTGTCTTTTTAAGATAAATGATGTCATTGATTGTTGCAGCATTTTTTTATTTAAATTTTTGAAGTTGTGCCTGAAAAAACCCCCAATATCCAGTGGGTACAAAGAATTAAAATATTTAAATAGCTTTGAGGAAATTGATGAAAATATGCGGTAAAGGTGACTGAAGTATTATATGATCCACTTGTACATTGTTTTGATATCTCTGTTAAAGATATTTTTTGCAAAAAAGTGTAGTGTTTCTGTTTTGTTGAAATAATCAATTATTTTATAAAGACGGCATAGGCACCCATGTGCCTTTGCAAAGTAGGCTCCCATAACTGTTCCCAGTGATCCAAATTTGGGATAAATGTGTATGTGTATTCTACGCCTGCACTGTGCCCAGACTATGCTCCAGGGAATGCTTCTTCGCGGCGTATCAGTCTTGCAAGGCATATGTGCCTGTATATATGCGTACGTGGCCATGCGATTTTATTAAAGGCCTATTCTGCATATACAGATGGCTTTACATGCAGAAAAAGAGTTATAAACTTACCCCCTCTATGAGCAAGCTAAAGCCATCAGAACTTCTCGGCTACAAGATGTGTGACTGTTTTTAGCTCTTTCTTACAGTATCTATATATGTCACTTTTTCCAGATTTTTGTATGCATGCTGTAAACCATCTTGTATAAAGTCCAGGACAGTAAATTACAGACATCAGTTTCAATTCACCTCTCCTTAACCATTCATGTGTCCAGTTTGGTTTGACAAATGGTTCCTGCAGTGGCACGTTGTATTTCCCGCTATATTTATGCATTTGCCACTTGTTCCCTATTAGCTGATCTTGTTACTACTACTATAATACTACAACTAATAATCATTTGTATAGCACTACAAGGCATCCGCAGCACTGTGGTTGAGGACATGGATTGACCCTAGACCTTGGGGTCCCCAAGGAGCATCCTGGGCTGCAGAAGCAGAGACTGCAGAAATGGTGTCTGTTGTAAGAAGCAAAGAGTAGTTAGGGCTGCAGGAGAAACAGGGACTCTGGCACCGAGAAGGCTTAGGAAGCCACAGGTATTAGGTGGGACAGAAGACCTTGTAGTTTAGACTTGACCAGCATGGCAGAGCTGTGACTAGGCTGATTTTGCATTGGGTGTCTAGGTGGGAAATGGGATGTTGGAACATTCTAATTGCCCCATGGAGTCTTTTGTAAAATACTTATAAGGACGCATGGAATACAGCCATTTTGCTATGAAAACAGAAAAGCATCTCTCGTGGTATTGGCCAAGTGCCTGCATTTTACTTGTGTAAGTGCTGATTTTGTAACCTACGTGTTTAAGTGTCAGCACTTGCACACACAAGTACTTGCAAAACTGGACTTCCAGAAAATGCCCGTTAAGGAGCTGAGCAATTTTTGGTACATTTTGCAATGTTTTTAAATACTAGAGAAGTAAACGCAATCGGGGCCGTACCGAGCCAGAATCGTGCCCTGTGTGACTTTCACATCGGCGTGTGCCCCCCCCCCCATACCTCTATCCAGCCGTTGCCTGCTCTTACCTTGCTGCTGCCGCCGCCCTCTCCACAGTGGTGCCAGCAGCAGGTCAAGAGCAGAAAGCGGCTGGACAGAGGTGGCAGAGGGGTGGCGCACCCAATGTGCAAGCCTCTGGCACTTTAAGCAGATCTGTCCCTCCCTTTTCTGGCGTCGTGTCAGAGGAGGGAAGGACCAGACCTGCTTAAAGTGCCACGAAAAGGCTTAGGGGCGCATTTTGTTTGCTTGCTGTTGCCCTGCTGCCGCTGAGAGAAGAAAAAGTTGCGGCAGCAGGATAACAGTAGGCCGCTGAAATGCACACCCTTTGTGGCTGCACCGCTCGTACATGGCTAGGTACGGTACTGAACACAATTGCCCCCTCAGTCACTGGCACAAGCCCCAGGTGAAAGTGAGTAGCTACAAGACACTTACTTATGCCTGCCTCGAAGCAAGTGCAAATGCTGATGTCCGCATCTGTTAAACTGTTGCAAACTCATATTTTTCTAGCCTACCCAAAAGTTGTCCACGATATACCGCCTTGAAAACTGTACATACCACAGATGTAAATGAATGAGTTTAGCCTTCTAAAATGACCTCCACTATGGGAGCAAGGAGAAGGAAAGACTGGGCCTCCTGCAGGGATAAGGCTGTTTGGTAAGTTTGTATAAGAGAGACTGGGAGAGGATGAGAATTGCATAAAATTCCCGTAAGAGGTTTCTCGCTACAATGGCAGGTAGATGGCTATTTAGGTAAAGCTGCATTCCCTGACCTAGTAGGAAGAGGCCTTAGGATTTCCCAGAGCCCAGGAATAGTGCACCCTGTGGGCCAGGAGACTACCAGAATGTGACTGAGGAGAAGAGCGCTAGATCCCTCATCCTATGAACGGTACGCACCTTACAAGCTGAGAGCAACATCTGTGGCATCCAGTTCAGCAACTGGACACATACACTTAGACTTGGTCACCTGAGCTTGAGGGACTGTGTATAGGCCTTTCAGAGAGACTGGTGTTCATGAAACAGAAGGACCATCATGTTCAGCATTTCTTTAACTGCCAATCTTTATTCACTGTGGCTTATGTGACCCATTTATACCACCAGTTCCAGGCAACCTTTGCATTTTTTTAATGTAAACCTTGTGTGTGTGTCTATACCAGCAGGAAGTGAACCCAACTCATTAGTGGCCATGATAGCACATCCGGTGCCATCTCATTGTGCAGTGACAAGCTCTCATGATGGAAAAGAAGTGTTTTGCATTTTGGGTGACTGACTAAACAGAAAGTGGAGTCTCCTGTTAGGTAATAAGTTCACTCCACCTAAACTACTTTTAGACATAGACTGCCTTCACAAAACTTGTTTGCAAACATTCCAGAACAGGTAAGCATGATAAGACATCTGTCCCAAAGCAGCTATTTAGTTATGGATGTAACCTGTTTTAAAATATTTATTTTTTGCTCCATGTTCAGTATAGAAGAACAGCTATTGAGAATTAGGAGATCTGCAGAATACTGTTCTAGTCTTGTGATACGTTGGCAAGGTCCAATCAGATATAGGCTCTAGCGGAGTATTTGCTCAGTGCTGGAGAGCACTAAATAAAACGCACTTCAGTGCTGTGGGAAATAAGGTTTTACAAAGAAGGGTTTCCCCCCCCCCCCTGAAAATCCTGAGGCTATTTTGGTGAGGGGTAATGAGAGAGCACAGAGCTTACTGGTAAACCAGTAAAAGAGCTATAGCACCATTAGGAAGGGATCACAGGCTTCCTGGCATGTACTCTCTAAATTGTGGAGAAATACATTTTAGATTGAATGTTTTGTCCTTAAATGAATGGACTGCATACAACTGGGGAAGCAGCCAGCTTTCAATCCAATATCTTAGAGTGCTTCGTTTAAAGATATTGACATATTTTAGAAAGACTGGATCTTACAGTAATGTGATGGAAGGTGCTCAGTTTTGGTTCCTTTGTCCCCTTATTTCACACATCCTGGATTTATGTTGTATACTAAGCTGTGCTAAATAACATGAGCACATACGTGGCTTGCAAAACTTTGATTAAGGAATGAAGGCGAGCAGAAACTGCCCATGACACATGCCTCCAGGAATCTAGCTGCTATTTACTTTCTGCCAGCCACACTACTGTGTGGATATAGTGGGCCAAGCAGAATTGCATAATTCTTTTTATGCTCTGGTCCTGAAGAAATGCATGTAGTGTATTCTTTCTGCTGCTGAATAAGTGTCCTCAGTCACTGCCAGGCTCTCAGGGCCCACCTCTCCTTATTGTTAATCAGAGAGTCTTAGCTGGTTTACAGCTTTTTTTTTTCCAGGCCAACTACCAGCATGGCTTTCTGTGGGAAAATGTAATGCACTCCGCTTAAGCTATGTCATATATGAATGGAATTCTGTTGGGAAATATGTTAAATCAACCCCTTCAAGTGTCCAAATGGGGCTTTAAGTTGAGTGAGTTAAGCAGATCAGGATTTCTCAAGCCTGCCCTGGTGACTGCACGGCCAGTCACGTTCCCAAACGATTCACAATGAATATGCATGAGATAAATTTTGCTTCCCTTTGAGACCTGTAGGTCAGTATTCAGTCGCTACGGTCAGCTTTCTTTTTAACACCAACCATGGCAGCTAAATAAAATATAGATATTCAGGGCTGATATCTGGATTGCAGCCGGTACTGACTATCTGCGCAGAGCAGTCGGTACTGGCGCTCTCTGGATAGGGGCAATATTCAGCCTAATCTCCAGATGGCTTTGCTGCTCAATATTGCCACTAACCAGATAACATGCAAGTCCATCCTGGCACTCCAGATCCTGCCTAGGGAGTCCGTAAGGATATTAGGCAACCTTAGCCAGTTCGTGCCACTGCATATCCACTGCGACAGAAAAAAAGGTGAACCTCCGAACGTTTCGGCAGTGAAAGTCCAAAATTATTATTTGTCCGATATCCTGTCAAGAGAGGGGGAAACCCACCCTCTAGAACCAGAACTTCCTTTTTAAATTACTTTTTTTTATTCAAGGAACACTCTATAAAAATCACTTATCTTGTGAAGCGCTTAACAGAGGAGACAGTCTGCAGTGCGTGAAGACTGCAAACTATCTGCTCTCTTATGCGCTTCACAAGATAAGTGATTTTTACAGAGTGTTCCTTGGATAAAAAAAAGTAATTTAAAAGGAGGTTCTAGTTCTAGAGAGTGGGTTTCTCTCTCTCTTGACAGGATATCAGATGCACAATAAGTTTGGACGTTTACTGCCTGAACGTTGGGAGGTTCACCTTTTTTTTTCTGTATTGAGTTTGTAGTGGGTGACCTGGTTCTGGGTTCTTTTTGACATAAGAATATCCACTAATAACAGCTGCCATTATCCGGATAATTAAATTCATAGATTTATATCCCACCAGCAGGGGCGGCCCAAGGGGGGTGCGGGGCCTCGGTGCGGAGACTCGGTGCGGGGCCTCATTTGCATAAGGGGCCTCATTTGGATAAATATTTGCATAATGCTACCATATACTAACTTTTAGTAAACGTTCCTCTTAATGAGTGTATGGATAAAGAAAGACTAAAAGATTTCTACATTACTATAATCCAGTGCCAACTGCCAGACACATTAGGAACTACTACAAACACTGCCCATTTAGAACCCATAGCAAACCCGCCGTATCCTAACAGCACTACTAGGACTCACAAAGCACCATACTCTACCAATGAAAAGGCAACACTGCAAATATTAAACCAATACATTTCAGAGAACAAGAATACATGACCTACTGGGGAAAGAGAACAAGTGGCAATGTCAAATAGGAATTATATAAACAGAACACCTCAGCTCAGTTACACATGCAGAACATAGACCATCACCAAACAAGTAATCACAATTTAGAAACAGGAAGACAATAATTAAACTGGGAATCCCAAAAGCCAAACTTGGAATGTACAACACTGTAGAAATAAAACTATATATTAATTTGCTCTTGTACTAAACAAAGCGCAGACGTTAATGATGCACATTTACCAGAGCTGACATATTCCAATTAATAAATTCAAAATAAAGAGATATTTTTCTACCTTTTTGTGCATTTTTTTTCAGCTGCAATTGCTCCAGCCACTTTCTTCTGGTTTCTGCGTGTCTTCTGCTAACTCTCCATCGTCTGCTGTCCATTTGTCCTTTCTTCTCTCTTCTAGTTTATTTCCATTCTCTCTCTACATCTGCTTTAACATACTAATCTTTCTCCTTTTGCTCTTTCCTCATTCCTATTTCATCCACTTAAATTTTACCCCTCCATCCTCAATCCCCACTTACTCTCCCAATACCCGGCCAATTGTAGATTTTTTATCCCTCCCACACAAAATATTTTTCCCTTCTCCATTTTACTCTTCCAGTCCCATCCCATTCTAATCCTCCCCCAACATCAGCTCCCTTCTAGTTCCAGCATCCATTCCCTTCTAGTCCCTGCATCAGCCCATTTCCAGTCCTAGCCACCCATCAGCCCATTTCCAGTCCTAGCAACCCCCCAACCCAATACCAGTCCTAGCCCCCCCATCAACCCACTTCCAGTCCTAACCCCATCAACCCATTTCCAGTCAGCCCCCCATAGCCCATTGCCAGTCCTAACCCCCCCCCATCAGCCCACAGCCTATTACCAGTCCTAACCCCATCAGCCCACCTCAAGTCCTAACCCCTCCCCATCAGCCCATTTCCTGTCCTAGCCCCCCCCATAGCCCATTATCAGTCCTAACCCCCCCCATAGCCCATTACCAGTCCTAACCCCCCATCAGCCCACAGCCCATTACGAGTCCTAACCCCATCAGCCCACCTCCAGTCTTAAGCCCCCCAGCCCATTTCCAGTCCTAGCCCCCCCATAGCCCATTACCAGACAGCCCCCATCAGCCCACAGCCCATTACCAGTCTTAACCCCCCCATAGCCCATTACCAGTTCTAACCCCCCCCCAACACCCCACAGCCCATTACCAGTCCTAACCCAATCAGCCAACCTACATTCTTAACCCCCCCCAGCCCATTTCCAGTCCTAGCCCCCCCTCCATAGCCCATTACCAGTCCTAACCCTCCCATCGGCTCAAGTAAAATTAAATTAAAAAAAAAAAAACGCTGGCTGCTACCGCTGCCGCCGCGGCAGAATGGACTGTCCCGCAGGGCCCCCTCTGCCCGGCTGAATCCCTCCCTCCCTCCACGATGGCTGAGCCCCTCCGTGCCGGCTTTGAGAGTCGCGAAGGGAGAGTGTCTCCCTCGCGTCTCTGTTAAGCCCGCAGGGGCAGATGGGAAATTTCCCATCTGCCCCTGCGGGCTTAACAGACGCGAGGGAGACACTCTCCCTTGGCGACTCTCAAAGCCGGCACGGAGGGGCTCAGCCGTCGTGGAGGGAAGAAGGGAGGGAGGGAGGGATTCAGCCGGGCAGAGGGGGCCCCGCGGGACAGTCCATTCTGCTGCTGCCGCGGCGGCAGCGGCAGCGGTAGCAGCCAGCGTTTTTTTTTTTTTAAAATTTAATTTTGAAAAAAGCAGAATGTTCTTTGCGCGGGGCCCCCTGAAACGCGGTGCCCTGTGCAAAAAACATTCTTGCTCAATGGATGGGCCGGCACTGCCCACCAGAAGAAGGTACAGAGTGGCTCGCATTCCCCATGACACGGACACACACATGCGCCTACATATGCAGTCTCTGACAATCCCCTTGTACACGTACACACACACATGTACACACACACTAAGATTCCCTATGCTGATACCCCTAAGCAACACACAAACACACGTATATACGCACCCCCTGACACTTCACAAGACACATTCACAAGACACATTCACACACACATGCACCCCCTAACACACACGACACATTCACACACTCCCTGATCTTTCCTGTAAGACACACATGGATCTCCCACATGCCTGACTCGGCAAATGGGAGAAACAAGGCATTATGTTGCACTGTTAGTGTGCACTTCTCAGCTGGTTTTGAATAGATGAATATCTTTTGCTAGAACAAAGTTCTTGCTGTAGAACATGAGCCCCCTAGCATCGAGGCGTTCGGTGGCGGCAGCCAGGGATAACGGGCTAGTGGCAATATTCAGTGGTACTGTGAATGCTCTTCCACTTCTTCAGCCTGTGAAGGTCTGTATATCACGCCGATGGAAATGGACATTTCATTCCCTCTTTCCACATTAACCCTCTCTGCCGCCTCCTTCCCTCATGAGCCCTGAAATTCTGTTGCTTACATATAAATTTTTTTATTTTTTTACATACAGTGCCATTCCTATTCCCTTTCTTCCTACCCTGCCTTTCCTGAATGAATTATAGCCCTGTATAATTATATCTCAGTCATGGGTCTCCATGAACCATGTCTCTGTGACTGCCACTAAATCAAAGTCGGTCTCTTCCATTAAGGTTTTGGATCCCTAGAATCTTATAAGTGCACATTGCTTTCCAGATGTCGCCTCTATTTTCCATTTCTACAGACGTATTTAGGAGCATATTTACTAAAATGCTCTCTGTTAAACGGTGTTAAGCCACAAAAGTTATAATGGGAGGTGAAGAAGGCCCTCGCTAACTGTTGGGGGTATCCTCAGCATATCGCCCTGCAGTTTCCATGGGGAGTTTCTCCCCACTGCAGTGACCTGAAAGGACACTTAACACTGATACACTTATTGCCACCCATTGAGGAGATAGTAAGCACACGCACGTTAATGGCAACATTTACGGTTAGCAGGCACCAGTGATGCCACACTAACCAGTGTGCCGTCCACACCCACACTCTGCCCCTAACGTGCCCACTTATTGCCTCATCTGGCACCAAGTGGTTTGTGTGGTGTTTTTATTGTGATTGCTATACAGTAACAGTTAACTCATTGCGATTAGTGCGCGGTAAACTCTGTGCTGTTAGCACCCTTTAGTAGTCGTGTCCTTTTATGTTTTACTTACCTGACTATTTCTTTTCACTTATCTGGGGGCTTTGTTCACCCATCCCCAACAAACCCAGTTTAAAGCCTTCTTCAGTTGGTTAAGCAGTCTGCAGCGGAAGACACTTTGACCCTACTTGGATAGGTGGGCTCAGCGTTCTTTGCAAAATCAACCCATGGTGCTGGGGCTGTAGTTGGTCTGGCTGATAGTGAACTCTGAGGAAATTAATAGTTTATACATAGCTATTTTTGTGAAAAAATGGCTGTTTAGTCATACTGAACTGCAGTCTATCTTATATCTGCCATACCAGGGCTTTCTAAAAGACATAGGGACCAACTAAAATGTGCCAGAATTCATTGGCATTAACTGCTTCGTGCCACCGAATATCCCCAGAGACCATGTAAAAAATACCCAGTTAAAACTTAGGCAATCTATTGGCAGATCGGGGCTGTTGCCTATCACTGTTAACGTCAATAGTCAGCTGCTAACTAGATAGCTGAACCAGTAAAGGTTAGGGCAGGTGAATGGCTGTTGGAATTTTAACTGGTTTGGGCTATGCTGTTAGTGGCTGAATATCGCTGCTAGTCAGATAGCAATGTGCTGACTGTCGATTCCTGATACTCACACCAGATACTGATACTCTGCTGCTGAATATTCAGATTTATTTAAGCAGTGGTGACTAAGTAGCCCAGCTGTTGCCGCTGAATATCTGCTCCATAGTTTTTAATAATGCATTACATAATGGGAAATTTCCTACTGACATATCAGCATTCAATGACCTCTTAATTATTATACAATCATAAGATATCCGAACCTTCCCTATGGGCCCTTCTTAAATTATTCATGATACAAGGGTGTCGCAGTTTGCCTTACGTATGACAGATGTATTTAATTTTGGAGGAAAGCTAGCTTATAAGATGTGCTTTCTGAGAGATTGGGCTTTCTATGTGCCATTTTTCTTTTCACTCTTCCAGATCTGTAATTTGCTTCTTACTATCTTAACTTTAATGCAGGAAATTAATGCTCACTGGTCACTTACTATTCTTTGAGAAAAGCCTCATTTGTTACACTAATAGGCTTCAACAGACGTTTTTCAATTGTGTGATAGTTATTCGTTACTGAGTGATTAGAATATGATATTGTATAGAGTATAGACAGTACAGTATATCGTGTGACCAGCAGTGGGGTATTTGGGGAAGAGAGATGCCATAAACTACAGATCCCACAATGGAAAGCATAACATGGTTTTATTAGAATAGGCTCACCTTACAAATGATTAGTGAATATAAAGCCACAATCCCTTTGCAGTTAATGGTGCATATGCTCTCGTTTAGCATTTGATAGCCTCTTTACGTTGATACAAAGTATTCCCACTCTTAAATTGTCAACTATTTTTGGAAGATTTGTGAGGGACTGTTGGGATAAGCAGGTAATCTGAAAGTATGAGAGAAGAGGAGGCATGCATAATCTTTTTATTTATTTAACATACTTTTTTTACTGCAAAACTGCGAATTATTCATTAGATCAGTGCGGTTTACAATAGAACAGCAAGTACAGCAATACAATTCATAAAACGGTTACAACAGAAATAGTCAATCGGAAAAAAGCCAGGCTTTAAGTTTCTTTCGAAACACCACGACCGATTTCAGTTTTTTTCAAATCTTTTGGTAACCTAGACCAGAACTCAGCTGCTATAAATGGGATCATAAACCCAAATCTCTTTCTACTCGTAATTCTCCCACTTGAGGGGAAGAGAAGGGTCGTGGTGCCCTGCAGCATTTAGACTTCGTACTTAAAAAAACAACAACAACAAAAAAAAAAACCCAATAAATTTTCAGAGAAGCAAACTAACAAATTCATAAAAAATTTATATAAAAACAAATAAAATTTAAAACATATATGCTCTGATATCCTAAGCCAATGCAACTGTGCAAATAAAGGAGATACTTAATCACACTTGTGGGCTGTCACCACGCCCCCTGCTGGTAGCTTGTTGAAGGGACAAGGTGGACATTTTAATTATTTTGTAGAAGTAGGAAACCTTTTTTTTGGACCAGAGGGATCATGGTCCTTGTAGTCCTTCTTCTTAAAGAAATGAGTTGTGTACGCCTTGTGTAGGGTCAAACAAAAGGCTTTTATTCCCCTTTAGCACTAAGGTTCGCTAAGAAACCAAAAAGTAGAATTTACCTTATTTTCAGGTTTATGCCAAAGTAATTACAGAGCAAGAAAACTGTTATGACAGCTTCACAGTTCCTTGTAAAAATACACAGGGTTTTCAACACTGTAGTAAAACAAATAAACAAGCTCTTCTTTAGTTCAACACAGGCAAAAGATATTGTTAAAGCATGTTCTGGCAATTATAGCTCTGGGAGAGACTCTAGGTTTTCAGCAATACACATCGAACAGTCCATTAGTTCTTCATGCATCAATGGCTCTGGTTCCCCAAGCTCAATCTGCATGGGTTCCAGCTCAGCCATGCTTTCTTCTACACCTGAGCTTTCCCTGGCTGAAATAGTTTGCAGTTTAGAAGTTCTCTTCCCTAGTTTCCAGCCTGGCAGTTCTGGGTTTTGCAAACAAGCGGTATGGCTTGTTCCTATGCCTCTTTGTAGTGGTTTCCAAAACATCTGCCAGCTTTCTTTCCTCTCAGTATTGCTATCTGAGTTATAAGTCTTTCTAGGACCTGGCTTCTTTGTGAGAAATAAAGTATCACTGTACCTTGGCTCCTTGAAGTCTGTGCCACTGGTATTCCCTCTACCAGGCACTCTCCTTCTGATACCGTCTCCTCTGAAGACTGTTTCTTGGAGTTCTCTGGGCTGGGCTAATCCTCCCTGGAGCTTAGCTCTGCCATGTAAGGTTTCAAAGTTCCTCTGCCTTGCAGTATAGGAGGTTCCTCTATCAGGTCCTTTCTTCCCAGTATCCTTGGGTTCTGTTCCAGATCCTTTCTCAGAGCTTCTCTCTATGCGTAGGTCTCTCTCTCTAGGCATGACTCTCTCTAGCCGTGGCTCTCTCTTGCCGAGGCTCTCTCTCTCAAGCCGTGTCTCTCCTCCCTTCCTTCCTGCAGAGCTCAGCTTATAAAGCCATTTTCCCCTTGAGTTTTCTGACCCTCTCCTCAGGTGCACCTGATTAGCTTCTGCTTCATCAGTACCTGGGTGTGTCAGCTCAGCATCTGCAGGCTCGTGCCTGCTCCCTCTAGCTGTCCTGCTAGGTAATTGCACCCTCTGCAAGTCAGTTACTTTATGAAAAACAGCGTTTTTTCCTAAGTTCATAGCTTCACTAGCTTCAGCTCTATCACAGGGCACGAAAAATTAACCTCACTGCCATGTTCTGGCAAAGCTGCAACCTTTTCATCTGTCATTGAGAACAGTTTAACAGAGTTATATTACAGTAATCAAGAAAATTTAACACCGTATTCTGTACTAAGAATCTAAAAAAAATTGTGGTGCAAAGTATGGGCAGAGCCTACGAAGTTGCCGCATGTTTACCTCGAGGCCTTTTTTTTTTTTAATTGAGCTAACGTGCTTCCATAGTAAGATCTTCATCCAAAAATACCCCCAATATATGTAGCACTGTTTGTTTTTATCTTTAGGTTCTCGATGGTTTCCAGTAATGGCTCAGGTATTGGCTGACTGTTATTTAGGCAAAGCACTTTTGTTTTAGCCATATTCAACTGGAAATGAAGCAATTATGCTTATTTATCAGTACTAAAATCCCTTTATTCAATATAGAATAATAATCCCTTTGTCTTGGGAGAAAAAATAAGACTAAAATATCATCCGCATAAACATAGTATTTGCTGTTTAATGTACTGGGTTGGCTGTTGGATGAGGAAAACTTTAGAGGGGACAAC
This sequence comes from Ichthyophis bannanicus, assembly GCA_033557465.1. Taxonomy (NCBI): domain Eukaryota; kingdom Metazoa; phylum Chordata; class Amphibia; order Gymnophiona; family Ichthyophiidae; genus Ichthyophis; species Ichthyophis bannanicus. Next base: position 462,840,482 of record CM066033.1, on the reverse strand, counting down.
AGTGATACCTGAGGGATTCCACATGCTGACTTCCATGACCTTTACCGTTCAGCCTTAATTTGAATGGAATAAGTCTGATTTATACCAACAGCCCGAAAATCACTCAGGCATACCTCAATACCAACTCCGTAGGTTGCAGCTGATTCAAAATACGGCCGCCCGTCTGCTCACCTTGTCTTCTCGCCAGGATCACGTTACTCCTTGTCTTCTCTCTCTTCATTGGCTCCCTATCAAAGTCCGCTATGTCTATAAGCTTCTCACCATCACTCACAAGGTACTCTACACTAACACTCCTCAGTACCTAGCTGATCTTATCTTCCTCCAACCCTCTCCCCGCTTGCTGCGTTTCTGCACATGGTAATCGCCTTTTTCTACCATCCCCCACTCAGGCTCACCTCGAATCCACTCATCACGCTGCTTTTTTCTTCGCCAGCCCTGCCCTGTGGAACTCCCTCCCACATCTTATCCGTACTGAACTATCCTTTCCTTGTTTCAAAGTTCTTCTCAAAACCTATCTTTTCTGCCAGGCCTTTGATCTTCCTCTCCCTCCGTCCACCCTCCAATCAGTCAAATGTACTCCCTCCTAACTTTCTCTCAAAGGTCTAAACATCCCTATATCAACCCGGGTCACCCCTTCCTCCCCGAATTACATACCTTCTCTCATGCCCTCTACTCCTGGTGTTTCCATTAAGTTGTCCACTGTTTCTTTGCTATGTTGTTCACCATATGTCATATAGTTCGTCGTTTATGTTGCCCGTCGTTTGTTATGCTATCCATTGTCTGTTATGTTGCTCGTTCGTTGTTGCATTGCTCGTCGTTTATTATGCTGTTTACCGCTTTTGCTACTCTTTTCTTTCTGTTCTCTTAACTGCTTTCCTATCCACTCAATGGCGTTCCTTTCTCCCTTTCTTTTCTGCAGCCATGATATTTTGTATTGTGCACCGCCCTAATACCCTGGTAAGGGGCAGTATATCAAATGTGACAAAGATAAAGATAATAAAGAAAGTACCTTCCCTGAGATGCCCAGTTAGTCCAAAACAACCAACAGCATCTCAGTCTTGAAGCATTCGGGATTTGAAATTTCTCCAGAATGCAAGTCTGCAAACCGTATAAATTCTTTTGAATATCTGGCCTGTAAAATTTATTTGCACATGTTAAAAAGCTCTAAAGTGAATTTAAAAAGTTTGTATTAACAAAAAAGTATGAAATGAACTAAAAAAGGTCCAAAATTAGGAAAAAAGTCCAAAAAGGACCTGAAAGTGAATCAAGTTTTTCATTCATGTTCTAGTGCTCCATTTTCGTACCCTATAAGATTTATTTTTTATCCTTTGATTATGGGACTTCTGCCCTGTATAAACATACTTTATGGTAGCTACAGAATTTAATTCAGCATTGAGAGTATCTTTCTACTCCCTCCAAAAGCAACAGAGTGGTGGTTGGAAGTTTCTTTCCTACAGCAGGCAATGTGCTAGCTTTTTAAATCGTCTATTGCCGAGTCTGTGGTTCTCCTCTCTAGAGTACTGAACATAGTCTACTAATGGACAGTTCTAACAGTCAATGTGGGGAAGAGATTATTTGGTTAGCAACTTCAAGTGAAAACCATAAACTGTACTAGAATTCCCTAAAACACTTATGAATTAAACTTGGTCATGGTACTGAGGAATGAACAGTAAAATAATGGAGCTCTCTGCCAGTGTGTCTGTGAGATGGAAAGCCAGTTGGCTGTATGTCAGAAGAAATCAATTAACATGCAGATTACATAATTTGTCGCAAAAGTTCATCCAGCTAATAGCTCTTATGAATGGGACCCTTCGTTTATACATCATCAGTACACCTTATTTTGACAATATGATGCCATTCATTTAGATGGAGGCATTTCCTTATTAGCATATTTAAAGAAAAGAGAGCGAAAATAAAACAAAACAAACTTTATTCAAAGGAATTCTGTTGTCAAAGCAAATTTCATTGTCTGTGTTTCAACTGGTCTTCACAAACTCTTAGCCCATGTCTGTCAAATTCGGTAATGTTGTACTTGTTCAAAGGGGAAAAGTACAAGGAGCAGGATTATGTGAAAACTTGCACTGGGCTCTGGTTGCACATCTGTTTTTATAACACTTTTGATAAGAATCCAAATATATCCAAGGACATAGTTAAACTCAACTATATAGAAGTTAGTTATGTGTTTACAGGCCGATATTCACCGTGGTAATTGTTAAGAAAAGGCCTGGCAGTCTACTTCCGGTGATACGTTCCCAAAAAAACCCAGAGGCAGCTGAATCGCCAGGAGTCAGCACTGACTTGATGGCACAAAAAAAAAAAAAAGTTAACTGGATAAGCCTCACTGACTCTTATATTCACGGGCACAATCCAGATAGTGCTCTGAATGTCACCTCGGCACTATTCAGATTGTGCTTAGGTGACCTAGGGGCGGAGTGGGGACTTATCTGGATAGTGGCAATTATTGCTGCTGTCCAGATAACTATGTGTATAACTTAAGACGGCTATCCTAAGCGCTATGTAGGCAGCTGTCTGAATAGTGGGCTTAAAATTGCTGGGTGGCCAACGCTGAATCCAGATAGTCAGTGTTGGTCACTAGTCAGATACTGAAGCAGAATATCTGGTTTCTGTTTAAATGCCATCTATGTTACTTAAATATCCGACAGTTATTATTGAGATTTACCTAAAGCTCAAAGAGACAACTTTCCTGAGAAGATAAATGGGCTGATGGTCCAATCGGGTAAAAAGTCCTGCCTGACTAGAAACAAGTCTTTAGCTCAGAGGACCTCCATTGCACCAGTAGCGGTAAATGATATTAATTCATGGGACATGCTGACATCACTGATTACTGCCCCATGATGGTGTGAAAAAATAGTTCCCAGTCCTACTAGCCTTCACTGATGTCTGTAGGCGCCCTTCTTACTAGCTGGAGCAGAACCTGGGTTTATTTTATTATGAAGAAAGGAGTGCCTTTGCCCTGCTAGTCTTCAGATCCATAGAAATAAAGGCTGTGCCGTTTCTCAACAGGCTTGATAAAGGGAGTTTGATCAATTGTTGAAAATTAGTCACAAACTCTTAAGCTATTCCCAGTAATAAATATATCAACTGTGGCTTGTTCCTTAGCAGAACTCCAGTCCAGTCCCTTTACTCTCGGGTTGCGCAACCCTTCCAGCAGCTTGGAGGCTGAGCCCATCATCGTTTTGATGATGGTGTGGTATAAATACCACTGGCACCGCCCCTAGGCACCAGTATTCTCAGCCTCCAAGCAGCTGGAGGGTTACCGTAAGCCAGGAGCTTACTGGTCCTTTAGTTTCCTTTATATTTAATTTAATTTAATTTAATTTCTTTAATTTACCTTCCTTTAGTTGGGGGAGTTCTCTTACTCCCATCGGGTTTTTCCTTTTTTGCCTGTTTCTTTAATTGCTCTCTGGGCTCTCCTCCCCCCTCCTCCCTCCTGCTCGGTCCCCGGTATCCTTGAAGGAGAAGGCTTACTAAGCAGCGGGGTGTAGCGGAGTGTTCGGGATCCCCCCCCCCCCCCTCCGCGGGCCCGCTGACTGGATCGCCGACCTCCTCACCGCTCACCTTTGTCTCGCGCCGAAGCCCCCGAGGCGGGCTGAGCGCTAGAGACATCACGTCAAAGGAGTCCCGTTCGGGGGCAGAGCTCGCAGTCAGCAGCGCTCCTTCTCCTGCTCTTCTGCCGCCTCGCGCTTACAGCGATTGAGCAAGCTGAGCGCTTGAGGCGGCATCGGATCGACGAAGCGAGTTCTCAGAGGGAATTCGGAACGCCGCGGCGAAAACAAGCTCGCCGGCCGCATGACCTGACTCCACGTGGCTGAGGCCTACCACGTGGAGTCTAGCTTCAGTCAGCGGCTCCAGAGTGTGCAGCACGAAACAAAGTATCAGGACATCCAAATCGCAAGTATTGTGGAGCCATATATTTTGATTGCTGTATAGTTTTAATTTTAATTTTATTTCTTTCCTTATTTTGGGTTTAGGCTTAGCTAGGACTGCCGTTCAGGGGTGAGGCCCCACCCCACCCCCCTTCCCTTCCCTGCGGTTGGAAAATCTTCCATTTAAGGGGATTTATGTTTAATTTAATTTAATTTCTTTTAACCTTTACCCTCAAGACCCAAAATTAATAATACTTATTTTGGAAGAAAGATGACGGGTAAATTGCGCTGCCTGTCCTGCGGAACCCGCAGAGTAGCAGATTCTGAGGCCGGGATCTGCCGGAGTTGTGCTACTGAAGCAGCCTCCGTGGAGCAGGAAATTCAGCTGTCCATGGACCACACTTCTCAGGGGTCTCAAGGGCTCCGGGAGGGGGGAGGAGATTCTCCTTCCTCTCCCCCGCCCTCTACCTCGGCATTACCAGGCCCCTCTCAGGCCCTTCCCCCTGCTCCCGGTGCAGCAGAGGGAGGCTGGGAACATTTTTCTCCAGAATTTGTCCTCCTGTTACACAAAGCCTTTTGTATGAGGCAACAGGGACTCGGGGAGCCGTCGCTGCTAAAAGATTGTATCCGGCCCGGCCCAGGGAAGACAAGCTCACATGATCCCGGAGCCCCTCCTAAGCGCGCTAGGCTAGTGAGCGAAGAACCCCTCACCTCTCCTTCTCCGATCACTCCAGATGAGGAGGGATCAGAGGGAGAAGTGGGGGAGGACGAGGAAGAGGAAGAGCTTGAGGAGGGGGAGATTCCAGAAGAAGAAGAGCACTCCCGGATAGTTAGAGTTTTTCGTCGGGAGGAGCTCCCAGCCTTGATTAATGAATCCCTGAAGGTGCTCAATATGGCATCAGACATCCCTGCAGAGGAAGAAACGTTAGAGGACCCATTGATTCAAGCCGTCAGAAAAACTCAAAGTCTTTCCGGTCCACAGAGTGGTACGCCAGATGATCCAGGAAGAGTGGAATCAACCGGAGTCCAGTCTAAGAGGGGTGAGGGCCATGTCTCGCCTGTACCCTTTGCCAGAAGCTGACAAGGATCTACTGAAGTCCCCAAGGGTAGACGCAGCGGTGTCAGCGGTGACAAAGAAGACGACCATTCCGGTCGAGGGCAGCGCTGCGCTTAGAGATAGTCAGGATAGAAAGCTGGATTCTCTCTTGAAACAAGCCTTTGACGTTAGTGCCCTCGCCCTGCAGGCCTCGGTGTCAGGAGCATGGGTAGCAAGAGCCTGCCTGAGGTGGGCTCAACAGCTTCAACTAACGGATGGCGCCCCTTCTGACGCACAGTCTAGTGCTGCGCGGTTAGAGTCGGGGTCCGCCTTTCTAGCAGATAGCCAGTATGACCTTATTAGGAGTCTAGCAAAAAATATGGCCTCGGTAGTAGCAGCCAGAAGATATCTATGGCTGCGCAATTGGGCGGCGGACCCCTCCTCGAAGGCTCGGCTCAGTCGCCTGCCCTTCAAGGGGAAGCTGCTGTTCGGTGAGGACCTGGAAAAGTTGGTGAAGGATCTGGGCGAGTCTAAGGGAGGTAGACTCCCGGAGGATAGACCTAAGCAAAGCCGCTCGACTGTCCAATCCAGAAATCAGCCGAGGGACTTTCGGAGGTTTCGGCCGGCAAGACAGAATTTCTTTCCTAGGGGTCGCCCCGCGCCTAGAGGACAAGGCTTCAGAAGGTTTCGGGGAGCTGGAAGAGGTTTTGGAGCTTCCTCCTCATCCTCTGCCGCTAGGAAAACACAATGAAACGACGGGGGCCCAGGAAAAAGGCCTGCTGGTAGGGGGTCGGTTAAGGCAGTTCCTTCCCGCTTGGGCCCGAGTCACATCCGACCGTTGGGTACTGGAAGTAATCAGAGAGGGTTATGCTCTCGAATTCACGAAGCAAGTTCCCCCAGCCTTTATGCTGTCTCCCTGCGGCTCTCCAGAGAAGAGGGCAGCAATAGAAGACACCCTTTCAAGGCTGATCAAGTTAGGAGCGGTGACTCCCGTCCCCAGAGACCAATACGGTTCCGGTCGATACTCGATCTATTTTGTGGTACCAAAGAAAGAAGGGTCCTTCCGTCCAATCCTGGACTTGAAGCAAGTCAATCGCTGTCTCTCGGTTCCTCATTTTCGGATGGAAACCCTGAGGTCGGTCATCGCAGCGGTAAGACAGGGGGAGTTTCTAACATCACTAGACTTGACGGAAGCATACTTACATATCCCGGTACGAAAGTCCCATCAGCAGTTCCTGAGATTTGCAGTGCCGAGGGGTCATTTTCAGTTCCAGGCTCTTCCCTTTGGCCTAGCAACAGCTCCAAGGACATTCACCAAAGTAATGGTAGTGGTAGCCGCGGCCCTCCGCAAGGAGGGGATCCTAGTACATCCATACCTGGACGATTGGCTGATTCGGGCAAAATCCGAGTCGGAGAGTCGCACCGCTACAGCCAGAGTGGTGGAATTCCTGGAGGAATTGGGATGGGTCATCAACCGGGCAAAGAGCAGTTTAGTTCCCTCGCAGGAGATCGATTACCTCGGAGCGAGGTTCAACACAAGAAGAGGAAGGGTTTTCCTGTCGGAACAGAGGTTAAGAAACCTCAGGAGCCTGGTCTCTCGCTTCATTTCAAGACGAATCCCTACCGCCTGGCATTACCTGCAACTTTTGGGCACCATGGCAGCAGCGATAGAGGTAGTACCGTGGGCCAAGGCACATATGCGACCGCTTCAACGCGCATTGTTACGTCGATGGTCCCCCCAGCTTCATCCCCTATCCACGCAGCTACCCTGTCCTCTTCAGATCAGGAGATCTCTCCTCTGGTGGGAGTGCCCAAGGAACCTAAGATGCGGGATGCCTCTAGATCCACCCCAATGGATACAGCTGACGACGGATGCCAGTCTCTCTGGCTGGGGGGCTCATTGCGAGGGACAGTTCGCACAGGGGAGCTGGACCCCGGGGGAGGCTCGCTGGTCCATCAACAGGCTAGAACTGAGAGCAGTGGCGCTGGCACTCAGAGCCCTCGAGCCCCTGATCCGGCAGAGGGCAGTCCGTGTTCTCTCGGACAACGTCACCGCGGTGGCCTACATCAACCGCCAGGGGGGGATGGGCAGCCCCCTGCTGGAGAAGGAGGCGGACAGTCTCTTCAAGTGGGCCGAAGCTCACCTTCTGGACTTGTCGGCTCAACACGTGGCAGGAACAGAAAATGTGACGGCAGATTATCTCAGCAGACACAAGATAGACCACGGCGAATGGGAACTAGCACAGGAGGTCTTCGACCAAATAGTAGCCCTTTGGGGAACACCGATCATGGACCTCATGGCACGCTACGGAACATCCAAGGCAAGCCGGTTCTTCAGTCGGAGAAAGGAAAGGATGTCAGAAGGCTTGGATGCCCTGGTACAGAAGTGGCCCTCGGAAGGTCTCCTGTATGTGTTCCCGCCCTGGGCCCTCATAGGGAGGATCCTAAGGCGAATAGAAACCCATCCAGGTCTGGTAATCCTCATAGCCCCGGATTGGCCTCGCCGACCATGGTATGCAGACCTGGTGAGACTAACGGTTCTTCGCCCTTGGAGGCTCCCCAACAGAAAGGATTTGCTACGACAGGGTCCAGTGCTCATGCCCCACGTGCATCGATTCTCGCTTACGGCTTGGCCCTTGAGAGGGCGCGGCTCGTGAAGCGAGGTTACTCGGCTTCGGTAGTTTCGACCCTGCTGAACGCTCGAAAACGCTCGACATGCCTTTCCTATATCAGAGTTTGGCGCATATTCGAGGCGTGGTGCGCAGATCGACATAAGAGACCTTTAGAATCCTCGGTCCCGGAGGTGTTAGAGTTCCTCCAAGCAGGCCTCGAGAAATGTTTGGCTCACAGTTCATTACGAGTGCAGTTAGCGGCCATTTCTTGTTATAGAGGAAAGGTCCGGGGCAAGTCTCTAGGTGACCACGCCGATGTAGGTAGATTCCTGAGAGCAGTCAAGCGCCTACGGCCGCAACAAAGATCAGTGATCCCTCCTTGGGACTTAAACCTGGTGTTGGATTCCCTAACCAGAGAACCCTTTGAACCAGCTAGGAGTTCCTCCCTGAAGGACTTGACTCTGAAGACAGTGTTCTTGATAGCTATTTGTTCGGCTAGGAGGGTCTCAGAGCTCCAAGCGCTCTCTTCTCGGCCTCCCTTTCTTTCCTTTTTTAAAGATAAGGTGGTTTTGCGGACGGTTCCCTCCTTCCTACCCAAGGTCTCCTCTCCTTTTCATATGAACCAAACAGTTTCGCTCCCGTCCTTCGCGGGAGAAGCCCAAGATGAGGGGAATTCCAAACTGCGTCTCCTAGATGTGCGTAGAGTGTTGAGACGGTATCTCTCTCGCACATCTTCCTTCCGCAAGTCCGAACGGCTCTTCGTCCAATTTGGAGGTCCGCGCAAAGGGGAAGCAGCGGCCAAAGCTTCCATTTCTAGGTGGATCAGGGAGGCCATTGCCTCTGCCTATATTCTCAAGGGAAGGCAAGTCCCAACAGGTCTTCGCGCTCATTCAACTCGAGCGCAGGCGGCCTCCTGGGCAGAACATAGTTTGGTGCCTCCGCTAGACATCTGTAAAGCGGCCACCTGGTCCTCTCTGCATACCTTTTCCAAGCACTACAGGCTGGATGTCCAGAGAAGAGCAGACACCAGATTTGCGGGTGCCGTACTTCGGTCCGGGTTAGCGAACCCCACCCAGGTTTTGAACTGCTCTGTTACATCCCGAGAGTAAAGGGACTGGACTGGAGTTCCTTCAGGAACACTAATTAGCAGGTAAGGACTAATTACTTTTTTGACCTTCATTTCATTTTGTCATGAAAGTGGTTCTATAAAATACACGCACAATACATAGAGAGCCATGAATAGTTAGAAAAAGAACCAATCAAGAAGTAATTATTGCCAAAATGTGTTTTACTGAATATAACAAAACAATCCAAGAAGTAAGACCTTATTAACATTATTCCTCATAGTTAAAACAGGAAGCAACCACTAGACCTCAACTATAGAAGCAAGTTCTGAAATCATTTGTGTGTAGCCCTAATACACCTTCAACAAACATTTAAACTTAACTTCTTAAGTCAGTGACGTTGAATTCTATCTTTTTTTTGAAAAACTAACGTGGGTCTTTATGTGCTCAGAAAGAGAAGGAGTGATAAAAAAAATCTTCATATGAAGTCTACAGATTGGAACTAAGGTTTAAAAGGTGATGGTACAAAAAATGGTAGGTATATATATCAAATAAATAACTGGTGTAGAACTTAGGACAACTACCGTCATGCCGTTCAGCTTGTCTAGTGCGTTTCCTAATGTTGAAGGCAGGCTCAGGTTGGAGAAGCTGCAGGTCCTCCGCATACACAGGCCACTTCCCCCTTAGGTTAGGTCTTTAGCTGCTGGCAGGTGACAGGACTTAAGCAAGGTTTTAGTCTGAGTAGGCTTGGCGGCAGGAAACCAAGCAAGACATCTTCACACGGAATGAGAGCAGGGAGCTAGAAGATAATTCGATGCAAATTCTGAGAAGATGCGGACAATGATCACATTTTGGCAATGAATAGGCAGAATGGCTAGGAGTATATATATCCTGGGCTGAAAGCAACAGAAGTGTGGGCCAGAATGCTGAAAGGACTGGCAGCTAAAGACGGAGCCCAAAATAGCCCCTGTTGGCAGTAGACTGGACCTTACAGTGACTCCCCTCCTAGGGACTGCCACTGGTTGTCCTTTTAGCTGACTTACAAGGATCCTGCTTAGGAGGTAGAGCGCATGGAGGTTATCTGCATCACTCCAGGACCACTTCTCAGGGTCATACCCCTTCCAATGGACCAGATACTGCATCCTCTGATGGAACACCCTAGAATGTAGAATATCTTCTACCTCAAATTTGGGATACCCAAATTCAGGTTGGCTGGAGTCATCTACCTTCTATTAAAAGTGTCCAGAGGACCAAAACTTGTGCAGGGAAGTTTGAGATTGTAGGTTCTTGGTGGGAACCAGAATTTATTGCCTGCTTTATACTGAGGCTCTCATTAATGACAACAGTCTGTGAATCTCCTCTGCCAGATTGTGGCCTTTTTAAGTTGGGACCAAGTTTTCTGGCAAAGCTGGACCAGGTTATCCACTTCCAGAATCTTAGTAGTTGGAGTCAAAGGGACAGAGAAGAAGGATATTGACCATAAATCATTAACAAGGGGCTGCCCTGTAGATTCAGAGGTATTGTTGTTTTGTGTGAACTTGGCCCGGGCAAATAGGTTCATCTAGTTGCCTTGATGAACTGAAACCAAACAATGCAGGAACTGTTCTAGGTCTTGATTGCCCCTCTCAGTCAGTCTGTTAGTTTTGGAATGGTGTGTCCTGACAAAATGAAGTTAAATTTCCAAATTCTTACAAAAGGCCTACTGAACCTGACAGATAAATCTTCTGAATATCTACCCCTAAGTTTTATGTTTTTCTTAGTTTTATTTCATTTTCTGTTTTTTTGGAGGAAATTAAAGATTTCTTTATTTAAATTAGCCTTCCATGTTGATGTTGGGATTTAGTGATGAAGGCTGGGTAAATACTGAATGGTGGATTAGTTGAAGAATGGTTTGGGCTTGCAGAGAGTTTTTTGTGTATTGTATGTTGTGTACTCTTTCTTGTGGTATTTAGTAAATGGTGGAATATAAATATTTTAAATAGCAATCCCTTCTACAGTTCAAATCTCAGCTCAAAACACACCTGTTTCAGTTGGCTTATGGCCTTCCCTCCCCTTCCTCTGAGAAATCTCCCCCTTAGCTCGTTCCTTTAGTCTAAGTTCTTCTCCTCCCTGCCCGCCCATTGCTCTTTTCTTCATTCTCTTTTCTGTCCTGTCCTATATATGATTGGCGATCTTTTCCTTTTCCTTATTTTTAGTTTAGATTTTTGTAAACCGCTGTGATGCCTTGCTGCCTAGGGCGGTATATCAAATGACAATAAAGGTAAAGATAATCAGCATGTTTATGATTAATCTTTCATTTTATACTTTTCTTCCAAAATATTAATCTTAAATTTTGAATGATTTCAAACTATGTTGTCATTTGACTATAGTTATGCAATAAAAGAAAACATTCTTTATCTAGAATATTATACTTATTTTATTTTTTAAACTTGTTTATATACCTCCTTTCTACCATTCAAGACAGTTTACATTTAACAGGAGTGTGGTAGGGCTGTGGTGGGCCTCTGTTGCACATAGAAATGAACATTATAGTATTTAACTGGGTAACTGTATTCAAGGTTTTAACTATTTACAATATAGTTAACTAAGAGTAACAGTACTCGTGGTTTTCAACTATTTGCAATGTAGGTCAATTAGCGTTTGTCCATAATTGGGGTCTAGGGCTTTCAGGTTGCTGTAGTGGTGGGCTGTTGGTTTTTGTTTGTGCTTTGGTGGTTGGGTTTGTGGCTATTCAATCTTCGTTTGTCCAAAACACATAAGATCTCTTTAACTTAGGTCAACTATTGTATGTCTAATTCTATTTATCCCAATGACCTCCTCTTACAGAAGAAGTAGGATTAGTCCTAGGGATACATTTAGGAGCCCTTTCACTAAAGTGTGGTAGTGGTTACTGTAGGGTTTAGCATGTACTAACGACCTGCGGTAACTACTGTCATGTACTAAGAGCAAGAACCACAAAAAAGAGTACAGAAACAACAACACAGGAAGCGAGTGGCGTTTGGAGGTCACAGGTGCCTTTATTGTAAAGAGTTCCTTCCTTATCGTCACTCCAGTCCAGTCCCTTTACTTCAGGGTTACGCAACCCTTCCAGCAGCTTGGAGGCTGAGCCCAACCTTTTTGGGGTGGAGCGGTATATATACCACTGGTGCCACCCACCAACTCCAGTATTCTCAGCCTCCAAGCAGCTGGAGGGTTCCGTAAGCCTAGGGCTTACTGGAGTCCTAACTTCTTTTAAATCTGTTTTAATTTAATTAATTTAATTAATTTTACTAGTGGCTTAGTTAGTCTTCTTTATTTTCATTAGCAATCTTGCCTTAATTTTATTTTCCTTCCTCTTGTCGGAGTATTCCTTCTCTACCCTTCCCCCCCCCGCGGCCCGGCCCGGGGACCGGAGGAGATTTCTTTACTTCCTGCAGCAGCGAGGGGGAACGGTCAGAGTTCCTCTCGCTGCCGGTGCTGCCTGTGCCTCCGTCCTCGCGCCGAAGCCCCACCGGAGGCTGAGCGCTAGAGGACTCGCCGTACAGGAGGGAGAGTGTGCTATTCCTTTCAGCCCCCCTCGTTCTTCCACGGCGCGGTAGAGGGCAGCGACGAACTCCGGAGCCGCGTGAGAAGCTCCGGGACTAAAACGAGACTCAGGATCGTTCGGGTCTCATTTCCCAGCCTCTCCTTCACCGCCGGAGGGTGCGGGACAGCACAAAGGCCACTTGTTGCAAGCTCCTCTGCTAAGGGCTCCACGTGGTCGCGGCCTACCACGTGTGGAGCCAACTACTGAGAATCGCGGCCTCGGGCCTGGGAGAAGCTCCTAAACCGCAAGTATTCAGCTTATAGGCTGAAAAATTTAAAAAAAGATTTATTCTGGATATTACTTTAATAAATTAATGTTAAAGGTTTTACCGCTGGCCTCCTGTACGGAGAGCATTTGCAGAGCCTGGAATCTTATTAGGGGGGGTTTATTTAGATGATTTATTTTGTTGATTTAATTTGTTGATTTTATTTGTTAACTTATTTCTTGATTTATTGAGTGATTTATTTTAAAAATTAACCTGTTGGTTGGGCTCAGGTCACTGTGCTTCTATTTAGCTACTCCGGAGGAGTATGACGGGCAAACCGAGGTGTCCATCTTGTGGCACTCGGAGGGGTACTGCATCTGAGGCAGGGGTCTGCAGGGGCTGCGCTGCAGTGGCTTCCTCAGTTGAGCAAGAAATCAGCCTAGCCATGTCCCAGGCCTCGCAGGGGTCCTCGGACCCCTCAGAAGGGGAAGTAGTGTCCCAGTTATCCCTTCCCTCTCGCTCAGAGGCTCCCCTTCCCCCTATACCTCCCTCCTCCCTTCCCACAGAAGAAGGGGGAGCCGGGGATTTCTTCTCCCCTGATTTTGTGCTCTTACTGCACCAAGCCTATTGTTTGCGTAAGAAGGGGCTTGGTCAGGGAGAAGCGGGTTCTGCGGCCGAAGGCAAAACTAGTCAGACCCATGAGGCCTAACGCTCAGGACCCTGGGATACCCTCAAAGCGCCCCAGACTGGTGATTGAGGAGCCCCTCACTTCTCTTTCCCAGGACATCCCTGAAGAGGAGGTCTCGGAAAAGGAGGAGGAGGAAGAGGAGGAGCTGGAGGAAGGGGAGATCCCTGAGGAGGACCACTCTCGCAGTATCAGAGTCTTTCGGTGGGAAGAGTTGACCGCCTTAATAAATGATTCCCTGAAAGCTCTCAACGTGGCTTCGGATCCCCCCGCGGAGGATGAGGCATTGGAGGATCCCTTGATCCAGGCCATCAGGAGGTCCCAGAAGGTTTTTCCGGTCCACAGAGTGGTGCGTCAGATGATTCAGGAGGAATGGGATCAACCAGAGTCAGCTTTAAGAGGGGTCCGGGCCATGTCTCGCCTCTACCCTCTCCCAGAGGCAGACAAAGAACTTCTGAAGTCCCCCAGGGTGGACGCGGCGGTTTCGGCAGTGACAAAGAAAACTACCATTCCAGTAGAGGGCAGCGCGGCCTTGAGGGATGCCCAGGACAGAAAACTAGACACGCTCCTTAAGCAAGCCTTCGATGTGAGCGCTCTTGCCTTACAGGCCTCAGTTTCTGGGGCATGGGTGGCGCGAGCCTGTTTGAGGTGGTCTCAGCAACTCCAGGCAGAGGAGGGCCCCTCCGATGGGGTTCTAGCCAACGCGGCGAGGTTGGAATCAGGTACGGCCTTCTTGGCGGATAGCCAGTATGACGTCACACGGAGTTTAGCAAAGAACATGGCCTCGGTGGTGGCAGCCAGACGCTATTTGTGGCTCCGGAATTGGGCTGCAGATGCCTCCTCCAAAGCTCGCCTGAGTCGCCTTCCCTTTAAAGGGAAACTATTATTCGGAGAGGACCTGGACAAGTTAGTAAAGGACCTAGGTGAGTCCAAGGGTGGCAGGCTCCCGGAGGACAGGCCCAAGCAAACGCGTCTCGCAGGCCCAACTCGGAACCAACCTAGAGAACCGCGGAGGTTTCGCTCGACCAGACCTAACCCTTTCCTCAGGGGTCGTTCTAACGCTAGGGGTCAAGGATTCCGGGGGTTTCGGGGCAGAGGTTTCTCGGCCTCCTCATCCTTTTCTTCGGCTCCCAGAAAACAACAATGAGATACCGGGGGCCCAGGTGGGCAGACTGCCGATAGGCGGTCGCCTAAGGCAATTTCTTCCCGCCTGGTCCCGGGTCACGTCCGATCAGTGGGTGCTGGAAGTGATTCGAGAGGGATACGCCCTCGAATTTGCAAAGCAAATACTTCCAGCCTTTGTTCAGTCTCCCTGCGGTTCCTCAACAAAAAGAGAAGCCATAGAATCAACACTTTCCCGCCTCATAGAGCTCGGGGCCGTGGTTCCGGTACCTCCAGACCAATGCGGTACGGGTCGCTACTCGATTTACTTCGTCGTCCCAAAAAAGGAGGGGTCCTTTCGCCCGATCCTGGACCTAAAGCAGGTCAATCGCTGTCTCAAGGTACCTCACTTCCGGATGGAAACCCTACGAGCAGTGATAGCAGCCGTGAGGGCCGGAGAGTTCCTAACGTCGTTGGATCTGACAGAAGCATACTTGCATATCCCGGTCAGAAGGTCCCATCAGCAGTTCATCAGATTCGCTGTACCTCGAGGTCATTTTCAATTTCAGGCACTACCCTTCGGACTAGCGACGGCGCCAAGAACTTTCACCAAGGTGATGGTGGTGGTAGCGGCCGTTTTACGAAAAAAGGGAATCTTAGTGCACCCTTATTTGGACGACTGGCTGATCCAGGCAAAATCAGAAGAGGAGAGTCGCCGGGCGACAGCCAATGTAGTTCAAGTTCTGGAGGAACTAGGATGGGTCATCAATCGCGCAAAGAGCAGTTGGGTTCCATCCCAAGAGCTCGAGTATCTCGGAGCAAGGTTCCACACAGGCAGAGGCAGGGTCTTCCTGTCCAGCACGAGGATAAAGGCCCTGAGAACCCTAGTTTCCCAATTCATGGACAGGTGGCTCCCCTCAGCGCGGCATTACCTGCAATTGCTGGGAACCATGGCGGCAGCAATAGAAGTAGTCCCGTGGGCCAGAGCTCACATGCGTCCGTTACAGCGGTCTCTGTTGCGGCGGTGGTCTTCACAACAGCACCCCTTATCCCGGCAGCTTCCCTGCGCGCCTCGAATCAAGCACTCCCTCCTCTGGTGGAGGTGCCCAAGGAATCTGAGTCGCGGAATGTCCCTCGAATCTCCACAGTGGGTGCTGTTGACGACAGACGCCAGTCTAGCAGGCTGGGGAGCTCACTTCGAGGAACAATTTGTCCAGGGGTGTTGGACGGCGTTGGAATCCCTATGGCCTATCAACCGCCTAGAATTGAGAGCCGTCGCTCGGGCGCTCAAGGCCCTTCAGTCCTCAGTGCTAAGAAAAGAGATTTGCGTTCTCTCCGACAATGTCACCGCAGTGGCATACATCAATCACCAGGGCGGCACCAGCAGTCCGGCCTTAGAAAAGGAGGCGGACGCCCTATTCAAGTGGGCAGAAGTTCACCTGGAAGCACTCTCAGCTCAGCACGTGGCTGGCACGGACAACATCACGGCCGATTACCTCAGCAGGTGCAAGATAGACCACGGCGAGTGGGAACTGTATCAGGAGATCTTCGACCAGATAGTAGCTCTTTGGGGTCCTCCAGTTATGGACCTCATGGCGCGGTTCGCATCCGCCAAAGCAAGCAGATTCTTCAGTCGGCGGAAGGAAAGGATGTCCGAGGGCTTGGACGCCCTGTCCCAGAAATGGCCCTCGGAGGGTCTTCTTTATGTCTTCCCTCCTTGGGCCCTAATCGGGAAGGTCCTCCAACGGGTGGAGGCTCACCAGGGTCTAGTAATCCTCATTGCCCCGGATTGGCCCCGTTGCCCCTGGTATGCGGACCTGGTAAGGATGATCGCCGACCGGCCGTGGCGCCTTCCCGTCAGGAAGGACCTTCTGAGGCAAGGGCCGGTCCAGATGCCACAAGTGGATCGATTCTCGCTTACGGCTTGGCTATTGAAAGGGTGAGGCTCCTGAAGCGCGGCTACTCGCCGGCAGTTATTACGACCCTGTTGTGCGCGAGGAAGCGCTCCACCTGTCTATCCTATGTAAGGGTTTGGCGTATCTTTGAGGCATGGTGTGCGGAACGCCAGAAGAACCCCCTGGCAGCTTCGGTCCCGGAGGTGCTGGAATTTTTGCAAGCGGGTCTCAACAAGGGTTTAGCCCACAGCTCCTTGCGTGTACAACTGGCGGCCATCGCTTGCTATAGGGGCAAGGTGGGCGGAAAAGCTTTGGGAGCTCATGCGGACGTTGTCAGGTTTTTGATAGCGGTCAGAAGGCTCCGCCCGCAACGAAGATCGGTCATCCCCCCTTGGGATCTCAACCTGGTACTAAATGCCCTAGTCGCGGGGCCTTTTGAACCATTGAAGAAGGCCTCCTTGAAGGATCTGACTCTAAAGACAGTGTTCCTGGTGGCCATTTGCTCAGCTAGGCGAGTCTCCGAATTACAAGCCCTGTCTTCTCGACCTCCCTTTCTGTCGTTTCTCAAGGATAAGGTTGTCCTTCGGACAGTTCCTTCCTTTTTGCCTAAGATGATCTCCCCCTTCCATGTCAACCAATCCATCTCTCTCCCGTCCCTTTCGCCGGAGGGATCTGGAGGGGGAGATAGTAGGTTCCATCTGCTCGACGTCCCCAGAGCCTTGAAGCGTTACCTCTCCCGCATGGCGCCCTTCCGGAAATCCGAACGACTCTTCATGCAGTTCGGAGGGCCTCACAAGGGAGAGGCGGCGGCCAAGGCCTCGATTTCCAGATGGATCAGGGAGGCGATTGCCTCCGCCTATATCCTCAGGGGGAAGCAAGTCCCAGGAGGCCTACGCGCGCACTCCACTCGAGCACAGGCTACCTCTTGGGCGGAGTTCAGCCTAGTTCCTCCTATGGATATTTGTAGGGCAGCGACTTGGTCCTCTCTGCACTCTTTCACCAAGCACTACAGGCTGGACGTGCAGAGCTCGGCAGACTCCAGGTTTGCGCATGCAGTGCTACGTTCTGGAATGGCAAATCCCACCCGAGCTGGTACTGCTCTGGTACTTCCCTGAAGTAAAGGGACTGGACTGGAGTGACGATAAGGAAGAAGTAATTAGATCTTATCTGCTAATTATTGTTCCTGAAGGAACGACAGTCCAGTCCCTAATCCCCTCCCTAGCTCTGTTGGGCCATTCCGGCCGTTTCTCTGGAGCGGGACTGCGGTCCTAGGGTGGATTCAGGTCTGGCGGCCAGGTCATGCAGGAGGGAAGGCCCATGCAGTAGCAGTTATCCTGCCTCCCCCCTTGACCCTCTCTCCTACTGTCTACTCCTGTTAAAAAAAAAAAAAAAAAAAAAAAAAAAATGTATAGGGAGTTTTGGCTTTAGTTGATTTATTTACGTTTTAGACAATTACTTAGTTGTGTTAAGTCTGCTTTGGCAGCAGGTTACTGGAGTTGGTGGGTGGCACCAGTGGTATATATACCGCTCCACCCCAAAAAGGTTGGGCTCAGCCTCCAAGCTGCTGGAAGGGTTGCGTAACCCTGAAGTAAAGGGACTGGACTGTCGTTCCTTCAGGAACAATAATTAGCAGGTAAGATCTAATTACTTCTTACCCGTTTCGGCAGATGCCTTCTTCAGGGGGTATGCAGCTTAAACATAATAAAATATAAAAACATGAATAATAAATTATTTAAAAAAATAATATATATATATGTAATTAAAATAATTAATAGGATAACAAAGTAAAATAAAGAATACTTTAAAATTAGAAACAATGAATGAAGTATTCATTATTTTACTTTAATTCTCATTATATATATGTAATTAAAATAATTATTAATACCCAATAGGATAATAAATAACTAAAAAATGAGAATTAAAGTAAAATAATGAATACTTCATTCATTGTTTCACTTCCTGCACTTAACACAGATAACAGATACCCTTATAAAGGAAATTTTGCACGTATTTGTTTCTTATAAAAATTACTCCATGCAGAAAGATATGCACTTTGACATGCAGGCGTGTACTTTTACGTGACTTGGGTGTAGATGTTTTATGGATGGAAGATGAGCAGAGTCACAAATTATCATTGCTGCCCGGTTAACTTCCTGCAAATGCGGGTAACCCTTGTATTCCGTGCCAGGGTACAGTGGCGGCAGTTAGCCACGTTAGATCGGCTAGCCACCACCGCTGAATATTGGGCCCAACATTTTTAACAGAGTTCACTGAGGAATCTTTAAGTAGCTTTATTCACTAGATGGTGCTTCCTGCTAAAATGTCTTTTCGAAGTATAACAAATTTTAACATAATGGGGGGGGGGGGTATGTGCAGAGCACAAATTTTTGTTTTATCTAGTTTTCTGTTTTTATGTAATTTTTCATTTTATTTAGGTTTTTAAATTTTTTTTGTTTTGTATTGTTAATAGTGTATA
This sequence comes from Ichthyophis bannanicus, assembly GCA_033557465.1. Taxonomy (NCBI): domain Eukaryota; kingdom Metazoa; phylum Chordata; class Amphibia; order Gymnophiona; family Ichthyophiidae; genus Ichthyophis; species Ichthyophis bannanicus. The sequence goes on along the minus strand of CM066033.1, from coordinate 462,821,956 downwards.
CAAACAGTGTGCACGCTAGCTTAATAGTGTATGCTGTTGCACAACCGTGTGTGTTTTTGAGCACTATTGCACACTGCTACATAATAGTACACCGTATTGATGATGCAAGAAAAATCTCAGTTTCAGAATGTTGTTCCTGTCGTTTTGGGTTAAAAATAATACGAACTGATATCCCTACATAAAGAAGTATCCTGACATGGTGGATAATAGAGCAGTAAGCTCTTTACCTCCTATCTGCATGTAAACGTTTCACCATACAAATAAACACTAGTGCAGTTTGTTTATTATTTTCTGTGGAATACGCTTACTTGCATTTACCTACTATATAATCCTGAGAACTAGCAATAAAATCTACATTAGGATATGTGGGGTGGAGGGGTCTGCTAATAAAGATGGCTATAAATTGCTGAGACTAATTTTAGCTTGCCTTACAGTTTGTGTCGCCCTGTGATATAATGGAGATTATTTAAAGCACTAGTGTTACTATAATGGTCGCCATGGCAACTCATGATAAAAGCTCCTTGGCCAGGCCTTGAATGCAGTAACATGTCAAATGATGAATGTGGGCAGTCGGCTACAAACCAAAATTGTTACCATATTTAGCTAAAGAGCACGTGGTGTATTTTTCTGAGCTAGAGCCGAAGATGTGGAAATAATGACTTTTGTCTCTAAGGCAGAATGTGTCTGCTTGTAGATGAGCAAAATTTCACATTTTCAAGTGGAGGAAGGGGCTTGCTCTGGTAGTCCGTTTTAAGCTGTAGGCGACGCTTTTCCTGGGCTGGATTTGATATGTTGGCAGCCATACAGGACTGGAGAGGAGGGTTTTCTCCCAGAGATCATAAGCATGGACTTAAAGCAAGTGGAATCGGGCTTCTGTCTGGGCACTCCGGGCGCTTCTGTATGTTGCCTATACCCTGTGAGGGCGCAAGGATTAGAGGCACCCTAGGTAGGCCCTCAATCCTGCCGCCGCTACTGCTGCCCCTTCCATTGGTAATGGCTGGAGGTTTGCATTGGAGAGGAGGAAAAGGGGCAGGTCATAGAAGGCGAGTATCGCGACACAGCACTGGAGACTTTAGGTAAGCGCTGCATCGCGATTTCAATGACATTGTTGCCGCTGTAGGCTCCGAGAGGGGGGAGGGGACGGCGGCAGCAGCAGCAATGAGTGTCCCTGGGATGCCGACTCTTCCAATACCTAAATCGGAGCCTGCAGCTTTTGCTTGGATGAACAGTACAATTTGTATCTAGCACGCAAGAATTGCACTCCTTGCTGCAGGTCGATCTTTCTTGAAAGCCCTTCTTTGCAATTTAAGGATGGTGTATCAAGGCAAAGTAATCCAGAGGTGTCACGTTGCCCAATTCCAGGAGTGAGATCTTCCGCCAGTTCTGGTTTTAAATTTGCACTGCAGTGCAGTATGGTATTTGTAGTCCCTGATTTTACCCATTGAAATTGGTGCCGCAGGTCCCATAATGCATCAGAATGAGATTTTTAGAAATCCAGGACTGGCTTAAAATCTCACTCCTGAAACGGGGCAACTTGGCAGCTCTGCATTGTGTATAATAATTAAGCCTTCGTTGCGTCTTTTAAAGCAGTGCAGAAGATGGATAGAGAGCTCTTGAGTTTTGGGGAAATGAGCCCCTTGAATATAAATGACCTTTTACTCTGGCAGACCAACCTGCGGTTCAGCTGTATCTGCACAGCCGATGATTAAGTATGTAGGATTGGGCACTTTAATGACTTGTTTTAGCACTAAACTGAACTGCACGTCACTACTTACTCAACGGTGTGCTTTATTTATCTCTTGTACTTGCTTGTGCCCACCTCTGGCATCCAGCTAGATTCTTCCTCTGTGCTCTACTTTTGAGTCATTATGTTAGGCTACCAAAATTCAGTCGTTTATTGGTATCTGTTGTAGCTGAAGAAAATGATTTCCTGTGTCCTGGAGCATGTGAAATGGGACCCTTGAAATAGGAGCAGATTGAAAGCTTCCTTTATTTTCTTTTCATGTTACTCATTTTGGCTATCTAATTTCTGTATTAGTGATTAAACAGTAACTTCCTCATGCACACGCCACTGTTTATTAACTATGCTCCTTGTTTGCAGCTAGCTGGACTTACTATGAAACTACGCCAAGCATGGAGAACAAATATCACCCTTGGAAGAGTGTAACTGCTGGTGGAATGATACTCCAGAAGACCTTTTGAAGAAGACTGAGGTGTGACACCAAGGGCAGTCATGCCTTTCAGGCTCAAACTCAGGCGAACGAGGCGCTACAATGTCCTAAGCAAGAACTGTTTTGTGACTCGGATCCACCTCCTGGACACCAATGTGATTGAATGGACACTGTCTGTGGAGAGTACGGGACAGGAATGCCTAGAGGCTGTGGCCCAGAGGTTGGAGCTTCGAGAGGTAAGGACAACGTGCAATGCCCTGTATTCCTATGGCTCCCTGCTCTGTGCAGTTTGAGGTACATTTGTCTTAGAAAAAAAAAAAAAGGGAAATGCAAACATGGGCCAAAAAATTATGATTTGGGGGTCATGATTTGTAACACTGTGAATCATCTGGTTGCCATTCAAGATTTAAAAAAAATAAACAATGGAGAAAAATCGTTAAGTGTAAAACTCCCAGTAGAACCATGATGAAGGTTCTAAAGAAGTGAAATACAGGCTACATGTAAATAAATTTCATGATCTTTTAGCCTAGCTTTTTTTGTATCAAATTCCAAAATGGAATAGAATAGAACTGGAGGTTAGAGGGCAGCAGGGTGTGTGGTATCTGGCGGGAAGCCCTGGAATTATTCTGTAGTAACTATTAATTTGCAAGTTCTTTCATGTTTGAGAGTGCAGAATTCAGTAGTTCTAAGTTGCATGCCTTGCTGCTGATTTTGAGTTCACAGGCTTATATAGTACCAATCTGAGAATAAGAGGGCGGGGGATGTTACTCTACGCACCTCAGTGAGAAATTAAGGGAACTCTTGGGCAAAGGAAGGGGAAGATAAAAAGAGTATAGCTTTAGAGGGTGAAGGAGTTTCCTTACCAGGTTCATTACAGTTTATGGAATGTCTCTTTGGAAATCAGAGGGAGCATCAATGCATTTGCCCAAGGTCAAGCTCTTATCTAAACGGTACTAAGGCAAAGCGAGGGGGATTTTAGAAAGGACTTCCAAGTGCAATCTGAGACATCTGAATTAGAAATTTATGGAAAAAAGGCAGGCACATCCAGGTGCAGATACGATCCACAAATACGGACATGTCTACTTAGATGTCCCTAGATATCCAGATTCTGGAATACTATCCTGGAACAGCCTAGTGGCTAGAGTAGTGAGCTAGGAACAGGAAAGCCAGGGTTCAAATCCCACGGCTGCTTTTATTGAAATTGTGCTGAATACTGGGGATGATGTGTTTTCTTCTCTACGCCCTTGGGATGTTTTGCAGCCAATACGAGACTTTGTTCAGATGCCTGTTTGTGCCTGGAGCAGGTCTATACTTAGACACGACTCTGGATGACCAGGACATTTCAGAGATCAGGCAGTAATGTCTAGGTTCCTGGGAACGCTCCAGCCACGCCTCTATCATGCACCCATTCAGATTTGGACATCCACAGACCCACCTTCTTGGTGCTTTGGACATCTGTGCCTGTTTTTTGTACGTCCAAAGCATAAATAGAGCTTCCAAAATAACTCTCTGTGAGGATAATTTTATAAAGTCTTTTTCACAAGTAAATTCTATTTTAGATATAAAAGGGCCTTTATAAACCACACATGCACGCACACAAAAAGTCCATGCACAGCAATGTGTGCTTGCTTTTGCATGATCTGCGCATAGGCGTTGAGAGCGGCGATGTACATGCATATATGATAAAATACACCCAGTGCTCATCAAAATCCTACAAACTATGTCGGGCTTTTGGTTATTGTAATAGTAGCCCAGAGTCAGCTTGCATGTAAATCGATCCATGTTACTTTACTATGTATCTAAACCCTATTGTCTTCTATTTCCCAAAATATCTCAAAATTGTTCAGTCACCATATCTGACACAATATTGTGTTACAAATTTTATCTATTTAAAAAGTTCTGCAGCAGGGAAAGATTAAATTAATACTTTTCTTCATTAGTTTGCCATAATCTCCCAGCCAAGTTGCATATTTCATATGGATCACTTGGACTCTGCCCAATATTATCCTCAACATGGCTGTAACGTTCTTATCAAACCTGATCCCAATTCCTGGATTTAAAGAGACGTTCTCAAATCAATATATATCATTCCAATTTTGCATTAAGTCCTTTAGGGTAAACTAACTGTTCCCGACTTACAAATTGTTCCTTATAATTTAGCTTGGCATCATGATCACCCCATCTCCAATTTGGCCTATCACCCTCCAACATAAGTGTGTAAATTCATGATTCTGTTAGTGCTCCACTGAGAGAGCCAATCTTGTCTGTTTTTTCAATTGTGAGTGATGTTCTTGTAGCCTAATTCTTCCCATATAAACTATTGAGCACTGGCAAACTATCACATATACCACATATGCTGTTTTGCATGATGTCCAGAACCTAGCTTGGATATCTTGGTGTGTGGTAGAGTTTTTCCCAAGGCCGGCCCAGAATTGTTTCAAGGTGTTGATGCCTAGGCAAACCTTTAGGCCTTATTCTCCCATAGCTGTCAGAATGCTCTGATCTTTACAGTCCCCTCTCCCTCCCAAGAAGCTTCCACCCTAGGCGGCCACCTAGTTTCCCTAATAGTTGAGCCCACCCTGAATTTTCCATTTGACCCCTTCAAGCACCAAACCACATAAATCCTATTTTTACAAGCATATAATGTCCCTTTACATCTTCAGTTTCAGTTTGGTGAGATTCCCAGGTGATAGATCTGATAACAAAATCTCCTATATTTCTTCTCCTTTAATATGCATCTGAAGAATGACCAGTGAAACATTTCTGAGATGTCAATATATCCCAATGCTGGTACACAATGGCTGCAGCCTACGAAGCCCTAACAGAGAATGGAAGCTCACATACCAGATTGTCTGTCCGTTTCCTCTCTAGATCTGTAAGCTAATAATAAAACCTTTTATCATATACAGCAGGTAAATTTGCTTTTTCAATTACTGAGCCTAGATATCTCCTTTGGGCAGACCATATGAATATATCTTTTGCCTGATGTTTGTTTATATTCAGTTATGGTAGCACAAATCCTCCTGAGTCGTGGCATATTGGAAGTCTAGCGTTCAAATGATTAGGATGATGGCTCTGAAATAGAATAAAGTTTGAAACACAATGTCATGTCTGATATGGTGACTGAACAATTTTGAGATATTTTGGGAAATAGAAAATTGGTTTTAGAAACATGGGGCCCGATTCTGTGCCACGAATAGCGGGGATGGACGTTCCAGCGGGACATCCAGCCCCGCTATTCGTGCCTTCTCCGGCCGCATTTAACTTCCCCGCCAGTTGTGTGGGAAAGTTAGATGGGAGCACAGTCTGGGCAGGTGGTGGGAGGTCACTGGCCCTGGACGTACAGGGCCAATTCTAATGTCAGCCCTGTATGTCCAGGGCTGTCGACATGTGCGGGGAAGTTATTCCACCTCCGAGGTGGAATAATTTCCCTGGACATGCCTTTTTCTTTGATGCCGGGGAGCGGATGGTGCAGAGAGGCTAGAGGACATTACCCGCAGCCCAACCCTGGCCTTAGGAGGCCAGATCAGGGGTCGGGCTGCGGAGAATAAGCTTTTTCTTCTGACAGCCGGCATTGTGGCTCTTCAATGAGGCCATGGAGCCATGGCAACATGATGCCAAGGCGCTGCGACTCCATAGAAAGAGCCTTGACTGAGTTAGCTGGGAACAGTCCTGTATGTGCAGGTTGGATTGAATCGCAGTACCAGCCTGCATGTATAGGACTGTTCACCATTCTGATCCTGCGGGGCTAGATGTGCGTCCGGCTCAGATTGAATTCAGAGGGGATCTACGTCCGGAACGGAATAAGCCTTATGATAAATTTAAAATGGACTGATTTACATTTATTTATTTAACAGTTTTTATATACCGTCTTTCTACAATTCAAGACGGTTTACATGTAACATAACTGACAGTATTAAACAACTGTTTACAAAGAACATAGAACAAGGTAACAGATTACATAGAACGAGAATATGTGGCTATATAAGTAACATAGGAACTGGGAAACTGATAAATAAATAACTATGTACAAAATATTATTTACACTAATATGAATCGTTTGTTTACCTAAAAATAGCAAGGGTCACTGAGATCTCAATTAGATGGACTAGTAGAAGGGTGGGAGTAAGGAGGAGGAACTAGGGTGGTAGGGAAAAGTGTTCGAGGAAGAGGTAAGTTTTTAATATTTTTCGAAATTCTGCGTGGCTCACACAGTTACGTAGGTCATGGGGAAGGGTATTCCATAGGGAGGGGGCATAGAGAGAGAAGGCCCTGCTGCTAGTAGATTGTTTAAAGTGTATCTTGGATGTAGGAATAGATAGAAGGTTTTTAGTAGAGGAGCGGCGCGTTCTTGTATTATTAGGGAAGGCTAGGAGGGGGGAAAGGCAAGGAGCTGATTCTTTTGAGATAATCTTATGAATAAGGGTAAGCACTTTAAATTTAGCTCGGAGTTGGATTGGGAGCCAGTGTAAGTCATAGAGGACAGGTGTAATATGGGATCGCCTAGGGTTGTTAGTTATTAAACGTGCTAGTGTATTCTGTGCAAGTTGGAGAGGTTGGATAGTGGTTTTAGAGAGGCCATGATAGATAAGATTACAATAGTCAAGTGAGGGGGTTGTGAGAGCCTGACAGACAGTACGAAAGGGGGCTTAAGAGGGGCTTGAGGTTACGGAGAGTACGTAACTTTGCGTAAACTGCTATCTGACTCTGGGCTCCGATTAAAATTATTGAAGGTCCGGCATAAAGTAATTGTATTTTAGTTTATAGGATTTTGGTGAGCACTGGGTGTATTTGAGCGATTGCCTGAGCGGTCAAACAAGCTAAGCAATAAAGATAAAGAATCCTGTTTGGTGATTGTAAGATATACAAGTACAGTCTAACCTCGCTTAACGAGCACTTCTCATAATGAGTGATTCGCATAATGAGCAAAACAAAATGTAAAAAAATGACTCCCTTAACGAGCAAGGTTTTGCATAACGAGTGACGAGGAGACAATGTGACGTCACATGCAGGATCCTGCCTGCATCTCGACTATCAGTCTGTGTTTAGCGCTTGTTTAGCTAGCATCTTATTGTCGCTTGTGAAAGTTGTATTCAGACACATTATTGTGTATTTTTTTAGTGAAAAGTTTAATCATGTTTACACGTTTGCCCCAAAAGAAAATGCCGCAAGAAGACAGGGGTAAGAGAAGAAAAATCACCATAGAAGTCAAACGCCAAATCATTGAGAAGCGAGAACGAGGTGTGAGCATGGCTGACCTAGCATGCACATACAATCGGTCTACATCAACGATTTGCACTATTCTCAAAAACAAGGATAAGATTAAGGAGATCGATGTTTCAAAGGGTGTCACAAGAATTTCTATACAACGGCCACGTATTCTTGATGATGTTGAAAGATTGCTTCTCATATGGATCAACGAGAAGCAAATGCAAGGCAACACTATTAATGAAAACATAATTTGTGAGAAGGCGAAACTAATTTTTGTCGACCTTATTAAGAAGATGCCAGGATCATCAACAGATGAAGAAGAAGCATTCCAGGCAAGCTGTGGGTGGTTTGAAAAGTTTAAGAGAAAAACCGGCATCCACAGCGTTGTGAGGCACGGAGAAGCAGCAAGCTCAGACATAAAGGCAGCCGAGAACTTCATCGGCCTGTTCAAGAAGCTTGTGAATTCTGAGGGCTACCTGCTGCAGCAGGTTTTTAATTGTGATGAGACGGGTCTCTTCTGGAAAAAGATGCCGATGCAATCTTATATCACAGCAGAGGAGAAGACATTGCCGGGCCACAAGCCAATGAAAGACCGTCTCACGCTGTTGTTTTGTGCAAATGCAAGTGGCGATTTGAAAATTAAACTGCTGCTCGTTTACCTTTCGGACAATCCACGAGCCTTCAAGAAGTGTAAAGTCCAGAAGAGCAGGCTAAATGTCATGTGGAGGTCCAACAACAAGGCTTGGGTGACATGTGACCTTTTTACAGATTGGATCAATGAAGTGTTTGGTCTGTCTGTGGAAAAAAAAAAAATCTGCTTGAGATGAATTTGCCACTTCATACCTTGCTTGTTATGGACAACGCCCCTACACATCCTCCAGGCCTAGAAGATGACCTCCTTGAAGAATTTAAATTCATCAAGATCCAGTTCCTCCCTCCCAACACCACTCCTTTACTGCAGCCCATGGACCAGCAGGTCATATCAAATTTTAAAAAGCTGTACACCAGTGGTTCTCAACCTTTTTTGTACCGTGACCCCTTTTACCGTTGGTCAACTTGTGGTAACCCCCAATGATAAAATCAAATGCATCTCTCTTCCTTTACCGTTAACGCATTGTCGCTGTAATCATTTGTTGAATTATTAATATATTATAGGCCTTTGCAATATGTTTTTATTTGTAAAATACTTATTTAAACCACAATAATTAATCACAACAAGTAACAATATTTGATTTCAAAATTATGATGATTTTGTAGTCAAATCACTAATATGAAATAAAATTATTTTTTCTACCTATGTTGTCTGACCAATTTATTCTCTGATCATGCTGGTCCCGATCTGAGGCTTCTGCTTTCCTGTCTTCTCTTAGCTCTCTTTCTGTGGTCTATGGTCCATCTGCCATTTCTTATCTCTTTCGTTTTCTTCACTTCTTTCCATCAGCCTATTTCCAGTCCCAGTAACCCTCCCCAGCATCAGCCCCTTTCCAGTCCTCACTCCCAGTACCTTCCAATGTCAACTTGCATTCCCATGACTGCCACTGGTGTCCATTCCCTTCCAGTCCCCCTCCTTCCCCACTGACAAGTCCCTTCTAGTACAAATACCATGGCAGCCCCTCTCACATCCACTCCCTTCCAGTTCCATTCTCCCATCCCCTTGTATCAGCCCACTTGTAGCCTTAGCCCCCAGTTTTCTTCCAGGGCCAGCAGCTCTATCCTCCCCTCCCCACAATCAGCACATTCCCAGTCAAAGCCCCCCAATCAGCTCACTTCTAGTGCTAATCCTCCCTCAACCCCATTACCAGTACTAGCCTCCCCTAATCAGCCCAATACCAGTCCTACCCCCCCATCAGCTCATTACCAGTCCTAGCCTCCACTAATCAGCTCATTTCCAGTCATAGCCCCCCCGCCCATTCAGCTCATTTCCAATGCTAGCCTCCCATCAGTCCATTACCAGTCCTACCCCACCCAATCATCCCATTACCAGTCCTAGCCTCCCCTAATCAGCTCATTTTCAGTGCTAGTCCCCCCCCCTCAACCCCATTACCAGTGCTAGGCTCCCCTAATCAGTCCATTTCCAGTCCTAACCTCACCAATCAGCTCATTTCCAATGCTAGACCCCCATCAGTCCATTACCAGTCCTACCCCCCCTTGATAAGTCCATTCCCAGTCCTAGCCTTCCCTAATCAACCCATTACCAGTCTTAGCCCCCCCCCATCTGCCCATTACCAGTGCTAGTTCCCCCATCAGCCCATTATAATCCTAACCCGCACTGTCTCTCGCTTCTGTCCAGCATTTATCCCGTCTGTCCAGTATGTCCCCCTGTCTCTCCCCTGTGTCCATGCCCGCCTCCTCCCTCCCTCCCTCCCCCCATGTCAGCCCCCTCCCTCCCTCCCTCCCTCCCCCCATGTCAGCCCCCATCCTTCCATCTGTCCATGTCAGCCCCCCTCCCTCCATCCATCCATCCATCCATCCATCCATATCAGCCCCCTCCCTCCCTCCCTCCATGTCAGCCCCATCCTTCCATCTGTCCATGTCAGCCCCTCCCTCCATCCATCCATATCAGCCCCCTCCCTCCCACCAAGTCAGCCCCCATCCATCCATCTGTCCATGTCAGCACCCTCCCTCCATCCATCCATATCAGCCCCAGCCCCCTCCCTCCCTCCCTCCATGTCAGCCCCCATCCTTCCATCTGTCCATGTCAGCCCCCCTCCCTCCATCCATCCATCCATATCAGCCCCCTCCCTCCCTCCCTCCATGTCAGCCCCCATCCTTCCATCCTTCCATCTGTCCATGTCAGCCCCCTCCCTCCCTCCATCCATCCATCCATCCATATCAGCCCCCTCCCTCCCTCCCTCCATGTCAGCCCCCATCCTTCCATCTGTCCATGTCAGCCCCCCTCCCTCCATCCATCCATCCATATCAGCACCCTCCCTCCCTCCATGTCAGCCCCCATCCTTCCATCTGTCCATGTCAGCCCCCCTCCCTCCATCCATCCATCCATATCAGCACCCTCCCTCCCTCCATGTCAGCCCCCATCCTTCCATCTGTCCATGTCAGCCCCCTCCCTCCATCCATCCATATCAGCCCCCTCCCTCCCTCCCTGTCAGCCCCCATCCTTCCATCTGTCCATGTCAGCCCCCTCCTTCCCTCCATGTCAGCCCCCATCCCTCCAACTCAGCCCCTTTCCTCCCTCCCTCCATGTCAGCCCCCATCCTTCCATCTGTCCATGTCAGCCCCCATCCTTCCATCTGTCCATATCAGCTCCCGCCCTCCATGTCAGCCCCCCTCTGTCGATGTCAGCCATGTTGCAGATTCCCTGCCCCCTCAACCCCTCTCCCCATGTCTGCCTCCCTTCTAATGCAGCCGTGGCTCCCTGCCTCTTAGGGAACCGCGGCTGTACCTGTAAAATCGTTGCGGAGCCCTTCCTGTCTTGACGGGCTCCGTGCAGCATTGTTCCGCCTCCAAAGGAAGTGGTAAACAACTTCCTTTGGAGGCAGGACAATGCTGCACGGAGCCCGTCAAGACAGGAAGGGCTCTGCAACAATTTTACAGGTACAGCCGTGGTTCCCTAAGAGGCAGGGAGCCGCGGCTGCAGAAGAAGGTGGTGAGTTTGCCGGAGTTTGCCGCTGCCGAGAAGCGGACTCGGCAGCGGCAGCAACTTGTGCGCGTCTTAATTTTTTTTTTTAACTTGGTGGAGGCTAAGCGACCCCCGCTAAATCCTGTGGCGACCCCCGTGGGGGTCGCGACCCACAGGTTGAGAACCGCTGCTCTACACTAAAGCGCTCTTCGAGCGTTGTTTTGAGGTAACTGAAGGAACCAATCTCACTCTCAGAGTTTTGGAAAGACCACTTTCATATCGTTGCCTGCCTCAAGATGATCGACAAGGCATGGGAGGGGGTCACCAAGAGAACCCTTATTTCTGCATGGAAAAAGCTTTGGCCGGACAGCGTTGTCGAATGCGACTCCATGGGGATTGAGCAAGTGCCTGTGGAGCCTATAATCGACGAGATTGTGTCTCTCGCCAAGATCATGGGGCTAGAGGTGGATAGCAACAACATCGATGAGCTAGTGGAAGAGCATAGCCAGGAGCTGACCACCGAAGAGCTTGGGGAGCTGCTTTCTCTGTCACAGCAAGAAATTGTGAAGGAGATTTCATCAGGGGAGGAGGAGAAAACAGCCTCAGCAGAGTAACAACCTTCCAGTGAAATAAGGGAGATGCTGAAAGCATGGGAAACTGTTGCATCATGCAAGGAGAAGCATCACCCCAATAAGGCAGTAGCTATGCACACTACAAATGTATTTAACGATAATGCTGTGTCTCATTTTTGTCAAATTTTGAAGCGTAGGCAAAAACAAATGTCTCCAGACAACTTTCTTGTAAAAAGGGATGTATGATAAATAAATAAATTACATTATTATAAATTTGTTTGATTATTTTTTTTCGGAATGGAACACATTATCCTATTTTACATTGATTCCTATGGAAAAAATTGTTTCGCTTAACAAGTATTTCGCATTACGAGTAAGATGCGGGAATGACTTATGCTCGTTAAGCGAGGTTCCACTGTATATTGTCATGCCACCACCACTCGCCTCTAGCTTAGAGGGGCGTAGATTTTTAAAGGAACTTTCTGCTGTATGCTTTTTCAGCTTTTTTTTAAAACTATTTCCCTGCAATGCCCTCTGGGAAATGTAGTCCTTATTCAGCTGTATGGGTGCAGCATGCAGAAAGCTGTAGTCAGGCTCAAGTAGGTAAGGCAAATGACAGAAATTTATTATTTTTATATACACAATGGTTCGATCATACCACACATAGGATTGTTGGTTCGGAGGAGTGCTGTTTGGTTCCTGTAATTATTACCTACATACCTGACTGGTTCCCGGAGCTTGGAGGCCGCTCCCTGCCGTGGGCGGAGCTTTACCAGGGCTATATCAACTTGCCCTGCTCGCGGGACGCGAAGCGGGCGCGTCCCGTGGGCTCGTGCCCGAAGGGGCGTGACCAAAGGGGCAGGCTTGCCCCTTTGGCGCCCCTTCGGTGTCAGTTCGGCGCAGGAGGATCTCTGTAATGGGGAAAAGAAGAAAGCATTTTCCTCAGTCGGCCCAATCCAAGGCAGTGAAAGTGATAGGTCCGATGGATGCCCATGTTGCTGTGGGAGAGAAACCTGTTTCATCTTGTCCCGCTGCCTCCTTGGAGGATGGTGCCGCGGCAATTCTATCAGTAAGTACTCTTTCCTCTTGTGACGATTCCCGAGGAATGGGGTTGACTCCTCCCATTCAAGAGGCCAAGCAAGTGCCTGCTTTAGAGTCATTAACGCGAAAGAACTGCCTGGTTGAGGAGACTGATGAGTTTTTGGGTTCCTTTTTGCGGTTGGAAAATGAACTTCCTCCCCCTTTACCTTCAGTCGTGACTTTTACATTGCCTGGGGAACCCCAAACTCCGCCTGCAGATCTGTCCCTAAAAGATATTTGGATGGTTATCTCTCGTATCGAATCAGTTCTGGGGACTTCGCTGCAGCGTGTTTCCGAGTTTTCCAAGGCTACTGTTCAGAAACTTGCAGATCATGATAAACGGATGTTGTCTCTTGAGCAAGGAGCCATTTCTTTAGAAGCGGATGTTTTAGCTAATAAAGATGTGTTAGCTTCCCTTGCTCAAGATTGTACTTCTTTGCACCGTCAAGATGAGGTTTTAGAAAATGTGATGCGTTCTAGGAATCTTCGTTTATTGAACTTTCCTCGCACACATTATCTATCTCCTATGATTCTTTTTCAAAAATACTTAAGAGATTTTGTTGATTACTGATTTTCAGGTTTCATCAATTTCAAAAATTTACTATCTGCCTTTGAGGAGTTTAAATCAACAATCTGGGGGGGGGGGGGGGTAGCAGAAGCTCTTTCCACATCAGAAAAAGTCACTACTGATAAAGTTCTTTCTTCTACTTTAGATATTTCAGTTTTCTTAGAAACTACTTCCGATGATATTCCTTCCAGGGCAACTTTATTGGTCTCCTTTACTTCTGAATTGGATAAAGATAAAATATTGCGGGCTTATTTTTCAAAAAAATCTGAAAAGTTTTGTGGTCATACAATTCAAATTTTCCCTGATGTATCCAGGGCCACTCAGTTACGGCGCAAAGCTTTTTTAGAATTGCGCCCACGTGTGTTGGCCGCTGGGGCTGTTTTTCACCTTAGGTTTCCATGCAAATGCCTTATTATTTTTCAGGGTAAACGGTATTTATTTTTTGACCCTATGCAGTTGATTGATTTTTTAAAGGATAAGGCTTGAGTTAAGTCTCTTTCTAGGAGTATTGATTTAGATTCCTCTGGGGGCCATTCTAGTTTTCTTTTTTTTCTTTTCAATTATGCAGAACTCCTCCTTGAAGTGGTTTTCTATCTGATGGTTTCTTGTAATTTTTTTCCCTTTATCACATATTATGTGCTTGTTGCATGATTGTTTTCTTTGTAATATGATAAAAATTTATAAATTAAAAAAAAAAAAAAAAAAGAAAAAAAAAAGAAAGGATTGTTGGTTCAGGACTCTTGGAAGCAAAAATTATCCAAAACATATCCAAGCACAAAATGCAGTTTTAAAGGTTCTCTCTATTGCAGGGTACACAGTCTTTACCAGCAAGCTTATTGTATTCCCTTCTTAGCCTTGCTGGCTAAAGCACAAACAAAAATCACATTTAAAGTCTGTGGTAAACTTCCCCTTTATAAACACAAGGGAAACACAGCCACCCTGCTTTTGGAATAAGGGTACCTTTTTCCTGGAAGACCACCTTTCAGGACTGGCTTGCTTTCTCTACGTTCCCCAGGTTTATAGCTTGGCACAAGGAACAGTCCATGGGTGTGTCCTCCTCAATCAGCTTCACCTCGGGCTCTCCCAGCTGCATAGGCTCTGACTCCCCGTCCTGCTCAGCTAACAGCCTCCCGGGGGATCTTGGAGTCTCTCTTGTTCCTGGCTCCAAACTCTCCTGCAGCCGTGCTATGCCAAATAGCACTCTCTCCAGCTGGAAGCTCCGTTCCTCTGCTCTGCTCAGCCTGGCTTCCTGCTTCTCCTCTCCTCTTTTCCACTAAATCATACTCTGCTCTGGGTTTATACTTTCAGGGCTCTAGCTCCAACCCCTCCCTACTCAGGTGATGGCAATCAGCCTGACTTCGGACACCTGAGTGCTTGGAGCATTCACTGCCTAAGGGGTACCGAGCCTTGTATCCTCTCCCTTTCATTCCACTAGGGGGAGCATGAAATGTGGTCCACGTGGAAGTTTTCTGATTCTTGGAGGTGTTTATGGCTTTCCTACCCTGTCTCGGTGAAAGGGGGCCCTTTACTAGGGTGAATTCCCTGTCTCTTTGTCCTCCCCCAGACTCCGGATAGGCCTCCTTGCCACAATATGCATGTATTAACACCATTTTCAGACCAAGTATAAATTTGTGCATAAGCACTGATGCGCCATTGGGGCTGGATCCAGATGCCTATTTTGTAAAAGCACATAGGTGCCTATTTTGCCTTTATAAAATATACATTTTTTTTTTTAAAGCCCATTTTTGGACTTTTCACATAGGCATCCTGTTACAGAATCAAGGGGCTCAATATTCAAAAGCCCTTATCTGAATAACCATAGAAATTATACCTCAAAAGGTTCTTTGCCAGATCTTCAGTGGCATTGTCTGGCTGGTGCCACTAAATATCACTGACCACCTCGGCACTATCCAGATATATTTGGGAGAGAGCGTAGATGGAGTTTGGGCAGTACCATCGCTATCTGGATGATGGTGCTAGTGGCAATCTCAGGCTGCTATCTGGGTAACTTATCTGGATAGTTCAGGTTGGCAAAATAGCTGACCTAAATTGCTAGTCTGTATTTAAATGCCATGACTGACCACTGTGGTGTTGAGATATCCCAGTCTTTGAAAATTGGTCTGATGCCCTATAATTAGGGAAGCAGCTTTGTTGCAACGGCAGTCTAAAAACCCCATACACCTTCTCCCCCCTGTCCCCCCCCACTTTCTCCTGCAAACCCCAAAACTCAATGAACCTGCTGCTGAACAGATGGACTAGGGAAAGGGGCTAGGACACTGTGCAGCCCCCCAGAACCTGCAGGGGAGAGCGGCATTGACCTGCTTCTGCCCCCTCTGCCAGTTGACTTCAGTCTAGAAGTTGGACTGCAGTGCCGGCGGGTCTCACAAGATTATAGGACACTGGTAGGATGGTGGATGGGAAGAGAGGCTGCTCTTCAAAGAACTGGCTTAACCATCATGCAAGCTAGGTGGTTGCCTAGGACAGCAGCAGCTTCTAGGGAGTGTGTGTGTGTATTCCTGTCACAGCTGGGGAGGGGTTTGATGGAGGATCAGATGACTGAGAGGGTGTTCTTTATGGAGGGAATTGGACAACAGAAGAGGGGATTCTTCATGGGGGATCAGATGTCTAGGTAGACTTTTAAGGAAGGATTTAGGATTGTGTTCCGGGGGAGGGGGCAGACATTTATTCATGCCTGGGGACAGGTGTAAATACCGACATCTAGATTTTTTTTATTTTTATATCTACGTGGATTCTCCTTGTAAGATGGGGAATCCACATTGATATGTTAGGCCCACGCAAGCCACTCCCTCTTCCTGCTCTTAATATGCCTCCTGCCAAATTAAACATGATGTATGTCACCATGTATAAATAGCCCCTTTCTAAAATGGCATTTACACATGCATGCCAGTCCACATGCTATTTTATATGTAGGATGCTTCTAAAATAACCACTTTAATGTTTTAGGGATGAAGGGAAGCGGAAAGAATATTTATTTATTTAGCTAGTTGTGCTTATATACCGCTTTTCACCGGGTCAAAGCGGTTTACAGATATATGCTAACAGGCACTATTTATTCCCTTGTCCTTGAAGGGCTCACAATCTAAGTGTACCTGAGGCAATGGAGGGTTAAGTGGCTTGCCCAAGGCCACAAGGAGTGGCCATGGGACTAGAGACCCCAGTCCCTCCGGCCAGGGGCAGCCCAAGGGGGGTGCGGGGCCATGTGTGAAGGCTCATTGTGGGGCCTCATTTGCATAAAAAGTCTCATTTGCATAAACATTAGCATAATGTTAACATACCTCTTAATGAGTGTCTGGATAAAGAAAGACTACCAGATTTCTACATTACTATACTCCAGTGCCAACCTCCAGGCACATTAGGAAGTACTTTAACACTGAGCATTTAGAACCCATAGCAAACCAGCCGTATCATAACAGCTCTACCAGGACTCACAAAGCACCAAATCCTACCTATTAAAAAGGCAACACTGCAAATATTAAATCAATATATCTCCTACTAGGGAAAGAGAACAAGTGGCACTTTCAAGCAGAAACTACAAGAATAGAATACCTCAGCTCAGTTACACATGCAGAACATAGACCATCACCAATCAAAGAACAAGGAATCACAATTTAGAAATTGGAAGATAATAATTAAATTGGGAACCCCCAAAGTCAAACTTGGAATGTACAACAACACTATAAATTAATTTCCTTTTGTACTAAACAAAAATGCAAAGACGTTAGTGATACACATTTCCCAGAGCTGACATATTCCAGTTAATAAATTCAAAATAAAAGTATTTTTTTCTATCTTTTTGTTTGGGCATTTTATTTTTCAATTGCAATTGCTCCAGTCACTTTCTTCTGGTCTCTTCTGTCTTCCGCTAATTCTCCATTGTCTGTCCATTTGTCCTTTCTTCTCTCTTCTAGATTTTTTCCATTCTATCTTCTACATCTGCTTTTACATACTGATCTTTCCCCTTTTGCTCTTTCCCCAATTTTTTTTATTCCTTTATCATCAACTCAAATTTCACCCTTCCATTCTCAATCCCCACTTACTCTACAAATACCCAGCAATTTGTAGATTTTTCTTCCCTCCCACACAAAATATCTTTTCCCCCTCCATCCTCATTCCCCCAGCCCCATCCCCTTCTAGTCCTCCCCCAAAATCAGCTCCCTTCTAGTTCCAGCCCCACTCAGCATCCACTCCCTTCTAATTGCATTCTCCCCCCCCCCCCCATCAGCCCATTTCCAGTCCTAGGCCACCCATCAGCCATTTCCAATACTAGCCCCCCCCATAAACCAATTCCAATCCTATTCCAGTGAGCTGATGGGGGGGGGGGGGCTTGGACTGGAAATTGGGCCGAGTGTGGAGGAGCTTCAGCCCATTTCCAGTCCAAGCTCCCCCCATACTCAGTCCATTTACAGTCCGAGCTTCCCCATCAGCTCATTTCCAGTCCAAGCTGCCCCTATCAGCCATTTCTAAAAGTAGCCCCCCCCCTAGGACATTTCCAATCCTATTCCAGAACTACATCAGTCCATTTCCAATCCTACCCCCCAAAAGCCCATTTGCTGTCCTAGTCCTCCCCATCAGCTCATTTGCACCCCTCTCCCACTCAGCTCATTTCCAATCCTAGCCTCCCCCCCATTCAGCCCATTTCCAATTATAGCCCCCCAGCCCAATTCCAATTTTAGACCATGCCACAGCCCATTTCAAGTCAAGCCCCCCTCCCCGAAGAGCCCCGCGGCAGGCTTCAGCGGCTCCCGGCAGGCTCAGCACAGCTCGTTACAGCCGCCAAAGTGAAGAGCGTTGTTCCCTTCACTTCGGCAGCTGTATTGTAAGGAAGATCGCAGGCGTGCTGAGAGCCGGGACACAGGAAGTGTCCTTTGACCTCTGGCGCGCCTGCGATCTTCATTACAATTCAGCTGCCGAAGTGAAGGGAACAACGCTTTTCACTTCGGTGGCTGTAACGAGCTGTGTTGAGCCTGCCGGGTTCAGTTAAAGAAGGTGAGCAGTGTGCAGAATGTTGTTGGCGTGGGGGCCCCCTGAAGCGCGGGGCCCTGTGCCAACAACATTCTTGCTCAATGGATGGGCCGGCCCTGCCTCCGGCCTGAGGCTACTTGTCCCTACGTGGGAAATGAACCCCTGGCCTTCAGCCTGAGGTAACCTGTCCCAACCACTGTTTATTGCTCTTACGATTTGATTCTTTTCATGTTGGCCTCACACCTTCACCTCCTCTGAGATGTAAAAAATGTGTTACGATAGTAAAAGCTTGGCTGGCTTCTACCACTTCGTACACCATAATCAAAATAAATGAAAGAAAGCAGTCTAGCCAGGTTTCTTTTTTACTCTTAAGCAAGAACAAACATGCCACTTAAGGGGGCGGTGGCCTGAAAAAGAAATTCAACTGATATTGGAATGCTGAGTACTGTATGTGTGTGTGTTTTGTTTTTAGACACATGCGTGATTCTCTCCAGTTTTTTTTTTCTTTTTTGTTGAAAAGCTTTTCTAATCTATATTTTTGGGGGACATGATTATTGGCTTCAGAGCTCTATTTCTTCATAAATTAAGCTTGTTTTAGGCCTGTGCAGAAAAAAGCTGATGAAAAATTGTACTGTTGAAACTGTTCACAATATGCTTTCTAGAAGGCTTGTACTGCAGAAGCCACCATTGCTTGTCTGAATGAATGCTGAAAGTTTAAATACTGGAGTAAACAAGCAATCATGGAGAATTCCTACTGGGGGATTCCAAGCTGTCTCTCTGCAGTTCCTGTTAAATTAAAATAACATTCTCAGGACTTCCATTATGCTCTGAACTGAGGCCTGAAGGTTGTCCATGTACAGTATGTTTTTTTTTCACAGTGAATACTAATAAAAAAAAGTCTAAGAAGGTATATGAGAGAAATCAATAGTGTCTCTGGGCAGATCATGTAGCCAAGCCCAAAGAACAAGAAGGAGGCTGCAAATGAGTCTCCCGCTCAGGAGTGAGCAGGCCTCAGACATCGAAGAGCAGCTGCTGGTTCATACAATTTTGGTCAACATTATTGGCACCCCTGCAGTTCAACCACTTAATGTCCATCATCTCTTATAAAAAGGGCCAGTGAAATGGCTTTGGACTATATATGCACACATATCTGATGCATAAAAGAATCAAATAAAATAAGACCAATTAAAAAAGGAAATAGTCTAAAATCTGGGACATTGCCAGGACATTATTATTGGCGCCCTTTTAAACAATTCAAATCAGTTTGAACAGAAGAACCACATTCCCATTTCAGTAAAATTTAGATGCAACTGTGATCAATTGTCAGTACTCACATGACTTGAATCAACCAATGAATGATGGCTCTAATGTTTGAAATCACCACATTCACTCCCTGGTGAAGACATGAGTTGCCCGAGACCTTCATGAAAGCCATTATCACCAATCATCAAAGGGGTACAAGGCCATCTCCAAAGACCTTCTTAAATTGGGTTTTTGAGTTATCTTGATAAATCTTACTTTGCACATACCATCTCTCATTTAGAGTCACTCAGGGTTCCATTTCAATCCTGACTTTATTCTTCTTTTTTATTGTCCTGTTAGCAACAACCATTCAAAGCTGGGTTTTAGTTCTTACCTCTATGATGACATTTGGCTCCTAATTGCCCATGATACTGTAACGGGGATCAATCCTTTCAGCAGCTCCTCTGTTAGTGCTTAGGGGAAATTCTAGATTGCATCAACCTTAATAAACTGATTCTTAATCCACAAAAGACTGAGGTGCTCTGGATTTAAAATAAAAATATTTTGTCCCCCATTATGCCGCAAAGTAGTAACACCCCCATTCCTCTCAAGGACTCTGGCCAATAAATTTACATTTGAGCCATACACCTCATTACTAGTAAGGAGGAGCTTTTCTTTTTTCTGTGTAGAATTAAATCTCTCAAACCCTTCTTGGATTCTAGGGCCCTGAAGGTACTATTGCATACTTTGGTAATAAGCAAATTGATTACTGTAACTCACTGCTTGTTGGCATACTCTAAAGGTTACAGTTAGCTTATGGCACTCAAACTATTCCACAATGCTAAGAAAGTTGACCATATATCTTCATTACTCTATGAACAGCACTGGCCTCCAGTTAGTTACCGTGTTAGGTTTAAAATCCTGATGCTATGCCTTCTATCCTGGGCTACCAGTGCATCTTTCCTTGGTTCTGGTTCCATATTCCCCCTTGGAGAACTCTCAGATCTTCCCAGGCTACAGGTTGTGGAATACAGCTCTTGCCTGCAGTTATGGCTTTGTTTACGACCAGTTAGTTCACCTTTGATAACCACATGCAAATACATAACATAGCTCTCTCATAGGCTTTGGAATACCACACTCCCCAGTAATCAGTAAGCAGGTCAGATGCAGGTATTCACAGTATATCCAGTGTGGGTCAGATCATGCCAGGTTGTTTTGATGGTATTCAGGTTGTATTTATTTAGTAGTATGTAGCTCACACCTTTCCAGTTGTAGTTCAAGGCGAGTTATAATCAGGTACTGTTGGTATTTCCCTTTTTCTTTCCCTGGAGGGCTTACAATCAAAGTTTGTACCTGAAGCAATGGAGAGTTAAGTGACTTTCCCAAGGCCACAAGAAGTGTCGGTGGGATTTGAACCCTGGTCTTTCTGGTCCCAGGCTGCTGTCCTAGCCACTAGGCTACTAGATTCAAGGGCTTCGGTTCCAGAAGCACTGGTCATAAATTGTGTACCAGTGAAATCTCAACATATGAGCATGTGGTGATACTGTGAGTGTATATTTAATGTGGATGAAAGATGAATGAGTGGGAGGGAAGAAAACAAAAGAACTGGACAGAAGATATCTTAAAGAATTGTGATGTTGTTGTTGGAACCACATAAAACAATAAATTTATCTAAATATACAATAAAATCTACAGATTGTAGACTTTTATATTCTGTTGACATACTCAAAACAAATAAAAAAAAACCCATAACAAAGAGATGTTAATACTCTTAACTTCCCTACTTACTCGATAATATCACTACCTTGTAAATAACTTCTTGATATGTTTAATTAGAATTAAAATAACATTAAGAATTCAGTACCTTATAAAATACATGAACGAGTGTGGGGAGCATTTCTGTAGTCCTGCAGAATGGTGTATTGGGTAGCTTGTATTATTTTTATTCCAAGTGAAAAGTATTGGAGTTTAACATGTTAAAATATTTAATTTGCATTGGAGGGGGAGAATAGGAGTGGTAGAATGTGCTGTGCTAATATTTGCTTATTCTGGAGTTATTTGCTTGTGGAACTGTATGATCTGATAATGTAATGTTAATGGATCTGTACTAAAATAAATAAGGAGTTAATAAAAAGTCAAGATACTGGTGCAAGGGGTAAGAACAAGTTACAGAACTTTGCTTCTGGGATCCTCGGCACAGCCCTAAGTCATTGAGTTGCTGGGAACGCCCATGGTATTCCCAGCAACACTTTTGAATCCCTGAGGACTAATCTAGGTCCTCAGTGGTGGGGCTGTAGGCTTGGACTGCAGATAAGATCTGGAATGGAACTGGATCCAGAGCTGGGTTTCCAGCCTACCTTTTCTGAGTGAAGCATTCTCTGTTCAAGGGCACCACACCATGGCTGAAAGGCAGTGTCCAACCCCCAAGTTCAATATTTATTTATTTAACTTCTTTTTTTATACCGTTTTTCTACAAGTTAAGACTGTTTACAAAGAGCTGAATGCAAGAAAATTGTAACTTAAGGGTAAAGTACGCATTACAGGGAGCATTCAGTACAAAAACGATTAAATGTCAACACTTTTGAGTAACTATTTACATAGTGGTGGTGAATTGCAAAAGAGCTTAGGAGAGGCTTTTTTTATTTTTATTGAGATTTTGAAAAAATACAATTCCACTTAATCACAAGAAACCAAAATACATCAACAGAATATAACCTAATACCCATTATACAAGGAAAATAAGGTCAAGTCCACATCTCGGGAATGCTTCAGCTTAAATCTAACCCATCAACTAAAGAAACATAGATGCACATTCAAGGCATCAATTTAAGGAGACTTCAATATAAAATAATCCAACAGCCCTATCTCTAAGAAAACTTTGTAAATGAGAAATATCTAAAAACACATAAGTATGGCTCTGATAAATAATAATACATTTACAGGGAATTTTAAATAAATCGTGGCACCTAATTGTAACACCCGCGTCTCGGTTCCAGAAACTGACATCTCTGGGCTTGAATTTGTCTGGTTACATCAATATTCAACTTATATCAACAAAATAAATAAATAATTTTTATTCTGAAAGAAATCCTTTAAAAATCGAAATTTCACCGCTTCAGGCCCCAGTGTGACTACTAGGGTACTCTGCTTGGAAATTATATCTGTGGACTCTTCCAAAAAATCCATCAAATCCTGACTAACACTCTGGGGGATCTGAGCTCCATCCCCTAGAACGGACTCATTGTTCACCCAGCAAATACTAAGGGGCTTGTTTACAAAGCTGCGGTAGCGGTTCGCGATCGTTATCGGAGCCGCGACCACATTGATTTCAATGGGGCCGCGGCTCCGATAACGACCGCGAACCGCTACCGCGGCTTTGTAAACAAGCCCCTAAGTTTGAACCTCATCAATAACATCAGGAAAGAGAAGTACCTCTGAGAAATACTTCTTAAGGAGTATCTTAGCAGAGCAGATTAGTCAAAGGGAAATCAAAAAATCTCTTATTTATTTATTTCTTAGGATTTATATACTGTACTATTTTAAATCGGCATGGTTTACAGATAACCTGTTCAATGTAATGAGTTGTTTTACGTGGAAGAAGTGAACAGAGCTAAGCAGCGTGCGCCCTATTTTCCAAACTTTCCAGTTTTGTGTAGATTATAAAAGAATCTTTAAGAGAGGAAAGACTAGATGCCACTCAAGACTGGACTTGGGATTGGACTTGTGCAACAGATTTATGTAATAAAGTAACTTGATTATCAACAGCTACTAATTTCTCAATACCCCATGAGTAAAAATACAAAGGGAAGCAACAATGGCAGACAATCTAACATCTATGTTATTAATTGCCCCCCCCATAAATCTTTTAATGTAATATCCCCTTTCACCGAAGGGGATAAAGCATTTCCCATAACAGCCAGAGAAACTGGCTTTGGGAGGACATCATAAACCAAAGTCAGTACCAGTATCTTCCATTAACGTTGAAGATATAGGAGGAGCTGGAAGAGTCTGTGGGGACTGGGTATCTGAGCTCAAAGAGGCTCCCTCCGATATTAGTGAGCTGGAACCACAGGGACTAAGTGTCTGTCCATGGGTCCGAGAGTCTTACCTTGAATTCCAGACAAGGCAGGTGGTTTAGTTGAACCCTTGTTCTTTCTCTTACCCATTATTCCAATTCTGCCCCCACACCAAGCCTCTGGTATGCTGAAGGGACGCCAAAGGGGCACCCTTTTGGTCACACCCTTTCGATCCGCAGGCGCGTGTGCCGGCTGAAGATTTTATGACACTGGGGTCCTCCCTCAGGTCAGCCTCATCACGTCAGTCTCCTCAGCACCTGTCCACTCCAGAAGCAGGCACACCAGCAACAGAGCGAGGGATCCAGTAGGGCAGATGATAGTCCCAAGTTGTTTCCTCCACCAGCCAAAGTATTTCTCGAGAGTTTTTATTCAATGTTTTGTGCATAGTGTTCAAAGAATAGCAGGATTTTAAAACTTTTTTTTTGTGGAAATCGGTGGTTAGTTGAATTGATCTTATTTGGTGTGGTAGTGCATTCCAGATGGAGGGAGCATATAGAGAAAATGCTGTGCTGTTGGCTCTGACTGCTTGAGGGTTTGTCCGTGGGTATTTCCAGCGTGTTTACTGTAGCTGATCAGGCAGAACTCCTTTTACATTATCATGGGAAAATAGCTTTGCTTCACTTGGCACATTTTCTTATGTTTTTGTGGGGGATCCTCACTTGGTTTGCAGCTTGTCATGCTGTGAGAGCTTATGTGCATCAGTGATGCTGAGAGCTAAGCTATTGGTAGCTTAATTACTGACAGTCTCCCAAGATGGACAGATCTCAGCTGCCAGACAAAGACAAACCACCCATCTGGGTGGCAGCAGAATGGGATAGTAGTGGCGACAGAGGATCACAGTTCTGTGACAATGGCAACACTAGAATTACCTGTTCAGAAGAAAGGCCTGGCAATCTACTTCTGTATCTTGCCATGAAAACCCAATGGATAGTCACAACAAAACAAATTGCTCTATAGTGCTGGAAGATGAGACTCCCAGGTCAGAAGGTACTCAACTGGCTACTGGGGAAGAGCTGAAGACTTTTCAGAGTAAAACCAGCATTTATGATGTGGTTGGATCAAAGCCCTTGGGACATCTGACTGTTGATCGATACAATAACAGCAGCTATGGGTGCCACTCTGTCAACAATGAGCCGCCTGACTGAAGACCAGTTATAGTTTTGACAACTATCCAGAGGGTCGCTATGAGTCAACACAGATTTGATGACTCTTAACAACAGCAACATTGGGGGGAAGGGGGGAAGCAGGTGCTGGGTCATCTGTTCTTGCTTTATTTATTTAGACAGTTTTGTATACCACCTTATCCTTCAATGAAAGTGATCACAACACAATTGGGGGGGGGGTACATTTAACATGAGGGATTATGAGACACATATGCTAATACTTACAGGGAACATGGGCAAAGGAGGGTTAAGTGGCTTGCCCAAGACCACAAGGAGCACCTGTGGGACTAGAAACCCCAGTCCTTCCGGCCCAAGGTTGCTGTCCTCTAGTGGGATCTGAATCCCTGACCTTCCAGCCTGAGGTACCTTGCCCCAACCACTAGGCCACTCCTCCCTCATCTGTAAATCCTCAAGTCCTGTGTTAGCTCTTTATTCCATGGCTAGTGGTCAAGATTAGGAGATTTACAGCCTAGGTTTGAAAGGAGGGGATAGAAGAAAAATAAGACGGGGCTTATACTTGATGAAAGATTTTCATGTGTGTTTGCAAGAGGAGCTGAAATAAGTCTTAGTATTCACAGAGTATTCCTGGGGCATACAGTATAGGGGTTATTCTCAACCATGAATAATAGGGATGTATGTCCAGCCTGGATGTACATCCCCAATATTAGTCCAAATGTAGCTACGGGAAAAAGGCTCCCCGTACATACATCTGAGATGTACGGGGAGCCTTAGACGGGGGCGGGGGAGGGTGAAGCAAGGCCGGGTCCTCTCCCCAGATGTATAGGGTCTTTTCTGAGGTTGGCCCTGTACGTCTAGAGTTGGCTGGGTAGACTGGGAACTTATTCCACCTCAGAGGTGGAATAAGTCCCTGTGGACGCGGGCTTTTGGCAGCGGACAGCAGAGTCGGGGGAAGGGGGGGGAGTAAGTTCCTTGCAACCAGACCCTGGCCATGGGAGGCCAGATCGGGGGTCTGGCTGCAGGGAAAGGACAACTTTGGTGGCGGCCAGGGATCACTGCTTCATGGCGATGGGACGCCATAGCACAGCAGCTCCGTTAAGGGGCCTGATTGAGTTAGCTGAGTAAGTGTGGACGTCTGGGGTGCCTGAATAGGGGCACGTTCCGGTCATCCAGCCACTGTGCTGCGGGGATGTCTAGCCCCATGGGAGCAGAATCGGCTGCATCTCCCAGCTGTCCAGATGACTGTATATCTGGATGGCCCGTAGACCTACAACACAGAATGTGCTTCTATGTGTTTTGGGAATGATTATATCTAAATGCCTTAATAAGAAGGGGGTCTTTTCTCATTTGCTAAAAGGAAAAGACTGCTATAGTATACAAAGGGGGCCCTTTTACTAAATGTTGCTAACTGGTTAAATGCACACTTTAGCATGTGATATCTGGCAGTTGTGAACACTAATCTACTTGCAGGCCATCTAGCGCCTGCTAAAACGCACGGTAATCAGCCATTGTGTAGTAGGGCGACGTGTGCCCAGGTTAAGGGCGGCATGTGGTTATGGAGAGTACATTGCTGCTAGCACGAGGGTAACTGGCACTGAGGGCACGGCAATGTGACAGTTAATGTGAGTGCACATAATGACAACTCTATGGGTGAGGTTTGGTGCTCCCAGTGTAATCGTGCCACATGTTAGGGTTTGGATTTTATGCTAACTGCTGGAAACTTGCTGGGCATGCTTTCAACAGATACTGCAAGACGATTGCACTTACTGTGCTTTGTTATTGCTGCTAATAGCTCAATAAGTCCACATTTTTAGTAAAAGGGTCACAAAATCACAAAAGCCACAGGAAATGCAGCTCACATAGGATGTTGTTTTTAAATGCGTCGAGTCTTTGTCGACTCATGGCAACCCTCTGGATAGTTGTCCTAAACTGTGTTCTGTCTTTAATCAGGCGGCCCATTGTTGATAGAGTGGCACCCATAGCTGCTGTCATTGTATTGATCCATCTCATTGCTGGCCTTCATTTCTTATGTTGACCTTCTACCTTACCAAGCATGATGTCTTTCTCTTACAATCTCTCTCTTTGCATGTTGTGTCCAAAGTATGAAAGTCCAAAGTCTTGTCATCTGAGCTTCTAAGGAAAGCTTAGGTTTGATCTCCTCTAGTACTGATTGGTTTGTTCTTCGGGCAGTCCATGGTATTCGTCGCCAGCACCATAATTCAAAGGCATCAATTTTCTTCCTGTCTATCTTTCTTACTGTTCAACCTTTGCATCCATATGACATTATTGAAAATACCATGGCTTGAACAAGTCAAATCTTTGTATGCAGAGAGACATCTCTGTTCTTGAGAATCTTATCTAGGTCCTTCCTAGCATTCTGCCAAGAGCAATGTGTCATCTGATTTCTTGACTGCTCATCATTGGTTTATTGAGAGTTGATCCACGTAGATTAAAGTTGTCAACTATTTCAATTTCTTTTCCATCAACGATGAACTTATAGAGTTTGCTTTGTCTTAAGGCGCAGGCCTATTTTCTTGAGAAGCAAATGTTTCAGATCATCTTCACTTTCAGCCAGCCATGTGGTATCATCAGCTTAGCAAAGGTTGTCTTCCACCAATCTCCAAACCTCTGTTGTCTTCATACAGTCCTGCTTCTCTGATTTGTTCTGCGTATAAATTAAACAGGTATGGGGAAAGTATGTAGCCTTGTCATACACCTTTGCTGATTTTAAAGCATTCTGTTTTTTTCCTTGTTCCGTTCAAGCTGTTGCTTCTTGATCATTGTAAAGGATTGTGCAAGAGAACGATCAGGTGTTCTAGAATACCTGTGCTTCTTAATGTGACCCAGAATTTCTCATGGTTT
This sequence comes from Ichthyophis bannanicus, assembly GCA_033557465.1. Taxonomy (NCBI): domain Eukaryota; kingdom Metazoa; phylum Chordata; class Amphibia; order Gymnophiona; family Ichthyophiidae; genus Ichthyophis; species Ichthyophis bannanicus. The sequence goes on along the minus strand of CM066033.1, from coordinate 462,794,493 downwards.
ACACAGTCAAAAGCTTTGCTGTAGTCGATAAAACACATATAGATATATTTTTGGTATCTTTTGTCTTTTCAAGGATCCATCTCGCATCCGCGATGATGTCTCTCATTCCTTGCCCTTTTCTGAACCCTGCTTGCACTTCGGGCAGTTCTTGTTCTAGGTATGGTTGTAGTCTCTGCTGAATAATCTTGAGTAGAATCTTGCTGGCATGGAGGATCAGAGCAATGGTGTAACAATTTCCACAGTCAGTTGGGTCACCTTTCTTTAGTATTGGTATAAGCACATATCTTTTCCAGTCAGTTGGCCATGATGAGGTCTTCCAAATTTCATGGCAGAGCCTTGTAAGTATGATAACAGCTGCATCCGATTGCTGTAATACTTCAGTGGGAATGCCATCAATGCCCACTGCTTTGTTCTTTGATAAGGCTTTCAATACTGCCTTGACTTCTTTCATCACCAATGGTTCCTGATCATAAGGTAAAGGTTGAAACGGCTGTTGGTCCACTTGATCTTTATGGTGCAGTGACTCTGTATATTTTTTCCACCTTTTCTTGATCTTCTCAGAATCATTCAACATGGGTCCTTGAGCATCTTGTAGCATTCCAATTCGAGGCTGGAATATTTTCTTTAACTTTCATAGCCTTAGGAAAGTCGATCTTGTTCTTCCTCTAATAGTTTCTATCTAGTACTTCTCCTTGTCTCGTTTTGCTGCACATTGGAAATCTGAGTTCTGTGATTTCCTCTTTCTCCTCTGACTTTAGCTTCTCTACGTTTCTGGGCAATTTTCAGAGTTTCTTCCATCATCCATTTTGGCCATTTTTGCTTTTTCATCTTTTGTAGAGATTTCTCACTTTCTTCCAACACAACCTTATTGTTTATTGTTTATTCACATTTAATATACCGCTCCCCATAACATCGGAGCGGTTTACAAAAATAAAATTAATTATTGAAAAGGAAAAGGAAATTACAATAGCCGGTAGAGAGAAAAAAGACAAAGGCAGAAAAATCATGCAAAGCAACAGAGAAAAGACAAGGAGAGGACAATTCAAGGGGGGAAAGCTAGAGAGAATAGATGAGTTTTTAGGAGAGAGCGGAACCTTGGATAGGATTCTTCTGTGCGGAGGTTGGTTGGAAGGGAGTTCCAGAGAGAAGGCCCTAAATAGTAGAATGCTGATTTTCTGGTAGATTGCAGATGAGCTCTGGAGGGTGCTGGAAGATGGAGGCGGTTGATGTGAATGGACCGGAGACTTCGTGTAGGAGTATGGTAGAAGAGTAGATCTGAAAGATAGGCAGGTGTAGAGAGATAAATGGCTTTGTGAATTAAGGTAAGAACCTTGAAGGATATCCGAAAGTCAATTGGCAGCCAATGGAGGTGATGGAGCAAAGGAGTAACATGGTCCCATGGTGAAGCGTGAAGAACCTTCTTGATGTCATCCCATAATTTTTCTGAAATTCTGTCATTTGTATCTAAAGCAGCAAATTGATTTTGCAGGCAGTCTTTAAATTCTGGTGGTATATTCTCAGGGCCCTAATTTGCTACATTCATAAGTGGCTTGCTCTTTTTCAACTTTTCCTTGAGTTTGCATACTAGTAGTTGGTGATTTGTACCAGAAAGAGCTCCAGGTTTTGTCTTTGTTATAGAGCTTTCCCATCGTTGACTTCCACAGATTTAGTCAATTTGATTTTTGTACAATCCATTGGGTGAAGTCCATGTGAACAGTTGTCGCTTGTGTTGCTGGAAAGAAGGTGTTTGAGATGGATAGACAGAATTCTGCAAGACCAACAATCATTCTCCAGCTTCATTTCTGTTGACAACTATCAGGATATCCCGTTTGCATGTTCTGTCAATTTCAGTTTGAACTTGTTCATAGAATTCATCAATATCTTCCTCTTCTGCAGCTGTTGTGAGGCATAGACCTGAATGATAGTTGTGTTGATGGGTGTTCCTCGTAGATGAATAGAAATTAAGCGTTCACTGATTGCATTTTATTTCATTACAGTTCTTTCAAGTTTCTTCTTGATTATAAATGCAACACTTTTTTTTTCTTCTTTGTCTTTCATTTCCAGCATAGTAGAGCATGTGATCATCAGATGCAGAGTGCCCGATGCCAGTCCATTTCAGTTCTCTGACATGCAACAGATCGAGTTGTACATGTTCTGTTTCATTCTTGACCACTTCCAACATCCCTTGGTACATGCTTTGTATATTCCACATCCCAATATGTAAGACATCTTTGCAGCTTCTGACTCTCATTTCATGCACACAGGGTAAACATGACAGATTGAAAGAGACATGCATTAGCATCATAAAACACTCGGAGCAAATGTCTGTGGTCTGTTGCCTAGATCATTGCTAGCTATGATGAACAAGATGGTGGCGTCAAAAGATAGATATGTAGTACTACTAAGATTTATTATTTGTATGGCTCTTCAAAGTGTACGCAGTGCTGTAGAGACATGTAAGAGACAGTCCCTGCTTATAAGAGCTTACAGTTTAGTCAACACAGATAACACAATAAGTGGGGACTAGGATATGTCTAGGGGAATGGTAAGGAAATGCATTGGAGGTGAACAGGAGACTACGATTCGGTCTTTTCAGAATGCTTTTTATATGCACCATTGTGTTACTTAACATCTCTGGCTCCAATGTCAATCAAAATGACTTCTATTGCAAAATTCTTGAGTAGTTTAGGTTAGTCACGCATTTAATTATCATGGTGGTGGGGTCGGGAGGGAGTAGAATGTGGGAATTTAAGCCTAAATCTTGCATTGGACAGATTTTTAGGTGGCTCACTGGTTCATAGAGCTTCATGCAGTCTGATAGACAAAACATTTGACGATGCACAGCTAGACATGCTAACATCAATCCAGATGGAGTACATTTTGCTTTAGAAGAACTAAAGTTAAATTAAAGAAAAAAAAAGTACTGTGCATCGTCAATTGAGGGGTCTGACAAAATTAATGTTTCTATATTAAAAAGATAAGAATTAAGGGTTTGCGATTTGTGATTGTACATGTTTTGATGTAAATCTGATGTCTGGTCTGACAAAAAATGTATTGTTCTGTATTTAAAAGATAAGAATTAAGGGCCTGATTATTCAGTGAAGGTGGCTAACCGATCTAATGTGGCTGACTGTCTCTGCCAAACTTTAAACCTGGGCTGATATCCGGCCCTGGCATTGAGTATCTGGATTAGCAGGAAGCTAACCAGGCTGTAGCGCTGTTTAGCTGCTGCCCGGTAGCTTCCGTAGCAAAATTAAGGCCAGCCTTTGCTGTGACTTATTTTTGCCGCTTAGCCATAACTGGGTAGCGGCTTAATATTAGCAGTGCATGCTTATAGCCAGGTGCCACCCCTCGAACACCCCGATGTGAACCAATTAGCACTGGGGTATGCAGCGGCGGTACCTGGTGATATTCAGTCGCACTAACCATCGTGCCGCTGAATATCCCAGATAAAGGAAGTAATATGGTTAGCAGATCGAACCATATTACTCCCTTTTGAATATCGGGCCTTAAGGGTTTAGGGTTTATGTTCGTACATGTTAATTTATAGGTAAGCAGATGTTAAATTGATTTAACCTGTGCAAAATATTTTAAAGCATGCTAAAGACTGGTGCACCTCTAATGCTTTTCATTTAGACACCATTCATATAGTCAGAATGACTGACTGGTTTGTGCTTGGCTGATGTGTAAGAGCAGTATTTTAAATGCTTTGATGCTCTGTGTTGCTTTGTATGCTGCCCTAAGTAGTATGTTTCTAAACTGGCAATTTATAAGAATTTAAGAGATTACAGGATTCGAGACGGACGAATCTGATTGATTTCTTTGAATGGCTGACCAGAGAATTGGATTAGGGGAGAACGCTAGATGTGCTATGCTTAGATTTCAACAAGGCCTTTGACACCGTTCCACTTTGGCGACTTGAAAATAGACTGCGTGCCCTTGGGATGGACCCTAAAGTGACTACTGGGTAATAAACTGGGAGGTGTCAGGGGGTTGTAGTAAATGGAGCTCATTTTGGAGATAGGGGTGTTACCAGTGGCATGCCGCAGGGATTGGTCCTTGGTTCTGTTCTTTTTAACATATTTGTAGGTGGTATTGCGGAGGTTCTGTTGGAAAAGGTACACTTCTTTGTGGATGATACCAAAATATACAACGGGGTAGATGCTCTGGAGGGATCTAGTGAAGCTTGAAGAATGGTCAAGAATTTGGCAGCTAAGATTTAATGCTAAAAAATGGAAAGTGATGCATTTGGGCATATGAGATGATCTTAAACTGGCCAAATAGGTGGAAAAATGTGACAACAAAAAAGCCAGAAGGATACTGGGATGCACAGGGAGAGGAATGGCCGTTAGGAAAAAGGAGGTAATGATGTCTTTTTATAAATCTCTAATGATCCCTTTATTTGGAGTACCATGCACAATTCTGGAGAACACACCTTTAAAGGGATATAAACAGGATGGAATCGGTCCAGAGTGCGGCTGCTAAAATGGCCATTGTTCTTCGTCATAAGACCTACGGGGATAGACATAGAAGATCTCTTTTGGAGGAAAGGCGGGAGAGGGGAAATATAACGCCCTCTTCCAGCTGAAAGGAAGCTCTTTACGGAAAAGGGTGGTGGATGTGTGGAGCAACCTCCCAGTGGAGATGAGAACTGTATCTGAATGCGAGAATGCAGAGGATCTCTGACGGAGAGGATGGTATTGTAGGACTTTATAGTTTATGGATGGGCAGGCTGAAGAGGCTGTATGGTCTTTATCTGCCGTCATTTTCTCTCTCTGTGTTTCTGTGTTTACTCTCACTGAGGGTGGTTTTATAACAGATTAAGAGAATTTTATAATGGGGCACCTTTTTATAATAGGGGGCCTAGGACAATTAGGCAGGAAAGCATTTTCTATTTTGCCTATTTTATACAAGCATAAATCTTATAGAAATCGTGCCTAGATTGAAGGCGCAGACGTTTTTTGCCTGCTCTCAAGCAGGTGTAGTGTTACCATGAATTTTATGAAATTTGCTTGTAAATTGTGACTCCACCCACATACTGCCCAAACTCCTCCCCATAGCACGCTTACTATACACATACAAGTATACACTAGCTGGCAACATGCAAACTTTTAGACGTGATTTAATTTTATAAGAGGCTTTTTCCATGCATAAATTCAGCATTATATGCATGGAAAAAGATTATAAAATTACCCCTATTAAGACAGTTTTCACAGTGTGTAATTGCAAATTATGCTAATGTTTTTAGTACACATAGTTAATGTGCCTTTTTAAAGGGAAGCTGCCTGCATTCTCTCTTTGAAAATTAGCAAATGGTAAAGTACAGTACATACACTGAAAGCATCCAAACACTTTGCGCCTGGTCACTTTATTTGGGCAACCGAGCAGAGACAGAATGTCATGCAAACATGTGAAGTTTGGATGTACATGTGGTGATTTTATCCCTTGAACTAAATATGCACTCAGGCATGTTCTGAGAAACTTTACATTCTCTGAGGAGCGCAATGTTTTCAGGCAAACCTTTGTAAGTTACTATTTCCCTCTCTAAATAGCCTTGAAAATTCCCCTCACTAATCAACGGTTAAAATTTCCTTCCTCGGCCCCAGAAATAGTTTTCCAAATAACATCCCTCTGAATTAAGTTTTGAGTGTTATTCTCCGGTTCTTGGAAAGCCCCATGAAGATCTCTGGGACTTTCCAGTTTGGATGGGCACAGGGGCGGAGCTTGGGTGGAGCCTAAATTTATGCACATACATTATAAAATAACTTACATGTGTTTCTGATCAATCTAGGCGTGAGCATTCATAACTAGAGGCACGTCTTTGCACACTTAACGTTATAAAACAGAGGAGCATTGACTGCACAGGAGTTTACCAAATTAGCTTCTGAATATCTTTAGCATTAATCAGTTTGATGGCATTTCTGCTGTAACCTGAATTGTGCAGGTTGTGCAAATGATAGATGAATGAGGGGCGTTCAGTCATACATATAGCATTGCTCACTGAATGCTGCAGTGACTTCTGAAATACAGATAGCACCTCATACAAAAAACGGTAATAGATTTCTGTTCTCCTTTGCAGTAGAGACTAACCTTTTCCGTGGTGGTCTTTGGCGCCAGGGAAATGAGCGATGCTTTTATGTAGAAGTTCTAGTGAAAGATAGCAGAGGCCATAGGTTCTGTTTTACAGTTCCTGATTAGGGGTATCTTGTTTGTTTTTTGTGTGCTTTGGTGGGAGGTCCGAGTATGGATGTGACTGAGTCTTTTGTTGACTTTCATCGAGTTGCAGGATTTGTCATGGCTGAGCGATGTCTCAAATATTTGTGGTTTCTGTTGTATTACATCTGTAGATCTGTTGACCACAGGGAAGAATGCAGACCTTAAGTCATCAGTTCATTTCAGGGCTAGTTGTAAAATACAGTAAAAAAAAATTCCAGTAGGTTTATGCTTCATGATTGGACTATTTGCTTGTTACATGATAATTCTGATGTGTATGTGCTTTGCACAAAGGTTTTATATGATAAGATCCCCAGTTGATTAGTAGTATCTTTGTGCCTATGTAGAAAGCAGATATAATTAACAAATAAACATCATCTTTACCCATGCAAATTTGTTTTAACTGTTGAGAACAGTAGGCATACTGCTGTGCAGTTGTGTGCAAAAGTTTAGACATTCCTGGCAAATTGTATGTTTCAATGAGTTCCTAGGTGACTAGATGCTGACACAACCTCCACATGGTAGAAAGCTAAACATGACCGTTTTTGCAAACTTTAATGCAGATCTACTATTTATTGCAGTCTTTTACAGATTCAAAATAATTAAAAAAAAAAAAAAAGGAATATGGCAAGTGCGAAATTTTAGACACCTTTCATTTGATTCATTACTAAAAAATAAAAAAAATAAAGTTTTAAATAAGACATAAAGGGCCCAGTATTCAAAGGCAATTAACAGCAGAATTGCTGACCAGATATAGTAAGTGCCAATGAGGGGGATATTCAGTTGCACTATCTAGAAAATGCCCCTGAATATCTGCTCTACCAGTGTGGCACTGCCCAGAGAATACCAGAGCAGTCTGTGGGTGGGGTGAATGGAGTCCAAGAGGGTTATCTAGTTGGTTCACATTTCCAGTCCACTAACTGGATAAGAAACTGCGTAAGGTTAGGCCAAAAAATGTAGGTGTAACTTTGTGTGGTTTTGCTGTGCAGATAGCAGCCGAATATCGCAGCTATGAGCATAGCCTGCGGTGGTCACCACTGAAACCAGATATTTAGCGGAAGCCACCACCCAGGTACTCCCATTGAGTATCGTGTTTTAGTTTGCTTGCAGTGGACAGCGTTTATTGGTCCGAAAATGTTTAGGGACTCGTTAGGCCTTCTGCTATATGAAGGCTATTCCATGGTTGAAGAGCTGCCCTTGACCCTTCTAACCTCTCGGCTTTCTTGATTGTTTTGTCTACTTTCAACAATTGTGGGCTCCTTTAAACTGCTATCTGAACGTTTGAAAATGAAGGTAATTCATTTTTACAAAGCAGGAGAAGGCTATATAAAATCACAAAGTACTTCTAACTAACAACTTTAGCTGTTAGAAACATCGCAAAGAAATTAGTTACATGGAACTGCTGAAGTCAAGACGAGATTTGGAAGACCGAGAAAAATCCCTGATAAAACTGCTCAAAAACTGGTCACAAATAGAACTTACCGATCACTGCACCATGGGAGGGTTGACCAAAGTAAAAGTTTTCTACAATTTCATTACAGAAGTCATGGTCTTGAGCATACAAAAGAAAATCTTGATAAACTGAAACTTTTGGGAGCAAATTGATTTGAACTGTTGAAATGAAACTCGAACTGTTCAACCACAACTACACAAGATACATTTGAAGAAAGAAAGTGAAGTCTTACCAATCATTACGTATGAGATTGCTCTGTTATGCTTGGGGCTTTGTGGCAGTCAGTAGCACGGGAAATATTTCTGTGGGTGGAAGAAAGAATGGATGCAAATAAATATGAACATTTCTTAGAAGCTGATGGCCCACAGTTAGTGAAGAAATTGAAAATGAAAAAAGGATGGATATTTCAGTAAGACAATGATCCGAAACGCACCTTAAAATCAAACGTGAAGGAAGCAAAGATGCAGGTTGTGGACGGAGCAGCCTTCACAATCCCTAGGCTTGAATATGATTGAAAATCTGTGGGGAAAAATTCCAAAAGCAAGAATAGACTCCTAGCTGGCTACAGGGAACATTTGGAAGCTGTTACGTCTGCCAAAAGAGGTGTTGCGAAGTACTGGCTGAAAAGGCATGCAAACTTTTGCACGCCATGTTCACTTTCTTTTTATTTTGAATTTGTAAAAAAATTGCAAATACATAGTAATTATCCATTAAAATTTACAGAAATGTGTGTGTGTGGGGTGGGGGGGGGGGGGGTGGAGGTTTGAGAAAGGACATCCGAATACAATCTGGGACATCTAAGCCAGAACGTCTGGGCGGGGAAAAAAAAAGTAGGCATGTCCACGTGCAGACACGATTTCACAAACATGAAAGTGCCCTATATGGACATCTACAGGAGCATCTACGGACATCCCTAGAATAGTATTTCAGAAACTGGATGTTGAAGAATAGCCTAATGGGTAGAGTAGTGGGCTAGGATCAGAGAAGCCAAGGGTCAAATCCCACTGTTGCTATCATTGTGATTATGCTGAGTTCTGTAGATGATCGAGGGCTTTCTTCTCTACACCCTCTGGATGTTTTTCAGCCATAACAGTCACTTTCCTGATGCTTGTTAGTGCCTGGAGCAGGTGTAAACTTAGACGCGACTCCGGACGTCTGGGACATTTCTGAGATCAGGCAGGGATGTCTAGGTTCCTAGGAAAGCCCCAGCCATGCCTTCACCACAACCCCATTCAGACTTGGACATCCACAGAGCCGGCTTCTAAAATAACTCTGGAGAAGTCTCTATGCCCGTTTTCAGATGTCCAAAGCACAAATAGGGCTTCCAAAATAACTCCCATGGTGTTTTAAGTTTGTACTATGTAGAGGATGTTGTCGGCTTCTGTTCACTTCGGGAGTCATTTAAACATAAAATTTGATCAGAGGTGCCTAAACCTATACTGTCCTGTTATTCAGGATACAATGCTCTGAGTTTAGATTAGTGGATTTACTATTAATTTAATCCTGTAGTGTTATTGAATGCAAGAGCATGAAGTGAATAAAAAGAGATTTGGAAATTGGATAGTGAGGTATGAAGAAAATAACTCGTAAAAGGCAATGCATGTAATCAATAGTAAAAACTGCAGATTGCCAATAAGGACAGCAAGGAGAACAGCACCAAACAACCGTTACGGAGGTAAACCAATCACACCACAAAACAAAAACCTCTGGAAAAGTAACCAAATACTCGCATTTAAATCAATATCGAATACGAGGGACCAGCACCTTCACACTGATGTTGAATGAGCCATTCCCCTGTTGGTGGGAGACTGCCTGTTAGAGAAGGACTAATTTATGCACGGAGGTCTTTTTCTCCCCTTTGTAATATTTGATATTTGTGTGCATTATAATGTGAAGGTGCTGGTCCCTCGATTTAAATGTGAGTATTTATTTACTATTCCGAAGGAGAACAGACCACAATGGTTGCATCAAAACACCCAAATTGAAGAAGGTGGTCCTATGCCCCTAAATGAAAATTAAAAAAAAATAAATCTAAATTTTAATTCTGGTATTTTGATCCAACTAATCCAACTGACTTTGTTTTAAGGGTTTTTTTTCTTGTTTTTTTTCCCCCCACCTTATAAGGAGCAGGAGAGACCCAGAGGAAGACCTGAAGGGGCATTTCAGTTTCACCATTTCAGTGCAGAAATGTTTTCCAAGGGAATGTGCTGTGCTCTTACAATAAAGCTATGGCTTTTGCAGCTTATTTTCTTAGTTTAAGATTTACAGCGCTACACTTTGGCACCACATGCCCTCAGGGGCATTTCAATATCCTGGATTTAATCAACTGAAGTTAAATTCCTCTTCCAGACACAAGTCATGGGTAGCCCTGAAAATAAGGTGGTGTGTGCAACGACTCTTCCGGACATAATGGGAACTCGCTCACCCTGAAGACTGCACCCAGTGGCCTCCAGCAAACGGCGTTGCTTACCGCCTCATGTCACACTGTTTTTACAGCAGACGAGTCATTAATTTCCCTCTTTATCCCTGACATCCGGTGACAGTCTCATACCTATTGCAGCCTTTTCTTCTCTCCTTCAAAAAGGTTATGTATTAGTACAAATTTCCAGGTCAGGTAGTGGTCAGTGAAACCAGTTGCTAACAAGGCAACATTCTGTTTTTATACAGTTGCCTTTTTGTTGAATCAGTAGCCTTTCCAACACTTCTGCTTTTTCTTAAGTAAATTTCCATGGGAGATAAAGTCTTTATTTGGATTTATTTTAACCTTGCTGGATTTTATTTGAATTTGTGTTTTATGTCTCCTATTTATGAGGCATGTTTTGCATAATCAGTAGTACCTATTTCGGAGGGTTCTTTCATTTTTATGGCTGACTAGTTGGTCTGTAGATATCTCTTTGTGCAGGTATACGCAAAACAAACAGATGGGTATGGCCCCTTTCCCCACCAAAAACAGGTGGAAGAATTGGTGGGAGCCCTGGCCTGCCGACATGAAGGGAGAAGGTGGTTGCAGTCAGAAATTGCCAGCGGGAGGCCCCGTGTCCTGCTGTCATGAAGAACAGGGTTGCAACTTAGACACCAGTGGGAGACCCTGGGTCCTGTTTGCATGGAGGTGGGGGGGGGGGGGCTGGAGCTGAGACACCAGCGGGGAGGCCCTGGGTCCTGTTGGTGTAAAGAATGGGGCTGCGGCTGAGATTGCAGTGGGAGGCCCCGGTCCCGCTAGCATAAAGAATGTGTCTGCAGTCTGGCTGCTTGGCAAAGGCCGAGTAAGGCACAGAGCATAGAGAGAAGGGATGGGGTTAGAGAAGGGAGACGAGGAAAACACAAGGGAATGGGTGGGGCTAGAGAGACACCCTCTATCACATGCACATATGAATGCACACACACCCTGACACCCCCATAGCTCACACACTCATGCGCACCCACCCGACACCCCACATGACATCCCATCCCTAATCCTCCATGATGTGCATGCAGACACGCGCACACACACACACACACACACACACACACCCTCCAATTCTCACACATACATACCCTGACTCCCCCATCACACACACATACCCAGGGCCGTCCCATCCACTAGGCTGGCACCTAGGGCGGCAGACCCTGGTGGGTGGCATGGCTACCGTCCTTCCTGATGCAGCAGCTGAACTGCTGCTGCTTCAGTGCACTGGCAGGCTTTAAAATGTCCTCATGTATAGTTATGTCCTGCCGCTCCTGCCCCCTCCCATAGGAAGTTGTGTTGGAGGGGGGTAGAAGTGGCAGGCCATGAGCGCGCATGCACGCGGGCACTTTAAGGACCTCCTTGTATTGAAGCAAGATTTCAACCACTGCTTCAGAGCAAGGAGGGATTGCCGTGCGGCCCCTTCCCCCCCCAGGTGCGAAGATGGGGGGGGGGGGGCCTGGCTTGACAGGCTGGGTGGCATGGCAGTCGGAGGAGGGGGTAGTCTGGAGGGCCTGGCTAGGGCAGCAGAAACCCTCGGGCCGGCCTTGCACGTACCCTCCTGAAACACATGTACCCTCCACCCACCTGATTCTGCGACTGGGAGAAATGCGCCATTGTCACACTGCAGGTGTTCACTTTTCAGCTTGTATATATTTGCTGTAATCTGCTGACTTTCTTGTATAGTGCAAAATACAACTATGATCACCAGTTTTAATTGCTATTAATTTGTCTTCATATGTGAATAATCAGAAGCTAGAAATGCTTAGAAGTGTCATAGCATGCCTGTTTGCTAGCCCTGGCTATGACCATCCCTGATTCTCCTGCAAGGAAAGATGATGAAGAGATATGCATCTAGATCTAGATGTATGTACTGGAGATATTGTGTGTTTGTGTTTTCTCGCGACCTGCTAAATACTTTTCATCTAATGTAAAGAGACTGAAGTACTAGTAGTTCTATAAGAGGTAGAGATGCACATGTAAAACATCTGTTGCTTACAGACCTTTGGCTAAATTTTGGATAGTTCACCCAAAATTGTTTTTTTCATATGAAAATTGACTTTATATGCATTAATTTGCAAATCAGTAGGCGTTAAATCGATTTTGTGTGCACTTTTTCCACACCTCAACTTTATTGAAATGAATGCACACCCCTAATTTAAGGTATAACCGAGCGACACACTGCTTTCCAGACCAGAAACAAGAGACTAAAGATCAGCGGTACTTAGCAATGCATCGAAAAGGACATATGGGAAGATGGAAAGAGACTGTGGTGTTTGTGATCTGGAAGAATCCATATGGTGTAAACTACACATTTTACATAAAGTTAGCTTCAACAGACGTTTCACTTCATCCTGTGTGTGAGGAGTGGGTGGTTTTATCTTTAACCTAGGAACCAGCAGCCTACACATTCTTCTTCAAGAAACATCTGAAGAACTGATGTGCAGAAATGGACTATAATTGATGTATTTAGGTAGTATCTAGGCTTAAAGTCGTTGCATGATTTATGTTTATATAGAAATAGCTTACTGCAAAATCAGTACAAAATATTTGCCTGGATAGTCCCACACAGTCTGACTCCAGTTTTAGGCATGCCTGCTTACCAGGAAAGGTGGAGCTGGCCAACCTGATTCTCTTAAACAAATAAATCCATGATACTCATCCCGGCAGTCATAGTTATAAACTGTTAAAACTGGCCCTTTTCATTTAAATTAAAAAGGCAGCTTTATCAACCTGGTATTTAACTCTCATTCTCTGTTACAGCCCAGAATGTGATGTCATGGCAATTTCCACAAATATTTGCCCTTTCTGGTGAAATTTGCACCTTGCCATTAAATCGTGGTCCATTGCTGCTTTATTCTGGCTCCTCCCCCAACTGCAACGATTCTTATTCCTCACCCCAGCTGCTGCTGCAGCTCAGCTCCCATCCCTCTTCTCTTCACCTGTCCTGCATTTTAATGCCAGTTCCCTTGATTGATTTTGACATTGATCTTTGCTGGCTTCCCACTAGGCACCACTTCTGCTCTCAGCTCGCCCCCACCAGTAGCAGTTGTTCCTGTACCCTTCTTTCATCGGCAGCCCTCCTCTTGCCATTTAACTCCAGTCAGTTCTGCTTTTCTCCATTCTCCCACACATCTGCCTGCATCTCTTCTCAACTGCTGCTGTTCTCCTCCGGTCTTCCAGACTTCTTTTTGACTGCTGTGATTTCTTCATTTTTCCCTCAACCCTCTCATCACTGCTGCTACTGCTAGTTCTCCAGTCCCGGTTTCTCTTCTCTGAAGCTTTTGTTCACCTCGCTTCTCCCCACTGTCCTCTTCTGGTTCTCAGATACACTCATCCTTCAGTTCTTTAGCTCATGCCCCATTTCCACCTTCAGCACACCCACTACTCTCTTACAGTGTCAGCCAGCACCTCCCGTTTCCCACGCTGTAGCCCATGGTCTTGCCCCCAGAGCTCTCACTGGTCTTCTTTGCATTATCTAGAGAGGATAAGCATTCAGAAAGCAGTGGGAAGTGGGCTGTATGTAGGGAGAAAATGATGAGATTATAGGTAGGGTGGGATGAGAGAGAAGATGGAAAAGTAGGATGATCCATCGGCTCCCTCCACTATTTTCTCATCACCTCTTTTCTCCACCTTGACTTCCATGTCTGTTGATGAGGTTAGTTATCTATAATACTGCTCTCTCCTCTGCACTGAGAGCTCTTGCTCCACCCATGCCACGTCCTGTGAGGCACACTATACTTAAACCCCTGAAGGTCTTCAACTACCCGTTGTCTTTGCTCTTGTGCCTGCTCAGCTGAGTGCATTTGGCTCAAATCCCGCTCCCTTTTTGACTTTCTTCACTTCAAATTCATGCTTGCCTCCTTCCAGTCAGCCATAACGCTCACCAAGCAAAACTGCTATGCCCATCTGGCTAAGTCTCTTAGCTCTTTCCCCCATTGTCTCTTCTGAACTCTCTCTCCTTACGGTGCCTCCGCCTCCGAACCCTCCATCACTTTCTCCCTAAACCCTAGCTGGGTATTTCCAGACAAGGTCCACAAGATTGTACTCCAATTCCCCACTAGATCAGCTTCATCCCCTCTTCAGTACCAACTTTTCCCTTCGATCTCTGCTACCCTTTCATCATTTTCTAAGATCTCCGAAGAGGAAAGCTCTCATCTTCTTTTCTCCTCTAAACTTGCTACAAGTTTCTCTAATCCTATCCCCACACATTTCCTTAACTCCATTTCCTCCTCTGTCATCCCTTCCATCTCACATATTCTTAACCTATCACTCTGCACGGCAACTGTAGTTTCTGCCTTCAAACATGTTGTGTCACATCTCTTGCCAAGAAACCTTCACTTGATCCTAATTGTCCTTCTAATTATCTCATCTCCCTTCTTCCCTTCATTTCCAAACTTCTTGAACGTGCAATTCTCTTTTCTTACATAAGAACTTAAGGAATGCCATAATCTCCAGGAACAAGTAGGAATGAGAGTCTTCACATATGGGTACGTCGGTACCGACTGAGTCTGCGCGGGAACGCTCCCCAACATCCAATCAGAACGCTTTTGGGAGCAACCCAACACGCCTGCGTGCTGCCTTACCGCCTTTCCCAACTGCCTCTCCTCAGTTTTTGTTTTTCCGCGGAGCCGGCAGGATGTCCTCCAGTCACCGCAGAAAAATTTTCTTTTCTTTTTTGGTTTTCTTGTGGTCGCGTCTGCCTTCCCCGACGCCACCGGTACCGCCGGTGTTTCTTTTCTTTTTTCTTGTAAATTTTCCTTCTTAAGGAATACTTTTTCCTTGTTAGTGCCTGACGGTTTTTTCGGCCTGCAAGGCCTACTCACTTTCCTTCATGGAAGCGCCAGCCACTATCCCTAAGAAATGTTCAAACTGTGGCGGTACAAAATTGATTTTAGACACTCATAATTGGTGTCTACCCTGCTTGGGTCCTGACCACTATCCGCTGGAGTGTCCCTCCTGCTACAGTATAGTCAGAAGAAGTCTTCAGCATAGAGTTCACCTCGATACGCGGTCCCCATTCAACTTCAGGGCATCGACCACCGTTTCTTCTTCGCAGGATCAGGTAACCCAAAAACAGTCTGTTAAGACTAGCCAGTCCTCGAGTGGTAGATCTCATGCACAGCATAGAGATGCCTCTGGCCTTACCCTCGAGGACACACTGGCTTTAAAACCCCGGTGGGAGTCTTCTGCCTCCAAATCCTTAATGGGGTTTCAGGTTGTTCCTGAGGTTCACCCCTCTCCGAACATACCTGAGCCATGCTCGGTGGTGGCATCCGCTTCCAGCGGTACCCATACCCTGGCATCGGCAATGGTGTTGGATGAAACATTCCTCACCGAAGATCGCAATCTGGCGCCCTCGGTTCCTTTGGGCCCGTTAGAGACGCTGCAGACCGATCTTCCAGTATCGGTATCGATCCCGGTACCGGTACAGGTACCAACGTCGGTACCCTCCAGATGTGCATTGATAGACTCGCTTCCTTCGATGCCGAGTCTGGAATCGATCTCCAGTCTGGATGACTGGGTACCGACTCGCCTTGGTACCGACACCGGACGGTACCGAAGGCACGGTTCCGATAATCCATGTCGGGCACTCTCGGTTTCTTCAGTACCGTTAGAGCTGTCACCGACTGGTCTTCAAGTATCGGTATCAGATACGGTACCGGAGTCGGTACCGGTATCCGCATTAGCATCGCTGTCGGTACCTTCCATGCTTGTTTCAACATGCTCGCTTCCCTCGGTACCGAGTTTGGAATCGATCCCTAGCATGGACGATGTGCTACCGACTGCTTGTGGTCCCAACCTCATGCGGTACCGGCGACCATCCTGTAAGGACAGTCCGATGCTCCACCCCTTAGGGTCTTCTATTCCAATGAATTTGGATAGATCCCTGGGTGCCAATGCTAGTTCTTCAACAGATCTAGCATGTACTCCTCTTTCTAGAGGACTTCCCTCTGGGGATTTTTCTTTTCAAGCATTCCTGCTTGATATGGCAAAGTCACTTGCCATTTCTATACCTGGTCAAGATCCTGCACCAGGAAATACAGAATCTCTGTATATTCCCTGGAGTCCAAAGGAGGACATCATGCTTCCTTTGCATCAAACCTTGCAGGATCTGCTCTTTCGAATGTGGGAAACTCCTTTAACGGTATCCCCACCTTCTAGGGCAACTGATCTTCTATACAAGGTGCCCCCTTCTCCAGGTTTTCAAAAGACTCAACTTCCTCATCATTCCATGGTTGTAGAATCAGCAGTGAGAACATATAAGAACATAAGATATGCCATACTGGGTCAGACCAAGGTCCATCAAGCCCAGTATTCTGTTTCCAACAGTGGCCAATCTAGGTCATACGTACCTAGCAGTTTCCCCAAGGGATACAGGTTCCACAATGCTTGTATTGGTTCAAGCATTGATATCCTGGGTCCCTTCTTAATAATGGTTTATGGACCTTTCCTCCAGGAACTTGTCCAAACCTTTTTTAAACCCAGCTACACTAACAGCCTTTACTACATCCTCCGGTAACAAATTCCAGAGTTTGATTACACGTTGAGTGAAAAAATATTTTCTTTTATTAGTCTTAAATAGTTTACCCTGTAGCTTCATTGCATGTCCCCTAGTCTTTCTATATTCTGATAAGGTAAACAATCGATCTACGTTTACCCGTTCCACTCCATTCATTAATTTATAGACTTCTATCATATCTCCCCTCAGCCGTCTCTTTTCCAGGTTAAAGAGCCCCAACCTTTTTAGCCTTTCTTCATAGGAGTAGCCTTCCATCCCCTTTACCATTTTGGTGGCTCTTCTCTGAACCTTTTCTAAAATTGCTATATCCTTTTTAAGATATGGCGACCAGAATTGCACACAATATTCAAGGTGCGGTCTCACCATGGAACGATATAGAGGCATTATAATATCTTTTGTTTTATTTTCCATTCCTTTCCTTATCATACCTAGCATTCTATTTGCTCTCTTGGCCGCCGCTGCACACTGGGCCGAGGGTTTTAACATGGTATCCACAAGGACGCCTAAATCTTTTTCTTGGGTGGTGGTTCCTAATGTGGAACCTTGCATCGTGTAACCATAGTTTGGGTTGTTCTTCCCTAGGTGCATAACCTTGCACTTCTCCACATTAAATTTCATCTGCCATTTTGATGCCCAGTCTTCCAATTTATCAAGATCCTCTTGCAATTTTCCACAATCCTCCTGGGTTTTAACAACTTTAAATAGTTTTTGTGTCATCAGCAAATTTGATAACCTCACTCGTTATTCCACTTTCCAGGTCATTTATGAATATGTCAAAAAGCAGCGGACCCAGCACAGATCCCTGGGGTACACCACTATTCACCTTTCTCCATTGGGAAAATTGGCCATTTAGCCCTACCCTCTGCTTTCTATCTTTTAACCAGTTCCTGATCCACAGTAGTACACTGCCTCCTATCCCATGACTCTTTAGTTTTGCCAAAAGTCTCTCATGAGGGACCTTGTCAAAGGCTTTCTGAAAGTCCAGATACACAATATCAACCGACTCACCTTTGTCCACCTGTTTATTCACTCCTTCAAAAAAACATAACAGATTAGTAAGACAAGATCTTCCTTGTCTAAAGCCATGTTGGCTGTCTCCCATTAGGTCATGACTATCTATATGCTGAGTAATTTTATTCTTTATGATGGTTTCTACCATTTTTCCCGGTACTGATGTCAGGCTCACCGGTCTGTAGTTTCCCGGATCACCCCTCGAACCCTTTTTAAAAATTGGTGTTACATTGGCGATCCTCCAATCCTCAGGTATTAGAGATGATTTTAATGATAGTTCACAGATTACTGATAGCAGGTCTGCAATCTCAAATTTCAGTTCTTTCAACACCCTTGGATGTATACCATCCGGCCCAGGTGATTTGCTACTCTTCAGTTTATCTAATAGTTGTAGGACATCTTCCCGATGTATCGATATTTCCTTCAATTCTTCCACACCTTTAAATACCACTTCAGTCGTGGGTAACATCCCTACATCTTCCTCAGTAAAGACCGAAGCAAAGAATTCATTCAGTCTCTCCGCTATCGCCTTGTCGCCTCTTAGTGCTCCTTTAACCCCTTTATCATCTAATGGACCAACTGACTCTCTCAAGGGTTTTTTGCTACGAATGTACTTGAAAAGGTCTTTATTTCGCGTTTTTGCTTCCGCAGCAAGCTTCTTCTCAAATTCTCTCTTTGCCTGCCTTATCAATGCCTTGCATTTGACTTGCCAGTGCTTGTGCTGTTTCCAGGTTTCATCATTTGGCTCTTTTTTCCATTTCTTGAAAGATGCTTTTTTGGCAACAACAGCCTCTCTGACCTCAGCTTTAAACCATGCTGGCAATTTTTTGGACTTCCTTCCACTTTTCTTAAAGCGTGGAATACAGCTGGTCTGGGCTTCCAAGATAGTATTTTTCAACAACACCCAAGCTTGATGTACGTCTTTAACCTTTGCAACTGCTCCTTTTAGTTTTTTCTTAACTGTTTTCCTCATTCTATCATAGTCTCCCTTTCGAAAGTTAAAGGGTAGTACTGTGGATTTCCTTACTATCCCTCCTCCACTAATTAAATCAAAGGCGATCATGCTATGATCACTATTGCCAAGTGGCCCCAACACCCTTATCTCTTGCACTACATCTGGTGTTCCACTAAGGACTAGGTCTAATATTGCTTCCCCTCTGGTCGGTTCATGAACCAGTTGCTCCAAGAAGCAGTCATTTATTTCATCTAGGAACTTTATCTCCCTAGCATGTCCTGTTGTGACACTGACCCAGTCGATGCCGGGGTAATTGAAATCACCCATTATTATTACTGCACTGTAACTTTTGCTAGCTTCCTTGATTTCTTTGAGCATTTCATCATCCATTTGTTCATTCTGGCCAGGCGGACGATAGTACACCCCCACTGCCATCGCCTTCCCCTTTTTACATGGAATTTCAATCCATAGAGATTCTACAGCAAATTTTGTTTCTTGCAAAACTTTAATCCTTTCTGACTCAATGCCCTCTCTAACATAGAGCGCAACCCCTCCACCAATTTGATCAGCTCTATCATTTCGATATAGTTTGTACCCAGGTATCACAGTGTCCCACTGGTTGTCCTCCTTCCACCATGTCTCTGATATTCCAATCATATCTAACCTCTCGTTTAGTGCTATATATTCTAACTCTCCCATCTTGTTTTGTAGACTTCTAGCATTTGCATACAAGCATTTTAGAGACTGTATTTTATTCATATTAATTTGGCTATTGGTAGACATGGGTAATTTGGGATCTTTAAGTTCTGTCTGCTCCATACTCGAGGGCATTTGGGCTACTTTACTCTTTTTTGGAACCTCTCTGCTTTTTGTAGTATCCTTCAAGGATACATTCTTCCGAACCATGCGCTCTTGGGCGACTGTCGGCTTTCCCCTATTATCTAGTTTAAAAGCTGCTCTATCTCCTTTTTAAAGGTTAATGCCAGCAGCCTGGTTCCATCCCGGTTAAGGTGAAGCCCATCCCTTCGGAAGAGCCCCTCCTTTCCCCAGAATGTTCCCCAGTTCCTAACAAATCCGAACCCCTCATCTCTGCACCATTGTCTCATCCACGCATTGAGACTCCGGAGCTCTGCCTGCCTATTGGGTCCTGCGCGTGGAACGGGAAGCATTTCGGAGAACGCTACCCTGGAAGTTCTGGATTTCAACTTCCTACCTAAAAGCCTAAATTTAGCTTCCAGAACCTCCCTACCACATTTTCCTATGTCATTGGTACCAACATGTACCAAGACAGCAGACTCCTCCCCAGCACTATCTAAGACCTTATCTAGGTGGCGTGTGAGGTCCGCTACCTTCGCACCAGGCAGGCATGTTACCAGGCGATCCTCACGTCCACCAGCCACCCAGCTATCTACATGCCTAATGATCGAATCACCAACTATAACTGCTGTCCTAACCCTTCCCGCATGGGCACTTGGCCCTGGAGAAACCTCCTCGGTGCGAGAGGGGTTTACATCACCTGGAGGACAGGTCCTAGTTACAGGATCACTTCCTGCCACACCAGGGTGATGCTCTCCTGTCACGTGACCTCTCTCCTCCATGGCAACAGGGATGCTGCCAGACTGGAGGTGGGACTTCAGGACTATATCCCTGTAGGTCTCGTCTATGTACCTCTCTGTCTGTCTTATGTTTTCCAAGTCTGCTACTCTAGCCTCTAGAGAACGGACTCGTTCCCTGAGAGCAGAGAGCTCCTTGCACCTAGTGCACACGTAAGACCTCTCACCAGCTGGGAGAAAATCATACATGTGACACTCAATGCAAAAGACTGGAAAGCCCACATCCCGCTGCTGGACTGCTGTCTGCATCTTAGTTTTAAGTTTGTGTTTAGATCTTTAAGTTCTATATGTACTAAAGGGTGCAATGGATATTTATACCACTAAAACTGTACCTAAGAAGTTTAATATACCTTGTTCACCTGAAGCTTAATTAATCTCAGGTCCTTGGTGTATGACTGATTTGGGTAATGAGCTTCACCTGAGAGCACCTCCTGTCTTTTAAGTTGTGCAAGTACCTATAAAGCTGTGATTTTCCCAGGGTAGGGTGGGTGTGGGGAGGGAGGGAGGGATATAACACTTATTAAAAAAGGGCTGCTACACAGTACCTTGTCCTGTGCTGCTGAGGAAAACTATATTCTGATTTGATTTAAATTATAGCTCTTTGCTGCTACTAGGCTCTAACCTATTATGAAATTTAAACTACAAGCTCTCTGCTGGATTCTAAATTTAACCAGAAAGCTCTCTTCTGTGTTTTAATTTGAAACTAAAAGTACTTTGCTGATGCTAGGCCCTGAGTGACTATGAAATTTAAACTACAGCTGTCTACTGGGTATGAAAGGTAACCAGAAAGTTCTCTTCTGTGTTTTTAAATTGAATCTTAAACTGTTGCTACTAGGCCCTGACTGATTTAACAAAAAAATAGTGGGTTCACATATTAATTAGCTTTAAAAGAAAAAAAATTCCTTTCAGAAAAATTCCCAGAAGTATATACTCACAATTTCAGATTTCTCTCCAGAAGTAACAGCCCCCCTTTCCAGTCCTTCAAGAGTCGTGAGGCGTGTTAAGAGTACTAAAAAGCACTCTTCTTATCCGCCAGGTCGTGAGTCTAAGACTTTGGATGCCTTTGGACGCCAAACCTTCGAGGCCTCCATGCTTTCAGCAAGAATTCTCTCATATATTTTCTATATGGGATTATCTCTTGAAGAAGTCACAAAGAAATTACTACTTTTGACCCCTTTTCTTCAAGAGCCCAAAAGAGCAGACTATTCCATATTGGTTAGTCATGCTCAAAATATCTCTAGGTTCCTTACTCGTGCTTCCCTAGACTCCTTTGAGTCTGTTAGCAGAACTTCTGCTATAGCTATAGGGGCAAGACGTAAAGCATGGCTCCAAGTTTCAGACTTGGACAAATGGGTACAAGAAAGACAGGGAAATACTCCTTGCACTGGAGAAAATCTCTTTAACAAGGAGTCTTTACTCCAAGCTGCTCAGTTAACCACTGACATTGCTGTTGTCTACGCCTTCCTCTTTCCCAGTTGGTAGGAAATTTCCTAACAAACTTTGTTCCCCCAAGGGGAAAAAGTTTTATCCATCTTCTACCCATCATACAGATGTTCCCAGACAGGGGAAACATCGAACCGGACTAAAGAAACCACAACCTCAACAGGTTCAGCAAACCCAGCAGTCGCAGGGTTTCTGATAGATTATCATTACATCTCCTGTTTGGGGGTTAGAGTTTGTAGTCTGCTTCTTTTCACTTGAAGCATCTACACTAATTTCATCCTAAATTCTCATGGATCTCTTTTCATGAGACATCTTTTTTCTTTTTGCTCTTTTTGCTTTTCGGATCTGGTTCATTTTCACTGCCCCTCTAGAGTTCTCCGGTCGATTCATGCCAATCGCCTTTTTCTTCCACCTCCTTCTAGGGCCCGTCTTGAATCCACACGTTCCTCTGCTTTCTTTTTTTCTCGGTCCCCGTCTTTGGAATTCACTCCCTTTAGCTTTACGTTTGGAATCTTCCTTCTGCTCCTTTAAAGCTTCACTCAAGACCCACCTCTTTTGCACAGCTTTTGACATCCCCCCTCCTCTTTCTCCTACTGTTAGCAGCTCACTGGTCCTCCCCAACCTGTTTGTACCTTTTCTTTTTTTTTTTTTAAATCTCTCTCTGTCTCTTTCTCCTTTGCTATCCCTTTTGTAATTGAATTGGTGTTCTTTTCTGTTTCTGTCAGTAGTCTCCTTTATTTTATTGTACACTGCTGCATGCCTCTTGGTTCAGGCGGTATAATAAGTTTTAAATAAAGATAAAGATAAAGAGTTTTTATGTTTGTTTATTATACTTGATAAAAACCGCCTTTCACTGGAAGCAAAGCGGTGTACATTTAAAATTCAATAAAAGGAAGGCCAAGGCCAACGAAAAGGAAAAGAAATGTACAATGGTTGACAGGACAGCTAAAATCAAGAAAGACAGGACAGGACATAGACAGGGAGTAAGCTGGGAGGAGCAAGAGGAGGGCAGAGAGGTAATCATACAAAAGGAGAGGGAACATTGAACGCTAAGGAGAACAGGTGGGTTTTTAGTTGTTGTTTGAAGCTAGTGAACTGTGGATCAAGATGGAGGGCGGGAGGGAGGGCATTCCAAAGGGCAGGAGCGGCAAAAAAGAAAGCGGAGGAGCGGGTAGATTGCATGATGATCATGCCTATAGTTAACAGGTTTCTCTTCCTCCTACTGGGAAAGAGGTGTAACAACTATCAATAAGACAGTTTTCCCTGTACTAGCATGTATCATCTTACCTTTCAGAGACTTACTACATCGTCAGGCTCCTTCAACTCTGTCTTACCTGCCCTCTTACTACAACATTCGGTTTGTAAGAGTGGTTCTATTACACTGGTAAGCCCCTATGGTTCTCTACCTATTCCAGGAAGGGGTTTCCTTTCCAGAGTTGTCTCCCCCTTTCACATTCTTACTTTAGGGCCGCTTATCAGACAATAAGGAAGTCTTACCACTCCTGCTTATGTCTGTTTCTTTTTCCAATTAAAAAAAAAAAAAAAGAGAAAAAGAGATTTTTTTCCGCTGCCCTGATAATTGCTGCAAATGCAGCAGTTCCTGGTGGTTAAACCACTGGTTCTGTTCACCACACAACCAGGGTTTGTCCTCCACTAGCAATCCTTCCGGCCTGGGTAGTAAACCCAAAACAGGTTATCAACCTTTTTTGGAAACCCTATTATCACAGGCTTGTTGGTTGACTTCTATTCTTCGCCCCCTTGTTTTGGCAGAATAGTTTAAGTTACCTACTGGCTTTTAACAGCCAGTTTTTTCTTCTAACCAACCTGCAACATGCTCTCTGCAACTCTACAGAGTAGCTTTGCACTATGGGCCCTTGCTAGAGAGCATTAGTATCTTGTCTGGCAGATAATCCCAGATGGTTAGGAGGGGTTCACCCAGTCATGTCCCATGACTGGCAGGTGATCCCTGCCCTTACCATCTCATCTAAAATCTCTTTTTGAAACAAAAGACACGGGCCTTACATCACGTGAAAACCTAAAGAATGGCCAATTCCCTGGCTTGGTCCACATCTTCTTGGACTTCTCACCAGGGATAGTTTTTTTTTCGTTGCAGCTCGTCCTTATATGCTTCCTTCCCAATACTTCAGGGGACGCTCATGTTCAACTGAAGGACGCATGATACCCATCTTGCCCTCATGGGCGGGTCAATATGGTATCTTATTCCATTGGCGTCCTCGATCCATTTACCATACTGGAGTTCTAGAGAGATCTGGACATGCTGTCTGCAGGCTGAAGTTATCCTCTGCATTTTTCACGTAGGCCATCCTGGTTATTCAAGAGCTCGAATTCTTAAAGGAATCTAGACTCCTCCTCGTCAGGGAGACCATTTCTCTGACTCTGTCAATCATAACCAGGGAAAGAAGATTCTCTATGCATCTATTCAAGCAAGTATCACCCTTCTTGCTGTTAGATGAATCTTTCTCTCTCCCCATATTCCTATGGGGATCTAGTTATATAGCCATGTCTCCATCTACATGCGTGGAGACATGTCTATATGTCTATATATATAATATAAAATATCTGTGTATCTTCTGCCCATGTATATCTATATCTATCTATCTATCTATCTATCTATATTTGTCGAGATATATCCTTTAGATAGATATGTATCTACGTACTTATGTATCTGTCTGTTTAGGTTCATATATCCATATATTCCTATATGACTCTGACAGATGGCACTACCCCTATCAATGCTGTGCCAGCATGCTTAGGGTTCTACACATACAACCACTCCATGTGGTAATTAGCAAATTTTTTGTTTTTCTTACCATAACCTTTCAGGGTTAGGTACCTCTGAAGCTCTCCATGTACCTTTTTCTTTCCTAATTGACCTCATTTAGGAAAGACATTACAGATCTTCAGTTAATCTAAAGCTGTAACGCTTCATAAGTCTGTCCTTACTTTATCGGATACAGGGGTCTTCCATACCCCTTCTCTCCTACATGGACTATTTCTATTATCAGTCCAAATCGGTCAGACTTATTTTTCCTTTTGGTCCTAGGATCAGGGCCGGATTTACCTATATGCCATGTACGCCATGGCATAGGGCCCACAGCTGGCAAGGGTCCACCCACCGCAGGGCTTCAGAGGGAGCCGGGTAAGCTCGCGCGAGGCCCCGGCTCCCTCTGTACAGCCGCCAGCGTGAAGAGCCTTTTCCTTCACGCTGGCGGCTGTATCTGTAAAGCCGCGATTGCTGGGAAAGGTTAAAGGCAATGCCCTTTAACCTTTCCCAGCATTCGCGGCTTCACAGATACAGCTGCCAGCGTGAAGGAAAAGGCTCTTCATGCTGGCGGCTGTACAGAGGGAGCCGGGGCCTCGCGCGAGCTTACCCGGCTCCCTCTGAAGCCTCTCAGACAGCCGCGGTGCTGGTCGGGGGGGCCAAGGACTGCATGGGCTGTGATTGGGGGGGGGACCTGGACCGGAAAAGGGCTGGGGGGGGGGGACTTGGACTGGAAAGAAATGGGCTGTGATATGGGGGGGGGAACCTGAACTGTAAAAGGGCTATTGGGGGGGGGAAATTGGAATGAAAATGGTTTTTGATGGGGGGGGGACCTGGACCGGAAAAGGGCTATGGGGGGGGGGAGACTTGGACTGGAAAGAAATGGGCTATGATGGGGGGGGACCTGAACTGTAAAAGGGCTATGGGGGGGGGGGGACTTGGACTGGAAATGGGTTGTGATGGGGGACCTGGACCGGAAAAGGGCTATGGGGGGTGGGGGACTTGGACTGGAAAGAAATGGGCTGTGATGGGGGGGGACCTGAACTGTAAAAGGGCTATGGGGGAGGGGGGACTTGGACTGGAAATGGGTTGTGAAGGGGAGGGGGACCTGGACCGGAAAAGGGCTATGGGGGGGGGGGGGACATGGACTGGAAAGAAATGGGCTGTGATGGGGGGGGGACCTGAACTGTAAAAGGGCGAGGGGGGGGGGACAGGGACAGGAAATGGGTTGGGATGGGGGGGGGGACCTGGCCCGGAAAAGGGCTATGGGGGGGGGGACTTGGACTGGAAATGGGTTGTGATGGGGGGGGGACCTGGACCAGAAAAGGGCTATGGGAGGGGGGTAACTTGGACTGCAGATGGGCTGTGATGGTGGTGGGGGGGGGGGAACTAGGACTGCAAATGGGCTGTGATGGTGCAGGGGGACTCGGACTGCAAATGGGATGTGATGGTGGGGGCTAGGACTGGAAATAGGCTGTGATGGGGGGGGGGGGGGGCTAGGACTGGAAATGGCCTGTGATGTGAAGGCTAGCACTGGAAATGGGCTGATGAAGAGCTAGAATAGGACTGGAAATGGGCTGATGTGGGGCATGGGAGAATGAGACTAGAAGGGAGTGGATGCTGGGTGGGTCTAGAACTATAAGGGAACTGATTTTGGAGGAGGACTAGAATGGATGGGGAATGAGAATGGAGAGGGGAAAAATATTTTGTGTGGAAGAAAAATCTATGATGGGCTGGGTATTGGGAGAGTAAGAGGGGCTTGAAAATGGAAGGGTGAAATTTAAATGGATGATAAAGGAATAAGGAAAGAATTGGGGGAAAGAGAAAAAGGGAAACAATCAGTATGTTAAAGCAGAAATAGAGAGAATGGAAAACATCTAAAAGAGAAGAAAGGACAAATGGATAGCTAGCAGAAGACACGAAGAAACCAGAAGAAAGTGACTGGAGCAATTGCAACTGAAAAAATGCCCAAACAGAAGGTAGAAAAATACTTTTTATTTTGAATTTATTAACTGGAATATGTCTTTTTTAATGTATTTCTTGAATTCCGATGCTGATTTTGTCCCTATTGCCTCTTTATGTCAGGCAATTCTATACATCTATTGCCATTTCTGTTTTGGTAAGTTGATCTCGTTTTTATTTTTTCTGGGGGCCCACAATTTTTGTTGGCGTAGGGTCTCACTCAAGGTAAATCCGGCCCTGCCTAGGATTGTACTGTTCTTTAGCCAAAAGAGCTTAAGCTTTGTCTAATAGTACCTTCTGCATTTCCCGCTGAAGCCCTACCTCATTGTACTACCCCAGTTTCCCCTTGGGCTATTTCTCACCCTGAAGGGTTCTGACCTCCACTTGTTTTTCCTACAATTTATTACCTCTACTTCACAGTGAGGTACTCCTTGAGGATCATCTACTGGCTCTTCTAACAGATCCATATGAACCTCAATAGACTTTTTACAATACCACCAAGGGAGGTCCATATTAGAATATTGCACTCAATATTTTTATTACTAAATATCATCTATACAGGGTCTTCCTCTATAGAAGTCCTGTTCTAGTCCAGCTGTTCCACAGCTCCTTTCTGTAATTCAACTCCTACCCTCCATCCCCAGGATGCCTGAGGTTCTGAGGAGTAGCATGGCTCATTCTAGATTCGTAACATGCTAGGACTCCCTCCGGGCATCTTAGCTTGGGGAGTCCCCATATGTGAAGACTCATTCCTGCTTGTTCCTGGAGATAGCACAGTTACTTACCTGTAATGGGTGATCTCTGGGAACAGCAGGAATAAGTCTTCACAACCCACCCACCTCCCCTAGGAATTGCATTTCTCTATCTCTGTCTTTCCCTTTCTCTCACTCTCTCTCTTGGTCTCAGCTTTAAAACTTAACTGAGGAGAGGCAGTTGGGAAGGGCGGGAAGGCAGCATGCAGGCGTGTTGGGATGCTCCCAAAAGCGTTCTGATTGGACGCTGGGGAGTGTTCCCGCGCAGACCGACGTACCCATATGTGAAGACTTATTCCTGCTGTTCCCAGAGATCACCTGTTACAGGTAAGTAACTATGCTTTGGGTCAGATCAAAGTCCATCCAGCCTAGTATCCTGTTTCCAACAGTGGCCAATCCAGGTCACAAGTACCTGGCAGGTTCTCAAAAAGGCACACAGGTTCCACAATGCTGGGGCAAGCGGTGGATTTCTCTGGTCCTCTTTAATAATGTTTTATGGACCTTCCTTCAAGGAACTTGTCCAAAGCTTTTTTTAAACCTGTCTACACTGACAGCTTTTACTACATCCTCCGGTAACGGATTCCAGAGTTTGATTATGCGTTGAGTGAAAAAATATTTTCTCTTATGAGTCTTAAATGAATTACATAGTAGCTTCATTGCATGTCCCCCTAGTCTGTTTACATCATAAAAAAGTAGAAAATCGATCTGTTTACACATTCCACACCATTCATTAATTTATAGACCTCTTATATCTCCCCATAGCCATCTCTTTTCTAATTTGAAGAGCCCTAACCTTTTATGCCTTTCCTCCTAGGGGTATCCTTCCATCCCCTTTAATATTTTGGTGGCTCTACTCTATACCTTTTCTAATTCTGCTATATCCTTTTTAAGGTACAGAGACCAAAATTGCACACAGTATTCAAGGTGTGGTCACACCAAGGAACTATACAGAGGCATTTATAATATCCTTGGTTTTATTCTCCATTCCTTTCCTTATGATTCCTAGCATTCTGTTTGCTTTCTTAGCCGCCGCTGTGCACTGGGCAGAGGGCTTCAATGTGTTAGCCACTATGACATCTAAATCTTTTTCCTGGGCAGTGGTTCCTAATTTGGAATCTTGCATCTCATAACCATAGTTTGGGTTGTTTTTTCCTAGGTGCATAACTTTGCACTTGTTGACATTAAATTTCATCTGCGATTTGAACACCCAGTCTTGGTTTATTAAGGTCCTCTTGCAATTTTTCACAATCCTGTTGTGTTTTAACAACTTTCAATAATTTTGTTTCATCTGCAAATTTGATCACTTGACTTGTTCCCATTTCTAGATCATTTATGAATATGTAAAGCAGTGGACCCAGCACAGATCCCTGGGGTACTCCACCTTTCTCTATTGGGAAAATTGGCCATTTAGCCCTACCCTCTGCTTTCTATCTTTTAACTAGTTCCTGATCCTCAATAATACACTGCCTCCTATCCCATGGCTTTTTAATTTTGCCATGAGTCTTTCATGAGGGACCTTGTCAAAGGCTTTCTGAAAATCCAGATACCCTATATCAATTGGCTCACCTTTGTCTACCTGTTTGCTCATACCTTCAAAAAAAATGTAACTGATTAGTAAGACAAAACTTTCCCTGGCTAAATCCATGTTGGCTTTCTCCCATTAAACTATGACTACACTGGTCAACATTGAAATCGTTACTGACTTTAAAAGGCCCTAATCTGTATTATCTTGGTGAGCTGAACACGAATATAACATTAAAAAAATGTTATTGGCTCTCGTTTTGAAGATATTGCATGTAGTGCATTTTTGACGTTTCACCGTGTAAATTTATCCAGTAGGACATCAACAGCATCCCTCCTCCCTCCCATTGCCTGCCTATGAGAAGCCAGCATCAACGGCTGAAATCGCAGCTTCGGGGGCGCTCAGGAGATCAGCGAAGAGACCGAAGCTGTGAGCAGGAGCCCCTCCTCTCTCCCATTGCCTGCCTATGAGAAGCCAGCATCAACGGATGAAATCGCAGCTTCGGGGGCGCGCCCGCGCCTTGTGGGTCCGCGCCTGAGGGCCTCGCCAGAGGGCCGTTTGGCGTGGCCCTCAGGCGTTGGTCCGTGGCGTTCATCCTGAAGTGAGCATTGAAATTGTGGACTGGATTGTCATATGCTCATATTATGGTAACCTGTTGTTCCTCTTCTTTCCTCTACCTATTCTTTTGACTGTTTCTGTCCTCTACTCTGTCCTATCTTACAAATGGCGTTCCTTTTGTATTTCCGCAAATGATATATTATTGTAAACCGCTCTAATGCTTCGGCCTGAGCGGTATATCAAATTTAAAATAAACATAAACAAACATAAACATCCCAAATAAGCCTTGAATGATGTAATATTGCATCACATTGCATAATACCAGCATGCACACATCATCCAGAGTTGATTGCATCATTTTCTGATGCAATGCAATACTACTGCCAGACGGCTGCTGAAGCCATCTGACGTCAGCAGGGTACTATACGCAGTCGGAAAGGTTGAGCATTTAAAATATTTCAGACTGTGTGTGACAGTTTAAGCTACTGTTACATGTAACTTTAATCATATAATTTTAGCCGTTTAGGTACAATACAGAACAGTAATGCCGCGAAAGTGCGTTAATACCGTTGACAATTTCTGCTACATTTGTGGGGAAGTGACATTTGCCAACCAGAAGAAAAGTATCACTTCTAAGGCATAGCATCTTTACTTCGGATGCAAGATTGGTGACCAAGACAAGCCTTGGGCCCCGCATATATGCTGCGCTACATGTACAACACAGCTTTCACAGTGGTTGAATTGCAAAAGACCATCAATGCTGTTTGCAGTCCCCATGGTGTGAAGAGAGCCAAGCAACCACATAAATGACTGTTACTTCTGCTTGGTTCCTCCTCTTTCCAGTGGAATAATGAAGCAAAAGAAGTCAAGCATAGTCTACCCAAACATTCCGTCTGCATTAAGACCAGTTCCACATGGTGAGGGACTTCCTATTCCAGAATCTCCATCAGAATATTCTCTTGATTCATCTAATGAGGACAAGGGTGAGCCGACCTGTTCTTCTCCTGGTCCGTCAGCATGCAGTGACCCAGATTTTCACTGGGATGCATATCAACTCCACACAGAATAACACAAGAAGAACTAAATGACCTGGTTCTTGATTTGGACTTATCCAAGAACAAGGCAGAATTGCTAGCATGAAGACTCCAACAATGGAATCTTCTAGAAGATGTCAACATTACTTCATATTGAAAGCGCCACCAGCAGTTGGAGCCTTTCTTCAGAAAGGAAAGTAATCTGGTATTCTGTTCCGATATTGAAAGCCTCATGAATGCCTTAAAAATCACTCATGACCCACAAGACTGGAGACTATTTATAGACTCTTCGAAATTGAGTCTGAAGGCTGTGCTTTTGAACAATGGAAACCGTCTTCCATCTATTCCAGTAGCGCATGCCGTCCACATGAAAGAGACATACGATAACTAACTTAAAGCATCTACTGACCTCCATTAACTATAACAAGTACAGCTGACACCTCTGTGGTGACTTGAAGGTAGTTGCCCTTTTAATGGGACTGCAGCAAGGATATATAAAATACATGTGTTTCTTATGTGAGTGGGATAGCTGAGCAAGGGATTGGCACTACTTGCGGAAGGAATGGAATCGCAGACAAAATGTAAGAATTGGAGAGATGAATATCCAGCACCCAGCTCTGGTTGAGGCTCACAAAATCCTGCTACCACCCCTTCACATCAAACTAGGTTTGATGAAAAACTTCGTGAAAGCCATGGACTGCACTTCGCCAGCTTTCCGATACCTGCATGAAAAATTCCCTCAACTCAGCGAAGCAAAGATTAAAGAGGGAGTTTTTGTGGGTCCTCAGATTCGAGAGCTCTTCAAAGATGACCAGTTCAACAACTTGCTGCAGGGTGATGCGAAACAAGCATGGAATGCTTTTTGCCTAGTGTCAACAAACTTTCTCGGGAATGTTAGGGCAGAAAACTACAAGGAACTAGTAGAAGACATGCTGATGCTGTATCAGAAACTTGGCTGCAATGTGTCTCTAAAGATCCATTTCCTTGATTCCCATCTCGATTTCTTTCCTGACAACTGTGGTATGGTTAGTGATGAACAGGGCGAACATTTTCACCAGGCTATCACAACGATGGAGCAAAGATACCAGGGAAAATGGTCCACGACAATGCTGGCTGACAACTACTGGACACTCCCCCAGAGAAGCTCCCGAACAGCTGTACAAGAGACAGGCGAAAAAATCTAAGAAGTAGTCTATGACTTATTTTTTTACAGGTATTAACCGAAGGCCTATTATATTTACTATTTACCTGCATTTCGTAATGTAAACATTAATTCTTGTAGATTACAAAAAAAACTAGAGCCAACTTTGCAATTTCACTGTCATATTCGTGTTCAGCATATAGAAATTGATGATAAATTACTATTTTTATTTCAGCAATATGACTTTTGTAAAAATTTGTTGACCAATGCTGTCGACATGTTCAGTAATTTTGTTCTTTATAATGGTTTCTACCATTTTGCCCAGTACAGATGCCAGGTTCACCGGTCTGTAGTTTTCTGGATCACCCCTCGAACCCTTTTTAAAAAATTGAGAATGGCCAATGTAATGCCCATTTTCAGGTATTACAGATGCTTTTAGTGATAGTTCACAGATTACTAATAGTAGGTATGCAGTTTCATCTTTCAGTTATTTTAACACTCTATGATGTATACCATCTCATTCAGGTGATTTACTTCTCCTGTTTATCAAATACTTGTAATATATCTTCCCAGTTTATTGATATTTCTTTAAATAATTCCGATATATCACCTTTAAATGCCATTTCAGGCATGGGTAACTTCCCTACATTATCTTCAGTAAAGACTGAAGCAAAGAATATATTCGGTCTCTCCATTATGACCTTGTCCTCCCTTAACATCCCTTTTCCTCTCTATTTTCCAACGGTCCAGCTGACTCTCTCACAGGATTTTTTGCTATGAATATACTTGAACTAGTTTTTATTATACGTTTTTGCTTCCAGAGCAAGCTTTTTTTTCAATTTCTCTCTTTGCTTGCCTTATCAGTGCCTTGCATCTAACTTGCCAGTGCTTATGTTATTTCCCATTTTGGTCATTTGGCACCTTTATCCATTTCCCGAAAGATGCCTTTTTGGCTACAACATCCTCTTTGACCACACCTTTAAAGCATGCTGGCAGTTTTTTGGCCTCCTTCCACTTTTCCTAAAGCGTGTAATGCATCTGGTCTGGGCTTCTTAGATAATGTTTTTAAACACCCATGCTTGATGTAAACCTTTAAACTTTGCAATTGCACCTCTTAGTATTTTCTTAACTATTTTTCTTGTTTTATCATAGTCTCTTTGAAAATTTAAAAGGTAGTATTGTGGATTTCCTTGCCATCCTTCCATTTATTAAATCAAACGAGATCATGCTATGATCACTATTGCCAAGTGGTCCCAACACCCTTATCTCTTGCACCAGATCCTGTGTTCCACTAAGGACTAGATCCAGAATAGCTTCCTCTTGTATGTTTATGAACTAGCTGATCCAAGAAGCAGTCATTTATTTCCCTAGCATATCCTTCAGTGACATTGACCCAGTCAATACTGGGGTAATTGAAATCACCCATTATTATTGTGTTTAACTTTAGTTAGTTTCCCTGATTTCTTTGAGCATTTCATCATACATCTGTTCATTCTGGCTAGGCGGTCAGTAGTACACTTCCACTGCCATCGCCTTCCCCTTTTTACATGGGATTTCTATCCATAGAGATTCTATAGTGTGTTTTGTTTCATGCAAAATTTTAATTCTTAGTGACTCTATGCCCTTTGTAACATAGAGCACAACCCCTCCACCAATTTGATCTACCCTTTCATTGCAATTTAGCTTGTACCCAGGTATCGGTGTCCCATTAGTTATCCTCCTTCCACCAGGTCTCTTGGATGCCAATCATATCTAATCTTTCATTTAGTGCTATATATCTAGCATTTCTCTCATTTTTTAGACTTTCCAGCATTTGCATACAGGCATTTTAGAGGTTGTGTTTTATTCATATTTATCTGGTTATCAGTTGATAGGGGTAATTTGGAATCTTTCAGCTCTGTACTTAAGGGCAGCTGGGTTACTTTTATCTTTATTGGAATCTCTGTTGGGATGCCCTAACTCCCTTCTTTTGCCAGTATCCTTCAAGGATATGTCCTTTCGAACTATGCATTTTTGGGCGACTGTTGACTTTCCCCTATTTAGTTTAAAAGCAGCTCCATCTCCTTTTTAAAGCTTAATGCCAGTAGCTTGCTACCATGCTGGTTAAGGTGGAGCCCATCCCTTTGGAAAAGCGCCTCCCTTCTCCAGAATGTTGCTCAGCTCCTAATGAATCCAAAACCCTCTTCTTTGCTGTTGGCTTGAATTTCTCTCCTCTCAAGCCCTGCAAGATCCGCTTCAATCTGGCTTTCGTCCCTTACACTATACTGAGACTGTTTTTGCCAAAGTCTCCAGTGACTTGTTCCTGGCTAAATCCAAAGGCCTTTACTCGGTCCTCATCCTTTTTGACCTTTCTGCTGCTTTTGACACTGTCGACTACCACTGTCTCATCCACACTTTGTCATTTGGTTTTAAGAGCTCTGTGTTGTCCTGGTTCTCTTCTTATCTCTCCCATCACTCTTTCAGTGTTTGTTCTGGTGGTTCCTCTTCTACTGCTATCCCACACTCAGTTGATGTACCCCAAGGGTCTGCTCTGGGCCCTCTCCTTTTCTCTCTCTATATCCATTCCCTTTGTGTTCTTATCTCCTCCCATGACTTTCAGTACCATTTTTATGCTGATGACTCTCGGATCTATCTCTCTACACATGATATTTCTCTAACACTCCGCCTGAATCTCTGCCTGCCTATCTGACATCTCTGCCTGGATGTTTCACTGCCATTTGAAATTGAACATGGCCAAAACCAAACTTCTTATGTTTCCCCCTACTACCCCTTTCCTTCTTTCTCCATCTCTGTAGATAACACTCTCCTACTTCCTCTTTCCTCTGCCCGCAACCTTGGGGTCATCTGTAATTCCTCCCTCTTCTTCTCTGCCCATATCTAACTGCTTGATAAAACCTGTCGTTTCTTTCTCTATAACATTAACAAAATTCGCCCCTTCCTTTCTGAACATACTAATAAAACACTTATCCACTCTTTGGTCACCTCCTGTCTCGATTATTGCGACATCCTTGCTGGTCTCCCTCCGAGTCATCTCTTTCCCCTTCAATCTGTTCAGAACTCTGCTGTGCAGCTAATCTTCCGCCAACCCCGATATACTGATATAACCCCTCTTTTCAAGTCACTTCATTGGCTCCCCTACCATTTCCATATCCAACTCAAACTTCTCCTTTTGACCTATAAATGCATTCATTGTATTGCTCCTCTCTCCATTTCCTGTCTCCCTACCCTCCACCTCGTGAACTCTATTCTTCCATTGGCTTGCTCTCTTTCCTTTTCTTCAACTGCCAACTCCAGACTTTGATCCTTTCACCTTGCTGTTTCTTATACCTGGAACAAGCTACCTGAGTCTGTACATCAGGCTTCATCTGTCCTCCTTTTCAAATCCATTCTAAAGGCTCAGCTCTTTGAAGCTGGTTTTGAATCCTGATCCCTTGTTTTTCTTGTAGCTACATACCTTTCCCTATTTGTATCCCTTGTTCTCAGCTATTGTATTGTCTGTCTTGATTAGACTGTAATCTGACGAGTAGGGACTGTCTTTTATATGTGTCTGTACAGTGCTGCGTATGCCTTGTAGCACTATATAAATGATCAGTAGTAATAGTAAGAGGAGACCAGATGGAATACTGTCTCCTGTTTCCATCTCCAAGAGCCCTACTCTGCCTTTCTCTGTTCTGCCCATGTAGTCTCATGCCATCTCCTGTTTCCAGCCCCACAAGTCAATGCACCGTCTTAACTTGTAGAAAGACTGTATAGAAAAATTATTAAGTAAATAAATGCATGCATGAAGCTTCCCTTTATCCGATCCGTGCGGATAATGCTACTACTTTGGGCTGCAGAGGTCAACATTCCCTTTCTGCTTATGAGCAAAATGGGAAAATATGCAAATTAGCACAGTCATGCTTGTTATAATCAAAATTATATGAGTGATTGTGTAATCCTTTGGGGTTTAATTAGTGCAGCCAAATATCCTGTTAGCTTTTCAAGCTGCTTTTTTAACTTTCACTGGCTCCTTTGAGTTCATCTGAGATGACTACTCCTGAAACATGTTCTTGTTTGACAGTTTATTTTATTTATTTTATTTTATTTACATTCTCTTATATACCGTGCTATTTTGCATCAGCGCGGTTTACATTGAACAAACTGAAATTACATTGAACAGGGCATTATAACTTGGAGATAACTATTTTACAGGGAACATGGGCTATGGAGGGTTAAGTGGCTTGCCCAAGACCACAAGGAGCACCTGTGGGACTAGAAACCCCAGTCCTTCTGGCCCAAGGTTGCTGTCCTCTAGTGGGATTTGAACCATCGACCTTCCGGCCTGAAGTATCTTGCCCCAACCACTAGGCCACTCCTCCACTCCAGGTCTTTTCCTCTAAACGATGTGTGTCTAAGGAAGATTTATGTCTCAAATGCATGATTTTACACTTTTTCATACTTAAGCTCATTTTCCAAACTCTGGGCCATTTTTCTTCCTTTTTTTAAAGTCCCCTTTCATTGTTTTCCATCTCTTCGAGCATGGGTTACCATTTTTCCAAGTTCTCAAAGGAAGACCCTTCCAGAAAATGAGTCACACAGTAATTTGCGTACATATCTATATCTAATATCCAAAAGGGGCAGTAAAACTTTATGTAAAGAACAAGTAGACCGGAAGTGGTTGCTAAATGGTGAAGACCTGGCTCATCAGCCAGTGGATTTGAGGCTCCCCTAGGGAGTTGTTCCACCTACCATATGCGTGTCCTCCTGTGCCCTGATCCCTGTCCGCTGGCTTTGCATCACTGAAAACATCCAGTCTGCATCCACAGTGTGCGAAGAGACGGCAAAAACTTTCATAGTTCAAAGTAATAATCAATGTTTCCTTATCCTGCTGCAGTAGTCCAGACCAGTGGGTTATCCTCCATGGCCAGCAGATGGAGGCAGACTTGAGCATCCTTCAGTGATGACATCAATGGTATATCCCAGCGATGGCGAACCTATGGCACGCGTGCCAGCTGTGGCACGCGAAGGCCTTGCAGCTGGCACGCGTGAAGGTCCGCAAAAAAAGAAAAAGCGGGCTCTGGCTGCTGCCGCGGACGCGGCAGCATGCAGTGTCCCGCGGGGCCCCCTCCGCCCGCTAAGCCCCTCTGCAAGGGCTTTCAGATTCGCGAGGGAGACAGCGTCTCCCTCGCGTCTCTGTTAAGCCCGTAGGGGTTAATGGGAAATTTCCCATCAGCCCCTTTAGACGCGAGGGACTGATGGGAAATTTCCCATTAGCCCCTGCGGGCTTAACAAGAGACGCGAGGGAGACGCTGTCTCCCTCGCGAATCTGAAAGCCCTTGCAGAGGGGCTTAGCGGGCGGAGGGGGCCCCGCGGGACACTGCATGCTGCCGCGTCCGCGGCAGCAGCCAGAGCCCTCTTTTTCTTTTTTTAAATTTGCCGGGGGGGGGGGGTGTTAGGACTGCTAATGGGCTGGGGGGGGGGGGGTTAGGTCTGCTAAGGGGTTGGGGGGGGGGTTAGGACTGGTAATGGGCTAGGAGGGGGGGGGGTTAGGGCTGCTAATGGGCTAGGAGGGGGGGGGTTAGGACTGCTAATGGGCTAGGAGGGGGGGGGTTAGGACTGCTAATGGGCTAGAGGGGGGGGTTAGGACTGCTAATGGGCTGGGGGGGGGTTTGGACTGCTAGTGGGCTAGGAGGGGGGGTTAGGACTGCTAATGGGCTAGGAGGGGGGGGATAGGACTGCTAATGGGCTAGGGGGGGTTAGGACTGCTAATGGGCTGTGGGCTGATGGGGGCTGTCTGGAAATGGGGTGATTGGGGGTTAGGACTGCTAATGGGCAGGGGGGGGGGTTAGGACTGCTAATGGGCAGGGGGGGGTTAGGACTGCTAATGGGCTGGGGGGGGGTTTGGACTGCAAATGGGCTGGGGGGGGGTTATGACTGCTAATGGGCTAGGAGGGGGGGTTAGGACTGCTAATGGGCTAGGGGGGATTAGGACAGCTCATGGGCTGTGGGCTGATGGGGGCTGTCTGGAAATGGGGTGATGGGGGGTTAGGACTGCTAATGGGCTAGAGAGGGGGGGTTAGGACTGCTAATGGGCTAGAGAGGGGGGGTTAGGACTGCTAATGGGCTAGGGGGGGGTTAGGACTGCTAATGGGCTGGGGGGGTTAGGACTGCTAATGGGCTAGGGGGGGTTAGGACTGCTAATGGGCTAGGGGGGGTTAGGACTGCTAATGGGCTGTGGGCTGATGGGGGCTGTCTGGAAATGGGGTGATGGGGGGTTAGGACTGCTAATGGGCTAGAGAGGGGGGGTTAGGACTGCTAATGGGCTAGGGGGGGGTTAGGACTGCTAATGGGCTGGGGGGGTTAGGACTGCTAATGGGCTAGGGGGGGTTAGTACTGCTAATGGGCTGTGGGATGAGGGGGGCTGTCTGTAAATGGGGTGATGGGGGGTTAGGACTGCTAATGGGCTAGAGAGGGGGGGTTAGGACTGCTAATGGGCTAGGGGGGGGTTAGGACTGCTAATGGGCTAGGGGGGGGTTAGGACTGCTAATGGGCTGGGGGGGTTAGGACTGCTAATGGGCAAGGGGGGGGTTAGGACTGCTAATGGGCAAGGGGGGGTTAGGACGGCTAAAGGGCTGGGGGGGGTTAGGACTGCTAATGGGCTAGGAGGGGGGGTTAGGACTGCTAATGGGCTAGGGGGGGGTTAGGACTGCTAATGGGCTAGGAGGGGGGGGGGGTTAGGACTGCTAATGGGCTAGGGGGGGGTTAGGACTGCTAATAGGCTAGGAGGGGGTGTTAGGACTGCTAATGGGCTATGGGGGGTTAGTAAAGCTAATGGGCTGTGGGCTGATGGGGGCTGTCTGGAAATGGGGTGTGATGGGGGTTAGGACTGGTAATGGGCTATGGGGGGGGTTAGGACTGCTAATGGGCTAGAGAGGGGGGGTTAGGACTGCTAATGGGCTAGGGGGGGGGTTAGGACTGCTAATGGGCTGATGGGGAGGGGTTAGGACTTGAGTTGGGCTGTTGGGTGGGGTACGGACAGGAAATGGGCTGATGGGGGGGTTAACACTGGAGGTGGTCTGATGGGGTTAGGACTGGTAATGGGCTAGGGGGGGTTAGGACTGATAATGGGCTATGGGGGGGCTTGGGCAAGAAATGGGCTGATGGGGAGGGGTTAGGACTTGAGGTGGGCTGATGGGGTTAGGACTGGTAATGGACTGTGGGCTGATGGGGGGTTAGGACTGGCAATGGGCTATGGGGGGCTGACTGGAAGTGGGGGGTTAGGACTGGTAATGGGTTATAGGGGGGGGCTTAAACTGAAAATGGGGTGATGGGGGGTTAGGACTGGAAGTGGGTTGATGAGGGGGGGATAGGACTGGTATTGGGTTGGGGGGCTGCTAGGACTGGAAATGGGCTGATGCAGGGACTAGAAGGGAATGGATGCTGGGTGAGGCTGGAACTAGAAGGGAGCTGGTGTTGGGGGAGGATTAGAATGGGATGGGGCTGGGAGAGTAAAATGGAGAGGGGAAAAATATTTTGTGTGGGAGGGATAAAAAATCTACAATTGGCCGGGTATTGGGAGAGTAAGTGGGGATTGAGGATGGAGGGGTAAATTTTGAGTAGATGAAATAGGAATGAGGAAAGAGCCAAAGGAGAAAGATTAGTATGTTAAAGCAGATGTAGAGAGAGAATGGAAAAAAAAAACAAGAAGACAGAAGAAAGGACAAATGGACAGCAGATGGAGAGTTAGCAGAAGACACGAAGAAACCAGAAGAAAGTGGCTGGAACAATTGCAACTGAAAAAAAATGCACAAAAGGTAGAAAAATATCTCTTTATTTTGAATTTATTAACTGGAATATGTCAGCTCTGGGAAATGTGCATCATTAATTTTTGCGCTTTGTTTAGTACAAGAGGAAATTAATATATAGTTTTATTTCTACAGTGTTGTTGTATATTCCAAGTTTGGCTTTTGGGGTTCCCAGTTTAATTATTGTCTTCCTGTTTCTAAATTGTGATTCCTTGTTTGGTGATGGTCTGTTCTGCATGTGTAACTGAGCTGAGGTATTCTGTTTATATAATTCCTATTTGACATTGCCACTTGTTCTTTCCCCAGTAGGTCATGTATTGTTGTTCTCTGAGATGTATTGGTTTAATATTTGCAGTGTTGCCTTTTGATAGGTAGAGTATGGTGCTTTGTGAGTCCTGGTAGTGCTGTTAGGATACGGCGGGTTTGCTATGGGTTCTAAATGGGCAGCGTTTGTAGTAGTTCCTAATGTGCCTGGCGGTTGGTACTGGATTATAGTAATGTAGAAACCTTTTAGTCTTTCTTTATCCATATACTCATTAAGAGGCATGTTTACTAAAAGTTAGTGTATGGTAACATTATGCAAATATTTATGCAAATGAAGCACCTTATGCAAATGGGGCTTTAATTGACGTGCTGGCACTTTGAGGAAATTCTTTGGTTTTGTGCGGCAGTTTGGGCACTCGGGCTCAAAAAGGTTAGCCATCACTGGTATATCCTCTGGTGCAATCAGAGCTGCTTTTATCTATGGGCAAAAAGGGGCACATGCCCTGCCCGACATGACACGAGGTGCATAGGTAAAATTGGGCTGAAGTATTTAATTATGGCATACATTGGATTCAGTTAATTTTGACAGGGCTCCACAAAGCACATCAGGCCACATGCTCACTTGATCACGTCTTTTGTTCTTACAGAGCACAGTAGTAATGCTTCCCATTTATTTTTCTATCACTTCAGCTGGCTGCTGTGCAGGCAGAGAACTATAGTTAGTGCAGCATGAAGGAGCAGGCCAGTACACATTTGTTTACTTTGTGCAGAGGGGAGGGAGAAGCTGAACCAGGTGGCTAGGCTTGTGTGATGCTGATATCTCAGTGCCTTAATCTGCACAGGTTAGTTTGCTTTTCTGAAGAATGCAGGCCTGCCACCAGCTCTCCCCCACCCTGTCCCAGGATAGCCTGAAGACATGAAGGAATGTTTGTTTTCTGGTGTGAGCCTGCAGACTAGGACACTGCAGGAGGTCACATTCTATCACTCCTCTTTGCTCCAAAGGGAGGGGGGAGAGCATTGACTGGAGGAGAAAGAGAAAAGCCTGGTGGGCACTCTGGTGGAAGTAGGGAGGGTGAATGGGTACAAAGAAATGCAATGAAAGGGAAGAGAGAGAGGGGACTTGGAATTGGGTGAATTGGGAAGGAGGGTGAGTGGGCACTGGGGATCTTAGGGATGAAGGGGAGAGCTAGGGAGGGGAGTCATGGATTGGGTGGGAGGGGGTTAGAAAATGAAGGATTGAATGGGGATTGGAGGCTTCAGAGAGAACGCAGAAGGGAGAGTGGTTATAGATGGGGAGTCCGGTGAGTAGAAAGAGGCTTGGAAGAGTGGGGTGGAACATAGGGACTGGATGGAAAGGGATTCAGGAAATACTGGACTGGGACTTGTAGGCGAGCAGGAACATAGGTAATTGGGGGAGAAGTAGGGAGCCAAAAAGATGCCTGTCGACTTCAGGATTAGGTTATAAGTGGGTGAGGACTTGGGGACTGAATGGGAGAATGGGAATGGGTTGTGAGAGAGAGGGGAACAGACCTTGGCACTATCAGAGGAAGAATGGGTAGTGAAATGGGGAGGGAGAGAGAATTGCATTGGGGGAGGGGAAAGACTAATGAGAGAAGATAGAAAGCGATCGAACCAATGCACTTGGAAAAATAAAATACCCAAGAATCAAAAGCTAGGAATACAACTTTAACTTCCGTTTTCACTGATGGAAAATGTGCATTTCTTTTGTTTGCATTTTGCACGGTTTAAGAGAACGTCCTGTTCTTTTTCTCTAGTGTTGGCCTGCATGTAAAATCTGGCTTCATGGGTTTGTCTGCGCTTTAGCTAATGTGTGATCACTTATTCTGCTTTTGGCAAGGATCTGCCATTTTGGATTTGGATTTTAAATTTTAATTACTCACCTTTTCCATATAGGCAAGTTACATTTATATGTGCTCATTCAGGCATATAAGTCATCATGTTACAGTAAATTTTAAAATGGCGTAAAGGGTCAATTTTGGAAAAGTAAAAAGGGGCCCGTAAGTAGGAGGCGCAGCACTGAAAGAAGCCAGTGTTGTCTGTCTCCAGCAGGTCATGAAGTGTGCAGAGCTACCAAGTTCCAGTTCCAGTCCTGGATTTCTGACCATCTCATCCTGATGCATCCTGCAGGACCGATTCCAGTGAGTAAGATCCCATACTACATTGCAATGTAACTTTAAAACTAGAAATGGCAAAAAATCTTACACCTGGAATGGAGTAACTTGGGAACTCTGGGTGTGTGGATTGCTGCAACAGTGAGATAGGACTGTCTCCAGTGCCCAGACTATGCAGAGACCAGTAGGCCTGACATTTTTTCAGAGCTCAGATTTGCCCCTTTCTTCCATTGCCAGTGCTGCTACCCCTGGGTTCCTAGCTCTTGGTGGTGGGAGAGTAGTTCCCCAAGAGGGGTCAGTAATTTGAGCCCAGGCCCTCTTCCCTCTTGCTCTCCTCTATCTGCTTGCTTTTCTTATCTTTGAATATTTCTGATTTTTTTTTCTCTAAGTGCTTTGTCGTTCCCTTTGAATTCAATGGGTGATATTTGACTCTCTTGCTACTTGTAATAAAGCAGCTCTAAATTAAAATAAATAAATAAATAGGCCGGCCTTATTTTTTTTTTCTCTGGCAGCTAGACCTCTCAGGCCTGTGGGGGCGGCTGGGGTAGCACTGCTTGGGTTTCCCCAGCTGACCTGACAGGTGCTAGGATTCCCTTTCTGGGTTCCCTTTCTCATCACAGCAATTACGTTTTTTTTGGCAGTTCTTTTTTTCGCGGTCTTTTGCTTTTTGCTGCATGGAGCATTGCCATGATTCTGGGGTCTCGGTGCTGTGCCTCTTGCGGTATCCATGGGAGTTAGCTCCATGGCTGAGACATTTTGCTCCCTAGAGTGGAGAAAGTCCACTTCAGAAGATACAGGGGCAGAATTTATGCCACTGGAATGAATTGTTCTTGATCAGCTGCAAGAGTTTCTGAATAAATATGCTTTATTAGGTGAATGCTTTCAGAAACGTCTTGGTGTTGAAACCTTGATCACTTCTGTTAAACACCATAGTTATGGGTCTTGAGTAACCAGATGCAAGGCAGGTGGATGGTGGCAGCGGCATTTTAAAAGTGGCAGCGTTGTTACCCGCGTCAGGCCATGTGCTTCTGATCCCTCTCCGACATTAAGTTACTTCGGAGGAGGTTTAGAAGCAGCAGGTCATGTGTGCTGAAGCACATGGCCTGCTGCAGGCAACAAAGCGGCAGCACAAAGCCCCCACCTGGATTGGCTGCCCTAGATGGCCATCTAGTGGACGGGCCAGCCTTGCCTAAAAGCACTGCAAATTCTGTAAAATGTTCTAGCACGTATCATTTTGGGGATTTCAAGAACTGAGCGTATTACACCTTGTTTAATTCAAATGTATTGATTTCCAGAAGTAGTTTTTGTTAAACTCAAGATTTTGGTATTGCATGGGCTTTCTTCCTCACCTTCATAGCCTATACTGCATTCATATCCTTTAGCCATCTTATTCAATGCACTTGTAATACCTTTGCTTTAAGGCTGTGGCGTACAAATGATTGGTTTTTTTTCAATTACAGCCCCAATGTTGAAAGCAGGAAATTATGTGATCTTATTCCATGAAATCCACAGGCATCTGGATACTGGACAAATAGCTCTTTTAATCTCATTGGATTCTATCTACAGCCTTTTTGCTGCCTACTTTTGTTTTAGGTATTTGATATACTGCCCTTTACTGTGTGTATCAGAGCTGTTTACAGCTATATTCTAACAGGCACTTTTTATTCCCTCATCCTTGAAGGGCTCACAATCTAAGAATATCTTAGGCAATGGAGGGTTAAGTCGCTTGCCCAAGGCCACAAGGCGTGGCCATGGGACTAGAGACCTCAGTCCCTCCAGCCTGAGGTTACTTTTCCCTATGTGGGAATCCAGCCTGAGGTAACCTGTCCCAACCACTGAGCCACTCCTCCCTCCTTATCTCACTCATCTATCAAATTTTGGCATCACAGGGGCTGTACTGCAATGGTTCACCTCACATCTTAAAAATCATACGTTCCAAGTCAAGTTTAATGCATTAATATCAGAGAAATTCCTGATTAAAATGGCGAGATTAACAGAGCTGCGAGAAGAAGGGAAACTCTCGCGGCTCTGAAAGCCCGCGCTTTGGGAGGGACTCGGGAGCTGATGCTCGAGGGAGGTTCTGCCGGGCAGTCGGGGCCCCGCGGCATTGACGTTTGATTCTGCCGCTGCCACGGCGGCAGCAGCAGCAGCAGCCGGTATTTTTTTTAATCTATCTGGGCAGGGGGGGGGGGCGGTTTAGGACTACTAATGAGCTACGGGGGGGACTAAGACTGGAAGTGGGCTTATGGGGGGAGGGGGTTAGAACTGGTAGTGGACTATGGGGGGGTTATTACTACTAATGAGCTATGGGGGAGACTAAGACTGGAAGTGGGCTGATGGGGGGAGGGGGTTAGGACTGGTAATGGGCTATGGGGGGGAATAATACTGGAAGTGGGCTGAGGGGGGTGGGGGTTAGGACTGGTATTGGGCTATGGGGGGTTAGGACTAACAATGGGCTACG
The DNA here is from genome assembly GCA_033557465.1 of Ichthyophis bannanicus. Lineage (NCBI taxonomy): Eukaryota > Metazoa > Chordata > Amphibia > Gymnophiona > Ichthyophiidae > Ichthyophis > Ichthyophis bannanicus. Next base: position 462,750,447 of record CM066033.1, on the reverse strand, counting down.
GGGGGGAATAATACTGGAAGTGGGCTGATGGGGGGAGGGGGGTTAGGACTGGAAGTGGGCTGATGGGGGGGGTAGGACTGGTAATGGGCTATAGGGGGGGCTAGGACTGGAAATGTGCTGATGGGGGGGTTAGGACTGGAATGGGCTGTGGGGAGGCTACGACTGGAAATGGGCTGATAGGGGTTAGGACTGGTAATGGGCTATGGGGGGCTAAGACAAAATGGGGGTGATGGGGGGCTTAGGACTGGTAATGGGCTATGGGGGGCTTAGGACTGGTAATGGACTATGGGGGGGCTAGGACTGGTAATGGGCTGAGTGAGGGGGGCTAGGACAGGAAATGGGCTGATGGAGGGCTAGGATAGGACTGGAAATGGGCTGTTGGGGGGCTTGGATTGAAATGGACTCATGGAGGGGTTAGAACTGGAAGTAGGCTCATGGGGGGCTTGGATTGGAAATGGGCTGAATGGAGGGGAGCTAGGATTTGACATAGGCTGATGGTGGGGCTAGGAAAGGAGTAGAAATGGGCTGATGGGGGGCTGGGATTGGAAATGAGCTGATGGAGGGACTCGGATGGGGGAGCTAGGACTGGAAATGGGCTGATGGTGGGGCTAGGATAGGACTAGAAATGGGCTTATGGGGGGCTAGGACTGGAAATGGGCTGATGCGTGGACTAGAAGGGAGCGGATGCTGGGTGGGGCTGGAACTAGAAGGGAGCTGATGTTGGGGGAGGATTAGAATGGGATAGAGCTGGGAGAGTGAAAAAATATTTTGTGTGGGAGGGAAGACAAATCTACAACTGACCGGATATTGGGAGAGTAAGTGGGGATTGAGGATGGAGGGGTAAAATTTGAGTGGATGAAATAGGAATGAGGAAAGAGCAAAAGGAGAAAGATTAGTATGTTAAAGCAGATGTAGAGAGAGAATGAAAAAAAAACTAGAAGCCTGAAGAAAAGACAAATGGACAACAGACGATGGAGAGTTAGCAGAAGACACGAAGAAACCAGAAGAAAGTGGCTGGAGCAATTGCAACTGAAAAAAAATGCACAAAAGGTAGAAAAATATCTCTTTATTGAATTTATTAACTGAAATATGCCAGCTCTGGGAAATGTGCATCATTAACGTCTGCGCTTTGTTTAGTACAAGAGGAAATTAATTTATAGTTTTATTTCTACAGTGTTATTTATTTATTTATGTAACAGCTTTTATATACCGCACTCTTCATCATCAGCGCAGTTTACATTTTAACAATTCGTACTTAAGCATGAACATATGTTAAGTTTACAGATAACAGGGAATAAACATGGATAACTGGGGTTAAATAAATAACAAGAATTCAAACTATTTTCAGCAAATTATCATATGTTTATAGTTCTAAAGCTTGGGGATCTAAGAGGGTTTGAAATGGGGGTTTACTTGACTAACCATGATCATTGGTTCGTGTTGGGAGGGAATGGCTTGGGGAGTTCATACTCTGAGAGAAGTGTTGTAGGAAGAGGTGTGTTTTTAGAGCTTTTCTAAATTGTGAGAGGTCCTTTTGTGATCTGATGTTGGGCTTTTGGGGTTCCCAGTTTAATTATTGTCTTCCTGTTTCTAAATTGTGATTCCTTGTTTGGTGATGGTCTATGTTCTGCATGTGTAACTGAGCTGAGGTATTCTGTTTATGTAATTCCTATTTGACATTGCCACTTGTTCTCTTTCCCCAGTAGGTCATGTATTGTTATTCTCTGAAATGTATTGGTTTAATATTTTCAGTGTAGCCTTTTGATAGGTAGGGTCTTGTGCTTTGTGAGTCCTGGTAGTGCTGTTATGATACGGCGGGTTTGCTATGGGTTCTAAATGGGCAGTGTTTGTAGTAGTTCCTAATGTGCCTGGCAGTTGGCACTGGATTATAGTATTGTAGAAATCTTTTAGTCTTTCTTTATCCATACACTCATTAAGAGGCATGTTTACTAAACGTTAGTGTAAGGTAACATTATGTAAATATTTATGCAAACGAGTTCCCTTAAGCAAATGAGGCCCCGCACCAAGTCTCCGCACATGGCCCTGCACCCCCCTTGGGCCGCCCCTGTTTTGTGTTACTCCCCAAGCAGAATCCTTCAATCTCTTAATGCACATTTATTAATAGTTCCCTCAAAGCGCATTGCCAGATTAGAATCAGCACACACTACAGCCTTTTACTTTTTGGCCCCCTCCACCTTCTGGAATTCCTTACCACTATATTTTAGAGAAGAGCCATTGCTTAAAACATTCAAGAAAAACTATAAAGCTTATTTCATTCAGCTTGCTTACTCTGAAGTAAATTACAGTAGGTGGTGACTTCTGAAGGGGAACAAATTCGGCTTGCTTTTTTTTTTTTTTTTCTTTCCATATCTGTTCTTATTTTATCTATTGTAAAGCCCCCTAACTTTTCACTTTTTCCTTTCTTCCCCACCCTTGATCTTATGTTTTAAAATTTATTTAGTTTTTTATTGTACACCATCCTGATACAATTCTGATTGTAGCGGTATATCAGAATCTGTAATAAATTATAAACTATTTGCTAGACAAGCTTTTAATTTGGAGTTATGACTTAGTTTTTATTTTATAAGTTTTATGATTTATGTTGTGACATTTTTTATGTTTTTGTTTTATTGTGCATGTTTATTGCATACCACTTAGAACTCTGGTGAGTAGGCAGTCCAGTCCAAGGGGTATGTTTACTAAACCGCGGTAGCGGACTCCGTGTGATAGCAGAGCCGCGACCCCCATTGATTTCAATGGGGCCACAGCTCCGATATCGCACGGAGTCTACTACCGCGATTTAGTATGGCTGTCTCCCATACCCCTAAAAGTGTATTACACAGAAACAGAGAAAACCAGAACCAATCAACATATCCAATCTGCCCATCCATACATACTAATTACAGAGGTTTCAAATCCTTTCCCTTCAGAGATCCCTTCATAAACAGATGAATAAATAGCTCCATCCTTCACCAATTTATCAGCTGTATCATTACGATATATTTTCTACCCTGATATCACTTGGTTATCGTCCTTCCACCAGATCTCTAAGATGAAGTTACAAAGTAGTATGTTTAAAACAAATTGGAAGAAATATTTAAGCTTGCTGAAGGATGTGCTAAAAAAACCAGTATAGGTGGGTTTAAAAAAGGTTTGGACAGATTCCTGGAGGAGAAGTCCATAAACTGTTAAGGTAGTTGGAGAAGGAAACATACCTTATCCCTGGGATAAGTAGCATGATTCTGGCTACTCCTGGGATCCTGCCAAGTACTTGTGATCTGCACAGGGGGAAACAGGATACTGGGCTTGATGGTCTTTTGGTCTAACCCAGTATAGCAGTTATTTTCTTATGCCTATTATATAAGAATATAAGATATGCCATGCTGGGTCAGACCAAGGTCTATCAAGCCCAGTATCCTGTTTACAACAGTGGCCAATCTAGGTCATAAGTATCTAGCAGTTAACCCAAAAGACACAGGTTACACAATGCTTGTATTGGGTCAAGCAGTGATATCCTGGGTCCCTTTTAATAATGGTTTATGGAGCTTTCCTCCAGGAACTTGTCCAAACCTTTTTTAAACCCAGCTACACTAACAGCTTTTACTACATCCTCCGGTAACAAATTCCAGAGTTTGATTACACGTTGAGTGAACAAATATTTTCTCTTATTAGTCTTAAATAGGTTACCCTGTAGCTTCATTACATGTCCCCTAGTCTTTCTATATTCTGATAGCGTAAACAATCAAACTACGTTTACCCGTTCCACTCCATTCATTAATTTATAGACTCTATCATATCTCCCCTCAGAACCCTAACCTTTTTAGCCTCTCTTCATAGGGGTATCCTTTCATCCCCTTTACTATTTTAGTGGCTCTTCTCTGTACCTTTTCTAATAAAGCTATATCATAAGAACATAAGAACATAAGATATGCCATACTGGGTCAGACCAAGGTCCATCAAGCCCAGTATTCTGTTTCCAACAGTGGCCAATCTAGGTCATATGTACCTAGCAGTTTCCCCAAGAGACACAAGTTCCACAATGCTTGTACTGGGTCAAGCATTGATATCCTTTTTAAGATACAGAGACCAGAATTGCACACAATATTCAAGGTGCGGTAGCACCATGGAACGATACAGAGGCATTATAATATCCTTTGTTTTATTTTCCATTCCTTTCCTTATGATATCTAGCATTCTATTTGCTCTCTTGGCCACCGCTGCACATTGGGCGGAGGGTTTAACATGTTATCCACGATGACACCTAAATCTTTTTCCTGGGTGGTGGTTCCTAAGTGGAACCTTGCATCGTGTAACCATAGTTTGGGTTGTTCTTTCCTAGGTGCATAACTTTGCACTTGTCCACATTAAATTTCATCTGCCATTTGGATGCCCAGTCTTCCAATTTATCAAGATCCTCTTGCAATTTTCCACAATCCTCATGGGTTTTAACAACTTTAAATAGTTTTGTGTCATCTGCAAATTTATAACCTCACTCGTTATTCACATTTCCAGGTTATTTATGAATATGTTAAAAAGCAGCAGACCCAGCACAGGTCCCTGGAGTATTCCACTATTCACATTTCTCCATTGGGAAAATTGGCCATTTAGCCCTACCCTCTGCTTTCTATCTTTTAACCAGTTCCTGATCCACAATAGTACACTGCCTCCTATCCCATGACTTTTAGTTTTGCCAAAAGTCTCTGATGAGGGACATTGTCAAAGGCTTTCTGAAAGTCCAGAAACACTATATCAACTGACTCACCTTTGTCCACCTGTTTATTCACTCCTTCAAAAAAACATAACAGATTAGTAAGACAAGATCTTCCTTGTCTAAAGCCATGTTGGCTGTCTCCCATTAGGTCATGTCTATCTACATGTTGAGTAATTTTGTTCTTTATGATGGTTTCTACCATTTTTCCCGGTACTGACGGGCTCACCGGTCTGTAGTTTCCCGGATCACCCCTGGAACCCTTTTTAAAAATTGGGCATCCTCCAATCTTCAGGTATTACAGATGCTATATAAATATTCAGTGCTATATAGTTTAATTCTCCCATTTTATGTTTTAGGCTTCTAGCATTTGTATGTAGGCATTTCAAAGTATGTATGTTGGTTCATATTGACAATGTTCTTAGCAGTTGACAGGGACAATTAGGAATTGTTCAACTCTGTCCTCTCTTTACTTAAAAGCACATGGGCTATTTGTTATTTTATTACACCCATGTCCAATTTACCCACCACATTTCTTATGAGAATAATGTAAAAAGGTCATACTGAGTCCAGATAGGTAACATCTACCACATCTCCCCGATCCACCATTTTTATCACCTAATCAAAGAACTGAATCAAGTTTGTCTAATAAACCTCTGTGTGAAACCATATTGCCTAGCATCTTGTACTCTGCTTTGTGCAGTGCGATGAAGCATCTTTTTCTTTCATAAGGTTTTGTATACAGTAGTGGCCAAAAACCTATGTACTGTGGAGATGTCACGCATGCTTACTTAATTAATCTGCATGGCGATTAGTCACACCATGCGTCTGGCGTCCATTTTAGTTTACTTACACTGTAGTAGGTTTCTTGGATGAAGTTTTTGAATTTTTACAACTAGGAAAAGATTGAAAGTTACATGTAAAATATAGAATCAAGATGGATAGAATTGCAATATTAATGACTTTGTAAAGGGACAAGTTGTCACACTCCATGCTGAAGGATAGTCGCGATGTGCTACTGCAAAACATTTGCATATATCAAGGTGTGCAGTTCAGAATGTTCTGAAATCAGGTGGCCATACAAGTCATTCGAAATGTGGGCGCAGACAGATAACTACTGGACGAGATGACTGATTCCTCAAAAGCATTATTACATCTAGTCCACATACTTCATCTCAATGTGAGGCTCAGTTAGCTAACGGTCGAGGAGTAAAGATAAGTACCAGATCTGTCCGACGACGGCTTGTGGATGAATTCAAACTCGTGGCCAGAAGACCTGCCAAGAAGCCTATGATGACCAGGAAACAAATTGCTGCCCGCATACAGTTTTGTAGCAAGATGAAGGACAAATCTGCTGAATGGTGGGAGAGGGTAATGTTCACAGATGAAAGTACGTTTCAACAAGTATGTGGGCGTGGTTACAACTACATCCGTCGACCAGCAGGCGAGAGACTAAATCCAAAGTACACGATCAAGACTGTTAAACACCCACCATCGGTCATGGTATGGGGTGGTATCTCGGCGAATGGACGATGTGGCCTGCACATTGTTGAGAAAGGTGAAAGAGTAAATGCTGCAAAATACATATCCGTGCTGAATAGTAAAGTTAAAATACACATGAATGTTTCTGGCACAACTATATTTCAGCAGGACTTGGTACCATGCCACACTGCAAAAACAGTCAAAAAATGGTTCGTGGACAGCAAGATCAAACTGCTACCAAGTTGGCCATCAAACTCTCCAGATCTCAATGTAATTGAAAACTGTTGGAATCTTATGAAGAAAAAGGTGGCAGCACACCGTCCAACTTCAGAAGCAGATTTAAAGGACATACTCAAGAATGTGGAGTGGAGGAGTAGCCTAGTGGTTAGAGCAACTGCCTCGTACCCAGAAGATCAAGGGTTCGATTCCCACTGGCACTCCTTGTGACTTTGGGCAAGTCACTTTACCCTCCATTGCCTTGGAAGAAAAGGCTGGCAATCTACTTCCGGTGGTACATTGCCAAGAAAACCCAGAGGTAGCTGGGTCGCTATGAGTCAACACTGACTTGATGGCACTAAAAAAAAAAAAAAAAACTCAAGAATGTATGGGTCAACGAAATCACTCTGGCATACTGTAAAACGCTAGTTAACAGTATGCCTTCAAGAATCCAGGTTGTGCTGAAAAATCATGGACACCCTATCAAATATTGACACACATATTGTTTCCTGAATAAAACTTTGAAAATGACATATATATCTTTGGTTCTTAAAGCTTTTGACCATGAACGTGACAATAACATGTACTTTTCTAATAAAATTCTGATATTTTGAACTCTGCCTTAATTTTTTGGCCACTACTGTTGTTTTGCCCATTATTGATATTAGACGAATGGGTTGGTAGTTCCCTACTTCCTTTGTCATGCTTTTAGAGATTGTATTTGCTGTTTTCCAGATCCTTCAAACCTTTCCCATCTAGAAAGATAAGTTGAATAGAGTTGTGAGTGGTATTGTCAATGCAATTTTGAGCTTGTTCAATCCTCCTCTTTTTTTTTTTTTTTTTAACTGCACTAAGTGCTTTTACTCTGGTAACGAACACCCAGGGCACACTTGGGTTGAGTTCATTGGGCACAGAAAGGCAGAGAAATTTAAAAAAAAGAAAAAAAAGCCTGACAGGCTGATTCCAGTCTTCTTACAAACTCTCATGAGGAAATTAAAATATTGCTAGGGGAAGGAGGTTTGCAAGGTTCTTCCTTGGCTATAGGATCCTGTTTGCAGGATGTTATTCCATTTATTAGATTGGTGTTGTACATCATCACCTTTGGATGATAGTAATCAGCTTTTAAGACTGTATAGATCTCCTCCTTTTTTTTTTTTTTTTAATGCTGGCCTGTTTGGCCCTGCGGTAGTGCTGCATCTGCCAGGTGGAAGATTTGGATTTGGTTTTCATGCTTAGCTTCTGCTCCTCAGTCTGGGCTGGGCTGTAATCTATGGAGGCAACGATCATCACTCCTTCCCTTTCCCTGATGAAGGGAATCCCAGTTGTCATGCCACAGTGAAATCTACTGACCACATCCAGGAGTCACATTTGAGTTCTTTGGGCACCAAATAGCAGAGAGGTTTGAAAAAATGAAGACAAACCCATGGAAATCTGTGAATGACAATGCATGGCTGTGTTATCCTATTGGAGGCAGGTTCCCATTAAACTATAAACCAGCCCAAAGGAGAAGAAGGGAACAGCAGGACCAAAGAAGAGGTGTATTTCTGGACATCCTGAAGAGAATGGAAATTAAGATTCAGTAGGTTTGCTTGGCTTGGTAGAAGATCATAGCTGAAATATTCAGATTTATCCAGGTCTGGGCTAGTAGTCGGCAAAGCCCTGTGAATAGAACATCTGCATTAGGTCACATGTAGCTTAGTCTTTCAGAGATGAAATCTCAGTAACTACAGTACTAACATCCCAGTATGAGCTTTTCAGGTCATCTGGAAGAAGTAGCAGCTGCAGTGGGGTCTGGTTCTGATTGAGAAAATACTAGGGCAAAAAAAAACAAAAAACAAAATTATAAAAAACATAAAACATGATGGTGATATTCTTGGGAGCAATAATTTACTACTACTAGACACATGCAGCATTGTACATATATACATAAAACAGTCCCTGCTTTACAGAGCTTATAGTCTATTCAAGACAGTTAAATAGAACAAACAAGGACTAGGGAGTTTCATTATAGTAAAATGATTACAAATGTAAGGTTATTAAAGAGGCAAATAAGGTGGGCGGGATCCAAATAGCCTTCACAAAGCGGGTTTTTAGCCTAGATTTCAATATGATCAGAGATAGGGCTTAATGTACTCTTAGGAAGTCTATTCCAGGTGTTCGGAGCAGCAAGGTGGATGGAACAGAGTCTGGAATTGGCAGTGGAGGAAAAGGGCACAGATGAAAGCAATGTACTTGATGAGCATTCCCAGGAAAGAGTGTAGGGAGAGATAAGAGGTAATGAGGAACTGCAGAATGAATGCACTTGTAGTTTAGTAGGAAAAGTTTGAACTCTTTGCAAAAACAGACTCCTCCCCAGCACATCTAAAACCTTAGCAAGATGGTGCATGAGGTCCACTGCCTTCGCACCAGGCAGGCATGTTATCAGGTGATCCTCATGTCATCTAGCTCCACTGTGGACATGTACACTTGCAGTCCTGCCCCGCAGTCTTCAGTAATTTTGAAAAAGCTGCATGTTTTGCAGAGCTCTTCCTAAAATACTACCAGAATTCTCTGCATCACCTTTGCAATGTCTCAATCTCATTTCCACGTACTTTCTAAAACATGCTTTTACACTTTTTTTTTCTGTTTGTATCTTCAATCTTCTGTGATCCTTGATGCACGTGCACAAAGAGAGGGCAATTTTATAAGGGGACACTGCCTTTAAGCGCAATAGTAGGCGCCTACCTTGGCACATTTTTATAAAGACACAAATGTGCCTATGTATTTTATAAAATACTACTGTAAGTGATGTAACGCATGCCTACATTGCAGGAGCGGAGAGGTACACCTTCCTTGGAGAAGGTGGAAATGTCCGTGACTATAGAGGTTCAGCATGCACATAGATGACCATATTGTATAATCTGCATGTGTTCTTGTGCACTTCGCCTACACTTTCTCCAAACTCCTCCACCCATGTGCATAACAAAGCATGTTCTTTTATGATGGTCAGTAGTTCGTCAGAGGCCATTTGCTTGTGAATGCGGACACATAAATGTGGGAATGGCTTTGTAAAATTACCTCCAGAATGTGTACTGTGAGGGAATGGAGGCAAAACCTTATTGGAATTCAGGAAAAGGTGGGCTAAGCAAATAGGGTCCTTAATTTGATCAAAGCTCCTGATCAAGTAGAGTTGACATTATTCCATGAAGCATTGGAAATGGGTGTACTAAAGGGACTTTGAGGCCATTGTCTAGACATCATATGTGTTTCTATGTAACTAATATTATGAACATTTTATTTTTCTGTCTAGACACATTACTTTGGCCTGTGGTTTCGCAACAAGGCCCACCAAGCACGATGGGTGGAACTAGAGAAACCCCTGAAGAAACAGCTGGACAAATTTGCCATTGAGCCCCTTCTCTTCTTTGGCGTTATGTTCTATGTGCCCAATGTGTCCCAACTCGAGCAGGAGATCACCAGGTATGTGCATTCCCGCTATATGCATTGCTTATTGATTGATAATCACTGGTGTATCAGTGGTGAGGGAATCACTGATGGATTGTTTTGGCTTTTTTTCTGAATGTATTTGCCAGGATATGTTAGTTGTGAAAAGTAATAGCAAAATAAGAATACAGCTTAATTGCAGCTACTGTTCTGTATTTTATATTTGGACTATTAGTCAGCTGAACTGTTTAATAAGGTATGAATTTTGCTTACTAATGCTATCATTGGCACGTATTGTGCGTCTTTTCAGTCCACTCTTGCTGAAATAGCAGCATGTTGCCTCTTTTCTTGCTCGTGATACTTTCTTTGAACTGCAAATACAGAAACCTTACCATAGGATAGAGAAAAATTTAGGTACCGCTGTGCCAGTGAGTTTTTATAATGAAGCCTGCAATTAGATTCCCAGGCACTCGAAGAGTAATGCTAAAGGTTATTTTAGTTCTTGTAAAAAATGGACATTTTGTTGCAGACAGGGGCTGAAGTTTTCCCGTCTATAACCAAAGCTCAGGGGTAAATCCTGCAGCAAAGATAATAACATTCTGTGTTACATTTGGATAAATTTGCATAAAATTTACATTCTTTAATATCCATAACTATTTTACATTTATGAAAATTCGCCAGCTTTTTGGTGGGTCTAGATATTTTATTTTATTTCTTTAAATTTGTTTTTCTACTTGTGTAATCACTTTTTGTTTTAACTTCCATTTCTTTTTGCCTTTTTGCTGCATGGGTTCAAAATGGCAGCCCTGACCCCTAGCAGTAGCCTCATGGTACAGTCACAAAGGGTCAAGCTGCCTTGCTTTTAATTGGCATGTAAGACTATCTAAATGGGATAGTAAGATAGGGGATGTTGCTGCTAATAGAGAGGGATCAGAGGGCAATGGATATTAGGAGGGCTGAGTGGTGGAGCAGGGATGCAGTTCATGCATGGGCAGGTAGTGCCGATTCACTTCCCACACGGTCTACCAATGAATCTACCTTGTGCTAAGCGTCCGCCCTGCGTGGTATCTGCAGGGCATATGCTGGGTAGGCCCCCAGCAGTTACTGCACAAGCATACCACATGTTAAATTTTGCAGTTAAGAGTAAAAACTTACTGCACTTTAGTAAACGGGCTCCTATATTTTCTTACAGTGATTTCTGTTTAGATACCAAGATACTATAAGTCTTTACAAATTTACACTTATTGATCGGTGATCAAAACATATTTAGCTTTCTCAACATCTTGCCTGCCATGAATAATCATAATCTGTGTGCACTAAATTTTTTGAGGCACAATAACGAACCAAATGTATGCTACCAAAAGCATATCCTTGACTAATCATTTGGTCCTGCTCTTTTTCCCCAGTGAGACATGTTAGAATATTTTGCGTGACATCTGCTTATGTAAATAGTGGTATTTGTATGTGCAAATGACGTAAATGTGTAAATGCCGGGTTTACATTCTCACTGTAGATTTTAAGGGGGCCATGTTCTGGGCGCAGTTTGGGCAGTCCAATGAAATGTATTATGTGGATTTCCCTGTGATGGGGTCTATAGAATGTTACCCGTTCCTCTCCAAAGGGATTATCAACAGTCCCCTTCAAGAGACTAATAAGAACATAAGAAATGCTTACTGGGTCAGACCAAGGTCCATCAAGCCTGTTATCCTATTTCCAACAGTGCCCAATCCAGGTCACAAGTACCTGACAGGTTCCCAGAAGGATACACAGTTCCACAATGCTTGTAATGGGGCAAGCAGTGGATTTCCCAGGTCCTCTTTAATAATGGCTTATGGACCCTTCCTCCAGGAACTTGTCCAAACCTTTTTTAAACCCAACAACTCTAACAGCTTTTAGTACATCCTTTGGTAACGAATTCCAGAGTTCGATTACATGTTGAGTGAAAAAATATGTATTAGTCTTAAACAGGTTACATTGTAGCTTCATTCTTTATCTTTATTCAAACACTTGATAAACCGCCCAGGCTGAAGCATCAGGGCGGTGTACAATACAAAAATGTCAGCTGCTGGAAACAAAAGACGGAGAGGAACACCAAAATACGATAGGACAGAGAGAGACAGTTAAATAGGATAGAGGACAGAAAAGGCCCAAAGAGGGACGGGGAGGAGGTGAAGAAGAGGGGGAGAAGGGAAGGGAGGAGAGGGAAACAGGAAGGAATCATGGAGGATGGAGGGCACGACTAGGGGATGAGGCACCATCAGCAGAGGGAGGAAGATCGAAAGCCTGACAGAAAAGGTGGGTTTTGAGGAGGGCTTTGAAGCGGGTATAGGACAGTTCAGTGTGGAGAGGAAGGGGAAGGGACTTCCATAGGGCGGGTCCTAGGAAGAAAAAGGCGGAACGGCGGGTAGATTCCAGGTGGGCCTGAGTAGGAGAAGGAAGGAAGAAACGGTTGCCGTGGGACGAACGAAGAAGGCGGGGAGAGGGCTGAAGATGAATAATGTTGGCCAGGTACTGGGGGTTGTCAGTGTAAAGAACCTTATGTGTGAGGATGAGCAACTTGAAGACAAACCTGAACTTGACTGGGAGCCAGTGCAAAGTGAGGAGACACGGGGACACATGGGAACGTGCAGGGGAGGAGGTGACAAGACGGGCGACGGCATTCTGAGCAAGTTGGAGATGGCGAAGCTGGGAAGAAGGGAGGCCTGCATAGATTACGTTACAGTAATCCAAACGGGAGGTTACCAGAGATAGGATGAGAGTGACAACAGAAGGTGGAGGAAGAAGTGATCGGACGGCCTTGATATGACGCAGGTGGAAAAAGGAGGTACGAATAACAGAGGAAATATGTTCGTGAAAGGAAAGGGATGGGTCTAAGGTAATGCCCAGGTAATGAAGGGTTGGAACCAAGGGGATAGAATGAGAGCCCATAACGGGTGACAGACTGGGAGATGGGAGCCCAAAGGAAAACCAGATTGTGGAGGACTTAGCGGGGTTAGCATGTAGAAAATTGGACTCAAACCAGGAGGCAATGGAGGAAAGACAGCGGTTGAGTGGGCCAAGATCAGGGGAGGAGGAAGAAGTGTGGTGAACTAGAAAGATGTCGTCGGCATATATGTAAAAGGAGATGGTGGACTGTTGGATAAGCAGGGCTAAAGGAGCAAGGAAAACATTGAAAAGTAGGGGGCGAGAATAAAACCCTGGGTAACACCACAGATTGAGGGGGACGGGGGAGAGACGGAGGAACCAGAATGGACCGAGAAGGTACGGCAAGATAGAAAGGAATGAAACCACTGTAGAACAGTGCCATGAACACCGAAATCAGACAGACGAGAAAAGAGTGCGGTGATCGACTACATCAAAGGCAGAAGACAAATCCAAAGATACCACAAGAGAAAAATCACCATGGTCGTGTGAGTGGTGGAGTTCAGAGAGTAGTGCTGTAAGGATGGTTTCGGTACTGTGGCTGGCGCGGAAACCGGATTGGCGGGGGTGGAGGGCACAGGTAGAGTCTAGATGTGAGGCTAGTTGGGAGAAGACTAGTTTCTCGAGGATTTTAGAGAGGAAGGAGAGGTTGGAGACTGGCTGCCAGTTTGCGGGGGAGGTGGGATCAAGGGTAGGTTTCTTCAGAAGAGGGCGGACAATGGCGTGTTTCCAGCTGGAGGGGAAGAGACCGGAAGAAAGACTAGAGTTAAAGATGGAGAGAATGAAGGGCACAAGAGAGATGTCAGGATTGAGTAGCCAAGAGGAGGGCAAGGGGTCGAGGGGGCAGGTAGTTTGATGAGCGGACAAGATGGCCTTAATAAGTTCAGGGGGGGAGATGGGAGAAAAGGAGCACCAGATGTGGGGAAATGTATGGGGGGGGGGATGGGGAGAAAGCGACCGGGGAGGTAGAGGGGGAATCAGGGAGAGGGGAAGAGGGCAGGCAGGGAAGGAGGAGCGAAGAGAGAGAACCTTGCCAGTAAAAAAGGAGGCAAGGGTGGAAGGGCTAGGAGGGGGGTTGGAGGGGGTGGAGGGAAGAGTGGAGGTAGAGGAAATGGATTTAAGGACATGGAAAAGGCATCTAGAGGAGTTCAATGAGGTGGCTTTAAGGCGTGAGTAATAGGAATGCTTGGCCGAGGTTATCACGGAGCGTTAGGAGAGGTGAGCTTGCCGGAAAGCTGAGTAGGAGGCAGGGGAGCGGAATTTTCTCCAGAGACGCTCCGCACGGCGAAGATGAACACAGTGGAGGAAGAGACCGGGATGATACCAAGGATGGTGGGAAGAAGGGCGGAGAACCATTGGGCGAAGTGGGGCTATGGTGTCGAACAGCAGAGAGGGTGGAAGACCAAATGTCAACCTGTCGGTCAACGGAGAGGGAGGGAAATTCTGGGGGGAAGAGAGAACTAGCCGGTGGGAAGGAATGCAGAGTGTGCGGAGTAAGTCGCCGTCTGAGGGACGGGGCCAGTGGAACAGAAGGAGAGGGACCGATCGGCCAAGGGGGTGGGGGGGGGGGGGGGAATTGGGAAGGAAAAAAAGAGACAGAGGTTTCTTTTATATGTCCTCTAGTCTTTCTACTTTATGATGGTATAAACAATCGATCTGTGTTTACCCGTTCCACTCCACTCATTAATTTAGAGACCTCTATCATATCTCCCCTCAGCCATCTCTTTTCCAAGTTGAAGAGCCGTAACCTTTTTAGCCTCTCCTCATAGGGGTATCCTTCCATCCCCTTTACCATTTTCGTGGCTCTTCTCTGTATCTTTTCTAATCTGCTATATCCTTTTTAAGATATGGTGACCAGAACTGCACACAGTATTCAAGGTGCAGTCCCACCATGGAACAATACAGAGGCATTATAAAATCCTTTGTTTTATTCACCATTCCTTTCCTCATGATTCCTAGCAATCTATTTGCCTTCTTGGCCACTGCTGCACAGTGGACTGAGGGTTTCAGCGTGTTATCCATGATGCCTAAATCTTTTTCCTGGGTGGTGGTTTCTAATGTGGAACCTTGCATCATGTAACCACAGTTTGGGTTGCTCTTTCCTAGGTGCATAACTTTGCACTTGTCCACATTAAATTTCATCTGTCATTTGAACATCCAGTCTTCCAAATTATCAAGGTCCTCTTGCAATTTTTAACAATCCTATTGGGTTTTAACAACTTTGAATAATTTTGTGTCATCTGCAAATTTGATTACCTCACTAGTTATTTCCATTTCCAGGTCATTTACGAATACGCCAAAAAGCACAGACCTAGCACAGATCCCTGGGGTACTCCACTATTCACCTTTCTCCATTGGGAAAACTGGCCATTTATCCCTACTCTCTGCTTTCTTTTAACCAGTGCCTGACCACAATAGTATACTGCTTCCTATCCCATGACTTTTTTAAATTTTGCCAGGAGTCGCTCATGAGGGACCTTGTTGAAGGCTTTCTGAAAATCGACTGGCTCACCTTTGTCTACCTGATTATTCATACCTTCCAAAAAATATAACAGATTAGTAAGACAAAGCCCTTCCTTGGCTAAAGCCATGTTGGCTTTCTCCCATTAAACCATGACCAGCTACATGTTCAGTAATTTTGTTCTTTATAATGGTTTCTACCATTTTGCTCAGTACTGATGTCAGGCTCACTGGTTTGTAGTTTCCCGGATCACCCCTTGAACCCTTTTTAAAAAATTGGCCAATCTTCAGGTATTACAGATGATTTTAATGATAGCTCACAGATTTAGTAATAAGTCTACAATCTCATATTTCAGTTCTTTCAACACTCTTGGATGTATACCATCCGGTCCAGGTGATTTGCTACTCTTTAGTGTATCAAATAGTTGTAATACATCTTCCCAGTTGATCGATATTTCTTTCAATTCTTCCGGTGCATCGCCTTTAAATTCCATTTCAGTCATGGGTAACTTCCTACATCTTCTTCAGTAAAGACTGAAGCAAAGAATTCAATCAGTCTGTCCGCTATGGCCTTGTCCTCTTACTGCCCCTTTTACCCCTCTATCATTTAATGGTCCAACTGTCTCTCTCACAGGTTTTTTGCTATGAATGCACTTGAAAAGTTTTTATTATGCGTTTTTGCTTCCACGGCAAGCTTTTTTCAAATTCTCTCTTTGCCTGCCTTATCAATACCTTGCATCAAATTTGCCAGTGCTTATGTTTCCAGTTTTCATCATTTGACTCCTTTTTTTCATTTCCTGAAAGTTTCTTTTTTGGCTACAACAGCCTCTCTGATCTCGCCTTTAAACCATGCTGGCAGTTTTTTGGACTTCCACTTTTCTTAAAGCATGGAATTCAGCTGGTATTTTTAAACACCCATGCTTGATGTAAAATTTTAATCTTTGCAGCTGCTCCTTTTTATTTTTTTCTTAACTATTTTCCTCATTTTATCATAGTCTCCCTTTTTGAAAGTTAAAAGGTAGTACTGTGGATTTCTTTGCCATCCTTCCTTCATTTAGTGGAGGAGTAGCCTAGTGGTTGGGGCAAGGTACTTCAGGCCGGAAGGTCGGAGGTTCAAATCCCACTAGAGGACAGCAACCTTGGGCCGGAAGGACTGGGGTTTCTAGTCCCACAGATGCTCCTTGTGGTCTTGGGCAAGCCACTTAACCCTCCATAGCCCATGTTCCCTGTAAGTATTAGTGTATGTGTCTCATATCCCCGCGTGTTAAATGTACCCCCCAATTGTGTTGTGACCGCTTTGATTGAAGGATAAGGCGGTATACAAAAACTATCTAAATAAAAATAAATTTATGAAATCAAACATGGTCATGCTATGATCACTATTGCCAAGTGGTTCCAATACCCTGATCTCTTGCACCAGATCTTGCATTCCACTAAGGACTAGGTCCAAATTGACTTCCCCTCTTGTCTGTTCATGAACCAGCTGCTTCAAGAAGCAGTTATTTATTTCATCTAGAAACTTTCTCTCTCTAGCATGTCCTGTCGTGACACTGACCAGTCGATACCAGGATAATTGAAATCACCCATTATTATTACTGTGTTGGAACTTTAGTTAGCTTTCCTGATTTCTTTGAGCATTTCATCATCCATTTGTTCATTCTGGCCAGATAGTCGGTAGTACACCCCCACTGCCATCGCCTTCCCTTTTTACATGGAATTTCAATCCATAGAGATTCTACAGTGTATTTTGTTTCCTGCAGAACTTTATTCCTGTGTGACTCAATGCCCTCTCTAACAGAGTGCAACCCCTCCACCAATTTGATCTGCTTTATCATTGCAATATAATTTGTACTCAGGTATCACAGTGTCCCACTGATTGTCCTCCTTCCACCAAGTCTCTGAGATATCAATCATATCTAACCTCTCATTTAGTGCTATATAGTCTCCCATCTTATTTTTTAGATTTCTAGTATTTACATACAAGCATTTTAGAGGTTGTATTTAATTCATATTTATCTGCTTATCGGTAGGCAAGGGTAATTTGGAATCTTTAACCTCTGTCTGCTCTGTACTTAAGGGCATTTGGGTTGCTTTTGTCTTTATTGGAACCTCTCTGTCGATATGCCCTAACTTCAATCTTTTGCTAGTATCTTTCAAGGATTCATCATTTCAAACCATGTGTTCTTGGGCGACTTAATTTTCCCCTATTATCTAGTTTAAAAGTTGCTCTTTCTCTTTTTTTAAAGGTTAATGTCAGCAGCCTGGTTCCATTCCGGTTAAGGTGGAGCCTATCCCTTCGGAAAAGCCCCTCCTTTCCCCAGAATGTTGCCCAGTTCCTAACTAATCCAAAACCCTCTTCCTTGCATCATTGTCTTATCCACGCATTGAGACTCCAGAGCTCTGCCTGCCTTCTGGGTCCTGTGTGTGGAATAGGAAGCATTTCGGAGAATGCTACCCTGGAGGGTCTGGATTTCAACTTCCTACCTAAAAACCTAAATTTGACCCCCAGAACCTCCCTATCACGCTTTCCTATGTCATTGGTACCAACATATACCAAGACAGCAGACTCCACCCCAGTGCTGTCTAAACTCTTGTTTAGGTGGTGAGTGAGGTTTCTAACCTATTGAAAAAGTGGACTCCAGTGATGGCTATGATGGTACATGAAAATGATTCTAGGCCTGAAATTTCAGCCCCATCAGATCCAGCTCAAGTCCTTATTGGGGACCAGCTCTCTGGTGCCCAGGCTGCAGGAGGGGAGAGAGGCCCTTGGAGCCAGACGTTCTTTGAAGGCATGCTGGTCAAAGGAGTTCTGAGGTAGAAATGATAACCGGGGCTTGAGGAAGGGCCAGGAGAGCCAGCTTGTGGAGATTTAACAAGCTAGGACAGAAGTAAAGCTATTTTTGCTTTCCCTGAACTGCTGTCTGGCCTATGTTGTAAAGAAAACCCTTTCTCACCGCACACCATACTACCACATTCCCATTTTACAGTGGCAGTACATGCATATTTTAAAAGATTTTCCCACAAGCCTTTTACACCTGCTCTGAAGCATGCCTAAATGTCAGGTAACTTCTCATTTGGACCTGGGGTCTCCCCCAGTTATTAATGGGACAGTTAGGTTGAAATAATTGTCACTGGGCTCCTTAATTGGCTCAAATTGTACATATGCTTTAGGGAAATCTGGCCCTTACACAGCTGTGTTGGACAGTTACCATTATTAGCTGGCTCTTATGCGTGCAAAGTGTTGGCAAATGTTGCCCTTTTTTCCAATTTGTTTCTTTGTGAAATTGATGCTTCTGTGGTATGGGCTGGCTAATACATGTGTACTGAGCATTTTACTGCAGGCTGTGCATTCAGCAAAGCCTTTTGTAAAATATTGGGGAAACTACGATCATCCTTACTCGGATGTCCCAATTCTTACCTGGATGTCCTATACAAATTGGGCTGTTTTGTCGCCTGTCCCATAACATTTTAATTTTCTCAGAAGTCTCTCATAAGGGACTTAATCATTGTCTTCTGAAAATCCTAATACACTGTATGGACCAGTTACCTTTAGCCACATACTCATCCATACCTTCAAAGAACTCTACCAGATTGGTAAAGTGTGACTTCCTTTTGATAAATCCATGCTGATCCTTCTTCCTAGTAACTTTCTCTACTCAACAAGGGAGCCCCCTTTGTTTTTTAAATTTGATTTCTTACATTTTGCCTAGTTTTAACATTAATTTACACATTGCAGTTCAGCAAATTTGCATACAGATATGTGAATGCTTGCTTTAAAGAGCTTGAATCCTGAATAAATACTGGTGGCACAGAAAAACTGGTGATTTACCCAAGGGAATAGCATGCATTAGTGACAGTATGTGTACCTGAACTTGCCTTCCTGGTCCCCTGCTCATTCTGACAAATGACACCCATTTTCCAACTTCCCTTTCCTGTGTATAAGACGTTTTGTAGTAAGAGGAGTTCATGCAACTTGAAATGTAACATAGTAACATAGTAGATGATGGTAGATAAGGACCAATTTAAATTGATAAAACAAATTAGATGTATTAGAGCTGGTAGACCTTTTACTGAGATTCAACTGTATTTTAGATATTTTTCCAGATTATTCACTTGTCAGAGAAGGCGACGAGAATCATTCAGATAAACTCATTTCTCTTCTTCCATTTTTTTTTATTTTAGTCTTCAGGCAAGATTAGTTCTAAAGGTTTCTTTAGTTTTATTTATTTAAAATTAGTTCTGTCCCACCCCTTGCATGTTCCTGAGCACAACAGAATAAAACATTTTAAGTCACAGCTCCTTCAGTTTAGCCACATCCCATCACAGTAAGCTCTAGGTGTCCTCCTTGTGATCCTTATCAGAAGCCGAAGCATCTATCACTCTGAAGCGGAAAGCACAAACCGGAAAAGACGGGGCTCGGGAGAGCAGATGTCTTCAAAACCGCAAATGTGGTGGTTTTGAAGCAATCAAGAGGTGCACAGCTTTTATTCACAATGGTGCAAGAACATCTAAATGGGCAGGATATACTAGGAAAAGAGAGACACGGAATAAAACTAAGAGAAACAGGAGTCTAGAAACCTGGGAAAGTTTGAGGGGGGAGAATATCACTTTTAAAGGCATGGCACTTGAACGAGTAGGGCTAGCGCTGGGGCTTTAAAATTGATGTTCTCCCTCTTCAAAGCCCATCTAACCTTTACATCTTGTTTGCTGCCTGTGAACTAATTTTCCGAGGCGTGCAAACTCTCCTGCTCATTCTCTGCTTTCAGTGTTACGGGAGTGCTCCAAGTTCCTGTACTGCGACGTGTGCTCTTTAACATATTCTTAAGGACCAGTGAGTGAGGTGAACAGATTTGCGGATGACACGAAGGAGCCTTTTAACTAAAACATGATAACTTTTTTGCAGTTGTGACAGCTAAGACTTGCATACCCTTTCTATGGGTGCACCTACTTCCACCTGCTGAAGTGCTGTTAGGTGAGCCCATACCCCTGCGCTAACTACAATGTGTTTACCATGCCCACTCTCCACCCCTAACCCACCCAGTTGGCACTATAACGTGCGATTGGCAGTTGTTAATGGTTATGGCCCTTCAGTAACTGTTACCATGAGCCTGAACGTATGAGGGAGGCGTGGTCTAGTGGTTGGGGCAAGTTACCTAAGGTCGGGGGTTCAAATCCCACTAGAGGACAGCAACCTTGGTACGGAAGGACTGGGGTTTCCAGTCCCACAGGTGCTCCTTGTGGTCTTGGGCAAGCCACTTAACCCTCCATAGCCCATGTTCCCTGTAAGTATTAGTGTATGTGTCTCATATCCCCTCGTGTTAAATGTATCCCCCAATTGTGTTGTGACCACTTTGATTGAAGGATAAGATGGTATACAAAACTGTCTAAATAAATAAATAGTTAACACGTGCGCCAAATTGTGCATTAGCTACACAGTGCACTTTAGTAAAAGGGCCCCCAAGTTATTCAAAGTCGTTAACCAGCAGAGGATTGTGAGGACTTGCAGAAGGATCTTCGAGACTAAGAGACTGGTTCCTACATGTCATCTGCCATTTAGATGCCCAAAAGAAATAAGTTAACCGATAATAGCACTAATCAAAACTTCATAAAGTATTTTAAAATATTAAGGTGTCTTTAATAACATAGAAAGATAAAGTTTTATGTAAATTCAGAAGTGAAAACCCAACATGGTTATGTTTTGATAAAAATAAATCTGCATCTGGGGTCTCATCTGTAACAAAAAAACCTATATAATCAATATCTAATTCATTAATAGTCCTTGTAGAAATACAACACAACAATAATATACATACCAAAAGAAAACTCTAAACAATTTGCCTTCCACCAATTTTCTAAACGGATATAACTTTATAAACATATGAGCACATAGATGCCCATTGCGACTGAGTTCTTCGGAAATGGATGGAAGATTCCTCTGAAGCCAAGCATTTGGCTTCAGACATGAATCCATGTTGGCACTATCAACTATTTTGAGATAAGTGATTCAAAAGTAGTGTCTTCCTTTTTAGAATTTGAATGCATGAACACTCAATAAACCATAAACCATATAAAAAAATATATTAAAGAGGACTGGGTTAAGGGCATATAGCGTGTTTAATATAAAGGGGCATGTTTACGACAGGTTAATGCTCTTTAATGAAGTTAACAAATATTAAGTGCCACTGCACCCATAGAAATAAAAGGGCTGTGAGTACTTGACGCAGGTTACTTTCATTAACGTGCATTATAACCTTTAGTAAACATGCTCCAAAGTGTACACAATTCCCCTGACTGATGGTCTGGTTGCCACTTTTAATGCATCTGTTATACTGCTCTCTGTTATATATGGTTGTGAAATTTAATAACAAAAATCTTGCATAGAAATGTTTCCAGGATATGAATAGATGCCAGAAAAGTGTTCATTCCAGCACCAATCACCTGTGGAGAGTACGGACGAAGGCACTCGCATATTTGTGATATTTCTTTCCACTGGTAAAAAACCATGCAGTCAAATAACGTTTGTCTTGTGGTTGACGCACCACTGCACATCTTCACTTGCAAAATGGCAGGCTGTGATGTGTATATGGCATGGGATTAACATTCCTGTCCTAATAGATTGTCATGGGGACATCTATGTGGCTATGGCCCCGCTATCCATATCGAGCCAAAACTTGCATGTGGCGGGTCATTCGACATGCATGAGTCCATCGATTTTTTTTGGGAGGGGGGGGTTACATTTTATATTTATCAGTTTACAATATATTCCAAGCATAAATACTTCTAACAGAAATAGAAAGAGCATTGAAAATTACAAAAAGTAATATCCTAGGAAAAAGAGAGGAAATTGTACAATAGATGTCCTTATTTCACCAGTGGAGATCATCAAGAAAGGGAAAAAATAATCAAATTACAAACATAAAGGAATAAGTCGGTCTAAATCAGCTAGCATAAACGATATACGCTGCGAATATTAGCCAACATCCTAAGAGATAGTAGAAGAACAAGCACCGATAAATTTATTTATTTAAAAGGATTTATATACCGCTTTATCCTGAAATCAAAGCGGATTACACAGCAAATCAAATCAAGTGGCAGGGTGCGTGGGTGTGGGCATGCAGTGATAGATCGAGGCGTGTGTGTGTGAATGGTGTGAGGTTGATTGCGTGGTGAGCTATATATAGTATGAGCTATGTACAGGAACTATTTACATTTTTACATTTTGATGGCAGAGAGGTAGATTGTTTTGGACAGTTCATGTGATGTCCTTGTAGTGTTCTGTGAAAAAGCGTAGTTTTTAGTATCTTCCGGAAGTCTTTGAGGCCTTTAGTTGATCTCAGGTTGTTGGGGAGTGAGTTCCAGAGCGTGGGAGCGGCCAGGAATAGTGCTCTTCTTGAAGTGTCTTTTCTTGTTTTAGCAAAGGCTCTGGGTATGATGATAGTGTCTGATGTGCCTCGCCTTCTGGGTCTGATGCCTGGGTCCGGTCTAATGAGGAGTTTTTGTGATTGGTGTTATTGGTGGTCATCGTTGAGTTGTTCAATAAGTAGGGTGGTTTTTAGTAGTTTCCTGAATGCAACCAAGGAAAACGTAATTTACAGACTGAAGCTTAAATAAGCACTTACAGGGAAATTTTACAGAAAATAAACCCCCCAACTGAACTACTCCAGGCTTCAAGAGGAAAAATTCCCTGTGTTTTTCTGGGTTTCTCTAGATAAATCAGGGAAGACACAAATACAAAAAAAACTTTAAAGGATACAGAACACTTTCTGAAATACATTTCAATAACCAGTCTCGATCGGAGGGCAATGCAAGGGTAACCAATAAAATCAAAGGAATCACCGACTCCAAGTCTGAAGGCTCTAATATTACAGAGATATTCAAAATATCCATATGTTTTGTTTCTGCCAATGATTGCTGCTGGGTCCCATCTGAAACTTTGTTACGACCGGGCACATGGTAAACTTTAAACAGTGGAGGAAGAGACTCTGGAGGAACACAGAGAACGTCTTCTAAATACTTTTTAAACATGTCCCTGGCTGAAGTCAGAGAAGATCGAGGAAACTTGATCAAATGTAGATTAGAGGACCAAATCTGGTTCTCCAAAGCCTCCATCTTAAACTTAACAGCGGTCACATCTTTAATAGAAGCCAAACTGCTTTCTTCCAACCCTTGAGATTTAAGTTTAAGGTCTCTTTTAATATACCAATATCATCCCAATTCTTTTTAATCAATGAGGAATTACCTTGAACTTGCGTAGAAAACTTCTGAAACTGAGGAACCAAAGCTTCACCAAGTATAGAAATAGTGCTCCAAATAGACTCCAGAGAAAAGCTTCCTGGTTGCTCCAGCACAAAAGGAGGACGAGAGTTGACCAGACGCAAAACCCGTTGAAGAGAGGGGCCCTCCATACAGATCCTGTGACAGTGCTGCAAATGCTGGCGCTGAAACCGCTGACCCCAGTTGCTGTACATCTCCTACCACCGTCAATGATGACTCTTGCAGCATCTGCCTCAAAGCTGCCCCCGACCCAGACACACTTCCTGCCACCGGAATGGCAGCTAAATCCATCATGGGACCTGCCAAGCAAGGAGCCTCTATGCCAACGATCTCAGCAGGCACTGCAGGGGGTCTGTGCAGCTCTGGCGACGCCGCCACCGAGCAGTCCAGCCCCGGCATCGACAAAGCCGGGAAGCCATCGGTCAGAGCAGGCTGATGCTATGTCTGTGAAAGGATTAAGTCCATAGGACCAGACGCAGAGGTAAGCTGCAAAGAAGGCGTCTCCTTGGCAAGGGGAGGTTTCTTGCCAGATTTCCCCTTTCATTTTGGTATTGTAAGAAAAGCAGCCCAGAGCACAAGCTGACTATGACACCATCTTAGATCTCATAGAGGAGTCCATTGGTTTTAGTGCTCGTGTAATCATGTATCTTTTACTGGCAAATGCAGAGCGATTTTAGAAGGCACGTATCTGTGCCCATCTTCACCGCCATCACTCCCACAGTATTTGAGATGTTTTGACCTGGACGTCCCAGATTGACCTAGATGACCTTTCTAAAATACGCCTTCATATATTCATGTCATAACTTCCAAATATATGATCGAGTTTTCATCATATTATCTCATAATCATATTTAACTTTAAATAGCCAAAACTTTATATGTTAAATATAGCTGCTATGATTATTCTATCATTCTTACATTCAGGTTTCAAATATCAAAATACATATGTATATATAGATACTCGCACACATCCGCTTTACTTTTTTCTATTTAAATCATTATTCTAACTATGTATGCCATTTCAACATTTCAGTACTTCTCATTCCAAGATAAGTTATTTACCTTTAGTAACTATGGGCGCAATATTCGGTTGGGCAGGCTGTGCTGTTACGGCACATAGCCTGCCCGCCAACCCTTAACCCTAGATATTCAGTGCCAGCGTCATATGTGACCCTGGCATTGAATAGCCGGGGTACGCTGCACACACCAGAAGCCGCAGTAGCTAACCGGGCAGCAGCAATATTGCATGTAGCCCAGTTTGCTCCTGCGTCTTAAAGATAGGCGAGGGTTTTCCTTGCCTATCTTTTAGGTGCAGGTCGCTAACCGGGCAGCATGCAATATTGCTGCTGCCCAGTTAGCAACAGTCTCCTCCTCTGCCCTGTCCTGGAATGCCTCCAACATGCCTCAGTGCTAACCGCATAAAATCAGGGCATGTAACGAGGTTAGAAGGGGATATTCAATGGCACTAACCATTTAAGTGCCATTGAATATCTTGATTAAAAGCATCACAGTTTACTGGGCTGTAAACTGTGTAAATGCCTTTTGAACATCGAGCCCCATATAACTACTCAACTTATATAGCCCCATAAGTTAACTTTTCATAGATATTAAACTATTTTTGTGAAATATAGCACAATCCTTTATTTTAAAACCTATATAGAATTCATTTAAACATTCAATGACTTTGATGCCTAAGTTAGTGAATAAACGCTGCTAATATGTTGCTCCAATCCACTGTTATTGCACTATACAGTCGTTTCTTATAATTACTCTCGTTCATTACACATTAAATTATCTGACATCAAAGTTTCACATCAATAAGTGTCACAAGCCCACATATTTCTAATATTTCATTAGAAAAATGTGTAAAGTTTCTCCAAACATTCAGTAACGTTGGCGCTTAAGTTTCTGGATAATCGCTACTAAGCAATGGCTCCAAACTACTATTGTTACTGCACTGTACGATCCTCCCTGAGAAATTACTCACACTCCTTGCACATTGAATTATACGAAAGGTTTATGTCAATAAAAATGTCATATGCTCACATACATGAAACACATTTTTGTTTTTCATTAGACATCTTCCTTTAACACTCACCAACTGAAGGGTCACTTCTAATTGCAAAATGCATTCACGGCCTCTAGACATGCTGTTGAAGACATCTTTATTGACGCTCATTTTAATTTCTTACAACTATTTACCAAAGGTCTTCACAGTTTTCCAGGTCATGCTGGGTCATGGTCATGGTCACTGTCACTTACTAAGATGTAGGGCTACTAGCGAATATTAGGTCTCTTACTGAACGTATAAATCAAATTTATAAAAACGGTGCATTAAGATTGAACGCACTGTTTTTATAAATTTGACTTACTAAGATGTGGCATGAGCCGGAAAGCTGCAAAGATCATAATACTAGCAGTGGAAGCCTAAAAGAACATATTCACTGAAGGATTGTTAACAGCAGCTGCCCTTACCATATAAAAGGGACATGTTTACAAAAATGCGCTACCCAGTAGCACAGGGTTTAGTGAATGATTTGGTTACCATGCTAAAAAGTTGCATGAACTGAAGAGCTAAAATCCCCACAGACTAGGCCAGATGGGCAGATTGCAAGCGATGCTGGCGCATCATGGCTAGCTCATGTGTTAGCAGCCCACACTAACAGTACTTGATGCCGGTAGCACAGAAGCAGTTAATGCCACCTGGATGGGTAACGTTTGGTACACCCATGCAGCGGCTTGCACAGTGCTGTGGCCTGGGCCCCCGCTAACTAGTAACGTAGTTACTTTGTTACGGGTGCAATTTCGGGTTAGTTTTGCTCATACCATGAACCTTGCTCCTAAGCCAGGATATGTGGCATATGCTCTGTCTCTCAAATTTACTGCTAATGCTCTGCATAATACTTGCATCATGCCAAAGAGAGCTTCCTTCTGGAGTTCGTAAAATGTAACAGGTATGAGTAGTTTGTCAAGATGCGATTGGAAGTTCTTCTTTCAGGCCTGCGGCTCCCAATACAATGGGAAATATGTCTTTATCTTTCTGCCATATTTTCTTGGTCTCTGACTGCATGTCTTGGTACTTCTGGATCTTCTCCCTCTCCACGAGATTCACAGAATAATCACTGAGAACCAACACCTCTATTATCAATACGGTTCTGGTGTTTTTCTTCTTTACCATTATGTTGGGTTTCCTTGCATCCAGTTTCCTATCTGTCAGAATGGGAATGTCCCAGGTGATCATACCCTCTTCATTCTCTGTAATTCTCTTAGTGTCATGATCCCAATGCTTTTCAGTGACAGTGATGTTGTAGTATTTTCAGAGCTTCCAGTGGAGGGGGCATGCTGTTTTGTTGTGCCTTTCTGTATAAAAATGTTCTACTTTATCCGGGGCAGATTCTCCTAAAACCTTTTAGCTTGTAGCTTTGATTATATCTTTTGTAGTATAGATTGGTCTCTTTGCCATTATGCTCAATCCTTGGGATTCGTTGATTCATGTTTAAGAAATAGTGGCCCACTTTTTGGTATTCATGGCTCATCCCAGCTGTTGGCAGACCATGAATACCAAAAAGTGGATCAATCTTTTCCTCCCAGCCAACAAAGCTTTAAGATCATGCTTGTCAAAGGTAGCACACCAAGAGGTGAATACCGAAAAGTGGGTCACTACACTCAATCCTCTGTATTCCCGGCATTTTTGGGGAACCTATCCCCCGCAAATACCAAGGATTGAGTGCATTTACTATAACTGGACTTAAAGCAGGAGAGGGCAGGAGAAGGAAATCAGATGAGGAACCCCCTCTTGCTAGCTCTAAATGAAGTCGCTTGATATTATAGTTCCAGTATTTGGGACAGGTTCCTATTAACCTTGAAGCAGGCCCAGATTTAAGCATAGACAACAGTCTAGAGCACCAGATTTGGAAGGCGTCAAATATCAGGCCAAAGACAAGCCTATTCTTGCTTTCTTTAAGGCCATATGCGTGTGCTGCTTCAAAGGAGCACTACTGTGGCCTTCCTTTGTCTTTCTTCTGGCTCTCTAATCTTCATAGACTCTCTCACAGTCCCCTTTCCCCTGCTTTTCAGGTTCTACTGTCTGGCCTTGCCTTTGGGCTCCAAAATCTTAAATTTGGCCCTACCTGGATGCCCAAAGGTACAGGAATGCCAAGCAAAAGAAGTTGTACTTAATGCTTCTCTATCAAACATTAGCTTTTTTTTTTTTCCTTTGCAGCGATATAGTAGAAAGGGAATACAGATTAAGAGTACCTCGTGCATGGTAATCCTTTGTGGATTCTGCTATCTGTATTAAACTCTTTATTGTATTTATATAATTTTCACATTTTAGGATTCCACATTGCTCTGTCTTTCTGCACCTAAAATACTTTTATTGCTTTTGTGATTATTTTCCACGTAGGTATGGAGGAAAGTCAATAGGGATATAAATATGTATAAACATCAAAAGAAGCACATCACGTCTTATAATTGAGTTTATGAATGTAACACTAGGTTTCTAATCACTAAATAATTGCATTTTAAGTGTGGACAAAGATTCTCAAGTTTTTAATACTTTTTTTGTTTGTTCATTTAAACCCTCTCCCTTGCACTCTGACGGTTATTGCAATAGTCCTTGACCAAGGTCCACAGACTCTGGCTCCCTCTGGAGGCTCAGCACTTGCATCCTGAGTCTGATTCCTAGATATTGCTCTTCTGTGATGGCTGAAACTTTACCTACCAGTGGTGTGACCCCTGGCTGACCTGAGGAGAAGTCAAGCTTGTGAACTAAAGTCGAGCCTTCTGTAGGGGAGTGCTGCCCAGCCTCTGTATTTAATTCTT
Source organism: Ichthyophis bannanicus (assembly GCA_033557465.1). Taxonomy (NCBI): domain Eukaryota; kingdom Metazoa; phylum Chordata; class Amphibia; order Gymnophiona; family Ichthyophiidae; genus Ichthyophis; species Ichthyophis bannanicus. Next base: position 462,722,139 of record CM066033.1, on the reverse strand, counting down.
GAAGCAACACTAGTGTTGGGAAGGTTTGCTAGGATGTCTCATAAAGGAAGGTCTAGAACATCTGTCATGGATGCTATTTAGGTCATTGGGGATCATAAGTCTTAAAAATATCTATTCAAAAACGTTGAGGTTAGTGTTCAACTGCATGGACAATGTATAATCTAAAATATCTAACTTAGATACACATGGGGTATATTTACTAAACCGTCTTAATGTTACCAGCGTTAGCTCCAGCGATAATGTGAAGAATGCCATAAAAGGAGTGGGCGTTCCGGTCTTAAGGTAGCATTTCAGGTTATCGCGCGAGGAGTGGCCTAGTGGTTGGGCAAGGTACTTCAGGCCGGAAGGTCGGGGGTTCAAATCCCACTAGAGGACAGCAACCTTGGGCCGGAAGGACTGGGGTTTCTAGTCCCACAGGTGCTCCTTGTGGTCTTGGGCAAGCCACTTAACCCTCCATAGCCCATGTTCCCTGTAAAATAGTTATCTCCAAGTTATAATGCCCTGTTCAATGTAATTTCAGTTTGTTCAATGTAAACCGCACTGATGCAGAATAGCGCAGTATATAAGAGAATGTAAATAAATAAATAAATAATAAAGTCCGTTATTGCGCGATAGAGGGAGCTGTGGCACGTTAACGTGCGTTAGCCTTAATTAGGTGCGCTGACCTGCAAACACAGCAACAGAGGTGTAGCACAATTGTTAATACATTAACTGATGAAACAGGGGTCATGAGTTCAATCCCCCAGTGGGCTTAATGAGTAAGGCTGTCTGAGGCATTACCCTTTACTTTAAATCAGTGCTGTCTGAGGCAGTTTCTTTTTTTAATTTAAATTAGTGCTGCCAGCAAACACACCCTCACAATGCCGTAACCTAAGGTGCCGCATAAGGCGCCCTATAAGGCACTCCAGAGGGCACATTATAAAGTGCACTGTCCGCCAAGGCACCTTATAATGTTCCCTATAGGGCGCCTTATAAGGCGCTTTATAGGGTGCCTTATAGGGCACTTTACAGGGTGCTTTATGAGGCACCTTAAGGTTACAGCACTGTGAGGGTGTGTTTGCTGGCAGCACTAATTTAAATTTAAAAAAGGAAATGCCTCAGACAGCCCTATCAAATAACACCACTGTGGGATCAAACCCATGACCTCTGCCCCCACAGTCAGTGAAGTAACCAGTGGGCTACATCTCTATAGCTACCAACAAACCCCTGGCTGGCTACAGAAGGACTGCAGGTCACCACACTAACTGTCTGCTGTGGTTACCAGGATAGGGTTAACCCACCCGTACCCATGTTGCACTGCACATGCAGATCAGCAGTCTACAGATGATCACAATATGGGGTATGCACCCCCACAGCACCTCGGCCTGGTAGGGGGAACTGACCGTGTGTGTTACTGGCACAAAGAAGCTACAGACTGTCATATTGTGGGGGGTACTGTGCTCACCCTGAGGGCGAGGTGGGGCGCCCAGCACCAGGTCCGCAGCACCTGGCTTAGCTGAGATAGGCTATGCTGCAGGTCGCCATCAGTGCCAGTGTGTGATAGGTAGTCCTTGCAGACACACCTAGGATACACCTGTGTCCATCCATATTTCCCAGTCACGTCTAGCCCTTGTGGACTATGATGCACCAAGAATAGTCACATGATTTAAGTGAAGGGGGATGTTTGGACCCATAGGCAGATTATGTAGCACCACCCAACTCACCTTCTGGGGCTCAGGGTGGGGGACAAGATCTCCCACCAACAGATCCACATTCTACATCCTCGCAATGGTGGCAGTAGAGGGGACCATCAACCCCAGTCCTGCTGGGGAACAGGCACCCTACAGGGCAGTCAGTGTAGATCTGTACGCATCCATAAGGCAATGGCAGACAGACAGTAGGCCTGGAAATGCTCAGCTGCCCCCCAACACTTAAGCATTACACTGTTTATTGTCAAAAAATTGTTCCATGTAAAAACAAGCTCTTGCTTTGTTGACTGTTGTTCAATTGTGAACCGCACCTGAACTCTGGAAGATGCGGGATATAAATGATTGTTAAATAAAATAAAATAAATAAAACACTATCTGACATTCTCCAGCAGCGAGCACAGTGAGCCTCCAGCCGCTGCACCCTGCAAGGTGTTCCAGCCATACACATACTAACTGCAGACAGTCTGCTAGCTAGTCCATAGTGCATGTTCCTGGAGGAGATGCGTGCACCCAAAACTGGGATGTGAGCAAACACACCAAGCAGATAGGTCAGTGATTGGGCCCCAGAAAAGAGAACCCATAAATATCACTTGAGAGAAATACTATATAGCACTATGGGGGAACCTAGCCATGCCGTAGTCACTGCTCAATCAGGGTGAGAGTGACCTCCCAGCAGGACATGCAGGTGGTGGCCGGGCACTACAATGTCCCAGCCATTGCCCATTGCCCTGTGCAGATGCATTCTGCCCAGGCCACCCTGTCTGGCCCATACCCCCACAGTACCTTGCTCCTCATTATGCACATTGGCAGGCTAACACTGGAAACAGTGCAAGCAGTGTGGGCTGAGTATGGTGTAGGCAGCCACAACACACTGGATAGACAGACACACACTCCCACACCTATGCCAGCATTGTGCAAATATAGAGGCTTTTGGCAGCCCTGGCCACCACACCAGTCCTGGGCACAGTGCAGGCATGGCTATGGTACGCAATACTGTTGGGGTCACTCCCCGGGGTGGTAAACACTGTCAGAAACCAAAATTGAAACACACTCCACAGATATCAGAAAGGTTGCTATGATGCAGCTCCATCAGCAAATTGTGCTTAACTTAGGAATTGATATCTATGTAATTACTGCACCATTGATAATTATGTACATAATTGTACACTATGTACATAGTTATTCCCAAATTGAAATCCAAGTTTAATTTTCCTGTTAATTGTTAAGTGCCTTATCGGCACAATACCGTTTTATATGTAAACCGTGCTGATTTTTAAGAGTGCGGTATATAAGAACAATAAAATAAATAAATAAATCTGCCATTAATCATAGCAACCTTTTGATATATGTGTAACGTATTCCCAAGTTTAGGGCGGCATTGCTAAGGTATGCAAGTGCTAGTATTGGTAGATGCTGCTGTACGCAGGGCCCAACAGCCTGACTCTCCATGAGGCTTTGGATAGTGGAGCCTGTGGGTGTGGGTGTTTATGCCCCTGTTGGCCACTGCTCTAGGGCAGAGGTTCCCAACTCCGGTCCTGGTGGGACAAACACTGTTCAGGTTTTCATGCTGTCCCTAATGAATATGCATGAGATACATTTGCATACAATGGGGGCGGCGCATACTAATGCAGCACAGGCATATTTATTAGGGACAGCATGAAACCTGAATGGTGTTTGGCCCTCCAGGACTGCAATTGGGAAACTCTGCTCTAGGGATTGCACATGTTTATGGTGTCTGTGCTCTGTAGGGTAAAATATAGGCGTTTCAGGCATGTTTATTTTATCTGCAATAAAGGTTCCGTCTTTATTGCCACAGTTTAGTACTGGGTAAAATATGGGGAAAGGGTTGGCAGGAGCCACAGCTGGGACTTGAACTTGTGATCTTATGCTCCTGAACACACTGGCTGTGTGTACTGCATCACACTGTTGCCACAGGGACAGTTCATTCCCTGGGGATACCATGACTGTTCGTCAGACAGACCCTGTCTGTTGCATTGCACGGCACCCACCTAAACGGGGCTAGACCATGGTCTGCTGTGGGCAGATGCCACTGCCCCCTCCGCCACTAGCACCTCTCCACCACCATGCTGCCATGCCATTATGCCGGTGGTGCTGGTGGTGTGCAGTCCCAGGCCATCCAGTATGCTGGTAGGCAGCTGCCTATGGTGTGGGTTCTCGAGTAGGGGTGCCTACATGGACATGCGCGCTTCCCCCCTCCCCCCCCCGCACCGCCTGCCAATGTTATGCGCCCTTGGGAGTACCTGCTGGGTAATCTCCCCTGTGACACTATGGGACACACACTCGTGCCCATGTTGGACCCTCGTCAGTTGCTGTCTTGCCGCTTTACGGTTTCAGCATTGCTATGTGCCACCTAGGCATCTGCCTAACATGCACTGTGCCCCAGCTGGACCACAGCATGTGCTGCCTGCAGCCCCCTGTATCCCATTTACAGCATCAGTACAGTTGCCCTTGCCTACGTGCCCACTCTGCTGTTGCTGCACATGTGCATCCCATAACAAACCTGCCCAATCTATACGACAGAAACCCTGATCAGCGCTATTTCAATGTGGGATCATTCACTTTGTAGGGGGACAGAGAATAGACCCTTCCAAACATGATATCTTATTTTTTGAGCTTTGTCAGTGGTGTTGCTTTATGTTTATCATTAATATCACTTTTGGCCAGCTTGGTTATTGGGATTTTAAATGTGGTTCAGGTCATTTTCTGTGTTTATTTGCCTTTTTGTTCCGTGCACATGTATCACTACTATCATGTTTTTGGGTTTCCCTGGCTTTGCTGTACATTGCTGACTGAAATGGTTTCTCTTTCCTGCAAATGTGCCTTAACGCGAGGGTTTCACTGGCGTTAGTGTTCAGACCCGGATTTCACAGCGTTAGTGTGCCTGGAGCCTCTCCCCTCCCACTCTCCGCCCATTGACCTCTTCTCTCTGCGCTCTGGGAAGCCTTACTCCACCCTTCAGAGCCGGATTTCACAGCATTAGTGTGCCTTAACGCCGCCGCGGCGTTATCGCGCGCCAAGTGGCGTTATCGCGCGCCAAGTGGCGTTATCGCGCGCCAAGTGGCGTTATCGCGCGCTAATGTAACATACCACCGCTGCGACGTTGAGACACTTTAGGAAACATACCCCATAGAAGCTGGATTGTCCAAATTAGATGTTTTAAATTTGACTTGCTATTTGTGCAGCCCACCTAGACATTTAATTTATCATTTAGAGAGTAATTTCAGAAAAGGTCACTTAGCTCAGGAGACCATGCAGCCGTCTATTTTAAGCTAATTTTATAAAGATACATGGGGCTTGTTTACTAAAGTGTGATAAGGTTTTGCACTTCACATTAAGTGCAAAAATTCATGGTCGGTAAGTAACAAGCCTGTGTGATTAACTTTGGGTGGTGGGGTGGTCAGCATTTACCCTGTAATTACCACACAGAGCAGACACCTAACATACAGTAGATGCATTGGCAGATAGTGCAGTAAGTTGCCCTCTTCCAATGCATTTTACTGTAGCCTGCTGCAATAAAATATGATAAAACCCCTGATCCCCTAATGCACACCGCCAGCCCCCGATACACATCACCTCCCACTTCATCAACTTACACCACTGACAGATACCTCTCCATCGACATACCTCCTGCAGTCAGACTCATACCCACCCTCCATCCCTCTGATTTCCCCCCCCCCCCCACTTACCCCCTGGTATCCCTGGTGGTATAATGGCAGGGCAGGAATGATCCCCGGACACTCCAGCCCATTGCTGCCCAGGTTCAACATAGCACATCTGACCCCTGGGAGTAATCTTTTTCAGTTCTGGGTCAAGTTGCCTAATAAGGAGCTTTTGTCCTTATTTAGCAGCTTCACCCTTAGCAGTAATACTGTGAACCTAGCGCTAGGGGTCAAAGCAGCCACTTTGACTCCAGGTGGCAATGCAGCAGAATCTTCAGCTCTGCCACTATACTAGCAGGGATAGAAGGAGTAAGTGCTGGTGGGGATTTGGTGAGTGAAATCTGTGTGTGGGGGCTGGGTAGGGATGCTGATGCAAAGGGTATCTGTTGAGGGGGGTATGCTGATGGGGTGAGGTGTGTATGAACATTGGGAATGAGGGATGTATATGTGGTTGGGGGAGGTGGATAGGGATGCTGCATGGGGGATCATATGCCTATGCGGGGGGTTTGGGGAAGTTCTAAGTGCATGCTGATAGCATGGATGCATGTAATGACCCCTCCTGAGGTGGTGGTCAGTGCGGCAGCCTCAGCAGTTTGTGCACAGTTAAGTACCTTGCACAGCCCGTATATGCAGAACACACCCTTTCCCTGCCCAGAACCCATCCCGTTCCTGCCCCGCAACATGTAAGCAATTAGTGCAGGAATTTGACCGTACCAGCTTTTTATTTTAGCATGCAGTAGCCGTTACCTTGGGCTTACGCTACTGGCAAGGGGTGCTGCTGAGACCACTGAGCCTGGTCTGGCACTAAAGGAGGATGAGAGAGAGGGGGATAGCGAAGATGCAAACCAGAAGAGGAAATGCTTTCCCAACCCTGTGCCAGTCTCCCGCCTGCCATACGTGTGATGTAAGTGCTGTCCTGACCCTTCTAGGCGACCACTAGCTTAGAAAGCACCATGGTGTACAAGGTTGCAAGAAGGTTCCTGAAATCTGGGGCATGAACCATCAGGAGAGGGACCATTACCATTGGAATTCCTGCAAGAACCAGTAAGGGAAGGGGGTTACCATCGACGCTCCCCATACAAAGCATCAGCTGGCCCTGGGAGTCCCCCCCCCCCCCCAGCTAGCTGCAGTTTAAGAGGCACGCACCCCAGCCATGGGTATGGACAGCACCCAGAGGCCGTGGAGGGTTAAATCTGCTGCTGAATCTATAATTGCTCTTTTTTCCTTTCCTGACTGTATTTGAAGTTTAAGTGGCAGAGATACTGTAGTTTTAGAAGGCAGCTTTCCAAACAGAGTCAAATATCTACAGAATTTTTTTGTTGTGCTGCCAAAGTAGAAATGTATGAAACTTTCATTTGTTTGTATGTCAGCACAGTCAGGAGTACTCTGAAGGAGTTTAAAAGAAGTATTTGTGTTGAGGCCCTTCTGCCGTTGAAAACCTCAAAAGAATTTGGCAGAAATGCCAGTGTAGGAAGATAGGCGATTCTTCTGTAGTGAGATGTTTATTGATTCAGGGATTTTTATCTGTGTAACTGGTGTAGACAACATTTGGTATCTTGAACTGTTTTTGAAGATTTTGCAAGCAATAATTCTTAATAGGGAGGTGATATGCCCTTCTGAGTAGGTCATTGAACTAAAGAGTCAGGAGAACCTCTGGGATGCAAGGTCAAATCCATCTACTACTGACAGTGTGTAACTTCAGGCACCCCATTTAATCTCTCTCTGCCTCAAGTTACTAAGCTGTCAACCAGACAGTGGTGTAGCAAAGAGGGGGAGAGGAGCACATCTTCCAGGCACGGCCAGAGTGCGGTTGCTGGAGGAGAAGCCAGGACGTGGCATCAAAAAAGAAGAGTAAGCCTGGGGTTTTGAAGCCCGTGCACACACTTGAGACTCTGCCATGTCCTTATCTCTTCATAACAGAAAGCCTGTATCAGAGGGTAGGGATGCACCAGGGTCTTAAGTTTCTGAACACTTAGGGCTTCCAATTTTTGCTTACTACAACAACAACACAAATAAAAAGATAAAACATTCTTCAAAGGGGAATTTGGGGGTTTCAGTTATAATAAAAAAAAATAGTTGCTTCCTTTGTGCTCCAATGATGTCGCCCCTTGCAGCCAGGTGATGTAATCGAAGCCAGCAGAGTCCCTCAGCACCAGCAAGAGCTCCTGCTTTTGCGGTTCTGTTGCTTCGCTGGCTGCGCTTTGAAATGCGAGAGCAGGCACTGCCTAGTGCTGCGTTTCAAAGCCTCCAGTGTGGTGCCAACTCCATAGCCAGTGACATAGCAGAGCCAAAGCAAGAGCCTGCCATTGTAGTAGGTAGCAGTGAGGGTGGGGTGAAATTGGAGTTGCTGATACAGCGGCTAGGAAATAGCAGGAGCTGTTGCTAATGCAGGGGGATTGGGAGAAGGCGCCTGATGCAGGAACTGGGAGAAGGGGACTGTTGCTTACCTAGGGGCTTGAAAAGTAGGGCTGCTGCTGATGCTGTTGGTGGGGTTTGGAAGGGCAGTGCTGGGGCTGGCGCTGGAAAATTGTGTTTTGGCCCACTGAATGGAATCCACCTGGTATCCAACTAAATAAAACGCTAACAATTATTTTGCAATGTAAATACGCAGATAAACCCTTTCGTTCAAACCTGGGATAGCATCTAATTAGCTCAAATGTAAGCAACTAAAATTCCATGCCATAAACCCTACTTGCTCTTCTTTTTAGTGTTGGTGCTGAAGGCAGGGGGAGGGCTAGAGACAGAGAGAAGATTCTGGACTGTGACAGAAGGGAAGATGTTGGACCACAGAAAAGGGGAGAAGGAAAGAGAGGGGAGGTTCTGAATAAGGGGGGGGGGGGGAGGATTGAGAGAGAGAGGAGTTAGTGAAAGACTGGCGAATAAGAGAATAGGGACGGAGAGAGAGATGGGGAATGGGGAGGACTGGTGGGAAGCAGGGGCGGCCCAAGGGGGGTGCGGGGCCATGTGCGGAGACTCGGTGCGGGGCCTCATTTGCATAAGGGGCCTCATTTGCATAAATATTTGCATAATGTTACCATACACGAACTTTTAGTAAACATGCCTCTTAATGAGTGTATGAATAAAGAAAGACTAAAAGACTTCTACATTACTATAATCCAATACCAACCGCCAGGCACATTAGGAACTACTACAAACACTGCCCATTTGGAACCCATAGCAAACCCGCCGTATCCTAACAGCACTACCAGGACTCATAAAGCACCATACCCTAACTATCAAAAGGAAACGCTGCAAATATTAAACCAATACATTTCAGAGAACAACAATACATGACCTACTGGGGAAAGAGAACAAGTGGCAATGTCAAATAGGAATTACATAAACAGAATACCTCAGCTCAGTTACACATGCAGAACATAGACCATCACCAAACAAGGAATCACAATTTAGAAACAGGAAGACAATAATTAAACTGGGAATCCCAAAAGCCAAACTTGGAATGTACAACACTGTAGAAATAAAACTATACATTAATTTGCTCTTGTACTAAACAAAGCGCAGACGTTAATGATGCACATTTCCCAGAGCTGACATATTCCAATTAATAAATTCAAAATAAAGAGATATTTTTCTACATTTTGTGCATTTTTTTTTCAGCTGCAATTGCTCCAGCCACTTTCTTCTGGTTTCTTCTTCGTGTCTTCCGCTAATTCTTCATCGTCTGCTGTCCATTTGTCTTTTCTTCTCTCTTCTAGTTTTTTTCCATTCTCTCTCTACATCTGCTTTAACATACTAATCTTTCTCCTTTTTGCTCTTTCCTCATTCCTATTTCATCCACTCAAATTTTACCCCTCCATCCTCAATCCCCACCTACTCTCCCAATATCCGGACAATTGTAGATTTGTCTTCCCTCCCACACAAAATATTTTTTCCCTCTCCATTTCACTCTCCCAGCTCCATCCCATTCTAATCCTCCCCCAACATCAGCTCCATTCTAGTTCCAGTCCCACCCAGCATCCGCTCCCTTCTAGTCCCCGCATCAGCCCATTTCCAGTCCTAGCCCCCCATAAGCCCATTTCCAGTCCTAGCTCCCCCATCTATTTGCAGTCCCATCCAAGTCCCTCCATCAGCTCATTTCCAATCCCAGCCCCCCATGAGCCCATTTCTAGTCCTTTCCTAGCCCCACCATCAGCCCATGTCAAATCCTAGCTCCCCTCAACTCAGCCCATTTCCAATCCTAGCCCCCTATGAGCCTTCTTCCATGTCTAGCCCCTTCATGAGTCCATTTCAATCCAAACCCACTCCAACGCCCATTTCCAATCTTAGCACCCCCCAACAGCCAATTTCCAGTCCTATTCTAGCCCATCAGCCCATTTCCTGTCCTAGCCCCCCCCCCTCACCCATTTCCAGTCCTAGCTCCCTCCCCCTCACAACCCATTTCCATTCCAAGCCCCCGTCCCCATCAGCTATTTGCAGTTCAAGCCCTCCTTCCACTCAGCCCATTTCCAGTCCTAGCCTCCTCATAGCCCATTACTAGTCCTAACCCCCCATCAGCCCATTACGTCCTAACCCCCCATCACCCTATTTCCAGTCCTAGCCCCCCATCAGCCTATTTCCAGTCTTAGCCCCCTCCCATATCCAATTACCAGTACTACCCCCCCCTCAGCCCATTTCCAGTCTTAGCCCCCCATAGCCCATTACCAGTCCTAACCCCCCCATCACCCTATTTCCAGTCCTAGCCGCCCCATCAGCCTATTTCCAGTCTTAGCCCCCCCATAGCCAATTACCAGTCCTACCCCCCCCCATCAGCCCACTTCCAGTCTTAGCCTCCCCCCCCATGGCCCATTACCAGTCCTAACCCTCCCCCCCCATCAGCCCCAATTACCAGTCCTAGCCTCCCCCCCCATGGCCCATTACCAGTCCTAACACCCCCCCCATGGCCCATTACCAGTCCTAACACCCCCCCCATGGCCCATTACCAGTCCAAACCCCCCCCGGCCCATTACCAGTCCTAACACCCCCCCATCAGCCCACTTCCAGTCTTAGCCCCCCCATAGCCCATTACCACTCCTAACCCCCCCAATCAGCCCATTTCCAGTCCTACCCCCCACTTCCAGCCTTATCCCCCTCCCCATAGTCAATTACCAGTCCTAACCCCCCCCATCAGCCCATTTCCAGTCCTACCCCCCCACTTCCAGCCTTAGCCCCCTCCCCATAGCCCATTACCAGTCCAAACCCCCCCATCAGCCCACTTAGCCCCCCCATAGCCCATTACCAGTCCTAACCCCCCCCCCCCAACAGCCCACTTCGCCCCCCCATCGCCCATTACCAGTCCTACCCCCCCCCCCCATCAGCCCACTTCGCCCCCCCATAGCCCATTACCAGTCCTAACCCCCCCCCCCATCAGCCCACTTCCAGTCTTAGCCTCCCCCCCCCATGGCCCATTACCAGTCCTAACCAACCCCCCCCCCGGCCCATTACCAGTCCTCACCACCCCCCCCCATCAGCCCACTTCCAGTTTAGCCTCCCCCCCTCCCATAGCCCATTACCAGTCCTAACCACCCCCCCCTCCCCCCTATCATTCCAAATTAAAATTAAAAAAAAAACCCAAACCGGCTGCTTCTGCCGCGGCAGCTTCAAGAGCTCTGCCGCGGCAGCATCAAGAGCTCTGCCGCGGGGCCCCCCCCTGCCCGGCAGAGCCTCCGTGCATCTTCAGCTCTTCACGTCCAAAACGCGGGCTTTTTTCAGAGCCGCGAGAGTTTCTTTTCTCGCGGCTCTGTTAATCCCGCAGTGGGCCGGTGAAAGAATGCTTGTTGAACAGTGTGCATGCGGTTACCACATAGAATGAGAATCTAAGCTCCGGTTTCAGCTGGTAAAATGCTATGTTCTCTTTGTAAGGAGCTATATTAAGGCTGTTTTACACATATATGCCAATATAGTTGTGTAAATCGCCTCTTATAAAATTAATCTCCAGGAACAAGCAGGAATGTAGTCTTCACATATGGGTATCGTCGGTACCGACGGAGCCTGCGCGGAGAACGCTCCCCAGCATCCAATTAGAAAGCTTTTGGGAGCATCCCACAGCACCTGCGTGCTGCCTTCCCGCCTTTCCCAACTGCCTCTCTCCAGTTCTTTGTTTTCCACGGAGCCAGCAGGTCATTGTTCCTGTCACCGCAGAAAAGTTTTTCCTTATTCTTTATTTTTTGTGGTCGCGTCTGCCTTCCTCAACGCTATATCGGTACCACCGGTTTTCTTTTCTTTTCTTTTCTTTCTTTCGTTTAAAAAAAAAAAAAAATTCTATATTTTTTTCCAAACTTTTCTTCTCAGGTGCACGCGCCATTTTGGGCCTTAGGCCCAAAATTTCCTCCCATTATGGAAAAACCCACTTTGGGTTTCAAAAAGTGTACAAAGTGTGGCGGTACCATCTCCGTCACCGACACCCATGAGTGGTGTCTTAAATGTTTAGGTCCTGACCACTCCATCGCTGAGTGTATGGCTTGTGCCATGATATCCAAGAGGGGTCGACAAAACCGAGCTGCTAAGCTCAGCGCCCTTTATCCCTCCAATGCAGCTTCTGTGGCATTGACGTCTTCCAGGGCTTCGTCTTCCTCCCATGGATCTCAGGTAACTAAACATAAGTCTAGCCGGTCCTCAAAGGGTAGATCTCCTTCCAAGCATCGAGATGCCTCTGGCATTGCCCTTGAGGGTTCTGTACTGGCAAAATTGCCCCGGGGGGAGGCTTCAGCTTCCAAAGAATTATCGGGGCTCCAGGATGTTCTCGAGGCCTCGACCTTGGCAGAACTACTGGTGCCATGCTCTGGGGTACCGGTTGCTTCCGGTACTGACACCCAGGCATCGGCAGCATCAATAGACCAGAGGTTCCTGGCTATTGAACGCAGTCTGGCGGCTCTCCTTGCGTCATCGACACCCTCGGAACTGCGTCAGACAGTTCAACCGGTACCGATAGCACCGACATCGGTGTCAGCTTTGCCGGCACCCAGTCATGTGATGCCTTCCGGTGCCAATACACCGGTACCGATTTCCCCCCCCCCGGTACCGACTTCGGTCGGTATGGGTATCGGGCTCTTCAAGAGCATCCGGACAGACCGTACTTCAAATCCTCAGAGGACTCCGAGGATTCTGACAGCTCTGCCGGTACCGGTATACTTCTCCCGGAGGAGCCTTCCTCTCCTAAACGTAGGATGTCTCCTCCAGAAGATATCTCCTTTCAGGATTTCATCAGGGAGGTGGCTCGAGGTCTGTCCATTACTGTACTGTGGCTCCTGAAACAGAGCCCAGGGCTAAGGAGTTGGAGATTTTACAATATCCCAAAGCTCCTAAGGAGGCAGCTACTCTGCCTATCCTTGAGATTTTACATGATCTTATGTTGAGAATGTGGGAGACTCCTCTTACCACCTCTCCTCACTCTCGCAGACTGGATACCATGTATCGAGTCCCTCCTTGTCCTGGTTTCCAGAAAACTCTGCATCCTCACCACTCTATTGTAGTGGAATCAGCTATGAGAAGGATCAGGCGTGCAAAGAGGCATGCCTCTAATCCTGCAGGACGTGAGTGTAGAACTTTGGATGCCTTTGGACGTCGTACGTTCCAGGCTTCCATGCTTTCTGCCAGGATCAGTTCCTATATTCTATATATGGGAATGTTCCTTAAAGAAGTCACAGGAGACTTGGAGATTTCAATCCCTCTCCTTCCTGAGGACAAGAGGCAGGATTTTCTCACACTGGTTAAACATGCCCAGGATGTTTCTAAGTTTGTCAATCGTGCAGCTTTTGACTGTTTTGAGTGCATAAGCAGAACCTTTGCCATTGCCATAGGTGCACGTATAATTGCCTGGCTCCAGGCATCCGATTTGGAGCTCTGGGTACAGGACAGACTGGGAAATATCCCTTGTACAGGTGAGAACCTATTCGGCAAAAATTGGCAAGAAAAAGCCAATGAGTTGGATGCTGACAACCCCAAAGCTGATCCTGCAAGAAAGGTTTCTTGAAAGATTTCTTTCTTCTAAAAAAAGAAGAGGTTTTATCCCTCTTATTCCCAACAGGGACGTTCCGCAGGTCAGCCTGTCCGGAAAGGTCAACAACCACCTAAACAAAGGAAAGCAAAGACTGCCAAGCCTCAACCGTCTCAGCAGTCTCAGCCTCCACAAAGCCTTTGACTTTCATCTAGAGAACCTAGCCTTCCTGGCCCTCAATGGTCCAGAGCCTTCCACCATTCCAGGAAGGTTGTGTCACTTTGCCCCCATATGGGGGCAGATAACAGCAGAACATTGGACACTCTCCATTATAGAAGAGGGGTACAAGCTTCACTTTCTGTGCATGCCCCCTCCCACAATGGTAAGACAGTTCAATTCTCAGACCTCTCTCATCAACCTGTTAGATCAAGAGGTCACTATGCTTCTTGCCCAAGAGGCAATAGAAGAAATACCCATTCATCAACAGGGTACAGGGGGACACAGACCTATTTTAGACCTCAGAGAATTGAACAAATTCCTGTTCAAAGAGAAATTCAAGATGATTTCTCTGGGAACTCTGCTGCCATACCTTCAGAGTCAGGATTAGCTTTGTTCTCTAGATCTCAAGGATGCGTACACCCATGTTCTCATCCATCCAACTCACAGAAAGTTCCTTCGGTTCCTTTTTCAAGCAAAGCGCTACCAATACAGGGTGCTTCCTTTTGGCCTGGCCTCAGCACCAAGAGTGTTCATGAAATGCATGGCTGTGGTAGCAGCATTTCTCCGTACTCTAGAGATATTTGTCTTCCCCTACTTAGACGACTGGCTCATTCGAGCCCCATCAGAGTCAGAGGCCAGGACTTCCCTATCTTGCACAATGCGTATACTCCAGTATTTGGGTCTGGTCATAAACATCCCAAAATCCAGTCTAACTCCTACTCAGTCTCTAGAGTTCAAAAGAGCTTTGCTGGATACCAGAAAAGCGAGGACCTATCTTCCCCAGGCCTGTTGCCTTCGCATGGTGCAGTTAGCTTCTCAAGCAGTGCTAAAACCTCATCTCATTGCCCGAGAAATGTTACAACTACTAGGCCACATGGCATCTACAGTGCATGTGGTCCCTTATGCTCGCCTCCATATGAGAGCAGCCCAGTGGACCTTATCCACTTAATGGACCCAGGCATCAGGGTGCCTGTCAGACAAAATAGCAAACACAAATCGCCTTATTTTGTCTCTCCAATGGTGGCAGTCCACTCAGAACCTGTTGCTGGAGTCCCCATTTCAACAGCCTTTATCCCAGGCAACTCTCACAACAAATGCTTCACCAATGGGTTGGGGAGCTCATCTGCAAGACCTCTCCACCCAGGGCACTTGGACTCCACAGGAGACTCATCTACATATCAATCTCTTAGAGCTCAGAGCAATCTTCCTTGCTCTTCGAGTGTTCCACACCCTGCTCAGCTACAAGACAGTCCTCATTCATACGGACAATCAAGTAGCCATGTTCTACGTGAAAAAGCAGGGAGGAACAGGCTCTCTGTCACTTCGCAACGAAGCTTTGCGACTATGGGCCCTTGCCAGAGATCATCAGAATCATCTTCTGGCAGTTTATCTTCCAGGCATACAAAACTCTTGGGCAGACAGACTCAGTCGAGTTCTGCTTCCACATGAATGGTCTCTACATGCAGACCAGGTGGCCAAGATTTTTCAAATTTGGGGAACCCCGGACATAGACCTCTTTGCAAGTTCATTGAATGCCAAACTTCCCCGGTTCTGTTCCAGAATTCCGGCTCAGGGTTCTCAGGCCAGGGATGCCTTCCTCCTTCACTGGGGTCAAGACTTCCTTTATGCCTTTCCACCCATTCCCCTAATTCCCAAAACCCCGTTCAAGCTTCAGAGAGACAGAGGGCGTATGATTCTCATAGCTCCCCATTGGCCACGGCAAGTGTGGTACCCTCTGCTTCTACATCTCTCTCAAGCCCCCTCCCTGGAGTTAGGATCTGCTCCAGATCTCCTGTCACAGGAGGATGGAATGTTATAGCATCCCAATCCCCAGTCTCTGCATCTCAGAGCTTGGTTGCTGAAGGCCTAGATCTTCATGATCTTAACTTCCCTCAGTAAGTAAAGGATGTCCTTTATGCTTCCAGGAAGCCTTCCACAAGACACTCTTATGCTGTTAAGTGGAAGAGGTTTACCATATGGTGTTCGCAGAAGGGTCTTAACCCCCTTGCGATACCTCTGGAATCATTGCTGGAGTATCTCCTTCATTTATCTAATGCAGGGCTTAAGACTAACTCAGTAAGAGTCCATTTGAGTGCTATTGCAGCTTCTTTCAAGCCTCTAAATGGACAACCTATTTCCTCCCATCCTCTTATAGCAAGATTTATGAGAGGCCTTTTTCTAACTAAGCCTTCCATTAGGCCACCACCGGTGGCATGGGACTTAAGCCTGGTTCTTGGTCAGCTCATGAAGCCACCTTTCAAACCCTTAGCTACTACCTCATTGAAATTCCTTTCTTGGAAAGTTATCTTTCTCATTGCAGTCACATCAGCACATCGCATCAGTGAGTTGCAGGCACTAGTGGCTGATCCACCTTATACAAGGTTTCATCATGACAAGGTAGTCCTTAGGACTCATCCACACTTTATGCCAAAGGGGGTCTCGCCTTTTCATCTTAACCAAGCGGTCTACCTGCCTGTGTTCTTTCCAAGACCTCATGCATCAAATGCAGAAAGGAATCTTCATACTTTGGACTGTAAAAGAGCTTTAGCCTTTTACTTGCAAAGAACACAGCAACATAGAAAGTCCTCTCAACTCTCTTGCTTTTTATCCTTCTCATTTGGGACTTCCAGTCTCCAAGAGAACACTGTCCAGGTAGATTGCACAGTGTATTTCCTTTGCCTATCAGAGTAAGAACCTTCCTCTGGAGGGCCATGTCACAGCTCACAATGTGAGAGCCATGGCAGCTTCAATGGCTCATCTGCACTCTGTGTCTATCGACGACATCTGTCGAGCAGCCACTTGGGCCTCGGTTCATACCTTCACAGCCCATTACTGCTTGGACAAGGACTCCCGCCGGAATGCCTTGTTTGGTCAGGCTGTTCTCCAACACCTGTTCCATACCTAATCAACTCCTACCCGCCATCCCTGGTTGGATGCCAGAGATCCATGGGGGGAGGTGGAGCCCTTTCACAGGGACACACAACTTCTGGGGTCTCTTCCTGGCATCTAAAGCTAGGGAGTCCCCATATGTGAAGACTACATTCCTGCTTGTTCCTGGAGATAGCATAGTTACTCACCTGTAACAGGTGATCTCTGGGAACCGCAGGAATTTAGTCTTCACAACCCACCCACCTCCCCTAGGAGTTGTATCTCTCTATCTATCTCTTTCTCTTTCCCTCTCTCTCTCTTTATCTCGGCTTTAAACTCAACTGGAGAGAGGCAGTTGGAAAAGGCGGGAAGGTAGTACGCAGGTGCTGTGGGATGCTCCCAAAAGCTTTCTAATTGGGCGCTGGGGAGCGTTCCCGTGCAGGCTCCGTCGGTACCGATGATACCCATATGTGAAGACTAAATTCCTGCTGTTCCTGGAGATCACCTGTTACAGGTAAGTAACTATGCTTCCCCTGTGTACAAATATGCGCTATACCCAGTAGGCATATACTTCTATGTGACTTCAGCACAGTCATGCTTATGGCTTCCTATATGATGCCCTTATTTGGAAGCCACTAGGGGTCGCAGCTCCAGCTTTCAACCTGGGATCACCAAGCGTAGGAGTCACTGAGAATTGCTCCTGTTCTGCTAGGCACTAGGGTCCTTAAGGCTGGGGAACAGACCAAGGGATGGGGGTGGAGGGATCACTTGGGGATGAGGTTTTCTGGGGAAATTATTCTTTCAGAAAAGGGAAAGCAGACCTTAAGGAAGAAAACGGCTGAGCTCAAAAATGCAATGTGGGCCTTTAAGTCAGTGCTGACCCCTGGCGACCTGGGATGAGCACAAGCACATGGAAATGGCAGAAGATTCAGAATCTGACAGCTCGTCTGCTTTTTAGGCAGCCCAGGAGATGTGCAGTTTGCCCCATACCTCTTTCTTTGCACTGGCTACCTATTTGTGCATGGGTGTGATTTAGAATTCTTACCACCATGCAACACTATAAGTGAGGGTATCTCTGGCAGTCTGAGGACATGCTTGAGGTGGTCCATATCAATAGAGGATTAACATAAGCTACTGGTGGTTCCTTTGTTTAAAGAGGTGAGGAAGTTCTTTGTTAGACAGTGGGCTTTTAGTGGGGTCGCTCTGATTTTGAAGAACACTTTACCTCTGGTCGTTTAGAAAGAAAGTAAAATCTTGGCTTCTCCTTGTGGGGGACTAATTCTGTTTAGCTGTATAATTGCAATGTGTGCCTTCGAGTCCGTGCTGACTCCTGACTATCCAGCAGCTCCTGGGTTGTAGTCACTAATTTATTGCCGGCGTTTTATATTTGTAGGGGCTGCAGTTGTGTGGTTAGTTCATATTTTATATTTATACATGAAGTTATTAAGGTATGTATCTGTTATAATGTTTTTGTTTTGTAAGCCACCCTGGGTGACTTTGTGAATGGCGGTGCCTAAATTTTTCAATAATTAATATTGTAGACTGATTATTTATTAGCTCTAATATCTAAGTAACTGTACTGTCCATCTCTTGACTGGAGTTGTCTTTTAAGTTAAACCAGGGGATATGTTTACTAAAGAGTGTTAAGGGCGTACTGGATAGCGAGCGATAACTGCAGTGTTAAGGGTGTTAGCATGCGATAAAGGATGGGACGGGTAGTAGGCATTCCGGCGGTAAGGGCACTGTGCTCTTCATATCGTGCGCAAACAGGACACTGGGCGTTAAAATGCCAAGTGTGCTCTGTAACGCTCAAAAATGGCTGTCACCTTAATGCAGGATAATGGAGCCCCAGCGAAAGTCAATGTAAACGTGATGGATGGAAGGACAGTTGGGAGCTGGTGGACCTGACAGATCCTTGGGCATCCTACATGGCAGTCAGTAAGTAGGATGAGCATGTGGGAGGCAACTGTACTGATTCTGTGAGGGGTGTCCACGTAAAATGCTGTAATGTCAGTGTGTGGCATAGGATGTGTGCATGAAAAGGATAATTGAGCAGCAGTGGTGACATGCGGATCAGTCATAGGAGAGGCGTGAGTGATACATCAAAAAGAGAAAAAGTTCCTTTGTGGGTCATGGTGGCGCAGTTGGCAGGAGAATACATGACTGCACATAGCCGGCAGAGGCTGATGGATGGGCTGAAGGAACGAAGTGGTAGATGAGTGTGGTATGGGCTGGCAGCACCAATGTACCTGATGTGACATCGCCAATGCAGTTGTAGTGTGTGGGGAAAAAGGTGTGCCTGTGCCACGGGGAAGCCCCAATACCAGCTATGTGGGTCTCACAGCTGTTCCAGCCTCCCAACCACCAGACAAATGTGCATACAACAACTGGACAAGAGTCACTCGTACTGGCCAGATGGAGCAAGTAAGGAAGTGTGAGGATTTCTGCAGGTGGCCATCCCAGGGGCAGGATGTGTCTGTATGTAATGCATAGATGTGATGGAGCCAAAGCTGCACAGTCACAGTGATGATGAAATAGTCAAATCGTGTTTGTTATGCATGTTATATATGTATTTATATGACTTTTTTTTTATACCACTTTATCATTTCAGTCAAAGCGGATCACATTGTAGCCTAAACTTGGTAATGTACATTAAAAACAGGGACATTGATAACTTGGTTCATTCTGAGGCAATGGAGGGCTAAGTGACTCTTCCAAGGCCAGAAGGAGTAGAGGTCATGCTATAAAGGATGTTTTGTACATAAAAAGCCTCTGCAAAAGGTTCCCACCAGTCACACGAGTGCTAGTGGGAATCAAACCCTGGGCTCTTGGTTCCCAAGCCAGTGCTCTAACCACTCAGGTGCTATACATCTGCATGGTGAACATGTCTGATCTCTGCAGTGGCCTGCAGTAGAGCCAATAAAGTCATGATCTCCGAAGGGCATGATCGCAAATAGCATGTGTTCAAACCCAATGTGCTATGGGAACACATAAAAAAGCATAATAATGTGTGTCCACCAGTCAAAGTAGACCCTGGACTGTTCCTGGCATCAAAATGAACTGAGTATCCCACAGCCACAAAGAAGAAGTGGGAATCAAACCCTTATCCATCGCTTACTGAGCCAGTGATCTAACCATTAAGCTACACCTCCACACTGTCCTGCACAGTAATGCCTTGATAGACTGCAGGTCCCTACCTGCAATGGATGAAATCTCGGATAAGAAACAATGTGGCTGGCACATTATGAGACCATGGTACACCACACCTAGGGCCTGCCTACAGCGGCAAACATGCAATACGGTATGCACAGGAAACGTAAAACTGTAGCTGTTCCACAGAAACACTGCTGCAGGATACATCTCTTGTCCAGCGGACAAGCCACATGTGAGGTCAAGATGCCCGTCCATCCACAGTTCCCCCAATGCCAAACACTCACACGCCTAGGTCCATTGTGCCGCAGTATGGCACTTAGCACAGAGGCAGCACGTGTGCAGGTCCTGCAGTCTCTGTGACCTGCCACACACTCAGCGATAGGTGCACCTGCGCACACACTGAACCAAACCACTTTACTGACCCATGCGGTCTATTGCAGACCATCCAGGTCTCCCGCGGGGGGGGGGGGGCATGCACACATCTCCCACCATCATAGACGACAAGCAGGTACTAGGCAATGCCCCAGTGATCACAGTTGCCAGTATGCTGCAATTTCTGCTCTATGCCGGTATAGGTTAGTCCCTCCATTACCCATGATGTATTGCACATTCTGTACAGCTTTCTGCAACTGATCACCAAAAGGATAATGCTGTGATCCATCACATCGGGCCAGAACTACACAGGGACAGAGTGTGCTTTGAGCACATAACAGCTGCAAACTGTGCTACTGACCGATTTCAGGGGTCACCCTGAATGTGAGGGGAGGCACACATCACCTGATCCCCTGAGCCTGCACTGCAATAGCCGGATCCTCCAGGTCCTGGAGCAGTTCTATCACTGCCAGTGTGCTGCAGGTATTGTTTGCAGTGTGTGCTGCTAGTCACTTGAATGTCTGCACAACAGAAGCATGCCATCTAGGCAGGAGAGGGGGTGCTGACACCAAACTGATGGCCCTGCAAAGACTATTATCAGCCCAAGAACAGCTGCTAGCCTTACCTTCTGGGGCTTCCAATACACTACAGCAAGCACAGTCAGTCTGCATGTGTCAGCCATTCACATCCCATCTGTGCCCAGTCTGCTAGTCATCAGACGCTGCAAGTGCACAGAGCGACCCTGCACACCCTGGCTTGGTACAAAAAGCACGGACAGCCGGCAGCCAGTGCAGTGACTAGACTGCCAAGAAAGGAACAGCACCCACATCACTGCAGCAGGACACTATATAGCACAATGTGGATCCATAGCCATGACACGGTCTTGGCTTGCTCAGAGTGAGAGCGGCCTCTCAGCATGTAATGTGTGCACCCTGGCCATGCTTGTTGCAGACATGTGTTAGGATGGCTCTGCCATTTACCTAACCTCTGACTCATATACATCCTGTGACAGTACCCAGAATCCTCCTCCCTTTATTTCTGTACCCTTTGACTTTGAACTTGTGTTACACTAATGCAATGGAAGGTGCACTAGAAATTGGGCCGCAGACAGGCTTTGCGTGCATCTTGGGCCACAGTGGCCTACGTCTGCATCCTCAAACTGTGTCCTACTACTACTACTGAGCATTTGTATAGTGCTACAAGACGTACAGAGCGCTGCACAGACACGTAAGAGACAGTCCCTGCTCATCAGAGCTTACAATCTAGGCAAGACAGACAGCACAATAGCTGTAGACATGGAATACATCTAGGGGGAATGGTAAGGAAACTCAAAGGAGATCAGGTGAGTCAAGATCCAAAAGCAGCAGCGAAGAGGTGAGTTTTCAGCCTGGGTTTGAAAAGGGCCAGAGAAGACGCCTGATGTACAGACTCAGGTAGTTTGTTCCAAGCATAAGGAGCAGCAAGGTGAAAGGAGCGAAGTCTGGAGTTAGCAATAGAAGAGAAGGGCACAGATAGAAGCAATTTGCCAGAAGAATGGAGTTCCTGAGGAAGGGTGTAGGGAGAGATAAGAGAGGGGTGGTCCCAAAAACTATCCAGTTAGCGGGCAGTATTCAGCCACTACTAACTGGTTAACTAAACTGCATAAAGTTAGGACATATCAATGGTTTTTGCTGTCTGGTTAGCGGCTGAATATCACCGCTGACCAGACTGCAATCGCTTTGTCAGGCAAAACCGAATATTTCCAAGCCAGACGCTGGTTCTCAATCTCGGATTTTAATTAAAGCAGTGATACCCAGCGGTGCAGTCAGTGCTGCCATCAGCCTGTACTTCTCAAACCATGTAGTAATCATCACACCAATAAAATATCCCAAATCTGAACCTATTGCTTGCCAAATATTTTTTAAAGAGTTTTTTCTTATATAAAAAAAAGTGAAATATTCAAGATGTAGGAAACGGTGGTGCTTTAAACGTGGTAGTTTCCTGATCAATGCTCTGTCTTCCAACCAGAGAATGTATGCGTTTGCACTCTGTTGACTGCTCGGCTAATAAATAGTTGGAAATGGCAGCCATACCAGTCTGAATGCCCACTCCAATAGCTTATGGTATAGAATGTAACATTAGTAGTTGGGCATCTATACCAAGGATGGAAAAGTAGCCCAGTGCTGCTGACCAAAGAGACCAGGGTTCAAATCCTACTGGCACGCCTCGTGCCCTTGGGGCACGTCACTTACCCTTCCATTGTCTCAGACTGTAAGCCTTCTAGGGACAGGGAACATATCTACACTATCTGATTGTAGATCAGCTTGAACTATTACTGGAAAAGCATGAGCTAAATACTACTAAATTTTCAAAGACTCTCTGGGGTCTACAGATTGCTCTGTGCCTTCAATTCCATAGTTAGCGAATTGTTGTTTTACCAGTTTGAGGCTAGTAGCTTAAGATCCTGCAGCTCTTAGTTTCTCCTCTGCCCATGTCATATATTTGCTGAAATGTAGAGCTGTTCTGTCCGGCTCATCACTTCAGTGGATCTAAAGCACAGAAGAGATGATATCTCAACAAATCATTCTTTTTCTATATTTGTTGGTGTGGTGCATAGAATAGTATTTCTGGTATTTTGGATTAACCCTGATTAAATTACAGGTTCTTCTGAGGGAACACGTTGTGCTTGTAAACTGTTTTTGAGCTCTCTGCAATTTGGAATAATAAATGCAAGCGCTCAAGGCCAGAAAATAAGATTCAGGCTGCAGCATGCCATCCTCTTTCGTAAAGGCATGCTACTGCTCGTCTTTTATACTGCATAGTTGAGATGTTTCATATTATCCATTTACAAACATCCAGGTTTTTTTTAAGGGGGGTCGGGGAGAGGAGTGAGTTTTCTCTTGGCGCCTTGTAAGAACAAACCTTGAAATTCCAAGTTGGAGGTCACTACGGGCTTGTTGTGTTTGTTCTGTGTAATTCACAGACGGATAGCCACTGAAGGACTGAATCTTGTGAAAAATATGTTTTGGAGGGTTGTCTTCCCTGCAGGCCTTGGCAAGGACCAAGCACACGTGAAAGCTTGTGGTTCAGGGTGAGTGCAGGAAAACAAGACACAAAGAGGGAGATGTTTTATTCAGATAACTCTGCTTTGGGATTTTATTGCTTATTCTTTCGTTATTTTTTTGTGCATGTCCCATAATTTACTAAATTTCCCTCACATCTGCAGTTGAGTTTCTCTGAAGGATCCTCTGCCTTGATAAACTGGAAAAGACAGAAGAACTGGATATAACATTTTCAGGGATTTTGGTTAACTTGGAATGATGAGTACTTCAATATATAGTGTCCAGGACGCCAAAAAGCTTCCTCTGTGTTGACAGTTGTCTTCTGAAATCTCTGTTCCTATGTATTTGTATGGTTAAAGTGATGTAAATGGGGATGGGGTAAGAGATCCTTCACTGTCAGGGGGTGTACCCATCCTATTATTTGGAGGGAACTTTGAGGCCCGGAACTCTTGGCAGATTATGGTTGATAAGAGAGTCCCTTGCTATTTCCTATTCATGCCCTCTAGCAGGAATAGACTTGGATGGTCACGGTCATGTCTCCATCTTGCTCCTTTGCGATTTGGATGTCCTTGTGTTGGGGATGTCTATAGAATCAGTTCCAACTTCTAAAATGGCTCCAGGGGAATCTCTGTGATTTGGACGTCTATGTGCTCATTTTCAGATGTCCATAGTACAAAGAGGGCTTCTAAAATAACCCCCTTAGTGTAGCTCTGGATGGTGATGGTAGCAGCAGTGGCGATATAGTTGCATTGAATATACACATTAATTTAATTTAATTTAATTTAATTTAATTTAAAAGGCAGCATTTAAACTGCCGCTACTAAATATTGGCCTCACTGTGTTTAGGATCTCTTTCCCCTCTTCTCCTGCTCTTCAGCTTTGGGGTAGGGGAGGTTTCAGATTCTGGCCCCTAAAACCTCAATTCAAAGAAATTTGTTGAGACCTGCCACAGATGATTTTAATGATAGGTTACAGATTGCTAATAGTACTTCTGCAATTCCATTTTAAGATTCTTTCAACATTCTCTGGGTTGTATACCATCCATTTCAGGTGATTTGCTACTCTTTAGTTTGTTGATTTAGCCTATTATATCTTCCAGGTTCACTGAGACCTGTTTCAGGTCCTCTGAATCATCACTATTATATACCATTTCTGTCTGAAGCAAAGAATTTGTTTAGTCTTTCTGCTATGTCCTTGTCCTCTCTGAGTGCTTTTTAACTCAGTGATCATCTAATGGTCTAACTGACTCCCTCACAGGCACATTGAAAGCAAGAAGCCTGAAAAAAATTGTCATTTTGAGTTTTGCCTCTCTAGCAGGCTTCTTTTTGAATACTTTTTGCATTTCTGTTTTCTTCATTTGGACCGATTTTTTTTTTCTTTTTTTAAAAGATGTTTTTTTGACTAATAGTCTCTTTCACTTCACTTTTTAATCATGCTAACTCTCTCTCGGCCTTCCTTACACCTTTTTTTAATATATGGAATAGAAGCATAGAAACATAGGCCATGTGGTCTTTTTCTGCCATCATGTTTCTATCTAGCCTACCCTTCCATATCAATTACAATAGTCCCCTTTTTTTCTTTTAGAGATCTTCTTTGTTTGTCCTATCCTTTCTTGAATCTAGATACTGTTCTAGTCTGTACTACCTCCACTGGGAGACTATTTCATGCATCTACCACTCTTTTCGTAAAAAAATATTTCTGCATACTACTCCTGAGTCTATCCCCTTTCACCTTCATCCTATGTCCCTTCATAGCAGAGCTTGCTTTCAATCAAAAGAGACTCTACTCTTGTGCTACAGAAGTATTTAAATGTTTCTATTGTATCTCCTCTATCCTACCTTTCCTCTAACGTGTACATATTAAGATCTTTAAGTTTGTCCTTATATGCTTTATAACGAAGACCGCTAACCATTTTAGTAGCCACCCTCTGCATTGACTCCATCCTGTTTATATCCTTTTTGAAGATGTGGTCTCCAGAATTGCACATAATGCTCCAAATGAGGTCACACCAAAGACTATACAGAGGCATTATCACCTCCTTTCTTCTGCTGGCCATTCCTCTTCCTATACACACAAGTATCCTCCTGGCTTTTGTCATCACCTTTTCTACCTGTTTAGCCACTTTAAGATCATCGGAAACAATCACGTCCAGGTCCCGCTCTTCTTTCGTGGACAAAAGCAGTTCACCCCCTACACTGTCCCACTTCTTTGGATTTTTGCAGCCCAAATGCATGACCCTGCATTTTTTAGCATTAAATCTCAGCTGTCAATTCTTGACCATTCTTTAAGCTTAGCAAGATCCCTCCTCATGTTATCTACACCTTCCTGGGTGTCTACTCTGTTGCAGATTTTGGTATCATCAGAGGCAAACCTTACCCGACAGCCCTGCTGCAATATCACAAACAAAGATGTTAAAAAGAAACGGACCAAGGAGAGATCCCTGTGGCACACCACTGGTAACCTCCTCCTCCTCAGAGTGAGGTCCGTTTGCCTATAACCTTTGTCGCCTCCCTCTCAACCAATTTCTAACCCAGTTTGTCACTTTAGGGTCCATCCCTAGGGTGCTCAGTTTGTTAACAAGACTTGCCTCTGGTAAACCCATGTTGTTTCTGATCTTACAATCCATTGGACTCCAGAAACCTCACTATTCTCTCTTTTAGCAGCATTTCTAATAACACAGGTACACTAAAAAAAATTTTTTTTAAACTGCCTCTAATGTTTCGATAGATTTTTACGTTTTTTGGTGCGCTGAATCCAAATCTGGTAACCAATTTGCTCCATCACGTACAGTTTTTTGCTACATTGGGTTAGCAGTTTGAGGTGAACGTTTCAGATTGAGTGCGATCGAGATAAAAGTTTCTTGGATGAATTCTTTATACTAATTGTTTAGTAGTTATTCAAATAAGAATAAAGAAAATTGTAACAAGGCAGCACATAAGAATAGAGTAATGTCAACAAAACACACTGTGATGGTAGCAAAATTGTCTGCACTTAAAACAGCCACATACATGTGCACAAACATTGAGCATATAAGAGCGAGGTTAGACACAAAGCAAAGCAAAGAAATGTGCAAAAAATGTTGTACAGGTATGTATGTAAGAATAGAAAACGCAAACCGCACCATTGCAATACATGAAGACAAACACCCGATGGTGTGAAAATAAAATTCTAATAAATGAGATCCGACACTGTGGTAATAACTAGCAAATTTTTATTTCAAAGTTTAGTAAAAACACGATATTTGTCAACACAGTTTAGATTTTAAAGTCATTCTTGGGTCAATCAATCTCCTGGTGGGCCCGTTTCTTCTTCCCCCGAATGCTTCTCTTGGTGCGCTGCTTGGCGTATATTTCATCTGGGGTTTCCCGCAGCAGCAACCAGCAGAAATCAGCCATCATAGTGGTACTCCATCTTCCTTGGTACCTTCTCTCTGCGTCCTTGATGTCCTGGTGAAACCTTTCACCTTGTTCTTCACTGTACGCCCCCAAGTTTTCGGGAAAGTAGTTCACATGGGAGTGCAAGAAATGGACTTTCAGGCTCATGTTACAGCCTTGTTCTTTGAAGGCATTGAGCATCCTGGCAACAATATCCTTATAGTTCTCATCCCGCCTGTTCCCCAAGAATTTGAGAACAACATCCTTGAAGGAATCCCAGGCTTCTTTTTCCTTCTCAGACATCGTTTCAGCGAATGCTCCATCTGAAATGAGTTTCCTTATATCAGGGCCAACAAACACTCCTTCCTTTAGCTTTGCTTCAGAAAGTCGGGGGAACTTTGAGCAAAGGTACCGAAAGCACTCACCATCTTTTGGAAGGGACTTGATGAATTGCTTAATGAGACCCAACTTAATGTGGAGAGGTGGTAATAGAATTTTATCACGAGGTACCAAGCTCTCATGAAGAACATTTTTCTCACCGGGTCTCAAATACTCCCGAATTGGCCAGTCTTTTTTCCCCCAGTGTAGGTCGCGGGCCCGGCTATCCCACAAGCAAAGGAAGCAGGGATATTTGGTGAAACCGGATTGCTGCCCTAATAGCATGGATAGAATTTTAAAGTCTCCACAAATCATCCACTTATGCTCATCATAACGAATCTTCTGAAGAATCAGGGCCAAATTCTTGTATTTTTCTTGGAGAATAACAGAGTGAGCAATAGGAACTGAAGCGAATGTGTTGCCATTATGAAGAAGAACACCTTTTATGCTGTCTTTTGACGAATCAATGAACAGCCGCCATTCAGCAGGATCATACTTGAGTTTAAACTTTTCCATCACTCCGTATATATCGTTGCAAAATACCAAATCTTCCTCTTTGCTGAAATACTTCAAAAATTGTGTCTCGTGGTTGCGGTACCAATAAAAGTTGGTCCTGGTGACAATAGATTTTTCTGTTTAAGCCGAGAACCTAGCAGTTGGGCAGCATCATTTGGGAGTCCTAAATCCCGGACTAAATCATTCAATTCAGCTTGAGAGAAAAGTTCAGGTTTCGGATCTGGTTCAGTTTCAAACTCGGAAGTACTGGACTCATCGGGGAAAAGCCATCTGATGAGTCTCATCATGATCAGAACCGTCCACACAAATATGATCCAAAGATTTTGGTGGTTCAGGCACAGGTACTTCATTGCTATGAGGCATAGGCCTAATTGCTGAGGGAAGGTTGGGGTAACTTATTACGTTCTTATTTTTTAAGTTGTATCCCTTCACAATGCAAGAGCAAAAATAGCAGTCACTGCTGTGGTCTCTTTGTTCACGCCACATCATAGGTATTCCGAAACGAAATGCTTGTTTTTTACCTTTCATCCATAAGCGTAGATCTTCCTCACATGTCTTGCACACTTTGTGAGGAGCCCACGGTTTGTCTTGATCGCCTAACTTCAAACCGAAATAGGCGAAATATACTTTTTTAATAAATGCAGAAATGTTCCTCTGCCGCTTTTTCACGGTATATTCCCCACAAATAAAACAAAAACTGTCCGGAGAGTTGACGCAACCTCTGGCTCTGTGAGCCATCACAAATAGACAGCACTGCAAACTACAACTGTAGTGAACCACTTCGGAATAAAGCTGGATTACGACTGAGCAAACAAAAGGTAATAATAAACTTGCAAGAAACTGAAATTTGACAGGAACGTTCATGTCGCAACCACCGTGTTTGAGCGAGCGAGCGAACGAGGCGAGGCGAACAGGAAAGAACATGCGCCAGGGCGAGTACTGGATTTAGCCCCCCGCCTCCCAATTGTCCTGTTAATGTATAAAATGAATACAAAACACTAAAATATCATGAGGGAGTGTTTCTAGTTAGTTAACCATTACAACCTCTATTTTGGGCCAAGAAAATAAACTGCAGTCGGCTAAAAAGAAATTATGTGAACATTCCTTATATGGGTAAGAAATCTAATTTTGCAAGAAAACGTGACGTGATGGAACATTTTGGCTATTTTTCCTGGATTCAGCACCCCAAAATCTATAGGAATCAGTTGCAAAACTGGAGGCAGTTTTTTGGTAGTGTACCTGTGTAATTTATCACCACAGAGGTTAGACTAACCGGCCTGTAATTTTCAACCTCATCCTTACTTCTGCTTTTGTGTAAAGGGACCACATGTGTTTTCTCTAATCCTCTAGGACCATTCCCGACTCTAAAGAAACATTGAAAAGTTCAGTCAGCTGAGCTGCTAGAGTGTACCCAAGTTCCTTAAATTTTCTTGGATGTATCACATCCTGTCCCATCGCTTTGTCTACTTTTAGTTTGGCATGAACACAGTCTTCTGAAAATCGTTTGAGATGTCCCTCACTTCTGTTCCTGTTTGTGGGTGTTTTCTGAGGTCCTGCTCCTGGCCCTTCATTTGTGAACACAGAACAGAAATATTTGTTAAGCAGTTCCACTTTATTCTCATCAGCTTCTACATATTCCTCCCCTTGAGTATATACTTCTGGGAATTTTCTGGAAGGACTTCTTTGTATTAAAGCTAATTAAACTGTCAACCCACTGTTTTTTGTTAAATCGGTCAGGGCCTAGTAGCAGCAGTTTAAATTTAAAACACAGAAGAGAACTTTCAGGTTACATTTCATACCCAGCAGAGAGCTTGTAGTTTAAATTTCATAATAAGTCAGAGCCTAGCAGCAGCAAAGAGCTGTAATTTAAATCATATCAGAATATAGCTTAGCATATAAGGCAAAACAGGATCAGTATTCTCTGAGCAACAAATAGTCTTCTAGAGACCTTTACAAAGAGGCCTTCTACCTAGGGGGCAAGACACCTGTGAAACTTTTTCAATAGGTGTTAACACCAGGTGGCAGGTCAAAAAGCCATTTTGAAAGACTCCTTCTATCTAAGCAAGGACTGTTAATCACCCAGGAAGTTGGTTACAGCTTACCTCAGCAGCACAGGACAGGGTACTGTTTAGCAGCCCTCCTTTAATAAGTGTTATTTCCCTCCCTCCCCAACACCCACCCACCCCTGGGATAATCATAGCTTTATAGGTACTTACAGATCTTAAAGGAAAGGAGGTGCTCTCAGGTGAAGCTCATTACCCAAATCAGTCATACACTAAGGACCTGAGATTAATTAAGCTTCAGGTGAACAAGGTATATTAAAAGTATTAGGTACAGTTTTATTAGTATAAATATCCATAGCAATCCTTAGTAGGTAAAGAACTTAAAGATCTAAACACAAGCTTAAAACTAAGATGCGGACAGCAGTCCATCAGCGAGATGTGGGCTTTCCAGTCTTTTGCATTGAGTGTCACATGTATGATTTTCTCCCAGTTGGTGAGAGGTCTTACGTGTGCACTAGATGCAAGGAGCTCTTTGCTCTCAGGGAACGAGTCCGTTCTCTAAAGGCTAGAGTAGCAGACTTGGAAAACATAAGAAAAGACAGAGAGATACATAGACGAGACCTACAGGGATATAGTCCTGAAGTCCCACCTCCAGTCTGGTAGCATCCCTGTTGCCATGGAGGAGAGAGGTCACGTAATTGGAGAGCATCACCCTGGTGTGTCAGGAAGTGATCCTGTAGCTAGGACCTGTCCTCCAGGTGATGTAAAACCCTCTCGCACCGACGAAGTCTCTCCAGGGCCATGTGCCCAAGAGGGAAGGGTTAGGTCAGCCGTTAGAGTTGGTGATTCGATCATTAGGCATGTAGATAGCTGGGTGGCTGGTGTACATGAGGATCGCCTGGTAACATGCCTGCCTGGTGCGAAGGTAGCGGATCTCACGCACCATCTAGATAAGGTCTTAGATACTGCTGGGGAGGAGTCTGCTGTCTTGGTACAGGTCGGTACCAATGACATAGGAAAATGTGGTAGGGAGGTTCTGGAGGCTAAATTTAGGCTTTTAGGTAGGAAGTTGAAATCCAGAACTTCCAGGGTAGTGTTCTCCGAAATGCTTCCCGTTCCACGAGCAGGACCCAAAAGGCAGGCAGATCTCCGGGGTCTCAATGCGTGGATGAGACAATGGTGCAGAGATGAGGGTTTTGGATTTGTTAGGAACTGGGGAACATTCTGGGGAAAGAAGGGGCTCTTCCGAAGGGATGGGCTTCACCTTAACCGGGATGGAACCTGGCTGCTGGCATTAACCTTTAAAAAGGAGATAGAGCAGCTTTTAAACTAGATAATAGGGGAAAGCCGACAGTTGCCCAAGAGCGGATGGTTCGGAAGAATGTATCCTTGAAGGATACTACCAAAAGCGGAGAGGTTCCAAAAAAGAGTAAAGTAGCTCAAATGCCCTCAAGTATGGAGCAGACAGAGCTTAAAGATCCCAAATTACCCATGTCTACCAATAGCCAAATTAATATGAATAAAATACAGTCTCTAAAATGCTTGTATGCAAATGCTAGAAGTCTAAAAAATAAGATGGGATAGTTAGAATATATAGCACTAAATGATAGGTTAGATATGATTTGAATATCAGAGACATGGTGGAAGGAGGACAACCAGTGGGACACTGTGATACCTGAGTACAAACTATATCGTAATGATAGAACTGATCAAATTCGTAGAGGGGTTGCGTTCTGTTAGAGAGGGCATTGAGTCAGAAAGGATTAAAGTTTTAAAGGAAACAAAATTTGCTGTAGAATCTCTTTGGATTGAAATTCCATGTAAAAAGGGGAAGGCGATGGCAGTGGAGGTGTATTATCGACCGCCTGGCCAGAATGAACAAATGGATGATGAAATGCTCAAAGAAATCAAGAAAGCTAACAGAAGTTACAGCGCAGTAATAATAATGGGTGATTTCAATTACCCCGGTACCGACTGGGTCAGTGTCATGGCAGGACATGCTAGGGAGATAAAGTTCCTAGATGAAATAAATGACTGCTTCTTGGAGCAGCTGGTTCATGAACCGACCAGAGGGGCAGCCATTTTAGACCTAGTCCTTAGTAGAACACCAGATCTAGTGTAAGAGATAAGAGTGTTGGGGCCACTTGGCAATAGTGATCATAGCATGATCGCATTTGATTTAATTAGTGGAGGAGGGATAGTAAGGAAATCCACAGTACTACCTTTTAACTTTTGAAAGGGAGACTATGATAAAATGAGGAAAATAGTTAAGAAAAAACTAAAAGGAACAGTTGCAAAGGTTAAAGACTTACATCAAGCTTGGGTGTTGTTGAAAAATACTATCTTGGAAGCCCAGACCAGCTGTATTCCACGCTTCAAGAAAAGTGGAAGGAAGTCCAAAAAACTGCCAGCATAGTTTAAAGGTGAGGTCAGAGAGGCTGTTGCCAAAAAAGCATCTTTCAGGAAATGGAAAAAAGAGCCAAACGACGAAACCTGGAAACAGCACAATCACTGGCAAGTCAAATGCAAGGCATTGATAAGGCAGGCAAAGGGAGAATTTGAGAAGAAGCTTGCTGCGGAAGTAAAAATGCGAAATAGACTTTTTCAAGTACATACATAGCAAAACACCTGTGAGAGTCAGTTGGTCCATTAGATGATAAAGGGGTTAAGGGGCACTAAGAGGCGAGAAGACGATAGCAGAGAAGCTGAATGAATTCTTTGCTTCGGTCTTTACTAAGGAAGATGTAGGGATGTTATCCATGACTGAAGTGGTATTCAAAGGTGCCGAAGAATTGAAGGAAATATCGATACATCGGGAAGATGTATTACAACTGTTAGATAAACTGAAGAGTAGCAAATCACCTGGGCTGGATGGTATACATCCAAGGGTATTGAAAGAACTGAAATATGAGATTGCAGACCTGCTATTAGTAATCTGTGAATTTTCATTAAAATCATCTGTAATGTCTGAAGATTGGAGGATTGCTAATGTAACGCCAATTTTTAAAAAGGGTTCCAGGGGTGATCTGGGAAACTACAGACCAGTGAGCTTGACGTCAGTACCAGTAAAAATGTTAGAAACCATCATAAAGAATAAAATTACTCAGCATGTAGATAGTCATGGCCTAATGGGAGACAGCCAACATGGCTTTAGACAAGGAAGATCTTGTCTTACTAAAGGTGTGAATAAACAGGTGGACAAAGGTGAGTCGGTTGATATAGTGTATCTGAGCTTTCAGAAAGCCTTTGAACAAGGTCCCTCATCAGAGACTTTTGGCAAAACTAAAGAGTCATGGGATAGGAAGTAGTGTACTATTGTGGATCCGGAACTGGTTAAAAGATAGACAGCAGAGGGTAGGGCTAAATGGCCAATTTTCCCAGTGGAGAAAGGTGAATAGTGGTGTACCCCAGGGATCTGTGCTGGGTCTGCTTCTTTTTGACATATTCATAAATGACCTGGAAAGGGGAATAACGAGTGAGGTTATCAAATTTGCAGATGACAAAACTATTTAAAGTTGTTAAAACCCAAGAGGATTGTGGAAAATTGCAAGAGGATCTTGATAAGTTGGAAGAATGGGCATCAAAATGGCAGATGAAATTTAATGTGGACAAGTGCAAAGTTATGCACCTAGGGAAGAACAACCCAAACTATGGTTACACGATGCAAGGTTCCACATTAGGAACCATCACCCAGGAAAAAGATTTAGGCGTCATTGTGACTAACATGTTAAAACCCTCGGCCCAGTGTGCAGCGGCGGCCAAGAAAGCAACTAGAATGCTAGGTATCATAAGGAAAGGAATGGAAAATAAAACAAAAGATATTATAATGCCTCTATATCATTCCATGGTGAGACCGCACCTTGAATATTGTGTGCATTTCTGGTCGCTGTATCTTAAAAAGGATATAGCGTTATTAGAAAAGGTTCAGAGAAGAGCCACCAAAATGGTAAAGGGGATGGAAGGATACTCCTATGAAGAAAGGCTAAAAAGGTTAGGGCTCTTTAACCTGGAAAAGAGACGGCTGAGGGGAGATATGATAGAAGTCTATAAATTAATGAACGGAGTGGAACGGGTAAACGTAGATTGTTTACGTTATCAGAATATAGAAAGACTAGGGGACATGCAATGAAGCTACAGGGTAAACTATTTAAGACTAATAAAAGAAAATATTTTCTCACTCAACGTGTAATCAAACTCTGGAATTTGTTACCGGAGGATGTAGTAAAGGCTGTTAGTGTAGCTGGGTTTAAAAAAGGTTTGGACAAGTTCCTGGAGGAAAGGTCCATAAACCATTTTTAAGAAGGGACCCAAGATATCAATGCTTGACCCAGTACAAGCATTGCGGAACCTGTGTCTTTTGGGGAAACTGCTAGGTACGTATGACCTAGATTGGCCACTGTTGGAAACAGGATACTGGGCTTGATAGACCTTGGTCTGACCCAGTATGGCATATCTTATGTTCTTATGTTTCCCTTGAGTCTGTCTGACAATACCACTTTTCCCCTTCCTCCTCTTATATGTCTGAAAAATATCATCTCCAGGAACAAGCAGGAATGAGTCCTCACATATGGGTACGTCGGAACCGACGGAGCCTGCGCGGGAAAGCTCCCCAGCTTTCCAGAAAGGAAAGCTTTTGGGGCCTCCCACAGCGCATGCGCGCTGCCTTCCCGCCTTCCTGACCAACTCTCCTCAGTTCTTCTTTTTCCGCAGAGCCAGCAGGTCGTGTTCCTGTCACCGCTGAAGAAATTGTTATTTTAATTTGTTTCTTTGACCGCGTGTCTGCCTTTCCCGATTCCGGACCGGTACCGCCGGTCTTTTTTCCTTTATTTCTTTAAAAAATAAAATAAAATTACTTTTTCCCCACTTGGTGTGTTTGTTCTGTGAGGCCTCTAGGCCTTCTCAGATTCTCCCTCATGGAGAAACCAGCCTCTGGTTTTAAAAAATGCACCAAGTGTACCAGTACTATTTCAGTCACAGATACCCATGAATGGTGTCTTAAATGTTTGGGGCCTGACCATTCCATTCCGGATTGTCCATCCTGCTCTCTGATGTCCAAACGTGGCTTACAGAACAGAGCAGCCAAGTTTCATATGCTGTTTTCTACGGATACTCCAGCATCAACATCCTCCAGGTCTTCCTCTCCTGATGGATCTCAGATAACGAAACATTCTTCAGGCAGGTCCTCAAAGGGCAAATCTCCCTCTAAGCAGCGAGAGGCCCTTGGGTTTGACCCTGAGGACCCTGCCCCAGCCAAACAACCCTGGCGGGAAGCTCCGGCTTCCAAAGCTCCTCCTATGGGGTTACAGGTTGACATCGATGGCACGGCCTCGACCGATCACCTGTTAGACTGCTCTGGGGTACCGTCCAACACCGGTACCGACATCCAGGCAGTTGTGGCGTCTATGGGTACTACTGTACAATCCATGCAGCAAGCCATACTGGCTTTCATTAACGCTGCAACGCCCTCGGTACCGCAACAATCGGTTCCGACTCCGGTTCCGGTACCACAACCAATACCGGTACCCAGAGCATCTACTTCCAGTAGCATGCCGGTTCCGGTCTCCGGTTCCGGAGGTTTTCTCGATACCAATCCGGTTCCTGGTACGCCCGATGTCGATACCGGTGGGTATGCGTATCGATCTCTGGAAGCTAATAGGCGGTACTTTGAATCTTCTGAGGATTCTGATACCTCAGATGATTCTGCTGATGTCTCTTTTACTCTTCCTGAGGAGCCCTCTTCTCCAAAAAGGAGAATGTCTCCTCCAGAGGATTTGTCCTTTCAAGACTTCATTATTGAATTAGCTAAAGGACTCTCCATTTCTATAACCTCTGAAAAGGAACCTCGAGCAAAAAATTAGATATTTTAGGATACTCTAAGGTTCCCAAAGAGGCAGCCACCTTACCCATACATGAAATTCTTCAAGAACACATGATGGACTTGTGGGAGGCTCCTCTCACCCTATCTTCACATTCTCGACGTTTGGACACCATGTATCGGGTTCCTCCTTCTCCTGGTTTTCAAAAAACTCAGCTCCCTCACCACTCTATTGTGGTGAAGTCTGCTATGAAAAAGATAAAGAGTACCAAAAGGCACTCTTCTACCCCTCCAGGAAGAGAATGTAGGACTCTGGATGCTTTTGGTAGAAAAATCTTCCAAGCTAGCATGCTTATTGCCAGAATCAATTCATACAGCCTCTATATGGGCATGTTTTTGAAAGAGATTGCACTGAAGATACGTCATTTTCTCCCCTTTATCCCAGAGGATAGAAAGGAGGAGTTCCTTCTTTTGCTAAAGCATACTCAAGATGTTTCAAAGTTCTCCAACAGAGCAGCCTTTGACTCTTTTGAGGGAGCTAGCAGAGCCTCGGGCATTGCCATAGCTGCTCGCAGACTTGCTTGGCTCCAGGCCTCTGATTTGGAACCCTGGGTACAAGATGGCTTGGGCAATCTGCCCTGTACAGGTGAAAATCTGTTTGGCAAGGAGTGGCAAATCAAAGCCACTCAAATGGATGCAGAGAATGCTGCTTTAGATAGACTTTCTAAGTCTACCTCTACCCCTGCCAAGAAAAAACCTTTTAAGAAGCCTTTCTATAAAAAGACCAGATTTTCCACAAATACTGGCCAGCAATCTTCCCAAGTTCGCTTTGCTCCTAAGCGTCAGCAATCTAAACAGGCCAGAACAAAGTCTACAGGGGCTGCTGCAGTCCAGCAGTCCCAACCCCCTCAGAGTTTTTGACTTGAAACTAGAGAACTTAACCTTTCTGGCTCTGCAACAACCAGAGCCTCTCACCATTCCAGGAAGGTTAACTCATTTTGCTCCCAGATGGGAACAAATCACATCAGAACAGTGGACCCTTTCTATCAGAGAGGGCTACAAACTACATTTCTCCAGCCTTCCTCCCCATACCATGGTGAGACAATTCAATTCTTCCCCATCTCTCCTGTACCTGTTGGGTCAGGAGGTGACCACCCTTCTTGCCCAAAGGGCAATAGAAGAGGTTCCTCTTCTTCAACAGGGGTCAGGGTTTTACTCCCCTTATTTTCTCATCCCCAAGAAAACAGGAGGGCACAGACCCATTCTAGATCTGAGAGAATTGAACAAATTTCTATACAAGGAGAAATTCAAGATGCTCTCTTTAGGTACTCTCCTTCCATACCTACAGAGTCAGGATTGGCTTTGTTCTCTAGATCTAAAGGATGCGTACACACATATACTCATCCATCCATCCCTCAGAAAATTTCTACGATTTCTGTTCCATGGAAAACATTTCCAATACAGAGTACTCCCCTTCGGTCTAGCCTCTGCTCCAAGAGTGTTCACCAAATGCATGTCAATAGTGGCTGCATTTCTACGCACTCTGGGAATATTTGTCTTCCCATACCTGGACGACTGGCTCATCCGAGTTCCATCTCAGTCCGAGGCTCAGACTTCCCTGGACCACACCAGACGCATACTGCACTATCTGGGACTCGTCATCAATCTGCCAAAGTCTCAACTCACCCCTACTCAGTCCCTAGAATTCATAGGGGCCTGGCTAGATACCACCACTTCAAGGGCCTATCTTCCTCAGGCCCGTTGCCACCGTCTAGTGCACTTGGCCTCTAAAATTCAGTCCAGAAGCCACTTGACTGCCAGGGAGATGCTACAACTGCTAGGCCACATGGCATCCACAGTTCATGTGGTGCCTTATGCTCGCCTACATATGAGAGCAGCTCAATGGACTTTGCCACCCAGTGGACCCAAGCATCAGGAGCTCTCTCAGACCAAATAGCAACCTCAAAATGTCTTTTTTTGGTCTCTCCAATGGTGGATATCCACTCAAAATCTGTTGTTGGGGGCCCCCTTCCAACCTTTGTTACCCCAAGCAACTCTCACTACAGATGCCTCCCAAACAGGTTGGGGAGCTCATCTCCAAGACCTCTCCACTCAGGGCACTTGGTCTCCACAGGAGACCACCCTTCATATCAACCTTTTGGAGCTGCGAGCAATTTTCCTTGCTCTCAAGGTCTTTCATACCCTCCTCATCAACATGACAGTCCTTGTTCATACCGACAATCAAGTAGCCATGTTCTACATAAACAAACAAGGAGGGACTGGCTCTCTGTCGCTTTGCAACGAAGCTCTAAAATTGTGGGCCTTCGCCAGAGAGCATCAAATCCATCTCCTGGCAGTATACCTCCCAGGAATCCAAAACTCTTGGGCAGACAGACTCAGTCGAGTTCTGCTTCCACACGAATGGTCCCTGCACATGGAACAGGTACTCAGAATCTTTCAGAAATGGGGAACCCCGGACATAGACCTGTTTGCAAGTCCGTGCAATGCCAAACTTCCCCGGTTCTGTTCCAGAATTCCGTGTCAGGGAGCTCAGGCCAAGGATGCCTTCCTCCTTCATTGGGGTCAGGCCTTCCTGTATGCCTTTCCACCCATTCCTTTGATTCCCAAGACTCTATTCAAACTTCAGAGGGATCAAGGATCTATGATCCTCATAGCTCCACGCTGGCCACGCCAAGTGTGGTACCCTCTACTTCTGCATCTCTCCCAGACACCCTCCCTGGATCTGGGAGCTGCTCCAGACCTTCTTTCTCAAGAGGAGGGGACTTTGTGGCACCCAAACCCCAAGTCCCTTCACCTCAGAGCTTGGTTACTGAAGGCCTAGACCTTCAAGACTTCAATCTTTCTCAACAGGTGAAGGATATCCTCCATGCCTCTAGGAAACCTTCCACCAGGCGTTCTTATGCGGTGAAAAGTGGGATATAAATACAGATAAATAAATAAATAAATAAATAAAAATATAAATAAATGGAAAAGATTTTCCATTTGGTGTGCTGAAAAGGGTCTTAACCCTCTAGCACTACCTTTGAATTCTTTACTCGAATATCTCCTGCATCTTTCCAATGCAGGACTTAAAACAAATTCTGTAAGGGTCCATTTGAGTGCTATTGCAGCATCTCTTCAGCCTATCAATGGACAACCTGTTTCCTCTCATCCTCTTATTGCAAGATTTATGAGAGGTCTAACTTTAACTAAACCTCCCATTCGGCCTCCTCCGGTGGCATGGGACTTAAACGTGGTTCTTGGTCAGCTTATGAAGCCACCCTTTGAACCCTTAGCCACTACCTCCTTGAAATTTCTTTCCTGGAAAGTCATTTTCCTTATTGCAATCACTTCTGCTCGCCGCATCAGTGAACTGCAGGCTTTAGTGGCTAATCCACCTTATACAAGGTTCCATCATGATAAGGTAGTCCTTAGGACAAATCCTCACTTTATGCCTAAAGTGGTCTCACCTTTTCATCTTAATCAAGAGGTATATCTATCTGTCTTTTTTCCAGCTCCTCATGCATCCAGTGCAGAGAGGAACCTACATACGTTAGATTGTAAAAGAGCTCTTGCCTTTTACATCCATAGGACACAGCAACATCAAAAGTTTTCTCAACTTTTTGTTGCTTTTGATCCTTCTCATTTAGGACTTCCAGTCTCAAAAAGAACACTGTCCAGTTGGATTGCTCAGTGTATTTCTTTTGCTTACCAGAGTAAGAACCTTTCTCTGGAAGGCCATGTCACAGCTCACAATGTGAGAGCCATGGCCACATCTATGGCTCATCTTCATTCTGTATCCATCGATCAGATCTGTCGAGCAGCCACCTGGGCCTCGGTTCATACCTTCACAGCCCATTACTGCTTGGACAAGGACTCCCGCCGGGATGCCTTGTTTGGTCAGGCTGTCCTCAGACACCTGTTCCATTCTTAAGCAACTCCTGCCCACCTTCCCTGAATGGATGCCTGAGATCCATAGGAAGATGAGGAACCCTTGGAGGGGGATCTCCCCGGCATCTTAGCTAGGGAGTCCCCATATGTGAGGACTCATTCCTGCTTGTTCCTGGAGATAGCACAGTTACTTACCTGTAACAGGTGATCTCTGGGAACAGCAGGAATTAGTCCTCACAGCCCACCCACCTCCCCTGGGAGTTGTATCTCTCTCTCTCTTTCCTTTCCTCTCTCTATTGTCTCAGCTTTAAACTCGAACTGAGGAGAGTTGGTCTGGAAGGCGGGAAGGCAGCGCGCATGCGCTGTGGGAGGCCCCAAAAGCTTTCCTTTCTGGGAAGCTGGGGAGCTTTCCCGCGCAGGCTCCGTCCGTTCCGACGTACCCATATGTGAGGACTAATTTCTGCTGTTCCCAGAGATCACCTGTTACAGGTAAGCAACTGTGCTTTATCTCCCATTTTATTGCATTGACCATTTCTTCTTAATTTTGTATCTTTGCTTTCCTGACTACTTTGCTAGCTTCTGTAAGTTTTTCCAAATATTGATGCTTGTCTTCCTCTCTGTGATCTTTTGTATTTTATGAAGGCATTTCTTTTTTTACCTTTTCAGCTACTACTTTTGGGAACTATGGTGGCCTCCTTTTTCCTAACAAAAAGGTTTGTCCTTAAAATATCCCCTTTCAGTTTTGCCCATTACTTTTCTACATCATCCAGTTGTTCCCATTCTGCTAACGACGACTCGAGGTATTGTCCCATCTTTGCAAAGTTAGTTTTCCTAACGTCTAAGACCCTTTCTTTTGAATGGATTTTATCAGCCCTACAATAGTCCTAATACTGAACCACACCATCTGGTGATCTCCCACTATAACATCAAAAACACTTTCCCCATTGTTAAGCACCAAGTCTAGTATGGCCCCTTCACGAGTGGGTTCTGTTACCAGTTGCTGGAATAGTTCTCCCTGTAGAGAATCTAGAATTTCCTTACTTCCAGATGACATTGCAGCAGGGATGTGCCAAACAACATCCGGCATACTGAAATCATCTATCACTCGCACTTCTCCTTTCTTGGCAATACTGCTTATGTCTTCTGTTAAATCCTTGTCCATATCATCTCCCTGTGAGGGAGTGCTTTATATCACACCAGATTTTCCTTTCCCACTTTCTAGTTTAACCCACAGTGCCTCCTCGCTCCTTTTGAAGCCATGTAATTCTATAGCTTTAATATTTTTTACATAGAGTGCCACTCCTCCCCTTCTTTCTACCCTGTCCTTCCTGAAAAAAGAATAACCTGGTATAATTATATCCCAGTCATTGTTGTCCATGAAGCATGTCTCTGTAACTGCCACTAAATCCAAGTCAGCCTTTTCCATTAAAGCCTCAAAATCTGGGAGCTTATTTCCCATGCTACAGGCATTATACACATTGCTTTCCAGATGTTGTCCCTTTTACCAATTTCTTCGAGGTATTTAATCTTTTTCTGGAACAAGCAGGAAGTCGGTCCTCACTTATGGGTGATGGCAGCGCCAACAGAGCTCGCGTGGTAACCTCTCTCCAGTTTTCAAAGAAAGCCTTTGGGAGATGCACCACGCATGCGTGATCCCCTTCCTGCCTAAGGGTGCCATCTTGCCTCAGTCTCCTTTTTTCCAGGGATCCCATCAGACATGTCTGTTCCCCTTGCAAAAAGTAGATTTTTTTTCTTGCCTTTTACTTTGGTTTTTGGATGGATTCCTTCGGTTGCGTACCGGTGCCCTTCCGTCTCTCAAACCCACTTGTCTTCAGCGTATTCACCAAGTGCCTGGCGGTGGTCTCCATCCACAGTGCATGTCACCCCAGACTCCCACTTACATATGTGGCCGGCTTGGTGGGCCCTCTGCTCCCAATGGTCTCAAGTAACAGGGTGCCTGCAAGACAGAGTGATTGTGACATGCTGTCTGGCAGACTGTCTTGGCTGGTGGCAACAGCTCCAGTACCTACAGGCCGGAATGCCTTCCAGGCCTCCACCCCTCAGAGGATCCTTACCACAGATGCTTCCAAACCGGGCTGGGGAGCCTATTGCGACAACCTCTGCACTTGGGAAAGTTGGTCGCAGGTGGAGAACCTTCTGCAGATCAACCCCTTGGAACTTCGAGCCATAACTCTAGCTCTCCGGACTTTTCAGCACCACCTACAGCACCAAGTGGTACTTATCCAGACCGACAGCCAGGTTGCGATGTTTTATATCGACAAGCCTTTGCTCTTTCACTAGCAAAAGTGCAATGCTCCTGTGGGCAGTCTATCTCCTGGGCTAGGACAATGACCTGGCAGACAGTCTCAGTCGGGTCCTCCAACCAAACGAGTGGTAGCTCGACCCTCATGTGGCCCGCCAGTTGTTCCGTCTCTGGGGGCTCCCACCGATGGACCTCTTCACCAGCCCGGCCAATGCTCAGCTGCACGCTTCTACTCCAGGCAGCCACATCCCTCACAGGTGGCGGCAGATGCATTCCTCATTATGTGGATGGGGGAGCTCCTCTGTGCCTTCCTGCCCATGCTGCCGATTTGTCAAGATCCTGTTCAAGGTCCAATTAGACAGAACCATCTTGACACTGGTAGCTCCTCGGTAGGCCAGGCAGCTGTGGTTTCCCCTGCTCCTCTGCTTGTCGCAGGCACACCTGGTTCCTCTGGGATGTGCCCCAGGCCTGCTGTCTCAGGAGAACGCTTGCTCCTGCATCCCAATATAGGGTCCCTGGCTTTAACTGCCTGGCTGCTGAAAGGGTAGCCCTGGCCCACTTCAATCTCTCGAGCAAGATGGAGAAGGTTCTTCTGGCTTCCCTCAAAACTTCCACCCACCGGGCCTATGCCTTCAAGTGGCACAGATTCTCTGATGTGCGGAGAAGCAGATCAATCCTTTCTCCTGTTCTATCCAGCTGGTGCAGCAGTTCCTGCTTCACCTGTCCCAGGCAGAGCTGAAGTCCAACTCTGTTAGAGAATATCTTAGTGCACTTTTGGCATACTGCCATCTTGTCAAGGATAAGCCCCTCTCTGCTTAGCCCCTTGTGATTTGCTTCCTGAGTGGTCTACTACTCGCAAGGCCATCCATTTGCCCCTGGCAGCAGAGTGGGATCTCAATGTGGTTCTCTTGAAACATACCGCGCCACCTTTCGAGACGCTCAGCTCTTGCCACCTCAAGCATCTCTCCTGGAAGGTGGTCTTTCTTGTGGCACTCACCTTTTCCTCACAGTGTTAGCGCATTCCAGTCTCTGGTGGCCCATCTACCTTATACGAAGCTCCACAAGAACCGGGTCATGCTCTATATGCACCCCAAGATTCTGCCTAAGGTGGTGTCTCCATTCCACCTCAACCAGGAGGTGGTGCTCCCACCTTCTCATGGCCTCATGCTAACCGGGTAGAGGCTGCTCCCCACACTCTGGACTACAAGTGGGCCCTGGCCTACTATCTGGAGCATACCCAGGCCCATCGTCCTTTCTCACAGCTCCTCATTTCCTATGACCCATATCGGCTGGGGACAATGGTCTCTAAGCGTACCCTATCCATTTGGGTGGTGGACTGCATCACCTTTGCTTACAAGCAGGCTAGTCTCTTGCTGGAGCACCATGTCACAGCACACAGCATTCAGGCCATGTTGGCCTCTGTGGCGAACCTGCACTCCGATCCTTTGACAGAGATCTGCTGGGCTGCAACCTGGTCCCTCAGCCCATACCTTTGCAGCTCACTATTGCCTGGAGAGGGAGTCCTGCTAAGACAGTGCCTTCGGCCAGGCAGTGCTCCGTCATTTGTTTGGGATGTAAGGCAATTGCTGCCCTTTGGTGTTCTCAGGCTACCGGAGAATGGATCCCTCGCTTGACACTCTGGGCTGCTCGTGGGTCGGCTGTTCCTTGACTCTGTTGCTGCTTCTCACAGTTTGCCTTTTCTGGTCACTCATGGTTTTTACAGTTTTTTATTTATTTATTTTTTTTAGTAGCCTTTATCTGGCGAGTTCCATATGTGAGGACTGACTTCCTGCTTGTTCCTGGAGAAAGTGTAGTTACTCACCTTTAGCAGATGTTCTCCGGGAACAGCAGGAATCAAACCTCACCACCCTCCTCCCCATGGAGTTTGTTTTCTTTTTTGCCGTCTTGAGCTATATCATCATACTGAGGCAAGATGGTATCCTTAGGCGGGAAGGGGACCACTCATGTGTGGTGCATCTCCTAAAGGTTTTCTTTTGAAAGCTGGG
Source organism: Ichthyophis bannanicus (assembly GCA_033557465.1). Classification (NCBI taxonomy): domain Eukaryota; kingdom Metazoa; phylum Chordata; class Amphibia; order Gymnophiona; family Ichthyophiidae; genus Ichthyophis; species Ichthyophis bannanicus. The sequence goes on along the minus strand of CM066033.1, from coordinate 462,678,939 downwards.
TGGGGATTACCACGTGGGCTCCTTCGGCGCTGCTGTTAGCCATATGTGAGTAACTATGCTTTCCACTTACCTAAGGGTTTTCTTCACTCATCCCCAACAAATCTAGTTTAAAGCCCACTTCAGTAGGTTGGCCAATCTGCTGCTGAAAACACTTTGACCTTTCTTGGACAGATGGATGCCATTTCTGTTCTGCAGTCATTGAAAGAATATCCCATGGTCCAGGAAAACAAAAACGCTCTCGATGACACCATCCATGCAGCTATGCATTCATCTCCAGGATGTGATCTTCTCTGCCTCAGCCTTTACCCTCAGGAGGTAGGATTGATGAGAACACCACTTGCACACCTATCTGCTTCACCCTCTGTCCCAGAGTTACGAAGTCATTTTTGATACTGCTAGGTATCCCTCTGAGCGTATCATTTGTGCTGACATGGATGAGCAACATTGGATAATAGTCAGTAGGCTTGATGAGTCTCGGCAAAGTCTCCATAACATCTCTGATTTCGGTACCTGGCAGACAGCACATCTCTCTGGACATCGTCTGGTCAGCAGATGGGCGCCTCAGTACCCCACAGAAGAGAGTCACCAACCACCACTATCCTTTGCTTCTTTGTGGTCATTGATTCTGTAACTTTGGGGTGCTCAAACTCTGGTTCTTCCCTTTCTTGGGATGCTTTCACCTCCTCCACTTCCAGGGCTGCAGGAGTTGGACTGTTGATTCTGCAGGCTCTGGTGACTCGTGTCCAACTCTTCATTCTGTAGCATCCCATCTTCACCTCTGTCGGAGAGCTTGGATGTTTCAAGAAGCATCTGATCAGTGTACTCCTCGCTATCTCGAATGCTTCTCAGCCTCACCACCTCTTCTCTGAGGTCCTCCATCTGTTTCATGAGGGCTTCAGCTTGCAGGCATCCTGCACATGGAACTGGTCCTTGAACTGGCATCAGGTTCTCTGTTTGGACAGAGGCAGAAGCTGTAACGGGGGCAACAGCTTTGGCAATGCATCTGGTCTGAGCTTCCAAGATAGTATTTTTGAAGGATGTCCATGCCTGATGTAAATTCTTAACCTTTGCAGCTGTTCCTTTTAGGATTTTGTTTTTGTTTTCACAGTTTTCCTCATTTTTATCATAGTCTCTATTTTGAAAGTTAAATGCTAATGCATAGCAGTTTACCTTAGGGGCATATTTACTAACATGCATTACCAGGGTAGAATAAGCTTAGCATTTGGTTTCACTGCCATGCTAAAAAGTAGCATGGGACCATGTACTACAGACCTCACGCTAACCTGTTAGCATATATCAGGGTGGCAGCTGGGCGGGTAGGAAGAATTCCTGGTGCGGCAACATTATTGCGGGTGGTACGGGCCCACTTGATGATGTTAGTGTGGATACAAGTGCTACCTCAGTGGGTGGTGTTAGTTACAGCCGCAGCAGGTTCATTGCTTTGAAGAGTGGTAACTGCAGGAGGACGGATGTATATGCCCTCCCTGCAGTTAGTGAGGTGCCCCGTGCTGGTAGTGTATCCCACATACGTGTTACTAGTATGGGGCTTGGTGTCCTCACTCCCGTTTATTTACTCAAATTTGATACAAACTCCTTAAAACAACAAATCAAGATGATTTATATTAGGATACACAGTACAAGATAGATTATCAATGGGGTTGCGATGTAATTAGTAATAGGGTATGAGTTAAGGGATTTGAAAATTAGTATGTACTAGCTGACCCCATATGACGTTCCCTGAAGGACTGGTTTTATTTTTATTGCACCCTTGTCTTTCTGCAGCCCCCATGGTCTGAAAAATCTTCCCCTGCCAGCCCCTTTTGTTCTTTGCATGATTATATTATTCCTATGTATTGTAGCAAGATTTAACAATAAAGTGGCATGCTCCAAACCAAAACTACAGTTACAATATTCTAGTACATATTCTTGAACTTTGTTTCAGAGCAGGATAAGAATTTCTAGATTTTACTATATTACACTTTTTGGAGGGTTAAGCACTAAGTTGTACCCTTAGTTGAAAAGACTAGAATGGGCAAAAAACTAGGTGCACACGAGGAAATGTACAGCCTACGTCAGTAGAGGGATTCTAAGAGTAGGCCTCACAATCTGCAGTCTGTGAAGAGCACTAAATTGTTGTCTGCTTGTCAGCCAAAATATATGGGATTTTTTTTTTCTGTTTTCCATCATAAAAAAAAGGGTTAAAGTCCACCCAACTCCCTGTTTGTAGGCACATTAACTCTCCAGAGAAGGGATGGAAATTCACTATACAGGAAGAAAATGTGAATATCTCAAGCAAGTTGGAAAAATAGAAACACTGGGTCATCACTTTCAAAGAAGTGAGCTTTCAGAATACAAGTAGGAAAGCAGACAGAGGCATGGCTTTGGAAATGCTTTCCAGCATAGATTTGTAGAAAGTGTGGAAGTAGAAGGGTTTGTGGTGGGATTGTGTTGAGGGACATGGAAAGTTTAGGTATAGATAGATTGTATAGATAGGATGTGTGTGGTGGTGGGTGAGATTGTATATGCGAGGGTGTGTATGGATTTCGGTAAGATGTAGAGGACAGCAGCCTTGGGCTGGAAGGACTGAGATTTCTAGTCCCACAGGTGCTCCTTGTGACCTTGGGCAAGCCACTTAATCCTTGTTGCCTCAGGTACAAAAACATTTATTGTGATATTTGACTGATCTACTGCTTCTCCTCGCTTTCTCCTGACCACTTTGCTTTCTTAAACTCTTATCTTGATTCAGTAGCATCTTGGTTGTCAGTTCAATGCTTAAAGCTCAACTCTTCTAAATCTCAAGCACTCCAGGTAACAGGGATCTCAACCTGTCTTTCTGTGGGACCTTTCATTTGTGGTACTCATGAACCCCACTTGTTCAGTCCCTGACACACTTGGGCATTATCTTTGACCTGCCATTCTCTTTTGAATGTCAAGTCGATGCTACAATTCGCTCAACTCTCTATTCTCTTTATTACATTTGTTCTATAAAACTCTCTCCTTCACTGCAGGTTCTTCATACAATTATGCATGCTTTGGTCCTATTGCATTCTGACTATTGCAATTCTATTTATTGTGGCCTCAGATCCACAAACCTAAAAATATTACAATTAATACAGAACACAGTAATCTGTTTACTTCTGAATGCATCCAAATACAATCATGTAACCCCTTTATTGTACCAGAACCATTGGTTGTCCCTTTCTTAAAAGTTCATTTTAAAACTACTTTTGCTTGCCCACAAGGCATGTTACTCAGGCCTTCCATTCTACATATCATTGCTACTGATTCCTTATTGTGCCACTTGGTCCCTCTGTTCCCAAAATTCCAGCCTTTTAGTCATTTCCTAAGTATCTTGAGCTCAGTTTGAATCTATGTGTCACTTTGCCTTTTATTTTCTAGCACCCCATCTGTGGAATTATCTCCCAGAATACATCTAATGGGAAATTTAAAAAAAAAAAATTCAAAATAGCCCTGAAGACTCGTTACTTCGAACTAGCTATGGATCTGCTTGTGGGAAACTTATGGCTGCATATTTATGGGGGTGCAGGGGCAGTGGGTATGTGATTGTGTTTGGGAGAGAATGTGCAAGTATCTGGGGCATTGTGTGTGGCACGCTATTTGCATATATGGAAATATGCAGGGGTGTAGTGTGAGGGGGGCATTCTGTCCCACAAATAGCGGGGTTGGACGTGCAGACTAGATGTCCAACTCACGCTCGGCACCCTAGCTGTATTCTGCCACTAGCGCTCCCTGCATGTACACAACGATTATGTGGAAAGCGCTGTACATTGGCGGGAGGGGCAGAGCGGGGGAGTGGCGAGCCACCAGGACATACAGAGGCTATATAGGAAGACCCTCTGTATGTATCTGGCACTGACATGGACAGCCAGCCTATTCCACCCTGAGGGTGGAATAGGTGCTGACTACACCTCAATTGGCGGGCTTCAGCCCCCTGCTCACAACAGCAATTGGCTGGGTCAGATCCTGCTGGCACGGCCTGCCCTTGTGGGCCACCAAAGATGGCCTGCCATCGTTGTGCGGGGGGGCCACTGTACGGCAGTGGATGCCGTGCTGCTGGCTGGACGTGTTGATGCCATGGCGATGGGATACCTCTACACCGGCACACCAGCTGGAGCGTTGTGCAGTCTGGACGGACAGCCTCCAGGACATCTCCTTCCAGGGAATCGGGTGCATGCCAGGCCATCTGCCTGATTTCGAATTGTGGGTACGTATAGCTCCCGTGATTGCAGAATTTAGTCCAACTTGGCCGTGGCCAAGTTTTAGGCATCCCCACGGCGCAGGTGTGCACCTATTGGAATCAGCCTCCATGTATTTGGGGGGCTGTATGGAGTGGGGGGGGGGTGTTGGGGCTTGTAGGGATACATGTGGGTCAGGAAGGTTAATCCTTTGGTGAGCCCTAAGCAAACAAGTGCATTTGGACCCCCATTGTGATATAAATACATTTTTACATTACAACACACTTGTGTGGTTCTGGCTATAGAGATAAATCAGCACCAGGGCTCACCAACTCCTTTTGCTGACTGGGTGACGATGTATAGGGGGTGGGAAGAATAGATAGGAAGCCATGTCTCTGGTCCCACTCCCTTCTGACAGCAGCTGACTTACTAGGGCAAAGATTTGCCTTGCGATCCATTGAATTAGCACATCAGAGAAGGCCTCTATTAAACTTTTGGGCCCTAGGTGCATTTCTAGATTGTCTGTCCTTACTCCTGCCCTGTATGCGTGGGGGGGGGGGGCTTTGGATGTAGAGTTGGCAACTTTTTGAAAGAGAAAAACCCGCTACCTGTGGCTAGTCATGCTCTGCCCATACCCATCCCACCCTGCCCTTTCCCTGCCCCTGCCACGCCCCGCCCCCCCTTGCTCCACCCCCGTCCCCAAAAACATTGCAGAGGGCAATGTGCAAACTGAACAAGCAAGATTGCTACACATTCTTAGACAAAAATTCTATACCCGTCTCCTAAGCCCCATCTCCTCCACCGTTGTCCCTTCTATCTGTCATATTCTCAACCTATCGCTCTCTACCGCAACCCCTGCAGAATTCAAGCATGCTGTGGTCACACCCCTCCTCAAGAAACCCTCACTCGATCCCACCTATCCTTCCAACTATTGACCCATCTCTCTCCTTCCCTTCATCTCCAAACTATTTGAACGCGTGATCCACTGCCGCTGCCGCGACTTCCTCTTCTCTCATGCCCTCCTAGATCCTTTACAGTCCGTCTTTTGTCCCCTACACTCTACTGAAATGGCTCTTACCAAAGTCTCCAGTGACTTGTTCCCAGCAAAATCCAAGGGCCTCTACTCTCCTCATCCTTCTTGACCTCTCTGCTGCTTTTGGCACTGTTGATCACAACCTTCTCAATACCTTGTCCTCACTTGGTTTCAGGGGCTCTGTACTATCCTGGTTCTCCTCCTACCTCTTCCATCGATCTTTCAGTGTGTGCTCTGGTTGTTCCTCCTCCTCTGCTACCCCGCTCCCAGTTGGTGTACCCCAGGGCTCCGTCCTGGGACCGCTCCTTTTTGTAAGATGTAGTCAGCTTTACTCTCCAGCCCCCATAAAGTGTAAGATGTAGTCAGCTTTACTCTCCTGTAGGTCCTGGGCTCACTTCACTTCACAGAGGCAGCAGGGCCTGCAATAAAACAACCAAACAGGTGTGGCTTGGAGAAAGGTTTTTATGTAGAAATAGGCTTATTACATAGGTATTGAACAGAGGTATATAGTGATTGTTACAGAGCTGTTTCAGTGTGCATCAATGAATCTGTGTGTGCATGTGCATGTGTGAAGTGTGAGAGAGAGAGAGGCCAGAACATGTGGGTCAGAGCCTCATGGCAAGAGAGAGAGAGAGAGAGAGAGAGCGGGGGAGGGGTGAAGGGAATTGATTATCAGAGCCTCCTGTCCTTCATGTCCGATGAATGGTGGAAGAGAGAGAGAGAGGAAGTGTTTCTGTCCTTTATAGTGAATTGAATCCTCTCCAGCACTTCCCCTTGAGGTCTGCTATTGTTTCTAGCCACTCCCCTTTTAGGTCTGCCATTCTTGATTTAGCAAAGAGGGGCTTCAGACAGGCCTTGGAGACTGAAATCAGCAGGGGGTCAGAGTTAATCTCATCTTGTAAACTGTCCTATTACCTTTGGAGACTGAAATCACCAGAGTCCACATTTGCATGGAATCCAGGGTCTGGGGAAAAAGCCATGACTCCTATGTCATGTATGCTGACACTTTTCTCCCTCTATACCCAGTCCCTTGGTGTGCTTATCTCTTCCCATGGTTTTCAGTACCACCTCTATGCCGATGACTCCCAAATCTACCTCTCTACGCCTGTAATCTCTCTGGCTATCCAGAACAGGATCTCCACCTGCCTTTCTGACATTGCTGCCTGGATGTCTCACCGCCGCCTGAAATTGAACATGTCCAAGGCCGAACTCCTTATCTTTCCCCCCAAAACCCCCCTCTTCTTCTTCCCCCTCGGTCTCTGTGGATAACGCTGTTATCCTCCCTGTTTCCTCGGCCCTCAGTCTGGGGGTTATCTTTGACTCTTCTCTCTCCTTCTACACTCATATCCAACTCATAGCTAAGACCTGCCGTTTCTTTCTCTACAACATTAGCAAAATCCGCTCCTTCCTTTCCGGACACACTTCTAAAACACTTATCCACTCTTTAATCACCTCTCGTCTTGACTACCGCAACCTGCTCCTTGCTGGTCTCCCTGCGAACCATCAATTTCCCCTTCAATCTGTTCAACATTCTGCTGCTCGACTAATCTTCTGCCAGCCTTGCCATACCCACATTACCCCTCTTCTCAAGTCACTCCACTGGCTCCCTGTCCGTTTCCGCATCCAGTTCAGGTTGCTCCTCCTGACCTATAAATGCATTCACTCTGCAGCTCCTCACTACCTTTCATCTCTTATCTCTCCTTACAGCCCCCCTCGAGTACTTCGCTCTTCTGACAAACTACTTCTATCTGTGCCCTTCTCTTCTACTGCTAACTCTAGACTTCGCTCCTTTCACCTTGCTGCGCCTTACGCCTGGAACAGGCTACCTGTGTCTGTTCGCCAGGCACCCTCCTTGGCCCTCTTCAAATCCAGGTTGAAAACCCACCTCTTCACCGTTGCTTTCAGATCTTGACCCTTGTGCTTTGTCCTGACTAGACTGTAAGCGCTGTATTTTGTGTTTGTATTTTATATTATGTGTTAACTGTTGCTCTGAATTTTGTCTTGACTTAACTAGATCGTAAGCTCTGAGGAGCAGGGACTGTCTCTTACATGTCTGAACAGCGCTGCATACGAATGGTAGCGCTATATAAATGATCAATAGTACTACACACACACAGTAGTAGTAGAATACGCAGCATTGGTTGCGCCCACGCACACACACACCCACACCCACACCCACATCCACACACACCCACACCCACACCCACACCCACACCCATACACACACCCACACCCATACACACACCCACACCCATACACACCAATAAATGAGCATAAAGGAAAAGAGAAATACCTAGACAAAAATTAAACTGAAACCCCAAGAAGCCAGACTCTGCATGCAGTGCAACATCAGATAAATAAGAGATGCAGTTCCCCATACTGTGTAAAATATAAAGATAGTAAAAATGCAATGCAATGTGTGCCTTTGAGTCAGTCCTGACTCCTGACGTAGTACAAAGTCCATTAAATTGAAAATTAAAATTTATGTTTTCTACCTTTGTTGTCTGACCATTTTATTCTCTGATCATGCTGGTTCCGATCTGAGGCTTCTGCTTTCCTGTCTTCTCTTGGTTCTCTTTCTGTGGTCTATGGTCCATCTGCCATTTCGTATCTCTTCTTTTCTTTTCTTCACTTCCTTCCATCAGCCTATTTCCAGTCCCAGTAAATTGTCTCCAGTATCAGCCCCCCTTCCAGTCCTCCCCTCCCATTACATTTCAGTGTCAATCCTCTTGTGTTCCCAGGACTGCCAGTGGTGTCCATTCCCTTCTAGTCACCTTCCTTCCCCACTGTCCAGCCCCTTCTACTCCAAATACCATCCCAGGTAGCAGCTCACTCCCAGTGCCATCCCTGTGTCAGCTCCCTTTCAGTCACCCTACTCTCTGTCCAACCCCCTTCCAATGCCATCCCCGCATTTCTGCTCCCTTCCAGCTCCAGTGCCCCTCCCTTCTAGCCTCCTCCCCATTCCCCAGTCATTTACCAGTACCATCCCCCGGTGTCAGCTCCCTTTGAGTCCCCTCCTTATCCCCTCTGTCAGCTCCCTTCCTGCCACCTCCTTACCCACCTCTTTCAGCTCTTTTCTAGTCCTCACCTTCCCTCTGTCAGTCCTTTCTGCCACCTTCTTCCCCTTGCAGCCACTGCTCCTGCTTCTTACAGAGCAGTGGCTGCAATAAAGCTAATTTTAAAAACAAAATTAAACCTGTGCGGAGCCTTCCACCCCTCCCCTCCCCTTGTGCAGCTTCACCTCCCCCCCCTAGTGCAGCTTCACCTTCCCCCCCCACTCCCTCGTGCAGCTTCACTTTCCCCTTGCAGCCGCTGCTCCTTCTTACAGAGCAGCAGCTGCAATAATGCTAACTTAAAAACAAAAGAGAACCTGCGTGGAGCACTCTGGCCCTATGAAACTCCTGCTGCAGTGCCCGTGCTTAAAAGGAAGTGATGTTACAGGGGGTGGGCGCTGCAGCAGGGGTTTCATAGGGCCAGAGGGCTCCGCGCAGGTTCTCTTTTCTTTTTAGATGAGCTTTATTGCAGCTGCTGCTCTGTAAAAAGCAGGAGCAGCGGTTGCAAGGGCGGGGCCGCGGACCGCAGACGCAAAGCCGGTTATCTCCGGGAACAAGCAGGAATGTAGTCATCACATATGAGTATCGTTGGTACCGGCGGAGCCTGCGCGGGAACACTCTCCAGCATCCAATTAGAAAGCTTTTGGGAGCATCCCACAGCGCTTGCGTGCTGCCTTCCCACCTTTCTCAACTGCCTCTCTCCAGTTCTTCTTTTTCTGCGGAGCCAGCAGGTCGTTGTTCCTGTCACCGCAGAAGAATTCTTTTTTATTTCTTTCTTTTTTGTGGTCACGTCTGCCTTCCTCGACGCTTACCGGTACCGCCAGGTTTTTTCTTATTTCTGTCTTTAAAAAAAAAAAAAAAAAAATTCTATTCTTTTTTCTTTTTTCCTCAGGTGCATGTGCCTTTTTGGGCCTTAGGCCCAAAAACTTTTCCTTACAATGGAGAAACCTGCCTCAGGTTTCAAAAAGTGCACCAAGTGTGGCGGTACCATTTCCGTCACCGACACCCATGAATGGTGTCTAAAATGTTTAGGTCCTGACCACTCCATCACGGATTGTATGTCCTGTGCCATGATGTCTAAAAGAGGTCGGCAGAACGAGCTGCTAAGCTCAGTACCCTGTTTCCCTCTGATGCAGCTTCGGTGGCATCGACGTCTTCCAGGGCTGCTTCTTCCTCCCGTGGATCTCAGGTAACTAAACATAAGTCCAGCCAGTCCTCAAAGGGTAGATCTCCTTCTAAGCATCGAGATGCCTCTGGCGTTGCCCTTGAGGATTCTGCACCGGCAAAATTGCCCCGGCGGGAGGCTTCGGCTTCCAAAGCATTATCTGGGTTCCAGGATGTTTTCGAGGCCTCGACCTCGGCAGAACTACTGGTGCCATGCTCTGGGGTACCGGCGGTTTCCTCTGGTACCGACATCCAGGCATTGGCAGTGTCGATAGACCAGAGAGTCCTGGCTATTGAGCACCGTCAGGCGGCTCTCCTTGTGGCATCGACGCCCTCGGAACCGCGACTGACAATTAGACCGGTACCGGCCCTGGCATCGGTATCGGTACCGGTAACGATAGCATCGACATCGGCATTGGTGTCTGCTTTGCCGGTACCTAGTCATCCGATGCCCTCTGGTACCGATACTCCGGTTACTCCCGGTACCAACTTCGGTCGGTACGGTTATCGGGCTCAAGAGCATCCGGACAGACGGTACTTCGAGTCCTCAGAAGAATCTGAGGATTCTGACAGTTCTGTCGATGAGGGAATGCTTCTCCCAGAGGAGCCCTCCTCCCCTAAGCTCAGGATGTCTCCTCCAGAGGATATTTCCTTCCAGGATTTTATCAGGGAGGTGGCTCGGGGCGTGTCCATTACTGTGGCCCCTGAAACAGAGCCAAGGGCCAAGGAGTTGGAAATTCTACAATATCCCAAAACTCCTAAGGAGGCAGTTACCTTGCCCATTCATGAGATTTTATATGATCTCATGTTAAGGATGTGGGAGACACCTCTTACCACCTCTCCTCATTCTCGCAGATTGGATACTATGTATCGAGTCCCTCCTTGTCCTGGTTTCCAAAAGACTCAGCTTCCTCACCACTCTATTGTAGTGGAATCAGCTGTGAGAAGGATCAAGAGTGCAAAGAGGCATGCCTCTAATCCTCCAGGACGTGAGTGCAGAACCCTGGGTGTTTTTGGACGTCGGGTTTTCCAAGCTTCCATGCTTTCTGCCAGGATCAGTTCCTATAGTCTCTACATGGGAATGTTCCTGAAGGAGGTCACAGATGATATAGAAGCTTTAAGTCCTAATCTTCCTGAGGATAGAAGACAGGATTTTCTCACTTTGGTCAGACATGCCCAAGATGTTTCTAAATTTGCCAACCGTGCAGCCTTTGACTGCTTTGAGTGCATAAGCAGAACTTCGGCTATTGCCATAGGTGCACGTAGAATTGCTTGGCTCCAGGCTTCTGATCTAGAGCTCTGGATACAAGACAAATTGGGAAATATCCCTGGTACTGGTGAGAACCTGTTTGGTAAAGATTGGCAGGAAAAGGCCAATGAGATGGATGCTGACAACTCCACCTTGGATAGGTTATCCAAGTCCACAGCTGATCCTGCTAGAAAGAAATTGTTCAAGAAACCATTCTTTTCTAAAAAGAGAAAATATTATCCTGCTTATGTTCAGCAGGGACGTTCTGCAGGTCAGTTTGCCAGGAAAGGTCAGCAACCACCCAAACAGAAGAAAGCAAAGACTGCTAAGCCTCAGCCGGGCCAGCAGTCTCAGCCTCCACAGGGCCTTTGACTTTTAGCTAGAGAACTTAGCTTCCCTGGCTCTCGGGGGACCAGAGCCTTCCACCATCCCAGGAAGGTTATGTCATTTTGCCCCCAGATGGGGGCAGATAACAGCAGAGCATTGGACACTCTCCATCATAAAGGAGGGGTACAAGCTTCATTTTTCAAGCATGCCCCCTCACACAATAGTAAAGCAGTTCAATTCTCCGACTTCTCTCATCAACCTGTTAGGTCAGGAGGTCGCTATCCTTCTTGCACAAGGGGCAATAGAAGAAGTACCCATTCATCAGCAGGGTACAGGGTTCTATTCCCCTTATTTCCTTATCCCAAAGAAAACAGGGGGTTACAGACCTATCTTAGACCTCAGAATTGAACAAATTCCTTGTCAAGGAGAAATTCAGGATGATTTCTCTTGGATATCTGCTGCCATACCTTCAGAGTCAGGGTTGGCTTTGTTCTCTAGATCTCAAGGATGCGTACACCCATGTCCTCATCCATCCAACCCACAGAAGTTTCCTTCGGTTCCTTTTTCAAGGAAAGCACTACCAATACAGGGTGCTTCCTTTTGGCCTGGCCTCAGCACCAAAGGTGTTCACGAAATGCATGGCTGTAGTAGCAGCATTTCTCTGCACTCTAGGGATATTCGTCTTCCCCTACTTAGACGACTGGCTCATTCGAACCCCAACAGAGTCAGAGGCCAGGACTTCTCTATCCTGCACAATGCGTATCCTTCAGTATTTGGGTCTGGTAATAAACATCCCAAAATCCAGTCTAACTCCCACTCAGTCTTTAGAGTTCATAGGAGCTTTGCTGGATACCAGAAAGGCAAGGGCTTATCTCTCCCAGGCCCGTTGCCTTCGCATGGTGCAGTTAGCTTCTCAAGCAGTGCTAAAGCCTCATCTAACTGCTCGAGAAATGTTACAACTACTAGGCCACATGGCATCCACTGTGCATGTGGTTCCCTATGCTCTCCTCCATATGAGGGCAGCCCAGTGGACTTTATACACTCAATGGACCCAGGCATCAGGATGCCTGTCAGACAAAATAGCAAACACAAGTCACCTTATTTTGTCCCTCTAGTGGTGGAAGTCCACTCAAAACCTGTTGCTGGGGTCCCCTTTTCAACAACCCTCACCCCAAGCAACTCTCACAACAGATGCTTCTCCAATGGGTTGGGGAGCTCATCTGCAAGACCTCTCCACACAGGGCACCTGGTCTCCACAGGAGAGTCATCTACATATCAATCTCTTGGAGCTCAGAGCAATTTTCCTTGCTCTGTGAGTGTTCCACACCCTGCTCAGCTGCAAGACAGTCCTCATTCATACGGACAATCAAGTAGCCATGTTCTATGTGAACAAGCAGGGGGGAACAGGCTCTCTGTCACTTTGCAACGAAGCTTTGCGACTATGGGCCCTCGCCAGAGAGCATCGGATTCATCTTCTGGCAGTGTATCTTCCAGGCATTCAAAACTCTTGGGCAGACAGTCGAGTTCTGCTTCCACACGAGTGGTCTCTGCATGCCGACCAGGTGGCCAGGATTTTTCAACTTTGGGGAACCCCGGACATAGACCTCTTTGCAAGTCCGTGGAATGCCAAACTTCCCCTGTTCTGTTCCAGAACTTCGGCTCAGGGGGCTCAGGCCAGGGATGCTTTCCTACTTCATTGGGGTCAAGACTTCCTGTATGCCTTTCCACCCATTCCCCTAATTCTCAAAACCCTGTTCAAGCTTCAGAGAGACAGAGGCCATATGATTCTCATAGCTCCACATTGGCCACGGCAAGTGTGGTACCCTCTGCTTCTACATCTCTCTCTCAAGCTCCCTCCCTGGAGTTAGGATCTGCTCCAGATCTCCTATCTCAGGAGGGCGGAATTTTATGGCATCCCAATCCCCAGTCTCTGCATCTCAGGGCTTGGTTGCTGAAGGCCTAGATCTCCAAGATCTTAATCTTCCTCAGCAAATAAAAGATATTCTTTTTGCTTCCAGGAAACCTTCCACAAGACGCTCTTATGCTTTTAGGTGGAAAAAGGTTTACCATATGGTGTTCGCAGAAGGGTTTTAACCCCCTTGCGATACCTCTGGAATCATTGCTGAAGTATCTCCTTCATTTATCCAATGCAGGACTTAAGACTAACTCAGTAAGAGTCCATTTGAGTGCTATTGCAGCTTCCTTTAAGCCTCTAAATGGACAACCTATTTCCTCTCATCCTCTTATAGCAAGATTTATGAGAGGCCTTCTTCTAACTAAGCCTCCCATTAGGCCACCACCGGTGGCATGGGACTTAAACTTGGTTCTTGGGTAGCTCATGAAGCCACCCTTTGAACCTTTAGTACTTACCTCCTTGAAATTCCTTTCTTGGAAGGTTATCTTTCTCATTGCAATCACATCAGCACGCCGCATTAGTGAGTTGCAAGCGCTAGTAGCTGATCCACTTTATACAAGGTTCCATCATGACAAGGTAGTCCTTAGGACTCATCCACACTTTATGCCAAAGGTGGTCTCGCCTTTTCATCATAACCAAGCGGTCTACCTGCCTGTGTTTTTTTCCAAGGCCTCATGCATCAAATGCAGAAAGGAATCTTCATACCTTGGACTGTAAAAGAGCTTTAGGCTTTTACTTACAAAGAATACAGCAACATAGAAAGTCCTCTCAACTCTTTGTTGCTTTCGATCCTTCTCATTTGGGACTTCCAGTCTCCAAGAGAACACTCTAACTGGATTGCTCAGTGTTTTTCCTTCACCTATCAGAGTAAGAACTTTTCTCTGGAGGGTCATATCACAGCTCACAATGTGAGGGCCATGGCAGCCTCAATGGCTCATCTGCACTCTGTGTCTATCGACGACATCTGTCGAGCAGCCACTTGGGCCTCTTTTCATACCTTCACAGCCCATTACTGCTTGGACAAGGACTCCCGCCGGGATGCCTTGTTTGGTCAGGCTGTTCTCCAACACCTGTTCCATACCTAATCAACTCCTAGCCACCATCCCTGGTAGGATGCCAGAGATCCATGGGGGGAAGTGGAACCCTGTTAAGGGACACACAATTTCTGGGGTCTCTCCCTGGCACCTATAGCTAGGGAGTCCCCATATGTGATGACTACATTCCTGCTTGTTCCTGGAGATAGCATAGTTACTCACCTGTAACAGGTGATCTCCAGGAACAGCAGGAATTTAGTCCTCACAACCCACCCACCTCCCCTAGGAGTTGTATCTCTCTATCTCTTTCCTTTCCCTCTCTCTCTTTGTCTCAGCTTTAAAACTCAACTGGAGAGAGGCAGTTGGGAAAGGCGGGAAGGCAGCACGCAGGCGCTGTGGGATGCTCCCAAAAGCTTTCTAATTGGACGCTGGGGAGCGTTCCCAAGCAGGCTCCGTCGGTACTGACGATACCCATATGTGAGGACTAAATTCCTGCTGTTCCCGGAGATCACCTGTTACAGGTGAGTAACTATGCTTTCTGCTCTGGCTGCTCCCGGTCTCGCGGCTAGAGCAAAAACCAGCTTTTCAAGGGCCGGCTTTTGATCTCAGCCGGCCTGGCCATGGAATAACCGGCCAGGCCAGCTGAAAACCAGCCGGTTGGCAACCCTATTTGGAAGTGTACAGAAGGTGACTTGTAACGCTGTGTTTTACCAGCTGCTTCGGGTGGAGGGTGGGGGGGGGTGGGGCCTTTGAATGGAGTGTTGGTCAGCATTTCACATCCGTTAGCTAGAAAGCAATGAGAATTTATTTTGAAGGCCCGGTTCTCTGAAAACGTGATACAATATGTCTATTTTTTTAAATTTGTTTGAGATAATCACATTTTCCTCCTGCATGTCAAATTTGGTGAACTTTTGTCCCCGTTTCCTATACTTATTGTGCCTACAGATGGATTCACATCCTTTTATTTATTTTTTTAATTCATTCAAATATTCCATTAGTCAAAGTATAAAAAAATCCCTACTGCTTTTTCTGGGAAATAGAAACTGTAGCATGCTGACCACTGCTCCATTCCAAGAGCCGTCTCCCCACACAATTTCCAAGAGCCGTCTCCCCACACCTTTCCAGCAGTTTGGCATAGAACAACACAAGCAGACAGACAGGGAATAGCTGTCATCTGACACCAAAACTACCTCCCGCCACGCTTTCTGATTCGCAAACACACTTCTCATCCCGCATCCTGTACTTATTTTTACATCCTTACCCTCAGCTGCCTCTACATACACTCTTATAAATGGCTGCACTCCAGCAATACTCCCCCACCCCAATTCCCCATACAGTTCCAGTGACACCTACCCCTATATTGCCTCATACATACCACGCAAATTCACCCTTACAAACCTCTACACTCTGGAATCCTGCTTCCCCTAAACATACACTCCTATAACCACACTCGCCATCTTCCCACACACATCCTGCCATACCCTTCCTATGCTCCCCACAAACACCATTTTTTATTAGTTCACGCCTTTTCAGTAGTAGGTCAAGGTGAATTACATTCATGTACAGTAGGTATTTTCCTCTTTCCAGAGGGATTATAATCTAATTTTGTATGAACTCTCTCCCCTGTCTCTCCCGAAACACACCCCAAGCCTCACTACATAGAAACCCACAATCCACATATTCCAACAGACATACCCCCAAACATACCAACATCCAGTCCACCCCACCCGCCACACCAGTCCCATAGATCTATACTTATCAACTGACCCTTGATAGACCATTCAACCCCTGTGAGCAATGCTACTAGCCAGTACAATCTTTGTCACCCTTTTATGCTCTGACATTTGTCATAGCTGAAATATTTGTGTTTGCTTTCTAAGGGCTTTTGCTTCAAAAGCACTGAGCTGTTTTTATAAAGGAGACGGTCATTTATGTGTAGCTTTAGCGGCTTACAGGATGAGTCTGTCTTTACTCCTAGATGTGGCATCTGTGTGTACAGTACAAAGTGTGACGATCTAGAACATACTTTTCAGCATGGTTATGCAGGTTAATCCTCCCTGCTGTGTAAGGCCAGGGAAGCAGCAGCCGTCTTGGAGAGCCCACACATAGCTCATATCTTAGTGACCAGCCTGTTGGCTTGTAGCCAACTGGGGATTTCTTTAGTTCTGATAGCTCGTTTTTACAGGGACATTGTGCTTTGCTTGCTTTCATATTTCCTAATCTTGAAATTTAAAGCCAGTAAAAATGCATTAGTCAACGGTTATCTGTGAGGGGATTTATGGTCTTGGCTTCTGCTGGGACAAATGAAAGATCGGCATTTTTGAGTTTACCCTCGACCTCATATTTTCTTCTCTTATCCCAGCACTGTCCCTCATACCTCGGCGCTTAATGCAGAAAGTGATTACCATAGCATGAGATGTTTCAGATTCCTGCCACTGTATTGCTCTCTCCCACAGGGCAAGTTATGTTACTGATGATTAAAATTCTGCTCCTCCGTTTCATTTCTCCACGTTACTCATGGCAATGAAAATCAGACTGTAGTTTTTATAGGATGCATGTAGTTCTTAAGTTTCGAAATCTCCAGGTCTCATTCTTCTGCACAGGGTCAGTGCAAAAATATTAGGCACCTTACCTGAACCTTCAGCCTTGTGTATCCACTATTCCCACACACATATATGCATACAATTAGCATTTGAAAGTTAATATTTTGGGCCCCTTTTACTAATACTTAACTCCAGCTGTCTCCTGCATGATCCATTTTATTCCTATGGGCTATGAGGCAGATAGCTCAAGCTAAGGGGTATATTTACTAAACCACGGTAAAGGAGCAAGTGTGCCGTTAGCATGTGCTAACGGCGTACCTGCACCCTCAGCGCATCCAAAAGGCCACTTTAGCGTGCACTAATGATACCAGCAGTGTAAAGCGCCCTGTGGGCGCAGAGAAGGCGTGCACGGTGCAGAGAGTGGTCCAAAGGTCCTGGCATCCCAAGCAGAGATGCAGCTGGCCCCTCTGCTGCCGCAGAGCCCAGCTTTAGGGGAAGGGGCCAATAGTGCCAGAAGCTGTAGCCCCCAAGGCAGCTGTAACATGCAGGCACCCAGGGGACTTCCACAGCCATGGCTGTCATTCTCCCCCAGAGACGACATTGGCATGCGGTGATGGGTTCCCTGTAGAGGCAGATGGTTGGAGAGGGGGTTGTATGGCCGCCAGTGTATGCTTGTACCCCCCATCTGGACTGTGTGCTCTAGGCACCTGCCAACCCATATGTTGGATGGGCTGGGACAACACACGGGCATGTCAGCATGATGTGGGGGTGTTGGCGGAGGGGGCAGCGGCACCTGCCTGCAGCAGACCAAGGCCATGCCCTGGTCCTGTGCACAGTGCACATTACAACATGTGCCAAGGTCTGTCTGATGCAAAGTATGTCAGCCCTAGGGATGTTGTAACCATATGCCAGCACTGTGGCTCAGTACACACAGTTGGTGTGTATATGAGTGGAGAGTCACAGGTTTGGGTCCTGGCTGTGGATTATGCATTGCATGTCCCTGTGGCTGAACACCACTTATTCTCCCTACACTTCGTCCACCCTAACCTAGCACTATCACTTCCTGCACCTCCAGTCACTCACACAGCCTCTGACATTCCAACAACATAACTCTTGACAATGTACGAAAAGACCCGCCCTCAGGCATACTCACAACGATCATAGACTACAAGGTCTCTTGCATTATGATTACCAAATTACAATATAAACTGTAAATAGTTTTACAACAATCACTGTTTGTATATAGTTACCCTTGTTACAGTCCCAAGTTACTGACCCTGTTACAATGTAAGCAAAAGATCTTTTGTTCTGATGCAAAATTTGTGTTATTTGTAAACCGCACTGATACTAAAAAGCGCGGTATATAAGAACTATAAATAAATAAATAAATAAAACTTTAGCCCACAGTGCAGGTACAGCACCAACATGTGCTACCCCCAATGAATCAGCCAGCAAGGGCACAAACACCCATTAGCCACACGGACAGGCTCCACTATCCACAGCTACATGGAGAGTCAGGCTGATAGTACCAGCACACTGAGTGGGCGTTAACATCAGAGCCCGCTACTAGCTCCTGCACAAGGAGCACACATTAACAACGCTCGAGCTGATATCGGGACCTGTGTGTATGTGTGTGTGTGTCAATTTATTCGTGGCTTTCTACACCTCACTGAGCCTCAAAGTGCCTAAGCTGTTTCCAGCGTTAGTCTGCAAATGTGCATGATGAGCAAAGTATTGTGGGTATGGCCTGAAACAGGGCAGATTGGCCAGGATGGGTCTGCATTGGAGATAGGGTTAATGGCTGAGATGTCATGGTGCCAGTCTGCCACGTGCATGGTCTGGCAGGGCACGCTCACTCTGACCAAGCAGTGTCCATGGCACAAGTATGTTTCCATTTAGTGCTATTATAGTGTCTGGTTCTAGTGATGTGGGTGCACTTCCTGTCCTTGGGGCTCGATCACTGAACCAAATGCTGAGTGACCGTACTGTTTATTCCAACCCTGGGTGCACATGGTTGCTCTGTGCACGTGCAACATGTGCTGACCAACAGACTGTCCGTCTGCAGTTAGTATTTGCATGGCTGAAAAACCCAGTGGTTGGCAGCAGGTGCAGTCTGACTGTGCTTGCTGTGGGTGGATGTCAGACCTAGGTGGTTGGGACGTGAGGTGTTTGAGGCCTACTCCCAGAGGTACTGGTAGGACCAGCAGGACCCTCATAACAACCCCATGCAAATATAGATGCATGCCACCCCCCCTCGGTAGTTGGCAGCCATGACATTAGCATTGTAACACTGGGTATTGACATGGACTGTTCTAGGTGGGTTCCTGCCAACAGGGGCAGAGCACAGGGCCAGATGTGGCTGGCGCATGCTGCAGTTCTGCAGAATACAAAGTGACTAGCATCTCACACTGCAGACAATAGCTGCCACACACTGGCGGTGATGGGGATCTGCAGACCAGCCAGCAGAGACCATCTCTAGCACTGCCGGTTTGGGGGACCTGGTGCTGGACGCCCATCCTCACCCTCAGGGTGACTGCTGAAACTGCACATTAGCACAATTTTTGTAGCTGTTATGTGATTGCAGTACACACTGTCAGTGCATCATACTGAGCTGATGTGATGGATCTATCCGTTTTCCATTTGATGATCAGCTGTAGACTGCTGTTGTGGGTGTGCAGTGCATCATGGGTACTGGAGGGGTTCACCTATACCAGGACACACAGCAGACAGTTTAGGCAAAAAAACCTGCAGGCTTTTCAACTCCAAACACTGCAGGTTCAAGAGGTGTGGAGGTATAGCATACTGGTTAGTGTTAGGGGACAGCGGTTTGATTCCTTACTTGCTCTTCTTGTGACTGTGTGCTACTCGGGTCATTTTCATGCCTGTGATAGTCGGGACTCTCCTGTGCCTGATCTTCCTGTCACCACTCCCACTCTGTGCTCCTGTAGCTGCAAAGATCCTGCCGCTTCTGGCTCGGCTGGGGAACACGTCTTCCCCATCCTATGCCACACGCTGACATTGCAGCACTTTACATTGGCACCACTCTGTGCATCAGTACAGCTGCTTCCTACATGCTCGTCCACTTTACTGGCCGCCACATAGGGTGCCCATCACTATGCAGGTCCATCCGCTCCCACCTGTCCTTTCTTCCTTCACCTTTACATTGATTTTCCGTGGTGCTGTATCCAGCGTTAGGGTTACAGCCGTTTTCGTGCCTATAGGTGTATGCTTGTCACCTTCATGCACCTTAAACCTCATTGGGGTATCTTGAACCCCTTGGGGCACCTTATGTTTAGGCACCTTAAACCCTTAGTGCACTTTAAAGCACATTTGTCTGCCTTAAGGTGCCTTAAAGTGCCTGCTTGTCACCTTACTGTACGCTTTTCCATTACCATGTGCTAAATGGCCAGGACGCCCTATTACTGTGCGTTAAACATCCCGTAGCTCCCTTTATGCTGGACCACCCCCCTCCCCGCCCAATGCCTTAACGCTGGTGACTTTACCGCTGTTTAGTAAACATACCCCTAAGTATTAATAAAAGGGACCCTTTGTATTACTATAAATAAAAATTCTGCATGTATTCTAAGATTTATTTTACCTGAAAAAGGAGAATATAACTGGACATTTAACAATATAGCACACAAATAGAAATATTCAAAGTACCGTCTTCTGAGGTTAGAGCATAACATGAGAACAAAATTTATGCCATACTGGGTCAAACCAAAGGTCCATCGAGTCCAGTATCCTGTTTCCATCAGTGGCTAATCTAGGTCACAAGTACCTGTCAGGTTCCCAAAAGGTAAACAGTCTGTGCTACTTATCCCAGGGGTAAGCAGGGGATTTTCCCCAGTCCACTTTAATAATGGGTAATAGATTTATTGTGGCATGTTATATTTGCGTGCACAGTTGGTACCAACCAAAACAATTACAGAACACCATGAAGAAAAGATGCTCAGAACCTATGTCGCAAGCCAGGCTTACCAAAACAGCACCAACTGCCAGCACTCACACAGCGACAGTCCTACCTAGGCTACCGGGCCTAGAACATTACCATACCTCCTGTTGAAAAAATGGAACAGTTTGAAATGCTGCAGTGCAGATCAGTGTTCCCTCTAAGGATTGATGGCTTGTGTGCAAAGTTTTCAGCCCTTTTACAAAAATTTCCACTGAGAGAATGAAGAAAACAGCCTGCAATTTGCTGCCTTGTTATGATCGTGATTTTTAATCAATGGCTTCCATGGCATTCATTTGCTCACAAATTTGATCCCAGTTCCTCTTCCATCTTCAACCTAACCCCTGAGACCTCGCTTCTCTATAGGTATAATAACGAGAGTCAAAAAATTAAAATGAACCTGTGTTGTGAGGGATGGGCCTATTCAAGAGGCAGCAGCCTCAAGGGAGCTAGGGGCCTGCAAACAGGGGCAGCCCAAGAGAGATGCGGGGCCATGTGTGGAGACTCATTGAGGGGTTTCATTTGCATAAATATTTGCATAATGTTAACATTCATAACTTTTAGTAAACAGGCCTCTTATTGAGTGTCCGGATAAAGAGAAACTACCAGATTTCTACATTACTATACTCCAGTGCCAACCGCCAGGCACATTAGAGGTACTATAAACACTGCCCATTTAGAACCCATAGCAAATCCGCTGTATCATCACAACACTACCAGGACTTACAAAGCACCAAACCCTACCTATCAAAAGTCAACATTGCAAATATTAAACCAATACATCTCAGAGAATACCAACACATCTCCTACTGGGGAAAGAGAACAAGTGGGACTGAGCTTGGTTACACATGCAGAACATAGATTCGTCACCACACAAAGAACAAGGGATCACAGTTTAGAAATAGGAAGATAATTAAATTGGGAACCCCAGAAGCCAAACATGAAATGTACAACAGCACTGGAGAAATAAAACTATGAATTAATTTCCTCCTGTACTAAACAAAATGCAAAGTCGTTAACGTTGCACATTTCCCAGAGCTGACATATTCCAGTTAATAAATTCAAAATAAGTATTTTTCTACCTTTTGTTTGTGCATTTTATTTTTCAGTTGCAGTTGTTCCAGTCACTTTCATCTGGTTTCTTCATGTCTTTGGCTAACTCTCTATTGTCTGCTGTCCATTTGTCCTTTCTTCTCTTCTAGTTTTTTTTCATTCTCTCTCCTTCCCCTTTTTTGCTTTTTCCTCCATTTCTTTCTTTATTTCTTTTTCATCCACTCAAATTTCACCCTTCCATCCCTAGTCCCCACTTACTCTCTCAATACTCAGCCAAATGTAGATTTTTCTTCCTTCCCACGCAAAATACCTTTTCTCCTGTCCATCCTCACTCCCCAGCCCCATCCCCTACTAGTCCTCCCCCAACTTTAGTTCCCTTCTAGTTCCAGCCCCACCCAGCAACCGCTCCCTTCTAGTCTCATTCTCCCATCCTCCCCCCCATCTGCCCATTTCCAATCCTAGCACCCCATCAGCCATTTCCAGTCCTATCCCAGCCCCCCATCAGCACATTTCCATTCCTTTCCTAGCCCCCCTAAGAGCCCATTTCCATTCCTAGCCTCCCCCATCAGTCATTTCCAGTCCTATCCCAGTTTCCCATCAGCCCATTTCCAGTCCAAGCCCCACATCAGCCCATTTCCAGTCCTATCTTTGCCTCCCCCCCATCAGCCATTTCCAGTCCTATCCTAGCTACCACAAAGAGCCCCGCGCCTGTCTTAGGGCTTACGAGGGAACCGAGGACTCCAGATGCCTTGTCTCGTTTCTGCACATTGCTGGAGTGAAGAGTAGCGTGCTCCTTCACTTGCACTGTGTTCATGTGAAGTCTGCTGAGTACCAGGAAAGGTTAAAGGTCATTTCCTGTTTCCTGGCACTCAGCGGGCTTCACATGAACACAGTGGGAGTGAAGGAATATGCTGCTCTTCACTCCAGTGCTGTGCAGAGGCGAGCTGGGGCATCTGGTGTCCCCGGCTCCCTCTGAAGCCGACCCTGCAAACCCTGCAGAATGAGGTTTGCGCGGGGCCTTGTGAGAACAACATTCTCGCACAATGGATGGGCCGGCCCTGCCCGCAAGGAAGTTTATTTTTAGCCTGTAGGCTGAGCTGGTAAGAGGCACAGGATAAGTCTGGCCCTTGGGGGGGCTCACAGCAGCCATAATCAGCTACTGAAATTGGGCAAAGGGTTGGTCTGAAGCCGTGCTAGAGACAGCAGCAGCTTGTGTCCCAGGGAACCCAGTAAAGGGTGCAGGAAGCAGAAGCAGTATTGGCAGCCGCTATGTTCAGCAGGAAGGGGAGGCCCTGAGACATGAGCCATAGGAGCGTGATTAGAGCTGCTGCTGTTGACGCCACACCTCTTGCTGACTCCTGGGTGTCTCTTTTCCTTCGCTCTGCAACCTTTCTCCTCTCTGGCACCATTTGGATTAGCACAGAAAAAAAAAAAGAAATGTGGTTAACAGGATGAATAGGCTACATGTGCAGACTGCTGTCCTGTTAGTTGAGCCTCCGGCCTACTGGAAGGAAGGTGGGCAACAGGAAATGCCTTTCTGGCCCAAAATAAAATGTGTGCAAGAAAAGACAGGTTTACTGCAATGCCCTGTAGTTGTATTCCTCTCACCTGGACCACTGATGGGCTACTGGTTTTATCAAGAGCTTCTCACCAATTCTTGTCTGCCTACTGATGCACACTGTAGTTTTATCAAATAATTTTATCAGGGACTCCTAGCACATATCTTTAGTACATATCTTTGCTGGTTACAATTATAAAGCTTTCATCAGAACATAGTTTTGGATTTCTCTCAAACAATGCTATTGTATTTTTCTAAGGATAATTTTTTATTTACCTAAAGGCACATTTTAGAAAGGACACGGAGAGGGGAATTTCTACGTCCATCTTGGGACGTAGAGAATTATGACAGTATTTTACAAGAGGTTCTGCCAAACACAGAGCCCCTGTATATTATCTGCAGGGCCACATGGGTATGTCTGTCCACCTCTGGCAGGAGCAATGATTTTAAGAAGCTGCACAAGAGGGACCCCCCCCCCCTCACATATACGTGGGAGCAGCGACTTAAAATCGCTGGTTCTGCGAGGCAGGCATACCTGGGTCAGCACCACACCACTCTGATCAGAGCCCCAACCCATGTGGCCACTACCCCCGCCCTTCTCCAGCACATGGGCCAAGCAACCCCCCCCCCCACTACTCACACACACCTGATAGAAAATCTGATGCTGGCAACCCTGACCCCCACAAATACTCCCTCCCCCCCCCTCCATAAAGACCCCAGCTGCCCACTCATCCCCCAGCCCCGGGTTAAATTGTGAAAATCTCAAGTGGGGGGTAAAAGCTGAAGGTTCACCTAGGGTGCCTTTTACCGGCTCGGAGTAGAGCAGAGATGTACAAAACATTTTGCAGTCAAAATAATCTTTATTGCAACAGTACTTATATAGATATAGGATTTCTAGTTAATCTGTCACCAGAGACTTCAACTTCAGAGGAGCATCCATACTGGGAGAGGAGAGAAATATCTTTCCCTCTGTGCCAGTCCTACTCCCTCTTGAATTCCCAGCCCTTTCTTCCCCTCCCTGCACGCATTCCTGTTTCCCTCCCAACCTCCCACTCCTTGTTTTTAACTTTATTCCTTTTCAGAAAAAACATACCATACATCTTCAGCAGCCTATGTCTAGAGAAAACACGTAACACCTCTCTCATAACTCACGTCTTCTAAGAAAGGAAGAGATAGACGGGACGCAGTCTCCAGTTAGTTCCCGCATCTCGTAACCCATGTCTCTCCAGCCGTTACTTAAGAAAGCAAAACACAGTAACAGTGCCAGAGTCACAATAAATTGCAATGACAACCTGTATTTCCCAAACTTCCTCCATCCAACAAACCCCTACACTTCAGGGGATAGAGAACAGCTTATGACTAAGTCATATCCCCCTGTCTATCTTGTTCTGACCCATTGAAAACAGCCAGAAAAAGGTTACCTCACTACAATACTACCAAGCAATGTGCCATATTAGAATCTAGACCCAAACTTCCACCCTAAACCGGTGGTTCTCAACCCAGTCCTCTGGGACCCCCAGGCCAGTCAGGTTTTCAGGATGTCCACAATGAATATGCATGAGATAGATCTATCGAGATCTATCTCATGCTTATTCATTGTGGATATCCTGAAATCCTGACTGGCCTGGGGGTCCCAGAGGACTGGGTTGAGAACCACTGCCCTAGACCCACCCTAATGCCATCTCTCTCTCATGCACACATGCACATGAACACACAGACACACACATGTGCCCCACACCACATATCTACACACCTGCTAAGCCAGTCCTCTCTCTCTCTCTCTCTCCAACTTTCCTCCCGTGGGTTATCCCCTCTCATCCCACAAGTCAAACCACTGCTGTTCCCTTCTCTCCTTGCCTCTTGTTGTCCAGAAGCCTATGGCCTACACAACAGCCGGAGCACCACACTGCCCCGAAGCACAGTGTATCCAGTGCTGCTGCGACCTCAGGCTCTCCTACTGCTGTGATACTGTAGCACCAAGTCCTCTGTCACTATGGCCTGCACACCTGATGCAGCTTGGCTCCGCAGTGAGACAGCCCAACTCAGCATCACTCGTTTTCCCTGCCGCATGCCTCTTAACGTTATATGATATTGCATTTCTTGACTTATAGGCCACCCTTTTCCATCAAGGATCCAGGGCAGCTTGCAGAATATTATCAATTTGAGTTAAAATACATTAAGTATGCAATAACACTATATCTAAAACACATGGAAAGTACAATAGCGTATATCAAATACAAACTATTCCCTCCCTCCCTCTCCACGTCTCACAAAAGGCAGAGACAACTAGATCCACATTCCCCAAAAAGATGCTCCCTCTCCCTTCTGATTCTTTCCAAAGGGGCAACTCCTCCCTTTGGTTCACCTCCCACACAGCTTCATGTGAACATGTCTTGTATGCCAGCATAACGCTGCTCATGAGTTAGGTCCAGGATGGTTCTGTGTGCATTGGTGAGTATATCATCTTCTCTACGGTCTGTGTACAGGAGGTGGCTGTTTAAGAACATAAGATATGCGATACTGGGTCAGGCCAAAGGTCCACCGAGCCCAGCATCATGTTTCTTACAGTGGTCAATCGAGTTCACAAGTACCCATCAGATTCCCAAAAAGTAGACAGATACCATCCCAGGGGTAAGCAGTGGATTTCTTAGTTCACATTAATAATGGTTTATGGACTTTTCCTCCAGGAATTTTTCCAATCCTCTTTTAAACCCAGGTACACCAACAACTTTTACTACATGAATTTCAGAGTTTGATTATGCATTGAGAGAAAAAATATCTTCTCTGATAAGTCTTAAATGTGCCACATTGTAGCTTCATTGCATGTCCCCTAGCCTTTATACTTTTTGAAAGAGTAAACAATTGATCTACATTTACCCGTTCCACTCCATTCATTATTTTATAGACCTCTATCATATCTTCCACCAGTCTTCTCTTTTACAAATTGAAGAGCCTTTCCTCATAGGGGTATCCTTCCGTCCCCTTTATCATTTTGGTTGCTCTTCTGTGTACCTTTTCTATTTCTGCTATATCCATTTTAATATGTAGTCACCAGAACTGCACACAATATTCAAGGTGTGGTCGCACCATGGTGCTATACAGAGGCATTATAATATCCTGAATTTTATTCTGGCTTTTCCTCTCTGCTCCTGATTCCTGGACTATCCTCTAGCCAACACTGCAAAACATTCATAAGATATCACAGTGGTGGGCTGTGTATGTTTAAAATGCTTTGTGGTGCTGCAAACCAGTCTGCATGCTTGTAGACTAAAGCCCAGTGATGGGGAGAAGAGGGCAGGACTTCTTTTGCAGAGAGAGGAGACTCTAGGAGGGAAGGATGAAGACTTGGTGAGAATGTCCAGAATCAGTCAGTGGCCTCTTCCTTCTCATTCCCTCCTCTCTCCACCCAATCTGGATCCATATCAAGGTAATGGTCTAAGGCCTGGTTGGATCAGATGGACTGATGCTGTCCACTGTGTGTTTGTGTGTATGGTGTGCTAGATCATGAGGCTTCCCTCATACAGGCACTCAAAGTTGGCCAAGCTGGCTGTGTGCAACTGGGAGGAAATGGCCGGTAAAGCTGCCTGGCTGGCTTTTCCTCTCATCACTAGGGGAGCTGTGCTTTGCGTATGTTCAGCAGCACTGCAAAACATTTTCCAAATTTGTGCGTGTAAGTGCACATAAAGCTCTGTCTGGTCTTGAATTGGCAGATCACTGTGGTGAGAGTCTGGAGATTGGCATTTCAGTCATTGAGTGACTCTGAGTAAGCCAGAACTTGTAACAGCCTGAAGGCAAGACCTTCTATTGTCAAGCACTCGTTTTTTTGCCCTGAGACTTCCAGGCTCTGTGTGCTTACTTGTAAGAGCCAATCAAAAAATATATCTTGGCATAAACATTTAAATACAGTTATATATAATTAAAGGGATCATCAGAATACCAATGAGAGTATAAAGATCATACCTCCATTGTATTATCGTTGGTCCTCAGTTTCTTAACGTCCCTTTGCATTTTTAATACTCTAAACTTCAATATTTCTAACAGTGTTCATTGATAATTATCTTCACACGACAAAAAAAACTTTTTTATTTTTTTTTTTAAATCTCTTATCTGTGCAAAATCCAATGTTCTATCATGTTTTGAATATCATATCTGTATCTTCTGCATCGGAGTATAGCCACAACATAATTTCAGCAAAGCTTTTGTTTCCTAGACTGGAGATCAGTGGAGAGCGAGAGGGAGGTTATGTTATCCACCTATGATCTGTGGAAACAGTAGTGACTATAATCCTGGTTTTAGTGACATTCACAAAGGTCTTCAAACAGGGCTGGTCCAAGACCATGTGGTCGCCTAGGATAGCCTCTGGGGCAAAGAGCAGCAGAAAAACAATGGATGCACAAACTCAGTCTGATCGACACACACACACACACTGTTGTTGGAAGAGTGATGTTTAGATGATCGTGATTGTTGAATTTAATTATCAAAATCTTCGGGGGGTTGGGGAATAAGACTGAAGGTTTGACTAGAGGGCCCACTACCTTGCACCACTTCTGGGCTGGCTCTGCTTTTACGTTTAGGGGTCCTTTTACTAAAGTATATTAGGTTCAGAAACCGAACACGCATTTAGTGTAAAAAGTAACGTGCATTGAGTGTAAAGCCTCCATGGTAACTGTCAGGGGCATGGCCAGCCTGTTCCCGACAGTTAACGTGCGGATGTGCATGTAACCTTATGCGTGGCGCAAGTACTGTGGATGCTAATGGCAACGTTAACAGCACACGCTCTATCTCCCTGTGCTAAGCACAGTATGCCCACCATGACCTCTCTCTACCTCTACGCCACCCATTCAGCACCTCAGGGGCAGGGCCCTAGTGGCAGCATGCGAATCAGTGTGTGGGGTAACTGTCCTGCCACCATAGTAACAATTACCACAGGCCCGAGCAGGGAGTTACTGCACATGAAACGGCACATTAACTGCTTAGCACACTTTAGTCAAAGGGCCCCTTCGACTGTAAAATAGTTTACTAGGTAGAGATTAAATACCAAACACAGAACCCTGCAGTAATGAACTTTCTGGTGCTTTTGTATGAAAGGGGATGCATATAACCAGGTTCCAAAACAGGACTACAATCTGAGAAATATCGGCTGCTGTTTCCATGCCACTCTCCAACTTCAGCTGCCTGGCTGTGCCGTATTGTATCTGGGAAGTCGCTGGAATGTTTCCCATTTTGGCTTTTTTTTTTTCTGTTCTCTGTGCGACCTGAGAGCCCACAAATTACAGTTTTGTCCAGGCTTGTTATCAACACCAAGCCCCTCTTTGGAATTAAATACATGGTAGTGATCCTGCAAGAAACCTTTACTATATACATCTTACAACTAACTTTGTGAACACCTATTGCTGTTATCCTGCCCAGACTTCTAGTGGGGGAACCGCTTGTTGGTTTCAGATGAAAGAGCAACAGACTAGCTCAGCTTCATACAATGTGCCCACTGTTCAAAAGTATGTTTTGTTTCCCTTCAGGATAAAGTGGGTTAAATGTTTTGAAGATGGAGCCCAACAAGTTAGAACATTCTCCCTTGATATTATTGCTTTTGTGATACAAATGTAAAAAAGATTAAAGCATAGAACTATCGGGGCCAAATTTAGCAGGCCCAGAGTAGGAGACAATAAATTGGGTCCTCATGACAAATGTCAGCAGGGTGATGACAGTTTTAGTGAAAGCTTATTTGCACAGCTGCCTAGTGCAATCTTCATTAGACACCAAGGGCTTTCTCCTTTTCCTGTGGGTCAAATCCAAGCAGCTGTGTGAATGAAGTTGTTCAGATATTGGTGCATTTGAAGTTGTAGCTCATTTCATCTATCTGTGCCAGTCTGGTTGTAGTGTTGGTAGGAGAGGGAGGGTGGTGGAGGCTGCTTTTCCCGAACTCTAGGGTTCTTTTACTAAAGCGCGGTAAGGTTTAGAACCTACTGAGCATTTTGAGTCAAAGTAAGCGCAAAAGTCACACGCTGACTTTTGGAAATGTAGCCAGTTTGTTCCCGACAGTTACTGCACTGACGAGTACCCTAAGCCATGGCAGCGGTACTCACAGTTAATGTGAGTACACTTAACGCCGTTCATTGAAGTGATGTCAACTGCACCCATGCTAATTGCAACATTGACAATTAGCACATTGTAAGTAGCCCCACGCAAACCATGATGTGTAGCCAATGTCCACTCTCCACCCCTAACCCAACCAGTCACTGCCCCATCGTGTAAAGTGCAGTTAATGTGGGAATTAGCGTGTGATAACGCTCACACCAGCATGGTCCCCCACTAACAGTTACCGCTCGCTAATTCCCAGGTAACCGTTTACAGCACTTTAGTAAAAGGGTTCCTCCGTATTTCTTTAACATTACTGAACAGAACAAATATTAGTCTGGAAAAGAAGTGCATTGGCTCACTATGACTTCCTACTGTACCTAATGAAAAATACATGGGTAGACTGGGCAGAGCTTTGGTACTGTCTTTTGGCAGGTGCCCACATCCTTTGGCGTGGTGTACAAGTTGTCTCAGGCTGAACTCCATTGTGAGCCAGATTTAAATTTCAAGGCATACATGGGGCACAATGAATGTACACAGTCTGCTGGCACCAATGTTTAGTACCATATCTTTTGCTCAAGGATGTGGTTTCCAATCCAATGAGTTCTGGGATTGAAAAACTGCTACAGAAAAAGAATTGTGAAAGCGAGGGGAGGGGGGGGGGGGGGAAAGGTCTGTGGAAAGATCTGTGGGCCTTTGGTTTGAAAGTGCTCGATCACAGAATTTGTTCAAGTTTCTCAGGGCATTATGGTTTTTTTTGCAGAGGCTTGCTTGGGTTTGGCTGTGTATCATTTCTCTCGCCTGAAATTGGAGTGAATTGAATTGCTGAACAAAAGGACTTTTTCAAAAGTTGGCTTGAAAACGGCCTTTCAAGCTTTTTGTCATTTCTTTTTATTTTTGAAAGCATTTGTGTGTCCAAAACATATCTGGCTCGTGGAAGGTAATTTTGTAAGGGGAGCACCTATTTTATAAACACTAGCTACTTGTCTTTCTAAGACAAGCCTAAGTGGCAGAAATCATGCCGTAATTTCAGGAATGATCATTTACACCAGTAATGCCAGCGTAAATGCTTGTGGCTAGATGTTTATAAGAACACATTTAAATTATAGTATTTTATCATCCATGTTGCATATCTATGTGCTCCGCCCAAATGTCTGTTTATTTATTTAACAGGTCTTATATACCGCTTTATCATATACATTCAAAGCGGTTTACAATGAACAGTTATAGCAACAAGCTTTACATTGAACAGGGTTATTCAACTTGGAGGTTACATGGGGTAAACAAGCTGGATAAATGATACAGATAGCATCTGAAAATTGCAACGATATGGATAATGGCGGCAGTTACCCAGAAGTGGCCACACAAACTGGATCTTCAGTGGTAGCAACTGTCTCCAGATATTGCTGTTGAATATCCAGAGGATATTTGAACATCACAAGCAACCGCTGCGATGTTTAAAGATCCGGTACTGTGAATATCGACTTCTGAGCGCCTAACTTTAGTGGCTTAAGATAGGCTCCTAAATTTGGTTGAAAATAAGGCACAAATTTAGGAGCCTAAGGGACATATTTACTAAGGGGGGGGGTCATTTTAAAAGTTTTAGTCATGATGTGGACGTCTGAAGATGAGCATGTGCACGTCCAAATCAGTGACATCCATCTCCAGAACCATTTTACAAATGGCTTTTAAAGACATCACCAGTGTGGGGATGTCCAAGTAGGCTGGAGGTGTGGCAAAGGCATGTCTGGGGAGGTGCAATGGACTTACGCGCCTCTGTTCGATCCCAGAAATGTCAGGGATGTTTGCAGGCATGTCCACATTTAGACCTACTCCAGGCACGAATAGGCATCAGGAAAGTGCTTGTTTTGGTCTTAAAACATCAGAGTGTAGAGAAGATGGAGAGTTAAGTGACTAGCCTAAGATCACAGAGGCCTACACAGAGGTCATGCTGCTCCTAACCCACTACTCTAACATTGTGCTATTAGACATCCCCATTCTGAAATGTTCTTCTGGGTCCCCTATGTAGACGTCTCCATAGACATCCATGTCGGGCACGTTCATGTTTGTGAAATTGTGCCTGCACTCGCACGTGCCTGCTTTTTTTTTCCCCCAGACGTTCTGGCTTTGACATCCCAGATTGCACTTGATGTCCTTTGTAAAATGTGACTTTAAAGATTAGCACGCATAAATGAAAGTTAACGCACGTTAACTGCTGCCATGGCCCATAGAAATGAATGGGCCATGGTAGCACTTAATGTGCGTTAACGTTCCTTAACGTGTGATAACCTTTACTAAACATGCTCCTAGGTTTTCTGCTGTAAACTCATCGTAATTTAGGCCTGTCTTTCGTTTGCCTTGTTTTATGAGCCTAATATATGATCCTATTGCTAAAAATCAGTGCGAAGGTCATAACTTTATTTCTCCCTCCTTAAGTACACCTCTGTTGCCACTCACTTTTTATGCTCCCAGATTTAGGGATTTAGTGAAATTGAGTATAAATTAGGAACTCAGCCCTAGTAAATTTTCAAAGAGGCCAATTTAGGAGCATAATCCTCAAAGTTAGGAGCATAAATCCTTTGAATATCAGGCCCTACATTGGGACATCATTAAAATAAATTAGTCTGGCGTTTCTGTTCGTTTTTTGTAGCAGGACTGTCCTTATAGTTGTGGCTAATTACTGTAACAGTAGGAGCTAATTACTGTAACAGTAGGAGGCACTGCTGCTTTTGAGAAATTTAATCTAAGTTACTGTGAAGTGCTTCAGTTTTACTGTTTATACCTATAAAACCCCATTTCTCTCCCTTGGCTTAGTCTAGACCAGTGGTTCTCCACCCAGTCCTCGGGACACACTTAACCAGCCAGGTTTTCAAGAGAATCTCAATGAATATTCATGAGAGAGAAATTGCACGCACTGTTTCCATTGCATACAAAGCTCTCTCATGCATAATCAGTGTGGTTCTCCTGAAAACCTGGCTGGCTAGGTATCTCCGAGGACCGGGTGGAG
Organism: Ichthyophis bannanicus; assembly: GCA_033557465.1. Classification (NCBI taxonomy): domain Eukaryota; kingdom Metazoa; phylum Chordata; class Amphibia; order Gymnophiona; family Ichthyophiidae; genus Ichthyophis; species Ichthyophis bannanicus. The sequence continues at coordinate 462,646,780 of CM066033.1, read as the reverse complement.
AAACCTTGATCCTCGAGCAGAGGTCTCCAACTCTAGTCCTGGAGGACACCAAACCATTCAGGTTTTCAGGCCGTCCCTAATGAATATGCATGAGAGATATTTGCATGCACTGCCCCCATAGTATTCAAATTTATCTCTTGCATATTCATTAGGGATAGCCTAAAAACCCGAATGGTTTGGTGTCCTCCAGGACTCTAGTTGGAGATCCCTGCTCTAGAGCATAACGAGGGTGATATTTAAAAGCAGTTATGCATTTCGGCAGCAGCAGTGGAACCAATTGCTTAAGTGTTTGTTTTTTATTTATTTTAAAAAATCTGGGCCCAACTCAATTGTGCAGAAAATCATTTCTTGTTCTTATACTACTTTCACTAGGTAGGTGGGACCTTATATTTTTGTTCCCCTTGTAAATCTCTAGTTTCTCTTCAAGGTACTAGATACGTATTTGAGAGACTTTTGTCAGAGAGTCTACAAGGTCTTAAAATGCCGTGTAATTAGAAATAGAGGAATGTTGACAGCGATAGCAGGTCTGCAGTGTGGTATATGATATAATTTTGCTGTCAGTGGATGAGAATTTAGGTTTCTCTGAGTTTCTCCCTTTCCTTTTCTTTTTGTATTACAAGTGAGTTCTCCTTGATAAGGACTAAGATTCTCAATTTTGTCTACCATAATTTCTTCTTAAATATCTTGTTATATATTTTTTTTCCTTTAAATTGAGATGTTTTCCTTTTCTTATAGAATTGCAATTTTAATAAATTTATTTAAAAAAAAAACTGGGGCACTTTAATGGGTAACTTTGGCCATTTTATATCACAAAATGTTCAGAGGTGATTATTTATTAAAGGTCATGGTTAGGGGCATTCCAGGACTGGCCAAAACGTTATCCATTTAAATGACGATATTCAGCCTTTAAATGAATAACCTATCCATTTAAGGGGCACCGCACAAATAGAAAATGTAAAGTTAAACGGATATTTCAAAGTTTTAACTTTAAGGAGTACCACTGAGAATCCACAGATAAACGGACAGTTCCATTTAGCTTTGTATGGCCATCCTGATGCTGACTGACCTCTAGGTTTCTCATGCTGCCAAAGCTATCAACTGTAACCTTGACTAAACTCTCTTCCTCTCTATAAAAAAAAAATATTCAAGCCGTACTGAAGCACAAGGATCTCGAGTGCCTGAGATGCAAAAGCAAAAACATTGTTGAGGAAACAAAAGAATAGCAGAAGCTTTTTAAATTCCGTTTTATTCTTTCCAGGACAGACACTTGATGGGAGTCGGGGTGAAGGACACATTCACGGAGTTAACCTGCGTGCTCGTTTCACCTTCTCAGAGGGATAATAGCATAACAATTTCTGCCTGATGAGTCATAGTTCCTTTCTGCAGTAATACATTTGGGCCGCATGTAGTGACTCGCAGGATGCCCCAGTGAACACCAAACATATTCCCATTCCTGCATTCCGCTGCAGCTTGTTATTCGATGGATCTGAATGCATTATGAAAAACGTGACTCTCTTGCTAGGCTTTTGGTGAATGACAATAGACCTTTTGTTGACACTGATTCTTTTTCTATCAAGTCTTGTAGTTCTAGAACATAAGAACGGTAATCCTGGGTCTGACCAAAGATTTGTCATGCCCTTTATATTTTGGGGCATGTTTGCTAAAGTATGGTCAAGGTTTGCATTTACTGTATGTTATGTGCTAAAAAATAAAGCATGGTAATTGCAAGGCCTGAGCGCTAACTGATAGGGTGTGCCCAGCATGTACCGTGCAATTAGCACACAGGATAGATACAACGCAAGGGCTTGTTTTCCATGCCTTGGCAGATAGCATAGATGTACCCACGCCACCTACAGAGCCATGTAACATGGGCTCAACAGCGAGAAAGTGTGTCGTCCTAGTACAGCATCCTGATCCACACCCCAGCATTGACCCTCCCGCCCATGTCACAGAGCCCTCACAAACCCGACAGCAAGTCCTCCCCAGATCAGCACCCATCTCTGCTGAAAAGCAAGACCCATTCAAGAGGAACCCCCACCCAAACAAGAACCCCTGCTCCCTGAACCAGAACCTCCCTGAACGTGACCCCACTTTTGTTTCAAGCCCCCTACAAAAGGACCTGCTTCCTGATAAAGACTTCTCTAAACATCCATTCTCTGACCCCTGCAACTCATCAAGGGTATTCCCTTGTGTCTAGAACTGGGGCAGGAGTGGTCTCTCTCCTCTCTTGCTCTGGAACTGTCAGGTTCCAAAATGGTGACTATTACTTCTAGTGGTAATCTAGGGGTCAATTATCTACATAGGACAATCACTCCAGACCACTAGACACCAGGGAATCCCCCAGGTAAGTCCTGGGGGTTTGTCTGGGGTGGGGAGAGGATCAGGGAATGGACAGTTGGGGGGGGAGTCCTTTTTGGGGGGGGCTTCTTTTGGGATGGTCTTTATCAGGAATGGGATCCTTTTTGGGGAAAGGGGTTTGAGCTGGAAGGGAAGTCAGGTTGTGAGGGGGGTGTCTGGTTCATGGAGGGAGGCAAGTTCCTCTTAAATAAATCTTGCTGTCTGGGGGAGGATGATGATGATCTGGGGAGGAGGGGATGTCTAGATTGAAGGGGTTTGGATGGGGGGTGATCTTGGGACGCCGTGGGAGGCCTATGTGCTGAGGTGGTGGGGGGGGGGGGTCAGATTACCACTGCCATGGACCACTGTTTTTTTTTAAAGGGTCTGGCAGCCACCATGTTACTGGACTGCCTCTTGAGGTAACGTTAAGTGCAACCATGCTATCAGCACTTTCCCTTTAACCATCTCGGCATGATTCAGAGAGTACTAGGGCAGAATTAGGTTGGAGCAAGGGCAGAATGGCTAGCTATATGAGGTGTGACAAAAAAGAAACGAGACTGTGCCATAAATGTTTTATTACAAAATCTACAGAGAAATTACGCATTGTCCTCTTCAAAGTAATCCCCCCCCCCCCGAGTTAATGCACTTCTGCATTCGCTTCTGCCAAGTACGGCAGCACTCGGTAAAGTCCTCCTCCTTGAGGTCCCTCAGCTCCCTCGTCACAGTGGCCTTGATCTCTTCTACAGAGGCGAAATGAGTTCCTTTGAGCAGAGTCTTCAACCTGGGGAAGAGCCAGAAGTTGCACGGTGCGAGATCTGGGGAATAAGGAGAGTGGTTGAGAGCTGTGATCTGTTTATTGGCCAAGAACTGCCTCACAATGAGTGGTGGGTGTGTGGGCGCATTGCCATGGTGGAGTGGTCACGACTTGTCTCTCCACAGAGCCTGCTTGCTATGCCAAACCCGGTCATGGAGGCGATTGAGGACCTGCTGATAGAAGTGCTGGTTGGCTGTCTGACCCTCAAGCATAAACGCATGATGGACCACTTCCTTCTGGTCGAAGAATGCTATCAGCATGACCTTGATCCTTGATTTGGACATGCGCGCCGCCTTGGGTCTGGGTGACAGTCGAGTCTTCCACTGCAGGCTCTGTCTCTTGCTTTCAGGGTTGTACTGGAAGACTGAAGTCTCGTTTCCTCTGATGACTTGGCCAATGAACTCTGGATCTTTTCCAATCTTCTCTAGCAAGTCTCGACAAACATTGACCCGGTGTTCCTGGTCGTCCATTGAAAGCTTGGGCACCATCTTGGCACACACCTTCCGCATCCCCAGCTACTGCACCAAGATGGTCTGCACTGACTCCCTGTTCAGGCTGAGCTCCTCAGCTTTCATCCGCACCATCAATCTGCAGTCACTCTGCACCAACTGGTTCACTCTGTCAGTGTTCTCAGCCGTCTTTGTCATGGAAGGCTGTCCTGACTTGGGGTCATCCTCCACCTCCTCGCGGCCAGTCTTGTAAGTGTTTGTGCCACTCAAAGATTCCTGGCCTTGACATTGCATCTTCTCCATAAGCCTTTCGGAGAAGTTGGAGACACTCAATTGTGCCTTTCTCTAACTTAACCAGAAATTTCAAGTTGATTCTTTGCTCCATCTTTCTGCCACCTCCAGTTGCATGACAAAGCGATGGAGCAGTGTGCTACAAAAAAAAACCTGAAAAAGAAAAACAGAGTGACAGAGATGAAAAATATTATAGCAGAATAGTGATGAAATGTTGCACAATACAGTGACATAAGTGGTTAGCCAATTGGCATTGAGTCATAGGCATGGCTGCCACAGTCTCGTTTCTTTTTTGTCACACCTCGTAAGTATAGTGGCGATAAGCAGTTCTAAATTGAATTGATTAATTATATATATCCTACATCATGACTTTTAAAATGACCTCCCTAGTCAGCAGTGCTATATGGATAGATGACAGTGCAATATATGTAGAATGGTCATCACATGTTCAGCATATATATATATGCTGAATATATTCTACATATATTGCACTGTCATCTATCCATATAGCATTGCTGACTAGGGAGGTCATTTTAAAAGTCATGATGTAGGATGTCTGAAGACATGCATGTGGATGTCAAAATCACGGAGACGTCTCCGCAGTCATTCCACAAGAGACATGTACAGACATCTCTGGTGCATTGACAGTGCAAGTAGACAAGGGGTCTTGGTGGAGACATGTAAGTCCGGGGAGGTGCTACAGTGGTGTGCTACAGTCTGGAATCACTTGTGAGTTTTGCATTTTTCGTACTTTCTAACGTTTTTTTTTTTTTAAATTTTGCATTAGCCCAGCATATTTATCTTTCTACCATGTTAAAAGGGATACATTTGGCTATTAGAGTTGACTTTTTTGCATTCCTTGCTTCCAATTTAAATACTTTACAGACACTGGGAGATAGCTGCTACGATTTTTGTGGATCCTGCGTCAAAACTGGATCGAGATTATCCAATAAGCACACGTTATTTCTGATCAATCAGTAGGCTGGTTTCACTAACCAATCACAATGCAGATATCTAACCAACAGTGCAGTTATAAAAACACGCAGAATTTTTGAATTTCATACGCTTTCTGGATCGACCATGAAGATGACTCGGACCCTGACGTTGGAGGAGCGTGTTCGTGTGTCCTTTATGAGCGAGGAAGGATTTTCAAGCCGTCAGCCAGGAAAGTTGGCTGCAGTCAGAGCGCTGTTAAGATTGTACAGAAGAAGAAAGAAACGAGTTCAATGGTGGACAAGCCTCGTTCAGGTCGTCCATGTGCATCAACATCACACCAGGACCGTGCACTACGACACATTTCACTGACTAATCGCAAGTTGACCTCAGCTACTTCGAGAGTGGTCATACAAGAGTGAGGTCAGTGTCAGCTCATCAACAGTTTTCTCCAGGCTGCAAAGCATGGAATAAGCCACTGATGACTGACATACAAAGGTGCAACCGGATCGTGTGGGCGAGAAAGCACTCAACCTGGTCGACTGAAATGTGGAAAAAGATGCTATTCAGCAATGAAAGCACCTTCTGCCTGTTTGGTAAACAGGCCCACACCTATGTGAGGAGATTTCCTGGAGAGGAATTCAAGCCTGAGTGTCTCAACCTCACTGTGAAGCATCCTTTGAAGGTCATGGTCTGGGGCTGCATGGCTGCCAGTGGCGTTGGGCGTCTTCACATCATCGATGGAATGGTCAACGGGGCCAAGTACATCACCATACTGCAAAAGTGCATGGTGCCATCAGCACACCAGCTGTTTCCTGGCGAGTTCCTGTTCCAAGATGACAATGCACCCTGCCATCGCTCCAGATAGGTGATCAGCTGGAAGCAGCAGAACAACATCAAGTCAATGGACTGGCCTGCCCAGTCTCCAGATCTGAATCCAATCGAGAACCTGTGGCACAAGGTGGCCTTGGAAATATCCAAGAGGCATCCGTCATCAAAGCGTGAGCTGATTGAGTCACTCATTGCAGCTTGGAACCGCGTTGTCACCAATGATCACCTTGTCAGACTGGTTCATTCAATGCCGACAAGGTGCAGTCAGGTGATCAAGAACAAAGGGTGGCCCATCAAATACTGAGCCATCACTGACACACAAAAATGGCCTTTTTCAAGGCCACATACATTAATTTAAAGGAAACCTGGCGTTCGTCCATAATATTTTAAAGCATACTTACAATAATATATCGCTGGCCAACGATGTACATTATGCAATTTTCACAGAAAATCTATCAATAGGACAATTATGGGGAACAAACTCAGAAAATAAGGGCCAAACCAATACTAAACGTTGGCCCTAATAGCCAAATCTATCACTTATGAGATACACAGAAAAAGCCACTGGGAGGAAACATTAAGATAAAAGGTCACGAAGTTGAAAAAAAAAAAGTCAAATTTACAAGTGATTCCAGACTTTTGCACACCACTGTATGGACTTGCATGTCTCCATTCGATTTCAGGAATGACAGGGATGCCTGCAGGCACGCTCAAATTTATACCTGCTGCAGGCACCAATAGGCATCAGGAAATTGCTTGTTTTGGCCTTAAAACATCCAGAGAGTTTGGAGAAGATGGAGAGTTAAGTGACTAGTCTAAGATCACAAAGACCCTCACTGGGATTTGAACCTCCCGACCCACTAATCCTGCTCCCAACCCACTACTTTTACATTATGCTATTAGACATCCATGTTCTGAGATGCTGTTCCGGGGATGTCTATGTAGACGTCCATATCGGGCATGCCCACATTTCCAAAATCATGTCTGAACTTGCTTATGCCTGCATCTTTTTCAAGACATTATGGCTTTGACCTCCCAGATTGCACTTGGATGTCCCATTGTAAAATGTGCCTTCACATGTATAGCAGTTGAATGTGTGGTGATCCGATTCTATATATATTGCCCTGCTGCCTATCTGTATAGCAGTACTAAATTTATGGATTTTTTTTTTTTTGAATGCCACAGCTGGTATTTAGAAAAAGTCAACCATCGTCGCTGCCGAAAATTGACTCGATAGTTTTTATTTTAGTATTTGGTGTGGTACTTAGAGCATTATTTAATGTTAAAATAATTAAAATAGCATAATTAATAGGCAAGACATAGGGAGAGAAGGAAAAGAAATCAGAAGATGTAAGCATTGGGAAATGAACTGGAAGACAGTTATTCATTGCCCCTGATATTCAATAACACATATCTGTCTAGCAGGTGCTGACTGAGGCTATCTATTGATTCCTTATCGTCACTTCAGTCCAGTCCCTTAACTTCTGGGTTGCGCAACCCTTCCAGCAGCTTAGAGGCTGAGCCCATCATCCTTTTGATGATGGTGGGGTATAAATACCCCTGGCACCATCCACTGGCACCAGTAATCTCAGCCTCCAAGCAGCTGGAGGGTTCCTGTAAGCCAGAGTGCTTACGGGGTCTTAGCTAAGGATTTTACTTAATTTAATTTATTTAATTTATTTATTTTATGCTATCTTCTTCCTTTAGTTTTTTCTTTCAGTAGAGTGCCTTAGAGAAGTCTTGTGCCTTTAAGTCTTCTGTTCTTCCCCCCCCCCCCCCCCGCCTCCTTCAACCCTGCTCCCTTGAGGCTCCGGAGGAAGGGGTTTACCCGTGCAGCAGGGAGGACCGGAGAGCTCTCCTCCCGCGCACGCAGCGGTCCATTTTCCGACGCCCTTTTGGCACGGCCGCTACTGCCTCGCGCCGAAGCCCCTTAGGCGGTTGAGCGCTAGAGACAGCACTGACACCTCCCGCAGCGGCGTTTCCTGCCTCGCGCTTCAGCCCCGAGGCGGCTGGACGCTTGAGGCTTCTGCGGAGGGCAAAGCGGGTGTGGGGTGACATCCTCCACCGCCACCCTGTCGGAGAGCCCGTAGCTTTCTGCGGCTTTCAACCACCTCCCGCAGGCCCGGCCTCCATGTGGCTGCGGCCTACCGCGTGGGAGCCAGCAGAGAACGGCTGGTTCCCTCGTTTCAAGTGCAACGCGCCAGAGCTCCAAACTGCAAGTATCTCAGGATAAAATCTTCTATTCCATCTGTATTTTAATTTAATTGGAGTATAAAGTTTAAAGTTTTGGAGACTTTTTGGTGCCGTGTTTTTTCACGGCTGGAGGTGAGGGGAGCGCTGGGAGCCTTTGGCCTTGATATAGTCAGTAGTTTGGCATCAATTTATTTAAGTTCATTTAATTTAATCTATTTGATTTACATTTTATTACTTTTTAGCACATTTTAAGTTTCTTTATCTCGGGGTTTCTTTTCAGAGGTTTAAATTTCTTTTGGGCCTGGGGGAAGCAGTGTTCAAAGAGGTATGACGGGCAAGCTACGGTGTCCTTCTTGCGGCACTCGTAGAGGGACGGCCTCAGAAGCAGGAGTCTGCAGGTGTTGTGCAGCAGAGGCCGCTTCCGTGGAACAGGAAATCCATCTGAGCATGTCTCAAGCCCCTCAGGGGTCAGGGGACCTTACGGTAGGGGGAAGGGATTCCCATTCTCCTCCGCCTTCATCCTCAGATGGTCCAGGCCCTTCCCAGTCCCTTCCCTCCCTCACCTCGGGGGCGGAGGGAGACTGGGGTCAATTTTCACCAGAATTTGTTCTTCTATTGCACAAAGCCTACTGCTTGCGCAAGCAGGGATCGGCAGAACCAGTAACAGCGAGGGACAGCCTGGACGCTGGGGCAGGGAACTCTAGATCCCTTGAGCCAGGGCCTCCCCCCAAGCGCGCTAGGCTATTGGGCAAGGAACCTTTTGAGTCTCCGCCTCGGGACACCCCTGAAGAGGAGCTTTTAGACAAAGAAGGGGTAGATGAAGGGGAGGAGCTTGAAGAGGGAGAGATCCCGGAGGAGGAGCAATCCCGCATAGTCAGAGTTTTTAGGCGAGAGGAGTTCCCGGCGTTAATAAGTGAGTCTCTAAAGGTACTCAATATGGCTTCGGAGGCTCCTACAGATGAAGAAGCTCTGGAGGATCCATTGATCCAAGCCGTAAGGAGGTCTCAGAAGGTGTTCCCAGTCCACAGAGTGGTTCGTCAGTTGATTCAGGAAGAATGGAATCAGCCGGAATCTACCCTGAGGGGAGTCCGTGCGATGTCCCGTCTATACCCATTGCCGGAAACAGACAAGAACCTCCTGAAATCGCCTAGGGTGGACGCGGCGGTCTCGGCGGTAACGAAGAAGACGACTATACCGGTCGAGGGCGGCGCGGCTCTGAGAGACAGTCAAGATAGAAGACTGGACACCCTGCTAAAACAAGCCTTTGATGTTAGTGCTCTTGCCTTACAGGCCTCCGTTTCGGGGGCTTGGGTAGCTAGAGCCTGTTTGAGATGGTCACAACAGCTACAACTGGCTGACAGTCCTTCAGGCGACTCCCAAGCGGTGGCGGCCAAGTTAGAGTCCGGTTCGGCCTTCTTAGCAGATAGCCAGTATGATCTTATTAGGAGTCTGGCGAAGAATATGGCCTCGGTCGTGGCAGCCAGAAGGTACTTGTGGTTACGTAACTGGGCGGCGGATGCTTCTTTAAAGGCGCGCCTGAGTCGACTTCCTTTCAAGGGGAAGCTATTGTTTGGGGAAGACCTGGATAAGTTGGTAAAGGAGCTGGGAGAGTTGAAGGGGTGTAGGCTCCCCGAAGATAGACCAAGGCTGGGCCATTCTTCGGCGCCGGTGCGGAGTCAGCCAAAGGACTTCCGAAGATTCCGACAGCCCAGACCGAACCCTTTCCCCAGGGGCCCTTTTCCTTCCAGGGGTCAGAGCTTCCGAGGGTTTCGCGGGGCAGGTAGAGGTTTTGGAGCCGCCTCCTTCTCCTCGGGACCTAGAAAATCACAATGAGAAAACGGGGGTCCAGGAGGGAGTGCTGCCGGTGGGAGGTCGCTTAAGGCAGTTTCTTCCCGCCTGGTCCCGAGTCACATCCGATCAGTGGGTGTTAGAGGTGATCCGAGAGGGTTACGCTCTCGAGTTCACAAAGCGAGTAACCCCAGCATTTATTCTGTCCCCCTGAGGTCCACCAGAAAAGAAGGCGGCGGTGTTGCCGGTCCCACAAGACCAAAGAGGGTACGGTCGATACTCCATTTATTTTGTAGTTCCAAAGAAGGAAGGTTCCTTCTGTCCTATTCTGGATCTAAAGCAAATCAACCGCTGTCTGAGTTCCTCACTTCCGCATGGAAACCCTGAGGTCGGTGATTGCTGCCGTTCGGCAGGGAGAGTTCCTGACATCACTAGACTTGACGGAAGCATATTTGCACATCCCGGTCAGAGAGTCTCATCAACAGTTCCTAAGATTTGCCGTACCAAGAGGCCATTTCCAGTTCCAGGCCCTCCCTTTCGGGCTAGCGACAGCTCCCAGGACATTCACCAAAGTAATGGTGGTAGTGGCCGCGGCTCTTCGGAAAGAAGGAATCCTAGTCCATTCTTACCTGGACGATTGGCTGATCCGAGCAAAGTCAGAAGAGGAGAGTCATGTGGCGACTGCCAGGGTCGTGGATTTCCTCGAGAAGTTGGGGTGGGTCATCAATCGTGCGAAGAGCAGTTTAATGCCCACTCAGGAGATCGAGTACCTCAGAGCTCGGTTCGACACCAGAAGGGGAAGGGTGTTCCTTTCAAAGCAGAGGTTAATCGACCTGAGAAATCTAGTTTCCCGTTTCCTATTAACAAGATGCCCCTCGGCCTGGCATTACCTTCAACTGCTGGGTACCATGGCAGCGGCAATAGAAGTAGTATCTTGGGCCCGGGCTCATATGCGACCTCTCCAACGCACCCTCTTGCGGCAGTGGTCCCATCAGCATCACCCCTTATCCAGACGGATTCCCTGCCCTCCCCGGATCAGGAGGTCTCTGCGGTAGTGGAGAAGCTCAAGGAACCTGGGCTGCGTGTTGCCACTCGAGACTCCTCAGTGGACTCAACTGACGACGGATGCGAGCCTAGCAGGCTGGGGCACTCACTGCGAGGGGCAATTCGCCCAGGGCCGCTGGACTCCGAGAGAGTCGCAGTGGTCTATCAACAGGCTGGAGTTGAGGGCGGTAACCTTAGCTCTCCGGGCTCTCGAGCTCTTGGTTCGTCACAGGGCAGTACGCGTCCATTCCGACAACACCACCACGGTGGCTTACATCAACCGTCAAGGGGGAACAAGCAGCCTGTCCTTGGAGAAGGAGGCAGATGTCCTCTTGCAGTGGGCAGAGAGCCATTTGCTGGCGCTATCGGCACAGCACGTGGCCGGAACAGACAACATGACTGCCGATTACCTCAGCAGGTTCAGGATAGACCACGGAGAGTGGGAGCTGGCACAGGAAGTGTTCGATCAAGTGGTTGCCCGGTGGGGGAGACCAATCATGGATCTCATGGCTCGGTACACGTCTGCAAAGGCGAGCCGGTTTTTCAGTCGCAGAAAGGAAAGGATGTCCGAGGGCTTGGATGCCCTGGCCCAAAGATGGCCTTCAGAGGGCCTTCTCTGTGTTCCCTCCCTGGGCGCTCATAGGGAGGGTTCTGCGGCGGGTGGAAGCCCACCAAGGATTGGTAATTCTCATAGCCCCGGATTGGCCTCGGTGTCCTTGGTACGCAGACCTCGTGAGGTTGACGGCCGACCGGCCGTGGCGGCTTCCCTGCAAGGAGGACCTCTTATGGCAGGGTCCGGTACGCATGCCCCACGTGCACCGGTTCTCGCTTACGGCCTGGCTATTTAAAGGGTGAGGTTCTTGAAGTGGGGGTACTCGGGCTCAGTAATTTCAATGTTGTTGAGTGCTCGCAAACGCTCCACCTGCCTTTCTTACGTGAGAGTGTGGCGTATCTTTGAAGCCTGGTGTTCAGAGCGTCGAATCAGGCCCCTCTCAGCATCAGTCCCCGAGGTCCTGGAGTTCCTTCAGGCAGGTTTCGAGAAGGGTCTAGCGCCTAGCTCCTTGCGGGTCCAGCTGGCAGCTATCTCTTGCTATAGGGGGGAAGGTCAGAGGCAAATGTCTAGGGGTACATTCAGATGTGGGCAGGTTTTTGAGAGCGGTTAGACGGTTACGTCCCCAGCAAAGATCCGTTATCCCCCCTTGGGACCTCAACCTAGTCTTGAATGCCCTATCTGGAGAGCCCTTCGAACCGCTGAGGAACTCCTCCCTGAAGGACTTGACCCTAAAGACGGTATTTTTAGTAGCGATTTGCTCGGCCAGACGCATTTCAGAGCTTCAAGCCTTGTTGTCTTGTCCTCCCTTTCTCTCTTTCTTTAGGGATAAGGTGGTCTTGCATACAGTTCCTTCTTTCTTACCTAAGGTCATCTCTCCTTTTCATGTAAACCAGTCGGTATCTCTGCCCTCCTTCGCGGTAAGGGATCAAATGGGGGACGGAGAGAAGCTTAGACTTCTGGATGTGCATAGAGTGCTGAAGAGGTACCTCGCCCACACGGCGCCTTTCCGGAAGTCCGAACGCTTATTTGTTCAATTTGGAGGGCCGCATAAGGGAGAGGCAGCGGCCAAGGCTTCCATTTCTAGGTGGATCAGGGAGGCGATTGCCTCAGCTTACATCCTCAGAGGGAAGCAGGTTCCAGGAGTTCTTAGCGCGCATTCAACTAGAGCGCAAGCAACGTCCTGGGCGGAAAATAATTTAGTGCCGCCACTGGACATTTGCAGAGCGGCTACCTGGTCGTCCCTCCACACCTTCACCAAGCATTATAGGCTAGATGTCCAAGGGGCGTCGGATGTCAGGTTTGGCAGCGCAGTGCTTCAATCCGGGATAACGAACCCCTCCCAGATTTAAACTGCTCTGTTACATCCCAGAAGTTAAGGGACTGGACTGAAGTGACGATAAGGAAGAAGTAATTAGTCCTTACCTGCTAATTAGTGTTCCTGAAGGAACTTCAGTCCAGTCCCTGATCCCGCCCGAGTTCGGTAGTTTCAGGTGGCGGACCGAAGACAGGTTACGGAACAAATTTGTGGGGTCTCTTGCTTAGGACCCGGAGCAAGTGGCAGTCCGCGAAAAGAGGTTCAGCTGGAAAGGGGGGAAGGCCTTCGCGGCCTCAGGTAAACCTCCTCCTCCTTTCCCTTTTTTCCTTTACCTCCTGGAGTAAAAAAAAAAAAAAAAAAGGGTTTACTAGTTTAGGAGGTGTGTTAGTTATTGCATGTTGTCAAATGGTTATAAGTTCTTTGTTATCTATCCTTTAAGTCTGCTTTTGCAATAGATTACTGGTGCCAGTGGGTGGTGCCAGGGGTATTTATACCCCACCATCATCAAAAGGATGATGGGCTCAGCCTCCAAGCTGCTGGAAGAGTTGCGCAACCCAGAAGTTAAGGGACTGGACTGAAGTTCCTTCAGGAACACTAATTAGCAGGTAAGGACTAATTACTTCTTTTTCAATAGCACTATCCAAATAGTACTGCTGAAAATCATTAGTGGCTGCCCCGGCACTATCTGTAGCATGCTGGGATAGTCATGTGGGGTCCCGAAAATTACCCGGATAGTGGTGATATTCAGATTTCTATTTGGATAAGTTTACAACAGCCAAAAACTGTTATCCAAATAGTCATCCCAATAGTGGCTTAAATATCACTGTTACCCGGATAACTCTTTTGCTGACCACTCACTGGATAATGTTACTGAATATATGCATTTTATTTAAATGCCGACTGCAGTGTTGGAATACCAGTGGTGGTTGTTCTCTTCAAATGGATAGTCTTCTGAAATGATTTGTTTTTATATTATCTTTGGGTTCACAATGCTTTTCTCTTTTACAATAAGTTAGCAGCTGAGAATTGAGGAGGAGGAGCCTTCCTGCTGCCGATGCACTGTTAAACTATGTAGACACATGCAAAAGTCTCGCTTGCTTAGAGTAGTGTAACAACATGCATGCTTTCTTGAGTTCGGACTAGTGGGAAGATATTTGTGTCTTGTCCACAGAACAGTTGGGAGTGGTGTTTGTTAGAATGTACTGTAACTGTTCAGCTGTACCCTGGTAATCACTGGCTCGCTCTTCTCATTCTGCAGATATCAGTATTACCTCCAAGTGAAAAAGGATGTTCTTGATGGCAGATTACGCTACTCAGTAGATCAAGGAATCAAGCTAGCTGGTTTAGCTGTGCAAGGTAAAAACACATTGCATGCTACTTTTCTTGTGATATCAAGGCAGCGGTTATGGGAGCTGTAACTGTTTTGAATATTAGACTGTACGTCATGAAGGGTTTAGTGCTAGGCTACAGCATGGAGGGTGTGGAACCAGGCTATAGTGTGAATGGTGCAGACCCTTCAGTCTTTATCTGTTCTTTGAGTCTATGCAACTTGATACATTTAAATCATCAAAGACAATTTTGAGCCAATAGGAGCTGCATTTTATAAAGTGATCTTTGTATGACATTGGTAGTAAACTGATTAATTGTAAAAGATTTAAAAGTAAACTATAGGCATCCATTTGCCTCCTATCCTAGATCAGAAGAAGATTATGTAGGGGGATCCTTCAGTGCTCCTATTTGCAACGGTTGCTTAATAGAAGAAAGAGTGGCTGGTCTGAAGTGAGAATGAGGCAGTGGCAGAGAAAGTGCTTAGTAGTGTATGTAGGGAAAGATAATCCTAGCTTTAGGTACATGATGCTGGGTTCCATATTAGAAGTCACCACCCAGGAAACCATCTTCGAGTCATTGTGGACAAGCCATTAAAATTCTTAACTCAATATATAGTGGCAGTCGAGAAACATTAGGAACTATTCAGAAAGGTATGGAAAATAAAATGGAGTCCTATATTGTCTCTGTATAGATCTGAGTTGCGATTGCACCTTAAGTATTGTGCAGTTCTTGTCAGTTCACCTCAAAAAAGATTTCACGGAGCTAGAAAAGTTACAGAGAAGGGCAAGAAAATGTTAGAGAGAATTGAATGACTTCCCCGTGAAGAAATGCTAAACAGGTTAGGGCTCTTCAGCTTGGAGAAGAGACTGAGAAGGGTAAGAGGTCTATAAAATCAGCAGTAGTATGGACCAGGTCAACAGGAAATGGTTATTTACCTTTTCAAATAAGAGAGGGACAAGATCCCTGTATCAAGAAGTAGTCAGAGACCAAGAGAATGTAGCAGAAAGATACAGAAATATTTCCCATTGTATTGGGAGCCACATGCTTGATTAAGAGGAACTTCCAGTCACATCTTGACAAACTACTCATGCGTGCTATATCTTATGCGCTCTAAAAGGAGGCTCGCTTTGGCATAATGCAAGTATTACAGCAAGCATTAGCAGTAAACTGGAGAGACTGAGTTCATTCTCTACATAGCCTGCTTAGGAATGAGATTCATAATTGTCATGGTATGAGCAAAATGAACCCATTTGGAGAAAGTGCCCCTGAGAGGTACTCCTTGAAACTAATGGGGAAGACAAATTAAATTGGAGAATGTCTGTCTTTTTTTCACTCATTGCATAACCATTGCCAGAGGGGGGTCATCAAGGCATTTATTCTGGCTTGGTTGAAAAGGAGTTTAGAGAATTTTCCTGGAAGAAAAGTCCATAAACCATTATGTTTATGTTTATATACATTTGATATACCGCTCATAATAACCAGATAGACTTGGGAAGATGTTGCTTATCTGTGGGAGTGAATAACAAAGAGTGGATCTACTCCTTGGGATCTCCCGGGTATTTGCAACCCAGATTGGAGACAGGATGCTGCATCGATGGGGCACATCTTTTATTCCGAAAAGTCACATTTTGCATAGAAGCTCTCTGTGGAAAATAGGATATCCAGGTTGGGATGTTCACATTTCCTGGTACTTTTGTAAAATACATATTAAGGATGCTGGGCAGTACATGTGTATTTGCCAGTACATACAGATAGAGCACAATATTTTAAAATGTAGAGAAAAATAGCATCATTTGGTAATGTGCACATATAAGTACTGGCTTTTATTGGTATAGTTGGCTCCATCTTGGAAAATTATCACGGCAATATTCAAACTCTGCAGTCGGCATTTATTTATTTAACTGATTTTGTATACCGCTCTGCTACACAGTCAGAGTGATTTACGTACAACAAAAAACAGTGAACAGAGATTGCTTACATAGAACAGGATTTAAAACTTGGAAAACTTAACAAGGTAAACTATGTAGTACGAGGTACTTCGTGGGGTATGAGGAGTTAGGGTGACTGTATTTGAGCAGTTCAGATTAATAGATTATTTGTGGGATGTTGTCATAATATAGCTGGAATAGGTGTGTCTTTGGCGATGTGCAGAAGTTACAGAGATCAGAGTTGGATTGGAGTGAATCGGGTAGCATGTTCCAAAGGGTGGGAGCATATAATGAGAATGCTGTGTTGCAGGTCAACTGGTTGCTTCTTGTGATTGCCGTTGGTGTTGAGAGGGAGTTTCGTATTCCACTTCGTCTTAGTCTGTTATAAAATTCAGATAATCAGCAATGATATCCAGATTGTGGCTGGTGCTAAATATCCTGATTCAGCGCTGGCCGTCGCCACAATATGAAAATCTGCTCCATGCAAACAGGAAGTCTGTGTCAGAGGGATGGAAATGGCTGGTCAACGTGAGCACCAATAGCAAAGCAGTGTCGCAGGCTTTGGGTAAGCGCTATGTTGCTGTTTTGATGGCATTACTGCTGCTGCAGGTCCCAGAGAAGGGTGGCAGAGGGAGGAATGGTCTAGTGGTGGGGGCAGGTTGCCTCAGGCCAGAGGGCTGGGGGTTCAAATCCTACGGAGGACAGCAATCCCGGGCTGGAGAGACTGGGGCTTCTAGTCCTAAAGGTGCTTCTTGTGGCCTTGGGCAAGCCACTTAACCCTCCGTTGCTTCAGGTACAAAAACATAGATTGTGAGGAATATCTATATCTATATACCTATATCTATATCTATCTATATATCTATATCTATCTATCTATATCTATATCTATATATATATATATAGTACTTGAATGTACACCACTTTGACTGTAGAAAAGCGGTATATAAACCTAGCTAAATAAATACTCTGGAAAAAGTGTATTAGGTGTTTGCCTAGTTCACCCAGTGGCCCTGGACAAACTTGGTATCTTGAAATGAGTATCCAAATTTATTCTTACAGGGGACTCTTCCTCCACACTGGGATCCTTATTACCTTTCAAATTTTTCACATAAGCAGTATCTTAATTTTTAAAAAGGGTTCCAAGGGTGATCCGGGAAATTACAGACCGGTGAGCCTGACATCAGTACCGGGGAAAATGGTAGAAACCATCATAAAGAACAAAATTACACAGCATGTAGATAGTCATGGCCTAATGGGAGACAGCCAACATGGCTTTAGACAAGAAAGATCTTGTCTTACTAATCTGATATGTTTTTTTGAAGGTGTGAATAAACAGGTAGGCAAAGGTGAGTTGGTTGATATAGTGTATCTGGACTTTCAGAAAGCCTTTGACAAGGTCCCTCATCAGAGACTCTTGGCAAAACTAAAAAGTCATGGGATAGGAGGCAGTGTACTATTGTGGATCGGGAACTGGTTAAAAGATAGAAAGCAGAGGGTAGGGCTAAATGGCCAATTTTCCCAATGGAAAAAGGTGAATAGTGGAGTACCCCAGGGATCTGTACTGGGTCCGCTGCTTTTTGACATATTCATAAATGACCTGGAAAAGGGAATAACGAGTGAGGTTATCAAATTTGCAGACGACACAAAACTGTTTAAAGTTGTTAAAACCCAAGAGGACTGTGGAAAACTGCAGGAGGATCTGGATAAATTGGAAGACTGGGCATCCAAATGGCAGATGAAATTTAATGTTATGCACCTAGGAAAGAACAACCCACACTATGGTTACATGATGCAAGGTTCTACATTGGGAACCACCACCCAGGAAAAAGATTTAGGAATCATCGTGGATAACATGTTAAAACCCTCCGCCCAGTGTGCAGCGGCGGCCAAGAAAGCAAATAGAATGCTAGGTATCATAAGGAAAGGGATGGAGAATAAAACAAAGGATGTTATAATGCCTCTGTATCGCTCCATGGTGAGACCGCACCTTGAATATTGTGTGCAATTCTGGTCGCCGTATCTTAAAAAGGATATAGCGTTATTAGAAAAGGTACAGAGAAGAGCCACCAAAATGGTAAAGGGGATGGAAGGCTACTCCTATGAAGAGAGGCTACAAAGGTTAGGGCTCTTCAACCTGGAAAAGAGACGGCTGAGGGGAGATATGATAGAGGTCTATAAATTAATGAACGGAGTGGAACGAGTAAACGTAGATCAATTGTTTACGCTATCAGAATATAGAAAGACTAGTGGACATGCAATGAAGCTACAGGGTAAACTATTTAAGACTAATAAAAGAAAATATTTTTTCACTCAACGTGTAATCAAACTCTGGAATTTGTTACCGGAGGATGTAGTAAAGTCTGTTAGTGTAGCTGGGTTTAAAAAAGGTTTTGACAAGTTCCTGGAGTAAAGGTCCAAAAACCATTATTAAAAAGGGACCCAGGATATCGATGCTTGACCCAATACAAGCATTGCGGAACCTGTGTCTTTTGGGGAAACTGCTAGGTACTTGTGACCTAGATTGGCCACTGTTGGAAACAGGATACTGGGCTTGATGGACCTCGGTCTGACCCAGTATGGCATATCTTATGTTCTTATGTTCTTATCTTTTTCCTTAAGTTTAACTCTGGATAGGGATTCTCACCCTCTTTCACCAAGTCAGAATCTCCATTGTGAACTCCTCCATCCATAAACCACAGTAGTCGGTAAAATCTCTGTCTCCACAAATTCATTTCACAAATTAAGACTCAAAAGAGATTCTTCACAAGACAAAATTACAGGCCCAAAGAGCCAAACAAAATACACACACTTCATGTAGCTACGTGACAGCAAATCCACACTGCCAAGTAGGGTCACTGGCTTAGATTTTGGAAGGATCATTGCAGCAAGCTCAGAATGGAATGTTCGTCTATGGCAACTTGATGACTTGCTTCACCCAACCAACACGAGGCCACAGGAGGCGCTACTACCAGGTGAACTAGGTAGTTGCCTAGGGAGCTGGCTCTGAGGGCACCCATTGCTGTCACCACCCCTCTCCGGGACTTGCAGCAACAGGAATACCCCTCAAACCGTGACGCAGCACTTACTAATACTCCAACACTCTGTCGCGGTTTTCTTCTCTTCACAATGTGCCATTTCCACCCGCTGCCCTCAAAACCAGAAGGTGGTGTCAGAGGGGGCGGAAACAGTATATTGTGCAGAGTAGGAAACCGCAATGCAGCGCCAGAGATTTACTAAGCACTGCTTTGCTGTTTGTGGGGTATTGCCTTCGCTGCAGGCCCCGGAGGCAATGAGGGTGGAGGGGCAGCAGGATGGAAGGTCCCGCCTAGGGTGCCTTCAATCCTTGCACTAACTCTGCTTGAGGCTAGTTGCAATATCCTGTAACAAATGGATTGCACCTTCTCACTAGTCTAAGATGGTATAATCCTGCTGTCAGGAGCATTCTGGACAAGTAAAGGTTTCAGAGACTCTTCAAGGCTGGATTATTTTAATTCAGTCTTTAACGGGATATCTAAGGTTACAGTATTTTTGTCATTTATGCGCATGAGTAAGCACTTACAAGTGCGAAGTCCTCATTGGTGACTTATAAATAAACTAAGTGCCCTTGGGAAGGGTCCTAAAGTGACTGACTGGGTTAGAAACTGGTTGAGTGAGAGGCACCAGAGGGTAAGAGTAAATAGAGTTCACGCTGAAGATAACGGCACTACCAGTGGTGTGCCACAGGGATTAGTCCTTGCATACAGAAAGGAATTACAAGCAGAAAGGAAGAGGTATTAATGCTCCTGTACAAGTCATTGGTGAGGCCTCACTTGGAGTATTGTGTTCAGTTTTGGAAAGATATAAAAAGATTGGAAATGGTTCAAAGGAAGGCGACCAAAATGATTTGGATCCTGTGCCAGAAGACTTATGGGAATAGGCTTGAAGACCTAAATATGTGTACTCTAGAGGAGAGGAGGGATAGGGGAGATATAATACAAACCTTTAAGTATCTGAAGGGGATAAATGAACAAACCTTTTTCAAAGAAGTGGAAGCTGTAAAACTAGAGGGCATGCGATGAAGCTGCAAGGCAATAAACTTTAAAAGCAACATCAGGAAATACTTTTTCACTGAAAGGGTGGTAGATGCTTGGAATGCCACCCATTGGGGGTGTTGGGGGCAAATACAGTGACAGAATTCAACATGGCATGGGACAGACATGGTGGATCCCTTTATAGCAAGAGGATAAAATCAAAGCAAACAAGTATCTCTTATATTCATTAGATAGAGGGGGGCTGACCTGCACGGTGCGGCAGCTACAACTCTAAACAAAGGCATAGAGGGGGATGACCTGCACGGAGCTGCAGTTATGACCACTCTAGCAATCTTACTGGTTAGACTAGATGGACCATACTGGTCTTTCTCTGCCATTTAGATACTATGTTATGTTACTATGTCCTGTTCTTTTTAACATTTTTGTAAGCAATATTGTGGGAAGTCTGTAAGGCAAAATTTGCCTCTTTGTGGATGATGCCAAGGTATTGCACCAAGAAGGTATAGATAACATGGGGAGGGATCTAACAAAGCTTGACGAATGATCAAGAATTTGGCAGCTAAAGTTTATGCTAAAAAAAAAAAACAAGGTCATGTGTTTGGTCTGTAAAACCCAAGATAGCAGTACCGAATAGGGGGTGAAGTACTTTAGTACATGAAAGAAGAGCTGGACCTGGGGGCGATCATATTGGATGATCTTAAAGTGGCCGAACAGGTAGAAAAAGTAACTACAAAAGCCAGAAGGATGCCTGGGTGCATAGGGAGTGGAATGACTGGCAGGAAAAAGGAGGTGATAGTGCCTTTTCATAGGTCTCTACTGAGACCTCATTTGGAGTACCGTACACAATTCTGGAGACTGCACCTTTGAAAGGATATAAACAGGATGGAGTCAGTCCAGAGGGTGGCTACTAATCACCAGGAACAAGCAGGAACGAGTCTTCACATATGGGTACGTCGGTACCGACGGAGCCTGCGCGGGAACGCTCCCCAGCGTCCAAAAAGAAAGCTTTTGGGAGCATCCCACGCGCATGCGCGCTGCCTTCCCGCCCATTCACTTCCCTCTCATCAGTAGGGTTTGTAGCTGAGACCGAAGGAGGGAAGTAGACAAATTAGATATATATATAGAGAGCGAGAGAGAGAGAAACAACTCCTAGGGGAGGTGGGTGGGTTGTGAAGACTTATTCCTGCTGTTCCCAGAGATCACCTGTTACAGGTAAGTAACTGTGCTAAATGGTCAGTGGCCTTCTTCATAAAGCATATGGGGATATACTTAAAGATTGTAATATCTTTACTTTGGAGGAAAGGTGGGAGATATTTGGAAGGCTTATAGACCTCTAACAGCAAGTGTATTATAGCGGTTTACAGAATCCTAGAAGTTTACAGCAGTAACATCAGAAAAGAGAGATAAGACACAAGACAAACAGATTAGGAGACATCAGGATAGGAGGTGGAGTAGCACAACAATTTTAACCTGAGGACTGTCTAATTGTATGAAACAAAAGGAAATGAAAGCCTGGGTAAAGAAGCAGGTTTTTAATCCCATCTTGAACATGATACAAGATGACTGAAGGCGGAGCTCGTTGGATAGGGAATTCCATAGGTAGGAGTCTTGATACATGAAAGCAATAGATCTGTAAGCCATCAGGCACAGGACATTCTTTGTAGGGATGATTAAATAGGTTTCATTTGAGGACCGAAGGGCACATCCAGGACGGTAAGGGATGACGTGTGAATGAAGGCAGGCTGGCAAGCTAGAATACAAGGCATGGTGTTTGAGCAGGAAGGTCTTATATTTAATGTGGTAGGCGATGGGGAGCCAATGTTTGCGCAAAAGGGACATGGCATTGTCATGATGCTTGGCGTTACAAAGTAGCTTGACAGCCATGTTTTGTATTGCTAGCAGTCTCTGTAGCTGCAGTTGAGTAGATCCTATTAACAGAGAGCTGCAATAGTCATTTGTTTGCAACAAATGAGTGGAGTAAAGTTTTTAGGCATGACTGTCAATAAATGGTTTTATTGCTTTTATTCTTCTTAATGAGAAAAAGAAGCTTCTCACAATGTTAGAAATGTAAGAGGAAAAGGAGAGCTGATCATCTATTTCAATACCTAGGGATCGGATAGAACTTTTGAATAAGATTTGCCATCCAGATATTTTAGGCAGGAAGGAAAGCAGTTTGTCATTGTGGGTAAGCCAGAGGGCCTCTGTTTTATTTGGATTTAATATCATTATGTGAGGTTTAATATCAGTTTGTGATGTTTCTGATCTATTTCTGTTTGGCAAGCAGGTGTCCCCAAGTCATGTATATAGTTGGTGTAAAAATATGCACTAATATTTAGATCTTGAAGAAGAACTAAAGGGAGGGATATGAAACTGGTGTAGAGGTGAGGATGGACCCTTGAAGGGCACGAAAAGGTTGGGGAAAGGGTGCTGATAGCTAGTCACAGAAACATAGAAACATGATGGCAGATAAAGACCATACGGCCTACCCAGTCTGCCCTTCCATACGAACCACTAAGCTCTACAGTCCTTTTTCCTTTAGTGATTCTCTGTGTTTGTCCCATGCTTTATTGAATTCAGATATAGCTTTTTTCTCTACTACCTCCACTGGGAAACACTTCCATGCATCTACCACTCTTTCCGTAAAGGAATATTTCCGCAAATTACTCCTGAGTCTATCTCCTTTCACCGTCATCCTATGCCCCCTTGTTGCAGAGCTTTCTTCAATTGAAAGAGGCTCTCCTCCTGCGCATTTATGCCAGAAGTATTTAAATGTCTCTATCATATCTCCACTCTCCCGTCTTTCTTCCAAAGTATACCTATTGAGATCTTTAAGTCTTTCCCTATATGCCTTATGGCAAAGCCCACTGACCATTTTGGTAGCCACCCTCTGCTTATATCTTTTTGAAGGTTCTGTCTCCAGAATTGCACACAGTACTCTAAATTAGATCTCGCTGAAGACTTATACAGAGGCACTAATCGCCTCCTTTTTCCTGCTGGCCATTCCTCTCCCTATGCATCCCAGCATCCTTCTGGCTTTTGTAGTTATCTTTTCTACTGTATGGCCACTTCAAGATCAACCAATATGATCACCCCCAAGTCCAGCTGTTCTTTCATGCACTGAAGTACTTCACCCCCTCTTCACCCCTTGGGTGTTTGCAGCCCAAATGCATGACCCTGCATTTTTTAGCGTTAAATCTCAGCTGACAGATTTTCGACCATTCTTTGTTTTGCTAAATCCCTCCTGATGTTATCTACACCTCCCTGGGTGTCTACTCTATTGCAGATTTTGGTATCATCCTCAGAGACAAACTTACCCAATAGCCTTTTCGCAATATATTAGAAAAATGTTAAAAAGAATCTGACCAAGGACCGATCCCTATGGCACAGCACTGATAACCTCCTTCTCTTCATAGTCTTCGATGCAAGTCTGAATAGTGCATCCAGAGAGATGAGCAGTCTAAGTGGCACCGAGTCATTTAGTCGTTGTAGTAGAACAGAGTGATCTATAATGTCGAAAGCTGAGCTTAAGTCCGATTGAATAATCATGATGTTTCCATGGTATAAATTCATAAGAGTGGCCCTCTTTCATTTGAAAGGAAGCTCTGAAATGAAGACTCATAGGATGAAGATGAAAGGAGATAGACTCAGGAATAATTTAAGGAAATACTTTACGAAAAGTGTGGGTGGATGTGTGGAACAGCCTCGCAGTGGAGGTGGTGGAGACAAGAACTGTATCTGAGGGAGGATCTTTGAGGGAGAGGAAAAGATTGTAGAACTTAGTAGCAGTGGTGTTCCCAGGCCCCCCAGCCAGGCCCACATAGGCAGAACCGCAAACTTACGATTTAAACTAGTTTGCTGCGGTGCCTTCCACTCCAAGGGCCGGGCACTTTCAATCTCAGCCAAAGTCTCGCAATTCATGAGAGAAGAGCGCCTGTCCCCTGGAGCACAAGGCACCATGGCAAAACAGCTTAATCATGAGCTTGCTGCGCCATGGGTCCGGCAGGGATGCACCCATCTCCCAGCAGGCACCCAGAGCAGGCCGCACCCAGCACACTGCCCTGCCCTTTGTATGCCACTACTTAGTAGTTCTTATGGATGGGTAGACTAGATAAGACCCATGGTCTTTATCTGCCATCATTTTCTGTTTCTATGTAAATTATGCAATCACGATTCTATAAGCATGCAAGCGGAGTCCATCATGCATACTTTCACTGTGGATGGGCACATGAGTGGAGCATGGGTGGAGTGTGCCCTTCGATGTGGAATTTATAGAGTACGGGTATACATGCTTAATATGCATGCTGTCGTTTGCATCCATCTTGGAGCTGGTGTAAGTGACCATGGCTTAAATTTATGCATGTTGACGGCCTCTTACGCTAATATTCTTTAAAGTCAAAGCTGCACGGATTTGACTTTATAAAGTAGGTGTGATTAACGTGTGTTAACTATGCACTAGTATAGAATTACCCATTTAATCCAGAATAGTTCTGCAAGAATTGTTGGTCAATAAACCATTTGGGACCATGTGTCTCTGCTGCTACAAGAGCTTCTTTGCTTACCTGCGCAGTCAAGAATTACATTCAAGATCCTAATGGTGATATCTAAGATTAAATTGAGCCAACCTACCTTCAGTATCACATGACTAAGAATCAGGGGCGGCCCAAGGGGGGGTGCGGGGCCATGTGCGGAGACTCGGTGCAGGGCCTTATTTGCATAAGGTGCCTCATTTGCATAAATATTTGCATAATGTTACCATACACTAACTTTTAGTAAACATGCCTCTTAATAAGTATATGGATAAAGAAAGACTAAAAGATTTCTACATTACTATAATCCAGTACTAACCGCCAGGCACATTAGGAACTACTACAAACACTGCCCATTTAGAACCCATAGCAAACCCGCCGTATCCTAACAGCACTACCAGGACTCACAAAGCACCATACCCTACCTATCAAAAGGCAACACTGCAAATTTTAAATCAATACATTTCAGAGAATAACAATGCATGACCTACTGGGGAAAGAGAACAAGTGGCAGTGTCAAATAGGAATTACATAAACAGAATACCTCAGCTCAGTTACACATGCAGAACATAGACCATCACCAAACAAGGAATCACAATTTAGAAACAGAAAGACAATAATTAAACTGGGAACCCCAAAAGCCAAACTTGGAATGTACAACACTGTAGAAATAAAACCAGAAATTAATTTCCTCTTGTACTAAACAAAGCGCAGACGTTAATGATGCACATTTCCAAGAGCTGACATATTCCAGTTAAAAAATTCAAAATAAAGAGATATTTTTCTACCTTTTGTGCATTTTTTTTTCCAGTGGCAATTGCTCCAGCCACTTTCTTCTGGTTTCTTTGTGTCTTCTGCTAACTCTCCATTGTCTGCTGTCCATTTGTCCTTTCTTCTCTCTTTTAGTTTTTTTCCATTCTCTCTCTACATCTGCTTTAACATACTAATCTTTCTCCTTTTGCTCTTTCCTCATTCCTATTTCATCCACTCAAATTTTACCCCTCCATCCTCAATCCCCACTTACTCTCCCAATATCCGGCCAATTGTAGATTTGTCTTCCCTCCCACACAAAATATTTTTCCCTCTCCATTTCACTCTCCCAGCTCCATCCCATTCTAATCCTCCCCCAACATCAGCTCCCTTCTAGTTCCAGCCCCACCCAGCATCCGCTCCCTTCTAGTCCCTGCATCAGCCCATTTCCAGTCCTAGCCCCCATCAGCCCATTTCCAATCCTATCCTAGCCCCACCATCAGCCCATTTCCAGTCCTAGCTCCCCCATCCATTTCCTGTCCTATCCGAGTCCCTCCATCAGCCCATGTCAAATCCTAGCTCCCCTCCACTCAGCCCATTTCCAATCCAAGCCCCCCATGAGCCTACTTCCAGTTCTAGCCCCTCCATGAGTCCATTTCAATTCAAGCCCCCACCACAGCCCATTTCCAATCTTAGCACCCCCAACATCCTATTTCCAGTCCTATCCTAGCCCCTCCATCAGCCTATTTCCTGTCCTAGCCCCCCCCACTCAGCCCATTAACAGTCCTAACTCCCTCCCCTCACAGCCCATTTCCATTCCAAGCCCCTGTCCCCATCAGCTATTTGCTGTTCAAGCCCCCTTCCACTCAGCCCATTACCAGTCCTAGCCCCCCATAGCCCATTACCAGTCCTAGCCCCCCATAGCCCATTACCAGTCCTAAGCCCCACATCATCCCACTTCCAATCTATCCCCCCCATCACCCCATTTTCTGTCTTAGCTCCCCATCTCCCCATTAGCAGTCCTAACTCCCCCCATAGCCCATTACCAGTCCTAAGCCCCCCATCAGCCCACTTCCAGTCCTAATCCCCCATAACCCCATTTTCAGTCTTAGGCCCCCCCATAGCCCATTACCTGTCCTAACCCCCCATCAGCCCACTTCCAGTCTTAGCCCCCCCCCCCATAGCCCATTACCAGTCCTAACTCCCCCCCCCATCAGCCCAGCTAAGTTAAAAAAACAAACAAAAAAAAAACAAACAAACCCGGCTGCCGCTGCCACCGTGGCAGCGGCAGAATCGAGCATCCAGCGGGGCCCCCCCTGCTCTGCAGTGTCCTCCATGGGGCTTCAGCGTGGGCTTTTCAGAGCCGCGCGAAGGGAGAGTTTCACTTTCTCGCGGCTCTGTTAATCCCGCCGCGGGGCTGATGGGAAATACCATCAGCCCCGCGGCGGGATTAACAGAGCCGCGAGAGGAGAAGCGCTCTCTCTTCGCGTGGCTCTGACAGCAAACACTGAGGCTGCATGGAGGACACTGCAGAGCAGGGGGGCCCCGCGGGATGCTCAATTCTGCTGCTGCCATGGCGGCAGTGGCAGCGGCAGCAGCCGGTTTGTATTTTTTAAACCTAGCTGGACTGATGCAAGATGTTTTTTGCGCAGGGCACCCTGAAACGCGGGGCCCTGTGCAAAAAAACGTTCTTGCTCAATGGACGGGCCGGCCCTGCTAAGGATTCGCCTGCTTGTACTTTAAGGTCACAAGATTCAGAACTTCTTTGGTGTCCCTTCTTAAAGGTAGATTAGTCATCATGGATTGGGGTAAGGCATTCTCTATTGTTTTGCCAATGTGATAGAATATTTACCCAAGGAGACAGACTACTGAAGACAAGAGTTGAGTGGTACAATATGATGTCTGATTTGATGCTTATAGAATTCTTATCATGAAGCTTTTTAGGGTTTTTAGTATGCCGTACACCACAAGTGTATTTGTGTAGCTGAAGCGAAGAAATGAAATTAAACAAATATTATTTCTGCTGTGATAGTAGTTATTTTTATAGTGCTATTGGACACATGCAACATTGTACAGTGGTGGTACATTTTCAGGTACAATGTGAGCCTCTCCCAAAGAGCCTGCAATTTAAGATGGTTCCCCAAGGCCATGGGAGATAGTGATTTGCCCAAGGTCACAAGGAGTGTGTGTGACACTACTTTAACCATTATTTATGTCACTATGGAGTGTGTTTACTACGATGCACTAGGCTTTTGCTGCTAACACAATTTTTTGTGCAAATAGCACCACATTAGCTGCAAACGCAGTGCGTTATCTGTGGGAGCATGCATAGAATTTCCCCAGCAGATAACACACTGAAATTGCAGATAACGTGGCCCGACAGCACTGCATATGTACATAACGCCACCCAGTGAGGTGGTATTATCTGCACCTGTGCTGTCTGCATCTTTGACAGTGCTGTTGACGCCTATGGTGACTGTGCGTTGTGGACATGCCCACTCTGGCAGTTGATGCATTTTCAGCAGATAGCTCAGAAAATCGCTGCGCTGTCTGTTAGCATTGTGCATCCGGCTGTGTTATCTGCCATGTTAACAGGTAGCACAGGTTAGTAAATATGCCCTTACGTGCATCCTGTTTCCCCATGTTCTTTTGACTGCTGCTTTGCCCTCCCATCTCTCTGACATGAGTATTGTCCCTTCTTTGTAACTCTCGTTCTCTTTTTCAAAGCTGTAGTACTAGCAAAATTAATGTTTAGATAGTTTGGTGGCTGATTAAAAAAATACACCATCTTTTATTCCATTTATATTTGGTTCCTGTAGCAGAGAGATTGGCATTGGACGTCTTGTCTCTTAGCCACGCCCACCCTTGCAGGTTTCTAATTGGTTCAGAGTGAATTCCAGGAAGGGGCTTTATAAAAGTCTTTATGCCCTCTCTTCATGGAGTGTAAACCAGAAGGAATAAAATACACTGGAGTAAGAAAAACAGACCAAAACACAGCATTGAAAGAGGAAGCAAGAGACCTAGAAACTGTCAGACTGATACTCTTATGTGAGGAGTCCTAGCCCATGCCTTTTCCTTGCCCCTGGAAGGAAGGAGAGGACAAAGGGGAGCGACAGTTCTTCTTACAGCATGTGCTACCCTCTCACCAAGATGAAGGCAGGGAGCGTAGCTCTGAAACACATGCTGCTTTAGTTGTACACCACTTTGATCCATGAAAACATCTGCTGAAGTCTTCAGAATAATCATAAATAAAAAAACCAGAGGATGCACTCTGTGGCAAGCACTGAAAGGATTTAGATATACTTTGCAGTTTAGATTTCTAGGGCCAAAATGGAGCATTTGTCGCAGGGCGCTATCCTTTGCACAAAGGAGTCTTTGAAATCCTATTACAGATGTCCACAATGCTGCTTTGCTGCACCGATTGAAACTGGGGCCATGGATCATTGATTCTAGGCATTTCTTCCTTCGTTCTTGTTAATAATTATTCTGTCACAAAACAAAAGTCAAAACATATGTAATACCTGTGAATCTGTTTTAGCAAACATATATTATTCAAAAAACCAAACACCATCTCATTTAAACGAATATTTTTTCTGTCGGGATCCGTCGACATGAGATGGGGAGAGGGAAAAAACCCCCACTCGGTGTCGGCAGAAGCCTTTTTTTCGTATTTTCAAAATCAAAGC
Organism: Ichthyophis bannanicus; assembly: GCA_033557465.1. Taxonomy (NCBI): domain Eukaryota; kingdom Metazoa; phylum Chordata; class Amphibia; order Gymnophiona; family Ichthyophiidae; genus Ichthyophis; species Ichthyophis bannanicus. Next base: position 462,617,982 of record CM066033.1, on the reverse strand, counting down.
GCAAAGCTAATAATAGTGGAAATCACTTATCTGATATTGAGCGGAAAGGGCAGCAGAATAATAAAGCAGCGACATGCATGTTTCGAGCCCGGTGAGGGCTCTGTATCAAGCTGTTTCCATCAATATACGCGCCCTTAAAAACGCCAGAGTCACCAGGCAATTTAAATACCAAAAAGATCTCTGAATGGCTGCTGAGGTAAAAACGTCACCAAAAACGTCAGCAAAAAAAGTCATCAAAAATGTCACCAGAAAAGGGGAGGAGGAAAAATTCTGAATGAAATAATTCAGTAAACCTGAAAAAGGAAGCATGATTAAAGTAAACTCCACCAGTCACACTCCAAGTTCAATCCTGTAGGCAATACTGTTTGGAGCTGAAAAATCCACCGTTGTTCACAGTGTTGAAGTGTTTGCTCCCGATCGCCGCCCCGGGGATCTAAAGGAATGAAATCTATTACCCTCCAACGTAAGTCCGCAAAAGTATGTTGGTTTTGGAGACAGTGCTCAACTATGGGAGCTGAGAGAGTCCTGGTAGCCAAACGTGAAGCATGTTCGCCCAGACGAATCCGAACGGGGCGAATAGTTCTACCTATGTATGACAAGTTACAGGGGCAGGTGATGATATACACCACAAAGGGTGTTAAACAGGTAGAATGACCTGTAAAAGAAAAAGACCTGCCTGAAAACGCATGCGACCATTGAACCCCCTCTTCAGTAGTAGCACAAAATCTACAATTTTGGCAGGGCCAATGGCCCATACGACGGTCATCAACAACAGAAGGAACCGGTGGAAGGACCGCATGTACCAAGCGATCACGGATGTTCCTACCCCTGGTGTAAGCCAAACGAAGGGGTTTTTGAAAACATGTATGCACACATAAAATCCCCCAATGTTTCTTCAAAAGAGCAGTAACAGGTGAAGTATATTGTGTAAAGGGAAGAACCCCAGTTATTGTATCCGACGTCTCCTGTCGAAGGGTACCAGGGAGGGATTCAGATGGAGAATCCAGATCGCTTAAAAGCCATTCCCTGTGGGAAAACCGGGCTCGTGTGTATGCCCGACGGATCACTGCTGCAGGGTAGCCACGATCTAAAAGACGCGCGCGCAGATCCCGTGCTTGATTTTTTAAATTCTCCAAAGACGAGCAGATCCGACGCAATCGCAAGAACTGGCCTACTGGGAGGCCCCGTCGTAAAGAGGAGGGATGATGGCTGTGATAACATAGAAGATTATTCCGTTGGCTCAGCTTCCGGAATAAAGAGGTGGTCAAAATGTCCCCCTGACGTTTTTGGTGACGTTTTTACCTCAGCAGCCATTCAGAGATCTTTTTGGTATTTAAATTGCCTGATGACTCTAGCGTTTTTAAGGGCGCGTATATTGATGGAAACAGCTTGATACAGAGCCCTCACCGGGCTCGAAACATGCAGGTCGCTGCTTTTATTATTCTGCTGCCCTTTCCGCTCAATATCAGATAAGTGATTTCCACTATTATTAGCTTTGCGCTTTGATTTTGAAAATACGAAAAAAGGCTTCTGCCGACACTGAGTGGGGGGGGTTTTCCTCTCCCCGTCTCATGTCGACGGATCCCGACAGAAAAAATATTCGTTTAAATGAGATGGTGTTTGGTTTTTTGAATAATATATGTTTGCTAAAACAGATTCACAGGTATTACATATGTTTTGACTTTTGTTTTGTGATTATTTGTGTGTCATCACATTTCTGGAGGTTTTTTCTTCAATAATTATTCTGTAGCAATATATACGCTTTCATAAGAGAAAATGAATTTAAAAAGCTATGTTCCTTTTAGTGCGTGGTTGTGCCATCTGAACTTCAGCCATCACCTTCCCTTTCTCACAGCTACTATCTCTGCTCCCCATTCCCACATACTGAAAGGTATCTAAGGCCTTCCAGTTTGTCCCTCCAGTCCAGTTCATCAACTGGCTGTGGATACCCACATTATTAGTAGATTTAGAAAGAGCTGGCCATTCATCATTTTAGACTTTGCTGTTCTGGAGCCCCCTATTATATTGGTTCTGACTCTTGAGCCTCCTAACTCTTATAGTTTATACTAGCTCTGACTTTGCTTATAGGAGCACGTCCATAGAAGTAGTGGGTCACGGCAGCACTTAGCATGCATTTAACCTTTTCTAAAAAAGCTCTTTCCTTATCTTCCTGCTAGTCCAGTCTGGACGAGTGTGTTAGGCATTCTTATCAGCAGGTGGAAGCAGACTTGAGCAACTTTCAGTGATGTCATCACTAGGTATATCTTCTGGTGCAGCACTGAGAGAAGCCAGTATTGTCTGCCTCCAGCAGGTAATAAGGTGTGTGGAATGGTGCAACAGTGCAGATAGGCCTGTCTCCCCTAGCCCATACTACGGTCATGTGGCTTGTGTGACTGAGACACTCTAGGCTCAATATTTTCTTGGACCTTACATATGCCCCTGTCTCCTAGAGCTGACAGATTTTCCTGTACAGTGCTGCTGCCCATAGGTTCCTAACACTTGATGGGCCAGAGCATAGGACCCTTGAGGAGGGTGATAAGTTGGACCCAAGACCCCCTTCCCTCTTATTGTCCTCTATCTGCTTGCTGAGCTTTTTCTGAAATGTTTTCTAAATTTTCTAAATTCTATTTATTTGCACATTATTTTCTATTGGGCTGTATTTGGGTCTCTGTGCTGCTAGATAAAACAGCTTTCAATAAAACAAAGTCAGGTCTTGTTTCTTCGACAGTGGGGCCTCCTAGGCCTGCATACGTGGCTGGGGAAACCCTTCTTATGTTTTTATTCTAGCCTTTAAGATGCTGGAATTCCCTTTTTGGGACTCCCTTTTTGCTGCAGCTCTTGCTGTTTTTCTGCGGTGGGGGGGGGGGGGGGAGGGGGAGAGACAGTGCCTTTTTTCACAGCCTGTGCCATTTTTTTCAGACTTTTTTTTTTTTTTGCAGTTCTATGTTTTTCAACTGGATGGAGCCATGCAGTTGTGCTAGGTGCTCAGTGGTGTGCCTCTTGTGGCTCTCTTTGGATCAGCTCCATGACGGGCTCCTTTTGCACCTTGTGCAATAGGATGACCAGAGCTTGGATTTTCAGCATTGTCGGGACCCCCTATGGTTTTGAGGCCTCCTCCGAATCCTCCATGCCTTTCCTCTCTCTTGGAGGCACACAAGGCATCTGCTTATAAGGATGAGGAGGCCTCAGATTCACAACAGCAGACCTCCTTGGGCTTCTTAGAGCTACAGGGCTCCCTCTCTATTGGTTTTGAACAACAATGACTGAAACAGCTCATGGATTGTTTTCTGTCCACTTTTGCTGATTGACAATCCCCTTTACAGTGGTCTGAGGTCCAGGCTTTCCCTGTGGTGGACCCTGTGCTTTTGGGTAGCTCTGCCATGGCTTGTAAGGGATTAAGCAACCCCTGTTTCGCTGTTTCACCCAGACCTTCCTCTGGCAACCCAGCCTTATCTCCTATAGGTGTTGTTGGAGTGCTGAAGGAGGACTCTTTTTTTTTTTTTTTTTTTTCTCACAAGGTGAGTCTGAGGAGGAAGGAGAGCTTCCCTTTATGGAGGACAAGAATCCATTGGTGATCTGCTTTTTCACACCGAGTACCTTTCTGTGCTGATTCAGGACACTATGGCAGCTTTACATATTGTGGAGCCTGACCCTGTTTCAACATTGCAGTTGGACCCCATCAGGCATCCCCCTGGCTTCTTTCCTTTGCCTGAGCCTATGAAGCAGCTCTTGGTCTTTCAGAGGGATAATCCAGAGCTGCCCCAGAGTGAGTTAGATCAATTTTTTGGGCTCCCTTGGGTGGATGCCCTTATTATGGCAGTGACCAAGCCCACAATTATTCTAGTGGAAGGGGCCACTATGCTTAAGGAGTCACATGATAGGAAAGTAGAATGCCTTTGTGGCTTTGGCTCCAAAGCAGTCTTGTGTGCAGGCCTGGTAGTCAGAGCAGTCTTATTCTGAGTTCAGCAGCTGCCAGACAGCCCAGGCACAGCTGTGTTAATGTCTGGGGCTGTGTACGTGGCAGATGCCCTCTTGATCTTATCACAATCTTCTCCAAGTCCATGGTAGTGGCAGTTGTGGCTAAGAGATGGTTCTGGCTTCACAGTGCTCAGCTGATGCGACATCTAAGTTGTGCCTGAGCAAGCTCCCCTTCAAGGGAGATTGCTCTTTGGGGAGGATCTTGAAGGTTAGTATAGGACCTTAGGAAGACTTTCCATCAAAGGCTCCCAGAGGACAGACCCAGGCTACCTCTTGAAGAGCTCCAGGTGGAGCATGTTGACTCCTTTGGACTTTTTCCTCCTATGGATCTTGATGCAAGAAGGAGCAGTCCTTTCAGAACTCACAGCAATCTCAAGACTCATCAACAATTCCTACTGGAGCCAGTAAGCCACTGCAGTGAGATCAGGCAGGTCCTTTCTAAAGTCCATCTGGTGGGGAGGCGGCTCCGGCTGTTTCTCTTGGAGTGGACCCATATCATGTCAGACTAATGGGTCTTAGATTCTGGGTTAAAATTACATACTAGAGTTTGCAGAGATGCCTCTGTGGAGTTTTCCTGCAACTCCCCACTCAAGCAAGTAGTGGTCAAAGAAAGTCTACAGCACCTCCTGCAGTTGCAGGCTATTTTACCTGTGCCTTCCATAGAACAAGGTCATGGGGGGTACTCCATCTACTTCGTGATGCCCAAGGAGGGAAGTTCCTTCTGGCTTATTCTAGACCTGAAAATGGTCAATGCCAAACTCCAAGTCCCCCATTTCCTCATAGAAACCATTAGATTGGTCATTACATGTATCAATGTACATAGTTATATTTGAGTTACAATGTATATAGTTCAATTCTGTTCTATATAACTTGTTGTTCCATGTCAACCGCCCCTGATCTCTGGAAGGGGTGGTATAGAAAATCTGTCCAAATAAATAAAATTACCTCTATTAGCAAGGAAAGTTTCTAATCTCCCTATTTCTCTGAGACGCATTTTCATATTCCCATTCAGGGGCAATACCAGCAGTTTCTCCACTTCTGCTTTCTGGGTTTCCACTTTGGCTTGGCCATGGCTCCTCGCACCTTCTTGAAGGTCATGGTGGTGGTGGCAGTGTTCGTGTGCAAACAAGAGATGCGGGTTCACCCATACCTGGACAACTGGCCGATTCGATCCCTGGAAAGGTCTAGAGAGAACACAATCTGGGTGATTCAGTGCCTAGAATGGCTAGGATTGATGATCATTTATCTGAAGAGCAGCCTGAATCCCTTCCAGTATTTGGAGTATCTCAGAGCTCGATTCAGCATGCTACTGGATTAAGTCTTCCTCCTGATGGAGAGGTCTCGCAAGTTGCAGAACCACCTCGGGGAGTTTTGGGTGCAGCCTGATTCTCTATTTTCAATTTCTAGGGTCCATTGACCCTGGAGCTGGTGCCCTGGGCAAGGGCACACATACGTCCTTTACAGAGGCATCTGCTGTCTCTCTGGTCTTCCTGTTCTCAGACTCTCCACCAGGAGATCAAAGATAAGCTAGTGTGGTGTTCTCAGCCTCAGATGTGTGGGATGCCTCTGAAGGCACCAAACTGGGTGGTGATCACCATGGAAGCCAGCCTGAAGGGCTGGAATGCTCATTGTCTGGAATAGATGGTTCAGGCCCGTGGTCCTCTCAGAAGGCCTCTCAGCCCATCAACCAGTTGAAGGCCAGAGCAATCTGCCTGGCTGTAATGAGGTTTCAGTCCCTGTTAGCAGGCAAGGCAGTCCTGTTTTCAGATAATGCCACAGCACTGGTATATATCAACAAATAAGGCAGAACTTGAAGAACTGGAGTGGCTCTCAAGGTGGCAGAACTGTGCCATTGGGCAGAGGAACATATAGTTGCCCTGTTGGCAGCCCCTATAGTGGGTGTCGATAACGTGCAAATAGACTTCTTAAGTTGGAACATTGGATCCTAGAAAGTGGGAGTCAAGCCCCTACATGTTCAGTCTCATAGTGTGAAGATGGTGCCCTCCAGTATTCAATTTAATGGCTACTCATGAGAATGCCAAAGTGGAGAACATTTTGAGCTACAGGAGGGACCCATAGGCAGTGGGCTTGGATACTCTCCTTCGAGGGTGGCTGCAAGAGGGGCTTCTGTATGTCTTTCCCCCATAGCTCCTGGTGAGCCATCTGCTATTCAGGATTCGGTCTCAACTGGCTTTGATTCTAGTGGTCCTGGACTGGACACACAGGCCATGGTATGCAGATGTCATGAGTCTGAGGTTCCTGCTCTTATTCCTCGGGAGACAGGGCCTTCTTCAGCAAGTATGTCTGCTGGTGTAGGATCCTGCTTCTCTCATGCTTGCGGATTTGGCCCTTGAGAGGTTTTGTCTTCCAAGGTTGCTATGGCACAGCAGTGGATGCTTTTCTGAAGGTGTGTAGGACTTAGGCTAAGAAAGTCAATGTGAGAATTTGGAGGGTTTGCGAGAGGTGGTATTTCTCTGAGGCCCTGGAAGCTGGGGAGGCAGACGACATTGTTGTTTTGTCCTTTTGCAGTCTGATCCTGGACCAGGGTTTGGCGCTGAACTCTCTTAAGGTTCAGGTGGTAGCCCTAGCTTGCTTCTGGGAGTGTTTTCAAGGTATGTTGTCAGTGCACCCTGATGTCTCTTGCTTCCTCAAAGGAGTACAACAGATTTGTCCCCCATTGCACCCAGTGGTTCCTCAGTGGAGTCTCTCTGGTGCTGAAGGCATTGAAAGGGCCTCCCTTTGAGCCCATTTGTAGGGCCTCCTTCGCATATACCTAGCAAGAAATATTCAAACAAAACTGCTTGTAGTCTTTGTGCCTAGGCCACAGATAATTATCCACAGAAATCAGAGTATCACAGTAGGAAGGCTTTTGCCAGAAATGTAGATACCAAAGGTTGTGTGTGTTTTTTTTTTTTAAATTTCTAGTTTCTAAGCACACAGAACACTGAAGTAGTATTATAACTCGTACAATCCTGGTAGAGAGGTGGAGTGTGGCCAGTTTTCCAGGTGACTGTGTTAGGTACAGCTTTATATGTTGAACCCTAACCTGGTAATTAAACAAGTCTATTGGCATTTTTACAAACTGCAAAATGAAATAGGAGGTGAGATGATTTAGAGGAGTGCCTTGCTAATATGGATTATACTGGGGATTTCCAGATTCCAAAGGTATGAAAAAAAAATGAGGCTAATGTTAAGAGTTTTAGTAGAAAACAAACATCCCTAAGGCAACTCATCCTTTAGATGTAAGCGGCAGTAGTGTTTTGTAAGTAAATAGATACAGGTTTATTCAAAGGCTACTTCTGTGTAGCCTTTAGGGAGACTTTCATGACCATGAACGTCATTTAGTTTTATTGTGATAGGAATGTGTACACAGAAAAAATGAAACCGTGCTGGAGCTCTGGGGTAAGTCCAAGGTTTTGGATACAAAAATGCTGGGTGCTAGCATTTTACATAAAGTAACAAGGACTAGTGGTTGAGGCAAGTTACCTCTGCCGGAGGGCCAGGGGCTCGAATCCCACTGGAGGACAGCAGCCTTGGGCCGGAAGGACTGGGGTTTCTAGTCCCACAGGTGCTCCTTGTGGCCTTGGGCAAGCCTAGGGTTGCCAACTGGCCGGTTTTCAGCCGGCCTGACCAGTTTTTCCACGGCCAGGCCGGCTGCCGGCGCAGAGGCAAAACCGGCCCTTTAAAAGCAGGTTTTTTTGCTCTGGCCGCAAGATCGGGAGCGGCCAGAGCAAAAAAACCGGCTTTTCTCCGCTTCAGAGGGAGCCGGGGAAGCCCGCGCGAGTCCCCGGCTCCCTCTGAACAGCCACCAGCGTGAAGAGCCTTTACCTTCACGCTGGCGGCTGTTCCTGTGAAGCCGCGATTGGTGGGAAAGGTTAAAGGCAATACCCTTTAACCTTTCCCAGCATTCGCGGCTTCACAGGAACAGCCGCCAGCGTGAAGGAAAAGGCTCTTCACGCTGGTGGCTGTTCAGAGGGAGCCGGGGCCTCGCGCGGGCTTCCCCGGCTCCCTCTGAAGCCTCAGACAGCCGCGATGCTGGTCGGGGGGGGGGGGGGCAAGGACGGAATTGGGTGGGATGGGGGGGGGGGGCAATGACTGAATTGGGTGGGATGGGGGGGCCGGGGACGGGAAAAGTGCTAATGGGGGGGGGGCATGGAAAGGAAAAGGGCAAAGGGGGGGGGGGGACTTGGACTGGAAAAGGGCTAAGGGGGGGACTTGGACTGGAAAAGGGCTAATGGGGTGGAACTTGGATTGGAAAAGGGCTAAGGGGGGGACTTGGACTGGAAAAGGGCTAAGGGGGTGGGACTTGGACTGGAAAAGGGCTAAGGGGGGGGGACTTGGACTGGAAAAGGGCTAAAGGGGGGGGGACTTGGACTGGAAAAGGGCTAAGGGGGGGGGACTTGGACTGGCAAAGGGCTAAGGGGGGACTTGGACTGGAAAAGGGCTAAGGGGGGACTTGGACTGGAAAAGGGCTAAGGGGGGGGGGGACTTGGACTGGAAAAGGGCTAAGGGGGGGACTTGGACTGGAAAAGGGCTAAAGGGGGGGGACTTGGACTGGAAAAGGGCTAAGGGGGGGGGGACTTGGACTGGAAATAGGCTGTGATGGGGGGGGGGGACCAGGACTGGAAAAGGGGTATGGGGGGGGACATGGACTGGAAATGGGTTGTGATGGGGGTGGAGGGGACCTGGACCAGAAAAGGGCTATGGGGGGGGGGGGAACTTGGACTGGAAATAGGCTGTGATTAGGGGGGCTAGGACTGCAAATGGGCTGTGATGGTGCGGGGGGACTCGGACTGCAAATGGGCTGTGATGGTTGGGGGGGGGGGGCCTAGGACTGGAAATAGGCTGTGATGGGGGACTTGGACTGGAAATGGGCTGTGATTGGGGGGGGGGAGCTAGGACTGGAAATGGCCTGTGATGTGAGGGCTAGCACTGGAAATGGGCTGATGAAGAGCTGGAATAGGACTGGAAATGGGCTGATGTGGGGCATGGGAGAATGGGACTAGAAGGGAGTGGATGCTGGGTGGGCCTAGAACTATAAGGGAATTGATTTGGGGGAGTACTACAATGGATGGGGAATGAGAATGGAGAGGGGAAAAAATATTTTGTGTGGAAGAAAAGTCTATGATGGGCCGGTATTGGGAGAGTAAGAGGGGCTTGAGAATGGAAGCGTGAAATTTAAACGGATGATAAAGGAATAAGGAAAGAATTGGGGGAAAGAGCAAAAGGGAAACAATCAGTATGTTAAAGCAGAAATAGAGAGAGAATGGAAAACATCTAAAAGAGAAGAAAGGACAAATGGATAGCTCGCAGAAGACACGAAGAAACCAGAAGAAAGTGACTGGAGCAATTGCAACTGAAAAATAAAACGCCCAAACAGAAGGTAGAAAAATACTTTTTATTTTGAATTTATTAACTGGAATATGTCTGGTCTGGGAAGTGTGTATTGCTAACATCTTTGCGTTTTTCTTTAGTGCAAGAGGAAATTACTTTATAGTTTTATTTCTCCAGTGTTGTACATTTCATGTTTGGATTTTGGGGTTCCCAGTTTAATTATTATCTGACCAAGGAAGTTAGCCTACACGTATCCTCGGAAATTTTTGTGGGTGGGGCTGGGGGCGGGGCAGGGGTGGGACTAGGGGCGGAGAATGGGTGGAGCATGGCAAGCCACAGGTGTCGGGTTTTTCTCGGTGAAAAAGTTGGCAACCCTAGGCAAGCCACATAACCCTCCGTTGCCTCAGGCACAACACATAGATTGGGAGCCCTTCGGGGACAAGGGAAATATATTCCATATCTGAATGTACACTGCTTTGACCTGGTGAAAAGCGGTTTATAAGCATTGCTAAATAAATAAATTAGTTTTCAGTCTGGAACGCCTCGGCGTAATCACTCAGCAATAAGATTGTCAAAAATGACACCATAGGATTAGCATAAATTTGAAAGGTGGGAGCAACAGCTCCTCAAGGCACCAACTTTGGCTAATGTTGATTTGCACACCTGCTTACCGCTTACTTGGGTATATTCTAGAAACACTGCCGAGGACACTTAGGAGTTGATCCTATATAGAGAGGAGTTCCACATTAGAAACATGCATTAAGTTCCTATTCTCAAGAACTTACTCGTGCAGTTTGGGCCATCGCCATTCTGTAAGCAGATGTGTAAGTCCCATTGCGCATACCTCACATAGGGGTATGCATGGGGGTAGAGCTTGGATTGAACATAGACGAGACCAAAATGCACACGCATAGGTTACAGAATTCTATAACATGCGTGTTTCTTTGCCAGTCTAGTCGCATGCAGTTAAACTTGTATTAGAGCAGCTTCAGGCTCGCCAGTTGCCTGTATTTCATAAAGTAAAGTAGGTGCATGCTTCGCTTTACAGAGTAGGCCCCGTATACACATGCAGTACCACACGTGGCCTGAGTGGGCGTTTATAAAATTATCCTTTTAACACCTTAACCAGGAGTGATCTGGGGATGCCTAATGAGTGAAGAGATGCAGCAGCTTGCTAGGAGAATTCCAGACTCTAATGAATGCTTGAGGGAAGTTTAGTTCTGGGGAGCTAAATCAAGCACATCTCTATGGACTCATCAAGGGCAATGTCTCCAAATGGGTTAGTTTTGTGCATACCATGACAGCAGTGAACCTCCCTCCTAAACCAGGGTATGTGCAATATGACTTCGGGCTCTCAAATTTACTCCTAATGTTCATCATAGTACTTACTTCGTGCCAAAGAGAGATTCCTTCCAGAGTTCCTAGGCTGTAACCAGGGCTGACGCAAAGAGATGAGGTACCCTAGGCAAACCTCATCTCTTGTGTCCCCTTCTGGCACCCATTGTCGCCACTGCTGCCCCTCTCAGCAATGTGCAGCAGCAGCAATGGCCGCAAACAGCCTCGTGATGCTTACCTTTAAACTTTAAACTGTCCCCTCTCCAACGCCTGATGCTGACTTCCTGTTTGCAGCAGGAAGTTTGCATCGTGTGTCGGAGGGATGAATGTAAGCAGCCCCGCATTGCTGAAGTTTAAAGGTAAGCGTCACGGGGCTGTTTGCAGTCATTGGCACTGTTGCCTGTCCTCAGAGGGGCGGCAGCAGTGGGTGCCCCTGGAGTGCTGGCCTCTAGGCGGCCGCCTAGTTTGCCTAATGGTAGAGCCAGCCCTGGATGTAACTTGAATAGGCAGCCTATCAAGGAGTGTTTGGAAATTGCTTTTAATCAGGCCTGTGGCTCCCTTTACAATGGGAAATGTATCAGTATCTTTCTGCCACATTATCTTGGTCTCTGACTACATTTCCTGGTACTTGAGGATCTTTTCCCTCTCCACAGTTCACAGAATAATCACTTGTAACAAACACCTCTATTGTCAATGCTGTTCTTGTGTTTTTCTCCTTTACCACTATGTCCAGTTTCCTCACACCAGTCCCAGTGATCCTAACCTCTTCATACTTCTCTAGCGTCATGATCCCAGTGACCACATAGGTGAATCATTATAGGATTCCTTCCAATAGAACAGGAAAGAATTTCCCTCATTAAGGAGATGGGGTTCAGCCATTCTTTAGTGTCCCACTATTTGAAAAAAGAGTTTGCACGGATAAACGATGGTTTTTAGGGCTCGACAAATCCCAGGTGCTAGGTTGCTATGGCATCTAGAAATTGCACTCTGGTGCCACCAAATGGTTTTGGTGTGAATTTACACTTGCAGTTGTAGAGTCGGGATGTGCATGGAAATAAACTTTTGGGGGGTTTTCAGGTCATTTTTGGAATTTTCCTTCATTTGGTGACACTTTTTTTTCAGCTTGTATCACATATTGCTTTTTTTAAAGAATTTTTAATGTGCATGGCAACTTTTTAATACACTTTCATCGACTTGCGTGTGTTACTTTGTAAATTAACGTGCTTGAAATCAGTCTAGCACACAGTAAATATTTCAAGGCATACTAAGGAATTGAATGTGCAGGAACAAATACATATCTCTGACAGGGAGAATGTGTCCTTAGAGTGTCATTACTTGAGATTCACTTGTACAGCTGAAAGAACAAGGTCTGATTGAACCCCAGAACCATGTAAGGAGAATAACCCAGTAGACGCTACACATTTCTAATTCAATTATTTATTTCTGTATTGCTTGCTGCTTTATATACCGCTCACAGATAAATTGCCATCAGGGAGGTTTAGAAAAAGAAACAAAAGGGAGAGAGAGAAGGAAAGAAAAGAAGGTAATGGCAAGAAGGGGGGTATTACAGTTTCTCAGGGGAGAGGTATAACAGGAAGAGGAGAGCTGGAGCACGGGGGTCTCCTTGAAAGGCACTTGCAGCTGAGTCTTGTGTGGTTTGCAAGGCTTACGCGCACTAGCACTTTGCATAATAATGTTATTGGTCCTTTAAAAAGTCTGATGACCTACAAAGAACCCAGTCTTCTCTTCTCCAGGTCATTGTGCCTGCTAGAACTGATTCTTATGGGGCGCATAGATGTTAGCCAGTGCTATGCGCAGGTAGTAGGCCCGAAACCCTGAAATAGGGCTCTTAGGGGCAATTTTACTGGTGTGCTTAAGTTTATATTTATTTTGTTGGATTTAGCTCAGACCTTTTTAGTTGTAGCTCAAGGCAAGTTACAGTACATTCAGTTAACAGTAGGTATTTTCCTGTCCGTGGAGGCTTTACAATCTAAGTTAGTGCCTGAGGACCTGGAGGGTTAACGTTTTGTGCTTATGTATTATACGCAAAGATGACTGCGCGATAAGTGCAAAGTCTGTACGCTAACCGTCGGGGGTGTTCCCAGTGCCTTCCTATAGAGTTAATGCACAGAAACGTTCTTTACTACATGGTAAGTGTGCTGACAGTGAGGATGCACTTAGGCCAGGGTTGGGCAATTCCGATCCTGGAGGGCCGCAGACCAGTCAGGTTTTCATGGTGTCCCTAATGAATATTCATGAGATCTGTTTGCATCCACTGCCTTCCATTGTATGGAAATAGGTCCATGAATATTCATTAGGGACCAATATTCAATATTCAGTCAAGCCCAGTATCCTGTTTCCAACAGTAGCCAATCTAGGTCATAAGTACCTAGCAGTTTCCCCAAAAGACACAGGTTCCACAATGCTTGTATTGGGACAGGCAGTGGACATCCCCAGTCCTCTTTGGTTTATGGACTTTTCCTCCAGGAAGTCGTTCAAACCTCTTTTAAATCCAGTTACACTAACATCTTTTACTACACCCTCTGGTAACGAATTCCAGAGTTTAATTACGTATTCAGTGAAAGTGTTTTCTCAGATTAGTCTTAAATGTGCTACATTGTAGCTTCATTGCGTGTCCCCTAGTCTTTCTACTTTTTGAAGGAATAAACAACAGATCTACATTTACCCATTCTACTCCATTCATTATTTTATAGACCTCTATATCACCCCCAGCCGTCTCTTTTCCAAGTTGAAGAGCCCTAACCTTTTAAGCCTTTCCTTGTAGCGCTATCCTTCCATCCCTTTGCCATTTTTGTCGCTTTTCTCTACTTTTTATAATTCTACCATATCTTTTTTTTTAAGATATGGCAACCCAAATTGCACCCAGTATTCAAGGTGTGGTCATACCATGGAGCGATACAGTGGCATTATAATATCCTTTGTTTTATTCTCCATTCCTCTCTTTATGATTCCTAGCATTTTATTTGCGTTATTGGCTGCTGCTGCACATTGGACAGAGGGTTTCAACAAATCCATGATGACGTCTAAATCCTTTACCTGGGTGGTGGTTCCTAATATGGAACCTTGCATCGTGTAACTGTAGTTTGTGGTGTTCTTTCCTAAGCGCATAAATTTATATTTGTCCACTTTAAATGTCATCTCCCATTTGGGTGCCCAGTCTCCCTATTTATCACGGTCCTCTTGCAACGTTTTACAATCTTCTTGTGTTTTTAACAACTTTAAATAATTTGGTATCATTTGCAAATTTGATCATCTCACATGTTCCCATTTTCAAGTCATTTGTAAATATGTTAGACAGCAGCGGGCCCAACACAGATCCCTGGGGTACTCCACTATTCACCTTTCTCCAGTAGGAAAATTGGCCACTTAGCCCTACTCTGTTTTCTATCTTTCAACCAGTTCCTAATCCACAGTAGTACATTGCCTCCTATCCCATGTCTTTTTAATTTCCTTAAGCTTCTCTCATGAGGAACTTTGTCAAAGGCTTTCTAAAAATTGAGATACACTATATCAACCGGCTCACCTTTATCTATCTGTTTATTCTCACCTTCAAAAAAATATATAATTTGGTGAGAGAATATTTTTCTTGGCTAAATCCATGTTGGCTTTCTGCCATTAAACTATGACTATATGTTCAGTAATTTTGTTTTTTATAATAGTTTCTACCATTTTGCCCAGTACTGATTTCAGGCTCACTGGTCTCTAATTTCCTGGATCACCCCTGGAACCCTTTTTAAAAATTGGTATTACATTGGCCATCCTCCAATCTTAGAGTACTATCCTCCAATCTTAGAGTACTATAGATGTTTTTAATGATAAATCACAGATTACTAATAGTAGTTCTACAGTCTCATATTTCAGTTTTTACAGCACCCTGGGGTGTATGCCATCCGGTCCAGATGATCTGCTGCGCTTTTAGTTCATCAATTAGCTGTATTAAATCGTCCTGATTTATCAAGATTTGTTTTAATTCCTCAGAAACATCACCTTTAAATATAATTTCAGACATCGATAAGTTTCCTACATCTTCAGTAAAGACTGAAGCAAAATATTCATGCAGTCTCTTCGCTATGGCCTGTTCCCCTCTTAGTGCCCCCTTTACCCTTCTATCATCTAATGGTGATAGTTTCTCATATCATCTCCTGAAGAGACGCTCTTCTAATGAATCTAAGTAAATACAGAAGCTCTGCCAGGCAGACTCGCACCAGAGCCTCATGCAGGCATTATACCAAGGCAGTGCAAACCTTCATGTCGGTGCTGACTCCTGGTGACCCAGCAGCTCCTGGATTTTCTTAGCAGTGTGACTGGAAGTAGATTGCCAGACCTTTTCGCTATGGCCTTGTTCTCTCTCAGTGCACCTTTTACCCCTCCATCTAATGAATCTCACAGGTGTTTTGCTGTGAATATACTTGAAAAGATTTCATTTTGTGCTTTTGCTTCCACTGCAAGTTTCTTTTCAAATTTTATTTTTGCCTGCCTTATACCTTACATTCAACCTGCCAGTACTTATGCTTTTTTCTGTTTTAGTCATTTGGCTCTTTTTTTCCATTTTCTGAAAGATTTTGTCTTAGCTATAGCAGTCTCTCTGACCTCACTTTTAAGCCATGCTGGCTGTCATTTGCCTTTCTTACACCTTTTTTTAAATGTGGAATACATCTGGTCTGGGCTTCCAAGATAGTATTTTTAAATAATGTCCAGGCTGATGTAAACTCTTAACCTTTGCAGTTGCTTCTTTTAGTTTTTTCTTAACCATTTTCCTCGTTTTATTATAGTCTGCTTTTCGAAGTTAAATGATAATGCCATCAATTTCCTTGCCCATTTATTAAATCAAATATGATTGTTATGGTCACTATTGCCAAGAGGCCCTAAAACAGCTACATCTTGCACTAGATCATGCATTCCACTGAGTACTGGGTCTAAAATAGCATCCCTATGTGTCTGTTCCTGAACTAACTGCTCTTTGAAGCAGTCATTTGCTCTTCTAGAAATGTTATCTCCCTAGCATGTCCTGATGTGACATTGACCCAGCCAGTACTGTGGTAATTGAAATCTCCCATTAATACTGTGTTTTAAACTTTGCTAGCTTCCCTAATTTCTGTTAGCATTTCATCATCTCTCCAGGTGGACAGTAGTACAGCCCCACTACCATGGAATTTCCATCCATAAAGATTCTACAGTGTATTTTGTTTCCTTTGTTTGTCTCTATGCCCTCTTCAACATATAGCGCCACCCCTCCACCAATGTGATCTCCCCTATCATTGCAAGAAGAACAGTGCATGTTAATGTTTCGTGTACAAACTGCAGTATGTAGTCCATGCCCATTCCCTGCCTCGTAGGATGTTATGCAGTTAGCATGTGGATTAGCACGCGCCATCATGACACTGTTTGATTACCACGCTTGTGCGCTAATTCACACACTAAGGGCATGTTTACTGAAGCACGCTGCCAGAGTAGAGCAGGGTTAGCATGCCATTTCTATGCCACTTTAAAAAATAGTGCAGGGTCCTCATGCTAAAAACTCTGCATTACCCTAGTAGCACGCTTCGGGTCAGAGACGGGGGCGTTCCTAGTGCATTGCAACTGGCATACGTGTTATCGGCCCATGCTAACTGCAATTGATGTTGGTAGTGCAGGTGTAACTAATGCCACTTCAGTGAGAGGCATTAGTTGCACCCACAACTGGTTCGCCATGTTAAAGTGCAACATTCCTGTGCTAACTTCCCTCCTGTAGTTAGTTAGAAACCTCCTTGCTTGTAACAGAACCCACAAGTGCATTACCAGCATGGGACCCTAACTGCTTAACATGCTTCAGTAAGTAGCTGCCACAAAATAAGGTCCATACAACTAGGATTTAAAAATGAAAAAACAGTGGCATGGTACACCTACTCTTCATGGATATTGTTATGCCTTTCCAAAATCTGGTGAGGAAAAGAAATGTTTTTGTGACAGCTGTGTCAGTTTGTCTGCAAATTCTTAACCCCTTGACAAGCTTTCAGGACTAGGTCAGAATAAACGCTTAACCTTTCCTTGTAAGGATTTCACAGTCATCTAACTCTTGCAGTGCAGACAGTTAAACTATCACCTTTTGTTTTTCAGCGGATTTTGGAGACTATAATAATTACGAATCTCAGGATTTTCTCCGGGAATATGTATTATTTCCAGTGGTGAGTTGTCTTTATATTTTTTCACGCATCCTAATTTTTGGTCATGATACAGGTTGTTGAATTGTGCACTTATCTAAAAGAAACAGAACGATATCTGGTGTTGGCTGTGTAGTCAGTGCTTTTCAGTTAAGACATCTTACATGCAGGAAGCCCGACTTTGCATAGGTTGTCTAGGTAGGAAAGATGTCAGGATGATCAAAATGTGTAAAAGGCTTAGTGAATGCAGAGCATGTTGTAAAATACCTATAAAGACATGAGAATTGCACATGTATTTAGTGGCTGGCACTACAGGAGCAACCATTTTGTAAAAAAAATACACATTCAAAACAAGTTAGAAAGTGTATAGTAGCAGTATAACACAATGGTGCTTTCTCCGTATTTCCAGAATCAGGAATGTGAGTTTCATAGAAAGCATCAGGCTGTATCATGAGCTAGGTGGCTGCCTGCGTGTCAGTTTTGAGGGGGCTGTGTGTGTGTAAGAGTCTGCAGCTGCGTGTGTGTGTGTCTCTCTATTTCAAGTCTATCTCTCTCTATCTCTGTCTTAAAGCGCCCCCCTAAACTTCGCCCAGTGTCTTTCTCATATCCCCTCCCCCATTATCCAGTCCCTCTTTCATTTACCCATTTTGCTGCCGATCCTTGAGAATGCTGCTGTTCAGGCTTCCTGTACCATAATTGGTTCTCTGAATGGTGGAGTGGGCGGGACAGGAAATTCATAGTGATCTCTCAAATCGTGATATCAGCACAAATTTCCTGCCCTGCACGGCACTACCATTAGAGAGACACTTAGTAGTGAAGGAAGCTGCTGAACTGCGGTGTTGGCTCGATACACATTTGTCTGTGCGTGGGCAAACAATTGAACATAGGAAGCAGACAATTTCTCTGCTATTGAGCTCTCGACAATAGATGATTTCACCTTAGTGAAATGCACCTAAAAAGAGCGGTATCACGTAAATACCAGCATGTGTGGCAGATTTAGCAACGTACTTGTCCAAATGCCAACACTTACACAAGTATGTGCTGAATTTCACAGAACGGGACTTGCAAGGGGATCGAATGAATAAGCCAAGCTCCAAAACTCAAAGGGACCGATATTTCATAATGCTTATCTGGGCAATAGTACGCGTTGCCCTCATAAATGCTACTAAGTCTGATGTTCAACGACTTTCTTTGGACAGTGTCGTTAAAGATCATTACAAACCGCTGTGGCACTATCCGGGTAGTGCTGGGGCTGGAGTGGGGCAGAGACACGATTTGATTTTCATCGTCGCTCTCCAGATAATTATCTGGATAACTTAGGAGATTTGAAAAGCTGTCCTATTTGCTTTCTGGATAGCTTATCTAGATAGTGGCTGAAAATTGCTGCTCTCCAGATAGTGGCTGCTCAGTCCAGATATGAGGTGAAACTCATTATCCAAACATTGCTGGGGTTTCTAGTCCCACAGGTGCTCCTTGTGGTCTTGGGCAAGCCACTTAACCCTCCATAGCCCATGTTCCCTGTAAAAAAAATAGTTATCTCCAAGTTATAATGCCCTGTTCAATGTAATTTCAGTTTGTTCAATGTAAACCGCACTGATGCAGAATAGCGCGGTATATAAGAGAATGTAAATAAATAAATCGCTGCTCAATATCCATATTTTGCCTGCAGTGGCAAATACTGACCGCCGTAGACTGACTATTGCCCTGAAATAGTTTTGGGGGTTTTGAAGTGGTTTTAAATACCTGAGAGGTAAACATAGTTGCCCCCTCAATCACGCCATAAAGTCTACAGCCAAATGAGCAATTAGCTGACACTTAACATAGTAACATAGTATATGACGGCAGATAAAGACCAGTATGGTCCATCTAGTCTGCCCAGTAAGGTAGCCAGAGTAGTTGTACCTGCTGCTCCGTGCAAGTCACCCCTCTCTATTTATTGAAGTATAAAACATATTTAAGCTTGCTTTGATTTCATTCTCTTGCTATAAAGGGATCCACTGTGTCTGTCCCATGCCATTTTGAATTCCGTCACTATTTACCCCCACTAGCTCCTTTGCATTCCAAGCATCCACCACCCTTTCAGTGTCTGAGCAAATGTTTTAAAACATGCTGGTACATCCACTGCAAAACAGGAAACATGCATACTTTTCAGGTTCACCCAGACAAACCCGTGAGTATACACATGTAAGTAGCTTCTTCTAAATGTACTTCATTACACACTCAAATGCAATTTTGTTGTTGTTGTTAAGGGTCATTGAGTCTGTCGACTCATGGCAACCCTCTCGATAGTTGTACTAAACTGTGTTCAGTGACTGATTGTTCATAGAGTGGTTTCTTTAAGACATCTTTGCAGCTTCTGACTCTTATTTCATGAGCAGTTCCATCAACAATCAGATGTCCTGAGGGCCAGGACCAGCCCATCAACTAGGTGGCTGGCTTAGGCCTAGGCAGTCCTGATATGTCATCGCTGTCCTACCCCCCACATCCAGCCTCTCACTGGGGGTTGATGGACAGCACAGCGATCACCTCTTTGAAGCCGTGGTAGTCTTTAAAGCGCACGCATGCAGTCACTTGTGTCCTGCCACTCCTGCCCCCTCCTACAGGCTTTAAGGCCTGTTGTGGCTTCAAAGAGGTGATCACCGTGCCACCCATCAACCCCCCTTGAGAGGCTGGATGTGGGGGGGTGGTGAAACGGTGCGTTGTGGGCAGCACCGAGCCTGTCTAGAGCGACGTCAACCCTTGGGCCATCCCTGCTGAGGGCTTCAATCCAGCAGTATCATAAATGCTGGATTTACTCTGAAGTGACTTCAGCTCCTCCCCATCCATCACTATATCATAGTTTGTTTTGTTGTGACTATCCATTGGGTTTTCGTGTTAAGATACAGAAGTAGGTTGCCATTCCTTTCTTCCATGCAAGTTATGCCAGTGTTACCATTGTCTCAGAAATGTGATCCTCTACCAGCAACACCATTCCATACTGCTGCTCCCCATATGGGTGGTTTGTCTTATTATGGCACATCAACTGAGACCTGTCCATCTTGGGACCCTGTCAGTAGTTAAAGTATGGATAGTATAGCTCTCAACATCACTGGTGCACACAACCCTTGCAGCACGATAAGCCACAAACCAAGCTATTTTACCCTTTTAAAATGACCTCCATATTGTCAGGTAGAATTATGTCTCGCTGCTCTTTATCAGTTCAAGGTCAATGCCCCTTGGTGGGGCGAGGTTTTCCCCCAGAAGGCATATAAAATAGTTGAACACAAGTTAAGGGATTCTGGTGGACGGGGGAGGCAGATATCCCACGACCCTCACTGGTTGACTACAAGAATATTCCAAAACGCTTGAAGAAAAGTCAAAAAGAATCATAATCCACACCAAAGGAAGGGAAAAACATCTTTATTTGGTGTAATGAAATAAAGAATAATTTAAAGAGAATCCTAGTTCTTTTTCTCTTACGCATTTGGTCGCAGACAGATCCCTTCTCTATGCCCTCTACTTGAATCCTCTTCTGGGGTTCTGGATGGATATCCCCCCGGCTTTGTTTCTTCAAGGTCCTGGACTGAGTACCCCACACTGCTTTACAGTCTCCTTCAAGACATTCTTATGTGCAAAAAAAATACTGTCCAAAAAATACCATCCCTGAACTTTAGACCCAGTTCATTCATTGTCAGTGCCATTGGAGTTTTATAAGCAAAATACCAAAATACTCCTCAAAATTGTGTCATTTGGGAAACAGAAACAGAGAAAATTGTTTCTCCTCCCCACCAACAAAATCCTTTTATATGTTTTAAAGTACCTCTTCTCAACACTTCTGCTCTGAGTGCTAGAGATGAACCAAAGTTTGAAAGAATTGAAATATGAGATTGTAGACCTACTATTAGTAATCTGTGAACTATCATTGAAATCATCTGTTGTACCTGAAGATTGGTGAATGGCCAACAAAATGCCAGTTTTTAAAGAGTTGCAGGGGTGATCTGGGAAATTACAGACCGGTGAGCCTGACGTCAGTACCGGGCAAAATGGTAGAAACTATTATAAAGAAGAAAATTACTGAATATGTAGTCTTGGTTTAATGGGAGAAAGCAAACATGGCTTTAGCCAAGGAAGGTCTTGTCTTACTAATCTGTTATATTTTTTTGAAGGTGTGAATAAACAGACAAAAATAAGCTGGTTGATATAGTATATCTGGATTTTCAGAAAGCCTTTAACAAAATCCATCATCTCCACTTGGAGAAATTAAAAAGTCATGGGATAGGAGGCAGTGTATTATTGTGGATCAGGAACTGATTAAAAAATATAAAGCAGAGGGTAGAGCTAAATGGCCAATTTTCCCAATGAGAAAGGTGAGTATTGAAGTACCCCAGAGATCTGTGCTGGGTCTGCTGCTTTTTAACATATTCGTAAATGACCTGGAAATGGGAATAACGAGTGAGATAATCAAATTTACAGATGACACAGAATTATTGAAAGTTGTTAAAACCCAAGAGGATTGTGAAAAATTGCAAGAGGACCTTGATAAACTGGAAGACTGGACGTTCAAATGGCAGATGAAATTTAATGCGGATAAGGGCAAAGTTATGCTCCTAGGAAAGAACAACTCAAACTATGGTTACACAATGCAAGGTTCCACCTTAGGAGCCACAACCCAGGAAAAAGATTTAGGTCTCATCAAGGATAACACATTGAAACTCTCTCTATCCAATGTGCAGTGGCAGTCAAGAAAGCAAATAGAATGCTAGGAAGGTCGGGGGTTCAAATCCCACTAGAGGACAGCAACCTTGGGCCGGAAGGACTGGGGTTTCTAGTCCCACAGGTGCTCCTTGTGGTCTTGGGCAAGCCACTTAACCCTCCATAGCCCATGTTCCCTGTAAAATAGTTATCTCCAAGTTATAATGCCCTGTTCAATGTAATTTCAGTTTGTTCAATGTAAACCGCACTGATGCAGAATAGCGCGGTATATAAGAGAATATAAATAAATAAAATAAATAAATAAATAAATAAGGAAAGGAATGGAGAATAAAACCAAGGATACTATAATGCCTCTGTATCGTTCCATGGTGCGACTGCACCTTGAATATTGTGTACAATTCTGGTCGCCATATCTTAAAAAGGATATAGCAGAATTAGAAAAGGTACACCAACATTGTAAAGGGGATGGAAGGATGCCCTTATGAGAGAGGCTTATAAGGTTAGGGCTCTTCAAAGTTGCAAAGTACAAGTGTCATATATAAAATGCTCATATGTACGAGTGCTTTATAATGGTACATTTACAGCGGCTCCCTGGCCAGGTGCATTTTAGCTACAATTATTAGGGCTTACGTGAGGCTATTTTATAAAGGCACTTAAGCTCCTATGGGGCATGTTTAGTAAGCTGCGCTAACGATTAAAGTGGGCTTGAGTACGCACTAATGGCCCACAATAATAGCATGTGTGCTGAACAGACTGCAGGGGGTTAATTCCATGCTATCTGCGTAGCGCATGAAAGGAAGACGGTGGGGTAGGAGTGGAGTGCAGGCATGACTGCACATTTCAGTTTGCGCGGGCATTAGCAGCGCATGTTGGATGTTAATGTTGTAGGTTGCACGGGTGCACGTAATGCCACCTTAGTGGGAGGAGTTAAATGAATCCGCATTGCCACCTGCACATATTAGGATCTGTCTGCTGGGGCCATGCTATAGACGTCCCTAATAGGTAGCACATGACTTTTGCATGCACTGCGCGTTGATATCTACCCTAAAGGTGCAATACTTGCGGAACCCTAGTGCACTTTAGTAAATATACCCCATGTGTCTTTATAAATATTCCCAAAATAGGTGCCTACTTGGTCTTCCTACATAGGTGGCCCCTTATAAAATTGCCTTCATTGGGGGATAATGTTTATAATACAAGCATGAAATGCTCTTAAGTAATCATCCCACGTGTAAAAGTACACGCAGTGGCAAGAAGGCGCATATGTCTATGCGATCCAGATGTAACCGTGTTCAGGGGTGGAGTTTGGATGACGTGTGGGTGAAATTATTACGCTTACGGTTAGTTATGGAATAGTTCAGCCATGCACATTTCCAGTTGCTCCTGAGTCGATGAAAATATATGCAGCTGCATTTTAGCCACAATTTAGACTGCCTTTATGAAGCTATTTATTAAAGACATATAGGTTCCTAGGTGTCTTTATAAACTAACCTCAAAATAGGTGTTTACTTAGTCTCCCAATGTAGGCTATCCATTAGAAATACACAGATATATATATAATTACTACTACAATTAGAGTAATAGCCTAGGACCCAAGA
This sequence comes from Ichthyophis bannanicus, assembly GCA_033557465.1. Taxonomy (NCBI): domain Eukaryota; kingdom Metazoa; phylum Chordata; class Amphibia; order Gymnophiona; family Ichthyophiidae; genus Ichthyophis; species Ichthyophis bannanicus. The sequence continues at coordinate 462,594,884 of CM066033.1, read as the reverse complement.
GATCAGGGTTCGATTCCCACTGGCACTCCTTGTGACCTTGGGCAAATCACTTTACCTTCCATTGCCTCAGAAGAAAAGGCCTGGCAATCTACTTCCAGTCGTACCTTGCCAAGAAAACTCAGGAGCTACTGGGTTGCCAATAGTCAGCATTTACTTGATGGCACTTAAAAAAACAAAATAAAAAAACAAGGTGTACACAGCGCTGTATCAGGACATATAGAAGATGGGCCCTGCTTCTTAGAGCTTGCAATCAAATAAAGACAGACAGTGCAATATAAGAGAAACAAGGGGTTCAAATATGGAAAGGAGAACAAGGGAATTAGGATCCAAAAGTAGCCTCAGAGGTGAGCTTTTAGCATGAATTTGAAAAGGGGGAGAGATGAGACCTGATGTATAGATTCAGGAAGTTTGTTCCAGGAAGCAGCAAGGTGAAAAGATCGAATTCTGGAGATGGCAGTGGAAGGAAGGGGCCTAGAGAGAAGAAAGCAGGAGGAAGAGTGGAGTTCTTGAAGAGGGGTGTAGAGAGGAAAGGTAGTGAGGGGCAGTAGAATGAATGCATTTATAGGTCAGAAGGAGAAGTTTGAAATGGATATGGAAACGGAAAGGAAGCCAATGAAGTGATTTGAGAAGAGGGGTTATATGGGTGTAAAGGGGCTGGCGGAAGATTAGCCGCGCAGCAGAGTTTTGAACAGATTGAAGGGGAGAGAGAGATGACTCTGAGGGAGACCAGCAAGGAGGAGGTTGCAATAGTCGAGATGGGAGGTGACTAAAGAGTGGATAAGTGTTTTAGTAGTGTGTCCAGAAAGGAAGGGGCAAATTTTGTTAATGTTATAGAGAAAGAAATGACAGGTTTTAGCTATCTGTTGGATATGTGTGGAGAAGGAGCTGGAGGAGTCAAAGATGTCCCCAAGGTTGCGGGCCGAGGAAACAGGAAGTAGAAAAATGTTATCTAGCGAGATAGAGAAAGGTGGAAGGTGGGGAAGAGGGTTTAGGGCAGGGGTTCTCAACCCTGTCCTCAGGACCCACCTAGCCAGTCGGGTTTTCAGGATAACCACAATGAATATGCATGGAGACATTTGCATATAATGGAGGCAGTGTATGCAAATCTCTCTCATACATATTCATTGTGGTTATCCTGAAACCCCAACTGGCTAGGTGGGTCCCGAGGACAGGGTTGAGAACTCCTGGTTTAGGGAGAAAAATAAAAAGTTTGGTTTTGGCCATGTTCAATTTCAAATGGCAGTGAGAGGTTAATTAGGTGCATTTCGCTAATGGGATAGTGGCTGTTAGTGAAGTCTCATCCATCTGGCTGTCAATTTGTCTGTCCATATACATAGGTATAGTACAGACAAACCTGTGGGTAAGGACAAGCAGGAGAAGGCACAGAAAGAAAATAGCTGCATGGCGGCAAAGAGCCCCTGCACCCGGTCCCGCCAACAATAACAAAAAGAGGGCGCTTTTGTAAGTGGGGTGGCAATAGGGCAGAATAAAGAGCGGTGACAGTGGGGCTAGCTAAATAGCTAGTGTGGAGTCCCAACCTCCTGCTGGCAAAGCGAAAAGAAAAATGGAAGCAGCAAGGGTAATTAAAGTTCTCCAGGAACAAGCAGGAAGTCAGTCCTCACATATGGGTGACGTCAGTGCCGACAGAGCCCTCGTGCGGAGCAATTTCCCCAGCTTTCAAAGAAAGCCTTTGGGAATTGCCTCACGCATGCGTGGTCCCCTTCCCGCCCAAGGGTGCCATCTTGCTCAGTCTTCTTTTTTCCGCGGAGCTCGACAGACGTCGTCCCATTTCCTCAGAAAAAGTTTTATTTTTTTGACTAATTCTACCGGTTTTGGTACCGGTTCGATGCTGGTTCCCCTTCCAGCCTCTGCTCGGTACACCGGTATCGAGTCCGACTAATTTTTTCGTTTTTGTCCTTAGTGACTAGTGTTCGCGCTCTTTTTCTTTTAACTGGCGGTCCGGTCTTTCGACCTCGCAGGGGCCCTTTTTCCCCCCATGGCTGCCAGCGGGTTTAAAAAGTGTGATCTGTGTAAAAAACTTATGTCCCTCACCAACACCCATGACTGCTGCCTCGGATCCGACCATGACCCGGTGGTCTGCGGTCCTTGTGGTAAGATGTCTTCCAAGTCGTTGAGGAGCAGGCAGCACCAGCGCAAGACTATTTTCTTCGAGTCTGGATCCATCCGGGCCAGGACCTCGTCAGAAGCCTCGATGTCTCGGGACTCTGAACCCGAGCACCGTCAGTCCTCTGAGCGGGGGTCTCCCACCCGGGAGCATCGTAAGAAGAAGAAACCAGTGAGGGCTGTGTCTCTGAAGACTCCGATTGGTCGGGGCCCTCGGGTACCAGGTCGCAGAGTGCCGAACACCGCCCCAGGTTCGCCGAGTCTGAGAGGCTTGCCAAAATACCTTGTATGGAACCAGAGGCATCGGACAAAGTAATGCCTGTTGTCCTCGTGGATTCTCCTCCGGGAGAACCAGCATCGGGAACAGAGCCGGTGGCTGCGGAGCCTTCTGAGCTGGGTCTCATGTTGGCGGCCTTGGAGAGCAGTGTGTCTGCCTTCATGGATCAGCAGTGGGCGCTGATAGCCGGTCTCACCCACGCATCCGCCCTGACCACCGGGACCTCGACGCCTAAGTCGACCCCTGGAGGCAGAGACGATCCTCGAGTCCATGCGGGTTCGAGTCGATCCTCGGCCAAGGTCTCCCTCGACCTTCCGTTCGGGACCGAGGTCGTCGTTGCCAGGGCCATCGGCATCAAGACGGACGTGCTCGAAGCTCTCGAGGCCGGAGCCCATCGAGTCCTCGGAGGACTCGGCTTGGGAGACGGAGGAGGGAAGACTCACTGGGTTTGGAACTCACTGGGTTCGGACTCCCATCGGACTCGCTGGGTTCGGAACCTCGGAGACGGTCGCCCCCAGAGGACACCAGGTTCTCGGACTTTGTTAGGGATATGGCCAAAGCTTTGGCTTTCCTTGCAGATGCCGAGGAGGAGCCTTGAGCCAAAGAGCTCGTCACCCTCCAGTATGACTCTCCTCCGAAGAAGGCTCTTACTGTACCAGTGCCTCCGATGCTGGAATGGTTGATGCTCCGCATGTGGGAGTCCCCGGCCTCGGCGCCGGTCCTCAGCAAACGGGTTGATTCCATTTATCGAGTCCGTAAGAGCCCCGGGTTCCAAAAGGCACAGCTTCCGCACAACTCCATGGTTGTGGAATACGCCATGCAAAGGCTCAAGAGAAGGCTCAAGAGGCCTGGAACCTGGACGCCCTCAGCAGAAAGTGCTTCCAGGGCTCGATGCTGTCATGCCGTGTCCAGACATACCAGCTGTACATGGGCATGTACTTAAGAGACCTGGCAAAGGAGATTGCCGGGTTCTCTGCTGGCCTCTCCGAGGAACCCTTGCAGTGCTTCAAGGCCCTGTCCACTGGGATCAGAGAGTGCTCGAAGTTTGTCTCGCACAGTCTACGACGGCTTCGAGGCTTCGGCCTGGGTAGCCGCAGCCGGCATCATTGCAAGGCGCCAGGCTTGGCTCATGTCATCTGACCTCGAGCCATGGGTACAGGACAAGTTGGTCGATGTCCCCTGCTGAGGCGATAACCTCTTTGGCAAAACCAAGACTGAAAAGGCTGCTGAACTCGAGTCCGAGTACTTGACCCGGACAAGGCTGTCGAAGAAGGCATCTGCTCCTTCTCACAGGAAGAAGGCCTCGGTGGGGAAAAAGCCCTTTTACCTGAGGAAGGGACAGGCTTATAGAAACTACCCCACTTACCAGGCCTCCCCAGCAGGGGCAGCAGGCCAGGGGATGGGGGAATGGCCCTCGTAAGCCTCAAACCCCCAAGCCTCCAGCTCCTGCTCCTGCCCTGCAGGGAGGGGGGTTTTGACTCCCACTGCATAGCTCCTCTCCCACCAGTGGTTTGGCCCTGCACAGGAGTCGGCTGTCCCTGTACGCCCACAGGTGGCCAGCCATTGCATCCGATACTTGGGTTCTAAGGATAGTCCAAGATGGCTATCTTCTCCATTTCAGCCAAGTACCTACCTCCTATTTCCCAGGAGAGCATCTCAGACCCCTCTTGCACAAGAACCTCCTCTTTCAGGAGTTAGCTGGTCTTCTCAAGTATCAGGCAGTGGAACTGGTGCCCCACCACCTGCAGGGGAAAGGCTTTTACTCCAGGTATTTCCTGATACCGAAAAGACAAGGAGGCCTTCGCCCCATTCTGGACCTGCGAAATCTCAACAAGTTCTTGGTGAGGGAAAAGTTCAAAATGCTTTCACTTGGGATACTTCTGCCTTTCCTCCAACAGGGAGACTGGCTATGCTCCTTGGACCTAAAGGATGCTTACAACACACATCCTCATACATCCAGACCACAGACAATACCTCAGGTTTGTGGTCGGAGGAAACCACTTCCAATACAAAGTGCTTCCCTCCAAGGGTTTTCACCAAGTGCCTAGCTGTAGTAGCGGCCTTCCTCAGAAACCAGGGGATCTTTGTGTTCCCTTACCTAGACAACTGGCTCATAAAGAGGCCAGTCAGCCCAGGAGGCGCACCACGCCACAGCTCGCACAATCACTCTGCTTCAGCATCTGGGGTTCATCATCAATCACACAAAGTCCTCTTTGCTCCCCACTCAGAACTTGAAATTCATAGGGGCAAGGCTAGACACCCTGCAGGCCAGGGCCTACTTACCACTGGACAAAGCAGACCGCCTGCTGTCTCAGGTGGGCATCTTATGGTGAGTCACATACCCCACGTGTCAGCACGGAGGTTCTTACGCCTGCTCGGCCACATGGCCTCCATGGTTCATGTTACTCCTTTTGCATGCACATGCAGACAGCTCAGTGGACCTTGCAGGACCAGTGGTCACAGGCCACAGGACGCCTGTCTGACAGAGTGGCAGTATCCAAACCCCTGGTGCAGCCCTGCAGTGGTGGTCACAATCAGGGAACCTCCTGTGGGGGATGCCGTTCCAGCTTTTCTGTGCATACAAGGGTGCTGACCACAGATGCTTCCTTGATGGGCTGGGGGGCCCATTGTCAGGCTCTTGCAGTCAAGGTCAGTGGACTCCTCAAGAGGCCACACTCCAGATAAACCTGTTGGAACTCCGGGCCATTCGCTTAGCTCTAAAAGCCTTTGCTCCTGTCCTCTCCAACCAGTCTGTCCGAGTACAGACGGACAACCAGGTGACTATGTTCTATGTGAACAAACAGGGCGGCACAGGATCGCAGATCCTTTGCCAGGAGTCTCTGGACCTCTGTTCCTTCGCAGTTCAACACAACATGTCTCTCCATGCAGTTTACCTACCGGGCCAGGAGAACTGCCTGGCAGACAGACTGAGCAGAATTCTTCAACCCCACGAATGGCAACTGAACAGGGAGGTCGCCCAGAAGATTTTCAACCACTGGGGCCTTCCATCCATGGATCTCTTTGCCAGTCCACAGAATCGTCAGTTGCCCCGGTTTTGCTCCAGACAGCTGCACTCCCTCAGGGTAGTGGCCAATGCTTTTCTTCTCCCTTGGTCGGGGAGCCTCCTGTATGCTTTTCCGCCTACGCCTCTGGTAGCACGGACTCTCCAAGATTCGCAGGGACAAGGCCTGGGTGATCCTGGTAGCGCCCAGATGGCCAAGACAGCCTTGGTTCCCACTTCTTCAACTGGCGGTGGAAACCCCTCTCCCCTTGGTGGTGCAGCCCGACCTCCTCACCCAGGAGCAGGGTTCCCTCGTGCACCCCAATCCTAGATCCCTCAATTTGATGGCCTGGCTGCTGAGAGGGTAGGCCTTGCACCTCTTCTCCTACCCGAAGGGGGCCATCCACCAGAAAATCCTATGCTTGTAAATGGTGCAGGTTCCAAGTGTGGTGTCACCAGCATACTGTGGAACCCTTCTCATCTCAGGTTCCCAAAGTGTTACAGTACCTGCTTCATCGCTCTGAGCTGGGACTCAAGTCTAACTCATTCAGGGTCCACCTGAGTGCCTTGTCGGCTAACCATGTCCCGATAGACGGTCAGCCTCTCTCGGCTCACCCCTTGGTAGCCAGGTTTCTCGGGCCTGCTCCTGCTGAAACCACCAATCCGCCCTCTGGCGACGGAGTGGGATCTCAACGTGGTTTTGCAGCAACTTACTCGCCCTCCTTTCGAGCCGATGTCCACTTGCCATCTGTGCTTCCTCTCCTGGAAGGTGCTCTTCCTGGTAGCGCTCACGTCGGCTAGGCATGTGAGTGAGCTGCAGACTCTAGTGTCAGATAGGCCGTACACACGGTTTTACAAGAACAGAGTAGTGCTCCGCACACACCCCAAGTTCCTCCCATAAGTGATTTCCTCGTTTCACCTCAATCAAGAGGTGGTTTTTCCAACCTTCTTTCCCAGGCCACATACAAACAAGGCAGAAGCAGTTCTGCATACCCTGGACTGTAAGAGGGTGCTCACCTTCTACCTGGAGCGTATGCGGGGACATCGGAGGGCTTCTCAGCTCTTCGTCTCTTATGACCGTAGTAAACTGGGTCTACCAGTCTCCCAAGCGCATGTTATCCACCTGGGTGGCAGACCGCATCGCCTGGGCGTACAGGGCAGCTGACCTTCAGCTGCAGGGTCGTATCACGGCCCACTGTGTCAGGGCTAAGGCCGCATCAGTAGCTAATCACCGCTCTGTTCCGTTGGCAGACATATGCCGGGCCGCAACTTGGTCTTCAAGCCAGACTTTTTTCAATAATAGGTTCTTGGTAGCCTGTTGCTAGGGAGTACCATATGTGAGGACTGACTTCCTGCTTGTTCCTGGAGAAAGCGTAGTTACTCACCTGTAACAGGTGTTCTCCAGGGACAGCAGGAATCAGTCCTCACGACCCTCCCTCCTCCCCTGGAGTTGCTGTCCTATTATTGCTTTTTATTCATTTTGCCGTCTTTTTAGCTATGTCATCTGACTGAGCAAGATGGCACCCTTGGGCGGGAAGGGGACCGCGCATGCGCGAGCATTCCCAAAGGCTTTCTTTGAAAGCTGGGGAAATTGCTCTGCATGAGGGCTCCCTCGGCGCCGACGTCACCCATATGTGAAGACTGATTCCTGCTGTCCCTGGAGAACACCTGTTACAGGTGAGTAACTGCGCTAAATGGCGGGAGTCCCCACCTCCCACCCATGAAGACTGCCCGAGAGTTGGAGAAAGGGAGGGAGCAGAGAATAAGGGGTTGCCTGAGAGGGTGGGATAAGAGGGTGGGGCATAAGGAAGGGGGAGGGTGAAAGGCAAGGGACAAAGTGCAGGAAGAGAAAGGGAAGTGGTAAAGTGCAAGGTGGGGCAGAGTGGGGAGGGGGAGTGCAAGAAGTGCGAGGGGAAGGGAAGGGTGAAAGAGTGTGGCAAGGGACGGAGACAGAGTGCACTGTATCAGGAGAACAAGGGAAGGGGGAGTGGCAAAAGTGGAACCGTGCAAGAGGGACGGAATTGGTGTAGGAGGATGGGAATCTACATGTCCACTGCCATGCATGCACGCTCACATCCTCAACACCTCACATACAAATACCTAACACACCGCTATCCCCACCTTAACACACACAAAACAGCTATACTTTGTTCATGCAGTTAAATATGTACATCAAAGTAGTAGTAGTAGTAGTAGTAGTGGTGATTCTCACACACACATGCACCTCGCATTTCCCATCGGTCACTACCCACACTATGTTCACCCATCACCATAAGGACAGGCAGGGAAGAGCCACTGTACCCGGTGTTGCCAGCAAAAAAAAAAAAAAAAGAGACATTGCTGTATGCTGGCAGGGACCCAAGCCTGCTGGCACAAGGAGAAGAGAGTTGTTGCAACAGGCAAAGAGGTGCTCTTAACTCCATGAAGATTCCTGGGGGAGAGAAAGAACTGCATTGTGTACTGGCCAGGGTGAGAAAAAGATTTCAAATAGCGAGGGGGAGGCAAGGAAGAGTGAAAGAGGGGAGGGGGTAGAGAAGAGGCTGCAAGAAGGAGGGGCAGAGGTGACAGAACTAAATCTCCCTACCCCACATCATCCAGCTATCCCTCACATGCACACACCACCTCCCCCCTCCTCCCCCACACAAGCACACATCCATCCACCTATCCTTTACCCTTTTCAGTAGTACTAACCAATATGGTTACTTCCTTGTCGTGCTCCCCCCTAGTGTGAGGCAAGAAGGCAGCACCCTGTGATTGCAGCCATTTTGAAAAAGACAATGATGTGGCAGGAGTGGAGAGGACCTCTCCTGCCCTATCTTCCCACTAGACCACCAGGATTTTGAAAGTTATGACTTTAAGGAGGTTTGGGGTGGTGGGGGAGCCATGGGCACCTCTTTGCTGACTGGCTAACGAGGAGGTGGGAGGGGAGGGAGGCAGGCTACCAGCTGACTGGCCAGGGCTCATTATAGAGGATCAGAGGGGTTTCACTGATTGGCTAGTCGAGATGTTAGTTTGGCCAGGGGATGCACCAGTTCCCCCCGCCCCCCCACCCCGGAAAGTTCCCGATGGGGATTAGTAGCTGTCCAGGCGGGATTGGTGCTGCAAGGGGAGTAACATAGTAACATAGTAGGACTTTGTATGTTCATATTTTCAGTGCCATGGATTGCAACACTGTGGCACCAGCGATATTGTTGAAGAGGGGCATGGTAGCGGTCGGAGAACAGAGATACTGACAGATCTGTGCACCAGCCGCTATCATCCTGCCCCTTGGATTTACCACAGGGACCCTTGGTATCTGCATTATCAGGTACCACGGGATTCAGGTAACGCGGGTCTCCATGTAAATCCAGAATCGCCACAGTATCTGCAGGGGCCAACCTGAGAATGCCCCCTACAGATACCATGGGAGTTTTGACTTACTGTGTGCTTTTTGGCACGGCGATAACTGCCAAACGCTACCTCAGTTTAGTAGACATACCCCTGGGTGTCATTGCAGACAAAATATCAAAATCCTCTGCAGTAAGAAAAAGCAGTGCATTTTAACTTGCAAAAATGGTGCTGGAGCTCATAATACATTAATACATCAGAACCATGGATCAAAAGGTGCCGGTACTCTGTTCCACTGCATACCTCCTCATAATAAGCCCCGAGAAAAAGCAAACAAAATGGTAGGAATTATTAGGAAAGGAGTACAGAATAAAACAAAGAATATCATAATGTCTCTGTATCTCTCCATGGTGCGACTGCACCTTGAATTATTGTGCACAATTCTGGTCACCACTTCTCAAAAAAGATATAGCAGAATTAGAAAAGGTACAGGATGGAACGACTCTCCGATGAGAAAAGGCTAACGAGATTAGGGCTCTTCAGCCTGGAGAAGAAATGTCTATGGGGAGATATGTCAGAGGTCTATAAAATCGTGAGTTCAGTGGAATGGGTAAATATGAATCGGTTGCCTACTCTTACAAAAAGTAGTATAATGACTAGGGGACACACCATGAAGTTACTAAGTAGTACATTTAAAAATAAATTAGAGAAAATATTTATTCACTTAATGCTTCATTAAGCTCTGGATAACGTTGCTGGAAGATGTGATAAAAGCAGTTAGCATAGCTGAGTTTAAAAAAGGTTTGGACAGTTTCCAAATCCTTATTAGGATAGACTTGAGGAAATCCACAACTTATCCCTGAGGGTAAGCAGCATGGAATCTATCCAGTTTTGGGAATCCTGCAAGGAGCCTTCTGACCTGGATTGGTCACAATTGGAAACAGGACACTGGGCTTGATGGGCTTGGGTCTAACTCGGGCAGTTAGCAATTTCTTATGAAGAAAGGAGAGGAGTCTGTTCTGAAGAGCTGCAGCAAAACAAAATTTCAGGTAGAAAGAATGTCCTTAAAAGGTCAGTAGGAGAATCTGCTAAAGTGAAATAAGAAGATTTTGACTGATTGTAGTGCTGGATGTGTGCCTGGAACCTACAGGATAGATGCACTGCTTGTGAAATCATTTTTATACCCTATTATGACATCACAAAGCATCACATGTGATAAAAGTAAGGATTAACATTAAAAAGGATAGGGGCCAGTATTCAGTGGCCAGCACTGAATATCCAGATTCAGCAGTGACCGACAATGCTGTCCGGATAGCAGCACTTTTCAGCCTACTAAATCTGGGTAGCCTTTTTGCTCCCCTAACTTTATCAGCATAGTTATCCAGTTAGTGGGCTGAATCCTGCCGCTGATAACTGTAAATTCCACCCCGACTCCACCCATGGACTGCCCCGGCACTATCTAAATAGTGCCGAGGTAGTCTGTTATTAAGCAGCACTATCTTTGTAGCAGCAAAGCGCAGACAAACCAATGATACCAGGAGTCTGTTCAGAAGGTCCAAATCATTTATTTGTGCACAAGTCTCAAGCAAGGCAATTTCAAAATGGCTGAGCAAAGTTTTCAAGCATTACAACAACTTTTATAGACTTCTGTTCCATTCTAGGTATAGAAAAACATTTCATTGGTCCCGGTACTCTCCCGTACCTCCCGTAGCCCTTCTATTGGTCCCGGTACTGATAAGTTTCTCCAATTATGTTCCTTCTGTGGGCTTCTGTGGGCATGACACCTGCCTGCCCCCCTTCTAGTCCCAATTACAATGGTCAGTTCATCAACTTGTTACTTTCACACTTTCAAGGTTATGGGACCATTTGTGCGTGCAGATGAGCAAGGTTCTGTAACTCATCTGTCAGCACTCCTTATTATTTCTCTGCAAATGTACTTTTTCTTATCAGTAACTTTTAAACACATCTTTTCTGTATTTTTCCATTTCTTAATTCTGCAGTTCTGCTTATCTAAGCTAATTCAATATTTCTACTGAGTTCTTTCTTTCAATAGCAGCATATTGGGGGATGTGCAATCCTATATGCCTCTCCACAGGCCTCATTTACAGGTCAAGCTAGCCATGCTGGCCTGCCTATGTCAGACACCGTGGGTCACAGGCCTGCACCTGCCACATTCCCCCCTTTGATTAATCTCACCCTATTACTTAATAAGGTGTGAGAATTAAATCACTTTAGAAGAATCACATCCTGATTAAAGGATTCTTACTAGTTCCACTAGGGCTAGCTTTGTATAAAGCCATTATTCTAGTTGCGGTCTTCCGCTCTACTGTACTATCAATAGCACTATGAATGGAACGCATACAACATGGGATTAAACATGGTAAGCAGAGGACAACAGCAACAAGGATTAGTACTAAGATAATGAAAGTCTTAAATCCTCCCAACCAAGAGAAAAGGTTAGCAAACCAATTAGGAAATTTCAATGCGTGCCAAGTCTGTACTGGCACATAAGCATGTCTTTGCATATCTTTAGCAATTTCTTCAACTACTTGACCTTTATCATCTATTTTTAAACAGCAATTAGTTAAATTCAGTTACCACATACTCCTCCTTCAGCTGCTAGCAAATAATCAAGGGCTAAGCGATTCTGGTATATGGCAGTGCGCATTTGAGTACTTTGTCTAGCTAAAAGCGTGAGAGCATGACTAGTTTCATTGGTTATTATTTCAACTACTGCTTGTAAGCGAATAATACGATTGATCATATAAATTGGGGTACGATAACCATACATACCATCATCATTCCAAGTGGCAGGTCCATAATACTCAATAATTCTTTCTGGTGGCCAATCATCACCTCGCCACTTCTCCCACTTGCCTATCTGTAAGGCCTCTCTTTTCTGTCTTGATGCTCCTTTGTGTTTGTGGGTAGTATATACAGGGTATCCTAATTGTTCTCCATGTTCAGTGTTTAACAGGAAGAAAGAAGGTCTGATGGTTCCTAAGACACATGCTCCTCCCCATTGTGGCGGGAGTTGCGCGTATGCTCGGTTTCCACAGATCCAATATAAGCCAGGTGGGGCTTGCCAGGCTTGGACTTTGGCAAGGTTAGTCCATAGACCTGCAAGTTCAGAAAATCTAGCTAATGGGTTAGGAGGTTCAGGATGTCTGATTCCTGACCACCATGCTGTCTTTTTGGTCGTGGCATTATAGTACTTCTGGCTAAGACAGACCAGCTGTCCTACCTTTTGGGTGAACTGGGGTCCAGTTCTGGCAAAGCAAAGACGTCCAACAATTGAGTGCGCTAACACCCATTCACTGGTTGTCTTGTGTAATTCAGTCTGATTGTAAATCATGGAATAATTCAATTCTTGGGCTTCCCAGGGCCATTGGTCTCCCATTTGGGTTCCGCCACAGAAATAACAATCTGTGATCTTAAGACTAGATACTACTGCTCCGGCTAATTCTAGAAACAAATTCTGTGAAGGGTGAGGGATCTCAAACTTATTTACATGCATAGCTTCATAAAAGGTATTATGAATATGATATTTAGATGACTTGTGGGCTTGAGTATTCAATCTAATATACACAATGGTCCCTGGGTCTGTTCCTCCTCCAGCAATACGTAAACCAAACTTATATCCTTGTTTCCATGCATGGGGATTATGTACACGCAAATGCAAAGGGTTGCAAGCATCTTTCTGACATTTATCATTTGTGGTTGGCTTGGTTAGAGTAGCCATCCGTTTATCTATTTTCTCATCAGTTATACCAGTGTTCCAGGTAGCATAGAAAACACATTCCCAATATGGGCAATAGTAATCTGCCACTGTAGCAGTACTATACCCTGATCCTGTCTTACCTGTACACTTCCACCAATTTGTGGCACCTTCTGGACACATATACTTATGGTCATTTCGATACGCTTTCTCCCATGTACCACAGGTGGACTGACTATCTCTATTAATAGCATTACATGCATCAAAATTCAAAACAGCAGGTTTAGTAATGTCCTTAAGTGGTGGTGTAGCAGCTAATATAGGTCCATCTGCATCCTTCCATCTTATTTCCAACGTGTAATAGGATGGATTCTGATGCGGATTATAGCATGCTTTGATTTTGCCATGAGTGCAAACATTTAGTTCAGTGGTGTTATAGATACACCGAGTTATTGTTCCCTTGCAGGTATAGTAAGAATGGTAAAGCAAAGTCTGAGTTACTTTCAGTCCAGTTCTAGTAGAAGTAATGCAAGCAGTGCATGGAGGTAGAGCATAAGTCTGTTCAAAACCTCCGAAGAAGGCAACCAAGGCGAAGCAGAAGCAAAGATACATGTTGATTGGAGTTCTTCTGAATCCTCAGCTTGCTGATCTTGATCACGACGGTCTATTATTCTTCGTCCCGTTTGCTAATGAAGCAATTTAACGGTTGCTGAGTGTTGATTGAAGATCCTCAAGATGTCCAGCACACATTAACCAACTTAGCAATTCAGTTGGCTTGTGAAGTCTGGCTTAGTCAATGTAGTCTCAAAGTAGTGTGTCAAATCACACACACAAATTGGGTTCGTTGAAAACAAAACTGTTGCTGCATGGAAAACAGCAATCCTCTTCGAAAGACTTGGCTACTGCAAAGCACTTGTGATGAAGTGTCTATGCTGCTGGTTGCCGTCTCAGAGTAACTCGCAAGGGTACATCAGGGTGCTGCTCTGCTGTCCACCGCTCTGGTTCAGGATCGGCGGCGGGCTTGACTCTGCTGTGGTGGATCCAGGCGTCGATCTCGGCTACCTTTACTGCAGTTGGGGTAGACAGGATGACGGTGTACGGTCCCTTCCAATGGGTTTCCAACGGTATCTTCTTCCAATCTTTGATCCACACCGAAGTTCCAGGCTGGTAGGGATGCAAGGGTTCCGTCAAGTTGATAGGCAACTGGTCTTGGATCCACGTATGGAGAGTCTGCAGAACAAAACTAAGAGCTAGGAGTTCTTGTCTGGTTACTTCTGAACCAATCTGGGCTAGATTTCCTTTGACTCCCTGCACTATTGGTGGGGGTTTACCATACAAAACTTCAAAAGGGGAAAATCCTGTTGATTTTACAGGGGCTGAGCGTATTCTGAGTAAAGCTATGGGGAGCACTTGGGGCCATTTCAAGTGTGTCTCCTGACAAAGCTTGGACATTTGGGCTTTCAAGGTACGATTCATTCGCTCAACTTTCCCTGAACTCTGGGGTCTGTATGCAGTGTGGAGCTTCCACTGTATCTGCAAAGCTTTTGCTAACTGCTGAGTAACTTGGGAGACAAATGAGGGTCCATTGTCTGACCCTATTACTGCTGGAATTCCAAATCTGGGGACAATCTCTCTCATTAAGGCTTTGGTAACTTCTCGGGCTTTCTCAGTTCTGGTTGGGAATGCTTCTACCCACCCAGAGAAAGTACAAACTAATACTAGTAGGTAATGGTATCCATTGGCTTTTGGCATTTCGGTGAAATCAACTTGGAGGTTGTGCATGGGGGTCACACCTCTTGACTGAACTCGGGGTGCTGTAATAAGGCCTTGCTTGGCATTATTTTTGGCACAGGTTTGACATTGTCGTGCTACTGAGGCTGATATGGTTGTCATCAGAGGGATGTAGAAATGTGGTCTGAGTGCTTTCTCCATAGCACTCTTCCCATAGTGGGTGGCTTCGTGAAAAGCTTTGACAAAGGATGGTCCTAACAGTTCAGGAATTACTATTCTTCCCGGAGGTTGACTGCCCTCTTCTGGTGGCAGCTCAATCCATCCGTCTTTCAATACTCCATTTTCTCTGTTACAATAGTAATCCAATTCTTTGGTGGTATATCCTGGGGTCCATAGATTCAAAGGTACTGGAAACAATGCTGCTTGCATTGGCATAGCTTGTGGGGCAATCTGTCCTGTCATAGCTGCTTGTCGTGCTGAGGCATCTGCAAATCTATTTCCTCGAGCAACTTCTCCTTTTCCTGCTTGATGTCCTCTACAATGCATGACAGCTACACGTGTTGGGGCCCAGACTGCATCAAGTAACATCAATATCTCGGGACCATACTTGACTGATTTTCCTCCGGATGTGATGAGTCCTCTTTCTTTATAGAGAGCTCCATGGGCATGCAAGGTAGTGAAGGCATATTTGGAATCTGTATATACATTTAGCACAAGTTTTTCTCCTAACAACAATGCTCTGGTGAGTGCTATCAATTCGGCTCTCTGGGCTGATGTGCCTGAGGCTAGAGCTGATGATTCAACTACTTCGTGTTGAGTGACGACTGCATATCCGGCACAGCGTCGTCCATCAAGGATGAGACTGCTCCCATCAACATAATAGATCTGGTCAGGATTGTCTATGGGCACATCTGTTAGGTCGGGTCGACTAGAGAACACAGTTTCCATGACTTCGATACAGTCATGTTCTGGGAGTTCTTCACTGATGGGTATCAAGGTAGCTGGATTCAAGGCATGGCTCACTTCGAGTTGTATCTGTGGGTTTTCACATAACATGCTCTGGTACTTCAACATTCGGGAATTGGTGAGCCAATAATTTGCTTTCTGTTCCATGAGGGCAAGGACTGCATGTGGCACGGTGACTCGTATGTTCTGTCCTAGTGTGAGTTTGTCTGCCTCACTCACTAGTAGCGCTGTAGCTGCAACTGCTCTCAAGCAGGGTGGCCATCCTTTGGCCACAGGGTCCAATTGTTTCGATAGGTAGGCTACAGGTCGTTCCGAATTTCCTAATTTCTGAGTCAACATGCCTAAGGCATTTCCCTGTGCTTCATGTACAAACAAGTGGAAAGGTTTGTGGACATCTGGTAGTCCAAGTGCTGGTGATGACATCAATTCTTCTTTTAACTTCTGGAAGGCTGTATCCTGCTCAAGTCCCCACTCCAGTGGTGACTTCTCTTCTCCTTTTGTGGCTTCATACAGTGGCTTGGCAATTTGGGCAAAGTTGGGTATCCAGATTCGGCAATATCCTGCTGCTCCCAGAAAGGCTCTGACTTGCTTTCTGGTTGTTGGAGTTGGAATTCTGCATACAGCTTCTTTTCTTTCTCTGCCTAATCTTCTGCTTCCTTGGGTAATACGAAAACCCAAGTATTTTACTTCTGTTTGACATAGTTGTGCTTTGGCTCTGGAAACTTTATATCCAGCTTCATTTAGTAACTGCAAGAGATCTTTGGTGGCTAATATACATTCTCTTTCTGATACGGCAGCTATCAACAGATCATCCACGTATTGAAGAAGTACTCTCTTCCCCGGGGCTACTGGATAGCTTGAAAGATCTTGATTTAGTGCAGCACTAAAGATGGTAGGTGAATTCTTGAATCCTTGGGGTAATCTTGTCCAGGTGAGTTGGCCCCCTCTTCCAGAGATGGGGTCCTGCCATTCGAATGCAAACAGTATTTGGCTTACAGGGGCTAATCTTATGCAAAAAAATGCATCTTTTAAATCCAGTACAGTAAAATGGGTAGCTTCAGCAGGTATCAGTCCTAGAAGAGTGTAAGGATTGGGCACAACTGGATGTATAGTTTCAACTGCATCATTTACTCTTCTCAAATCTTGCACTGGGCGATAATCATCTGTCTCAGGTTTCTTTACTGGCAAAAGTGGGGTGTTCCATGGGGATTGGCATACTTTTAGTAGGCCATACTCGAGCAATCTCTGTAGGTGGCGATGAATGCCTTCAATTGCGGCTCTTGGGAGAGGGTACTGTTTGACGTGCACTGGGGTAGCACTAGGCTTGAGGGTTACAATCACTGGTGCTATATGCTTGGCTAGGCCTGGGGGACTGCCTTCTGCCCATACTTCAAGTGGTGCATGAATGTTCTTTAAAGTTTGTTCAAAATAGGTATCTTGAATCGAATCATCAATGTAGTATCTCCACTCTTCTTCTCGGGGTACAGTCAGCAGCATTACTCCTGCTGGTTTGGCTTGGGAATTCACTGTCATTTGCATTTCTCCTTGTTCAGAGAAAGATATTTGTGCTTGAAGCTTGGCTAACATATCTCGTCCCAGTAGTGGTACTGGACATTCGGGCATGTAAAGGAATTGATGAGTTACTTGCTGTCCTCCTAGACTGCATATTCGGTTTTGAAGAAAAGACTTTGTGGCTTTGGCACCAGTTGCTCCTATAATGGTGACTGCTTTCTTGGTGAATGGGGCTATCTTTTTGTCTATTACTGAATGTTCTGCTCCAGTATCAACCATAAAGTTCATAAATTGGTCTCCTATTTGTATTTCGACCATAGGCTCCTGGAGACCTAAAGCAAACTTGGAGCCCGGTCTGTCCTAATCCACGTCATCCTCATCATGGGCCTGTGTGGCCAATGCTTGGATGGCTCCTCCTCCCCTCTCTCTCTGGAATTGTTCTCGATTGGCTCCTCCTCGGCCTCGGGGACGGCCTCGTCTTTCTTCTCGCCACTGATGATCGTTGTCGTCATCTTGCTGGGCGTCTTCGAGTTGCGGGCACGTATCTCTCCAATGTCCTTCCTCTTTGCAATAGGCGCATTGGTTCACGCCTAGTCTCTGGGTCCGGCCTCCGCCTTGACCCCGCCCTCTTCCTCTGCTCCTTCGATTAGGGACACCTCCCCTTTTCTTTTCAACTATGGCCGCAGCCAAAAAATCAGCTTTCTTCTTCATCTTTCTATCACATTCTCTCTGTCTTTCAGTATCACGATTCACATACACTTTATGAGCGACTTCCAATAACTGTGTTGCATTCATGCCCGCAAACCCTTCTAATTTCTGTAATTTACGTCTAATGTCTGGTTGAGACTGGTTTACAAAAGCAGAATTCACCATGCATAAACTTCCTGGTGCCTCGGGATCATAGGGAGTATACATTCTGTAGGCTTCAGTTAATCTTTCATAATAATCTGCTGGGCTCTCATCTATTCCTTGGATAACTCCTGCTACTTTGGAAAGGTTCATAGCTTTTTGGCCTCCCCTTCTCAGGCCTTGTAAAAAGCCTTGACGAAAGCGGGCTAGGGCTGTGGATCCTTCATCTGTATTTGGATCCCATTGGAGGTCTTCATTCGGGAATTCTCTCTGAGCTGCTTCTCTACGATCTATTATATTCTGCCCCTGCGCCGGAGCTGCAGGGTTTTCTGCCATCCATTCAATAGCTGCTTTTCTAATTCTCGCTCGTTCTTCTGTAGTGAATAGGGTGGTCAGGAGCTGACGGCAATCTGGCCAAGTGGGTTGGTGAGTTTCCATTATACTAGTTACTAATTCTGTCAGCTCCTGGGGCTTGCTAGTATAGGAGGCATAATGAGACCTCCAATTTAATAAATCAGTTGTAGAGAAAGGAATATACACATAAGTTAAGGGTCCCGCTACCACTTCATCATTATCATTCTTTACGGGCACTCCCGGGACTTGCCTTAAGGGAAACAGTTTGGCTGTCCCAGGCGTCATTTGGGTCTGGGATCTAAGGGTTATTGTCGTTGTCTTTGCAGGAGTCGCTTTCTTTTTCTCAACTGGTTTTGCTTTGGGTTTTTCTTTCACTGGCTTGCTAGTGCTAGCGCTGGCTTTTTCAATTATTTGTACACTGTCCTCTTCTTCTTCTTCTGGGGAATTTCCTCCTTCTTCTTCTATCTCCGCTTCTGACTCACTTTTTACGTCCTCCACTTCTCCTTCCACTAATTCTTTCTCTTTCTCTCCTCCAGGAGGAGGATCAGGGGTTGGGTCCCGCCTCGGCTCTGGCTGTCTCTGGGGTTCTGGGGCAGGACGCCGCCGGGCTATTCTTACTGGACCTGGGGTTCGGGGCTGCCTGAGGACTACTTCTGGGGAATCAGGATCTGCCAGGATGGGTTTCTTCATGGCTTTCTTATCCTGCTCTTTCATTCTAGGCTGTTCCTTTTTCTGTCTAGAATCTGTTTTAGCTAACATTATTCTGCACTGTTCCTCATAACAGCGCTGCGCCCAGGAGGGCGGATCTTCACAAATACTTAACCAAGAATCTATATAGGGGTACTGATCGGGGTGCGCTATCCGCACTCTACGGTGTATTGACTGAATAATCTCTACGGTGAACGTTCCCTCTCGGGGCCAGATGGGGTCTAGATCGGGCCACTCCCTAGTACACAAAATCTGCAAACGGGCTGCTGTCATTTTAATACCATAATCTCCTGAATATCCCTCTTTAAAATGTGCGATCATACATTCTAATGGAGTGTTTCTAGTAGACTCCGCCCCTCCCATTTCGATGTGTGCGCGCAACAACAGACAGAAGGGAAAAGGAGTGCGGACCGTGGGTAAGGGGTCCTCACGGCCCTGGAAACGTATAGGGAATACAAATAACAAGACAAGACGACAATCGCTTCCCCCTTTTCGCGACCTGAACGCGGTCGCCCGGTCAGGAAATGCGCTAATCAGGGGTCCGCCTTCACTTGGTCCGTGCTGCCAGACCTCTCATTCACACTTCGTTCACACAATCATGCTAGCAACGTATTCCCAGAATGCATTCGTTTCTATCTGTTCTGACTAGTCTTTTCCCAATTACAAAAAGGATGAGGGTTTCACCTAGCGAATTCCCATGCCAGGCTACTCGGCTCTTCCTTGAGAGGTGATCAGGCTCTCTTACCAATTCCCAATATCTCGAGTTTACAAATTCCAAATTCCAATGGCAGTACTGCTCTTTCTATTTCTGTCTAGACCCAAAATCAAAACTATACTCACCGGATCCGGTCCTCAAACTTCCCAAGCAGGCGCATGAGTTGGACCTCGGACTCCCCTCACTCGGGTTCGAGGCGTTGGCTCCGACCGGGCCCGGCACCCGCCGAGGTCCGACCAGCTCCCTCCGATACAAGGGACCGGTGGCGCCAGGGAGCGGCCCTCGTCGGAAGGGCGCGATCCCGGCAGGACCAAGCCTATAGAGGCGGAAAGTCGTGGTATATTGCCCTATATACACTTTGATTCCACAACTTCCCGGCCAACGCACCAAGGAATATGTAGCAGCAAAGCGCAGACAAACCAATGATACCAGGAGTCTGTTCAGAAGGTCCAAATCATTTATTTGTGCACAAGTCTCAAGCAAGGCAATTTCAAAATGGCTGAGCAAAGTTTTCAAGCATTACAACAACTTTTATAGACTTCTGTTCCATTCTAGATATAGAAAAACATTTCATTGGTCCCGGTACTCTCCCGTACCTCCCGTAGCCCTTCTATTGGTCCCGGTACTGATAAGTTTCTCCAATTATGTTCCTTCTGTGGGCTTCTGTGGGCATGACACCTGCCTGCCCCCCTTCTAGTCCCAATTACAATGGTCAGTTCATCATCTTGTTACTTTCACACTTTCAAGGTTATGGGACCATTTGTGCGTGCAGATGAGCAAGGTTCTGTAACTCATCTGTCAGCACTCCTTATTATTTCTCTGCAAATGTACTTTTTCTTATCAGTAACTTTTAAACACATCTTTTCTGTATTTTTCCATTTCTTAATTCTGCAGTTCTGCTTATCTAAGCTAATTCAATATTTCTACTGAGTTCTTTCTTTCAATAGCAGCATATTGGGGGATGTGCAATCCTATATGCCTCTCCACAGGCCTCATTTACAGGTCAAGCTAGCCATGCTGGCCTGCCTATGTCAGACACCGTGGGTCACAGGCCTGCACCTGCCACATCTTCATAGTGCTACTGAAATTCCTGGATAGCCGTAGCTAAGGGAAATATCCAGATAACTGCTACAGTTAGATAGATAACTTGCCTTTGAATATTTGACCAATATATTTTAGCAGCAATATAAACAGACTTTCTTGGTGCTAAACCACCTTATCCAGGATGTGGTGGTGTTCTCATCCAAAGTCCCCTGCTGCAGGTGTCAAAGCAAACCTGGCGTGCAAGATCCTACCGGAATGCCAATTTGGTAAACAAGTGATAGAATATAGAATCGGCACCTAAATTATTGAAAATGAAATACAGGAACAGTTTAAAATGCTGTTAAAGAATTCATTTATTCACTTGCCAACAAATGCCTGGAAGGACAGGATACCAGCCACCACTGGGCATTTGTAGGGGGTGGAGTGCGAGAGATGGGGAGAAGGCATCTCCATTGAATGATGCAAGACGTGAGTCATGCTGTTGGGCACATAGTGGTCTTGCTCTCTTCAAGGCATTTTGGAAGGATGAATAAATGATTTGTCCATCCGCCCTGATTTTGCCTCTATTAATCCCTAAACCCCAGGCAGCATAGCTGGGTGACACAGATCTATTTACTATATGGGGGGGAGAGAGGGTTGGTGGTTTTTTTTTTTTTCAACCAGGCTAGCCCTTGGCACAACTCCCGTGATCAGCAAGGATTGCCACCGTGATAGCAGATATCTTTCCATGCTCAACAGATTTGAGTATGTTGCTTCCATCGTATATCCAAGAAAACTCATTTGAATGGACAGGAGACTCTAATTTGAGTCCCCCATATAGTGGTCTGAGCCATGGGCCCATGATTGTGCACTTGTGCAATCTTTTGGACCCTTCTTGTTCCATACATTTCATTATGAACAATTTGTGTGTGGCTCCTTCATTCTTCACTGTTGCGGTTTCAGGAAGAATAAACCTAATGGACAGAATAGTTGGGCTGTGTGGTGTTTTCTACCATCGTGTTCCATGTTTCTGGTGTCATCACATCTGGGCTAGCTAGTCAGTGCAAAAGAGGAAGGCCAATAATGAGATGGATCGATACAATAACAGCAGCTATGGGTGCCACTATCAACAAGGAGTTATGACTGATCGCAGTTTAGGTCAACTATCCAGAGGGTCACCATGAATCGACACACTCAACGGCACTTAAGAACACCACTTCTGGGGTTCGCTTGTAAACCTTTAATCTCTTTTTTTTTTTTTTTTTTTGTTTCATTAATTTTCCATTACATCTGTTGTGTTTATCATGGACAAAGCTGAGCCTCAAGTATTTGAGCTCTAGGAATACAGGACAGCAAGCAGAGGGTTAAGAATCTGAATCTAGAACCTCAGACAGGACCAATGTTATAGAAATAATTCCATTACTATTTAAGATGGGGACAGGATGGCGCAAGCAATGTAGTTGCGTTTCTCTACTTTGTAGAAGCTTGCAGCCTGTTTGGACCCCAGGAGATGAAGCGATGTGCGCAGTGCTACACACTGAATCTAGCCAGGGCCTCTATGTTGAGTTTTTAAGTTTTGATGGACCATCTTTTGACATTCATAGCTCTGTGCTCTAATGGCTATATTACCCAATTAAAACCCTTTCCTCACCTGAGCACATTCCTTATCCGCTCTAGCTCCTGACCATAGGGAACCCAGAGCAAAATGGCAAGCATGGAGATAGCAGACACAGGAACCTGTCTTCATCCTCTGAGGTTACTTTGTTTGCCAAATGCCTTGAGTTCAGTGTTCCAACAAATCAGGTGAACATCCAAAAATTTCAGGAGTTCTAATATTAGTGGTCTGGTGGTGCGGACATCAACGCCAGACACTGGAAGTACTGGGTCTAGAATTAGAGGACATTCTGCTTGTGGTACTTGCGATTTTTGCTTAACCACTATTGAAGGGCAGCATTGGATAGATCTGCGATCCTGCCGATCATATACTTTGCGTTACAACACTACCTGCACGTCTTCCTTTGTGGCTTACCTTATTTGCCCCTCTGACAAAATATATGTAGGCATGACTTCTCTTATGATTAGGAAACGATTGCAAGACCATCATTCACGCATTAATTCTCATGTTATTACAGCACCATTAGCACTCCATTGCCTTCAACAGGGGCAGTGTTTTGAGGAATTGCAATGGTCAGTGCTTGATATGGTTCCTACCTTGTTATGGAGGGTGATCGGGTCAGTAATTTGCATTTCAAAGAACAGCGTTGGATTTTTTTTGCTGCAATCTAGTGCCTCAAATGGACTTAATTCAGAGATCGAGTGGTGGTCATTGCATCAAAGTTACATCTGGTGTTTTTTTAAATATTTCTATGGTTCCCTGCTCTTGTTGAGGACGCCTTCTTATTTCAATCTACCTAGTTACTGTTTAATTGATTCAAGTGATATAAAAACCAGAACAGGATGTTTGTTTGGGTCACATTGCTTGATGAAGAGCCAGGAGCACGACGGGCTTGAAACACAGCGTTATGTTGCAGTACCCAATGGACTGTTCATATCTGCCACAACATATCAGCTAAGTAAAATCTTGAAGTGTTTTTCAATTTAAGCTGACAGCTGTCTTCTATTATGGCAGAGTTTAAGGACCATTCATTTTCGGTCGATGTTTTGTTGCTTTTGATTAACCAGCAGTGTTGGAGATTTTGTAACCGCGTTTGTTTAAACTGAGTAATGATCAGCGGTTTTGGAGTTTTTGCCACTATTAGGAGGGCGTTTTGAGGTGCACTCTTGTGGGTGTTTATCTCATGTTTTTTCAGGTTGTTTTGCAGCTGTTTTAATTATTTGATTAAAAAGGAGGACCTATGTCAGGAGAAGGATTCCCTCTCATGGTAGGTGATCCGACAAAAACATATAGTGTTAATAGTAATTTGGAGATAGGTACTAAGGGTAGGAAATTTTTGGATGTTCACCTGATTTGTTGGAATATTATTAGCGGTGACATTTTTGGGGCTTTTCAATTAGTTTTATATCATTTGAATTCAGTGTTGGCAAGGACAGCGTTGAGTGCAGAGATTATCATTCAGGTGGGTGGCTAAGTATAGCCATCCGCACTGCCATTTTTCACCAGCATGGTGCCCCTTTCACCTTCTTCGATGACAGAAACAAATATTATAGAGGCCCTACAGTGTCAGAATCAGGCAGTTTAGTCTAACATATTGCACACAGCCAGAAGGCTCAATACTTTTCTCTTGCTTAGGATTTTGTGACTCTGCGGTGGAATTTGTTTTTGTGACTCTGCAGTGGAATTCGGTATCCAGAGTTCCTTGTTTACCTTTGTATGGATCTATCCAAACACAGGCCTGCCCTATGTAGGTTTCTAGGTTAACAAAATGGCTCGAAGGTATATGCACTAATGAAGAGAGCACTTAGAAAGCACCAATGAATACTTTTGTTGTCTTAAATTTACTGCAAAGATAGCATGGTTGAATTTCTTTTAATATGCAATTCGCCCCCCCCCCCCCCCCCGGACATGCTTCTCATTTATCACCTTTGATAAATCTGATGCCTGGAGCTCAGATTTGGAAAAGGCAGGGAATACTCTAATATCCAAATGAAACGCACATTGGAAAATACTGTACAAGACAGTCTGGCCAACTTCATCTATATGCTTTCCATGCATTTCTTCCCATTGTCTCCCTTCTTTTCTGCAATGCTCAGGAATTCTTTGTTTTCATGTTTTTTATCAGTTCTGTGCACAGACGAGCTTATGTGTGATATGGTGCTTTATTCTAAGTATACCTTGTAAACACATTTTACTGCACATTTTTGTCAGTTATACTCATGATTTAATAAGGTTTTCAATGCACAAAATGATGTGTTAAAATTTGAGTAGAAATGTACGCTAAAATGAGCACATCTCTGTGCAAATCTTACTTAAATGAAGAGATGCGTTTTTGCTCCCCCTCTGCAGGGAAAGTCACCACTGCCATAAGGGCTTAACTCCTGACATTTAAGTTCTGGATTAGAAGTGGGGTAAACTTAACTCAAATTTACGAAGCTAGTGACAGTCTATGTGCTATGCCAGTATGGTTCTGAAGTTGGAATTCCTAAGTGCAGGGGTCCTGAACTTGGGTTTCTGGGGTCCAGGAAGGACCAGTGCTCCTGGCAACCTCAGGTCTAGAGACCATGCTGACACAGTATCATAGACTAACACTAGCCTCTGATCCATTAGTTAAATTTCCAGTCCTAACAATAATGCTTTCTATAACAGTAATATGGTCAATGCCCTCTCTGTCCTTTGCACTCTGCTCTCAGTGAACCCTGGCTAAGGTGACAGTCCTTCATACTGGCTGATTTGCTATAGACTCCACAGGTTTAACCACAGACTCTGCACTCTGTTTTAAAGGAAAATGTGCACGTGATTCCCCAGGAGAAGTGCCATGGGGAAGGACCTGCTTTATGTGCAGGCAGTTTTTTTTATGGAAAACGTGTAGATTTGAAAACGCAACCTGTGTACATTATTTTCTGATCCTGCAGAATGCTGCTTATTTTTAGGGGGATTAGAGGCGAGCATTTTTCGGGCATGAAATTTAGGAGGGTAAATCACTATTTGTCTGCCTAAATGACTTTGAAAGTTGCCCTCATGATCCATAAGAGAAAAGCATGGTCCTGGTGCTTATGGGGAAGTTGCATGGAAGCAAACTGCAGCTCCCTATTTTCCAGGCATGCTTTTATATTGAAAGTTGCTCTTTGGGGCAACTCTTACGTCATCTATCATGGCTGTAACGTGAGATCTAGTTCTCATTTTCCCCTCTGCAGAAGAGTGTCCTTCATGCTGTGTAAGGCTCTTGTTTATATTACTTTTAGGAATGGGCCCAAGATGAAGCGGTTCTGGAAGAACTGACTCAGAAGGTGGCCCTGGAGCACAAAACGCACAGGTAAATGGCAGTTACTGACTTCTTTTCTCCCTGTATTTCCACAAAGCAAAATATTGTTACAGTTTATACACCACCTGTTCCCTCGGTGAAGCAGAGAATCTATTGGATGTGCTTGTGTGGGGGGGGGGGGGGGGGGGGGGGGGGGGGTGATATGGGGAGCATGGGAAAACATTTATTAGACCAGTCATACAAATTTTTGTTTCATACCTCTCATCTAATGCCTTACTTTTGAGGGCCTGAAAGCTCATGTACCATAATATTTATTAATTATAATATATTAATTTGAAGGCACATTTTAGAAATGACATCCAGATAAAAATGTTCAAAAAGGCAAGGCACTTCCAAGTGTGGGCACAATTTCAGAAACATGGATGCAGCCAATATGGATGACATTGAGACAGCTACATAGGCATTCCTGCAATGTTATTTTGAGACAGGAGATGTATCCCAGCCTGACAGTCTGCTAGCAGAGAGGTTTGGCAGCGCGACAACCACAAAACAGGTTTCCCCAATACCTATCAATTGTCTTTACGGTTGTGAACAGTACTGGAGATATTAGAGTACCATCTCCTCTAGACCCTCCTGATGATTTACTAGAAAAATGAGCACTTTTCAGAGGCCTATTCGTGACTTGGATGAGGATGGAAAGTTATTCTCTGTATTTCATTATGGAAATCATTAGATGATATTGTAATGCATGTTGGAAATAAATAGAAATGAAATAGGTATCCCTAGGCCACACACACACATTGCTAGTGCTGGCTTTGTGACATTATACTTAAGATGGTAGATGTTGCTTTATGTTCTTTTTCCCCTACCCTTGCAAGACTTTTATGTTTTCTTACTGTTTCCTGTCTGTCCATTTGTCTTTTGTGTGGCCTATTTTCCTTTATCTCTTGTATGGACAGAATTACTACAGTGATCCCTCCCCATCCCATAGGGTTTTGAATGCAAAGCGTATTTCCCATTGTTCACAGCTATTATGGAACGTGCTGATTTTTTGTGGTCCTTAAAGCAGTATTTGGTGCACACCTCTCTCGGGGAGCATGAGAAGTAGTTTCACAGCACCCCAAGCCGCTGCTAACCTGTGTACCAGAAGAATGAATTGAATTGGGTATCAAACCATAAACCGATTATCTGTTCGTCTTCCATTTTCCACTTTTAGCTCAGCACAGTTTTTGAAGCATAGTCACACAATACTCCTTAGCAGATTGGCTTTGGATTTTATTCAGCTTTCTAAATCTGGGCTAAGGGCAAATTTATAGATTCAGGAGGATGGGTCGCCATCGATTTGACAGGACACAACAGATTGTGGCCTTGGGCAAGCCACTTAACCCTCCGTTGCCTCAGGTACACATAGATTGTGAGCCCTTTGGGGACAAGGGAGTGTATCCAGTACCTTTTTCTAGTGATTGCATAATGTAAACCGCTTTGATTGAAGGATAAAGCAGTATAGAAAACCGGTTAAATAAATATATAAATAAACAGATATTTCTTTTCCCAAGAGCATGTGGTCTGAGGGCACTCTATTTATTTTATTTATTTATTTAACATTTCTTATATACTGCCTTTCATGATATCAAGGCGGTTTACATTGAACAAACTGAAATTACATTGAACAGGGCATGATAACTTGGAGATAACTATTTTACAGGGAACATGGGCTATGGAGGGTTAAGTGGCTTGCCCAAGACCAAGGTACATTCTCAGTGGGGCCTATTTACTAACAATAAATATGGAGTGCCATGGTAACTCAGATTAATGCATGATAATTGGTTAAATATGAATAAATAGAGCCCCGTGTTTTGAAACTGAGGCAACAGAAGGATAAGTGACTTGTCAAGGTGACAAGTAGTGTCGGTGGGAGGAGTGGGATTTAAAGCCTGTTTGTTCTGGTTCTCAGCTTGATATTCTAACCAATAGGGTGCTGATATAAAGAAAGACCACATGGTTTATCCAGTTGCTTTTGTCTACTGTATCACTGTAGACACTGCTGAATCTCTGGTCATCTCCAGCCCACGCCCTTACCACTTCTGCTGTCTCTTCCAAATGTGCATTTGGATATTGTTTGATCACTCCTACCTTTGCTGGTAGGCAGTGCCAAGTATTCAATGCTATTTCATGGTTTTATCATGGCTCTTTGCCTTGAGGTTCTGTTTTTAGTTGTAGGCATCTGCATGTATTTATTTCTCTGGGTTGATATATTGTCTTCCATTCAGTTATTTCAAAACAGGTGCAAATTCTGTCTTTCTATAAAACACAAGTATAGAGAAAATTAACACTACAAATACAGTGATGGCAATATTCCCCATCATGGTTTACCACATCAACCATCACATCAGTTCACTGATGCCCATGGAACCAATTGGAGGTCGCTAGGAAATGCCGTAGGGTGTCCGCGCTCATTTACTGCCCTTCCAGACATTCTCTGAGCATTTGGTCGCTAATTCAAACTGCTAAGGATTTTCTCTTGTGTTTGTGTGTGCTTTGTGTCCATCCTAGTGGAATACCGGTAGCTGACGCAGAGCTGCTCTACATCAAAGAAGTGGAACAGTTGGATGGATATGGACAGGAAAGCTTCCCTGTGAAGGTACAGTGCTCTGCTTACTTTTTGATTCACACTCGAGAATTAGATTAATTGACTCATTCTCTCCTATACCCTTCCTTTTTCCCTTCCTGCTAGTTCTCACCCTTTTCTTTACCCATTCCACCCCACTTCTGTCTCATCTTTCTACATCTTTCTTACCCTTTTCCCCTCACTCAACTTCCCCTTTCCCTTGTTTTCTTCTCCATCTCTCACTTGACCCTATATTCTACCCTTATTTTTCTGTTTCTTTCCAAGTCATCAGAAGGTGAATGATGATCCTTATAAGCCCAGGCACACTTTGGCCACACAGTCACACCTCTACTATGAGTGTCATTTACCAGCAGGTTTGCCTCCAGAGAGGGATTGCAGGAGCAATGAGGCCCAGGGGATTGTTTTACTTAGTGGCCCACTTCTTCCCCCAACAGTTCACCATCTTCCCTCTCTCCTTCCCCTTCTCCCCGCAACAGTCTAGTATCTCCTTTCTCACCCTCCCCCCAACAGTGCTGCATCACTTCTTTCCAATGTGGCAGATGTGGCCATGCATATCACAGCATACCTCTTTCCTTGGGTCCCAGCAGCATAGGGTATTTATGATTTTGGTTCAGGTGCACGGGGATGCTTGGAAGTGAAATCGGAGTAAGCGTTGGCTTGCTGCTGGGATCTGAAGAAGGGAGCACAGGTTAATTCCCGCTATTGAGGTATGCTGGGATTTCTGCGACCACGTATTGAATATTCTGGTTCGTAAAGTGAGTAGTAACCTACTGCTCTTATATCCATTATTAAGGGCCTTTCTGTGGACTCCAGAGGATGTTTAGAGAACTGGAGATATGGACAGAACCCCAGTGGAAATCCTGTCCATTCTGCATAGCTTGGGGTTAATGAGGGACCAGATACAGAAAATGAACCATGCCCGAATTAATGTGGTCCATTTAGAAGCAATTACTCTCTGTGTGGTAGGTGCAGAAAGGATGGTAGAAGGTCAGACTGAGCATAGATTTATTGATTTATACAATAAAATGTAATAAGTCCTACTTTTAGTACAGTAATCTATAATCTCCAGGAACAAGCAGGAATGTAGTCTTCACATATGGGATATCGTTGGTACCGATGGAGCCCGCGCGGTAACGCTCCCCAGCGTCCAATAGGAAAGCCTTGGGGAACATCCCACAGCGCATGCATGCCGCCTTTCCGCCTCTGTACCTCTCTCACTTCAGTTCTTTGTTTTCTGCGGAGCCAACAGGTCGTGGTACTCTGTCACCGCAGAAAATTTACCTTAATTTCTTGTTTTTTGTGGTCACGTCTGCCTTCATTCGACGCCTACCGGTACCGCTGGTTCTCTTCTTCTTTCTTAAAAAAAAAAAAAAAAAAAGCCCAAAAAACTTCAGGGATCTTTCCCTGCTTCTGGTGTTAGGCGCCATTTTGGGCACTAGGTCCACTTTTTCTTCAAGCAAGAAGAAGCCAGCTAGTGGTTTCAAGAAACGCTCAAAATGTGGCAGTACCATTTCCGTCACCGACACCCATGATTGGTGTCTAAAATGTTTTGGTCCTGAACATTGTCCCAACGGAGTGTCTCTCCTGCACGGGGATGACCAAAAGGGGCCTGCAGAATAGAGCTGCAAAACTCGGTACCCTTTTTGCTGCTAACACAATGTCAGTTGCATCGACGTCTTCCAGGGCTTCATCTTCCTCCTATGGATCTCAGGTAACCAAATTTAAGTCATCTAAGATTAGCCAGTCCTCGACAGGTAAATCTCCTTCAAAGTATCAAGATGCCACTGGTGTTTCCCTCGAGGATACTTCACCGGCAAAACAGCCTCGGCGGGAGTCTTCGGGCTCCAAAGCATTAACGGGGCTCCAGGATGTTCCAGAGGCCTCCACCTCTGCGGAACTACTGGTGCCATGCTCTGGGGTCATAGCCTCTTCCACTGGTAGGAGCGATGGATCACAGAATCCTCGCTATCAAATGTAGTCTAGCGGCCCTCTTAGCGGCTTCGGTACCGTTAAGACCGTAACAGACGGTTCAACAGGTATCAGTACCGACATCGGTACCGACGATACCTGCTTCGACAGGACTGCTTCCCCCCATGACGATCTCCGGTATCGGGGATCAGGAACCGAGACATTTCGGTACCAACTTTGAGTGGTACCGATACCATGCGTTACAGGAGCACCCGGTGCTTGAGTCTTCCGATTCCGATGACTCTGACGATTCCACCGGTACTAGAGCGAATCTATTAGAAGATTGTTCCTTCTCTTCAACGCAGAATGTCTCCTCCAGAGGATATGTCCTTCCAGGATTTCATAAGTGATTTAGCAAAGGGTCTTGCAATCACTGTGATTCCAGAAAAGGAACCTAGGGCAGAAGAATTAAGAATCCTACAATGCCCTTAGGCTCCCAAGGAAGCAGCTATGCTTCCCATTCACAAGATCTTACATGATCTAATGTTGAGAATGTGGGAAACTCTTTTAAGAATATCTTCACATTCCCGATGCCTTGACACTATGTACCGAGTGTCAAGTTGTCCTGGTTTTCAAAAAACTCAGTTACCACACCATTCAGTGGTAGTGGAATTGGCCATGCGAACGATCAAGAGTGCTAAAACACATTCTTCAAATCCTCCAGGCCATGAATCCAAGACTCTCGATGCCTTTGGCCATCGATGTTTTCAATCCTCCATGCTAGGAGCCAGGATCCGTTTCTACATTCTTTATATGGGATTGTTCCTGGAAGAAGTCACAAAAGACTTAGAGCTCCCTTAGTGCTTGTATTTCAGAGGAAAAAAAGAGCAGACTACCTTATTCTGGTCAAGCATGCCCAGAATGTCTCAAAATTCATGAACCGTGCTACCTTTGATTGCTTTGAATGTATTAGCAGAACCTCTGCTATATCCATAGGAGCACGTCGTATTGCTTGGCTTCAAGAATCAGACTTAGAACAGTGGGTGCAAGAAAAGCTGGGAAACATTCCTTGCACAGGGGAAAATCTCTTTGGCAAGGACTGGCAGGACAAGGCTGATCAGCTTGAATCTGACATTACTACTTTAAACAGATTGTCAAAATCTACAGCCAACTCAGCAAAGAAGAAAATATTCAAAAAACCCTTTTTCAGTAAGAAAAAGAAGCCTTACCAATCTTACACCCATCAATCTCACTGTCCGCTCCATGTTCCCCAGAAGGGACAACAACAGAACAGACAGCAAAGAAAGCCACACGCTCAAAAATCTCAACTGGCTCAATAGACCCAGCCCCCTCAGGGTCTTTGACTTCTGTCTAGAGAACTTAGTCATTCTACCCCTAAAAGGTCCAGAACCCTTGACCATTCCTGGAAGGCTATGCTATTCTGCCAAAAGATGGCAACAGATAACATCAGAAAATTGGACTCTGTCAATTGTACAACTGGGGTACAAGCTTCATTTTCTCAACGTGCCCCCACCTACAATAGTAAGACAGTTCAGTTCTCAGGGTCCTGCCACCGACCTCTTGTGGCAGGAGGTCACATCACTTCTAGCTCAAGGAGCAATCGAAGAAGTACCCATTCCCCAACAGGGGACAGGGTTTTACTCCCCCTACTTTCTTATTCTAAAGAAGACAGGGGGACACAGACCTATATATTAGACCTCAGAGAATTAAACAAATATTTGTTCCAAGAAAAGTTCAAAATGATCTCTCTCGGAACACTTTTACCATACCTCCAAAGTCAGGACTGGCTATGTTCTCTAGATCTAAGAGATGCATACACGCATATTCTCATCCACTCAGATCACAGGAAGTTCCTTCGATTCCTGGTTCAACATTATGCTATCAGTAACGGCAGTCCCCTGGTCTGATCATAAACTCATCACTTTTCAGATGCCTACCCTCAACATGTCACCAAGGCCCAAAATAGATACAAGCAAGACCACTAACCCAGCTGCCAGAAGTTTCCACCCGTTTAATAGAGAACGCATCCTCGCTGAAACATGCACACTCATTAATGAGACTTCCTTAAACCTAGATGAGTTGATCACCGCTTGGAACAGTAGACTCAGCTCAATCGCAATCCGTTCTCCAACAAACAAGGCCCCGAAGAAAAAATCATCAGCCCCATGGTTTACAGCCGACTTAAGGGCTTCACTAAACATTCTACGGAGACTGGAAAAGCGCTGGAGGAAGTCACACACCAGTAGTGACAAGTCAGCATACATTCAACACCTGACTTCACGTCGCAAAGAAATCTCAGACAGGATGAGGCAATACCATACAGACACCCTGAGACGGTCATTGAATAAGCCACATGATCTGTTTAACTTGGTCAAAACTCTTGCTAAAGAACCAACCCCTGAGCACCATGGCGATATTCACCCACAAGACTATGCAGTCTACATGCAATCCAAAATGTGCAAGACCGACAAAATAATAATACCTGATCCCCTTGACGTGCAAGAGCACTCAGCATCACTAACATCCTTCTCTATACCTTCAAAGAAAATTATCGAAGATACCATCTTAGCCCTAAACACCACCACTGCACACACAGATCCTTGTCCGGCATTCTGGATAAAGGATCTGCGATGTGACCTCTCTCCTATTATAGCCAACATCATAAACCAATCTTTTAACACTGGGTCTTTCCCCCCTACTCTCAAGCAGACCTCTGTCAGACCTCTTTTAAAAAACACCAAGTTAGACCCCCAAAAGGTAGAGTCTTACAGGCCCATATCTAGTATACCTATGCTCGCAAAAATCATTGAAAAAGTAGTACATAGACAATTACAGGATCATATTGACACTACTGCCCCACTAGATCCATCCCAACATGGATTTAGAGAGTCACATGGAGTGGAAACACTACTTACAGCCCTGTTCAACAATATAATTTCAGGCGTTGACAACATACGACATGGTTTCGCACTCATCTTTTTAGATATAGCAGCAGCCTTCGACTCTGTATGCCATGAGATTCTCCTCTACCGCCTAAGAGAAAAAGGTATCAGCGGATCA
Organism: Ichthyophis bannanicus; assembly: GCA_033557465.1. Lineage (NCBI taxonomy): Eukaryota > Metazoa > Chordata > Amphibia > Gymnophiona > Ichthyophiidae > Ichthyophis > Ichthyophis bannanicus. Next base: position 462,562,081 of record CM066033.1, on the reverse strand, counting down.
GCGCTCGAATGGTGCAGATCCTACCTGTCTGGAAGATGGCAGCATGTTCGAGCAAACGGGACTACTTCGGAACCATTTCAACAAAGTCAAGGAGTGCCTCAAGGATCATCCCTATCATCCTTGATATTTAATATATACATCCAACCCATCTGCAAAATCATTAGATCCTTCAATGTTAGTTGCATGTTATATGCTGATGATGTGCTTTTATACATGCCAATATCATTAGATAAACTTGACCTCGCCCCTCTAATTGCTTCAACACTATATCTGAGTGGCTCCTATCACAAAACCTGCGAATCCAACACAAAAAGACGGAGGTTCTTTTCATCTCAAGGAACCCAAATTTCATACCACCCAGCTGCGTTAAGGTAAATGATGCCGAACTACGTTAAACCTGCTATACGTTACCTCGGAGTGACGCTAGATCAAAATCTCGACATGAAGAAACATGTAGCCAATACCGTAAGGGTGATCTACTTTATTGTTTATTGTTTATTTCACACTTGTTATACCGCCCCCCATAACATCGGGGCGGTTTACAAAAAAAACAAAATCAGATCCCTCAGACACCTACGCCCGTTACTCGAACCAGATGATTTCCGCACCATTTACCAAGCCCTGATTATTCCCCATTTTGATTATTCAAACTCCATACTACAAGGGCTCCCCCAGTCCACCCTGAATCCCCTTCAACTTGCTATGAACAGTGCAGCGCGAGTACTCTTTGGCGCATCCAGGAGAGACCATGTGACACCACTCCTGAAGCAGTTACACTGGCTCCCCATTCAAGCCAGGATTTGTTTTAAGACCTTGCTGATGACTTTCAAAGCTGGCAATGAGCTCTCCTCCTCCTCTCTATCTGACCTCATCCAACCACTTGCACCTAACAGACCAAGAAGATCTGCAGAGTCCAACATGCTAGTAATTCCAAAAGAAGCAACTAAATGCACCAAAACAACAGCTAACAGAGCCTTCCAACTCTGTGCCCCAAGTCTATGGAATACCTTACCAGCACATATCAGAGCAATCCCCAACTTGACCCAATTTAGAAAGGCCCTTAAACATTTCCTCTTCACCAAATATCTCACTGACATCTCCGATCCACTCGAATAACGAGCACCTCAACAATAATAGTAATCAACTAGGCAAGCCCTCGCAACAGGCGTCCCCTACAATGTAAACATCAAACATTATCCTTTCTCAGTACACCTCATATGTATATAGTGTACCCTTTTTCCAAGTTGCATTTCCTGTTTAATGTAATGACCAGACATATTTAAGTTGTCGGATGTTTCTGTTCCATGTGAACCGCGCTGATTGCAAATAGTGCGGTATATAAGAAATATAAATAAATAAATAAGGTCCTTTCAGTACAGAGTTCTTCCCTTCGGACTAGCCTCTGCTCCAAGAGTCTTCACACAATGCATGGCAGTGGTAGTAGCATTTATGAGGACTCTGGGAATATTCGTCTTCCCTTACTTAGATGATTGGCTCATTCGAGCATTGACCGCTCCAGAGGCCAGCTTCGCTCTCTCTCGAGCAATGGGAATTCTTCAATACTTGGGGCTGGTCATAAACCTCCCAAAGTCTCATCTCACCCCATCTCAAACCCTAGAATTCATAGGGGCTCGTCTAGACACATGGCAGTCAAGGGCTTTCCTGCCCCATCCACGCTGTCTACATATAATACAACTGACATCTCAAGCTTCTATGAAAGTATTCCTTACTGCTTGGGAGATGCTTCAACTGCTGGGGACACATGGAATCCACTGTCCATGTGGTCCCTTATGCTCACCTCCACATGCAAGCAGCCCAGTGGACCCTTTCCTCTCAGAGGTCACAAGCCTCTGGTCAACTAACAGACAAAATCAGAACTACCACACGTCTGATTTCATCCCTGAAATGGTGGCAATCCCTGGAAAACCTCCTTGAAGGCTCTCCTTTCCAGCAGTCTCTATACTAAACCACTCTGACGACAGATGCGTCCAAGATGGGTTGGGGAGCCCACTTGCACGATCTCTCCACTCAGGGTCTTCGGACCTCACAGGAGGTTTCCCTTCACATAAACCTCCTAGAGCTGAGGGCCATTTTCAATGCTATACAAGTCTTTCAGGGCCATCTCAGCAACAAAACAGTTCTGGTCCAAACTGACAATCAGGTAGGTATGTTCTATGTGAACAAGCAAGGCGGAACAGGCTCTCTGTCGCTATGTAACGAAGCTTCGCAACTATGGGTCCTCACCAGAGAGTGACAAATTCATCTGTTTGTGGTATACCTTCTGGGCATTCAAAACTTGCGGGCAGACAAACTCTGTCGAATACTGCTGCCACACGAGTGGTCCCTCCACTCATACCAGCTTGCTCGAGTGTTTCGAATCTGGGGAACACCAGATATAGACCTCTTTGCAAGTCCACAGAATGCCAAACTTCCCCGATTCTGTTCCAGAATTCCGGCTGAAAACTGTCAGGCAAGAGATGCTTTCCTACTCCACTGGGGACAGGACTTCCTCTATGCCTTCTCACCCATTCCCCTCATTCCCAAGACTTTATTCAAACTGCAGAGAAACAGAGGTCGTATGATACTCATAGCTCCATGTTGGCCACGGCAAACGTGGTATCCTCTTCTTCTGCGTCTCTCTCAAACCATTCCTCTGGAGTTTGGGAATGTTCCAGATCTCCTGTCACAGGAGGACGGATCTTTACTGCATCCCAATCCCCAGTCCCTACATCTCAGGGACTGGTTACTGAAAGCCTACAATTCCAGGATATTAACCTTTTTCAACAAGTAAAGGATATCCTGGCTTCCAGAAAACCTTCCACAAGACGTTCCTACACTTTCAAGTGGAAAAGGTTCTCTATCTGGTGTTCACAAAAGGGACTTAACACCATTTTAGTACCCGCAGAGTTGCTACTAGTGTATCTTCTACAATTATCAACTTCTGGTCTGAAGACCAATTCAGTTAGGGTCCATCTTAGTGCTATTGCTGCTTTTCATAAACCTTTCGATGGATAACCTATTTCCTCTCATCCACTTATATCAAGATTTATGAGAGGCCTACTTTTATCAAAACCTCCCATTAAACCACCACCGGTGGCATGGGATCTAAATCTTGTTCTTGGTCAGCTTATGAAACTGCCCTTTGAACCTTGAGCCACTTCAGACCTAAAGTTTCTTTCATGGAAAGTTATTTTCCTAATTGCCATCACTTCTGCAAGACGCATTAGTGAACTACAGGTGTTAGTAGGTGACCCTCCTTATACAAGGTTTCACCATGATAAAGTAGTCCTCACTTTCTGCCAAAGGAGGTTTCACCTTTTCATTTAAACCAGTCGGTTTATCTTCCTATATTCTTCCCTAGGCCTCATGCCTCCAGTGCGGAAAGGAATCTTCACACATTGGATTGTAAAAGAGCCTTGGCTTTTTATCTCCAAAGAACTAAGCCACATAGAAAATCTTCTCAGCTTTTTGTGGCTTTTGACTCTAGTCATTTGGGACTTCCAGTTTCTAAAAGAACTCTGTCAAATTGGATTGCATATTGCATATCCTATACATATCAGAGTAAGGGACTTTCTCTAGAAGGCCATGTCACGGCTCACAATGTGAGATCAATGGCAGCCTCAATGGCTAACCTTTGTTCTGTCTCTATTGATGACGTCTGCAAAGCAACCACTTGGACTTCGGTACATACCTTCACAGCCCACTATTGCTTAGACAAGGACTCCCGTCGTGATGCCTCTTTTGGCCAGGCTGTTCTACAACATCTTTTCCATACTTAATACAACTCCTACCCACCATCCACAATTTGGATGCCTAAGGTCCATGGGAGGAAGCATGACCTATCTCATCTGGGTTCACAGCTATGTGGGGTCTCCCCTTGGCATCTTTCAGCTGGGGAGTCCCCATATGTGAAGACTACATTCCTGTTTGTTTCTGGAGATACTCACCTGTAACAGGTGATCTCCGGGAACAGCAGGAATTTAGTCTTCACAACCCACCCACCTCCCCTCGGAGTTGTCTCTATCTCTCTCTTTCTCTCCTTTGGTCTCAGCTATAAACTCAACTGAAGTGAGAGGTACAGAGGCGGGAAGGCAGCACGCATGCGCTGTGGGATTCTCCCAAATGGTTTCCTATTGGACGCTGGGGAGCGTTCCCGCACGGGCTCCTTCGGTACCGACGATACCCCATATGTGAAGACTAAATTCCTGCTGTTCCCGGCGATCACCTGTTACAGGTGAGTAACTACGCTCTATACCAACATATATTTGTAGTCTCAGTTCAGATCTTACAGAACATTGGTTGAGTATACATGTATCATGTATCCAGTATACTGTTGGTAAGACAAGTCTGTTGTTCAGGTAATCTGCTTGAACATTCATGGGATATATTTCCCTATGCTTTGGTTTAAGAACCATATTGGCTGATATACTTCCGGTTACCCTAAAAATCAGACTTTGTGGACTGCTTCAATAATAGTGATGCAGGGAATAACATAAAGGCACATTTTACAAAGGACGTCCAAGCCAGAACATCTGAAAAAAAGCAGGCACGTTCAAGTTCACGTACAATTTCAAAAAAATGGATGTGTCCCTGTTTAAAGTACATTACCAAGTTTAAGTTTCAATGTAAACCGCTTTGATTGAAATGATAAAGCAGTATATAAAACCTGTTAAATAAAATAAATTAAATAAATGTGCCCGATATGAACACATATGGGGGTGTCTACATAGACACCCCCAGAATAGTATTCCAGAATGGGGACATCTAATAGCCTAATGGTTAGAGTAGTGGGTTAGAACAAGGGTGAGCAGGGTTCAAATCCCACTACTGGTCCTTGTGATCTTAGATTATTCACTTAACTCTTTATCTTCTCTACACCCTCTGGATGTTTTTATGGCCAAAACATGCACTTTCCTGATGGTTATTAATGCCTGGAGAAGGTCTAAACATGGACAAGGTCCCGCCCCCCCCCCCCCCCCCCACACCAACATTTCTGAAATCATGCGGGGACATCTTAAGTCTTTTGCACCTCCCCAGACACACCTCTGTCATGCCCCCTACCTACTTGGATGTTCCCACACCGGAGACTTCTTTAAAAGCCATGGGGCTATCTCCGTGATTTGACTTATACGTGCACTTCTTTGGACATCCAGATCACGACTAAACCCTATGGATAATGATGTGGAATTCAGGGATTTGCGAGTTGTATGGCTATTTACATCACTACATCTTGGTGAGGAAATGCTTGCAGTGTCATTACAATCAGATTTGTTTAGGCCTGTTGCAGAGAGTATAAGTAAACTGCGCTAGCATCGGCAAGGCCTGCCAACCACGTTCTGAAAGTAGAAAGCACAGCACACCGTAAAAGGGAGCTTTTACCCTTTCAACCTGTTCCTGTCAATGAACAAAATGTTGTTTTGTCTAGGACAATCATGGAAGCGATATGATTCTCAGTATTTTCTTCATGGGAATTTTTGTGAAAAATCAGATTGAAAGAACGACAGTAAGATACAGGTACGGTTAAGAAACTGTTTTTGTTACTACTACTACTCTTTACCATTTGTAACGATACAAGGCATATGCAGCACTGTACAGAGACATTGAAGAAACAGTCCCTTCTCATAAGAGCTTACAGTCTTATCAAGATAGACAACACAACACAACAGGGGACTAGGATCTACCTAGGGGAATGGTAAAGAAACACACAGTTCACTGTGCTCTTCCATCTCCATGAAACCAGAATAAACCATAGAAACTAGGAGTCCATAATCCATAATGGATAAGATTTCTCCTTGATATATTTTTTAAAATCTATTGGGAGTATTTAACCCCAAATAGATAGTCCAAGCCTCCTGATTTTTCCTAGAGATTTTATTTATTTAAAATACCTATAGACCACCTTCCTGGCCCCCAAGTATTCAAAATGGTTGATAATCATCAAACATTGGAAATATTAAAAGGAAGAATTCTGGGTTGTCTTGACCACCTCCTGCTTGCAGAACCGGGCAGGGCTGGCCCAACCAGTAGGCAAGCTAGGGCAGCAACCTCTTTGGGGGAGGAGGGTAGCAAAGAGGAGCTACAAGCAAAGCAAAGCAATGGGTCCTGGCAGCCACGCAAACTCAGAATCTTCAATGTGGACTTTTACCTGAAGGAAGAATGAATAATATGCAAATAATTTTCTAACAACTACAGGCCAAGCATAGAAATCAGTGGCATTCAATCAGATACATACACCAAAATCACTGTAAAGAGGGGAAAAGATCTCGGTCAGCATCCTCAATTTATTAGCCCTTGCAGGGCTTTAAACTTGGTGCAGGGACTGCTCCTCACAGGTCAAGAAAAAAATCTCCTCCTCTGTATTTTATATATTCTTCACGTCATTGTGGAACTTTTTACTTAATTACTTTTACAACTCTTAATAACAATTGTCACCCGTAATAGGAGCTAAGCCTGCATTCAATTATGTAACACATTCAATGAGGCCTGTGTTTCAATTCTAAATCAACATCATAAGAACACATAGAAGGATTGGCTTCACACCAATTTATATTCCGCTCTATTAATCTAGGCAGATTACATGTCTATATAGCAATTTCATAAAGCCACTGCCTTCACGTGTACTTGACCAGGGTGCCAAGAATAGAAGGGGGCATTTCATAGGTGAGTGGACAAAAACATAATGCATGGATTTCTGTTTTACAAAACACATATAAACAAAAAGCTTTCCTCATCTGCTTTTGCACCTCCTCCGAACCAAGAGCAAGTAATGGTAATGGTCAATTCATGATTTGTATTTTATGTTTATTATTTCCTATGTATTTTGTAAGCCATGCAGAATATAGGATGGACAGTGTCTAAACTGAAATATAGTGCTCATTTAGCCCAGGAGCTAACATGAGGGATTCAGGGGGTTAATGCCCTGTGTTTGATTTTTGGCATTTAGAAGGAAAAACCTTAGACGTTTTGCTGCTTAATTGGCATCAGTAATATATACAGGAGGTAGTTTTTATAAGGAGGCGTGTAACGTTCTGCACCATGAAAGCGTGTAAGTCTCTTGCATTTTTATTGAGTTACACGTGTGCATGGGCCTTTCTGCATATATTAGCTGGTCTCTATTTTGTACGTACGTGCATCAGGCCGATGGCGTGTACCTTCAGTGTGGTTGTGCCCAGGGACAGAGCTTAGGTAGTGCGCAAACCTATGCGTAGAAGTTATAAAATACTATAACTTATGTGCGTTCTGTAAAAATGTAGGTGCGGGATTTACATCATCCTTATGCATTGACTTGGCAGCACTTAAAAAAATAAAAAATCCCACCACTTTGACCCCTTGACTTTATAATAGGCACAAGAGAGGCTCAGCGACCCGTGTGTTAATTAGGTACCAGGTCATAAAAGTGCAGTCAGAGCCCAAATATCAAAAGAACATTTATGGCTTGAATTGCAGTGTCTAAACAAGATGTTTTGATTCCTGCCGCCATTCACTGTCACTGTGTGTTTTCTGAGCACTGCTGAATATAAGTGCATGGATATGCAGAAATGTATGCAGACTTTGTATGTGTAGGCGCCCAATATTGGTGCCCATGTGTGTAAACTGTGGCATAATTGCAGAGTATAGGCAGAGCTGGTGCAAGGGCTGGAGGTGCCCCTTCCCATGCCCATTGCTGCCACTGGTGCCCCTCTCTGGGGTGCTCCTCTCTGAGACTGCGGCAATTGCCTCTGAAACGGCAATGCAGCACTTGCCCTCTGTCTCCAGGTTTGCGTTGTGGTTTCAGTCTGCGCTTCAGCCCCCCTCCGCTGCAGACTTCTGGTTTATACAAATCTAGAAGTCTGAGATCAAAGTGGCAGATTGGACAGAATGAAACCCTTGATGCAGCTCTGGAGACGGAGGGGTAAGTGTTACGTCGTGGTTTCAGGGGCAGTTACTGTCACTGTTTGCCCCAGAGAAGGGTGCTAGCGGCAGCAGCGGGCTGCCCTGGAGGGCCAGTGCTCTAGGTGATTGCCTAGTTCATCTAATGGTATTGCCGGCCCTGAGTATAGGGCACCTATACGTACAGGCTATGCATATGGCTCACACAGGTTATATCTGTTTTTTGGTTTTCTTTATCTGAGTCAAACGCATAGACTATACTTGTGGCCCCATCCCAGAACTCCCCAAACCCACCCTCCCCATGTAATTGATACTGCAATTTGTAGAGCTGGATATTTAAATTTAAGTCTACATACTGTGCACCAAAAATGAGTGGAAAAAACCTACTCACAAGGTCAGCACAATGCCAAGCATCTATTTGTTTTTTAAAAACTAAGGGGATAGTTTTCTTAAATGGAGCTACTATATATATACTTGGTTGCACTTATACATGAATGCTGATGAGTGATACCGCTCTTTTCTTCCACTTGTAGGCTTGTGAGAGCCCTGTTTCCACTGTTCATGCCAGCAAATAGATGTGTATTAGCCAGCATCCTAATATCTCTGTGATCGGCAGAGCTCATAATAAAATACTGGGGGAACTGGGGATGTCCTGACTTAAATGTTGCAACCCCACATGCTATGGAAAATGTGGCTTCACGTGGCTCAGCAACCCCAAATCCTTTCCCCTTTGTGCCACTTACACTTCCTTTGTTTATGTGACCTGCTTCAGGTTTGAGTTTTATGTAAAATATCCATCGTTTATTGCTGCTTGTAAAGTATGACATCTGTCCAGTGTATGGTTTTCCAAAATGCCCTGTCTAACAGCTGCTCTCTTCCGCAGGTGGGATAACATCGGGAACATAACGCATAACAAGTGCTCAATTGCCATGGAGTTAATTGGAAAGGAAGAGACTGTGTTCTTTCACACCGTAAGCGGCATTACTAAAATCATCGAACCAGGTGTTTTTGAGCTGCTGATGGCGACTGTGAGAACGAGAAGCGGGGCTTGCTTGCGTATGATTGTGAGAACCTCTCCCATCTCTGTCTGCTCCGTCTTCTCTGGCGCTTCAGTTCCTTTGCTCTTTTTCTGCGCAGTGAAAGCGGATCGCAGTCCGAGCCTGTGTTCTCCCTGCTCGTGACGCTGTTAGTCATGAGAAGAAAGAACAGAGCTGGTTGAAGAATCCTCAGTGGGCAGTAACTAGAGCGTGTAAAAAAAAAAAAAAAAAAAAAAGGGATTTTGTTTGTTGAGAGTTGAACGGTGTATCCTGGAAGTCAGAGGACAGCCACGTGTTTCCGTTTTGCAAAGTGACTTTAGTGATGCTCTTAAATGTTATTGCTTGACGCATATGTTCTCAGACTGTCCAATGTTTACTTTTCTCTTATCCTGTTCTTTGCAAGGAATACAGAATGTACTTTTGGCGTGCTTGTGTTAAGGATCCTGCAGTTTGTCTCTTGTTTAAAAGTATGGTGGCAATCCAAGAAAAACAAAACAAAAATTGAATATTCACAGACCAACAGTATATAATAATATATATCGATAAAAAATAGAAAATCGTGTGATCAAATTTTTTTCAGTTGAGAAACAAAATCAAACATACACACTGCACATTAAAAAAAAAAGTACCACTATTAAAAACATGCAAATAATGGAGATACTGATACATAATTTAAATATTTAAAAATACACTACATGGCCATGTTTTGCCTCCTGCTTGCATCAAAGGTATGATTTAACAAATAGAGAAGACCAGAAAACAAAAAAAGACAATATGTATGTATGTGTGCGTGCGTGTGTATATACACACACACGTATACATACACATATTCCTAACAGGGACTCCATTGCAAGCAAGGTAATACTGTGTGGCATTTAAATACAGTCTCTCTACCTGAGAGCTCTTAAAGGGGTTTTGGCTTTTATTTGTAAAAGCTAATTCTTTCTCTATATTGCAAAAGGGTAATTTGTTGTGGTGTTGGGCATAGCTCTGTCTGTTACAGCTCATTGTTTCTTTCTTTTTCCAGCTTTCTATTCAGAGCGTCTCTTTGAAACCCTGACCTCATCAAGTGTTAGATCCCTCCCTACCCGCCCCATGAGAGCATTCTTGCTTTATAGGGCAACTCCCCAATTAGCTACATACAGGGACATAGAACAGCACTGTTAGAACACACTTAAGAGGTTAACTGCTTTTTCTTCTAAAGGACAGCTGAGGAAAAGGTAAGGACTTTGGTAGGTTTCTCTTTTACTTTAGCAGGTACTAAAGCTCCACCAGCTGAACAATGGCTGGGAAAAATCATATAGCCAAAGCTGTTGCCCATGTTAGAGCTTCTGCCTCTGTCCAGACAGAGAGCCCTATGCCAGTTCAAGGACTGGTTCCTTGTGTAGGATGCCTGCAAGATGAAGTCCTCATAAAACAAGTTGAGGAGCTCAGAGAAGAGGTGGTGAGGCTGAGAAGCATTCCAGAAAGTGAGAAGTAGATTGGTGAGATGCTTCTTCAAACATCCAAACTCTCAGACAGAGATTTACATGGGAAGCTTCAGGATGGACATGAGTCAACAGAACGTACAGAATCAACATTCCAACTCCTCCAGCCCTTGAATTGAAGAACCAGTATGCAGCCCTGAAAGTGGAGGAGGTGAAAGCATCCCAGGAAAGGGAAGAACCAGAGCTTAAGCACCGCAAAGTTGCAAGGAAGCGAAGGGTAGTGGTGGTTGGTGACTCTCTTCTAAAGAGGTACTGAGGTGTCCATCTGCCGACCAGACTTGATGTCCAGAGAGGCATGCTGTCTGCCAGGTGCCAAAATCCAAGATGTTACGAAAAGTTTGCCGAGACTCATCAAGCCTACTGACTATTATCCAATGTTGCTCATCCATGTCGGCACAAATGATACTGCCAGGTATCCCTCTGAGTATATCAAAAGTGACTTCATGGCCATGAGACAGAGGGTGAAGCAGATAGGTGTGCAAATGGTTTTATCTTCAATCCTCCCTGTTGAGGGTAAAGGCTGAGGCAGAGAAGCTCGCATCCTGGAGATAAATACATGGCTGTGTGGATGGTGTCGAGAGTGTTTTGGTTTCCTGGACCATGGTATGATGATACAAGGGCTACAGAGCAGAGATGGTGTCCATCTGTCCAAAAGAAGTTGAAGTGTATTCAGCAGCAGACTAGCTAACCTACTGAAGAGGGCTTCAAAATAGATTCGTTGGGGATGAGTGAAGAAAACCCCCAGGTAAGTGAAAGATTAAATACCTCTGCAGAAATGGGTAAAAGGGGAAACATCTGGAAAGTGATTTGTATAAATGCCCATAGCATGGAAAATAAGATTCTGCATGTTGAGACTTTAATGGAAGAGGCAGACTTGGATTTAGTGGCTCAATGCCAGTTCACGGACAGCCATGACTAGGATGTACTGTAATTATACCAGGCTATTTTATTTACTTATTTAGCTGTGTTTATATACTACTTTTCACTGGGTCAAAGCGGTTTACAATAAACAAGGGGGATATATTGAACAGGATTGTTTGCAATTACATGGGGGAATGGGGTATACCATCACCGGGGGGGGGGGGGGGTGTTAAACATATTTACATTCTTGCTAGATGTCTCCAGCCACGGTTACATTTCTGGTTCTCTCTACAGTCATATTCTTCGGTCATATTTATTTACAGTTCTGGCTTTACTTCTTTCAGGAAGGACAGTTTTGGCTATACTTTATTCAGGAAGGACAGGGTAGGAAGAAGGGGAGGAGAAGTGGCACTATATGGAAACAATAATATTAAAACTATAGAATTACAGGGTTTAAAAGGGAGTGAGGAGGCACTGTGGGTTAAACTAGAAAAGGAAGCAGAAATCCATTTGCATTGGTGTGATATACAGTACAGATCTCCCTCACAGGGAGGAGACGTGGATGGGGATTTAATAGAAGACATATGCAATGTTGCCATGAAAGGAGACGTGCTACTGTTAGGTGACTTCAATATGCCGGATGTAGACTGGCACATCCCTGCTGCAGTGTCATCTAGAAGTAAGGATATCCTAGATTCTCTACAGGAAAAACTATTCCGGCAGCTGGTAACAGAATCCACACATGAAGGGGCCATACTGGACTTGGTGCTTACCAAAGGGGAAAGTGTTTCCGGTTATAGTGCGAGAACATCTTGCACCTTGTATGGAGGACATACGGCTGCTGCAATGCCTCCATATGAGGTGCAGCAATGCAGCTGTCATGCATGTAAGAGTGCTGGGACCGAACTGGTTTTTAGTCTGTTCAGATCCCACCACTGGGTACAAGTAAATGGAGCTCACTCTGAGGAGAAGGAAGTTACCAGTGGTGTGCCTCAGCGATCTGTCCTTGGTCCAATTCCTTTTTAACATCTTTGTTAGTGATACAGCCGGAGGGCTGTCAGATAAGGTTTTTCTGTTTGTGGATGATATCAAAATCTGCAATAGAGTAATGTCATGAGGCTGGAGCTAGAGAAGAAACAGTGTTGAAAAAAACTCCTGATTTTCATGGAACTCAGAAAAGGCAGAGAGCGCAGTTCCAGCGCAGCTCAGCCAGAGGGCGCATGAACAATTACACAGTACCTGAAGCAACGTGCTCCAGCATTGATCACATTAGTAACAAGCAGTTTCACCTGTCCTCAAGCTCAGAACGTGCAACCCAGAAATCCCTTTATAAAGGAAATCAGATGATCAGTGAAGGAGAAACAGGAGGAGGAACAGGAACTGGAACGAGGAGAGATAGAGGCAAGAGCAGAGACGAAGGCAAGAGCTGGGGAAGAAGGACCGGCAGCAGGAGCAGTGAGAGAAGCCTGGAACAGGAAGGCTTCCATGTGCAGCCAACTCAAGGAGATAGATTCCAAAAGAGGTATACTCAAAGGAATAAAGTCCAGAGAGGCCAAAGGTATTGGAACGGAGTCCAAAGCCAAGCAAACCAAAGAACCAGCTTGCCTGATGAAAGCTATTCTCCTAGCCCAAGTAAGTCTCCTATGCTAAACCAGAAAGGCACAAGGAAAGGAGATTCCTTCTACAGTGATCCTTTTGCCAAGAAACACAGAGAGTGGAAATCCACGTCAGGTTTTCCTGGTAACTCTGATTATAGAGCAGTGCACAGAACAGCTTGTCAGCCTGAGAAGCTACGTCACAAGCTGAGTCCTGGGTGTGGCACTCTACAGAAGCCAAGGTATGAAAAGCCTTTCATTATAAGGGAAAGTTTAAGTGATGAAAACCTTATGCAAATAGATAAGCCTCAGAAAGTTAGAAGAAGTAAAGCTAACTTTTTAAAAGCACTTCCCAACAGTGTGCTAAGGAAGTTGTATGAGAAACCAAAGAACCCCTGTAAGGAATTAACAGATACTGAAGACAGTCATAGCATTGAAGAAGGTAGTGACCCAGAATCAATGGACTGTGATTGTGAAACCAGTGTTCCCATTCCTCAGAGTGAACCAATGGAATGTAACTTCTGTTCAAGAACTAGCTTGATTGCCTTGCTAGATGTATAGAGAAAAGAGAACTCTGCATATGGTGAAGTTGATAACCATTTGTTTCCTGATGTTAATTTCTATTGTTTTGAAAGAAGCCTTAACCCAGATAAACAGTTAATTGTGAAGCCTACAACCCTTAACTGTTTATATCATGGTGGAACCTTTTTGTTAGAGGAAAGAATTACCTTCATTTTCTTTTGTGTCTTATTGAACCTAAGCGTTGACCGGGGAAATAAAGCCTTATTACCCTACACTTTGGCGTAGATTGTTCTTTATAAGGAGTTCTGCACTACAAGGACCAGAATCCTCTTGGTTCTTCAGCTCAACCACTCCTTAATATAAATTAAATGTCACCGGACGCCCTTATTTCCTACGCCAGTAGGGGCGCCTGGGGACAGTAGACACCCAGGAAGGAGTAGATAACATGAGGGATCTAGCTAAGTTTGAGGAATAGTCAAGAATTTGGCAGCCGAGCTTTAATACTAAAAAATTCATGGTCATGCATTTGGGCTGCAAAAATCCAAGAGAGTGGTATAGTGTAGGGGGTGAAGTACTTCTGTCCATGAAAGAAGAGCAGGACCCGGGCATGATTGTTTCTGATGATCTTAAAGTAACTAAACAGGTAGAAAAGGCGACGGCGAAATCCAGAAGGATATTTGGGTGCATAGGGAGAGGAATGGCCAGCAGAAAAATGGAGGTTATAGTGTCTCTGTATAAGTCTCTAGTGTGACTTCATTTGTAGTATTGTGTGCAGTTCTGGAAATTGCACCTTCAAAAGGATATTAACAGGATGGAGACTGTGCAGAGGGTGGCTACTAAAATGGTTAGTGGTTTTTGTTATAAAGCATATGAGGACAGGCTTAAATATTTTAATATATATGTTAGAGGAAAGATGGGGTAGAGGAGATATGATAAAGACATTCAAATACCTCCATGGCATAAATGCACAAGAGAGCCTCTTTCGATTGAAAGCAAGCTCCACTACGAGGGGACAAGGTGAAAGGGGATAGACTCGGGAATAATATGCAGAAATATTTCTTTATGGAAAGAGTGGTAGATGCATGGAATAGTCTCTCAGTGGAGCTAGTAGAGACCAAGACAGTGTCTGAATTCAAAAAGGCATGGGACCAACACAGAAGATCTCTAAAGGAAAAAAAGGGGACTATTGTAGTTGATGTGGAAGGGCAGACAGGATAAAAAAAAGACCACATGGCCTATCTAGTCTGCCCTTCCATATCAACTACAATAGTCCCCTTTTTTCCTTTAGAGATCTTCTGTGTTGGTCCCATGCTTTTTTGAATTCAGATACTGTCCTGGTGTCTACTACCTCCACTGGGAGACCCATTAATGCATGAATTAAAATTGTTTAAGATTACAAATGGCAATAGAAAAATGACTCTTTATTTATTTTTATTTAACAAATTTGATATACTGCCTTTCTGCAAGTTAAAGAGGTTTACAAAGAACTTTTACAATGAACAAGTTATAAACAGCATTAGAACTATTACAATGAACATTTTGTGAAACTGAAAACAAGCAAAACTATATACAAAAGGGATAAGGGATGTGCGGAGGGGGCGGAGGTCATAGGGGTTTCATGAGACTATGAGGATAGTTAAATTTTCACAAGTATCTTAGAGAAGACTGACTAAGGATAAACCAGCAAGGTATCTAAAAGGCAGTGTCCTTTTCTTAAAATAGGTAATTTTCTGGATGGGTTGACAGATGCCCTCAGTGATTGCAGTACCGAGGAAAGTTCCATTAATTGGTTCCATGTAGCTCGTTTTACACCACTGTTTCTAAAAATTAAGAAAGCGGCATCACCTGTCAGGTGCCTTGCTGATTTATCAGTAGTTAGTCTTCCCTAGTGTACATTTTCAAACCACTGCCGTGGCATAAACATTGTCTTGGGTACTGTTAACCTCCATAGTCATTGGAGACATTTGCTGTATACATTTGTGCGCAAACGTTTAGGCAACTCCTAATCGTTTTGTATTTTTCAATGAATCTTTACATGAACAGAAACGGACACAATCTCTGTATGGCAAATATTAAACATGGCACCTTTCTGCAAATTTTAATGCATAAGCACTATTTATTTGATTTTTTAACAGATTGACAATAACAAAAGGTTATTATGCTATATGCAAATGTTTGGATATCCTTCCATTTGATTCATTACTATGTTTTTTTAGGCCTTATTAACAACTTTTTAAAACAAGGTTTAGCAGATCATTAGGCCTTTAATTAGTTGGGTGAAGACAATTCTATAGTTGAACAACTATTTCACCTCTTCAAACCTTTCACTTGTGATTGTGATTCTGTCTATTTTCAACAATCATGGGCTCCTGAGTGTTTGAAAATTTAAGATAATTCACTGTTAACAAAGCAGGGGAAGGCAATTTGTAAGAAGTGGAAGTTCCATGGAACCACGGAAGTTGGGCCACGTTCTGGAAGACCAAGACAAATCTCTGATAGAACTGCCTGAAAATTGTGAAACATTTGTGAAACAGAACCTACTTGGAGTAGTGTTTCCCCAGTCTACAGTCCACAACAATGATCTGCATGGAATAGTTGTCAGAAGGAAACCTTTTCTATGATGCCATCATAAAAGCAATCTTCTAAAAAATGCAAAAATGAACCTTGATGAGCTAGAAACATTTTAGAACAAAATACTTTGGATTAATAAAAAAAAACCCAGAACTCTTTGGCTTCAACCCCCCAAGAAACATTGGTAGAAAAAGAGGGTGTAGCATTTGAAGAAAATAATGCTTTGCCAACTATTCAACTTTGGGTTTGTGCAGCAGCCTGTGGCACAGGAAATATTGTGCGTGGGGAAGTGAAAAAAGATTCAACTAAGGGAGCTTTTTTTTCATATTTTTATTTAAGTTTTCTTGAATAACAAAACAAAATTTCAAGCAAATGCTCAAAAATCCACATCATTACAATATCCAAGGAAAAATTATACACATCTAAGAAAAACCACATCAAGGGAGAGCGAACCCTGACTATACTAAAAAAATAAAGAAAGCAGAAGCATTCAAACTCCACTTTGGGGAACAGTTATCTCACCACCCAAACCCTTAACAACCTCCTTTTGATTCAAAAAAGACTGTAATTGAATCACATCAATATATACAAAGGATTGACCCTCAAATGTAAGTACACAACGACAAGGAAATTTCAAAAAGAAAGAAGCCCCTAATGCCAATACACGAGATTTTAACGCCAGGAACTGCTTACGCCGGACCTGGATAGCCCTGCTCACATCCGGGAAGACTTGAAGCTTTTGACCACAAAAGAGAGATTCCTGAAATTTAAAGTAAGCACGAAGAACACATAATTTAATGGATTCAGAACCAAAGGTAACCACAAGAGTGTTACGTTTGGGTATGATATCCGCAGAATCTTCCAAAAAAGCGGTAAGGTCCTGATAGATCTGAAGGCGGCATATCTTCCTCATCCTTAACTAAAGGAGGGGAGGATCTTAAAGAAAGATAATACATATGTACAACATCTATATTCCAATCCAATTTTAACACTTCAGTAAAATATTTTTTCAAAAGGATATCAGGAGACAGCAAATGGCTAACAGGAAAATTTAGGAAACGTAAGTTCTTGACTCTAGACTGGTTTTAAAGCACCTCCAGTTGATAAGCAGAAGAAGAAACATCCCGAATTAAGGCAATATTATCTGAACAAGACTGGAGCTGAGAATCTGTTTTAGCCAATGACTTAGCAATTAAAACCAGTTGCTTGTCAGTACTTTGCATTTTACTGACTACATCAGAAGTAAATTGACATAGGGAAGACACGGTGGTAGATAAACGCATGTCAATATTGTGAATGGCAGTCCAAATATCCTTTAGAGTTACCTCACCGGAACCTGGACTCTTGGCAATCCCCTCTGTACTTCCTGGCGAAACAGGTTGTGGTATAGGATGAACAAGTTCCGGAGACAAATCCAACACAGTAGATGAAAAAGGAGGAAGAGGGAAAGGCGGTGGTGTCCTTGAATAAGAGCTCAACGAAGCTCCTTCAGGCGACGATGTAGCAGATAGCTGGGAAATCAAATGTTTATCCATGGGACCCACCACTTTATTTCCTTGGACTTTGGCCCCAGATTTAACAGGCAATTTCACCTTACGTTTTCCCATGGCAAAAAAACACTGATCTCGGCTTCTCAGAAGCGCTGAAGGGGCGCCAAAAGGGCGTGTCCTGCCCATTGAAATACGCCCCTTAGGTCACGCCACGCAGGCCGCGACACGCGGCCAGGTGTAGAAGCCACCGGGTTAAATGGAGGAATGAAGAGGGGTCCTCCTCAGCCGGGACCGCCCTCGTTCTGCCTGCCTGATTCCAAGCAGGGCCTCCAGGCACCTGCTAGCTGCTCCCGTGGCAAAAGACAACTGCCGCGTCTGTACCCCGGACAGGAACGCTTCTCCACCAACCTCCTGCAGCCGCCGGGTTAAATGGAGGAATGAAGAGGGGTTCTCCTCAGCTGGGACCGCCCTCGTTCTGCCTGCCCGATTCCAAGCAGGGCCTCCAGGCACCCGCTAGCTGCTCCCGCGGCAAAAGACAACTGCCGCGTCTGCGCCCCGGACAGGAACGCTTCTCCCACTAAGGGAGCTTTTTACTAAACTGTGCAAAGCAATTAGTGCAGGTATCCTCGCACTCAGACCCTTGGTAACTGCACGGGGCAGCATGGTTATTGCGTGCTGATTCGCATGCTAACTGTGCCTGGCTCATTGGGGTGGTGAAGGGGTGGATTAGGGCCAGAAAGTGGGCATGGTGAACGCATTGCAATCAGCGTGAGGGTAAACACTGTGCACTGGTTGTCTGTGTTGCAGTTAACATGGTGCAGTTACCGCCACCTCAGTAGATGGAGTTAAATGCATCTTCTGTAATAGCGTCTCGAGTTACGGCATCACATGTTAACTGCTGGAAAA
Organism: Ichthyophis bannanicus; assembly: GCA_033557465.1. Lineage (NCBI taxonomy): Eukaryota > Metazoa > Chordata > Amphibia > Gymnophiona > Ichthyophiidae > Ichthyophis > Ichthyophis bannanicus. The sequence goes on along the minus strand of CM066033.1, from coordinate 462,543,743 downwards.
TGCATATGAATTTTCACGCTATTGACACATTAGGCATAAAATCACAACACATTTTAGTAAAAGGGCCCCTAAATGTCTACATATCTTAGAGGCTAATGTCCCAAGTCACTTGTATGTCATGCTGTTGTAAATTGCTTTATAGTCTCTAATGGGAAAAGTGGTATAAAAATAATGATATAAAATAAATAGAAGTTGGATGTGTCAGCAAGAAAATATTCCAAAACATATCTCAGAATCAACCATCGGTACCGTTGTGGTCAACATTATTGGCACACTTGCAGTTCAACCCTTAATGTCCAATATCTGCTTTAAAAAAAGTGGCCAGTGAAATAGCTTTGGACTATAAATGCACACATATTTGACACATGAATCAAATAAAACAAGACCAATTAAAAAAGGAAGTAGTAGGAAATAGTATAAAAACTGGGACATTGCCACGACATGATCATTGGCATTCATGTAAACAATTCAAATTGGTTTGAAAAGAAGAACCACATTCCTCTTGTAAAATTAGATGCACCTGTGATCAATTGTCAGTACTCACATGACTTGAATCAACCAATGAATGATGCCTCTAATGTTTAAAATGGCAGCATTCACTCCCTCTTCCATTTTCACAATGGTGAAGACAAGAGAGTTACCCGAGACCATCAGAAAAGCTATTATCACCAAACATTAAACTTCAAAGAGGTACAAGGCTATCTCCAAAGACCTTTGGATTCCTGTGTCTACAGTTTGCAATGTTAAGAAGTTTTCTGCTTATGGAACTTTCAAGAACCTCCCAGGACATGGTGGGAAGAGGAAAATTAATCCAAGAAGTCTTTGAAGGTTAGTGAGAACTGTTGGAAAACATCCAAAATGCTTAAGGCTGACCTGGAGCAATCTGGAGTGGTGGTTTTGACCTGTACCATATGCTATGTACTAAACAAAAAAGGACTACATGGGTGAAGGCCAAGGAGGCCCACACTGTTCAAAGACAGACATAAAAAGGCACGCCTGATCTTTGCTCAAACCCACCTTGAGAAACCACAGTCCTGCAGGGAAAATGTTCTGTGGAAAGATGAAACCAAACTTGAGCTCTTTGGCCGTGCAGACCAGTGATACATTTACAGGCGAAGAAATAAAGCTTATAAGGAAAAATACACCCTTCTAACAGTTAAATATGGTGGAGGTTCCATAATGTTGTGGGGCTGTTTTGAAGCAAAATGTGCTGCTTAGTGTCAGAAAGCTAGGTTTGAGATAAAGGTAATGGGTCCTCCAGCATGACAATGACCTAAAACCAGGGGCTTTCTCAAAACTCCAGTCAGGGACTGAACCAAACCAAAAAGCTGATTAGATTTTATGGAGGAAATGCAAGATGTTTAAGAACATAAGATATTCCATACTGGGTCAGACCAAGGTCCATCAAGCCCAGTATCCTGTTTCCAACAGTGGCCACCCACTCCTCAGGTCGTACGCTTGATTTGATCCTTACTCCAGATTCCTCACCTTTTCCGCCAACCAACATTACCCCTTTACCACTCCCTTGGTCCGACCATAGTTGCATTTTCTTCTCCCTACTTCTTCCCTTTCCCCAGAAAATCACTTCCCCGAACCCACCCCTCTCCTCCCAGATTCTGAAACGCCACATTACCCCAGTATCTCTGCAATGCTTCCCGTCTCCTGAGTCCCTCTTCCCCGCCGAATTCTCTTCCCTTCCAGTGAACCAACAGGTTACTGTTTGGACCTCCGCTCTTTCTTCCGCATTTGACTCTGTTGCCCCCCGCCGTCCTGTCTCTGTTCGCCTGTCACCACGTCATCCCTGGTACCATCCGGGTCTCTACTTGCAGCGTTCCCACCTCCGCCGTGCACTACGGTTATGGCATAAACACCCTTCAGATACCTCCTTGGCCACTTTCCGACACGTACAAAAGACCTACCATACTATGATTACCCTTGCTAAACAATCCTACTATTCCACTCTCATTGCATCTTCTTCCAATTCCTCCCATCAGCTTTATCAGGTTTTGAACCTTCTCTCTCCCTCCTCTGCCTCTCTCACCTCATCAACCCCCCCTTCGGCTCCAAGCCCCACAACTCTTGCCACTTTTTTTTCAACCAAGATTCTCTCCCTTCGTTCCTCATTCATTTCATGCCCACCTCCCCTCTCCCCCCCTCCTCTCTCTCCTGTCCTAGCCCCCACATCCACCCCTGCTCTCTCCCACACATGATCCCAGTTCCGGCCCATTACCCCCTCTGAGCTTGCTTCAGCGTTCTCCTCTTCTCATAAGACCACATGTCTTCTAGATCCATTACCACCTTCTTGGCTTACTGATCCTTCGCTCACCCTCTCTCCCTTTGCCCTCACTATCCTTAATTCTAGTCTTACTTCTGGTTGCTTCCCTTCTGCCTGGAAACACGCCATTGTCCGCCCCATTCTAAAGAAACCCACCCTTGATCCCACTATACCCTCCAATTGGCGCCCTGTTTCCAACCTCCCTTTTCTCTCAAAGGTCCTCAAGAAACTTGTCTTCCAACAACTCAATGCTCACCTCGATTCAACCATTTCCCTTCACCCCCGACAATCAGGATTTAGGCCCGGTCACAGCACGGAAACCATTCTTGTAGCACTCCTCAATGAACTGCACTGCACTCACGAAAGGGTGATTTCTCATTATCTGTTTCCTTGGATCTCTCTGCTGCATTCGATGTTATTGATCACCATACTCTTCTCACTCATCTTTCAGACCTCAGTATCCAAGGCACTGTTCATCAGTGGTTTCATTCCTTTCTTTCCTCTCGATCTTTCGCGGTTCACACTGGTTCCTCCTCCTCCACATCCCTTCCTCTCCCCTGTGGTGTCCCTCAGGGCTCCATCCTTGCCCCTCTCGTTTTTAATATCTTTCTTGCCCCTCTTGCCCTTCTTATACAGCAGCATGGTATTTCTGCTTATTTTTTCGCAGATGATATTCTCTTAATTCACCACACTTCTTCTTCAGTTCCGGACCTCACTCTCCTCAATACCTGCTTAACTGCCGTCTCTGACTGGTTCCTCAACAACTTCCTTGTGGTCAATCCTTCCAAGTCCGCAGCTATCTGGTTCACCTTCGGTGCTTCCCCCCCCCCACCCCCACTCTGTCACCACACATGTCCAGCTCTCCCATTCCTCTGGTATCAAATCTTCGTTATCTTGGTGTTACTCTTGATTCGTCTCTCTCGTTCCATCAGCATATCTCTGGTGTGGTGCGCAGCTCTCTTTTTCATCTCCGTAGGATCAGGGCTGTCTGACCACTGCTTTCAGTCACATCCCTCACCACCCTTGTGCTTTCCTTGGTGATCACCCGACTCGATTACTGTAGCTCCCTCCTCGCGGGTCTCCCACACTACCAACTCCGGAGATTACAGCTCACTCAAAATACTGCTGCACGTCTTCTCACCTTCTCTTCTCCTCTGGATCATATCACCCCCTGCCTTCTTTCCCTTCACTGGCTCCCTATCAAAGCTCGCTACCTCTACAAACGCCTTATTCTTACACATAGGGCCCTTCATACCAGCACACCCCAGTACTTGTCTGAGGAGTGGAGGAGTAGCCTAGTGGTTGGGGCAAGGTACTTCAGGCCGGAAGGTCGGGGGTTCAAATCCCACTAGAGGACAGCAACCTTGGGCCAGAAGGACTGGGGTTTCTAGTCCCACAGGTGCTCCTTGTGGTCTTGGGCAAGCCACTTAACCCTCCATAGCCCATGTTCCCTGTAATAGTTATCTCCAAGTTATAATGCCCTGTTCAATGTAATTTCAGTTTGTTCAATGTAAACCGCACTGATGCAGAATAGTGCGGTATATAAGAGAATGTAAATAAATAAATAAATAAATTTATCTTCAACCCATACCTCGCCTTCTTCCTTCCTCTCATGGCAATCGTCTCTTCTTACCCTCCCCCACAAATGCACACCTTGAGTCAACCCGCCGTGCCGCCTTCTTTTTTGCAAGTCCTGCTCTCTGGAACTCTCTCCCGCACTCCCTCCGTATTGAAATGTCCTTTCCCCAGTTCAAGACCCTCCTTAAGACCTATCTTTTTCATCAGGCTTTCAATCTCCCCGACCCCTCCTAGTCATTCACATATCATTAACTAGTCATTCACATATCGCCAACTAGGCCTTCCGCTACTTCCCATCAACTACAAGGTCCTTGATTCCCCTACCCCCCGTAATCTTCTTTGGATTCTTGGACACCTTCTACTCTAACCATTCAGCCCTTACCTACCCCCACCCCGCCACCCCCCATTTCGCCCACTCTCCCTTATCTCTCTTTTGCTGTCTGTGTTGATACCTGTCCTGTACTATCCTTCCTCCTTTTTCTCCCACTTCTTTCCTATCATTTTTTGGCGTTCCTTTCTCTTTGTTTTCCAGCAGTCTATTGTATTGTACACCGCCCTAACGCCTCAGTAAAGGGCGGTCTATCAAATACTTTGAATACAGATAAAGATAAAGGTCATAAGTACCTAGCAGTTTCCCCAAAAGACACAGGTTTCACAATGTATGTATTGGGTCAAGCATTGATATCCTGGGTCCCTTTTTCATAATGGTTTATGGACCTTTCCTCCAGGAACTTGTCCAAACCTTTTTTAAATCCAGCTACACAAACGGCTTTTACTACATCCTCCGGTAACAAATTCCAGAGTTTGATTACACGTTGAGTGAAAAAATATTTTCTGTTATTAGTCTTAAATAGGTTACCCTATAGCTTCATTGCATGTCCCCTAGTCTTTCTATATTCTGATGATGTAAACAATTGATCTATGTTTACCCGTTCCACTCCATTGATTAATTTATAGACCTCTATCATATCTCCCCTCAGCCATCTCTTTTCCAGGTTGAACAGCCCTAACCTTTTTAGCCTCCTTTCATAGGGTTATCCTTCCATCCCCTTTACCATTTTGGTGGCTCTTCTCTGGATCCTTTCTAATTTTGCTATATCCTTTTTAAGATACAGCGACCAGAATTGCACACAATATTCAAGGCGTGGTCGCACCATGGAATGATACAGAGGCATTATAATATCCTTTGTTTTATTTTCCATTCCTTTCCTTATGATAACTAGCATTCTATTTGCTCTCTTGGCCGCCACTGCACACTGGGCGGAGGGTTTTAACATGTTATCCACGATGACGTGTAAATCTTTTTCCTGGGTGGTGGTTCCTAATGTGGAACCTTGCATCATGTAACCATTGTTTGGGTTGTTCTTTCCTAGGTACATAGCTTTGCACTTGTCCACATTAAATTTCATCTGTCATTTGGATGTCCAGTCTTCCAATTTATCAAGATCTTCTTGCAATTTTCCACAATCCTCATGGGTTTTAACAACTTTAATTGCAAATTTGATAACCTCACTTGTTGTTCCCCTTTCCATTTCATTTATGAATATGTCAGAAAAGCAGCAGACCCAGCACATATCCCTGGGTTACTCCACTATTCACCTTTCTCCATTGGGAAAATTGGTCATTTGCACACCAAGGAACTAAAAGAGAGTGAGAACCATAGCACAGTTAACAAAATAAAAAAAAGAGTTATAATTTAGTTTTTTAGTTATAAATCATGTTATGGTTCTTGCCTTTTCTTTTTGAACATCCACAGAACCCCCTTCAGCAGTGGGCGCAGAGCAGAACCAGGACATTCACCCACAGAACTCAATATCTTAAAAAAAAATATCTGATTCCGATCATCTCACTAACAACAACAACAAACATTCTGCAATACCAGGCATATTGTGAACTGAAATTAAATCTATAACAAAGTCATTGAGTGTCTATAGAGCAAATCTACCATACCATATCAGTAGCAACTTCCAAAATTCAGATAAGGAGCCCATCCAAAAAAAAGCATCACTGTAAATACTACAGTGGGCCCTGGAACATCATAACATCTATTTGAAAACCTGAACAATTCAGATTACTACAGTGCAGATCCCTACATACAAACTCCATTATAACAGAACACCTGGTCTTTGTCACACACTCATAATACAGACCCTCACCAAGTACAGAATAAGTGACCATAACTTAAAAATAAATACATGTAGATAAAAATTAAACTGCAATCCCAAGAAGCCAGATTCTGTATACAGTGCATTACCAGAGAAATAGGAGATGCATTTCCATGTACTGTATAAAATATAAAGCACCAAGTCAGATAATTACATTGAAAATAAAATTCTCTCTGAACTTTTGTTGTCTGACCATTTTATTCCCTGATCATGTAGGTCCCAATCTGAGGTGTCTGCTTTCCTCTATCTCCCAGTGATGTAGGGCCCTGTGCGGGGAGTCACTACGGAATCATGTGCATAAATTTAGTATACTTTATTTTTAAATGTATATGCCACCCATCTAAAATCCTAGGTGGCTTCTAAACATACACATGCAATTTAGTATAACAGATGTTACAATAAAACAATCATAATAAAACATTAAATTTGATTAATGAAAAGCCACTTACACATAAACTTCCAAAATTCATAAAGGGATCTACCCAGAAAAAAAGCAGCACTATAAATACTGCTGCAGGTATACACCTATTTGAAAAGTTCAACAAGTCAAATTACTACAGTACAGTGTAGATCCCTATGTACAAACTTCATGTTAACAGAACACCTGGCCTCAGTCACACACTCAGAACCCAGACCCTCACCAAGAACAGAATAAGTGACTACAATTTAAAATAAAAATATGTAGCAAAAATTAAACTGAAATCCCAAAAAGCCAGACTCTGCATGCAGTACAACATCAGATAAGTAAGAGATGCAGTTTCTCGTACTGTGTAAAATATAAAGATAGCACAAAGTCCAATCACTAAAACGAAAATATAATTATTTTTTCTACCTTTGTTGTCTGACCATTTTATTCTCTGATCACGCTGGTACCGATCTGAGGCTTCTGCTTTCCTGTCTTCTCTTAGCTCTCTTTCTATGGTCTATGGTCCATCTGCCATTTCTTATCTCTTATTTTGTTTTCTTCACTTCCTTCATCAGTCTATTTCCAGTCCCAGTAACCCTCCCCAGTATCAGCCTCCTTTCCAGTCCTCTCCTCCCAGTACTTTCCAATGTCAACTGCCTTGCATTCCCAGGACTGCCTCTGGTGTCCAGTCCCCCTCTTTCCCCACTGTCCAGCCCCTTCTAGTCCAAATACCATTGCAGGTATCAGCTCACTTTCACTCTCGGTGCTGCTCCCCCCCTCCCGTCAGCTCCCTTCCAGTCACCCTACCCTCTGTCCATCCCCCTTCCAGTGCCATCCGCACATGTTAGCTCTCTCCCAGCACCAGTGTTGCCTCCCAGCCTCCTCCCCATTACCCAGCCACCTACCAGTCCCATTCCCAAGTATCAGCTCCCTTCCTGCCCCCTCCTTCCCCTGGCAGACTCTCTCAGCATCTGCTCTCTTCCAGTCCTATTTCCCATCCCCCGCATCAGCCCATTTGTTGTCCTAGCCCCTAGTTTTTTTCCAGGGCCAGCAACACTCTTCCCCTCCCCCCCATCAGCCCATTTCTATTTCTAGCCCCCCAGTCTTCTTCCACTGCCAGCAGCTCTCTCCTCCCCCCATCAGCCCATTTCCAGTCCTTATCCCCTTATCATCCCACTCCAGTGCTAGCCCCCCATCAGTCCATTTCCAGTGCTAGCCCCCCCCGAGCAGCCCATTACCAGTCCTAACCCCCCTCCCCAATCAGCCTATTATCAGTCCTAACCCCCCTCCCCGATAAGCCCTTTCCTGTCCTAGCCTCCTTTAAGCACCCATTTCCAGTTCTAGCCCCCGATCAGCCCATTTCCAGTCCTAGCCTCTCTTAAGCATCCATTTCTAGTTCTAGCCCCCCCTCCATCAGCCCATTTCCAGTGCTAGCCCTTCCATCAGCCTACTACCAGTCCTAACCCCTCTGATCAGCCCATTGCCAGCCCTACTCCCCCCTCCCCATCAGCCTATTTCCAGTCGTAGCCCATTTCCAGTTCTAACCCTACTGATCAGCCCATTTCCATTCCTAGCCACCCCTCCCTCCCATCGGCCCATTACAAGTCCTAATCCCCTCAATCAGGCTATTTCCAGTGCTAACCAGCCCCAACCCCTCCAGCCCAGTCTAGCCCAGCCCATCCCATTACCAGACCTCTCAGCTGATTTCCAGTCCAAGTTCCCCCGGAGAAGAGCCCTGCTGTTGTCTGACTGGCTCACCTTTGCAGAGCTGCGAGAAGGAACAGGGTTTCTCTTCTTTCCCGCGGCTCTGTTAAAATTGAGTCCGCCGACGCTGAGGGTAAGTGAGGTACTTCCTGTCTTGTGTGAGACTTGTTTTATTTTTTCACTTTCTGGTTATCTATATTTGTAAAGTTGTAACTCTGAAGCAGACAGAATGCCAAAATATGATCCATCGAGGATGCTTTTAAATGCTTATATTATCTGTCTGTATCTCCGTTATTTTATATAGTTTTAATATGTGGTGTATGCGTTTGATTTTGTTCCTCAAATAAAACTTTATTGTATTTTCATTATTACCTACAGTGTATTTTTATCTACTGTTAGCTTGCACACAACTTTGTTTTTATTCTTTTGTTTTCTCATTACTATTGCTTTTGTTCTTCTTTGAGTGGATATCTCTTGTCTCTTTGTTAAAAGTAGAAACGAGCCATAAAATTAAGATCCAAAAGCCTCATCCAGTACTTCCTGTTGGGTTGGGTTAAACCGCTTTGACCCGGTGAAAAACGGGATATAAATGCAGTTAAATAAAATAAAATAAATAAATTGGAATATGAGGTGCCCATAATCCAAGTATTTTTGTTAGGTGAGGTTAAGTGGCCCCATAGTCTGGATACCCCCCCCCCCAATAAGTTGGGGTTAAGTGGTTCCTATAATCTAGGTATTTCTCATTGGGTGAGATTAAGTGGCACCTATAGTCTTGAAGGTTCCCCCACCCCCCATTAGGTATGGTGAAGTGAAACATGATCTGGTATGTAATAGAAATGACTTGATCAGACTAGGTTATGAAAGACTAAATTCCTTGATACAGGTTGAGAACTGTTTCGATGTTGCACCGGGCCATTTGCTTTATCCTGTATCACCCTTCCCCCTAGGGGTTAACCGTAAGCAAATTACCTGGCAAAGAACCATCGAGCTTTAAAAACAATTAAAGCTACCATTTGATTATAATAAAAGGAACCCCAAAATTTATTTGGTCACTGAACGATAAATTGTACTCAATAAAACAGAAAAATATCGTTCACCATTCACTGTGTATAGAATCAAAACTAACAAACGAGGTCTCAGTTTAAAATAACACTGCTGCTTCAAGGTTTGCACCTAATGGCAGCACTTGTGTTGTATCACATCAATGACCTCATGTGAGTTTTAAAAAAAATGTTTTCTTTATGAAAATATTTTTTTCAGAAGACTCAATACAGTCCTGATAATCAAAATATGGTGTACTCAACTTCAGAAAAGGACTGGATAAAATCTTCCCACACACATTTGATCCCAATACAGTCCTGATAATCAAAATATGTTGTACTCAACTTCAGAAAAGGACTGGATGAGATCTTCCCACATATATTTGATCCCAACGTGCAGTCCCGGTACCAGCAGACGTTTCAGATTTATTTCTTCAGGGGACCAGTACAGAACTAGATAAAACCAACAAAAACAACCCAGTAAATCCCTCATCCACACGAAACTACACAGTGTACTAAAATGTTTGTTTTAAAATATCCATAAACCCCAGACCATATAGCTTATTTTACCTCTGATGCTGCCCGCGTTTACTCACTATACGCCACTGGCTGTCACAGATCTCCCGCCAGTGGAAAAAACTCCGCGCATGCGTAAATGTTTTACCCCCTTCATTTTTAAACCTCCAGCAGCCAATCACATATTAAAAAACGTTTTCACTGTACAAATAACTAAACATACGCTAGCCAATCTATCTGTCCATTTAACCCTCCCGGAGCCAAAGTGTTCAAAGAAAAAAATCAGCCGTTGCTCACGTTTAATGAGTGTTTGATCCAAAATAATGAGACAACATCTAATGACACTAACAAAATATTAGACTGAGCAGCTACAAGATGTTGACTATCAAGGACATTCAAAAAATGGGTGGTATCTCTCAAAAATGAGGGTATTGAGGGTAAAAGAGGACGTAGATACGAATCCACAAAAACTGACAGAGGCTCCAGAACACTACCGCGGGTAGACACAATAGGTCTTCCTGGAGGTCTCAATAAATCTTTATAAATCTTCGGAACTAAATACAGTTTAGCCGTGCCAGGCGCTCTCAAATTCAAAAATTTATGTTCCTGTTTAGTGATCAAATGTTGATTAAGCGCATCCAAAGTTAAACATTTAATAAAAGGAATATATAATAAAAGGAATATTTAATAAAAGGAACATATAATAAAAGGAAGGCTTGAACGGCCTGCCTCGGGCTCTGCTCCATTTTTCCCACATGCGAAGGCAGCACAAACGCCATCTTTTCAAACTTTTCATTGAAAAATAAAATGAAATCCTGCAGTTTTGTGCTAATTGCCACAGATATTTAAAGAAAGCACTGGCACATTTTCTGCAGCAAGGAATCATCTGTATGGGATTCTTAAAGTGCTCTGGATTAGGATCTGTGAAACTCGGTTTTAGAATGGGTTCCTCTGCTTTAATGGTGTCCTTGCAGTCAAATTGAACCGAGATTCTGTACTTTGAGGAGGAGGGGGGGGGGGGTAGGGGGTGTTTTGGCCCTGCTTTCTTCCATCTCCTTTGGACTCCAGGCTTAACTGGAATCAGCCTTTGCTATGCTGGAGTGCAAGGATCCCTCTTTTGCCAACTACCTGCATTTCCCCGCATATTTTATATCCTCCCTAATCTCAGCCTAGCTGTTGCAGTGACAGCACTCAGCCAGGAGCAATACAGGCTCCTTTCCGAACCTGGCTAACCTGGACCTAAAGTTCGGCTGCTAAGGGGATAATTTTGTAAAGTATTTTCTGTGTGTAAATCAGAAACTGGCTATTAAAAATGTGTGCGGGAGATTACACTTGCACAAGTCCATGTGCTGATAGGAACACGTATAATTTACGCAGGGCCACATGTACTTATTCTCGGCAGTCGCAAAGTGGAATGGAGACAAAGTTGCATGCTATGTGTCTTTGTATGCATAGAGGGCCTGCATATGCTTTGATCTGTCATAGAGTAGGTGTAAATTTGTGCGAGAGCATTTGTGGGAGCCTGCTATATAAAAGCACATAGGTGATTTGGTTGCCCTTATAAAATAAGCATAAAACAGATTATTTATTCTCCAGGACCAAGCAGGAAGTCGGTCCTCACTTATGGGTGACGTCGGCGCCGACGGAGCCCTCGCGGAGCAATTTCCCCAGCTTTCGAAGAAAGCCTTTGGGAATTGCAGCGCGCATGCGCGGTCCCCTTCCCACCCAAGGGTGCCATCTTGCTCAGTCTTCTTTTTTCCACGGAGCCCTACAGACGTAGTTTGTGATTGCCGCTGAAAAAGTTGATTTTTTTCGTTTGTTTTTTCTCGGTTTGACGCCGTGTCCTTTTCCCGCCCGGCCTCGATACTCCAATATCGAGTCCGTTCACATTTTTTCGGTTTTTGTCCTTTGTAACGGGCGTTCCCGCCACTTTTTTCTTTTTCCCTGGCAGCACGGTCTTTCGACCTCGCAGGGGCCCTTTTTCCCCCCGATGGCTGCCAGCGGGTTTAAAAAGTGTGATCGCTGTACCAGACTCATGTCTCTTACCGACACACATGACTGCTGCCTCCGTTGCCTCGGACCCAATCATGACTCGATGAGTTGTGGTCCGTGCAACAAAATGTCCTCGAAGGCATTGAGGAGTCGGCAGTCACAAAAGGAACGAATCTTCTCTGACTCCGCGTCCGGTCGGGCCCGGACCTCGTCAGAGGCTTCGACGTCTCGTGACTCCGGCCCCGAGCATCGTCGGAGTTCCTCTGAGCGGGGATATCCCGCCCGGGAACATCGTCGGAAGAAGAAACCCGCGCGAGGGCGGCGTCGGAGGATGCTCCTGGTCCCTCGAGGGCCAGGTCGCATAGCCCCGTCAGCCGCCCCGGGTCCTCGGAGGCGGAGAGGCCTTCGAAGCATCCTCGTCTCGAAGTGGAGTCTCCTGGACACGTGAGTACTGTAGTCCTCGTAGACTCGCCTCCGAGGGAGCCGATGTCGGGCCCGACGCCGTCGGGGCCCGAGTCGGGGGCTGCTGGGTCTTCTGAGTTTGGTCTCAGATTGACGGCCTTGGAGTGCAGTATCGCTGCCTTCATGGACCAGCAGCGGGCATTGATGACCGGCCTCGCCAGTGCATCTGCCCCGACCACCGGGATGTCGACGTCGAAGTCGACCCCGGAGGCCGAGCCGATCCTCGAGTCCATACGAGCTCGAGTCGATCCTCGGCCAAGGTCTCCCTCGGCCTCCCGTTCAGGACCGAGGTTGTCGACGCCGGCCTCGGTGTCGGGGCTGAGGTCCTTGGCACTCGCCCACACGGAGCCACTCGATTCCTCCACGGAGGAGTCGGACTGGGACACGGAGGAGGACGAGTCACCCGGGTCTTTTCAGACTCGGTGCATCCCTTCCGACTCGCCCGAGTCGGAGCCTTGGAGACGATCCCCCCCCCCCCGGAGGATACCCAGTTCTCCGATTTCGTGAGGGACATGGCCAAGGCTTTGGCCTTCCTCGTGGATCCGGAGGAGGAGCCTCCAGCCGAAGAGCTCGAGGCCCTCCAGTATGACTCTCCCCCGAAGGAGGCCTTTACTGTACCGGTTCCTCCGATGCTGGAGCGGCTGCTCTTCCGCATGTGGGAGAGCCCGGCCTCGACGCCGGTGTTAAGCAAGCGGGTCGATTCCATGTATCGAGTCCATAAGAGCCCCGGGTTCCAAAAGGCACAACTACCGCACCATTCCATGGTGGTGGAATCGGCCATGCATCGACTTAAGAGTCAAAAGATGCACTCCTCGGTGCCTCCGGGTAAGGAGGCCCGGAACCTGGATGCCCTCGGTAGGAAGTGCTTCCAGGGCTCTATGCTTGCTTGCCGAGTCCAGACATACCAGCTATATATGGGCATGTATCTTCGAGACCTGGCAAAAGAAATTGCCGGGTGCTCTGCTGGTCTCTCTGAGGAACCTTTGCAGAGGTTCCAGGCCTTGTCCACTGGTATTCGAGAGTGCTCGAAGTTTATTTCTCGAGCTGCCTACGATGGCTTCGAAGCATCGGCTCGAGTAGCCGGAGCCGGCATCGGTGCTCGCCGTCAGGCTTGGCTTCAGTCATCCGACCTCGAGCCATGGGTGCAGGACAAGTTGGTCGATGTCCCCTGCAGAGGTGAAAACCTCTTTGGTAAGCCCATGGCTGAAAAGGCGGCGGAACTCGAGTCCGAGAGACTCACCAGGACTCGCCTATCCAGAAAGACCTCTGCCCCTTCACAGAAGAGGAAGGGCTCGGGGAAAAAGCCCTTTTACCCGAGGAAGGTGTCTGCCTATAAACAACACCACCCACAATATCAAGCATCAGCAGCTCCCCATCAGGGCCAGCAGGCTAAGGGACAGGGTAATGGGTCCCATAGGCAGAAGGCCCTCAAGCCCACTACACAGGCCCCTGCTCAGCAGGATGGGGGTTTTTGACTATGCCGGCATAGCCTCTCCCCCTCCGCGGCCTTCGCTCAGCACGGGGGGCCGGCTGACCCACTTTGCCCACAGGTGGTCAGCCATAACATCCGATTCCTGGGTGCTGCAGGTGGTTCAAAAGGGCTACCTCTTACATTTTCACCAGGTGCCCCCCCCCCCTACTTTCCAGGGGAGCCTCCAAGACCCCCTCTGCACAGGGACTTACTCCTTCAGGAGCTGCAAAGTCTGCTTCAGGAACAGGCTGTGGAGCCAGTGCCCCAACACCTGTGGGGTCATGGGTTTTATTCGAGGTACTTCCTGATACCAAAAAGAACAGGAGGCCTCAGACCCATCCTGGACTTACGCAACCTCAACAAGTTCCTGCAGCGGGAAAAGTTCAAGATGCTTACCCTTGGAATCCTACTGCCCTACCTCCAGCAGGGAGATTGGCTATGCTCCTTGGATCTAAAGGATGCTTATACTCACATCCTCATTCATCCGGACCACCGGCAATATCTAAGATTTGTGGTGGCAGGGAATCACTATCAGTACCGCGTACTGCCCTTTGGCCTCTCCTCCACTCCCAGGGTGTTCACAAAATGCCTGGCAGTGGTGGCAGCCTTCCTGAGGTTTCAAGGCCTCTTCGTCTTCCCCTACCTGGACGACTGGCTCATCCGGGCACAGTCTTCCCTGGAGGTCACTCAGGCCACTCAACGCAGAGTGGCTCTGCTTCAGCACTTGGGCTTCGTCATAAACTTCGAAAAGTCCACTTTGCTCCCCTCTCAGGATCTCGAATTCATAGGAGCACGACTGGACACTCAGCAGGCTCGTGCCTTCTTGCCTCTGGAACGGGCCAACAGGCTCATAGCTCTGGCCGGAAGGTTCCACAGCGCATCACCGGTCTCTGCCAGACAACTCCTACAACTGCTCGGTCATATGGTCTCCACGGTCCATGTCACTCCGAATGCCTGTCTGCATATGAGACCTGCTCAGTGGAGCCTTCGCACGCAATGGCATCAGGCCACGGGGAGACTGACGGACTTAATACAGATCTCCGACCGCCTGGTCTCCTCTCTGCAATGGTGGCTTCACCTGCCCAAACTGGTACTCGGCATGGCCTTTCAGTCTCCTCCACCTTCCCAAGTGCTAGCGACAGATGCCTCTCTCCTGGGATGGGGAGCGCATTGCCAGGGAACATGCACTCAAGGCCTTTGGACACCTTGGGAGTCTGCTCAACAGATAAACTTCCTGGAGCTGCGGGCGATCCGCCTAGCTCTGCGGACCTTCTCTCACCTCACTTCTCGTCGGTCTGTACTGGTACAGACGGACAATCAGGTTGCCATGTTCTACGTGAACAAACAGGGGGGCACGGGCTCCCTCCTTCTATCTCAGGAGGCTCGGAGACTGTGCTCTTGGGCAGTCGACCACGACATCCTCCTCAAGGCTGTTTACCTGCCCGGGCAGGAAAATTGCCTGGCCGACAAACTGAGCCGGATTCTGCAGCCACACGAATGGAGGTTGAACCCCGTAGTTGTCCAGCGGATCTTCCGCCGGTGGGGCCTCCCCACCGTGGATCTCTTTGCCAGTCCTCTAAACCGGCAACTTCCCAGGTTCTGCTCCTGGCACCCGCATCCTCTCAGAGTAGCACCGGATGCTTTCCTCATCTCGTGGTCCACGGGCCTACTGTATGCCTTTCCTCCCACGCCACTTGTGTCCCGGACACTGTTCAAAGTTGTCCAGGACAGGGCCTCCGTGATCCTGGTAGCGCCCAGGTGGCCGAGACAACCCTGGTTCCCTCTACTCCTACAGCTAGCGGTGGACACCCCTCTTCCTCTGGGGTTTCAGCCCGATCTCCTGACCCAGGATCAGGGTACTCTCCTGCACCCCAACCTCCGGGCCCTTCACCTGATGGCCTGGCTGCTGAAAGGGTAGTCCTAGCTCCGCTCTTACTTCCTCCGGAGGTGGAAGCTGTCGTCCTGGCGTCTCAGCGACCTTCCACCCGGAAATCTTACGCCCTTAAATGGCGTCGCTTCTCGGTCTGGTGTTCTCAGCGCTCTGAGGACCCCTTCGCCTGCTTAGTATCGGTGGTACTGCAATATTTGCTTCACCTCTCCGATCTAGGCCTCAAATCCAATTCGGTCAGGGTCCACCTCAGTGCTCTCTCTGCACATCATTCGCCGGTGGAGGGCCAGCCTCTTTCCTCGCACCCCTTGGTGGCGCGTTTTCTCAGGGGCCTTCTTCTGCTTAAGCCTCCGTTGCGCCCTCCAGCTCCTGACTGGGATCTCAATGTGGTCTTGCAAAGGCTTACCTGTCCGCCTTTTGATCCCATGGCTACCTGCCCTCTGCGTTTCCTCTCCTGGAAAACTCTCTTCTTGGTAGCCCTTACTTCCGCTAGGCGCGTTAGTGAACTACAGGCCCTAGTGTCGGAGCCCCCATACACTAGGTTCTACAAGAATAGGGTGGTCTTACGGACTCACCCTAAGTTTCTTCCAAAGGTGGTCTCCCCTTTTCACATCAATCAAGAGGTGGTTCTTCCGACCTTCTTTCCCAGGCCGCATACCAGCCGAGCTGAAACTGTTCTGCATACCCTGGACTGTAGATGAGCCTTATCCTTCTACCTTGACCGTACGTGAGAGCATAGAAAGGCTGTCCAGCTTTTCGTATCTTTTGACCCCAATCGGTTGGGGGTACCTGTCTCTAAGCGTACTTTGTGCATCTGGGTAGCTGACTGTATCGCCTGGGCTTATGGGGCAGCCGGCCTCTCCTTAGAGAGTCGGGTCACGGCTCACCGTGTCAGGGCGAAGGCTGCGTCAGTGGCTCATCTCCGCTCTGTTCCATTGGTAGACATCTGCCGGGCCGCTACTTGGTCTTCAAGCCAGACTTCTGCGGCTCATTACTGCCTGGAGAGGGAGTCCCACAGGGACAGTGCTTTCGGACAGGCAGTCCTCCACAATCTCTTTGAGGTCTAGGCAACTCCTACCCTCCGGCCCTGGTGTTGGGCTACCGGCCGGATTCGTATTCAGAGAAGATTCCTTCCTTCTGTACTGTTGAGCTGGAGGGAGCTCATTTTTCTGCTTGAGGTCTCCGGTAGCCTTAAGCTCGGGAGTCCCATAAGTGAGGACTGACTTCCTGCTTGGTCCTGGAGAAAGAGTAGTTACTCACCTGTAACAGGTGTTCTCCAGGAGCAGCAGGAATCAGTCCTCACAACCCTCCCTCCTCCCCTCGGAGTTGCAGTCATTCTTATCCATTATTTTGCTAACTTTTTTGCTTTCTTTCCGCTATGTCATCAGACTGAGCAAGATGGCACCCTTGGGCGGAAAGGGGACCGCGCATGCGCGCTGCAATTCCCAAAGGCTTTCTTCGAAAGCTGGGGAAAATTGCTCCGCGAGGGCTCCGTCGACGCTGACGTCACCCATAAGTGAGGACTGATTCCTGCTGCTCCTGGAGAACACCTGTTACAGGTGAGTAACTGCTCTTTCTCCTCCAAAGAGTACAGGTAAACGGAGCTCACTCTGAGGAGAAGGATGTTACCAGTGATGTGCCCCAGGGATCTGTCCTTGGTCCGATTCTTTTTAACATCTTTCTTAGTAATATAGTGGAAGGGCTGTCGGGTAAGGTTTGCCTCTTTGCGGATGATACCAAAATCTGCAATAGAGTAGACACCCAGGAAGGTGTAGATAACATGAGGAGGGATCTAGCTAAGCTTGAAGAATGGTCTAGAATTTGGCAGCTGGGATTTAATGTTAAAAAATGTAAGGTCATGCATTTGGGCTGCAGCAATCCAAGGAAGCAATATAGTATAGGGGGTGAAGTACTTTTGTCCACTAAAGAAGAGCGGGACCTGGGCGTGGTTGTGTCTGATGATCTTAAAGTAGCTAAACGGGTAGAAAAGGCGACTGCAAAACCTAGAAGGATGCTTGGGTGCATTCAGAGAGGAATAGCTAGCAGAAAGAAGGAGGTGATAGTGCCTATGTATAAATCTTTGGTGCGACCTCATTTGGAGTATAGTGTGCAATTCTGGAGACCACACCTTCAAAAGGATATAAACAGGCTGGAGTCGGTACAGAGGGTGGCTACTAAAATGGTTAGTGGTCTTTATTATAAAGCATATGAGGACAGACGTAAGGATCTTAATATGTACACCTTAGAGGAAAGGCGGGATAGAGGTGATATGATTGAGATGTTTAAATACCTCCATGGCATAAATGTTCAGGGGGAGAGCCTCTTTCAATCAAAAGCAAGTTCTGCTATGAGGGGACATGGGATGAGGGTGAAGGGGGATAGATTCAGGAGTGATATGCGGAAATATTTCTTTACGGAAAGAGTGGTCAATCCGTGGAATAGTCTCCCAGTAGAGGTAGTGGAGATGAGGACAGTAACTTAATTCAAAAAAGCATGGGACAAACACAGAGAATCTCTAAAGGAAAAAAGGGGACTGTTGTAGTTGTTGATATGGAAGGACAGACTAGATAGGCCATGTGGTCTTTTTCTGTCATCATATATCTATGTTTTTATGTTTCTATGTTCCATGTGACCCTTACGCGATGAGTGAAACACTCTCCCTCCAGAGGCTATGAGTGCTGCCTGCCGATTCAGAATACAAAAGATATTACCCCAATTCTTTCCTCTTTGGACTCTCCAGCTTCCAATATTTTCCTTTGGCAGATCTGAGCCTGGTTTGAGTCTGGTGGGAAATAAAGATTTTCCCCAAATTCATTGGGAAAATTTGTCAGATTTCCAGAGGTGAACATTCATTTGAAATGAAATGGGATGTGTCAGCGATATTTCCCATTTTGTTTTGCATCATGTTTGAATGAAAACAAAATGGGAAATGCCAAAATTTCATCACTTCCTGTCTGTCATTAATAGTATGCGCTGTCGCTTAATAATGCGCACTATAGAGCAATATTGTGCATTATTGGCAAATAATGCACAATATTGAGCCATAAGGGTATGTTTACAAAGCAGTGGTAGCAGCCTCCATGCGATATTGGAGCTGTAGCCCCATTGAATTCAGTGGGGCTGCAGCTCCGATATTGCACGGAGGCCGCTACCGTTGCTTTGTAAACATACCCCATAGTGCGCTTTTTGCCCCTGTTGCACTATCAATGAAAAAGAGGAAGTAGGGAAAAATGCAATAAACTGAAACTTTTTTTTGCATATTAAAGCAAAACGAAACAAAACCTTTTTGTCTGCATACCCTTCAGATTTCTTCTTCCATCGTTCTGGAGTGAAAGTCCAGTGGACCTGAATATCAAAGGATTTATGCTTCTAACTTTTGAGAGTTATGCTCCTAAATTGTCGTCTTTGAAAATTTATTAGGGCTGAATACCATAATTTATGCTCAACATGTCACTAAAGTGGTACATTTAGGAGCATAAAAAGTGGGTGGCAACAGGACAGACTCGGGGCAGAGAAAAAAGTCAGGAGCTTAGCACTGCTTTCTGGTATTAGGCTCATAAATCTAGGCATGACACCTCTAAATTTTATGCATAACTTTGTTTAAACTTCTAAATCAAGGTGAATTTTCAGCTGAAAAAGCATGAAGGCGCATTTTAGATAGTAGAAGAAACACTGATGTTGCAACGTATACAGTTCTGGCAGTATTTTAGAAAAGGCTCTGCTAAACATGAAGCTTGTTCTAAAATAATGCAAGGGTGCTCGTGTATTTGCCAATAGCTGGAGCCGGAGGACCCATTCTGCAAATCTACACATGGGAAAAATCAACGGGCAGTTTCTACATGCATATGCCAGACTTACATGTGTATGTGGATCATTTTGTAAACCTACAAGTATAAATGCTGCCAATTAATTACAGACATCACTTTCTTTATTTAATTTCAATATGGAGGGGGAGAATTAAACAGTGGGGGATTAAGGAAGATAATGCCCTTAGTCTTTTCTGTAAAGGGCTGACCGAAACAAGCACTTTAAAAAATAAAAAAAACCTTAATGTGCCAGGCAGCAGCTGTAAATCCGGCATGGGAAATTGCAGCCATTCACGGATAGGCCGCTCCCCTAACCATGCCCCCAGCATGCCCTCTTGCAGTCTGTGTAGTAATGGCATACACGTGTAAATTAAGCCCTTTCTAGAATTGCTGTTTGCATATAGATACCACTTCCATATGCAAATGTCTGATTTTACAGATAGGGACTGTGAAGAAGGCTTCTAAAATAGCCCAGATAGGCTCCAAAGTTGGCTGAAAATAGAGCATACGTTTAGGACCCTAAATTTAGGAGGTCGGCTTTCTTTGAATATCGGGCTCAATGAGGATTTGCAGACTGGGTCAGTGGCTGCCTCAGCAGTGCCTGAGATGGTGCTTTTTTGCACAGGAAGTTTGTAAGAGCATGTCTCGCCATCCCATTTTGGCTGCGTTCTCCCCTCTCCCTGTTTCATTGCTCTCTGCTCTTCTGATGTAGTCACATTACTGCCACCGCCTCCTCTATCCCTCTGTTGCCCTGGTTTCTTAAATACCGCCACTGTTGCTCCAGCCTCCTCTGTGTCACACCCAGCAAGACTGGGCAGGCGAATTGGGCGAAGTGAATTGCAGAAGCAGTAACACCAGGAGGTTTGAAGGGAGGGGGGGGGGGGGAAAGAATGTAATGATATCGCATGAGTAGGGGGGAAGAGGAGAGATTGGTCTTTGTTGGTGAGGTAATCTGATCTTATGAAAGAGCTTATGTCTAACCAGTTTGACATACGTGAAATTCGTATATCCAAAGTTGTAGTTTTCATGTTCTCTGGGTGTTAGACCTGGAGTGTTCCTTACACATTTTACTGGTGATCCCAACAGTTTGAATGAAACTGGTTCTCCATTTTTGATGGCGTGAACTGGTGATGGATGACGGGTCGCTGTGGTCTGCTTTCTGCTCATAGCTTGAGGCCTGTACATGGATTCAGATGTGACTTCATTGAGCCGCTCTGCCTAGGGTGACTTAGAGCAGCCCAGTGGCCACCATCTTTACTTTTTTGGAATATTTGTTATCAAAAACTGGAGCGACAGTGGAAATGTCTATTAAGGATGCATTTTGCTACATTACCTGATTGTGTTTATTTCACTTTTTCAGGACGATATGGAAAATGCCAAGTATATTTCAAGGTTATTTGCTGCCAGACATAAGTTTTACAAACAGCATAAAATCTGCACCGAGTGAGTAGCCACTTTCTTAAGTACCTCTTGTAATGTTATAGATTTATTTGCCATGCACTGACTTTTGTGAGTGCCTTTGGTCTCTTTTTCATGCTCTCATCCAGATAAGTGTTTGTTTCTTAGCCAGCAGGGGTGGTGTACAACTAATTTGAGTGTGTGCTGGATGCCAGCAACTGGAACAGTGGGAACCAGTGTTTTGAGGGTGGGGGTAAGAAGTATGGTATTTCCGGTTAATGCATTGGAATATGACTTACGACTGCTCCTCTGTGTACATCCTGGTCTACTCTTCTTGGTGGCTCTTTTGAAAAGCCCGAACAGTGTGTGAAATGCATGAGTGTATCTATTCCTATATCTTTAGGGAGATCTTCCCGCACAGGGGCTGCACATGTAGACTGTAGTTGAAAATTCAGCTAAAGTTATGAGGGTAAAAGAACCCACAGATCTTACACCTGATATTTCTGCTAATGCCGCCATCCGTTGTGATATGGCAAAGGAGAGCAAAAAACTCCTGCACACAAAATAGTACGGCACAACGAGCAGAAGTGAACGATGACCACAATGGCTAAAAAACTTTCCTTTATTGAAGATACCCTTGAAGATCCCCGACGCGTTTCGGCTTTCGCCTTCCTCAGGGGGACTTTATAAAAGAAAAACAATTATATTAAAATAATACACTATTGTCTAAAGGGCTACCGGAACATGATTAAAAACATTGAAATACACTGCATAATAAGAATAAAAATAAAAGCTAGATAGACACCGTTCTATGGTATTTACACATAAAAACTTAAAACAAAATACACATAAGAAATCAGCAGAACTTGCAAATAAATAATTAAAACAACGTTAAAAACTGTTTTACAAACACAGAAATGGAGACGCAGGGCAGAAAAGGCAGATACTCACTGGAGAGTGCACGGTAGTGCTGTATAGGGTTTGGAGACGTTATGGTCTTCAGTAATATATTAATTTTGCCACTGAATAAATGGGAAACCAAATCTTAATGAGTGTAAAGGGATAATATTACAAATATATAAAGGTGAGATCATGTAAAACCTTTAGAAACCACTACATCGTGGGTACCTGTCACGATTGCAAAGCCAAGCTGACGCTTTTTAGGAAGCTTCGAAAAACACCCAATTCAGGTTACTGCAACACAACATAACAGACTGTAAAAGCTTTGTATTGTTAGAAATTGCAGTGACAACTATCAAAGGAAATAATTTTTGTTACTTACTATGGACGGCAAGACTATAGCTTGATGTGTTCCTCTGAATAGAGCTGTGTTGAAAAATGCTAGTTTTCGTGCCAAAAGGGGCGGAGCTTGCATCTTCCAATCATTATCAGGGAAATACGGAGAGTGGGAGGGTAAGAAACCATGTGGTTTGGTACTAAAGAGAGTTATATAAATTAAAGGAGATTTCTAATTGTTATCAGCCACGATCTCAAAAACCGTCTCGTTGCTGAACACATTATAAAGACGTAGGAGAATGGAGCTGTGTTGAAAAATGCTAGTTTTCGCGCCAAAAGGGGCGGCGCTAGCATCTTCCAATCATTATCAAGGAAATACGGAGAGTGGGAACCCGTGTGGTTTGGTACTAAGAAGAGTTATATACTGCAATTTCTAACAATACAAAGCTTTTACAATCTGTTATGTTGTGTTGCAGTAACCTGCATTGGGTGTTTTTCGAAGCTTCCTAAAAAGCGTCAGCTTGGCTTTGCAATCGTGACAGGTACCCACGATGTAGTGGTTTCTAAAGATTTTACATGATCTCACCTTTATATATTTGTAATATTATCCCTTTACACTCATTAAGATTTGGTTTCCCATTTATTCAGTGGCAAAATTAATATATTACAGAAGGCTATAACGTCTCCAAACCCTATACAGCACTACCGTGCACTCTCCAGTGAGTATCTGCCTTTTCTGCCCTGCGTCTCCATTTCTGTGTTTGTAAAACAGTTTTTAACGTTGTTTTAATTATTTATTTGCAAGTTCTGCTGATTTCTTATGTGTATTTTGTTTTAAGTTTTTATGTGTAAATACCATAGAACGGTGTCTATCTAGCTTTTATTTTTATCCTTATTATGCAGTGTATTTCAATGTTTTTAATCATGTTCCGGTAGCCCTTTAGACAATAGTGTATTATTTTAATATAATTGTTTTTCTTTTATAAAGTCCCCCTGAGGAAGCCGAAACGCGTCGGGGATCTCCAAGGGTATCTTCAATAAAGGAACGTTTTTTAGCCATTGTGGTCATCGTTCACTTCTGCGCGTTGTGCCGTGCCATCCGTTGTGAGGCATGCACGTTTGGAGTGGGTTCCAGTATTCTTTGTATTAATTATTATTCTCTCTCAGAAAAGAGAAGCGCTCTCCAAACTTTGGTGTCTCTGGTTTTATTTTCTGCCTTTCTCTGTCTCTTTTTTCCTCTGGTGCCTCTGTTCTCTTTCTTTTTTTATTTTTTTTCCATTTCAGTTGCTTCTTCCTTTCTCCTTTAGTGAATGGCTCGTTCCTTCCTCTCTGTCTTCTCCCGGCTCTTTCCCTTTGCCCATTTCTTCTCCTCCCACTTTTCCACCGTTTCCTCTTGGTCTCCTCTTCTTCTTTTATCTGTAGTGGGTTTGGAAGGACAGCAATAGAGGAACTGGAAAGAGGGTGATGGACAGCAGTGGCAGTATCAAGATGCGAACAGAGGAAGGAGCCAGACATCATCAGCAAGGAGAAAGAAAGATAGCACGGGGTGAGTTAAAGAGAGAGAAGAAAGGGAAGGAGTTGGATATGAGAGAAGGAAAGATAAAGCTAGAAAGGGATAGTGAGGGGAGGGAGAGGGAGGCATCATCAGGAAGGAGGGTGAAATGTAGGAAAGGGGATAGTGAGCGGAGATCCTCCAGGTCCATCACACCATCTCTTGTCCTTTCCCACTCTTCAGCTCCCATTTTACAACCTACTGCTAATTCCCTCTAGCTTGTCTTACTCCCCTTACATCATATCCCTCACTCACTCTACTAGCTCCCTGGCTCATGCATCCTCAAATTTTAGGCATAGTTGGCAACTCCCAACTCACCCTAATCTCCACATTTCTAGTCACCATTGATCCCTGCACTACTACTACTTATTTGTATAACCCTGCAAGGCTACCCAGCGCTGTACATATACAGTATATGTAAGAGACGGGTCCAGCTGCTTTCACTCCCATGTAAATGGGAAGTCTGTATTGTAGGGGGCAGAAGCAAGAACAGCACCATAGCTCTGGAGGTTTTGGTAAGCACTGCAGTGCTGTTTCAAGCCATTACTGGTCCCGGAGAGGGGTGGCAGAAGTGGCAGTGGGCCACCCTCACACCATTGGTGATCCAGGAGAACGCCTAGTTCACCTAATAATAGCACCAGTCCTGGTTACCACTCCTTCTGTTCCTAATCTCCCAATCTTTGCTTATCCAGTACTCCAGTCACCACCTCTCCCTTCCCCAGTTGCTGCTTTTCCCACAAACTCGCTCATTCCCAAGTACCATTGACCGCTTCCTCAAACCGTTTGCCACTCCCATCCCTAGTCCCTCACTCCCTGCTTACTTCCCTCATCGCAAATGTCCAGATGCTCCTCTTCCCTTTTCCAAACCCCCAGTCCACTCTTCACCCATTGCCCCAGGAAATGCGTGCTCTCAAATGCCTCCAGGGACTGATCTTCCTCCCTCTGCTTGGCCCCAGTGAAAGCCGGAAGAAGAGCAGAGTATGTGGTCTTCCCTGACCACCTCCTCCCCTCTCCCATGGCCTATAGTCTGAGAAACTTTGTTCTGCACAGGTTGAAGGAAGGGAGGAAAAGGCACTGGCAGGGCTGGCCCAATCATTAGGCAAACTGCCAGTGGTGAACTGGATCAGAAATTGGTCGACTGACAGACGACAGAAGGTGATGGTAAACAGAACTCACTCGGATGAGGGGAAGGTGATTAGCGTAGTGCCCCAGGGTTCGGTCCTGGGCCCGGGACTCTTCAATGTATTTATGAGTGATATTGCTGAAAGACTGAATGGAAAAGTCTGTCTTTTTGCAGATGACATGAAAATTTGCAATAGAGTGGACTCCACCGAGGGAGTGGTAACATGAGGAAAGATCTGCAAAAGCTGGAAGAATGGTCTAATGCTTGGCAATTAAGATTTAATGCCAAGAAGTGCAGAGTCATGCACTTGGGAAGCAGAAATCCAAGGGAAATGTACACGATAGGGGGCAAGAGTTTGGTGTGCACGGACCAGGAGAAGGACCTTGGCGTGATTATTTCTGAGGATCTCAAGATGGCAAAACAGTGCGACAAGACGGTGGCAAAAGCCAGGAGGATGTTGGCTTGCATACAAAGAGGAATTACCAGCAGAAAGGAAATTACCAGCCCTGTTCAATGTAATTTCAGTTTGTTTAATGTAAACCGCACTGATGCAGAATAGCGCGGTATATAAGAGAATGTAAATAAATAAATAAGAGGTACTAATGCCACTGTATAAGTCACTTGTGAGGTCTCACTTGGAATACTATGTTCAGTTTTGGAGACCATATCTCACAAAGGATGTAAAAAGACTGGAATCGGTTCAGAGGAAGGTGACCAAAATGATTTGGAGCCTGCGTAAGCAGCCTTATGAAAAGAGACTTGAAGACCTAAATATGTACGCTCTGGAGGAGAGGTGGGATATGTGAGATATGATTCAGACCTTTAAATACTTAAAGAGGATTAATGAACAAACAAACCTCTTCCAAATACGGGGAAACTGTAAAACTAGAGGGCATAACATGAAGCTGCAAGGGGGTAAATTGAAAGGCAATGTCAGGAAATACTTTTTCACTGAAAGGGTGGTGGATGCTTGGAATGCCCTCCTGATGGAAGTGGTGGGAGCAAATACAGTGACAGAATTCAAAATGGCATGGGACAGATTCAGTGGATCCCTTAACAGCAACAGGATAAAATCAAAATAAACGTAACTTTCTAATTTCTCAACAAACAGGGGTGTCCTACATGGAGTGGTGGTTTCACCCCTAAACAAAGACATGGGGAGGGATGCCCTGCATGGAGCGGCAGGTGCACCTACCCTTGCCATCTTACTGGGTAGACTAGATGGACCATACTGGTCTTTATCTGCCGTCATTTAGTATGTTACTATGTTACTTAGGATTTTTACAGCTGGGGAACGTAAAGCTCATGATTTGTCTAGGGCGCCAACAGCTTGAACCAATTCTGGGCCTGGCACTGGCTCCGGTTCCCTTCAGACTCAAGTCAGGCCATGGGGGAGAGAAGGAACAACCGAGCACTTGTAGCAAGTTGGCTGTGGGGTGGGAGGGGCTTGCAGTAGATATTGTTTGGCCCCATGGTAGCTCATTTTTTGTAGCTTGAAAGAGTGGAAGCCGTCAATCTTTTTCAGCCTGGCTACAGCAGGAGCAATGTCTAATAGCACATCGGCTTCCTGTGCCAAGCAGAACCAGTCCATGACATGTGACGTAGGAAGCTGAAGTGCTGTTAAGCACGTTTCCTGGCACAGAGGGAAGAAGGAAGGACTGGAAAAACTGGAAGAGTCACTGGTGCCACCATGGGAGGTTTACAAGGACGAAAAAGTCCTCTGCTTCTATTCCTCACTGGAATCCTGAACCAGGTGGTTACAGTAACTGTGAAAGTGGAGACTTTGCTTGAAAATCATGGACTTTGGGTAAAAATGCAATGTGTGCTATCGAGTGAATGCTGACTCCTGGCAACCCAGCCCGTAGGTTTTGTGAACGGAAGTAGATTGCCAGGCCTTCGTCCGCGCAGTGAGTTTACAGCCCCTGGTATTCCAAAGTGGCCGTCCATCCAAGTACAAGCCAGGCCCGACCCTGCTTAGCTGGAGGTCACCTTAACTAAAAAGAACGGACATGACATTTCACCATCCAGACAAATCTATAAAATGTGGCGTTGTGATATTAGAGCATTCTGGAATGTTAGCATCACCCAGTAGGTGACTAGATTTTCTAATTTTTAATTTCATTTCATTCAGTTCTTATATTCCACACAACTCAAAAATCGAGCTCTCGGGTGGATTATGACTAAGAGACAGAAATCCATGTTAAGCTTATTCTGTGCCTTGCATATTTGTTTTCTTGTATTTATTTATGTTGGCAGCAAATTTATACACAGGTACAAAAAATCCCTGTGCCAGGAAATTTATAAAGGATAATGTTGTACAAGTAGGCCAAGCACCAGAAAGGGTGCCTAACTCGGTTTGCAGAAAAGTAAGAAAATATTTTGTAAAAGGTTCAGTGAGTGCTGAGCCTTTTCATAAAATAAGTACTGGTGCCTGCTGAGGGATATGCAGGTATGTGGGCCCCATACAAATTTGCCAACGATTGTGTAAGGAAACTTGTTTAAATAATCTGCATTTCCAGATCAGGGGATGTCTGCTTATGTAGCGCCATTTGCAAATGTGAGCAGTGAATTTCATAGGCATGCGTGCGCACTACCAAGGAAGAAGGAAGCTTTCTTTGGAAAGTCAAAGTTTCTCGCTAGGAAAGTGGATTTGCTTGTCAGAGGTGAGCAAATCACTACTATTGAGCATGTCTCCAAGCCCCAGGTCCCAAAAAGCAAATCAGGTCTTCTTCCTCTATGCCAGACCAGTGAGATTTGCTTCCTCCCAGTAGGTGGAGATGGAGCAGATCTGATCACCTTCCCTATATGTTGGTGCAGCCAGAAAGCCAATGAGTATTACAACAGGTAGGAGATGTGGCTGGTGCAGCAAAGCTGAAGAGGTTCTGGCAAGGAAGGCTGATATTCATGCCAGCTCCGTAGTTCCAAGGGCCTGAAGCCTTAGGGAATTCTCTTCAGAAATCAGCCAGTGGTGGGCTGTTTCCCAATTTGGGCCCTGGATACCAGGCAGAAATCTTTAGGCCTTACGGCTTCTTTCCTGGGGGGTTGTACATAGAGTTTGTTAAAAAGCAAAAAAAGGTAGCAAAGATCAGGAGAGAGTTAAACTGGTGCAAAAGTAACAGGCACTGCCCAAGGAACCCAACAGGCATTGCCCCACCAGCAGTCCGATAAAACTAAAAGGCCACAGGGTTGAAAGTTGTGGTGCCAGGCAGTAGGCGCTCCTACACCGCCAAAGATACCATACTGCGAGTGCAAACAATTGATTGTATGTCATACGTCTGCAAGAGAGGTTATCATGAGGCTGTGGTTTTACCATTTTCCCAGAGCTCCAGGAAATAAATGTTTGTGCAAGGAGAAAGCAACATACTAGATTTAAAATGGCTGAAGTTGATATTCAAAGCGCTTTAGTCGGTTAGCAGATTTGCTAACCAGCTAAAATACACTCAGCCCCAATATTCAACGGCACTAACTGGTATATCCCTAATATCCCTATGTAGCAAGTTTTGTAAATAGTTTGTAAATAGTTTACCCCTGTTATCCAAGTTTTTTGCCCTGTTATCTGTAAACTCATACGTGTTAGCAGTATTGAGCTTTTCTGTTCCATGTAAACCGCGCTGATGCTGAATAGTGCGGTATATAAGAAACTGTAAATAAATAAATAAATAAAAATATACCATGCTAAGAAATGCTCCGTTAAAACCAGGGTGGTCTGTGGGGGGATCAGGGGCAGTGATGGCTGCTATCCAGTTAGTGATGATATTCAGCCGCTAACCGGATAACTAAACCAGTAAAAGTTATGTCATCTGAATCGTTGTTGTAACTTAAATTTTTTTGCTATTTGTATGACCTCCCCCCCCCCCCCCTTTATTTTTCCTTTTACATTAGGATTTTCATGCAAACGGTTCTGTTTTGCTAACAGCCTGGCTGGCTAGATTTCAAACGCTTTCTCTATCAGGCAGGAAAGCTGCTGGAGGACACACCCAAATTGTTGCGGCGAAGCTCAACTAGACTGGCTTTTGGAGCAGCTCCTAGAGCCAGGTGGTTGATCATTCCACTTAAAAGCATAGGCAGAGGTGCCGAAACCTGACTCGGTGTAAGACCTGGTCTGGATATGGAGTCTGTTCCCATATTGGACCAAGAAGGCAAGCCAGAAAAAGGAAGAGAGCAATGCTTTTACTTATGTTGTAGCAAAAAGGAGATGTGCTTTAACCTACAGTACTTAGCGAAACGTTATTACTCCCAAGAATTTAACAGACGAGCCTTTGAGGTTAGGTGTATGCCATGTGAGTGGTTGTGAAGACTGCCTGTGCTGAGATGCATCAGTATGCATTAAACAAGTGGCCTGATGGGTAAGCAAGCATTCACCTCTTCCTGCTGGCTGTGCTACAAGTAGGTCAGTGCTCTTTGCTGTCAGTTGTGTGTTAAGGTAAAGCTATCGTTCCTGATTTTTTCTTTGCACTAAGGGACGCCATTAGTGCTAGCTTAATATTAATTGTTGCTGTTTGTGCTAGAATGAAACCATCGCTTATCACTATTGCCTGTGCTCAGATGGAACCAGCACTTATTAGTGCTGTGGAACCAGTACTCATTGCTACTGTACAGTCAGCACGTGTTCCCTGCGGTGGAGTCAACACTCATTGCATGCAATGGTGTAGGCCTTCATTGCTTCTGCTGTGCAAGCAGTACTCATCACTGCTGTGTGCGCTAGTGGGAAACCAGTACTTTTCATGGCACTCTGAGCGAGAGTGAGACTAGAACTAGTCGGTGCAAGAACTAGCGCTCTTCATTCAGCCAGTGCTGATTTGGGCTAGCTTTCATTAGGACTGCCGGCACTAGGTATGCTCACCACTGTGGTTGTGTTTTTCATAGCTGAAAAGTTGAAGATCAGTGCACTAGCTGATAGCCAGCACTTATTGCTCCTGGCTGTGCCAAGTTAAGGTCGGCACATGTGCTAGTTCAGATCCATCAAAATCATAGATGCTAGGTAAGGACCATGCTCCTTTCTGCTGGGGATGTTAAATAAAAGCCTGCATTTGGCACGGTTCTAAAAATTGACCAGCATTTGTTTGAATGAAGCACGTCAATAATGAAGGTTCTGGAAGAGGTCAACACTTATTGATGCTGGTTTCCTTAAGGGCGGTTCAGTATCTATCAATTCTGGTAGCACTGTGGATAGACCAGCACTCATCGCTGCTTGGATATAGGCCAGACTTATCGATTCAGTTTGTGTTAGTGATCATTAGGCAGTGCTAGCTCCTTCAGCTGTTGCCTGTGCTTTCTAGTGGTATCTGCTCCCTGGTGTTAGGATGTAATAACCGCAAGGCTTATCTGTGGCAGTGATCTGATGACTGCACTAGAAAAAGGCAGAGTTTATCCATCCTGATGGCTCAGGGGTCCAACCTGAACAGTGACCAACTTCATAACCCGTAAACGCGGACTATTGTATGCAGTCATTTCTTGGTAAGGTGGACTGACAGATAAGACTCGCTATCATCAGAGCTGCTTACTAGATGTGAGGGTCAATGTTGACCGTTGTGAAGTCCATGGAAATGGTACTAGGTTAACACATGCCAATGCTGGCTAAGACATCACTGACTAGGCATCACCTGGCTAGGCATTACCTGGCTTGTGGAAAGACACATTGCTGTTAAGATATGACAGTCCTAGGCAGGAGTACTGGGTGAAGACTGGTGCTATCAACAAGAATAACACTATGGGGGGTATTGCTCATTGTCATCTGTGTGGATCTCTCCAGGAGGAGACCACACTCCTGATGTGGTCTCCATGTGGCAAATACAGATGACCGCTGACGGTGGTAAAGCACACAATAAGGTGGTGATTTTTCAAGGAGCCTGTTTCTTAGTTCTGCCCGGGCATGAGGAACTCTGTATAGTCCCTTCTTTTGGTTCTGCTTGGCTCAGCATCTACTCTATGGGCACCTTAGAGGAAACCACTTACCTTCGGTGTCTTTGGGAACCACCATTTCCAGCCTTGTCTCTTCTGCTCAGCGTACGCCTGACATAGGGTCATCTGCTCTTTCAACACTTTGTGATCCCGCTGTAGACCCAGGCTTTCTCTAAAGAAACAGATATTCCTTGGGTAGTCTGGAGGACCTTGGGCTATACATGCCCTAAAGCCCACTTTTTTGGCTGCTCAATTAGGGAGCCACAAGTGCTTGACTGCATGAAGCTGAACAGCAACTCCCTTCACCTGGAGCATGGGGCCACATAGGCCAGAGGCAAGTCCAAGGCAATCTGAGACCTACTGGCTGCTCCTTCAGGCCAGGTAATGTTCATAGAATATAGAACATGCCATATTTTGTCAGGCCAAAGATCCATCAAACCCATTGTCTTGTTTCCAGTAGTGACCAATCAGGGTCTCAAATACCTGACATATCCAAAAATAGCAAGGTTCCATGTTTATCCCCACAGATAAGCAGTGGTTCTTCCTAAGTCTCCCCTAATAATTAATGACTTTTCCTCCAGGAATTTATTCAAACCTTTTATAAACCCAGCAGGCCTTTGCTATATGTTTTGGCAACGAGTTCCAAAAGGCATGCGTGTACAATGTGCTATACATGTCCTCTGTGTAGGTATGTGTGTATAAGGTATGCATGTACTCTGTGCGGGAATGCGTGTATTTTCTAAAGTATATTCGAGTGTCACAGATCCAGTTCTGCCCAAATGCCACCCTCAGGAATGCTTATACATAATCTGCTTAGTAATATGCGCATTCTTATCAGCAGGCATACTTGTACACGCGTATTCACCTGTGCAGTTTTATAAGGGCCATTTCCCACATGGCAAATATGCTTTACTGATGGGAAATAGTGTAGAACATGACTTCATTAGTACAGATCGGAGTTTGTGGGTATATGAGCTAGATATGCTAGATACACACCGAAGCAGAATACGTTCTGCACTAATTTGGAAAGGCTGCATGTCCCACATACCTGCTCTCCTTGCATAGAAAGAAAGGGATTTGATAGCTTTTTGACTACATGTACACAAGATGAGATACTTTTCAACACTAAAATTGTCTGGCTTCTGGGAGCTCGCCTGTTTTGTATCTCTGTTACTTTTTTTGGGGGGGGGATTGCATTCCTTCTTTTTGTTCCCTTCTGAGAAGCATCTGGGGTGTCATTCCAGTGACAGCTTGAACTAAGAAAGGAACAGAGGAGAGCGCTACTGCTTTGAATAGCTTTGGATAATACACTATAAATAAAAGTCGGTTTGTTGGCTGAACATCCTTGGACCCCATTAGAAGGAAAAAAAAAAAAAGCTTTTGCAATAAATTTGGTCTGCTGTTCTCAGAAGGTGCAGAGCCATGCTGCTTCTTCGACTTCTGCATTTTAAATACAGAAAGAAAAACCTTGCAAAAGTTAATCCCCATAATCAGTGAGCCTGACTATAATCCCCATAAAAGAGAGACAAAAGCGCATCTCACCTAGGGCAGCATTACCAGAGACCACTAAGGAACAGCTACATTCGCTCTGCAGTTCTTCATTACCTAACATCTATTCACTCTCCCTGTGCTCTTGAATTCCTTTCATCAGGCAAATCACTTTTATGTTCTCCATTGCCAACTCCGCTCTCCACTCGGTCCCGTTTGACATGCCATGTACATGGAACAGACTTCCTGAATCAGTGTGCCGTGCTCTCGCTCTCTCGCTTTATTTGAATCCAGTCAAAAAACTCCACTGGTCAATATTC
Organism: Ichthyophis bannanicus; assembly: GCA_033557465.1. Lineage (NCBI taxonomy): Eukaryota > Metazoa > Chordata > Amphibia > Gymnophiona > Ichthyophiidae > Ichthyophis > Ichthyophis bannanicus. Next base: position 462,511,422 of record CM066033.1, on the reverse strand, counting down.
AGAGACACTTACCTGGTTAGCAGGACCTACTAAGTGGGTAAAAGTCAGAAAATAGGATATATAGCAGATCTATTTGGATATGGCTACTTACTCTTCTGTCTGTACAGAGGTGATGTTTAGTCCCATTATGCAAATAGCTTACAACAACAAAAACTGTGCTAAATGATTATCTGAATGGCTATCCATATCGCGGTGCTCAATGTCACCTCTGTACAGACAGTGCTGGCACCGACTGCAGCATCCAGATAACTGGCGCTGGCCACAGTCTGAATCATGGCATTGAATATCTGGATTTAATTTAGCTGCAAAAGTGATATTTAGAAAAAAAACATTGACTGCCACAGCTAAATATTGACCCATCAACTCTTTGTGGTTGCTTTTAAATTTTTTTTGTCACTTCTCTATAATAAATGCATACTTTTTTTTCCCCTGACCCTAGACTTTCTTTGCAGTAATAAATACATTTTGTAGACTCTCTCGTTTGTCGTGCATGTTTGTGTTGATAGTCCCTGCTCCATGGAGCTTACTGTCTTGTCTCTGTATGGGCACAGCGCTTCAAGAGTGATTGGTTGTAGTAGGCGGCGCTGGCAATAGAAGCATTTGCGTTCCCTGTTCCCGTCCATTGACTTTGGTGGTTTTCGTTTTCCTAATTTAAGTTTTAGCTTGCTGAGACGGTCCTTTCCTTCTGTTTCTAACGGGCATGTCAGACTGAGCAGTAGGGCTGTGTTGAGAACATAGACAGCACTGCGTGGCAGATTTGTGCTTCCCTCTCTCGCAGCTCACCCAGGCTGGATTATCCTTAGAAACGTATCTTGAAAACATTTTAGTTGTAATCACTTCCTTCATTCACTTTCCCAGTTCTCGGCTGTGGTGGCGGCAGCATATCATGGGAGAGGGAAGAAACAGCAGGAGGTCCGAAAAAAGAAAGCGTTTTTAGTGCATCGCAAAAAAATTGATATTGTCAGTACATAAAGCGTGCAGCCCCGTGCATTTTAAAGCTATCTTCCATGCCTAGCAGGGCCTAGGCTGCTTAGCCCCTAATCCTAAGTATGTTTTGCTTTCTAAAACGAACAAAAAAATTGGGTGGAAAATGGAATTCTAAAATAACCGAGGTAGGAGGGGATGGTGTGAAGGCGGCAGTTCAAAGTCATGACTGACAGTAGCCTGGTCCTGGGCCAGCAGTGCAACTCACGTAGCAGCAGTTTTTCAAGCCCTAGTTTTCCTTCTTTTCTTTTGCTTCAGACCACAGTACCCAGTAGTATATGGGTCCTGTGTGTAAGCAAAAAAAAAAATACAGGTTGTACCAACAGAAGTTAATAACCAAGGGAGTTTTAAAGAATGAAAACTAGGCAGCAGATATCTCTTCACAGTGAGCAGTCCAAATGAGTAGCAATATTTTGCTAGCATGGACAGCAGACTGGGAGAGATTTTGAGTTTGCATAGAGGCCTCGGGCATAGAGTACGTTTTATCACTGAAGTGCCCATCAGTGGCAGGGTACCATAGAAATAAGAAGAAAAGCTTGTGGCGTCCTCACAGGCTTCACACATACATAGCTGGATGCCCCCAGCTGTCTTCTGGGTACAGCCATCTGCTGCAAAATTGGATGGTAAGGTAATTGAAGGAAATCTTGGAAGATACAGATATAATTTGTGTTAATTAAGCATGGAGAAGAAAGAGAGAGGGCGGGGGAACTCCGGCCCATGGTCTATTTTTAAAATCTAATTTAAGAAAGAAAATTAAATATTCATGCAATGGTGCCGTGCAGCTGGACGCAAGAGTCAAATGCATCTGAGAGAGATTCTTCAGCAAAAGTTGCTATTCTGTTGGAAAGTCCAGGGCTATTGTTTAATTTTCTTTTCCAGTGTCTTTAAATGATCAAAGGAATAATTTTCGCGCTTCAAAAGCAGTGTAATAACAGTGATTTGACAGTACGGCTCCTCCATTTTGTTTTGCTTCATTTCATCTATGCACATAAATTTTTTACGCACACAAAATCATATTATGCATATAGCAAAATGAAAAAATTAAAGAAAATGTAAAAAAAGCTAAAATGAAATGAAGACCATTTGCTAGTGCACAGCCCTAGTTGACAATCAAAAAAATCTGGTTCACAAGTGTCCTTATTGTGGGCACATTAAACTAATACTTAAAAATGATCTAGTGGAGTGAGCCCACGTTTGCTCCCTTTTCTTGTAACCTTGCAGATATTGGCTTTGTTCTAATCTGTTAATCTTTGGCACTCCATAAATGATAAGTACGAGGCCCTATGCCTGAGGCAATTGGCTCTTCTGCCCTACAGAATCTGTATAATATTAATGGTCAGAAAGCATTTGCGTGGTTAACAGGACCTATGTCAGCTAGCATGGTATTCGGTGGCACTGTCCAGACTGGATAGTACCAGGGAAGTCCTTGGGTGGGACAGGGCGAGGGCAATCCAAGAGGCAGATTTAGGGCGGGGAAAATAATTTAGGAGCTTAGCACTGATTTTTGGCACTAGGCGCATAAGTCTAGGAATATGAACGGCAGACCTAAATTTAGGAGGATAACATTTAAGCTCCTGAATTAAGTTTCAGCTGAAAACATAAGGAGGCCATGATTTAGTCTGGCTGATATTTAAATGCCACAGATGTTAGCGGCAGCGCTGAAATATCAGCAGGATATTCAGCAGCAATATTCTGCATAGGAGAAGCTGCCAAATATCCTCGCCTACTTTTTATGCCCTTAAATTTAGGAGTTTAGTGAAATACTTAGTATAAATTTAGTCACTCAATCCTTGTAATTGTGAGAGGCCAATTTAATAGCATTCTGCTCAGTTAGGAGCATAACTCTTTGAATTTTGGTCTCGTAAGTTCATTTGGGTGAGGAAATACCTAAATCACCTTGAGCTCAAATTTGGGGCTAAATTTATTAAAGGTGCTACATTACCACAATTTTGGGGTTAAGTGCCATTGAGTTGATGTTGATAGTTGTCCCATGTTGTGGTTACCTCCTGGGTTTTCTTGGCAAGGTGTGCCTGGAAGTAGATTGCCAGACCTTTCTCCCATGCAGCTAGTCCACACGACTGGGTATCTCAGATGGTCCTCATCCAAATACTAACCAGGCCCAATGCTGCTTTACTTTCCAGGATCAGGCACACTGTGAGTATTATTTAGCAAAGTTCCATTTTATACATTGGGACCCATTTGCTGCTAATGTGCATTAATTGAATTAGCAAGAGCTAATGCGCATTAATTGAATTAGCAAGAGCTAATGCGGTTGCAAACTCTAGTAAATCTAGTCCTTGGAAAGGTGAATGACCAAAGCCAGCTGTTTACTGTGGTGATGGGTTAATAAAGCCATTGTCACTTTCTCCTCTTGTTTCCACTTCATTAATTCAGTTTGCTTCTCATGCCTGTGTGCGGACTGGACGATGTTTCTATGTCTGTGAAAGCAGCATGAAAAGCCCAAAGGGGGGGAACCACTAGTCCTCGGGAGAGTAAGATCTCTGCTGTATTTCCAGGGCTCTACTTTCCTTTGTGTTTATAGTGAGTTTCTCGCGCTCTGGCTCTGATTTGCCGAAGGGTTTTTACTAGTTCTTACCTATGTCTTAAAAAATCAGGGCATTTGAAAGGAAATTCAAAATCTGTTTGTCCGGGATATTCAGCGGCACTGTTAGCATCGGGGTGGTTTGAGGCAAGCGGTGAGATTGAGCTGCTGTCTGGCTTTGGCTACATCATGAAAGTAAGCTAGGTGCAGCAAAGGCTGGCCTTACTAATAGAGCAGCAGCTGACTATTACCGCTGCCTGGTTAGCTTCTTGCCAGATATGACCCCAGCATTGAATATCTCAGTTAAACGTTAAGCGGCAGTGGCTACCCGCATTAGTTCAGCTAGCCGCTGTTGCTGAATATCAGCCCTTAGTGTATAATTACATCATATCCCAGCTGCACTGTTGCATGGTGCCTTCCCTTCCCTTTCCCGTTGAAATTACATCACTCATGGCTTTATGGTTTCCTTCCTGCTATCTACATGACAAAATGCTTTTTTATTGGGGTTTCATGTAATTTCTGTACTTATCAGGAGAGGTAGAAACCAGAACTGCGATCTTGGTTTTCAAGACCATTTACTGCCCCTTACCCTTTCTTGATAGACATAATTTGTAATGTCCAGCAAGATTCAAGGTTAGAAAATGTTTGAGGTGGTGGAATGAACTATTTAGATTATCTTGTAAAACTGTCTTGTAGTAGTATTTCATGCATGAAATGGCAATGTATAAGAGAAAAATCCAAATAGAAGTTAACCAGTCTGGGTGAAATTTGAGCCAGCACAATGATTGGATTACGTTAAATACCAGCTGTGACGTTTAACTTAATCTGATATTCAGCAACATCTCCTGGGTAGACAGTACTGTTGGTTATTAAGAGTTGATAGTCCTCAACCTGCAGTCCCCTCCTATGTTTAGCCCTAACCCTACCCCATCTTCTTTCCCCTTACGTTTCTCTGGAGTTTCATTTGGGTGTTTTTTTATTCATCCCTTTCCTGTCAGTATAATGGCGTTCCTCCCTTTGTTTTCATTTTGTGTTATGCTTTTATATTTCAGTTTATTTTTAATGTACTTTTGTTTTATTGTGAACTGCATAGTTTGTTTACAGATCTGCGGTATATATAATAAAATATAACCATATAGGTAGTGATGCTGATATATGAATAGTGTCTTAATTTAGTTTAAGCCTTTTATTAAATTAAATGTATAATCATACGGATCGAGGCTGAATGTTGCTAGATCTGTTCTTAGCCCTCCCTTGCTCTGCCCCTTTTCACTATACAGATAGTAGTGGTCCATTTAGGAATTTAAACAGCGTGATATTATCCATACATTCAAAAATACATGGATAGGGAAGTTTTATATGTTCATTAGTTGCCAGTGAGCTTATAACTTACTTTTAAATATGAGCCTGTCTGGCTTTTTGTTCCACTTTTCTCCATATTTGGTTGTCTGAGAAGTCTGTATTCTTTACATGCAACTGAATTGCAATTATTTCTGAATTTATCACACAGGCAGTCAAGCCCCCCACCTATCAGACGAAGGCCTACCTGGAGTAAATCATCCTTGGTATGTGTCCCCCCTTAAGGAATTACCCTGGTCCCCTGTTTCGTCTGTCTGCCTTAGCAGATTGTAAGCTCTGTGGGACAGGGACTGTCTTTATGCGTATGTGTAAAGCGCTGTGTATGCTTAGTAGTGCAATATAAATGATAAATTGTAGTAGTAGAAGTTAATCAGCTGGCTGGTAGCCCTGGGGGGAGGGCTGAAACCGAGCTTGATTTTCTCCAGACCTGGAATGAAATCTGCTCTGAAGAGAAACAAATGTGCACCGTCTGCGGCCTGGAGAAGTGTTGCACTACCTTGTAATCTGACTTGGGTTGAGGGGGGAGCGTTTTCAGCAACAGTGGCCAGTACTCTTAAAGTGACTGGCCGTGGCTGCTTTAAGTTAAGCCTGGATATTCAGTGCCGGGGCCATATCCAACGACCAGCACTGAATATCTGGTTTGCCCGGATTGCTCTTTCGCAGTCTGGTTAGAGGCAATAGTCAGCCGCTAACCAGATTGCAAAAGTGCCTGTCCTAACTTCAAGCAGTTCAACCGATTAGCAACTGCTGAACAGCGAGCTAATGATGCTGATCCCACTTCATCCCCAGAAGGCCCAAAGCTAACCGGTTAGCGACGGGGCGTTTAAACCTCATGGGAGGAATTTTCAATGGCCCTAAATGGGCAGAGCTGCAGAATAGCCCAGTGAGTAGCATTTATGTAGTTGTGCAAGTTTGCAAATCGCTTTCAAGCCTTTGAATTGTCCCTTCCCTTCATTTTTCTTTGGCTGTTCGGGGAGATACAAAAAAAAAGGTCCATTCATTTTAATTATAAGAATTCTCTTCCTTGAGGCAACCCCTTGCCAAAGAGTCTCCCGAGTGGCAATGAGCAGAATAAAACTGATAAAAGAAAATCATAATGACAGCAAGTGACCATATTGTAGAGTGTCTCAAAACTAGAGAGACAACCAGCTCTGCATCCTCTGACCGAGGTGGTGTTGGGTCTTGATTTACTCTGTTGCATCTATGAACTTGTACTGCGATCTTTGTCAGGAAAGCAGGACTGGGCGCTCAAGAGTTGCACGTAAAACGCTTCTTATAAAATTACTCCATGCATAAAAGGATGTGCAGTGACAGCAAGGTAGGTACTTTCACTCAGGGCTGGCACTACCATTAGGCAAATTAGGCAATCACCCAGAGTGTCAAACTGTGGAAAACAGCTGCAGCAGAAAATGCCCTGAGATGGCTTCCAAAGTGCTGCCCTCACCATTCCTGCTGCTGCTACATCTCTCTGACGCTGGCAGCGGCAACAGTGACCATAAGAAAGCAACGGAAGTACAGCGTGGAGGCAAACTTCTGATCCTCTGTATGCCGCACTCTGAAAGTGCCGCCGGTCCCGCCCCCCTCTGATGCAGACTTCTGCTTTGCATTGGAGCAGGACTGGTTGCACTTGCTGCATGCAGGGGTTTGGAAGTTTCCCTCCACGCTTCATTCTGTTCTGTTCTTATTGGCAATGCTGCCGCTGCCAGTGACGGTAAGAGCAATGGCCGGAGCAGGGGTAGCAGGGGTAGCAGGAACGGGAGCTGTGTAGGGTGCAGAGTTACTTTACACTGGCCCTGCTTTCACATAGCCCGAGGATAGTCCTTTTTGGGAGCATGGTTTGGGTGGAGTCAGGGCAGCGTTAGAAGGTACACATGTAGGAGGCATATTAAATGGTTAGAAGACCAGTCAGTGGGATATTCAGCGGCGGAATATCGTCTGCTAACCGGCTAGCACTGAGGCATTCTGGGACGGCGCTAGAGTTAAATGGTCAGCAGCAATATTCAGCCACCATCCAGTTAACTGAAACTGGCTAAAGTTCAGCAGAAAAAAGGCTGTTTAGCTATCAAGCCAGTGGCTGAATATCACTGCGGAGCGGTTAGCAGAAACTCTAACTAGGTCACCCAGATATTCAATGCCGGTGGTCAAATATGGTCTCATAAGTGAAAGCAGGGACAGCCAACCACTTTAACACTGCTGGTCACCTCTGTTGAATATACCCCCTGTAGTTTCTAAGATACCACATACTTCAGCCACGGATATTTACACCAGCTCCGGAGCACATGTAAATTTACACGGCCGCGTTTTAGCCGAGATTACAGCAACCTCTGTGATGCTGCTTTATAAAGACATACAGGCGCCTACACGTCTTTATAAAAAAGCATCAAAATTGACACCTACTTGGCCCTCCCATGTTTGGCAACCTGTTATAAAATTACTGTCTATAAGTGTTTGCTAAACAGGGTAGATATATGCACTCGGTTACTATGAAAAGAACAGATCTCCCCCTTGCAGCATTTGAGCTGTTGAAGTATATTTGGTTTTGATTTACCGATTGTTTTAGGAAAGAAGCGATGATTTCTGGGAGATTACTTAGGTTGACATTACTATAGGACGTAGATGGAGATAAAAAGAAAGATTTCTCTTTGGGAAAGAATTAATGCATTTCTTTATTCCTGTATCCCCTGAGGCATCATCTATCCAGCTGATGTGTTCCATAGTTTCTCACTCTGGTTTTTTACCAACAGGATTTGTTGATGGTCAGTCTTAGAGCCTTCTTTTTACTGGATGTCATTGGCGGATTCTTTATAAATATTAGCTGTTTATCTGCCAGTGATGCCCACATGGGCACAGAGAACTCTGGTCTGTGGCCTTTCCACCCTGGACTGGCCAGAAATGGAGGAGTGGACCAGAGACTCCAAGCTGGTCATCCTGTGTAAGTGAACACCCCAAAAAAGTGGAAAACGGACCAGGCCTTGTAAACACAAATCACTTTATTCCATAAAAGCCTGACTTGGCCAAGTTTTGGCGGTTAAGCCTCCATCAGGGGTCTACAACAATCGCAATAGGAAACAATAAAAATGTTTACATAGTAAAATGGCAAAAATAATCATCAATGAAAGAAATAAAAAAGTAATAAAAACAAAATAAAAATTGTCCAAAAAATACATAAAGAAAAAAAGACATACCACACTCTCAAAATGTATCTGGTTCGTTTTCTGCTTTTCCTGTGTGTTGATCTACTACTATACAGTGGAAGAGTTACCTCCTTTGCGTGGTTTGGTTTAGCCTCCTGTGTAAGTGCACATGGCATTGTTGGAGAGTCATTAATTTGACCACCATAGAATAATCACCTCTCATACGAGTCCTCTAAGGAAGTGGCTTTGTGTATTTGTAAAACTCCCGCTGACTGGTTACCCAGAGGTTTGCTGTGCTTCTCCCCACTAGCGCAGTATCAGATCTGGGAAAAAAAGAAATTCTTTTCAGACAATGACACCATTTATTGACTAACATAAGAGTTATCCAAAGATAATGTTGGGCATGGGCTTTTGGGGCCACGTTGGTACCCCCTTCAGATATGTCCAAAAGGATCTATGTGGACTCAAAAATTCAGTCATCGGGTTTTCTTACGAAGGGTTTGACCGCTGGCTATGATGTTTTAATGTCATTTGGTAGCAGAAGCCAAAAACTGAACATTGAGCTGTGGTTATTCAAATTTGCTTTTTAATTCTTTCTTCTAGCCTCGACAGCAGCCATTTATTCTGCCCCCCATGCCTGTCCCATGTGGAGAGCATTACACGGAAACACACACATCACAAGGTATTTTTTTTTTCTTTTCTACTAATTACAAGTTAGTGAAGACTGCTGGAACATCTAGGGAGCAGATGGAAAATGGTGTCGTCTAGTTGGTGATGTGGAGGTACCTTCCCCCCCCCCCTTCCTTCCAAGAGACGTGTTGGGCATGAGAAATTCGGCCAAAGGATATTGCCATAGTCCCCAAGACACAGGACTTTAAAAGTTGTGAGAAGTGCCACAGAATTGCAGGGTTTCATTTTAGCAAGGTCTGAATTTTTGCCACGGTTTGATTAGTTCTTGGCTCCTCTTCTTGGAAAGCTCAGCCATGAACTAGGCTTTAGTCTTGCTTGAGTTTCTCTCGGTAATTTTATTCTGTACCAAATATCCTTCCATCCCACCCACCAGCTGCTTGTATTCAGCTCACTTTGCCATGTGCAAGGCAGAAAGTCTCCCTTGAGGTGTGACTGTGACCTCAACAGCTTGCCTCCAAGAGGAGACAGAGAACAACGCAATTTAAACTTTGCTTGCTTGTTAAGAGGCAAGCAATCTCTTTCCAGATTTGTATCAGCCTGAAAAATGAGAGACCCTGGACTGTCTTTAGCCAGCTTCTCATGCAAGCAGTGTCAAAAGAAGACCAGAGACTTAGAAGATTTACCTTATGCCCTAGAATTGACCTTTAAAGTAATATTTTCCACCATGGTTATTTTGTTTTCTCATGAAGTGTGCTATTTTTTCAGTTCTATGTCTTTTTCCTGTGATGATTATAATTTCTGATTGCTTACCCAGAAGAAGAAAGTAAGAAAGAATGTACTTAAATGTAATAATTTTTTTTGCATGTTATCTACTTTTACTAAGCTGTATATGTTCTGTCTTTTGCAATATGCAGACAGCATTTTCCATGGGAATGAGGAAGCATTCTGTTATAGATCGGAAACCAGCTTGGACAGATGTCCTGTGGACTTCAATTATATGAATGGTACGGTGCCGAATGGCAGTGTGTGCAGTGCCCATAGCATGAATTCCCTCAACTGTTCACAAAATTTCATCCAGCCTTCCCCATTGTCTTCCAATGTCAGCATCCCAGGAAGTGACATCATGAGAGCTGATTACATCCCCAGCCATAGGCATAGTGCAATCATTGTGCCTTCCTATAGGCTAACTCCAGATTATGATACCGTAATGAGGCAGATGAAAAGAGGCATCATTCATATGAACAGCCAAAGTCAGTCTTTGAGGAACCTCAACATTGGAAACGCACATGCCTACAACCAGCCGGAGGACTTGGTCTATAGCCAGCCTGAGATTCAGGAAAGACATCCTTATGCAAGTCCTTATGGACACCAGGGTGCTTATAACAAACCTATAATCCCACCTGACCAAATGAATCCCAATGGTACCGTGCAAGATAAGACAGCAGCCAATGCTATATCCCATACAGTAAGCACCCCAGAACTGGCTAACATGCAGCTTCAGAGTAGCCAAAGCTACAATACTGCTCATATGTTAAGAAATTACTTTTCTAGGCCACCGCCTCCTTACCCACGTCCTCGTCCTGCCACAAGCACGCCTGATCTAGCAAGCCACCGTCACAGGTATGTCAGTGGCAGTAGCCCTGATCTGGTGACTCGGAAGGTCCAGTTGTCAGTAAAGACATTTCAGGAAGGCAGTTCGCCTGTGGTCCATCAGTCTCTTCAGGAGGTCAGTGAGCCTCTTCTGGTGGCCAAACATCATCCTTCCCTGAACAAGCGGCACAGCTTTGAGGTCATCAGCAGCATGGTGCGTGGGATGGAAGCCATGGCTTTAAAGACTTTAAATGCACCTCTTCCACGCAGGAATACATTGCGAGAACAAGTGCAGCCCGAAGAACCCATGCAGAAAACCCATGAAATCCAGCAGCTCCCTCAGTTCCATCACAAAAAGACATTTTCAGATGCCACCATGTTGATACACAGCAGTGAGAGTGAGGAGGAAGAAGAAACCTCGGAACCCGTCTCCCAGATGATCCATGGGACCATGGAGTATAGTGCCCGGCTGCAAGCTGCCCTGGCCAGAATACCGAATAAACCTCCTCCAGAGTACCCTGGCCCACGGAAGAGTGTAAGCAATGGAGCTCTAAGGCAGGACCGAGCAAAGATCGCTCTGGCTAGAGCTGAAGCCATGAACCCGAGGCCTTCACAGATCATCAGCATCTCTCGAGCTGATCAAGTGGCAATAATAAATGGGCCCTCACTTGGGCCATCTATCTCCGAACCAGACCTCACCAGCATTAAGGAAAGGGTCAAGAAAGAACCAGTGAAGGAAAGACCCGTGTCGGAGATGTTTTCTCTGGAGGACAGTATCGTGGAAAGAGAAATTACAATGAGAGTAAGTATTCTGCTTCACATGTTTGTTTTCCAAATTAAGAACCAAATTGTAATGTTTTGTATTTGCTTATGAATAGGAAACTCCTGCAACTTTCAAAAGAGCAAGAAACTAAGGCAGGGAAAGTGTAGGTTAACTGGGGTCTTTTTTATTCTTTTCAACTCAACAGAAGTTGGAAAGAATTATATAAAAGGGGCAAGAATGTCTGCCGGAGGACAATATACTCTCAGAAAGTTTAACAGAATGGCATGTGTGAAAAAGTGTTAAAAATACATATCAAGTTCAAAAATGGGCCAAAATCAGCCTGGGGGTTCCAGAGAAATAAACCCCCCAAAATCTATCCCAATGTATTTCTATGGGATAAAGAGTTCCAGCTTCTGTAGCATAGAAACTTACATACACCGAAAAGTAGCAGTTAGAGAATTTCTCCTTTCAAACTCCCTGTCTGTTCTCTGCTCTCCGAACCACCCACAAACACTGCCTGCCCACAATTGCTCCACCACCTGACACTGCCGCACCCCAAAAAAAATACTCCATCGCAACCTTCCTACCAACTGCTGTCATTATGAATCAAATACCCCTCTGCAAACTACCCCAACCCCCAAAAAATACTCTCTCACAACTACCCCACCACTCCACAAACTGCCCTATCCCTAAAAATTACCCCCTGCAACTGTCCCACCACCAGCTTGCCCACTGCCCAAAATCACCATATTGCAACTGCCCTACCAACCTGCACAGTATACCACCCCTAAAAAAAACACTCCCTCACGACGGCCTTACCACCCCTCAAACTACCCCACACCTAAAAAATAAATACCCCAACAACTGTCCCACCACTGTACTAAATCCCCAACCCCCAAAAACTACCTTCCCACAATTGTCCCAGCACCTTATCGACTGCCTTCTGCATCTGCCATACCACCCCCAAAAACGCCCCCATTCCCAAAAGCTGCTTCACAACTGCTCCACCAACCTGCACACTGCCCCTACCCCTAACAAATACTCCCTTGCAACTGGACTACCACCTCACAAACTGCCTGCCCCTATAAAATACCCCCAAGGCTGCCACACCATCCTACAAAATACCCCTTGAACTGATCCCTACCCTAAGGCAAAAGACAGGCCCCCTTAGTCCGATTCCACTAACTGCAAGCAATGACCCACTGTCCTGATAGTCTTTCCCCTCTCTTTTCTTAACCCTATGCCCTAGACAGCCACATGTAGCCCATACTGGGCCTCCATTCCCTTTCTCACTCCTCCAACAGAAGGTACCCTCCCCCAAAAGCCTCCCTCCCACAAGAGCAGTCACACACCCAAGCCACCCCTGGGACTTAGCCAGGGGCTGGAATAGGAGCAAGTCCCCCTCTGCTCTTGGCCCGGCTGCTCAGGGTTCCAAAATGGTGATATATGGCTGTCTAGGGAGGGGGGTTCTGAAAGGGAGGGGGGAGAAGTTATTGGGGTAAGGGGTCATTGTGTGCAGAGGGGGGAGAATTGGACCATGGAGAGACTCCTTTGCCTTAGGTTACGGAATAGATTGGGGGGGGGAGTAAAGAGGTTACCCCATCGGGGGGGGGGGGGGTCTGGCATTATCAGCACCTGCAGCCATAGCATTTCAGGGTCAGGGTTGTGTCCCTTGCCTCGGCAGGTAGCATAGCCTACGTGTGCAGTAAGTGTGCCCTGTGTGATCAATGCAGGGCCAATGCTGGGCACGCCCCCCCCCTGGCATTTACCGTATGGGCTTTGCACCCATTGCACCTTCACTTTGCCAGTTAAGGTGTGGTACATGCAAACATGCCCCTCAGTACAAGCATGTTTTCAAAGAGGGCAATTTTGGAGCATAACTCTTAAAATTCTGAGCATAAATCCTGTGAATATTAAGCCTCAATGTTCAATTATAATAATAACTGTGCTAATATTGATGAAACATTAATTATATCAGACTACTCAAGTGATTCCAGGGTCTCTTCCCTAAGGAGTTTACAATCTCTGTTTTGTTTGCAGAGACTGAATTCCTAAAGTGGCAGATGTAGAATTGGTGTGAGGTGGTCAATTTTCAAAAGGTTCCCACATACCTCATAAATCCCTTATCTGTAGATTTTCACAATTTATACGGATACTGTGGGGCTGAATATGTGACTCCCCCAAACTATCTGCATAAAATGGGGCTGGGTCGGAGGCAGAACAAGGAAGGAAGGGGCTGAAAATGATCCAGAGAGCAGTGAATATTCAGCCATTCTCCGGGTGACCCAGGCTGCTAAATACAGTATCATCACTCTCTGGATATCGGTCAGCAGTCAATAACGAACGTGTATATTCATTCTAGCCATATTGCAACATTGACCATATGGGTTTTTTAAAAAACGCTGTGGCCTTGATTTCGAGCATTCATAACTCTTGAGCTCCAGTTCCCACTCTAGAAACCTTCTCTTGGCATTTACGCTTGATGCTTATCAGCTCACGTGTATTTTTTTTTTAGGATCCCTTGTGGTTTCATAATAGAAAATCCTTGTGCCTTGTTTTGCCTCTAAGAAATTCACATCCAGCAGCGTATAAGCTTGGTTTGTGTAGCCGTTGTGGAAGTCACGTGGTTTGCAGACCTGCAGTACGCTGCATCCCTTGTAAGAGAGCGTTTTGCTGAAATATTGTTGTTACGATCAGTTTGACTCTCACTGCTGCCCCCCACAACAACACTACAAATCCCCCCCCACACACACATTTTACAGATGCGCTGAGACTTCTCTTTTGCAAGGGCCTTGGCGGTGGCGGCGGCAGCAGACGCTAGAGTGTGGGAACTGGAGCTCTGTGCTTGTGTAGGAACAGGCCCCCGCAGAACTGAGGTTGTGTTTGAAATTGTACTTTACTACTGATCATCTGCATTCCTTGACCTGGCAAAGTTTGCAGATTCAGGAGATTAAAAATACATTCCAACATTTGACTGGTATTATAAATAATTACACGGAGATGAAAACGTGCCTTTTCTTGCCAAAAGAATCTGGAGAAACAGAGGATGGCAGCCCTGGAGACACAGAAGGGGCCGCTCATGTTGGCAGCGCTGAATGGGCTCTCAGTTTCTCGTGTTCCAGTGCCCGAGGATAGCCAGGATGACACATCGAGGGTGCCAATGGATGAAAGGGTAAGAACAGTATCTCATCAGTTGCTCCCCTCCTTCCCCTCACTCCCTTAGCAGCAAACCTGTAATTCTTTGACTCCTTACGAAAGGACTGCTGTGCATCCATTGTTTGTTTTTAAACTTGCATGAACTCTACATCTCTCTATATTGTTCTGCTGTTTCATTTGCAGGCATCGCTTTGGGATACAGCGGTGCCACACCAACGTTTTATCACATGGACACATGAGCTGGTGACAGGCAGGGCCAGGCTAATTCTAGGTTTATGACGGATACAAGAGATGGTAATCAGTCCCTTGCAAACTGAATCGGAACGCCAGCACTTCTGCTGCTTAGCATTTTATTAGCCTGTGAGATTGAAAAATCTGTTCTTTTGGACGTTGGTCACATTGTCTGTTGAAGCAGAAGTGCCTGGTGAAGTTTCAGTTGAAGTTTCACTCCAGTGGTGCTGGAGAAAGCTTGATTTGTTCATGCCAGCGTAGCTTTCTACCCCATGTCACCCTGAAGGTGTTTAAGAAACAGAACGAGTGAAACAGCAGACTAGGAACATAGAGAAAAACTGAACACTTTTGGGGTAAATTTGAAGGGAATGTTTTGAGGGTAGGCCGGACTGTACTCGGGGCAAAAGCACTTTTGAAAACTGCCTTTCCTCTGTGGAGTGAAGGGGGCAGAGTTTGGGGTAGGCCCAGGGCTGACTGGCTCAGGTGCGCATGGGGATTTCATTTTATAATCCCTGCACAAAACCACTTAGGTTCCTTGTTTGGATGCAGTCGCTGGTCAGACGTGAAAAAGGAGATGCCTGTGTGGTCTTGAAAGCTGATGTCATTAAGACGAAGATTACAATTAAGTGTAGAGATTTGTCCCTCATTATGCACTAAATTCTGTACCAACATACAAAAGGGATATGGAAATGGACTGTTAATAAGAAGTTTCATGCAGAATTAATGAAGTCTTCTTTTCGGATCGTGTGTGCTCGTGCCATGGATGTTGAATTGCATCACTTCATATTTCATTTTGCTTCTCTATCCTGCCCTCTTGAATCCCAGAACAGTTTATAACAACGTTTCATATATAGAGCCACAGACAATGCCGCTGTCAAGACCCTTTGGCCCCTCTGGCATATCCAAACCCAGTAGTGATTGAGAAGGAGATACAGACATGGTGATGTCATAGAGCACCTGTCTCCTTTGGAGAGGAGGCTAAACAGAATAATCAGATTGCACAGGGCGTCTGATAAGCTGGCTCTTAACCTATAGACTAGTTTATTGCCTCACTGTGCTGTCACTAGGTATCACTTTGCTTTTTGAAGTGGTTCAAGTGGAAATAAAACAATTTAACGTATCTGCATGAAAGTCCGTGAAGTCACTACTAGCGAGTGATTTTTGGTTTTTAAACCCAGTTGCACACATTCCATTGGTGGATTTGCACTGTAACAGTACAAGACCCTCATGGCGCTGTGTCTTTGTCATTCCAGTGCAAGCTTTTGAGGCAGAGGCTAGAGGAGGACATGGTGTTCACAGAGTATGAGCAGATCCCAAAGAAGAAGGGGGATGGCGTGTGCACCACAGCTGTCCTGCCGGAGAACAGCGAGCGGAACCGCGTAAGGGAGGTCGTACCCTATGAGGAGAACAGGGTGGAGCTGGTTCCAACCAAAGAAAATAACACGGGCTACATCAATGCTTCCCATATCAAGGTAAGATCATATGTCCTGCGGCCCTAACTTCACATGCTGCAGAAATAGAGACAAATGCATAGCCTCTGCTGATGCTGTTGGCGGTCAACGGTACTTCTGATAGGCCAGCGTTATATGCAATCCCAGATGCCTTTTTGGATATGCTGATATTTCAGTTGTGCTCATGTACGAATATCTCTGTTGATTCAGGTTCCCAAAAATGTTCTGAGGGGGCACTCGCCCTTTGCTTGCATTGTAGAACTTTAGCAAGTAACTGTAGCAACTGGAGAGAGGGTTACAGCAGAGCAGTGCGCAGATAGTGCTGCTTGAGTCTTGGGAATTAGTGTTGCTTTGGTGTGGCAGGTTGACTACATGTGCAATGAGCACTTTTCAGTTTTGTATTGCTTGATAACTTGTGTATGTGTTTGTGTTGCTGTTACAGGGAGGACATCGGAATTTGAATACATGTATAGTATTTGTTTGGTGACTTTTAAGAGGATATGTCTTCGTTCAGTTCTGCATCCATTCTTGATGGGAGGTGTGGTTTCTTGGGGTTGAAGTGTATATACTGTATTTATGGTACTGGAAGTGCCGAGTTTATATTGAGTTTGCTTATACCATGAGAAGGGAATGTTGGTTTAATCTTGGGCTCCCATATTTATGGCTAATGTTCTTAATACTTGTATTGTGCTACAGAATTTCTTTCTGGAGTTTGCACAGGCAGTAGTGAGGCATGCTTCAATATTTTTCCATCAGACCAGTGGTGCCCAAACAAGTGAGACTATTTCTGTATTTTTATTAGGGATGTAGAGAACAAAAACAGCAGCTGCACAGACAAGGTGGCAAGTCAAACACTTTATTGAACCCAACGCGTTTCAGCTGTGTCTGCCTTCTTCAGGGGATACGAGCCTCGAAAACGAAATAAATAAATAATGGACATAAGTAAAACAAATTAAAATCATGTAACATTGTTGAATAAAAAATAAAAAATAGAAAATAATAAAAACATTAAAAGAATAACTAATTAAAATCCAGACATAACAGAAGGCTGAAAGGGAACATAAACCCCTAAGCTTGTGTAATTGCAAGAGAACCAAACAGTGTCGTAAATGCATACATATCTAATTGCATCCCATTGATATGACCAAATAGGGGTGAAGAGGACCACTATAGACATTATATAAAAAAGAAACACGGTGAAGCAGATTGTTGCAGACATCCATGGCAAGGTGGAAAGGAGAATAGAAGCAAGCTGTATCATGAGGATAGAGTCAATGTAAAGGTATCTTGTTCTTAAAGTGTTGCTATAAAAGCACCAGTATGGAAAGCGTCAAGGGTTGCTAAAACAAATCCAGCTATTCAGCGCCTGCATCCGGATAGGGCGGAGAGTGTTAGCACTATCCAGATAATTTGAGACAGCCTTTTCACAGTCCTAAGTTAATGCAGATAATTACCTAAATAGCGGTTCTGAGTATCGCCCCATTCTGGATAATTCACCACTGCGCCTACGGATGGTCCCAGCACTATCCAGGCAATCGGTAAAGATATTCCGAGGCACTCGTCCGGATGGCAGGGGCTGCTTCTGAAGACTGATCCTTTGATTCTCAACCACGTGACATCACTAGAGCATCTCTACTTAAACAGCCACCTGATGCCCCTGCTCTGGTTACGGACTTTTGGAGGGTAATCTTATAAAGCTCTGCCTCGTGAAGACACGTTTTCATGCGCCTATGTCAAGCCTGTTTCATAAAGAAAAAGACTTTGCTTTATAGAATACTGGCCTACAGTAAGTGGCCAAAAATGCATGTTCATCTAAGGCACGATCTCGGGAACCGGTGTAAATAGCTGCGCCTGGATTTGTAAAGAAAGCGAGTAAATGAGTGTTTTATAATTTACGCACATACTTGTGTGCTCTGCCCATGCTCCACATGTGTGCATGCCCATAGTGAATGTAGGTGCCGTCGGGCTTATAAAATAGTGACAGGCTTAAATGCAGGTGTCCATGCCCATTTATGCACGTAAATCACTAAAATACTGTGTTCTCTGCACGTTGATAGCGCACAACTTTATGTGGCTCCAGAAATAATTGACCCTTTGAAGTTGGCTAGGCTGAAGTACTTCCAATGAGCACTAGTGGGCTGTCACGTTTTGATGCAATGTCACCATAAGTATTACGCACAGTGCCTACAATGGTCATGGCACAATGATGTCAAACTCTGCACAAACCAGTCCATTCTCGGGTTTCGTGCAGCTTGTGATTGTCTTTCAAGCATGGTTGCAGCACAGAGAAATAGGGCAATTATGGGGAGGCTTTTCAAAGAGTTAAAAATGACTTCTGAATAATGTTTTTAATTGATACAGAGTGAATATAGCACCTTGCCACTTGTGCTCATTAAATACTGTGTAGGACGCAGTGGGTATCAGTTTCTGCTAAATATTTAAGTCTGGTGATGGATCAGGTGGTGAACATCTGTAACTTCTCATTTGTGGGACACCAGCATTAAATCTGCTTTGGAAAATAACCGAGGGGTAGAATTACCTTCCTGCTTAGGTCTTGGTAAGCAGCAGGCAGCCTTTTTCATGTTACCCAGAGTCTCTAGAATAAAAGCTGACGGGGTCTGCATTTTTCCAGACGGGCTATAGATCTTTCTTCGCCTTTCCATCCTAAACTGTGCACGTTTGGTGGTGCAATCATGGTGCGATGAGAATTTCCCCTGCTGGATTCCAGACTTCACATTTCATCTCGTCATGTATTGAATGTGTAGCGGTGATTGGCCAGGAAGCTTCCAGTATGTGCCCCTGTCACTCTAACAACTCCAGCTCTTCATAGTAGTTTCTGCTGAGTCCTTAGATTACAGACGGCGTTCAGTCTTTCTGTATATGTAGTGGGGAGGGATATAGTCTCTCTTCCGGCTTTCTTTCCTATGTGCCTATCAGGGCTGGCTTTTCTTTTTTTTGCAACCCCCTCCCCCCCTTGGGTCCAATCTTGCAGTGCAAGCTGCAAAAACAGGTACATTTTCAGCCCACTGGCTTGTTAAATGCCATCCTCCCATTTAAAAAATAAAAACTAAGCTCTCTGGCTGTGCCACAACCAGAAGCCAATCCCTTTTCAACCGTGTATCTCCTCCACTCCTACTGTGCCGTTCTACTCGCTCCCTGGGTGTGATCTTTGACAGTCTGCTTTCATTTGCACCACACATCTCAAAGATCGTAAAGAGCTGCTTTTTTTTCCTCCTTTAAGAGGATTAAGGCCATCAAATCTTACCTTAGCACCAGAGCTTTAAAAACAGTTATCCACTCCTGTCAAGAAAATAGATTATTGCAACTCTTTATTGGCTGGCATTACACAAAATCAATTTTAAAAAACTTCAACTTATTCAAAATACAGCCATTAAACTTCTCTATAGCGTAAAGAAAAAGAAACTCCGTAACTCCATTGCTCTGCGAGCAACATTGGCATCCTGTTTCTTTCAAAATAAAATTCAAATTCCTTCTGCTAACTAGCCGGGCCTTCTATTCAGGCCTTCCAATATACCTCCACTCACAACTTGTTTCCTATTACCCAACTCGATCACTTTGCTTGGCCAACCAAACTCTTAGTTACTCCGTCGGTAGTGTCTGCATCTGGAAACATATAGGTCTACTGCCTTTTGCTTCACAGCTCTATACCTTTGCAACGCTCTTCCAACGGAACTTTGGCTTAAGTCCTCCTATAAGAAATTTAAAACAGGCCTGAAAACCTGGTTCTTTGGATGTGCTTTCTCAGGATCTATCATCCTCAAATTGCTTCCTTTCGAGTTTGTTGACCCTTATGTGGCCCGGTGCATGTTTGTCTTGGCTAATTGTTGTTGTTCTATGCCATAGCTCAACCTTTTGTCTCTGTCTTGGTTTTATTTCAGAATGCCTGTTTGCTGTCTTTGTGTTTCCAGCCCCTTCCTCTTATTGTACAGCACTATGATGCTTTGGCCCTAGTGGTATATAAAAATTGCAAATAAAATAAATAACTTCATCTATATTCTGTGTCACTATCCATATAGATAGCTTGCTGAATATACAAAGAGTGATGGGTGTGGTCATTGTATTATCTGTTTAGGCTAGGCCTGATATTCTGCAGGCCTAAACTAAATGTATAACTTACCTGACTAGTGTCTGAATATTGCCACTATCTGGATAACTTTCTGGCCTACCTTTGTTCTGTTCTTCTGCAATACCCTTGGGTCCACTATGATTTTTATGCTTGGCTCTGCAGGTTCACCTTCTGTGAATAGCCTTCTGTTGATGTTTTCCTGTACATAATTCTCTGCTGTTGATTACTCATTATTGCCCACAATTAAGGTTGTCCAGGTCTTGCCATGTTTCTCCCATATGATTTGAGATGAATACTGAAGGGACCTCTGGTGGTTGATGTGTATAGAGGCATGAGAATGATGTCATTGGGCTTTTCATTGATTCTTTGTCTCCACCAGTCTGCTGGTAGGGGAACATAACCCACTTGCCTGGACTGGACTAGCAGGACTTAAGAAAAAGATCTTAACTGGTAAGTAAAATGTCACCATACCCAGCCTATCTTAGTATTTCTTCTGTTTTTTTTTTCACTCAGCCTTACAGTCTCCACCTGCCAGAGTTCCTGCTTTCCCACATCCCATGCCCTAGTACCTGATCTCCTGCCTTCTGCTCACCTTTCCCAGCATCCCACCCACTTACTTCTTTTTCCAATATTCATTAACCTTGTCTTTCCTCCTTATGCCAGCCTGCGTCCTTATGGTCCTCCTCCTCAATCTTCCCTTGGTTGACTTTGCTACTTCCCCACTCTCTACAATATCTGTCCTCCTCTCCCTTCTCACTCCCCCAGCATCTCCCTCTTTTTCCTGCTCTTACCCCAACTTTTGCCAGCATCAGCCCCATTTATGTCCCAGGACCACAGCCCTAGAATTATCTCCCTTCCAGTTCCATGTCCCCAGACCTAGTATCAGTGCATCTGCAGTCCCCCCAGCCCCAATATCAGTCCATTTCTGGTACCAGCCCCCCAGCACCAGTATCAGCCCATTTCCGGTACCATCTCCCAGCCCCTGTATCTGCCCATTTCCAGTCCCAACCCTCCATTCAGAGTATCAGCTCATTGCCAGTATCAGTCATCCTCCCAGCCCCTGTATCTGTCCATTTCCATCCCCCCCCCCCAGTCCCAATATCAGCCCATTTCCAGTCTCAGTCCCCCATTCCCAGTATCAACCCTTTGCCAGTATCAGCCAGCCACCCCAGCCTCTGTATCAACCCATTTCCAATCCCCCCATCCTGAACATCAACTCATGGCCAATCCCCAGCCCCCTCTCCCAGGCTCAGTCTCAGTCCCCCTGGTCCTGGTATCGACCCATTTTCAGCCCCCCAGGCCAATTCCTGCACCTCTCCCCACAGCCTCAATGTCAGCCATTCTCCCCTCCCCCCTGCAGCCACACAGCCGTGGGAGCAAAAACAAACGCTCCATGGCTTGAGTATAGCACAGCCACCTGTATCATTTTTGTACTTGTCTTCTCACCACTTTTTCCACCCATGCCATATTTGATAACATTCTGTTAAGTTTTTGGAGATTTATTTTGCCTACAGACAAACACTGTTGACTCCTTATGTATATCTTTTTGACGTCTGTTGGGTTGGAAAGTGTAAAAGTAAAAGAAAGAAAAGCACCAAAAAACATAGAAAACAAGCAAAACGTATATAAATGAGATATGCACAGAACATCTGCGTTAAATGTGTGGCAGGCGCAGACACATGCGCAGAAAGCTTATGCACTAGCAGCCGCACATCTGTAGCAAAATTTAAAGTAACATTTTTCAATGTGAAGTAATGATTGTTTACCCGCATGGTAGCAGGGAAAGTTGACATGGCAGTGAGTCATGGAAGGCGCCTTTACGTTTTTTAGGCACATAAGGAATGGACCTCACTGCAAATGCACCAGTAGGTAAATCACACCAGAAAACATTCCTATTCTCCTACATGCTGATCTGTTTTTTCCCATATGAACTGAAGTTTCACGCACAGAAGTTTTGTTCTCCTACACATGCTGGAGTTTTACTTCACTTCTGATCAGGTATTTGAACAATGGGTCTAGTGAACTCTCCTCTCAGCCTTTCAGTCTTCTATCACTTCTTTGCATCCGGGTGGAATAGCTAATGACCTCTTTACCATGTAGTTTGAATATGCACAGCTCATTATAAAGTAATTTTGATAGATGCCTCACTACTATCTGCACAGCCATTTGTGTGCAGGTAATGCTCACGCCAATCCCCTCTCTGCATTGTGGCCCAACAGTAAATATGCATAGATGTCATGCTAGCTATTTGCAAATGGTGTACTAACGTTTCTGCATCAGTCCCAAAGTGGTATATAGGTGTGGGTCCCTGTCTCACCCCACCACAGAAAGAGAGGAGAGCGCCAAAGAGAAGATGCTGCCTCTCCCGTCACATCGTTTAGAGAGAATACGTAAAGCAGAAGCCGATTCAGTAGCGACTTTTCATTATCATGTTGGCAGAGGTGCTGAAGGAGGCAAAAGCTTGCTGTTCCCAATGTTGTTTCAAGACTGCAAGTGATAGTCTGCCCCAGCTGCCTCAACTCTTCCATCAGCCTAGACCTATCTGGTTAAAAGTGGCACCGGCAGTTTGGTGTCGCTATCCTACTTCTATCACCACCGAGGTCGTCTTCTCTCCCAGGGTGTCTGAACAATTAGTAACCCCCTGCAATTAAAATACAGTAGCTCTTCTGTGAGAGAAGCAGATTAGAAGCGCCAGGCTGCCAATTCTTCTCTTCTGCTGGGTTGGGCCAGGACATGTTTGGAGGAAGAAGATATGGGGGATCTGTAACAGTTCAGCTTCTCTCGTTTTTCCCAGTGGGCAGTGCATTAGAGGTGATGGCTTGTCGTAATATTTTTAACGTTGTCTTTTCATAGACATGGCTGTTGCTGTTTGAGTTCTGGCAGGTCCTGAGTGCCCCTTTTTGCAAAGTTGATTTGCTTCACAGTGTGCCTGATATCAAAGGGAGTTTGTGTCCCCGATATTAAGATGGCAAAATGTGAATGTTATTTTTTTCTAATGGACATTGCATCCAGAGATGTGGGTTTGGCTTGTCCATGTCCATACATGATTTTCCGCTCCTTGCTGCTTCCACCAACAACATGCTTGTGCTGGAGAGATACCACTGGCAGGGTCTTAACATGGACTTTCTCCTAGGGGATTCTGAAGGAGCCTTTCAAAGGTTGGAGGGCTTCGGTGTCGTATCAAATAATACAGTGGCTCATGAAGGAATTGGGTGGGGGCATAAATAGAGAAGTATTTTATTTATTAGTCTGGTTTTGGTTGCATGTCTTATCAATATTTTCAAGGTGAGTTACAATATGAACCAGAAATACAATAAGATCCAGCCTGCTTCCCCTCCCAACCTTATGTACATTGTACTGTGGTAAATTTAAAAATATATAGTATGCAAAAGAAACAGTTACATACTTTGCAGTATTTTTCCCTTTGCACTTTTAATAAAGTGATTTCAAGTAAAGTGTTTAAATAAAATAAATGAGTAAAAGGCTGCTTTATGTTTTGCTTGCTGTTACCTAAAAGTTACATTTTTGTTCCTGTACTGTGACTATCGGTGAAAAACAATACAAAGTCTTGCTGGGGGAGGGAGGAGGAATTGTGATTGTTTGATATAATTATCAAAATCCATGGGGAGGGTTTGAGGACAGACCCATAGGCCAGAGCCCTGGAGCGTTTAAGTACTTAGCAACACTTCTGTTGAGGGCTAGTAGACTGTGCACTTTGGAAACCAGACATTGCTCTGCCTCAGGACAGTGTGCATATATATTGAATATCTTTAGTGCATGGTACTGGAATTTGGTTGCACTTCCCTTGCAGTACCCTCCCTGTGGAATATTTGTGACACTTTTAGAGAGGTGCCAGAAGGTTGGCATTAGGCCTCCTCGTGATGTCCTGTGGGGTTCCTGGTTTTTGACTGGACACTAGGTATAAAAGCTACCCATGATTTCATTGGTATTTCAGCACTAACGCCCCTCCCCCAGCCCAGCAACCCTAAAGAGAAAGGCCTCCAGCCCAGCTAAATGCACTGGACAAAAGGGCAGGACCACTGTGTCGATAAAGACCACCACCCACCAAAACAGCCTGCTAATTTTAACAACATGCTAGCATCAATCAGAAGGGAAATGTTAGCAGCTAGCAGGCCTGAAGGCTTAGCGATGGGAGTCCAGTCCCCAGGAATGGAACCTCTCAGACTGCTGTTTTCCTGTACCACAGGCATTATCTCTACAGTATGCATGTATTTTATAAATTGTATGCACATGTGCCGATTTTTACTGGCACATATATGCACAAAGTTACTGTTGTCTTGCAGCAGGCTTAATGCTGTGTGCCAGCCATCTGCAACAGAAAACGTTGTTGTAATGACCTTATTCCAACTAACAGGATCAGAGTATTTCCAGTAGGTTGTGTTCAGAGAGATCATGCCCAATAGCGACGCCTACTGGCCATAGTGAGATTACATGGCTACCTGGTTCTGGCAGGAGTCACGGACTGTGATGCAAGACTATTTCAGTGTTTAACTGGGCTAGATGGGGGCCTTTTGGGGGAGGAAAATGAGGGCACTTAAAAATGGAGGGAAACTCATGAGTACTGGCAGATTGATTAATCAGCAACCCCCACCCCTCAATCAGTGTACCATCTCCCCGATCGCATCCTCACACCCCTATTAAAGTCTGATGCATACCCCTTTTCTGATCCCCTTTAACAATTAGCCTGAGGATAATGACCCCCAGCCCCACCCCTCCAGTGTGGTATAGGGGCTAATTTTATAAGGATCCCTTAGATTTTTGTGCATGTCCTCATGTGGAAGGCACAGTCTTTTAGTGGTTTCCACCTGTAAATAGCAACTTTGTTGTGTAATATAATTGTTTGCTACTCTGTAAGCACATGCGTCAGACCAATGGTGTTTACTTTTACTATGGGCATCTAGACTGGCACAATTTGGGCAGAGCTTGGGTAGAGAGAGAATTTATGCAAGGAAATTATAAAACACACTAACTTTCGTGCATTCTTGAAAAATTTACGGACAGACATTTACCCCTGTCATAGGGCAGGAATAAGTGTTCACGTGTGATTTAACACGTATTTTTCACCACTTAGGCTCCTATTTTATAAAGTAACGTTCATACGTGCCTTGCTTTATAAAATAGGCTTGATTATATGCTGCTGGAAAAGCATATACATATAGATGACCCTTATAAAATTACCCTCAAAGCAGTCCGTCCTGTCTTTCTGTCCCATTGCTGGCCCAGGTTCAGCAGCAGTAGTCATGCAAGTTTGCAAGACTCTGGTCACAATATTTAGCGCACAGACTTAGCACTTACTGCACATAAATCTTTACACCTAATGCGCAACTTGGTAATTTGGCAGCTTGGCCCCAAGCCAGCAGTACGGTGAGGTTGCTGCTAGGATCAGAGCTGCCATTTTGAACGTGGGCCAGCAGCAGAGTGGGAGCTTAAGACGGTTGCTCCAGCCATGATGGTATTCCAGTAGCAGTGCTGTACCTAGCTTTGTGTGAGCGGTGCAAAAGCACAGGGCGCAAAAAAATATAGGTGCTTTTGGGTTACCGGCCTCGGCTCCCCCCCAAGCTGCCTGCCCATGCCCTGCTGCTGTTTTTCGTGTTTCTTTGGCAGCGGCAGCAGCAGGACCTCCAATTGAAAAAAAATATGCGGCTGTTTCCAACTCTGCACTTGCATGTTTGCCTGATTCCTCCCTTCTCTGATGTATGTTCACATCGGGCCAGCCATTCATATGCGGGTCTTTGCAACTCGGCATTTGAATGGCTGCTCTGGTACCTTCCTTCTGTGACACGAGCATACATCATCAGAAGGGGGAGGGATCAGGCCAGCATACAAATGTGGAGTTGGAAGGACCCGTGTGGTGTTTTTTTCAATTGGAGGAGGTCCCATTACTGCCGCCACCGCCAAGGGAACACTAAAAGTGGCATCAGTGGGGCAAGGGCAGGCCGGGAGCTGGCTGGACATGGAGGTAAGATGGGGAAATGCTGGACATGGGGCAAATAAAACCCCCAGAGGGGGTGCGCTAGATGTGCAAGTCACACAGGACACATTTATGACTTGGTATGGCCCTGGCCACCAGGGGTTACCCTCAGTAAGTCGTGGGAATGATAGTGGGGAGAGCTATTTTCTGAGGGTGGATTTTGGAAGGGGCAGAGGAAGACTGGGTCAGACTGTGATGAGGGGGTGGTACTGTGAGTGGGGGAATCAGTGTTTTAAATGCTTAATCAACTTATGGTCATGGTAAGGTTTGTTGGCAATGCAGCTGACTTAAAGTCCCCTCTTTAGGTTGCGTTAAGTCAGAACTCAAACACATTCCTGGTGCCATATTGCCATGGCATCTACAAACTGTGCTCTGGCATCCTGGATGTTTGGCCCCAGTGATCGTCTCTCTACAAAGAGCTTGAGTAGGACGTTCCTGCTGATCTTGCTGTTTCAAGTCTTGCAAAACTTGAAATGGTGAGATCAGAACAACTTTCCTGCACAGCATGGCTCAAGCTCTATGCAGAGAGCCAATTGTGGTAGAGTGAGGAAGAGCAGTATTTTCAGTGCTACATGGCAGGATTGGTGAGAGACCTGGAGTGGTGGCTGCTGGGGGATGAGGGGGCAGTGAGGAGAGAGAGACAGGGTGATGGCTGGGGGGCTATGAAAGAGAGAGGCACTGTGTAATGACTTGGAGGGAGCTATGAGAGAGAGAGAGAGAGACAGACAGTGGTTGATGGCTGGGGGGGGGGGGATTTTGAGAGAGAGAGAGACTAGATGATGGCTGGGAGGGAACTAGGAGAGAGAAACACTAGGTGAAGGCAGGGTGTGGGAGCTATGGGAGATTTTGTTTTGCTTCACATGTTACCAAGCCATGGTGATATGTGAAGCAAAAAAGGAAAATTCCTCAAGTGCAGCTATAAATGGTCACCAATATGCTGCTGACAACATACTCATTGGAGTCGGCGAGAGAGGGGAGAAGGGTTGCTGTCTTCTGTTGACATTGTATAATGGCACATTTAGGGCCTGCTTTACTAAGTTTTCTTTTTCCATAGAAAATGGGAAAACAGTAAATCAGGCCATTAAAAAAGGAGCAGCAATAAACTTTTGGGTTGTGGGCACTGTGGCCATTGTCTCGGCGGCTGGCTCCTAGATTCCAAACAAATTTGACAAGGCTTGCATTAAGTTCATCCCTGCTGTCAGCAGCTTGTACAGTGAACATCTGGTAATGATCTGCATGCTGTCTTCACCCGTTTTTGCCCAGGTCCTGCCCTGTAATGTGCTAAGCAGTTAGCACAGGATTTTTATCACACCAGATGTGTTTGGTACATAGTAGCTATTACCACAGGCCCATGCTAATGGTTAATGTGCGCTAAACCCCCCACTAACTACTTAGCACTCATTAGTAAACGTCCCTCATGGTGTCATAATCTAAGCAAAGGCTGATTGCAAGGGACCTGGACATTCAATGGTCTTAATTTTGCTTTGAGTATCATGCAGTCTGGAAAACTCAAGTTTTGAACTAGGCCTTCTGGATCCACTAAGAATTAGGATATCTCAATATGATGGACGATTGTCAAATGCACCATTAGGCTGCCAAAACTAGATGATTTTTCTTTAAGTTCTGCTGCCATAGACCTAGGGCCCGATTTTTGAAGGCAATTACATAGGTAACAGCCCATGTTACCCATGTCAATGCCTTAACTGGGGTTTTCCAAAGGTCCCTACACAAGCAGTGTCTTTGGAAAATCCCGGTTAAGTCTCTGACGTGCCCAGATGCTATCCGCTTAGCATTGGGGTGTGTTAGGAGCATTCCGGGGCGGAGCGGAGGCAGGGAATGGCACTAAGCGGTAGCGGTGATTTTTTTTTTTTGATGCTGCTCGCTTAGTGCTCTGTGCCCTAAAGATAGGCAAGGAAAGCCCTCGCTTATCTTTAAGGTGCTTGGGCTAAACGGACAGCATCAAAAATCGCTGCTACCTTCTTAGCCTCCGGCTGCCGGCCTGTGCGGCATGACCTAGATTTTCATTTTCGTCGCCACGGAATTAAAAATTCAGGTTAACGGGGTCGGCGGCAGGCTATGCGCTGACGTGGGCCATAGCTGGCCTAAATGGAAATCGGGCCCCTAGAGCTTACTTTCCGTTTTCCATCATGGTTTGTACATACAAGCTTAATAACAGACGGAATGAAAGCCGCTCAACCACTGAGAAAAACTCATGTGTATTTATGCATACCAGGACCCCGTGAAGATAACTCTGATGCTAACAGGACTCTCTCTTCTCCCAGGTGGCCGTAGGGGGGGAACAATGGCATTATATAGCCACACAAGGTCCTTTGCCATATACCTGCCATGACTTTTGGCAGATGGTGTGGGAACAGGGAGTGAATGTGATAGCCATGGTGACAGCTGAAGAGGTATGTGAAATGGGGGAAAAAAAATCATTCTTTTGCACTGTGATAGGACTAAATCTGCTCTTGCCAAGACTTCTGTTACATAGTTGCACTTTAATTTGCGGCTCTGTTAAATTCTGCTACTCTTTTCCCCTGGATGTTGTCCTGTATCTTTTTATTCCAGTAATCAGTTAGCTATAAACTGAAATAATAATAATATAATAAAATCCCACAACAACCCGCAAGCATCAGTTCGTTTATGAGCCTGCCTTTGCCAAAGAAAGCAACTGTATTTGCAATGGAGTCGGACAACTGTGTGTGTTTTTTTGGTTGAATTAGCTTATGGCACAAGCCCAGCCAGGACCAGCTCTGCATACACGCTGTCCTTATCAGCTGCAACGGCCCCCGAAGCTGCTGCCCTTTTAGGACAGCCTTTATTGGAAATCCTTTTATTCCCTTGCTAAATGAAGACATGCGTTATTGCCGCGGTAGTACAAAAGCTGTGTGCTGGGCTGTCGAGTCTAATGATGTGCTGACCAGCAAAGATACTGCTTGCCGCCGAGCCGCACAGTCTTGCAAAGTGAGCAGAAACCTGCAGGAGCTGTTTTCCCAAGACCTGGGTTTTTTTTTTTCCCCTTTTTCTTCTATCATCACTGTGTTTTCAGGGGGGCATTTTCAAAGTGTTCTAGCTGGTTAGGTGACCCGCTAACTGATCAGCCCGAAATTCAGCGGTACAAAACAGTTAGTGCCACTGAATATCCCCATGGACCAACAAAAATGTGCCTGAACAAAGGCAGGATGGTCTGTGGGCAGATCAAGGGCGGTGACAGCTGCTGTCCAGTTAGTGGCAATATTCACAGCTAATCTGGCTGAAGATAGGTCATCTGAACCGCTGTCCTAACTGTAGCCAGTTTTCACACTCTGATTAGTGGCAGACTATCTCTGCTAACCGCATAGCAACATCGCTATTCAGAGAGCCCGGATATTCAGTGATGGAAACTGGATATTTTCCGCCACTGGATATTCAGTTTTAAATAAATCGACTGGCTAGGTGCTTTTATCTAGCCTAGCCGCAGCCATTGAATATGCCCCCCTCAGATTTTGTTGGAGAAGGACTAGCCATCAGGCATGGATTTAGGAATAAGCTAACAAAAGCAGCTGCCTGGGGCCCCAAATGTTCAAGGCATCCAAGTATCTGGTTCAAAAGAGGAGCCTTGTCCTACTTACTTTAGGGCCTTCTATTGGTGCCACTTCAAAGAGAGATCACCATGGCACTTTGGGCCAACACCCCACTCCTGCTTTCTAGTCTCCAGGGGGACCCCCCCCCCCCCACCCTTGGCTCTCAGCTAGCAGGGAGGATCCATGCCTTCACACTCTAGACTTGCCCATGGAAACTGAAATCATAAATCCAGCCCTGCTAGCCAAGTATCAGAACATTTGTGAACCCAGTTTCCTGATCCATTAGCTGTTCTTGGCTGTGCAGTTGTCTGAAAAGGGGCTCCCATTTACAGCAATCATGTTGTATAAATGAACGGGCGATGTGCTGACACAGTGAGTCGTGGGGATTGTCCCAGCTGTATTCACATGTACCAGATGTTGCCTCTGAATGACTGTAAGAACAAAAATGTCAGCTACCGGCCAAAAAGTGACAGTAGGTTCTCATCCTATAGAAGCCAATGAAACGGAAGGATTTCCTTACAGATAGTTTACTGTCTTTGTATTAAGAGCTTTGTGACATCAACATGACTGAGTTTTTTTTGTTCATCCAGGAGGGAGGAAGAGTGAAGAGTCACCGCTACTGGCCAAAATTGGGCTCCAAGCACAGCTCAGCAACATATGGGAAGTTCAAGGTGACCACCATGTTCCGTACGGATTCCCCTCACTATGCTACCACGGGTTTAAAAGTCAAGTACCTCCTGTCTGGCCAGGAAAGGACTGTCTGGCACTTGCAGTACACGGACTGGCCAGACCACGGATGTCCAGAAGACGTTCCAGGTTTTCTGTGTAAGATTTTCATAAATGTTTGCTTCCTACGAATGATGGAAACAAATGCCACTGGTCAACAAAACAGAATAACAATTTAGTCCACTCTTGGTGTGTTCAGTCTAAAAGGTTGGACCTCTTATTCTCTAAGCTCCGCCCCTTCCCCAGAAAGTCACACTGTTAGACAAAGCACAGATCCCTCGCAGCAGAATGGTTCAGAAAGCAAAAGGCAATTGTTGTAATTCGATAGTGGTGGCCAGTGTTTTCAACATACTTATGCAGCCTGCTTCTCTCCAAGGGGATAGGGTAGGTCTGGGGTGGGAGGGGGTACATATAAAAACCACCAAAAAATATTATGGGCAAGTCAGGAAAACACAGTAAAAATAGCAAACGGTTCAGGTGGATAGGGAGGGTGCTGATAGGCAAAATCACATCAAGGTTCAACAAGGAAAAACACACAAAAGACACAAGTGTTCACCAAAGCATCTTTATTTGTATCCCCAGAATAAGGTATTTACAAGAGGAAAAATGTGGCAAAAGAAAACTGTGCAAAAGCAATAGGCAAAGTTGAAAAGAAAAAAAATAAAATCCCTTAGCTCGGTCTTTAATACTGAATAGGTTCCTCTGTTAAACTCCTCTTTAACCCTCTTCTGGGGCACTGGTAGGTCTTCCCCTCTTTGTTCCTTCACTTCAGATACTAGGCAGGGGTCCAAAACTCCTGCAGCCAAATCCTGCAAAACATTTTACAGGCAAGCAGTTCTCTGAGCCCTTCACCGGCACTCTTATCCAGAGCCTGAAAAACCAGTACCAGCATGCTTTGCACCTCTTCACCAAAATTCCTCAAAAGTACTTCTTAATTAGTGTCTCCTATGGAAAGATATAAAAATAGAGAAAAATCTCTTCTGTTTCTTAGGAAAAAAAATAGAAGAACTGCTTATTCACAGAAGCACTCCCGTCTGAGTGCTCAGGATACAGTAGGGAGACCGGCTCCTCACAACAGAAATGGACATCTCAGGGGTTGGAGACGGTCCAGCTCATCCTCTAAAGGAATCAATAGCCGTCTCTGGCAGCTAAGCTCTGGGAGAACGCTTTGGTTTAGTCCCTTTAGCCTTTTCCATTTTATGTGTGTCAGTATTTCTAGCAGTTCAAGATTCGTTACAATCAGGTACTGTACGTATTTCACTGTCCCTGGAGGGCTTGCATCTAAGCTTGGATCTGAGGCAATGGAGGGTTAATGACTTGCGCAAAGCTACGAGGACTGCCAGTGGGGAATCTTCCGGATTACTGCCCCCTCTCTCTTATGCTCTGTTCTCTTGTACCCTCCTCGCAGGGCCGGTTGTTTGACTTACTGATGGCTATTGCTATCCAAGTGATTTTATCTAACTGGAAAAATGCTACTTTAATTTCATTTCATTTCTGGCGGCACTATATATGTTTGATTCACAAGCATGAGAAATGCTTAGCGCTTCGCGCGGGCTCGGTTCTGGGGTGAAGTTGTGGCTGCCACTTGAAGTGTGTCTTCAGGCCCTCGACTCTCACGCCCGATGGTCTGTGCATCATTCTGACCGACCTGTTGTCTGTGCTTTTTGCCACTGCTTGTTTATATGCACTGAAGCTCCAGTTGTTGATGTGTCTTTGTTTTTGTTTTTTTCCTTTTTTTCTTTATATTGTATGAAAATTAATAAAATTGTGTGAACTCAGAAGAGCCAGCGGGAGTCAAAAATCTTTTGTAGCTAGCTTCTCTCCCGCCTCTCCCTTCTCCCTCCTACCCTTCTTGCTTGCTTTAGGCCTGGCCAGCCTAGGAAAACGCCACTCTCCCTGACTGTTAGAACCTAAATTTGCAAGCTAAAGTGCCTGCAGAGTTTTGAAAACTGCCCCATATGAATACAGTAGGAAAGTCGATCACAAAATGGCAGGATCACCCCTTCAATCTGCGCCAACATAACTGACACTAAATCCTCCTCTTCCCAAAATGCTGATGAAATTCAACCCCCCCCCCCCCCCACCTTAGTCCAGGGCAAGCTGAGGAATTCCCATCCCACCAGTCACATTTGCAACCTCCATCATTAAGGGTAATTGAGGACTGTATTCAAAGCCATTTATGTGGATAAAAAGTGTTTTCTCCCAATTAACTGACAGCTAAAATAGCAAACATAGATTGCATTTTACATAAAATATGCCATATTGGGTCAGACCTAGAATCCGTCAAGCCCAGTATCCTGTTTCCAACAGTGGCTATTCCAGGTCTCAAGAACCAGTATGGTCCATCTAGTCTGCCCAGTAAGATGGCAAGAGTAGGTGCACCTGCCGCTCCATGCAGGTCACCCCTCCCCATGCCTTTGTTTAGGGGTGTCCCCACTGCTCTGTGTAGGTCACCCCTATTTGTTCAGATAAAAGAGATAGTTATGTTTATTTTGATTTTATCCTGTTGCTATAAAGGGATCCACTGTGTCTGTCTCATGGCATTTTGAATTCTGCCACTGTATTTGCCCCCATCACTTCCATCGGGAGGGCATTACAGGCATCCACCACCCTTTCAGTGAGAAAGTATTTCCTGACATCGCCTTTCAGTTTACCCCCTTGCAGCTTCATGTTGTGCCTTCTAGTTTTACAACTTCCCCGTCTTTGGAAGAGGTTTGTTTGTTCATTAATACTCTTTAAGTATTTAAAGGTCTGAATCATATCTCCCCTGTCCTTCCTCTCCTCCAGTGTATATAGGCGGCATTTTAAAAGGAATTTACATGGGTAACTGCCCTAGTTACCTGTGTAAATGCCTTATCCGGGATTTTCCAAAGGTATCCACATGGGGTAGTGCCTTTGGAAAATACTGGATAAGTCCCTAATGCCCCCAGATGCTATGCGGTTAGCATCAGGGCGTGTTGGGGGCATTCTGGGGCGGAGCAGGGGCAAAAGAAAGGGCTAATCAGGTAGCAGTGATTTTTGATTCTACCTGCTTAGCCTTCTGCGCCTTAGGTGAAGTTTTTCCAGTGGCATTAGTACCTCCTCCTTTATGCTTTATTCTTTATTCAAAACATTTGATATACCGCCCATTGCCGGAGCGTCAAAGCGGTGTACAGTAATAAGCAAGTGCAACTGGTGAAAGTAAAGGAGGAAGAAGGAATGCCATCGGTACGATAGGAGAGCCAATAGAAAAGAAGAGAGAAGGATAGTAAGGACAGCGGTAGACCCAGGGGGACGCTACAAATAAAGACCAAGACAAGAGGTGGTAGACCGGACTGGTGGGGGTTGGGAAGGGCTGTAACCTGAATACCAGAGAACGTAAAGCGATATTGCAGAGCAGATTAGTTCAGTGTCATCTTGGTGAATGGAAATCGGGAGGAATAGGGAGATCGTAGGCCTGGCAGTAGAGGTGGGTCTTGAGAAGGGCCTTGAACCGGGAAAAGGATGCTTCAGTACGGAGAAGGAGGGGCAGAGAGTTCCAGAGGGCAGGACTCAAGAAGAAAAAAGCAGCATGACGGGTCGATTCGAGGTGGGCCTGGGCAGGGGACGGAAGGAGGAGACGATTACTGTGGGCTGAACAAAGTAGACGGGGAGTTGGCTGGAGGTAGATGATGTCGGCGAGGTACTGGGGTGTACTGGTGTGAAGAACCTTATGAGTAATGGTGAGAAGCTTATACAGGAAACAAACTTTGATAGGAAGCCACATGGGTATGGGTATGCTGGTTATTCCTCTCTGTATGCATCCCAGCATCCTTCTGATTTTGGCCACCGCCTTGTCACACTATTTTGCCACCTTGAGATCCTCAGAAACAATCACACCGAGGTCCTTCTGGTCCGTGCAGACATCGCCATACAATTCCCTTGGATTTCTGCATCCCAAGTACATAACACCGCTTCTTCATGTTAAATCTTAACTGCCATGCATTAGACCACTCTTCCAGCTTTTGTAGATCTTATCTCATGTTATCCACTCCCTCCAGGGAGTCCACTCTGTTGCAAATTTTCATGTCATCTGAAAAAAGAGACACTTCCATTCAGTCCTTCAGCAATATCAGTCACAAACACTTTGAACAGTGCCAGGCCCAGGACCGAACCTTGGGGCATCCCACTAATCATCTTCCTTTCATCCAAGTGAGTTCCATTTACCATCACCTTCTGTCATTCAACCAATTTCTGATTCAGTTCACATTGTAGCTTCGTTGCAAGTCTCCTAGTCTTTCTACTTTTTGAAGGAGTAAACAACCGATCTATATTTACCCATTCCATTCCACTCCACTCCATTCATTATTTTATAGACCTCTATCATATAAAAATATGACAACAGAAAGAGACTACATGGCCTATCTAGTCTGTCCTTCCATATCAACAGCTACAACAGTCCCCTTTTTTCCTTTAGAGATCCTCTGTGTTTGTCCCATGTTTTTTTGACTCCCCTCAGCCATCTCTTTTCCTAGTTGAAGAGCCCTAACCTTTTAAGTCCTTCATTATAGAGATATCCTTCCATCCCCTTTACCATCTTGGTCATTCTTTTCTGTGTCTTTATCAATTCTGCTATGGTGATAAGAATTGCACACAATATTCAAGGTGCAGTCACACCATGGAGCGATACAGAGGCATTATAATATCCTTGATTTTATTCTTCATTCCTTTCCTTATGATTCCTAACATTCTATTTCCTTTCTTGGCCACAGCTGCACACTGGACAGAGGGTTTCAACGTATTATCCACAGTGACACACAGATCCTTTTACTGAGTGGTGATTCCTAATGTGAAACTTTGCATTGTGTAACTGTAATTTGTGGTGTTCTCCCCAAAGTGCCTAACTTTGCACTTGTCCTTGTTAAATTTAGAAACATAGAAACACAGAAATATGATGACAGAAAAAGACCACATGGCCTATCTAGACCAGGGGTCTCAAACTCAAATTGCTTTGAGGGCCAAATGAGGACTTGTAAAGTAACCCGAGGGCCGCATAAGACACGGGGCCTCATTTGCATAAGGGGCCTCATTTGCATAAATATTTGCATAATGTTACCATACACTAACTTTTAGTAAACATGCTTCTTAATGAGTGTATGGATAAAGAAAGACTAAAAGATTTCTATATTACTATAATCCAGTGCCAACCGCCAGGCACATTAGGAACTACTACAAACACTGCCCATTTAGAACCCATAGCAAACCCGCCATATCATAACAGCACTACCAGGACTCACAAAGCACCATACCCTACCTATCAAAAGGCAACACTACAAATATTAAATCAATACATTTCAGAGAACAACAATACATGACCTACTGGGAAAAGAGAACAAGTAGCAATGTCAAACAGGAATTACATAAACAGAATACCTCAGCTCAGTTACACATGCAGAACATACACCATCAAACACGGAATCACAATTTAGAAACAGGAAGACAATAATTAAATTGGGAACCCCAAAAGCCAAACTTGGAATGTACAACAACACTGTAGAAATAAAACTATAAATTAATTTCCTCTTGTACTAACAAAGCGCAGACGTTAACAATGCACATTTCCCAGAGCTGACATATTCCAGTTAATAAATTCAAAATAAAGAGATATTTTTCTACCTTTTGTGCATTTTTTTTCAGTTGCAATTGTTCCAGCCACTTTCTTATGGTTTCTTTGTGTCTTCTGCTAACTCTCCATCGTCTGCTGTCCATTTGTCCTTTCTTCTCTCTTCTAGTTTTTTTTCCATTCTCTCTCTGCATCTGCTTTAACATACTAATCTTTCTCCTTTTGCTCTTTCCTCATTCCTATTTTATCCACTCAAATATTACCCCTCCATCCTCAATCCCCACTTCCTCTCCCAATACCTGGCCAATTGTAGATTTGTCTTCCCTCCCGCACAAAATATTTTCCCCTCTCCATCCCATTCTAATCCTCCCCCAACATCAGCTCCCTTCTAGTTCCAGCCCCACCCAGCATCTGCTCCTTTCTAGTCCCTGCATCAGCCCATTTCCAGTCCTAGCCCCCCATCAGCCCATTTCCAACCCTAGCTCCCCCCCCACTCAGCCCATTTCCAGTCCTAGCAACCCCCCCAGCCCTACCCCCCCATCAGCCCACAGCACATTACCAGCCCTAACCCCCCCATCATACCTGCCCACGGCACATTACCAGCCCTAACCCCCCATCATATCTGCCCACCGCACATTACCAGCCCTACCCCCCCCATCATATCTGCCCACAGCACATTACCAGCCCTAACCCCCCCATCATATCTGCCCACAGCACATTACCAGCCCTACCCCCCCCCATTATATCTGCCCACAGCACATTACCAGCCCTAACCCCCCCATCATATCTGCCCACAGCACATTACCAGCCCTAACCCCCCCATCATATCTGCCCACAGCACATTACCAGCCCTAAACCCCCCCATCATATCTGCCCACAGCACATTACCACCCCAAAACCCCCCCCCCCATCATATCTGCCCACAGCACATTACCAGCCCTACCTCCCCCCCTGCCCACGGAAAATTAAAACTTAAAAAAAAAGCTGGCTGCCACCGCGGCAAAATCGAATGTCCCGCGGGGGCCCCCCCTGCCCGGCAGAGCCAGCCCTCCCTCCCTGTCTGCCTGCTTGCTTGCTTCCCTCCCTGCCTGCCTCAGTTCGGCTTAGAACCGCGAAGGGAGAGTTCCTCCCTCGCGACTCTGTTAAGCCAGCTGGGGCTTATGAGAAATTTCCCATCTGCCCCGGCGAGCTTAACAGAGTCGCGAGGGAGAAGCTCTCCCTTCGCGGCTCTGAAAGTTGAAGCGGAGAGGGACTGAGGGAGGCAGGGCTGGCTAACATCGGGGAATTCCGGGGGCAGGTCCGACTGCTTTCTCCTTACCTGTCCGCGGAGAGCTGTGCACACTGAAACAAGCACAGGCCGACTAACTGCAGCAGAGCAGGGAATGGATGAGGACGCGTGGTGCCTCGTGTTGGGCTGGCTGCTCAGACTGTTTCTGGCCCGCCCCCCCCCACTCTCCTTCCTGTCTCCTATTGGCTGAGTGCAGACTAGTGAGAAGAGGACTTTGTAGACTCTCAGTCGGCGCGGCGTTTCAAAATACAATCATCAGGTGAGCGTGGCGTCGCGGGCCGCGGCGTTTCAAAATACAATCTTCAGGTGAGCGTGGCGTTGCGGGCCGCACAAAATGCTCTCGCGGGCCGCGTGTTTGAGACCCCTGATCTAGACTGTCCTTCCATATCAACAACTACAACAGTCCCCTTTTTACCTTTAGAGATCCTCTGTGTTTCTCCCATGCTTTTTTGAATTCAGTTACTGTCCTCATCTCTACCACCTCCACTGGGAGACTATTCCATGGATCCACTACTCTTTCCGTAAAGAAATATTTCCGTATATCACTCCTGAATCTATCTCCCTTCACCCTCATCCCATGTCCCCTCGTAGCAGAACATGCTTTCAATTGAAAGAGGCTCTCTCCCTGAACATTTATGCCACGGAGGTATTTAAACATCTCAATCATATCACCTCTATCCTGCCTTTCCTCTAAGGTGTACATATTAAGATCCTTCAGTCTGTCCTCATATGCTTTATAATGAAGACCACTAATCATTTTAGTAGCCACCCTCTGCACCGACTTCATCCAGTTCACATCCTTTTGAAGGTACGGTCTCCAGAATTGCACACCATACTCCAAATGAGGTTGCACCAAAGACTTATACAGAGGCATTATCACCTCCTTTTTTCTGCTAGCCATTCCTCTCCGTATGCACCCAAGCATCCTTTTAGCTTTTGCTGTCGCCTTTTCTACCTGTTTAGCTACTTTAAGATCATCAGACACAACCACGCCTAGGTCCCGCTCTTCTTTAGTGGACAAATTTCAACTGCCATTTCAACGCCTAGTCTCCCAGTTTTTTAAGGTGCTCTTGTAATTTTTCATACCCCTCTTATATTTTCACAACTTTGAATAATTTTGTGTCATCTGCAAATTTGATCACTTGTTGTTCCCTTTCCAGGTCATTTATAAATGTTAAAAAGTACTCCATTATTCACCTTTCTCTATTGAGAAAATTATCCATTAAGCCCTACTGTCTGTTTTCTAACTTTTAACCAGTTCCTAATCCACAATAGTGCACTGCCTCCTATCTCATGACTTTTTAATTTCCGCAAGTCTCTCATGAGAGATTTTGTCAAAGGTTTTCTGAAAATCCAGATACACTATATCGACCAGCTCTTCATTCAAACCTTTGAAAAAAATATAACATATTAGTGAGACTAGACTTTCCTTGGCTAAATCCATGTTGTCTTCCTACCATCAAGCCATAATTTGTTCAGTACTTTTGTTCTTTATAATAGTTTCTACCATTTTGCCCGGTAAAGACGTCAAGCTCCCCGGTCTGTAATTTCCTGGATCACCCTGGAACCCTTTTTAAAAACTGGTGTTACAATGGCTTCTCTCCAGTCTTCAGGTACTACAGATGATTTTAAGGATAGCTCACAGATTACTAGAAGTAGGTCTGCAATCTCATATTTCAGTTTTCTCAGCACCCTAAGATGTATGCCTTTTGATCCAGGTGATTTGCTGCTCTTTAGTTTATCAAATAGCTGTATTACATGTTCCTGATTTATCAAGATTTGTTTCATTTCCTCTGATCCATCACTTCTGGATATCATTTTTGGCATGGGTACGTTTCCTGCATCATCTTCAGTAAAAGACTGAAATAAAGAATTAATTCAGTCTCTGCTATTGACTTGTTCTTTCTTAGTGCCCCTTTTTACCCCTCTAATGGTCCAACGGGCTCTCTCACTGGTGTTTTGCTATGAATGTCCTTGAAAAGTTTTTATTATGCACTTTCATTTCCACAGCAAGCTTCTTTTCAAATTCTCTATGTCTGCCTTATCAATGCCTTGGATTTAACTCGCCAATATTTGTTCTTTCCTGCTTTCATCATTT
The DNA here is from genome assembly GCA_033557465.1 of Ichthyophis bannanicus. Classification (NCBI taxonomy): domain Eukaryota; kingdom Metazoa; phylum Chordata; class Amphibia; order Gymnophiona; family Ichthyophiidae; genus Ichthyophis; species Ichthyophis bannanicus. The sequence continues at coordinate 462,472,244 of CM066033.1, read as the reverse complement.
GACTCTTTTTTTACATTTTCTGAATGATTTTCTCTTATTTATAACAGCCTGTTTGACCTCACCTTTAAACCATGCTGGCTGTCGTTTGGCCATTCTTCCACCTTTCTTAAAGCGTGTAATATGTCCGGTCTGGTTTTCCAAGACAGTATATTTAAATAATGTCCGGGCCTGATATAAATTCTTAACCTTTGCAATTGCTCCTTTTAGTTTCTTCTTAACCATTTTCCTCATTTTATCATAGTCTCCTTTTAGAAAGATTTAAATGCTAACCCAGTGGATTTCCTTGCTATGCTCCCTCCATTTTTGCAGATGACACGAAAATTTGCAAGAGTGGACTCCCCCAAGGGAGTGCTTAACATGAGAAAAGATCTACAAAAGCCAGAAGAATGGTCTAATGCTTGGCAATTAAGATTTAATGCAAAGAAGTGCAGAGTCATGCACTTGGATAGCAGAAACCCAAAGAAATGTATATGATAGGGGGTGAGAGTGTGCATGGATCAGGCGAAAGACATTGGTGTGATGATTTCTGTAGATCTCAAGGTGGCAAAACAGTGCGACAAGGCGGTGGCAAAAGCCAGGAGGATGTTGGGCTGCATACAAAGAGGAATTGCCAGCAGAAAGGAAGAGGTTCTAATACCATTGTATAAGTCACTGGTGAGGCCTCACTTGGAATACTGTGTTCAGTTTTGGAGACCGTATCTTGCAAGGATGTAAAAAGAATGGAAAGTGTTCAGAGGAAGGCGACCAAAATGATTTGGAGCCTGCGTCAGAAGCCTTATGAGAAGAGACTTGAAGACCTAAATATGTACACTTTGGAGGAGAGGAGGGATAGGGGAGATAAGATTCAGACCTTTAAATACTTAAAGAGAAATAATGAACAAACAAACCTCTTCCAAAGACGGGGAAGCTGTAAAATGAGAGGGCATAACATGAAGCTGCAAGGTGGAAAATTGAAAGGCAATGTCAGAAAATACTTTTTCACTGAGAAGGGTGGTGGATGCTTGGAATGCCCTCCCGATGGAGGTGGTGGGGGCAAATACAGTGACAGAATTCAAAATGGCATGGGACAAATGGATCCATTTATAGCAACAGAATAAAATCAAAATAAACTGAACCATCTAACTTCTCAACAAATAGGGGTGTCCTGCATGGAGCGGTGGGTTCACCCCTAAACAAAGACATGGGGAGGGGTGGCCTGCACAGAGTGGCACCTACTCCTGCCATCTTACTCCGGCCATCTTACTGGGCAGACTGGATGGACCATACTGGTCTTTATCTGCCGTCATTTACTATGTTACTATGTGTATATTACTATTTATTAAATCAAATAAACACACATACAGAACAGACGTAATCACAGATCAGCACAAAGAAAAAACACACACACATACATACATACCCATTATCTACATTACTGAAGGAACCCTCAGTTTTTCTGGCTGCAGTAATGCTAATTTATGAGGCTGGGATGCTCTTTTATTCCACTTTTTTAAAATGTTGGATGGGCTGGCAAATGACAGCTATTTGCCCACATTTGGCAGAGTCGTTTGTAAAATAGAGTAGGAGCTGAGCATCTCCCAACATGGACACCTTAGTTCCCATCTCAACAACCTATCTATAATGGGCTTTCACATCTGATACCTAGATTTATTATGGGCGGGGGGGGGGGGGGGCGCAGTATTTTAACATCATGACCTTGGAGACTTGAGCATTTGCATAGAAAAACAGAGTATAAATAATGTGCTGACTTGACTAGCCTCAGCAATTTGGGTGACAATGTCCACCCAACTAGTGACTAAATCCAGGACAATGGGAAGGCTTTGCAGATACTCCCAACTTATTTATCATTGGGGAAAGGATAAATGGTGGTTACAACATTTTTCCAATTGTCCTGTGAAACCATGTAAAGTTTTAGAGCAGATTATTTTCATTTTGCGTCCTAGCCTACTTGGAAGAGATCCAGTCAGTGCGTCGGCATACCAACAGCATGCTGGACAGCAGCAAGAGCTGTAACCCACCCATCGTAGTCCACTGCAGTGCTGGTGTGGGAAGGACAGGCGTGGTCATCCTGACAGAGCTGATGATTGGCTGTTTGGAACACAATGAAGTAAGTGACTGCGGGTTTGCCCATAAAGAACCCTAGGTATGTACGTGGCATGCCTTCAGTTCATGGGGTTAGTATTCAGCCAGTGCAGAGACTGTATTCATTTACATTAATACATATATTAAGCACCATCATGCGAATAAGCAGTGGTGCTGAATATATACGTGGAGGGTAATTCTGTAAGCCCCTACATAAAGATGATGGCATGTATCTTACGTGTGAATGCCTGTAGTCTATAAATCCAAAAAACAAAATAGAGAAAAATGCAAAAATAGTCAAACTCTGACGTGTAGCATCCTATAAATGTCAGAAGTATAGCCATGAGACACAGAGTACCTCTTGAAGCTATCTTTCCATTTTACTCAAATGTATATTGAGCCCATATTAGAGCTTTCAATAAATAAGGTGCAACACCACAATAAAGTGTCACCAATAAACAGTATGCCTTTTAAAACCACGTGAAAATTGTACTTGAATTCTAAAAAAACACGTGAAAACTATGCTTGGAATTTGAGGAGTCCGGACAAAAAATCACTGCAAAAGGAGAAGTACTTATCTGCGTTCTCCAAATATGGCAGCCAATGTCCCACTCCAGCCAAACAATCCAAAAGCTCCCCCTTGGACAGTTCTCAAGGAGCCAAAAGTATAGATCAGTTCTTGTAAATCAGATCAGCGATGTGAATAGTTTCTTGAAAGTAGCAAATCAGCAGACACAGCACTGCGTTTCGGGCGAACCAAACTCATACGCCCTGTTTCAACGCTCCCAGCTACATCGACCTTCTTTGACTATTTTTACATTTTTCTCTATTTTGTTTTTTGGATTGTATAGAGTAGAGAATCTGGGGTTAGGTTGTTATTGTAGTCTATAAATGACACACATAAGTGCACGCTCCGGCAATGCTGCACCCATGTGCACAATTACAGTGGAAGTGCACACAAGGGGCTCTTTGTGCTGCACTTATAAAATTGCGACCACATAATTTGCACGCACAAGTGCTCATGCACATGAATAACTAAAATGCCACAATTTGTGTGCATAAATGGTATATCAATTTACACGGCTCCTCATAGAATCACCCTCTTAGCGCCGTCACCATACCGACACTATCCATTTTAGTTTAGGCGTACTGTTCAGCCATGCTGCTTTGTAACCAGGCTGGCACCTCCAGATGCTTTTATTTTAAGCTACTAGATAGCATTGCTGAGTAGTTAATCCATCCCATTTCAGCAACATTATGGCACTGAAGGAGCCTGATCTTGGCTGTTCTCAGAAGATAAGCAGGATTGGGTCTGGCTAGTACTTGGATGGGTGACCACCTTGGGATACCAGGTGCTGTAGACTTACTGCTCGGAAGGAAGGCCTGGCAATCTACTTCTGGTCGCACCTTGCCAAGAAAACCCAGGGGTGGGATCGCCAGGAGTCAGCATTGACTTGATGGCACACACTTTAGATTTCTAAATCATGCACTGTGGGAGAGAGTTTATAGGAAAAGTGGGGGGTTGGTTTTGCTGCTCTGTATCTTTTAGCACTTCAGTACAAGCCAGCTGTGTGGTCGCCTGGGAAGGAGAGCTCTATGTAGATAAAAATACAGTCGCTCTTCCCAGCAGCTGCAGCCAAAGAAGTGCTGGTACAGTAGTGTCCTCCTGCCTAACACAACTTTCTCCTGCAGCATATCATTTATGGACCGAAGGGAAAGAAAAGAGCTCTGCTTCCGAAACTGCTGTCATGTGTTAGCCTTGACTTGTTTGGTTACACTAGAATTCTGTTATTTCACTTGCCAGGATTGTGCCTAGATTTATAATTTGGTTGTGTGGGGGTTGCTCGGAAAGGCTTTGCATATTTTTGTCTTTTAATACTAGCTGGAATCAAACCCCTGTAATTCAGAATAACCACAAGAGGTTCCCACTGCAGAAGGGACACATGCAGGCTAAAGCCAGAAAGGATTAAGAGTGTTCTCCACCCTTTTCTCTGGGTTGCCTTGTTAATGCACTTAACCAAAAAGTCATTTTATAGCTTCAGTTTATGCAGCAGACTTTGGAATCCTGAAGCTTTTTCTTAAAGCTGCAGTACCTTCCACTCAAGATTGCTCAGACTACCACCTTCCCTGCTGACTAGTGCTTGTGGCCTTTTTCTTAACCTATCTCTTTCCCTTTTTCTGCTCTAATATTAATTTCTCTTTACAGTCTTTCTACCTTTTTTAGGCAAAGAATGGTGTGCTGTTTGTATGGTCGCACCCTCTGATTTCTGTCATTGGGGGGCATTGTCAAAGTCATTTGCAGACCGCCTAAATGGCACTAAGAGGGATATTCAGCAGGACTAACACTTAAGGCTTAAGGTGTGCTGAGGACACCGACACCTTGAACCTGCTCTGGAATGAGGTTCTAATGAGGGTGTGTGCTGGCACAGATTACTGATAATAACCTTTCACCCACTCTCTCCACATGCATTTGAGAAAACGCAGAGACATTCTGTTTGGAAGTGCAGCTCCTTTCACAAAGGTTTCTAGTCTGTGCAATTTGGGTACATGCAAAAAATAATAAACAGGAGTGACAATGGCATATCCACAGGGCCGGAGTGAAAATCTTTTATGCAGATATTGGGCCATTTATATGACAAAGCAGATATGCAAATTATGGCCAAATAACATTGCTTGCACTACAGATTTACAGATATGAGATCCCTGTACATCAAATCTGTTTTACCTATGGTATTTGGAAGTCACCAATGTATGAATCTGGTCATTAACTGAACCTGTTTTGCTATGCCTAACACAATTTAGATTCATAAAATCCACAATGCTGTACTTTGGGTAATATTGCATTAAGTTTCCTGATAGTCTGTTTCCTTCTGCTTGCAGAAAGTGGATGTTCCGATGATGCTGAAAGACCTCAGGGATCAGAGGATGTTTATGATCCAGACGATTGCTCAGTACACATTTGTGTATCAAGTGCTTATCCAGTTCCTCCAGAGCTCCAGACTCATTTAATATTCCCGGAGGTTAAATGTCATGTGCTGTGAACCTTATTCAGAGTCCCTGGCCACAGAGATGCTCGTCTTCCATGCTGGCTTGTGAAAGAAATCACGGCCCTCTTGTGCCAGGGTCGGCCTAGCCTCCAGAGTCACCTTGTTCTTCGCCAAACAGTCCCTGGAACTATTTTATACAAGTTAATTTATTTTTTGTTGGGGAATTTTTTGAGGTGACTTGTGATATCCCCGGGGCGAGACCTTTCCTGACTTTTCCATGCAGCCACTTTGGATGGACCTGGTTCCCATGCGGGGTGTCCATGGGGTAGGCCATCCCCAACTGGAGTGATTTCTTGTCTGATGGCTGTTGCTTTTTTTTTTTTTTTTTTTTAAGTGAATTGCAGCTGTTGCAACTGATGTGTCGTCAGTCCGTGGATTTTCAAGCGATGTGGATCTTTGGATGAAATCTGTGTTTCTGCAATTTATATGAGACACAGGAAAAAAGGGCACAGTTTGAGGAGTTAGATCTGCAGTGGCCAAACCCCCACGTGCAGTATGTGACTATAAGAGAGAAGAAGATGCAGATGGATTGTCTAATAACCGAGATTATTGCTTGGATTCAATGGGAACCTGTACTTTTTTTTTCTTTAAATTAAATTTTGACTGCTTGCCCAGTGGTCCATTTTTAAAATGCCATTATTTTTTTGAAAATAATAAAAAACAACTTTGCCAAATCCCAGTTCTGCCCCCTTTCCTCTGCCACCAAAAACAGCACAAATGTTTGCTCGCCAGTGATGGTGCTGTTTATGTGAGTCTATGCCGAAACAATCCTGTATGGGTATATTATGGGGCCAGAGTACAAAAGGTTTCCTCTCAAATTTTGTGTGTGTGAGAAAAATGCTTAGTACGTAGGACCTATTGTCCCAAGCTTTACCAGTTTTCTGTGTAATGAGTGGACAGGTTTCGATTTACAGCAGCTGTGTGAAATGGGCCCAGGAAGTGTGGTTTACAGAGATCTTTTTGGCTCTTAAGTGCCTCTGACAAGAAAGTGTATCGCAGCTACAGTACTTCTGATCTGTGCCCTCTCTCACTATGTGTCGGGCTCTGCATTCCCCAGGCTTTGCTTGTCTTCAGTTCATGCAGCCCTGACCTCATCGTTGATTTATTATTGTTAATGATTTCCATGAAGCCCCAAGAGATAGGAGCTTCTGTGTGGTAGTTATTGATGTTAAAGGATGGAAATGGGCAATCCTTGATCATGGCCTTCGTCCAAATATTTGTGCATGAAAGATGGAAGGGAGGGGGGGGAGGTTACCAACTCATGAGTCCAAAGTCGAGTAATTCAGCCACTGGAAATTCGGAGAGCAGGATGGGGTGCAGGGAAGTGTTAGGGGAGAGAGTCCCTGATGAGATCTGTGTTTCAGCCATCGGATCCACTCCTTTAAGATTGTATCTGTGTTTCAACAGATATTTCTGTTGTGTCTATTCTGTTTTCTCTGACTTGTAGCAATGGTAGTGTTGCAATAGGTAAGGGGTGAGAGACTGGGGGGGGGGGGGGGGCCGCAGATGCCCACACTAAGGGTGTAGGGCTAAGCAAAATGATTTGGATTGAGATTTCTCAGCCTGCTTTGGGAAATGAGGCGCTGCCCCCTTCTCTCTTATGTCACATCTCCCGTGGCACATCTGGCTGGAAAGTGACTTTGCTGGATTTAGTAGGTTCTGCATGACAAAGAACATCGGGAACAGGTTCTGGGTAGAAATCCATAGGGTTAGCACCATACCACTGACTGCCAGGACAGGAGCACCTTCAGTGGAAATGGATCTAGTTGTATTCATTTTAAACTGGTATTCAAAGCAACCATATTCAAAATCAGAGACGTGTGGGTTCGGAATAAACTAGAAACTTTCAGGAGGAAAGAGGGATTTTATTTGAATGAGGAGCAGTACAAATTTAAAACGTCTGGAAATTGTTTCTGAAGCCAGGCAGCTAGAGATCCTTCATCAAAGGCATTTACCATCAGCCAAAAGCAACATAAAAGAACTTTTAATCAGAATTATTTTTCCATAAATCTGGGGACAGCACAGGCCCCAGGACCTGTCGGTGTGCTTCTCCAGCACCACGGCTATTCTCCATAAGTGCAGGATTCACCTTTTAGCAGGATTGAAACAGTGCAGTGTTGCTGCATTAACCTTTCACTGCTGCTGTCGTTTCTGCAGCTAGTAGGAATCGCAAGAAGATCGTGGTGGAGTTTTGAAGAGAGGAAATGTATTCTATGCATAATAAATGATGGCAGAGGGAAGACATGATTGTGCAAAATGCTTCGTAGGGTTTCCATTTGCAGAATAGACCAGATGTCCACTAGTCCAGACTATCGGAGGTGATGGGCTTTTTCCAGTGTGATTGAAGAGTCACCCAAGCTCCTATGAAAAAATGGCCACATTTTGGGCTTGAGGCCTAGAAGGAAGTACCTTAGAGCCAACTGGTATTCTCTTGGCATGGCTGGAAAGGATTTCTTCATTAACTCCCAGCAATACTAGAGATGTCAGTCCCGTGCTTCTAAGTCCAACTGCAGTATTTTGGCTCTTACAGAGCTCATCAAGCAGGGTTTTGGGAACCAGGATTAGACTAACATCTCCTGATGCTGTGGGGTTAGGATGCCAAAACTGTGATGGTTTCCAAATGCCAATGAATGGCTAGTTTAAACTAGCAATAACCATTTAAAGTCATTTCAGCAGTACTCTGAGATCCTTCCTAGCTGGGAAACTGGCCGAGGAGTAAACCTGGAAGCAAGAGTTAACAGGTTTCCGCTTTTTGGGGTTTTTTTCAGTAGCGCCAAGAATAGACCAGGTTTGAGCAAGAAGCCAATCCAGACCCATTGCTTTGAGGCAGGAGAACTGGAGCTGCGGATTTAGGTGTCTTACCTATGGAGGTTTCTTTTTGCAAGAAAGTAATAACATTATATGTTATGAATAGTTTGTTTTTATGTTTAACGAATAGGTTGCGTCAATGACATGCCAAATGATGTGATCTCCCTGGTGGGGAAAATATTTCTTAATTTCTGTGAGCGTCCTTGTTTTTATAACTTTTTTAAAAAACGTTTTGGGAGGCTTTATTGATGACATTGTTAATATATCATTATTTTCTGTTGCAGTTAAACAAATAATTAATTGATTCATATACAGTGGGGTCAACTACATCCTTAACAGTTCTCTTTGCAAAGCTCCAAAAATGGCTTGACGTCACGGCATGCTTTCTGCAACCTGTACTGTACGCTCAAAACACTATTATCATAAGAAGCTAATGATGTTAGTTTTAGTGGGTATTTGTCCTATCAAAGCACCTGCAGATGTAGAAATTCTTTAGTGCAAAAATCGATATTCAAGAGATTTTATTGAATTTCTATTTATTGTTTCATTTCTTAAAAAAGAAAAAAACCCTTCTTCGCTATGCTTTTCTGTAGAGATGTGGTTGTTTGTGAATCTGGGCTAGATTTAACATCTTGGCACCCCATAGCCAAACCAGACAGCAGATCCCAGAGAGTGGAGGTTGGGGGAGGGGGAATCTGAGCTCCCAGAGGTTGGAGGTGCAGAAGAGGAACAGAGGAAGTCTGTAATGACACAGTGGCAGCCCTTTGAAACAGTATATGCACATTGGCCTAAAGTAAGTGGGAACAGGGACCTCTTTGGCCTGGGGATTTAGTGTCTGCAAAATCTCGCATCCTAGCCAGTTGTCTATTCCTGAATATGGGCCTGTTGTGAACTGCTAATCCTTGGCATAGTGGGGCCGCCAGCTACCCAACAGTGGAACAGTTACTGCCTGAACTTTTATTTTTCCAGTAAGTCTCTTGTTCTTCTGTAGCCTCGGTTGGCATCTGCAACAAAAGGATAAATGGATTATAGTTTGTTTATTATTAGGTTGCTTATGCTTTATTATTAGGTTGCTCTGGTTCACTTGCTCTGTTGGTAGAGCAACTTTTTGTTTTGTTGTAAAGTAGGGGATTTTTTTTCGGCTTGATTCCTGTTTCTCAATGTGTGGGTCTTTGTAGCTTGGTGGAAGCAAGACGGCCAGTCACCATGCATGAACACAACACCTGCTGGCTGCCGCTGAGAGAACTCAGCTCTGCTCTGTGTCGCTCAGCTAAAGGATTACTACCACGTTGGTTGGGTTGCTGAAGGTGATTATAGGGGATAACTAGTGAGAACCTTCTGAATGCACCTAAATGAAAGCGCATGGAACATCAGTTTTGCTCCCTTCCCCCTACCCATCACTAATGACAGAAAATGAGATTAAAAGCAGGCTTCAGGACACCCAGGAATTGGAGCATGCTAGCCAGTCTCTATTCCACCTTCAAAAAAGAAATAAAAACACGGGCTTGCACTGTCATAATCAGCAGGCCTGATTCAAGCGGAATAGCTTTGGTAGCCTGTCGGATGTGTAGGATGAACTGGACTGGAAGTTCTGCAGGGGCAGTGTTGACAGCCCCAAGTCTCAGCCATCACACAGTGCAAACACCTAGAGGCTGACAGAGCACTGGATATTTAGGTATCCTGTGGGTATTCAGCAGCAGTATCTAGTAGCTGTTGCCATTGAAGATCTGGCTTATGTGGCCACTTCTGGATAATTGCTATCCTTATCCAGATAGAGGTAAATTTCAGACTGCAACTTAGCCCAGGCTGCAGAAAAAGCTGTTCTGTCTGAATAATTGGTCTGGATAGCAGCTAACAATTGCCACTAGCCAGATAATAATGGCAATTATCTGGCTAGTAGGCGGTGCCACACTTCGCCCAAACACTGCACCAGTGATTTCCGGATAGGGCTGCCGAACAGAGCGTGTGAGGATGTGAGGTGCCCTAAGTGAATCGTCATTCCTGCTTTCCCCTCGCAGCTGCATCCGCTCCTATGCTGCTGAAGCACGCAAGTTCGATATTCGGCAGATGAATTTCACTACTGAGCCTATAACGTTTTTGCCTGCCCTCGCCCTGCCCTTAATTATACCTCTTTTCTAACCATATAACTTTTGCCATTTAACCTTCCAAAAGTCTATGTATATTTGACCTAGATTTTTGTTGTAAAAAAAAAAAAAAAAAAAAAAAAGAAGAAAAGCACGTAACGCAGTCGGCATTTTTGGTAATCACATAAGTACTTTAAACTATCCACCAGTTTGTAGATATTTGCTGAGAGCCAGAGAGCACTGCAGGCCCTGACCCCAGGCTGAAGTCTTTCAGTGCAGTGATTGGGCTATGTGGGGTGAAGAGGGGGTCAAAAATGGAGTGGATGACCAAGTTTTTGCAAATGAGGAACATTGTCGGGCAAAAAGGGGAAAGTATGCTGGGTGACTGGACACCAGAAGACCCTGACTTGACCAAAAAGATTAACCAGTTTGGTACTCTCCATTACGCAACTTGTTCCTTTGTGCTCTTTGAGTAACATCCAAAGCGTTTGATGTGAGAGCTCTCATGCCTTTTGTTTTTTGACCGGCTATACCCCTCTATAGTTGTAGTGTAAACAGACAGACGCATTTTACAAATGACATCCAAGTGCAATCGGGGTCGTTCAAGCCAGAACATCAGGAAAGGACAGGCACAAAGTTTGGGCACAATTTCACAAACGTGGATGTGCCCGATATGGATGTCTGCGGGACTGTCTACATAGACGTCCCTGGAATAGTATCCAAGATCGGGGACGTCTCAGAGAAATTCAGCGGTTATTCAGACAAAGCAGTTTTTTCCCAATTACCCAAAAGAATGTCACTGCAATTGTAGAGAGTACTGAGGATGATGGAATGCCATCTTCTCTATGCCCTTCGGATGTTTTATAGCCAAAACGATACTTTCCTGATGCTATTCATGTCTGGAGCAGGTCTAAACTTGGACAAGGTTATAGACATCACCGACATTCCTGGAATCCAATGGGGATTTGTAAGTCTGTTGCCCTGCTTCAAACACATATCGACTATACTCCCGCCTACTTGAATGTCCCCACACCAGGGACGTCTGTCTGTTGTCCCACCTCAGACATGCCTCTACCAGACCCCCTGCCTACCTGAACGACCCCATGTCGGGTATGTCTTTAGAAATCATTTGTAAAAGAACTCTGGGGATGTCTTCATGATTTGGACGTCAGCATGAAGATTTTCTGACATCATGAATGCAAATAAGGCTACTAAAATGACCGCCAAGTTTAATTTAGGAAATAATAAAATGTCACTACCAAATGTCACTTTCCACCTCTTTCTACCCTCAGCCCCACCCCAAATTGGAACAGAGACAAACAAATTGCAGTGCCATTAATTATATAAGAAATTGTTGCCTTATAGTATTGTTATAGAATATGACTCCCTTTGCTGATCTACTCTTTCAGGGGGTAGTTGAATTTGGAGTGTGGAGCACTCTAGGGAAAGGATTTTGGATTTGGCTTACACCTTTTTCAGGAGTATTTCATGATGAGTTACATTCAGGGACAGTATCCCTTGGAGGGTTTACAGTCTTATTTGTAGCTAGGTCCCATTGAATAACATGGGACCTAGTTGCAAATAGCTCAGGTTAACCATTAGCCTAGCTTAGTAAACATACCCCTAAGTTTGTATCTGATGCAAAGAAAGGGTTAAGTGACTTGCCCAAGATTACAAGGGGCGGCGGCAGTGAAATTTGAATTGGACTTCCTTGGTTCTCAGCACACACTGCTCTAACCATTAGGCTATTCCTCCACTCCTGTAATAAAATGCATTTGTCTACCATACCTCCAGTATCACTAATATTTTGCCTTTACAATCATTGAGTAAACAAGTGCATTGGGGGGGGGGGGGGAGAATAGGTGCATAACCTGAACAATAAATAGCAAATGGAACAAAATACGAGAAGCTGTTCATATGCTGAAGTATAACTGTTGACTAAACAGCTGAAATGTACTACTGAACACAGAAGAGTGTTGGTGCTAGAGACCAAGGAAAAGAGAGAGTTGGCTAAAGAGGGGTTTATAATATAGTGGATTGGTAACTGGTCAGGTTTGGTAGGTATGGATAAGCTCCTGAGCTGTGTTATAGGACCTCTTGCTGGTACCTAGTCTTACAAGCAAACATTTGGAAACTTTTTTGTGCCTATGAAATATTTCACTGTTGAATTTTAGTGATGATGCTATATACAGAGGGCCCGTTATTGAGAGCCTGCGACTAGCACTCCTTAGATCCAGAGTGAGTCGCAGAACCCATAAGCTCACCGGGCAGCAGTGATATTTAGCTTCTTCCCCATTAGGTTCTGTGGCAACAGTAAAGCCAGCCTTTGCTGTCTCTTACTTTCGCCATGTATTGCCAACCGGGCCGAAGCTCAATATCGCCGCTGCCTGGTTAGTGACGAGTGCTGCCCCGGAACACCCTGGTGCTAACCTCTTAGCACTGGGGCATGTAACGGCAGGACCCGCAGATATTCCACTGAGCAGCATTTACATGGTTTGCAGGTCTGTAAACCATGTAAATGCCTTTGAACTTTGGACCCGGAGTATTTTTAATGATAAAGTATTCTTCTTAAACTAAAAGCTTCTATAATGGAAGACTCTTGGGCATATACTGATTAACAAAGGCCATGTTGGTGTGACCATATGAAAAACCTGGAGCCTGTCCAGCTGTCTTAAGCATATGGGCATGTCACTAGCATGAGGGCAATTACAACATGCTCTATAGCAATTAGTTTGTGCACATAATGATACCTCTATGGGTGGTAGGTAGACCCACATTAATCATGCCACGCTTTGGGGTTCATAATCATGTGCTAACTGCTGGAAATTTGATGGGCACACCCTCAGTAGCGCAATGGTGCACTTAGCGCACATTGATATTTCCACCGATTGTGCAGTGGGTGCACAACTTTAGTAAAAGGGTCTCTTAGTGTTTACTGGAAAGGGAGGTCACTATTAGAACCATGGTTAGGAAGGACTCCTATCTTCCAGGCCCATCTAAGTTGCAGTCCCCTCTATGTGACTACCCATTGGTTGTAACAAACCGAAGGCATTTCCAGGAAAATAAGTTGCAGTGGTTAGTATAGCAGACTAAGTCTACTATAATAATTTCTCTGTAGAAGAAAATGCTGATTCTCAGTCTTTGATAACAATGGCCTTAATCGGGAAACTTGAACACGTGATCAAATGGTGATCTAAGAGCATTTTGAGCCTGGGTGCTCAAGTTTCAGAAAATGATTTGGCTCCAGCGCAGGCCATAGCAATTCGAGAGTCCATTTTATGAGCTTAGCTGTAAAATGTCGTCACAGCTGACACGTAGGGGTATGTTTACTGAACAGCAGTAGCGGCTTCTGTGCAATATCGGAGCCACAGCCCCATTGAAATCGGGTATGCCAGTGCAGATTGGATGCATTTCTATCAATCAATGGGCTGCGGCTCCAATATCGCACGGAAGCCGCTGTCGCTGTTCAGTAAGACCCCCTAGTGATGACCTTGTGCATGAAATGGTGTCACATTGTGTTAAGCACGATGATGTCATTGCCATCACTAGTGCTAGCAATGGAGGAGTTAATGAGTTGGAGAACCATACTACTGTCTCTCTGTATCAGGTGAAGTGGGGGCATAGAAATGCGTCCAGCCTGCACTGCCATACCTATTGCTATTTGATTAAGTCTGCATTAAACAAAAGTAGAAAGCCAAATGATGGGTCCTAAACTACATTCTTTCTGCTACACGCCTTACCCGGGATAAGACAAATAAATAGCCTAACCCTCTATAGCTACTGGCAGGGCTTTTTTTGAGGGGGTACTCGGTGGTACGGACTGCCGGCACCTTTTTCATTGCCTGCTAAAACTGACCCATGACCCTCATGCATTAATGAAGGAGCCCTGCATGTGAGTACCGGCACCTAATTTTTGCTAGGAAAAATAAATGGATTACTGGCAATCGGGTGAAGTTCGTGCTTTGCTGGCATTCTTAAAGGGCTCGCACCCTAGCGGAGTAAGAATAAGGAGAAAGGAGAGACTGAGGATTTTTGTCTGATTTTCTTTAGAGAAACCTACTTCAGATATCATCCTGAAAAGCAAGCAAGCGTGGGAGAAACGCAGAGGGTTATTTGATGGCCGGACAGCGAGGGTGAAGGTCACAAAGAGCCTGCAATATGGCAGTAAGAAGGGAAAATGGGTAGATAGGAGATGGCCATTAGGGCCTGCGTCTATCACTACAGCGTATTACAGAACAGTAATGCAAATTCTGTCTGTCTGTCTCTGCCCACCCCCTCCCTCTATAGACAGCGTGTGTATATATATATATATATATATATATATATATATATATATATATATATACATATACGTATTTAAGGATATCTGAGTTGTTATATCTGTACTGAGGTCAATTAGTTTCACATTGCCAGACTTTGTCCTGCTGAATGTTAATATTTTTTATGTGGCCTTTGGTTTTTTGTTTCATTCCTTTGTAATTTACAGATTTAATAAAAAGGCTGGGGGGGGGGGGGGGATTTATATACCCAGTAGAGCTACTGTCGTCTCCTCACACTGTACAGCCCAACCTAGAAACAAAAAGTGGTCAGTTCATTGACTTGGTTTCTAGGCACAAGTGCCATACCTATTTTGTATTTCTGCAAGATTTTTTATAAATGCGTGCCGTTTTATATTCTAATGTATGATGTTTATATCAGTAAATAAGCTTTTGCTTGCCAGTTTTGTATATACGACAGTGACTACTTCTGTCAGTATTTTTTTTTTGCACTGTTTTTCTCCTCTCTCTTTTTATAACCTTCTGTGTGGTACAAGTTGATTTCAAAAGTCTGTACAGGGCTTGAAGAAATCCATTGGTCAATATTCAAACGTAGGGATGTGCATTTGTTTGAAACGAAATGCAAAATGTCAATGATATGTCCCATTTTGTTTTGTATCATTTTCAAATGAAAATGCTACAGGAAATGCCTAAATTTCATCACTTCTATCTTTCGTTAATAGTGCACACGATCGTTTAATAGGGCTCGCTATTTGCCCCATAGTGCGTATTATTAACAAAAGATGGGATGTGGTGAAAAAATACCAAAAAACAGACACGAAGTGAAAGGTTTTGCACAACTAAAGTCTAAAAACGAAACAAAATAAATCTTTTTGCCTGCAGACCCCTATTCAAAAGGCGTTGTTTACCAGCAGCTGGTAAGCCTACAACTCCTCTGATTGCTGATTTTCATTGGTAGTATGGATAGTGCCAATGAAAAATTGTGCTCACAGCTTCAGCACAATCTGTATAATGCCGGGGCAGAGTTAGAGCAGATCATGGGTGGTAACTCCTGGTGCTATGTAGAGAGGGTCATTTTAATACATATGGGCGCGATTCCGACATGGACATATCAGCCCTCTGTACGCCTGGTCGGAACCAGATGCACAGAGGGAGCTGCGATTCTGATCCGTGGGGCACGTCTAGCCCTGTGGGATCAGAATCGCGACCAGGCCTGTATATGCAGGCCGGGATCCCAATTCAGTCCGGCCTGCACATACAAACCTTGCCTGGATAGCTCAGTCAGGGCTGTTCAATGGAGTCGTGGCACCATGGCACCGCAGCTCCATTGAAAAGCCACGATCCCCAGCTGCTGGCTCCAAAGGTGATTTCACCACAGTCTGACCCCCAATCTGACCTCCTAAGGCCATGATCGGGCTGCGGGGAATGTCCTCTGCCCCCCTGCCCTTTCCACGCCCCGGGCCCGCCATCCCCTGCCGCATCGGGAAGTTATTCCACCTCTGAGGTGGAATAATTTCCCCATTCAAGCCGCCAGCCCCGCCCTATAGGGCTGACATTGGAATTGGTCATGTTAGTCTGGGGCCAATGACTGCCCACTGCCTGCCCTAACGCTGCCCACGATCTGCCCCTTTCCTGCCCCTATCTACTTTTGCCATACAATGTGTGGGGAAGGTAGACAGGATCGCAAAAGGGCCCGAATAGCAGGGATGGATGTTCCAATGGGACATCCATACCCACTATTCATGCCTCGGAATGACCCCCTATGTGTATTTGGAGGCTATTATTTATAAAGGCACATAAGTACCTATGTGTATTAATAAAATATTAGAGGCATAGTGGAAGAAATCAGGTTAAGATTGAAGCCATGGACATTAAGACCTGCTCAGGCGTATGTGTAAATGAACATGGCTGACGTACATGTGTTTTATAAGCAATGTATATAAATCATGAATCCACCCATGCTCTGCCCAAACTGTGCCCCAGAACATGCCTATAAGCAGGTTGCATAGAAGTACATGTCGTCTTGACGCTGAAGTCATTTTATAAAAGCCCTTTTATGTGTGAAACCTCTTTTGTAAAATTACTCCCATAGTGGCTGAATATTCCCACTATATGTATAGCTGCCGACGGTCAGCATTTTACATGTACTGTCAGTGTGGCTGATGTGTTTAAGCACCATATGCGATTAAGCAAATAATTTTTTGTTGGAAAAGCCAACTCAGTCAAGGGGAAGAAAACCCCATACCGCCGTGGCAAATTCCTTTTTAATAAATATTTCTTTTTTAGAAAAAAAATTTTTCTTCACTTTTAAAAGAATCAGTGAGCACTTAACTGAAGTAACAGTCCTTCTTCATCCAGAGAGCAATGTAGCAGATAGCAGATATCTGCTATCTGCTACATTGCTCTCTGGATGAAGAAGGACTGTTACTTCAGTTAAGTGCTCACTGATTCTTTTAAAAGTGAAGAAAATTTTTTTTTCTAAAAAAGAAATATTTATTAAAAAGGAAGTTGCCACGGCGGTATGGGGTTTTCTTCCCCTTGACTGAGTTGGCTCTTCCAACAAAAAATTATTTGCTTAATCTCACCGGTGCTAATATTTTCCGGGTTAGTTATTTATTTGATTGGTTTTACCGGGAATAGGGTATTAGTGTTTTGAGTAAGCACCATATGCAGCATTAAAAAAAAAAAAAAAGAAAAAAAGAAAAAGTTGACTGCTAGGTTTCAGTATTGATCCACCAGTCTTTCTGTGCCTTTTCATAAAGCCATTTCCCCATTATTTTTTATGGAACAAAGCCTGTGTAAGATGCATGTAATACACTTGTACTATGGAGACTGGAACAAGTTCCCCACCCCATCCCATTGTTTGTATATAATTTTGTTTCATACACACTTTTTGACTTTTTTGGGGGGGGGGGGGAGGGGAGGTTGTTTAAAAAAAAAAAAATCTATCCTTACTCAAATTATGCAATAAAGACTTAAAAAAAAATCAACCTTGATTCTCGTTTTCAATAAATTCAGTAAGAAACACTTACTTATTTTAAGTCATGACCTGACTGAAAACTCATTCTACAGCTGTTGTGGCGGCTCTGTGGCAGTGCTGTTTGCTACCATGTAAAGAATGTACTTTCAATTCCTAGCTCAGGTCTTCTGATGTCTTCTGCTGCTGGAACAGCTGGGACTCTGGATGCTGTGCAGGGGTGGTGGAGGAAGTCACAGCCATGGCACCATAATGATAACTAGTTGTCAGAGCTCCTGCTCCTAGCCAAGGACTATTGCTGTGATGAATGAGCTGGGATATAAAATGGGGAGGGGGGGGGGGGTGCGTAATTCCTAGATAGTTGTGAGTGATGGTTAATGGTGCTGGATCCCAGGCCTAGTTCTAGTTGAGCAAGAGGAAATTATCAGACCCCCGAATAACACAGTTCAAGAAATTCAAGAGTTATAAAAGTACATCATACCAATCATGGCCTATCTTCTTGAGTGTGTATTTTGAGACCCCCATATGAACTAATTCTCATGATCTCCTGGACCATTGGTGAAAGGCATGAAATGTAGCTGAGATAGTGAGGCGTGTTCCACCAATCAGGCTGCAGTTTTTCTTTGGTCTACTGGTCTGTTTGGAAAGTAGAGATGCCGATTCAGGAAATAATTTCTTTTTTCACTTTGAATGGGTTGTTTCCACTGAAAGCTCAAGACAATTTTTTTGGTAAGAGGTACTGCTGCCTCTCATCCCTGCAGACCTTTAATCTGATTTCTGTCCCCTGCTCCCCAGAGCTCAGGACTCCAGTGGTGGTAGCAGCAGAAGACATCAACCTCTTGAGGACTGCATTGGCTTATACTCACAGGGCTTCCCACCTAAACAAGAGCCCCAAGAGGCTGTGTGGTCCCTATGATGCCCCTGACCATTGTCTGACTCAGTCACCACATCCACTTCCTTCTGCTGATGCCAGCTCCTTGGGTTTCACAGTTGGCGATTAGGGAAAGGATTGGATGTCTGAGGAAGTGACATCAGAGGTCCAGTGGGGGTAAAAATGTTGCCACTCCCAGAATTTTCACACCCTAGGCACAAGCATTATAGAGAGTGTATAAATCTAGGCCAAGTTGTTTTCCATTTGGAAGTCACTGAGAGTCTCCTATTCATTCTTCCTTCCATGCTGCCTTGTCCTGAAGGAACAAATTAGGCCAGTTCACTAGAGCCCCTTATGTCCCAGGTTGGTGAGGAGTAGAAAAAGAAAAGGTGACAATTTCCAAAAGTAATGGCCACGGCGGAAATTCTACCACATGTTGCAACTGCAGAAATCTTGATGTATTGTGGGAAAGATTTCTGAAGACAAAGTCTACAGATTTCATTTCCATGACTAGTTTGTGTTACAGAAATAGAACATAAGTAATTTTGACTCCTAGTGAAAATATTTATGAAGGTAGTGTTTTTCATAACGGGCCCCATTCTCCAAATTTTTAAGATATGCAATTAGTTTTGCATACAAATAAATCTGCATGGTGGAACCATATATCACCTACACTTGTGCAAACATCCTTTATGCTGTACGTGACTTAGCTACTGAAATACAGGAATTCTGAAGAATAGAAATCAGAGGGCTAGAATTAAAATCTTGGAGACAAATAACTCCTCTGGAAGGTGTACAGTATTATCTTTTATTACTGAACAGGACTGAAACCAGCTGCTTCTCAGGAACCCCCAATAAGATATATATTTGCCCACTAGGCAAGGTCATTCCAAGGGTATCTGACACACTAGGCAATCTTTCAGCTGTGAACTTCCCCCCCCCCCCTCTCTCCCACCAGGGTGACTCAGCAATCTGCTGCATGAGGCAAGGGATGAGATGATATGTGCCCCCCTCCTCCCCCAAGAAAGGGCTCCCTCAGAGTTCTGGTTAGAGAGTAAGGAGAAAGGGAGGGTTCCCTCACTCAGAGTGCTGGCCAGCCAGTTGTCCCAGGAAATAAGAATGCAATTTTATATTCCCAGATTATGTAATAAATGAATGAAAACTTTTCAGTCACTGGTTATACTCAGCAAACATGTTTGCAGTTAAATTATGCAACCTAGGATGCTGGTATAGAAAATACCGACACCTGACCCTGCACACTGGACCATCATGGTGTTAATTGTAAACAAATGCAGTTATGGTCAACATTATTGGTGCCCTTGCATTTTAGGTATGTTGTGTATGATATCTTGAGAAATAATTGAAAATATTCAACTGTATGTCATCATAATATTTTAATAGTATGTTCAAAGGTATATAACAACAACAAAAAAAGATGATGTCTGTGCAACTTACACGTAATACTTTCTGAGGAAAAAAACAAGATACAACAGGATTAATGGCACCCTTCACTAATATTAGGTTGCACAACCCTTGGTAGTGATGACGGCCTCCAAATGTTTCTTGTAGCTATCTATAAGTTTTGTAGATCTGTCTGCTAGTAGTTTCTCCCACTTTTCAACTGCGATTTGTTCCAGCTCATGAATGTTTCCAGGATTCCTTTTACCAATGTCAGATGTCGGCTCTTTCCAAAGGTTCTCGATTGGATTGAGATCAGGACTCATTGCTGGCCAGTTTAAAACAGTCCATTATCACCTTTTTAACAATTCTTCTGTACTTTTGAATGTGTGATTTGGGTGATTGTCCTGCTGGAGGACCAATGACCTTTGACCCAGACCTATCTTTCTGACACTAGGTAGCACATTTCACTCCAAAATACCTTGGTAGTCCTCTGACTTCATGATTCCTTTAATACGTTCCAGTCCTCCAGGTCCTGAGTCAGCAAAACAGTCGCACAACATTATGGAGCCTCCACCATATTTAACTGTAGGAAAGGATGTCTGTTTCCTTTATAAGCTTTATTTCTTCACCTGTAAATGTATTGCCGGTCTGCATTGCCAAAGAGCTCAAGTTTGGTTTCATCTGTCCAAGGAACATTTTCCCAGAAGGAATGTGGTTTCTCAAGGTGGGTTTTGGCAAAGATCAGGCAAGCCTTTTTATGTCTGTCTTTGAGCAGTGGCATGCTCCTTGGCCTTTGCTCATGAAGTCCTCCTTTGTTTAGTGCACAGCATATGGTGCAGGTTGAAACCACCACTCCAGATTGCTCCAGGTCAGCCTTAAGCTCTTTGAATGTTGTATGTGGTGGTTTTCCAACAGTTCACACTAACCTTCAAAGACTTCTTGGATTAATTTTCCTCTTCCCACCATGCCCTGGGAGATTCTTGACAGTTCCATGAGCAGAGAACTTTTTAATAACATTGTAAAGTGTAGCCACAGGAATTCCAAGGTCTTTGTAGATGGCCTTGTACCCCTTTGAAGTTTGATGATAATGGCTTTTCTGAAAGTCTCAGGTAGGTCTCTTATCTTCACCATTGTAGAAAATGGCACAGGGAGTGAATGTGGCCATTTTAAACATTAGAGCCATCCAGGGGCAGCTTAAGGCAATCTGCTGCCTGAGGTGAGGGATGAGATGGTGCCTCACACTGAAGGGGGGGGGGGGGCTCTTCCCCAAAATGCCAGTCAGGGACTGAACCAAACCAAAAAGCTGAATAGATAATGTGGAGGAAATGCAAGATGTTTGCACACCAAGGAACTAAGAGTGAGAACCACAGCATAGTTCATAAACCAAATTATAACTCGTCGTTTTGTTGTTATAAACTGTGTTATGGTTCTTGCTTTTTCTTTTTGAACATATATTTTGAATTCACAGAACCCCCTCCCCTCAACAACGGGCGCAGAGTAGAACTAGGACGTTCACCCACAGAACTCAATATCTTAAAAAAAGAAAATATGGTTTCTGATCATGTCACTAACAATAACAATCTCCAGTAGCAGACATTTTGTGAACTAATACAAAACCCTACAACAGAGTCACTAAGGATCTATAGAGCAAATCTACTATACCTGCACCATCTTCCAAAACTCATATAAGGAGTCTACCCAAAAATAGCATCACTGTAAATACTGCAGTGGGCCCTGGAACATCCATACACCTACTTGAAAAGCTGAACAGTTCAGATTACTACAGTTTAGATTCCTATGTACAAACTCCATGTTAACAGAACACGTGGCCTTGGTCACACATTCAGAACACAGACTCTCACCAAGTACAATATAAGTGACCATAGCCTAAAAATAAACATATGTAGATACAAATTAAACTGCAACCCCAAGAAGCCAGATTCTGCATACAGTGCAATATCAGAGAAATAGAAAGAGATCTGTTTCCCTGTACTTTATAAAATATAAAGATAGTATCAAGTCTGATAACTAAATTGAAAATAAAATTCTCTTATACCTTTGTTATCTGACCATTTTGTTCTCTGATCATGCTGGAGGTTTCTGCATTCCTCCACCTTCCAGTGCCCCTCCCCCATCTACTTTCCCCAAGGGGCAGCCTGAGGGTGATGCAGGGCCATGTGCAGAGACTTGTGGCATCATTTGCATAAATTTAGTATATGTTATTTTAAAATGTATATACCACCCATCTAAAATCCTAGGTGGCTTTCAAACATACACATGCAGTTTAGTAAAACAGATGTTACAGTAAAACAAACATAAAAATAAACATTAAATTTAATTAATGAAAAGTCACTTACACAGCCCCCTCCCCCCATCAAACCATTATAAGTATCTGCACATCAGAATTATTTTGCTATGACCAGATTATTGATGAGGAGGGAAGATATGAAATGAGAAACTAATCCTGATAGGCATGAATTCAAATGCTGGATTGGATTGTACTAAAGATGGAATAGTCCAGAACTCAGCAGTGGTGCAGCTATCAGACTACTAACAAAATTAAACTGAGATGTTCCCTTAAAATTTGAAATGTCCTTGAATCTGAACTGACAAAATATTTTAAATTTCAGTCTGGCAGCATAAAGAATGCAAAACTGCAAATCTCAAAGACAATCCATATTCCAGCACCCCCAACCAACATCCTACAGTTCACTACACCAAGAACCCAAAGTACAGGATCCATAGAACAAATCTGCTATTCCATAACAGCACTAACTTCCAAAACTCACACAGCATGGAGCGTACTCAGAAAATGGCAGGACCATAAATATTGCAGTGGGCCCTAGAACATTCATATTCCTATTCAGAAACTGAACAAACTGCATTACTACAGATCCCTACATAGAAACTCCATGCTAACAGAACATGTAGCCTCAGTCACACATATGCAGCACAGAGATAGATCTTCACCAAAAAGGGAATATATTAATACAAACTAAAAACAGACCTATGTAGACAAAAAATGCTTTTACCCATTACTCTTAGGTTTTCAGGATTTATTTCCCAAAATTATACTTTACTCCAGAGTGAGGCAAGAGAAAACTCCCACATGCAGGCATCATCATTGTTAGCAGGGCCGGATTTACCTATACGCCATGTACGCCATGGCGTAGGGCCCACAGCTGGCAAGGGCCCACAAAAATAGAACAAATTAGCTTTTTTTAAAAAAAATAAAATAAAAAAAAAACTGCTGGCTGCCGCCGCGGGGCCCCCTCTGCTGCCGCGGCAGCATGGACTGACCCGTGGGGGCCCCCTCTGCAAGCTGAATCCGTCGGTCCATCGGTCCCTCCCTCCCTCCCTCCATGCAGGCTATGAGAGGCGCGAAGGGAGAGTGTCTCCCTCGCGTCTCTGTTAAGCCCGCAGGGGCTGATGGGAAACCATCAGCCCCTGCGGGCTTAACAGAGACGCGAGGGAGACACACTCCCTTCGCGCCTCTCACAGCCTGCACAGAGGGAGGGAGGGACCGACGGACCGACGGATTCAGCTTGCAGAGGGGGCCCCCGCGGGTCAGTCCATGCTGCCGTGGCAGCAGAGGGGGCCCCGCGGCGGCAGCCAGCAGTTTTATTTTTAAATTAAATTTTACTTTAGGCCGATGGGGGGGGGCGTAGGACTGGTAATGGGCTATTGGGGGGCTGGGACTGGAAATGGGCTGGGGGGGGTTAAGGCTGGAGGTGGGCTGATGGGGTTAGGACTGGTAATGGGCTGTGGGCTGTTGGGGGGGTTTAGAACTGGTAATGGGCTTGGGGAGGGTTAAGACTGGTAATGGGCTGTGGGCTGATGGGGGCTGTCTGGTAATGGGCTATGGGGGGGCTAGGACTGGAAATGGGCTGGGGGGTTAAGACAGGAGGTGGGCTGATGGGGTAAGGACTGGAAAAGGGCTGTTGGGGGTGGGGGTTATAACAGTTAAAGTGCGTTGGGGGGGGTTAAGACTGGTAATGGGTTGTGGGCTGTCTGGTAATGGGCTATGGGGGGGCTAGGACTGGAAAGGGGCTGGGGGGGGTTAAGACGAGGTGGGCTGATGGGGTTAGGACTGGTAATGGGCTGTTGGGGGGGTTTAGAACTGGTAATGGGCTTTGGGGGGGGTTAAGACTGGTAATGGGCTGTAGGCTGATGGGGGCTGTCTGGTAATGGGCTATGGGGGGCTAGGACTGGAAATGGGCTGGGGGGTTAAGACTGGAGGTGGGCTGATGGGGTTAGGACTGGTAATGGGCTGTGGGCTGATGGGGGGGGTTAGGACTGGCAATGGGCTATGGGGGGCTGACTGGAAATGGGTTGATGGGGTTAGGACTGGAAGTGGGCTGATGGGGGGTTAGGACTGGTAATGGGTTATGGGGGGGCTTAGGACTGTAAGTGGGTTGATGGGGGGCTAGGACTGGTATTGGGTTAGGGGTTTGCTAGGACTGGAAATGGGCTGATGGGTGGCTAGGACTGGAAATGGGCTGATGCAGGGACTAGAAGGGAATGGATGCTGGGTGAGGCTGGAACTAGAAGGGAGCTGATGTTGGGGGAGGATTAGAATGGGATGGGGCTGGAAGAGTAAAATGGAGAAGGGAAAAATATTTTGTGTGGGAGGGATAAAAAATCTACAATTGGCCAGGTAGTGGGAGAGTAAGTGGGGATTGAGGATGGAGGGGTAAAATTTGAGTGGATGAAATAGGACTGAGGAAAGAGCAAAAGGAGAAAGATTAGTATGTTAAAGCAGATGTAGAGAGAGAATGGAAAAAAACTAGAAGAGAGAAGAAAGGACAAATGGACAGCAGACGATGGAGAGTTAGCAGAAGACACGAAGAAACCAGAAGAAAGTGGCTGGAGCAATTGCAGCTGAAAAAAATGCACAAAAGGTAGAAAAATATCTCTTTATTTTGAATTTATTAATTGGAATATGTCAGCTCTGGTAAATGTGCATCATTAACGTCTGCACTTTGTTTAGTACAAGAGCAAATTAATGTATAGTTTTATTTCTACAGTGTTGTACATTCCAAGTTTGGCTTTTGGGATTCCCAGTTTAATTATTGTCTTCCTGTTTCTAAATTGTGATTACTTGTTTGGTGATGGTCTATGTTCTGCATGTGTAACTGAGCTGAGGTGTTCTGTTTATATAATTCCTATTTGACATTGCCACTTGTTCTCTTTCCCCAGTAGGTCATGTATTGTTGTTCTCTGAAATGTATTGGTTTAATATTTGCAGTGTTGCCTTTTGATTGGTAGAGTATGGTGCTTTGTGAGTCCTGGTAGTGCTGTTAGGATACGGCGGGTTTGCTATGGGTTCTAAATGGGCAGTGTTTGTAGTAGTTCCTAATGTGTCTGGCAGTTGGCACTGGATTATAGTAATGTAGAAATCTTTTAGTCTTTCTTTATCCATACACTCATTAAGAGGCACGTTTACTAAAAGTTAGTATATGGTAACATTATGCAAATATTTATGCAAATGAGGCCCCGCATCCCCCTTGGGCCGCCCCTGCTGGGGGCCCACAATTTTTGTTGATGTAGGGCCTCACTCAAGGTAAATCCGGCCCTGATTGTTAGCATGAAACTAACATAATGGCTTAGCGCAAATAGTGGGTGGCCTTAGTTGCACCGGCAGCTGTTTAGTCACATCCCCCTTTAGTTACCACATTTCAAGGTGATTGCCTCCCTGCAGTTAGTCTACAGCCATGTGTAATCAAACTCTGGAATTCATTACCGGAGGGTGTAGTAAAAGCTGTTATTGTAGCTGGGTTTAAAAAAGGTTTGGACAAGTTCCTGGAGGAAAGGTGCATAAACTATTATTAGAGAAATCCTGGGACAAGCATTTTGGAACCTGTTTGCCTTTTAGGGAACCTGACAAATACTTGTGACCTGGATTGGCCACAGTTGGAAACAGGATACTGGGCTTGATGGACCTTGGCATTTCTTATGTTCATATGTTACCAATGCAGAGCTTGAGCAACATGATACTAAACATGCCAAACAAGAGGGGCTCAACAGCACACATTCAGCACCTCCCACTTCCACAAAAAGAAGAGTGACTTGGCACCCCAACACAGCACTTCCCACCCTCTGAAAAACAAGAGGGGCTTTGTGACCCCAACACAACACCAAGAAGGGCTTAGCAACCCCCCAAAACTCCTGAAACTGCACACGGGACCATCATGGTGTTAATGTAAATATATATTCTGTAAAAAACAAAGGAAATGCAAGATGCTCGCACACCAAGGAACTAAAAGAAAAAGTGAGAACCACCGTGCGGTTTATAATACCAAATGATAAAATTACAGTTCATTTTATTTTGCTATAAACTGCGTTATGGTTACGCTTTTTCTTTTTGTATATATATTCTGCATCCACCCACAGAAACCTCTCCCTCTACAATAGGTGGAGAGCAGAAGTAGGACATTTATCCACAGAATTCAATGGAGATAATTCCAGAAAACAAATAAAGGGTTTGTACATACGGCGGGGATGTTTGTGTTGAAAATGTCCCTGACCGTATTCTAAAACACTGTTATGTACGTACATGGCGCTAGCACAGGGATCTTAGAA
Organism: Ichthyophis bannanicus; assembly: GCA_033557465.1. Classification (NCBI taxonomy): domain Eukaryota; kingdom Metazoa; phylum Chordata; class Amphibia; order Gymnophiona; family Ichthyophiidae; genus Ichthyophis; species Ichthyophis bannanicus. Next base: position 462,446,115 of record CM066033.1, on the reverse strand, counting down.
CATTCCTAGAAGAGGCGAAACAGGGCATGGTCAGCCTCGGAGACATATAAAGCATATTCAGGAAAGGTCCATGTGCATATAAGTGTTTTCCAGAAACACCCATGTTATTCCTGCTGAAATGAGGAATAAGGCCAGGACTTAGAAAAAATTCTGCTCTGCAATGCATATTGAAGAATGATTGTGACAAGTATGTTCTGAAATGGTGTGACTGAAGTCTGGAGAAACACAAGATGCAGTTTGAAGGAACGGGGCGCTGCGGTGAGGGAATGCTGTACGGTATAGAAACATCAATAAACACCCTTACAGAAATAAGAAGAGCAGTAGTGTGCATTATGGCTTTGCTGAAATTTGCTGTTTGTGCTAAAGGAGCCAATCTAGGGGACCCTAACAATTCCCATGTTCTGAAAAAAGACTGCTGATGTAGAGATAGTATGGGCATGAGGAGGGAAAGGATTCCTGTTTGAGTGAGAAACGGAGATCATATTTTTAACCCTGGTACCCTTTGCTATTATGTTATATCATAGCTGTTATAGGTTCAGGGCATCTTGTTGGCAGAATCATATTTTTGTGACAAAGTGAGAGAGTGAGTGTGTGTGTGTGTGGTTTGAGGGGGTGCACGAGAAAATCTGGTGTTCTCATCTGCAATTCAGGAGGGGACATGAAAGCCTGGCTAATATCTAGACCGTATGCATGACCATGGTGTCACCAGGTTCCAGTGTGATCGAGCAGACCAAATCAGTGAAGGTTCTCTATAACTGAATGTCAAAACACATCCCTGTCAATAATAAGGGACCCTCAGAATAAGAACATTCAACAGTGAAAACAGCGCTAAGACATGCCCATAATGCACATTTGTAGAGACCAATGATGTTGCTGTTGGGCATGTCTTAGGGCTGTTTTCACTGCTGAATGCTCTTATTCTGAGGGTCTCTTATTATTGACAGGGATATGTTTTGACATTTAGCTATAGGGAACCTATTCAGATTCCTTCTGGATTATTTTTCATAGGGGACTCTAATATGATCATGTATTATTGGCAGTGTGATAGGGCAGGCATTCATCTGCTGTGCCAGGCACTGGGAAACATGACTGATGCTGTGCCAACATTCTCTAGATTGTTCCATGAGGCCTACCATTTCTACCCAGTCCAGGATCAATGAGATCTGCGAGAGGGGTGATATATCTGGAGGCTGGCTATTTAGTGTGATGGCACAGGGGGATCTTCCCTCCCATGCCCACACAGGCCTGACCAAGGGAGCAGTGCCACAAAGCAGACTGTGGGAAGGCAGACAGGGTTGCTCCATAGATAGCGGATGTATACAGACCAACATGCATCACGATGGGACAGATGTAGCTGCTGTGAGAAATACCAGTACCCAGATAAATGGGAATCAGATGCCATAGTCAGAAGGCCCTACTATTACTACTGATCATTTGTATTGCGCCACAAAGTTTAAGCAGCACTGCACAGAGAATTGTAAAAGATGATCCCTGCTCAGCAGAGCTTACAATCTAGTCAAGACAGACAACACAGCAACTATGGATAGGATACATGTAGGGGGAATGGTAAGAAAACACAAAGGAGCTTAAGAAGTTCAGATCCAAAAGCGGCAACGAAGAGTTGAGCACACAGCCTGTATTTGCGAAGGGCCAGAGGAGAAGCCTGATGTACAGATTAGAGTGTTTGTTCCAGGCATAGGGAGCAGCAAGGTGAAAGGAGCAAAGTCTGGAGTTAGCAATAACAGAGAAGGGCACAGATAGAAGCAATTATAATTATCTGTGCCCAAGGAGGGATGTAGGGAGAGAGAAGAGAAGTACGGTAGTGCAGAGCAGCAGAATGAGTGCACTTGTCTTTATCTTTATTTGAGGCATTTGCTGAGGCGTTAGGGCGGTGTACAATAAAATAAGGCTGCTAGAAAACACAGGAGGAAAAGAACGCCAATAAATAACAGGAGAGATATAGAAAAGAGGGAGGAAAAATAGAACAGAACAAATATCAACACAGACTACAATTATACGGACCAAGGAGATGGGATAATGGGGGAGGGTAAGGAGGGGGTAGATAGGGCTAAATAATCGGTGTAGAAGATGTCCAGAAATTCACAGAGGGTTATGAGGAAGGAGGGGCCGAAGGTCTAATAATGAATGAGAATTAATGAAGAACCTATTAGAAACTGTGTAAATGGTTAAGGGGGGCCGGGAAGATCAAAAGCCTGATGGAAAAGATGGGTCTTGAGGAGGGCTTTGAATCGAGGAAAAGACAGTTCAGTGCGGAGGGGATGCAGGAGAGAGTTCCATAAAGCAGGACTAGCAAAAAAGAAGGCAGCATGGTGGGTTGACTCAAAGTGGGCATTTGTGGGGGATGGAAGAAAGAGACGGTTACCATGAGAGGAGCGGAGAAGGCGAGGCATAGGCTGGAGATAAATGAGATCTGCTAAGTACTGAGGGGTACTAGTGTGGAGGGCTTTATGTGTCAAGATAAGAAGTTTATAGAGATAGCGAAACTTGATGGGGAGCCAATGAAGAGAAAGAAGGCAGGGGGTGACATGGTCGTGAGGAGAGGAGAAAGTGAGAAGATGGGCAGCAGTATTTTGAATGAGCTGTAATCTCCGGAGTTGGTATTGTGGAAGACCAGCAAGAAGAGAGTTGCAGTAGTCAAGTCGGGTGATCACTAAAGAAAGCACAAGGGTGGTAAGGGATTTGACTGAAAGCAGAGGACGAACAGCTCTGATCCTATAGAGGTGAAAAAGAGAGCTACGTACCACACCAGAGATATGGTGATGAAAGGACAGGGAAGGATCAAGAGTGACACCGAGATAGCGGAGGGTTGGCACTAAGGGGATGGAAGAGCCGGACATATGGGGTGACAGAGTGGGGGGAGGAGCGCCAAAGGTGAACCAGATGGCTGCTGACTTGGAGGGATTGACTACAAGCAAATTGCTGAGGAACCAATCAGAAACAGCAGTCAAGCAAGTATTGAGGAGAGTGAGATCCGGGACTGAAGAGGAAGTGTGATGGATTAAGAGGATGTCATCGGCGAAAAAATATGCAGAGATACCATGCAGTTGTATGAGAAGGGCAAGAGGGGCAAGAAAGATATTAAAAAGAAGGGGGGCAAGTATGGAACCCTGAGGGACCCCACAGAGGAGAGGAAAGGAGATAGAGGAAGAAGAGCCAACGTGGACTGCGAAAGAGTGAGAGGTAAGAAAGGATCCAAACCACTGGTGAACAATGCCGCAGATGCCGAGGTCAGAAAGACGGGTGAGAAGTGTATGATGATCAACGACATCGAAAGCAGTGGAAAGATCCAGGGAGACAGCTATAGAAAGATCACCCTTATCGTGTGAGCGGTGCAATTCGTTAAGGAGTGCTACGAGGATGGTTTCTGTGCTGTGACCGGGCCTAAATCCTGATTATCGGGGGTGAAGGAAGTTGATGGAGTCAAGATGTGTGGTAAGTTGACGAAAGACAAGTTTCTCAAGTAGTTTTGAGAGAAAAGAAAGGTTGGAGACAGGACGCCAATTAGAGGGAATGATGGGATCAAGAGTAGGTTTCTTAAGAAGAGGGCGGACAACTGCATGTTTCCAGGCAGAGGGGAAACAACCAGAGGTGAGACTAGAATTAAGAATAGCAAGGGCAAAAGGGGTAAGAGAAAGTGAAGAGTCAGTGAGCCAGGAGGAGGGCAACGGATCCAGCAGGCAGGTGGTCTTATGGGAGGAAGAGATTGCTATAGCAAACTCAGAGGGGTTAATGGGCTGAAACTGAGACCAGGTGTGGGAGAGAGCAGGGGCGGGGGGGGGGGAGACGAGACTAGGGGAAGCAGGGGGAGGGGAAAGTGGGAGTGGGCAGGAGGCAAATGAGGAACGCAGTGAGAGAATCTTGTTCGAGAAGAAGGTAGCGAGGGTTGTGGGACTTGGGACCGAAAGAGAAGGCGACAAAGGGAGAGAGACAGAGGAAGGAGATAGAAGATTCAGAACCTGATAGAGCTGACGGGAAGAAGTTGAGGAGGATGCAATAAGAGTAGAATAGTAAGATTGTTTGGCGAGGGTAATCATAGAATGGTAGGTCTTTTGAACATGACGGAAAGCAGCTAGGGAGGAGTCGGAAGGGTGTTTATGCCACAACCGTAGAGCACGGCGGAGATGAGAATGCTGCAAGTAGAGACCTGGGTGATACCAGGGGTGGCGTGGTGACGGGCAAGCAGGGGCAGGACGGAGGGGGGCCACAGAGTCGAACGCGGAGGAGAGAGAAGAGGTCCAGACAGTAACCTGCTGGTTTACTGAAAGTGAGGAGAAATCAGGAGGAAAGAGGGAGTCAGTAGAAGGGAAGTGTAGCAGAGATGCAGTAGTAATGTGATGCTTCAAGATCTGGGAGGGGGGGGGGGAGGATACGAGGAGATGGGGTCCTGGGGAAGGGGAAGAAGCAAGGGCATGGAAATGGCACACATTTGTTGCTCAGCAATATTATGCCTCCTTCAGGAACTGCAATGTGAGTTTCAGGTTCAGTACACCTGGTAAGAGTCCATCCTTAGCAGTTTAAATATGTTTGTAGAGATGGCCAAGGCAGGAATCACTGGGGCACTTTCCTAATGCCAAGTATGTCCTGACATATATGTTCATGTTTACATTCTGTTATACCATATTAGGGTGCGCTGGGATTACCTAGCATGTCTCAGGGCCTGAGGAGGACTGGTATGTGGTCCAGGTTGCAGCAGAAGTCATTTCTCATTGGTATTTCTGTCTAATCTGCATCAGCAAACTGTCAGTGTGAAGAGCAACTTAGGAGATACATGTTTTTCCCAAGGAGCGTGGCAACTGTGGGTACATTGTGGAGACAGGTAGCATCTGAAACGTGTAACATTTTCAGAATATGGTGGGCTGGGGATGTCCAAAACGTTTACCTGCATCCGCTAATATTGATGGGAGACATGTTACTCCATTCTATTGCAGCTGAATAGCGCTTTCCCTGTGCCACGCCGAACACATCTACCTCCCTGCATCCAGACCCATAAGCATGTCCAGACCTGCGGATGCAGCATTAGGTTCAAACGGGGCTCATTTATCATTTAGACATGTCCGTTACAGAATCGGGCTCAAGATATTTTTAAAAAATCTGATTCTGATCATCTCACTAACATAAATATTCTCCAGAATCAGGCATATTGTGAATTAATATAAAACCCTATAAAAGTCACTGAAGATCTTCAAGGCCAAATCTACCATACCATACCAGCATAAGCTTCCAAATTCATACAAGGGGCCTACCCAGAAAAAGCAGCACTATAAATACTGCAGTGGGCCCTAAAACATCCACACACCTATTTGAAAAACTGAATAAGTCAAATTACTACAGTACAGATCCTTACTTACAAACTCCATGTTTTTTTAATTTTATTTTTATTTAGACAGTTTTGTATACCGCCTTATCCTTCAATCAAAGCAGTCACAACACAATTGGGGGATACATTTAACACGCGGGGATATGAGACACACACACTAATACTTACAGGGAACATGGGCAATGGAGGGTTAACAGAATGCCTGGCCTCAGTCACACACTCAGAACATAGACCCTCACCAAGGACAGAATAAGTGACTACAACCTAAAGTAGAATAAAAATATGTAGGCAAAAATTAAACTAAAACCCCAAGAAGCCAGTCTCCACAAGCGGAGCAATGCAGAGAAATAAGAGATGCAGTTCCCCATACTGTGTAAAATATAAAGATAGCGCAAAGTCCAATTACTCAGTTGAAAATAAAATTATTTTTCTACCTTTGTTGTCTGACCATTTTATTTTCTGATCATGCTGGTCCTGATATGAGGCTTCTGCTTTGCTCTGTCTTCTGTTAGCTCTCTTTCTATGGTCTATAGTCCATCTGCCATTTCTTGTCTCTCTTTTTTGTTTTCTTCACTTCCTTCCATCATGGATATTGATTTTTTTTTCCTTCCACCTTTCTTCCATTTCTTTCTTTCTCTCTCTGTCCACCCAGATTTCACTACTCCTTACTATCCAGTTCTCAATCTCCCTCTTTTTTTATGCCATCTACTTACCGCTTTTCAACCTTCATCCCAGTCTTTCCATTCCCCAGCTCTTCTTTCCTGGTCCATTATTCCCTAGTCTTTTGTTCACGTTTTCTCCCCCTCCATGTCTAACATGTCTCATCCCACATCGAGTGTCTCTCTCTCTCTCTCTCTGGCTCTCTTTCCCTCCATCCAGTACCTCTGCTCTCTCTTTCCTTCCATCTCTGCCCTCTCCCTTCCTATCCCCCCTGTAACCAGCATCTACTCCATCTTCATGCCATACCTTATCATCCCCTCCCTATTATTCCCATGTCCAACATCTCTCCTTCTTCTCTTTCTCAACCTATTTACTCCATGTCCATCTTCTCCGCTCTCTCTCACTATTACTCCCATGTCCTGCATTACCCTCTCTCCTTATTACCCCATGTTCAGCATCTCCCCTCTGTCTCCCCCCTCCCCAAGTCCAGCATTACCCCATAGTCTCCCTATAACCTCCTGGCCAACTTCACCACTTCATCTCCCCTCCTTACTTCTCCCTATGTCCCTTTCCATGTCCAGTATCTCCCTTTATCTCCCTAGCCCCCCATCTCAATCTTATTCCCTGCTGCCTCTCTATTCCCCTCCCCCTGCACCCAGCATCTCCCTTTTGACTCTCTGTGCCCATTCATGTCCACCTCCCAATACCCCCTCATGTCCACTCCCCAATGCCCCCCCAAGTATGTACAAGGGACAGAGCCTGCCTGCGGAGCAGCATGTCCCACGAGCAGGGACTGTGCAAGCAGTGATCCCAGCCCAGTGAGGCAGGCCACAATTGTTTTGCACAGCCCTGTCTGTGGGACTTACTGCTCCCATGGGCAGGCTCTGCTTCTCTGGGCCACAATCGTAGCCTCCCATACCTTTCTGCCTGGGGAGCAGCATGTCCTGCCAGCAGGGGATGTGCAAGCCATGATTGCAGCCCAGAGAAATAGAGCCTACCCACAGGAGCCGACATCAAGAGGTCACTGTCACTGGCCGCTCGCACCCATTCCCCATTAAGGATGACCTGTGGAGTGCCAGTGGCCTGCCCACAGGACATGCTGCTCCCGCAGGCAGAAGGCTGTGAGAGAGGCCGCAATTGCTACTTACAGCAGTGCCGCCCTGCTGTGCTTACCCATCTTGCGGGGTAGCACCGGCCCTCGTCTAGCATTTGTCTTATTGTTTCTCCGCCCTCCCCCCCCCCATTATCCAACATTTGATTTCCTACTTCCCCTCCCTGTTGTCCACCATTTGTCTTCGTGCTTCTCTTCCCCCATGTCCAGAATTTGTCTTCCTGTCCTGCCTCCTCTGTTGTCCAGTATTTGTTCTTCTGTACCCCCCATTGTCCAGCATTTGTCCTCCTGTCTCCTCCCCATGTTGTCCAGCATTTGGCCTCCTGCCCTCCTCCATTGTCCAGCATCTGCTGTCCACCTCCACGTCTCTTCCTGTTGCTGCTACTGATACCTCTCTCAGTACTGCTGGCAGAATCATCTCCCTCGTCCCCGCCGCTGCCATTGATGCTCCAGATCCAAGGACAAGCAGCAGCAATGAGCCAACAACTTTGAAAGCAAAGGTGCAGGCTCTTGCGACTCCAGCATGCTTGTAAGGCCCTGATGGGGTCTCACCCCCTCTAATGATGCTTTTCGCATCAGAGGGGGGCAGGACTCAGAGCCTTACAAGCATGCCAGAGTCGCAAGAACCCACACTTTGGCTTTCCTTTTCTCTCCCCCCCATTGATAGCTTGTCACTACTGCCCCAGTGTCCTTTGATCTGGGTGGTGGGGGGGGGGGGGGACAGGGAGCTGAGTCTGCCGCTGCTGGGAGAAGCAAAGGTGGCAGCGGCAGCAGCTGGTCCACTCAAAAAATTTTTTTTTTCAATAGAAGGCAGAGTGAGCCGACAGTCACTTGGCTGTTTTAGAGGCATTTTTTGTTGTTCCCAAAACTTTGCTGCCTGAGGTGGCTGCCTCATTAAAGAGCTGCCACTGGACCATCATTCATTGGTTGATTCAAGTCATGTGAGTACTGACAATTGATCACAGGTGCGTCTAATTTTACTGCAATGGGAATGTGGCTCTTCTGTTCAAACCGATTTGAATTGTTTATAGGGGTGCCAATAATCATGTCTGACAAAAATGAAGGACTTGGTCAAAACTGAAGAAATATTCAAAACAAAATGTAGTTAGACCACCATTGTCCCATTGGCACAAAAAATATGTGTGTATAGTTATCTGCTAATATTTTTTGTTGGAGTGTTTGTCATGAAAGGAAAAATCCTTTCCAGAAACAAACCTTTTGTTCTATTCTATTTAATAGGCAAATAAATGCCAAAAAGGTGTGAAATTGCCACACCAGTGTGTTACGTTGGTTTGGCGATTTCACTCAAGTTTAAGGCAGACCAACATGTGTCACCTGGAAAAAAAGAGAGCAGAGGCAGCATCCAGCTAAAAAAAATAAAGCACAACAAAGGTAGTGTCTTCATTTAAAGAGCTGACATTAATCCACATCTACTGCCGGCAAAGACTGGGTTGGTGATCCAAGAAGGAGTGGGTGAGGGGGCAGGGAGAAAGGGAGGGGGCAGAGCTTAAAGAAAGGTGAGGGGTGGATTATAAAGGAAGGATGAGAAGAGGAAAGGTGATGAGAGGGGCAGAGGGGTGGTTAGATCAGAAGGAAGGGATGGTGTTAGAGGGAAGGGCAGAAAGGGGGGATGTAGGGAGAGGGTAGAGTGGAGGAGGCAGAAATCAGAAGGTGGAAAGTGGGGCAGGGTAGGAAGGGAGACCGTGCAAAAAGGGAGATGGGAAGGGAGTAAAAGGGTATGTAGGGAAAGGAGACATGATGCACTGTGGCAGGCAACAGAGGCAAGGAAGAGTGGTGAAGGGTGGGGAGGGGGAATAGGGTAAGGACGAAAGGGTGTTTGTGCAGGAGGACAGGGAAAGTTCAAGGGAGGGAAAAGCTTGCAAGCATGCACATGCGCACACATCATAAGAACATAAGATATGCCATTCTGGGTCAGACCAAGATCCATCAAGCCCGGTATCCTGTTTCCAACAGTGGCCAATCTAGGTCATAAGTACCTAGCAGTTTCCCCAGGAGACACAGGTTCCACAATGCTTGTATTGGGACAAGCAATGGATTTCCTGGGTTCCTTTTAATAATGATTTATGGACCCTTCCTCCAAGAATTTCTCCAAACCTTTTTTTTAAACCCAGTTACCCTAACAGCTATTACTACATCCTCCGGTAACGAATTCCAGAGTTTGATTATGCATTGAGTGAAAAACTATTTTCTCTTATTAGTCTTATATGGGTTACATTGTTGCTTCATTGCATGTTCCCTAGTCTTTATATATTCTGATGATGTAAACAATCGATCTACATTTACCCATTCCACTCCATTCATTAATTTATAGACTGCAATCTTATCTCCCCTCAGCCGTCTCTTTTCCAGGTTGAAGAGCCCTGACATTTATAGCCTCTCCTCATAGGGGTATCCTTCCATCTCCTTTACCATTTTGGTGGCTCTTCTCTGTACCTTTTCTAATTCTGTTATATCCATTTTAAGATATGGCGACCAGCATTGCACACAATATTTGAGGTGCAGTCGCACCATGGAATGATACAGAGGCATTATTATGGAACCCTTTGTTTTATTCTCCATTCCTTTCCTTATGGTTCCTAGAATTCTATTTGCTTTCTTGGCCACAACTGCACACTGGGCAGAGGCTGAGGCTCCGATTTTGCAATGAAGCTGCTAGCGCCGCTTAGTAAACAGACCCCAAGACGTTCCCTGGCTAAAGCCATGTTGGCTGTCTCCCATTAAACCATGACTATCTATATGTTCAGAAATTTTGTTTTTAATCATAGTTTCTACCATTTTATCTGGTACTGATGTCAGGCTCACCAGTCCTTAGCTTTCTGGATCATTCCTGGAACCCTTTTTAAAAACTGGCATTACATTGACCATCCTCTAATCTTCAGATATTACTGCTGATTTTAATGATTTTACAGATTAGCAAAAGTAAGTCTGCATTCTCATATTTCTGTTCTTTCAACATCCTTGGATGTATAACATCCAGTCCAGATTTGCTACTCTTCAGTTTATTAAATAGTTCTAATACATCTTCCCAGTTTATCAATATTTCTTTCAATTCTTCCAATGCATCCCCTCTCAATACCATTTCAAGCATGGGTATCTTCCCTACATATTCCTCAGTAAAGACCAAAGCAAAGAATTCCTTCAGTCTCTCTGCTATGGCCTTGTTCCCTTTTAGTGCCCCTTTTACTCCTCTATTATCCAATGGTCCACCTGACTCTCTCACAGGTTTTTTTGCTACAAATGTATCTGAAAAAGTTTTTATTATGCGTTTTTGCTTCCACAGCAATTTGTTTTTCAAATTCTCTTTGCCTACCTTATCAATGCCTTACATCTAACTTGCCAGTGCTGATGTTGTTTCTGGTTTTCGTCATTTGGCTCCTTTTTCCATTTCCTAAAAGCTTTTTTGGCTACAACAGCTTCTCTGACCTCACCTTTAAACAATGCTGTCAGTTTTTTGGACTTCCTTCCACTTTTCTTAAAGCATGGAATATAGCTGGTCTGAGCTTCCACCAACACCCATGCTTGATGTAAGTCTTTGACTTTTGCAACTGCTCCTTTTAGTTTTTTCTTAACTGTTTTTCTCATTTTATCATAGTATCCATTTTGAAAGTTAGTGGATTTCCTTGCCGTCTTTCCTCCATTAATTAAATCATGCTATGATCGCTATTGACAAGTAGTCCCAATACCCTTATCTCTTACACCAGATCTTGTGTTCCACTAAGGACTAGATCCAAAATGGCTTCCCCTCTTGTCGGTTCGTGAACCAGCTGTTCCAAGAAGCTGGAAACCCTGGTAGAGGAGGGAGTGGGTCTCTGTTCAGTGGAGAAGCGGTGTGCAGTAAGGGCCGTGCATGCCCAAAACTTTATACTAAAATTCTGAGCTAGGGGAGCAGAGGGCGATATCTTGGTGCCAATGGATGATGTCACCCCCTTGTGTGACTAAGTCAGTTCTACTGGTCAACAGAAAATCATTGGTGTAGGAGAAACCCCCAGCCCTAACTTTTGCTTAGATTGCCCCGCTCACCTTTAAGCCTGCCTATGCTGCCACTATCTCTTACTCTGGCCAACTATAAGAACAATCCCTGTAGAATAGCCACCACTATAGCCCCAACATAAGTCTTGCCCCTTCCACAGGTTTCTACGGTAACTGGAAACCCTGGTAGAGGAGGGAGTGGGTCTTTGCAGGACAGTCACAAATCAGCTCTGAGGCCTCACGCTGAGCTTTCTGGAAGTGGTTATTGTAAAGTGGTTGTTTAAGTTGCATGTTCCAAAATAGAGGTCTAGCTTCCTCTCTGCTTGTTCGTAGGAGATACAGCCTGAAGAAGTGAACTGTGTGTGGTTCTTCTAAAAGAAACCCAAAATGAAACAATTATGACAGGAATTTTCAAAGCCATTCTCATGGGTAAAAGAGTATTTTGCTAAGGTTACCAGATGTCTCCAACATTTGGAGATTGTTCCCGATTTTGAGGAAGTATCCCAGACACCATGGACTATAACCACTTCCTGTCCTCAATTTCAATGGGAGGCACAGGCAAAGGACATTGCTCCCCCTGCATAGCCCTCTGATGCAGTCTTCTCAGTCCTGGTAGGAGAAGATGTAAAATTAGATTCTTTTCTGAAAAAGAGGAGGAATTTTAGAAATACAAAGAATAACTATATGTATAAAATAAAGATATGAATATATATATATATATCTACTGTATGTATGTGTACTTATAACACAAAGGGCTATTATTGTATTTTATTAAACTTTTGAAATTACTGAATGCTACCTAGATTGGTCATTTTGAAAAATATGAGGAAAAGATGCCCGAGGACGGACCTTTGTCCCTCCCAGTCTAGCTCAGCCATGCCCAGTTGTCCCAGATTTGTGCCCCAAAAATCTAGTAACCCTAATTTTGCCAATGTAAACGGGGTATTCTGAAAATGCTCACTCTATATGAAGGTAAAAGTGTATCCATTATAGAGGCACTTCTGGGGAGGGGCAGGGCAGGGATGCAACTAGGTGTGTACTTTTGTATTTTCAAAGCACGCGCATCCGTTTAGTCAGAAAAAGTATATGCTGAAAAAGAGCGGCTGCCAGTGCTTTTTTCTTAACTATTTTTCAGAGTGACGGTAAGCACATTCTTAACTCATTCAAAGTTCCCCAGGTTTAAAGTACCCTGGGAACTTTGAGGCTGTGCGGGCAGTATGAAAACTGCCCCCTGAATTATGGCCCACAAAAAGATGTTGGAATCTGCAAAGAAACTCATTTAAAGCCTGATTTTGCATTAGTTGTCTAGGCAGGGCCAACCTCAGAGTTGGCTCAAGGTGTTGGCGCCCTAGGCACAACTTAAACCTTATACCCCTCCCCCTGCTGTCAGAAACTATTGTTTAGCTTTGAATGCCCTTCTCTTTGCTGTCCCCTCTCTCTTCCAAAAAATGCCACCCTAGGCGGCCACCTAGTTTGCCTAATGGTTGGGCCAACCTTGCATCTAGGTTGGAAAGGAGATGTTCACAATTTGCATAGTATTTTAAAGTAGGCTTTGTAAAATTTGTATAAGCCCACTGGAAATAAATGTTTTGTTGGTGGCATGTATAGTGCAAAGAGCTATTCTACAAGAAAAGAGCAGCATGACTCAGGACTTTGAACGTGGAGGTAGTGGCACCCACATTGTGGGAAAGGAGGGGCTGGCCAAGGCCCCTGAACAAAGTTAGACTATAGCAGAGACTGATAAGCCTTTGTTTAGTAAGGTAACTTACACTAGTATAAATCATCCTGTCTACGGCAATCTTGATTTTGATATGGATAGTGATGACCCTGTTTTGGTACTCTTGATATAGGTACAGACAGTAATGAAGGCACAGATAGTGACGAAGATACAGGGCTGTGAAGGTGGCTATAGCCATATACCTTTAGTCAGGAAGAAATATATGCTTATTGTAATGCAAGGCTGAACTTCAAGATATACATTTTAGATAGAAGCTTCTGTCCCTGCAAATACTGCTGACAGTTATTGCAAAAGAGATTGCCTAACAAGTTGTGTACACAGCTACTATTACCAAAACTTAGCTTCTGCAAATTTTGGGGACTTTCTGTGTTAGACAGTTCCTTCACCCTTCTTGTGGTAAATGATGGGTCAAATTTTAGATAACAACTAATGTCAGCATTAGTGCATGAACTTTCCGAGAATCAGAGATCTTAGGTCAACATATAACTGGACATCAAATAAAAGCTTGAGAAATCAGAAGAATTTAGAAAGAAATTATAAGTGTAACTAATCAACTTTTGTTTGATAAAAGAATTGTCGCGACCCCTGCTGTCGCTTTGTGATTATGATCATGGCCATGTAACTTCTGCTTTTATGACTTTTGCAAAGCATCAGCAGAAAAATAATCCTGTAAACAGATTTTATTCCAAACTTATAATCCAAACCTATAATTTTGTAACATGATTATCATCCGATGTTAATTAAAATTTAACTATGTCAGCCGAAACTTCTTAATAAAAGGCAGATCTCTAGCAGGAGATTTTCGAAGGTGGTCAGAGGAGGAGTCCTGGTTTGGTCCCCCTGACGGTCTTCCTCTAGAGCTCTAGAATTTAATATAACTGGTTTTCTGTGTGTCTTGTTTTTTCCTTCCTGTTAGAAGGGCCAGGTAAGCCTAAGAATCTAGGTAAAGGAGGGCCTGCCCCGAGAAGGGCACAACACACATGTGTAAGTAGCTGATTTTGCAACCTAGGCATGCAAATGCTGCCACGTGCACATATTGGTGCCAAATTCTTGAGAAAACTGGACATTGAAGGGGAGCCAGTTAAGGAACCAAAACATATGCATGCATTGCTGTTGCATAACAGGAAAGACGTGTACTTTTCAGGCCCAGAATACGACTCAGCTCAGATATATACATACAAACAGTGGCTTTTCTAAAATTGCTACCTACATGCATGAGGCGATTTACACATGTAAACCCACAATTTAAATATGAAAAAGCCACACAAGCCTGCTATAATGATCTTCTTCAGCTAGTCGCACTCAGTTTTCAAAAGCTGGAGAGAAGTTTGTTATTTTTCTTCTATGCATGAAACATTTTTCCTTTATCCATTCTGGTGGTTCTGACACAAATCAAGGTTAATGTGGCCAACGTGGCTGCGTGCATAGCAGGCTGCTTGTTGCCAGAAACCTCTGCTCCTTCTCTGGCAGATTCAGGGTATGAATGCAGCAAGTCAGCTGAAGAATGACCCTAATGGAGGGAGCCTGCCAATCAGGGCTGCTTAGTTCCTAAAATAAAAGCTGCATATTGCCAGCAACAAGCGGGACTGGAATGAGATCCCAAGTAGATGACGTCATTGCATGGTGCCAGAATGGAAGAGCTCTCCTAGAGCTCAGAACTACTGTAGCTATGAGCATGTGTGTCCCTTCCCATGTACGACAAACTCTTCAGTCTCCTCAATTTTGCTTTTTTCCGTTGTGCCAAACAGATGTGAAAACAAAGCTCTCCCATATTTTCAAGAATTCTGTTGCTTCTTTAGTCTTCTGACTGATTTTTGCTGCTTTTAGTGTCTCTTGGGGGAAAAAGATGTCTTATTTTAATTATTTCAAAACTTTTTCATCCTTCCTGTGGAATATGATGCAGAGATGACGCCAGGGTTTCATCCAATGTGATAGGAAGATCCAGAACTTCCGCACCTATTCCAGATGTCTTATCTGTTTGGGCTGGAAACATAATCAGGCTGAATGCAAAAATTGCAGAAGAATGTCTGCCAGTCCCCAAAGGATTGCCTCAATCACCTCTAATCACCACAAAGGATTCTGCTTGTGCATAAAGAGGAATGAAGATCAGCCGACTCTGCACACTCAGGCAGATCCTCCTTGTGGATATTGATTTTGCAGTAACTTCAGAAGTCCAGTCATGAAGGGGCAGCATCATGGATCCTCTGGCTTGGTGAAAGTCTTAGCTGAGATTTTCCAGCCTAAAGGCCTGATGCTCACCATGCATCATGGATAGGACATACTTTCAGATGTTAGGTCAGATAGCCCTTGAAGTGCGTGTCATACCATTTGCTCATCTCAAAATGAGAAAGCCACAATGGGAACTCAAATTCCAATGGAATCCATGCCAACCTCTATCTATCACCTAGGGTGGCAGAAACCCTTTGACCGGCCCTACCAGTCAGTCACCTAAGGGTCCTTCCCAAGGATGCTCAATTTATAAGTCACTCATGCCAAAAGATGTCAAAGGTCTTGATGAAATCTTAGTATACCACATCTAGCGCTCTTTCTAACCCAGTGTTCTGGTAAAGTCCTGCTGTCTTGGATCCTGTAAGCCCTTAGATTCCAGAAGTGCACTGTCCTCTGCTTCAGCAGCATTTCCATCAGTTTGCTTACCACAGAGCTCAGACTAACTGGCTTGTAGTACCCATCTCTTCTTTACTTCCACCTTTGTGGACAAGAACCATATTTGCCCATTTTCAGTCCTCTGGGATCACTCTCGACAGAAAAAAAAAAAGACATTGAAAATGCCATACAGTGGAGCCGCCAGTACTTCCCTAAGCTCCTTCAGTACCCTCAGATGAATCACATCCAGTTTGTCTACTTTTAGCTTAGCTAGCTCCTCACAAACACAGTCTTCTGAAAATCATTTGAGGTCTACCTCACTTCCATTCCTATTTGTGTTTGTTTTTGGAGGCCCCATTCCTGGTCCTTCATCTGTGAACACAGAACAAAAATATTTCTTAAGCAATTCCACTTTATCCTCATCATCCTCTATGTATTCCTCTCCTTGAATCTCATAATGCAACCTTTGCAGTTCCTCCTGCCACTAAAATATCTAAAAAAAAAAAAAAAAAAAAAAAAAAAAAAAAAAAAAAAAGTCTTGTCCCCATATTTTACTTTATTGGCGTTTTTTTTCCATTTTACATCTTTGTTTTCCTAACTGCTTTACCAGTTCTCCTTAAGCTTCTCCAGCTATTGTTTTTGTCTTCCTCATTCTGCAATCTCTTACAGTTTATGAAGGCTATGATAAAACAGTATAAAAAAGCCTGATAAAATAAAAATATCCTCTTTTTTTTCTTTACCTTTTCAGCTACTTCTATAAAATGAACCTCTATAACATGAAATTAGTTCATTCCTGTTTCTTAGTAAGGTAAAAGTAGTCATTTTGTGTGGGGGGGGGGGGGGAGCAACTCGAGAACAGAGCTTACTATGGGACATCCAATGTTCCCTGGTAAGCCCCTGTCCTGTATCTTGAGGAAACAAACTTGCTGAAAAGGAACTGAAATCTTAAAGTCCATAATAAATCAAGGACAGTATTTGGCCTAATACTCACAACTTACTCCAGAAAATACTTTTTTAGAAGTCAGAAAAATGTCTCATTCTGTTACCCTTCCCATCCTACTCCATCAAAAATAATTTTAGAATAAAGGAACCCTGTGTGGCTTCAAAAGGTCATGTTCTACAAAGTCTCCGGCTAATTCTAAGAAGTCTGTCTATTATGCTGCAATAGGCTTTTGCAGCTAACGCAGTGCATTTGCCACAAAAGACGTGCGTTATCTATTGGAGTCGTGCACAGCATTTCCCCAGCAGATTACGCAGTGAAAATGCACAGATCACAGTGCAGCAGCACAATGGGATGCAGTTAAAAGCACCCATTGAGATGGCTAGTTGCATCTGTGATATCTGAAAAACCAGCGGTTACCATGCACTGCCAACATTCGTGTTAACCGCTGCTTGTGGACGTGCCCACTCTCCACCAACAGCCTTGCCCATTCAAGCGACCAATGCACAGTCTACAGATGGTGCAGAAAATCGCTGCACTATCTGTAGTTGCCCCATATTAGCTGTTACTGCGGTGCACTGGTCACACCCTATTGGTGCATTAATTGCTAATGCGCCTTAGTAGACAGTCCCCTAATAATGGTTCAGTAAACAGCAGATTTGTAACCTGCAAAATATGTTGTTTTGATTTGTGCCCTGCTTTTCTAATACAAATCATTCAAAGCAGCTAATGGCAATTATGGTGCTCTAAGATAGAGCCTTCTTTTGGTTTTATTTGTTTTACACAGGGCAAATTTCTGAGAGGACTTTAGTTAAATCGATGAAGAAGAAAGTTAATTAAAGGGGCTTATTGCCGTGGAGCTCCTTGAGATACCTAGGATACAGTTTATCTACTTTTGTGAGTTCTGTCTCTAGCACAGGCAACCTGCAGGAGAACGACAAGAAAAAATAATGCCGAAGGATTAGAACAAATTCTTTTTGCTGCTGTTTTGCAGCTAGGTAGATGGAAGGTGAAGCAAGCCTTCTAGAGATCCACATTAAATACAAGAGCACTGCAGTTTGTTGCAGTAATAAAAGATTCATGGAGGGCACGCATTGTTTTGAATGTATGGTAAGGTAAACTGATTAACTGCCTTTTAAGGACAGCGTTGATATCAACATGCACCTCTGAATCAAAGAGGATTTACAGTGTTGCACGTTTCCTGGAAGTGTGCAGCAAACTGGGACACAGCAAGCAAGACTAGTCAGTGGTGATCTATTTTTAAATAGGTCTACTAATAGTTTCATTCAACTTTTAAAATATTTGTATTTTAATATTATTATTATAGCTGCACCAAAAGCATTTTACATGTTTTAAGGTTATTCAGACTGTGTTCTGTCGAAAGAAAAATAAACAGTTGGGTATAGAACAGAATAAACGAGGAACAGGCTGCTAATTATCATCTTTTGCTTTTGTCTGCTTCATGCTAAATTCAAATCTCCCAGTCTTAAAAGGACCAAACAAAGCCTCCATAGTTCTATGTATGTATACTTAGTTTTTCTACTGTCTTTGCACTAATTCTTGGCTAGTCTTTTGGTTTTCTTTAGATTTCTGTTTCATGTTTTACCAACACAACAGGAAATGTCCAGTCAACTGTGCTAACCATTAGTGCAAGTTTGCTCATGCTAATTGGGCCACGATAGCACTTAGCATGGAGCCCCATTCTAAAAGTTCATACTAACAGCTTAAGGGCTTTTTTACAAAGCTGCGGTAGCAGTTTCCGATCATTAATGGAGCCGCGGCCCCATTGATTTCAATGGGGCCGTGGCGCCGATAACGATCGGAAACCGCTACCGTGGCTTTGTAAACAAGCCCCTTAGTGTGCGATTGGGTGGGGACTTTTTCAGGTTTGGAGTTAAATGTGGGCATTTTGACAGTGCATCGTAGTTAGAGTTGCGTATTTTGGACATGTGCTAATCACAAATGTAGCCAGTTAGGGTGATGCTAACATTTCAGCATCATACTATCAGCAGAGGACAGATGCACGCCCATCCCAAATATTAGCATGGGCCTCTGCGCTAATTTGGCAGCATCGATGCGTGCTACTGGTGTGCCCCTAGTAAACATGCCCCCTGTTTAACTCTTAACTGAAGGCAAGTGGTGTTAACACCTTTGGGTTTTTTTAAGATTCTCTTCTTGACTGTTCTTACCGAATTAATGCTCTTTCTCTAGTTCATGATCATTTGATTTGATTTTAACCTGCCTACTACATTATGCTTCAGGTGAGGTATAACATCAAATTACAGTTTATATGACAATCAACATATAAAAGAAAAGTAAGAATGAACCCTACAATAAAATATACAGGCTGTCATATAATAGCCCTCTTAGAAATTACGGGCCTGTACTCAAAGGGATTAACATGGTTAGTAGACCCGTGTTAATCCCCCTAGTGGGTCCCGCTGCTGCATGCCCCAATGCTAACTGGTTAGCACCAGGATGGTCCGGGGGTGGCACCTGACGATTAACCAGGTTGCGGTGATATTTATTTATTTAATTATTTAGACAGATTGGTAATACCACCTTATCCTGCAATCAAAGTGGTTACATGACATCACAATTGGGTTACATTTAACATGTGGGTGATTTACAACATTTAACATGAGGGTATTTTATTGAGCCACTGCCCGGTTATAGCTAAGTAGCAAAGGTCAGGCTGGCCTAACTTCTGCCATGGAAGCTAACTGAGTATCACCACTGCTTGGTTAGCTCCACAGCAATCCAGGCAACCCGGATATGGCCCCAGCACTGAATATCCAGGTTTAAAGTTCAACGTGTGAGGGTTAGCTGATTTAGCAGCGCTAGCCATCGCTGCTGAATATTGGGCCCTACATTTATAGTTTATTTCTCTGATAATCTTAGTGTGCAAAATTTTGAAAATGCCTCACATCTAGCTCATCTATCAAGTATGGTATTAACATATAGGAACTCTATAGACTTTCTACAAAGAACAATTCACCTTAGTAAAGAGCAAATACTTTTCAGGTACAGAAAATGTTGTAGTTTTACCATCACCCTTTTGAAAATGAAGTACAGCTTTGTGTCGCTTTACATCCACGATACGTCCTGTGAAATAGGATGTTATGTGAATCGGATGTTGTGCAAACACCATATTACATACACTTTTTAAACTTGTATGTACACCACTTTATTAGCCTATATCACATAGAATTTAAGTAAGAGGTGCAGGTCATACACATCACTGTCCTTAACTTCCTCATAGTGTCTCACTGGAAGATTTTCAGGTCAAATAATGCCCATTGATGAACTGTCACCAGCAATGACAATATCATCTCCTGTAATGTCTGAAGGACCTGGCTGAGGCTCTTCTTGGAGGTGTTGGCTTCTTCAGGAATATGTCTAGTGTTTCCCTTGTTTGTTTTTGATTCTCTTCATATATTTCCTTATATGCGGCAAACACTGCATGAGCATTCCGTTCACTGTTTGGGTCCATCTCTTCAGCACGCTGTTAATGTCTGCAAAGAATTTTGCTAACCCCTTAATAGTGAACCTCCTTCTGCACCTATTCTTCTCCTTCTACAGTTTCCTTTTCCCTTGCCTTTTCTTCAGCTATTCTCTCTTGTTCTAGCTCCAGCAACTCTTTATTGGTCAGTTCCTAAGGTACCACTTCTAAGAGTTCTTCAGTGTCCTAATAGTCTATGTCAAGGTTCATGTTGTTTGCCACGTAGACAACATTTCTTTTTCAAAACCTTTGAAATCGTACAATAGTATTTCAGTAATTTTTTCCATATACCATTCATGCATTGTTGGGTCACATCATTCCATGCCCAATCAAGGTTCTTTATGCAGTGGTATATGTTGTACTCCTTCCAGACCTGCATTAGTGTCTTGCTAGTGTTGTCAATTACATCATTACCCTGTGCAAAGGTCCTCAGGTAGTAGGCCTTGAAAGCTGCAATGACCCCCTGGTCCATTGAATGGATTAATGAGGTGGTGTTTGGGAAGAACACAACTTTGATGTTTGCTGTGGAGGTCACCAATGAAAGGGGGATGTCCTGGAGAATTGTCGATAATCAGTAGCATCTTGAAAGGTACTCCTTGTTCCAAGCAGTACTTCTCCATTTCCCTGGCATAGCAATCGAGGGCATCCTGGAAGAGCGCTTGTGTCATCCAGGACTTTTTATTGGACCTGTAATAAACAGATAAGGTGTTTTTATTAATGTTCTTGAAAGCCCTGGGATTTTCACTATGACAAATAGCGAAAGGCTTTAATCTGTAGCCAGCAACATTTCCTCCAAATAGCACTGTCACCCTGTCCTTTATAAGCCTTAAAGCCTGGCATTGACTTGGCCGCCTCATGTATGAAGGTCCTTTCAGGCATTCATTTTCAGAATAAGGAGGTTTCGTCCATACTGAAAATTTGCTGGGGTAAATAACCTCCCTCTACAATTTGTTTATCTAGGGTTTTGACAAAATCTTCTGCTGCCTTAGCATCAGCACTCGCTGACTCACCACTTGCTTTCACATTATGCAGCGAAAAACATTGTTGGAAGCACTTGAACCAGCCAGAACTAGCACTAAACTTGACATTGTAGTCTGGTCCTGCTCTTTCTTTAAGCATTTTGAACAAGCGTTGTGCCTTTGCAGTGATGGTCAACGTGCTAAGAGGGATTCGCTTCTGTGATTAGTCCTCAAACCAGGTCATTAGCAATTTTTCTATATCTGATATAGATCCCTCTCACATTTTCATAAGCCTTGTAGCTTTCAGTCAAGCAGGTCCTTTAAATAACTTGGAGAATCTTTTCTTTGTTCTTAAGGATCATCGTGATTGTTGAGGGCGACATGCCCAAATCATGAGCCATAGCTTTCACTGGTTTTCCACCTTCATGCTGTTAAATTACTTTTTTTTTTCACTTCCAAATCGATACTGTTCCTTTGCCTCGTGCTGCAGTTATCAGTAGAATTGGTTTTGCATTTGAGGACCATGATGTATGTATTTTACACAAAGAGTCAAACTTTTTATTTGTAAGTATGCACGGCATCATAATCACTTCCGGTAACGTCTGCTACGTCCTGCTCTCCGATCACGGATGTATATGCGGTCGGATGTTGCACAAATGGACTTTATGTGGCACATACCTGTAATTAGGCTCTGCCAAGAAGTGGTAGTGCAGGATATCTATAGGAAAAGTCCAAACCAAGCTACTACTGAAGAGGAAAGATAAAATGAGAGCTTTATCCTGGAAGAGAGGACGGAGTGGAAGAGTCTACTGCTTGCAAAAATGCAATACAATGTGTGCCTTTGAGTCACTGCTGACTCTGGGGACCCAGCAGCTCCTGGGTTTTCTTGGCAGAGTGACCGGAAGTAGATTGCCAGGCCTTTCTTCTGAGGCAGTGGAAGGTTAAGTGACTTGCCCAAGGTCACAAGGCATGCCAATGGGAATTGAACCCTGGTCACCAAGCCAATGCTCTAACCACTAGGCTACTCCTCCACTTATTGTAAATGCAAATGTTTGCAACTACCCAGAAACTTACAGGAAAATATGTAAGTACTTATTTTAAGGATTAAATTGACATCTTTCTGCAGGTGGCAGTTAAACAAATCCTGGATGTACATTATTAAAGTCTAATGTTCTGTTTTAGCAGCCTGTTATATCCTGTAGATTTGAGCAGCTTTTAATGATACAGCAATGGTAAGTGCTGATATCTCTCTGGACTATTAACTTGTTTTAGTCCCCTAGATTTGGTTAGCGGGATCTGAAAATCCTAATTTGAGTAGTTATTGGATAGAGGAAGGTATGTTTTATAGAAGAACATGGTTGATTGAGAAGTTATCTCTAAATAAATAATCTGTGCAGCAATGAAAGTAGCCTTAATCTGTTCAGAAAAACACACTTATGAGCCAGAATGAAACTAAGAAAAAGCTAGAAACCTAGAAACATGATGGCAGAAAAAGACCACATGGCCTATCTAGTCTGCCCTTCCATATCAACTACAATAGTCCCCTTTTTATCTTTAGAGATCCTCTGTGCTTGTCCCATGCTTTTTTTAATTCAGATACTGTCCTCGTGTCCACCATCTCCACTGGGAAACTATTCCACACATCTACCACTCTTTCTGTAAAGAAATATTTCTGCATATTACTCCTGAGTCTATCCCCTTCCACTCTCATCCTATGTCCCCTTGTAGCAGAGCTTGCCTTGAATTCAAAGAGACCCTCCTGTGCGTTTATACCATGGAGGTATTTAAATGTCTCTATCATATCACCCCTATACTGCCTTTCCTCTAAAGTATACATATTAAGATCTTTAAGTCTATCCTCATATGCTTCATAACGAAGAACACTAACCATTTTAGTAGCCACCCTCTGCACAGACTCCAACCTGTCTATAGCCTTCTGAAGGTGCGCGCAACAAAATTGCGCGCACCAAATGGGGTCACACCAGAGTCCAAATGGGGTCACACCAGAGACTTATAGAGAGGTATTATCACCTCCTTTTTTCTGCTGGCCATTCCTCTACCTATACATCCAAGCATCCTTCTAGCTTTTGCCTTTTCTACCTGTTTAGCTCCTTTGAGATCATCAGAGACAATTATGCCCAGGTCCCGCTCTCCTTTTGTGGACAGAAGTACATCACCCCCTACAGTATATAGCTCCTTTGGATTTTTTTTTAGCATTACATTTCAGCTGCCATATTCTAGCCCATTCTTCGTTTAACTAGATCCCTCCTCATGTTGTCGACTCTTTCCTGTGTGTCTACTCTATTGCAGATGTTGGTATTGTCTGCAAACAAGCAAACTTTATCTGATAGTCCTTCCGCAATATCACTAACAAAGATGTTAAACAGAATCAGACTAAGGACAGACCCCTGCGGCACACCACTGGTGACCTCCTTGTCCTCAGAGTGAGTTCCATTTACCTGTACCCTTTGTCGCCTCCGACTCAAACAATTTCTAACCCAAGCAGTAACTTTAGGGTCCATCCCTAGGGTGCTCAGTTTGTTTATAAGTCGCCTGTGAGGAATGGTGTCAAAGGCTTTACTGAAATCTAAATATACCACATCTAGGGCTGTCCAATCCTGGTCACCCAGTCAAAGAAATCAATTAGATTTGTCTGACAAGACCTGTCTTTGGGGAATCCTTGATGCCTCAGATCCTGCAATCCACTGGACTCCAGAAACCTCACTATTCTCTCCTTTAGTAACCTTTCCAATAATTTACTAATCACAGAGGTTAGACTAACCGGCCTGTAGTTCTCAATGTCATCCTTACATCTGCTTTTGTGTAAAGGGATCACATGTGCCTCTCTCTGGTCTTCTGGTACCACTCCCGACTCCAAAGAAACATTGAAAAGGTCAGACAGTGGAGCTGCTAGAATGTCCCCAACTTCCCTCAGTATTCTTGGATGTATCCCATCTGGACCCATGGCTTTGTCCATTTTTAGTTTAGCTAGTTTCTCTCAAACAGTCTTCTGAAAATCGTTTGAGATTCCCGTTGCTTCTGTTGCTGTTTGTGGGTATTTTCTGAAATCCTGCTTCAAGCTCTTCACCCGTGAACACAGAACAGAAATATTTGTTAAGCAATTCTGCTTTATTCTCATCAGTTTCTGCATATTCCTCCCCTGCATCCTTGAGTCTGACAATATCACTTTTGCCCTACCTCCTCTCACTAACATATCTGAAAAATGTCTTATCTCCGCATTTTATTGCATTGACTATTTCTTCATCTTTTTGTATCTTTGCTTTCCTAACTACTTTGCTAGCTTCTCTAAGTTTCTCCAAATATAGATGCCTGTCTTCCTCTCTCTGTGATCTCTTGTATTTCATGAAGACCTCCCTCTTTTTCTTCACCTTCACAACTACTTCTTTTGAGAACCATAGTGGCCTCCTTTTCCTTTTACATTTATTTACCTTTCTAACAAAAAGGTTTGCTGCCTTTAAAATATTCCCTTTCAGTTTTGCCCACTGTTTTTCTACATCCCCCCAGCTGTTATCATCCAACTAACGATTCCCTGAGATATTGTCCCAACTTTGCAAAGTTAGTTTTCCTAGGGCCCAATTTTGAACTGGGCGGTGCTATGCGCCATGTCGGCACATAGCCTGCCCCCCCTTCCGCCTAATCCAGATTTTCAATGCCGGGGTCAAATGCGGCCCCTGCATTGAAAATCCGAGTCTCGCTGCAAACCCCCGAAGACGCAGGAGCTAGCTGGGTACCACTGTTTTTCGATGCTACCTGCTTAGCCCCTGCGCCTGAAAGATAGGTGAGGTTTTTCCTTGCCTATCTTTAAGGCATAGAGGGCTAAGTGGGTAGCATCGAAAATTGGTGTTGCCTGCTTAGCCCCTGCTCAGCCCCGGAATGCCCCTAACTTGCCCCGATGCTAAACACATAGGATTTGGGTGCGTTAGGGACATATCTGGGATTTTTGAAGGGCACTAGCCGTGTAGGTGCCCTCCGAAAATCCTGCATATAGCATTTACACGGGAAACTAGGGAAGTTACCTCTGTAAATGCTTTTGAAAATCGGGCCCCTAAAGTCTAAGACCCTCGCTTTTGAATGGATTTTTTCAGCCCTAGTACTAATACTGAACCATACCATCTGGTGATCACTGGATGTGAGTTGATCTCCCACTGTAACGTCAGAAACACTTTCCCCATTGGTAAGCACTAAGTCCAGTAAGCCAGAAAGATGATGAGTTGCATACAGAGAGGAATTACCAGCAGAAAGGAAGAGGGACTAATGCCACTGTACAAGCCACTGGTGAGGCCTCACGGAATATTGTGTTCAGTTTTGGAGATCATATCTCA
This sequence comes from Ichthyophis bannanicus, assembly GCA_033557465.1. Classification (NCBI taxonomy): domain Eukaryota; kingdom Metazoa; phylum Chordata; class Amphibia; order Gymnophiona; family Ichthyophiidae; genus Ichthyophis; species Ichthyophis bannanicus. The sequence continues at coordinate 462,420,930 of CM066033.1, read as the reverse complement.
CAAAGGATATAAAAAGATTGGACATGATTCAGAGGAAGATGACCAAAATGATTTGGAGCCTGTGCCAGAAGACGTATGAAAAGAAACTCCAAGACCTAAATATGTATACTCTAGAGGAGAGGAGGAACAGGGGAAATATGATACAGACCTTTAAATACTTAAGAAGTATTAATGAAAAGGCAGCATCAGGAAATACGTTTTCACTGAAAGGGTAGTGGATGCTTGGAATACACTCTCGATGGAAGTGGTGGGTCAAATACAGTGACAGAATTCAAAATGGCATAGAACAGACACAATGGATCCCTTTGTAGAAACAGGATAAAATCAAAATAAACTTAACTGTCTCTGATATCTCAACAACTGGAGGTAACCTGTATGGGGTGTTGGGCACATCCCTAAATAAAGACATGGGGAGGGGTGACCTGCACAGAGTGGTGTGTGCTCCAACTCTTGCCACCTTGCTGGGCAGACTAGATGGATCATGCTGGTCTTTATCTCCTGTCATATACTATGTTACTATGTTCTAGATGACACCGCAGCAGGGATGTGCCAATCCACATCCGCCATATTGAAATCACCTTTCAGTAGTATTTCTCCTTTCATGGCAATACTGCATATGTCTTCTATTTAATCTTCTTCCACTTTTACGCCATATGAGGGGGATCTGTATATAACTCCAATGCAAATGGATTTCCCTTTCCCTCTTTCTAGTTTAACCCACAGTGCCTCCTCTCTCCCTTTTAAGCCCTGAAATTCTATAGCTTTATGAAGCTTCAGAATGTCTTAATTTTATATATTCTGCAAAGCAGAGGAGTCTGGAAATTTAGCCATGAGTAGTAAATTGTGTGATAATGAAGCTAATGCATACTGAATGAGCTTAAATGTGATGTGAATGATAAATTTGAATGCCTAGGAACTTATTTCCTATGGTGGTCTCTACAGAGATATTTCTTGCTCAAAGAAGAGTAAGTTATTTCATTAAACTAGAATTTGATGACATATTGCTCTCATCACCTCATTAAATGATCTAATATTAAATATTCATCTATTTTAGCTAATGAGAGCCAAGATGTTAGTTGCTGAATAATTTTTAGTCAATGGTAACTCTCCCTTTGATTAATTTCCTGTAAAAAGAGTCAGCCATTTTAGTCTAAAAATAATTTTTGAACTGTGAATCCTTAGGAAAGAAAAAGAAGTCTATTAAATGCATATGGGTCCTACAGAGAAATTTAAAATGGAGAAAGTTCATTGTAAGTGGGTGCAGGGCCTATTTAATGCACTACATCAGTGGTTTCCAACCTGGTGTCTGTGAAACTATTACAGGAGGTCTGTAGGACACAGAAAAAAAAAGAGGCTGGTAGGTATTTGGCTGTGGGGAAAAGAGATTGGTAGGGACTAGCTAGGGTGAAGGAGGAAGACTGGCAGGAACTGCCTGGGGAGAGAGAGAGAAAAAGAGACTGTAAATGGTAGAGACTAATTGGGACAGGGAGCAAAAAAGTGGGAGACAGGAAAGAGAAGGGAAATAAAGAGGTTCCAGAGAGGGCAGGCTAGAAGCTGAGGGAAGTGGGTCGAGGAATAGTGGTGGGAATGAATTGGGTGTCCCTGAACTCTGTGGAGGTTACTAAGAGGTCAAAACAAGCAAAATGGCTGAGGAACTCTGCACTAGATTAGTGGGAGAATAGTAATTGTAACTAAGGAACTGTGTAGGCTAGCGCTCAGAGTACAATGATTAGATAAAGAAGGCGAGAATCCAGTCCAGCCTTACCTTAGTACAGAAAATTAATGTGTTTTCTAAAGAGCCTTATATTGCTTGGGATGGTGCTTTAGTTTGAAGACTGAGAAAAGGAAGTTAAGCTGTTGTGAAAGTAATCCAAGATTCAGGATATATTGTAAATAGGTGACAAAAAGTTTAGTGAAGCAATCAATTTAATTAATTTTTGTTTTACTGAAACAGTTAATGATAGTACATACACATTTTATATCCATCATAATCTGTTAAAGAGTCTACACAGAAGAAGCAAGCTATGCACAAGTCAGGTATAGAGAGGGATTTTATTTACATTTTCTAGAATTAAAGTAGTTTGTAGTATTCAGTGTCTAGTGGTAAGCCGACACTGAGGGACAGGTAGCAATCTGGAAATCTCCAAGCATCCTGGAACACCACCCATCTACTCGGCATCTCAGTGCTGTGTGGAATTCATCTGGCGCCCCCTTCTGGCCATGTAAACTTGACCTCTAAGATTGCACACCATTTTGGTAGAATTAGAAATTTAAATTAAATCGAGACATATTTGATGAATTAGTATTTCAAATGGGATTATAGAATTTATTAAAGACGTATCTTTCCTCAGTAGTGACACAGAGACGTCAATATTCAAAAGATTTGTGTAGATAACTTTGGAAGTTATTTGGACAAATCTTCCCTTTTAAAAAATCCCTCATCCCCCCTCCCTACTGATCACATTTTGTCCAGACCACAAAAATGTATCCATTTAAAAATGGTGGTGTTGGAGGTACTGTAGTTTAGCCAGACAACATTTATACAAATACTAGGCATCTAAATGATAATATGGGAGAATAATCAGTGATGTAAATTTCGCCCAAGCAGTCCCCGCAATGTGGGGGGCCTGGGCAGAAAGGGTGCAGTAAGGCAGTGCAGCAAACTTATTTTATCATCTTTGCCAAGCCGCCTCTGCTCTTCTAATTTTGCCGCAAGCCCAGCGGCTGCTCCCTGCCGGGCCAAAGTCTCACGATAACAGCTGTACTGCGAGACTTCAACCGGCATGAAACAGGCACTGGACATGTGGAAAACTTAAGAGTGGAGGCAGCATGGCAAAGATGATCAAGTAAGTTTGCTGCTGCTGCCACATGGGGGACCTCGCACGGGGAGAAGGCTGCCACAGGAGTGAGGAAGCCCGCATAGTGGAGGGCATGCCACCGTGATAAGAGGGGCCTTCAGCAAAATTTTGCTTGAGGCTCCCTCATTGGAAATTACGCCATTGGAGACTATATAGCACTTAAGGAAGAGGTAGATATTGGCATCTCAGAGACCTGGTGAAAGGAGGATAACCAATGGGATACTGTGATACCTGGCTACATATTTTTTCACAAGGATAGGGTAGATCATCTTGGTGGAGGAGTGATGCTACAGTTGTGGTCAACATTATTGGCATCCCTGCAGTTCAATCCTTTAATGTCCAATATCTCAAAAAAAAAAAAGTGGCCAGTGAAATGGCTTTGGACTATATATGCACACATATTTAACACACAAAAGAATCAAATAAAACAAGACCAATTAAAAAAGGAATTAGTAGGAAATAGTATAAAAACTGGGACATTGCCAGAACATGATTATTGGTACCCTTATAAACAATTCAAATCAATTTAAACAGAAAAACCACAATTCTCAATGCAATAAAATTAGATGCACCTGTGATCAATTGTCAGTACTCACATGACTTGAATCAACCAATGAATGATGGCTCTAATGTTTAAAATGGCCACATTCACTCCCTGTTCCATTTTCACAATGGTGAAGACAAGAGAAACTGCCTGAGACTGTTGGAAAAGCCATTATTAGCAGACATCAAACTTCAAAGGGGTACAAGGCCACCTCCAAAGACCTTGGGATTGCTGTGTCTACAGTTCATAATGTTGTTAAGAAGTTTTCTCATGGAACTGTCAAGAACCTCCCAGGACTTGGTGGGAAGTCTTCGAAGCTTAGTACGAACTGTTCAAAACACACCATGTATAGCATCAAAATAGTTTAGGATTGACCTGCAGCAATCTGGAGTGGTGGTTTCATCCCGCACCATATGCTGCACACTAAGGAGAGAAGGACTTCATGGGTGAAGACCAAGGAGGACGCCACTACTTACAGACAGACATAAAAAAACATGCCTCATCTTTGCCCATACCCACCTTGAGAAATCACAGTCCTTCTGGGAAAATGTTCTGTGGATAGATGAAATCAAACTTGAGCTCTTTGGCCATGCAGACCAGCGATACATTTACAGACAAAGAAATGAAGCTTTTAAGGAAAAAAACACCCTTCCTAAAGTTAAATATGATGGAGACTCCTTAATGTTGTCGGGCTGTTTTGTTGCCTCAGGAACTGGAGGCCTGAAACATATTAAAGGAATCATGAAGTCAGAGAACTACCAAGATATTTTAAAATGAAATGTGCTACCGTGTCAGAAAACTAGGTCTGGATCGAAGGTCATGGGTCCTCCAGCAGGACAATGATTCAAAATATACATCCAAAAATTCAAAAGAATAGTTAAAAAGGAACAAATGGACTGTTTTAAACTGGCCAGCAATGAGACCTGATCGCAATCCAATCAAGAACCTTTGGAAGGAGCTGAAATCTCTCATTGGTAAGAGGAATCCTGGAAACATTCATGAGCTGAAACAAATCGCAGTTGAAGAGTGGGAGAAACTACTATCAAACAGATGTATGAAACTTATAGATGACTATAAGAAACATTTGGAGGCTGTCATCACTGCCAAGGGTTATGCAACCAAATATTAGTGAAGGGTGCCATTAATTCTCTCCAGGTCAGATCTTGTTTTTTTTCTCAGAAATTACTACATGTAAGTTGCAGAGACTTCTTTTTTGTTGTTGTATACTTTTGAACTATTAAAATACCATGATGACATACAGTTGGAATATTTCCAATTATTTCTCAAGATATCATACACAACACACCTAAAATGCAAGGGTGCCAATAATGTTGACCACAACTGCATTTGTTTACAAGTAACACCATGATGGTAATGTTGACTATACCTGTATATGTTAAAGAAGGCACCGAGTGAAACAGACTAAAATTTCTGCAGTAACAAAATGTACTTTGAATCTTAATGTATAGAAATCCGTATTTTGAGGGAAAGAGAATACTGGTGAGATAGACTACTATCCACCTAACCAGAATAAAGAGACAGACGATGATATCTGATGTGAGAGGTAATGGTGTTAAAGCCACTTGGCTAGAGGTTAGGGCTGTTCAGCTTGGAGAAGGGACAGCTGAGAGGAGATATAAAAGAGGTCTATAAAATCCAGAGTGGAATGGAATGCGTAAACACAAAAAAATTGTTTACTCTTTCAAAAAAGTACAAAGACTAGGAAACACACCATGAAGTTATAAAATGGCACATTTGAAACAAAAAGGAGTAAATATTTTTTTTTCAATGCAGAATTACGTTTTGAACTGGTTCCCTGACGATGCAGTAAAATCAGGAAGCATAGGTTTTAAAAAAGGTATGGACAAATTCCTGGAGAAAAAAGTCCGTAAACTGTTAATAAGATAGACTGGAAATCATTGCTTATCCCTGGGGGTAAGTAGCATGGAACTGACTACTTTTGGGATATGCCAGGTACTGTGACTTGGACTGGCCACTGTTGGAAACAGGATAGTGGACTTGATGGACCTTTTGTCTGATCAGTATGGCATTGAGGGCTATCATAAAGTTAACCAGTTGTCCTTACCCAACTCACTTTAACCAGACATAGTCAGGCTATCTACAAGGAATATGCATGAGATGATTTTGAATGCTACTAGTACTGCTACTTATTTGTATAGCACTACAAGGCATATGCTGCGTAATCGATGTTTGCACCAGGATAGGATGGTTAGCAATCCAGGACTAGCTCAAATTCTCCCTCCTGGAACTGGGTAACTTGGCAGCTCTGCTATGAGAGACAATCTTGCCTTAAGGAAATCAACTAATATTTTGCAAACGTCCAAGGTGGAGAATAAACCAATTATATCTATAAAATCAATCACAAATTAACACAAAAAAATTATAAAACAATTTGATAATGCGCAGCACAAAACAATGTAAAATACTAAAAACAGTCCTCAAGAAGTGCCAAATGTTGGCTCAAACGGCCAAGCCTTCAGATGCTTCCAAAAACTCACATTCTCCCGCTCATTCTTCAAAGCTTCTGATAATGTGTTCCATAAAAGCGGGCCAGCAACAGAGAAAGCAGGCTTCCCTGTGCTTGCCAGATGGACTTCTTCAAAAGACGGAATACTCAACAGGTTAGCATCTTGTGACCACAATGCACAGTCAGAAACGTAAGGCACCAACTCAGTCCCTCAAATAGCTAGGACTGCTACCATGAAGAACTTTAAACATCATGCTGCCATACTCTGCTTTCTCCTAGAGAAAGTTGCATTTCATAGAACCTATGCAGAACTAAAGGATGCCTGGTCTCTTGTAGGATGACCCTATTGAAACTAGAGATCCAAGCCAGTCAGCTAATGATTAGGAACCATGAGAGGCATTTTCTCCTCTGTAAATTATATCTCTTTACTGTCAACTAGTCTGCTGTAGTATTTGGCTCTGGTTTCCTCCCTGGGTGAAGGACAGGACTCTGCTGGACTCATAAAAAGCTTGATAGATTAAAAGGACAGGCCTTTGTTATGTTCTGTGATTACTCAGACCTGACACATTGAAGGCAAGTCTTTCCTGCTCTGCCTCCAGTAAATATGCAGTCCTGAGATATTAACATGCAGACTTTTATGTGAACTATAGCTATCGTAGAAAACCAGAACGTTATTGATTCAATCCAATGTGAGTGCTTTGGTGGACCAAGGAGCCAAGCAGAGACTCCTGCTAGAGGTGGGAAGATTGCCTGTTCTTAGACCAAGCCTAGAATATTGCTGTAAGCCTGGAAGTGAAGCCAGTGTTTTGTTTGTAATCTGAAAGTTTATACTGACTCCTGTTTTGACTAAAGTTGCATGGTTCAAAAGAAACTGCCTTACCTCTTACACCACTGGCTGCATTCCTGACAGTGTCAATCTCCTGGCTCCCTTACACTGTGCTTTCTTAGGAATAATATCATTCCTGATGGTTTCAAAATGTCAAATCAGTAGCCAGGCTCTGTATAACACTACTGAGCTCCCTTTTTGCCTTCTACGTTTTCTTTGAAGCTAATTCTTGATGGAGAAGCATGGACTTGTGTTATCCTGCAAAGCTTTCTCAGTTACCACAGCATGGCCAGTGGTCTGGATACATGTGCGCTTCAGGGTCCAGGACAGGATGCTCCAACCATGCTGGGTGCGTGCTCCTTATGGTTGGTGTCAGGAAAAGGAATGCTGCTGCCTTCCCTGGATCTGAACAGGACTTTAAGAAGCTTGCTGCAGGAGAGCCCTGTATCTGGGGCTCTCGGTAGCTCCAGGAGTTAACATTTCTGAGAAGAGATCAGGATGCTAAGAGATCCGACTGCAGTGGCATTGGCAGGACTATTGACAGAACCCCCAGCGCCAGAGTGAGGAGTTTGGGTCCCAGGCAGGAGAGCAGCAGGAGGTGAGGGAGATGGATAGAACCCCTAAAACCTCTATTTTATTTATTTATTTAACACGTTTTTTATTCCGCCTTATCCTCAAATCAAAGCGGTTTACATTTCAACTCAAAAAACATTACAGAGAACTTAACGGTGAAAATGTAGGTAATGGTGGCATGCAGGAAATGCTTAGGAGCATAACTTATCTACAGAGTAACATATCTACATTAGCCTGTCTACATAATCCTAATAGACCTTGATAGGGTAGTCCGGAGTGCTAGGTGAACTCCCTGAAGTGTTCCGTGAAGAGGAAGGTTTTCAGCTTCTTCCTAAAGTCTTTTTTGTCTGTGGTGTTCCTTAGTGTCTCCAGAAGAGAGGTCCAAATAGTGGGTGCTGCTAGTGATAGTGCCCTCTTCGTCGTAGAACTGTTAGCCTTTGTGAATGAGCTGGGTGTTGGGATGGTGTCTATGGTGTTCTGTCTCTGTGGCCTGTTAGGCATTGTGCAAATCAAGTCCTGCAGTATGTCGGCTGACAGGTTGTGTCTGATTTTGAAGATAGTCAGAGTTGTCTTGTATTTGGCATGTGAGGTGATTGGGAGCCAGTAGAGCTGGCTCAATAGGGGCGTTATGTGGTCATGTTTCGCTGAACCAGTAATGATGCAGGCAGTGGTGTTCTGGGCTAATTGGAGTGGCTGGATGGTTTGTTTCAGTAGTCCAAGGAATATGGAGTTGCAGTAGTCCAATATGGGTGTAATGACAGCTTGGCAGACTGTGCAGTAATGGTCTTGGCTGAGAAGGGATTTGAGTCTTCGGCCATTTTGTGGAATGCGTTTCTGGTGGTTGTACTGATGTGTGCTTGTAGTTTCAAGTTGCTATTTAAGGTAACTCTCAGGTACCTCACTTTGTCTTTTACTGGAATACATGTATCGGCCAGGTTGATTGAGATTGAGGGGGGCGGGTAAAGGAGATGTCTCGGGTGATAATTAGAGCCTCTGTTTTCTTGTAATTGATGCTTAGGTTGTTGTTTGAGAGTCAAATGATCATCTCTTGTAGACATTCTGCCATGGATGCATATTCCCCACCAAAGAACACCTCAGAAAACATCTCACCCTGGAAGAAGATTCACAGGATTTGATAAGGACCAATTCCTGAATGATACCATGGACTCTAGGTGGATTGGGGTTTAGACCATGATGTCATCTGCATATATGGCATATTGAATGTTATGTTTTATGAAGATGTCGCAGACTGGCTGTATATAAAGGCTGAAGAGTAAAGCGGGCAGGGAAGACCCTTGTGGGACTCCCTGTGCTGTGTCGAACAGAGTGGAAGTGTTGGCTCCAATTTTGACGTATTGTCGCCATTCACTGAGGTAAGACTGAAAACACTTAAGTGGGGTGCTGTGGAGTCCGGCGTCTTTGAGTTTGTTTAATAGGATGCCATGTGACACTATGTTGAATGCAGATGAGATTTTGACAAAAATGAGCAGGAAGCCCTTTTTTTATATTGTCGATCCCTCAGATCAGGTTGCCAAATAGCTGTGTGGGTAGGGTTTCGACACTATGGTTGGGTTGAAATCCGTGTTGGTGGGGCTCCAGGAGGACGTGTGAGTCGACGTGGTTCTGTAGTTGTACTATCTTTTGAATTATTTTGAATAGAAAAGGAAGGCTGGAGATTGGGCGGTATGACACAGGGTCTGCATTATCTGCTGACTTGTTTTTGAGGATTGGGCAGATGGTTGCCTGTTTGAGGGAGGAAGGCATGTATCTTTGAGTTAGAGAGGAGCTTATTATTTTGTGGATACATTAGATGATCTCATCCTTGGCTGATTTTATCCATCCTACCAGACATGGGTCAGAGGGTGCTGTGCTTGTGTTTAGTGTAACGATAGTGCGGGCCACTTGCTCAGTTGTGGGTATGTAGAATTCTTCCCACGTGTGTCGCGTGGTGGGTCCTGTGCAGTCTGTGGTGACTGCAAGTTGTATGGCATTAGGAGGGAGCTTATGCTTGGTGAGTAGGAAATTCGCAAAGGATTGAGGGTGAATTGTGTATTCTTCTGTATGGGATGGTTCCTTTGTCAGAGTACGGAAAATCTCGAAGAGTTCTCTGAGCTTGTTGCTGGATTTTAGAATAAGGTTGGTGTGTTATTCCTGTTTGTGTCAGTTGATAAGACTGTTGTAGTCCCGTTGCTTTCATTGGTATTGTTTTAAAGTGTTTTCAGTCTTGTCTTGTCTCTATCGCCATTCTAGCTTGCATAGCATTCTTTTAGCCTCCCTTATTTCATCAGAGTACCAGGGAGTTGATTTTGGTCTTGCCTCCCTGCGACTGGGGTTTACTCGCTCAGGAGCTGTTACGGTTGCTGTGACGGTAGTGTTCCAGGTTGTGATTGCCACGTCCAGATTGGTGAAGTCTTGGGGGAGATTATGAAGGGTATCATTCAGGAATTGGTCCTTATCAAATCCTTTGAATCTTCTTTCAGGGTGAGGTGTTTTCTGAGGTGTTCTTTGGTGGGGAATATGCATCTTAAAGTGGATAGCATGGTGGTCCGACCATGGTATTGGTGTGACCAGCGAAGGCGTTATATTGTCCTGTTCTACAAGGTATCTTGGGGCAAATGTGAGGTCTGGGATGGATCCTAGGCAATGGGAGGGTCCTGTAAGTAAATGAGTGATTCCATTGCTCTAAGGAAGATGGCAGCCTCTTTACTGGATGCAGAGTTTAGGTTGAGCTCACCCAGTAATATAAATGGCTTATGGGTGAGTTAGCTGCGCACACTGTTTCAAGTATGCTAGATATTTCGTCAGCATCGGTGTTGGGGGCTCTGTAGGTGAGGCAGATGGCTAAGTGCCTATTTTCTATGGTGATTATGTTAGTGTTCAGTGCTTGTGGACTTGGGGTTTTTAAACCTGAAGTCTGATCTGGCTTGGATTAATACTCCTCTGCCTCTTTTATGGGTGCATGGACAATTGAATGCTGGTGCTGAATATCAGGCCCACTTTTTTTAGTTGCCAAGCATCCATACTATGGAATAGTAGACCAAAGGGTTAATCTATCCTGTTGTTTGGGCCAAGATTAAAACCTGGTTGTTTTCTCAAACTTTTGAATGATAACTACAACCAGGCCACAGCATTTTTGCAGTTTGATTCATTTCTTCTTATGTGTATTGGTATGTCCCTGCTGTCATTTGATGCATTAATCTACCCCTGATCTTTAAACAAATATTGTAATTATCCTGTATATGAGTCCTATGCTGCTAGGTGATTTCTAATCCTTAATATTTATTTAATTTTTGTGATTTTTATACCGCCATATTGATTGATCATAGCAGTCAGGGGCAGCCCAAGGGGGGTGCGGGGCCATGTGCGGAGACTCAGTGCGGGGCCTTATTTGCATAAGTGGCCTTATTTGCATAAATATATGCATAATGTTACCATACACTAACTTTTAGTAAACATGTCTCTTAATGAGTGTATGGATAAAGAAAGACTAAAAGATTTCTACATTACTATAATCCAGTGCCAACCACCAGGCACATTAGGAACTACTACAAACGCTGCCCATTTAGAACCCATAGCAAACCACCGTATCCTGACAGCATTACCAGGACTCACAAAGCACCATACCCTACCTATCAAAAGGCAACACTGCAAATATTAAACCAATGCATTTCAGAGAATACTTGGGAAAGAGAACAAGTGGCAATGTCAAATAGGAATTACATAAACAGAATACCTCAGCTCAGTTACACATGCAGAACATAGACCATCACCAAACAAGGAATCACAATTTAGAAACAGGAAGACAATAATTAAACTGGGAACCCCAAAAGCCAAACTTGGAATGTACAACAACACTGTAGAAATAAAACTATAAATTAATTTCCTCTTGTACCAAACAAAGCGCAGACGTTAATGATGCACATTTCCCAGAGCTTTCATATTCCAGTTAATAAATTCAAAATAAAGAGAGATCTTTCTACCTTTTGTGCATTTTTTTTCAGTTGCAATTGCTCCAGCCACTTTCTTCTGGTTTCTTCATGTTTTCTGCTAACTCTCCATCGTCTGCTGTCCATTTGTCCTTTCTTCTCTCTTCTAGTTTTTTTTCCATTCTCTCTCTCTCTACATCTGCTTTAACATACTAATCTTTCTCCTTTTGCTCTTTCCTCATTCCTATTTCATCCACACAAATTTTACCCCTCCATCCTCAATCTCCACTTACTCTCCCAATACCCGGCCAATTGTAGATTTTTCATCTCTCCCACACAAAATATTTTTCCTCTCTCCATTTTACTCTCCCAGCCCCATCCCATTCTAATCCTCCCCCAACATCAGCTCCCTTCTAGTTCCAGTCTCACCCAGCATCCATTCCCTTCTAGTCCCTGCATCAGCCCATTTCCAGTCCTAGCCACCCATCAGCCCATTTCCAGTCCTAGCTCCCCCATCCATTTCCAGTCTGAGTCCCTTCATCAGCTCATTTCCAATCCTAGCCCCCCATCAGCCCATTTCTAGTCATTTCCTAGCCCCACCATCCGCCCATGTCAAATCCTAGCTCCCCTCCACTCAGCCCAATTCCAGTCCAAGCCCCCCCATGAGCCTACTTCCAGTTCTAGCTCCTCCATGAGTCCATTTCAATTCAAGCCCCCACCACAGCCCATTTCAAATCTTAGCTCCCCCCAACAGGCCATTTCCAGTCCTATCCTAGCTGCTCCATCAGCCCATTTTCAGTCCTAGCTCCCTTCCCTCACAGCCCATTTCCATTCCAAGCCCCCTCCCCATCAGCTATTTGCAGTTCAAGCCTCCCCTTCCACTCAGCCTATTTCCAGTCCTAGCAACCCCCCAACCCATTACCAGTCCTAGCCCCCCCCATCAACCCACTTCCAGTCCCAACCCCATCAGCCCATTTCCAGTCAGCCCCCCATAGCCCATTGCCAGTCCTAACCCCCCCCCCCCATCAGCCCATTACCAGTCCTAAGCACATCAGCCCACCTCAAGTCCTAACCCCTCCCCATCAGCCCATTTCCTGTCCTAGCCCCCCCATAGGCCATTATCAGTCCTAACCCCACCATTTATTTATTTATTTACATTCTCTTATATACCGTGCTATTCGGAATCAGTGCGGTTTACATTGAACAAACTGAAATGACATTGAACAGGGCATTATAACTTGGAGATAACTATTTTACAGGGAACATGGGCTATGGAGGGTTAAGTGGCTTGCCCAAGACCACAAGGAGCACCTGTGGGACTAGAAACACCAGTCCTTCCAGCCCAAGGTTGCTGTCCTCTAGTGGGATTTGAACCCCCGACCTTCCGGCCTGAAGTACCTTGCCCCAACCACTAGGCCACTCCTCCACTCCACTCCTCCACCATAGCCCATTACCAGTCCTAACCCCCCATCACCCCATTTCCAGACAGCCCCCATCAGCCCACAGCCCATTACCAATCTTACCCCCCCCATAGCCCATTACCAGTCTTAACCCCTCCAACAGCCCACAGCCCACCTCAAGTCAAGTCCTAACTCCCTCCATAGCCCATTACCAGTCCTAACCCCCCATCGGCTCATGGAAATTTTAGAAAAAAAAAAAAAAGCTGGCTGCAGCTGCTGCCGCGGCGGCAGCAGCAGAATGGAGTGTCCCGCGGGGCCCCCTCTGCCCGGCTGAGCCCCTCTGCGCCGGCTTTCAGATACATGAGGGGAGAGTGTCTCCCTCGCGTCTGTTAAGCCTGCAGGGGCAGATGGGAAATTTCCCATCAGCCCCTGCTTCCCATCAGCCCCTGTGGGCTTAACAGAGACGCGAGGGAGACACTCTCCCTTCGTGTATCTGAAAGCCGGCGCAGAGGGGCTCAGCCGGGCCGGGAGAGCTCAGCCGGGCAGAGAGGGCCCCGCGGAACACTCCATTCTGCTGCTGCTGCGGCGGCGGCAGCCGCCAGCTTTTTTTTTTTTAAATTTAGTTTTTAAAAAAGCAGAATGCTCTTTGCGCAGGGCCCCCTGAAACGCGGGGCCCTGTGCAAAAAACATTCTTGCTCAATGGACGGGCCAGCCCTGATAACAGTTTACATAAAACAACCGAGTTACATCGAACAAAGTGGAAGTTACATGTGCAAAGAGAACTATTAGGTTCTTACATGATCGGTAAACAACATGATGTGATCAAGAATATATACATGATGATTTAGTATGAACTCTGTACAAATTATAAGGGTCCTGTATTTTGTGAGTTAGGATGTATAGTAGTGAATGGAGTGAGGCTTCAGGAATCTTAGTGGGGTTGAGTTGGGTCAGTTGATGTATTTGCCTCGTTTATACCGAAGTGTTCTATAAATAGAAAAGTTTTGAATTGGGTACGAAAGGTGAAGAGGTCTGTTGTGTTTCTGGTAATGAGTTCCAGGGGATGGGTACTCAAATGCTCTGTTACTGGTGTGTTTAGTCTTTCTGAATTCAGGTGGAAATAGCAGAGTGTTAGTCATTGGAACTCTTCTGTGTCTGTTAGATGTTTTTTTGATTAACTGGATTAAGGTAGAAGGTGCCAGTTCCCTGATAACTTTGAACGTTGTCATGATGATTTTGTATTTAATTCTGCTATGTATGGGGAGCCAATGGAGGGTGTGAAGTATGGGTGTAATATGTTGAGTTATGGTGTGTGTTCGAGATGATGTTGTGCCATTTGCAGTGGGTGGATCATTTGTTTTGGGAGGCCATTGAGGAGACTTGCAATAGTCGATATGTGGGGTAGTCATCGCTTGCATCAATGATCTGAAATCATTGCTATGAAGTAGAGGCTTTAAGTGTTTCAGGAGGTGGATTTTGTTATATATGGCTTTAGTTGAGTTTTTAATGTGGGTTCTGAATGTGAGTTGCTGGTCTAGTGTGACTCCTAGGTATTTTACGTTGTTTTTTGACTTCGAGAAGGGATCAGTTAATGGTAACGTTGCTGGGTGGCGTGTAATTTTGATTTCTGGATACTTCTGTTTTTTTAATAGTTTATCTTTAATCCATTGGTTTTGAGCCAAGCATCAACTTCTACGAAGCATGAGATTATGGGATCAAGTATGTGTGTTACTACATTAAAAGGCATGTATAGCATTATGTCATCAGCATAGATGGCATAATCTATTTTGAATTTCTTTATTAGATTGCAAATAGGCTGTATGTAAACATTAAATAGAAGAGTTGAGAGTGCTGATCCTTGGGGAAGTCCTGTAGTTTGTGTGTAAGTGCATGAGTATTTTTGGTCTATGTTGACTTGTTGTGTTCTGTCAGTTAGGTATGATGAGAACCATTGGAGAGTGGTTTCACTTATTCCAATTTGTATGAGTCTTTTGTAGTAGTAGTGCATGGATGACTGAATCAAAGGCAGCAGCACTGTCTAGAAATATTAGTATAAATGCCTGATTGGGGTTGTTGATTCCTTTTATTATAGTAACATAGTAAATGACGGCAGATAAAGACCAGTATGGTCCATCTAGTCTGCCCAGTAAGATGGCAAGAGTAGGTGCACCTGCCGCTCTGTGCAGGCCACCCCTCCCCATGTCTTTGTTTAGGGGTGAACCCACCGCTCCATGTAGGACACCCCTATTTGTCGAGAAATTAGATTGTTAGGTTTATTTTGATTTTATCCTGTTACTGTAAAGGGATCCACTGTGTCTGTCCCATGCCATCTTGAATTCTTTCACTGTATTTGCCCCCACCACTTCCATCGGGATGGCATTCCAAGCATGCCTTTCAGTGAAAAAATATTTCCTGACTTTGCCTTTCAATTTACCCTCTTGCAGCTTCATGTTATGCCCTTCATGTTATGCCCTCTAGTTTTACACTTTCCCTGTCTTTGGAAGAGGTTTGTTTGTTCATTATTTCTCTTTAAGTATTTAAAGGTCTGAATCATATCTCCTCTATCCCTCCTCTCCTCCAGAGTGTACATATTTTGTTGTATAGAATTAGCATTAGTATTTCTACACTATGCAGGGGTCTGAATCCAAATTGGTTTGAGTCTAATGGTGCATATTGATCAATGTGATCTTGCAATTGAATTTGGACATTTTTTTCAATTATTTTAGCCAAAAAAGGTAGGCTCAAGATGGGTCTGTATGATGATGGGCACTTATTGTCTAATGATTTATTTTTTAGGAATGATCGGATTGTTGCTTTCTTGAGACTTCTAGGCATGTAGCCTTATTCGAGGGACTTGTTTACTATTAATAGTACGATGGGAGCAAGCTCATCACGTGCGTCTTTGATCCATTTTACTGGACAAGGGTCAGATTTAGAAGTGGTAGTGTTCAATTTTGCTATTAACTTTTTAAGGGGGTCTAAGTAGACTTTATGGAACTCTTCCCAGATTTCAATCTGTGGAGAGGGGTTAATATTATTTGTAGATGCATATAGGTTGTTTTGTATTGGGTTAGTTTTTTTTTAAAAAAAAATTTTTATTTATGGATAATTTTACAATATAATACAGTAAAATTCATAACAGAGGAAAAAAGAAATACATCCAAAGTAACAAATAAAGAAGAATATTAATACAAACTTACAACCCACATCATTGGGGAGACATGTCTGAAAAAACAATAAGAAAATAAAATACTAAGGCTAAACAGAGCCCTGAAAGAGTCTGTAGCCAACATATATAGCCAGGTGAGAACCCTCCCCCTCCGAGCTTACTCGCTGCCCTTGAGTTTCTCCCTTTTCAAAATCCATTTTTCAAGTTCAGAGGATGACAAGAAGATAAATTTATCATAGTTAGAAGTAATGCAACATTTACAGGGGTATTTTAAAAAGAAAGTAGCCCCTAAGGCCAGAACTCTAGGCTTCAATACAAGAAACAGTTTTCTACGTGACTGCGTAGAGTAAGAGACATCAGGAAATATCTGTATCCTTTCACCACAGAACTTCACCTCTTTCCTCCTGAAATATGCTTTTAAAATATCGAGGAAAAGGTCACCAATAAAGTGGCCCACGAGGTGATAGTATCTTGGGAATCTTCTAAAAAAAGCTGTCAAATTAAAGTTCTTGGAAGTAGAGGGAGGAGAGGCCTCTTCCTGTTCCACGGAGCGACGAGGTAAATTCTTAACAGATAAGTAATAGCATTTAACAATCACACAAGTATCAGCCCATGGAAAAAGAAGGGCTTCCTTCAAGTACTTCCGAAGCAAAATTAAAGGGGATAACAATGAACAGATGGGAAAATTTAATAGACGCAAATTTTTAGCGCGAGAAACATTTTCCAGATGCTCAAGTTATTGGTGTAAAATTAGACTGTCCTTAGCGTGAGCTGCCGAAAAATCAGAGGCAGACACCGCTTGGGACTCCAATTTCACAACCGTGGAGCTCAAGGCTCCAACTTAAGAATCCAGAGAATGAAATTGTTCTACAGCATCCCGTGTAAATTCACACAACATAGAAACAGTCCCAGCAAGAGTCTTTTCTGTACGAGTAACCACTTGCCAAACATCTGAAAGGGTAAGCCCGGAAGTTGGAGGTACAGTGGGGGGAACAGAAGGAGGGTTCCACGAGACCACCTTCGGAACCACACCACATCGAGAGGACACAGCATTAGAGGAGAGTTCACCGGACAGCTCCAAGAAGCCCGGGGGGAGTGGAGGGATTCGCTCAACAGAGCTTAAACTCACTCCCTCACTAGAGGGGTCAAGAGACACAGTACCTGAGATGACAGCTCGGGGTGTAGAAACCAAGGGGCATGTTTACGAAACACCGAAATTGTGCGGGGCCCCGTTAGTGTGCCTGTGCCATATAAGGAGTGGGCGGGTCAGGCAGAAAAAAGGAATAAAAACGACCGTACCTGTGCGCGGCGCGCACATTTGCGGGTCCACATTAGTGCGTGGGAAGGCTAAGTGGGGCGCTGCTGGGCACATATAGGAACAGTGCCGTAACACAATGGTGAAGATACTAACCAATGGTGCAGGGGCCATGGGTTCAATTCCCCATTGTGCACCACAAAAACGCCAGCTTGAGGCAATAACATTAATGGTTAAAGGTTGTCAGACAGCTGCCTAGGGTGAGAACTTACACAATCTTGACGATGCATATATTCATATGATTCTTGCAAGGTATTGTGGGTATTGTAGTTCATTCACTCCCAAACACAGCTGATGACAATAATTTGAGTTGTGAAACCAAGTGGTAAGATCAATAAAATACTTCTTTTATTGATGGGGTTTAATTCACCCAGCACATGTATGCTTGATAGCACTATAAATGAGGTTACTTGCTTGCAGTGTTTAAAATGGATAACAAAAAGTCACAAAGTAAACCAGAAAACAACCTTCAGCTTGTCAGGCAATTAGCTAATGTTTTCTTAGCAAATAATTACCAATTACAAAGGTACAAAGAAAAGAATAAACTTTGCTGGTTAGGTTAACCTCTGCTTATTTTCCATGCAGATCTCAGCAGTGATTCTCCCTTGCTCACACACACAATCAGGTGCAGCCCTAATTACTATCAATGGACCAGCTGAAAGCCTTTAGCTGGCTGGCTGCTACTGTGTGAGCCCAAATCCTGCTTTTAAGAGCTGTTTGCAGTGGAAATAAAGAACAAAGTTAGGTTTCTTTGTGATGGCTGATGTGTTTGCTCACAGAAAGCTAGCATTTAGATAAAGAACAGTCCATGTAAATAGTTTCATCTGCTGTATTTCCCCCTGCATCAACAATCATAGGGTCAATATCATACATTGGCACAGATGAGTCTTTCATTAAGGCACTATCATGAGAATGCTTATTCCCTTGCTGCCATTCTCTATTATAGATAGGGTCTGGATCAGTGTTCATACCTGAGCCTCTCCTGCTATCATTATTCCTCTCTGTATAGCCTGGCCAATATGTAATCCAATTCTGATGTCCAGCCTTCCAATCTTGATCCCTGGACACTGGATCTTCTCTCACATACCTTCTGGCCTTGGTCTGAAAGTCCCTTCCACATGCAGTCTTCTCTCTTCCAGGTAGCCACTGGTGATTCCTATCTCTGCCACTCCATTCCTCTGGCTGAATCCAGTCCAATGGACTCTGCTGGCTTTTGGAATACCTCCCAGTATGAGTACTGCCTTGGAATCTCCCAGACCTTCCAATGGCCTTTCTTCTCTTCCTTCCAGAGAGTTTCCTTCTCTCTCTATCTGCTTGGCTTGGTTTCTGTTTCTCCAGGTGATACTGGTGCTTGAGCTCGTAGCCGTTGCTGTCTCTGTATCTCTTCCTCCCTCTGTAGCTGAAACTGTTTCCTGAAGAATAAGCTCTACTCTTATCCTGTTCTAATGTGTGCTGCTCCCTAACACAGCGCAGCTGTGTTGAATCAGGCCCTGCCCTTTGAGATGAGTGCTTAGGGATTACCTCATAGCTCTCTTGATTGCACCTACATTCTCTCACTTCAGCCCCTCTCATGGCTGCTGGAAACCTGGTGCATTCTGGGACTGGTAGTCTTTTATGTGAAAACTCTGTTTTCTTGCTTCTACCAGAACTGACAGGTTGCTTGTTCAGAGTCACATCATTTTTTCTATAGCTCCTACCTGAGCTATGATAAGCTTCCTTATCACAAGGTGCACTAGAAGGCACATGAATCCTGTACGGCAGAAAGGGGAACCCTGCTAACCTTTTGCAGCAACAGGCGGCACACTGTTCATATCTGGGCGGCAGAGTGCGCCGCACTGTTAATATTGGGCTCAGAATGCTTTGCGCTGCAAATTGTGTGCATTAGGCGATGTGCTGTTAAGTCCTTGCGGTTTGAGCGGCAGAAGGCGGTGCGCTGCAAATTTGGAAGGCCGAAGGCAGTGCGCCAACGGACAAACACAGGAAGAGAGCCACAGCAGAATGGTGAAGACACTCACCAATGATGCATGCATTAGGGGTTCGATCCCCCACAGTGCCCAGTTAACCAGCCTCACTGAGGCATAATTTTAGGAGGCATAGAAATAATGGGCAGCAATAGGCGGCGCGCTAATGTCTCACGAGGCACTTGAATAGTGTGAGGCTAAGGTGGCGCGCTGATGTGGAAGCATAGGAACAGAGCCACAGCCCAATGGGGAAGACACTCACCAATGATGCATGCATCAGGGGTTCGATCCCTCACAGTGCTCAGTGCACAGGGCTGGCTGAGGCAGTATGTTTTTGGTGAGTAGTGCTGTAGGGTAGCTTTTAGTTTTCCTTTATTTAGCACAGCTACCAAACGCACTCGCACATCATGTTGACATGAGGCAGCTCATGAGGCACATGTTAGAGTGCACTGTCCGCCAAGGCACCCTTGCATGTCCCCTATAGGGCACCATATATGTTGTGTCTCCGGATAGAGACTAGTGCACCTCATATGGACCTAAACTAAAAGATGGCCTATTGTGTGCCCTATCAACCACACTCAAGGGCACCATGTGGGTATAGTACGCTGTGGGTTGATTTGCTGCCAGCAACATCTGCACATTACATGTTAAATACCTATGCACCGCCCTACAAAATTACACCACTGTGGGTTTGAACCCATGACCTCTGACTTCACAGGCAATGAGGTACCCATTGGCCTACAGCTCTATAGCTGCCAGCAAGCCCCTGGCTGGCTGCAGAGAGCCTGCATGTCACCACACAGACAGTCTGTTGTGGTAGCCAGGATAGGGTTAGTCCACCCATACCCATGATGCACTGCACATGCAAATCAACTGTCCACAGATAGACACAGGATCGGGAATGCACCCCGGCATCTCCACAGCTTGGTAGGAGGGAGTGTCCATGTGCACCCACACAGCACCTCGGCCTGGTAGGGTGTACTGAGTGGGTGTTGTACTGGCACAGAGTAGCTACACACCGTCACATTGTGCGGGTACTGTGCTCACCCTGAGTGTGCGTGGAGGCACCCAGGACCAGGTCCACCACAACCTCCGTGGCAGAATGAGGCCATTCCAGAGCTTCACAGCACTATTACTCTGTGAGATAGGTTGTTTCTGCAGAGACACCTTGGATATCTCTGTTGGGCAGAGTCAGGGGCACTCCTTATGTGAGACCTAGGTGGGCTCTTTACCACCATTTCTCCCCCTCAGGTTGGAAAGCAGGGTCTCTTATCATCATGCTACCTCCCTGCAATGGTAGCAGTAGGGTGGACCATCAACCCCAGTCCTGCTGTGGGAGAGACACCCTACAGCGCTGTCACAGCAACTCCATACACATCCATAACACAATATCTGACAGACATTAGGCCTTGATATGCTAAGTTGCACCCCACCACTATCTGATCTTCGCCTACAGCAAGCCATCAGCCACTGCACGGCGCTCCATCAGGACACACACCAGCTGACATATGTCTGCTAGTTAGTCCTGTTGGAAATGCATGCACCCAGAACTGGGATGGCAGTGCACACCAGCAGTTAAGTCATTGACTGGGCCCCGACACAAAACCCATATATATCACATGGGAGACATACTATCATTCACTATGGGGGTGCCTAGCCATGTTGTCTTCACTGCACAGTCAGGGTGGAGTGCAACCCCAGCAGCACATACAGAGGCCACCATGTATGTGTAGGTGGTGGGCAACCACTACACTATCCCAGTCAGTGCCCTCTGCCCTGTGCAGATGCATCCTGGCCAACCCGCCCTGTCAGAGCTATACCCATGGTACCTTGCTGCTCATTATGCACATTGGCAGGCCAATACTGGCAACAGTGCTGGCAGTGTGGGCTGTGGAAGGTGTTTGCAGCCAACACACACTGTATAGACAGACACACACTCCCACACGTATGCCAGCATTGTGCTACTGTAGAGGCGTTTGTCAGCATTAGCCACCACACCAGTCCTGGGCACAGTACAGGCATGGATATGGTAGCAATACTGTTTTGAGTCACTCCCCAGGGTGGTAAATGCTTTCAGAGACCAGACCTGATGCACCCACTGCAGTCAACAGACAGATTGTCATGATGGAGCTCAAGGAGCAGAATGTGCGTGACGTAGGGATATCTATCTGCCAGTACTCAGAGCAAGTGTTTGGAAGCTGTGTACCGTATACCCAGGTGTAGAGTGACATTGCTAAGGTATTCACATGCTAGTATTGTGAGATGCACACAAGGCCCGATGTCCTGCCTCTCCAGGGGGCATTAGCCATTGGGGCCTGTGGGTGTGGGTGTGTCTGCCCCTGTTGGCTGCTGCTTTACGGCTGAGGTTCCCAAATCCAGCCCAGGGTTGCAACACACTGTTCGCGTTTTCCTGCTGTCCCTCATGAATATGCATTAGCTACATCTACATGCCATGGGGGTGGTGCAGAGATATACAGCACTGGCATTTGTATGGGCGGCAGCATTGAACCTGAATGGTGTGTGGTCCTCTGGGACTGCATTTGTGAGACTCTGCTCTAGGTAATGCCCCTCATCATGGTGTCTGTGATCAGTGGGGTGTAAAATTGGCGTATGAGCAATGCGTATGTCCCCAGCAATAATGGTTTGTCCTTACTATCATGGATTAGTTGTGGGTAAAGATATGTGGACAGGATTGGCAGGGCTTTGAACCTGTGACCTTCTGTTCTTGCACACACTGTCTGTGTGCAGTGCGCCACTGTGTTGCCACAGATGTGCTTGATTCCCTGGGCAGTCCATGACTGTACATCCGACAGGGCCTGTCTGTTGCAGTGGACGGTGCCAGCCTGCACATGGCTAGGCCACTGTCTTCTGTGGCTAGCAGCCACTGCCCCCTCCACCACCTGTACTCGTCCGCCAACATGATGGCATTCCTACTCTCAGGGAATGCATATGCCCTGATTGCATTGTGGCACTCCGGGACCGGATGTGGGGGACTGGGCTGTGGGTAATGCCCATTGTTATGGGGTGTGTGCGGGGTAGGGCAAAATATGGGTGTTTGCACCATGCTTATGTTCCCTGCAATATAGGGGTGTCTGTGCTATCTTTGTTTAGTGGTGGGTAAAACATAGGAACTGGGCTGGCATGAGCCCCAGCTGGGATTTGATCCTATGCCTTATGGTCCTAGAGGTACTGGCTCTGTCCGCTGCACCACAGTGTGTCCACAGAGACAGTGCAGTCCCTGGAGATAGTTAACCTGGCAGGCTGGAGTCGCAAACCCTGCTCTGCACATTTTTACTGTGGGCTCATTCACCCTGTCTGGTGACAAACGTGCAACTAAACCCCGGAACTGACCACCGCAGAAGGGGGTTGATATATAAACAAACTGGGCAACCTTGCTATTGATGGGCAACCATAAACACCACTCACAGGGAACGTACGTAACAAGGAAATGTGTGTTGGGAAAGGTCTCCGCTCCGTAGACCCTTCCATAATTCATTTATATTTTTGGTGCTTTCCTGGGTGTGTTTTTTGGTTTTGCCCTTTACTATCACTGTTCCCCAGCTGACCTCCTCTTTGTACTATTTCTGTGGTGGTCATTTGATATTTGTAATTGCACTTTTGTGCTGTGCACATGTATCACACTGCTCACGTTTTGAAGGTTTCCCCGGTTTAGGTGTACATTGCTGACGAAAATGGTTTCCTTCCCTTTACATGGCCTCTACCGCGAGTGTTTCACTCGCGCTATTTTTTACTTGCGAATTCAGCCCCGATAATGTGCGGGGCGCCTCTCCCCTCCCCTTCCCTGCCCATAAGCCCCGTCTCTCCGCCCCTCCGGAGCCTTCCTCCGCCCTCCGTTAGCCTTTCCACGCCTCTATTGGACATTTGCGGGCCCGTACTTGTGCGGGGCGCGTTCGTGTGACGCGCACGTGTGCGGTGGTGACCCGCACGTTTACGGGCCATTTAAGTGCTCTTAAGTACCGCTTTTAGTGCGCTATTTTGCGGCGCACAAATTAGCGGTTTTTAGTAAACATGCCCCCAAATGTTTCTCGATGGCACCAACCTGGGAAGCCTCAGCCGAAGACTTTTTCTTCCGCTTTCCACCTGGCATTTTCGGCACTCCTAATCCGGTTGGGCTCCTTATGGGCTCCTAAGGGGCTCACAAGGGGCGTGGCAATACCCCTTTGGAGACACCCCTTAGGAGACGCACCGACGGCTAGCGCCGTAGCAAAGAACTTAAATAAGGGCCCAGGGAGATGACGTCAGCTGGGCTGCCCGCTCCAATCGCCAGCCTCCAAACCGGCACCTCTCAGCCCCGAAGGGAAACCAGGCTGCAAGATAGACGCTCCCGAGGAGAATGCAGCAGAGGGATCTTATATCGGGCCCCGAAAGTGACGTCAGCTGGGCTGCCCACTCCAATCGCCAGCCTCCAAACCGGCACCTCTCAGCCCCGAAGGGAAACCAGGCTGCAAGATAGACGCTCCCGAGGAGAATGCAGCAGAGGGATCTTATATCGGGCCCCGAAAGTGACGTCAGCTGGGCTGCCCACTCCAATCGCCAGCCTCCAAACCGGCACCTCTCAGCCCCGAAGGGAAACCAGGCTGCAAGATAGACGCTCCCGAGGAGAATGCAGCAGAGGGATCTTATATCGGGCCCCGAAAGTGACGTCAGCTGGGCTGCCCGCTCCAATCGCCAGCCTCCAAACCGGCACCTCTCAGCCCCGAAGGGAAACCAGGCTGCAAGATAGACGCTCCCGAGGAGAATGCAGCAGAGGGATCTTATATCGGGCCCTGAAAGTGACGTCAGCTGGGCTGCCCACTCCAATCGCCAGCCTCCAAACCGGCACCTCTCAGCCCCGAAGGGAAACCAGGCTGCAAGATAGACGCTCCCCGTATTGGGTTAGTTTTAGACATGTAGTAGTCTGCTAGTGTTTGAGGGGAGATGGGAAGTGTTTCAATAGTCTTCTAGGTTTGGCTGTCAGTGATTTTACAATAGCAAATAGGTCCTTTGATTTGTTTACTGATTTCATCAACAGGTTTGAGTAATATTCTTTTTTAGAATAGTTGATTTATTGGTGGTATTTTGCTAGCACAGTGATATGTCTTTCTCTATTTTCCGGTGTTTTACTTGAACACAATTTACTTTCAAGTTTCCCCAGGTTTCTTTTTAGAAGACAAATTTCCTGGGTGTACCATTGTTTAGTGGAATTATTTTTGATTGGGCACTGAATTTGAGGTTTTGTTGCAATTCTCGTGATACAATTATTCAAGTTCTTTATTACTTCCTCAAGGTCATCTGTTTTGTGTCAATAGCTTCCAGCAGTTCTTTGGTGAAAGCTTCTTTTTCAAAGTATTTGAACCTCGAGTAATGTTTTGGAGCTTGGTTATCAGCTAGTGGGGGCACTTGTGGGATTTAATATAGAGTAAGACTGACCATGGGACAGGGGTAATCTTGGGGATCTTAGTCTGATGGTTGGAATTCTCTTGTGGAATAAATATTAGGTCCAGAGTATTCTCTTTGTGGGTGGCACTTGATATGATTTGTTTAAAGCTTAGGTGTTCCATAGCATTAAGGAAAATGGAGGAATGGGTGTTTTGTAGTGAGGGGAGGTTGAGGTCCCCCAGTAGTACTACTTTTTTCTTTCCTGAAATGTTGCAGACTTCTTGGAGTATATTAGTCAGTCCATTGGGATCAGTAATTGGTGGTCTGTAAATTAAGCAGAAAGCTATGAAATGATTTTCAATAATAAGGAGATCTATATCTGAAATTGTATCAGAGCAGTGTAGTGTTGGATTTAGAGATTCTTTTATAATAGCGAGGACTCCACCTCCGCGTCTATTTGATCTGGGTGTGTGAAAAATAGTGTAGTTAGGAACTTTGATTTGCTTCAAGAGGACATTATCATGTTCATTGAGCCAGGTCTCTGTTATAAATAGTATGTCCGGGGCGTTGTCGTTTAGATGATCAGTTATTATGGGGATTTTCTTTTTTATGGATCTGGCATTTATGTAGGAATGACATGTATGAAAACCAAAGGTCAATAGTGGTTGGAATGAATGAATTAATATAGATCAGTCTTTTGGTGGTGTTGGTATGTTTTTGGGACCTATGATGTATTTTGTATGTATTTAGAATCAGTGTGGACTCTGTGGAGGACTGGGATGGGTTGGCTATATATGTGTGAATGGAGTTGTGCATGTAGTTTTAGGGTGAGGGATGAAAGGATAATAGATCCAAGGATGAGCGAGAATATTAGTGTGGTGTTCATTTTGTTGAGCAGTGCAGAAAGGAGAGATGGCTTTGTTTAGTTGTGCTTTATGTATTTTATGGGATAAATACAAGGGCCGGTTTTTTTTCAACCTCCGATAGGCTATAAATAAAAGACAAGTTCATATAAAACAATAATTTTATTACCAAAAGATTGGTACACTTACGGTTACTTTACGACATAATCACCGAAGAGATTGAGACATTTGTCATATCTGTGGACAAGCTTTTCAATACCCTCTGCAAAGAAAGTTGCCGCCAATGATTTCAAGTAGTCCTTGACGTTGGTTTGAAGGTCCTCATTGGTTTGAAAGCGCTTTTGTGGCCGTCCGTCAACATTTTTGGGACCCAACGTGCACAAAGTTTTTTGTAGCCTAACCGTTCAGTAACAATAGAGTACAAAACAGACCTTGAAACCTCTGGAAATTCCGTAGACAAAGCAGTAATGGTGAATCTGCGGTTTTCTTTAACCATTCTGTCAACTCGTTGCACCAGGTCATCTGAAATGACAGATTTGCGTCCTTGGCCCAACACCATCACTCATGAAGTTTTCCCCATACACACGACTCATTCTCCGATGGATTTCTGCAGCACTATGGCCTTCAGCCTGTAGAAAACGAATCACACTTCGCAATTCACACTTGGAGGGAGCATCAATCATGGTGGACATGTTTACGTGGCTGTAGCACAACGCCGACTGACGCCTGAATGTCAACAATGGCGGAGTGTGTAGTGCAAGAGCTGCGCAGTCGCCTACAGCGCATGCCCGCTTTCTGCTGCCCGCGTAGCGTCTGCACGGAGCGATCGGAGGTTGAAAAAAAAACAGCCCTCGTAATATCAGTTGCTGTGCATTCAGTGTTAATTTGGTATGAGGTGCTCTGGGGTGAAAGAGTTCTGGGGGATAGAACTGGTTTGTTGAGTTCTGTTTTTGTCGATTGAGTTGATTAGCACTTTGGAAGAGATTTTTTATAGGTGTTTAAGCATAAGATAAGCATTTGTTGGTGAGATTAGACACTGCAGAGATTAGGTAATAAGACTAAGATTGGGGTTATGGCAAAGCAAGGTGTTTACAATATGGTACATCAAGCAGTCTAGCTGCTAGCTAATAGAGGCAAAACAGATTTAGACTGTTTAGGTGAACATAGGATTACAAGGCATATATAACAGAACAGGCTGTTATGGATCAGTTTTACATTAGGAGATTGGATCGTACCACAGATATTACTTTCATCCGGTTAGGCAGAGCTATGATAATGTACCTTTGTTTCAAAGTACAGCGATCTTCTTTACGCCTAATTTTCATGCCAAATGGCCCTCTGGCGAGGCCCTCAGGCGTGGGCCCGCCTTCTGCGTGCTGGAATTGAAAGGGAAGCCCCCTCTGTTCAGCGATGCTGCTGCTTGTGGGGGGAGCTGAACAGCCACGTGTTGCAGAAGGAGCTCTGAGCCGGTCTTAGTGCAGGAGATGGTAAAAGCGGTGTCTCACCTTTGCCGATGTTGCAGGCTTGGTCTCTCAGGGGAGCTCTTGTGGAAGATGCAGCCCCAGCGAGCAGAGTGAGAGGGGTTTTCCTTTGGCGCGTTGGAATTTAAAGGGGAGCCCCCTCCATTCAGCGATGATGATGCTTGTGGGTGGGGCTGAATATGGAAACTGCCTTTTGTTAAAGGCAATACATCAGGGCAACAAACCATAAACCATATGTTATTTACTCCTCTTAGTTGCCTACACAATATAACTAGTACCAAATACACAGCTGGTTTTAATACATGCACTACTATCAAATTTTCAAAAGGACAGTAGCCATATGTTTGCTTATTACATATTCCAACAGTTGAGGTAATTAAGAAAACTTGTTGGAGGGAGTGAGCATTCCTTGTAGCAGCCCATCTTTAGATAACAGCCTCCCTGTAGAATTGTGATGAGTTAAATTTTTCTCTCTTTTACGAAGGAATTAAAACTTTTCATTTTCTATGGTAGTGTGAGGGAAGCGGAATAATTCATTTCTTGATGTAGTACCCCATGAGGTTCTCTTCTCTTGTTTTCTTTTTCTTTGTTTTTTTTTGTTATGGTAGTTTTTATTATATTTTAACTTCTCACTTTGTTGTCATTCTTGATTTTTGTATTTTAATTTGTCCTTATATATCTTTTCTATTTTTAGTTTTATCAATTTTACTGCTAATCTGCCAGATGAACTAGGAACCTCTGCCGACCATGTCAGTGATGCACACAGGTGACATCTGATGGGCCCACCCATTTATCTGCTCACTCAGTAGTGCGCAGTTACCAAAGGAACGCATCTAAGAGCATGATGGACTTCTCTGAGGGCTCCTTTGGGCGCCTCCAATATATAGATCACCCCCTTTTCTTCCTTATGTTAATGTTAGGATCAGCCTTACTCTATGTTAAAGAATCTACTCTTGCTATTCCAGCATACATGCAAGATACAGATCGACCAGGACAGCATTCCACGGAAAGGAGTAGGCAGTCATTCCTGTACTGATAGCGCTAAGGCAGGCAGAGCATGAAGACATAACTATCACCTATACCAATCCAGTAAAAACATTCAATTCAGTTTGCTTAACACCCAATGAACACAAAGAGGCTATCCCACCCCTGGCCTAACTTTTTCCGCGTATGACTAACTGGATAGTGGCTCTGTATGACCCCAGCATTGAATATCCGTGTTTAATTTCAGTGCCAGCAGCTAGTCACCTTCTCTGAATAGCGGGCCCAGAATCTCCAAACTCTCCCACCCCTCCTCCAACAAAGTTAGTTAGAAAATTGAAAGCATTAGAAAACAAGTCTTTCAAAGAGAAATGTTTCACCTCTTGATGACCTCCCAGATTTGCTATCCCTAAATGAAAAAATTGTAGAGTGAAACTCCAATTTATAAAAAGCGATTGATCAGATGGCTCCCTTAAAAGCTGCTAAGATGAGAGGTAAGCACAATCATCCATGGTTTAATGAGAACCTTTGTAAGTATTGAGTGGAGGAGTAGCCTAGTGGTTAGAACACTGGCTTGGTAAGCAAGCAACCAGGGTTCAATTCCCACTAGCACTCCTTGTGGCCTTGGACAAGTCACTTAACCCTCCATTGCCTCAGAAGAAAGGCTTGGCAATCTACTTCTGGTCACACTGCCAAGAAAACCCAGGAGCTTCTGGGTTGCCAGGAGTCAGGACTGACTCAAAGGCACACATTGTTTGTAAGTTTAGACTTAGTGCACTGAGCAGAAAGAGCTTGGAGAAAAAATAAGAACCCTACCACTATGACCATCTCCAGAACCCTTCAAAATAATTTAAATTTGTTAAAAACAAAACTAAACTAAAAAAGAATTCTACTACAATTTCATTTATTCTAAAAGGAATTGTTGTAGTCAACTATTTTAAGTAGTGCAACATCTCATTACCTCAAAGTATTCTGATTTATTTATCCTAGGAATTAACCTAGATCAATATGGTAGTTATCTCATTGGCAACATTAAAGAACATTGCAAACCCCCAGCCAATTAAAAAACTACTTCTGAACCATATCGTATGACATGAATAGCCGTCTCTCTCAAGGCACTTCTAAGGCCTACCCTTTGTCTGGTGCAGTACTATAAAAAATAATTTTATCAATAAACTCCTTAGATTTATTTACATTCTCTTATATACCACACTATTCTGCATCAGTGCGGTTTACATTGAACAAACTGAAATTACATTGAACAGGGCATTATAAGTTGGAGATAACTATTTTACAGGGAACATGGGCTATGGAGGGTTAAGTGGCTTGCCCAAGACCACAAGGAGCACCTGTGGGACTAGAAACCCCAGTCCTTCCAGCCCAAGGTTGCTGTCCTCTAGTGGGATTTGAACCCCCGACCTTCTGGCCTGAAGTACCTTGCCCCAACCACTAGGCCACTCCTCCACTCCCTCTTTTATTTAGATTGCTGAAGGAATAATTACCATACTTCTTTTAGAATTAGTGAATTCAAGTCTTACTCAAGGCATGGTCCCAGAATCCTGGAAAAGTCAATAATCTGCCCCGTCTGAAAGACTCAGACTGACCCTTCCACTCCTGCTTACTACAGGCCAATCTCTAATCTCCTATTCCAAAATCACTGAAAATACAGCTACACAATACCTGACTGCTTTTCTTGAAGCCAAGAATTCTTTCCACCCCGAACAATCAGGTTTTAGAGCAGGTTATAAAAATATCGTATTACTTCAGTTAGAAATTACCAAAGCCTTCAATTTAATTGACCATAACCTTCTGTTAACAAAATTGAAGGAAGTTGGAGTCCCAGATTCTGCCTTCAATTGTTAAAGAAAACAAAAACTCTCTTTTCTGACTTTTCTTTGGAATGTCATTTCCTAAGGGTCCATACCCTCTTTTACTCATTTAGCCATTTCCTGTTCTTCCTTACAACACTAATGCAGGGATTTGACTTCATCGTACACCCACTGGTCTTCACAGGCAAATCGCCATTTTAGAATGGAATGGGCACTGCAGCATTTAACTGCTCAGCCCCATGTTTGGGGAACTCACTACACTTAGAAATTTGTATGCAAAGCACTCATAAACAGTTCAAGAAGGCCCTTGACACGTTTATTCCACCTTCTTATGCACACTGCTTACCGAATGGTTAATCACGTAGAGGATGATTTTCTAATAGGATCTCAGGATTGATTTTTTTTTATTGTGCCTTCAAGTCAGTTCCTGGGTTTTCTTGGCAGTCTGACTGGAAGTAGATTGCCAGGCCTTTCTTCTAAGGCAATGGAGCGTTAAGTGACTTGCCCAAGGCCATAATGAGTGCTAGTGAGAATTGAACCCTGGTCTCTTGGTTACCAAGCCAGTGCTTTAACTAGTGGACTACTCCTCCATGCCCAGATTAAATATGCAATGTAAAAATCATTGTAAAAATGTATGAGGGTATCAGGAAAAACATTTTGTATTATGCATTTTCCCTTTTTAGGCTCTCAATGTTACTTTCATGGTGCTTTGACTTATTTTTCATTCATTGTCTGTCATATTTTTAAGTTTTCTCTCATGCAGATGGTTTGTAAACCATGTTGTCAATTTCATTGTCAATTGTGGTATACCAAATAATAGTTTCATCTGTTCTTTGTAAGCATCCTTTTGTTGCGATGTTTAATTATTTTGTTTCAAAGTTGCATGTACATAGTTCCAACTGTTCCATGTAAACATTTACTTCCTGTTCTATGTAAACTGTTTTGCCTTGTAGAAAAATGGTATGTAAACCCAGTTAAATAAATAAATGTATACTCTTATTGTAAACTACTCAGGAAAGCAGTATCTAAAATTCTAGAAATACAATAAATAAATAGACTAAAATGTGGGTAAACCATGTGTATTGAAACCATCCTTGTAATTTATTTGGGCTATTTGAAAATGGCCTCCAATATGTTTATGGCACATCTTCTTCCTTACTTCAGATTATGTCTAATTTGCAAGTAGCTATAAATTCATTGATTAATCTAAGATTGCACATGTTCTAAGATTCACAAATGTAGCCCAAAATAATTATGTCCTGCCAGGGCCGGATTTACCTTGAGTGAGGCCCTACGCCAACAAAAATTGTGGGCCCCTAGCAGGGGCGGCCCAAGGGGGGTGCGGGGCCTCATTTGCATAAGGGGCCTCATTTGCATAAATATTTTCATAATGTTACCATATACTAACTTTTAGTAAACGTGCCTCTTAATGAGTGTATGGATAAAGAAAGACTAAAAGATTTCTACATTACTATAATCCAGTGCCAACTGCCAGACACATTAGGAACTACTACAAACACTGCCCATTTAGAACCCATAGCAAACCCGCCGTATCCTAACAGCACTACCAGGACTCACAAAGCACCATACTCTACCAATCAAAAGGCAACACTGCAAATATTAAACCAATACATTTCAGAGAACAACAATACATAACCTACTGGGGAAAGAGAACAAGTGGCAATGTCAAATAGGAATTATATAAACAGAACACCTCAGCTCAGTTACACATGCAGAACATAGACCATCACCAAACAAGTAATCACAATTTAGAAACAGGAAGACAATAATTAAACTGGGAATCCCAAAAGTCAAACTTGGAATGTACAACATTGTAGAAATAAAACTATACATTAATTTGCTCTTGTACTAAACAAAGCGCAGACGTTAATGATGCACATTTACCAGAGCTGACATATTCCAATTAATAAATTCAAAATAAAGAGATATTTTTCTACCTTTTGTGCATTTTTTTCAGCTGCAATTGCTCCAGCCACTTTCTTCTGGTTTCTTCGTGTCTTCTGCTAACTCTCCATCGTCTGCTGTCCATTTGTCCTTTCTTCTCTCTTCTAGTGTTTTTCCATTCTCTCTCTACATCTGCTTTAACATACTAATCTTTCTCCTTTTGCTCTTTCCTCATTCCTATTTCATCCACTCAAATTTTACCCCTCAATCTTCAATCCCCTCTTACTCTCCCAATACCCGGCCAATTGTAGATTGCCACCACTGGAGAGACGAGATTATTCAGGTGGAGATCATTATCTTGTTTCCCAGGTGACTCGATGCCTGAGACCACTGGGAAACCAGTGTCCATTGAGCTGTGCGCATATTTATTTATTTATTTATTTATTAACAATTCTTATATACCGCACTATTAGACATCAGCGCGGTTTACATTGAACAGAAAACATCCGACAATTTACATATGTCTGGTCATTACATTTAACATTTATGTAGATACATTTATGTAGATAAGCATATGGAACAACATGCACGGTTGATGCCATATGATCCAGAAGTTGTAGCAGTTCTCGAGCCGTGAGAAAGTTCTTGAGGCATGCCTGAGATGCTAACTGGATGAGTCGAGCACAGCAGAGTTGAGGCAGAAATGCCCTTGATTTACGAGTGTCTAGGAGAGCCCCTATGAACTCCAGAGTTTCAGAGGGAACAAGTTGGGACTTTGGAAGATTTATTACAAATCCCAAATGTTGCAGCAATTGCATGGTGCGCGAGAGGGTCAGACTGGCCTCTAGAAAGGTATCTACTCGAATGAGCCAAATGTCTAAGTAAGGGAAGACAAATATCCCAAGAGTCCTTAGAAATGTGGCTGCTACCGCCATGCACTTTGTGAAGACTCGGGGCAAAAGCGAGACTGAAAGGCAGGACTCTGTATTGATAATGTCTCCCTTGAAACATGAAGCACAGGAACTTTCTGTGCTGTGAGTGGATAAATATGTGAGTATATGCCTCCTTTAGATCTAGAGAACAGAGCCAATCCTGACTCTGGAGATAGGGAAGAAGGGTGCCTAGGGAGATTATTTTGAATTTCTCCCATAGTAGATACTTGTTCAGTTCTCTGATGTCCAGAATGGGCCTGTATCCTCCTGTTTTCTTTGGAATGAGGAAGTATGGAGAATAGAAGTCCATTCCCTGCTGGGATAGCAGAACCTCCTCTACTGCACCCTGAAAGAGAAGGGAGGTGACCTCTTGCAACAACAGAGCAGTGAGAGGGGACTGAGAGTGGAATGCTCTTGGAGGAGTTGGGGGGGGGGGAGGGTAGACTTCGAAGATGAAGCCTGTACCACTTCCATACTATAGATAGTGTCCACTGCTCTGATGTGACAAGGTGCCACCTGAGGGCAAAGTGGCAGAGTCTGCCGGGAATGTGGATGGGATCTGGAATCTCCAGAGGCAGAATAGCTATGTTCTCCAGAAAGGATTCAAAGACCCTGAGGAGGCTGGGTCTGAGGTGGTTGAGACTTAGGAGTCTGAGCCTTCTTTTGCTATTTTCATGGTTGCTGCCCTTTCTGAGGAGCATGGTGTTGACACTGTAGAGCAGGAGTGTAAGAAGAATAGTACTTCTTCTTTTTATTGAAAAAGGCTTTCTTTGCTGCCTTTTTCCGAGCTAGGTTGGCCATTGATCTAGATAGTCTATGAAGAGTGGTGTTCTCAGATTCTAACTGAGAGACCTTGTCCTGTCAATCCTTGCCAAAAAGGTTTTCATTGGTGCAAGGGATATTACCCAGCTTATCTTGAACCCATTGTTCAAGACCTGATGCTTGGAGCCAAGCAATCCTGCGTGCACCGATGCAGATAGATGGTTCTGCTGATGCACAGTCAAAGGTTGCCCTGTTAACAAATTTTGAAACATTTTGAGCATGCTTTATGAGGGTGAGATAATCTGCCCTCTTGTCAGCAGGGAGAAGAGGAGCTATGAGCTCCAAATCCCTAGCTACCTCTATAAGGAACATACCCATATAGAGTATATAGGAACTGATCCAGGCTGATAACATGGAGGCCTGAAAACAACATCGACCAAAAGCGTTGAGGGTTCTTGATTCCCTACCTGGGGGGTTTGAGGAATGTGTCTTAGCACTCTTTATTCAATGCATTGCCGATTCCACCATCATGGAATGGTGCGGTAATTGTGTCTTTTGAAAACCCAGACACTCCGGTACCTGGTAATCGAGTCGTTGGGTATGTGGAGATGGTAAGGGTTGTCTCCCACATATGAAGCATAAGGTCATGAAGTATGCGATGAATAGGAAGAGTAGCTGCTTCCTTCGGGGCTGCAGGATATTGAAGAATTTCAAGTTCCTCAGCCCTAGGCTCCTTCTCTGAAGTCACCATTATGGAGAGACCGCGAGGAACGTCGTGAATAAAGTCTTGGAAAGACATGTCCTCTGGAGGGGACATGCGATGTTGCGGAAATGGAAATGGGTCTTCCAGAAGAGTTCTCATGTTCCGGGTATCAGCTGATTCATTATCCAACGAATTGGAGGCCGAAGACTCAAAG
Source organism: Ichthyophis bannanicus (assembly GCA_033557465.1). NCBI lineage: Eukaryota > Metazoa > Chordata > Amphibia > Gymnophiona > Ichthyophiidae > Ichthyophis > Ichthyophis bannanicus. The sequence continues at coordinate 462,386,821 of CM066033.1, read as the reverse complement.
TATCGACAAGCAGGGTGTTCCCGCTCTGCACATACTCGGTACTGATCGAAAACGGTAGCCGGAGGGTCTTTATCTTTATCGAAGACTTAATATACCACTTACACAAAAGAGTCAAAGGGGTTTACAATCATTGAATAATAAAGGCAGAGCTGCTTTTGAAAAAGAAAAGGAATGCCAACAAATGTAGACAGGAAAGGAGAGATGAGAATCAGAGAAAAGAGCAGATAGTGACTGCGCTGCAGCAGGGAAAGGAGAGGAAGGGGTTTAACATCAGTGGAGGGCTGGGGACAAAGGGGAGGGGAGGGGGTGGGGGAGGTCAAAGGTGGTGCAGAAAAGGTGGGTTTTTAGTCTGGCCTTGAAGGTGTTGAAGGAGGGTTCCAGACGGAGAGAGGAGGGGAGCGAGTTCCAAAGCCGGAACCTCGGTACCGAAAACGGGTTCGAGGGCTGGCATGGGCGGTAGCGTGGCAAGCGGCAAAAAAGTCAGTGCAGGCTGTGACAGTACCAGAGCAGGAATTGATGCCTGAGGAATCGACTGTAAAGGCTTTACCAGTACGGAGGCCGCCAGTAAGGCCGCTAAGCTTCACTCAATGGCCAGGATATGTTGATCCATGGAGCTTGCCAATGCTTGGGTATCAGTACCGGAATTGCGGGCCACGATCCCTGAGCATGGCACCAGGAGCTCTCCGGAGGTGGAGGGAGCATCCTGGGACCCCACTAAGGCTTTGGAGGCGCAAGGTCCTCCCACCGGGGTTGTCTAGCCCCGTTCAGGGCAATGTCTGAGGCATCTCGATGCTTAGAAGGAGATCTACCCTTGAGAGGCCAGCCAGTCTTTGAAGAAGATCTAGGTTTTGATACCTGAGAACCCTGGGAGGAAGATGAAGCACTCGATGATGTTGATGCTAAAGAGACTGCATCGGAGGCAAAGAGGGTGCCCAGCTTTGCAGCTCGGTTCTGTAGGCCTCTCTTTGTCATCTTCCTACAGAGAGGACATTCAGACGGTTGATGATCCGGTCCTAAGCATTTTAGACACCAGTCATGGGTGTCTGTGGCCGAAATGGAACTGCCACATTTGGACACTTCTTAAAACCACTGGATGGTTTTTCCATTTTGTCAAAGACAAAAGGAGAGAAAGAAAGAAAGCCAGACAGGGGCCGGTACTAGCGTTGACGGGAAGGCAGACGCGACCACAAAAAAATAAGAAAGGACAAATTTTCTGCCGTGACAGGAATTGCTTCTTGTCGGCTCCGTGGAAAATGATGAACTGAAGAGGAAGAGAGAGAAAGGCAGCTACGCAGGCACAGTGGGATGCTCTATTGGACGCTGGGGAGCGTTCCCGCACGGGCTCTGTCGGTACCAACGTTACTCATATGTGAAGACCACATTCCTGCTTGTTCCTGGAGATTCAGTCCTCACATATGGATGACGTCAGCACTGATTGAGCCCGCGCAGAGCATTTCCCCAGCTTTCAAAGAAAGCCTTTGGGAATGCCACTACGCATGCGTGGTGCCCTTCCCACCCAAGGGTGCCATCTTGATTAGTCAGATGACAGCTCAGGCAAAGGATAAAAAAAAAAAAAAAAAAAAAAAGAGTGGGCAACTCCTAGGGGAGGTGGGTGGGTTTTGAGGACTTATTCCTGCTGTCTCTGGAGAACACCTGTTACAGGTGAGTAACTATGCTTTCTCCAGGAACAAGCAGGAGGTCAGTCCTCACATATGGGAATCCCCAGCTACAGGCTACTAAGGACCTTTAGAAAAGTGCCACGGTGAGCTGTGAGCAGACACTGGTAACCGAAGACAGCCAGAGGATCCCGGGTCCCCAGAAGACCAACTTCTGGTAGCTGCAGAAGAAGGATCAAAGAGCCGGAGATGCCTAAACCCCGAACAGGTTATGTACGGCCTGGCCGAAGGCACTGTCCAGATAGGACTCCCTTTCCAGGCAGTAATGCATCGCAAAGGTGTTAGCTGAGGACCAGGTTGTGGCTCGGCAGATGTCTCAGAGGCACGGGGCACAGGTGTGCCACTGATGCTGCCCTTGCACAAACACCATGCGCTGTGACTCGGTGGTCCAGTAGTAGCCCAGCCTGAGCCTGGGCGAAGGTGATGCAATCTGCCACCCAGATAGAAATGGTCCACACTTGGTGACCATGAGCCCCAAATGGGCAGGGTCGTAGGAGAGGAAGAGCCGCTCGGACCTGCAGTGAGCCTGTGTACACTGTAGGTAGAAGGAGATAGCCCTCCTATAGTCAAGGGTATGGAGGATCGCCAGTGCCCAATTGGCGTGAGACTTTGGAAAGAAGGTCGGCACCACTATCTGTTGGTTGAGGTGGAAATCCGAGACAACTTTCGGGAGAAACTTAGGGTGCATTCTGAGAACCACCCGGTTCCCGTAGAATCTCGTGTAGGGTGCGTCGGCCACCAAGGCCTGAAGCTCACTGACCCTCTGGGCCAAAGTGAGGGCTACCAGAAAAAACACCTTCCAGAAAAGGTGCCGAAGCGAGCAGGATGCCATTGGCTCGAAGGGTGGTTGGGTTAGCCGCATGAGAACGACATTGAGATCCCACTCCACCGGAGGTAGCCAGATAGGGGGCTTGGAGAGAAGCAGCCCGCGTATAAAGCGGGAAACCAGCGGCTAACCCGAGAGGGGTCCGCCCTCGACTGGGTGGTGGTTGGCCGAGATAGTGCTCAGGTGGACCCTAACCGAATTGGACTTCAGGCCTGCCTGCGAGAGATGGAGTAGGTACTGCAGGATCAAGTGGGTGGGGCAAGAGAACGGGTTGGCCATACACCCGAACACCACACCGAGAACCAATGCCACTTAAAGGCATAAGCACTCTTAGTTAATTCCTTGCATGAGACCAGCAATATGTCCTCTATCTCCACCGGGAGATGAAGAGGGGTTAGCATGACAGTTTTTACACCTGTCACTACTGTAAAAAGTTAGAAAGTTTCTCTGTTTCAATGTAATGTATACAGTAGTACACATAATTTGTTAATCTATTCCATGTAAAAAGTTAGAAAGTTTCCTGTTCCATGTAAAGTATACAGTAGTATACATAATTTGTTCCATGTAAACCGCCCTTGATCATTGGAAGGGGCGGTATAGAAGAAATAAGTAAATAAATAAATTTTAAAAAATGACCCGCTTAGCCGCCAAGCCATGAGGGATAGGGACCTCAGGTTCGGGTGTAGAAGACCCTCCTTCTGTGTCAACAAGCATGGCGTACTGCTGAGGGGAACCGGAGGCTCCGATGGGGCCACGAAGACCACCAAGGCCCCATCCTGCTGAATCTTGAAGAGAGCTCATGCTATGAGGAGGGTGGGGGGAACGCATACAGGAGGTCGTGCGTCCATGGCAGCAGGAAGGCATTGGAGGCTTCCCTGCTCCGGTGGGGACTGGGCCACAGAACCGTGGGAGCTGCAAATTCGTTGGGCTGGCGAAGAGGTCCAGGACCGGAGTCCTCAAATGCCAGAACAGCCACTGTGCTGTCTATGGGCAGAGGAGCCACTTGTGTGGCTGGAGGATCCGGCTCAGCAGGTCTGCCAGAATGTTGTCCTGACCTGGGAGATAGGTGGCCCGTAGGGCTATGCCTTGGTGAATCGCAAAGGACAATAGGGTACCACCTCCAGGCAGAGACTGTAAGAGCCGGTGCCCCTGTTTGTTCACATAGAGTAGTTACTCACCTGTAACAGGTGTTCTCCAGGAGCAGCAGGAATCAGTCCTCACATATGGGTGTCATTGGCGCCGATGAAGCCCCAGCGGAGCATTTCCCCAGCTTTCTATGAAAGCCTTTGGGAATGCAGGTACGCATGCGCGGTTCCCTTCCCGCCTAAAGGTGCCATCTTACCTCAGTCAAATGACATAGCTAAGAACAGCACACAAAAATGAAAAATAAACTATGTACAACTGCAACTCCAAGGGGAGGAGGGAGGGTTGTGAGGACTGATTCCTGCTGCTCCTGGAGAACACCTGTTACAGGTGAGTAACTATTCTTTCTCCAGGACCAAGCAGGAAGTCAGTCCTCACATATGGGTGACTCCCCAGCTCTGGGCTACCGAGGAACCCAGGCTGAACAAGAGAACTCCCTCTAGTCTCAGCAGCAAAGAAAGGCTTTTCAAGGACACAACCTCCACCGGTAGCCCAACAGAGGGCAGGAGGGCAGGAGTTGCCTATACCTCAAAGAGATTCCGGAGTACTGCCTGGCCAAAAGCACTGTCCCTACGGGACTCCCTCTCCAGGCAGTAATGGGCTGCAAATGTCTGGCTTGAAGACCAAGTTGCAGCCTTGCAGATGTCTACCAAGGGCACAGAGCGGAGATGAGCCACTGAGGCAGCCATTGCCCTGACACGATGGGCCGTGACCCTACCCTGCAAAGGAAGGTCAGCCGCCTTATAAGCCCAGGTGATACAGTCAGCCACCCAGATGGACAAGGTACGCTTGGACACAGCCAACCCCAACTTATTGGGGTCAAAAGATACGAAGAGCTGAGTAGCCCTTCTATGCCCCTGCGTATGGTCAAGGTAGAAGGATAAGGCCCTCCTACAGTCCAGGGTATGCAGGACTGCTTCAGCCTGGCTAGCATGAGGCCGAGGGAAGAATGTTGGAAGAACCACCTCCTGATTGAGGTGGAAAGAGGAGACAACCTTACGGAGGAACTTTGGATGAGTCCTGAGGACTACCCTGTTCCTGTAAATCCTGGTGTAAGGCCTGTCACAGACCAGGGCCTGAAGCTCACTTACTCGCCTAGCCGAGGTAAGGGCTATCAGGAAGAGCGTCTTCCAGGAGAGAAAGCGTAGTGGACAAGTAGCCATCGGCTCAAAAGGTGGGCGAGTCAGTTGCTGCAAGACCACATTCAGCTCCCACTCAGGGGCAGGAGGACGGATGGGAGGCTTGAGCAAAAGCAAGCCCCTGAGAAAGCAGGACACCAAGGGGTGACCAGATAGAGATTGTCCCTCTACCAATGAGTAGTGAGCTGCTAGAGCTGAGAGGTGGACCCGAACAGAATTGGACTTAAGTTCCTGATTGGATAAGTGCAGTAAGTACTGAAGAACTACTGGCACAGTACAGGAGAAGGGATCTTCTGTACATAGGTGACACCACACAGAAAACCTTTTCCACTTGAGAGCATAGGTTTTCCTAGTGGATTGTTTCCTGGAGGCTAGGACAACCTCTTCAACTTCCTGAGGTAGGCCCCAGGGAGCCAAAACTACCCTTGCAGCCTCCAGGCCATCAAATTGAGAGACTTGAGATTGGGGTGCAGAAGGGAGCCCTGGTCCTGTGTGAGAAGGTCAGGTTGCAACCCCAGAGGCAGTGGAGGATCCACTGCCAGTTGAAGCAGAAGAGGAAACCAAGGCTGTCTCGGCCACCTGGGAGCTACCAGCAGGACCGAGGCCTTGTCCTGGAGAATCTTGAATAGGGTTCGGGCCACCAAGGGCGTAGGAGGAAACGCATAGAGGAGGCCCTGAGACCAAGATATCAGAAAAGCATCCGCTGCTGTCCGCAGAGGATGTGGTTGCCTGGAGCAGAACTGTGGCAGTTGCTTGTTGATGGGGCTGGCAAAGAGATCTATCAAAGGGAGACCCCATCTCAGGAAGATCTTCTGAACTACTGAAGGATGTAGCTGCCACTCGTGGGGCTGCAGTATCCTGCTCAATCTGTCTGCCAGGTAGTTGTCCTGGCCAGGAAGGTACACAGCCCTGAGGAGCATGTTGTGCTTGAGGGCAAAAGAACAAAGGTCCTGAACTTCCCGACAAAGGATCCTGGATCCAGTTCCGCCCTGTTTGTTCACATAAAACATGGCAACTTGGTTGTCTGTCTGAATCAGGACAGACTGATGAGCCAGGGTAGGAGTGAAAGCTTTGAGTGCTAATCGAATAGCTCTGAGTTCGAGGAGATTGATCTGCTGTGCAGCTTCCCAGGGAGACCAGAGGCCCTGGGTGCATTTTCCCAGACAATGCGCTCCCCAGCCTTGCAGGGAGGCATCTGTTGTTAGCATCACTGTGTGATCTGGAATCTGAAAGGGCACCCCTTTCAGCAGATTGGGTGGGTGTAGCCACCAGTTGAGGGAGTGCAGAAATGGTCTGGACACCCTTATCCTGTCTCTGAGGCTGCCTGTGACCACTGAGACCGAAGGCACCACTGTGCAGGCCTCATATGGAGCCTGGCATTGGGGGTCACATGTACTGTCGAAGCCATGTGGCCTAGAAGCCGCAGGCAGAGTCTGGCGGAGACCTGGGACCTGCTGAGAAACTGACTTGCCAAGGCCATTAACCTTCGGGCTCAGTTTTCTGGCAAGAATGCCTTTGCCTGGAGAGAGTCCAACCTTGCCCCTATGAACTCCAAGTTCTGGGAAGGGAGCAAAGTGGACTTTGCGAAGTTTATGACAAACCCCAGGCGTTGTAGAAGAGCAATGGTCCTGAGAGTGGCTTGATTGGCCTCCTGACCTGTCTGACCCCTGATGAGCCAGTCGTCCAGATAGGGGAAGAAAAAGATGCCCTGATTTCTCAGGTAGCCCGCCACCACTGCTAAGCACTTTGTAAAGACTCTGGGGGCGAAGGTGAGGCCGAAAGGCAGCACTCTGTACTGATAATGGTTTCCTCCCACGAGGAACCTTAGGTACTTTCTGTGGTCTGGATGAATGAGGATGTGAGTGTACGCATCCTTTAGATCTAAGGAGCATAGCCAATCTCCCTGCAGGAGGTAGGGCAGAAGGGTTCCAAGAGTAAGCATCTTGAACTTTTCTTTCATTAGGAACTTGTTGAGGTTCCTGAGGTCCAGAATGGAATGAAGGCCACCGGTCCTTTTGGGCACCAGGAAATACCTGGAGTAGAATCCGTGACCTTGCAAGTGGGGAGGCACAGGCTTCACCGTCCTGTCCACCAACAGACCCTGAAGCTCCTGACGGAGAAGGTCTGTGTGCAGAGGAAGCCTTGGAGGCTCCCCTGGAAAATATGGGGGTGGAAGTTGGTGGAAATGGAGGGCATATCCCTTGTGGATTATCTCCAGCACCCAACTGTCCCCGGTGATAAGGGGCCACTGGTGGGCAAAGAGGGCGAGACGACCTCCTGTGCAGGGTTGGGAGAGCAGTGGAGGAGAGACTATGCTCAAGGAGTCAAAAACCCCCACCCTGCTGAGTGGTAGCAGGGGCCTGAGGCTTGGGGGTCCTCTGCCTACAGGGCCCATTACCCTGGCCCTTGGCTTGCTGACCCTGGGGGGCAGCTTGGGCAGCCTGATAATGTGGGTACTGTTTGTTGGCAGTGCCCTTCCTCGGGTAAAAGGGCTTTTTACCCGAGCCCTTCTTTTTATGAGAAGGGGCAGAGGTCTTCCTCGACAGCCTTGTCCGGGTGAGGTGCTCAGTCTCGAGCTGTGCGGCCTTCTCAGTCATGGGCTTGCCAAAAAGGTTTTCACCTCGGCAAGGGACATCGACCAACTGGTCCTGAACCCATGGCTCGAGGTCCGATGACTGCAGCCATGCCTGGCGTCGAGCCACGATGCCGACTGCCGCAACTCGGGCCAAAGCCTCGAAGCCAGCGTAGGTGGCGCGGGACATGAACTTTGAGCAGTCCTGAATCCCCGAGGACAAGGACTTAAATCTCTGCAAGGGTTCCCCGGAGAGACCAGCAGAGAATCCGGCCCACTCCTTGGCCAGGTCCCGCAAGTACATGCCCATGTACAGCTGGTAAGACTGGACACGGCAAGCAAGCATCGAGCCCTGAAAACACTTTCTACCGACGCCATCTAGGTTTCAGGCCTCCCTGCCAGGAGGCACCGCGGAGTGCATCTTCTGACTCTTCAGACGATGCATGGCCGATTCCACAACCATGGAATGGTGTGGTAGCTGTGCCTTTTGAAACCCAGGGCTCTTTCGGAGTCGATAGATGGAATCGACCCGCTTGCTAAGAACCGGTGCCGAGGCCGGTGCCTCCCACATACGGAAGAGGAGCCATTCCAGCATCGGAGGAACCGGGACAGTAAAGGCCTCCTTCGGAGGAGAGTCATACTGTAGGGCCTCGAGCTCTTCAGCTCGAGGCTCTTCCTCGGGATCCGCCGGAATAGACAAGGCAGTGGCCATATCCTGGATGAACTCCAAGAACCGGGTGTCCTCCGGAGGGGACCTACTCCGGGGTTCAGACTGCGGTGAGTCCGAAAGGACGCACCGAGTCTTAAAGGTATTGGGAGACTCCTCGTACTCCGTCTCCCAAGCTGACTCGTCCGAGGACGAGTCGGGGTCCGACCCCGCGGGGCCCTGGAGCACCCGCCCCGACGCCGGAAGCACCGGCGTCAACGCTCTCAGTCCCAAACGGGAGGTCGAGGGAGACCGCGACCGAGGTAGACTCCAAGCCACGATGGACTCGAGTATCGGCTCGGCCTCTGGGGTCGACTTTGACGTCGATGTCCCGGTGGTCGGGGCAGATGCGCCAAACAGGCTGGCCATCAGTGCCCGCTGCTGCTCCATGAAGGCAGACATTCTGCTCTCCAAGGCTGTCATCCTGAGACTCAGCTCGGGAGACGCAGCAGCCACCGCTAGGGCCCCGGCGGCGGCTCCCTGGGAGGAGAGTCCACGAGGACTATGGGGCTTACGTGTCCAGCAGACTCCGGCTCCACATGAGGAACTTTGGCAGGCTTCTCAGGTTCTACAGGCCCGGGGCGATGGTTGGGGGTCTTAGACCTGGCCCTCGAGGAGCCAGGGACCTCTTCTGATGACGCCCTCACGAGCCGCTTCTTCCTCTTGCGTTCCCGGTTGGGGGACCCCCTGTCTGAGGAGCTTCGACAGCGCTCGGGATTGGAATCCCGAGATGTCGAGGCCTCAGACGAGGTCTGGGCCCGGCCGGAGGCTGAGTCCGAGAAAAGCCTTTCCTTTTGCTGCTGTCGACTCCGTAGTGCCTTGGAAGACATTTTTCCACAGGCCCCGCACGACTTAGGATCGTGGTCGGGGCCGAGGCACCGAAGGCAGCAGTCGTGTGTGTCGGTGAGAGACATTAGTTTCTTACACCGATCACACTTCTTAAAGCCACTGGAAGTCATCGGGGAAAAAAGAGTCCCCGCGAGGTCAAAGGACCGGCCTTCCAGGGAAAAAGAGAAAAAAGGGCGTGAACGCCAGCCACGAAGGGTAAAAACCGTAAAAGAAGAATCGGGCTCGATACCAGTGTACCGAACCCGGCGGGAGAGGAACCTGCATCGAACCGGTAGAAAAAAAGAGCAAAAAATTGCTAAAAATCTGATTTTAACCGGGAAAACGGGACATACGTCCGACGGGCTTCACGGAAAAAAGAGACTGAGGTAAGATGGCACCTTTAGGCGGGAAGGGAACCACGCATGCGTGCCTGCATTCCCAAAGGCTTTCATGGAAAGCTGGGGAAATGCTCCGCTGGGGCTTCATCGGCGCCGATGACACCCATATGTGAGGACTGACTTCCTGCTTGGTCCTGGAGAAAGAACATTGCCACCCAAATGTCTGTCTGGACCAGCACTGACTGATGGTGAACGCGGTGCCTGACCACCCGGAGCTCGAGGAGGTTGATCAGCTGTCGGGATTCCATAAGGGACCAAGTTCCCTGCATGCGGAGCTTACTGCAGGGTGCACCCCAGCCCATGAGAGGCTTCCGTGGTCAAAACCACGTCATGCTGCGGGGCCTGGAATGGCATGCCTTGAAGCAGATTCTGGGTGTCCCGCCACCAGTCGAGGAACTCGGATAGCTGGGGAGTGACCAAGACGGCATCTCGGAGACGGCCCATCGTCTCAGCCCACTGAGTTCAAAGGCATCACTGAGCTGCTCACATGTGCAGTCGGGCATCGGGGATGACATGGACCGTCGAGGCCATATGGCCGAGAAGATGGAGCATCACTTGAACTAATACTGTGCCACAGCGCTGAACTGCTGAGGCCAGAGCGATGAGGCAATGTGCCCTGTCCTAGGGAAGGAAAGCTGTCACCCACTGAGTGTCGAGGCACGTGCTGATGAACTCCAGGGATTGGACTGGAGTAAGGTAAGACTTCGGGTAATTGACTGCGAAGCCGAGGTGCTCGAGGAGGTGGACGGTGCAGGCCATGGCCTGCTGCGCCTCGTTGGCCATCTCTCCTGTGACGAGCCAGTCATCTAGATAAGGGTAGATGAAGGTGCCCTACAATCGAAGGTGCGTTGCAGCTATGCGATGCACTTGGTAAATTTATTTATTTTTATTTATTTAGACAGTTTTGTATACCGCCTTATCCTTCAATCAAAGCGGTCACAACACAATTGGGGGATACATTTAACACGCGGGGATATGAGACACATACACTAATACTTACAGGGAACATGGGCTATGGAGGGTTAAGTGGCTTGCCCAAGACCACAAGGAGCATCTGTGGGACTAGAAACCCCAGTCCTTCCGGCCCAAGGTTGCTGTCCTCTAGTGGGATTTGAACCCCCAACCTTCCGGCCTGAAGTACCTTGCCCCAACCACTAGGCTACTCCTCCCTAAATACTTGCGGAGCAGATGAGAGGCTGAAGGGAAGCACCCGATACTGGTAGTGGTTCCCTTGTACCCTGAAACGCAGGTATTTCCTGTGTTTCGGGTGGCGAGGATGTGAGTGTATGCATCCCGACGGTCCTAGGAGCATAGCCAGTTGCCCTGCTGGAGGAAGAGCAGCAAGGCACCAAGGAAGAGCATTTTGAATTTCTCCCGCACCAGATATTTGTTGAGATTTCTTAAATCGAGGATGGGTCAGAAACTGCCCATCCACTTTGGCACAAGGAAGTAGTGGGAGTAGAAAACGCGACCTCTGAGGTGTGGTGGGACCACTTCCACTGCTCATTCCTCGAGGAGGTTGGCAAGCTCCTGCACCAAGAAGATACGGTGTGTAGGGAGCCGAGGGGACTTTGCAGGGCAGAAGGGTGGAGGAAGCCGGTCCAGATGAAGAAGGTAACCCTCCTGGATGACTTGGAGGACCCATGCATCCGAGGTTACAGACTCACAACGGGGAGCAAAGTGGACCAGGTGTCCTCCCACCAATAGCTGGGTTGGCGGAGGGCGAGCGGCTATGCATCTGGCGTCAAAAACCCGGGGCCGACTGGATCAGAGCCGCGGTCTGGCTCTTGATTCCCTTAGGCTTGCGCGGGCCCTGGGTGCCACTCTTGCTTTGTCTGCCCTGGGATGGTGCTGGCACCAAAGGGTAAGGTGGGTAGCCCTGGTAGTGGAGACCCTTCCTCTGGAAGAAGGGCTTCTTGCCCTGTTTCTTCCGCAGGAGAGAGGAAGTCTTCCAGGAGAGATGGGTGCGAGTGACATACTCCATCTCAATCTCTGCTGCTTTGTCAAACAATTGCTCGCCCAGGCACGGTACATTGAGCAGATTTTCCTGGACCCATTGTTCAAGGTCTGAGGACTGGAGCCAGGCCTGCCGCCTGGCACCAATACCTGCAGCCGCTACCTAAGCAGAGGGCTTGAAGCTGTCGCATGCAGCATGAGAAAGGTACTTTGAACAGCCCCCCACAAGAGGGACTGGAAACGGTGGAGGTAATTGGCATCAAGACCCACCTGGAAACCTCTGAGCTCCTTTGTGAGGTCATAAAAGAACATGCCTATATATAGCTGGTAAGCCTGGATGCGGCAAGCCAGCATGGAGCCTTGGTAGGCCTTACACCCGAGGGCGTTGAGGACGCAAGATTCCCTATCTGGTGGGACCGAGGAGTGAGATTTTGGGCTCTTTTGCTTCCGCATGGCAGACTCCACCACCATCGAGGTATGGGGAAGCTGGGCCCCTACTGGACTCTGTGCATGGTGTCCAGGCGTTTGCTGACAATGGGGATAGACACAGGTGTCTCCCACATGTGGAGGAGCAGCTGGGCTAAGATGGGCGGAACCGGGACCATGAGGGATTCTCTTGGCAGAGCCTCATACTGTAAAATATCGAGTTCCTCTGTGCAAGACTCCTCCTCGGATTGCGTGGAGAGCACTAGGGCTCGAGCTATGACCCGCACAAACTCCAGAAAGGAGATGTCTTCGGGAGGAGACCACTGCTTCTGAACAGGCGGAGAAGAATCCGAGGGGTGGTCCCGATGAGCCTGGGATTCAGAGGAAGTATCCCCGTTGGACTCCTAGCCCGCAATTTCTGAGGAAGATTCAGAGCTAGGCTGCTCAAGCAGAGCCTGTGCCGTGTGCCGGGCTCTCAAGGCCGAAGCCTCCCTGGAACTGGAAGTGCTGACTCGGGAAGATCTCTCACCCGAAGACCAGAATGGAGATAAAGGTCTCTGCCGAGATCCCTCACGAGGCCTCGGGGGTTGTCCTGGTGGTCTGGGGAGTCATCACAGGCATCACCCTCGAGGTCTCAGTTCACGTGCCAGTGGGGCCTGACATCAGCGCCTGATGGGCAGCAAAGAAGGCAGAAACGCTGCGTTCCAGTGCCAGCATTTGGGCCCTCCAATCGGGAGTGAGCTTGCGCCGCCGACACCGGGGTGACCGGATCGAGAGTCTAGGAGGAAAGGGGGTCATTGCCTGGACGATTCTCAGGAAACCGGGCACCATCGCCGGAGGCCTCCGTGTCTGTACAGGGTACCTTTCATGGTCACTCCTTCTTCGAATCTTGAGACTGCCGAGGGGGGCTGAGGGGACCGAGCGCGAGAACACTCACGCTTATCCAGAGCCCCCGACAGGGTCCTCAAGGCCGCCTTTTTCTTCCATTCCCTTTCAGGGGACCCTTGCTCAAGTGGCGCTGGAGCCGCGGGGGACCCCGGAGTCTGAAGGTCGGTGGAGCGGGAAGCTACCAGGGACACTGGAGCCGCTTTGCAGAAAATATCGTCCAGTTTCTGCTTATGGCTCTGGATGGGCTTGGAGGACATCTTTTTATAAAGGGAGCAGAGCTCCAGGCTATGGTCTGCTCCTAAAAAGCTAAGACAACAGTCATGGGTGTCTGTGAGCGACATTTTTTGGAGCATCTGTCACACATTTTGAAATCGGAGGCCATGGGGACAAAAAGAATCCCCGCAAGGTCGAAGACCTTCGGTTCGGCCAGCAGTGGAAAAGGGCGCAAAACACGCTAGAGACAAACTCACGAAGAAAAAAGAAAAACAGGGGCACTGGGGATGGCAGGAAGAGGACCAGGAAACTGGAATTAAAAACAATATGAAACTTTTTTTTCGATGTACAGGGACGTGCATCCGAAGGGCTCTGCAGAAAAAGGGAGACAGATCAAGATGGCACCCTTGGGCAGGAAGGAGACCCATATGTGAGGACTAATTTCCTGCTTGTTCCTGGAGAATAATCTGTTTCCTTAGTATTAATGTGTTGTTTGCATGAGCACAACACTATCAGTGTGAGCATCAGCATAGGAGATGTATGTTTTTCCAGCGAAGGCTTGGCTGCAAGGAGATGGGAATCATCTAAAACGTCTATCTTTCAGAATACAATGGGCATGGGGACATATAGGCCATTTGCTGCACAAACCTGTGTCCGATTATAGCAGCGAGCAGGGCTGGTTCGTCCATTGTGCGATAATGTCGTTTGCACAGGGCCCTGCGTGAACTCCATTGTTGCACAATGTGGATGGCTGCAGAGGGAGCTGGGGAAGCCTGCGCGAGGCCCCGGCTCCCTCTGCATAGCCGCCTGTGTGAGGAGCTTTTTCCCTCACGCTGGTGGCTGTATCTGTGAAGCCGCGATTCCGGGAGAGGTTAAGGGGAAGCCCGCGTGAGGCCCCAGCTCCCTCTGCACTGCCGCCAGCGTGAGGAGCTTTTTCCCTCATGCTGGTGGCTGTATCTGTGAAGCCGCGATTCTGGGAGAGGTTAAAGGCAATACCCTTTAACCTTTCCCAGCATTCATGGCTTCACAGATACAGCCACCAGCGTGAGGGAAAAGACTCCTCATGCTGGCAGCTGTGCAGAGGGAGCCTGGGCCTCGTGCGGGCTTCCCTCTGCAACCCCTTAGACAGCTGCGGGGCTGTTCGGGGAGGGGGGGGGGCTAGGACTGGATGAGCTGGGATCAAGGGAGGGGAAACTGGGGCTGGAAATGGGCTGTTATGGGGGGCTAGGACTGCAAATAGGCTGTGAAGGGGGGGCTAGGACTGGATGGGCTGAGATGGGGAGATGGGGGGGGGCTAGGACTGGAAATGGGCTGACAAGGAGGCTGGAAATTGGCTGATGGGGGAGCTTGGAGTGGAAATGGGCTGATGGGGGGCTGGAATGGAACTGGAAAAGAGCATATGGGGGGCTAGGACTGGAAATGGGCTGATGGGAGCTGGAATGGGCTGGAAATGGGCTGACGAGGGGGGCTAGGATTGGATATGGGCTGACGAGGGGGCTAGGATTGGAAATGGGCTGATGGGGGAGCTTGGAGTGGAAATGGGCTGATGGGGGGTCTGGAATGGAACTGAAAAAGAGCATATGGAGAACTAGGATTGGAAATGGGCTGATGGGGGCTGGAATAGGACTGGACATGGGCTGATGGGGGGAGCTTGGACTGCAAATGGGTGATGGGCTGGAATAGGACTGAAAATGGCTAATGGGGGAATAGGACTGGAAATGGGCTTATGGGGGCTGGAATAGGACTAGAAGCAGGCTGAGGGGAGTTGGAATAGGGCTGGAAATGGGCTGACAAGGGGGCTAGGATTGGAAATTGGCTGATGGGGGAGCTTGGAGTGGAAATGAGCTGATGGGGGGCTGGAATGGAACTGGAAAAAAACATATAGGGGGCTAGGACTGGAAATGGGCTGATGTGGGGGCTTGGGACTAGAAGGAAGCGGATGTTGGGTGGGTCTAGAACTATAAGGGAGCTGATTTTGGGGGAGGACTAGAAAGGTTTGGGGATGGGGAATGAGAATGGAGAGGGGAAAAGATATTTTGCGTGGGAGGGAAGAAAAGTCTACGATGGGCTGGGTATTGGGGGAGTAAGTGGGGATTGAGAATGGAAGGGTGAAATTTGAGTGAATGATAAAGGAATAAGGAAAGAAAAGGGGGAAAGAGCAAAAGGAGAAAGATCAGTTTGTTAAAGCAGATATAGAGAGAGAATGGAAAAAATCTAAAAGAGAAGAAAGGACAAATGGATAGCTCACAGAAGACACGAAGAAACCAGAAGAAAGTGACTGGAGCAATTGCAGCTGAAAAATAAAATCCCAAACAGAAGGTAGAAAAATACTTTTTATTTTGACTGGAATATGTCAGTTCTCCTAGGACAAGCAGGATGAGTCAGCCACAATTGGTGACGTCATCCGACGGCGCCGAGACGGAAGTACTCTCCATAGCTCAGAAGGGCTTTCGCCCTTCTGAGCATGGGCCAACTGGCCCCGCCCCTAGCTAGCCAGTTTTACTTCTTCCGCCTTGCCAGCAAGACGGACTTTGATACTCTCCACCAAAATCCAATTTATCATCTACAATATATGTATTATCCTTTTAATATTTTCTTCTTCTTGTTCTTTAGATACCTGTCTCTCTAGACCAGCCGTGAGCATGTGGTTCATGCTCAAGCAGTCAGCAGGGAAAGGCTTCCTGGACAATGGGCTTGAGAGGAAGCCCAGCCAGCGCGGCAGCCGTTGAGAGGAAGCCCAGCCAGCACGGCAGCCCAGGACGTGCCTAGCAGGCCTCCGTCCACGGCTAGCCTTTTACCATACCTCCGTTCTCCAGATCTGCAGCGGGGCTCCCACTCCTTTCGGCTAAACACTGCAGCTGCGCTGCCGTTGTGATTGCCTCCGGGACTTCCCCCGGCTATGCCGCACGCATCTCGCCTCCTGAAGCCTTCTCCTCTATCCAGACTAAGAGGCTCTCCCTCGCATGACAGGCTCTCCCTCGCTTGACGCTGCGGCGACCCTCCATCTGCCTGCCTGTATTCCAGCAACTGTTGCGACCGGCCACGAGGTGCCTAGGACGGCCACGAGGGTCTCACAATGGCCACGAGGGTCTCTGAATGGCAGCCATCTTGACGGTGACATCACGGCTCTGGCTCTTCACCCTGATCGCCATTGGCACCGATGGTTCTCTGGCGCGGAGGCAATCCCCAGAACGGAGGAGCCTCTCCTCCGTCTGCGCCGATGGCTCTTTCGGCGCTGAAGCGGCCATCTTGCCGGTGACATCACGGCTCTGGGCTCCTCCCCCTGCGGCGCCATTGGCCGGCGCCAACCAACCAGACGGCCTGACTTCAACGGCTCCTCCCCACACCGTTCCAAGCAGGAACGAGGGGCCGATCATCATCTTCGACGCCGAGGCATTCCCCCAAAAAAGGAGGGGTCACTCCTCTGTTGGCGCCGATCGTTCTTAGGTGCTGAGCCGCCCCAGATTGGCCGTTGACATCATGGCCCCTCCTCTGCAACGCCATTGGTCGGCGCAGATCAAAGTGATGTCAGCCTTCCCCACTAAACGGGAAACACAGCTCGTATCACGGCTCCTCCTGCAGCGCCGTTCGCGGATACCAGCAAAAGCGGAGGGGCATTTGCTCTGCATTGTTTGCTGCCACGGAGCCTGCGCGATTCCGCCGCCGCCGCCGATTCACATTCCATCTGCGTGATGCTGTTGGGATGATTGTGCTTTTTCAAGTGCGATTAGCAGAGCACCGAGATTCTCTCCTTGGGGTAATTGTGCTCCATGGAGAATCGTGCTTCCTGACCACCGGCGGATCGACGCTAATTGCCTAGCCAGTTAACAACTCTACGACCCGAGAGGAGGCAGCCCTTGATCCGGAGGCGCAGTCCTGCGACGTGCTGCGACCAATCCATGCTCGGTCTAATCACCAATGCAGGTCAAAAAAAAAAAAAAAAAAAGGTCGGCCATGGTGCCGGGGACCTCTTGCCCTCTCCAGACATTGGGGCTAAGAACAGATGGTCCCTTAACCCTCAAGACGGTATGTCCCGCACAGTTATGGCAGCAAGGGGATCCATACCAGTTACGGATGGGTGCCCTGGCAACTTATCAGGTCGGCCCCCTAAAAGGCTGACCCTTGGGTATATGGTAGCGTATGTGTTGCGATGCCACTCCCCCATACAGTAAGTGCCACAGGGCTCCAAAGGGAGATCTAACACACTGCACTCCCCACCCAAAACCATAAGATGAGTAATGAAGAGAAACTTGTATACCATAGTACCACCCCAACCTCCTTCTGTGAAGGGGTTGAAGGAAATGAGGGAGCTGCAGGACCTTCAGCAACTGGGTCTCCTATTCAATGGCAACAGTGTGGTGCAGTGCACATAATCAGTGTGTCCAGGGGCAGAATGTCACAGGCCAGAGACACAGCTGTGGCTTCCGCAAGCCATGTCCATATATATATATTCAGATTATGTCCCAAGGGCAAAGTGCCAACACCGCTCTTCTCGGGTGCATGTCCAAGCACCACCTCAGTCCCAGAACAGCCAGGACTCTAGTGCAGGTTCACACTATGGCACCACCTCTCATCAGCACTGAGGACCCTTATAGTCGCTGCTCAGCCTTCAGACAGTGCAGCGCAACAAGGTGAATGCCCTGCGGCGAGACCTCACCTCTCTATCTTACCTCCTCTGAACCAACTGAGCGACTGGCGCTCTCTGACGCTCACCCAGATAGCAGCCCAGGTTCATATTGTGTCCCACTCCTCTTCTGAGTACCCGCATACCTGGACGGCCATAACTCCAACTTCTCAACAATTGATACTGGTCTTCACGGCCAGTCTCTGGGTTTAGACAGTAACAGCACTGTAGCACAATGGTTAAGACACTGACTGATTGTGCAGGGGCCATGGGTTCAATCCCCCATTGTGCCCAAGAAATAAGGCTGTCTGATGCATTACCTGTTATGGGTAATTTGCTCCCCCAATGGGCCTGATGAGTAAGGCTGTCTGAGACATTACCCCTTTTCTTAATGGAACGTGTGCACTGTAGGGATGAGCAACCTGATATTAGCTCAACCGCCTATTGCCTAATAGATCAAGGGTCTACCCCAAACAGGCACTTCTTGCATGGAAGAAAGGCCTGGAAAGCTGCTTCTGGTACTCACTATCACAGGACCGCCATGTCTAAGGGACCCCTCTAACAGGGCATGCCAGGAGATCCAGTCCAATCACACCACCCCAGATGGAAATTTCATGGGACCTCTCTAACGAGATCCTACCACGGGCACAGCACCGGAGGTGCCACCAAGCATTTATCCCGCCGATGCCACCAATCTGCGCAAAGAGGCACCGTAGCAAGCGTGGTCCAGTGATAGGATCACGGATTCTGAATCCTTGGAAACCATTCTTTCTCTGAAAATCTGTCAGAGCACAGACCCACATCACCCGACTCCCCTTCACCATCAAAGCTTACCCATACTCCTTGCCCACAGCATGTGGCAGCAGCAGATTTCTGTGACATTACTATCATCATCATCGTGACTCGGGACGGTACAGTACGCTACACACACAACCACGGTGTCAGTCGCGTATCTGGGCCCCGATCTCAGAGAACAGGTCTCTGCACTTACCTTGATATCAGGGCCCTCTACCTGGATATCATGGCCTACCATGCGAAGCCAGCATCTCTGGTCTACCAGGCGGAGCCTGCGTCTCCTGCATCCCTGACCTACCGGGTGAGGCCTGCCTCTCTGTCGAAATTAGACAAGGCCTATAGCAGTCCTAAGATCCGCATTCCCTGGCTGCGCTCAACCCTCCAGAAACAGGAACAGCAGGCCTCGCCTGTCACCCCGAAACAGAGACAACAGGCTACCTTCATGACATCCTCGCAGAGAGAACCCCAGTGAGATCTGTGACTCTAAACCTAAGAGTCCTTCGTCACTAACCCCAGCTCTCGTGGGCATGAGTTCAAGGTTGCTGCGTCAACGCCAGTCAAGGAACCGCCAATCTAGGGATGCTCCTCCATGAACAACCATGAACAACACGGTAACGCACATCCAATACAGATACATTGTACAAACTTCACAACGGCAGATATCTCGTTCAAAAGGTCACTTGCAGCAGGTCCAGTTGCGGATTCGAGCGCACCACCAGAGCGCTGCGATGACTCCGCATCCTAGGGCCTGCCCACACGGTCAACAAGGTGGCCATAATCCCGCGCCTGTGCTTAAGGGCAACTGGTAAAACAGTCAGAGCCCAGGTCATCTCCTTCAGGTCCTGGCCAACACCAGCATGTTTCTCTAATCTTATGGCTCTAGGATCCTGGATACCTTCCGCCTCCTGCCAAGTGCAAGTGTGGGCGGGCAAAGAGTGAGAGGCTGACATGATGTCAAACCTAACCTTATCGTCTTCCTTCCTTCTGACCTGATACAAATGAAAATCCATCGGGTAAAATAAAAAACAAAAAAACAAAAACCCATTATGCGAGTCCTTCAGTGCCTGGCACAAGCATCTGCAACCGGGCAAACTGATCATGCCCTCCGACGGCAGCGCCCAGCAGCCTTGCTGTCACTGGCAGACTAAACGGGGGTTGACTACCTGTAAGGTTTTTCCTTTTAGATAACGGCCCAATCTGCTAGTCCCGGGCCAGCTTGCATAGCAGTCCAAACTGCTAGTCTGGATGACACACCTGCCATGCACGGAATGCCTCCTTGACCGCCAGGCCATCGGACTGGAGGATTCCTCCCCAGATACACTCCGCCCTCGGCCCTATGCAGCTACAGGCCAAAGGCATATGCAAAAAGGCCAAAGGCATACGCAAAACAGTGCACCAACGACAAGGGAACCACCTAATCCCAGCGTACTCCATCCCTGGGAATTCCACATACTCCTCCTTCTGGCACAAGGGGATGCTCAAGCCATGCCGAAGGAAGATACAGGTCTCTAGCCGTGCCAGATAATCTATCCACAGCCTGTCCAAAACATGTCAGTGGCCACAGTATGGTGCAGTGGACAGAGCCAGTACCTCTAGGACAAGAGGGTCACAGGTTCAAATCCCAACTGGGGCTACTGCCAACCCAGTCCCCATATTTTCATAACAGTCTCAAAGTCTAGACTATCATCTCCTAACCAAGTCATGACCGGACCCATGATGCAACACGCGCTAACGCATTGCCCAGCAGTCTCAAGGTTGGGCTACTACCGCCTGCCTGGACACGCCTGACCAAGGCATGACCGGACTCATGACTCATGTCCTTATGGTATTAATGCCCTTGTTACATCACCTTTGCAGTTCAGGACTCATGTCCTTAGGGTATTAAGGCCCTTATTACATCACCCTTGCAGCACTGTCGCTATTGCTGCGGGTTCTAACCCTGCTTGTAGTAACCCAACCCACCGCCGTGATAGCCTTGTTCACAGTGACCACCTCCCTCAATCACGTAGCACTGTCCGTACTGCTATACAGTGCAATCCTCACTGCCGTGCCTACATTAATGCATCAATCTTTCACCACTCTGGCAGCGCTTACAGTGCTTCCGATATTGATACCGTGGCTATCCTTAATCCAACGATAGTCTGCGGAGGCCCGTTACCCTGCGGCTGCCCATTGAGACCATCCTCTCAGATCCACTGCCCTCTCACATGAGCCACACATTCGCGAAGTGGGACTGCATGTCTACACGTTCAGTATTACTACATGCTGCTCCATGGGCACACACTCATTGGCACCGCATGCTGCACACTGTACTGTGGGTGTGTCTTTGCGCATCTGGCACCGCCATCAGGTGCATTACGGCGTTGCCAAACCTAACAATGATATTCCAAAGTGCTCCAGGGCACGCCATTAAAGCATCCAGCCCTGACAAGGTGTCACCTGGACCTGATATCGGCCTCCCCCTTTCCACCACATCGCGCGACAGCTTGGGAGGCACCAATTGTGGCTGACTCATCCTGCTTGTCCTAGGAGAAAACTAAGTTACTTACCTGTAACAGGAGTTCTCCGTGGACAGCAGGATAAGTCAGCCACACATCCCACCCTCCTCCCCTGGGAAGGGGTCGGCCTCTGACCAGTGCCCGCCTCCTAGCGGCTAAGGCTCAGCTAGTGACGAACTGGCTAGCTAGGGGCGGGCTGGGGGGTGGGGCCAGTTGGCCCATGCTCAGAAGGGCGAAAGCCCTTCTGAGCTATGGAGAGTACTTCCGTCTCGGCGCCGTCGGATGACGTCACCAATTGTGGCTGACTTATCCTGCTGTCCACGGAGAACTCCTGTTACAGGTAAGTAACTTAGTTGTCTGGGAAGTGTGTATTGCTAACATCTTCGTGTTTTTGGTTAGTGCAAGTAGAAATTAATTTATAGTTTTATTTCTCCAGTGTTGTACATTTCATGTTTGGCTTTTGGGGTTCCCAGTTTAATTATCATCTTCCTATTTCTAAATTGTGATCCCTTGTTCTGTGTGTGGTGACAGTCTATGTTCTGCATGTGTAACCAAGTTGAGGTATTCTGTTCATATTGTTTCTATTTAACAGTCCCACTTGTTCTCTTTCCCCCAGTGAGATGTATTGGTATTCTCTGAGATGTACTGGTTTTAATATCTGCAGTGTTGCCTTTTGATAGGTAGGGTTTGGTGCTTTGTGAGTCCTGATAGTGCTGTTATGATACGGTGGGTTCTAAATGATCAGTGTTTGTAGTACTTCCTAATGGGCCTGGTGGTTGTCACTGCAATATAGCAATGTAGAAATCTGTCTTTCTTTATTTTGACACTCATTAAGAGGCATGTTTACTAAAAGCGCATGTTAACATTATGCAAATATTTATGCAAATGAGGCCCCGCAATTAATCTCCGCCCATGGCCCCGCACCCCCCCTTGGGCCACCCCTGGCGGCGAGGGCCCATATCTCCCCAGACATATTGTTTGTGCCGTGCCGGAAATGTACGAGCAGGATAGGATCGGTAACTTGCCCATTTTCAGTTTAGATGTTTCTGCCAGCCCGTTATAGAATTGCGCTCTTAGGCACCTATATGTTTTTATAAAACACTATGTATCGTTATAAAATAAGCTACAAATAGGCACCTTCTTACCCTTCCAAACAAGGACAATTGGGCCTAATTTCATAATGCTTTTTCATATGTAAAGCCTGCTTTCCATCCAGAACAGGCTTTTATAAAATTGCATGACTGTGTGCATGCATGTAAAAAGTAGACACATGGAAAGAGTGCGCCCACCTTTATACAATCTGGACATAGGTTTTCCCAGATGTGCAGTTTGGGTGGCATGGAAGAGGAGTTGCAGTACATACAAGTACTTATAAAATATCCATATGCATATGCATATGCATGAGTAGATGCACAAATTTACACATTCTTTGGAGAAGGAGTAAATCTGTACATTACCATTTGTGTGTTGGATCTGAGAGCTTAAAGGCACACAGGCTCTTATGTTGACTTAATAAAACAAGCGTAAATTGGTGTCTTTTTGGCCTTCTCATGCTAGCAACCTATTGCAAAATTATCCCTTTGAAAGAGAAAATAATTTCAAAATTATTTAAGAGATCCATGACTCCAACCTTAGTCTTTCCAGTGTTGTGCCTGAAACCTAATCTTTTCCAATATCTTGCGATATTACACAGAATATGACCTGCATTCTATCAGACCACCATATCACACACTGCTTTCACTTGAGTTTAGTGTGATATTGTTACTATAATGGAACTAAAGTGCAGCAAATGCCCTTTCTGGCTTTATGCACCAGTGGGACTGAAAGCAGGTAGGTCTACCCTCCTATTCTTAAGATTTACCGATGAGGCTGTCAAGCCATAGCTATTGGGCCACACATAAAACTAGCCTGAGACTGGTATCACTGACTGTTTTGTTTCATGTTCACATGGAATACCCCTTGTATGGCCAATATTTATTGCCAATCAGGGTTCAGAGTGTTTCTCATAAACCAAATCAATCAATCAACCAATCCCCAAAGTACAAGTGCTGAAATACACAGTGATTCCTACAAGACTACGCCGAGTAATAAATGTGCAATTGCTTCAAAGTCTGATGAAGAATGGTCTGTTATTCTGATCAAGCAATGAATGTTATCTGTTCAACAACAGACCTGAATAAATCCTGTTTGGTTGGCACTTACTTTCCTGGGCAGAGTCTTGCCAAAGTAACATAAAGGAGTGAAATTTCTCTGCCTGGCAGTCTGGGATTTTTTCCAGGTCTTGGGAATGCAGATATAGTGGAAAAAACTAAAGTGCCGAAGAGAGATACCCATATCATCTTGTTGATATCCCAGTTTTGCTTTGAGATGTAAACAAATGGCCTTTAGCATTTCCATTTTAGATGTGGGTTTTTTTCCTTTGCTGTTATATATTTGAAGACTTAAAACAAGGCATGAAGTGGCCTTTCCTGTAAGGAAGGTCAAAGTGCCTACAGCAAAGAAAGATTTACCATTCTTTCAATATACCTGCTTCTTAAGATAATTTTTCCATTTTTCAATAACGGTGTTATCTGGTTAGAACCTGCTGAGGGATACAGGTCTTCGAAAGTTACTATTTATTCTGATTTGATAGTTCTTAATATATGAACATTTTGATTGGTATATAATGTTGGTCACAATTTTAAGAAAAAAGGAAGGTTAAACAAAAACAAATTCTTCCTTTAAAAATAATGTTCAAATCAGTTGGCTGCAAATCACACTGATGGCTTCAGTCAATCAGCTAACAGGTATAATATTCAATACTGATTGATAACCAGTCTGTGATTAGCTTACCAGTCAACTCAGTCAAACAATTTGAGATTTCATTTTGATTGGTTGATGCTCTAGACCAGTGATGGCTAACCTTTTTGAGCCCGAGTGCCCAAACTGCCGCACAAAACCAAAGAATTTCCTCAAAGTGCCAGCACGTCATTTGCATAAGTGGTCTTATTTGCATAAATATTTGCATAATGTTACCATACACTAACTTTTAGTAAACATGTCTCTTAATGAGTGTATGGATAAAGAAAGACTAAAAGATTTCTACATTACTATAATCCAGTGCCAACCGCCAGGCACATTAGGAACTACTACAAACGCTGCCCATTTAGAACCCATAGCAAACCCGCCGTATCCTGACAGCATTACCAAGACTCACAAAGCACCATACCCTACCTATCAAAAGGCAACACTGCAAATATTAAACCAATACATTTCAGAGAATACTGGGGAAAGAGAACAAGTGGCAACGTCAAATAGGAATTTCCTCTTGTACCAAACAAAGCGCAGATGTTAATGATGCACATTTCCCAGAGCTGACATATTCCAGTTAATAAATTCAAAATAAAGAGATATCTTTCTACCTTTTGTGCATTTTTTTTTCAGTTGCAATTGGTCCAGCCATTTTCTTCTGGTTTCTTCATGTTTTCTGCTAACTCTCCATCGTCTGCTGTCCATTTGTCCTTTCTTCTCTCTTCTAGTTTTTTTCCATTCTCTCTCTCTCTACATCTGCTTTAACATACTAATCTTTCTCCTTTTGCTCTTTCCTCATTCCTATTTCATCCACACAAATTTTACCCCTCCATCCTCAATCCCCAATTACTCTCCCAATACCTGGCCAATTGTAGATTTTTCATCCCTCCTACACAAAATATTTTTCCCCTCTCCATTTTACTCTCCCAGCCCCATCCCATTCTAATCCTCCCCCAACATCAGCTCCCTTCTAGTTCCAGTCTCACCCAGCATCCATTCCCTTCTTCAAGCCCCCCACTTCCCCTCAGCCCATTTCCATTCCAAGCCCCGTCCCCATCAGCTATTTACAGTTCAAGCCACCCACTTCCCCTCAGCCCATTTCCATTCCAAGCCCCATCCCCAACAGCTATTTGCAGTTCAAGCCCCCTTCCACTCAGCCCATTTCCAGTCCTAGCAACCCCCCCAACCCATTACCAGTCCTAGCCCCCCATAGCCCACTCCCAGTCCTAATCCCACCAGCCCATTTCCAGTCCTAACCTCCCCATCAGCCCACTCCCAGTCCTAATCCCCCGTCACTCAATTTTTAGTTTAAGCCCCCCCAGCGTTCCATCACCACTCCTAACCCCCCCAGCCCAGCGCACATCACCACTACTAACCCCACCAGCCAGCCAAGTGCCCATCACCACTCCTATCAACCCCCCCAGCCAGCCCAGTGTCCATCACCACTCCTAACCCCCCCAGCCCAGTGCCCATCACCACTCCTAAACCCCCCCACCCCAGACCATCACTAATCCTAATACCCCCCCAGCCCAGCCCATCACCACTCCTAACCCCCCCTCCAGCCCATCACCACTCCTAACCCCCCCTCCAGCCCATCACCACTCCTAACCCCCCCCAGCCCAGCCCATCACCACTCCTAACCCCCCCAGCCCAGCCCAGCCCATCACCACTCCTAAACCCCCCCAGCCCATCACCACTCCTACCCCCCCCCAGCCCATCACCACTCCTAACCACCACCCCCCCAGCCCAGCCCAGCCCAGGGAAAAATAAAAAAAAAATAAAAACATTATGCAGCCCCTGTGGGGGCCGCCGCGGCAGGATCGGGCGTGCCGCGGGGCCCCCCTGTACCCACCCGGCGGAGCCTGCCCTCCCCGTAGCAGCTCTCTCTTTGGAGCTGCAGTCAGACGCGCCGGCTTGCAGAGCGCGAGGGAAGAGTTTCTCCCTCGCTGCTCTGTTAAGCCCGCGGGGGCTGATGGGAAGTTCCCATCAGCCCCCGCGGGCTTAACAGAGTCGCGAAAGGGAAACTCTTCCCTTCGCGCTCTGCAAGCCGGCGCGTCAGACTGCAGCTCCAAAGAGACAGCTGCTACGGGGAGAGCAGGCTCTGCCGGGTACAGGGGGGCCCCGCGGCACGCTCGATTCTGCCGCGGCGGCCCCGACAGCGGCAGCAGACAGGTTTTTTTTTTTTTTTTCAATTGCGGACCTTCAGGCGTGCCAGCTGCAAGGCCTTCGCGTGCCACAGCTGGCACGCGTGCCATAGGTTCGCCATCGCTGCTCTAGACATAACCCTAACTCCTTACCTGAGTCAACAATTATCACATTTACTTTTAAGGTTTAATGAACTGTTTTCAATTATCAGCTTTACAAGTGGTCTCCAGTTAGCTTAAATCTTGATTTACCCACTGGAAGTTGAGGGCAGTTTTAAAAAGCCATTCACTCATGTAAATGGCTATTACTCAGGTAAAGCAATGTTGCTCACTTGCAACAGGTGTTTTCTGTAGAAAAGGAAGGTTATGTCATCATCCAATGCCACATGGACAGAATTGCTATCTCAGAGCTCAGAATTTAAAGTATGAAGTTCAGAGCATGCGTGGTCCTTCATGCATGCAGTGGTCTCCTCTACAACAATTATTTTCAAAGCTCAAGAGTTAAGGCAACTATTGGGAAGGGGGGAGGGCATGTGTAACTGATCAGTCCTTCAGACTATGGAAAACAACTCCATTAGGGGTCAGGCAACACCATTTTGGAAGATGGCAGTGCCAAATGTAGGAGCAAATGAACATTGCTCCTGCCTCCCACCTTTCAAGGTATGTGGTTGGATGGTCCAGTCCATCACAGGAAGGTTTCTGGTTAGGGACCTCCTTGACCCATGGTGCCTAGACTAGCAGTGCTCTGGACCAGATAGTCTGGGAGAGGCCCAAGGGTGGGGGAAGGGGGAATCAGAAATGTCAGATGAGGTCGAAGGAGTGTAGAAGTGGATTTGGAATGTTGGGGCAGGGGGGGGGGGGAGGGTTCAGGGCCCACTAGACATTTGTGCAGCTGGATCAGTGGGTGTCAAGAGGACTACTGGGCCACTAGGGAAATTTTACGGGGTGAGGAAAGGGACAAGAAGTTCTGTGTTTTTTAATTTTTTTAATGTCTCCCTCTGTGTGTGAGCTTATCCGCACTTACATAAATAATAAATAAATAATACTGGCAGAAAAGCGTACTCACCTGTAACCGGTGTTCTCCAGGGACAGCATGAATCAGTCCTCACTTATGGGTGACATCGACACCGACGGAGCCTGCATGGAGCAATTCCCCAGCTTTCAAAGAAAGCCTTTGGGATTGCTGCCACACATGCGTGGTCCTCTTCCTGCCCAAGGGTGCCATCTTGCTCAGTCAGGTCCCTTAGTTCAAGCCCTACCAAGCAGATAGCAAGGGAAGGATAAAATCCAGCAACTCATTAGGGGAGGTGGGAGGGTAGTGAGGACAGATTCCTGCTGTCCCTGGAGAACACCTGTTACAGGTGAGTAACTACGCTTTCTCCAGAAACAAGCAGGAAGTTAGTCCTCACTTACGGGACTCCCCAGCTACAGGCTACTGAACCTGTAACCAAAAAACACCTCTGCAAGGTCGTGAGCAGATGTCAGTGCCCGAAGAGCCCGGGTCCTCGGGATGAAGCCTTCGGTAGCCGTGAAGAAGGGTTGGAGGGCAAGAGTTGCTTATATCCCTAACAGATTACGGAGTACAACCTGGCCAAAGGCGCTGTCCTGACAGGACTCCCTCTCCAGGCAGTAGCGTGCAGCAAAAGTGTTCGCTGAAGACCAGGTCGCTGCCTGGCAGATGTTCTTCAGGGGCATGGAGCGCAGCGAGGCCATCAAGGCTGCTTTGGCCTGGACCCCGTGCATGGTGACTCGACGATGTAATGGGACACCCGCCTTCATGTGAGCAAAGGCGATGCAGTCCACCACCCAAATGGAGAGGGTGCGTTTAGTGACTGCCTGCCCCAGTCGATTGGGATCGTATGTCACAAAAAGTCGGCCAGACTTGCGATGAGCCTTGGTGCACTGCAGATAGCAGGCAAGAGCCCTTTTGCAATCAAGTGTATGGAGAGCAGCCTATGCCTGGTCGGCATGGGGTCTCAGAAAGAAAGTCAGTAAGACTATCTTCTGATTGAGATGGAAGTCCGAAACAATCTTCGGCAGGAACCTGGGGTGGGTACGGAGGACCACCCTATTCTTATAGAATCTAGTGTAAGGGGCATCAGCCATGAGAGCCTGGAGCTCACTGACTCGGCGGGCCGAGGTCAGAGCCACCAGGAAGACCACCTTCCAGGATAGGTGTCGAAGCGAGCATGTCACCATCGGCTCGAAGGGTAACCGCGTAAACTGCATGAGCACTACATTCAGGTTTCATTCTGCCAGAGGAGGCTGGATAGGCGGATTGGACAGCAAGAGACCTCGCATAAAGTGGGAGACCAAGGGCTGCCCTGAGAGGGGTTTTCCCTCGACGGGAAGGTGATTCACCGAGATGGAACTCAAATGCACCCTGACGGAGTTCGATTTCAGGCCTCCCTTCGAGAGATGGAGAAGGTACTGAAGGACCCACTGAGTGTTGCAAGAGAATGGATTGATCTGGAGCCCGGAGTACGAGACCGAGAAGTGTCGCCACTTGAAGGCGTAAGCTCGTCTAGTCGAGGTCTTCCTCGACGCGAGGAGGACCTTCGGGAGATCCAGTGGGGCTAGGGAGACCCGTTCAGCTGCCAGGCTGTGAGCGATAATGAGGCCAGGTTCAGGTGCAGTACCTGTCCCTCCTCTTGCATTAGTAGGCCCAGGGCACAGTCCAGTGAAACCGGAGGCTCCGTCAATAGCAGGAGCGGGAACCAAGGCTGTCGAGGCTACGAGTATCATCGATGCCTGGTCCCGCTGAGCTTTGTGGAGGGTCCTGGCAATGAGAGGAGTAGGAAGGAACACATAGAACAGGCCGGAATGCATCCAGGCCCTCCCTGCTTGGATGCGGCATTGGGCCGCAGAAGTGGGGGAGCTGTGCATTCAACGGGTTGGCAAATAGGTCCATGGCTGGAGTTCCCTACTGATGAAACAGCCAGCTGGCCATCCTCTGATCCAGCTGCCATTCATGAAGGTGGACGATTCTGCTGTGAGTTTGTCCGCCAGGATGTTCTCCTGGCCTGGGAGGTACATCGCCCTGAGGGCGACGGAGCAGAGGAGGACCGCTTCCCGGCAGAGGGAGCGCGATCTGGTACCCCCTTCCTTGTTGATGTAGAACATTGCTACACAGTTGTCGGTTTGTATGACCTGCTGAGATAATCCTCCTGCTGAGATAATCCTCAAAGGCCCTCAG
Organism: Ichthyophis bannanicus; assembly: GCA_033557465.1. NCBI lineage: Eukaryota > Metazoa > Chordata > Amphibia > Gymnophiona > Ichthyophiidae > Ichthyophis > Ichthyophis bannanicus. The sequence goes on along the minus strand of CM066033.1, from coordinate 462,358,003 downwards.
GGCCCACCGAACCGCCCGGAACTCAAGCAAGTTTATTTGCTGTTGAGATTCCTCGGGCGACCATTGCCCCTGCATGCACCGCAGTGGGCTCCCCACTCCGGTAAGGAGGCATCCCTTGTCAGCACTATCTCGTGCTGCGGAGTCTGAAAGGGCAACCCTCGGAGGAGGTTGCAGAGGTTTTGCCACCAGCCCAGGGACAGGTGAAGGCTGTGGGAGACCTTTACGGAGTCCCTGAGATGGCCGACGGACGGGCTCCACTGGGCGCTGAGGCACCACTGAGCTGTCCGCATGTGCAGGCGGGCGTGGGGAACCACATGGACAGTAGAGGCCATGTGGCCTAGGAGGTGCAGCATAGTTCAAGCCGTGACCCAAGGGGTGCTCTGGACTTGGGCTGCCAGGGCTCGGAGGCAGTCGGCGCGATCTGCTGGCAGAAAAGCGGTTGCCCGCTGAGTATTGAGGTGTGTGCCAATGAATTCTAAGGCCTGCACCGGTTTGAGGTGGGACTTGAGATAGTTGACCAAGAAACCCAGGCACTTGAGCAGGAGGATCGTGCGTAACGTCGTCAGGCAGGTTTCCTCGACCGAGGATCTCATGATGAGCCAGTCATTGAGGTAGGGGAAGACCGGTACCCCTCTGGCGCCTGAGAGAGGCAGCGACTGCAGAGAGGCATTTTGTGAAGACCCGTGGGGTGGACGCAAGGCCGAAGGGGAGCACCCTGAATTGGAAGTGCTCTCCCTGCACCCTGAAGTGCAGGTACTGCCTGTGTTGGGGGTGAATCAAAATGTGGGCATAAGCGTCTTTTAGATCCAAGGAGCACAGCCAGTCGTCCTGCCAGAGGAAGGGCTGAAAAACACCAAGGGATAACATCTTGAACTTTTCCCGCACCAAGAACTTGTTTAGCTTTCGGAGGTCGAGTATGGGCCGCAGACCCCCCCCCCCATCTTCTTTGGGGCGAGGAAGTACCGAGACTAGAAGCCCCGACCTCGGAGGTGTGACGGCACCCTCTCAACCGCCCACTGGGTGAGGAGGTTGATTAACTCCCACTGCAGGAAGACCTGATGCGTGGGGAGTCGAGGATGCTCCGCCCGGGAGAAGGAGGGGGAAGCCTGTCGAGGTGGAGGTGATAGCCATCCTGGATGACCCAAGTGTCCGAGTTGATGGAAGCCCACTGAGGGGCAAAAGAGGACAGGTGTCCCCCCTCCGGCTGCTGAGTCGCTGGGGGGGGGGGGGGGTGAGAGGCTATGTGGCTGGTGTCAAAACCCCAGTGAGGTTTGAGGTGGTGCCAGGGTATGGGCCTTGGGCCCTTTTGGCTTGCGGTGACCCTGGCCGGACTTCCCTTGTGCCAGCGTGGTTGGCGTGGGAGTGGGTGGGTATGGCGGGAAGCCACGGTAGGGCAGGCCCTTCCTTGGAAAGAAAAGCTTTTTGGTTTGTTGTTTCTTTCGAGGGAAGGTGGAGGTCTTGTGCGAGAGATGGATTCGGGTGATGAGCTCCTTCTCTATCTCTGCGGCCTTGTCTTCCATCGGTTTGCTGAAGAGCTACTCACTGAGGTAGGGTACATCCTGGAGCTTCTCCTGTACCCACTGCTCCAAATCTGAGGATTGGAGCCATGCCTGGCAATGAGCCCTGATACTGGCAGCCTCCACTCGAGCCGAGGACTCAAAACTATTGGAGGCGGCACGGGAGAGGTACTTTGAGCAGTCCGCGACAGACTTTAGCAGGATACTGAACTTATTGTGGGGTTCACCACTGAGGCCCACGGAGAAACCTCCAAGCTCCTTGGCCAAGTCGTGCAAGAACATGCCCATGTATAACTGATATGCCTGAATACGGCAGGAGAGCATAGAACCCTGGTAGGCCTTGTGGCCTAGGGTGTCGAGGGCTCTCGATTCCCTGCCCGAGGGAACCCAGGAGTGTGACTTCGGGCTCTTTTGCTTTCTCATGGTCGACTCCACCACCATGGAAGTGTGGGGGAGTTGGGTTTTCCTGAACCCAGGGCCGCTTTGGACCTTGTACATGGTGTTGAAGTGCTTACTCACGATGGGAACCGAGGCAGGTGCCTCCCACATGCGGAGCCACAGCCTGGACAGGATGGGATGAACCGGGGCAGTAAGAGACTCCCGAGGTGAGGACTCGTACTGAAGAATGTTGAGCTCTTCAGCTTGAGGGTCCTCCTCAGCCTGGGTGGCCAGGTTGAGAGCCCATGCCACATATTTATTTATTTATTTATTTCCAGTCTCTTTTATACCGCGCTATTCAACATCAGTGCGGTTTACAATAAACATAGAACTACACATTTCCTTGGGTACTTTGTGTTTACAATGAACAGGTATTTAGAACTTGGATAACAGGGGGTAACTATTTACAATCTTGCAACATGGTGGGTTCACATCATTTTGTCTAGTAGTGGGAGTCTTGTGATGTGCCTGTGGATGAGGCTGATATGTCATTGTCTATCTGATAGTGCTGGAGGAAGAGATGGTGTTTCAAGGCTTTCCTAAACTGAAATAGGTCAGGAATTGCACGGATGTTGGGGGGCAGAGAATTCCAGCATTTGGGCGCACAGAATTTGAAGGCTCTGCTTGCTGTTGACTGGGTACATTGGGTTATTGACTTTGGAACTGTCAGTGTGTTGAGTGCTACTGTTCTTCTGAATCTGTTAGTGGGCATGGTCTGGATCAAGTCAGATAATGATGAGGATGAAAGCCTGTGAATGGCTTTGAATGTCAGCAATAGGGTTTTGTATTTGAGTCTGCTATGAATCGGGAGCCAGTGGAGATGCTTCAGTATGGGCGTAACATGGTCATTCCTGGATGCTCCATATAGAACCCTAGCTGCAGTGTTCATAGCAAGTTGCAGTGGATTCAGAGTGGTCTGGGGGAGCCCATGTAAGATCACATTGGCATAATCAAAATGCGGTATGATCAGCGCCTGGTAAATTGTCCTAAAGTCTTCTGGTTCCAACAAGGCTCGTGGGGGTCTGAGGGATCATATCTTATGGTATACCGCCCTAACTATATTGCCTATATGTAACTTCATATCCAGCCTTTGGTCTAAAGTGACGCCGAGGTATCTGATTGTGGGTTTGGTTAGGAGATCTGCCTCCTTGACACTTAGAAATGGTGGTGTGGAGAAGTTTAGATTCCTTGTAATAAAGAGTACTTCGGTTTTTTTGTGTTGGATCCTCAGGTTTTGGGTTTGGAGCCAGTCGGAAACGGCATTAAAGCAATTTGTTAGTGGCGAGAGGTCCGGGTTCTCCATTGAGAAAGGCATATATAGCAAAACGTCGTCTGCGTATATCAAGCAGTTGACACTGAATGACCGGATCAGATCACATATAGGCTGCACGTATACGTTGAACATCAGGGCTGAGAGGGAGGAACCCTGCGGGACACCCTGCTTCTGGTGGAATGGATTTGATGAAGCTGCCCCGGAACGTACGTGCTGCCATCTGTCAGAAAGATAGGACTTGAACCAGTCCAGTGCTTTATCAGTGATCCCCTTTTTCCTGAGACGTTCCAACAAGAGCTCATGGCTTACCGAGTCAAACGCAGCTGCAATGTCCAAGAAGATGAGGACAACCCCCTGACGGATGTTGTCGATTCCTGTTACTATGCTGTTAATGAGTGTGGTGAGGAACGTTTCAACTCCATGGGCCTCTCTGAATCCGTGTTGACAAGGGTCCAGTGGTGCAGAGGTTTCTATGTGCTCTTGAATTTGCATCTGGACTTCCTTTTCAATTATTTTTGCTAGCAGAGGTATGCTTGATATCGGTCTGTATGAGTCCGCCTTCTGGGGGTCAAGCTTGCTGTTTTTTAATAAAGGTCTTATGGACGTGCGCTTTAGGGATTGTGGGAATGTACCTGCTGTAAAGGATTGGTCCATGATTTTGGCTATAGTGGGGCTAAGGTTGGATCGTAGGTCTTTAATCCAGTATGCAGGGCAGGGGTCAGTTTGAGCAGTGGTCGTGTTGATTGCTGCTATGGTGTCCTCAATACATTGCTTGGGGGGTGTGGAGAAGATGGTGAGTGGTGTTAGATAGCTCGACTTGAAGGAGACATCAGGCACTGGGGCGATGTTGGTCTGGCATAGCTTAGATAGTAAGTAGTCTGCAAATTCTTGGGGATGGATCCCGATTGTTTGCTCTGCAGCTGGTTCCTTTGTCAGGTCCTTGACAAGGGCGAACAGGTCGTGTGGTTTGCTCAGCGATCATTTTAGTGTGTCAGTGTGGAATCGTCACGTTTACTGTTATCGCTTCGCAGTGCGTTGTCAAGTGGGAGATATATGCTCTTTGGTCTTCAGCTGTGTGTGAGCGGCGCCAGCGTTTCTCCAGCTTCCTTAGGAGGGTGAGGGAGGATTTCAGCTCGGCAGAGTACCAGAGTACGGATGCTCGCTTCCCAGGAGGTTTGTTAGATGGTGGACATAGTGAAAGTGAGCTGAATGTTTCATTCCATTCAGAGACCAGAACCTCAGGATCGAGTGCCATCGAGGTGAGTAACAGGTGCGCTGTGCTTAGTATCAGTTCCTTGTTGAATGTCTGAAATCTTCGCGGTGGGGCCTTGGAGTGGCCGCTGACTGTTCTGGATTCCTTCTGGATGTGTGTGGGCAGTGGAATTTGGAATATGATCAGCTTGTGGTCAGACCAGGGACCTGCAGTAATTGATATCTCAGGGGTCGAGGGTGAGTTGAGAGTTGCCTGGGGGGCGAATATGAGATCCAGGATGCCCCCTTTTACATGAGTAGGTTCCTTATTAGTTGATTATAGCCTAGGTCTTTAAGTGCTTCGAGAAATGCTGCAGTGTGGGAGTCTTGTAGGGAAGGTAGATTGAAGTCTCCTAAGATCCAGTTCGGAGTGCGTGGGTTCTGAGTATTGGATGCGAGGTCGATTATTGCTGAGAGAGTATCTGGGTCTGCTGATGGGGCCCTGTATAGGAGGTTGATGGCACAGCTCTTGTTTGCTATCGTGATTGCATCAAGGAGTGGTGTGCTGGTTGCGTTTCTCGGGAGGAACTGTAGGTCCGACTTGGTGATGGCGAGCACTCCTCCCCCTCTCTTACCGTCTCTATGGCACATATGACATGAAAAATTGGGAGGAAGGAGCTGGTTGATGAGGACATTGTCGTCACTGGTAAGCCATGATTCTGTGATCAGGAGCATGTCGAGGTTGTGGCGTGGTATTATGTCCGAGATGACAGGCCATTTCTTGCGTATAGAACGGGCATTTATGAGCGCACATCTCAGGGGTTGCGGTAGAGGGTTTTCTGCATGTTTTGTTTTCTTATTGTGTTGTAGTGCAATGTGTAAGAGATGGTGATGGAGAGAGCAGGTGGCTTCACTTGGATCGTGGGAGGTGGTACTTGTCCATCTCCTCCTGTGATTCTGGAGAATTGGTATATGGTTGAGATTGGCGGGCAGGTCTGTAACACTGCTTAGGCCTATAGAGAAGAGATATAGGATCAGTGCGATAGTGCTTGTTAAGGCCATAGTGTGTGTGTAGCTTAGGGCTGGGTTGTATGGTGGATACTGCACTGGCTTAGGTCTGGGTTGTATGGTGGATACTGCACTGGCGGTTGGGATGTTTCGGGCCTAAGTATGTTGTGCAGGTTGTCGAGGGCTGGTGGACTTGTGGTGGCTTTGTATGACTATGCTTCAGATGGACGGCTGGCCCAAATGAGCAACAGCGGCAGAAGCATGGATGATTTGTGATGTTCTGGCGTCGGGGGTGATCAACTAATATAATATGGTAGTTACACACTTCAAGGCAGTTTTCAAGTATCAGTTGCAAACATTGGGTTATAGCAATTTTGAGGTATCAGTGTCAAACATTAGGTTATAAGCAATTTAGGCAAGCTACACAATCTAAGGTAGTTCGGTATCAGTAGTAGACAGTAGGCTAAAGGCACATTAAGGCAAGCTACACACTTCAAGGCAGTTTCAGGTATCAGTGTTAAATAGTAGGCTATATGCAGTGTTAAATAGTAGGCTATATATATCCTGAACAAACACCAGGAAGGAGGTGTCTCCGGGTGGCGAGCACTGCTGAAATGTGGGTGGGGAGGGGTCTGACAGAAGGTCCCGATGGGCACGGGTTTCCGGGGAGGTATCCCCATCAGACTCCGAGTCCGAGAGGTTGGATGAGGAACCCAACTGGCGGCTGAGGTCCGCATGGAGCCAGAGGCCTTGGAGGATCTCGCCCCCGAGGAACGGGAAGGCAAGTGAGATAGATGTCGTGGACACTCACGAGGCACACGGCTCTAGGGGGTTTCTTGGATGTTTTTTGGCATCCCATGCGAGGGAGCCGCGGTCTCTGGGCGTGAGTCAGCGAAGCTGGCTGTGAGCGCCTGCTGGGAAGCGATGAACGCAGAAGCTCTGCGTTCTAGTGCCAGCATGCGGGACTCCCACTCTGGGGTCACTGGGTTGGGCGTTGAGGAGAGGGCTTCCTTGCCAGGATAGCCCTCAGGAGACCAGGCACCATCGCTGGAGGCCTCCATATCTGTATGAGGTACCTTGCGGGGTCACTCCTTGTCCCACTCTTGGGAACGCCAAAGAAGGCTAAGCGACCGAGCGCGGGAGCGCTCGTGCTTGTCGGGAGCCCCCGGCAGCGACTTTGAAGCCTCCTTCTTCTTGCGCCGCTCCACTTCAGGGGGTCCCTGGTCGGAGTGCTGCCGAGAGCGCGGGGCCGAAGTGGGAAGGAGAGACAACCGAGGGGTGCCACTGGGGACTCCGAGGTGGCTTTTCTGAAAATATCTTCGGACTTCTGCTTACGACTGAGCAGGGCTTTGGAGGACATTTTCTTGCAAAACGAACAGAGCTCTGAATCATGGTCAGCCCCGAGGCACTGCAGGTAACAGTCATGGGTGTCCATAAGCGACATGTTCTTAGAGCATCTATTGCATTTTTTGAATCCGGGCAAAAATGGCTCCCGCGAGGTCGAAGACCCACGTGGCCAGTGGTTGGAGGAAAAAAGAGTGCGAAGCCCGTTAAAAACAAAAAAGCGAAGAAAAACGTTCCCTAATGGCTCTAAAAAGACAGAGCAGGGGAAGGGCGGGTAGAGGACCGGTGCAACCGGAAAATAATTTGGCCTATAGGCCGAAAAACGAATCACTTTTTCAGAGGGATGAGGACACGGGTCCGAAGGGCTCCGTGGAAAAAGGAAGACTGAGCAAGATGGCACCCTTTGACCACATATGTATGGCAGCAATCCCAAAGGCTTTCTTTGAAACTGGGGATTTGCGCCGCGTGGGCTCTGTTTGTGCCAAAGTCACCCTGCTTGTTCCTGGAGAAAGGAAAAATTCTACCCACACACACACAGCTGCATATTACTGTGGTAGTGTGAGCTCTTTTTTCTGATCGTGTATATTTCTTAATGCATAATAGTTTACTGCATCAGGATTAAAGTTCTTTTAGCTCTTGCATTAGAATGTTGTGTGCTGAAGCAGTGTTCTAAAACAGTGCTCACTGCATCAAGGCCTATGTAAGTAAGAGGCTGCACAGCCCCATGCCATTGAAATTTCAACTCTCATTTGTCTCTCTGCTTGTGAAGATGGGTATATGGAATAAGTCATGGCAGTTCTCATAAAAATGCAAGGATGACTTTCACTGAACACACCATATCCCATTATACTTATTTATTTGTTTGCTTAGATGTATATATTGCCTTTCAATCAAAGCACCTAAAATGATTTATTAAACAACAACAAAGAGTTGCTATTTGAAAAGCTTTAGAGAAGTTCATTCATTAGTGTGCACTGGGTCCTTTAAGGCACTTTTAAAAAGTTTGTGCAAAATAGAATTAATGTGTATTAATTAATGTGCATACAGCCAATTTCCATGCATTAAAAAGTTCAAATGCAGGTTCATTTTTTTTTTAACATGAACATGTGAATCGAACAGAAACAATTCAACAAAAACTGGGGTGGGATTGGGTTGGGGCAAAAACAAATTTTCTGAAAATGAACTGAAAATGTTTCCCTATGTATAACCTTAAAAGCTTTGTTCTGGATGCTATTCAAGAGGAGTGCAGTGAAAAGTGAACGCTGATCATTAAACAGTTGCCTTTTGCCAGTGACTAGAAAAAGTGAATCATGATTAGAGGGACCTCATGACACTGAAGTGTGGCGTACGCATTATGGAGGTAATTTTATAAATAGTGCCCAACTTTGAGGAGCAATTCTTTAGAGAATACCTCATATATACACTCAACCACCAAATGATCCCCTTCAAAATTTTATTTTTGGCTGGACTTGCAAACGACGACTTGGGCACATATCCCAGCAGTCTATTCCATGTCCAGTTTATTCTTTGCATAAAATAGAACAGCCAGTAGCAGTTAAACTGAAAAAAACAAAAGCAGATGACTAACCCCTGAAACAGGACTTTTGGAATACAATTGTCCGAAACAATAGCGCTCTGTTAGGCAATTGTTTTAGTTTAATATGGCAATTTGAATGAAAAAAGAAATTAAGAATTTAAATCAACAGTTTTAAGATTGTATATAGAGAGTAAAAAAGATATGGAAATGGACTACTGGGATATGTGCCCAAGTAGTCATTTGGAAGTCCAACAAAAAATTAAATTTTGAAGGGGATCACTTGGTTATTGAGGGTCATTTGATAAAGCCATTAACATGCATAAGTGGCAGTTTACGCGTGTTAATGGCCTCTTATGAAATAAAAGTAGGCACATAGAGGTATGTACTTTGCCTGTAGGCATAGCTAGGGCCACAGTCTGGGTGGAGCAGAGGTGGAGTTTGCAAGTGTGCATGTTGATTTTAAAATATCTTAATCTATGTACGTACTTTCATATTTAATGCTCGTTCATTTACAACTGCTATAGAGCAGGCTTAAATGTCTGTGCCTGAATTTCAGCTACTTATGCTAATATTTTATAAAGACAAGTAGGTGTTTACTTGTCTTTATAAAATAGACACCCTAAAATTACCCTCTATGAATCAGTTGTTCAGGTATAGGCATATATGGTAACTGTTTTTTCAAATAAGTTGCTATCGCTGAGCACTAACATTCTTGGTGCAGCTGAAAGGTCAAAGTGATGTATACTGATAATACTGGAAACCAGAGTGCATCAATCAAATGTTACGCCCCACAGGCTTCTTGCTTTAAATGTATCTGAAACTGTTTTTATTATCAGTTTTTATTCCACAGCAAGCTTCTTTTGAAGCTCTCTCTTTGCCTGCCTTATCAATGTTTTGCATCTAACTTGGCCAGTACTTATGCTGTCCTGTTTTCTTCATTCAGATCCCTTTTCCATTTTTTGAAAGATTAATTTTGGCTAGAACAACCTCTCACCTTACCTCATTTGGCCCTCCTTTTACCTTTTTTAAACATGGAATATATCTGGTCTGGGCTTCCAAGATGGTATATTTAAACAATGTCCAGGCCTGATGTAAACTCTTAACTTCTGCAGTTGCTTCTTTTAATTTTTCCTTGCCATTTTCCTCATTGTCTCCCTTTTAAAAGTTAAATGCTAGCACAGTAGCTTTCCTTGCTTCCTCCCTCCATTCATTAAATCAAGTTTGATATTTTAAAATCATTAAGAGGCATGTTTACTAAAGGTTAATGCACATTAAATAAAGTTAATGCATGTTAAGTGCTGTCATTTCCATTCATTTCAATGGGTCACTGCAACACTTAACACACGTTAACTTTACTTAACACTCATTAACCTTTAGAAAGTGGTCCCCACTAAACTTAAGCATTATTTTGACTAGAGGTTGGTCCTTCGAGGACCCTTGCAGTACGAATGGTGAAGACTAGTCAGCTTCAGGATCCAGGGCCTGATATGATGGTCCCATACTGCTTGGAGTGGAATGCAAAGTGACTACATTAAACCTCTATATAAGGGTGGAGTAGCCATGATTTGGTGGCATTCCTCTGCACTGTGATCCAAGTTCCCACTCACTGCACCACCAGTGTCTTGTCCCCATGTAGCTGTTCCAATATCCTTGTATGACCCTCTGTGACTATTTTGATGTTTTTATTAGTTTGTGTCACTATCAGAATCTATTGTTTTGCTATGACTGCAGCTATTCTACTGTACCCTAAAAGCTGTTACCCTAGGTGGCTGCCCAATCTAACAAATAAAGCTGGTTTTCATGTGTTGATATTAAGCCACAGCATTCATTTGCCTCATTCCACATGTTTCTTACAGTTGGAGAGTGGTTTTACATGTTAGAAAAGCAATGATGGAACTCACATATACTGTAATGTAGTCAAAGCAAAACAATATGTCCTGATAGCCAAACTAAAAAACACCACAGAACAATATGCTGGAACAGCTAGGTGGTGACAAGACACCAATGCAGAGGATCAGCACAAAAGTAACAGTTGGAGCTGGGATCACAGCATCGAAAACCTCCACCAAACCATGGGTTTTCCAACTTCATCTATAGATTTAAGGCAGTGGCCTTTCTGTTCCACTCCAGGTCTTCGCCTGGCCCATTATTACAGGATAAGTTATCAAACAAGAGGCCTTCCTTCTGAAACCCTGAGTCTCCTACTCCTAAGTTTCTTGGGACCTTCCGTTCAAGCAAATAATCTACAAAAGCCAAGAAAGTCCCAAAAGGCTTTAATCTTGTCACTCTGGAACCAATTATGTAGGAATGACCCCGTCCCCCATCCTCTCCAACAAGTGTTTCTACCTGATCAAAAAATGTTAACTAAATCCTTAAGAGGGTCATAACATCTAAAATGCATTTTCTGCCCATTCTCACCCTACTGCTTGCAAAGCACACATTCAACATCCATTCATATACTCTTTCCCACTATTCACATTATTAAATTTTGGGTTTAGTATTTAAGGTAGTGAGGATAGCATAACCTAGTTATTAAAAACATATTATAAAGCTATGTTCCAAGGATGTAGTCATGATCTACTCAGGGAAATTTATTGAGAGGTATCCTCAATGCAACCCTCCAAAAGGCAGCCTGTGAGCAAGAGCATTCAGCATGGTCAACCTAGAGTTATGGAATGGGCTCCATGCAGCCTGAGAGGAGTTAACGAATTTGATGACCTTTGGAAAAGAGGTCAAACATTTTTATTGCCTAGTGAGGATTAAGAAATGGTGATGATGGTTGTAGTGGAGGAATTATATATCTTTTTGCAATAACATGCTCTGCTTTGTATACCAGCTGTTTCTAATTTTTACTGTTTTATTTCTATTGCAAATCATTTTGAATGACTTTGATCACCAAAGTGGTATAAAACCTTTTAAATAAATAAATCACTCATCAAAATCCCCAGTTTATCTTCCCATTCCTGTATGTGCTCAGGCTTCTCATCTCCTGGGGCATTAAGAATTGCATAAAGTCTAGAAAACTTCCTCTTGCAACATTCCAAGAGAAATAAGGCCTTCAATGTTTTTTCTTCTTCTATAACCTCCTGCCTCTCAAATAATGTTTCACTTGCTGAAATTGGTCTAGATCCTTAGGTTCAAGCAAATAGTGCTGCCTCTATTCCTCAAAATTCAGAGCTTCTCCCTCTTCAATAAATTGGCCCAAGGTAACAAGACCCTTTCATTTCCACTGCAAAAAAGTGTAGTTAACTCACCTGTAACAGGTGTTCTCCAGGGACAGCAGGAATCTGTCCTCACATATGGGTGACATCGGCACTGACAGAGCCCACACGGAGCATTTCCCCAGCTTTCAAAGAAAGCCTTTGGCAATGCTACCACCATGTGTGGTCCCCTTCCCGCCCAAGGGTGCCATCTTGCTCAGTCAAATGAGATAGCTTAGGCAAAAGACAAAAAGGTAAAGGAGGCAACTCCAAGGGGAGGAGGGAGGGTTGTGAAGACTGATTCCAGCTGTCCCTGGAGAACACCTGTTACAGGTGAGTAACTACGCTTTCTCCAGAAACAAGCAGGAAGTCAGTCCTCACATACTAGCTCCAGGCTGCCATGGCTCGAATGACAGCAGCAGCGACGACGACCGAAGGGAGGTCGTGAGTTGCAGAAGGTGAGTCCCTACCAAGAGACTCTGCAGACCCAAGCATCCAGCATCACCATAACTCCGGTAGCCTGAACACTGAAGGGTTGGAGGTCAGGAGTTACCTATACTCCGGGAATGCTTCTGATCACTGCCTGGCCAAAAGGCACTGTCTCAGCGGGACACACTCTCAAGGCATTAGTGGGCTGCGAACATATGGACGGAAGACCATGTGGTGCCCTTACAGATTTCTTACACCGGCACTGCGCGTTGGTTGGCTACCGCTGTGGCCATAGCCCTCACGCAGTGAGCAATGATCCGGCACTCCAGAGAGAGGCCAACTCGCTCATAAGCGAGGGCAATGCAGTCCTCTACCCATGTGTACAGTGTTTGCTTGGTCACAGGTAGCCCAGTCTGCTGGGGTCAAAGGAGATAAAAAGCTGAGGAGTTTTTCGATGGGCCTTGGTCCTCTGTAAATAAAAGGACAGGACTCTTACAATCCAGGGTATGCAAGATCGACCTCCTCCCTACCGGCGTGCAGCAGTGGGAAGAAGGTGGGGAGAACAACCTTCTGGTTGAAGTGAAAAGTGGACAATGCCTTTGGTAGGAATTTGGGGTGCGTGCAAAGCACCACCCTGTTCGTATAGAAGCTGGTATAGGGCGGGCCCGCCACCAGGGCTGCTCACTCTGTGAGGAGACATCAGCGCCACCAAGAAGGCCACCTTCCAGGAGAGGTGTTTCAGGTGGCATGTGGCCAAAGGCTCGAATGGCAGCCTTGTGAGCTTGGAGAGCACCACATTGAGGTCCAATTCTGCTGCCAGAGGGCGGAGAGGGGGTTTGGATAGGAGGAGGCCCCTGAGGAATCTGGAGGCCAAAGGCTTGCCTGAGAGGGGCTTCTCCTCTATAGGGTGATGGTTAGCCACTATGGCGCTGAGATGCACCTTCACCGAGTTAGATTTCAAGCCCGAGTGTGAGAGGTGCAGCAAGTACTGCAGCACGAGCTCTACCTGACACGAGAACAGGCTCTCATTCCTTTCTGTACACCAGATGGAGAACCTCCTGCACTTGAAGGCATAAGCCCTTCTGGTAGATGGCTTCGAAGAGGCCAGGAGGATTTCCTCAACCTCACTTGGTAGGTTGAAAGGGGCCAGTGCTACCCTTTCAGCAGCTACGCTGTCAGCATTAGGGACCTCAGGCTGGGGTGTAGCAAGGAGCCCCCCTCCTGGGACAGGAGGTCCGGGTCCCGGCCCAGTGGTACTTGGGTTACCACCGACAGGGAGAGCAGCAGGGGGAACCAGCGCTGCCTGGGTCACCTGGGTGCAATGACGATTACTGAGGCATGCTCGCTCTGGATCTTGAAAAGGCACTTGGCTATTAGAGGTGTTGGTGGGAATGCATAAAGCAGGCCCTGTGACCAGGAGATCAGGAAGGCGCCCGCTGCCAACCTCTTGCAATGTGGCTGAGGAGAGCAGAATTTGGGCAGCTGTGAGTTGTCCGGGGAGGCCAACAGGTCCAGCTGGGGTCTTCCTCAAAGGCGGAAAAGCCTCCGGGTCACTTTTGGGTCCAAGTGCCACTCGTGAGGCCGAAGGACCCGGCTGAGGCTGTCTGCCAGGCAGTTGTCCTGGCCTGGTAATTACACAGCCTTCAGAAGGATATGGTTGCACACAGAGGGAATAGGAGCCCGTACCCCCCTGCTTGTTCACACAGAACATGGCAACCTGACTGTTTGTCTGTATGAGGACCAGCAGGTCACTCAGGAGGTGGCAGAAGGCCTGAAGGTCCAGGAAGATGGCCCTGAGCTCGAGGAGATTGATTTGCAGGAGGGATTGCTCTGGGGACCAGGTGCCCTAGGTGTACTGGCCCTCGCAATGTGTGTTCCAGCTTACAAGGGAGGCGTTTGTCGTCAGGACCCTCTGAGGGGTCGGTGCCTGGAAGAGCATCCTTGCCGAGGTGATGTAGGGACTGCAAACAAGTGAGGGTGGGTGACGTTCACTCTGTCCCTCAGCCTGCCCGTTGTCTGTGTCCACTGGGAACAGAGGCACCACTGGGCTGCCCACATATGCAGGCGAGCTAGAGACATAACATGAACTGTTGAGGCCATATGGTCTAGCAGGCAGAGGAGTAGGCGAGCTGGCACCGAACTGGAGCTCTGCATGTCCCTTGCTAGTTGAATCAGGTGGTGGGCTCTCTCCACAGGGAGGAAGGCCCTGACCCACAGAGCGTCCAGCTGGGCCCCTATGAATTCCAAGTCTTGGGCTGGGGAGGGGCTGGACTTGGGGAAGTTGATGATGAACCTCAACTGCTGCAGGGTGTGGATAGCGAGCCTTGTGGCCCACCTGGCCTCAAGAGGCATGCTGCCTCTGATGAGCCAGTTGTCCAGGTAAGGGAAGCCATGGGCCCCTTGGAGGCGCACATGGGTGGCTACGACCACCAGGCATTTTGTAAAGACCCTTGGAGATGAGGCAAGGCCGAACGGCAGCACCCCATAGTGGTAGTGCTGCCTCCCACCACGAACCTCAGGTAATGCCTGTGGAAGGGGTGTATCAGGATGTGGGTGTAAGCATCCTTGAGATCCAAGGAGCAGAGCCAGTCTCCCTGGCAGAGGTAGGGCAGCAGTGTCCCACAGGAGAGCATCTTGAACTTTTCCCTCACCGGGAACTTATTGTTTATACAACATTTGATATACCGCCCCCCATTACATCGGGGCGGTTTACAATATAAATAAAATCAGTAAATCAGAAACAGAAAAGGAAAGTTACAATTACTTGAGAAAGAAAAGAAGAAAGAAAAAAAGAAACAGAGAACAGGAGAAGATAGAAAGAAAGAGTCAGAGGAGTCAGCTAGATCCAGGAAAGGCACAGGAGAACAGATGAGTTTTGAGAAGGGAGCGAAATTTAGAATAGGATTCTTCAAGGCGGAGGGCAGTGGGTAGTGAGTTCCAGAGAGGGACCAAGGTAGAAAAATGCTAATTTACGGGTGGATTGGAGATGTGCACGGGAAGGGGCCAGAAGGTGAAGGCGGTTAATATGGATGGACCGGAGGCTTCGGGAAGGGACATGGAAGGAGAGCAAATCAGAAAGGTATTGGGGTCTGTGAAGGTAAATGGCTCGATGGACCAGAGTGAGAACCTTGTAAGGGATCCGGAATTGTAGTGCTAACCAGTGAAGGTGTTGTAGTAGGGGGTGATGTGATCGCGTGAAGAGGCATGTAGAAGCATCCTGGCAGCCGTATTTTGAATTAACTGTAGACGATGTAACTGGTACTGAGGGATACCGGCATAAATAGAATTACAGAAATCTAAACGAGTTATGACTAATGAAAGAAGAAGGGTAGTGAGTGCCTGGGGAGATAGAAAAGGTCTAATGGCACGGATCTGACGAAGACAGTAGAAAGAGCGCTGGGAGATGGAAGAAATGTGGTCTTGAAACGTGAGTGCACTATCAAGAATGACACCAAGATACCGGAGTTTGGGCACTGTGAGAATAAGGACACCCGAAAGAGAAGGTGTAAGAGATGGAGTAGGGGAACCATGGGTGAACCAGACAGCGGCTGTCTTGGAGATATTCAGAACCAGACCATTTGAGGAAAGCCAGGAGGAAACAGAGGATAAACAAACCTCCAGTGAAGTGATATCAGGATTGGATGAGGAGGTGTGGTGCAGAAGGAGAATATCGTCAGCATAGTAGTAGCCCGAAATACCCAATTGCTGGACAAGGAGAGAAAGAGGGGCCAGAAAAAGATTGAACAGCAAAGGAGCCAGGATAGAACCCTGAGGAACACCACAAGTCAGAGGGAAACAATCTGAGGTGGAGAGACCAGAAACAACTGCAAAAGAACGAGAAAATAGAAAAGAATGAAACCATCGATAGACAACACCGCGAATACCCGCATCCCGCAAACGAGAGAGAAGAGAGGGGTGATCCACAAGATCGAAGGCGGCAGAAAGGTCAAGAGACACAGCGATGGTAATGTCGCCTCGATCTTGGGAAGTGCGAATTTCATTCAGAACAGCTGTGATAGTGGTTGCGCAAATCCAGGATGGGTCGGAGACCCTCTGTTCTTTTTAAGACAAGGAAATACCTTGAGTAGAACCCCTTTCCCCAGAGGTGATGGGGTACCGGTTCCACCACCCTGTCCCTGAGCAAGCCTGTGAGTTCTGTGGCGAGCAAGGCCTGGTGGAAGAGAGGCTGTGGTGGCTCTCCTAGGAAGAAGTCTGGAGGGGTTCTGCTGCAGATGGAGGAAATACCCCTCCTGCACCACCCGCAGAACCCACTGGTCTGTGGTGATGTTGACCCCCTGTGGGCTGAGGTGGGTCTCCCAGGGGAGGCGAGGCCCAGCCCAGGGAGTCTAAAGCTGGCCCCCAGTTAGGTGGAAGCTGGTGTCTGGGGCTTGGAAACCTTGGGCTTCTTAGGCCCGTGTCCCTGGCTTTTTGGCTGTGAGGCCTGGTGAGGCTGCCCCGAGTAAGGCTGGTAGTGGCCAGCCTGGGAGTAGCCCTTTTTCCCCAAGGATTTTTCCTTGGGAGAGCCGAGATCTTTTGGGAGAGCCTCTCCCAGGTCACTACCTTGGCCTCAATCTCTGCAGCCTTATCAAACATTGGTTTCCCGAATAGGTTCTCACCATTTCAGGGGACATACAGGAGCTTTTCCTGTACCCACTGCTCCAGGTCCAAAGTCTGTAGCCATGCCTGGCACAGGGCGCCAATGCTGGCAGCTGCAATCCTGGCTGCAGACTCGAACCCATTGTAGGCGGCCTGGGAGAGGAATTTGGAACAGTCCTGGATGCCTGCTGCTAGGGATTGGAACCTTTGCAGAGGTTCCCCGGCGAGGCCCGCCGAGAACCCCGAGAGTTCCTGTATCAGGTATTTAAGGTACATTCCAATGTACAATTTGTATGCCTGTATTCGGCATGTACAATTTGTATGCCTGTATTTGGCACCCGAGCATGGCGCCCTGGTAGCACTTGTGCCCCATGGGGTCAAGGGCCCGGGCTTTCCTGCCGGGGGGAACTGAAGAGTAGGTCTTTTGACTCTTCAGTTTTTGCATGGAGGATTCAACCACCATCGAGTTGTGGGGGAGTTGTAGCTTATGGAACCCTGGACCCTTGCAGATGCGATAGATGGCGTCCAGGCGTTGACTGACCACTGGCACCAAGGCCGGGGACTCCCAAATCTGGAGGAGCAATCTCTCGAGGATGGGTGGAACCAGCACCATGAGAATCTTCTCGGGAGGGGACTCATATTGTAAGATCTCGAGCTCCCTCGGTGCGTGGGTCCTCCTCTGACTCCTTCTGGATCGAAAGAGCCCGGGCCATGTCATGAACGAAGTCATGAAAGGCCACGTCCTCAGGCGGGGAGTGGCGCCGAGGCTCCAGAGAAGACGGCTCGGAGGGAACGTCCCAGTGTCGGGAGGTCTCCGGAGAGGCCTCATCCTCGGTCTCCCAGTCAGAGCCCAAGGGCATCGAGGAGTCAGCCCTGGGGGCGGCTCCGAGGAACCAGGCTCCCCCCCAGAGGACCTGGGGTTGGACTCCTGGAAACCCGCCGGAGAGGACCGGAACCCTAAGGAGTGTGATCGAGACCTCGATCAATACTGAGGACTTACCCGAGGCCAATGGTGCTCAGTGCCAAGTTTGATGCCCGAAGGCTCCCCTGAGGCTGGGGGGCCTGGTGTCAGGGCCGATGATGCCAGGGGGGCCCAACATCAATGCCCGCTGCAGTACCAAGATGGAGGAGAGGCTCTGCTCCATGGCTGCCATGCGGGACTCGAGGCCCAATGGCTGTGCAGCACTTGGCATGGACACTGAAGCCCTCGGGTCTGATGCCGGCACACCGGAGAGTGCGTCTTCGAGGAGGACTATAGGTTCATGGGTCCTGGCGCCGGCAAAGGACTCTTGTTTTGAGACTTTCTGAGGGTGCTGCTCAGAGTCGCCAGAGTCCCATCGAGGGACCTTGCTAGGTTTGATCGGAGGCAACTCCTTTGGGACCACCTTCTTCTTTTTGGGAGGGTCCAGGGCCACACTGGAGGCCTCTTGCAAAGGGCTGGCTTCAGGGTTCGGTGAGGGGGAAGCCGGGGCAGAGTCAGACTTTGAAAAAGCTTTCCCTGCAACTCAGACAGCCTCTTATTGGTTTTAGGGGTCATGGCCAGGCACCGGTCACAGGTGGAACTGTTGTGATCCGAGCCCAGGCAGCGGATGCAGCAGTCATGAATATCAGTGACTGAGATAGTCTGACTGCAGCGGTTGCCTTTTTTTAACCCACTGGGAGTCATGGTGGGAGCAAACCCGACCGGGCAAAAAAAGGCGCAAAGGCCGGTCAAGGTGGAACATTGAGGAAACACTGGGAGAAAAAAACCCCAAAACGGAGCTGAGATCAGCCCCGGTGGTGCCTCCTCGAGGTGGGAAGGGAACCGGTACACAAACCGGGCAAAAGGAAGGAATTAAAGAACTTTTTCCGGGAGAGTAGAGGACCACATCTATTGGGCTCTGCAGAAAAAAGGAGACTGAGCAAGATGGCACCCTTGGGCGGGAAGGGGACCATGCATGCGTAGTAGCATTCCCAAAGGCTTTCTTTCAAGCCATATGTGAGGACTGACTTCCTGCTTGTTCCTGGAGAAAGTCCATACCAACTTTCTGGGTAGAAATTCCACATTGTTTTTCAAGAGTGTTAGCTTAAAAATGATTCCTATGTCCTAGCAACTGACCTCTCTGCCACTCCCCCAGTTGAAGGCTTAAAACCATATATAGATTGGAGATATTCTTAACTAACTGCTTATCAAAGGTATTGCCGAAAAGAGGATTCCAAACCAACCTGTTCAACGTCAACCCACTGCTTAATACTGGCTCCTCCCTCTCCCCAAGCAAAGCTGCTATCAACTGGGTCACCTCAAAGTACTTCTTAAAACTAGGGACTGCAAGACTCCTGCCAACCTCCCTCCCCCCTACTTGGCTCTAAGTGAGATTTTTTTTTAGCCACCCTATGCAGATGACTCCAAATATCTCCTATGCAGCAAATTGAAGACCACTAAAATAGGAAAATGGGTAGAATCCAGAATAAGTAATTAAAGTAAGACATCATTATTATTTTAACTACACTCACTCAAACCAATCATAATATATTAAGCCAATCCTAAGCTTTCAAATCCCTAGCAGTTTTCTCCAAAGTGGAGGGGAGTATAAGAAACTAAAGCTTCCCCCATTTGCCACTAAATTTACTTCCAGATAATGAATTGAGGTCTTTTCCTACTTGAATGGATACCTATGGAGAATATACAATTTCAGCTTGTCCTGTACATTCACATTAAGAATCAGTGATTTTGCCATGTTGATCTGAAACCCAGCAACCTCCCCATATGCTATCATTTCCTCCATTAACTCTCCCAATAACATTACTGGATCCGTAAGACTAAAAAGATCATCTACAAACCAGGAAACCTTATGCTGCTTGGAACCTACTCTCAGCGCCATACCTAGCCCTGTGCGAGCAGTGCAGCTGCACAGGGTGTAAACAAAATAGGGGTGCATTTGGGGTTGCTGTCCTTGGCTCCTCTCCATGCTGCCTGCCCTTGCCTTGCCGCCACTGCTGCTTTTTGTGTTCCCTTGACAGCGGCAGCAGCGGAGCAGATCTCCAATTGAAAAAACTCCATGAGTCCTTCCAATGCCATGCCTGCATTGGCCTGATCCCTCCCTCCTCTGATGAGGAAAGGACCAGACCAGCCATTCAAGCATGGAGTTGCAAAGACTCACATTTGAATGGCCGGTCTGGTCCCTCCCTCCCTCCTCTGACGCGATTCTACGTCAGAGGAAGGAGGGATCAGACCTGCATGCAAGCATGGAGTTTTTTTTCAATTGGATGTCTGCTCCACTGCTGCTGCTGCTGCCGCAACAGACACCAAGGGAACACAAAAAGTGCCAGCGGCTGGGCAAGGGCAGGTAATGCGGGGGGAAAGCCAGCTGGACATGGAAGTAAGATGGGGAGATGCTGGGCATGGGGCAAAAGAGAAACCTGTGATGGGGGGACGTGCCAGATGTGCATGTTGCACAGGGCACATTTATGGCTTTGTAAAGCCCTGCCTACCCTTACTCTATTTACATAGTAACATAGTATATGACAGCAGATAAAGACCTGCATGGTCCATCTAGTCTGCCCAGAAAATTAGCAAGAGTAGGAGCGCCTGCCGCTCGTGCAGGTCACCCCTTCCCATGCCTTTGTTTAGTAGTGTACCCACTGCTCCGTGAAGGTCACCTCGACTTGTTAAGATGTCAGAGACAGTTACGTTTATTTTGATTTTACCTTTTCTATAAAGGGATCCACTGTGTCTGTCCCATGCAATTTTGAATTCTGTCACTGTATTTGCCCCACTACTTCCATCGAGAGGGCATTCCAAGCATCCGCCACCCTTTCAGTGAAAAATTATTTCCTGATGTTAGCTTTCCGTTTACACCCTTGCAGCTTCATGTTATGCCCTCTAGTATTACAGTTTCCCTGTCTTTGAAAAAGGCTGTTTGCTCATTAATACTTCTTAAGTATTTAAAGGTCTGTATCATATCTCCCCTATCCCTCCTCTCCTCTAGAGTATATATATTTAGGTCTTGGAGTCTCTTTTCATACGTCTTCTGGTGCAGGCTCCAAATCATTTTGCTTGCCTTCCTCTGAACCGTTTCCAGTCTTTTTATATCCTTTGTGAGATATGGTCTCCAAAACTGGACACAATATTCCAAGTGAGGTCTCACCAGCTACTTGTACAGTGCCATTAGCACCTCCTCCTTTCTGCTGGTAATTCCTCTCTGTATGCAACCCAGCATCCTTCTGGCTTTGGCCTCTGCCTTGTCACACTGTTTCGCCACTTTGAGATCCTCAGAAACAATGACTCAGAGTTATTTCTCCTGATCTATGCACACTAACCTATTGCCCCTTATCTCATACAATTCCCTTGGATATCTGCATCCCAAATGCATAATACTGCACTTCTTCACATTAAATCTTAACTGCCAAGTATTATACCATTCTTCCAGCTTTTGCAGATCTTTCCTCATGTTATCCACTCCCTCAGGGGAGACCACACTGTTGCATATTTTCATGTCATCTGCAAAAAGACTGACTTTTCCATTCAGTCCTTCAGCAATATCACTCACAAATACATTGAACAATACCGGCCCCAGGACCAATCCCTGGGGCACACCAATAATCACCTTCCTTTCATCCAAGTGAGTTCTGTTTACCATCACCTTCTGTCATCTGTCAGTCAACCCATCCCCAAGCTGGCCAGTTTATTGATAAGCCTCCTATGGGGAGCAGTATCAAAAGCTTTGCTGAAATCTAGGTAGATCACATCCATCACATGTCCTTGATCTAATTCTCTGGTCACCCAGTCAACGAATTCAATCAGATTTGTTTGGCATGATCGTCCTTTGGTAAAACCATGTTTCCTCTTATCATGCAACCTATTGGTTTCAAGAAAGTCCACTATTCTCTCTTTCAAGATCGCCTGCATTACTTTTCCCACCACCGAGGTAAGGCTTACTGGCCTGTAGTTTGCCACTTCTTCCTTATTACCACTTTTGTGAAGAGGTACCACATTGGCCCTTTTCCAATCCTGCGGAACTACTCCTGTCTCCAAGGATCTATTAAAAACATCCTTTAAAGGCCCTGCAAGAACCTCTCTGAGCTCTTTCAGTATCCTGGGATGTATCTCATCTGGTCCCATAGCTTTTGTCCACTTACAGTTTTGCAAGCTGTTCAAACACATCATCTTCAAACAACTTCACTTTCCACAAATCCGTTCTCAGCACTTTTGAGTCTTGCAATTTCACCTCTGATCTTCCTCTTCTGAATATAACTGAAAAAAAGTTTTATCACCATGCTTTAGATCTCTAGCCATTTTTTCTTCTGCCTTTGATTTTGCTATCCTTATTTCTCTTTTTGTCTCTTTTAGCTTTATCCTGTATTCTTTTTGGTGTTCTTCTTTTGTGAACGTCTGAATTTTGTGAAAGCCGTGGTTTTCGCATTTATTTGTGCAGCCACTCCTTTAGAAAACCAAATAGGTTTCCTTTTTTCGCTTGTTTTTATTTACTTTCCTTACATATGTATCTGTTGCTCCTTTTATTGCCTCCTTTAGTTTAGTCCACTGCAGTTCCACTTCCCTTACCTCCCCCCACCCTGCTAACTCCTCCCTTCAGGCATTTGGCCATCTTCCTGAAGTCATCATTTTTGAAGTCTACGACTTTGAGCTTGCTGTGAGGGGACTCTGCCTTGGCTTTTATCTCAAACCACACCGTGTGATGATCGCTGCTGCTCAAATGGGCACCCACATGGACGTTCAACACACTTTCTCTGTTGGCGAGTACCAAATCCAGCATCAAACTTTCCCTAGTCTGTTCCATCACCATTTGTCTAAGCAATGCATCTTGGAAGGCATCACATTTTTTTTTACTTCTTTCCAGATTTGCAGAAGGAATACTCCAGTCCACATTTGGTAGATTAAATTCACCCAATATGTTCACTTCCCCCTTCATGGCTTCTTCTGAAATATCAATAATCAAGTCTCTATCCATTTCTTCGGTTTGAGTTGGAGGCCTGTAGACTACACCAGCATGGATGATAGTGCCATCTCGTCTTTCCAACACAATCCATAGCACTTCTTCTTTTCCCCATGTCCCCTGCATTTCAGCAGCTTTAATATTGCTTTTGACATATAGGGCTATTCCTCCTTCTTTTCTGCCTTCTCTCTCTCTCTCTCCTAAATAAATTATAGCCAGCTATAGCTATATCCCATTCATGTGACTCATTAAACCATGGTTTCTGTAATGGCCACAATGTCCAAGTCCATTTCCACCATTAGGGCTTCCAGGTCAGGAACTTTGTTGGCTAGGCTTTGAACATTTGTGCTCATTCCTTTCCAGCATTTGTTAACTGGCTTGCCTGTATTTTGCATGGATTTTGTTCTACATGCCTTTTCCCACTTGCTACTGATGTGTGGTTTAAGAGTGTGGCTGTTTCCAATGTTATTATGCTTTTGCTAGGAGTGATGTCCTGAACTTGTCCTTCTCCAGCCATCACCCCCTTTCCCTAGTTTAAATGTCTGTCCACATGTATTAATGGATTCTCTCTTACCCTCTGCACAGAGTTTCATTATCAGTGCTAAAAACAAAGGTGATAATGAACACCCTTGCCTCATCCCTCTCTTTAATTCGAAAGTCTGTATATAACCCCCATTCATTTTCAGCCATAGAAGCACTATACATAGTTTGTATCCAGCCCAAAAATCATTTATCTAGTCCTACTTTTCTAAACACCTGAAACATAAATAGTCAGTACACTCTTATCAAAAGACCTTTTTGGCATCAATTGACAGTAGCAAAGCAGGGCTTTCAGCATTTTTGGCTACACAAGTAAGATTTAACACCTGACTGATAATGTCTGAGGCATGACAGCCCAGGACATCTCCTGATTGATCTGCATGTACCAATCCCGGAAGTACCTTCAATAATCTGGCTGCCAAGATTTTTGCAAATATTTTAAAATCAGTGCCCAGAAGTGAGATGGGTATACAGAAGCCACAGCTTGTAGGATCTTTGCCTTCCTCAGGAATAATTGAGATTCCAGCCAATCTCATATAATAAGGAAGCACAGAGCCCTCCCCTAACGAATTAAAATATTCTGTAGGCCTTATAAAATTTTGCTGTGCACACATCCAATCTTGATGTATTCCCAACTTGAAGCAAATTAATAGCTAACATAACCCTCTTAAGGTTCAATAGGCTTATTCAGAATTTTCCAATACTCTTCCTCTAGCTCCAGGAGTACAATCATCTCCAGATACATATCTATTTATGGTCCTGATGTGCTACTCACTGGTTCATATAATTCCTTATAAAATTCAGCAAATAATTATTTTATCCTTTCCTCTACTCAAAGGTCCCTACCCTTAATCTTAAGGATTAAGTTCCTAGCCAATGTGCCATCAATTTGCTGGTTTTGTCATTCTGCTCATAGTATATGTGTAGCAATTTAACTGTATTATATAAGAGACTTCCTCCGCTCATTGATGCTTAAGATTACTCCTAGTCCTATCCAATCTGTACAGCACTTTATTGGACACTCTCCCATTTTTATGCAAGGTTTCCAAATGCGAGACTGCAGATAGTGCCTCAGTTCTAATCCCCTTTCTCTTTAGTCCCACTATTATGAACTTCCCTCTCAGGATTACTTTGAAATACTCCCACAGCACCCCTGGGGACTGTTCCCCAGTATCACTGAATTTAAAGTAGTCTTCCATCTCCTCTGTCTGGGAGACTGCTGACTTATCATTTAGCACCAAATCATTTAGTTTCAAATACTGACACTGTTCCCCCATCCACCCTTAAATAATGCCACGCCAAAGTGTGATCAGACCATGTTGTACAATTAGTCTCACATTCAATCACACTCTGCGCCACATTCTTTTCCATACAGATCATATCCAGCTTAGAATATGAGTCATGTGATATGGAATATAACGAAGTTTTGGGACTTCAGGTGGAAGACGTGCCAAGGTGCCATAAGTCCACCAAATCACTGGTAGAAAGGAGATTTCTTCCTATTCTCCTTTTAGCCAATGGACCCCCAACCCCCCCCCCCCCCGAATGTGTAAAAGTTTGGATATATTGTCAGATTAAAATTAGCACCCCACTCCCCCCAAATATAATTTCACCCCGACACATGTACTAGCAGATCTTGCACTTTCTCATTAAAAAACACCCTGATTGACATTGGGGGGGGGGGGGGGGGGGGAGAGAGGATAAAGAGTAGTTACTCACCTGTAACAGGTGTTCTCCAGGAGCAGCAGGAATCAGTCCTCACATATGGGTGACGTCGGAGCCGATGGAGCCCTCGTGCGGAGCATTGCCCCAGCTTTCAAAGAAAGCCTTTGGGAAGTGCAGCGCGCATGCGTGGTCCCCTTCCCACCCAAGGGTGCCATCTTGCTCAGTCTGATGACATAGCTAAAAGACAGCAAAAAAATTAGCAAAAATAAAGCATATGACTGCAACTCCAAGGGGAGGAGGGAGGGTTGTGAGGACTGATTCCTGCTGCTCCTGGAGAACACCTGTTACAGGTGAGTAACTACTCTTTCTCCAGGACCAAGCAGGAAGTCAGTCCTCACATATGGGACTCCCCAGCTTAAGGCTACCGGGGACCCCAAGCGGAAAAATGAGCTCCCTCTAGCTCGTCAGCACAGAAGGAAGGAATCTTCTCTGAGAACGCCCCCGACCGGTAGCCCAACATCAGGGCCGGAGGGTAGGAGTTGCCTAAACCCCAAAGAGATTATGGAGTACTGCCTGTCCGAAAGCACTGTCCCTGTGGGACTCCCTCTCAAGGCAGTAATGGGCCGCAAAAGTCTGGCTTGAAGACCAAGTAGCGGCCCGGCAGATGTCTGCCAACGGAACAGAGCGGAGATGAGCCACTGATGCAGCCTTCGCCCTGACACGATGAGCCGTGACTCGAACCTCCAACAAGAGGCCGGCTGCCCCATAAGCCGAGGTGATACAGTCAGCGACCCATATGGACAACGTACGCTTGGAGACAGGGAGCCCCAACTTATTGGGGTCAAAAGAAACGAAAAGCTGAACAGCCTTCCGATGCTCCCGCGTACGGTCAAGGTAGAAGGATAACGCCCTCCTACAGTCCAGGGTATGCAAGACCATCTAAGCCCGGTTGGCATGCGGCCTGGGAAAGAAGGTCGGAAGAACCACCTCCTGATTGAGGTGAAAAGGTGAAACAACTTTAGGAAGAAACTTAGGGTGAGTCCGTAAGACTACCCTATTCCTGTAGAACCTAGTGTAAGGAGGATCAGACACTAGTGCCTGCAGTTCACTCACACGCCTAGCAGAGGTGAGAGCTACCAGAAATAAAGTTTTCCAGGAGAGAAAACGGAGAGGGCAGGTAGCCATAGGTTCAAAAGGCGGACAAGTAAGCCGCTGTAACACCACATTCAGATTCCACTCAGGGGCCGGTGGACGCAAAGGAGGCTTAAGCAGAAGGAGGCCTCGGAGGAAACGAGTCACCAAAGGGTGGTTGGAAAGAGGCCTGCCGTCCACCGGCGAGTGGTGTGCTGAGAGAGCACTAAGGTGAACTCTGACAGAGTTAGACTTAAGGCCCAGATTGGAGAGCAAATATTGCAACACTACCGCTACCAAGCATGAGAAGGGATTCTCACTGTGCTGAGCACACCATGTGGAGAATCTACGCCACTTAAGAGCGTAGGATTTCCTGGTGGATTGACGCCGAGAGACCAAGACTACATCCTCCACCTCTCGAGGCAGTAGTAGGGGAGCTAGGACTACCCTTTCAGCAGCCAGGCCATCAGATGAAGGGACTGGAGGTTGGGGTGCAAGAGAGTCCCCTGATCCTGAGACAGGAGATCATGTTAAAACCCCAGAGGAAGAAGTGTGTCCACCGCCAGTTGTAGCAGAAGCGGGAACCACGGTTGCCTCGGCCACCTGGGGGCTATGAGAATCAATGAAGCCCCGTCCCTGAGGACTTTGAACAGCGTTCTGGACACTAGTGGTGTGGGAGGAAACGCATACAGTAGGCCTGTGGACCACGAGATCAAAAACGCATCCGCTGCTACTCGGAGAGGAAGCGGTAGTCTGGAGCAAAATCTCGTGAGTTGCCGGTTCAAAGGGCTGGCGAAAAGATCCATGGTGGGGAGTCCCCACTTGAGAAAGACCGCTGAACCACCAATGGGTTCAATCTCCATTCGTGTGGTTGCAGGATCCGGCTTAGTCTGTCCGCCAGGTAATTTTCCTGACCTGGGAGGTAGACAGCCTTGAGAAGGATTCCGTGATTGACAGCCCAAGAGCACAGTCGTTGCGCCTCCTGACAAAGAAGGAAGGAGCCTGTGCCGCCTTGTTTGTTCACATAGAACATGGCAACTTGGTTGTCCGTCTGGACCAGTACAGACTGGTGAGAGGCGAGGTGGGAGAAGGCTTTCAGAGCTAGGCGTATCGCCTGTAGCTCCAGGAAGTTTATCTGTTTAGTAGCCTCCCAAGGGGTCCAGAGACCCTGAGTACATGTCCCTTGGCAATGTGCTCCCCAACCGAGAAGAGAGGCATCGGTTGTCAGCACCTGAGTATGCGGAGGGGATTGAAAAACCACTCCGAACACCAGATTCGTAAGATGAAACCACCATTGCAGAGAGGAGACCAGGAGGTCGGAGATTCTCACTGAGTCCGCTAAGCCCCCTGTGGCTTGATGCCACTGAGTGCGAAGGTTCCACTGAGCAGGTCGCATGTGCAGGCGGGCATTGGGAGTGACATGAACCGTGGAAGCCATATGGCCGAGTAGTCTCAGGAATTGCCTGGCAGAGACCAGGGAATTGCTGCAAAACTGGCTGGCCAGATCCATTAGCCTGTGGGCTCTGTCCAGAGGCAGAAAAGCCTTTGCTTGAAGAGTGTCTAGTCTGGCACCTATGAACTCCAAGTTCTGGGACGGGAGCAAAGTGGACTTTGCGAAGTTTATGACAAACCCCAAGTGCTGAAGCAGAGCCACAGTGCGAAGGGTGGCCTGGTTGGCCTCTTGGGAAGATTGGCCCCTTATGAGCCAGTCGTCCAGGTACGGAAACACAAAGAGACCCTGAAGCCTCAGGTAGGCCGCCACCACTGCCAGGCACTTGGTGAATACCCTGGGAGCGGAGGACAGGCCAAAGGGTAGTACTCTGTACTGATAGTGGTTTCCTCCCACAACAAACCTGAGATATTATCTGTGGTCTGGATGGATAAGGATGTGAGTATAAGCATCCTTTAGATCTAAGGAGCATAGCCAGTCTCCCCGCTGGAGGTAGGGCAGCAGGATTCCAAGGGTAAGCATCTTGAACTTTTCCCTCTCCAGGAACTTGTTGAGGTTTCGCAAGTCTAGGATGGGTCTGAGGCCTCCTGTTCTTTTTGGTACCAGAAAGTACCTGGAATAAAAGCCGTGACCTCTCAGGTGGTGGGGCACCGGTTCCACAGCCTGATCCTTTAGCAGATTTGCTAACTCCTGAAGGAGTAGGTCCCTGTGCAGAGGGGGTCTTGGAAGCTCCCCTCGAAAATAGGAGGGAGGTACCTGGTGAAAATGGAGAAGATAGCCCTTTTGGACTATATGAAGAACCCAGGTATCTGATGTGATGGCTGACCACCTGTGGGCAAATTGGGCCAGCCGGCCTCCCGTGCTGAGAGAAGCCAGCTGAGGAGAAGAGGCTATGCTGTTTGAGTCAAAAACCCCTACCCTGCTGAGCAGGGGCCGGTGTAGTTGGCTTGGGGGCCTTCTGCCTACGGGGCCCTTGACCCTGCCCCTTGGCCTGCTGACCCTGTTGGGGAGCTGCAGAGGCCTGATAATAAGGGTATTGTTTATAGGCAGACGACTTCCTCGGGTAAAAGGACTTTTTTCCCGAGCCCTTCTTCTTCTGAGAAGGGGCAGAGGTTTTCCTGGAAAGCCTAGTCCTGGTCAGTCTCAGTCTCGAGTTCTGCAGCCTTTTCAGCCATGGGCTTGCCAAAGAGGTTTTCACCTCGGCAGGGGACATCGACCAACTTGTCCTGGACCCATGGCTCGAGGTCGGATGACTGTAGCCAAGCCTGTCGGCGGGCACCGATGCCGGCCCCGGCTACTCGAGCCGAAGCCTTGAAGCCATCGTAGGCTGCTTGAGAGATAAACTTCGAGCACTCTCGAATACCAGTGGACAAGGCCTGGAACCTCTGCAAAGGTTCCTCGGAGAGACCAGCAGAGAACCCGGCAATCTCCTTTGCCAGGTCTCGGAGGTACATGCCCATGTAGAGCTGGTAAGTCTGGACACGGCAAGCAAGCATAGAGCCCTGGAAGCACTTCTTACCGAGGGCATCCAGGTTCCGGGCCTCCTGGCCGGGAGGAGTGCATCTTCTGACTTTTCAGTCAATGCATGGCCGATTCCACAACCATGGAGTGGTGCGGTAATTGTGCCTTTTGGAACCCGGGGCTCTTGCGGACTCGATAAATGGAATCAACCCGCTTGCTTAACACCGGCGTCGAGGCCGGGGTCTCCCACATGCGGAAGAGCAGCCGCTCCAGCATCGGAGGAACCGGAACAGTAAAGGCCTCCTTCGGGGGAGAGTCATACTGGAGGGCCTCGAGCTCCTCGGCTCGAGGCTCCTCCTCGGGATCCGCGGGGAAGGCCAAAGCCTTGGCCATATCCTGCACGAAGTCCGAGAACCGGGTATCCTCCGGTGGGGATCGTCTCCGAGGTTCGGACTCGGGCGAGTCCGAGGGGACACACAGAGTCCGATGGGTGTCGGGTGACTCTTCGTCCTCCGTCTCCCAGCCCGACTCCTCGGAGGAGGAATCGAGTGGCTCCGGTCGGGCGGGCACCGATGCCCGACGCCGAGAGTATCGGTGACGATGACCTCGGCCCCGAACGGGAGGTCGAGAGAGACAGTGGCCGAGGATCGACTCGAGCCCGCATGGACTCGAGGATTGGCTCGGCCTCCGGGGTCGACTTAGACGTCGAGGTCCCGGTGGTCGGGGCAGATGCACCGGTGAGACCGGCGATCAATGCCTGCTGCTGTTCCATGAAGGCAGCGAAGCTGCTCTCCAAGGCCGTCAACCTGAGTCCGAGCTCAGGAGACCCAGCAGCCCCCGACTTGGGCCCCGACGTCGGCTCCCTCGGAGGAGAGTCCACGAGGACAACAGCACTTACGTGTCCAGGAGACTCCATCTCGACACGAGGATGCTTGGCAGGCCTCTCCGACTCCGAAGACCCGGGGCGGCTATCGGGGCTATGCGACCTGGCCCTCGAGGAACCAGGAGCATCCACCGACACCGCCCTCGTGGGTTTCTTCTTCCTGCGATGTTCCCGCGAAGGAGACCCCCGCTCAGAGGAACCCCGACGCTGCTCGGGGCTGGAGTCCCGAGACGTCGAGGCCTCTGATGAGGTCCGGGCCCGCCCGGACGCGGAGTCAGAAAAAATTCGATCCTTCTGGTGCTGCCGACTCCTCAACGCCTTTAAGGACATTTTGCCACAGGACCACAGCTCATCGGGTTATGATCGGGTCCGAGGCAACAGAGGCAGCAGTCGTGTGTTTCGGTAAGAGACATAAGTTTCTTACACCGATAACACTTCTTAAACCCGCTGGTAGCCATCGGGGGAAAAAGGGCCCCTGCTAGGTCAAAAGACCGGGCTGCCAGGGAAAAAAGAAAAAAGGCGCGAACAAAAACTGAAAAAGAGAGAAAAGGACTCGATACCGGCATATCGGTCCGAGCGGGAAAAGGATCCGGCGTCGAACCGGAGAAAAAAGGGAAAATCAACTTTTTCCTCGGGGAAAAACGAACTACGTCCATTGGGCTCCGTGGAAAAAAGAAGACTGAGCAAGATGGCACCCTTGGGTGGGAAGGGGACCGCGCATGCGCGCTGCAATTCCCAAAGGCTTTCTTTGAAAGCTGGGGAAATGCTCCGCACGAGGACTCCGTCGGCGCCGACGTCACCCATATGTGAGGACTGACTTCCTGCTTGGTCCTGGAGAAATACTGTATTAACTAAAGTATACAATCGATTGATTATATTAGCTTTCATCACCTCCTCTTCTTCACCTCTTGCCACCTGTTGCGTCTTCTCATTGAGGCTAGACATATGGAAGAATCTTTGATGATGCAGGAGGGATTTATCTTACTTATTCAAGTGGGTCTCTTCAAATATAAATGTCAGCCTTTAAACTAAAGGCTTCTTTAAAGACGAACTGCTTCTTTGCTTCTTTCTTGGGGTATTTAACCCCTTAACATTCAAAATGCAGATTTTAAGCATAGACATTTGTGGACCAATTTTCTGCACTTCTCTCCCTCACAACAACAGCTGCCTCATTTACCACATCTATCCCTCCTCCAATTTCCCAATCCCCTAACCCCCTTCTCCCCACTATTTAACAGCCTACCACAACCCTTCCCAGCAGCCACAGCTATGCCTAGATTCCCATCTCGAGCTTCATTCGCACACTTCACCCATCCATCTCACCCCCATTCTTCTTCTAATCCCATAATTCCCCATGCAACCAAAAGAAAACCAGTCCTACCATCTACCTACAAGTCCCTATCACCAAGATGTTTTTATAGTCCAACTCCTCTGTCTATCAGACACTATCAAAATCACTTTGTAAGTTCACACTTTTCATGTCTTGAGAGCCACAGACTCTCCATGTAGCTCACACACCTGTAGGGAGTGCCTCCTCTGTGGCCCTTCTTTTGTCCCCTTTATGGGATTTTCCTTGGCCTCAGCCTTTGCCAACTGAGCAGAGAGTAAATCAGTCATGCCATCTCTTTTCATCACAGGATTACTTTTTCCACAGTCCACACCTTTGCTGTTACTGTAGAGATGGTAAAGGCCAAGACAAAAGGGTGTAGCCATCTACAATAGACATTCTTCTCTTTCAGCTTTCTTTCAATTTCCTGGAATTCCCTCCTGCACTTAGGGTCACACCAAGGAAATGTCTGAAAAAATCTTAATTGCAGGCCCTTCCTACTTTATAGATTTCAAAGACTATGCTACCTGCTAAAGGGCTTCCTTACTAGTGTATTCGTGAAAGCAGGCTATTATATGGTACATCTTGTTTAGCTGAGCCCCAAGTGCCCTGTGGACCTGCTCAATTGTGTGACAAAATTTTCCTCTTTCAAGTCTGCAGGCTTTAGCTATCATCTTTGCCATCTTATGCACCAACACGCACAGTTCTCATCGCTTTGTGCTTCTGGACGGCCCCTCAGACACAAACTGCTACAGCTTGAACAATTCTCTACGTCCTTTAACTTCTCAATCGGAGTCCCTTGCTTTCTTCAGTTCCAGTACATACTACTCATACAGTCTGAGCTCGACTTCCTCCACCCTATCACTGAACTCCTACAGATCTGTGTGCAAATCTGACAGAGTGCTTTGAGTCTCTCCCCAGAAATCTTCAGTACCATAATCCAGGAAGTCGCTCACGTCTAATCAGCCAGACATCTAGCTCCTCCAAATGCAGGGAGTTCCTGCACTTTCTGCATTGCCACAGTAGCCAGTAGGGTATGAAAAGCACTTTAATACTCAATTCTCATGCATTGCTGTTACCAGCAGATCTGGACAGTCAGAGGTATCATCTGTCATCCTAGGAACTACCAGATAGGTTAGAATTATTGCAGCAATTCAGGGCTTCCACTTAGCTCGGGTGGAGTTCCTAATTTTAAGCTCCATTTCCCTCCAACCTCTAGTGCTAAGATCCAAGTGTGAGGTCTGAGTCATGAACTGAGGATGGTCCTTTCTTGATCTACTGGCTAAGACTGAGAAACTTACAATGTCGGAGGTTATCGCCCTTCCACCGGACACCACTGGAGGCATAATGTTAAGATCATGCTCAAAGTAGGAGGATTAAATCTCCTGCTAAAATAAATTAATCTCTGTGTTCCAGCATCATACTTTTTTGTTTAATGCTTACAGATTACTACTGAGAGAGTTTCAGCATACAAACACAACCTCCACTCAAAGTAATGCTCTTCAGTCATACTTGGGGCTGAACAATTGAACTGGAACAGGGCCAGCCCCAGAGTTGGTTCAAAGTGTTGGCGCCCTAGGCAAACTTTAAGCCATACATCCTCCTTGGCTGTCAAACTCTATTATTTAGCTTTGAATGCCCTGCTCTTTGCTGCCCCCCCCCCCCCACTCACCAAGAAGTTGCCACCCTAGGCAACTGTCAACTTTGCCTAATGGTTGGGTCAGCCCTGAACTGAAACAATCTATAGCATTTGCATATGCAGAGTATGTTATCACTTGTATGTGAGAAGAAAGGAGAAAAGCTTTGTGCAGAATGGTGAAAAAGAACCACCTTTGTTAAATGACATTTCTTTTTTTATTACATGGATGGTACGTTGTGTTTTATGTTACAGTAAAATTTGCAGGCAACCTTTGGTCAATTTCTGCACTTGATTTCAATCAAAAGCATATGAAAGCACTGCATTTTCTTTAAAATGAAAGAAAAAGCATTTGAAAATAAACATTAGGGTTGTTTAACCAAAAATTTCAAAGTAAACCTTAAAATGTGCAATGGATATGAACCTGGTGCACCAAACAGTAACTTTTCACTCCACTTATATAAGAGAAATAGTTGAACATAACCTGTTTTGAAAAAATTCCTTCAGATCTGACATACATTTTAAATGGTTCCAAAGCCAAGTTTTTCAATTCTAATGAAAGAATGGCAGAGGCACTAAAAGCTCAACATTGTGCTATTTCCTTTGTAATTTCGGCAAGATAGTGATGATCCTTCCCATGCGCTACTTCCATGATAGCAAGAGCCTGTTAAAGACAGACATACAGATATTTGTAAATCAAGGTGGCTAAGAGACCTGCAGTATCTACTTGAGAATTTTAGTTTAAAAAAAAATATAGAATCTTCAATTCAAAAAAACTCTTGAAGAATTAGATATATATGCATAATATAAAAGTAACTGAAGACAACAGTGTAATAATATTCATATAAAAAAATTGGTTTCACATAGCAAACCGTAAATAATTACACAAAGATGCAGAACACACTTTGATTAAAGTCGCTAGACTTGGAAAATAAATCCTTCTATGATGCGGAAGGAAAACCCATTTTTCTATGCAAGCTGATGATGGACCTTTAGAAGAGTGCAGAAAAGAAATGAAGCTTCACAGGAAACACTATGATGAGAAAATAACACAGGCATGCTCTACCGTTCCGCACTTGCATTATGGTGTGCTGCCAAGGGTGGGCCGAGAAAGCAAGAGGTAGGATTCCAAGTGGAGAAGCAATTCCAGTGACATGCGCAGAGCAGAGGCACATTAAAAGGTGGTTGCATCTCTTAGCAGACGAAAACAGATATTTCATCAATTGTCTTAAACTACAGAACATCCTTTGAAAACGCCATTGATATGAGGCAAGAAAAGTCTAGGTGTGGTGTACCCAAGCAGTTACTCAAAAGGCCACTACCATTACGTTTCTGACTAGCTGAATTTTCAGTCTGAAAAATAATAATCATGCTCACCCGCTGAAAATCACATAAAATCACCAGCATCAGTTGTAATGGTACCTTTTTAAGAGCCTTTATGCCCAAAGTCCTGTTTTCTAGTCCAATATACAATCTGCCCAATTTTAGCCACATAGAGGCAACGTTCAGAGAGTAGGAAGGGTAATGTTTACTGTAAAACAAAGGATTTGCCATTATTTTTACTTATCAGCCACAAGTTTTCATACCCACAATTTTAGAATGATAAAATCAAATCTAAAAGAGACCCATATTTTATGCAAAGATTTTCAAAACTACAGTATTTAGCAGTCCAAATGATTATTTTTTCATATGTGATGTTCAAAGTATACACTGTGCTGTACCAAGCGGAAATGTAAGTCAACACTATATTTAAAGGCTTTTTACATGTCGGGTTGAGCTGAAATGAAGACACCCTGTGACAAACCAATCAGAAACAAACTAACTGTGCAAAGTCTGATTACTATTTTGAAAACAACCTACTTGTAGAGGCACTGATCATTACTCATTTTCGCTATGGAATGGTTACATCCTGGTTCACAGTATAATAGAATAGATACTGCTTGTTTGGTACTTTTTTGTAGTTATCAAATTCCAGTGTTCTGAATGGTTGAAACTCTACTTAAATTTAGGTCTTCTTCTACATGTATCATTTTTATTATCATGATTTGTATAGTACATACCAGATGCAAACAGTGCTGTACAGACACACATGGGGTAATTTTGTATAACATTATTCATGCGTAAAAGATTTTTCATAAAAGGGCTTTCATAAAGTTACCCCAGGGGTTATGTGCATAAAGTATGCACAGTGACATGGTGTGCACTTTTATGCCACATACAATGAAGGCAGTGCAAATTTACACTTACGACTGAGCAGGTGCAGATGCCTGCAACTTTAATCTAGCCATGATTTCTACCACTTTGCTTCTAATATTTTATTAAAGACACAGGTGCCTATGTTTCTTTAAAAATATCATGAAAGGATGTGCCTACTTGGCCTTCACATATGGATGGCCTGTAATAAAAACTGATCCTTTTTCTCAGAGCTTACATTCTAGTTGAGACAGCCAGGACAAATAAAAAAAAAATAAATAAAAGGTTAACTGGCAACAGCACAACTGGATAGATTTAAGGTAGTGGATTCATTAAAGGGGAGCAGCTTTAACTGAATAAAGTAGCCTGTAACTGATTCATCAATTACAGTGGTGTGCAAAAGTCTGGAATCACTTGTAAATTTGCCGTTTTTTCAACTTCGTGACCTTGTATCTTAATTTCTTTTTCCTCCCAGTGGCTTTTTCTGTGTATCTCAGGATAAGTGATAGATTTGGCTATTAGGGCCAACTTTTAGTATTGGTTTGGCCCTTATTTTCTGAGTTTGTTCCCCATAGTTGTCCTGTTGATAGATTTTCTGTGAAAATCGCATAATGTATATCATTGGCCAACGATATATTATTGTAAGTATGCTTTAAAATATTATGAACGCACGCCAGGTTTCCTTCAAATTAATGTATGTGGCCTTGAAAAAGGCTGTTTTTATGTGTCAGTGATGGCTCAGTATTTGATGGGCCACCCTTTGTTCTTGATCACCTAACTGCACCTTCTCGGCATTGAATGAACCAGTCCGACAAGGTGATCACTGGTGACAACGCGGTTCCAAGCTGCAATGAGTGACTCAATCAGCTCACGCTTTGATGTCGGATGCTTCTTGGATATTTCCAAGGCCACCTTGTGCCACAGGTTCTCGATTGGATTCAGATCTGGAGACTGGGCAGGCCAGTCCATTGACTTGATGTTGTTCCACTGCTTCCAGCTGATCACCTGTCTGGAGCGATGGCAGGGTGCATTGTCATCTTGGAACAGGAACTGGCCAGGAAACAGTTGGTGTGCTGATGTCACCATGCATTTTTGCGGTATGGTGATATACTTGGCCCCGTTGACCATTCCATCAACGATGTGAAGACGTCCAATGCCACTGGCATGCAGCCCCAGACTATGACCTTCAAAGGATTCTTCACAGTGAGGTTGAGACACTCAGGCTTGAATTCCTCTCCAGGAAATCTCCTCACATAGGTGTGGGCCTGGTTACCAAACAAGCAGAAGGTGCTTTCATCGCTGAATAGCACCTTTTTCCACATTTCAGTCGACCAGGTTGAGTGCTTTCTCGCCTACACCATTCGGTTGGGCCTTTGTATGTCAGTCATCAGTGGCATAATCTGTGCTTTGCAGCCACGGAGACCAAATTGCAGGCACCGGCGGCGAACTGCTGATGAGCTGACACGGACCTCACTCTTGTCTGACCACTCTCAAAGAGCTGAGGAGAGGTCAACTTGCGATTAGTCAGTGAAATGCGTCGTAGTGCGCGGTCCTGGCGTGATGTTGATGCACGTGGACGACCTGAACGAGGCTTGTCCACCACTGAACCCGTTTCTTTCTTCTGTACAATCTTAACAGTGCTCTGACTGCAGCCAACTTTCCTGGCTATCTGACAGCTTGAAAATCCTTCCTTGCTCATAAAGGACACATGAACACGCTCCTCCAACGTCAGGGTCCGAGTCATCTTCATGGTCGATCCAGAAAGTGTATGAAATTCAAAAATTCCACGTGTTTTTATAACTGCACTGTTGGCTAGATACCTGCATTGTGATTGGTTAGTGAAACCAGCCTCCTGATTGGTCAGAAATAATGTGTGCATATTGGATAATCTCGATCCAGTTTTGACACAGGATCCACAAAAATTGCAGTAGCTATCTCCCAGTGTCTGTAAAGTTTTTAAATTGGAAGCAAGGAATGCAAAAACGTCAACTCTAATAGCCAAATGTATCCCTTTTAACGTGGTAGAAAGATGAATATGCTGGGTTAACGCAAAAGTAAAAAAAAAAAGGTTAGAATGTACGAAAAACGCAAAACTCACAAGTGATTCCAGACTTTTAGGTGAAAGGGTAAGAAATGGAAACGTGTTCCACAAGCAATCTACAGGAGCTGAGCCAGCTGCTTTCTGACTGGCAGAAGTAAAATCCGTGCTCTGCTTTAAAAAGAGCTCCAATTGATTGACTACATAGGGGTCAATAATCTTCCAAACTGTCTGAATTATGCAGGTTTTACTTGAAACAATTCTTTACTCAGCCATTATCATACTCCCAAGTACTGCACAGTGAGATGTGACATCGCAGAACATTTCTACAGTTTGTATTAAATCAGGGTTCCCCAAATTTTTTGGAACGAGGGACACATCGGACCATTCAATCACTTATAGGGCTGACGAATTTGCTGAGCGACCTCTGAATTTAGGAAGCCGAAGGCAGTCTCCTTTATAGTTCCCCCTGCTGTCTGATTGAAGCAACAGGTATGTAAGAAACAATATCTCTTAATTCAAAAAACAGCTTATCATTTTTATGATGTTTTCATTTTTAAAAATGCTGAGAATCTTCATAAGCAGAGAAGCACAACTCCTCAGGAAAACCGGTGTGGCCTCTGCACTGAAAGGGCCCACAAGAACTTCCTTTTTTTTTTAAAAGTACATTTCAAGCTATAACTCCTTCACATAGTTTCAAAATTGTATTATTTTTAAAACCAAAATTGAAACTGCACTGCCAAACTCTAGACTTCAAGAAGGAAATCAGTGTCTGTCATCTACTAAAGACCTTTTTGTGCATGATAAACATTGAAGATCAACTGACTGCTGCCCTATGAAAGACAAAATCATTATTCAACTTCATTGCTTCTCCCTGATGTCTGCTCCTGGAAACTTTCAGAGTTTTCCAGTACCATATTTTACCTTAAACATTTCTGTGCAAATTGCTCTCATCTCTGCTTTCTCCCTTCCATAATCCTTCTCATTATACAGCTGTGTAGCTTCCCAACAAATGTGTTTTCGTAGAGTTGTGTCTTCTCCACTGGGATACCATATAAGAGCAAGTAAGAAAATAACTACTGGCCCTTTAAAAATGAACAATCTGAGAAAAAATACTTTTGAAAATGTTGTGATTATAGAGCAAAATGATATTCTGTACCCCACGTTATACCACACACTTGCATCCAAGGCCAAACCATACAGTAGTTGAGTCCAAAAATACACAGAGTGACACAGAAAAGGACTCAAGAACTCTTTGACAACGGATGACAAGTTAATCTTGCCATTATTTTTACAGAGTAAGATACATTTTCATTTCCTTTCACAGCTACCCATATAACATATGTCATATAATTATATTACCTGTAAGGTTTGATAATTTTTTGTCCGTAACGCAAAGCACCTTCCCAGTCTTGTATGTAGAGACAGACTCCCATGGCCTGGTACATCATGTGTAACATGTAGACATTATTGTCCTCAAACACTGCTCCCATCTTATCCAGGCTGAGCTCACAGATCTCCAGAAGTTCATTAGGGGGTGCTGAAAAGTCAAGGAAGACCCCCCACAAGTGTCTCTATAGCTTGAAGAGGATCTCCTGCACTCTCTCCTGACCTCAGGAATGAAGGTGGCTTACTGTCCTTTCTACCGCTTTTCTGTTATAATATGGCGTTCCTTTCTTTTTCTGCAGCAATGTTGTGTTACTTTTTTATTGTAAACCGCCCTAATGTCCTGACGTGGGCGGTATATCAAATGTCAATAAAGATAAAGATTTCCCAGGCAGGTTCAAATGCCCCTTTGACAGAACAATACAACTGTAAAAGTAGCAGTCATAGTAAAACCGAACAGTCTCTGTAAAACCGAACAGCCTGTTGTTCTGGTCCTTTTGTTTTAATGTAAACCGCGCTGATGTCGAATAGTGCGGTATATAAGAAATTGTAATAAAATAAATAAATAAAATATAAA
The DNA here is from genome assembly GCA_033557465.1 of Ichthyophis bannanicus. Lineage (NCBI taxonomy): Eukaryota > Metazoa > Chordata > Amphibia > Gymnophiona > Ichthyophiidae > Ichthyophis > Ichthyophis bannanicus. The sequence continues at coordinate 462,319,250 of CM066033.1, read as the reverse complement.
TAATAATGGTAGTAGTCTGGGGGATTTTGGCATTGCTGCACCTAGGCTATATTGTGCCAGTATACAACTGAACATATTTATCAAGTGGAAAAAAATGCAAAGCATGGCTAACAGAATTCTTTTCAAATCCTGTGTGTGTGTGTGTGTATGTGCATATCTCTGTTTTGGATGTTTATTTGATGTAGGAGTATCTCTATTTCATGTGTGTGTAAAACAATTGCTTAACTGTTCAGTAACTAACAAACTCCAAAATCACAGGGTATTTCAAATGCAGTGGCTTGAAACCAGAAATCAGGTTGCGAGCTGACTTACAATGAAGAGGGCTTAGCACTGTGCAGAACCACCTACTGTATTCAGTAGCAGCACAGCAATCAATAACATCAGCATGCTCTATTTCCTATGCCACATTCTGGTAGCATCAGCAGCACAAGCATAGTCACAAAAGAAGAACTGGACTAGTGCCCCCGCAACCTAAAACCTGAATATCTATTCTTTGCACCCCCCCTCTCCCTGACATGCGGCGATAGAGACAAAGGGACTTTCTTATTGGGCCCCCTAGGTTCAGTTTGGAAATGGAGCTGGCAGGTACTGACAGAAGAACCAAAGGGGCTGGGAGTGCTGTCAGGAATTTCTCCACTTGCCTCACAGATTCTCCTCAGCAAATTAATTCATGACCTGCAATAGAAAGGATTAATAGTGGAGTGGAGACATAGCCTGGTGGTTAATCAGGTTAAGAACCAGAGAAGTCGGTGTTCAATTTCTGCCTCTCCTAATGATGCTCTTTATGAACTTGGGCAAATCACTTTTGTCCCAGGTACTAGAAGTTAACTTGCTTTGAGTTCCCACTGTAAGGGTGTGAGTTAAAGTAAAAAAAAAAAAAAAAATACACACATAGGAGCACAAGGAGAAATGCTTACTTCTGCTTCTGTGGCTCCTTCAGGTGATTCGGTATTGCACTGAACGCTGGGAATGCAGGACAGGGGAAGAACAATGGAGGAGAGCGAGCAATAGCAGTAAACTGCAGAGAACACAAAGAGAGAACAGCGGAGAAGAAGAGAGAAATGGAGAAGTGAAAGGGGTTGATGAATAGCAACAGAACTCTGCTGCACAAAGGAGGAGAAGCTTTGTCTGTGGGTTATGCCTAGAGAAGGAAGAAACAGAAAGAACCATTTGGTTTGTCAATGTGGGAAGAAAAGGAAGTCGGCATAAAGCATAGTTACTCACCTGTAACAGGTGTTCTCCAGGAGCAGCAGGAATCAGTCCTCACATATGGGTGACGTTGGCACCGACGGAGCCCTCGTGCGGAGCATTTCCCCAGCTTTCAAAGAAAGCCTTTGGGAATGCAGCAGGCATGCGCGGTCCCCTTCCCGCCCAAGGGTGCCATCTTGCTCAGTCTGATGACATAGCTAAAAGACAGCAAAAATCAAAATGAAGTGTATGACTGCAACTCCAGGGGAGGAGGGAGGGTCGTGAGGACTGATTCCTGCTGCTCCTGGAGAACACCTGTTACAGGTGAGTAACTACGCTTTCTCCAGGACCAAGCAGGAAGTCAGTCCTCACATATGGGACTCCCCAGCTCTAGGCTACCGTGAACCCAGAGCTGAAAAAATGGCTCCCTCTCAAGAGCCTCAGCATCCATGACAAGAATTTTCTCTGAGAATGCACCCCGTACGGTAGCCCAACACAAGGGCTGGAGGGTAGGAGTTGCCTAAACCTCAAAGAGATTACGGAGTACCGCCTGGCCGAAAACACTGTTCCGCCGGAACTCTCTCTCCAGGCAGTAATGGACTGAAAATGTCTGGCTTGAAGACCAAGTTGTGGCCCGGCAGATGTCTGCCAATGTAACACAGCAGAGATGAGTTACTGACGCGGCCTTCGCCCTGTCACGGTGGGCCGTGACCCGACCCTGCAGGGGGAGGTTGGCTGCCCTGTATGCCCAGGCGATGCAATCTGCTACCCAAGTGGACAACGTATGCTTGGAGACAGGTAACCCCATCCTATTAGGGTCAAAGGAGACGAAGAGCTGAGTAGCCCTTCGATGCTCCCGCGCACGTTCTATGTAAAAGGACAACGCTCTCTTAGAATCCAGGGTATGCAAGACTGTCTCAGCCCAGCTGGAATGCGGCCTGGGAAAGAAGGTCGGAAGGACCACCTCTTGATTGAAGTGGAAAAAGGAGACCACTTTTGGGAGCAACTTGGGATGGGTCCGTAGGACCACCCTGTTCCTATAAAACCGTGTGTACGGTCTATCAGAAACCAGAGCTTGTAGCTCACTCACACGTCTGGCCGATGTAAGAGCCACCAGGAAGAGCGCTTTCCAAGAGAGAAAGCGCAAATGGCAAGTAGCCATCGGCTCAAATGGTGGACGAGTAAGTTGTTGCAAGACCATGTTCAAATCCCACTCAGTCGCCAATGGACAAACCGGAGGCTAGAGTAGAATCAGACCTCTGAGAAATCTGGACACCAAGGGGTGAACCGACAGAGACTGTCCCTCCACCGGTGAGTAGTGCGCTGACAAAGCACTGAGGTGGACCTGGACAGAGTTAGACTTAAGGCCTAGGTCTGAAAGATGAAGTAGATACTGCAGTACTACTGGCACTAGGCAAGAAAAAGGATCTTCATTGCGCTGAGCACACCATACTGTAAACCTACACCACTTGAGGGCATAGGACTTCCTGGTGGACTGCCTCCTAGAGGCCAAGACCACCTCCTCCACCTCCTTAGGTAGAGGTAAGGGAGCTAGAACTATCCTTTCAGCAGCCAGGCCATCAGATTGAGGGACCTGAGATTGGGGTGCAGAAGGGAACCCTGCTCTTGAGACAGGAGATCGTGTTGCAGCCCTAGAGGGAACGGAGCTTCCACCGCCAACTGCAGAAGAAGTGGAAACCACGGCTGCCTTGGCCAGCTGGGGGCTACCAGAATCACCCAGGCCTTGTCCCGGAGGATCTTGAACAGAGTTCGGGCCACCAGGGGCGTGGGAGGAAACGCATACAGGAGGCCCGTAGACCAAGAGATTAGAAAAGCATCTGCTGCCATCCTCAGGGGATGCGGTTGTCTGGAGCAAAACCTGGGCAGCTGACGGTTTAGTGGATTTGCGAAGAGATTGACGGATGGAAGTCCCCATCGGAGGAAGATCTGCTGGACCACCAATGGATTCAACTGCCATTTGTGGGGCTGGAGAATCCTGCTTAGTTTGTCTGCTAGGAAGTTTTCCTGACCAAGCAGATAAACTGCTTTGAGAAACATGCCTTGTTTGACTGCAAAGGAGCAAAGGTCCTGTGCCTCCTGACATAGGAGCCTGGACCCTGTGCCTCCTTGTTTGTTCACATAGAACATTGCTACCTGATTGTCTGTCTGAACTAGGACTGACTGTTGAGAGAGAGCATGGCAGAAGGTTTGCAGAGCTAAGCGAATTGTTCGCAGCTCTAAAAGGTTGATCTGCTGTGTGGCCTCCCGAGGGGACCACAGGCCTTGAGTGCACGTGCCCTGGCAATGTGCACCCCAGCCCTTTAAGGATGCATCTGTCGTCAGCAGCCTGGTGTGTGCTGGAGCCTGAAAAGGCACACCTTTGAGGTGGTTTGGCAGATAAAGCCACCACTGTAAGGAGTTCAGAAACCGTTTGGACACCTTTACTCTGTCTTGAAGGTCGCCAGTGGCTTGTGTCCACTGATCTGAGGCACCATTGAGCATCCCGCATGTGCAGATGGGCATTCGGGGTCACATGTACAGTGGATGCCATGTGGGCCCAGAAGCCACAGGTAGTGCCTGGCAGAGACCTGAGAATTGCTTTGGAACTGGTTTGCCAAGTCCATCAATCTGTGGGACCTGTTCTTGGGCAAGTAAGCTCTTGCCTGAAGGGTGTTTAGTCTCGCCCCCATAAACTCTAGGTTCTGAGAGGGGAGCAAAGTGGACTTTGCGTAGTTTATGACAAAGCCCAGATGCTGAAGAAGAGAGACAGTGCAAAGAGTGGCTTGTAGGGCCTCCTGGAATGACTGGCCCCTGATTAGACAGTCGTCCAGGTACGGGAAGACAAAAATCCCCTGATTTCTGAGAAAAGTCACCACCACCGCCAGGCATTTAGTGAAAACCCTGGGGGCAGAGGTCAGGCCAAAGGGAAGTACCCTGTACTGAAAATGGTTTCCTCCCACCACAAATCTGAGATATTGTCTGTGGTCTGGATGGATGAGGATGTGAGTATAAGCATCCTTTAGGTCTAAGGAGCATAGCCAGTCTCCCTGCTGGAGGTAGGGCAGCAGTATCCCAAGGGTAAGCATCTTGAACTTTTCCCTCTCCAGAAACTTGTTCAGATTTCGCAAGTCTAGGATAGGTCTGAGGCCTCCTGTTCTCTTTGGTACTATGAAGTACCTGGAGTAGAAGCTTTGCCCTTCCAGGTGGTGGGGCACCGGTTCCACCGCCTGTTCCTTTAAAAGACTTTACAACTCCTGAAGGAGAAGGTTCCTGTGTAGAGGGAGTCTTGGAGGCTCCCCTGGATAGTAGGAAGGGGGCAGTTGGTGGAAAATGGAGCATATAGCCCTTCTGGACTATGCTCAGTACCCAGGTGTCCCCTGTGATGGCTGGCCACCTGTAGGTGTACATGGTCAACCGACCCCCTGTGCTGAGAGGAGCCACTGGCGGAGGAGAGGCTATGCTGTGGAAGTCAAAACCCTGCTCCCTGCTGTGCAGGAGCTGGAGCTGGCGGCTTGGGGGTTTTCTGCCTACGGGGCCCATGCCCCTGCCCTTTGGCCTGCTGGCCCTGTTGGGAGCTGGAGAGGCCTGATACTGAGGATAGGTTTTGTAGGCAGCACCCTTCCTCGGGAAAAAAAGTCTTCTTTCCCGAGTCCTTCTTTTTATGAGAAGGGGCAGAAGTCTTTCTGGACAGTCTTGTCCTGGTGAGAGTCTCGGTCTCGATTTCTGCAGCCTTTTCAGTCATGGGTTTGCCGAATAGGTTGTCACCTCGGCAGGGGACATCGACCAACTTGTCCTGACTCCAGGTCCGACGACTGTAGCCAGGCCTGACGGCGTGCACCGATGCTGGCCACGGCTACCCAGGCCGAAGCCTCAAAGCCATCATAGGCTGCTCGAGATATAAACTTCGAGCACTCCCGGATCCCTGAAGACAAGGCTTTGAACCTCTGCGTGAGGCCAACCGAGAACCCGGCAATCTCCTTTGTCAGGTCCTGTAAAGTACATGCCCATGTACAGCTGGTAAGTCTGGACACGGCAAGAGAGCATAGAGCCCTGGAAGCACTTTCTACTGAGGGCATCCAGGTTCCGGGCCTCCCGGCTAGGAGGCACCGAGGAGTGCATCTTCTGACTTTTCAGCCTGTGCATGGACGATTCCACAACCATGGAGTTGTGCGGTAGCTGCGCCTTTTGGAACCCAGGGCTCTTATGGACTTGATAAATGGAATCGATCTGCTTGCTCAGAACCGGAGCCGAGGCCGGTGCTTCCCACATATGGAAGAGCAGCTGTTCCAGCATCAGAGGAACCGGAACAGTAAAGGCTTCCTTCAGAGGAAAATCATACTGGAGGGTATCGAGCTCTTCGGCTCATCCTTGGCGTCCGCCAGGAATGCCAAAGCCATGGCCATGTCCCTGACGAAATCCGAGAACCGGGTATCCTCTGGGGAGAACCTTCTCTGAGGCTCAGACTCCGGGGAGTCCGACGGGACGCATGGGGTCCGGAAGGTGTCAGGAGACTCCTTGTCCTCCGTCTCCCACGCCGACGCCTCTGAGGAGGAGTCGAGGAGGTCCGGCCGTGTGGGCCTCGATGCCACCCACCCGACGCCGGGGGCACCGGCATCGACGACCTCGGCCCCGAACGGGAGGTCGAGGGAGACCAAGGCCGAGGATCGACTTGGCCTCCAGGGTCGACTTAGAAGTCGAGGTCCCGGTGGTCAGGGTAGATGCACCGGTCAGACTGACGATCAGTACCCGCTGCTGCTCCATGAAGGCAGCCAGGCTGCTCTCCAGGGCTGTCAGCCTGATTCCGAGCTCATGAGACTCCGCAGCCCCCGACTCGGGCCCGATGTCGGTTCTCCCAGGGGAGAGTCCACGAGAACAACAGAAGTTACCTGACTCGGGGACTCCGGCTCCAGGCGAGGTTGCTTGGTCGGCAGCTCCGACTCCGAGAGCCCGGACGACGGTCTGGGATGCACAACCTGGCCCTCGAGGATCCAGGTACCTCCACTGACACCACTCTCACAAGCTTCTTCTTCCTTTTGTGCTCCCGAGTGGGAGAGTCCCTCTCAGAGGACCCACGACGCCACTCGGGGTCAGACTCCTCAGATGTCAAGGCCTCTGACGAAGTCTGGGCCCAGCCGGATGCAGACTCTGAAAAAATTCTTTCACGTTGATGCTGACGGCTCCGAAGCGCCTTCGACGACATTTTGCCGCACGGGCCACAGACCAGCGGGTCATGGTCGGGCCCGAGGCATCGGAAGCAGCAGCATTCATGTGTGTCGTTGAGAGACATAAGTTTCTTACACTGATCACATTTTTTGAACCCGCTGGCAGCCATTGGGGGAAAAAGGGCCCCTGCAAGGTCAAATGACCGGGCTGCCAGTGAAAATAACAGAAAAAGCGCGAACGCTAGTCACAAAGGACAAAAACCGAAAAAAAGAAGTTCCAGACTCGATACCGGTGTACCGAGCCCAGGCGGGAAGGCGAACCGGCGTCAAACCGGATAAAGAGATGCGAAAATTTCAGAAAAAAAAATCAACATTTTCTCAGGTGACACGAACTACGTCTGTTGGGCTCTGCGGAAAAAGACTGAGCAAGATGGCATCCTTGGGTGGGAAGGGGACCGCGCATGTGCGCTGCATTCCCAAAGGCTTTCTTTGAAAGCTGGGGAAATGCTCCGCACGAGGGCTCCGTCGGCGCCGACGTCACCCATATATGAGGACTGACTTCTTGCTTGGTCCTGGAGAATCCAAACTACACTAGAGGAGACAGAAGAATTGGGTTCTCTGCTGACCTGGAACCTTGGTTGGAAGGAAACAACCACTGGAGGGAGAGTGAGAAGAATACAGAGAGGATAAAGAAGAAGGGTGTGTAAAACGAATTATGCAGTACAATAACACCCATTGCTTTGCGGCTCAGCTATGGGGCTGGGAAAAAGAAGACACAGACAAATCAACAACTTGTCTGAGGTTCTAAAATACTTGGGTATATGATTAGTGGGCCCTGTACTTATTCCCTACCCCACTTAATTTGTGCCTTCATTGACCCCTTACTTAATCAAGTAAAATAAACTATATAAAGCTACCATTGCCAGCCAGATGGCCCTCTCTTAAGGTAGCGAAGCTCACAAGCTACGGTAAAGGTAGAGCATGAGAATTTCATTTTTAATGTTGTTTAATTATGCGGTGAAAGAAAAATATAGTAATTTGCCTTTATAAACCTATTTACTAAGCTGTGTTATCATAATTATATGCTTTATTGACCAATTTATGGCCTGATTTTATAACAGGATGCCTATGTGAAAAGAACAAAAAGGCATCTATTTTATAAAGGCAACATAGATACCGTAGCTCCCAGAACCACCCCAACAGTGCACAAATGCCTATGCACACATTTTTACACCTGGTCCCTTGCCATTGTAAATGTATGCATATGCATCATATATTGTAAAATACACATACAAATCGCAACTCCATCTCTGCTCTGCCCAATCTATTCACCCCAGAAATGCCTACACAAGATCTTGTAGGTCTACATACATATATGTGTGCAAGGCTTTAATGCAGAAAAACCTTTATAAAATTACCGCTACATGTTTTTCATATGCTAATAATGCATGCTAAATGAAGTAAAATACAAATGGTAGGATATTAGAATTTGTCAGATGCATGAAAGAAGAGTGGGACCTGGTGGTGATCATATCAGATGATCTTAAAGTGGCCAAACAGGTAGAAAAGGCAACAACAAAAGCCAGAAGAATGCTTAGGTGCATAGGGAGAGGAATGGCCAGCAGGTAAAAGGAGGTGATAGTGTTTGTGTATTAAGTCTCTAATGAGACCTCATTTGAAATACTATGTACAATTCTGGAGACTGCACCTTCAAAAGAAAACAAACAAGATGGAGTTATACTAAAGTGATTATTAGTCTTCATCATAAAGTATATGGGAATAGACAAATCATCTCAATATATATACTATGGAGGAAAGAGAGGGGAGGGGGAGATATGGTACATTTAAATACCTCTGTGCGGAAAGGAATCTCTGAAAAAGGGAAAGACTCAAGAGTAATCTGTGGCAATACTTTTTTATGGAAAAGATGGTGGATACGTCGAACAGCCTTCCAGTTGAAGTGGTGGAGACAAGGACTATATATGAATTCAATAAAACATGGAACAAATGCAGAGAACTCTGAGGGAGAGGGAGGGATTGTAGAACTCAATGTTCTTATGCATGGGCAGACTGGATAAGTCGTCTGATCTTTATCTATCGTCATCTTCTATGTTTCTATTCAAACACAATTAAATCAGAACAACGCACCGTGAAAATAACAGGTTTTGGCATGCCAATAAATGCAAAGCAGCTCATGAAAATCAAATAACAGTTGATGTTAATGTTTGCAAGCATTTGATTTCATAATAGGGGTGTAGTTAACCTGGAGATGTTCAGGGATGAAATTAACATGCCTGATGGTGTTTCCAGGTAAGAGATTTAAAAGGGAGTAGCAGGAACAAAAAGTCCTTTTACCTGTTTGTTAAATCCCTGGTGGTCTAGAGGCCATGCCCTCCCTCTTTGTACACTCACCAATTTTTATTTTTAATGTAGGGATAAATTGTCCTCCCCTCTCAAGTATCCCTCCTTCCTTTGTAAAAATATCTCTGCTCTAGAATACACTCACTTCGACCCCCTCCCGACTCTTATCGGCATCTTCCTGGGGTCTAGTAGGGGCAGAAACAATCTCCATGCGTTCTTACTTTTCCAATGTCATTTTCTAAAATGGTGCTGGTTGATGCTTTTTTGCCCTAATACTATAAACAATCTGCAGCATTATGGAAAATGGAGCCAGAAGGACAAAGGTGAACAGAAATCACTCCTACCACACTAGACCCGAGTGATGTTGGTAAGCCTGTGGAGAGGAGTCGTCAGGGTGGGGAGTTTTCACAGGGGAGACAGCATTTCTTTTTTTGCAAAGGGGTAGGGACAAATTTGTCATTATATTTATGAACCAGGTGAGGGTGCTGGGAGGGAGGGCATGGCCTGTTCACTATCTTATCAGGGATTCAACAAATGGTGTAAAGCAGGGCTGTTTGCTCTTGACAGCCCCTTTAAAATATGGCAGCCTTGGAATGCAGAAGGGGGGAGGAGGAGCCCTCATGTTACCTTGCCCAAGACCAGAAACCCATGAAGTTCCCTGTAATGACAATGAGGCAAAATTGACCCTAGGATAAATTAAAGGTGATGCTCCGATGCCATTGGTTAGTAAATCCCACAGCTAGCGGTAATGCGCCATTTACCACAGCTTAGTAAACTGGTAGGATACAAATGGTATCCTACCAGTTGCTTATGAAATGAGAGTCAGAAGCTGTAAAGATGTCTTATGCATTGGAACATGGAACGTACGAAGCATGAACCAAGGGAAGTTGGAGGTGGTCAAGAATGAGACGGAACGTGTAACAACCTGATCTATTGGGCGTCAGCGAACTGAAATGGACTGGCATCGAGCACTTTGCATCAGAAGATCACATGGTCTACTATGCTGGAAATGAAAGACAAAGAAGAAATGGTGTTGCATTTATAATAAAGAAGAAACTTGCAAGAACTGTAATGAAATACAATGCAGTCAGCGAACGCTTAATCTCTATTCGTCTACGAGGAATGCCTATCAACACAACTATAATTCAAGTATATGCCCCAACAACAGATGCAGAAGAGAATGAAATTGAAGAGTTCTATGAACAAGTACAAGCTGAAATTGACAGAACATGCAAACAGGATATCCTGAAAACCATGGCTGACTGGAATGCAAAAGTTGGCAACAAAGAAGAAGGCAAAGTAGTTGGAAAATATGGACTTGGCAACAGAAATGAAGCTGGAGAAAGACTGATAGAATTCTGCAAGACCAACGATCTATTCATCTCAAACACCTTCTTCCAGCAACACAAGCGGCGACTGTACACATGGACTTCACCCAATGGATTGTATAAAAATCAAATTGACTACATCTGTGAAAGTCAACGATGGAAACGTTCTATAATATCAACAAAGACAAAACCTGGAGCTGACTGTGGTACAGATCATTAACTACTAGTATGCAAACTCAAGCTAAAGTTGAAAAAGAGCAAACCACTCATGAATGCAGCAAAATATGACCTTGAGAATATACCACTGGAATCAGAAAAGCATCCGCCGCTACTCTGAGAGGATGCGGTTGTCGAGAGCAGAATTTGGGAAGCTGCTGGTTCAGAGGACTGGCAAATAGATCCATGGTGGGGAGGCCCCACTTGAGAAAGATCTGCTGAACCAACAACGGATCCAATCTCCACTCGTGGGGTTGGAGGATCCTGCTCAGCTTGTCTGCCAGGTAATTTTCTTGACCTGGGAGATAGACAGCTTTGAGGAGGATGCCGTGAAGGACGGCCCAAGAGCACAGTTTTTGTGCCTCCTGACAGAGAAGGAAGGAGCCTGTGCCCCCTTGTTTGTTCACATAGAACATCGCAACTTGATTGTCCGTCTGGACCAGCACAGACTGGTGAGAAGTGAGGTGGGAGAAGGCTCTCAGAGCTAGGCGGATGGCTCTGAGCCCCAGGAAGTTTATCTGCTGAGCAGACTCCCAAGGAGTCCAGAGACCTTGAGTACATGTCCCTTGGCAATGTGCTCCCCAACCCAGGAGAGAAGCATCGGTTGTCAGCACCTGAGTAGGTGGAGGAGATTGAAAATCCACTCCCAGCACCAGGTTTGGCAGATGAAGCCACCACCGCAGAGAAGAGACGAGGAGGTCGGACACCTGTACTGAGTCCGCCAGGCTCCCCGTGGCCTGATGCCATTGAGTGCGAAGGCACCACTGAGCAGGTCGCATGTTCAGGTGGGCATTGGGGGTCACATGGACCGTGGAAGCCATATGGCCGAGCAGTCTCAGAAATTGCCTGGCAGAGACCAGGGAATAGCTGTGAAAGTGGCCGGCGAGATCCATGAGCCGGTGGGCCCTGTCTAGAGGCAGGAAGGCCTGTGCCTGAAGTGTGTTCAGCCTGGTGCCTATGAATTCGAGATTTTGAGAGGGGAGCAAAGTGGACTTTGCGAAGTTTATGACAAATCCCAAGTGCTGGAGTAGAGTCACAGTGCGATGAGTGGCCTGAGTGGCCTCTTGGGAAGACTGGGCTCTGATGAGCCAGTCGTCCAGGTATGGAAACACAAAAAGGCCTTGAAGTCTTAGATAGGCCGCCACCACTGCTAGGCATTTGGTGAACACCCTGGGGGCGGAGGATAGGCCAAAGGGCAGGACTCTGTACTGGTAATGATTTCCTCCCACAACAAACCTGAGATATTGTCTGTGGTCTGGATGAATAAGGATGTGAGTATAGGCATCCTTTAGATCTAAGGAGCATAGCCAGTCTCCCTGCTGGAGGTATGGCAGCAGGATTCCAAGGGTAAGCATCTTGAACTTTTCCCTTGCCAGGAACTTGTTGAGGTTTCGCAAGTCTAGGATGGGTCTGAGGCCTCCTGTTCGTTTTGGTATCAGAAAGTACCTGGAATAAAAGCCGTGATCTCTCAGGTGGTGGGGCACCGGTTCCACAGCCTGTTCCTGAAGGAGACTTGTTAACTCCTGAAGGAGTAAGTCCCTGTGCAGAGGGAGTCTTGGAGGCTCCCCTGGAAAGTAGGAGGGAGGTACCTGGTGAAAGTGTAGAAGATAGCCTTTTTGAACTATATGAAGCACCCAGGTATCTGATGTGATGGCTGACCACCTGTGGGCAAAGTGGACCAGCCGGCCTCCTGTGCTGAGAGAAACCAGCAGAGGGGAAGAGGCTATGCTGACGGAGTCAAAACCCCCCACCCTGCTGAGCAGGGGCCGGTGTTGTGGGCTTGCTGCCTACGGGACCCATTACCCCCGTCCCTTGGCCTGCTGACCCTGTTGGGGAGCTGCTGAGGCCTGATAATGAGGGTAGTGTTTATAGGCAGCCGCCTTCCTCGGGTAAAAGGGCTTTTTCCCCGAGCCCTTCTTTTTCTGAGAAGGGGCAGAGGTCTTTCTGGACAGCCGAGTCCTGGTCAGAGTCTCGGTCTCGATCTGTGCAGCCTTTTCAGCCATGGGCTTGCCAAAGAGGTTTTCACCTCTACAGGGGACATCGACCAACTTGTCCTGTACCCATGGCTCGAGGTCGGAAGACTGAAGCCAAGCCTGTCGGCGAGCACCAATACCGGTTCCGGCTACCCAAGCCGATGCTTCGAAGCCATCGTAGGCTGCTCGAGAGATAAACTTCGAGCACTCCCGAATACCAGTGGACAAGGCCTGGAACCTCTGCAAAGGTTCCTCGGAGAGACCAGCAGAGAACCCGGCAATCTCCTTTGCCAGGTCTCGGAGATACATGCCCATGTAGAGCTGGTAGGTCTGGACTCGACAAGCAAGCATAGAGCACTGGAAGCACTTCCTACCGAGAGCATCCAGGTTCCGGGCCTCCCGGCCGGGAGGCATCGAGGAGTACATCTTCTGACTCTTGAGTCGATGCATGGCCGATTCCACCACCATGGAATGGTGCGGTAGTTGTGCCTTTTGGAACCCGGGGCTCTTGCAGACTCGATAAATGGAATCGACCCGCTTGCTTAACACCGGCGCCGACGCCGGGCTCTCCCACATGCGGAAGAGAAGTCGCTCCAGCATCGGAGGAACTGGTACAGTAAAGGCCTCCTTCGGGGGAGAGTCATACTGGAGGGCATCGAGCTCTTCGGCTCCTCCTCGGGATCCGTGGGGAATTCCAAGGCCTTGGCCATATCCCGCACGAAGTCCGAGAACCGGGTGTCCTCCGGGGGGGACCGTTTCCGAGGTTCGGACTCGGGCGAGTCCGATGGGATGCACCGAGTCCGAAAAGTACCTGGGGACTCTTCGTCCTCCGTCTCCCAGCCCGACTCCTCAGTGGAGGAATCGAGCGGTTCCGGTCGGGCGGGCACCGATGCCCTCCGCCCCGACGCCGAGGCCGGCGTCGATGACCTCGGTCCTGAAGGGAGGCCGAGGGAGACCATGACCGAGGATCGACTCGAGCTCGCATGGACTCGAGGATCGGCTCTGTCTCTGGGGTCGACTTGGACATCGACGTCCCGGTGGTCGGGGCAGATGCACCGGCGAGGCCAGCGATCAATGCCCGCTGCTGGTCCATGAAGGCAGCGAAACTGCTCTCCAAGGCCGTCAACCTGAGTCCGAGCTCAGGAGACCCAGCAGCCCCTGACTCAGGCCCCGACGGCGTCGGGCCCGACGTCGGCTCCTTTGGAGGCGAGTCCACGAGGACTACAGTACTCACGTGTCCAGGAGACTCCATCTCGAGATGAGGATGTTTCGAAGGCCTCTCCGACTCCGAGGACCCGGGACGGCTATCGGGGCTATGCGACCTGGACCTCGAGGAACCAGGAGCGTCCACCGACGCCGCCCTCATGGGTTTCTTCTTCCTATGTTCCCGGGCAGGAGACCCCCGCTCAGATGAACTCCGACGATGCTCAGGACCGGAGTCCCGGGACGTCGAAGCCTCTGACGAGGTCTGGGCCCGGCCGGACGCGGAGTCAGAGAAGATTCGTTCTTTTTGATGCTGCCGACTCCTCAACGCTTTTGAGGACATTTTGCCACACGGACCACAGATCATCGGGTTATGATCGGGTCCGAGGCAGCGGAGGCAGCAGTCGTGTGTGTCGGTAAGAGACATAAGTTTCTTACACCGATCACACTTTTTAAACCCGCTGGCAGCCATCGGGGGAAAAAGGGCCCCTGCGAGGTCAAAAGACAGGGCTGCCAGTGAAAAAAGAAAAAATGGCACGAACGCTAGTCACGAAGGACAAAAACTGAAAAATAACGAACGGACTCGATACCGGCGTATCGGGTCCGGGCGGGAAAAGGATCCGGTGTCGAACCGAGAAAAGAAAAGTAAATAAAATCAACTTTTTCAGTGGCGATCACAAACAGCGTCTGTAGGGCTCCGCGGAAAAAAGAAGACTGAGCAAGATGGCACCCTTGGGCGGGAAGGGGACTGCGCATGCGCGCTGCAATTCCCAAAGGCTTTCTTTGAAAGCTGAGGAAATTGCTCCGCGAGGGCTCCGTCGGCGCCGACGTCACCCATATGTGAGGACTGACTTCCTGCTTGGTCCTGGAGAAGAGGTACTTCTTCTATTGCCCCTTGGGCAAGAAGGGTAGCAATCTCCTGACCCAGAAGGTCGAGGAGAGATGTTGGAGAATTGAACTGTTTCACTATGGTGTGAGGGGGAAGGCTTAAGAAATGAAGCTTGTACCCTTCCCTTATGATAGAGAGTGTCCATTGCTCTGCTGTGATTTGTTCCCATCTGGGAGCAAAGTAAGTCAACCTTTCTGGAATGGTAAGGGGCTCTGGTTCTTCCAGAGCCAGAAAGGCTAAGTTCTCTAGCTGCAAGTCAAAGGCCCTGAGGAGGCTGAGGCTGCTGGGTCATGGCAGGCCTAGCAGCCTTTGATTTGGCCTGTTTAGGTGGTTGCTGACGCTTTGCAGCAAAACGACTTGCAGAAGATGCCTGCTGACTATAAGCAGGATAGTATCTTCCCTTTTTAGAAAAAGATGTCTTTTTGAACAATCTTTTCTTAACAGGAGCAGAGGTAGACTTTGAAAGTCGATCCAAAGCAGAGTTTTCAGCATCCATCTGATTGGCCTTTGCTTGCCAATCCTTATGAAAAAGGTTTTCACCTGTACAAGGGATATTCCCTAATTCATCTTGTACCCAGAGCTCCAAATCAGAAGCTTGTAACCAAGCAATTCTGCGTGCCCCTATGGCAATAGCCGAAGCTCTGCTTACACACTCAAAAGAGTCAAAGGCTGCACGGTTGGAAAATTTGGAGGCATCTTGGGCATGTTTGAGCCAAGTGAGAAACTTCTGCCTTTTATCCTCTGAAATAAAAGGGGTTAAAGTCTGCAGATGATCTGTGACTTCTTTTAGAAACATCCCTATATAGAGACTATAGGAGTTGATCCTGGCAGCTAGCATAGAAGCTTGGAAAACCCTTCGGCCAAAAGCATCTAGGGTCCTGCATTCACGCCCTGGAGGATTAGATGAGTGTCTCTTTGCACTCTTTATTTTTCTCATGGCAGAATCTACCACAATAGAGTGGTGAGGAAGATGAGTTTTGTGAAAGCCAGGACAAGGAGGGACACGATACATGGTGTCTAGCCTGCGAGAATGAGGAGAGGTGGTAAGAGGTGTCTCCCACATCCTCAACATGAGATCATACAGAATCTCATGGATAGGTAAAGTAGCTGCCTCTTTAGGAGTTTTAGGATATTGTAAAATATTTAACTCCTTGGCTCTGGGTTCTGACTCAGGGGCCACTGTGATGGAGAGGCCCCTAGCCATTTCCCTAATGAAGTCTTGAAAAGACAAGTCTTCTGGAGGAGACATTCTTTGTTTAGGAGAAGAAGGCTCCTGAGGAAGAAGTATCGATGCCTCGACAGAACCCTCAGAGTCATCTGAGTCTTCAGAGGAATCGAAGTATCGCCTGTCTGGATGCTCCTGTAGAGCCCGATAGCCGTACCGAGTAGGATCGGTATCGGGAATAACCGGTACCGGTTCGTTACCGATGGGCATCATAGGACAGGGTACTGTTGCAGTCGACACCGAAGCCGATGCTGATGCAATCGGTACCGGCACCAGGAGTGATGCCGGTGTCGGAGCCGGTACCGACAACGGGGATTGTTGCGGTACCAGAGGCGTCGCAGCCTGTATGAATGTCGACAGGGTGCGCTGCATGGCCAGAATCTTCTGATCCATCGACGCCACCAATGTCTGGATGTCGGTACCAGTGGGAGCCACCGGTACCCCAGAACATGGCATCAGGTGATCTGTCGAGGCCGAGCCATCAATGTCAACCTGTGACCCCATAGATAACGCTTTGGAAGCCGGAGCTTCTCGCCGGGGTAATTTTGCCGGTGCGGAATCCTCGAGGGCAAGCCCGGAGGCATCTCGATGCTTGGAGGGAGATCTACCCTTCGAGGACCGGCTAGATTTATGCTTGGTTACCTGAGATCCATGGGAGGAAGAAGCAGCCCTGTAAGACGTCGATGCCACCGAAGCTGCATCAGAGGGAAACAGGGTACTGAGCTTGGCTGCTCGGTTCTGCCAACCTCTTTTAGACATCATGGTACAGGACATACAATCCGTGATGGAATGGTCAGGCCCCAAACATTTTAGACACCAGTCATGGGTGTCGGTGACAGAAATAGTACCGCCACATTTTGTGCAGTTTTTGAACCCGGAGGCGGGCTTCTCCATGAAGAAAAAAATTTTTAGGCCTAAGGCCCAAAAACTGAAAATGCACAGTGAAGAAAAGATAAATTGTTTTTTTTTTTTTTTTTAAAAGAAAGAAAAGAAAAGACCGGCGGTACCGGTCCGACGTCGAAGAAGGCAGACGCGACACAAAAGAATTAAGAAAAAATAAAGAACTTCTTCTGCGGTGACAGGAACACGACCTGCTGGCTCCGCGGAATAGAAGAACTGGAGAGAGGCGGTTGGGAAAGGCGGGAAGGCAGCACGCAGGCACTGTGGGATGCTCCCAAAAGCTTTGTTATTGGACGCTGGGGAGCGTTCCCGCACAGGCTCCGTCGGTACCGACGATACCCATATGTGAAGACTCATTCCTGCTTGTTCCTGGAGATTGTCCTTCTACCAGTGAGTGGTGAGCTGCTAGATCTGAGAGGTGGACCCGAACAGAATTGGACTTAAGTCCCTGATTTGACAAGTGCAGTAAGTACTGAAGCACCACTGGTATAGTACAGGAGAAAGGATCCTCTGTACATAGCTGACACCACACAGAAAACAGTTTCCATTTGAGAGCATAGGTTTTCCTAGTGGACTGTTTCCTAGAGGCTAGGACAACCTCCTCAACTTCCTGAGGTAGGCCCCAGGGAGCCAGAACTACCCTTGCAGCCTCCAGGCTATCAAATTGAGAGCTTTGAGATTGGGGTGCAGAAGGGAACCCTGATCCTGAGAGAGAAGGTTGGATTGCAACCCCAGAGTCAGTGGGGGATCCACCGCCAGCTGAAGTAGAAGTGGAAACCAAGGCTGTCTCGGCCACCTGGGAGCCACCAATATGACCGAGGCCTTGTCCTGAAGGATCTTGAAGAGAGTTCGGGCCACCAAGGGCATGGGAGGAAACGCATACAGGAGGCCCTGAGACCAGGGAATCAGAAAAGCATCTGCTGCTATCCGCAGAGGATGCGGTTGCCTGGAGCAGAACTTTGGCAGTTGCTTGTTCAGTGGACTGGCAAACAGATCTATCCAAGGGAGACCCCATTTCAGGAAGATCTTCTGAACTACCAAGGGATGCAGCTGCCACTCGTGGGGCTGCAAAATTCTGCTCAACCTGTCGGCCAGGTAGTTCTCCTGGCCTGGAAGGTACACAGCCCTGAGGAGCATGTTGTGCTTGAGGGCAAATGAACAAAGGTCCTGAGCCTCCCGACAAGGAAGCCTGGACCCAGTCCCGCCCTGTTTGTTCACATAAAACATGGCTACCTGGTTGTATGTCTGAACCAGGACAGATTGATGAGCCAGGGTAGGAGAGAAAGCTTTTGAGAGCTATGCGAATAGCCCTGAGTTCCAGGAGATTGATCTGCTGTGCAGCCTCCCAGGGAGACCACAGGCCCTGGGTGCACTTGTCTAGACAATGAGCTCCCCAGCCCTGCAGGGAGGCGTCTATGGTCAGTACCACTGTGTACCCAGGAATCTGAAAGGGCACCCCTTTTAGTAGATTGGGTGGGTGCAGCCACCAGCTGAGGGAGTCCAGAAATGGTCTGGACACCCTTATTTTGTCTCTGAGGCTGCCTGTGGCTTGTGATCACTGACTCCGAAGGCACCACTGTGCAGGCCGCATATGGAGCCTGGCATTGGGGGTTACATGAACTGTCGAAGCCATGTGGCCAAGCAGCCTTAGGCAGAGTTTGGCGGAGACCACGGACCCGCTGAGAAACTGATTGGCCAAGTCCATCAGTCTTTGGGCCCTGTTTGCTGGCAAGAAGGCCTTTGCCAGGTCAGAGTCCAGTCTCGCCCCTATGAACTCCAAGTTCTGGGAGGGGAGCAAAGTGGACTTTGCGAAGTTTATTACAAACCCCAGGCTTTGAAGAAGAGCAATAGTTCTGAGGGTGGCTTGTCTGGCCTCCTGGCACGTCTGACCCCTGATGAGCCAGTCGTCCAGACAGGGGAAGACAAAGATTCCCTGACTCCTCAGGTAGGCTGCCACCACTGCCAGGCATTTGGTAAAGACCCTGGGAGCGGAGGTGAGGCCAAAAGGCAGTACTCTGTACTGATAATGGTTTCCTCCCACAATAAACCTGAGGTACTTTCTGTGGTCTGGATGAATGAGGATGTGAGTGTACGCATCCTTTAAATCTAAGGAGCATAGCCAATCTCCCTGCTGGAGGTAGGGCAGAAGTGTTCCAAGAGTAAGCATCTTGAACTTTTCTTTCTCTAGGAACTTGTTGAGGTTCCTGAGGTCCAGAATAGGTCGAAGGCCATCGGTCCTTTTGAGCACCAGGAAATACCTGGAGTAGAACCCGTGACCTTGCAAGTGGGAAGGCACAGGCTCCACCGCCCTGTCCAGCAACAGACCTTGAAGCTCTTGAAGGAGAAGATCTGTGTGCAGGGGAGGATTGTGAAAAATTGCAAGAGGATCTTGATAAATTGGAAGACTGGGCATCAAAATGGCAGATGAAATTTAATGTGGACAAGTGCAAGGTTATGCACCTAGGGAAGAACAACCCAAACTGTGGTTACACGATGCGGGGTTCCACATTGGGAACCACCACCCAGGAAAAAGATTTAGGCGTCATTGTGGATACCATGTTAAAACCCTCGGCCCAGTGTGCAGCGGCGGCCAAGAGAGCAAATAGAATGCTAGGTATGATAAGGAAAGGAATGGAAAATAAAACAAAAGATATTATAATGCCTCTATATCGTTCCATGGTGAGACCGCACCTTGAATATTGTGTGCAATTCTGGTCGCCGTATCTTAAAAAGGATATAGCGATTTTAGAAAAGGTACAGAGAAGAGCCACCAAAATGGTAAAGGGGATGGAAGGATACTCCTATGAAGAAAGGCTAAAAAGGTTAGGGCTCTTTAACCTGGAAAAGAGAAGGCTGAGGGGAGATATGATAGAAGTCTATAAATTAATGAACGGAGTGGAACGGGTAAACGAAGATCCACCGTTTACCTTATCAGAATATAGAAAGACTAGGGGACATGCAATGAAGCTACAGGGTAAACTATTTAAGATTAATAAAAGAAAATATTTTTTCACTCAACGTGTAATCAAACTCTGGAATTTGTTACCGGAGGATGTAGTAAAGGCTGTTAGTGTAGCTGGGTTTAAAAAAGGTTTGGACAAGTTCCTGGAGGAAAGGTCCATAAACCATTATTAAGAAGTGACCGAAGATATCAATGCTTGACCCAATACAAGCATTGTGGAACTTGTGTCTCTTGGGGAAACTGCTAGGTACATATGACCTAGATTGGCCACTGTTGGAAACAGAATACTGGGCTTGATGGACCTTGGTCTGACCCAGTATGGCATATTTTATGTTCTTATGTAAGTATGGCGGAGGCAGTTGGTGAAAATGTAGTGCATAGCCGCTGTGGACTATGTTCAACACCCAACTGTCCCCAGTGATGTGGGGCCACTGGTGGGCAAAGAGGGCGAGGCGACCTCCTGTGCAGGGTTGGGAGAGCAGGGACTGAGAGGCTACGCTCATGGAGTCAAAAACCCCCACCCTGCTGAGTGGGAGCAGGGGCTGGAGGCTTGGGGGTCCTCTGCCTACGGGACCCATTAACCCTGCCCCTTGGCTTGCTGACCCTGGGGTACAGCTTGGGCAGCCTGATATTGAGGGTACTGTTTGTAGGCAGTGCCCTTCCTCGGGTAAAAGGGCTTCTTACCCGAGGCCTTCTTCTTGTGAGAAGGGGCAGAGTTCTTTCTAGACAGCCTTGTCCTCGTTAAGGTGCTCAGTCTCGAGCTGTGCGGCCTTCTCGGCCATGGGCTTGCCAAAAAGGTTCTCACCTCGGCAAGGGACATCGACCAACTTATCCTGAACCCATCGCTCGAGGTCCGATGACTGTAGCCATGCCTGGTGTCGAGCCGTGATGCCGGCTGCCACAACTTGGGCCGAAGCCGCGAAGCCATCGTAGGCGGCGCGGGACATAAACTTCGAGCAGTCTCGAATTCCCGAGGACAAGGACTTGAATCTCTGCAAGGGCTCCCCGGAGAGACCAGCGGAGAACCCGGCCAACTCCTTGGCCAGGTCTCGCAAATACATGCCCATGTACAGTTGGTAAGACTGGACACGGCAAGCAAGCATCGAGCCCTGGAAGCACTTTCTGCCAACACCATCGAGGTTCCAGGCCTCCCTGCCGGGGGGCACCGAAGAGTGCATCTTCTGACTTTTCAGGCGATACATGGCCGATTCCACCACCATGGAATGGTGTGGTAGCTGCGCGTTCTGAAAGCCAGGGCTCTTCCGGAGTCGGTAAATTGAATCGACCCACTTGCTTAGAACCGGTGCCGAGGCCGGTGCCTCCCACATCCGGAAGAGGAGCCGTTCCAATATCGGAGGAACCGGGACAGTAAAGGCCTCCTTCGGAGGAGAGTCGTACTGCAGGGCCTCGAGCTCTTCGGCTCGAGGCTCTTCCTCGGGGTCCGCCGGGATAGCCAACGCGGTGGCCATATCCCGGACAAACTCCGAGAACCGGGTATCCTCCGGAGGGGATCTACTCTGGGGCTCAGACTACGGTGAGTCCGACGGGATGCACCGAGTCTTGAATGTGTCGGGGGACTCCTCATCCTCCGTCTCCCAGGCGGACTCGTCCGACGAGGAGTCAGGCTCCGACCCCGCGGGGCCCTGGAGCACCCGCCCCGACGCTGGTGCCTCCGGCGTCGACGCCCTCGGTCCTGAATGGGAGGTCGAGGGAGACCGCGATCAAGGTCGACCTCGAGCCATCATGGACTCGAGTATCGGCTCGGTCTCCGGGGTCGACTTCGATGTCGATGTCCCGGTGGTCGGGGCAGATGCGCCAGAGAGGCTGGCCATCAGTGCCCGCTGCTGCTCCATGAAGGCAGACAGTCTGCACTCCAAGGCTGTCATCCTGAGACTCAGCTCAGAAGACGCAGCAGCCACCGACTCGGGCCCCGACGTCGGCTCTTTTGGGAGGAGAGTCCTCGAGGACCACAGGGCTTACGTGTCCAGCAGACTCCAGCTCCACGCGAGGAACTTTGGCAGGCTTCTCTTGTTCCACGGGCCCGGGGCGACGGTCGGGGGTCTTAGACCTGGCCCTCGAGGAGCCAGGGACCTCCTCCTCCGACGCCCTCACGAGCCGCTTCTTCCTCTTGCGTTCCCGGTCGGGGGACCCCCTGTCTGAGGAGCCCCGACGGTGCTCGGGATCCGAATCCCGAGATGTCGAGGCCTCAGACGAGGTCCGGGCCTGGCCGGAGGCCGAGTCCGAGAAAAGCCTTTCTGCTGCTGGCGACTTCGCAGTTCCTTGGAAGACATCTTCCCACATGGTCCACACGTCTTAGGGTCGTGATCAGGACCGAGGCACCGAAGGCAGCAGTCGTGTGTGTCAGTGAGAGACATCAACTTCTTACACCGATCACACTTTTTAAAACCGCTGGAAGCCATCGGGGAAAAAGAGTCCCCGCGAGGTCAAAGGACCGGCCTTCCAGGGAAAAAGCAAAAAAGGGCGCGAACGCCAGCCACGAAGGGCAAAAACCAAAAAAGAAGAATCGGGCTCGATACCGGTGTACCGAACCCAGCGGGAGGGGAACCGGCGTCGAACCGGGAAGAAAAAATAGCGAGAATCGCCGAAAAAATCAAACTTTTATCTGGGATGACAGGACACACGTCCAGTGGGTTTCTCGGAAAAAGAGAAACTGAGGTAAGATGGCACCTTTAGGCAGGAAGGGAACCGCGCATGCGTGCCTGCATTCCCAAAGGCTTTCATAGAAAGCTGGGGAAATGCTCCGCTGGGGCTTCATTGGCATCGATGACACCCATATGTGAGGACTGACTTCCTGCTTGGTCCTGGAGAAAAAACAATCCCTGTTGGCCCAGCAGTCCCCGATCCCCCCCGCCCAAGTAAAAACAATTCCTGGTGGCCCTGCGGCCCTGATCTCCCACCCACCAAAGCAAAAATAATCCCTGGTGGTCCATTAGAGTGGTTCTGGGGGATCTTTGTCACCTACAGAGTTGGGTGTTTGACTTTATCTGGCAATGCTGGCCACCTTGGGTGGAACAGCGGGTCCTTTATGCTACGAGGTGAGGGGGAGTGTTGGGGGTTCTTGATTTTGGTCTCTATTACCTGGTGGCACAGATACACCAAGTGATGGATTGACGAGCGGGAGAGAAAAGAAACATTTTTGTGAGACTGAGCAATATTGGATAGGAGAGCTCCCGCTTTGCCACTTGCCATGGGTGTGGAACCCTCGCTCTCAGGGCATCGGCGGGAGAATCTGTATATTTCTAATCTGTGGGCTCAATGACGTCGCATAGCTCCTAGGATTAAATTTTCTGCGCTGGCCCCCTTTGGAGGGCTTGGCCTGTTTGGGTCCAGGAGGGAGACTGTTTTCCATTGTTGGGAGAGATTGGGGTTAGATATGTTTGCTAAGCTGATTGACACTGGGGACATCCTCCCCTTTGATGAACTCTGACGGAAATATGGTTATGGCTTTGTTTATTTGATATACTGCAAAAGTGGCAAAACAATCTATGCGGTTTAAGCGTAGTTACTCACCTGGAACAGGTGTTTCTCTGGGGACAGCAGGAATCAGTCCTCACATATGGGTGACGTCGACACCGATGGAGTCCTGCGTGGAAGCTTCTCCCCGGCTTTCAAGACAGCCTTTGGGAGATGCACCACACATGAGTGGTCCACTTCCCACTCAAGGATAACATCTTGCCTTAGTCAAATGACATAGCTAAAGACGGAAAAAATTATAAAGCCACTCCACGGGGAAGAGGGAAGATTGTGAGGACTGATTCCTGCTGTCTCTGGAGAACACCTATTACAGGTGAGTAACTACGCTTCTCCAGGAACAAGCAGGAAGTCACTCCTCACATATAGGACTGCTTAGCTACAGGCTACTGAAAAACCTGTAGAAATGTCATGGGTGACCAGGAAAAGGTGAGCTGTGAGCAGCAGCAATTGAGTCTTAAGAAAAAGACTCCTAAGAGACCCAAGTGTCCAGAGAGAATCAGCACTCCGGTAGCCTGAACATAGAAGGATCAGAGGGTAGGAGTTGCCTACACCCTGAACAGATGACGGAGTATGGACTGGCTGAAGGCACTGTCTCATCTGGACACCCTCTCCAGGCAGTAATGAGCTGCGAAATATAGACTGAAGACTAGGTGGCAGCCTGGCAGATGTCCAACAGAGGGAAAGAACACAAGTTTGCCACAGATGCCCCATGGGAAGAAACTTGGGGTACATGCGGAGCACCACCTTGTTCTTATACAACCTTGTGTATGGTGGATCCACCACTAAAGCCTGAAGCTTGCTTACCCTTAAGAGGGGACGTGAGCGCCACTAGGAAGATGACCTTCCACAAGAGGTACCGCAGATGGTAGGTAGCCAGGGGCTTGAACAACAGACCGGTGAGCTTGGATAGCACTACAGAGGTCCCACTCTGCTGCTGGAGGACAGACAGGGGGCTTGGATAACTAGAGGCCCCGCAAGAATCAGGTCACGAGGCGCTGGACAAAGAGGGGCTTGCCCTTGATAAGGTTGTGGTTCACTGCTAGAGCACTCAGGTGCACCCTGACCGAGTTGGACTTCAGTCCTGCCTGAAGTACAAGCTGTACAGAGCACAAGAACTGGTTAACTTGCTGTTCCGCACACACACTGAGAATCTGCGTCATTTGAAGGCATAGGCTCGACTCGTGGAGACCTCCCCTGAGAGGTTGAATGGAGCCAAGGCTACCATTTCAGCGGCCAAGCCGTGGGCAACAGGGTCCCCACGTTGGGGTGTCGGAGGGAGCCCTCCTCCTGTGACAGCAACCCCGGGGCAGTCCCCATGGGAACCGGGAGCTGCCTGGGCCACTGGGCCACATCATGCTGATCCTTGAAGAGGGTCTTGGCAATCAGCGGTGTGGGTCTGAAGACACAGAGAAGGCTCTCTGACTTTGAGATGAGGAACACATCCGCTGTCACCCATGAAGGGTGCGGTTGGCGGGAGCAGAAGCAGGGCAGCTGAGTGTTGGTTGGACTCACAAAGAGGTCCATCAGTGGAACTCCCCAGAGCCAGAAGAGCCAAGAGGTTACCCTGGGGTCCAGCTGCCACTAGTGCAGCTGGAGGACCCTGCTCAGTTTTCTACTAGGGTACTGAGTTGGCCCCCGCAGATACATTGCCTGCAAGAGCATCTCATTGCAGAGCGCAAAAGAGCAGAGAGCCACTGCCTCCTAGCACAGGGCATAGGACCCTGTGTTCCCCTGCTTGTTCACGTAGAACATCTCCACCTGATTATGCGTTTGGACCAGCACTGACTGGTGCTGCAGGTGGTGGCGAAAGGCCCAGAGAGCCAGGAATATGCCCGAAGCTCCAGCAAGTTGATCTGCAGTTGGCTCTCTGATGGCAACTAGCTGCCCTGGGTGCAGAGATCTTCGCAATGTGCACCCCAGCCCAGCAGGGAGGCATCCATTGTTGGGGATCAGGGATATGGAAGGGTATCCCCACCTGGTGGTGCTGTGGAACCTTCCACCAGCCATGGGAGTTCACAAATTGGCAGGTCACTGTCACACTGTCCTGCAGTCGCTGATGGCTTGGGACCATTGGACTGCCCACATGTGAAGGCGGGCATCCAGGGTGAAATGGACCCTGATACCATGTGGCCCAACAGACATAGCAGGAGGTGAGAAGACATGGTGCTTCTGCATTGTATGTCTGTGGCCATCATCCTGAGGCACAGCCCTGTCCTGAGGTAGGAACACTCTGGCTTGAAGGGTGTCCAGCCAGGCTTCTATGAACTCCAGACACTGTGTTGTGAGGAGATGGGCCTTGGGTGGTTTATGACTATCCCTATATGTTGTAGGACGCAGATGGTGCGGGCCGTTGCCTACTGCACTTCGGCAGCCGAGCCTCCTCTGATGAGCCAATCATCCAGATAGGGGAAGATGAAGGACCCTTGGAAGTGGAGTTGGGGGCGCAACCACTGCTAGGCACTTAGTGAAGACCTTTGGAGCGGAGGCAGGCAAAAGGGTAGGACCCTGCATTGGTAATGGCTGCCCCCCACCACGAACATGAGATATTGCCTGTGACTGGGATAGATGAAGATGTGTGTGTATACATATTTTAAATCCAAGGAACATAGTCAGTCTCCCTGCTGGACGTATGGCAGCAGAGTTCCAAGGAAAAGCAACTTGAACTTCTCCCTTTCTAGGAACCTGTTCAGGTCCTGCAGTTCTAGGATGGACCTTAGGCCCCCTGTTCATTTTGGTACAAGGAAGTACCATGAGTAGAACCCTCTGTCCCAGAGGTGTGGAGGTACGAGTTCCACCGCCTTGTCCTCGAGAAGGCCTGCGAGCTCCTGCAGTAGCAAGGTCTGGTGGAGGGGAGTCCTGGTAGGCTCAACCAGGAAAAATGGAGGGGGGGAGTCTGCTCCAAGTGGAGGAGGTAGCCTTCCTTGATCACCTGGAGTGCCTAGGTGTTGGTGGTGTTGGTCGGCCACCGGTGGGCAAACAGAATCAGACATCCCCTGTGGGCTGTTGGGGTGGGCCTCCTGGGGGTGGAGAGGCTATGCCCCAAGAGTCAAAAACTGCCGTCAGGCTATGCTGGAACTGGTTCCTGGGTTTTGGGAGCCTCCAACTTATGAGGGCCATGTCCTCGCTCCTTGGCCTGCTGATCCTGTTGGGGAGGCCTGATACCGAGGGTAGTTTCTATAAGCCTTTGCCTTCCTTGAGTAAAGGGGCTTTTTATACTCGGGGCCTTCTGTCAGGGAAGGATACCTGGTCTTCTTGAAGAGCCTAGAACTCGGACTCCAACTCTGCAGCCTTATCAGTCATAGGTTCACCAAAGAAGTTCTCTCTTTGGCAGGGTACATCAACCAATTTGTCCTGAACCCATTGATCCAGGTCGGAAGACTGTAGCCAATCCTGGCATCGGGCACCTGCTTCAGTTATTCTAGCCACCAACTCAAAGCCGTCATAGGCTGCTCAAATCATGAATTTGGAGCACACTCTGATGGCAGAGCCACTGGAGGGGTTCCTTGGAGAGACCAGCTGAGAACCCGGCGAGTTCCTTCGCTACGTCCCTCAAATACATGCCCATGTACAGCTGGTATGGCTAAATCTGGCCGATGAGCATCAAGCCCTGGTAGCACTTTCTGCTTAGGACATCCAAGGTGCGGGTCTCTCTACCTGGAAGCACTGAGGAGTGCATCTTCTGGCTCCTGAGCTGACGCATGGCCTACTCCACCTCCATGGAGTTGTGTGGCAGTTGTGCTTTCTGGAAGTCCGGGCTCTGGCAGACCCAATACATTGAGTCAAGTCATCAGCTCACGATGGGCACCGATGCTGGTGTTTCCCACATGGGGAGGAGAAGACGTTCCAGGGTCGAGGAATGGGCACTGTAAGTGCCTCCTTCGTAGGGGCCTCATACTGGAGGATCCTCCTCCAACTCAGTGTCGAACACTAATGCCTTTGTCATGTCCGCATGAAGTCAAGGAATGCCATATCATCGGGCAGAGCAATACAAGCATTGTGGAACCTATGTCTGTTGGGGAAACTGCTAGGTACGTATGACCTAGATTGGCCACTGTTGGAAACAGGATACTGGGCTTGATGGACCTTGGTCTGACCCAGTATGGTATATCTTATGTTCTTATGGATCCGAGGGCACATTGCAGTGGTGATGGATGTCTGGAGATTCTTCGCCCTTGGTCTCCCAGTCCGACTCACAGTCCGTGGAGGAGTCGAGGATAGACCGGGTTGTGAGGTCGTGCCCCAAGTCCAATGGTCCATGCCCCTCGGAGGCTCTGCTGGTGGAGCTGTGGCCACTCATCGGGGAAAACCTCAGTCCTGATGATTTAGACCGATGTTGAGGATCAACTTGAGGTCGATGGCACTCGAGAATTGGCTCGATGTTTGGGGATGTCCTCGAGGTCGAGGCCCTACAAGTCTGGGCGGATGACCAGGTGAACCAGGCATCAAGGCCCGCTGCTGGGCCATGAAGGCAGACAAGCTGTGCTCTAAGGTCGCCATTCAGTCTCTAGCCCAGATGGCTTTGCAGCCTTCGGTGCAGGCAATGAGGATCTTGGGCCCGGCTCTGGCTTTGACGAGGGGGAGTCTTTGACCAAGATGATCTCGGGGGTCCAAGGCCGATCACCGAAGGCCGATTTTTTGCGGGTGACCTTGGTCAGCCGCCTCCGCTCTGATCCCCCAGACTCGTGGCATGGGCTATGGGACTGCGTGCAGGACTTACCCATCTTTCCCAACTTGTCCACAGACTAGTCCCTCGAGGATTTCTTCTTCTGGTGCTTCACTTCTGGAGTGCTCCACTCGGAGGATCCACGGTCTACATCTGAGGTGGCAGGGTCACCTCAGGGCTCCAGAGTCCTGGATGGGGCCTTGGAGCAAAGCATCGCTGGTGACTCTGGGGAAGAGTCTGACTTTTGGAAAATCTTCTCATGATGCTGCTGATGACTCTTAATGGCCTTGGAGGACATCCTCTTACAGAGGCCACAATTCAAGGGGTCGTGGTCCAGTCCGAGGCAATGGAGGCAGCAGTCATGTGTGTCAGTAAGGGACATGGTCCGCGAGCATGGTGTTGAAGCCACTGGCAGAGGCTATGGGGGGAAAAAGGACTCCAGTGAGCTCAAAGATCCGGGGATCTGCCAGTGAAAAGGGCATTAAACTGCGCCAGTGAAAATAAGAAATGGAAAAGAAATACGAACCAGAGATGCAATGCCGAGGCAAGCTCAGGAGGTGGAAAGGGAACTGGTACACGACTGGGGAAAAGAAAATTTCCAAGAGAAAACGAACTCTTTTTTCGGGGAAAACAGGCACACGTCCGGTGGGCTCCACAGAAAAAAAGGGGACTGAGGCAAGATGATAGGAAGGAGTCCACACATGTATGGTGCATCTCCCAAAGGCCTTCTTGAAAACTAGGGAGAAGCTTATGCACAGAACTCTGTTGGCGTTGACGTCACCCATATGTGAGGACTGACTTCCTGCTTGTTCCCGGAGAACAAAGTTAAAAATAACAATAAATAATAGAAAATGAACGCCATTAAATGAAGGAAAAGAACACAATATATAGTGTAAAAATAACTAGACAAGGGAAAAAGGACCACTAAAAGGAAGATGGCAAGTTAAAGGCAGACTCAAACAAAAAGGTATTAAGAAGTTTCTAAAAACTTTTATAATTTGTCTCAGCACGCACTGAAGTAGGTAAACAATTTCAGAGAGAAGGGGCGGCTACAAAAAATACTGACTTGCACGTAGACTCGTATTTAATCGAGGGGGAAGGTATATACAACCGAAAGCCATGTATAGAGCGAAGAGCTCTAGCTGGAGTGTGTAAAGTGGAGTGTGGAGTGGAGGAGTGGCCTAGTGGTTGGGGCAAGGTACTTCAGGCCGGAAGATCGGGGGTTCAAATCCCACTAGAGGACAGCAACCTTGGGCCGGAAGGACTGGGGTTTCTAGTCCCACAGGTGCTCCTTGTGGTCTTGGGCAAGCCACTTAACTCTCCATAGCCCATGTTCCCTGTAAAATAGTTCTCTCCAAGTTATAATGCCCTGTTCAATGTAATTTCGGTTTGTTCAATGTAAACCGCACTGATGCAGAATAGTGCGGTATATAAGAGAATGTAAATAAATAAATAAAGAAGCAAGATAATCTGGAGCTACATCATGAACAATTTTATGTACAAAAGATAGAACATTAAATTGAACACGAAAAGAGACAGGCAATGATACCTCATGAGCAAGGGCGAAGTGACGTCAGATTGATGGGCACGTGAAATGATGCGTACCACTGTATTTTGCAAAATCTGTAGTCTCTTCAACTGGTATTGGGGTATACCCAGGTAGACTATATTACAATAGTCTAACCTGTCTAATACTGTATATAGCAAGACAGTCATTTGTGCCGAAGCATTCAAAAAAGGTTGAATTGCAAAAAAGTGTTGAAGAGCCAAGAAAACAGATTTAATGATATGAGAAAGTTGAGGCGAAAAAGACAATTTCAAATCCAAATAAATACCCATGTAACATAAAGAAGAACAAAGAGGTAAAGTGAACCCTTCCAAAATAGGAGCTATGGAAGGAGGAGAAGAACCACTTGACAAACAAATCACAAATGATTTGGAAGGGTTAAGCTTCAGGAAGTTTGGTAATCAGGTTCTTCTTCTCCTTCCATAGCTTGAGATGATGAGGTGGAATCATTAATAGAGTTAGAAAAAAATTCCTTTATTGCCAGCTGTAACTGAGCGCAATAGTAAGCATGACTAGCCCAAAATTGCTTTAAGTTAAACAGAGACTTATTCTTATGCCAAATCCTCTACATTGCTCTACCTGACATCGAAGAAGGAATAGACCATCATGAAACCATGGGTGCAATGGTCGTCTGGAACAAGTGTGAGTTGTTCTAGGAGCAACAGTGTCTAGTGCCTTAGACAAAGAATCCTTCCAGAGAATAGCTTGATCACAGACAGATAAAGGAAAGGTATCAGGGAAAAGAGAATCCGTTGTCGGAAATAATGCCCTGGTATCTTGAGAGAGATTATGATATGAATAACTACAACAATGAGAAATAAAGGGTACCCGAGAGTTAGAAGGAAACATAAGATCAAAATATATCAAAATGTGATCAGCCCAGGGGAGAACAACTGTCTGCAAATTGGAAGGCAATGTTTTAGAATCCTGGGATGTAAGCAAAAGATCCAGCGTGTGACCCCCGAATATATGTAGGTAGAAGGATGTGCTGACGAATAGCATGATCTAATAAAAAGGTACAAAAAGACTTCACAACCTTTTGAAGGCACATCAAAATGAATATTAAAATCTCCAAGTATTAAGATGTCCGGATAGATGATAAAAAGCTTTAATAAATTGTTGAATATCTTCCCATGACTGATGGGAAAGTGCAGAAGTGCAGGAGAACAGTAAAGAAGAAGCAAGTAGCTAAAAGGAGAGGGACCAAACCTAACCAGGAGAGAGTACACGCCTAAAGGGGAGGGGAAAGAAGGAATTTCCACAACTTCCAACGAGGACTTATGTATAAGTGCAATCCCACCACCTCTCCTAGCAATTCTAAGAGAAGTGATAGCCAAGTAGCCTGGAGGAAGGCATCAATAAATATATGCCTCCTCACTATCTTGGAGTCATGTTTCGATAAAGCAGAAGATATCTAGAGAATATAAAGAAAATAAATCTTCAATAAGCACAATTTTAGCTTTAAATGCCTGACAAAACCCCATGACTACTTTTCCTCAAACATTTTTTTTTGCGTTAGCAGGAAACATGTGTGCTTGGTGAGGACAAGCACTGCCAGGGTGATGGCCACCCCCTCAACCAACTCTACGTTGACATCTTTAGGTCTAGGATTGCCCTGGCTAAGACCAGCAAACAAAGGAGGGTCCTGGACTGGACTGGAGGAACTCAAGGAAAGCAAATTATCAGGTAAGACCTAATTTCCCCTTCCTTATCATTCCTCTAGTCCAGTCCAGACAATAGAGATGTACCAGAGCAGTCACTCTCAGGTGAGACCTGCGATCCCAGCCTGAAGCACAGCTGACCCGAAATGGGCATCTCCCACTGCCTGCATATCGACATGGTAATGATGAATGAACGTATGCAAGGATGGCCACATTGCTGCCCTGCAGATGTCCACTGGTGGAACGAAGGAAACCTCTGCCTAGGAGGCCGCTTGTGCTCTAGTAGGATGCGCTCTCAACCCCAGAGGGAGCTTCTTGTGATGCAACAAGTACACGGACACTATAGCCTCCTTAAGTGATCAAGCAATAGAGGCTTTAGATACAGCCTCCCCCTTGCACAGTCCCCCAAAGAGAACAAACAAGTGATCTGACTTGTGAAACAGTTTTGTCCGCTTCAGATACTTGCCCAAAATCCACCGCACATTGAGCAAATGCAACTGACAGTCTTCTGCCCGGCACCACCCCGCACAAAACCGTCAGGGACACCGGCCGATTCAAATGAAATGGTGAAATCACCTTGGGCAAAAAGGAAAGTACTGGCCGAAGCACCACTTTTTCCTTCATCACTAGCAAAAATGGTTCCCGACAGGACAACGCCTGAAGCTTGGAGATCTGCCTTGCCAAACAAATAGCCAGCAAAAAGATTGTTTTCAACGTTAGATCCTTTAAAGTCAATGCACCTACCAGTTCAAAGTGCATTTCCGTTAGCCCTCACAACACCAGGTTCAAGTCCCATAGGGGAACCAAGGACCGGAGCGGTGGCCAGACCTGCCTTACTGCCCACAAGAAAAGGACCACATCTGGATGAGACCCCAGCGACTGTCCCTGGAATCTACCCCTGTAGCAAGTAATAACTGTCACCTGAACCCGTAACAAGCACCCAACCAAACCTTTCTCCAAGCCAGCTTGCAGGAAAGCCAGCACTTCTGTAAGGACGCCGAGAGGGGCCGGTATCCCCTTTGCTGAGACTAGTCTTCAAAAATGTGCCGTACTCTGACATATGATAAACACGTGGAATGGCTACGGGCCTTCAGCATCATTGCAATCACTGCCGAATATCCTTGCTTTCTCAATCAAGCCCTCTCAAGAACCAAGCCGTAAGCGAGAATTGACCCACCTGTGGCATGAGAATGGCTCTTGTCTCAAGAAGTCCATCACCACCGACAGGCATCACGGATGCTCCATGGGCAAACACAGCAGATCGGTATACCACAGGCACCTTGGCTAGTCTGATGCTATCAACACCATTGGCCCTAGATGTGACTCTATCCTTTGCAGACGTCTCCCCTATCAACGCCCACAGTGGGAAGACATACAGGAGTCCATCCATCGGCCACTTCAGGACCAGCATGTCCAAACCTTCCAATGTCCTCTTTCTCCACTTGCTGAAGAAACGAGTCATCTTCACATTTGTGAAGGTCGCCATGAGATCCATAATCGGATAACCCCACTTTCAGATGATCTGAGTGAATATGTCATTGTTCAGGCACCACTCCACTGGGTCCAGGCGCCATTGACTGAGATGATCAGCTGCTACGCTGTCCTTGCCAACCACATATGCTGCTGACAGAGCCAGGAGGTTGTCTTCTGCCCAGCTCAACAGTGGGGCTATCTCATCCGCCAGGGGAATACTCCCCGTACCGCCCTGACAATTGATGTAAGTCACAGTGGTGGCATCATCAGAGAACACCAAACCACCTTTCCCTGCAGGAATGTTCGGAACTCCACAAAATGCTGCCCGCATTTCTAACCTGTTGGACCACTAGCTTTCTTCCTGCATCCAGTGCCCTTGTGCTACCTGTGACTCGCAGTGTGCCCCCAGCCACTCAAGCTGGTGTCCGTAATTACAGGGACCCAGATCGGTGGTTCTAGTGGCATTCCCGCCAGGTTGTCCAGGGAGAGCCACCAGCACAGAGACCCTCGAGCCAACTGTGGGCAAGGCACCTTCTGGTACAAGGACTGCCTCTGAGGAGACCAATGCTGCAGAAGCACCCTCTGCAAGGGTCGCATATGTGCCCTGGCCCATGGTATTTATTTATTTTTTTTTAGCTGTGTTTATATACTGCTGAATCAATATGTCAAAGCAGTTTACATGAAACAAGTGGGCCAACAATGGCTTTACAAAGAACAAGAAGCAAGGGGGGAGGTGGGGGGGGGGGGGGAGTTGAGAGTACACGGATATGAAGTATTTAGAACTGAACGTGAGTACTAATACAATGAATAAATATTTACAAAGTCCTGCTATCAGAAAAACATTTAATAAAGAGAAATGACTTAAGCAGCGAGCCTGTTCAGAGAGTGAGACTGCAGCCTGCAACCTTAACCCCTTAAGTCAGTGAAAATCCATTGCCTTTGCCCTCTCTTTTGTTTTGTTTTTTTCCAATATCACTCTCCAGTGGAGTCCGGGCTACAAAAAGAGTCACCCCCAAGCTATGGAGATTGAGAATACTGAGCCTTGAAAGAGGTGCCAGTAGCCTATGTAGATGACAGCAAGACTTGGCATGCTCCGTCTCCAAGCTGCAGGTAGGTGGTGACAACTCTATTGTCTGGACTGGACTGGAGGAATGATAAGGAATACAGCTTCTCTATAAGAGCCTGCAGGGGAAGCCTGGGGGTAAATTTAATTTTCAGCTGGCTTGGGAGCAGGATTTGGGCCAAGAGCTGGATGTGAAAGAATGGGCAAGTGTGTGTGAGGGTATGGGGTACCAGGCTCTCTTGGTGTCTTATCTGGGAGACTTCTTATAAGCTCATGTATAGATGGTATTATACGTCTGAGCATCTACAGAAAATGTTCCCTTCTGTGTCAAATCTTTGTTGGCGGAACTGTGGGGAAGTGGGGTCATTTTGTTATATGTAGTGGGAGTGTCCAGAGATCGTCCAATATTAGGGTCATATCAGGGACTAAGTTCTGGGGATCTGGCCAGAGGGGGTCCAGATATAGTGAACATGTACCATCTGCGCGTGTTTTCAGATAACGAGAGGGGTAATTGCTTGGAATTGGAAACAAGCAGTAGCTCCTGGACTGATTGCATGGCAGACTTGTCTGAGGAAAATTGTCTTGCTGGAGTGCTTAACGGCTACCCGCCGGCAAAAGACAGATCAGTTTCAGGCTTGCTGGCAGTCACTGCTGGACTATTTGGCACGACAATAGACTGCCTATCGGAGAGAGGGTGAGGGCTGGGAAGGGGGAGGGAGTTGGGGGCGGTGGAGTGTGGATCAAAAGGGGGATGAAAACTGAAGACCACAATACTGTTTTATTGACAGTCGTACTGAGTTGTATTGCTTTTTAATAAAAAAATTTTTAAAAAAGGGCTGCTTCCCCCCCCCCCCCCCTTATTGAGGACTGTAAAATAGCCATATGGATATATTGTATTTTTCTTGTACTGAGGTAATTCTTGGCTATTAAAGATATGGTTATCCTTTTTCAGTGCAAGAAGTTTGCTTGGCATATACGTAATGTTGAATATGAATAAATAAAAGAAAAAAAACCCAAATTGCCACACTATTACATTTATAATGTTGGCTATAGTTTGTGCTGCTTTCGATATTTAATTACAAACAAGAAAACACCCAAAGCAATCAGAAAGGATATTTTTGTAGTGTTTGGCCCTCCTGAATTCCTCAATCACATTCCGAGCATACTTGATCATGTCTCTGACAGTCTCTCGTTTGGGAGGATCATTTAGCTTTCGTATTTCCAATTTAGCTTCATCCTGGAAAAGCCAGAACATATATTAGTTTTCCGCTAAATCTTAAATATAAGCTCATCTAAAGCAAGCAGATCTTTTTAAAAAAGCCTAAGCTTCATGTGTAATACTGGGCTGAACCGTTCAGTCAATCTCAGAATCTGGGTGTCTTATGTAAAAGGCCCAGTCTGTAGGAGAACTGGGGAGTCTCCTGGTGACTACTAGATATACCTCCCTGTTGGCTGTAGTTTTTCCTTTATGCTAACAGAATTTTTATCTACTCCAGACTCCAGTGCTTTGTAACATGCAAATTGAACTATCCAGCTCTTTCTCTGCAGAATGCAGAAATCCAAGCCCACACCCAGAGGCCCTGCAACCTTTAGGGTGATGATGAGGAATAGAGAAGCATAGTACGTATCCACCTGTGGACAGTGACTAGCCACGTGGTGGTCAGAACCTGGAAATCTCCCAGAATATCATCAAATATAATAAACTATAACTACAAGCTGTACTCAGGGACATCTTTGCTAAGGGAAAAACCAACATTCCATGCCAGAGATCTTCATTATGCTGCACAGGGGGATGGGGGGAGCTTTTCTTAGACAAGCTTGTCGTGGCACAAGCTTGGAAACCTCCCCACCTTGATTCCATTCATGTGTATAAAGTTTTTTTCTGTACTGCGATTTAACTTCCTTCTATCTGAGGCCCTTGGGACAGTTATGCTCCTCTTACGCATGCTTGCACTAATGATGTGTTAGGGAATGACCACTAGATTTATTGATCACCTAAAAGCTATTTACTGCATTAGATATTTTGTTTTCTCTCTCGGTTCTCTTTTACTATTTGCTAATGGTAACACAAAACTGGCAGTCAATCAGGTTGCTACATCTTTAAATTTCAGAGCCTTTTTCTTTTCTTTGTTTCTCTACAACGTGATGCAGTTTAAATATTTCAATTAAAACAAACTCAAAGCATACACAGTCATGCAAGAAGAATTAGCACGAATAAAATCTCTTTTTCTGATTTGATTACAATATTTTACAATTCTGAAAAAGGTATCAATCAGCCTTTAATTTTCTGTTATTCATCAATAAACGAAGTGGAGAATCAGGGTGCACAGAATGACTCAGCTTTGCTGAGCTGTTGGTTCCAGCATTCTCTAAAAGGACTGATTTTTTTGTGAGTAAGAACGATACTTCCTATAGGTCAGGCATGTCTAACAGGTAGATTGTGATCTGCCTGTAGATTTCGGAGGGGTCAGAGGTAGATCGCCAGCCCCACTTGGCTCCATCTCTCCAGCAGCTCGCCCTGTCGCTAAGAGAGAGCTCATGCCGGCAGGTCGTCTGCCGAGGGCTTGCCGCCGCTGCTGATCCTTTGCCTGTCTTTTTTCCCTGCCTGCAGGAATCTTGCCTGCGGGTGTATTGGGGGCGCATGTTGTTTTCGTACCAATAGCTTGTGGGTACCCCAGGGGGCCGCTGTCGTTGCCCCGCGACGAGACATCACAAGCCCGGAGTCATACCTGGTCTCCTGCCTCTCAGAATCACCCATTCCTGCCCCCGCCCCCAACACCCCTTAGAAGTGTGTTATATACCGGGCAATATCCATTCGCCCAGGCTTTACCTGAATACACTTACCGTTATTAGTTGTGTCGTGTGCTGGTCGTTGGTCCCTTTATAGTTCGCTTTCATTAAACGTTTTCGGGCAGACACAACAAAGTGTCAAGAATTTGGTGATTTTGGCGGGCTTTTCCAATTTTGTTCTAACTTGCCTATGCCTTGCCTTCGAATTGGTTCAAACCACTGTGACTTTTGCTTGCCTCTGCAATTTTATTTTGGCTAGCCTTTGCGTTGATTCTACACTGCAATTTTATTTCACCTTGCCTTTGCGTTGATTCTACACTGTGTGCAGAATTTATTAAATTGTGTGTGGTGGTATTTGAACTTGTTTGGCGGTATTTGATTTTATCTAGTTTGCTGGACAGGTGTTTGAGTTTTTTTGATGACTGTTTGGTGGTATTTGATTATTGGTGCCAGTATGATGAATTCTTATTTTTACTTTTAGAACTGCATGTGTGGTTTTGGCATCTCCAGTCAGGAGCGGCCCAAGGGGGGTGCGGGGCCATGTGCGGAGACTGGGTGCGGGGCCTCTTTTGCTTAAGGGGCCTAATTTGCATAAATATTTGCATAATGTTACCATACGCTAACTTTTAATAAACATGCCTCTTAATGAGTGTATGGATAAAGAAAGACTAAGATTTCTACATTACTATAATCCAGTGCCAACCGCCAGGCACATTAGGAACTACTACAAACACTGCCCATTTAGAACCAATAGCAAACCCGCCGTATCGTAACAGCACTACCAGGACTCACAAAGCACCATACTCTACCTATCAAAAGGCAACACTGCAAATATTAAACCAATACATTTCAGAGAATAACAATACATGACCTACTGGAGAAAGAGAATAAGTGGCAATGTCAAATAGGAATTACATAAACAGAATACCTCAGCTCGGTTACACATGCAGAACATAGACCATCACCAAACAAGGAATCACAATTTAGAAACAGGAAGACAATAATTAAACTGGGAACCCCAAAAGCCAAACTTGGAATGTACAACACTGTAGAAATAAAACTATAAATTAATTTCCTCTTGTACTAAACAAAGCGCAGACGTTAATGGTGCACATTTCCCAGAGCTGACATAATTCCAGTTAATAAATTCAAAATAGAGAGATATTTTTCTACCTTTTGTGCATTTTTTTTCGTTGCAATTGCTCCAGCCACTTTCTTCTGGTTTCTTTGTGTCTTCTGCTAACTCTCCATTGTCTGCTGTCCATTTGTCCTTACTTCTCTCTTCTAGTTTTTTTTCCATTCTCTCTCTACATCTGCTTTAACATACTAATCTTTCTCCTTTTGCTCTTTCCTCATTCCTATTTCATCCACTCAAATTTTACCCCTCCATCCTCAATCTCCACTTACTCCCAATACGCGGCCAATTGTAGATTTGTCTTCCCTCCCACACAAAATATTTTTCCCCTCTCCATTTCAGTCTCCCAGCTCCATCCCATTCTAATCCTCCCCCGACATCAACTCCCTTCTAGTTCCAGCCCCACCCAGCATCCGCTCCCTTCTAGTCCCCCCCATCAGCCAATTTCCAATCCTATCCTAGCCACACCATCAGCCCATTTCCAGTCCTAGCTCCCCCATCCATTTCCAGTCCTATCCGAGTCCCTCCATCAGCTCATTTCTAATTCCAGCCCCCCATCAGCCCATTTCTAGTCCTTTCCTAGCCCCACCATCAGCTGATGTCAAATCCTAGCTCCCCTCCACTCAGCCCATTTCCAACCCAAGCCCATGAGACTACTTTCAGTTCTAGCCCCTCCATGAGTCCATTTCAATCCAAGCCACCACCGCAGCCCATTTCCAATCTTAGCTCCCCCAACAGCCCATTTCCAGTCCTATCCTAGCCGCTCCTTCAGCCCATTTCCTGTCCTAGCTCCCCCCCACTCAGCCCATTTCCAGTGCTAGCTCCCTCCCCTCACAGCCCATTTCCATTCCAAGCCCCCCTCCCCATCAGCTATTTGCAGTTCAAGCCCCCGCTTCCACTCAGCCCATTTCCAGTCCTAGCAACCCCCCAGCCCATTACCAGTCTTAGCCCCCCCATAGTCCATTACCAGTCCTAACCCCCCATCACCCCATTTTCAGTCTTAGTCCCCCCATAGCCCATTACCAGTTCTAAACCCCCCCATCAGCCCACTTCCAGTCCTAGTCCCCCCATAGCCTATTACCAGTCCTAGCCCCCCATCAGCTTTTTGAAGTCCTAGCCCCTCCATCAGCCCATTTCCAGTCCTAGACCCCCCCATAGCCCATTACCAGTCCTAGCCCCCCCATCGGCCCATTTCCAGTCCTAGCCCCCCCATTGCCCATTTCCAGTCCTAGCCCCCCCATCGGCCCATTTCCAGTCCTAGCCCCCCCCATAGCCCATTACCAGTCCTAGCCCCCCCATCAGCCCATTTCCAGTCCTAGCCCCCCCATCGGCCCATTTCCTGTCCTAGCCCCCCCATAGCCCATTACCAGTCCTAGCCCCCCCATCAGCCCATTTCCAGTCCTAGTCCCCCATAGCCCATTACCAGTCCTACCCCCCCACCAGCCCACGTCCAGTCCTAAAACCCCATCACCCCATTTTCAGTCTTAGCCCCCCTCCCCATAGCCCAGGTAGATTTAAAAAACAAGACAAAAACAAAACAAAACAAAAAAACAGCGGCAGAATCAAGCGTCCCGCGGGGCCCCCCCCCTGCCTGGCAGAGTCCTCCATGTGGCCTCAGCTCCCTCAGCATGGGTTTTTCAGAGCCGCGAAGGGAGAGTTTCCCTTTCTTGCGGCTCTGTTTAAGCCCGTGGGGCTGATGGGAAACAGGAAATCCTGTTTCCCATCAGCGCCAGTGGCTTAACAGAGCCGTGAGGCAGAAGCTCCTCCCTTTGTGGCTCTGAAAGCCGGCACTTAGGGAGCTGAGGCCGCATGGAGGACTCTGTCGGGCAGGGGGGGCCCCGCGGGATGCTCGATTCTGCTGCTGCCACGGCGGCAGCGGCAGCAAGTTTTTTTTTTTTTTAAATTTACCGGCAGATGCAGAATGTTGTTTGTGCGGGGCCCCTTGAAACGCAGGGCCCTGTGCAAACAACATTCTTGCACAATGGACGGGCCAGCCCTGTCTTCAGTCCTTGTATTGCACATCATCCAGAGGTCTTCAGTTCCTGTTGATCTTTAATACTTTGAGACAGTGACAGTTTTAGAGCAGATTCATCCAGTGTTTATACTAACTTAGCAGATTTGGCCTTCTTACATCCAGCCACACCAGTATAATGAAGATGAGTGTTACAAAGAAGAGCAAAACCTACCACTTTCATGATGAATGGGAAATGGACTACTACTTTATCATGGTGAAAGGCAAGTGTTGTTGTCTAATTTGTAACGCCCCAGTATCCTTGCCCAAAAAGGGTAATCTGGAACATCATTATAAAGCTCTGGATAGCAATACGTTTGATGCTGATTTTCCACCCAAAAGTGAAATTCGTAAACTGAAGCTCAAACAACTTAAACCAAAATTGGCTACTCAGCAACAGTTGATGGCGAAGCCAAGGTCACATTCGGTCAATGCAACCATAGCATCCTTCAAGGTCAGCAACCTGATCGCAAAGAAATGCAAACCTTTCACTGAAGGGTAATTTGTAAAAGATTGTTTTCTTGAAGCAGCTGAAGGATTTAAAAATTAGAAAGAGATCATAGCTGCTATTCAAGATGTACAATTGTCAAGAAACACCGTCGTGCGGCGAATAGAAAAGATGTGTGGAGACACAACTGAACAATTGTTGGAGGATGTTTCAAATTGTGTTGCTTTCTCACTCCAACTGGATGAATCTACAGACATAAGAGATATAGCCCAGTTACTAGTCTTTATCCGGATGTTTTTTGAAGACTCCAGTGTTAAAGAAGAACTACTTGGAATGATTTCTTTAAAAGGGAGAACTACCGGTCAGGAAATATTCAGTTCTTTCCATTCTTTTGTGACAAAGTGTAATCTTCCATTGCATAGACTTGTTTCCATCACTACTGATGGAGCAAGAGCAATGACAGGTGAGGTTAACGGTTTCATAGTCCTCTGTAGACAGCATGACGACTTCCCAGATTTCCTTTCTTATCACTGCATCATTCACCAGCAAGTTTTGGCAAGCAAGAGACTCAATACAAAGACTGTCATGGACATCACTTTTAAAATTGTAAATTCAGTTCGTGAAAGATCACTTCAAAGACAGCTTTTCAATCTTACTCTTGATGAAGGGGCAGCGGAAATCATTTTGCACACAGATGTAAGGTGGCTAAGTAGGCACAAATTTCTGCAAAGATTTTGTGATTTGCTGAATGAAATAAGAAGTTTTTTGAAGGAGAGTGGAGATGACCAAGCAGAGTTGGAAGATGAGGAGTGGTTATGTGATCTGGCATTTCTCGCTGACTTTACAGGCAAACTAAGTGATATGAACCTTGAACTACAAGGTAAAAACAAATGCATTGGCGCGATGATGAGTACAGTTTCATCCTAGAAGAGCAAATTTGAGCTAATGATGACTGACCTTGCAAACACCACTTTTGATCATTTTCCTAATACGCAGGACCATCTGGGACAATATCCAAATTTTGTTTTTCAGAACAAGAAGTATGTGACAGAATTCTGTTCTGTAAATCCAGGAATTCGAAAATAGATTCTGTGACTTCCAAAAAATTGGAACAGTTGTGGAGTACTTGTCATACCCATTCAAAGTAGATGTAGATGTTAAAGAAACTGCAGCTGCTATCAGTAAAAATTACTCATTGAACAAGCCATCTCTTGAAAACAAAATGTTAACCCTTAAAATGACATTTTTCTCAAGACCCGTGCTGAGCAAGAATCGTTTTAGAAGCTAATGCCTAGAGACAAATTTCCCAACTTGAGAAGATGCAGTGAAGCTGTACATTCCTGTTTCGGTTCAACTTATTTGTGTGAATCTGCATTTTCCCATCTGAAAATGACAAAGAGTACACAACGTTCCAACATGACAGATGAACATCTCCAGGATTCCCTGAGACTGGCCCTCATGAAATGCAGGCTCAGACGTCTCACTAATGAGCAAGAGCGAAATATTAAAGATTGTGCAAGATCAGCCTGGATCAATACTCGACCTAAATTTAACACAAATTACTCAATAAAAGTTAAATAAAGTTATAAAGACAGTTAAAGAAAATTACTCAATAAAATTTTAAGAAAAAAATGTACTTTCCATTTCCCCTCGCAGTTCTTACTGGATCTTCGTCTCTGTTTTGTTTTTGCTTAATTTGCTTAACAGCTGATCACATCCAATTAAATGACAGAAGGTTCATTAAAAATGGAGGGGGGGGGGAAAGAATCCTCCAACATTATTGGGTTAAAATTTAATTTGAAACTTAATTTTCATGGTGGTAGATCAACGGCACTTTTGGCCGAAAAAAAGTAGATCACGACCTGTTCGAAGTTGGACATGCCTGCTATAGGCTATAGAATATAAATACCTTTTAAAAGAATTTTCTGTTATTTTAATCCTTTTTCATCCTTCTTTCATATCCACTTCCTTATTTTGAAACAAAGAAGGAGAAGCAATTTTGTATTGAGCTCACTCTTTTTTTCAGGAGTAGCTCAAGGTAAGTTACATTTGGGTACTGAAAGTATTTTTCCTGCCCCTTGGAGTGCTTAGAATCTAAGAGGGGGGGATACTCAAAGGCATTAACATGGTTTTCAGACTTGCAAATTGTGTAAATGCCGTTGAATGAGCTATTCAGCATCACTAACATGGTTAGTGCCACTGGATATCCGCGTGTACCACTGCTACATGAACAATGCTAAGCATTTAGCATTGGTGCGTGTCATGGGCATTCCAGGGTGGAGCGGAGGTGGCACCCATTGCTAACTGTGCAGAAGTGATATTAAGCCACTACCTGGTTATTGACACATGGGTAAAGTAAGGCATTGCAAAGGCTGGCCTAACCTTACCTATGGAAGCTAACCGGGTAGCAGATCAATATCACCACTGCCTGGTTAGCTTCTGACTTCTGCGGCAACCCGGATATTCAATGCTAGTGGCTGGACATGGCCCTGGCATTGAATATCCGGGGTTAGCATTCAGCGGCGATGGCTATGTGCTTTACAAGCACTAGCTACCACCGCTGAATATCCCCCTAAGTTTCTACCTGAGGCAACAGAGGGTTAAGCGACTTGTCCAAGATCACAAGAAGTGACGGTGTGAGGAACTGTGCCATCTTGACAATTTTTTTCATTTCTTTTATTTGCACATACAAACTAAATTGCTTAGAACAAGGTACAGCATCAAGCCACATCACAGTACAATATACACAACATCAAAAAAGAAACATGCCATTCAATAAATAAAACAGACCAAACATAAATCATCTAAGCACATAATAAAATGTAAGCTGACTAGAAATATTACATTCTACATCTCTAAAGGGAAGACTCCTCTGAGCCATTACTCAAGGTATTCTAAAGCTCCACAGCAAAGTCCTACCTCTCACATTGTTTTTGTAAAGCAACCTAACCACATATATTGCCTCTAGACAACCTAACCACATATATTGCCTCTAGCCATCCAGCTGATTCTAGGCATATTTGATGGAAATAAAAAATTAAACACTCATCCCCCATTCAAAGCTTTCAGCACAGACATGTCAGCCCATCTAAAATGTATAAAATATCCACACTGTCAGGTCTCAGGAGGTAACGGGTTGCACAGACATGGTTATATCACTGAGAAGGTTAATTTTGCTTAGGTTTCCATAGCAGGGTATACAGCTGGCATTTCCCATTCATCAAGGTGACCTGCCATGCTGAAACCTTTCAGCTACTATTGATGACAGATGTGCTGGCAATGACATAGTAACCATTTTGGGAGTAATCTATAAAGGTTTTTTCATGTGCAAAAGGTATCTTATAGACTTATCCCGCATGTAAAAGTATACATGGTAACAAGGTCGTGAACCAAGGGGATGGGCAACATGCGGGTGATATCACAGAGCATGCATGTAGGTTATAAATACTCACCAACGTGTGTATTTCAGCTGCGTACATTTGCGCCAGCTCCCAAGCTGGTGTAAATGTAAAGACCATATTTTAGCCTTGATTTCAGCTGCTTTAATGATTCTATTTTATAAAGACCTACTTGGTCTTCCAAACTAGGTGGCCTGTTATAAAATTAACCTCTTGGGGGAGTAACTTCATAAAGGCTTTT
Organism: Ichthyophis bannanicus; assembly: GCA_033557465.1. Classification (NCBI taxonomy): domain Eukaryota; kingdom Metazoa; phylum Chordata; class Amphibia; order Gymnophiona; family Ichthyophiidae; genus Ichthyophis; species Ichthyophis bannanicus. The sequence goes on along the minus strand of CM066033.1, from coordinate 462,275,898 downwards.
TTATGTGTATATGACAGTATACACACGCAAAACACTACTTAGAAAAATTGCCTCTGTGAACAAGCATGCACAGTGACAAAGAGTCGATCGAACTTGAGATGAACCTGCAGGTAGAAGGCAAGAGCCCTCTTGCAGTTGTGAGTATGCAACACCACCGATGCCTGGTTGGCATGCGGTCACGGGAAGAAGGTCGGTAGGATGGAAGTCAGAGACCACCTTAGGAAGGAACTTCGGATGGGTGTGGAGGACCACCCTGTCCCAGTAGAATCTGGTGTATGGAGTCTCAGCCATGAGAGCCTGAAGTTTGCTGACTTGGCGAGCCGAAGTCAAAGCCACCAGGAAGACCACATTCCAGGAGAGATGCCGAAGCGAGCATGTCGCCATCGGCTCGAAAGGCGCTCACGTGAGCTGCATCAGTACCACATTGAGGTCCCACTCTGCCAGCGGAGGCCGGTTGGGAGGCTTGGAAAGCAGTAGACCTCGCATGAAGCGAGAGACCAAGGGCTGCCCCGAGGGGGGTTTTCCCCTGACGGGGAGGTGGTTCACCAAAATGGCACTCAGGTACTCTGACCGAATTGAATTTCAGCTCTGCCTTCGAGAGGTGGAGGAGGTACTGGAGGATCCACTTGGTAGAGCAGGAGAACTCATCGATCTGAAACTCGGAGCACCAGGTCGAGAAACGCTGCACGCTTAAAGGCGTACGCCCGCCTCGTTGAGTCCTTCCTCGACACGAGGAGGATCTACTCGATGTCCTCCGGGAGATGCAGCGGAGCTAAGGTGAACAGTTCAGCCGTCAGGCTGCAAGGGACAGCAAGCCCAGGTTCGGGTGGAATGCCCAGGTTCGGATGGAACACCCGACCCTCCTCCTGTGTCAACAGGCCTGGAGCGCAGCCCAGGGGGACTGGGGGCTCAGACGCGAGCCAGAGCAGAAGCGGGAACCAAGGCTGTCGAGACCACGAGGGGGCCACAAGGATCACTAAAGCTCGGTCCCGCTGAGCCTTGTGGAGGGTCCTCACAATGAGAAGAGTGGGAGGGAATGTGTAAAGAAGGCCGGAGGTACAACTCAAGAAGAACGCATCCGGGGCCACCCTGCTCGGGTGTGGAACCGGGCCGCAGATGCGGAGAAGCTGCGTGTTCGCCGGACTGGCAAACAGGTCCATGGATGGGGTCCCCCCACGGACAGAACAAGGCGCCGGTGACCTCCGGATCCAAGTGCCACTCGTGTGGGCGGAGGATCCTGCTGAGTTTGTCTGCGAGGACATTCTCCTGGCCTGGGAGGTAGACCGCTTGCTGGGTCATCCCCCAGCAAGACGCAAAGGAGCAAAGGAGGATCGCCTCTTGGCAGAAGAGGTGTGATCCTGTTCCCCCCTCCTTGCTGATGTAAAACATGGCTACCCTGTTGTCAGTCTGCACGAGCACCGACTTCCCCCTCAGGTAGCCCTCGAAGGCTCTCAGGGCCCATCGGACTGCCCGAAGCTCGAGCAGGTTGATCTGCTGCCGAGACTCCTCAGGCGATCACTGCCCCTGGGTGCACAATGCGCTGCAGTGGGCTCCCCACCTCAGCAGGGAGCATACGTCATTAGGATGAGCTTGTGCTGTGGGGTCTGGAAGGGCATTTCCCGAAGGAGACTTCGGGGGTCTCGCCACCAACTCGGAGTCATGGAGACTGCGGGAGACCCTGATAGGGTCTCTGAGGAGGCCGAAGGCCTGGCTCCATTGTGCCCTGAGGCACCACTGGGCTGTTGCATGTGCATGCGGGCATGGGGGACCACGTGGATGGTGGAAGCCGAGATCTGCTTGGAGCCAGAGGCCTTGGAGGATCGCGCTCCCGAGGACCGGGAAGGCGAGCGAGACCGACGCCAAGGACCCTCACGAGGCCTGTGGCTCTTGGGGGTTTCCAGGGCAGATTTTGGTGTCCCTCTCGAGGGAACCTCAGTCTCGAGGTGCGGGCCAGTTGTGCTGGGCATGAGCGCCTGCTGGGCAGCGAAGAAGGCAGAAATACTGCACTCTAGTGTTAGCATTTGGGACTCCCATGTGGGCGTGGGACCCTGCGATGCTGACACTGGGGTTACCAGGTCTGGCGTGCAGGAGGAGAGGGGGGTCCTCAATGGGAGGACCCTCAGGAGACCGGGTGCCATCACCGGAGGCCTCTGTATCTGCACGAGGTACCTTTCGAGGCCGCTCCTTGTCTGACTCTCGGGAACGCCACGGGGTGCTGAATGACCGAGCGCAGGAGCGCTCGTGCTTATCCAAGCCCCCGACAGTGATTTTGAGATCTTCTTCTTACACCGCTCCACTTCAGGGGACCCATGGTTGGAGTGCCGCCAAGAATGTGGAATTGAAGTGGGGGATCCCACCAGCAGAGGGATGACTGAGGGTGTCACTGAGGATTCCGGGGCCACCTTCCCGAAAATGTTATCGGACTTCTGCTTACGACTGAGCAGGGCCTTGGAGGACATTTTCTTGCAAAGAGAGCAGAACTCCAGGTCATGGTTGGCCCCGAGACACCAAAGACAACAGTCATGGGTGTCTGTGAGCGACATGTTCTTGGAGCATATGTCGCATTTTTTAAAATCGGTGGCTAAAGGGGCAAAAAGGACTCCCGCTAGGTCGAAGACCTTTACGGCCAGCGGTTGGGAGAGAAAAAAGAGCGCGAAGCCCGCAACAGGGAACCCCCCCCCCCCTGTAAATGAAAGATATCCCCTCGCTCGAGGGAAAAAAGGAGAGCAGGGGAGGATGGAAGAGGACTGGTGCAACCAGAAAAAAACACGGCCCAGAGGCCAAAAATGAAACACTTTTTCTGAGGGATGAGGATGTGTGTCCAAAGGGCTCCACAGAAAAAGGGAGACTGAGCAAGATGGCACCTTTGGACAAGAAGAGGACCACGCATGTGTGGCAGCAATCCCAAAGGCTTTCTTTGAAAGCTGGGGAATTGCTCCGTGCGGACTCCGTCGGTGCCGAACGTCACCCATAAGTGAGGATTGACTTCCTGCTTGTTCCTGGAGAAAGTTATTCTCCATGTGTCCATTTGGAAAATTAGTATTCTACTTTCTGTTTTGCTTTGACAGAGCACAGATGAGCTTTAAAATGTTCATTTGATACATTTCAAAAAGGTAATTTTGTAACAGGCCACCTAACCTGAGCAGCAAGTATACATGCCAAGTTACACCAATTTTTAAAGGGAAAGTAAAGAGTAGTTACTCACCTGTAGCAAGTGTTCATGTATGAATGACGTCCTCCGGAAGCTTTTGGGAGCCTTTATTGCGCATGTGTGCCTGCCTTCCCGCCCGCTGTGGCACGATGTTATCCTCAATAGAATACAAAAGCTAGTAGGCAAAAACAATCCCATGGGGAGGTGGGAGGGTTGTGAGGATTTATTCCTGCTATTCAAGGAGAATGCCTGCTACAGGTGGGTAACTATGCTTTCTCCATGAACAAGCAGGAAGAAGTTCTCACATATGGGACTCCAAAGCTACAGGCTATCGAACACGAAAATAGCCTAACCGGGGCAGCAAGAACCGAAGAAACAGAATGTGTAGTCCCTCTTTGGGACTGGAATGATTCAGCGTCCACAGCAGACATCTACATCAGGATGACTCTTTCGGTAGCCTGGACAGACAGAAGGGCTGGTGGGAAGGCGTTGAACCTAAGTCCCAACCAGATACCAGAGTATGGCTTGGCCAAAGTTATTGTCATGCTGGGAATCCCCATCCAGGCAGTAATGGGTTGTAAATGTGTGGACAGAGGACCACGTAGCAGCCCTGCAAATCTCCTCCATGGATATAGAGTGCATTGGTCATGGACGCAGCCATGGCCCGGACATTGTGGGCTGTGACATGATCTTCAAGGCTCAGACTGGCCTAAGCATAGGAAAAGGATATGCAATCCGCCACCCAGATGGACAGTGTACGCTTGGAGACAGTCATACCCAGCTTGTTGGAGTCATAGGAGATGAACAGCTGGGTAGAATGGTGGGGCATTCTGGTCCATTCATGGTAAAAGGCAAATGCACATTTACAGTCCAATGTGTGCAGCTGGGCCTCTGCCCTGTTGGCATGAGGCCGTAGAGAGAAGGTGAACAGTACCACTGACTGGTTGAGGTGGAAAACAGAGACCACCTTGGGCAAGAAGTGTGGGTGAGTGCAGAGAACCACCTCGTTATGGTGGAATCTTATGTATGGCAGGTGAGCCACCAGAGTTTCAAGCTCATTGACACGGCAAGCCAAGGCGAGAGCCACGAGAAAGACAGCTTTCCGGGTTAGAAATTTCAGCAGACAGGTAGCCAGCAGCAAAAAAGGTGCTGACAGCAGCTGTCCCAACACCACGTTCTGATCCCATGTGACCGGTGGGGCCTTAATCAGAACTCTCGATAGGAGCAGATCCTGCATGAAGCGGGCCACCAGAGGTTCAGCGGAGATAAGGGTCTCTCCTAAGCCCCATACTTTGGTGCAATCAAACTAAATTAGAAGAGGCCCAAATTAGAGAGATGCAGGAGGTACTCCAGCAAGCCCTCCACCAGGCCGGAGAAGGGGTTCAGCCACAGTTGGCCTGTCCACTAGCCGAGCTAGGTGACTGCCTACGGTGGGCGGCCCGGGTGTGTGGCTTTATACTGCCATTTTGTTGTCCATGGCATGCCATGTGCTTCAGCACACATGATCTGCCGCTTCTGATTCTCCTCCAATGCAACTTACTGTCGGAAGGAGCTCAGAAGTGGCAGGCCATGTGTGCCTCCGCTTTTAAAATACTGCTACCTTCCCTGGCCTCCCCCCAAGATGGAATCGGCAGCAGTGGGGGGCGGCGGCAGCAGGGCTTGGTGAGGCGAGGGCAGCGCAGTTCAGCATACCAAAGGGAGAACCTGCGCCACTTGAAGGCATAGAAATGGTGGGTCAAATCCCTGTGGGAGGTCAGGAGGACATGCATCACCTCTCCGGGCAAGTTAAGCTCTGCTAGGACTACCTGCTCCATAGTCACACTATAAAATAGAAAAAATCCTCAAAGAGCCAAAAGACCTACAAACAACAAAAAAACCTCTAAACCAGGCAGACAATATCAACAAAAACAAAAAAATCAAAAAGCGTGTGAGACAGAAATCACCTGTTGGAGTGAGTGGCATAGAGGAAAAAAGGGGGGGAGAAGACCTCAGTATTCCTTCGCACAACACCGGAAGAAAGAGTCTCACAAGAGGGTACACGACCCCAGCCAAATGAAAAGACTCTTATTTTACATCAAGGGTCCAAACCCAACGCCCCCCAAAAAAACCTCTGTAATGCACACTCAATACACCAACGGGTGCATTGGAACACAGCAATCAACTAGAAGCAAACCAGCAGCAGAAGGAAAACTAAATCTTATCTGAAGTCGAAGCAGAGAAAAAAAACTTGAAACGAGCTACGACATGAGCCCCGACACTAAGTGTTTCGCCTCGCGGCTTCTTCAGGGAGCTTCAGTCTGTGTAGAATCAAATCTCAACAAAGAATTGCTGATCTGCAAACAAATTTTGTTTTTTTTTAATATTTTGTCTCACAAAAGAAGAACATGAAAAGAACACGTTTAGAATGTAATCTGAAAACCCACCTCTTCTCCCTTGCCCTGGACCTTCCCTCCCCTTTTGTGTGATTTCTCTCTCTTTGCTCTTGTGTTGTGTTCTTTACCTCCCCCTCTTTTTCTTTTAAGATTGTAACTTCCTTTCTTTTTTTTCTGGCTATTGTCTTTTAATTGTTTTATATGGTTTTTATATGTTTTTATATTGTAAACCGCTCTGGTCTTATTGAATGGGCGGTATATCAAATTTTAATAAACATCAAACATCAAGAGACCAAGTTCAAAAACTTACTGCAAACGTTGCGACGCCATGATACAGCACAGCTCTTCGCTCCGTTTATGCAACGTTTGCAGTACGTTTTTGAACTTGGTCTCTTGTAAGTTTGTTCTTTTCATGTTCTTCTTTTGTGAGACAGATTTTGTTTTTTTTTATATTTTGTTTGCAGATCAGCAATTCTTTTTTGAGATTTGATTCTACACAGACTGAAGCTCCCTGAAGAAGCCGCGAGGCGAAACACTTAGTGTCGGGGGCTCATGTCGGAGCTCGTTTCAAGTTTTTTTTCTCTGCTTCGACTTCAGATAAGATTTAGTTTTCCTTCTGCTGCTGGTTTGCTTCTAGTTGATTGCTGTGTTCCAATGCACCCGTTGGTGCATTGAGTGTGCATTACAGAGGTTTTTTTGGGTTTGGACCCTTGATGTAAAATAAGAGTCTTCTCATTTGGCTTGGGTCGTGTACCCTCTTGTGAGACTCTTTCTTCCGGTGTTGTGCGGAGGAATACTGAGGTCTTCTCCCCCCCTTTTTTCCTCTATGCCACTCACTCCAACAGGTGATTTCTGTCTCACACTCTTTTTGATTTTTTTTGTTTTTTTTGATATTGTCTGCCTGGTTTAGAGGTTTTTTTGTTGTTTGTAGGACTACCTGCTCAGCATCTACAACGTGAGGGCCAGGGACTGGACGTTCAGATGCAGTAGATCTCATCCTCCTGAAAGATGAGGTCAGAGTCACAACCAGCTTAAGGGGCTCCCAACTGGAGAGCTGGAAAAGAAAGGAGAACCATGGTCACCTGGGCCAGTATGGGGCAATGAAGATCATTGTCCCCTTGTCTGCCTGAAGCTTGAGAAGTGTTTTTGTAACCAGCAGAATTGGGGAGTAAGCACAGAGCAGGCCCAAACCCCAGTTCAGGAGGAAGGCGTCAGATGCCAACCTGTCCCTGGCAGTCATACAGGAGCAGAAGTGGCCCATCTGCGCATTGTGTGGCGAGGCAAAGAAGTTCACTGTCGGAGTGCTCCATTCCTGAAAGATGTGCTCCACCACCATCCTGTTGAGGGTCCATTCGTGGGGCTGGAGGAACCGGCTAACATGGTCTGTCAGAGTTCTGAGTTCTCTGGGCAGGTAGGTCGCCCGCAGCTCCATGCCATGGGCCGCTGTGAACTTCCAGAGGCGCACAACCTCACAGCACAGGAGGTATGAGCCCATACCCCCCCCCCCCCTGCTTGTTGATGTAAAACATTGCCACCTGGTTGACTCTCTGAATGAGGTGTGCCTGGAAGGTTTAATGGTGTTCGTGACTGCCCGCAGTTCGAGAAAGCTGATCTGGTGCAGGCTCTCCTGCTCCGACCACAGGCCCTGCATCCGCAGGCCATCCAAGTTTGTGCCCCAGCCCAGTTTGGATGATGACAGGTAGAAACAATGGCAGAAAAATTAGCAAAACACAAAAAACAGAACCCTGAAGAGCCCGCAAGAACAGCTTTTCCCGGTAGTGGTAAGGAACACATCCGTGGGGCTCCACAGATAAAGTGAACTGAGGATAAGATGGCACCATGGCAAGCGAAAAGGCAGGCATGCATGTGTGATGGAGGATCCAAAAAGCTTCCGGTGGAAGCTGGGGAGCATTCATGTGCAGGGCTCCATCGGGGGACGTCCCCATACGTGAGGACTTCTTCCTGCTTGTTAACGAAGAAACAAAATTATCCTTCTGAAACTACACGCCCATATTTATAGCTATTTAATATGCACAAAATTTGAGATAACTTATACATCTACTTGTGAAAACCCAAAAACATGAACTTAAGACCAAACCCGACTCTAACTCTGCACACAGGAACTCCTTTGCTCCCCATGGGTAAAACATATGTGTAAAATAGCATGTGGGTAATCATTTCATAACAGGGTGTGAAGGCACAGAGGTAATCCATTTAGTGTTTATTTTATAAAGGCAAATGATCTCACCAGAAATAGGGTAAAGGCATATATACCTGCTCTGGGGCAGGTGTAATTATGTGTGCTCATGTAGCAGTACAAACAGGCGCATATGTGCATATTTTATAAAATATGTGCATAAGTACCAATTCTACTGCCGCAATTGTAAATACTCAAGATGTAGTGGCGGCAGGGGGGGGGGGGGGGACAGCTAGGCTCAGCAGCAGGCCATGTATGACATTCCTAGACCCCGCCACTGGAATCGGTGGTAGTCCGGCTCAGCACGGGGATGTGGCTTGGTGCGGGGGGGGGGGGGGGTGCGTGGCACCGCATGGCAAGGTACGGGGAGGGGGGGCATGGCCAGGACTTCTGCTTAGGGTGGCAGAAACCCTTGGGCCAGCCCTGGTTTTCAGTGCTGCTTCGATTTCTTTCATCATCAATGGTCCCGATTGTAAAGGTGAAGATTGAAAGGTGGTGCAGTGCACAAAACCAGTGTATTCAGAAGCAGAGGGTCACAGGTTCAAGTCCCAGCTGTGGTTCCTGCCAACCCAGTCCCCATATTTTTCTATGTTTCTATTGCGAAGATGGGCCAATACCTCAGGGAGTCGTTAGTGGGATGGGAACAGCTGGGGGATGTAGAAAAACAGTGGGCAAAACTGAAAGGGGGTATTTTAAGGGCAACCAACCTTTTTGTTAAAATGGTAAATAAAGGCAAAAGGAAAAGGAGACTGCTATGGTTTTCGAAGGAAGTAGCTGAAAAAGTGAAGAAAAAGAGGGAGGCCTTCATGAAATACAAGAGATCACAGAGAGAGGAAGACAGGCATCTGTATTTGGAAAAACTTAGAGAAGCTAGCAAAGTAGTCAAGAAGGCAAAGATGCAAAAGGAGGAGGAAATAGCCAATGCAATAAAATGGGGGGATAAGATATTTTTCAGATATATTAGTGAGAAGAGGAAGGGCAAAAGTGGTATTGTCAGACTCAAGGGTGCAGGGGGGGAATATGTAGAAGCTGATAAGGATAAAGCGGAATTGCTTAACAAATATTTTTGTTCTGTGTTCACAGATGAAGAACCAGGAGCAGGACCTCAGAAAACACCCACAAATAAGAACAGAAGCGAGGGACATCTTGAACAATTTTCAGAAGACTGTGTTCGTGAGAAACTAGCTCAACTTAAAGTAGACAAAGCGATGGAACCGGATGGGATACACTCTAGAATACTGAGGGAACTTGGGGACGTTCTAGCAACTCCACTGACTGACCTTTTCAATGCCTCGTTGGAGTCGGGAGTGGTGCCAAAGGACTGGAGAGAGGCTCATGTGGTGCCTTTACACAAAAGCGGAAGTAAGGATGTGGTTGAAAACTACAGGCCGGTTAGTTTAACTTCGGTGGTGAGTAAATTATTGGAAACGCTGCTGAAAGAGAAAATAGTGAGGTTTCTGGAGTCCAGCGGATTACAGGATCCGAGGTAGCATGGATTCACCAGAGGCAGGTCTTGTCAGACAAATCTGATCGATTTCTTTGACTGGGTGACCAGGGAGTTGGACAGAGGGAGAGCTCTAGATGTGGTGTATTTAGATTTCAGTAAAGCCTTTGACACTGTTCCTCACAGGCAACTTATAAACAAACTGAGCACCCTAGGGATGGACCCTAAAGTTACTGCTTGGGTTAGAAATTGGTTCGGTGGGGGGCGACAAAGAGTACAAGTAAATGGAGCTCACTCTGAGGAGAAGGATGTTACCAGTGGTGTGCCCCAGGGATCTGTCCTTGGTCCGATTCTTTTTAACATCTTTGTTAGTGATATAGCGGAAGGGCTGTCGGGTAAGGTTTGCCTCTTTGCGGATGATACCAAAATCTGCAATAGAATAGACACCCAGGAAGGTGTAGATAACATGAGGAGAGATCTAGCTAGGCTTGAAGAATGGTCTAGAATTTGGCAGCTAGGATTTAATGTTAAAAAATATAAGGTCATGCATTTGGGCTGCAGCAATCCAAGGGAGCAATACAGTATAGGAGGTGAAGTACTTTTGTCCACTAAAGAAGAGCGGGACCTAGGCGTGGTTGTGTCTGATGATCTTAAAGTAGCTAAACAGGTAGAAAAGGCGACGGCAAAAGCTAGAAGGATGCTTGGGTGCATACAGAGAGGAATGGCTAGCAGAAAAAAGGAGGTGATAATGCCTCTGTATAAGTCTTTGGTGCGACCTCATTTGGAGTATGGTGTGCAATTCTGGAGACCGCACCTTCAAAAGGATGTGAACAGGATGGAGTCGGTGCAGAGGGTGGCTACTAAAATGATTAGTGGGCTTCATTATAAAGCATATGAGGACAGACTTAAGGATCTTAATATGTACACCTTAGAGGAAAGGCGGGATAGAGGTGATATGATTGAGATGATTAACTACCTCCGTGGCATAAATGTTCAGGGAGAGAGCCTCTTTCAATTGAAAGCAAGTTCTGCTACGAGGGGACATGGGATGAGGGTGAAGGGAGATAGATTCAGGAGTGATATGCGGAAATATGTCTTTACGGAAAGAGTAGTGGATCCATGGAATAGTCTCCCAGTGGAGGTGGTAGAGATGAGGACAGTAACCGAATTCAAAAAAGCATGGGACCAACACAGAGGATCTCTAAAGGTAAAAAGTGGACTGTTGTAGTTGTTGTTATGGAAGGACAGACTAGATAGGCCATGTGGTCTTTTTCTGTCATCATGTTTCTATGTTTCTATGAAATGGCCGTTAATCCACTTGATGTTTATGATATAATGACTGTGTATTCTTTCCATCTTTCCTTGATCTTCTTAGTATCATTCAACATGGATCCTTCAGCGCCCATTAGCATTCCAATTCAACGTTTAACTCTCATAGTTTAAGGAAAACTTATCCTGTTCTTCCTCTAGTATTTTCTGATTCTATTTCTTGAATGCATGTTTATGTTTATGTTTATTAGATTTGATATACCGCTGAGGAAAGTACATCACAGCAGTTTATATGGTAAAAATAGGCTCAGAAAAGGAAAGGAAGTTACAATATGAGACAGGAAAGCAAACGAGCAGAGTCATACAACAGGACAGGACGGGGAGAGGAAGGGAGGACAGAGAAGAGCGGGTCACACAAAGGGATCGGAGAGGTTGAAGGCACGGGCAAAGAGGTGAGTCTTGAGGTTTTTCTTAAAAGTAGAGTGTTCAGATTCAAGTCGGATAGAGGAAGGCAGGGAATTCCACAGGGCGGGGGCCAGGAAGAAAAATGCAGATGAGCGGGTGGACTGGAGTCGAGCAGCGGAGGGTGAGGGAAGGTAGAGGCGGTTGAGGTGGAAAGAACGGAGAGAGCGAGCGGGGGCATGTAAGCGTACAAGATTGAACAAATACTGAGGTGTGCGGGTGTGAATGACTCGGTGAAGAAGTACCAGGATTTTATAGTGGATACGGAATTTGATAGGTAACCAGTGCAGATGGATAAGGAGAGGTGTGACATGATCCTGGATGGAGGAGTGAGAGAGTAAACGGGCTGCGGTATTTTGTATAAGTTGGAGGCGACGAAGGTGGACATTAGGGAGGCTGGCTAAGACTGAGTTACAAAAGTCAAGGCGGGACATAACGAGTGAGAGGAGGAGAGTGGTGAGGGCTGACATAAGAGAGGAAAGGTCTGATAGCCCGGATTTGATGGAAATGGAAGAAGGAGAGTCGTGAGATATGTGCAACATGATCACGGAAAGTTAAAGCAGGGTCAAAGAGAACGCCAAGGTAGCGAAGGGAAGAAACTATGGGAACCGGTGAGCAAGAGAAAGAGGGGGAAAGTGTGGGCGGAGAGGCATCACGGGTGAACCACATGGCAAGGGTTTTGGTGAAGTTGAGGTGCATCATTGTTGTACTTCTTTTTAGCTCATCTTACTGCACATTGGAAATTTTTGCTAAGTCCTGGGACTACTATTCTTTCTCCTCTGGCTTTAGTTTCTCTGCATTTCTGAATAGTCTTCAGAGTTTCTTCAGTCATCCATTTTGGCTATTTTTGCTTTTTCACCTTTTGCAGAGACTTTTCAATTCCTTCAGGCAAAATTTCTTAACCTCATCCCATAGCTGTCCTGATACTTTGTCATTTGTATCCAAAGTGGCAAATCAATTTTGCAGGGCGTCTTTAAATTCTGGTGGTATATTTTCAGCATCATTCTTAGCTATAAGTGACTTGCTCTTTTTCAACTTTAGCTTGAGTTTGCATACTAATAGCTGGTGATCCATACCACAGTGAACTTCAGGTTTTGTTTTGTTGATGTTACTGAGCATTTCCACTGTTGACTTCCATAGATTTATTGAATTTGATTTTTCTACAATCCACTAGGTGAAGTCCATGTATACAATCAATGCTTGTGTTGCTAGAAAAAGGTGTCCTGCGATGAATAGGTTGCTGGTCTTGCAAAATCCTGTCAGGCTTTCTCCACAGCTTTATTTTTGCTGCTAAGCACATATTTTCCAAACACTTTGCCTCCTTTGTTCCCAGCTTTTATGTTCCTGTCACTCATGACTATCAGTATAAAGAATAAATCTACACAGACAAAATAACGTATCACAAAGAAGTGTAAAGGAAGTCCTCCAAGGGGAAGGGGGGACTTTTTCAGGGCGGAGCTCTGGCATCAACCATCATGACACTAAAAAAAGAAAGTCAGAACTATTTAAGAACATGAGTCATTCAAAATTAGAACAATCAGACACTTAAAAACAATCATGAAAGACTTAGTGGGGTCATGGGGTTTCTCATCCAATATCAAAAATAATTTTGCTATCTCTCTGTTAATCTAACATATCATCCCTGTAATATCACTAGTATCATTCTTTGCCTTCATCTTTTTGTGTTTTGACCTGGTGAAGGGAGTATAACTTCCAAAAGCTAGTCAAGAAACGTATTAAGTTAGTCCAATAAGAAGTTGAGAAATGTACATTTGCAGTGTGACACAATGGCCCGTTTCCCCATTATCAGAATCAAGCAGGTCTGTGAGGAGAACTTGTTTGAAACAGCCATGGTAAAGTGTGTCTCAGTAGGGCAGAAGGGGATGTACAAGTCATCATGCAAGCATAGTGTGATAATGACTGATGGTTTGTGTGGGTGTATCTATATTGTGGCAAGAGGTGTTCTCCATGGACATAGTTTAGCTAATTATCTGAAGATACAATGTTAAAGACTGGGAGGATGTGTCTGTGTGTTTGTCATTGGCATTGGTGTGTGTTTGGGTGTGTATATGTATGCATGTGCGTGTTGTTAGTGGGACATTGGGGATGTTGGGTGGTGCGTGTGTGCGCCACGGGGGGACGCTAGGGAGATACATGTGTGCCATGGGGGACATGGGAGAGGTACGCATGTGCCATGGAGTACACTGGGAGAGGGGTGTGTGCGCGCGCCAAGGAAAATGTTGGGTACATGTGTATGCCAAGGGGGACGATGGGTGTGGGCATGCATGCGGGTGTGTCATGTGGGTGGATATGCGTGTGTATCATGTAGTATGTTGGGGATGCATGTGTGTGTCATGGGAGGTGTTGGGGGGGTTCACATAGGGGTTTTCCATACCTATTCAATACCCTCTAGAGAGAGGTAAATGCCTTATGTACCTGAGTGCAACTTAACTTGAACTGCTACTGGAAGGGCATGGGCTAAAGAATAAATAAATAAAGTGTACTTACTCACCTGTAACAGGTGATCTCCAAGGACAGCAGGAATCAGTCCTCACTTATGGGTGACGCCAGTGCTGACGGAGCCCGCGCGAAGCATTTCCCCAGCTTGCTTAGTCAGATGTCATAGCTAGGACAGTAGTAAAAAATAAAACAAGGTAGGGAGGCAACTCCCAGGGGAGGAGGGAGGGTTGTGAGGACTGATTTCTGCTGTCCCTGGAGAATACCTCTTACAGGTGAGTAACTACGCTTTCTCCAGGAACAAGCAGGAAGTCAGTCCTCACATATGGGACTCCCTAGCTCCAGGCTGCCGAGGACTGAACCACAACAGTACCAACGGCGACTGATCGGGTAGCCATGTGTTGCAGAAAGTGAGTCCCCACTGAGAGACTCTGCAAGACACCAGTGTCCAGTGACACTATCACTCCGATAGCCTGAACACAGAAGGGCCAGGGGGCAGGAGTTGCCTATACCCTGAGAATATTATGGAGTACTGCCAGACCAAAGGCACTGTCCCTGCAGGGCTCATTCTCCAGGCAGTAGTGAGATGCGAACTATGATTTGAAGACCATGTGGCGGCCTTGAAGATTTCCATCACCAGCACTGAGCGAAGGTTGACCACTGATGTGGCCATTGCCCTCACGCGATGTGCTGTGATCCGGTGCTGGAAGAAGAGGCCAGCTTGCTCATAGGCGAGGGCAATATATTCTGCCATCCAAGTGGACAGAGTTCACTTAGTCACAGAGAGCCCCAGTCTGCTGGGGTCATATGACATGAAAAGCTAAGGAGCTTTGTGATGGGCCTGGGTCTGCTGTAACTAGAAGGACAGGGCACGTTTGTAATCCAGTGTATGAAGTACTAGTTCCTCCCTGCCAGCGTGAGGCTGCGGGAAGAAGGTGGGGAGAACCACCTCCTGGTTGAGGTGGAAAGGAGATACTACCTTTGTGAGCAATTTGGAGGTGTGTGCGGAGCACTACCCTGTTCTTACAGAATCTTGTATATGGTGGATCTTCCATCAGGGCCTGGCGTTCGCTCACTCTTCGAGCGGGCGTGAGGACTACCCAGGAAGGCCACTTTCCAGGATAGGTACTGCAGGTGGCAAGTGACTAGGGACTCAAATGGCTGTTTGGTGAGCTGGGAGAGCACCACATTGAGGTCTCACTCTGCCGCCTGAGGGCAGAGAGGGGGCTTGGATAACAGGAAGACCTGGAGATCAGGGGTTGGCTTGAGAGGGGTTTTCCCTCGAAAGGGTGGTGATAAGCAGCTATGGCGCTCAGATGTACCCTCACAGAGTTAGATTTCAGCCCGGTGTCCGCAGGTGCAGTAAGTACTGGAGTACTAGTTGCACATGGCAGGAGAAGGGGTTCTCCTCCCTTTTGGCGCACCAGGTGGAGAAGGTTCTCACTTAAAGGCATAAGACCGTCTGGTGGAGGGTTTTTGGGAGGCCAGTAGGATCTCGTAGACTTCTCCCAGAAGATTGAAAGGGGCCAACGCTACCCTTTTAGCAGCCATGCCGTTAGCCTTAGTGATCCCAGATTGGGGTGCAGGAGGAAGCCCTCCTCATGGGACAAGAATTCCGGGGCTCGGCCCAGTGGGACTGGAAGTGCCACCGACAGGGAAAGCAACAGCGGGAACCAAGGTTGCCTGGGCCATCTGGGGGCAATCAGTATAACTGATGCCCTCTCGCTCTGGACCTTGAAGAGGGTCCTGGTGACCGGGGTGGGGGTCAGTGGGAATGCATAACCCTCGGACCATGAGTCTTCTGCTCTCTCCAGGTGTGGCTGAAGTGAGAAGCGAGGCAGCTGTGTGTTGTCCAGGGAGGCGAATAGGTCCATCACAGGCCTGCCCCAGAGGTGGAAGAGCTGCTTCGTTACCCTGGGGTTTAAGCGCCATTCGTGTGGACAAAGGACTCTGCTCAGCCTGTCCGCTAGGCAGTTGTCCTGGCCCAGGAGGTAAACTGCTCGCAAAAGCATGCTGTTGCGAGCTGCAAATGAGAGGAGGGCTACCGCCTTCTGGAAGAGGGAGTACGAACCTGTGCCCCCCTGCTTTTTGATATAAAACATGGTGACCTGGTTGTCCGTCTGGATCAGTACAGGCTGGTGTCGCAGGTGGTGGTGGAATGCTCATAGGGCCAAGAAAATTGCCCTGAGTTCCACGAGGCTGATCTGTAAGAGTGACTCCTCCGCAATGTGCCCCCCAACCCAGGAGGGAAGTGTCTGAAGTCAGGGTCCTCTTCGGCGTGGGTGCCTGGAAGGGCATTCACACCTGGAGGTGGCACAAATTTTGCCACCAGTTGAGGGACTCCACTAGTTGATGGGTAACCCTGACCCTCTCCCGCAGCCTGCCCGTGGCTCGAGTCCACTGCGAGCAGAGGCGCTACTGGGCTGTCCGCATGTGTAAGCGGGCTGAGGGTGTGACATGGACTGTCGAGGCCTTATGGCCCAGCAGGCAGAGGAAGAGATGAGCCGGCACTGACTGGCGGCGTTGTACCTCTCCTGCCAGTTGCCTGAGGTGCTCTGCCCTTTCTCTTGGGAGGATGGCCTTGGCCTGTAATGTATCCAACTGAGCGCCTATGAACACCAGGCTTTGGGCTGGAGCGAGATGGGATTTGGGGTACTTGATGACAAACCCCAGGTGCTGCAAAAGTGTTGCACAATCTGCGGTATAACTGACCTCTGATGCCATACCACCCCTGATTAGCCAGTCATCTAGGTAGGGGAAGACGAAAGCCGGCACAGATGGGCAGCTACCACCACCAAGCATTTGATAAAGACCCTTGGTGAGGAGGTCAGGCCGAAGGGCAGCACCCTGTATTGGTAGTGCCCTGCTCCAAACACAAATCTGCCTGTGGGAGGGGTGGATCAGGATGTGTGTGTATGCCTCCTTTAGGTTCAAGGAGCACAGCCAGTCTCCCTGGTGGAGGACAAGGCAACAGTGTTCCAAGGGAGAGCATCTTGAACTTCTCCCTCACCAGAAACTTGTTTAAGTTTCTCAGATCTAGTATGGGCCTGAGGCCCCCAGATCTCTTGGGAGAAGGAAGTATCTGAAGTAGAAGCCTTTCCCTATAGGTGCTTGGATACAGGCTATACTGTGTTGTTCCTGAGCAGATCTGCAAGATCTGAGAGCAGAAAGATCTGGTGAAGAAGAGGTCGCACCGGCTCTCCTGGGAAGAACCTGGGGGGTACTTGATAGGTACCACCTGCAGTACCCATTGGTCTGAAGTGACATTGGCCCCCCTTTGGGTGAAGAGCGCCAGGCGGCCCCCTGTGGGCTGGTGAAGGTCTCCCAGGGAAGGGGAGGTCTTGCCCTGGGAGTCAAAAGCTTCCCCTGGGTTGGGCGGAAGCTGGGGCCTGGGGCTTCTGAGCTCCATGGCCTTGTCTTTTAGGGTGAGAACCCTGTTGCTGCCCCGAGAAGGGCTGGTAGTGGTGACTCTGTAGGAAATGCCCCTTTTTCCTCAGGAACAGAGGTCTTTTCCTAGATGATTTCTTATGGGGAAAGGAGGAGGTCTTTTTTGAAAACCTCTGGCGGGTCACCACAACGGCCTCTATCTCGGCCGTCTTGATGGCCATAGGTTTGCTGAACAGGTTCTCTCTGGTGCAGGGGACATCAAGCAGCTTGTCTTGGACCCACTGCTCGAGGTTCGAAGACTGTAGCCAGGCTTTGCACCGGGCACCGATGCCGGCTACTGTTACTCGAGCTGCTGACTTGAAGCAGTTGTAGGCCACCCTGGAAAGGAACTTAGAGCAGTCCTTGATCCCAGAAGTCAGAGACTGGAACTGTTGGAGGTGTTTCCTGGCAAGCCCTGCTGAAAACCTGGACAACTCCTGGGTTAGGGCCTTCAGATACATGCTTATAGGCCTGGATCCATCACCCAGAATCGAGCCCTGGTAGCACTTGCGCCCAAGGGCGTTGAGGGTTCTAGCATCCCTTCTAGAGGGAACAGTTCTGGTTCTTAAGTTTTTGCATGGTTGACTCGACAACCATGGAGTTATGTGGGAGCTGTGGTTTGTGGAACCCTGGGCCTTTCCTGATGCGGTACATGGCGTCGAGGTGCTGGCTGACCACCAGCACCAATGCTGGGGTCTCCCACATTCTAAGCAGTAGCTGCTCGAGGATCGGCTGCACTGGCACTGTGAGAGTTTCCTTAGGTGGAGACTCGTACTGGAGAATCTCCAGCTCTTCGGTGTGTGGATCTTCCTCCACCTCAGTTTGCACCGAGAGGGCTCTGGCCATATCCTTGACATAATCCAGGGGAATGTCTCGGTGCTGTCTGGTTTCCGGGGATGCCTCGTTGTTAATCTCCCACTCAGGCAGCAATCATGGGTGTCGGTGACTGACATGGTTTGATTGCAGGGGGTCACATTTTTTGAACCCACTGGGAGACATGGTGGGAAGCACCCGGCCAGGGTCAATGACCCCTGGGCAAAAAAAGGCACAAACGCTGGTCGAAGCAAGCCTCAATCAAAAAAAGGGCAAAGGAGCTGAGGGCACTGGCTCGAGGCAGGAAAAAGAACTGGTACGCAAACAGGGAAAGCTAACTTTTAAGGATATTAGCAAGGATTTTTTTCTGGGGAAACAGGACAGACATCCGATGGGCTAAACAGAAAAAAGGAGACTGAGCAAGATGGCACCCTTGGGTGGGAAGGGGACCACGCATGCATGGTAGCATGTCCCAAAGGCTTTTTTTGAAAGCTGGGGAAATGCTCTGTGTAGGCTCCTTTGGCGCCAATGTCAACCATATGTGAGGACCAACTTCCTGCTTGTTCCAGGAGAAAATAAAATATCCCCCTTCTGCACTCCCCCTCATTCTCTTCACTCAGCCGTGCACGGTCCCCCTCCCCTCCCCTCCCAACCAAATTTGCACACTCTCTCCCTTCACTTCTTCAAGTCACAGTCTCCCCTGTAAATCCACCCCTAATGCTCCACCTCTCTCCCTTCCCTTAACCTTTGCCTGCCTTCCTTTAATCATGCTTCTTCTCTGCATGCTCTATCCCCTTACCAGTCACTTCCCTGCTTTGAGACAGCCAGACTGCAGCCCTATTCTTCACATCGGTGGGACCCAGGGACTCCTGCCCCTCTTCATAGGGATTCTGCTACTTTTACCATGCGCAAATGAACAGATGTGTATAAAAAGACAGATAAAGAGACAGGTGGAGCCTCCTCACTAGGCATCATTGCTTATGTGACCTATACCCACAACCAATAAACACAGAAGGCATGACCTGTAAGTCATAAAGCAACTACATGTTGGTAAATAAGAACTCTTAAGGTCCCACACTGGTGCAGTTGCTGCCGTTACACATTTTGGGCTCATATGGTTTAGTGACTTCCTATTTCATGGCTATATCATTATCTTTATTAGTGTACCTGAATGCAACTTGCCTTGAGCTAAATCCAAATAAATAAACTTGACCTTTCTTCTGTACCACGATTCTCTCACCTTTCCCTTTGTTCTGCACTCCTTGCAGTCACAGCAAAAGAAGTAAGCATCCTTCAGTCTGTCATTTCTGTCTTCTGTGGGGTACAGCAGATCAATGTAGCTGGTGAAAATCTGGGATAAAAATGTATTTTCAAATTTTAAAAAAATTGTGTACTAAAAAGCACCATTCCCATAGCAAACATATTCCAGCGCACTACTCAGCATTATTCAGTCCATTTTAGGAGAGCCTGGTAACGAAGTGGGATGCTCACAGCTGCAATCTTCCTTCATGACACTAGAATGATCTATCAGAGAATAGCAGCTGTGAATTTTCACCCTTAATCACCCAAGACATGGTTCATGAAAAGTCTCAGTCCGTTTCCCAAAGGACAGTTGTTTTCCCCTAGTGGGATGCCTTCCATAGCATGGTCAAGGCACACTGAAAGGGCAGGGATAGGAAACACAAGCGGACACTGCGAATGTCCAATAAGGAGAGCTTTCATTTCCAACTCCGTAATGTATTACCTCTCATAAGCACTAAGGGGCCTTATTTGCTAAAATTAATGCAGGAATTAGCATGCTGTTGTTGCAGGCTCGAATTAACTGCGTGGGGGGCTTGACAGATAGCGAGTGCTAATTCCCTTATTAACTGCCAAATGCAGAATAGGATGTGGAACAGGCAGGGACTGTGCCTTACAGTTAACGCAGAGGTAGTTACTGTGCATTATTCTTTAACGTGGCAGATCACGCAGCGCATGTAAAGCACCTCAATAGATGGTGCTAACTGCATTTGCATGAACTGCAATGCAGGCCAGGCATGGTTAAGTGTACTGTCTCTGAGTTAACTATACAAAAGTGCTAGGAATACCCCTAACAGTTCATTTGCAAGCTTTGCATTTAATGTGTGCACTGATTTTGACAATTAAAGTGAGTTTAGTGAAAAACCTTATTGCACATTAGTAAATAGAGTCCTAAATGCATTCCTGGTCTGGTCTGTCCTTATCTTTCCACTCTTATGCATTATTCTGCTGTATATCTGCTGCACTCCCAGGGTCAAACACGTCTCTTTATTTAGCACTAAGCATGCCTCTTTCCGATTTGGGGCATTCTGCCTTCTAGGACCTCATCACTGTAATAAATCATACAACCAACATCCTAGAAGCTCCTAAGCCACCTCCTACGTCCAGGTTAAAAAAATCGCTTTTCAAGAACAGCTTATCTTGATGCCTAAAGTCCTTTAATCATCATAAAAAATATTCTGCTCTCTCATTTATTATGAAATGCTAGTTTGTTAACATGATAACCACTTGCATTGTGCCTGTTGGGTGCTCTGGACAAGGATGCCATACAAAAATAAAATCTGAAAGTAACTAAGAAGGTAATTTAATAAACTCCCACGCAGTTAATTCACGCTGCCATGTGTGTATTTGGGGCCTAGTTGTGGCAGTTGCATCTGGCTCTAGAGCAGGCATAAATGTATGCATCTATGTTTTTCAAAAACGCTAGTTAGTTCCAGTATTTTATAACTTACGTGTGTAAATTTGAACTCCACCTATGCTTTGCTCCTGCGCACACCCAAAGTATGCACGGTAGGATTTGTGTGTGTGTTTACAGAAAAGCGGCCACCTAAAGCATGCATGTAAATGCCCATTCACACACATAAGCCCTTTACAAAAGGGACTTACACACATACATGGTGCATATCTTTACATGGTTCCCTTATAAAACTGGCCCGTAAATATCTTAGAAACATGATGGGCCCAATATTCAAAAGGCATTTAAATGCCTGCTAACCAGATATTCAATGGCACCTACATGGGTAGTGCTGTCGAATATCCCCAACTTAGTCCCCTATGCACCTGTGCAGCGGAGATGGAGACCTGCGCTAACCATGCAGTACCAATATTGGAAGCTGCACGATTAGTGCTCAGTGCCTATAAGATAGGCAAGGTTTTTCCTTAAAGGCGCTGAGCACTAACTGTGCAGCTTCCAATATTGGTGCTGAACAGTTAGCACCAGTCCCCACTTCCACTCCACCCAAGAACGCCCCCGGCACGCCCCAATGCAATGCTGCATGGTTAGTCTGGACAGCTACCAGGCAGTGCGGCCAGACCCGGATATTCACTTCAGTCACCACGGAAGTGAACATCTGGGGTTAAGGGGTCGACGGGCAGGGCTAAGCAGCTACGCCACTTAGCCCTGCCTAGATGACCATCGGGCCCTATATGTTCAGTACCAATAAGGAAACATGTTCAAGCAAGATACAACGATGCAGTCATACTTTAGAAAAGAAAAAATATGTGCGTATATATAGCACTGGATATATGGTAACAGACACAAAAAGGGGGTTTAATTAGCACACGTCTGAAACTTGTGAGCAATGTTGCAATTGCCAAGTTCTCAACTCCAGCCAAGGCAGTTAAAGCCATGATAACTGGCAGTGCTTCTCACAGGTTTCAAAACAAGCTAATTCAATCCCTTTTCTTACTTATACTTTAAAACAGGACTTAAACTAGTATTGTCTCTAGTTAATCTGTAAAACCAGCAGGTGGAGACACAGGCCATGCATTAGAGCAGTGTAGCAGCTGTTAAAACAAGACAGTTTACAGGAGTACACTGCCAGATTCCAAGGCTTATCCAAGCGTTTCTAAGAGAACCATGAAATGTTTCCAGTCTGATTAAAACAGTCAATAAGACTACCAGTGGGTAGCAGGCTTATTCAAAGGCACAGTGCTGGGCAACTTGTATAGACTGTCAGACATATTTTGTTACATGCTATACAGGCAAGCTCTATCAAAGAGAGCTCAGATGGGTCAAAGATTTTAACAGGTATGTACAGTACTAACTTAAATCCTCTGCAAACTTTGTCAAAGACGAAATTTGACTTTTCTTCTCTACATGATACAAAAGCATTACCTGCCTCACACCACAGTAGTTCAAATGACACTGAACATGGCATAGGCTCATTTGAAATATTTGTGTACTCTCCGGACAACTTTCTTCTTATAAAAGCATGTGAAGGAAATGGACAGGGCCATACCAAATGATTCCCCTTCAAGAAAAAAGCTCTTCAGCAAGTGGACAAGTATCAAAGTAACTGCTTGAGCAAATAGCCATTTTAAGGGGTAAATTGCTCCATTTGAAAATTGACCTCCTCTGCCCAGATGAGATAAAAAGAGGTGTTCATGAGAGTGTATAATTGGAGGGGGGGGGGGGGGGAGGGGGAGGGAGGGAACACACAGATTCTCTAAACTTTCAAAGTACATATACTATTTTACTACCCCCTTGGACACTCCAGGATGTAGCAGGTGCAAAATATAAGGACACTTTTAGAATGCACATTATCTATGTAGCTTCTTTTTAAAAATTAGCTGCATATATGTGGTAAAAGTATCCACATAGGGCCCAATATTGAAGTGGGCAGGCTATGGGCCGCTTGCCTGCTGACCCCCCTAACCCGGATATTCACTTCCACGCTAGCGGAAGTGAATATCCAGGTTAGCCCAGACGCCCCGGCAGCTGCAGAAGCTACACGGGTAGCAGCGATTTTCGTTGCTACCCCATAGCCTCTGCATCTTAAAGATAGACGAGGCTTTTCTTGCCTATCTTTAAGGAGCAGAGGGCTACGCGGGTAGCAATAAAAATCATTGCTACCCATGTAGCCCCTCCTCTACTCCCCTAACATGCCCCGATGCTATGCAGATAGCATCTGGGCACATTAGGGACAGCAGGGATATTCGAAGGGCACTATCCATGTAAGTGCCCTTCGAATATTCCGGATAAGGCCCTTACACGGGTAACTAAGGAAGTTACTTTGAATATTGGGCCCATTCTTTCTAACTACTGTATGTGGGTCTATGAAATTTGCCCAAATTGTATGTGCGTGCATATGTATGTGTACCCCACAAAGGTATATCAGTTACTTTTCTTAGGGTTTAGGACCTGGTTTACTAAGACTGTCCCCATTTATATGGGGGAAAGCTTAATAAATTAGACTCTTAAAAGGCCAATGCACAGGGCCAATAAAAAGCAGTGACCCCACTCCTCCTCCTCCATCCTCACTGACCCCTTATAGCTAACACCTGTGTGTGTGTGTGTAGTGCGGAGAGAGAGTACCCAAGTACATGTGATGCAGAGGCATCTGTGTGTGGTAGGTGTGGTGGGAGAGGAGTGCACCTTTTGCATATACACATTGTGCCTTTTACTTCCCATGCATTCATATCTTCATCCTCAGATTCCTTGTACTCTTCCTTCTCCTGCTGTTGCTTCCCCATCGTCAAGTGTTTCCCTTCCCAGATGGTCTCCCCATCTCCCTTGCACTTACCCCCACCCTTCATTTTTATTAGTCGAACCTACTGACCCTTTACATGTTTTCTGCTTTTTGTGAAGCAAACTCCCCATGCCTCTAACCTTTTCTTTTTGCAGGGATTCCAGCTCTCCAGCAGTTTTGGCAAAGTGCGGACACCAATGATGTCTGCCCGCAGATAGAAGTGCTGCAAAAGGCGATGGATGTATAGGAGGGCATGTGCGTGTGTATGTATTATGTGTGTGTGTATATATATGTATGTGTGTGTGTGTGTGTGTATATATACACACACACACACATACATAGACACACATATATATATATATATATATATATATATATATATATATATATATATATGTATTACATACACATACAGCGATAGCTATACAAGTGTAAAATCCTGTTGTTAAGTGCCGTCGAGTCGGAGTCGACTCATGGCGACCCTCTGGATAGCTATCCTAAATTGTGTTCGGTCTTCAGTCAGGCGGCTTATTGTTGACAGACTGGTACCTGTAGCTGCTGTTATTGTATCGATCCATCTCATTGCTGGCCTTCCTCTTTTGCGTTGACCTTCTATCTTGCCAAGCATGATGTCTTTCTCTAATGATCTCTCTCTCCGCATGATGTGTCCAAAGTATGGAAGTCGAAGTCTTGTCATCTGAGCTTCTAAAGAAAGCTTAGGTTTGATCTCCTCTAGTACAGACTGGTTTGTTCTTCGGGCAGTCTATGGTATACACAGTATTCGCCACCAGCACCATAATTCAAAGGCATCAATTTTCTTCCTGTCTATCTTTTTCACTGTCCAGCTTTCACATCCATATGATGTTATTGAAAATACCATGGCTTGAACAAGTCGAATCTTTGTATGGAGAGAGACATCTCTGCTCTTGAGAATCTTATCTAGGTCTTTCATAGTCATTCTGCCAAGAGCAATGCGTCGTCTGATTTCTTGACTGCTTGTTGCTTCTTTATTGATAGTTGATCCAAGTAGGTTAAAGTTATTCACGATTTCAATTTCTTCTCCTTCGACGATGAACCTGTTGATTATGCCAGTTGTCATGATCTTTGTCTTCTTTACATTAAGGTGCAGGCCCATTTTGAGACTATGTTCTTTGATTATGAGAAGCAAATGTTTCAGATCATCTTCACTTTCCGCCAGTAATGTGGTATCATCAGCATAGCGAAGGTTGTTGATGAGTCTTCCACCAATCTTCACACCTCTGTTGTCTTCATACAATTCTGCTTCTCTGATGATTTGTTCTGCATATAAATTAAACAGGTAGGGGGAAAGTATGCAGCCTTGTCTTACACCTTTGCTTATTTTAAACCATTCTGTTTCTCCTTGTTCTGTTCGAACTGTTGCTTCTTGATCAATGTACAGATTGTGCAAGAGAACGATACCCATGCTTCTTAATGTGGCCCAGAGTTTCTCATGGTTTACACAGTCAAAAGCTTTGCTATAGTCGATAAAGCACAAATAGATATCCTTTTGGTATTCTTTAGTCTTTTCAAGGATCCATCTCACATCCTCAATGATGCCTCTCGTTCCTCGCCCTTTTCTGAACCCTGCTTGCACTTCAGGTAGTTGTTGTTCCAGGTATGATTGTAGTCTCTTTTGAATAATCTTCAGTAGAATCTTGCTGGCATGTGGGATCAGAGCAATTGTGCGATAATTTCCACAGTCAGTTGGATCACCTTTCTTTAGTATTGGTATAAACACAGATCTTTTCCAGTCAGTTGGCCATGATGCTGTCTTCCATATTTCTTGGCAGAGCCTTGTAAGTATGGTAACAGCTGCATCAGATTGCTGTAATACTTCTATGGGAATGCAATCAATGCCTGGTGCTTTGTTCTTTGATAAGGCTTTCAATGCTGCTTCAACTTCTTCTTTCATCACCAATGGTTCCAGATCATAAGGTACAGGTTGAAACGGCTGTTGGTCTACTTGCTCTTTATCATATAAAAGCTCTGTATATTCCTTCCATCTTTTCTTGATCTTCTCAGCATCATTCAACATAGAACCCTGAGCATCTTGTAACATTCCAATTCGAGGCTGGAACTTTTTCTTTAACTCTCGTAGCTTTAGGAAAGCTGATCTTGTTCTTCCTCTAATAGTTTCTGCTTCTATTTCCTTGCATGCGTTATTGTAGTTCTTTTCCTTGTCCTGTCTTGCTGCACGTTGGAAATCTCTATTGAGTTCTGTGATTGTCTTTCTTTCTCCTCTGGCTTTAGCTTCTCTGCGTTTCTGGGAAATTTTCAGAGTTTCTTCCGTCATCCATTTTGGCCGTTTTTTCTTTTTTACCTTTTGTAGAGACTTCTCGCTTTCTTCCAACACAACCTTCTTGATGTCATTCCATAACTCTTCTGGAACTCTATCATTTGTATCTAAAGCAGCACATCAATTTTGCAGGCAGTCAGCACAGTTACTTACCTGTAACAGGTGATCTCCGGAACAGCAGGAATTAGTCTTCACATATGGGTACGTCGGCGCCGACGGAGCCCGCACGGAAATGCTCCCCAGCATCCAATCAGAAAGCCTTTGGGAGCATCCCTCGCGCCTGCGCGGTGACTTCCCGCCTTTCCCACTGTCTCTCCCCAGTTGAGTTTCATAGCTGAGACAGAAGGAGAGAAGAGGAAAGGAAATAGATAGATACAACTCCTAGGGGAGGTGGGTGGGTTGTGAAGACTAATTCCTGCTGTTCCGGAGATCACCTGTTACAGGTAAGTAACTGTGCTATCTCCAGGAACAAGCAGGAATGAGTCTTCACATATGGGGACTCCCTAGCTGTGGGTGCCAGGGGAGATCCCATAAAATGCGAATCCCTAGAACAGGACGGCATTTCCCAAACCTGGATCTCCGGCATCCCCTGGGGGATGGAGGGTAGGAGTTGAATAGAGCAGAGCTGTAGAGGAACAGCGAATCTAAAGACTACAGGGAAAAAGGTCTTTAGAAGGTATGTCAAGTATCATCAAAATATTTAATGAACTAGCACAATATAGAGCTTACCTACTGGATTGTAGGAAGTAGACTGTAGATGCAGTAGCGGAAACTTCAAGGTGACTCCACAGCAGTGAGGAAGAAGTTCCAATCTGGAATGGGCAGGTGACCCAGGTGTCAACCGGGGCAGGAGAAGATTGGCAGGTCTCCAATGAAAAGCTTTATGGGAAAAGCTGAGAACTCATTTAGGTACAGAGTTCTAAACATTGAGGACTAAAAGAAGAAGACTGACCGATCTGGAAATTAGCCCAGTCCGGAAGGGAAGAGAGGGTATGTAAAAAAGCCCCTATTCCCAAGGAGAACAGAAGTGTACTCAGGAACACTGAAGATGTACACTGTCCTTCCTAGCTGTGAAGCGATAGGAAGACATTGAAGTTTGAGACTGCACAGATAGGGAGATGTATAACAAAAATAGAAGCTGTTGACGTCACAGCAGTAATGGTTAGTATAACCCGTCCCAGTCACTGAGCCGTATGATAATAGGCAAGTTGACTGTCCGGACCCCATAAGAAAATAAAAACCTAAGCACCGACAGTCAGGGAGATAGGTAGACATAGGGTGCTATGGACATCTCCCAATATGCGTATGCCTATATACCTCTCTCTCTCTCTCTATATATATATATATCTGGAAGACATACATATCTATCCCTATGAGAATATAAGTATGTAGACAAGTAGTTTTTTTTTTTTTATACATATATATCTACATATAGACATGTAGATAGATAAATGTATAGATAAAGGTGGGATGGCTGACGCCCACCCAGGGTACAAAAACATGTATGCCCACATACAGAAAAATAATTTTTCAGAATACATGCCTGCAACTGAGCCACAGAAAAAAACATTCACATGGGGAATGTGATGGGAAAAAACTTATCCAATAATAGGGGGTGAAACCCACCTGAAGAAATATAGAGAATCGATTTCTGTGGAGCAGGAATGTAGGTCAGTGGACGAACCAGTATGGATGCGTGAAAAACAGAGGATAACAGCAGTCTGGCAAGAGTACGTCAGCAGTACTTTAGGACTCT
Source organism: Ichthyophis bannanicus (assembly GCA_033557465.1). Lineage (NCBI taxonomy): Eukaryota > Metazoa > Chordata > Amphibia > Gymnophiona > Ichthyophiidae > Ichthyophis > Ichthyophis bannanicus. The sequence continues at coordinate 462,248,745 of CM066033.1, read as the reverse complement.
GATACGTCCAAAGGACAAGAAGAACGCATAGACGAAGATACCAGAGTGACCCAGCCAAGGGGTTCAGGGTATCATGTACGATAAAGGAGTATGCGTTGTCCAAGTGGAGTAGAAAAACATAATGCCAAGCTGTAAGGAACAGGAGCATATTCCGGTCAGATTGGGAACTCCGTGGACATTCACGCAGAAAAGCTTGTCTGCTGTATATGAAAGACCCTCAGAGACAAAGGTCAATGCTCTGTAGTAAGTGCCCAGATTAGAAGCTTCTCTGAAGATTGCCAAGAGCATTGTGCAGGAGAATTATAAGATAAAACTGACAGAAGTCAGGTGTGTTGCCACATCCGAGGAAAGGATATGGCTAGAAGAAGATAAGCTGCAGTGAATAGAATTACGCAAGATAGTTGCAAGCAGCTTGCAATGAGCATTAAAGTAATCACTGGAACTCCTGCATATACAGCAACTGAACAAAACAACAGAGGGGATTCTCCTGTAGAAAACAGAGAGAAAACAGACAAAGGCAGCGGAGAGAATCTCCGTCCCTGTCTGATGAGTTGTTCAGAGCACGCAGTAAAGGAAAAAACAAACAGGCTACACTGGAAGAAAAAAAGTGTTTCAGTATGGCACCAACTCAAGCAGGGGAAATCCTGGAAGAGAGGGGGTTGGAAAGTGACTTACCATGGGGTAAGGCAGCTGAAGGAAAAGATGTCCATATGGGGACAGAAACTATCATGGGATAGTTGTGACCTCCCTTCGGGGTAGTAAGAATGGGAGAATTCTGCAACCCATGGACAAAAGTATCCGAGAGCATAGCATACTGGAAAAGAACCAGTGTAGAGTTTGAAGAATAAACTTCTGCTAAGGGGGAAGTTAACTGTAGATTGCAATACACAGGAACCTATGGTTGCTGGTTATGAGCAGACTGGGTAGAGTCTGGAGACTTCAGACTAGGATGAGACGTCCCTTGCTTGGGTACACCGGGAGGATGGGCAGAAGAAGGATTAAACTTTCTCTTCTTCGGGAAAGAAGGTTTTTTAGGATATTTCCCACGTCCTGGGGAAAAGAAGGCTTAGGATGGTTTCCAGAACTAGGAAAGTCAGTGGAGCAATGAGCAACCTGACGTAAAGCTTCTCTATTGAAAAGATTGACTCCAGTACAAGGAGAATTACCCAGTGTATGTTTTGCCCATCTGCTCAAGTCTGAAGCCTGCAGCCACGCTGTACGATGCGCTCCAATGGCAATAGCAGAGGATCTGCTAACAGACTCAAAAGAGTCTAGAGAAGCACGAGAAAGGAACCAAGAGATATTCCTGCTATGATTAAGAAGCAAGGAAAAGTCAGAGGCCTTGGGTTCTGACAAAAAAGGAGACAAGAGAGATAACTTCTCTGTGACCTCCTGAAGTGTGAGACTCATAAAAAAATATGAAATAATTCTTGAAGCCAACATAGAAGTTTGGAAGGTTTGACGACCAAAGGCATCAAGTGCTTTAGATGCACGACCTGGTGGGAAAGAAGAATGCTTCTTCTTGCTTCTGACCTTCCTCATTGCTGATTCCACTACAATGGAATGATGCGGAAGTTGGCTTTTCTGAAACTCCGGAGAGGGAGGCACCTGATACAGAACATTCATGGCTGTAGAAGGCGCAGGAACCTTTAAAGGTGATTCCCAAATCCTCAGAAGAAGGTCCTGCAAAGACTGATGCAAAGGAAGCATTATGGTTTCCTTTTCTGCAGGATCTTGGTCAAGAGTAGGACCAGGAATAGGAATGGCAAGAAAGGCTGCCATGTCAAGGAGAAATTTCTGAAAAGAAGGATCTCCCAGAGGAACTATTCCTGGGTAGACTGAGGATGAATGAGCAGCGTGAACACCAGAAGACCTACTGGACTGGTGCATAAAAAGAATCCTGCTAGATGGAGAACGATACTGACAGTTCTGATTCGAGGCAGTTAGTACTGCGTCGTCGGTTCCCGGTATCGATTCCAAGCTAGGCATAGAAAGGATCGATGGCACCGATGGAACTGCAGGAAACGACGTCGACACCGGTACCGGCTTCGGGGACGGTAATGCCATCGTAGCAGGTATCGGAGGTTGCCGAAGCGGTACCGAGGTAACCAGAGAGCTTTGGTGATTATCCCCGGTACTGCGTAGTCGGAGGCGACATGGATCGGCTCAGAAACGCGTCGGGACCAAGTCATCTAGACTGGATATGGATTCCAGACTGGGCATCGAACCGAGCGTCAGTGGTGGAATGGGCGATGCCGCTACCTGAAGGTCAATCGGAATCGTATCGATCGGTACCAAAGGCACCGAGGACGTCCGAGGACGACGCCCGGTGAAGAGAGGAACACTCGACACCGGCGCCGATGTCGGGGTATCGGTACCGCTCGAAGCCGGTACCCCCCCCAAGCATGGCGTAGATAGAGGAAAGCCCATCCAGGGCGCATCGGTCGGCCCCGAAGGTACCCAGGGCACCAGATGACGATCCCCAGTGAAGAGTGGAACACTCGACACCGATGCCGACGCCGGGGCATCGGTACCGCTCAACGCCGGTATCAACCCCGCGGTTGGCCGGGATACAGGAAATCTAGACCGGGTCGTATCGATCGGCCCTGAAAGCACCGAGGACTCCCGACGACGATCCCTGGTGAAGAGCGGAGCACTCGACACCGGTGCCGATGCCGGGGGTTCGGCACCGCTCGAAGCCGGCACCAACCCCGCGCATGGCTGGGAAGCAGGAAAACCAGTCTGGGTCGGGTCGATCGGTCCCGAAGGTACCGAGGACACCAGACGACGACCCCTGGTGAAGAGTGGAGCACTCGACACCGGTGCCGATGCCGGGGGAGCGGTACCGCTCAAAGCCGGTACCAACCCCCGCATGGCGGGGACGCAGGAAAGCCAGGCTGGGTCGAGTCGATCGGCCCCGAAGGTACCGAGGACACCAGCTGACGATCCTCGGTGAAGAGTGGAGCACTCGACACCGGTGCCGATGCCGGGGGTTCGGTACCGCTCGAAGCGGATACCACCCCCGAGCATGGCTCAGGTATGTTCTGTGAGGAGTGAACCCCAGGAACAACCTGAAACCCCGTAAATGCTTTGGAGCCCGAAGACTCCCGCCAGGGTCTTACTGCCAATGTGGTCTTGAGGGCAAGGCCGGAGCCGTCATCATGCTGGGAATGAGACCTACCCATCAAGAATTGGCTAGTCTTAACAGACTGTTTGTGGGTTACCTGATCCTGGAGAGAAGAATAAACCCGCCTCCTCACCTCAGGAGGAAAAACGGCATCGAGAGATACCCGAAAAAGGGAAGGTCTTCTCCCGATACTAAAGCCCGATGGACCAGGGGAAAAGGGGTCAGGACCCAAACAGGTTAGACACCAGGCACTGGAGTCTAAAAAGAAAACTAAGTTTCCGCAGTGAAGGCACTTCTTAGGGTAAGAAGGCTCCATGTTGGAAAGGCCTGTTAGGCCTCAAAAAGATAAAAGAAAAAACTGAGGAGAAGTTATTTCTCTAAGTTGGAAAAGAAAAGAATAAGGCACCGGCGGTACTGGTATCGGCGGGAAAGACAGCCGCGACCACAGGAAAACAAGAAATTAAGGATTTTAAAGAAAAATGTTTCTGCGGTGACAGGAGGTACGTCCTGTTGGCTCCGCGGAAAAACGAAAACTGGGGAGAGACAGTGGGAAAGGCGGGAAGTCACCGCGCAGGCGCGAGGGATGCTCCCAAAGGCTTTCTGATTGGATGCTAGGGAGCATTTCCGTGCGGGCTCCGTCGGCGCCGACGTACCCATATCTGAAGACTCATTCCTGCTTGTTCCTGGAGATTTTAAATTCCAGTGGTATATTCTCAAGGTCATATTTTGCTGCATTCATGAGTGGTTTGCTCTTTTTCAGCTTTAGCTTGAGTTTGCATACTAGTAGTTGATGATCTGTACCACAGTCAGCTCCAGGTTCTGTCTTTGTTGATGTTATAGAGCTTTTCCATCGTTGACTTCCACAGATGTAGTCAATTTGATTTTTATACAATCCATTGGGTGAAGTCCATGTGTACAGTCGCCGCTTGTGTTGCTGGAAGAAGGTGTTCGAGATGAATAGATTGTTGGTCTTGCAGAATTCTATCAGTCTTTCTCCAGCTTCATTTCTGTTGCCAAGTCCATATTTTCCAACTACTTTGTCTTCTTCTTTGTTGCCAACCTTTGCGTTCCAATCACCCATGACTATCAGGATATCCTGTTTGCATGTTCTGTCAATTTCAGCTTGTACTTGTTCATAGAACTCTTCAATTTCATTCTCTTCTGCAGCTGTTGTTGGGGCATATACTTGAATTATAGTTGTGTTGATAGGCATTCCTCGTAGACGAATAGAGATTAAGCGTTCGCTGACTGCATTGTATTTCATTACAGTCCTTGCAAGTTTCTTCTTTATTATAAATGCAACACCATTTCTTCTTTGTCTTTCATTTCCAGCATAGTAGACCATGTGATCATCTGATGCAAAGCGCCCGATGCCAGTCCATTTCAGTTCGCTGACACCCAACAGATCAAGTTGTACACGTTCCATTTCATTCTTGACCACCTCCAACTTCCCTTGGTTCATGGTAAAATCCTACCCCTCAGAAATATTACAAAGAGATAGTTTCCACAGAAATCTGTAAAAGGCTTATTTTATTGCTTTCGGCAACATTGCCTGGAGTGTACTAGACATGATACATGCAGGTGGGACTCACCAAGCAGCAGGATAGCAATCCTCTGTGCCTGAACTCACCCTCCCAGCGTTTAGCCCCATTTCCCAGCTGGCTACATGGCTTCTGTCCCCATGCTGGGGGCAGGCTGGACAGCTACTGGCCAGTATAGGAATCACACACGGATACATATTCACATATACACAAACACACACATCTAGGAGTGAGGGGAGGAGACAAAAGAAGCCGGAACAGGGCCGCTGACAAGGGGCTTAGCAAGTTTGTCTACTTCCTTGATGTCTCTTTAGCTTGGTGCTTTGGGTAGATGTCCATCGTCTGTCTCATCTATAGTGACTGCCCTGTATGCAAGGTGCCAGAAAGTAAGCAGAGGATTTCTTTAACTGTATGACTGTGGTTTATGCAGGCGGTGAGGGGGCCACAAAAAGACTACAAGCCTAAAATCATCACCACAAAATTTTCATTATAGCACACAAGGCAAACACCTACCACAGTAAAAAGAAAACCAAACCACAAAGTGGATACTTATTCAGTAAAAATCAGACTCTCCCCCCAGACCAATAACTAGTACTCCAAAAGGATGAATTAATGAAAAAAAAAAGCGTAGTTACTCACCTGTAACAGGTGTTCTCCAGGGACAGCAGGAATCAGTCCTCACTTATGGGTGACGTCAGCACCAATGGAGCCCACGCGGAGCAATTCCTCAGCTTTCAAAGAAAGCCTTTGGGATTGCTACCATGCATGCTTGGTCCTCTTCCCGCCCAAGGGTGCCATCTTGCTCAGTCAGGTCCCTTAGCTCAAGCCCTACCAAGCAGATAGCAAGGGAAGGACAAAAATACAGCAACTCAATAGGAGATGCGGAAGGGTAGTGAGGATTGATTCCTGCTGTCCCTGGAGAACACCTGCTACAGGTGAGTAACTATGCTTTCTCCAGGAACAAGCAGGAAGTCAGTCCTCACTTATGGGACTCCCTAGCTACAGGCTACCGAACCTGTAACCAAAAAACACTTCTGCGAGGCCATACGCAGAAGCCGAAGCAGCCCGAGTCCTCGGGTCCTCGGGGTGAAGCCCTTGGTAGCCGTGAAGAAGGGTCGGAGAGCAGGAGTTGCTTATAAACCCGAACAGATTACGGAGTACCGCCTGGTCGAAGGCGCTGTCCCGGCAGGACTCCCTCTCCAGGCAATAGTGGGCAGCGAAGGTGTTCGTGGAAGACCAGGTTGCCGCTCGGCAGATGTCCATCATGGGCACGGAGTGCAGCGAGGCCACAGAGGCCGCTTTGGCTCGTACCCCGTGCACAGTGACTCGACGATCCAGAGGGACGCCTGCCTTCGCATGGGCGAAAGTGATGCAGTCCGCCACCCAAACTGAGAAGGTGCACTTGGTAACTGCTTAACCCTGCCGATTGGGATTGTAGGTCACGAAAATTCTGCAAGTAGAAGGCGAGGGTCTGCTTGCAGTCAAGGGTGTGGAGAGCCGCCGATGCCTGGTCGGTGTGGGGCCTCAGAAAGAAGTTCGGGAACACTATTTCTTGGTTGAGATGAAAGGCCAACACGACCTTGGGTAAGAATTTAGGATGGGTCTGGAGGACCACCCTGTTCCGATAAAACCTGGTGTAAGGGGCACCAGCCATGAGCGCCTGAAGCTCACTGACTCGGTGAGCCGAGGTCAGCGTCACCAGGAAGGCCACCTTCCAGAACAAATGCCGGAGTGAACATGTCACCATCGGCTCGAAGGGTGGTTGGGTGAGCTGCATGAGCACCACGTTCAAGTCCCTTTCCGCCAGAGAAGGATGGATGGGTGGCTTGGATAACAGAAGGCCCCGCATAAAGCAGGAGACTAACGGCTGCCCCGGGAGAGGTTTTCCCTTGATAGAGAGATGATTAGCCGATATGGCACTCAAATGAACTCTAACAGAGTTTGACTTCAGCCCTTCCCTCGAGAGGTGGAGGAGGTACTGGAGAACCCACCGAACCGGGCATGAGAAGGGGTCAATCTGGTGTTCCGAGCACCAGATGGAGAAGCGCTTCCACTTGAAGGCGTAAACCCGCATAGTGGAGTCCTTCCTCGAGGCAAGGAGGATTTCCTCAACCTCCTCTGGAAGGGCCAAAGAGGCTAGAGAGACCCGTTCAGCCGCCAGGCCATGAGGGATAGGGAGGTTAGGTTCGGGTATAGTACCCGACCCTCTTCCTGAGTTAGCAAGTCCCTGGCTGAGCCCAGAAGAACCGGAGGCTCCGTCGACAGTCAGAGCAGGAGCGGGAACCAAGGCTGCCGAGGCCACGAGAATCAGCGATGCCCTGTCCCGTTGAGCCTTGAACAGAGTCCTTGCAATGAGGGGAAAAGGAGGGAATGCATACAGAATACTGGAGGACCAGTCCAGGAGAAATGCATCGGGGCCCTCCCTGCCCAGGTGTGGTACCGGGCCACAAAAGCGAGGGAGCTATGTGTTCTGGGGGCTGGCAAAAAGGTCTATTGCTGGAGTGCCCCAGTTATCCTGCTACTCTGGGATCCAGCCGCCATTTGTCGGGGCGGAGGATTCTGCTGAGTCTGTCCGCCAGACCATTCTCCTGACCAGGGAGGTATGTCGTCCTGAGAGACACCCTCCGTTGGGCGGTGAAAGAGCAGATGAGGACCGCTTCCCTGCAGAGGGAGCGCGACCCCGTGCCCCCCTCCTTGTTAATGTTAATGTAGAACACTGCTACACGGTTGTCGGTCTGTACCAGAACTGACTTCCTGCTGAGGAGATCGTTAAAGGCCCTCAGGGCCCACCGGATGGCCCAGAGCTCGAGCAGATTTATCTGCTGCTGAGCCTCCATGGGTGACCATTGCCCCTGCGTGCAGAGAGACCCACAATGGGCTCCTCACCCTAACAGGGAAGTGTCTGTAGTCAGCACCACATCGTGCTGTGGGGTCTGAAAGGGCGATCCCCGCAGGAGGTTGTGAGGGTGTTGCCACCAGTTCAGGGACAAGCAGAGGTCGGGGAGAACCCTGATGGGGTCCCTGAGGTGTCCGAGAGACTGGCTCCACTGAGCACTGAGACACCACTGAGCCATCTGCATGTGCAGGCGAGAGTAAGGAACCACATGCACGGTTGAGGCGTAGCATGGACTGAGCAGTAATCTGGTGGACGCTTTGGATGCGAGCCGCCAGAGCTCAAAGGCAGATGGAGCGATCCACCGGCAAGAAGGCAATGGTCTGCTAAGTATTGAGGCGCGCCCCGATGAACTCGAGAGCCTGCACCGGCTTGAGGCGAGACTTTGGGTAGTTGACCAAGAACCTCAAGCTCTCCAAGCGAACAGTGCACGACATCGCTTGCCGGCCCTCCTCGACTGAGGAGCCCGTAATGAGCCAGTCATCGAGGTAGGGAAAAACCGGCATGCCTCGGCGCCGAAGGTGAGTGGCGGCCACGACGAGGCACTTCGTGAAGACCCCTGGGGAGGACGCAAGGCCGAAGGAGAGCACCCTGTACTGGAAGTGCTCTCCCTGCACCCTGAAACGCAGGTACTGCCTGTGTTGGGGTGGATCAAGATATGGGTGTAAGTGTCCTTTAGATCCAAGGAGCATAGCCAGTCGCCCTGCAGGAGGAAGGGCAGCAGCACACCAAGAGATAACATCTTGAATTTCTCCCGCACCAGGAACTTGTTTAGCCTGTGGAGGTTGAGGATGGGCCGCAGACCCCCCGTCTTTTTCGGGACGAGGAAGTACCAGGAATAAAAGCCCCGACCTCGAAGGTGGGGAGGAACCTTCTCGACTGCCCGTTGGGTAAGGAGGGAGAGCAATTCCCGCTGCAGCAGAAGATCGTGTGCGGGGAGTCGAGGAGGCTCCACTGGGGAGAAAGGGGGTGGGAGTCTGTCAAAATGGAGGCGATTGCCCTCTCAGAGGACCTGGAGAAACCAAGTATCGGAGGTGATGAGTGCCCACGATGGGGCGAAGCAGGACAGGCATCCCCCCACTGGCTGCTGTTTCGCTGGAGGGTGAGGGGCCATGCCGCTGGCATCAAAACCCTTGAGTGGGTTGTGGAGGGGCCGGTGTTTGGGCCTTCGGGTCCTTTGGTTTACGGTGCCCCTGGCCGGGCTTTCCCTGCGCCGGAGCAGTCGGCATGGGGGTAGCCGGGTACGGCAGGTAGCTGCGATACTGGAGATCTTTCATGGGAAAGAAGGCCTTCTTGGCTGGCTGCTTCTTCTGAGGCAGAGTGGAGGTCTTGCGGGAGAGACGGGTCCTGGTAACAAATACCGTCTCAATCTCCGCAGCCTTCTCCTCCATCGGCTTACCAAAAAGTTGTTCACCGAGACAGGGTACGTCTAGGAGTTTCTCCTGCACCCATTGTTCCAAATCCAAGGATTGGAGCCATGCCTGGCGGCGGGCTCCAATGCCCGCAGCCACCACCCGAGCCAATGTCTCAAAGCCATCATAAGGGGCTCGAGATATGTACTTGGAGCAGTCGGCCATTGACTTCAACAGGGCACAGAATCTGTTGGGGGGCTCTCCCTCGAGGCCCACGGAGAAACCTCCCAGTTCCTTAGTCAGGTTGTGCAGGAACATATCGATGTACAATTAATATTCCTGGATGCAACAACAGAGTATGGAACCTTGATAGGCCTTGCGGCCTAGGGCATAAGGGGCTCTCGACTCTCGGTCCGGTGGTACCGATGAGTGAGACTTCGGGCTCTTCTGCTTCCTCATGGCCAATTCCATCACCATCGAGGTATGTAGGAGTTGGGTCTTTAGGAAGCTGGGCCCACGCTGCACCTTGTACATTGTGTCAAGGCACTTGCTCACGATGGGGACCGAGGCTGGGGCCTCCCACATGCGGAGCAACAGCAGAGATAGAATCGGCGGCACAGGCACAGTGAGGGATTCCCTGGGTGGGGACTTGTACTGAAGAATATAGAGTTCTTCAGCACGAGGGTCTTCCTCGGCCTGGGTGACCAGGCTGAGGGCCCGAGCCACGTCCTGGACAAACACCAAGAAAGAGGTGTCTCCGGGTGGAGAATGCCGCTGGAATGCAGGTCGTGAGGGGTCAGATGGAAGATCCCGGGTGTGTATGGGTTTCCAGGGAGGTGTCCCCATCGGACACCCAGTCCGAAAAATCGGTCGAGGGATCTGAGCCAGGCGGGTCACCCTATCCGATGCCCAGCGGCCTGGAGCCAGAGGCCCTGGATGATCTCGCTTCCAAGGAACGGCAGAGCGAGCGAGACCAACGTTGAGGACCCTCACGAGGCCCGTGGCTCTCGGGGGGTTTCCTGGATGGATTTGGGTGTCCCACGCGAGGGACCCGTGGTCTCTGGGTGCAAGTCAGCGAAGCTGGCTGTGAGCGCCTGCTGGGAAGCAAAGAACGCAGAAATGCATTCGAGCGCCAGCATACAGGACTCCCACGCGGGCGTGGGGCCCTGGGATGTCGATACCGGGGTCACTGGATTGGCCGTCGAGAAGGAGAAGGGGTCCTCACCGGGACGACCCTCAGGAGACTGGGCGCCTTCGCTGGAGGCCTCTGTTTCCCTTCGAGGTACCTTGCGGAGCCGCTCCTTGTCCGACTCTCTGGAACGCTGAAGGAGACTAAGCAACCGGGCACGGGAGCGCTCATGCTTGTCATGAGTCCCGGACAGCGACTTTGAGGCCTTCTTCTTTTTGCATCGTTCCATCTCGGGGGACCCCTGGTCGGAGTGCCGCTGAGAACGTGGGGCCACAGGGGGTGAACCCACCAGAGGAGAGACGACCGAGGGCACCACCAAGGATTACGAGGCGGCCTTTCGGAAAATGTCTTCGGACTTCTGCTTACGACTGAGCAGGGCCTTAGAGGACATTTTCTTGCAGAGCGAACAGAGCTCTGGGTCATGGTCGGCTCCCAGGCACCGCAGACAACAGTGATGGGTGTCCGTAAGCGACATGTTCCTAGAGCATCTATCGCATTTTTTAAATCTGGTGGCCACGGGGGAAAAAATGACCCCTGCAAGGTCCAAGACCCATGCAGCCAGTGGTTGGAAGAAAAAAAGGGCGTGAAGCGCAAAACAAAAAAATTAGGAAAAATGTGTATCCCCGGGATCTCTGAAGTAGAGCAGGGGAAAGGATGGATAGAGGACTGGTGCAACCGGAATAAAGAGAGCCTGTTAAGGCGAGTAAAAGAAAACATTTTCCAAGGGATGAGGACGTGCGTCCGAAGGGCTCCGCGGAAAAAGGGAGACTGAGCAAGATGGCACTCTTGGGCGGGAAGAGGACCACGCATGCGTGGTAGCAATCCCAAAGGCTTTCTTTGAAGCTGGGGAATTGCTCCATGTGAGCTCTGTCAGTGCTGATGTCACCCATAAGTGAGGACGGACTTCCTGCTTGTTCCTGGAGAACATTCCTTACTCTTCCAGTACTGGCTTTTCACAACCACTTAATCAGAAGCCAAAACTAGTAAGAGGCAAAACATCAAACAGAATCTCAGAAAAAAGAAAGTGGCAGAAGACTCTACAGGATACTCTGGAGGTAATTTCATAAAGCATTTTCTGCATGTAAGGCCTGTTTTACACATGGAATGAAACGTCATGAAATTGTGTGGGTGAACACGTGTATACAAGTATGTGTTCTGCCCAGATGCATGCTAGGAAATATTTCACACTAAGCAACAAAAGGGGCATTTTAGCCATTCCTTCCGCACAGGTTTGCTTTACCTTCTTTTAGGCTAAGAGGTGTCTGGATTACAACTCGATAGGTGGGACCTCTTATGGAAGCCCACGTGCAGTAATTTTATAAAGGTTTTCCCATGTGAAAAGTCAGTTTTACAAGTGGCAAATCAGCAAAGGCCATTTATAAAATTGCATGGCCACTTACCTGATGTCAAAAGGGCACACAAGCATTCTCAGGGTGTAGTTTGGCTGGAGCAGAGGCTGGGTTGCGATGTGCATGTGAATTTTATAAAATATACAGGTACACGCATAGAGTGCACATGCACACATCTGCACCAACTTTAGAGCAGATGTAAATGAGTGCATTGGCATTTGTCCATTACTTAAGGTGGTTCTGGAAATCTATTTTAAGAAGGCACATAGACTTAAAATAGACGCCTTTTAGAATTTCTTACATACAGGAGGAGCCCTGTTATAAAATCAGCTTGTGGCAGTTGAAAGGGGGAATCTAGTGAGCATTTCAAAAACACCCGCTACAAGAGTCTGGGATTCTGGCTGCATAGTAATAAAAAAATAAACAGCATGCAAGCAAGCAAACTGCTCTAGCTACTCACAATGGATGCACCCAGCAGCTCTGGAGTGCAGAATTTAGAACAGGCTTGAAGCAAGCTGTTGTTTCCTAACATTACACTGGTGAAAAAATGAACACTAGAGAAGTCTAATTTTAAAGGGAAGTACAGGTTCCATTCATTGGAACGTATCCATGTACAACCTTTGCTCCCACCCCCTCCAACCACCGGCCAAGTACAAATTGTGGCAAAATCAAATACCAAGTAAGAGGCCAGTACTCTAAAGCTAAGTGTGCAGGCTTAAGCCATTTAACACACAACCAGAATAATGAAAGACACTAGGTAAGCAGAACAAGTGTTTGGCAGCTATTGCTGCTTGGCCTTCTGAATTTAAACTGAGGCTTAAATGCTAAGAAATTAGAATATCTGCGGATTAGTAGTTGCGATATACTTCTTGGATCTCCACCAAAAATAGAAAGTATCTCTGACTAGTTCTGGGAAAATTAGCAACTTGGGCGGGGATCATTTTTAATGCTTTTCTCTTTCCATGATGACATTTCCAATGTAGTCCATATGTCATTGCCTAGTCTTAGGTTGCTGAAACACATTAGAGTAAATGATGGCAGATAAAGACCAGCATGGTCCATCTAATCTGCCCAGTAAGGTGGCAAGAGTTGTACCTGCTGCTCTATGCAGGTTACCCCTCTCTATTTACGAATCATTTCTGTTTGATTCCATCCTCTTGCTATGTAGTATTCCATTTGTATACCAACAATAAACAAAATATTGTTAAAATAGCAGAAAACCAGAGAAACAAGCAAAAAAATGCTATTTAAACTGTAGTGATCCATGTCTGTCCCATGCCTTTTTCAATTCTGTGACTGTTTTTGATCCCACCATCTCCCCTTTGAGAGGACATTCCAGGCATCCACCACCCTTTCTGTGAAAAAGTATTTCCTAATGTTGGCTTTTAATTTTACCTCCTTGCAGCTTCATTTCATGTCTTCTAATTTTACAGCTTCCCAGTCTTTGAAAAAGGTTTATTTGTTCATCAATACCTTTTAAGTATTTGAAGATCTGTATCATATCCCCCCTGTCTCTTCTCTCCTCCAGGGTATACAAATTTAGGTCTTCCAAGCCTTTTCTCATATGCCTTTTGGAGCAGGCCCCGTATCATCTTGGTTGCCTTCCTCTTTTTATATCTTTTGTAAATTACAGTCTCCAAAACTGAACATAATATTCCAAGTGAGGCCTCATCAATGACCTGTACAAGGGCACTAATACATCCTTCTTCCTGCTGGTTATTTCTCTCTGTATGCAGCCTAATTCTTCTGTCTTTGGCCACCGCCTTGTCACACTGTTTTTTCACCTTGAGATCCTCAGACACTATCATTCTAAGGTCCCTCTCTTGGTCCGTACACAAAAGCCTCTTGTCTCCTATCACATACAGTTCCTTTGGTATCTGCATCCCAAGTGCATCACTTTGCTCTTACTTCAAATTGTTTTTTATTATCGTTATGAACATAAACTCTTCCAAGACACACTACATCAACATTGGATACAAAACAGTCATTGGATACAGAACAGAAACAACAAGGACAACTGGAGCATCCCAGAGTTGCCCTAAAACCTTTCAAAATTTGCACACCCCATCCCCAGCACGGCCAACACAGTCCCAAAGATATGTAAGCAAACAGCAACAGAGTAACAGTGGACTGAATAGAACAATAAACAAAATGCCAGCAATGCACTTGGAAACACCAGTTGTGCCGAACATGTGCAATAACACTGTACCCCCCCCACACCCACATACCTCACCCACCCTGCCCCCCCCCACTGCCCACCCAGGTGCCCGGACCTGAAACTACCTCAAACAAAGACACGAGCCCAAGGGAAAAAGACCCCCCTCTCCCTCCTATTCGACCCACATAGCAGTACGGATAACTACCTACCTACAGCAGGGGCAAGAAAGCTAGATATTCAACACTGCGCTACGCTCCTGGGTGGATAGGGTATTAAGGAGCGGCAGCCAAATCTCAAGGAACCGCTCCCACCGAGTCCCCCCTAACTGCTTAGCCGTGAGCTTTTCCATATACATTAAGTTCGTCAGGGATTTCCTCCAGACCTCTAATGGCGGAGGGGTGCACTCGAGCCAGCTACCCAGCAAAACCCTCTTAACCAGCAGGAGACCCCGGTCAATCAAAGCTCTGTGGTGTGCTGAAGGCACAAAACCAACCCCCACCCAGCAATGAAAAAGACACACTTGCCACTGCCCAAAAGCCCCCAAACCCAACCACTCTCCTAGTTGAACGATCACTTGCTGCCACAAAGACTGAACTCTAGGGCACAGCCAGAACTTGTGAAACAATGTCCCCTCAACCCCCTGGCACCAGCCACATAGAGAAGTATCCCGTAAACCCACCTTGTGAGCCCACTTATCACTGGCATAGGCCCTCCAAAGAAATTTGTACTGCATCTCCTGCAAGTACATCCACACCGCACCTCTGGGGATCCGCTCAAAAGCGAACCGTAAGATCTCCACTGTCAAGTCCAGCAGGCCATCTGCAGCCCAACGTTGGGCAAGAGTCTGGAGGTAGGCAGAGTCGACCAGCGGGCATAACAGCTGCTTCCGCTCCGCCCAGTCAAAGAGGTCTTTCTCCACCCAACCCCCAAGCAACTTACGCGGATCCTTCGTGAGCAATAAGGTAGGGACTCTCTTCCGCAACTGAGCAACATAGTGTCGGAGTTGGAGATAACCATAAAAATCCCTGGGGCCCAACCGATAAGTCTGGCTCAGGGCCTGGAAGCTCTCTAAGGTTCCCCCCTCTGTCCTACCCAAATCCCCCAAACACACTATCCCTTTCCGCTGCCAAACATGGAAGAGCGAAGAATCTATGTAGCCCGGCAAAAAGTCCGGGTTTCCCACCAAAGGTAAGAGAGCACGTCGAATCCCACCCAACTCTCCGGCAAACCTCCCGCCAGGCCAACCTCAAAGTTCTCAAATAGGTACTGTCCATCCCGCTCCCCAGGCGGTAGGAACTCACGTTATGAAGTAAATACAAACTATGACATGGAGAGGAGATTTCCTGCAACTGCTGGATGGGAGCACATCCACCCTCGACCACAAATAAGCCCCAAATGTGCCGCACCAAATATCGGAGATTGTAATGTCTCAGCGAGGGGAGTTCCAACCCCCCTTCTTCCTTCCTCCGCCGCAGAGCCGTATTCAAGGACGACGACCCCCCCAAAGAAAACCACTCAAAGATCTATCGAACAGTCTCCAGTCCTTCACGAGGACCCAAATCGGCAACAAACGAAGCATATATAGCCATCGAGGAAGTTCCACCATGGAGAACAAGGCGATGCGACCACGTAAAGACAACGGGAAAGCTCGCCAACGCTGAAACGTGAGCTTTGCCCTGCCAAGCATACCCTCCACGTTCGCTTGGTACAGCCTAGCCGGGCTCGCCGGCAGCTGTATACCCAAATACTTGATAGAGCCCGCCGCCCATGCCAGAGGGAAGGCTCCCCGCCAGACAGGTCGCACCCTTCCCCCCACATCTAAAGCCATAGATTTAGACATATTGATTTTCAGCCCAGAGAAACTACCATATTCTTGAATAAGGAGCAAAACCCCCTGCAGAGAGTCCTGCGGATCAGCCAAACAAAGAAGCATGTCATCAGCAAACGCACTTATTTTCATTTCCTCCTTCCCCATCCTGATCCCCACCACACGGGGCTCCTGTTGGATAGCCTTTAGTAGGGGTTCCAGCGCAAGCACAAATAAAAGCGGAGATAGCGGGCAGCCTTGTCGCGTACCCCTTTCTAAAATAAAGGGCTCCGAGTAGACCCCATTCACACCAACCCTCGCCGCTGGAAGCTGATATAGAACCCGTATCCACTGGGCAAACTCCCCTCGGATCCCGAACCTACTCAAAGCATCCCACAGATATGCCCATGCAACCCTATCAAACGCCTTTTCAGCATCCAGACTAACTAGCAACAATGGTGAATCCTGTCCAAGACAATACTCCATTCCTAAGAGGAGCTTAGCAATATTCTTAGTTGCGTTTCTCCCCACGACAAAACCCACCTGTCTGTCCCCAATCAAAGATGGTAAGAGGGGGTTCAGACGTTTGGCTAGTATCGCGGCCAGAATCTTAACATCAGTATTGATTAGCGAGATGGGCCGAAACGACGCGGGGTCAAGCGGATCCTTACCCGGCTTTGGAATAACAGTAATGTTTGCACACCGCATATCTCTAGGGAAGCATCCCCGCTGCAACACCTCGTTATACATAACTAGCATACTAGGGACTAGCCGAGGGGACAGCAGTTTATAGTACTCCCCGCCGAACCCATCAGGGCCGGGGGCCTTATGTGGTTTCCCTCGCTTAATAGCAGCTTGGATTTCCGTCCCTGTCAGAGGAGCATTAAGCTCCCGCAATTCCCTCTCCGTTAATTGTGGCAAAGCCACTTTATCCAGGAACGCTCTGCTTTGGGTAGCAGCACGGTCTTCCTCCGTATACAAGCGGGCGTAAAACTTTCTAAAGATTTCGGCAATATGCTGAGGCTGGTGCTGCAATTGTCCCTCCCATCCTTAAGAACTGGGACAAAACGTGCCCCGCCCGGATCCCGAACTAACCTTGCTAGGAGCTTACCAGACCGATTACCATACCTATACAGCTTGTGCTGGTAGTACTGCAGGGACATCTTAGCTCTTCTCTGAAGGAGCTCATTGAGGGCCAACTGGGCTTTAACAAATCCTGCTGACTAACCCTAGCCCCCCTGCCATGTAAGGTAGTTAACTTGGACTGCAAGGTCCGAAGATTACGTTCCAAAACCACAATGCTATGATCCAAATGTCGACGCCTTTGAGCAGTGTAGGCAATAATTACCCCTCTCATAACCGCTTTACTAGCTTCCCAAAATAAAAGAGGGGAACAACCGGGAGTATCATTGAAAAGGACGTATTCATCCCAATGCTTCTCCAAGAAACACCGAAAATCCTGGTCTTCCCAAAGGTAGGCCGGAAAGCGCCATCCCCCCCTACCCACCCCCTGGCACTCCCAGGTCATCCAAACCATACCATGATCGGATACAGCTACAGGCTCAATGTTCGCCCGTTCCACCCTGGAGATCGCTTGCTCACTCACCAGGATATAATCTATCCGGGACCATGTAAGGTGGGCCCTCGACTGGTGGGTGTAAGCACGCTCCCCCGGGTGTAAAGTACGCCACACATCTAAGAGGCCCCCCAGTCTGCACAAATAACCCACTCCTTTTTTAGTCCAAGCCCCCCTTTTGCTCGCCACCGATTTATCTAGGCATGGGTCGCTAGGGCAGTTAAAATCCCCGGCCAGCACTAATTTACCATCCCCCACCCTTTGAACAAAGCCCAACAAAAACTTAAAGAAAGCATGGTCATAAACATTGGGGGCATAGACATTGCCTATCCATATCTCTTCGTTATACAGTTTGGCTTGGAGGAAAATATAGCGCCCCTGCGGATCCGATTCAATCTGCGTCACTTCAAATGGGATACCCTTTTTCACCAATACCACCACTCCCGCCTTGTGTCCCCCCGAGGAAGCCCCGTACATGCTTGCCACCCAGTCCCTCACCAGCTTTTTATGTTCTCGCTCGCTCAAATGAGTCTCCTGCAGCAGAGCCAAGTGAGCTCCTTTCCTTTTTAGTGCCTGCAAAATTTTTGTGCGCTTGACAGGAGAACTTATGCCGCCCACATTCCAGGAGATTAATTTAACATTGTGATTAAGTTATTCCGAGGCTATGGCTTTGCACTGCAAGAGAACCCAAATTTACTCCCGGAGCCGCCCAGCCTCGGCCCCAGAGAGAGACTCGACCCCACCTGCTAACCAACCCTGAGGTCCAGAGGTCCCTAGGCCCCCCCCCTTTGGCTATTCCCACCTCCCCTCCCCCTCCCCTCCACCCCCGGCTATTCCTTCCCCCCCTCCACCCCCCCTTCCCCCCGCTCCCCGCACCCCTCTGCATCCCAACCCCTTTAAAATCACACATCCCACCTCAGCCCTAAAGCTGAGCAGAAGTCACTGATGTGCACCGCGGGGCCACCTCGAACTCCCACCCAGCGCCAGTGCCACCAACAACTAAGCCCCTACCCGCACGCCCCCCCTCCACTGTTTCTCCCCTACCTACCCAGTCCACAGCACTGCGGGGGACAGGCCGCTCTCCGCAAGAGTGCCCAGGCCCCCGCTCAGAATAGGAAAAGAGAGAAAGAAAAGGAAAAGGAAAAGAGAGAAAGAGAAGGGGCAGAGATAAAGAAAACATCCCATCATAATAGTCAATAAACTTTGCCCTACAAAGCAGGTCATCAGCATAACCCTTGCCCCAAGGCAACTCTTCTAATCCCCTCAACATAAAACACTTTAACAAAGATAAAATAAAATGCTTATCAGCAGAGGGCATATCGCACACAGTCCAGTTGCACCGCAAGTTTCAACGGAGCCCGTGGGTAGGCCATCTAAATCCCCACCAGCTACACCCGCAGCATCATATGGGGGGACCCCCCACTCCGCAGGCCGCACCGCAGCTGTACATCATCTAGAGTCTGTCTTAATGGGCCAGGCAGCACTCACGGCGCAGCGGTCCCGGTCCTCTCATCCGCTCGCGCCGGCAGGGCCTCATTTAGTCGCTCCAAGTAGGCCTTTGCCTCTCCCGCTGATTCAAAAACCAGGTTTTTCCCCAAATGATGGACGCGTAGCGTCGCCGGGAAGGCCAGAGTAAATCGGATCTTCTTCTGAAAAAGGGCCGTACAGACAGGAGAAAACTCCTTACGCTTCGTCGATACGGCTGTGGAGTAGTCCTGGAACAGGAGGATTTTGGTGTTCTGCAACAAAAGACCCTCGTGCTGC
Organism: Ichthyophis bannanicus; assembly: GCA_033557465.1. Taxonomy (NCBI): domain Eukaryota; kingdom Metazoa; phylum Chordata; class Amphibia; order Gymnophiona; family Ichthyophiidae; genus Ichthyophis; species Ichthyophis bannanicus. Next base: position 462,229,989 of record CM066033.1, on the reverse strand, counting down.
CGGTATGCTCGCAACAGTCGCTCTTTATGGGCAAAGTTCAGTATACGTGCGATCACAACTCGTGGCTTAGATCGATTTTCCTGCCTCGGTCCAATCCTATGGGCCCGCTCCACCTTAAGGTCACCGACCAAAGTGGGTAAACCCAGTTCTTCCGGGAGTCATTTCTCAATGAGAGGTAGTAGCTGTTGGTCATTCGTTGTCTCCGGAATGTCCACCAGACGGACATTATTCCGCCGGGAACGATTTTCCAAATCGTCCAGCTTACTCTGCAAGGCCGCAAGCTGCGCACGTGTATCTGCATTCACTCTCTCCTGCTTTCCCTCATCATCCTCTATGGCAGACACGCGGTGTTCTAACTCTTCGATTCTTTGTCCTTGTGCTGCCAGCGTTTCCCCCATCACCTCCAACTTGGAGAGAATCTGATCTAATTTGGGGTCCAAATGCCGAGCCACCTCCCTCGCTAGCTCCTCTGATGCAGAGTCCCCACTCTCCGTTCCCGGCGACGAGGGTTGCATCGCCGCCGAGGCTGAGGCCCGCAGCTTTGGCGCCTTCTCTTTCTCCTTCTCCCGTCGAACCGGAGGCGGCATCCGAAGCACAATACAAGAGTAGGATGAAGCACTATTGTTAGGGTCGATACTCCCACCACCAGCACCAGCCACCGGGCTCTTAAAATGCTGATTTTATATCAATATCGCCGAGGCGGCCCCGGAGCAAGTGAAAAGACGTCTTCACTTGCTCATGTGTCACGTGACTCCCACTTTGCTCTTATTTGCATTAAATCTCAATTGCCAAGCATTTGACCATTCTTCTAATTTTTGTAGATCTTTTCACATGTTGTGTACTCCTTCTGAAGTGTCTACTCTGTTGCAAATTTTCATATCATCTGCAAAAAGGCAAAACTTTGCTTTTTAATCCTTCGACAATATCACTCATGGCCTTGTCCAGTTTCTTTTTTCCAAGCTGTTCATAAACTTCTTCCTTGAATAGTGTTACATCTACTCTGTTCCCTTGTTACCTTTGTCAGCCATGTGTGGCCCTTCTCCAGGATTTTCTTTTGTGAACACGGAACAGAAGATTTTGTTTAGCTATTCCACTTTTTCCTTATCACTTTCCACAAATCCATCCTCAGTATCTTTGGGTCTTGCAAGTCCATCTTTGGCCTTTCTCCAATATCCTTAAAAAAAGCCTTGTCACCTCGCTTCACATTTGTAGCCATGTTTTCTTCCGGGTGTGCTTTGCCATCCTGATTTATCTCTTTGCCTCTTTTAGTTTCATCTGGTATTCTTTTCAGTGTTCCTCTTTTAATGATCCTCTGAAAATTGTGAACACTGCAATTTTAAAAAATGGCACTTCATTTGTATTTATTTATTCATTCATTCATTCAGTTTTATATCGCACATCTGAAAACACTCAAGGTGGTTTACCAGTAAAATATAATACATCAAAACTGCAATACAAATTTATAACCTTATGTCATCCCAATAGTCTTTGTCGGTGGCCCCATGTGGGATCCATTTATAGTGTACGATCTGTAGAGCTTTTGGCAATTCAGAGCCCTCAGTTATGAAATCTGCTACAACTGGAATTCCCAACAGAGAAATCTTACCTTGTTTTAGGAAAAAGATTAAGACATGGTTGTTTAGCCAAGGGGATAATATAAATATTGGGTTGGATGAGCATATTGATGTTTTAGTTGATTTTATATGTTTTTTATTGTAATACATTTCAAACATTGGAAAATAAAAAAATACATTGAAGGTCATCGGTCTTGAAGGAAGATGTAGGGATGTTACCCATGACTGAAATGGTATTTAAAGGTGATGCTGCAGAAGAATTGAAAGAAATATTGATACACCGGGAAGATGTATTATAACTATTTGATAAACTGAAGAGTAGCAAATCACCTGGACCGGATGGTATACATTCAAGGGTGTTCAAAGAACTGAAATATGAAATTGCAGACCTACTATTAAGTAATCTGTGAACTATCATTAAAATCATCTGTAATACCTGAAGACTGGAGGATGGTCAAGCCAATTTTTAAAAAGGGTTCCAGGGGTGATCCGGGAAACTACAGACCGGTGAGCCTGCGTCAGTACTGGGAAAAATGGTAGAAACCATTATAAAGAACAAAATTACTGAACATGTAGATAGTCATGGCTTAATGGGAGACAGCTAACATGGCTTTAGCCAAGGAAGGTCTCGTCTTACTAACCTGTTATATTTTTTTGAAGGTGTGAATAAACAGGTAGGACAAAGGTGAGTCGGTTGATATAGTGTATCTGGATTTTCAGAAAGCCTTTGACAAGGTCCCTCATGAGAGACTCTTGGCGAAATTAAAAAGTCATGGGATAGGAGGCAGTGTACTACTGTGGATCAGGAACTGGTTAAAAGATAGAAAGCAGAGGGTAGGGCTAAATGGCCAGTTTTCCCAATGGAGAAAGGTGAATAGTGGAGTACCCCAGGGATCTGTGCTAGGTCCACTGCTTTTTTTTAAAATTTATGCAATATTAAATTTTACACAATAAAATTCTTGTTACAGTAAAGAATACAATACAAGAAGATAAGAAACAACAAGCAATGAGAGAGAAAAAAGACCCTCACCTTGCACTAAATATATATACATGTAAAGATTCACTAGCCCACAATTGATAGAGAGAGCAAAACACAATTCAAAAGAAAATGGTCAGAGGCAATAAACACAAGTCTGGTGTGGATTAACTAATGCACAAACCCACCACTGCTCCCCCCTAAACCAAGGGGGGGGGGGGGGAGGAATAAGAACAGATCAACTGCTATGCAGAGGAATATTCTTACTAGTAACAAATTGAGTTAAGTGTGTAGGTTCAAAAAACGTATAACTAACTCCCTGATATTTAATTAAGCATCTACAAGGGTAGCGTAGAAAAAACAAACCACCCAGCGATAGAACCTGAGGTCTTAGCAAAAGAAATTGCTGTCTATGTTTCTGGGTAGGCTTAGATACATCCGTGAACATCCTTATTGTCCCTCCCGTCTCATTCCTTGCCTTGAAATAAAGTCTCAAAAGCAAATCACGATCTGGTTCCAGAGCCAAAGTGAGAATTAGCGTAGCCCGTGGGATAAACCCGGGGTCAGTAGTTTCCAGGAAACCAATTAGATCCAAAGAATCCATCGGTGGTGAATGTACAGGTGAAGAGACTCCATGGGGCTTGTGCTTGGCAGCAGGCAGATAGTAAATCCTAGCCAAAGGAGGGACAGACTCAGCGGGAAGCTTTAACACTGAAGTAGCATAAGAGTTAAACAACTCCTTAGGTGACACAGAAGGCACCCAGGGAAAATTCAACAAGCGCAGGTTTCTTTTACGAACAGAATTTTCCAACATCTCAATCTTCCCATGGATAGCAACCAAATCATTAGAAACAGTACCTGAAATGGATGTTACGCCCTCTATTTTTTCCTCTAACTGGACCACCTTAGTAGAAATTAAAGCAACTTCCTTCTTTTGAAGATCAACGGCTTGAAGAACTGGAGTTAAAGCACTCTGTAGAACTCCAAATTGCAGATTAAAGGACCGTTCCAAGGCGTGGAGACCTTCACAGAGAGAGTCCAAGGTAACTGCTACCGGGCGCTGAAGCACAGATTGTGCAGGCAATACGCTTGTAATCCCAGTAGGTTTAGGAGCAGGAATACGAAGGTCTGCACCTACATCAGCTGACAAGCTTCCTCCACACACGACTGAACTGCTCACTGCACCTGCAAACTCCACAGCCTCCATACCAGTTGCCGCGGAGCCACTCATCGAAGCAGGAGAGGATGACTCAGCGGAGACGGCTTCCCCGACCCACAGAGCTCCGCCTCCCCCGACCCACAGAGCTACGCCCGCTGAGAGCAAAGCCGGCTGAATTGGAGAGGTCTGTGCCTCCGGGCTAAGGGAGGTATGCAGCTCAAAGGGGCGCGACAAGCCTCCTTCTGCTCTCAGCGTCCCAACGAGCCAGTTAACACTGGAGCTTCGACCACACCAGCGGGCCTCAAGAAAGCATCTAGAGGTCCCGTAGTTGCGCCGTCTTCGTTGCAGCAGGTAACATCCAGCTTTTAGCCTTCCTTTTACGCAGCATCATGAAAAAGAGGAAATTAAGCAGCGTACCGGCAGCGGCGTCTAATGTGTGTTGGCCATCTTGCTCTCTCCACTCGCCCACACCAGGTCCGCTGCTTTTTAATATTCGTAAATGACCTGGAAATGGAAACAACAAGTGAGGTTATCAAATTTGCAGATGACACAAAATTATTCAAAGATGTTAAATCCCATGAGGATTGTGAAAAATTGTAAGAGGACCTTGATAAATTGGAAGACTGGGCATCCAAATGGCAGATGAAATTTAATGTGAACAAGTGCAAAGTTATGAACCTAGGAAAGAACAAACCAAACTATGGTTACACAATGCAAGGTTCCACATTAGGAGCCACCACCCAGGAAAAGGATTTAGGTGTCATAGTTGAAACCCTCCGCCCAGTTTGCAGCGGCGGCCAAGAAAGCAAATAGAATGCTAGGTATCATAAGGAAAGGAATGGAGAATAAAACCAAGGATATTATAATGCCTCTGTATCGTTCCATGGTGCGACCGCACCTTGAATATTGTGTGCAATTCTGGTCACCGGATCTTAAAAAGGATATAGTGTTATTAGAAAAGGTACAGAGAAGAGCCACCAAAATGGTAAAAGGGATGGAAGGATACTCCTATGAAGAAAGGTTAAACAGGTTCTTAACAGGCTCTTTAACCTGGAAAAGACGGCTGAGGGGAGATATGATAGAAGTCTATAAAATTAATAAACGGAGTGGAACGGGTAAACGTAGATTGATTGTTTATGTTATCAGAATATAGGAAGACTTGGGGACATGCAATGAAGCTACAGGGTAATCTATTTAAGACTAATAAGAGAAAATATTTTTTCACTCAACGTGTAATCAAACGCTGGAATTCGTTACCAGAGGATGTAGTAAAAACTGTTAGTGTAGCCGGGTTTAAAAATGGTTTGGACAAGTTCCTGGAGGAAAGGTCCATAAACCATTATTAAAGGGGACCCAGGATATCCACTGCTTGCTCCAATACAAGTATTGTGGAACCTGTGTCTTTTGGAGAAACTGGTAGGTACTTGTGACCTAGATTTGCCATTGTTGGAAACAGGATTCTGGGCTTGATGGACCTTGGTTTGACCCAGTATGGCATATCTTATGTTCTTATCATAAATGTTAACTGGTCCACACTAAAATTAGTGCATATATGTACATAAATGAGGAAACATTTGTGGTAATTTTTTTTATCAGGGTTGCATACTCTAAGCAGTAAAGTTCATGGCTACTTTGCGGTATTTTAAATATTCACATGCATATGTGGCTTCTTATAAAATACCAACAAGCGTGCAACTATGCACATTCACATAGAAACAGAAATATGATGGCAGATAAAGACCACATAGACTATCCAGTCTGCCCTTCCATACTTTGCTGGAGGGTATACACTCGGACAAAGTTTGGACAGAGTGTGGATGGAGCACACAAATACTGCACATACTTGAAAAATATAGGCATGGACATTTATTACAGCTCTATGATAGGTGTAAATGTCCATGTTTGCAACGTAGACACACATTATGCCTCGCACATCAATGTTTTATAAAGAAAAGTAGACGCCTACTTTTCTGTATAAAATATTAGCATTAGCATTAGCATATCAACAGGGACAGCATACTAACATTTAATACTGATGGAAGGCCATTCCTGGAGGCTCCCCCCTCAGCACTAGAATGCCTCCTCCAAATCCTCAATCAATATCTGACCTGCTCCCTCTCCACAAAAATCAGTCTTCTCCTTTGATGTCCCGAAGCCTGATCAAGGCTGAACTAGGGATGTACTTTCATTTCAAATGAAAGCAATGATCTCAGTAAAACAGGAAATGACAAAATTTTTGTTGTTTCCCAGCTCTCGTCAAAAGCATGCCCTATTGCACAACAGCGCACACTATTGAGCAACAGTATGTACTATTGAGCTATAGGGTGCACTATTGATAGCAAATGATAAGAACAAAAAAACCCCCCACACCCAAAATGAAGCACTACAAAACCAAAGTTTTTGGCATGCACACCCCTAGAGTGAAATCACCCTCAAAGATAAAATCATTCCTCAATGAAATCCCAGTCACTTTAACAAGGCATCCCTCTAATGAAGTCCTGACACCCTCATTCAATGTGTCACTCCTCCCAAGAAGGCACCTCACTCAGATACTTTCCTCTTGAAATCAGTCCCCCAACAAGGCAGCCCTCTTGTCCCAATTAAGAAGGGCCTGACCTCACCATCCCACATTCCAGAATGTATTCTAACCATTCCAGAGTGTCTTATTCTTCACTGGATGAAGGCATGTGATAGCCTTCCTGCTGCCATCACTATACACCATGAAATCCTGCCATTTAGCAACCAGATAGCATAGCTGCTTACCTATAACGGGGGTTTCTCCATAGACAGCAGGGGTATGCAGTTATACTCAAAGGTGAAGACCCTGGCCTGAGCCTTGTGCCGTATCTCCCACAGCTCAGAGAAGCTTTGTTGCTTCACTGAGAATGCGTGCCTGCTTCCCACCTGTTCCGTTCATACCAGAGCAGAGATGAAACCGAGACAAAAGTTCTGAGAGAAGAGGTGCCACAGAGGTGCTGTGAACCAATGATGCTAGTCTGTTTGTTGGTGTTGATTCCTGTGTTTGCTTTTTTTTTGTTGTTGTTGTTGCTGTTGTGGGGAAGGCGGGCGGGAGAGTGTGACTGCATACCCCTGCTGTCTACGGAGAACTCCCGTTACAGGTAAGCAACTACACTTTCTCTGGAGACAAGCTGGGGGATGCAGTCACACTCAAAGGTGAGTCCAGAGCTAGGGGCTGCCTCATCATGCAACCTTGGTTTTCCGAAATGTCTGTGTAATCTGGGCAGCCCCCAAGTTAGCTCAGGTGGAGGAGTAGAATTAGGTAGCAAACAGATGAATGATCCAGACGGTAGCGAAGGTGTGGATGGACGACCAGGTAACTGCCATGCAGACTGGCAATGGAAGTGGCCGTGGCCCTGAGTTTGTGAGGGTAACATGCCCTGGAGCAGGGAGAGAGCTTGCTTGTAGCAGAAGGCAATCAACGAAGATAGGGTCAGTTTCGATGCCAGGTGACCAGGATTATTGGGATTAAAAGGTCAGGAACAGCTAAGATGATTTGTGGAGTCAGTTTGATGCAGATAGTAAAGAAGAACTCGTCTTGTGGCAGGCTATGGCCTATAATAGTCTGCAAATATGAAAGGCCTGTAAGTTAGGCCCTGATTCCAACCCCCATCTTAGTTAGAACTAAAAATCTGTAAAAGTTTGAGAAAGCTTTTTTTAACTGCTTAATAAGAAGTTTTCATGAATACATAAATCTTTCATTATTCTCCTGTGTTCTGATGATAGAAATGTTTCAATACCTGCATTCCTAGAGCTAGAAACGACCTCAGAGTAGAATTGTATCAATACCTAGAAACTGTACCATTGTTAGAACAATCCTAGAGGAGGGAGCGGGGTGCTAGGCCCAGAAAGGATCTCTGATTGGACAAATGCAGGGGGCGTTGAGACCAATAGAAAGTCTGCATGTATCAAACTGAAAAGAAATGTATAAAATGAATCTGTCTCTGTAAGAACTTTGCTCAGTCCTTTTTGAAGCTTGACTATCTGGGCTTTGTGCACAATAAATTGGCTTGGACCCTGCAAGTGACTCCTGGATTTATTCATTGTTTGCACTTCGCTGCTTCATATTCTTGGTGCGTTGGCCGGGAATGTGCGGGTAGTGAATGGTATTCAAGCGAATATTCCACGTAATTCGCCTCCAGGTTTGGTCCGGTTGGAACCGTGTCTGTCCGACTGCGGGGGAAACTTCAGGCGCCGCCGGTCCTCTTGTATCAGTGAGGGTTCCGCCTTGCCTCGGCGGGCCACTGGGTCCAGCTGGCCAACACCACCGAACCCGAGGGGAGTCCAGGATCCAACCCAAGAACTGGTTTGGTATCGGGAACCAGATCCGGTGAGTAGATCTTTCTCTATTCTTTAGTCAGTTAGTTTTGGGAAAGTCTTGCATGAGTATGCGCGAGACTACATTGGTATGAGAAAACGGTACTGAGAGTCTGATCACCTCTCAGGGCGCGTCCGAGTAAGCCTTGCATGAGTATGCGCGAGGCCCAAACCACAGCCCTTGATTAGTCAGCAGTCCGAGTAAGCCTTGCATGAGTATGCGTGAGGCCGGCTGCTATTGGTTAGTAAGACAGGCCTGGGAATTTTTGGGAAACTGTGGGAAACGTTGCTAGCATGTTTGGTTGTGTGTGTGACTGAGAGGTCTTGAAAGAGACCAAGCGAGAGTGGACTCCTGAGTAGCGCAGTTCCTGGCCGGGCGACTGCGCCCAGGTCGTGAAAAGGAGGAAGCGTTTGGTGTTTCTCCCTCTCAGTGTTCTGTGGGCTGTACGGACCCCTTACCTACAGCCATACTACCTACCCTTACTGTCTGTTGTCGTGTACGTCCTTACGTTCTTACATCATCACGATTATAGGAGGTGCAGAGTCCACGCAAACTCCGTTGGAATGTATGATCAAGAATTTCCGTAAGGGATTTTCAGGAGACTATGGAATAAGAATGTCTCCGTCTCAATTAGAAATGTTATGTGATAGGGAGTGGCCTATGCTAGCTACTTCATGGCCCCGTGGGGGCACCTTTGATGTGGGAATAGTCTCCCGTGTTCACCAGCTTGTACTGAACACGCGCCCTGACCAGTTCCCCTACATAGACTCCTGGTTGGGTATTTGCGAGAGGCAGCCCCATTGGATGAAGCGTTGCCATGAGGAACAGTGTAGGATACTAGTAGCAACCACCAGGGGAACCCGGAAGTCTGAGGAAGGGAAGCCACCTGTGTATTCCGCCTCAGAGTCCCCAGAAATCTTGACCCGTTTACCCCAGTATCCCTGTAGGTTAGTTCCCCCAGCTCCACCACCTGAGGCTGAACTTGATGAGGTACCCCAGAAATTACCGCTGCAGCAGCAAAAGAAGCCTACTTCCCCGAGTGATAGCCCCGAGTCAGGCCCAAGTACATTGGGAGGATCAGGGTCCCCCAATGATACTGGAAGCGGAGGCTCTCCTGCCAGTTCAGGGTCACCTGTTAAGGAAGCTTATACCCGAGAACCGTATGATTTAAGAAGTGTAACCCCGAAGAAGGAGAAAGCAGGGCGCCTAATGCCATTGCGTCAAGTGCCTGGTTTACCTATCCTAAATGAACAGGGCCAGATGGCGCCAGGACCAACCAGTCTAATCTACATGCCTTTTTCCACTACTGATCTATTGAACTGGAAAACGCATTATGCATCCTATACTGCAAAGCCCCAAGAATTGACAGAATTAGTGTCTAGTATAATGCAAACTCATCAGCCTACCTGGTCTGATTGCCGCCAGCTTCTGTCCACTCTTTTTACTACTGAGGAGCGAGCGCGAATTGTGCAAGCAGCTGTCCGCCGGTTAGGAGAGAATCCCGTAGAAGGGGGGGGGGAATGAATCTCCCACAAGCAGCCGCTGCAGCTTTCCAAAATGAAGACCCTAGATGGGATCCGAATGATGAAAGGGGGGCGGCAGCCCTCACACGATTTCGCCAGGCCTTGCTGCAGGGCCTAAGGAAAGGAGGCCAGAGGGCCATGAATATCGGGAAGGTATCAGAAGTTACCCAGGGTCCGGATGAGAGCCCAGCGGCCTTCTATGAGTGACTATCTGAAGCTTATAGATTATATACTCCATACGATCCAGCTGCCCAGGAAAATTTGCGTATGGTAAACGCAGCTTTTGTCAGTCAGTCCCAGAGAGATATAAAACGAAAATTACAGAAATTGGATGGATTTGCGGGCATGAATACAGCACAGTTAATGGAAGTTGCTCAGAAAGTGTTTGTGAATCGTGAAAATGAACGTGATAGAGAAAGTGAACGAAAGATGAAGAAAGCAGATCTTCTTGCTGCCGCTTTAGTTGAACGACGTGAAGGAGGTTTTCCTAATCGAAGGAGCAGAGGACATGGAAGGGGTCGTGAAAATGATCGGCCCCCACTGGGTGCAAATCAGTGCGCCCATTGTAGAGAAGAAGGACATTGGAAAAGTGAATGCCCGTACTTTGATTCCACCCCCAGGAGGGGAGGAGGGAGTCCCTGGAGAGCAGGAGGTCGATTCCAGCGTCGTGGAGGAATGAACCGAGCACAGTTCCAGCGAGAGAGGGAAGAAGTTATTGAGGGAGTGGCAGTTGCAACGGGCTATGATATGGATGAAGACTAGGCCAGACCGGGCTCCAAGTTCACCCTGGGTCCCCAGGAGCCTATGGTCAGCTTGAAGATAGGGGGCCAATATATAGACTTTATGGTGGATACAGGAGCCGAACATTCAGTGGTGGCAAAGCCGGTGGCTCCTTTGTCCTCTCGATCTGTCACCATTATTGGGGCCACTGGAGCTAGGGCCACCAAGCCTTTCCTGCAGAACTGCATGTGTGAACTAGGGGGACAGAAAATAATGCACCAGTTCCTTTATATGCCTGAATGCCCTATTCCACTCTTGGGCCGAGATATGCTTGCTAAGTTCCAGGCGCAAATATCTTTTGCTGAAGGGGGAGAAATGCAAATGACTGTGAACCCAAAGCCTGCTGGATTGATGGTGCTAACTGTCCCCCGTGAAGAAGAATGGCGGTTCTATAATGTATTTCCAATCAAGCCAGTCAGTTCCTGCATACCCACCAACCTTATAGCCCCGCCTGAAGTGTGGGCAGAAGATAATCCACCTGGCCTAGCGAAGAACATAGCCCCCATCATTGTTGCCCTCAAGCCAGGAGCGGAACCAGTGCATGTGAAGCAGTATCCTCTTCCTCGACCAGCCGTTGAAGGCATCCACTGTCACCTAATGAAACTGCTAAAGTATGGACTTCTCAAGGAGTGCCAGTCACCTTGGAACACCCCTCTTCTCCCAATCAAGAAACCTGGGACAGGGGATTACCACCGCCCAGTACAAGATTTAAGGCGGGTAAATGATGCAGTTGAGACTATACACCCAGTGGTACCAAATCCTTATACTCTCTTGGGACTGATCCCCGCTGAGGCTACTCATTTCACCGTCCTGGACCTGAAAGATGCCTTCTTCTGTATACGCCTGGCCCCCACCAGTCAACTTTTGTTCGCTTTTGAATGGCAAGACCCCACAACAGGAAGGCGAAGTCAACTTACCTGGACTCGATTACCCCAAGGATTTAAAAATTCACCTACTCTCTTCAGTGCTGCTTTAAATCAAGATCTCTCAAGCTACTCTGTGAACCCAGGACAAAGGGTTCTTCTTCAGTACGTGGACGACCTGCTCATAGCCACCAATTCAGAAAGTGAATGCCTACAAGCCACCAGTGAACTCTTGCACCTTTTAAATGAGGCTGGATACAAAGTCTCAAGAGCCAAGGCGCAATTATGTCAAACTGAAGTTAAATATCTAGGATTCCAGTTGTCCAGCGGAATTCGACGCCTGGGACCAGAACGCAAAGAAGCTGTATGCAGTATTCCTACTCCAACCACCAGGAGGCAAGTGAGAATCTTCTTGGGTGCTGCAGGATACTGTCGTATATGGATCCCCAATTTTGCTCTGCTGGCAAAACCATTGTATCAAGCCAGTCCAAGATATGCAATTTCTCCTCTGGAGGGCCAACAGGGGTGTTCGGAAAGAAGGCAGGGAGTTCTATGGGCTGGTCGATAAGAAATTCAGAGACCACCTTTGGGAAAAATTTGAGATGTGTCCAGAGGATGACTGTCATAGAAAGATTACGCATTCGCATACTAGTGCTTGAATTTCCCCTAGATATCTGGCCGAAGCAATGGTGATGAGGAAGACTGTTTTCCAGGTGAGATATTTGAGCGAAGTGGACAGGAGAGGCTCAAATGGCGGTTGTATTAGCGGAGACAGACAACATTAAAGTCCCAAGCCAGTATAGGCAGTTGGACAAGAGGAATGGTGTTCTTGAGACCCCTCAAGAATCGGGAAAAACAACTGGATGGACTGAAATGGGCTTGCCATCGACGGAGTCACGTGAAGTGGCAATAGCCGAATGATGAAAACGTACTGAATTAGTCTGTAGGCCTGAGTGGGACAGGTGAAGGAGATAAGACAAAAGCTGGCTCACCAAGCAGTGAACTGGATCCTGCCCAATGGGCAAATCAGGCCCCCTTCCGCTGTTATGAACACTGCATAGAGGGTCTTTAAGAAGCAGCGAAAAAAAGAGAGGACATCCAGTGGCAGAGAAGAAATCAACACTTGATGCCCTGAAGCCGCCTTACCGTTAGGGATAATGATTGAAGGTTGGGATGGAGAAGGCAGCCCTGATGTGGAGTCAGCAGACCTGGCTGAATCCCCAGAGATAAAGGAGAATCGTGCAGCAGTGCCAGAAGATGGGGAAACCAAAGCTGGTGGGGCCATCATGGTGCTATCAGAATGACCGATGCTTTGTTCTACCTGATCTTGAGCAGGACCCGCGGGAATGGAGGAAACACATACAGAATACCTTGAGACTAGTCGAGAGCAAAGGCATTGGGCACTCGTCTCTGGAGGCATGGTCAAATTGAGCAGAAGAAGGGACACTTGGCATTGTCCACAGAGGTGAAGAGGCCCACCTCTGGTTCAATGTTCCCTCTAATTTTCTGTAGGCTGTGTGTGCATAAAATATCAGCTGTGCAGCTTTTGAAGGAAGGTTAAATTTTTGTGCACCACATAACGACACTTGGAGTTATATACTTTAAAATTTGACTACACGTCAGAATACAGTATGTACACCACATTGATTTTAATCAAATTAAATGAAAATAGACAATTACTAAATGAAGCGGAAAATTTCTAGTAATTAAAATCACAACTTTTAAATTTTAAGACGTCTGTGTTGTTTTCTATCAGAATCAGAACCATAATTTTTGTGCGCTTTGTTGAAAAGTATGTGCGCTTGCTCGGCGAGGTGTGTGCGCGTGCACACACGCACAGCTTAGTGGGAACAGTGCTCTGGTTCCCCCCCCAAAGAGCAAAGATGTTAAGAATGACGGTAGGATTGAGGGACCATTTATGTGGGTCCAGCTCCTGACTTAACTTGTTGGGGCAGCTGGTTGTGAGTCCCTGGAAGGTAAGCTGCTCACAGTGTAGTGCCTATGGAAAGGGCAAAGATCCAGAGTCATGTGGCTTTGTGAGAGAGACAAAGGGAGCCTGTACTGCCCTTCATGATGATGTAAAACATGGAAACTTGGTTGTTGGTGCATATCGGGACAATCTTGTGATGAACCCAGTCAGAAAAAATGTCGAGAAAATAGTAGACCACTTGGAGTTTGAACACATTGATATGCAAGGCTTGTTCTGGGGGGGGGGGGGGGGGAATAATGCACCCTGAGTGGAAAGACTGAGTAGATGGGCTCTCCAGCCATATGTGGACGCATCGGTGGTGGCGACAATGTGATGCATCAGCATCTGGAAGGGGTACCATTCCAGAAGGATGGCCAGAGTTGCTCACCACCTGAGGTTGTCGAGGAGGACTGCTCATTGCAAACCTTCAATGGAAATCCTGGCCCAGAGGGGATAGGTACGTTGACACCAGTTGAGGCTGAGGTGCCATTGCAGAGGGCACATATGTGCAGCCGGTGAGTGGCACTACATGTACAGACACCGCCATGTGCCCCAGGAAACATAGGAGCAGGAAGGCCGGCATTGATTGGCATGTGGCAAGGGTACTGCTGAGGAACTGCAAGACCTGAGCCCTCTGATCGGGAAGGAAAGCTTTGGCCTGGAGAGTGTTTAGATGTGCCCCAATGAAATCCAAACATTGCAGAGGGATAGGCTCGGATTTCTCTGTGTTGAGGATGAAGCTAAAGGTGTGCAAGGTGATGGCGGTGTCCCGTACAACTAGAGCTGCTATTTCTTGAGAGGCACCCAATATCAGACAATCATCCATGTAAGGGTAAACGCAGTGACCCTGGCTCCAAAGGTGGCCTGCCACAACCGCGAGACACTTGGTGAATACGCGATGGGCGGAGGAGAGCCCAAAAGAAAGAATTTTGTATTGATACTGGTTGAGGAAGGTGAAGCAAAGGAACTTCCAGTGATGGGGGTGGATGGGGATGTGGGTGTAGGCATTCTTGAGGTCCAGCGGGGAGAGAATCCAGAGGACTCAGCAGAAGAAGGATTGTGCTCAAAGAATGTATTCTGAACTTTTTTCGCTTGATGAAAAGATTGAGATGACGGAGGTTGAAAATCGTCCAGAGGCTGCTGGATTTCTTGGGGATCAAGAAAAATCGAGAATAAAACCCCTGACTCCTCTCGGGAAGCAGGACAAGCTCGATGGCATCATTGAGGTGGAGCTGAGCTATCTCCTTTGTCAGCTGGGGAATAGCCTGTCGGGGCTGGAGGCTGAGGAAGCGGTGGTACGTTGAAGTGAAGCTTGTACCCTGAATGAACAATGGAGAGAACCCAGAGGTCCATGGTGATGGACTGCTAGGCCTCTGCGAAGTGCCGGATGCGTCTCCCCACTGGCAGGGAGTCAAAAGCCAGGGAAGGGTTTGGGAAGGGTAGTCTGCAGGAGCACCTGGGTTTTCCTCTCTTGGGGGCACCCCGCTGGGGGTAAGACTGGTATGGCTGGCCTTGAGGCTGAGGTGGGGCTACTGCATGTAGGGTTGTTAGTCCCACCACGGGTAAAATTGCTGAAAGTAATTATAGTGGATAGGACAGTGATAGGATAGCAGAGTGGAGCAGCGGGTGGAGGAAGCCGCCTCTGTTGGCTGAGTCGCAAGCTCTCACACCATGGAAGAATGGTTCTTGACCTCTAATACTGCCTCCTGAACCTCAGTGCCAAAGAGGCTGTCCCCTTTGCAGGGAGCAACTGCCAAGTGGTCATGAAAGTCCTCAAAGAGACCAGACACGCAAAGCCAGGCAGTGCTTCTAGCCGAAATAGCTGTAGCTGAGTACCAGGCCACGGAATCATAGATGTCGTACACAGCATGAATAATATAGTAGAGGGATCCGTGTAAGTCAGCAGTCAAAGGAGCTGGATACGCCGAGGAGGGGTCATCCAGCTGCAGCAGAAGGTCATGATGATAGTTCAGCATATGTAGCTGATGAGCTAGTATGCACATGGCAAGAGTACTGTTCTGGTAAGATTTACACGCCACAGAATCTAGGATCTGCTGCTCTTTCCCTGGAGGCATCTGGGATGGCAGTTTAGTGCTTTTGGATTTTTTAAGGACAGACTCAGATACAACTGACTGATGAGGGAGCTGAGGATGATGGAATCCCAGAGATGGCAGGACTTTGTACTTAAGGTCAATGTGCTGGGATGCAGCACTGTCTCAAGAAGGGGTCTTCCATATGAAGGATTGTAGATCCTGAAGGATGAGGCACAGGAAATGCAGGAACCTCGAGAGTACTGCAAGCTTTTACAATGGAGTGTAAATCCTACTTGTTGGTTGGGGATTGTGAGTCACTGAGAGCCAGAATATAGGAGAGTTTCTGGAGGAACTTCAGATAGGAAAGATCCTTGGGTGGATCATCCTAGAGGTCCTGTTCCAGGGAAAGCAGAATGGGGTCCACCGCATAGGATTCACATGGCTCCCAAGGGTAAGATGGGAGCGAACGAATGTCCACATCGAGAAGGGCTTGCGCCAGTCAATGAGTGGAGAGGATCCCGGGATCTCCTGTGGATGCGCTGGGCTGTGCACCAAGCCCTCAAGAGGAGGCCTGCAAGAGCGCAGAACTATCCTGACGAAACCTCTGGAGAAGAGAGAGAAGGGAAGACTGAGAAGTCTGTGGGTCCTCTCGAGTAGGGGGAGGGCTATCAGGTGTAGAAGGCAGGGGTATCCACTTTGTATGGTGCTTACCCACTGCACTGATGGAGCAAGTTGATACTTATGCTTAGCCTTCTGACCTGACGCAAGAGTGTCCCCCAGAGGTATAGAGGAGGAAGCCAACATACTTGCAGTCAGTTCAAGAGGGTGAGGTGTACTACCTGATGGCCGGAGTAGCTGAGGGGGAGCCCCAGACTCTGCAGTCATACCTGTCCTGGAGGTGATAATACCAGAGCAAAGGCTGCCTTTAAAGACCCCCCCCTCCCCCAAGCTGTGTTTGTCTCGGTGGGGGGAGAGAAGAGTTGTCATCTGACATCAGAGTTGGCCCTGCAGAGGTGGTGAACGCTAAGCAAGGCCTGACTCTGGCACAGTAAAAGAAAGAAAGCTCCTCACTGTTTAAATTACTATCATTTCTCTTTTTCCAAACATGGAGCACAGCCAGAGTTTAAAAAGCACTTTGCCATGGTTGCGCAGTGAAGTGAAGGCAGACACGCTTATCTTTTGATGGCCACAGTGAGGCGCAGACAGAAATGCTTATCTTTTTTCTGCTTGGGGGTTCAAAAATTGTGCGCCTGAAAGAAAATGGTAGCAGAAACAACCCGGTGTGAGGACCGAGCAACGGAACCGTGAAAAAACCTGAAAAAAAAGTAAAAATGCAGGCAAAAATAGAGGACGGGAGACCCATGCAGGCTTCTGTGCAGTGACAGAAAAAAAATGATTCTCTGGGCACAAGCAGGCGGGAGGCAGGCACACATGATCAGTGAAGCAACAAAGCTCCTCTGAGCTGTGGGAGATCCGGCACAAGGTTCAGTCTGGGAACTTCACCTTTCATTGCGACCGCATACCTCTGCTTGTCTCCAGAGAACATGATGTGGTGTCATTTATCAGTATGTAGCAGTGCTGGTGGCAAGAGGACACTAAGGTGCCTTCTGTCAGTGAACAAGGGGACTCTTTAAAATGGTATAAATGCATTCTGAGAAGACAGGGGTGTGGAGACTTGGTCTCCTAGATGAGGAAGGGGCACAGGGCAAACCTTCATGGAACTTCAGTAGTGGCAGCGACTTATTTGATGGAAGTGGAATGTTGAGGGGTAGGCTCAGGGCTTGATTGGGGGTTCTTGAAAATGGAATAGAGGAAAAAAATCCCTCATATTAACCAGTCCTTTCATTTTGGGCCAATTAGCACAGGGGATTTTGTGATCTAGGGTGTGAAAGATATTTTTGTGTGCCTGCTATAGATGTTGTATTTTAGAAGGTGCACCTTTTATATTAATATGTGTTTTGACGTAAAATTAATGCAAAGTATGTTTTTAGTTTAATGCATAGGTTCCTAAAAGAGTAGGAAAGAAGACTTCTATACAAGCAGAACATGTTATAGCTTTACTAGGACTACTTCACTGACAGCCACTTGCTACTGGACTGCTCACTTTCCTGGCACTCATTTTACCCCTTGCATTTACAGATCCTTAGCGACATATGTTGTTATATTACCACATTTCATAGTGTGCAAACAAATCACATGCACGAGTAATTCAAATATCCTCTGAGCTGGCCAGGATCTTTTTTGCAGCATGAGAAAAAATGCAACAAGCTGAATACTTATAAAGACACCTTCAGCTCATGAATATAGGAACTTTAATGGTATAGGGGTTATTTATTTATTTAACAGTTTTTATATACCGCGCTATTTATCATCGGTGCGGTTTACATTGAACATAAATTATCTAGACAGAAAAACTGAAATAGGTTTACAGATAACAGGAAGTATGAACTAGGTTTGAACTGGGGAAAACTATATACATTTACAGAAATTATTATTTACAATAATTCAGAATAAGTATGTTCATTGTTAGAGCATGCATTGATAGAAATAGATGTGGTGCTAAGGTAGGTGGAAGTGCAGAGTAAATAAGTGGTGCTTAATGGCCTTTCTGAATTGACTGATGTCTCTAATTGATCTAATACTGGGGGGGAGATTGTTCCAGCACCTGGGGGCGTAAGATACAAAAGCTCTGTTAGTGGTTAAATAGCATTTCTCTTTTTTTTAAAATCCTTTCAAACATGTTTATATCTTACTCACAGAAAACAAGAGTAGTCATCTCCTAGACACTTCTGGAGGAGGAGATTTATATGAACTGCTACAGGAGACTGGAAGCCTTTATAGCACAGTTACTTACCTGTAACAGGTGATCTCTGGGAACAGCAGGAATTAGTCATCACATATGGGTACGTCGGCACCGACGGAGCCCGCGCGGGAAAGCTCCCCAGCTTTTCAGATTAAAAGCTTTTGGGGCCTCCCACTGCACATGCGCGCTGCCTTCCCGCCTTCCTGACCAGCTCTCGTCAGTTCGAGTTTAAAGCTGAGACAATAGAGAGAGAGGACAGGAAGATAGATAGATAGAGATACAACTCCTAGGGGAGGTGGGTGGGTTGTGATGACTAATTCCTGCTGTTCCCAGAGATCACCTGTTACAGGTAAGTAACTGTGCTATCTCCAGGAACAAGCAGGAATACGTCATCACATATGGGGACTCCCTAGCTAAGATGCCTGGGAGATCCCCCTCCAAGGGTAAACCATCTTCGCATGGATCTCAGGCATCCATCCAGGGAAGGTGGGCAGGAGTTGTTTAAGTATGGAACAGGTGTTTGAGGACAGCCTGACCAAACAAGGCATCCCGGCGGGAGTCCTTGTCCAAGCAGTAATGGGCTGTGAAGGTATGAACCGAGGCCCAAGTGGCTGCTCGACAGATCTGATCTATGGACACAGAGTGAAGATGAGCCACAGAAGTGGCCATGGCCCTCACATTGTGAGCTGTGACATGGCCCTCCATAGAAATGTTCTTACTCTGGTAAGCAAAAGAAATACACTGAGCGATCCAATTGGAAAGTGTACGCTTGGTGACTGGAAGTCCCAAATGAGAAGGATCAAAAGCCACGAAAAGTTGGGAAGACTTTCGATGTGGTTGAGTCCTGTTGAGGTAAAAGGCAAGAGCTCTTTTACAATCCAGAGTATGAAGGTTCCTCTCTGCACTGGGAAAAAGACAGGTAGATATACCTCTTGATTAAGATGAAAAGGCGAGACCACTTTGGGCATAAAGTGGGGATTCGTCCTAAGGACCACCTTATCATGATGAAACCTAGTATAAGGTGGATGAGCCACTAAAGCCTGCAGTTCACTGATGCGGCGAGCCGAAGTGACTGCAATAAGGAAAACAACCTTCCAGGAAAGAAATTTGAAGGAGGTAGAGTCCAAAGGCTCAAAAGGTGGCTTCATAAGCTGACCTAGAACGAGGTTCAAATCCCATGCTACCGGAGGAGGTCGGATGGGAGGTTTAGTTAGAGTCAGGCCTCTCATGAAACGTGCAACAAGAGGATGAGAGGAGACAGGTTGTCCATTTATAGGTTTTAAGGATGCTGCAATAGCACTCAAATGGACCCTTACTGAATTCGTCTTAAGGCCTGCATTTGAAAGATGCAGGAGATAGTCCAAGAGGGAATTCAAAGGAAGTGCTAGAGGGTCAAGACCCTGCTGAGCACACCAAATGGAAAAACGTTTCCATTTGAAAGCATAAGAACGCCTCGTGGAAGGTTTCCTAGAGGCATGAAGGATATCTGTCACAGGTTGAGAAAGATTAAAGTCTTGAAGACTTAGGCCTTCAGTAACCAAGCTCTGAGATGTAGGGATTTGGGGTTTGGGTGCCACAAAGTCCCCTCCTCCTGAGACAGAAGGTCTGGCGCAGCTCCCAGGTCCAGGGAGGATCCCTGGGAGAGATGCAGAAGTAGAGGGAACCACACCTGGCGTGGCCAGCGGGGAGCTATGAGGATCATAGTCCCGTGATCCCTCTGGAGCTTGAACAGAGTCTTGGATATTAGAGGAATGGGTGGAAAGGCATAGAGGAATTCCTGACCCCAATGCAGGAGGAAGGCATCGTGGGCCTGAGCTCCCTGACACTGAGTTCTGGAACAGAACCGGGGAAGTTTGGCATTCCACGGACTTGCAAAGAGGTCTATGTCCGGGGTCCCCCATTCCTGAAAGATTCTGCGTATCTGGTCCATATGTAGGGACCATTCGTGTGGAAGCAGAACTCGACTGAGTCTGTCTGCACGAGAGTTTTGAACTCCTGGAAGATACACTGCAAGAAGGTGAATTTGATGCTCTCTGGCGAAGGCCCATATTCTGAGAGCTTCGTTGCAAAGCGACAGAGAGCCTGTCCCTCCTTGTTTGTTTATATAGAACATGGCTACCTGATTGTCTGTCTGAACTAGGACAGTCAGGTTGACAAGGAGGGTATAGAAGACCTTGAGGGCAAGGTAAATCGCTCGCAGTTCCAGGAGGTTGATATGAAGGGTGGCCTCCTGTGGAGACCAAGTGCCCTGAGTGGAGAGGTTCTGAAGATGAGCTCCCCACCCTGTTTGGGAGGCATCTGTTGTGAGGGTTGCTTGGGGCAACAAAGGTTGGAAGGGGGCCCCCAACAACAGATTCTTGGTGGATGTCCACCATTGGAGGGACCAAAATAGACGGCTTGAGGTGAGTATTTGGTCGGAGAGCGCTCCAGATGCTTGAGTCCACTGGGTGGCCAAGGTCCATTGAGCTGCTCTCATATGCAGACGAGCGTAGGGCACCACATGTACCGTGGAGGCCATGTGGCCCAGAAGTCGCAGCATTTCCCGGGCTGTCAAATGACTGCTGGACTGAGCTTGGGAGGCCAAACTCAGCAGGCATTGGGCCCTGACCTGAGGCAGGTAGGCCCTTGCAGTGATGGTGTCTAACTGGGCCCCTATGAACTCGAGAGACTGAGTAGGGATTAGTTGAGACTTGGGAAGGTTTACTACCAGTCCCAGATACTGCAGAAGACGCCTTGTGCGGTCCAGGGAAATTTGGGCCTGGGACTGAGAGGGAGCTCGGATGAGCCAGTCGTCCAGGTATGGGAATATGAAAATTCCCAGGCCTCTTAGAAAGGCAGCTACGACTGCCATGCATTTGGTGAACACTCTTGGAGCAGAGGCTAGACCGAAGGGGAGTACTCTGTACTGGAAATGTTTTCCCTGAAACAGAAATCGAAGGTATTTTCTGTGGGATGGGTGGATGAGTATGTGTGTATACGCATCCTTTAGGTCTAGAGAACAAAGCCAATCCTGACTCTGAAGGTATGGAAGGAGAATGCCCAGAGAAAGCATTTTGAATTTCTCCTTGAAAAGAAATTTGTTCAATTCTCTCAGATCCAGAATTGGTCTGAAGCCCTCTGTCTTCTTTGGTATTAGAAAATAAGGGGAGTAGAATCCCGTCCCCTGTTGAAGAAGAGGGACCTCCTCTATTGCCCCCTGGGCAAGGAGGGAGGAGACTTCCTGACCCAAGAGGGCCAGGAGAGATGGGGGAGAATTGAACTGCCTCACCATAGTATAAGGAGGAAGGTCGGAAAAATGGAGTTTGTAACCCTCTCTGATGATAGAGAGGGTCCATTGCTCTGATGTAATTTGCTCCCATCTGGGAGCAAAGTGAGCTAACCTTCCGGGTATGGTGAGGGGCTCTGGTTGTTCTAGAGCCAGAAAAGTTAAGTTCTCTAGTGGCAAGTCAAAACCCCTGAGGGGGTGGAGCCTGCTGAGGCGTAGCAGACGCCGCAGGCTTTGACCTTGCCTGTTTAGGTTGCTGACGTTTAGCAGCAAAACGAGGCTGAGAGGATTGTTGGCCAGTATTTGTAGAAAATCTGGACTTCTTGTAATAAGGCCTCTTAAAAGACTTCTTCTTGGCAGGAGTGGAGGTAGACTTAGAAAGTCTATCTAAGGTGGCATTTTCTGCATCCATTTGAGTGGCCTTAATTTGCCACTCCTCACCAAATAAGTTCTCACCTGTACAGGGCAGATTTCGTAAGCCATCTAGGACCCAAGGTTCTAGATCAGAAGCCTGGAGCCAAGCAAGACGTCGGGCTGCTATAGCAATGCCCGAAGCCCTACCAGCACCCTCAAAGGAATCAAAAGCTGCCCTGTTGGAGAACTTTGAAATATCCAAAAGGTGTTTCACTAAGGAAATGAACTGCTCCCTCTTATCCTCAGGGATAAAGGGGGCAAAATGCCGAACTTTTAGAGCGATTTCACTGAGAAACATGCCCATGTAAAGACTATAGGAATTAATCCTGGCTATAAGCATAGTAGTCTGGAAAATTTTCCTGCCAAAAGAGTCTAGAGTCTTACATTCTCGCCCTGGAGGAGTAGAAGAGTGCCTTTTGGTACTCTTTATCTTCTTCATTGCAGACTTCACCACAATAGAATGGTGAGGCAACTGGGTTTTTTGGAAACCAGGAGAAGGGGGGACACGGTACATGGTGTCCAACCTGCGAGAAGAAGGAGACAATGTTAGAGGAGCCTCCCATAAGTCCATCAAGTGTTCTTGAAGGATTTCATGGATAGGCAGGGTGACTGCCTCTTTAGGAGACTTAGAGTATCCTAAAATATCCAGTTTCTTTGATCTGGGTTCCTTTTCAGAGGATGAAGCAATAGAAAGACCTTTAGCCATTTCTATGATGAAGTCCTGAAAGGACAAATCCTCTGGTGGAGACATTCTCCTGTTAGGAGAAGAAGGCTCCTCAGGAAGATCAAGGGAGAACTCATCAGAATCATCAGAGGAGTTAAAATCCTCTGAAGAAGCAGAGTATCCTCTATGTGCTTCCAACGCACGATACGCATACCGTTCGGTATCGACATCGGGCGTACCAGGTATGGGATCGGTACCGGGCAAAAGCCCGGATCCGGCATGCGGAACCGATCTGCGTTTGGAAGACGATGGCCTCGGTTCCGGTATGGAAGCCATTACCGGAACCGGACCCGGTACCGCTGGCTGCGGTACCGAGGGCGTAGCAGCATTAATAAAAGCCAGAATGGCCTGCTGCATGACTTGGACAGTATTGCCCATAGACGCCACTGCTGCCTGGATGTCGGTACCGGTATGGGCCGGTACCCCAGAGCAGTACAACAGGTGATCTGTCGAGGCCGCGCCATCGATGTCAACCTGTGACCCCATGATTGCTTTGGAGGCTGGAGCCTCCCGCCGGGGTTTTTTGGCCTGGGCAGAATCCTCGAACTCAGAATTGAGAGCCTCTCGATCTTTAGAAAGAGATTTGCTTTTAGAGGATTTGCCCACTGGAGTTTTGGTTACCTGAGATCCATCCGGAGAGGAAGACCTGGATGATTGTGATGCTTCTGAAGGAAACAGCACATGGAACTTGTTGGCCCGGTTCTGCAATCCACGTTTCGACATCTGGGAGCAGGATGGGCAGTCCGGTATGGAATGGTCAGGTCCTAAACATTTAAGACACCATTCATGGGTGTCTGTAAGAGGAATGACAGCACTGCACTTGGTACACTTTTTAAAACCAGGAACTGGCTTCTCCATGAGGAGAATTTGTGTAGGCCTGAAGGCCTAACAAAGTACCAAGCTGTGCTGAAGAAAAGAAAAATATATATATTTTTTTTTTTTAAAAGAAAGAAAGAGAGACCGGCAGTACCGGTTTCAGAATGGGGAAGGCAGGTACGCGGTCTAAAGAAAACAATAAAATCAACAATTTCTTCAGCGGTGACAGGAACACGACCTGCTGGCTCCGCGGAAAAAAAGAAACTGACGAGAGCTGGTCAGGAAGGCGGGAAGGCAGCGCGCATGTGCAGTGGGAGGCCCCAAAAGCTTTTAATCTGAAAAGCTGGGGAGCTTTCCCGCGCGGGCTCCGTCGGTGCCGACGTACCCATATGTGATGACGTATTCATGCTTGTTCCTGGAGATTATACATTTGTTAAATAGTCAGATAGCTTAATATCTAAACATCTCCTTAAACCCACACGTACATCAGTAAACAAGAGAACAATTACAACAAAATAAAAATGTACTTTTATATATGCACTATGCTAAGTTACTTCATTTAATTGTGTAAATCAGTAATACTGGTTATGTAGGAAAGCGTAGTTACTCACCTGTAACAGGTGTTCTCCAGGGGCAGCAGGAATCAGTCCTCACATATGGATGACGTCGGCGCCGATGGAGCCTGCGCCAAGCATTTCCCCAGCTTTCACAGAAAGCCTTTGGGAATGCTACCAAGCATGCGTGGTCCCCTTCCCACCCAAAGGTGCTACCTTGCTCAGTCAGATGACATAGCAAAAAAGGACTTAAACCTTGTAGGGAGGCAACTCCAAGGGGAGGAGGGAGGGTTGTGAGGACTGATTCCTGCTGTCCCTGGAGAACACCTCTTACAGGTGAGTAACTACACTTTCTCCAGGAACAAGCAGGAAGTCAGTCCTTACATATGGGACTCCCTAGCTCCAGCCTGTCGAGGACCGAGCCACGACAGTACCATCGGTGACCCATCGGGTAGCTGCCAGTTGCAGAAAATGAGTCCCCACTGAGAGACTCTGCAAGACCCTAGTGTCCACCGATACTATCACTCCAGTAGCTTGAACACAGAAGGGTTGGAGGGCAGGAGTAGCCTATATACCAAAAAATATTATGGAGAACTGCCTGTCCAAAGGCACTGTCCCTGCAGGACTCGCTCTCCAGGCAATAATGAGCTACAAACGTATGAATTGAAGCCCGTGTGGCGGCCCTACAGATTTCTAGCACCGGCACTGAGTGGAGATTAGCCATCGACGTGGCCATGGCCCACATGTGATGTGCAGTGATCCGGTGCTCAAGGGAGAGGCCCACTTGCTCATAGGCGAGGGCAATGCAGTCCGCCACCCATGTGGACAGGGTTGCTTCATTACCGGGAGTCCCAGTCTACTGGGGTCATATGATACAGCATATGCAAGATGAGTTCCTCCCTGCTGGCGTGGGGCCATGGGAAGAAGGTAGGGAGGACCACCTCCTGGTTGAGGTGGAAGGGGAATACCACCTTGGGGAGGAATTTGGAATGTGTGCAGAGCACTACCCTATTCTTATAGAACCTTGAATATGGCAGATCCACCACCAAGGCCTGGAGTTTGCTCACTCTCCAAGCGGACATGATGGCCACCAGAAAAAACACTTTCCAAGATAGGTATCTCAGATGGCAGGCGGCCAGGGGCTCGAACGGCACCTTGGTGAGTTGGGAAAGTACCACATTAAGGTCCTATTCTGCCGCCGGAGGGCAGAGAGGGGCTTCGATAGTAGGAGACCCCGGAGGAACCTGGTGATCAGAGGCTGGTTTTTGATGGTGAGCGGCTATGGCGCTCAGGTGTACCCTCACCGAGTTAAAATTTAGGCTGGCGTGTGAGAGGTGCAGCAAGTATTGTAGCACTAGTTGCACATGGCAGGAGAAAGGGTTTTCCCTTCTCTCTGCACACCAGACGGAGAATCTCCTCCATTTGAAGGCGTACGCCCGTCTGGTGGAGGGTTTTCAGAAGGCCAACAGGATCTCCTTGATATCTCCTGGGAGACTGAAGGGAGCCAGGGCTACCCTTTCAGCAGCCATGCGTCAACACAAGCGACCCTAGGTTGGGGTGCAGGAGGGATCCCTCCTCCTGGGATAGAAGGTCCGGATCCCGACCCAGAGGGACTGGGAGTGCCACCGACAGGGAGAGCAGAGCGAACCAGGGTTGCCGGGCCCATCTGGGGGCAATCAGGATCACTGATGCCTGCTCGCTTTGGATTTTGAGGAGGGTCTTGTCCACCAGAGGAGTTAATGGGAAGGAACAGAGAAGGCCCTCTGACAATGGGCTCAGGAAGGCATCCGCTGCTACTCTGTGTGCGGCTGGTGTAAGCAGAGGTGGGGCAGCTGCATGTTGTCCGGGGAGGCGAAAAGGTCCATCTCGGGCCTGCCCCAGAGGTGGAAGAGTCGCTGCACCACCTTAGGGTGCAGCCGCCATTCGTGTGGGCGGAGGACTCTGCTGAGCTTGTCCATCAAGCAGTTGTTCTGGCCTAGAAGGTATACTGCTCGTAGGAGCATTCTGTGGCATACTGCAAAGGCGAGGAAAGCCACCTCTTCCTAGCAGAAGGAGAATGAATCCGTGCCCCCTTGCTTGTTCACACAGAACATGGCGATCTGGTTGTCCATCTGGATTAGTACAGGATAGTTGCGCAGGAATTGGTGGAATGTTCGCAGGGCTAGGAAAATGGCCCCTTGTTCCAGGAGGTTGATCTGAAGGAGCAACTCCTCTTGTGACCAGCTGCCTTGAGTGTGGAGGTCTCTGCAGCATACTCCCCAACCCAGAAAGGAGGTGTGTGTGGTTAAGACCATCTGTGGTGCAGGTGCCTGGAAACTGAGGATAGCCCTCCTTTACTACTTGTAGAACCCACTGGTCCATGATGACCCCGGCCCACCTGTGGGCAAAAAGCGCCAGGTGGCCCCCTGTGGGCTGGGGAGGGTCTTCTGGGGGATAGGAGGCCCTTTCCAGAGAGTCAAAAGCTCGCCCCCCCAGGCTGGGTGAGAGTTGGTGTTTGAGGCTTCTGGGCCTTTGGCTTCCTCAGCCCATGGCCCCAGTTCTTGGGCTGGGGGTCCTGTTGCTGTTGCCCCGAGGAGGACTGGTAGCGGCCCTGGTAGAAAGACCCCTTCGTCCTCAGGAAGGGTGTTCTCTTTCCTGATGGCTTCTTCAGGGAAGGGTCGAGGTCTTCCTCGAGAGCCTTGGCCTGGTCATGACCTCAGCCTCTATCTCAGCCACTTTGTCGGCCATGGGCTTGCCAAACAAGTTTTCCCCAGTGCAGGGGACATCCAGCAATTTTTCTTGCACCTATTGCTAGAGGTTGGAGGTTTGCTACCAGGCCTGGCGCCGAGCTCTGATGCCTGCTGCTGCTACTCTTGCTGCAGATTCAAAGCCATTGTAGGCGGTGCGGGAGAGGAACTTTGAGCAGTCCTGGATCCCGGTGGTCAGGGCTTGGAACATCTGAAGGGGTTCCCCGGCGAGGCCTGCAGAAAAACCTGCCAGTTCTTGGATAAGGCCCTTGAGGTACATATCAATGTACAACTCATAGGCTTGTATTTGGCAACCCAGCATGGATCCCTGGAAGCACTTGCACCCGAGGGCATCGAGTGCTCTGGCTTCCCTGCCCAGGGGGACAGAAGAGTAGTTCTTCTGGCTTTTGAGTTTTTGCATTGAGGACACCATGACCATGGAGTTATGTGGGAGTTAGGACTTTTGGAAACCCAGGCCCTTCTTGATGTGGTAGATGGTGTTGAGGTGCTGACCACCGGCACAGAGGCCAGGGTCTCCCACTTGAAGATGGGTTGCACTGGCACCATCAGAGTCTCCTTTGGCAGGGACTCATACTGGAGGATCTCCAGTTCTTCGGTGCATGGGTCCTTCTCTGACTCGGTAGGGACCGAAAGGACCAGGGCCATATCACATATGAAGTCGTGGAAAGCCACGTCCTTGGGTGGGGAGCGGCACCAGGGTTCTGGAGGGGACGGCTCCAAGGGGTGTCAAGAGGCCTCGGGGGGGGAGGCCTCAATGTCGGTCTCCCAGTCGGAGACTGAAGGCGTTGAGGATTCCAAGGCTCAGGGCTCTCATGCCTTGAGGCCAGCCCCGAGGAACCGGGGTCCCCCGGTGGGTCTCAGGTCAGACTCCTGGAAACTGGCGAGGGAGAACCAGACACCCGAAGATCGGGACCAGGACCTCAATCGGTGCCGAGGGCTCGACCGAGGCTGATAGCACTTGGGCCTGGCTCGACGTCCAGGGACTCCCCTGCAGTCAGGGCCCGGTTGTCGGGGCAGATGATGTGGACGAACCTGACATCACCTGCTGCAAGGCCAGGATGGCAGAAATATTCTGTTCCAGGGCCGCCATCCTAGACTCAATACCAGGAGGCTCTACAGCTTTCAGTGTGGGCACCGTGGGTCTCATGCCCGACACCAGTACTCTTGAGAGTGTATCCTCGACAAGGACCATGGCCTTGGGGAGCCTTGCACGGTCACCGCCAGCCAAGGACTCCCTCTTAGAGACCTTAAGGGGGGGCTGCTTGGAGTCCCCAGAGTCCCTCCGCGGGACCTTACCGGATTTCACTGGTGGAACCTTGACTGGCTTCGAGGATTTTTTCTTCTTCTTTGAAGGATCTGACATCTTTACGGAGGAGCCGCCACTGCAGGACTCTGAAGACGCCCGGAACTCACGGGATGTGCTCGGTTTGGGGCTCAGTGTCAGGGAAGCCGGTGCTGAGTTGGATCACAGGAACAGCTTCTCCTGCAACTCTGACCATTTCCTGTTGGCTCTCAGAGTCATGGCCTGGCACAGGTCGCAGGTGGTACTGTCGTGGTCTGGGCCGAGGCAGTGAAAGCAGCAGTCATGAGTGTCTGTGACAGACACGGTGTGACTGCAGCAGTTGCACTTCTTGAACCCACCGGGGGACATGGTAGGAGACACCCAGTCAGGGTCGAGAACCCCCAGGTGAAAAAGTGCACAAATGCCGGTTGAGGCAAGCTTCGTCAAAATAGAAGGAAAGAGCCAAGGACTGCATCAGGGACAGCGCAGGCTCGAGGTGGGAAGAGGAACCGGTATGCAAACTGGGAAAAAAAACAACTTTTGAGGATAATTTTTTAAGGATTTTTCCGGGATAACAGGATATACGTCTGTTGGTAGCATTCCCAAAGGTTTTCTGTGAAAGCTGGGGAAATGCTCCGTGTGGGGTCCGTTGGCATCGATGTCACCCATATATGAGGACTGACTTCCTGCTTTTTCCTGGAGAATGTTATATATTATTTAATAAATAAATCTGTGGAGGTGGGACTGCTGCTAAAGGACTGCAGAAATGCAGATGCGGTCCTCCTTCATAAAAAGGTGAGAGAGAGAGAGAAGGCGTTGAAAACTACAAGCTAGCTAAGTCTACCTTGGTGATTGTATAATTAATGGGCACTCACTGAAAGTGAGGACAGTGACGTTTCTAGAATCCAGAAGGTTGTAGGATCCAAGGCAAAATGATTTTACCAGAGGGAGATTGTGTCTTACAAATCTCAACAATTTCTTTGACTGGGAAGGGTGTGTCCAGGACATGGGTTTACATGGGTTTCAGCAAAGCTTTTGGTACTGTCTTGCATAGAATGCTCATAACTTGAGAACTTGGACTGAAAAGCTGATAGACTGGGTTAGGAAATGGTTCAGGGACATTGGTGGCAGAACAAAAGTAGTGGTAAATGTAATTCATTCTGAAGAAAATCTGTGGCAAAACGGAATGGAAACTCCTGAGGCAGTAGACAAATGAGAAGCGATGTAAAAGCTCAAGGAGTTGTAAAATGCTTAGCGATTAAAGTGCAGAATCATGTACCTGACGTATACTAGAGGTGAGAGTGATGTGCCAGGAGAGATCTTGGGGTGACTATGTCTAATAACATCAAGGTAGCAAAACCATGTGATGAGGCTGGCAGAGGCAGCAGAATATTTTTTGTTGGAGGGGCCAAATAAACCAATTTTCAGCACTGCCCCCAAACTCTCTCATTGCTGATGCTGTGTTGTGCAAAAAACTGGTAGGACCATGGGCCCTGTGGCCCATCCCTTTCTGCTGCCTATGGAGGTGAGGGCCAAACTCAGAGGAATTCTAGAATGCACAGGGAGAAATATAATCAGTAGAACAAATGAGGTGATAATTCCTTTGTACAGACTGGTGATGAAACCTCACAATCTCTAGAACTGGGGCACATTATTCTCCAAAAATATACAGACAGGCTAGTGGTGGTTCAGGGGCAGGCTACCTAAATATATACCCCAAGAGGAGAGGGGTGTGTGGAATGATAGAGACCTTCAAATACCTCAAAGGTAGAAATTTTAGGCACAAGATGATGATGACCTTTTCTGGAGGAAAGAATTCTCTAGAACAGGAGATGAAGATATGAGGTTCCAAAAGGATAGATTTGGGAGCAATTTAGGGAAAAAAACACACTTTCACAGAAAGGATAGCAAATGCATGAACTGTCTCCCAGTGGAGGTGGAGACAAAAAACAGTAAAAATTCAAAAACACCTGGAAAAAGCACAGGAGATCCCTAGTTATGACGAAGTGAAGGGAAAAACAGAGATAACCATGGCTTAAATGGTACTGTACCAGAAAAGAAATTGGGTAGACCGATTTAATGGTCCTCTTCTGACAACCTATTCTATGTTTTTATGTTATACCCTTCACATCTAAAAGTGGTGAGCAAACTTATGTAATTTACATAGAAAAATGTTTTAAGGGGTCAATATATTCAAATAGCAGCATATACTGCAGAGGTCAATACTGAGAGGCCAACATATATTTTCAAATGTCTAGCTTAGACAATTTCAAATTATACCTATATTCCATGAAGCTATCTGTTCAGGTAGCCCTACTGAATGACCATGTATAACTTAAAATGTTTGCGTTCGACATTTCCAGTTATATCTTCTATTTATGTGGGTCGTTTGGATGTCCAACTTATACGCATAAAGGGTTATTTTATAAACCATTTTTGTGCATAAAACAGCATTTTACATGCATAAAGGGCTTTTATAAAATTAGATCATGCTTAAAAGTATGCATGGTGCACGAGGGCAGAGACTGGATGTAGCATGGGCGGAGTTGCAATTTATATGCACATGTGGGTAAAGCGTAGTTACTCACCTATAACAGATGTTCTCTGGGGACAGCAGGAATCAGTCCTCACATATGGGTGACGTCGCCTGTTTAGGGTAGTATTCTCAGACTCCACCTGAGATGCCTTGTCTTGCCAATCTTTGCCAAAAAGGTTTTCACCTGTGCAAGGAATATTGCCCAGTTTATTTGAACCCATTGTTCAAGATCTGACACTTGAAGCCAAGCAATCCTGCATGCTCCAATGCTGATTGAGGTGGCCCTACTGGTACACTCAATAGTCAAACGTTGCCCTATTTACAAACTTTGACATGTTTTGGGCATGTTTGACCAATATTAGATAGTCAGCTCTCTTATCATCAGGGAGAAGAGGAGCCATTGACTCAAGATCTCTAGTAATCTCCCTAAGGAACATATCCATATAGAGTATGTACGAACTTATGGGTGGAATTGCAGGACTCAGAAATGCTGGCAACGGACTCGTGGAAAGTGACATTGGAAAAGCGAAATTGCTAAACAAATACTTCTGCTCTGTTTTTACTAAAAAAATCCTGGAGAACAAATATAAAAATGTGAATGAAGTAGATACCACACCATTCACAGAAGATGATGTGTTAGAACAACTTGCAAAACTGAATTTGGACAAGGCCATGGGGCCGGATGGGATACATCCCAGGATACTGAAAGAGCTCAGAGAGGTTCTTGCAGGGCCGTTAAAGGATATTTTCAACAGATCCTTGGAAACAGGAGAAGTTCCTCAGGACTGGAGAATGGCTGATGTGGTACCTCTACACTAAAGTGGTGACAGGGAAGAAGTGACAAACTACAGGCCCGTGAGCCTTACCTCGGTGGCGGGAAAAGTAATGGAGGCACTCCTGAAATAGCGAATAGTGGACTTTCTCAAAACCAACAGGTTGCAAGATCCGAGGCAACATGGTTTTACTGAAGGACGATCTTGCCAAACAAATCTGATTGAGTTCTTTGACTGGGTGATCAGAGAACTAGATCAGGGGCATGCGATGGATGTCATCTACCTGGATTTCAGCAAAGCCTTTGATACTGTTCCTCATAGGAGGCTTATCAATAAACTCAGTAGTTTGGGGATGGGTCCCAAGGTGGTAAACTGGATCAGAATTTGGTTAACTGACAGACGACAGAAGGCAATGGTAAATGGAGCTCACTCGGATGAAAGGAAGGTGATTAGCGGGGTGCCCCAGGGTTCGGTCCTGGGCCCGGCACTGTTCAATGTATTTGTGAGTGATATTGCTGAAAGACTGAATGGAAAAGTCTGTCTTTTTGCAGATGACACGAAAATTTGCAATAGAGTGGACTCCCCCCGAGGGAGTGGTTAACATGAGGAAAGATCTACAAAAGTTGGAAGAGTGGTCTAATGCTTGGCAATTAAGATTCAATGCAAAGAAGTGCAGTTATCATGCACTTGGGTAGCAGAAATCCAAGGGAAATGTACGCGATAGGGGGCAAGAGGTTGGTGTGCACGGATCAGGAGAAAGACCTTGGTGTGATTATTTCTGTAGATCTCAAGGTGGCAAAACAGTGCGACAAGGCAGTGGCAAAAGCCAGGAGGATGTTGCGCTGCATACAAAGAGGAATTACCAGCAGAAAGGAAGAGGTACTAATGCCACTGTATAAGTCACTGGTGAGGCCTCACTTGGAATACTGTGTTCAGTTTTGCAGACCATATCTTGCAAAGGATGTAAAAAAACTGGAAACTATTCAGAGGAAGGCGACCAAAATGATTTGGAGCCTGCGTCAGAAACCTTATGAGAAGAGACTTGAATACCTAAATATGTACACTTTGGAGGAGAAGAGGGATAGGAGAGATATGATTCAGACCTTTAAATACTTAAAGAGAAATAATGAACAAGCAAACCTCTTCCAAAGATGGGGAAGCTGTAAAACTAGAGGGCATAACATGAAGCTGCAAGGTGGTAAATTGAAAGGCAATGTCAGGAAATACTTTTTCACTGAAAGGGTGGTGGATGCTTGGAATGCCCTCCCGATGGAAGTGGTGGGGCAAACACAGTGACGGAATTCAAAATGGCATGGGACTGACACAGTGGATCCCTTTACAGCAACAGGATGAAATCAAAATAAACTGAATCATCTAATTTCTCAACAAATAGGGGTGTCCTACATGGAGCGGTGGGGGTTCACCCCTAAACAAAGACATGGGGAGGGGTGGCCTGCACAGAGTGGCAGGTGCACCTACTCCTGCCATCTTACTGGGCAGACTAGATGGACCATACTGGTCTTTATCTGCCGTCATTTACTATGTTACTATGTTATCTTGGCTGAAAGCATGGAGGTCCGAAAGCATCTCCTCGCTTCTCTACCAGGAGTGTTTGAAGAATGTGTCTTTGAACTTTTGATTCGATGCACTGCCGATTCCACCACCCTTCAGTGATGAGGCAACAGAGTCTTTTGGAATCCAGGAAACTCCGGTACTTGATATGTGGCATCGAGTCGTCGAGTATGCGGAGAGATGGTAAGGGGTATCTCCCACATTTGGAGCATGAGGTCCTGGAGGATGTGGTGAACCAGAAGGGTGGCAGCTTCTTTAGGAGCCGTAATGTATTGGAGGATTTTTAATTCCTCAGCCCTAGGTTCTTTTTCAGATGTTACTGTAATGGACAGGCCCCTGGCCAGGTCCCGAATAAGCTCCTGAAAAGACATGTCCTCAGGAGGGGACATGCGGCGTACTGGAGAGGGAGATGGATCCTCCGGTATACTTTGAATCACTTGGGTATTGATCGATTCCTCATCGGATGAATCAGAATCAGAAGATTCAAAGTATCGATGAAAGTGATGTCCGCGCTCCGCTAAGGTCCAGTACGGATCAAAATCGGTATCGGATCGGCGAGGTTGTCTGGAAGAGCCACCAGTACCAGGGATGGACTCGAGGGAAGTTATGGGTGGAAGAGTTCGATCGGTACAAACCCCGATGCGGACTGCATCGGTACCATGGATGGTTCTGGTGTTGGCAGTACCGTCGGTATGGGTTTGATCGGAACCGATGCCGCTAATAGGGGCGCCAAGCTGCACTCAATGGCAAAGATACGCTGATCCATAAAGCCCATCGTGCTTGGGTATTAGTACCAGAAATGCGGGCTACCGTCCCAGAGCATGGCATTAGGAGCTCTCCAGAAGCGGAGGCCTCGAAAAAATCCTGGGACGCCTTGATGGCTTTGGAGGAAAAGTCCTGCCACTGGGGTAGTTTGGCTGGCCACCTCTAGGACAACGCTCAAGACATCTCGATTCTTAGAAAGAGATCTACACTTGGGGGATCGGTTTGTCTTCAAAGATTTATGTTTTGATGCCTGAGATCCCTGAGAGGAAGATGATGCCCTTGATAACGTCAATGCTAAAGACACTGCGTCTGAGGCAAAGTGTGTGTCTAACTTTGCAACTCGATTCTGCAGGCCTCTCTTTGTCATCTTCCTACATTAAGGACACTCTGAAGGCTGGTGGTCGGGCCCAAGACATTTGAGACACCAGTCGTGGGTGTCGGTCGCTGAGATGGTACCGCCACACTTAGAACATTTCTTAAAACCCCTAGCTGGTTTTTCCATAGTGCCGAAGCAAATGGTAGGCTTAAGGCCTAAAATAGCGTTGATGCGCCCAAGAAAGTTTTTATTCACTTTTTAGAAAAAGAAAGAAAAAAAGAACAGAATAGAAAAGAACAGACAGTAGTCTGTCCCAGCATCGACGGGAAGGCAGATGCGACCACAAAAAAGAAAAGAAATAAAATAAACAAATTTTCTGTGGCGAAAGGGTTTGCTTTCTGCTGGTTCCGCAGAAAACGAAGAACTGAGAATTGGGAAGGCAGCGACGCAGGCACAGTGGGATGCTCCCAAAAGCTTTCCTATTGGATGCTGGTGCCATTGCTGTTGGATTTATTGTTTGTATCACACGTACTTTCACTATGGGCATGCACATGGACAGAGTTTGGGTGGATTTATGTCAGTATTTTATAAAGTCACATAGGCATCTTGTGTGTCTTTATAAAAGAGGGCAAAAATAGGAGTCCTGTTATAAAATTACTTCCTAAGAGGGAAATTTTATAAGGAGGTGTCTAGTTTTAGGCGCCAAAATTACTTGTAAATATTGGTATTTTAGTAATTTACACACACAAGTGGCTACTTGCTTGCATAGATGACCTCTCATTTTTTGCGAGCAATACAGACTAGTATAAAATTGTACGCCTTGTTTGTATCACACGTACTTTCACTGTGGGCGCACATGGACAGAGTTTGGGTGGATCAAGAACACACTGTTATAGAATACTATAAATTCATGCGCATAAACTGGGCACAGTCATTTACACTAGTTCTAGGGCTGGTCTAAATCAAACCTTAATTTAAGATGTGTTCTTTACCACTTACACTAGTATTTTATAAGCACGTACTGAACTTTGCAAAATACGCAGGTGAAAACATGCGTTAGCTATGCATGACTTTATTTTTATTTAATCATTTTTTATACCACTTTGTCCTTCACTCAGAGCGGTTTACATTACAACTTGAACATTATACATAGAACAGTTGAACAGTAAGTAATATTGTACAACGAACAATTGAAGATTATGCAGGGTAATGGTAGTGTAAAAAACTATGTACAGGGGGTCATGGGAGTAAAGACATAACTATATACAATTTATTGCATCATGTTTAACGTTTACCAGTTCATCGCTATAGGTTGTACTAGGTGACTTGGATCATGTCATTGTTCAGGTGGTTAGGTAATATGTCCGAGGTGATTTGTGTAGAGAACAGTTTTTAGTTTCTTTCTAAAGTCCTTGATGTCTGAATATGCACGCATGTTATCTAGGAGGGAGTTCCAAAGTGATGGAGCATAGAATGATATTGCTCTTCTAGAAGTGGTTTATATCCAAATGGGTAAACGTAGATCGATTGTTTACCTTATCAGAATATAGAAAGACTAGGGGACATGCAATGAAGCTACAGGGTAAACTATTTAAGACTAATAAAAGAAAATATTTTTTCACTCAACGTGTAATCAAACTCTGGAATTTGTTACCGGAGGATGTAGTAAAGGCTGTTAGTGTAGCTGGGTTTAAAAAAGGTTTGGACAAGTTCCTGGAGGAAAGGTCCATAAACCATTATTAAGAAGGGACCCAGGATATCAATGCTTGAACCAATACAAGCATTGTGGAACCTGTGTCCCTTGCGGAAACTGCTAGGTACATATGACCTAGATTGGCCACTGTTGGAAACAGAATACTGGGCTTGATGGACCTTGGTCTGACCCAGTATGGCATATCTTATGTTCTTATGTAAAGGGTGGGATAATGATATTCTTGCTGTTATTTCTCCTGGGTCGGGTACTTGTATCTTTTGTTATAGTGTCTTGTAGGATATATGCTTATAGTTGGTGAATGATCTTGAATATGATTAGTGCTGATTTGTATCGGATGCGGGAATGTATTGGGAGCCAGTGTAATTGATTAAGTATTGGAGTGATGTGTCCATATCTGTCTGTTCCTGTGATTAGGCGAGCTGCAGTGTTCTGCACTAGTTGAAGTGGTAAGATGGTTTGCTTTGGGAGCCCCTGGTAGAGTGAATTGCAATAGTCGAGCGTTGGGGTGATGATTGCCTGACAGATGATGTGAAAGTGATGAGGGTCTAGAACTGGTTTAAATGTTCTTATTATCTTCATTTTATAGTAGGCATTTGCGGAGGTTTTTGCAATGTGGGGTTGCATGGTGAGGTTTTGGTCTATGATGACTCCCAGGTATTTAATTTCTTTTTTGACTATTTGCTTTTGCAGTATTGTGATTGTTTGTAGTGGGGTAAATGATGTGTCCCTGAGTGCCTCTGTCTTTTTGTAATTTATGGATAGGTTGTTATTGAGCCATTTGATCACGTCTTCTATACATGCCGTTATGGTTGAGAGGTCAGGTTTGTGTATTTCTACAGGAGTGTATACCATGTCATCAGCATATAGTTTGTATTGTATTTTGTGTTTTTTGATAAAATTTGTCAAAAATTTATTTTCTTTATAAAATTACCCTCCATGTGTCTTAGATATATGAGGTAGTTGATTAACTGCATATGTGTCTTTGAATGCTGACCTCTGCAATCTTTTGTTTGCACTTTCATCGTGTCTTCAGTTCTACATTATTACATTTGTTTAGCATACACTGTTATGTTATATTACATTTATAGACTGATTTCCATGAACAAAAGTTTAACCCAAAGCCATTTACAACTGAAGTAATGCTACTAGTCGTGGAGATTACTGTTCTTTTTAAATTTCCCTGCCTCGTGTGTCCTTGTGCATGTTATCCTGTTTTTCACAATGAGACACAGGGTAAGCAGCAGAATGCAGTGAGGTGGAAAACAAAAAAGTGAAAGCAGACAAGCCTCGCTACCCTCATGGTTTGCCTTTGCTTGATGAGACGGTTATGCTGTGGGCCTTCATGCCAGTGTAGACACAAGGCCAAGTTCTTTTTAGGCCAACATGGCTAAAAAGCAGAACAGTAATAGAGAGACCAGCCGTGAGGGGACTGCTGGAGTGGCACATCACGTACAGCAATCACAGAAGACAATAAGCATTTGTGCTAACTTGTAAAAGATGCCAAATTAAACAGGCAGCCTTGCACAGTACTAATGTATTTTTACAAAGATGACAGCGTGTGCAAGCAAGGCCAGCTGACAATTTTGTTGCCCTATTGCATGTGTCTCAGTATGCAAAGGCTAAAACTTAGCAAATTCTTGATATAGTCTTTTAATGGCAATTTGACTGCCTCTTTGTTTATGCATAACTCAACTTATCTCACCTATGAGCCAACTAAGGCTTCAATGCATGAACCTATCCCACCATCCAGTCAGGTTGGCACCTTGAGTGCATCACTCAGTCTCTCTCTGCTCAGGCTTAGACTGGTGTAGAGATCTAGTATTCATATTACTTTGTTAAAAAGTATGGAACAAAAACTGGCAGACACCAAAAACAGCACTCACCTCTTCTCCTTCACTGATTTCTTGAACAGCTCGGATTTCTGCCACAGTGCCCTTGTATGTGACTATTATATTTGGACAGCAACTATGGTTCATCAGTGCCACACTAAAAAACAGAAGAGCAAAGATCTTATTTATCTTCTAGCAATAAACACTGAAGTGCAGTTAATAGGACAATAAATGCATAGTCAGTCATTCTGTTACAAAGTAAGCTTAAAATTTACAACATGCCATGAAAGGATTTTACTTATTAAAGTTTTTTTTTTCAATTTTCAAACAGCTCACGCACCTAAATGCAAAATTAAGTACAACTTTCAAAGGGACAGTATATACATATTTTCCATTCTAAAATTGTCAGAGGTACAAAGCATTCACTTACCTGCTTTTAATGAGGGCACAATGTCTTTAAAATAATGCACATGGGGCATGTTTATTAAACACCAAACCAGTAAAACGCATAAGCGGGCCGCTTACCAGCATGGGACTTCAGGCTAATTGCAGGAGGGCGTGTACATCCATTCCCTTGCAGTTACCATGCCACTGAGGTGGCGTTAGTTGCACCTGTGCTACCTGCATCTAGTGCAGGTGGTGTGGGCCACAATCACCCATACTAGCTGCGCCAGGAATATCCCTGGCCCACCCAATTGCTGCTCCGCTGCATACTAGCAGGGTTGCATGGGATTTTTGGCATGGAGGTCCCATTAGTAAACATTAGAAAATATAATCTCTGCATGATGTTTTACAATCTCGACCAAAATATGCTCCCACGAACATCTCCTCTAAAGGTGGCTAAAAGCAGGCAGTTTGACAGTTTACAGAGGTAAATGGCTTTGAAAATTATTCTTTTGGTATATATATGAGAAAAATAATTAATGCATCTGGCCCACAGCGTCTTACCCTAGAACAGGGGTTCTCAAACCAGTCCTCTGGGCAGCGTATGCAATTCTCTCTCATGCATATTCATTGTGGTTATCCTGAAAATCTCTCTGGTTAGATGTGTCCTGGGGACTGTGTTGAGAACCCCTGCTCTTGAGGTACTGTAATGAAGAACACATCGCAAAGTTTGCCTGCCATACAAAATCCGTTTTGCATAAAGGTCAATTTTTTACATTGTTTGTTTTGGTTATCCAGCCTTCTTTCTTCACTTTCTTCCATCTCCACATCTGAAAAACTCACCAGCGTAACTAGGGACTCAGTATGCTGTCATTCACAAGAGAATGGAGGTTCAGCTTCACACACCAGCAGCATGGGAATAAATCCCTCTTTTAGGGTACTATGTCAATGCACAAGACTCCACTTCGGTCCCCCCACTGCCCATTGAGTGGGATAGTTACTAATGTGGGCTAAC
The DNA here is from genome assembly GCA_033557465.1 of Ichthyophis bannanicus. NCBI lineage: Eukaryota > Metazoa > Chordata > Amphibia > Gymnophiona > Ichthyophiidae > Ichthyophis > Ichthyophis bannanicus. Next base: position 462,191,267 of record CM066033.1, on the reverse strand, counting down.
ATTAACGTTCATTAATTCACTGTTAACATGAGTTATTTTAGTACAGAACCCATATTCAACATACGTTAGCATTAGCACACCTTGGTAACTAGCCCTCTAATTTTTTTTTGTTGTTGTCTGCTTAACTTCTTATGGGGTTATACTGTGCAAAAGAATTTTGCTATACTGCTCAGATGTTTTTTGTAGCTTTTTCTTATTCTTTTTGGATTCTTTATGGTATTTTTTTATTGGACTAACATGAAACATCCTCTGATATGGCACATGAGCTTTCATGATTGCATGGGTATCTTCTGCTCTGACCATGACCCTGTCACATTCATCACTTTCAGAAGAAAATGGGATTTCATGTTCCGTCCCCATAACACTTTTACCCTTCCAGTTATGGTACTTTTCTTATCCCGAGGGTATCAGCATAGACATTAGAGGTATTTCTCTACTGGCCTGACTGATCCTGAATATGTATTTGTGTTACATTTTCATAATCAGACTTAATGATGCCTATAGAATTTAGGATACAGCTTCTAGGTACAGATGGATAATGATGGCAATTACTGTATTGTAACACATTCTCCATTCTTACCATCCTGCTTACCAGTAAAATTCATTGTCTAGTCAAGGACAATAATCTATCATGTTTGAGCCTCTGGACCACACAATGGAGATGAATGACTGTGTATAGCTCAGGTCAGTGTCTGTTTCAGATTATTTTATTTTACTTTGAAAAAATATTTCCTAATGAATTTTAAAGGTGTCAACATTTGCTAGATTAGCTGCACTGGACTCTGAAGTACTCCATTTGTTCAGAGAAAAGGTATAGTATGGGCATTGCAGTGCAAGCCTCTCTACAATGCCCTAGAAAAACACCTCAGTTCTGTTCTAATGATGAGATGGTAATTCATCTTCCACCTCCATTCAATCCTTGCCTCTCTGCAGAAACAGTCATCAAGCAGTACCAATTGTGATAGTTTAGCAATTTGGACACCTTGCCAAAGGGAACTTGATTGAGATTATCCTTTCATTTCATACAGGCCAGTGAATAGCTATCAGACACTACCAAAATGCTCAAGATCTGAATACTGTAGATAGCTTAGAGGTGAAAATCTCCATATTCTTGCAAATATTTGTTGAGAGTGTGACATTACCTAGCTATAATGTTGGGTATCTAATAACAGCAGCTCGAAGGAACAACTCAATTTTTGAAGAGGACCACCAGTATGCAACAGAAAACAGTAATTCTTAAAAAAAAAAAACCAACAGAAAATGGCCTAGGAGAGTAAGAGCTGACTTTATCCTCAGAAAACCCTGTTGGCACTGAAAAGTCAAATCCTGAATTCCAATGAATGGTAATATATCAAAGCAATTTTGGTTGATGACTATATGAACTGAACTTCATGTTCCAGCCATGCACATTTCTTCCAGGTAAGTTAGTAGATTAGAAACCAAAGTAGCCCTTGGACAAACAGCATAAGTTAAGGTAAACTTGCAAACAAACACAGGGATTTTAAAAATTGCCATCCTGATTTGCCTGCCAGGACCTTTTCATTTCCCATCAGATATATGGCAATTAGGGTTATCTCATGAGAAACTGCTGAGTTCACACATGATTGCTTCCTAACACAAAAGAGTGACATCCATCCTTCCTTGGTATCTATCTGCATTAATGTGATTTTGTTGACCATTTGACTTCTGAAAGCTTTTGGAGCATTCAAGACAGAAAATGATGTGACATCTTTTTTCATGAAGGGCCCATAGGCCTTGGGTATGAAATTCCTCCAGATGAGTTTCCCAGTCAACGTTGGATGCATCCATGGTTAATATAATTTGATGGCATGGTATATAGAAGGGAAGACCCCTGGTTTGATATAAATGGAAGATCTACCAGGTCAACAAGACCTGTGACCTCAATCTATCGTCGTTATATTTCTACTTTGCCCATTCATTAGCAGCTTGGAGCTGGTACAGAAATCCCTTTTTTAGTGAAAATTACTTTGAAAGCTGCAATTAACAATATTTGCCAATTGCTAATCCTAAAGCCCCTCCCTGCAAATGCTTACATTAAAAAAGTAGGACTTAGCTTGTTCCCTAAACTATAACATGTGTCTCCTGTTTAATGTGACTTGGTAAAATATTTCATATACTCAGGCCTACTGTTCCACAATTTCCTTATTTACCTATCTCAGTGAAGAAACATCCAAGTTTCCTTGATCCTGATATCTTAATGACCGAGATGACTAATGTCATAGCACTGCTTGTTTCAAAGGCATGGATATCAATCTCATAAAATTAAAAACTAACACTAATTGGCAGTCACTGTAGGGAGTACAGAACAGGTGATGCATGCTCATGTGTTTGTTTCTCTGAACAAAGTAAGGCAGCCACATTCTCTATGGTTTGCAGTAGTGTAATTGTAGAAGCAGGAAGATCTTGGTAGATTGAATTGCAATACAAATTGATGCAATATAATTCTGAAGTTGATGCAGATCTTCATAAGACTTCAGCTTTCAAAGTAATCTTCACTGAAAAAAGGAAAATCTGTAGCAGCTCCATGCTGTTAATGAATGGACCGTGTAGGAAAATTTTCCAGTCAAGTGAATGACACTAAGAAAGACCTGGGGGGATAAGCTCTTGACTTGGCATCCCCTGCATAGATCCCGCAGAGAGATGATGAATTGAAAGGAGCCGTAGGAGAAGCTAGGTCCACAGGAGCTTTAAGCAGAACAGATGACCTTGTGGTAAAGTCAAGTGGGACTACTCTTTTCCAGACAGATGGTGTGCGACCCCAAGATCTTCCTGCATGAAAAGCAGATTCCTGTTAGAATATCTGGCATCACATTGGTTCCTCAGGACAGATATTCCTTTAGAAGGGGCCTGAGAAAAGTGATAAAAGTAGGAAAAACTTCACCAGAAAAGGAGGTCAGACAAAAAGAATAAATGAGGAAGGAGTAAGGATTCCGGTTCTGGCTTACATGTGAACAGAGATGATTGTGCGTGGCTCCGGGCACTAATATTATAAAAACGTTAAAAATCCATTCCCCCGTGGCTGCTGGAGTGGTGAATGATGACGACCACTATGCCTAAAGCAATATGGACCCGCAGGGACAAGAGCAAACTAAAAACCACCACTTCTGTTAGCGCCAAATTGAAGAAGTCTTTTCTGCCTGGAGGAAGCCCGAAAGCTAAAATGGCAGCGACAGAGATTGCAATGCCGCAGGACTTAAGTAATGGGGATACGAATGGCATACCAGAGCTCCTTATGGAGATTAGAGCATCCAAAGATTGAATAATATCAGAGGTCTCTTCTCTCAGTCCTATGCAGTCCTCTCTTGCACTACCCCGGCTGTCTCTTCTGACCCTGTCCCCCTTCACTGTGGTGTTCCTCAGGGCTCTGTATTGGCACCTCTTCTGTTCAGTATTTTCCTGGAACCACTTGCCCTGATGGTTCAATAGTTTGGAATATCTGCCTACTATTATGCTGATGAACTTGTTCTCCTCCTCCATCACACCTGTCTCGTTCAGCCTGACCTCTCCCCCCTCAACAATTGCCTTGTCTCTGTTACTAACTGGCTGACCACCAACTGTTTACATCTCAATCTGGCGAAAACACTAGTCATTTGGTTCACTTATGGCAGTCCTTCCCCCCAGGTGTCTCCAATCCTTGAAGGTACCATCATTCCCCTAGTGTCATGTTTCCGTTATCTAGAGGTTTCTTCTTGATCCTGATCTTTCATTTCAGGATCATATTTCCCATGTTACAAGGAACTCTTTCTTTTTCCTCCACCAAATCCGAGCTATCCGCCCCTTCCTCACTCCACAAGCAATCACCACTCTATTGTTGTCCCTTGTCATGTCTCATCTTGATGTCTGCAACTCTGCCCTTGCCGGAGTTCTTCAGGTCCAACTACACAGACTACAGCTTGTTCAGAACACAGCGGCCCGTATTGTCACTCATTCCACTCATTGGGAGCACGTAATCACCTTTCTCATCCACCTTCACTGGCTTCCTATAGAATACCGTATTCGTTTTAAAATTCTCACTATGGTCCATCAAGCTGTTTACACCCATAACCCAAATATTTGGCAGATCTCCTCCAGTTGAAACGCACCCCAGCAACAGGTATCAGCCTTCCTCCAGCCGCCTCCCACCAGCAGTTTAAACTTCAGCGCTGCTGCGGCCTGGCGACATTCACACCCTCCACCTGACAAAGTAAGCATCCACCATGTTAAAGCCTGTAGACTCCATTTCTACCTCTCTGCTACCTCATTGCTTGCAATATACCATATGCTGCACAGCCTGTAGACTCCATTGCTACTCTCATTGCCTGTAATATAACTTATGCTGCATATACTACCCCATTGCTTGTGAACTCCATTGCTACCCTTTGCTTGCAAATAACATATACTGCTTAGCCTGCTGGATCCGCTGCTACCTCATTGCTTGTAAATCCACTGTTGAATCCACTGCTATCTTGTTGCTTGTAATACAACATATACTGCATAGCCCTGTTCCTCCTCTATGGCTCCACATCACACTGTCCTCCTCTTCTTCATACTCCCTGTTTCCCCTCCTTCCAGCACCCTCATTCCTTCCCTCCCTACCCCCCCTTTACCATCCTCACTTCCCCCTCAACTCTGTCCTCTAACCAATCATCAGCTCTTGAGCTTCATCGCTTTCTCCCTCTCATTCAACCTTCCCCTCTCTCTCTAAAGCAACCTCACCCTCATTTCCACCGTACTGTCTCCTCTCTACCCCGTACTCTGCTACTCCTTCTCCTACTCTCATCCGGAAATATCAACCCCAACCCTGGCCCCCCCTAGATCTCTGTCTCACTCTGAGAGGAGATCTTCACGCAACTTGTCTAATCTTATCCACATCCCTCTCCTTTCCGCTTCCACTCTCCCTTTCTCATGTGCAATGTGGAACGCACACTCTCTCTCTACTAAACTTGCTTTTGCTCATGATCTCTTTATTTCTAATTTATTTATTTATTTAGACAGTTTTGTATACCACCTTATCCTTCAATCAAAGTGGTCACAACACAATTGGGGGATACATTTAACACGAGGGGATATGAGACACATACACTAATACTTACAGGGAACATGGGCAATGGAGGGTTAAGGTTGCTGTTCTCAAGTGGGATTTGAACCCCTGACCTTCCGGCCTGAGGTAGCTTGCCCCAACCACTAGGCCACTCCTCCACCCCTACCATCTTCTTGCCCTACATCTTCTTGCCCTGAGACCTGGATCCTCCCAGATGATACCGCATCTTCTGCTGCTCTCTGCCACGGGGGCTATCAGTTCTCCCACATGCCTCGTCCCACTGGCCGTGGGGGTGGTGTTGGGTTTTTACTTTCTCCCTCTTGCCAATTCCAACCTCTCCTACTGCCCCAGTCTCACTCCTTTCCATCTTTTGAAGTCCACGCCATTCGCCTTTTCACTCCACTTCCTCTCCGGGTAGCTGTTATTTATTGACCTCCGGACAAGTCTGCTTCTACCTTCCTCCCTGACTTTGACTCATGGCTTTCTTTCTTTCTGGATTCCTCCTCCCCCACTCTTATTCCTGGCGACTTCAACTTCCATGTCGATAACCCCTCAGATCCTTATGCTCTAAAGCTCCTCTCCCTTACCTCCTCGTTTGACTCCAACTTTGTTCCACTGCCCCCACTCACCAGCATGGCCACTGTCTGGACCTGATATTTTTCTCTAATTCCATACCCTTGAACTTCCGTAATTCAGTTCTTCCCTTATCCGACCATCACCTTTTAAGTTTTAATCTTCATCTCCCGCTGCCTCAACCTCGTCCTGTCACCTCCAACCTCTTTAGAAACCTTCATGCTATTGATCCCTTGACTCTCTCTTCCACCATTTCTCCGTCTTTCTTCCACTCTGTCATCCAAGTCTGTCGATGAGGCAGTAACCTCCTACAATGCTTCACTCTTCTCGGCTCTGGATGCTCTCGCTCCACCCACCCCACTTCCTTGAGACGTTCTGTGCCCCAGCCCTGGTTTTCACCCACTACCCGCTATCTACGTTCCTGTGCCTGTGCTGCTGAGCGTGCTTGGCTCAAATTCCGCTCCCCTAAGACTTTCTACACTTCAAATTATGCTTGGCGTTTTCCAGTCGGCCATAGCTCTTGCCAAACAAGACTACTATGTCCATCTGACTAACTCTCTTGCCTCTGACCCTTGCCGTCTCTTTACTACTCTCAGCTCCCTCCTCAAAGTGCCACCGCCTCTTATCCCTCCCTCCCTTTCTGCCCAAACCCTGACTGACTACTTCCATGACAAAATCCAAAAGATTACCCTCCAATTCCCCACAAACTCAGCTACTTCCCCTTCTCCCCCTCTCCACTCCCAACTCTTCCCCCCTTCCACTGCTACCCTCTCTTCCTTTCCTGTCATCTCTGAAGTGGAAACTGCACACCTTCTATCTTCCTCCAAACTCACCACCTGCTCCTCTGACCCTATCCCCACCCGTCTCCTAAGCCCCATCTCCTCCACCATTGTCCCTTCCATCTCTCATATTCTCAACCTTTCGCTCTCCCCTGCAACGGTCCCCGCAGACTTCAAGCATGCTGTGGTCACGCCTCTCCTCAAGAAACCCTCAAATGATCACACCGATCCTTCTAATTATCGACCCATCTCTCTCCTTCCCTTCATTTCTAAACTACTCGAATGCGCAGTTCACCGCCGCTGCCTCGACTTCCTCTCCTCCCATGCTCTCCTGGATCCCTTACAGTCTGGCTTCCATCCTTTCACTCCACTGAAATGGCCCTTGTCAAAGTCTCCAGTGACTTGTTCCAGGCGAAATCCAAGGGCCTGTACTCTGTCCTCATACTCCTTGACCTCTCTGCTGCTTTCGACACCGTTAACCACAACCTTCTCCTTGATACCCTGTGTCCTCACTTGGCTTTAAGGGCTCTGTACTATCTTGGTTTTCCTCCTATCTCTCCCACCGCTCCTTCATTGTGTGTTCTGGTGGCTCCTCCTCCCCACCCCCCTTCCCAGTTGGGGTACCCCAAGGTTCTGTCTTGGGTCCGCTCTTTTTCTCTCAATATATCCAGTTCCTTGACTCGCTTATCTCTTCCCATGGCTTTCAGTACCATCTATATGCGGATGACTCCCAAATCTACCTCTCTATGCCCAAACCCTCTCCGGCAATCCAGACCCAGATCTCTGCTGCTTTTCTGACACTGCTGCCTGGATGTCTCACCATCGCTTGAAATTGAATATGGCCAAGACTGAACTTCTTATCTTTCCCCCTAAAACCTCCCCTCCTTTTCGTCTTTTCTCATTCTCTGTGGACAACTCTGTACTCCTTCCTGTCTCCTCGGCCCGCAATCTGGGGGTTATCTTTGACTCCTCTCTCTCCTTCTCCACACACATCCATCTCATAGCCAAGACCTGCCGCTTCTTCCTCTACAGCTTTAACAAAATCCTCCCTTTCCTTTCTGAACACACTATTAAAACGCTTATCCACTCCCTAATCACCTCCCATCTTGACTACTGTAACCTACTCCTTGCTGGTCTCCCCTTGAATCATCTCTCTCCCCTTCAATCTGTTCAATATTCCGCTGCATGACTAATCTTCCGCCAGCCTCGTCATGCCCATATTACTCCTCTTCTCAAGTCACTCCACTGGCTCCCTATCCATTTCCGCATCCAGTTCAAACTTCTCCTGCTGACCTACAAATGCATTCACTCTGCGGCTCATTACCTTTCCTCACTTATCTCTCCTTACAACCCCTCTCGGGAACTCCGCTTTTCTAGCCAACTGCTTCTATTTATGCCCCCCTCTTGTACTGCCAACTCCAGATTCCGCTTCTTTCACCTTGCTGCGCCTTATGCCTGGAACAAACTACCTCTATCTGTACGCCAGGCACCCTTTCTGACCCTCTTTAAATCCAGTTTGAAAGCTCACCGCTGCTGATCTTGACTCACCTAATCTCCTTCCCCCCCCTATTTACCTGTTTCACCCCTCCCTACACCTTCTATGTTTGTCTTGATTAGACTGTAAGCTCTGATGAGCAGGGACTGTCTCTTATTTGCCTGTACAGCGCTGCGTACGACTGGTAGTGCTATAGAAATGCTCAGTAGTAGTAGTAGTAGCAGTTTCACACTCCCAGTCGCAACCTCCGGTCAGCACACATCAATCATCTTCACTTCCCTATGCCCATTTGCAATCCACCCGTAACTCTGCCTTTTTCTTCATTGGCCCTGCACTATGGAATTCACTTCCCACTACCCTCAGGCTGGAGCAAAACTACCGCACCTTCAAATCCCTTCTAAAAACCCATTTGTTCTCATCTGCCTTTGACTTCCCTGTCCCCCCCCCCACGTGTGACCTTTTCTGTGTCATCCGTCTCCTCTGTCTGGTCTGCTTGATTGCTCTGCTCTCTGTCCTGTCCTGTCTTACATTGTAATTTCTCTTTCCTTTTCCGGCCATCTTTTTATTTTATTGATTGTACACCGCCTTGATGTTATGAAGGGTGATATGTCAAGTGTAATAAACAAACATAAAGCTACAATGTTCTTTTCCTTGATGGCTGTAGTTATCCATAGAAGTAGCATTAACAAGGGTAAAATTCAGTAACTAGAACCCCTGGAGGAGCCTGAAACTAGGGTGATGCTAACAGCTGAAGCAAACAGCTATAAGACCTCTGCTAAAGAACAAGTTAGACCCAGCTAAGGTGGACTCCTACAGGCCAATCTCAAGCATCCCTCTTTTGGCAAAAATTATTGAGAAGGTCATCCAACGGCAACTTCATCACCATCTTGAGACAAGCGCACCCCTCGACCCGTGCCAGCATGGATTCAGGGAGTCTCATGGCGTTGAGACCCTATTGACCACTCTTTTCAGCTTGTTAACCATCGGATTGGACAACATCAAACAAGGGTTTGTCCTGATCTTCATGGACATCAACTGCAGCCTTTGACTCCGTCAGCCACGAGATACTCCTAACACACCACAAGGAGAAGGGCATCCATGGTATAGCACTAACCTGGTGTAAGTCGTACTTAACAGACAGATGGTAGCATGTCCGAACCAGCTCCTCTACCTCCAAACCATTCCTGCAAGAGAAAGGCGTGCCACAGGGATCATCACCCTCAGCCCTACTGTTCAATGTATATATGCAGACCATCTGCGAGCTCATTCGCTCTTTCAATGTCAATTGCCTGGTCTACGCCGACGACGTTCTGCTTTACATGCCTATCTCAACTGAACATCCAAATCTCTCACCACTGACAACCTGCTTCGATGCCATCACTGACTGGCTACATACGCAGAGGCTCAGAATAAATTTCAAGAAAACAGAGGTCCTCTTTATAACCAGGAACCCAGCTTTCACTCTGTCTACCTCTCTGAATGTACGAGATGCAGAGCTCCTCAGCAAGCCCACAGTACGGTACCTAAGGGTCACGCTAGACCAACAGCTCAACATGAAAGCCCAGATAAGCAACATGGTCAAAGCGGTCTACCACAAAATAAGGACGCTCCGTCACCTACGACAGCTGCTTGAGCCAGATGACTTCCGGACAGTCTATCAAACCCTAGTAATCCCATATTTTAGCTATGCTAACATTATACTACACGGACTCCCAAAGAGCTCGCTGAATCCTCTGCAGTTTGTGATGAATGCCGCAGCCAGAATATTGCACGGAGCCTCCAGGAGAGAACACATAACCCCAATAACTGAAACATCTACATTGGCTACCGGTCCACTGCAGACTCTCCTTTAAAGTATTATTAATGACCTTCAAGGCTGCAAACAAGTGCTCCTCCACCTTCCTCATGGGACTCATCCAGCCCACCCCCCTCAACAGAGCGAGGAGATCAGCCGCCGCCAACACCCTGGTACTTCCGAAAGCGATTATGAAATGCTCACAGTCAACAAGAAACAGAGCTTTCATGCTATATGCACCCACATACTGGAACGCCCTCCCACCGGCCATCCATGCCATCACCGACCTCACCCAGTTTAGGAAGTCGCTAAAGCACCATCTTTTCCTCCAGCACTATACCGACCCAAATGACATCTCACAGCCAGTCATTCTCAGGAACCAGGTTGTCATCCCCAGTGCAGCCACTCCGCATGAGTGCAGCCCCTCCCTCTAGATCACAATTTTCTCGGCAGGTGGAAGGTATACATACTCTGACCTGTAAATCTGTACATAGTTAAACAAACCTGTAAATAGTTGTGAGCTGACCATGTCGCCTGTGACAGCCAGCTTTCCTGTACATAGTTACCCTGTCAGCCCCATGTAGAAATCCCTGTTCACTGTTAAGTCCAGTGTAGGCCCTGCCTGCACTGCACAAATTTGCTAACTGTAAACCCCACTGATTTTAAAGAGCGTGGTATAAAAAAAAAACATTAAATAAATAAATAAATCTTATCTCCTGGGCAATTAAGGCTGCTTCTTGAACTTCTAGAGGTGAAGTCTGTAAGCATCACAATTTCCAGGACACAAGGGCAGAGTTGTGGCACCTGGAATCCTCAAGGCAATGGTTGAACATCTGTTTGCCTGTAGGGATTAAGGGTTATTTCAGGTCTGTTGCCTGGGCCACTCTTACAAGAATTATTATATACTGAGGGAGATAAGGTGTTTTCTTTGTCATAGGCAGGAACACAACAGGAGGTGGTGCATTGTGACTACAAAAAGGGGAGTCCCACAAGGAGCTGAGGCTGCTTCAATGCTACCTCCATCTCCTCTTGCTGCAAGGGCTCTCTAATTTCAGACAAGTGCTGCAACAACAGATAACCACAAACTTCATATGTGGCCCCTTGGACACTAAACTCCAGGAGAGCCCCTAATTAATCCAGCCTTTTCAGGAAGATCCTTTTCTTGACCAAAAGGGTAATGAGGGAAAATGCCTAGCCATTATTCAAAGTGACCCTAGAAAACACTTGATCAGAAGTTTGGGAAATATACTAGTATACAGGTATAAGTGGCAGAGAAAACTAGAGCGTGTTTTCTTCACCTAGGGATAAAGTGGAAACCCCTGGAGGAGAGAGACACATCAACTCCCTCTGATGCTTACCCTCTCCTGCCAAGGCTAGTGGCTAGCAAGAGGAAGTCACAAAGTGTCACCCCTTTTCCAACAGATATCCTTGGAGCCATGGGGGGAGGAAACAAAGGAACTCTAGGAACCTTTAAAATGCCATCATCATTTCCCACAAATGCCTTGAAGAGACTTTCCTCTCCTCTCCACAATTCCAATTAATAGTCTTCACAGGTAGAACCAGGCCTGGGGAGAAGAAGGGATAAATAATTTAAAGATGTTGTGTTGTATTGCTAGTCAGCTTTGCTAGGGTCCCTAATGACCCCCCATCCCCACCTCAGCCCAAAGAGGATGGGAAGCAGATTCGGAGTCCAGATGTAGACTTCCTGCACAGGTTATGCGACGGGCTTGGAGGATCCCTGGACTTGTACCCCACCCTTTCACATGTCTACACATGAGATTATCTCTGTAATGACCTTCTTGCCCCTTTCTCTTGGAGGGAACAGAGAGTCTAGTGTCTCATTATTGCCCACTGTTGTGGGGAGAGATGATGCCATTATGGGATATAGATCTCGCAGCGTGATCCAGCAATATATTGTACGAAATAGAAATTTGCTCTTTCCTGGCCTCGGGGGAAAAATAAGGCACATGCTAGAGCTGAGCTTCTCAGTTTGTAGATGTTTCCATATTGGTATAGATGAATGTCCTAATGAAGATGGTGATTCAGCCTAACTTCCCACCCCTCCTTTAAGGAAGGATGCAAAGAAGTTGATTCTTGGTTATAGAGATCCTTCACCAAGACTTGTGCTGGATTTTCATCTAGCGCACTGACAGCCTGTAGTTAAGCACCAACAGTTAACTTAGTATATATATTTAGCACCACTATTCATATAGGTAGCAGCACTGAATATATGGATAGTGGGGTTACTGTGCTGGCACTATCCATTTAGTTTAGGTATGCTATTTGTCAAGCTTAAACTAAATGTATAAATTATCAGTATAGTGGCTGAATATCATCACTGGATAATTTTTTAGCCCAGTCTGATGCCATCCCAACCCTGGCCCACAATGTTGTTATATTTACCCCCTTAGATGTAGTCAAATGCATATCAATAAACAAATAATAATATATTTAAATGATCATTTATTTTGGGCCCATATTAATGACCTTGGAAACTAAAAAAATAAGTTTAAAGCTAGTCCTAGTTGAAAATGGCAGTTAATGAAGGCTTCTAGGGCAGGTGTCATGTGACCACTTAGCTTCAATCTCAATAGCAAGTGCACAGCAGTATTCTGCATAAGTTGGAGCAAATTCAGTTAGATGTCTTTTGCAGGCCTACATGAAAGAGACTGCCATAATCTATTCTTGTGGTTACTAGTGTAATAAAAAAGGCTGCAAATTTCAAATACAGAAAGTAGGAGTAAAGAGGCTTTGACTATTGTACTGATGTAAGACTGCATGGTCAGCTGTGCATATAAAATTACTGCCAGCATTCTGATCACTGTACTTAATGAAAGTATTTTATCTTCAATAATTATCGGTAGCACAAAAGATTTCAGGATGATCTCATTATCCAAGATATAGCTCAGTTCTTCCAAAACGGAACTAACTTAAGGCTTATTCACCTCTGAATCTCATCCAGGCACATAAATCAATTTGTCCAGATGATCTTGTAGTAATTATAATCTCTAAGTGGCCTATGGCCATCAAGGCTTCTACATTTATTGGACTTACCGCATATGAATATTTTGTCTCTGGAGCATCTTGTATAGTTCTTCCCATTAAGTTTATCATTTTCAACATAGCCCAAACTGATAACTAATGATTCTGTACCATCTTTCCTGTTGAGGCAATGCCATCTTAAGCTCTCTGGTCAGGGAACCAGCCCTTTACCAGAGTTCTATCTAAAAGAGTTTCAATAATTTCTAATTGCTTAAACAGGTGAGGTAGAGTTGGCAAAACTGATCACAAGCCCTTGGTGACTTCAGCACCTGAGAGATAATGACCTATTTGTTCCCATTTGAGACTTCTTCTCAAATAGCTAACTATATGAGTAAAGACACACATATGCATGAGGAAATGATCCAGGAGCAAGCAGATTCCAAAAACATCTAACACTTGCTGGAGTGTAAACCTGCATGGAAGTGGGCAGTGATGGCTAGTGAAGCACAAGTCACACCACTGGCCAATGAAGTCTGCATCATGATCGGTATGGAGCGTTATATGTCCACATCCAGACTAAAGCCTGTAGAGTGAAGGGTAGCAAAGAATGCAACATTAGTACTCTAAAAGTTCGCCGAGAAAGTTAATGGGAGCTATTCCCATATGAAATACAGGGACTACCTTCAAGTTGGATAACAGCAAATGCCCCCTTACATGTGAAACTCCCAAACTTGGGGGTGCTCTCTTATTTGGTAGCCTGACCCCTAGTGGTAGCACTGTGAGGGTTCAGTGGCTACCATTTCTACAGAGCGGGGTGCTGGGGCAGGAGCAACTCGGTACTGCACATGCCTCCCACTACCTATCAGGAATCCCTCAGTAGGTGCCAGGGTAGGGATTGGTAGCTGGAGGGCTCAGGATGGAGAATGCTCTTAAGGACTGGGAGTTGGGGGATTTGCCTGGTTGGGGGGGGGGGGGGAGAAGGAGGTAGCCCCACTTCTGTTTAAGCAATCCAGGAGGAGGGTGGATTAATTTTAGAAACACTGTAGCTGATCCCTTTACAAGCTAGCAGGCCCAACTTGGGGCCCACTATCACTTCATTGCTGTGGCTGGTAATATGTGATCCCAGCACAAAAAGAAATTTACCGCAGCATTCATTAACTTGCAGTACTGAGGTATGGCAGGATAGTGGACCCTATGGTAAATTATATGCAGTATAACAGTGTACAAATTCATTCTTTTAACACAAGTTAGCAAATAGAGACCATATAGTTTTTATTTTTGACCTAACTGTACTCTAAGAACTTCTCTGCTATAATGTGGGTAAGGGCACATGCACTATGGAATAAAGTGTGTACTTATAACCTACATATTGTGATGCAGCGGAGGCTGATGAGAGCCCTGATAGAAGGAAAAAACCTGTTTGTCAGCAAGGAAAAGATGTGCACAGAGTGCAATATTTACAGGGACCAGCTAGAGGGAGCAGGAGTTCAGTAAGGAAGACTGAAGGGCCACGCCTAGCTGGTCAGAAGCAGATGACAAACATTTCACAAGCCTCAAAGAGAGGAGTCCTTTATAAGGAAGCACTGCCTCAAGTTAGAGAGACAGGGAGAGACACGGACACAGAAGGAGGAAGAGAAAGAGAAAGCTGTTTGCTGGCAGAGGAGAAAGACTTATACGGATTGCAAGCAAGAAGCAAGGAGGAATCAGCCAGGAAGGAAAAGCCAGGCTGAGCAAGGAAGCCAGGATTTGGGCTGTTGCAAGAGCAGGCATTTTCCAGAAGAGCTGTTCCCACGGGTGAGAGAGGAACCAAACTTTCAGAGGAAAGCTTGGCACAAAGCTTCTGAAGGGAGGAAGCCGGCCCAAGGAGAAAACCTTTCCTCATCGTGCTGCTGCAATAAGAGGTATGAGAATTATATTCCTACAAAGAAACCTTTGCCCTGTAAAAGTTCTTGTGAAGGAAGTGTGGAATCTCTAAGAAGAGAAAGCCCAGTTAATACTAAGGGGACACGTGGCCAGCGCTCCAGGCTAGGCACGAGGCACTGGAAAGTATTAAGGGAAATATACAAAGCTCCAGAATACAATATTCCAGAGATTGTTAACACAGAATTAGACATACCAATTCCTGAGCCGATACAAGTGGAACTGGTGGAACAGTTGTCAGACCTAGAGGAGATGGATTGCTCTCTCTGCATTTCCCATAGCACAGAGTCTTTGGAGGACGTATGAATGGCTTGTGGTATCTGCAGAATGTCTATTATGTGCTGAGCAGAAGAATTGTACAAATGTGCTTTAAACTGGAAGCTATGTTTGTGCCCTGCTACTACTGTGAAGTTAACAGTTTTCCTTAAACCTTGTGTTTTCTTTTGTGCCTGAAGTTAAGGACATTATTTTCAGTTGTGACCAATTTATGACCCCATGCATAAAGGGAATAAAAGCCTTTTTTCATCCCTACCACTCAGCTTTAATTGTTTGCTTTAAAGGATTGGAGTTTAAAACCACTAGACCAAGTTTCCTTGGTGCTTAAAATGGACTCTCCTATCTAATAATAATAATTTTTATGCCACTGTGTGACATAAATGGCGTAGTTGTTTGGATGTTTGGTTTTATACAACTGAAAAGGAGACAAAAGAAGGAAAATATTTCCAAGGTTTAAAAAAGGCAAAACCCGGACTGGAATAGCCAAAAACCAGACCGGAAGGCAAAACCTGGAGTGGAGCGGCAAAAGACCGGACCGTAAGGTAAAGACCCAGAGTGGGAGACACCTGGATCGGAGGAAGTATCCTGTTGCTGGCACCGAGGCAGAGAACTGCAGGGAGACGCAGCAATGGTCATTCCAAAAAGCTGATGCAACATTCACACCAGGTAAAATGTAATTATACCTGACTTGTGTTGGATGTTTGTTTTGTAAGCCTTGGAAAAAAAAAAAAAAAAAAAAGGAAGCTCACTAGTGTTGGGAGAGCCACACTTTTTTTTTTTTCTTGTGTTTTTCTGTAGGAAAGCAGCATGGAGCGGAAGGAGCTGTGTGCCTGGATGACTCTACAATTTGACCGGCAGGCAGAGTTCGCACATCAGAACCAGTCACAAGCCCTTAAAACCTTGCAAGAGCAGCAGAGACCTGTCCTGCAAGGAATGGAGGCATGGTTGGCCCAGCAGAAGGAGTTGCTGGCGATGGCCAACACGCAGCTAGGACAGTCTGCTGGACGGAGTGATCCTCTGGAAGGACAGTGGACATGTAATGCCTTATCAGTAGGGAAATTAAGTGCCACTGATGACGTGGACGATTTTCTAGATTCTTTTGACAGAATCGCACGTTCTGCTGCCTGGCCAAAAGAGCAGTGGGCAATCCGCCTAGCAGCGTCCCTCACGGGGGAACCGCTGTCCGCCTACAGGGCAATGCCCCCTGCTCTGGCTAACAATTACGATGAAGTGATAAAGGCAATCAGGGATCGCCCTGGGCCTTACACCATTCTTGTATAACCGTATGCTACGAGACACTGTTCTCAAGGTAGGCGAGACACCTAAGGCTTTAGGCCATAGGATAAGCAGTTTAGCTAACAAATGGTTAAAACCTGAGAAGTCTGTGAATGCTCTAATGGATGAAATAATATTAGAACAGTATATGTTGGCAGTTCCTAAGAATGCCCAAACACAATCAAAAATATACTCTCAATTTGTTCCAAAAAGTGAAAAAAATGAAAATAAGAAATTGCTTATTTTGTCTTAAACCCTATATTGTCATATAATACATCAAGTGGTGTGGCAGTGTTTGTGGCAACGGGAGGTCTCAAAACTTACGGGCTGTCACCGGCTAATTTTAATGCTCACTAAACAGAACCCCTTGTGTACATCAACGACCTCCAACCATCCTTTCCACCACTGATTTTTTTTATAAAATTTTATCAGACAAATGTAAATATCTTGTGCAGTCCATAAGAAACAGACAAGGCTGGCGACTTTTGAAAAAGGACAGCAACGCTGTTACTTAGCTTTTCTTAAACGGCTCACAAGTCGATCAAACAGGAGCCCGCCAAATCCTTGAATGTTGATAAATGGCATAATCCCGACGCCATCTAGCGTGCTGTTCATATGCGTTTCACCTAAAGGTTTCTTCAGGGGAAACTCATTCATAGATGCACTAAAACAAAATAAGTCTTCTGAACCATAACTTTCTTTCAATACATCCAAACAACTTCAAAAAATGGGAAGAATCATTGTCATACCAAAGACAGTTCAGACATACCTTCAAATAGTGAGCTGAGGAGAGGACTTGAAAGCTTACAGATTTCAGCTGCCAATGTTGGTAACTCGGGAAGCCGCGCATGCGGGAAGGATTTAAAGAGCGGCCGGTGCGTCAATCATTCAGAAAGATGGAATCACCTGAAGCACGCCTCCCATTCTATGCGCGCATTAAGACCTCCCGGAGCTAAAGTTTGCAATTGGTGAATCCAGCGTTGTTCCGCATACAATAATGCTCGTTCCCGTGTCCTCCCAAAGCGAGATGTCAAAACTTGCTCAATGCAGAAACAGGTAAGATCCTCAAATGCGTGCTGGAATTCGAGACAGTGATCTACTAATGGCGCCTCTCTTCTATGGCATTTTAACTTACTTTTGTGTTCGTTCATTCGAACCCTGAACGATCGTATAGTCTTCCCAATGTATAATAATTCACAGGGACATCTTATGCCGTAAACCACATGTGTGGAATGACATGTGGTTGCATTACGAAGCTTGTATTTACTCCCTCCATACTGAAACTCCGACAACTCTTGAGTGACATTGCATATATTACAAGAGCCACACTTAAAGTGGCCAACTGTGATATCAGATGGTGTGGAGGAGATGGGTCATAAAGCCGCCGGGCTTAATATCTCCTTGATGATGTGGGATCGTTTCCAAACACACCGGACTTGGTGAGTTTCCAAGCCGGCTATGCTGTGCAAAACGTTCATGTGTCGTTTAATACTGCGCTTTAAATGCATACTAAAAGGAGTAAAACGTGACTAAATTAACTTGTTGTGTATTAAACGCTGAGTCTACGTTCTCATGAGAGTGCAACAATAAATCCCGGTTGGAATATAGTGCTCTTTTGTAAGCTTTATCTACTACTTTATAAGGATACCCCCGTTGATAAAAATTGCTCTTCAATAGATGTGCTTGTGATTTAAAATCCTGTAAATCCGAACAATTACGACGGTACCTGATAAATTGAGATAAAGGCAAACTGTCCTTTAAATGCAATGGATGACCACTATTATAGTGTAAAATTGCATTCTTATCGATGGACTTCCAAAAAATGGAGGTACTCCATCCCACCGGCGATTTTTTTACTGAAATATCCAAAAAAGCAATTTGTTTTGTATGAAAAGTTAAGGTAAATTTGATGTTGACATCTCTATTATTCAGCCACGCGTGAAATTCCCACAGGTGCTCCTTGTGGTCTTGGGCAAGCCACTTAACCCTCCATAGCCCATGTTCCCTGTAAAATAGTTATCTCCAAGTTATAATGCCCTGTTCAATGTAATTTCAGTTTGTTCAATGTAAACCGCACTGATGCCGAATAGCGCGGTATATAAGAGAATGTAAATAAATAAATAAATAAATAAATTGAAGCAGATGTTCCTGGGTACCATGCCACAAAACGAAAATGTCGTCGATGTATCTTCGCCACAACTTCACAGAGGCCATAATATGGAGAAGTGGTTAGCCAATCTTGTTCAAATTTTTGCATATATAAATTTGCAATGGAAGGGGCACACGTAGCGCCCATGGCCACTCCTGACAATTGCAAATAGATGACATCTTCGAACGTAAAAAAATTATTGTACAATGTAAGAGACGATAGTTCCGACAAAAAACTTAATTGTTGTTCAGAAAGGTTACCTCGTTGATGCAGCGATCCGGATCTCATTCTAGTAACCTTTGATGTCGTGTCTCTTTATACAGTCATTCCTCAACTTCAAGCTCACTCGGTAGCAATGGCTTCGCTGCATCAACGAGGTGACCTTTCTGAACAACAATTAAGTTTTTTGTCGGAACTATCGTTTTTTGTCGGAACTACCTCAAGCTCTCAGATTAGAATTGTCATTTCCAAATTTTAAAACCATGCTAAAGACTCACTTATTTAACCAAGCTTATAACATATCAGTACCCTGACTCATAGCCTTCAGATCCCTTTTTACCCTATCTCCTATACTATCTTTCTTGTGTTTATGAATGTGTACGTGTCCTATCCAATTACTGTCATTCTTTTCTAATTCCTATTTTAATTTTGTTTTTAAATTATAAACCGCTCTGCTGTGTTTTTATCGAAGGGCGGTCAATCAAATTGAATAAACCATCTCCTCCGGCGAGGCCCTTGTGGTGCAGGGGTCTGTCATTGGCCCCATGGAACTGGAAGTAACCAGAACTGGGGTCTTTTGGCTTGCCAGGAAGGCAGCGAGGCTGCGTTTCAGGGATGCCATTCTGGCCTTGAGGCCCATAGACTCCTCAGCCACTGGCGTGGGCACCGAGGGTACTGGTCCCTTCGCCGGTTCCCTTGGTAGGGACCCAACAATGGTGATCACCTCAGTCACCTGAGGGCAATCCTCCGAGGGAGTAGGAACCGCTTCTCGATGAGGCAGTTTGGAGGACCTTTCCATTCCTCACATTTGGAATCACATCGAGGGCGATGGTGCCAGTGCTCATGGGTCCTACCTGTGGCACAGACATTGCCCCCCCGATGAGGACTCTGTCGAAGTCCGTTCCTTCCAGGGACTGCCCTCCACAGACGTTCGCCAGTCCAATGCTCCGTGACCTCAGGGCTCCGAGTTGGCTTGGCAGCCGCTGGGGTCCAAATCCTCTGTGGCCGTCCCAGAGGGCGCCAATTCCGAGGCTGATGACTGAGCAGAAGCAAAGGACTTGGGGCAAAACAACATCTCCTTCTGTCTTTCACGATTCTTACGCCTCTTGCTCATCATCTGAAGTCAGAGCAGGCGTCGTGATCGGCTCTGAGGCATTGAAGGCAGCAATTGTGGCGATCTGTGACGGAAATGGTCTGGCCATAATCAGTGCACTTCTTAAAACCACTAATGGAGGACATAGCAGGAAAGACGGCCCCCGCAAGGTCAAACTCCAATATCCTGATTAGTAGGGTATGAGAGAAAAATCCATTGCACTGAGAGAAAAAAAAAAAAAAGTACTTGGGAAAAACGCGATGCCTGGAGTTCAGACAACCCTATCCTGCTGCATTATGGGATTTGCAGTATTTATTTCAATGGGTAAATTTGAGGACTACAAATACCACAATGGTCTGGGATATAAGTTCACAATCAGGACAGAAAGCATAGTTACTCACCTGTAACGGGTGTTCTCCGGGGACAGCAGGAATCAGTCTTCACATGTGGGTTACGTCAGCGCTGACGGAGCTCACACAGAGCAAATCCCCAGCTTTCAAAGAGAGCCTTTGGGAGTGGCCTCCACACATTTGTGGTCTGCTTCCCGCCCAAAGGAGCCATCTTGCTCAGTCAAATGACATAGCTAAAGATGGCAAAAGAAAACAAAAACACTGAAATAGGAGGACTGCAACTCCAAGGGGAAGAGGGAGGGTTGTGAGGACTGATTCCTGCTGTCCCCGGAGAACACCTGTACAGGTGAGTAACTAAGCTTTCTCCGGGAACAAGCAGGAAATCAGTCCTCACATATGGGACTCCACAGCTACAGGCTACCAAGAATCCATAGCCAAAAAAAGGCTCCCTCATCGAGAGCCGCAAGCAGCTGCAGTGGAAACTAACAATTGTCAAGGAAAAGACAGCACTCCGTTGCCTGAACACAGAAGGGTTGGGGGGCAGGAGTTGCCTAGACCTCAAAAAGGTTATGGAGTACAGCCTGGCCGAAGGCATTATCTCGTCAGGATTCCCTATTCAGGCAGTAGTGAGCTGCGAAGGTATGAACCGAAGACTAGCTGGCGGCCCGGCAGATGTCTGCCAAAGGAACGGAGCGCAGATGAGCGACAGAGGTTGCCATGGCCCTGACCTTGTGAGCTGTAACACGGCCTTCCAGGGGAAGCTGCGCTTCCTCATAGGCCCAGTCAATACAATCCGCCACCAATGTGGACAGCGTACGCTTGGTCACCGTCTGCCCCAGCTTGCTGGGGTCATAAGAACGAAAGGCTGAGAAGCTTTTCAGTGGTCTTAGGTACATTGAATGCAGAACGATAAGGCCCTCCTACAGTCTAGGGTATGGAGGACAGCTTCAGCGTGACCGGCGTGTGGCGTGGGAAAAAATGTGGGGAGGACTACCTCCTGACTGAGGTGAAACGAGGACACCACCTTTGGAAGAAACTTGGGGTATGTGCGACGCACTGCCCTAATCTTGTAGAACCTGGTATAAAGCCTCTCCACCATGAGGGTCTGGAGCTCGCTCACCCTTCGGGCGGAGGCGAGTGCTACGAGGAACACCACCTTCCAGGAGAGATAGCGAAGATGACATGTAGCCATTGGTTCAAAAGGCAGTAGGGTGAGCTGTCCCAACACTACACTGAGATCCCATTCGGCCGCTGGAGGGCGGATCGGGGGCTTGGACAGGAGAAGGACCTTAAGGAATTGGGACACCGTCGGGTGTGCTGAGAGGGGCTTCCCCTCTATCTGGTGGTGGTCAGCCATGAGGGCACTGAGATGCACTCTGACAGAGTTGGACTTGAGCCCTGAGTCAGAGAGGTGGAGAAGGTATTGCAACACCATAACCACCGGGCAGGAAAAGGGGTCAGTCCCCTGAGCCGCACACCAGCACACAAACCTGCTCCACTTAAAGGAGTAAGCCTGTCTGTGCGAAGCTAGCAGAACATCCTCCACTTCTCTTGGAAGTAGGAGCAGAGCTAGTGAGACCCTCTCAGCAGCCATGCCATCAGCAAAAGGGAGCTGGGGTTGGGATGCAGGAGAGAGCCCCCGTCATGGGAGAGGAGCTGGGGATCTGTCCCCAAAGGGATGGGAGTTTCCACTGCCAACTGCAAGAGAAGTGGGAACCACGGTTGCCAAGGTCACCATAGGGCTATCAGAATGACTGAGGCTCTGTCGAGAAGAATCTTGAA
Organism: Ichthyophis bannanicus; assembly: GCA_033557465.1. NCBI lineage: Eukaryota > Metazoa > Chordata > Amphibia > Gymnophiona > Ichthyophiidae > Ichthyophis > Ichthyophis bannanicus. The sequence goes on along the minus strand of CM066033.1, from coordinate 462,169,538 downwards.
CAGGGTCTTGGCGATCAGAGGTGTCGGGGAAACGCATACAGAAGACCTACTGACCATGAGATTAGGAAGGTGTTGGCAGCCACCCCGGCAGGGTGTGGCTGTTGGGAGCAGAAGCAGGGCAAATGGTGGTTGTCCGGGCTGGCGAACAGGTCCATCATTGCTTCCCCCCAAATCTGGAAGAGCCTGCAGGTCACTTTCAGGTCCAGCTGCCACTCATGCGGCTGGAGCAGTCTGCTGAGTCTGTCGGCCAGCCAATTGTCCTGGCCTGGCAGATACACTGCCCTGAGGAGAATATCCTGTCGGGCTGCTAGTGAGCACAAATCCATAGCCTCCCGACAGAGGATTCGGGACCCTGTGCCCCCTTGTTTGTTCACGTAGAACATGGCAACCTGGTTGTCCATCTGGACTAGGACGGATCTGTGACTCAGGGGTCTCTGGAACACCCTTAGGGCAAGGCGGATCGCATGCAATTCCAACAGATTGATCTGTTGGGCCCTCTCGTCCGGGGACCAGACGCCCTGGATGCAGTACCCCTGGCAGTAGGCTCCCCAACACAGCACGGAAGCATCTGTAGTTAGGACCCTCGAGTGATGAGCAGCCTGAAAAGGCATCCCCGCTTGCAAGTGGTGGGGTGACTGCCACCAGTTCAAGGACTGCGCCAGGTGCGTGGTAACTTTGATTCTGTCCTGGAGATGCCCCGTTGCCTGGGACCACTGGTCCCTGAGGCACCACTGTGCAATTTGCATGTGTAGGCGGGCATCTGGCATGACATGGACCGTGGAGGCCATGTGTCCAAGGAGGCGCAACCGGTGTCTTGATGGCACTGAGGGGTGGTGCTGTACATTTTTGGCTAGCGCCACAAGTCTGTGACCCTGTCTGCAGGTAGGAAGGCCTTGGCTGGGAGGGTATCGATAAATTCCAGCTCTTGCCCCAGACACAGACTGGACTTGGGATGATTGATAACGTGCTGTGCCATGGATAGTGCGTGCCATGGCCTGCTGCACCTTGGGAGCCGTAGTGCCCCTGATGAGACAGTCATCGAGGTAGGGGAAGACGAAAATCCCCTGAAGCCTGAGAAAGGTGGGGACCACCGCTAGGCACTTCGTGAATATCCTGGAGACCGAGGCAAGGCCAAAGGACAGCACCCTGTACTGAAAATGGCAGCCCTCTACCACAAAGCATAGGTATTTCCTGTGGTTTGGGTGGATTAAGATGTTTGTATAAGCGTCCTTCAGATCTAAGGAGCATAGCCAGTCTCCCTGGAGGAGGTAAGGCAGCAATGTTCCAAGGGAGAGCATCTTAAACTTCTCCCACACTAGGAATCTGTTGAGGTTGCGCAGGTCGAGGATGGGTCTTAGGCCCCCTGTCCTCTTTGGCACGAGAAAATACCTGGAGTAGAACCCCTTGCCCTTGAGATAATGGGGCACTGGTTCCATTGCTCGGTCCTTGAGAAGGTCTGTCAACTCCTTCAACAGGAGATACCGGTGAAGGGGAGACCGAAGTGGCTCTCCGGGGAAAAATGTGGAGGTACTTCGGCTAGGCGGAGGAGGTAACCCTCCTTGATCACCTGCAGTGCCCAAGAGTCGGTGGTGATAGCTCCCCATCTGTGGGCATACAGGGAGAGCCGACCTCCTGTGGGCTGCCGAGCCTCGCTTGGAAGAGGGGCCATGCTGTAGGAGTCAAAAACTTCCCCCGGGCTGAGCCGGGGATGAAGCCTGGGGTTTGGGAGCCATGCCCTTGCCCCTTGGCCTGTTGCCCCTGTTGGAGCACCGGAGAGGCCTGATGGGGGGGGGGGGTAACTTTGGGAAGCAGTGGACTTCCTCGGGTAGAAGGGCTTTTTTCCCCGAGCCCTTCTTTCGAGAAGGAGCAGAGGTCTTCTTAGAGAACCTCGTCCTTGTCATGAACTCGGTCTCCACTTCAGTGGCCTTTTCCGTCATGGGTTTGCCAAATAGGTTCTCCCCACGGCATGGGACATCGACCAGCTTGTCTTGTACCCATTGTTCGAGGTCTGACGACTGTAGCCAGGCTTGGCGGCGTGCACCAATGCCCGCCGCGGCTACTCTGGCCGCCAACTTGAAGCCGTCATAGGCCGCTCGAGATGTAAATTTGGAGCATTCACTGATGGCTCTGGATAAGCCCTTGAAGCGCTGTATTGGCTCCTCAGCTAGACCAGAAGAGAATCTGGTGATCTCCTTCGCCAGGTCTCTCAGATACATGCTGATGTACAGCTGATAGGCTTGAATCCAGCAGTTCAGCATCGCGTCCTGGTAACATTTTCTGCCGAGGGCATCCAAGGTGCGGGCCTCCCTACCGGGCATTACCAAAGAATGCGTTTTCTGACTTTTTAGTCGACACATGACCGATTCCATGACCATGGAATTATGCGGCAGCTGTGACTTTTGAAAACCGGGGCTTCGGCAGACCCGGTACATCGAGTTGAGCTACTTGCTGATCACCTGCTTCGACACCGGTGTCTCTCACATGGGGAGCATAAGGCGTTCCAGGATAGGTAGAATGGGCACCGTGAGGGTTTCCCGAGGAGGTGTCTTGTATTGGAGGATCTCGAGTTCATCTGCTCGAGGATCCTCTTCAGACTCCGTTGGGAAAGCTAAGGCTTTGGACATATCTCAAACAAAGTCATGAAAGGCCATGTTTTCCAGAGGAGATCTTCTCTGAGGCTCCCATACAGGGGAATCGGACGGGGCATCTCGGTGAAGGCGAGTGTCCAGAGACACCTCATCTTCAGACTCCCAGACGGAGGCCTCCAAGGAAGACAGGTGGCAGTCCTCAGGCCCCAAGGGTTCAGGCTGCTCCGGCACTTGCTGGCTTGCAGGTGACGATCTCCGTCCTGAAGAACGAGAGACCGAGTGAGACCTCGGCCGAGAATCTACTCGGGCCCGTAGGGCTTCGAGGATCGGCTCAGCCTCTGGGGTCGACTACGTCGTCAAATCTCTGGTGGTCTGGGCAGAGGAACCAGATGTACCGGATATTAGTGCCCGTTGCTGCTTCAGGAAGGCAGTGATCCTGTGTTACAAGGACACCATCCTGGACATAAGTTCAGGAGGTTCCGTAGCATTCGGCTCGGGCACTGGTGTACTTGGACCCGAAGCTGGGTACCCCAGAGGGGTGTCCGACTAGAATAGGATGTGCTTGCCAAGGTCGATCCGTGATTGGATCCTTTTGAGAGAGTTTGATCAGGTGCTCCTTCCCCGATGCCTCGGGCTGGTGCTCGGGGCTCTGTGACCGGCCCCACAAGGGACCTGGCCCTTCCGAGTCATCCAGAGATGCAGCCATAGAGGATTTTTCTCCTTCTTTTTGGTTCCCTCGAGGGGGACTCCCTCTCGGAGGTCCCCCGATGTCGCTTGGGTTCGGATCGTTCCACCCAAGGTGTGGAAGTCTCAGACAAGGCCCTGGCTTTTGGAGGCATGGGGGAATGAGGGAAAACTTTTCCATGCTGCTGCTGACAGCTTTTCAAGGCCTTCAAGGACATAAGTTTGCAAAGGCCACAAACAGCCAGGTCATGGTCCAGGCCGAGGCACAGGAGGAGCAGTCGTGCGTATCAGTAAGGGACATAATTTTAATTTTACCACACCTGTTGTACATTTTGAACCCACTGGTAGCCATGGGGTTAAAAAGGGTCCCAGCAAGGTCAAAGACCTTTCAGACTGCCAGCTAGGGAAAAACAGGGGCGAAAATGCTGGAAAAGAAAAAGAAAAAGATAGCCAATCTGATACCGGGGTACGGGGGGAGAGACAGGAAGGGAACCGGTGCTAGCTGGAAGAAAAAACAGCCAAAAAGGCAAGAATCATCACTTTTTCCGGGACAGAAAACAGACTACATCTGCAGGGCTCCGCGGAAAGATGGCTCCTTTGGGCGGGAAGCGGACCACGCATGTGTGGAGGCAACTCCCAAAGGGTTATGTCGGCGCCGACGTAACTCACATACGAGGACTGACTTCCTGCTTGTTCCCGGAGAAATGCATGCTGTATCTGAATGTAACTCGCCTTGATCATCTCTTGGAAAGGTGTGAGCTAAATACTAAAAATAAAGAAACAAACTAAGCAAAATGTGTCACTCCTGGAATTGGGCATCTTGGCATCTCTATTACTCTCCCTCTGTTATGTGGTTTTTACACAAGAACTTGTTATAGATTTCTGTAGATTTTATTTTTTTAGCTTTTGTGTTGTTGTGTTTTCCGTATATTTTATTTATAATATGCATTTTCAAAATCCTAATTCAAAAAAGGCAGGAAGACTATAAAACAGAGTTACTCGTTTGCAGCAGGTGATCTCCGTAGGCGGCAGGTGATCTCCATGGATAGCAGGGTAAGTCCTCACATATGGGTGATGTCAATGATTGAGCCCACACGGGAAGCTCTCTTAGCTCCTTCTAGAAGCTGTTAGATCTGCGCAACCGCTTTCCAGCTGTAGCCTCCTTGCTCTATTTCTTTAGTTTGGTGAATTAGCTAATGCCAAAACACAACTCTGAGGGGAAGAGGGAGGGCTGTGAGGACTTATCTATGGAGAGCACCTGCTACAGGTAAGTAACTATTTTCTTAGCTGATAATCAGGATAAGTGCTCACATATGGGAATCTCTACCACAGGCTGCCTCAACGGGAAAATAAACTGCTGTTGCAAAAAGCTGACACCAACCATCTTTTTGGTTTCATAGGAGTTTTATTGCCCTTTATTTTTAAATTCTATGTAGAGGAAGCCTGAACAGAAAAGAACTAGGCCTAGGGGGGAATGGAGTTGGATTCTATTCCCCCGATTCTGAAGAACAGATTAGCCAAGCCTGCAGTCATGTTGGGAGTCTCTTTCCAAACAATAATCTGATGTGAATATGTGGACAGAAGTCCAAGTGGTGGCCTTGCAAATCTCCTCCATGGAGGCTGACCTCAAGTGGGTCACTGATGCAGCCATGACTCAGAAATTATGAGCTGCGATATGATCTCCAAAGCATCAAGCCTGCCTGAACATAAGTGAAGAAGATGCAATCCACAAGTCAAATTGAAAGTGTGCATTTGTTGCTGGCAGCCCCAACCTGTTAGGGTCAGAACAAACAAAAAGTTAGGTGGATTTTCTATGGGCTGTATTCTGCTCAAAATAGAAGACCAAGGCTGTCTTGCAGTCCAACATGTGTAGTGCACTTTCCCTTTTGTGAACATGTGGTCTTGGGAAAAATGCTGGAAGGATGATAAAGGTGGAAAGCAGACAACACCTTAGGAAGGAATTTGGAATGTGTACACACAACCACCTTATTATGATGAAATCTGGTATAGGGTAGATCCATTGCTAGAGTTTGGAGCTTGCTTGCCTTCTGTGCTGAAGTTACCACCACTGAAAACAAGATCTTCCAGGTCAGGTACTTCAGTCCACAGGCATCTAGTAGCTCAAAAGGGGCTTTCATCAGCTGCGTTAATGCCACATTGAAGTCCCAAGACACAGCAGGGGGCTTAATGAGAGGATCAGTTAGAAACACAACCCTCATGAAGCAAACAATAAAAGGCTGTTGAGATAGGTCTCTCTTCTACAAGATGATAGGCACAAATCACACTGAGGTAAATCCTTACAGAGTTCATTTTTAGACCATACTTTGACAGATGTAGAAGGTACACAAATATTTTTTTTGTGGAATATGAGAAAGGGTCTAGGGCCTTTCTCTCACACCAGATGGCAAACCACTTCTACCTGAAAGCATATGGCCGCCACACAGTCTCTCAAAGCAATACACCCACAACAACTAGTCCAGAACACTGCAGCCCGGATAATCACTGGATCAGCAAAACATAACCACATAATACCTACACTACATCATCTTCACTGGCTACCAGTCATGACATGCACCAAATTCAAAACGCTACTGACAATCTTCAAAATCCTTCATGATTTATTTCAAACCATCCTCCAACAAATGATCATCAAGGAACCAGGGAACAGATTAATGCAATCCTTGAACAGAAGCCTACTATCCACCCCCAAAGCCAAGACAAGAGCAAAACAGAGAACCTGTAAAAGAGCTTTAACCTTATATGCGCCATCTCTGTGGAATACCCTCCCTCAAAACATCAGATCCATCAAAGACCTCTATGTCTAAAGGAAAACACTAGAAGCATTCCTCTTCAAGGAACATTTTGGACCCTATGCTTGATCATACTGATCCATCCATCTAGTACTGCTTCTTCCCCCTACCCCTCAACCTCAACTCCCCGTGCAGCCTGCCACTAGCGCCCCTAACCATTGCCTTGCAAAACATTCCCCTCTCCTTGAGAAATCCTTGGCCCACTCTAGTAATAATTTGCTCTTCCCCCCACCCCACCTTCTTCCTTAATTACTCATACCGAATCCCCAGCAACACATGAGACTCGTTTGCAACTTGGCCCCCTCCCCCTTAAGAAACCTCCAAGTTACGTTCCTCTGTTCTATGTATACTTTCTGATTTGAAGTTTAATGAAATCTGCTTTGAATATATGATAAGGCGGTATACAAAACTTGTTAAATAAAATCTATAAAAGGACATGGAAGACTCCAACTGGCAGATCTAAAAGGAACAGGGTTAGTCTTTCAACATCCAAGCTGTGAAAACAGTGACCAGAGGATGGGATGCAACAGTGTCCCCTAGTTCTGCGAACTCAAGGTTGGAGAATCGCCCAGATGGATTGGTTTCCTCATTGCAAGTTCTATAAGAATAGGGAACCAGGGCAGTCTGGGCCAGTAAGATACTATGAGATCATAAGAACATAAGATACCATACTGGGTCAGACCAAAGGTCCATCAAGCCCAGTATCCTGTTTCCAACAGTGGCTAATCTAGGTCACATGTACTTAGCAGTTTCTCCAAAGGACACAGGTTCCACAATGCTTGTAACTGGGGCAAAGCAGTGGATTTCCTGGGTCCCCTTTAATAATGGTTTATGGACCTTTCCTCCAGGATCTTGTCCAAACATTTTTTAAACCCAGCTACACTAACAGTTTTTGCTACATCCTCTGGTAACAAATTCCAGAGTTTGATTATGCATTGAGTGAAAAAATATTTCCTCTTATTAGTCTTAAACAGGTTACACAGTAGCTTCACTGCATGTCCCCTAGTCTTTCTATATTTTGATGGCGTAAACAATCGATCTACGTTTACCCGTTCCACTCCATTCATTAATTTATAGACCTCTATCATATCTCCCCTCAGCCGTCTCTTTTCCAGGTTGAAGAGCCCTAACCTTTTTAGCCTCTCTTCATAGGGGTATCCTTCCATCCCCTTTACCATTTTGATGGCTCTTCTCTGTACCTTTTCTAATCCTTTTTAAGATATGGCGACCAGAATTGCACACAACATTCATGGAATGATACAGAGGCATTATAATATCCTTTGATTTATTCTCCATTCCTTTCCTTTCCTTATGATTCCTAGCATTCTATTTGCTTTCTTGGCCGCCGCTGCACACTGGGCGGAGGGTTACAACATGTTATCCACGATGACGCCTAAATCTTTTTCCTGGGTGGTGGTTCCTAATATGGAACCTTGCATCATGTAACCATAGTTTGGGTTGTTCTTTCCTAAGTGCATAACTTTGCACTTGTCCATATTAAATTTCATGTGCCATTTGGCCATCCTGTTTTCCAATTTATCAAGGTCCTCTTACAATTTTTCACAATCCTCTTGGGTTTTATCAACTTTGAATAATTTTGTGTCATCTGCAAATTTGATTATCTCACTCGTTATTCCCATTTCCAGGTCATTTACAAATATATTAAAAAGCAGCGGACCCAGAACAGATCCCTGGGGTACTCCACTATTCACCATTGGGAAAATTGGCCATTTAGCCCTACCCTCTGCTTTCTATCTTTTATCCAGTCCCTGATCCGCAGCAGAATACTGCCTCCTATCCCATGACTTTTTAATTTCACCAAGAGTCTCATCTTCTCGCCCCTGTACTGCTTAATTTTAAGAGAATCTTCATTATCAGAGGAATGGGAGGATATGATATAGAAGACCCTCCTCCCAAAAGAAGAGAAAAGTATCCGAGGATAGCTTGCCATGTGTCCCTACCATGGAGCAAAACTGAGACAGCTGTTTGTTCTGAGGAATGGAAAACAGTCCTATCGAGGGAGTGCCCCACTCTGGAAAGGTGTTCCTTGTAACCCCTTTGTCCAAAGTCCATAGGTGAGATTGTATAACACGACTCAACTTGTCTGCTGGGGTGCTGTCCTTGCTCACCTGATAAGTGGCTCTGAGAGTCATCCCATGAGAAATTGGAAAGTTTCACATTCTGACTGTTTCCCAACACAGAAGGTAGGACTCTGCTTGTTTATGTAGCACACTACAACATGACTGTCTGTTTGAATTATAATTTGGTTGGCTAGCTGATCTCTGAAAGCCTTTAGAGCATCAGACACTGCTTTCAGTTGTAGGAAGTTGATCTGAAAGAAACTCTCCTGGGAAGGACCATCAATACCAAGTGTTAAGCCCATCTACAAAGATTCACCCAGGGGTTCATTATAAAATTACCCCAAATCCCACTTACAACCCACCCAACAGTTGGAATTCATAGAAGCCTTGCTTGGCTGGACTCAGGCAAGAGCCTTCCTTCCACATGACTGACTTCACAGAATGACAGCCCTAGTGCGGGAGACTCAATTCAGTCAGCAGGTAATAGCTTGCTAGATGTTAACTGTACTAGGCCATATGGCCTCTACCATGAATGTCACATCCTTGGTACACCTCCATATGAGGCAGGCTCAGGGGACTCTGAGGACTCTTTGGACCTAGGTCAACTCAGGGATCAGCTGTAAGTCATCAATCCTCTCATTCACTCACTGCAATGTTGAACAGTCCAACACAATTTGCTCAGAGGTCCCCCCTTCCAAAACTGCTCCACCACAGAATGTTTTGATAACAGAAGCATCCAAACTGTGTTGAAGAATTCATCTCGATGGGTTTCACACTCAGGGTGATTGGTCCATCCAACAATGTCTGCACCAAATCTGCTTCTTGGAGTTAAAAGCTGCAGCAAATGCTCTTAAGGCTTTCCGAGATCAACTGGCCAACCAAATTGTTCTAATTCAGATTGACAATCAAGCCACAATGTTCTACATCAACAAGCAGGGAGGGACGGGCTCATACCTCCTGTGTCAGCATTCAGTCAGGTTGTGGAAAGAGTAGTTACTCACCTGTAACAGGTGTTCTCCAGGAGCAGCAGGAATCAGTCCTCACATATGGGTGTCATCGGCGCCGATGAAGCCCCAGCGGAGCATTTCCCCAGCTTTCCATCAAAGCCTTTGGGAAAGCTGGCACACATGCACGGTTCCCTTCCCGCCTAAAGGTGCCATCTTACCTCAGTCAAATGACATAGCTAAGAACAGCACACAAAAATGTAAAAACAAGCTATGTACAACTGCAACTCCAAGGGGAGGAGGGAGGGTTGTGAGGACTGATTCCTGCTGCTCCTGGAGAACATCTGTTACAGGTGAGTAACTACTCTTTCTCCAGGACCAAGCAGGAAGTCAGTCCTCACATATGGGTGACTCCCTAGCTCTGGGCTACCAGGAGCCCAGGCTGAACAAGAGAACTCCCTCTAGTCACAGCATCAAAGAAAGGCTTTTCAAGGACACAACCTCCACCAGTAGCCCAACAGAGGGCAGGAGGGCAGGAGTTGCCTAAACCTCAAAGAGATTCCAGAGTACTGCTTGGCCAAAAGCACTGTCCCTATGGGACTCCCTCTCCAGACAGTAATGGGCCGCAAAGGTCTGGCTTGAAGACCAACTTGCAGCCCTGCAGATGTCTACCAAGGGCACAGAGCGGAGATGAGCCACTGAGGCAGCCATTGCCCTGACACGATGGGCCGTGACCCTACCCTGCAAAGGAAGGTCAGCCGCCTTGTAAGCCCAGGTGATACAGTCAGCCACTCAGATGGATAAGGTTCGCTTGGACACAGCCAACCCCAACTTATTGGGGTCAAAGGAGACGAAGAGCTGAGTAGCCCTTCTATGTCCCTGCGTACGGTCAAGGTAGAAGGATAAGGCCCTCCTACAGTCCAGGGTATGCAGGACTGCTTCAGCCTGGCTAGCATGAGGCCTAGGGAAGAATGTCGGAAGAACCACCTCCTGGTTGAGGTGGAAAGAGGAGACAACCTTAGGGAGGAACTTTGGGTGAGTACTAAGGACTACCCTGTTCCTATAAATCCTGGTATAAGGTCTATCACAAGACCAGGGCCTGAAGCTCACTCACTCGCTTAGCCGAGGTGAGGGCTATCAGGAAGAGAGTCTTCCAGGAAAGGAAGCATAGAGGGCAAGTAGCCATCGGCTCAAAGGGTGGGCGAGTCAGTTGCTGCAAGACCACATTCAGCTCCCACTCAGGAGCAGAACGACGGATGGGGGGCTTGAGCAAAAGCAAGCCCCTGAGAAAGCGGGACACCAAGGGGTGACCTGACAGAGAATGTCCCTCCACCAGTGAGTGGTGAGCTGCTAGAGCTGAGAGGTGAACCAGAACAGAATTAGACTTAATCCCTGATTTGATAAGTGCAGTAAGTACTGAAGCACTACTGGCACAGTACAGGAGAAAGGATCCTCTGTACGTGGCTGACACCACACAGAAAACCTCTTCCATTTGAGGGCATAGGTTTTCCTAGTGGACTGTTTCCTAGAGGCTAGGACAACCTCCTCAATCTTCTGAGGCAGGCCCCAGGGAGCCAAAACTACCCTTGCAGCCTCCAGGCCATCAAATTGAGAGCTTTGAGATTGGGGTGCAGAAGGGAACCCTGCTCCTGTGAGAGAAGATCGGGCTGCAACCTCAGAGGTAGTGGGGAATCCACTGCCAGCTGAAGCAGAAGTGGAAACCAAGGCTGCCTCGGCCACCTGGGAGCTACCAGCAGGACCGAGGCCTTGTCCTGAAGAGTCTTGAAAAGAGTTCGGGCCACCAAGGGCGTGGGAGGAAATGCATACAGGAGGCCCTGAGACCAGGACATCAGGAAAGCATCTGGTGCTATCCTCAAAGGATGCGGTTGTCTGGAGCAGAACTTGGGCAGTTGCTTGTTCAGCGGACTGGCAAACATCTATCCAAGGGAGACCCCACTTCAGGAAGATCTTCTGAACCACCAAGGGATGCAGCTGCCACTCGTGGGGCTGCAGAATTCTGCTCAACCGGTCGGCCAGGCAGTTCTCCTGGCCTGGAAGGTACACCGCCTTGAGAAGCATGTTGTGCTTCAGGGCAAAGGAACAAAGGTCCTGAGTCTCTCGACAAAGGAGCTTGGACCCAGTCCTGCCCTGTTTGTTCACATAAAACATGGCTACCTGGTTGTCTGTTTGAATCAAGACTGAGTGGTGAGCCAGGGCAGGAGAAAAAGCCTTGAGAGCTAAGCTGATAGCTCGAAGTTCCAAGAGATTGATCTGTTGGGCTGCCTCCCAGGGAGACCAGAGGCCTTGAGTGCACTTGTCCAGACAATGAGCACCCCAGCCCCGCAGAGAGGCGTCGGTGGTGAGGACCACCGAGTATTCTGGCATTTGGAAGGGCATCCCCTGCAGCAGATTGGGTGGATGTAGCCACCAGCTGAGGGAGGCCAAAAAGGGTCTGGACACCTTTATCCTGTCTCTTAGGCGGCCTGTGGCCTGAGACCACTGAGTCCGAAGGCACCACTGTGCAGTCCTCATTATGGAGCCTGGCATTGGGAGTCACATGCACTGTCGAAGCCATGTGGCCCAGAAGTCTGAGGCAGAGTCTGGCGGAGACCAGGGGCTTGTTCAGAAACTGTTTGGCCACGTCCATCAGTCTTTGGGCCCTGTCTTCTGGCAAGAATGCCTTTGCCAGTTGAGAATCCAACCTTGCCCCTATGAACTCCAAGTTCTGGGAGGGGAGCAAAGTGGACTTTGCGAAGTTTATGACAAAGCCCACGTTTTGAAGCAGAGCAATGGTTCTGAGGGTGGCTTGTCTGGCCTCCAGGGACGTCTGACCCCTGATGAGCCAGTCATCCAGATAGGGAAAGACAAAGATGCCTTGATTTCTCAGGTAGGCCGCCACAACTGCCAGGCACTTGGTAAAGACCCTGGGAGCGGAGGTCAGGCCAAAAGGTAGTACTCTGTACTGATAATGGTTTCCTCCCACAATGAACCTGAGGTACTTTCTGTGGTCTGGATGAATGAGGATGTGAGTGTACGCATCCTTTAGATCTAAGGAGCATAGCCAATCTCCCTGCTGGAGGTAGGGCAGAAGTGTTCCAAGAGTAAGCATCTTGAACTTTTCTTTCTCTAGGAACTTGTTGAGGTTCCTGAGGTCCAGAATGGGTCGAAGGCTACCGGTCCTTTTGGGTACCAGGAAATACTGGAGTAGAATCCGTGACCTCGCAAGTGGGGAGGCACAGGCTCCACCGCCCTGTCCACCAACAGACCATGAAGCTCTTGTAGAAGAAGGTCTGTGTGCAGGGGAGGCCTTGGAGGCTCCCCTGGAAAATATGGTGGAGGCAGTTGGTGAAAATGGAGGGCATAGCCCGTGTGGACTATCTCCAGCACCCAACTGTCCCCGGTGATAAGGGACCACTGGTGGGCAAAGAGGGCGAGGCGACCTCCTGTGCAGGGTTGGGAGAGCAGTGGAGGAGAGGCTACTCTCAAGGAGTCAAAAACCTCCACCCTGCTGAGTGGTAGCAGGGGCCTGAGGCTTGGGGGTCCTCTGCCTACGGGGCCCATTACCCTGGCCCTTGGCTTGCTGACCCTGGGGGGCAGCTTGGGCAGCCTGATACTAAGGGTACTGTTTGTAGGCAGTGCCCTTCCTCGGGTAAAAGGACTTTTTACCCGAGCCCTTCTTTTTATGTGAAGGGGCAGAGGTCTTCCTCGACAGCCTTGTCCGGGTAAGGTGCTCGGTCTCGAGCTGAGCGGCCTTCTCGGTCACGGGTTTGCCAAAAAGGTTCTCACCTCGGCAGGGGACATTGACCAACTTGTCCTGAACCCATGGCTCGAGGTCCGATGACTGCAGCCACGCTTGGCGTCGAGCCGCGATGCCGGCAGCCGCAACTCGGGCCGAAGCCTCAAAGCCATCGTAGGCGGCGCGGGAAATGAACTTTGAGCATTCCCGAATCCCCGAGGACAAGGTCTTAAATCTCTGCAAGGGTTCCCCGGAGAGACCAGCAGAGAATCCGGCCAACTCCTTGGCCAGGTCTCGCAAGTACATGCCCATGTACAGCTGGTAAGACTGGACACGGCAAGCAAGCATAGACCCCTGGAAGCACTTCCTACCGATGCCATCGAGGTTGCGGGCCTCCCTGCCGGGGGGCACCACAGAGTGCATCTTCTGGCTCTTCAGACGATGCATGGCCGATTCCACAACCATGGAATGGTGTGGTAGCTGTGCTTTCTGGAAACCAGGGCTTTTGCGGAGTCGATAGATGGAATCGACTCGCTTGCTCAGAACCGGCGCCAAGGCCGGTGCCTCCCACATCCGGAAGAGGAGCCGTTCCAGCATCGGAGGAACCGGGACAGTAAAGGCCTCCTTCGGAGGAGAGTCATTCTGTAGAGCATCGAGCTCCTCGGCTCGAGGCTCTTCCTCGGGATCGGCAGGGATAGCCAAGGCAGTGGCCATATCCCAGACGAACTCCGAGAACCTAGTGTCCTCCGGAGGGGATCTACTCCGGGGCTCATACTGCGGTGAGTCCGACGGGACGCACCTAGTCTTAAAAGTATCGGGAGACTCCTCGTCCTCCGTCTTCCAGGCGGACTCATCCGAGGAGTCAGGGTCCGACCCTGCGGGGCCCAGAGTCACCCGCCCCGACGCCGGGGGCACCGGCGTCGACACCCTCGGTCCCGAACGGGAGGTCGAGGGAGACCTCGACCGAGGACGACTTCGAGCCACGAGGGTCTCGAGTATCGGCTCGGTCTCCGGGGTTGACTTCAAAGTCGACGTCCCGGTGGTCGGGGCAGATGCACCAGACAGGCTGGCCATCAGTGCCCGCTGCTGCTCCATGAAGGCAGACAATCTGCACTCCAAGGCTGTCATCCTGAGACTCAGCTCGGGAGACGCAGCAGCCACCGACTCGGGCCCCGGCGGTGGCTCTCTGGGAGGAGAGTCCACGAGGACTACGGGGCTTACGTGTCCAGCAGACTCCGGCTCCACGCGAGGAACTTTGGCAGGCTTCTCTTGGTCCATGGGCCCGGGTCAGGGGTCTTAGACCTGGCCCTCGAGGGACCAGGGACCTCTTCCGATGCCGCCCTCGCGAGTCGCTTCTTCCTCTTGCGTTCCCGGTCGGGGGACTCCCTGTCCGAGGAGCTTCGACGGCGCTCGGGATCGGAATCCCGAGATGTCGAAGCCTCAGACGAGGTCCAGGTCCGGGCCCGGCCGGAGGCAGAGTCCGAGAAAAACCTTTCCTTCTGATACTGTCGACTTTTGAGTGCCTTGGAAGACATCTTCCCACATGGCACACACGACTTGGGGTCGTGGTCAGGGCCGAGGCACCGAAGGCAGCAGTCATGTGTGTCGGTGAGAGACATAAGTTTCTTACATCGATCACACTTTTTGAAACCAATGGAAGCCATCGGGGAAAAAAAGAGCCCCTGCGAGGTCAAAAGACCAGCCTTCCAGGGAAAAAATGAAAAAAGGGCGCAAACGCCAGCCACAAAGGGCAAAAACCGAAAAAGAAATAAACGGGCTCGATAACGGTGTACCGAACCCGGCGGGAGGGGAACCGGCGTCGAACCGGAGAAAAACAGCGAAAAATCGCCGAAGAAAAAATCACTTTTATCCGGGAGAACAGGACACACATCCGGTGGGCTTCTCGGTAAAAAAAGAGACTGAGGTAAGATGGCACCTTTTAGGCGGGAAGGGAACTGCGCATGCGTGCCAGCATTCCCAAAGGCTTTCATGGAAAGCTGGGGAAATGCTCCGCCGGGGCTCCATCGGCGCCGATGACACCCATATGTGAGGACTGACTTCCTGCTTGGTCCTGGAGAGGTTTGCTGTCGCACATGGGATGGACTTGAGAGCCATGTACCTGCCAGATGAACAAAACACTCTGACAGACAGACTGAGTCGAGTCCTCCAACCACACGAATGAACACTGGACAGAGAGGTGGTGGCCTGTATCTTTCAGGAGTGGGGCATCCCCTTGATAGATCTTTTTATCACTCCACAGAATGCCCACGTGAATTAGTTCTGTTCAAGGGTACGATCACACAGCAGACTAGCCTCGAATGCTTTCCTCCTACATTCGGCAAGGGTCTTCTATATGGATGTCATTCAATCCCTCTCATTGCAGAGACCCTCCTGAAGTTCAAAACAGATAGAGGCACGATGATTCTCATTGCTCCCTACTGACTCAGACAGCCTTGGTTTCCTCTTCTGCTACAGCTCTCCAGTCAGAAGCCACTCTGGCTGGGCCATGCGCCGGATCCAATTTCAAAAAAGGACAAGATGATGCTACACACCAACATCTAGTCCTTGGACCTCACAGTGTGGATGTTGACAGGCTAGTATTGTCTGAGCTCAACTGTCCGCCAGCATAACCGATGTGATATTACGTCTAAAGTCCCAACCTCTTTAGCTTTTGCTTATAGAAGAGTAGTTCCATCCTTTTTAAGTTTGGTTGCCCTTCTCTGTACAGTACCTTTTCCAGTGCTGCTATTGCACACAATACTTAGGCTTGACAATGTGGAAAATGCTTTGAAATCTCTTAACCTAAGGTCTTCAAACTTTCCAAAGCCAGTGTTGAGTACACCTGTGAATCTATTTCTGAGATAACTGAAAGACATTTTGCATATGCCAGAGGATGCTTTACCTCCAATAGGGAGAGTTCATTACCTGCCAATAATTGGTAGATCCCCTAATGAAGATCCAGAAAAGGGACTTAATGCCTTGGCTAAAGAGAGTCTAATCTAATCCAGATTTTTATAATCTGTTCACACCAACAAACTGACTCCAAGCGATTACATGTACAAAAATACATTAAAACATTGGAGGAGTGCTGTTTGTTAAGGTGAAATTAGACTTACCTGCTAGTTCCTTGAGGAACTCTAGTCCAGTCCCAGAATCTCTGCGGTTCTCTACCTCCTCCAGCAGCTTTGGAGACTGAAACACGTCATCGTTCTGATGACACTGGTATAAGTAGGCAAGGACCGCCTCTCCACTCCAGTACCTATTGACAAAGCAGACTCAGCAGAGCAACAAATAAGTAGTTAACGTATAAACACATCAGACCTACTTGTACTATCTCACTCTTTCCTTTATTTATTTATTTTTACATAGCCGTTCAAAACTATCCTTATGGTAACCCGTTTAACTTGTAAACAAAGTTCCTCCCGGAAAAAGAACCTTCGACAAGAACAATGACGGCATAGGAAGGCTCCCATCTCCCCGAAAAGAATAGACCCAGAGGCAAGCTTACCCCTTATATCACAATAACAACCACTCTGATCTTTACTAAATACCACAACTTCAGGCTGTCCCTAATCCTGGAACAAAACCCCTGGGCGGGATCCGGGACTGGACTAGAGTTCCTCAAGGAACAACAATTAGCAGGTAAGTCTCATTTCACCTTCCTTTATGTCCCTCTAGTCCAGTCCCAGAATCTCTGGGGATTGTCACCCTCACGGTGGCCAGCCCAACGCCTAGGGCGCTGAGTCTTGGTCTGCCTGTGGTGTTCCTGCCTCAGAGAGCATGGGCTTGCTTTAACCCTGCAAGGCCTTCTGGGAAAGTCCGTCCCTTTACCCTTTGAGCATAGATGAGTTGCAGTCGAGTGTTTCAGGCAATGACAAGAATTTATTTTCCCCTTCCCGGCGGATTAAGTGCAAGTGAATAACTCAGGACAAAACATGCCATACAATTGGCTTGAGGAAATTATACATGAACTCAGGTAAGTTAGCCTTGTCAGCTTCAGGCTTTTAAACGTGCAGTGCTTGATACAAAACAAATCACAATAGCTTCAATTAGCAAAGAAAATGTTCCCTTTTCTTCTGCTGCTTTTACCGTCTCTCACAGACATTGTTCGGCATAGGGAATTCACATGGTCAGCCAAAGATAATGTACAGTCCATCCGATCATCCACTATTTCATTATGGTCAGAGTCTATCTGCATTTCCTCAGCATCAGGAATAGCAGGGTGTGGCAGTAAGCTGCTATCCTGATCTTTGAAACAAACGGTTTCTCTGACCCCACGTGGTTTCTCTCTGTAACACTCTCCTGAGCAGGGTTGTAAACTACCATATATGCTGTAGTTTTTGTCCAGGGAGTTTGCTACTTTCTGGTAACTATAGGGAACTGCTTTATAGCTAGGTTCAAACTTATATGAATTATTAAGCCTACCTTTTGGCTTTGAAAGGGAAGGAACTCTCCACTCTGCAGGGTTAGACTGGTTCTCAAACACGGCTTGTGTCTGCTTGCCTCTCAGCCTATTAACTTTCCCCTCAGATGTACCGGTATTCTCCAACCAGCCTGTCTCTCTCCTCGGAGCGAGTGAGCTTTGCCAAGCCTGCCTCTCAGGAAGATTCTTCTCTCTCCTGCCTTTACCAGACAACCCCTGTCCTGGGTTGCTTCCTTTTGGCCTCAGGAATATGGCTCCCTTGGTTTTCACTCCTCCTTGACTCCTTCTAGTCAGCGTGCTCCTTTGCTGGCTTCCTTTCTCGTCCTGGCTCTGACTCCATTTCCCCCTCTGGCTATGGTTCTGCTTGGTCCAAGCTAATGACCACTTTTTATCATTGTAACTCTCAGGGCTTAGCTGTGCCCTGCCCTGAAACAATTTCTAGCTCGTGACTCTCTTTGTTTACTTCTTCTTTGAAAACACTGAGCCATGTGCTCAGACTGCCTGTCAGTTTCTGAAAGCAAATCCTCATCTTTCCCTATCTTTATAGGCTCAGAAGGGACTTCTTCATGACAGGATGTAACAGAGCAGTAAACACTAACGGGAGGGCCCTGCTAGACCAGCCAGAAGTACTGCCGATCCAAAACACACATCCCTCGCTGCCTGCACATCCAGCCGATAATGCTTGACAAAGGAATTCAAAGACGACCAAGTTGCTGCCTTACAAATATCCTCGGCCGGCACCAAACTGTACTCCGACCAAGAAGCCGCTTGTGCCCTAGTTGAATGGGCCCTGAGCCCTTCCGGAACCACCTTACCTTTCAAAATATACGCAGCTGCAATGGCTTCTTTTAACTATCTGGAAATGGACAATTTAGCAGCCGCCTCCCCCTTCCGGGGACCTCTGAACAATACAAACAACCTGTCCGACCTGGGAAAGGACACTGTCCCGCTGAGATATCGTTTTAGAGTTCGACGAACATCTAGCAGGCGTAATCTCCTTCCCATCGCCTCATTCTCCTCCCCAGAAAACACCGGCAACGAGACCACCTGGTTAACGTGAAAAAACAAAACCACCTTGGGCAAGACGGCGGGAACTGTACGCAATACCATCTTCTGATCCGAGAAAGAAAGAAATGGCTCCTTACAGGACAAGGCCTGCAACTCCAAAATCCTGCGCGCCGAGCATATCGCCACCAGAAAAACTGTCTTGAGAGCCAAATACTTCAATGACACCTTACCTAAGGGCTCAAAAGGTGCCTTCACCAACGCCTCTAATACCAAATTCAGGTCCCACGTGGGAACCGAACACCTGCGTGGAGGGCACATCAGCACTACCGCTCTTAAAAAACCTCCTAACATCCGCGTGTGCCCCCAACACGTCACCTTGAATCTTACCTCTGTAGCAAGAAAGTGCCGCTAGCTGAACTCTCAAGAGAGCTGGCCGCCAGACCCTTCTCGAAACCATCCTGTAAAAAGGAAAGGATCTGTGAAATAGATGCTGCCGTGGACTGCACGGCCCTATCCGCACACCATGCCTCAAAGATTCGCCAGACCCGCACATATGCCAATGACGTAGATCTCTGCCTCGCCTTCAGCAACGTCGCAATGACCACCGGCGAGTAACCCTTGGCTCTCATCCTCGCCCTTTCAAGAGCCAAGCCATAAGCGAGAACGGACTCACCTGAGGCATGCGCAACGGCCCCTGAAGTAACAGATCCTCCCGCATAGGGAGCCGACACGGATTGTCCACTAGCAGACGAACCAAATCTGCATACCAGGGCCTTCTTGGCCAATCCGATGCCACCAGGACCACCAGGCCCTTGTGCTTCTCTATCCGCTGCACTACACACCCCCGATGAGCGCCCACGGAGGGAAAACGTAAACTATATCCTCGGCTGGCTACCTCTGCATCAACGCATCAAGCCCTTCGGACATCCTTTCTAGTCTCCTGCTGTAAAATCGTGCCGCTTTTGCCGATTCGAAGGTCACCATCAGATCCATAATTGGCATCCCCCAATGCCTCGAAATCAGGGCAAACACCTCCGGGTGCAACACCCACTCCCTGGGATCTATCGTGCGACGACTCAAAAAATCCGCTTCGACATTGTCCATGCCCGCTACATGCTGAGCCAACAAGGTCAGCAGATTTAGCTTGGCCCAGCTTAACAACTGGCCTGCCTCTGCCTCTAACGCCGCACTTCCCGTGCCGCCCTGCCGATTGATGTAGGGCACTTTGGTCGCATTGTCGGAAAGCACACGAACTGCCACCTGACTCAGCCATGGCTGGAACGCCAGGAGGGTTAAGTACACCGCTCTCATCTCCAATCTGTTGATGGACCAGTCCTTCTCCTGCACCAACCATTGCCCCTGCGCGAAGCGTCCCTCGAAATGTGCTCCCAGCATGTTAGACTTGCATCCGTTGTTAAAGGCCTCCAGGCCGGGGCCTCCAAGGGCATTCCCTTCTCTAGGTTTTGCGGCTACAACCACCAGGAAAGTTCCCGTGACACTTCAGGAGGGCAGACCAGCCAACAACACAGAGTCGGATTGGTGTGACCACCGGCGTAATAGAGCCCTTTGCAACGGCCTCATGTGAGCCCTGGCCCACGGCACCACCTCAATTGTGGCTGCCATCGTTCCTAGAACCTGCAGATAGTGCCAGGCAGTGGGAGCCCTTTGGGACAAGAATCCTTGTACGAGTGTCCTCAAGCTCTGCGCCTGCAGAACTGGAAGAAAGACCTTCCCCTGTGCCGTATTGAAACGCGCCCCCAGATACTCCAGGGACTGCGATGGACTCAGCTTGCTCTTTGTGAAGTTGACCACCCAGCCCAGGTTCTGAAGTAACTGCACTACTTGGGCTGTGGCCGCGATGCTCTCGTCCTTTGACTTCGCCAGAATCAACCAATCGTCCAAATATGGGTGCACCAGCACTCCTTCTTTGCGGAGGGCCGCTGCCACCACCACCATAACCTTGGTGAACGTCCTCAGTGCTGTTGCTAGGTCAAACGGCAGGGCCCGGAACTGAAAATGCCCCATTGGCACCGCAAATCAAAGAAACTGTTGATGCGCCTGCTGAATCAGAATGTGCAAAAATGCTTCCATGAAGTCTCAAGATGTAAGGAACTCTCCCTTCCTGACCGCCACAATTACCAAGCACAGTGCCTCTATGTGAAAATGAGACACCCAGAGGCAACAGTTTACTCTTTTTAAATTTAGAATGGGGCGGAATGCACCGTACTTCTTTGGCACTACGAAATAAATGGAGTATCGACCAGAACCGAACTATTCTGATGGCACGGGCACCACTGCCTGCAGCTGAATCATCCTTTGCAACATCACCTGAACTGCCCGTCTCTTGAGCCTCGCCCTGCAAGGAGACCGGACGAACGATTCTACCACCGGCCGTTGGAGCTCCAGAGCGTACCTGTCTCGAATAACCTCTAACACCCACTGGTCCAACGTTATCGGGACCCAGGCAGGGTAGTAGTCCCGCAGTCGCCCTCCTACAGGCTCGCACCCCACCTGAGTCCCCCTGATCTCATTGTGGCTTCTTAAGGTTTGAGGATGAGCTGGCCGCGAAACCTCTACCGGCCCCTCGAAAGCCTCGAAACCCCTGGGTGCGCGCCGGAAACCTGCCCCGCTGAAACTGACCAAAGCGGGACAAGCAAAACCTACAAAACTCTCTCTGTGATCCCTTAGGAGCTGGACCAGGATGGCCTTGCTTCGGCTTATCCTCAGGCAGATGACCCCCTTTAGACTCTCCCAGGTCCTTGACCAACTTGTCCAGATCCTCTCCGAACATCAACTTCTCTCAAAATGGAAGCTTTCTGAGCCGCGCCTTTGAGGAACTGTCCGCTGACCAATTGCACAACCACAAATACCGCCGGGCAGCCACCACGGAAGCCATGCTCTTAGCAAGCCTCCGGATCAGTTCATAATGGATATCCACCAAATAAGCGGTTCCTGATTCCAGATGAGACACCTCATCTACCTGCTCTCCTGACTAATCCACCGGCAACCGGCTGAGACCACCACAGACAGGATCGCGCCACCCATGCCACCGCAATAGACGCTTGCATGGACAGGGCTCTTATATCAAATACCTGCTTCAACAAGGTATCTAACTTTCTATCCTGCCCATCTTTAAGCGCCGCTGACCCCTCTACCGGAATCGTTGTCTTCTTAGTCACCGCCGATACCACTGCATCAATCTTTGGAGAGCGGAAGAGATTCTTATCCTGGTCTGACAGTGGATAAAGTCGCGCTATCGCCCGAGAACCCTTAAGTGCCACCTCGGGTAAATCCCACTCCTCCTGAATCACATTCCTAAAGACCCTGTGAATGGGAACAACTCGTTGCGTCGTCCGTACAGCCTGCAACAGCGGGTCCTCTAACGCCTCATCCACCGCTAGACCCGCAGCCGGCATGTTTAGCTCCTTGAGGGTCTCCGCAATAAGCGTGGGCAACTCTTCTCGCCAAAACACCGATTACTCTAGCCTGCTGTTCCGACTCTGGCAGCTCCCCTTCCTCTAACTCCCCGTCCCCCGGCATCCACCTCCTCCAAGGGTGCTGGAGTCGGCATCTCAACACTCACTACCTTACTCCTCTTAACCGGGGTACCGGCCTCCTCCGACCGCAACGGGCTTCCCTGGCATTTTTCCCAATGCCCGCTGGCCGGAAGAGCAGCCATTCCAGGCTGCAGCAAGGAGAATGCCTGCTGCAACAGCACAAAGAAATCTGCAGGGTCCAGGGCGGGTCCTACTTTTTGACTTTGTCTCCGCGGAGGAGACGGCTTCCGCACCGTGGATGGACCTGCCACTGGCTCCAAAGGGGCCGGAGACAGGGACAGGCCTTCCTCCTGCCTCTGATGAATTGTTGCCTGCCCTCCTGCTCCCACTTCCAGCATCTTCTCCATCAACGCGGCCTCCTGGGTGCAGCCCCTGCACACCCCCGTGTCCAACACTGAGCCTCGCCTGGTGCCACACACTAGGCAGCGAGGCCTAGCCGGCATACTAACCCAGAGGAGCCTCCAAACCCTAGCTACCAGAGGGAGACCCCCCCAATCAGCCGTTCGTCTAACTTTTTTTTTTTAATAGATTCGGCTGACCACTGCCGACCCCATTCCTCTGCCCATGGGGACAAAAAAACGAAAACCACCCCAGTGACTCCTCCGCTCCTGAAAGACCGCCCAGAAAAATTCAAAACTCAGAAAATGGCTCCGTTCGCGCTTCCCATGCGAAAACCACACGGTCCAGCCTGCGTCTAAACCCTGCCGCAACCGCGCGATTCCGGCTCTCCGGCCTCCTCGCTAACACCCCCGAAATAATCTTGAAAACTGGGAACTTACCGGGGCCTGCCGACGCTCCTGAAAGCCTCAATCCGTCTCCGGAGCTCAGACGAGTCTGCGGCTTCGGCTCCGAATCGGAGACACACGCTGCACCATTGATTCTCGGCCCGTTACTAAAATCGCTGCCGGCTGCGCCTGCCACCTGCTCCTCACCCGTTAATGCGGGATCGGGAGCAGGGAGACTCTTCTCGCCGGACTTCGCCCCCAAACCGGCCTTCTTCCGTGGAGGAGGGGGGGGTGGGGGGGGGGACGGAGGAGTAAATGACAGCCTGCCTTCTGCAGTCCTTTGCTCTCTCCTTCCCAATGCCTAAGTTCCTCAGGCAAACTAACCTAAAAACAAACTAAACCCAATTCAAAATTAAATTGAAAGTAATTTAAAAGCAATTTGAACCAATCTCTGCTTATTTGTCGTCTATTGAGCCCAGACCTCCAGGCTCAACCCTTCCTCCAGCTGCTTGGAGACTGAAAACTGGAATGGAGAGGCGGTCCTTGCCTACTTATACCAGTGTCATCAGAATGATGACGTGTTTCAGTCTCCAAAGCTGCTGGAGGAGGTAGAGAACCCCAGAGATTCCGGGACTGGACTATAGGGATGAAAAGGAATGTTGTTATATGATGAAACCACTCATGTAACCCAGCTGGATGAAAATGATGTAAAGTGAGAAGGAGGTGGAAGGGAGAAGGAGGATAATCATCATTAAGATGGCTCAAGGGTAGCGAATTGCATGTATATTTTAGATTTGCAAGTTTACAGCCTTAAATATTGCTGTGAAAGATTGATTCTTCGAAAAATTAAGAAAAAAAAAGTTGCTTTCCTGTAATAGATATTCACCATAGACAGCCGGATTAATCTTGCACATAATCCTCACCTCCCAGTGACCATATTTATTTATTTATTTTGTAATTTGTATAAAAGTTTGCAGTGTGATTTGCAAAGCTGTGATATGGATGTAAGTCCTCACATTCACATCCCAAGTACCAGTTGTTTAGATACAGATGCCCAGCATGACGGCAAATTTTAGAAATCCATTCTTTCAATGTCTTTTCAATAGTTAGAGCTCAATTTTTGCCTCAGCTGATTGGGGGGCTTCGACTGGGAATAGGCTGATTGTGGGGAGGGGAGGATAGAGCTGCTGGCTCTGGAAGAAAACGGGGGGCTAAGGCTGCAAATGTGCTTATATGAGGGGATGGGAGAATGGAACTGGAAGGGAGTGGATCCGAGAGGGGCTGCCATAGTATTTGTACTAGAAAGGACTGGTCAGTGGGGAAGGAGGGGGACTGGAAGGGAATAGACACCAGTGGCAGTCAAGGGAATGCAAGTTGACATTGGAAGGTACTGGGAGTGAGGACTGAAAGGGGCTGATACTGGGGAGGGTTACTGGGACTGGAAATAGGCTGATGGAAAGAAGTGAAGAACATAAGAACATAAGATATGCCATACTGGGTCAGACAAAGGTCCATCAAGCCCAGCATCCTGTCTCCAACAGTGGCCAATCCAGGTCATACGTACCTAGCAGTTTCCCCAAAAGACACAGGTTCCACAATGATTGTACTGGGTCAAGCAATGATATCCTGGGCCCCTTCTTAATAATGGTTTATGGACCTTTCCTCCAGGAACTTGTCCAAACCGTTTTTAAACCCAGCTACACTAACAGCCTTTACTACATCCTCCGGTAACAAATTCCAGAGTTTGATTACACGTTGAGTGAAAAAATATTTTCTTTTATTAGTCTTAAATAGTTTACCCTGTAGCTTCATTGCATGTCCCCTAGTCTTTCTATATTCTGATAACGTAAACAATCGATCTACCTTTACCCGTCCCACTCCGTTCATTAATTTATAGACTTGTATCATATCTCACCTCAGCTGTCTCTTTTCCAGGTTAAAGAGCCCTAACCTTTTTAGCCTTTCTTCATAGGAGTATCCTTCCATCCCCTTTACCATTTTGGTGGCTCTTCTCTGAAACTTTTCTAATAACGCTATATCCTTTTTAAGATATGGCGACCAGAATTGCACACAATATTCAAGGTGCGGTCTCACCATGGAACGATATAGAGACATTATAATATCTTGTTTTATTTTCCATTCCTTTCCTTATAATACCTTGCATTCTATTTGCCCTCTTGGCCACCGCTGCACACTGGGCTGAGGGTTTTAACATGTTATTCACAATCACGCCTAAATCTTTTTCCTGGGTGGTGGTTCCTAATGTGGAACCTTGCACTGTGTAACCATAGTTTGGGTTGTTCTTCCCTAGGTGCATAACTTTGCACTTGTCCACATTAAATTTCATCTGCCATTTTGATGCCCAGTCTTCCAATTTATCAAGATCCTCTTGCAAATTTTCCACAATCCTCTTGGGTTTTAACAACTTTAAATAGTTTTGTGACATCTGCAAATTTGATAACCTCGTTATTCCACTTTCTAGGTCATTTATGAATATCTCAAAAAGCAGCGGACCCAGCACAGATCCCTGGGGTACACCACTATTCACCTTTCTCCATTGGGAAAATTGGCCATTTAGCCCAACCCTCTGCTTTCTATCTTTTAACCAGTTCTTGATCCACAGTAGTACACTGCCTCCTATCCCATGACTCTTTAGTTTTGCCAAAAGTCTCTGATGAGGGACCTTGTCAAAGGCTTTCCGAAAGTCCAGATACACTGTATCAACTGACTCACCTTTGTCCACCTGTTTATTCACACCTTCAAAAAAACATAACAGATTAGTAAGACAAGATCTTCCTTGTCTAAAGCCATGTTGGCTGTCTCCCATTAGGCCATAACTATCTACATGCTGAGTAATTTTATTCTTTATGATGGTTTCTACCATTTTTCCCGGTACTCACGTCAGGCTCACCGGTCTTCAGTTTCCCGGATCACCCCTGAAACCCTTTTTAAAAATTGGTGTTACATTGGCGATCCTCCAATCTTCAGGTATTAGAGATGATTTTAATGATAGTTCACAGATTACTAATAGCAGGTCTGCAATCTCATATTTCAGTTCTTTCAACACCCTTGGATGTATACCTTCTGGCCCAGGTGATTTGCTACTCTTCAGTTTATCTAATAGTTGTAATACATCTTCCCGCTGTATCAATATTTCCTTCAATTCTTCCACACCTTTAAATATCACTTCAGTCATGGGTAACATGAAGAAAACGAAAGAAGAGATAAGAAATGGCAGATGGACCATAGACCACAGAAAGAGAGCTAAGAGATGACAGGAATGCAGAAGCCTCAGATTGGGACCAGCATGATCAGAGAATAAACTGGTCAGACAACAAAGGTAGAAAAAATAATTTTATTTCATATTAGTGATTTGACTACAAAATCGTAATAATTTAGAAATCAAATATTGTTACTTGTTATTGGGATTAATTATTGTGGTTTAAATAAGTAAATTTTATAAATAAAAACATAATGCAAAGGCCTATAATATATTAATAATTCAACAAATGATTACAGCGACAATGCGTTAACGGTAAAGGAAGAGAGACGCATTTGATTTTATCATTGGGGGTCATCACAAGTTGACGAATGGTAAAAGGGGTCACGGTACAAAAAGAGGTTGAGAACCACTGAGCTAGATGAATGTGAAGTGTGAGCTAACTTAACAAAGAAGGCTCCTACATGTACCAGGAGATGGCATGGTGACATGAATTTCCAATTTTATCATTTCCTTTCACAATACTTGATGCTCAGCTTCTCTCATCCCACCTTTTCTAAGCCTCTTCAGTTGCTTCCCTCTTTTTCAGCCTATCACTCCTCTGACATAATCAAGTCAAACTGTCCAGCGACATATGAAATTGTTTTAATCAAAAAAGGATAAATTCACCATTCTGATTGGCTGATGGCAGTCTTTCCTTTCAATAAATATTTGATATGACCACCTATGTGGTGGAATAAACTCCCCTGGAGTCTGAGGGAGGAGCAGAATCTTGTAGTCTTTCGCAAAGGTTTGAAAACTTTTCTGTTCCCTCAATTGCAGGGTGCAGTGTAGTAAGTGAAAATGCTGATTGTTAGGCTTGAAAAAGGTATTGGGGGGGGGGGGGCAGACTCCCATTTTGTATTTTTATAGTCTTGTTTCTGTCTAGGGTCATATGACCGTATTTTTTTTACTGTGTTGTAAACTGCTTTGAATGCAATGTGCATATGGTGGTATATAAAATGTAAAATACAGAAAATGTAACCTTTAAAAAGTAATCATTTAGATTTCATAAATCTGCTAAAGAGACATTTTAAAAACACAACAAAGAAGATATAAGAACCTAAATGCTTAATCTCTTGTGGTAATTTAATTTATCCAGTGTTGATCTATGATTGCACATTTTTATAGATCATAATAACATAGTTTATGACGGCAGATGAAGATCAGCATGGTCTAGCTAGTCTGATCAGCAAGGTGGCAAGAGTAGGTGTACCCGCCGCTCCATGCAGGTCACCCCTCCGCACGCCTTTGTTTAGGGGTGTACCCACAACTCTGTGCAGGTCACCTCAACTTGTTAAAATATCAGAAACAGTTAAGTTTATTTTGATTTCATCTTGTTTCTATAAAGGGATCCACTGTGTTTGTCCCATGCCATTTTGAATTCTGTCACTGTATCTGACCCCACCATGTCCATCGAGAGGGCATGCCAAGCACCCACCACCCTTTCAGTGAAAAAGTATTTCCTGATGTTGCCTTTCAGTTTACCCCATTGCAGGTTCATGTTATGAGAGTATTACAGCTTCCCCATCTTTGAAAAATATTTGTTTGTTCATTAATATTCCTTAAGTATTTAAAGATCTGCATCATATCTCCCCTGTCCCTCCTCTACTCTAGAGTATCCCATTGGTTGCCCTCCTTCCACCAGGTCTCTGAGAGGTCCATTATATCTCTCTCTCCATTTAGTGCCATACATTCTCCCATCTTATTTTTTTAGGCTTGTAGCATTTGTATATAGACATTTCAAGGTAGCTATTTGAATTTATAACCTTCTTAGTAGGAATAATTTGTAATCTTTCTGCTCTTTAAATGCACCTGGACTACTTTAACGCTTATTGCAACCTCTATATCGGGATGCTCTAACTTCCCTGGTCTGATGGTATTCTTCTAAGATACTTTGCTCTGAACCACGTGCTCTTGAGCGACTGTCAGCTTTCCCCCAGCTTCTAGTTTAAAAGTTGCTTTCTCATTTTTAAACATTAACACCAACAGCCTGGTACAATTACAGTTAAGGTGACGCCCATCTTTGCGTAATAGGCCCCCAAGTCCCCAGAATGCAGCCCAGTTCCTAACAAATCTAAATACTTCCTCACTGTATGACTGCCTCATCCATGCATTGAGATTCCCGAGCTCTTACTGTCTCTTGAGTCCTGTGCATGGAACAAGAAGGATGTCTTAATGAAGTTAACTAAATGCTGTTGTCCAAAAACATGCATGAAGTAGATGCATTGGCTTGTAATTGGACAGTCATCTAGTTTTAATACATTAGACATCTAAATTGACCTTAGCATCTAAATACCTCAGGCAGTACAGTAACTAGATGTCTCCTGCAGGTGTGTCATCTAAAATTTCAAATGGAGTTATAACATTGAATATGAATTGAAAATCTGCCTTGTTTTTGTATGCGTAAATTTATGCACGTAAATTCCCAGAGCCTGATATTCAAAGGTGACTGACAGCCTTAATAGGAGTTGAGCAGTAAGGGTAAGCACTTATATTTGGTAAGTATAGGCACCTGAAATAATTTTATGGAGATAGACACCTAAAGAAAGGCCTATTGTGAACTTGCTTAAGTTAATGTGCCTATAACCTTTTTCATCTGCATGTCCCCACCCTCTTTGAAAGTACCTAAATTTAGGGGCTCAGAGCTGTCAAAGTTTTAAATTCAAAAATCTAGGCATTTAGACCTTTATTGGCCTACGAATTACTTGCCTTTAAAATGTTAGGTCAACTATCGCTACCCTAATAGCCTCTTTTACTAACCTGCATTAATCTGTTAACATGCATTTATACACACTAAAACATGCTAATGCGAGTTAACGCACGTTATTTAATGCAAGCCCCATTACTGTCAACGGGGCCTATTTACTAAGCTCATGCACACTGAAACATCAACACAGGTTAGTAAGTGAAGCACTAACTCTCCTGACATGGAGCACTTAGGGGGCCCTTTTACTAAAGTGTGTTGTGGTATTACACTTAATGCGCTAATAACATGCAAAACCATGGCATGTTAGGTGCAATATCACAGCGTTAACTGTTGGGGGTGTGGAGAGCACGTTCCCATTAGTTAATACACTGCACAGTATCTTAACACGTGCTAAAATTAGCACAGGTGCACTTCCCTCCACCTATTGAGGTCGTGGTAATTTCAAGCATTGCAGTTAGCACGGACGTGCAAGCTACAAGGTATTCACCAAGCCCCCTCTCCACTAACTCACCCACTTACTACCACAATGCACGAAGCACAGCACGGAAAATCAGGCCATGCTCTGCTGGTCCCGCACTCAGTTATCGCAGGTCACAATGCACCCATGCTAACTGCTTAGTGCCCTTTACTAAAAGACCCCCTTAGACAAAGGAAAGCATTTTAAAAAGGATGCATCTTAAAATCTTCAAACATATACATAGCTAGCCCAAGCTTCCCATCTGCTGCATGCACTTAACTGTTTGGAAACAAACTGAGTGGTGTTTATTATTGCTTTGATGTTTTGTTAGCCAAAAACAAAAAACAAAATCCAGAATCCTACATACTCAGGAAATACTGCTGATCCTAAGTGTGAGAGCTCTTCATCTTCAATTGTAAAGCCATTACAGTTAACCTAGAGAGAAACAAAGAGATTAACGCTCATCATCATCATAATCCTTCTGCTGTTTTTAAACCGCCTATTACTTCATTATCTCCTTTTGGATAGCACTGATCTTCTTGTCTTCTATAAATACACAGACATGCACTCCCATACATATATTATGAAGCAGAATTACAGTTTGCCTTTACTAGACTATAGTGCATGGACCTTATGTACAGTATAGTGTCGATTTGAAAACAAGCACAAAAGTGCAAATTGGCACATATCTTATGTCTCTAAACATTTGGTTCTCAAACTGCCTCTAAATCCCACTTGAGTAAATTGGGCAAGTTTTCCTGCTAGCTGCAAGAAGTGCTGATTTCCTTTTTATAGTAATGCTCAAGCAGAGCAAAGAGGAACTGGCGTGTCCCAGCTTGCACAGCTGTAGCCCCTGCACAGTGAGTATCTTGAGAATAGAATAAGGTGTCAAATACGGCAATGCAAAGAATGTCATCTGTGCATATGAATCAACTTAAAAGGGCTGTCACTTCTACTCCTGGTTGTTCAGGATCTGAAATATGTAGTGGTACTGAATCTTCATTCTCTCTCAGACTGGCTCTTAAATGACACTCAAGAGACCTACATGCAAATATCATTGCGTTCAGCCTTAGGGTATAAACCACACTGATCCCAATACCATTTTGCTTCTTAATTCTGTATGTTTCCTTGCTTTGTGCTACCAATAAAAAGGTGCTAGCTAAATCTAAATTTTCCTGAATAGAAGAACTCTAATCATCTCAGCAGGCATCCCAACTTTATTGGAAAGAGGCACCTGAAACCTAGCAAACTCAAAACGTTGGCTCTGTTAAAATGCCTCCACAGGGTACAATGTTAGAACACAGCCCTACTTACTTTAAGCAGCAATTTTCTCCTCGACTACGGGACTGGAACATATCAAGACGATCCTTGTTCCCTTCCTATCATTGCTCTAACCCCATGCACTGCCTGTTAGGGAGCAGGCGAAGCTTTTTAGCAGCTTCAAATAGTTATTTTAGGGGCCACAGCAGGGAATTGTGCAAGTTCATCTAGAACAGACATGTCATGCTGCCTTCTTTTTCTTGGACCTTCGCTCTGAACACTTTACCATCTTCCCTCCGGCTGGAATCCTCATACCAACAATTCAAAACATCATTAAAGACACATTATTCCAACAGGCTTTTGACCTCCCCTCCCCTAGTCCTGCTTAACTGGCTGCTTTCAGCCTATCTCTAATGACCTATTGGATATTCTTTCCTTTCCTATCACACAATGGAGTTCTTTTCTTTTTCTATAGCGTTAGCATATTTTATTGTAAACTGCTCTCATGTTTTGATAAGGGCGGTATATAAAGTGTGAATACAGATAAAATAGCACATTTTTCTTCTAAAACTTCTGAGCGTGCACAGCAATATTTAGAACTAGACAACATAAAACAAGAAAACATCACCGTAGTTCTCGTTCTCCGACGAACATTTCCCTGAATTTGTACTGATGGATCAATATGACCTTGCTGCATTATGCCTTTCCAGTGAGAAGCCAAAGAAAATACCACTCAAGAAAGCATTCTGCTTTACATTCAAACAAGGAGGGCAAGTCACAAACGGGCCAGCTCAAAGTCCCATGGCCAGCATGCATCTCCCTCGCAAGGAGGGGGGGGGGGGTTTGAATGCCTGATTAAAGTGGCACCAACTGATTAGCTTGATCAAGAGTGTACTGCCACTCTTAGCAGAGGGCATGTATAGGCCATTGCAATTAAATGGACACCTTATGAAATATATATTTTAGGAAAGATAACATAACACATTTATCAAACTGAAACAGCACCGAAAAGCAGTGAGAAAGTAGCCTGCCATGGTATAATACAGGCATATCCAACTTCGAACAGGTCGTGATCTACTTTTTCCGGCCAAAAGTGCCAGTGATCTACCACCATGAAAATTAAGTTTCAAATTAGTTTCAAGTTAAATTTTAACCCAATAAAATCGGAGGATTCCTCCCCCCCCCCATTTTAATGAACCTTCTGTCATTTACTTGGATGTGATCAGCTGTTAAGCAAATTAAGCAAAAACAAAACAGAGAGACGAAGATCCAGTAAGAACTGTGAGGGGAAATGGAAAGTACATTTTTTCTTAAAGTTTTATTGAGTAATAACTTTCTTTAACTGTCATTTTCAGAAGGGAAAACGCAGATTCACACAAATAAGTTGAACCGAAACAGGAGTGTACAGCTTCACTGCATCTTCTCAAGTTGGGAAATTTGTCTCTAGGCACTAGCTTCCAAAACGATTCTTGCTCAGCACAGGTCTTGAGAAAAAGCGTAGTTACTCACCTGTAACAGGTGTTCTCCAGGAGCAGCAGGAATCAGTCCTCACATATGGGTGACGTCGGCGCCGACGGAGCCCTCGCGGAGCAATTTTCCCCAGCTTTCAAAGAAAGCCTTTGGGAATTGCAGCGCGCATGCGCGGTCCTCTTCCCGCCCAAGGGTGCCATCTTGCTCAGTCAGATGACATAGCTAAAAGACAGCAAAAAATTAGCAAAAAAACGAAAGCATAGAACTGCAACTCCAAGGGGAGGAGGGAGGGTTGTGAGGACTGATTCCTGCTGCTCCTGGAGAACACCTGTTACAGGTGAGTAACTACGCTTTCTCCAGAACCAAGCAGGAAGTCAGTCCTCACATATGGGACTCCCAAGCTTAAGGCTACCGGAGACCCTAAGCACAAAAATGAGCTCCCTCTAGCTCAGTAGCACAGAAGGAAGGAATCTTCTCTGAATATGTCTCCAACCGGTAGCCCAACATCCGGGATGGAGGGTAGGAGTTGCCTATACCTCAAAGAGGTTATGGAGGACTGCCTGTCCGAAAGCACTGTCCCTGAGGGACTCCCTCTCCAGGCAGTAATGGGCTGCAAAAGTCTGGCTTGAAGACCAAGTAGCGGCCCGGCAGATGTCTGCCAATGGAACAGAGCGGAGGTAAGCCACCGACGTAGCCTTCGCCTGAACACGATGAGCTGTGACTCTACCTTCCAACACGAGGCCGGCTGCCTCGTAAGCCCAAGCGATACAGTCAGCAATCCAGATGGACAGAGTATGCTTGGAGACAGGGAGCCCCAACTTGTTGGGGTCATAAGACACGAAGAGCTGAACAGTCCTTCGGTGCTCCCGCGTACGGTCAAGGTAGAAGGTCAACGCCCTTCTACAGTCCAGGGTATGCAGGACCATTTCAGCTCGGCTGGAGTGTGGCCTGGGAAAGTAGGTCGGAAGTACCACCTCCTGGTTGATGTGAAAAGGGGATACCACTTTGGGAAGAAACTTAGGGTGAGACCGTAGGACTACCCGGTTCTTGTAGAACCTAGTGTAAGGAGGATCAGATACGAGGGCCTGCAACTCACTAACGCGTCTAGCAGAAGTGAGGGCTACCAAGAACAAGGTTTTCCACGAAAGAAAACGAAGTGGACAGGTAGCCATAGGCTCAAAAGGCGGACAGGTAATCCGCTGCAAAACCACATTGAGATCCCAGTCCGGGGCTGGCGGGCGCAAAGGTGGCTTAAGGAGAAGGAGGCCTCTGAGAAAACGAGCCACCAGAGGGTGGCTGGAAAGAGGTCTACCATCCACCGGCATGTGATGCGCAGAAAGAGCACTGAGGTGGACCTTGACCGAGTTGGACTTAAGTCCAAGGTGAGAGAGAGAGAGCAAGTACTGCAAGACCACTAATGCTGAACAGGAGAAGGGATCTTGAGACTGCTGAGTACACCAGATGGAGAACCGACGCCACTTGAGAGTGTAGGACGTCCGGGTGGAGGGCCTCCGGGAGGCCAAGACGACCTCCTCCACATCTGGAGGTAGCTGCAGAGGAGCAAGGACTACCCTTTCAGCAGCCAGGCCATCAGATGAAGGGACCGGAGGTTGGGGTGTAGGAAAGTCCCCTGATCCTGCGACAGGAGGTCAGGCTGAAACCCCAGAGGAAGAGGAGTGTCCACCGCCAGCTGCATTAGAAGCGGGAACCAAGGTTGTCTCGGCCACCGGGGAGCCACTAGGATCATCGATGCTTTGTCTCTGAGAACCTTGAAGAGCGTCCGAGACACCAGTGGCATGGGAGGAAAGGCATACAAGAGGCCGGTGGACCATGGAATCAGAAAAGCATCCGCCGCTACTCTGAGAGGATGCAGCTGTTGAGAGCAGAATCTGGGCAGCTGCCGGTTCAGAGGACTGGCAAACAGATCCATGGTGGGGAGACCCCACTTGAGAAAGATTTGCTGAACCACCATCGGATCCAGCCTCCACTCGTGTGGCTGGAGGATCCTGCTGAGCTTGTCGGCCAGGTAATTTTCTTGACCTGGGAGATAGACAGCCCTGAGGAGGATGCCGTGGCGGACTGCCCAAGAGCATAGCTGTTGCGCCTCCTGACAGAGGAGAGAGGAGCCCGTTCCGCCTTGTTTGTTTATGTAGTACATGGCAACCTGGTTGTCCGTCTGTATCAGCAGTGACTGGTGGGACACCAGGTGAGAGAAGGCTCTGAGCGCTAGGCGGATGGCTCTGAGCTCCAGGAAGTTTATCTGTTGAGCAGACTCCCAAGGATTCCAGAGGCCTTGAGTACATGACCCTTGGCAATGTGCTCCCCAACCCAGGAGGGAAGCATCGGTCGTCAGGACCTGAGAATGCGGAGTGGGCTGAAAAGCCACCCCTAGCACTAGGTTTGGTAGATGAAGCCACCATCGCAGAGATGAGACCAGCTGGTCGGAGATCTGTACTGAGTCCGCAAGGCTCCCCGTGGCCTGATGCCATTGAGTGCGAAGGCACCACTGAGCAGGACGCATATTCAGTCGGGCATTGGGGGTCACATGGACCGTGGAAGCCATATGGCCGAGCAGTCGCAGAAAGTGCCTGGCGGAGACCAGCGCATTGCTGTGAAAGTGGCTGGCGAGATCCATGAGCCGCTTGGCCCTGTCCAGAGGGAGGAAGGCCCGCGCCTGAAGTGTGTCCAACCTGGCGCCTATGAACTCAAGATTTTGAGAGGGGAGCAAAGTGGACTTTGCGAAGTTTATGACAAAACCCAAGTGCTGGAGCAGAGCCACAGTGCGATGAGTGGCCTGAGCGGCCTCTGGTGAAGATGGGGCTCTGATGAGCCAGTCGTCCAGGTATGGGAACACAAAAAGACCTTGAAGTCTTAGATAGGCCGCCACCACTGCTAGACATTTGGTGAACACCCTGGGGGCGGAGGATAGGCCAAAGGGCAGCACTCTGTACTGGTAATGATTTCCTCCCACAACAAATCTGAGATATTGTCTGTGGTCCGGATGAATGTCTGAGGCCTCCTGTTCTTTTTGGAATCAGGAAGTACCTGGAGTAAAACCCTTGGCCCCTCAGGTGGTGGGGCACCGGTTCCACGGCTTGTTCCTGAACAAGACTTGCTAACTCCTGAAGGAGTAAGTCCGTGTGCAAAGGTAGTCTGGGAGGCTCCCCTGGAAAGTAGGAGGGAGGTACCTGGTGAAAGTGAAGAAGATAGCCCTTTTGAACTATGTGAAGTACCCAGGTATCTGTGGTGATGTTGGACCACCTGTGGGCAAAGTGGACCAGCCGGCCTCCTGTGCTGAGAGAAACCATCTGAGGGGGAGAGGCTATGCTGAGGAAGTCAAAAACCCCCACCCTGCTGA
This sequence comes from Ichthyophis bannanicus, assembly GCA_033557465.1. Classification (NCBI taxonomy): domain Eukaryota; kingdom Metazoa; phylum Chordata; class Amphibia; order Gymnophiona; family Ichthyophiidae; genus Ichthyophis; species Ichthyophis bannanicus. The sequence continues at coordinate 462,134,468 of CM066033.1, read as the reverse complement.
GCAGGGGCCGGTGGTGCAGGCTTGGGGGCTTGCTGCCTACGGGACCCATTACCCCGTCCCTTGGCCTGCTTCCCCTGCTGCTGAGGCCTGATACTGAGGGTAGTATTTATAGGCAGCACCTTTCCTCGGGTAAAAGGGCTTTTTCCCCGAGGCCTTCTTCTTTTGAGAAGGGGCAGAGGTCTTCCTTGAGAGACGAGTCCTGGTGAAAGTCTCCGTCTCGATTTGTGCAGCCTTCTCATCCATGGGCTTGCCAAAGAGGTTATCACCTCGGCAGGGGACATCGACCAACTTGTCCTGTACCCAGGGCTCGAGGTCGGACGTCTGAAGCCAAGCCTGGCGGCGTCCACCGATGCCGGCCGCAGCTACTCAAGCCGAAGCCTCAAAATCATCATAGGCTGCTCGAGATATAAACTTGGAGCACTCTCGAATACCAGTAGACAAGGCTTGGAACCTCTGCAAAGGTTCGTCGGAGAGACCAGAAGAGAACACGGCTATTTCTTTAGCCAGGTCTCGGAGATACATGCCCATGTAGAGCTGGTAAGTCTGGACTCGACAAGCAAGCATAGAGCCCTGGAAGCACTTCCTACCGAGGGCATCCAGGCTTCGGGCTTCCCTACCAGGGGGCACCGAGGAGTGCATTTTTTGACTCTTGAGTCTATGCATGGCCGATTGCACCACCATGGAATGGTGCGGTAGTTGTGCCTTTTGGAAGCCGGGGCTCTTGCGGACTCGATAAATGGAATCGACTCGCTTGCTTAACACCGGCGACGACGCCGGGCTCTCCCACATGCGGAAGAGAAGTCGTTCCAGCATCGGAGGAACCGGTACAATAAAGGCCTCCTTCGGGGGAAGAGTCATATTGGAGGGCATCGAGTTCTTCGACTCGAGGTTCCTCCTCGGGATCCGCGGGGAAGGCCAAGGCCTTGGCCATATCCCTCACGAAGTCCGAGAACCGGGTATCCTCCGGGGGGGGGGGACCGTCTCCGAGGTTCGGACTCGGGGGAGTCCGAAGGGACACACCGAGTCCGAAAGGAACCAGGTGACTCTTCGTCCTCAGATTCCCAGGCCGACTCCTCGGAGGAGGAGTCGAGCGGCTCCGGTCGGGCGGGCACCGATGCTATCTGCTCCGATGCCGAGGGAGTCGGCGTCGACGACCTCGGTCCCGAACGGGAGGCCGAAGGAGACCTCGACCGAGGATCGACTCGAGCCCTCATGGACTCGAGGATCGGCTCGGTCTCCGGGGTCGATTTGGAGGTCGACGTCCCGGCAGTCAGGGCAGAAACACCGGCGAGGCCAGCGATCAATACCCGCTGCTGGTCCATGAAGGCAGTCAGACTGCTCTCCAAGGCCGTCAACCTGAGTCCGAGCTCAGGAGACCCAGCAGGCCCCGACGGCGTCGGGCCCAACATCGGGTCCTTCGGAGGCGAGTCAACGAGGACAACAGTACTCACGTGAGCGGGCAAGTCCACCTCGAGTCGAGGATGTTTTGACGGCCTCTCCATCTCCGAGGACCCGGGACGGGAATCGGGGCTATGTGACCTGGCTCTCGAGGAACCAGGAGCGTCCACCGATCCCGCCCTCGCGGGTTTCTTCTTCCGATGATGTTCCCGGGTAGGAGACCCCCTTTCAGAGGAACTTCGACGATGCTCAGGACCAGAGTCCCGAGACGTCGAAGCCTCTGACGAGGTCCGAGCCCGGCCGGAGTCAGAGAAGATACGCTCCCGCTGATGCTGCCGACTCCTCAACGCTTTTGAGGACATTTTGCCGCATGGGCCACAGATCATGGAGTCATGATCGGGTCCGAGGCAGCGGAGGCAGAAGTCATGAGTGTCTGTAAGAGACATGAGTTTCTTACAGAGGTCACACTTTTTAAAGCCGCTGGCAGCCATCGGGGGAAAAAGGGCCCCTGAGAGGTCAAATGACCGGGCTGCCAGGGAAAAAGGAAAAAGGCGCGAAATCTGTCACGAAGGACAAAAAACCAAAAAATAAGGAACGGACTCGCAACCGGCGTCGCGAGTCCGGGCGGGAAAAGAACCGGCGTCGAACCGAAGAAAAAAGAGAAAAATAGAGAAAAAATCAACTTTTCGGCGGGGATTCACAGACAACGTCTGTAGGGCTCCGCGGAAAAAAGAAGACTGAGCAAGATGGCACCCGTGGGCGGGAAGAGGACCGCGCATGCGTGCTGCAATTCCCAAAGGCTTTCTTTGAAAGCTGGGGAAAATTGCTCCGCGAGGGCTCCGTCGGCGCCGACGTCACCCATATGTGAGGACTGACTTCCTGCTTGGTCCTGGAGAAATGTCATTTTTAAGGGTTAATATTTCGTTTTCAAGAGATGGCTTGTTCAATGAGTAATATTTACTGATAGCAGCTGCAGTTTCTTTAATGTCCACATCTACTTTGAATGGGTATGACAAGTACTCCACAACTGTTCCAATTTTTTGGAAGTCACAGAATCTATTTTCGAATTCCTGGATTTACAGAACAGATTTCTATCACATACTTGTCGTTCTGAAAAACAAAATTTGGATATTGTCCCAGATCGTCCTGCATATTAGGAAAATGATCAAAAGTGTTGTTTGCAAGGTCAGTCATCATTAGCTCAAATTTGCTCTTGTAGGATGAAACTGTACTCATCTCGCCAATGCATTTGTTTTTACCTTGTAGTTCAAGGTTCATATCACTTAGTTCGCCTGTAAAGTCAGCGAGAAATGCCAGATCACATAACCACTCCTCATCTTCCAACTCTGCTTGGTCATCTCCCCTCTCCTTCAAAAAACCTCTAATTTCATTCAGCAAATCACAAAATCTTTGCAGAAATTTGTGCCTACTTAGCCACCTTACATCTGTGTGCAAAATGATTTCCACTGCTCCTTCATCAAGAGTAAGATTGAAAAGCCGCCTTTGAAGTGATCTTCCAAGAACTGAATTTACAATTTTGAAAGTGATGTCCATGACAGTCTTTGTATTGAGTCTCTTGCTTGCCAAAGCTTGCTGGTGAATGATGCAATGGTAAGAAAGGAAATCTGGGAAGTCGTCATGCTGTCTACAGAGGGCTATGAAACCGTTAACCTCACCTGTCATTGCTCTTGCTCCATCAGTAATAATGGAAACAAGTCTATGCAATGGAAGATTACACTTTGTCACAAAAGAATGGAAAGATCTGAATATTTCCTTACCGGTAGTTCTCTCTTTTAAAGAAATCATTCCAAGTAGTTCTTCTTTAACACTGAAGTCTTCAAAAAACATACGGATAAAGACTAGTAACTGGACTATATCTCTTATGTCTGTAGATTCATCCAGTTGGAGTGAGAAAGCAACACAATTTGAAACATCCACCAACAATTGTTCAGTTATGTCTACACACATCTTTTCTATTCACTGCATGACGGTGTTTCTTGACAACTGTACATCTTGAATAGCAGCTATGATCTCTTTCTTATTTTTAAATCCTTCAAAAAAATTGTCAGCTGCTTCAAGAAAACAATCTTTTACAAATTCCCCTTCAGTGAAAGGTTTGCATTTCTTTGCGATCAGGTTGCTGATCTTGAAGGATGCTATGGTTGCATTGACTGAATGTGAACTTGGCTTCGCCATCAACTGTTGCCGAGTAGACAATTTTGGTTTAAATTCTTTGAGCTTCAGTTTACGAATTTCACTTTTGGGTGGAAAATCAGCATCAAACTTATTGCTATGCAGAGCCTTATAATGATGTTCCAGATTACCCTTTTTGGGCAAGGATACTGGGGTGTTACAAATTAGACAACACCACTTGTCTTTCACCATGATGAAGTAGTAGTCCATTTCCCATTCATCATGAAAGTGGTAGGTTTTGCTCTTCTTTGGAAAACTCATCTTCGTTATACTGGGGTGGCTGTATGTAAGAAGGCTAAATCTGCTAAGTTAGTCCAAAACTGTCACTGTCCCAAAGTATTAAAGATTGACAGGAACTGAACACCTCTGGATGATGTGCAATACAAGGACTGGAGATGCCAAAACCACACATGCAGTTCTAAAAGTAAAAATAAGAATTCATCATACTGGCACCAATCAAATACCACCAAACAATCATCAAAAAAACTCAAACACTTGCCAGCAAACCAGATAAAATCAAATACCACCACACTCGATTTAATAAATTCTGCAAACAGTATAGAATCAACCACTGCAAAGGCAAAGTGAAATAAAATTGCAGTGTAGAATCAACGCAAAGGCTAGGCAAAATAGGTGTTGGGGCGGGGGCAGGAATGGGTGATTCTGAGAGGCAGGAGACCAGGTATGACGCCGGGCCTCTGGCGTCTCGTCGCAGGGCGTGAGCGGCAGCCCCCTGGGGTACCCACAAACTATTGGCACGAAAACAAGCAGCGCCCCCAATACACCCGCAGGCAAGATTCACGCAGGCAGGAAAAAAGACAGGCAAAGGATCAGCAGCGGCAGCAAGCCCTCGGTAGACAATCTGCCGGCACGAGCTCTCTCTTAGCGATAGAGCGAGCTGCTGGAGAGATGGAGCCAAGTGGGGGCTGGCGATCTACCTCTGACCCCTCCGCGATCTACAGGTAGATCGCGATCTACCTAAGAACATAAGAACATAAGATATGCCATACTGGGTCAGACCAAGGTCCATCAAGTGGGACCCGGGAAATCCACTGCTTGCTCCATTACAAGCATTGTGGAACTTGTGTCTTTTGGGGAAACTGCTAGGTACGTATGACCTAGATTGGCCACTGTTGGAAACAGGATACTGGGCTTGATGGACCTCGGTCTGACCCAGTATGGCATGTCTTATGTTCTTATGTTCTTATGTTCTTAAGCCCAGCATTCTGTTTCCAACAGTGGCCAATCTAGGTCATACGTACCTAGCAGTTTCCCCATGCCTGGTATAATATATCACATACAATGCACTAGAGGCTGATTCATGGACTCTTCACTCAAACTCTTAGGTGAGTTACTGTTTCTCCATGGATAACATGTTGAAACCCTCCGCCCAGTGTGCAGCGGGGGCCAAGAGAGCAAATACAATGCTAGATATCATAATGAAAGGAATGGAGAATAAAACAAAGGATATTATAATGCCTCTGTATCGTTCCATGTTGCAACCGCACCTTGAATATTGTGTGCAATTCTGGTCGCTGTATCTTAAAAAGGATATAGTGTTATTAGAAAAGGTACAAAGAAGAGCCACCAAAATGGTAAAGGGGATGGAAGGATACCCATATGAAGAGACGTTAAAAAGGTTAGGGCGCTTCAACCTGGAAAAGAGACAGCTTAGGGGAGATATGATAGAGGTCTATAAATTAATGAATGGAGTGGAATAGGTAAATTTAGATCGCTTGTTTACACCATCAAAATATAGAAAGACTAGGGGACAGCAATGAAGCTACAGTGTAACCTATTTAAGACTAACAGAGTAAATATTTTTTCACTCAACGTGTAATCAAACTCCAGAATTCATTACCAGAGAATGTAATTAAAGCCGTTAGTATAGCCGGGTTTAAAAAAGGTTTGGACAAGTTCCTGGAGGAAAGGTCCATAAACCATTATTAAAGGGGACCCGGGAAATCCACTGCTTGCTCCATTACAAGCATTGTGGAACCTGTGTCTTTTGGGGAAACTGCTAGGTACTTGTGACCTAGATTTGCCACTGATGGAAACAGGATTCTGGGCTCGATGGACCTTGGTCTGACCCAGTATGGCATATCTTATGTTCTTATGATGAAATCAGCTACACCAGTGCGATGACATCATCTGACAGTACCATGATCATCTGTCTCAAAACCCAGACTTAGAAAGTGTGTGTGGTAGTTCCTATGAAGAGGCTCAGTAGTAAGTCCCCTCTGTTCTTTTCAATAAATCCTCAGACCGGACATACACAAACCTCTCTTCTACTTTTTCACCAGTGCTGCTTTGGCAATTTATATTTTGGCGTAATTTTTGTTACTTATTTTTTGCCTGTGAGTCTCTTTTTTTTGTTTCTCTCTTTCTCTTTCTTTCCTGCATTACTCTTTATGACTCAGTTTAATTTGGTCTCCATTCTTTTAATCGGTATGTCTGACAAAAAGAGGGAAATTTCATAAACTCCCATGGAGTTAATGCGTGTTTGCATATTTGGGAGCTGCTTCATAAAGTGAAGTGCATATCTTATGTTATAAAACAGGGGGTGTAAGTGGTGTGAAAAATGTGCACACCAAACTAGTCATGGGAGTTACGCCTGCAGGATTGTCTGGTATAAAATGCCTGTTCCTAGATTTTCAGGAGTTTGCCTAACTTGCACCTCTAAATGTGCACTCTACCCAAACTCCACCCCTGTGCATGCCCACAGTGAAGGTACATGCGATAGGACTCATGTGTGCGTACTTACAGAATACTGGCCACCTAAAGTACGTGTATTAAGTGCTCATTCGCACACAAGTCCTTGAAAATAGTGACTTTCATACATAAATGGTGCATTATCTGTATACAGCTCCCTTATAAAATGAGGACCAAAAAGTCTAGTCACCTATTTTGTACAATACATAGGGATTTCCATACTTTGTACTAATCTTGATGCCTGCTGCCGAGCAACATAAATGCCCGCGGCTTCACCTAGTTGCTATTTCTGCTGGATTTGTGCTACTAATTTATAAAGACACATAAGCACTATAAAACAGGATAAAAATAGATCCCTCTCTGGCATTTACACACAGAAGACTGTATAAAATTATGCTCTACATGATGAAGCTGGTGACATGGCAGTATCAGTCCATGTGACCCTATTTGCTTGTTTCCATGCAAGACAACTTCAATGAGTATTGAAACCTCTGTGGAACAATACAATGTCTCACCGCATCAGAGTAACGCACATAATTTATGGGCCAATGCAGAAAACTAACGCAGCCTTTAAGCACAGATAATGCCACTTTTAAGCACAATTACCGCCACCACCAAAAATCAGAAAAAGACAGAGACACGCGTAAACAGCAAAGAAAAAACTAGTGCACAATTAACGCTGAGTATTTAAATTTATTTAAATTATAGGCAAATGAGCTGACCATAATAAAACAAAGACCTCTCCACATTCAGGAAACAGTTAAAAAACCTCCTGTTTCATGAATATCTTGGATCTGAGATGGACATCTATCACCGACTTCCAGCTCATCAGTCCCCCATCCAGACTCAATCGGATCTAACCCCCCCTCTACCAACTGAGAGACTCGTGTCAAATGTCTAGTAATGTTACTTTCCGTTTAGATCATCAATGTTGACCCCCCCCCCGGTGTCGGCCCCCCTCTTTCTCTGTTGAGCTGATTATTGTACCCCCCCCCCCCTTTCTATCAAACCGCTTTGATCCAGTGAAAAGCGGGATATAAATGCAGCAAAATAAATAAATAAATAAATGCTTATATTAGCTGCGTCCAATGCAGAGAAATGCGTAGAGGATTTCACAACCAGCCTTAGCGCCAATATCCCTACACTTGGTCTCAAATGGTTTAAATATCTAACTCGTGCCCCTGACAGTATTTTGATGGCATCGGGTGCTTTCCTTGATGCCTGGATCATTTGAGGGGCAATGTCAAAGATGATCCAGGCATCGGGGAAAGCACCCAATGCCATCAAAATACTGTCGGGGACTGGTTCCCCCAACAGAAAGCAAATTCCTGGTGGTCCAGTGGTCCTGATTCCCCCCTCCCTCTCCCAACTAAAAATAAACCTGGTGGCCCAGGAGCCCTGATCCCCCACTCCCCACCCAACTAAAATTAAACCTGGTGGCCCAGCGGTCCTGAACCCCCCAACCAAAGTGGCCCAAGATGGCAGGGCTCTCGGTTGTTTGTAAAGGTACTGGGAGTGGTGGGGGGGGGGGGGGGTTGGAGCTGCTGGGCCACTAGGGTTATTTTTGGTTGGGTGGGGGGTAGGGAGATTGGGGCCGCTGGGCCACCATGTTTATTTTTAGTTGCGTGAGGGGGCTGATGGGCCACCAGGTTTATTTTTTAGTTGGGACGGGGAGGGGAGTTCAGGGCCGCTGGGCTACCAGATTTACTTTTAGTTGGGTGGGGAGTGGACGGTGGATCGGGGCCGCTGAGTCACCAGGGATTCACTTTCTGTCAGGGCACCGGCCCCCGATAGTGTTTTGATGGCATCGGGGGCTATCCCTGATGCCTGGATCTTTCACATTTCCCCTCAGATGATCCAGGCAGCGGAGAAAGCCCCCAATGCCATCAAAATACTGTCAGGGCTTATATACCAGTCCCATGGGGCTCAGGGAGGAGATGGTCGGGTACTGCCTGCCAACCATCAACGGAAGCCAAGCACACCCTACACCCACACATGCTCTACGTCTCACTCCAGCACACCAAGAAATCTCAGCTAGTGAAGCACCCACACCCTCACAGTCTGAGGTGCGCTCTCATAAATGCACGCTCAGTCCGCAAGAAATGGCCAGTCATTCCCGATCTAATAACCACTCATAACCTGGACATCCTACTGTTCACTGAGACATGGCTGTCCAGCTCAGACACGGTCCTCCTCAACCAGCTCACACCTCCTAACTTCTCAATCCACACCTGCCAAAGAACTGACTGGCGGGGTGGAGGAGCACTCATACTCACCAAAACAGAGCTCCAATTTCAGCTGATCACTGCCACCAGCACAACATGCCTTGACTCAGTCACCATAGCCAATAAGCACAGTTCTATCAACTTGATCTACAGATCCCCGTCTCTCTCCCCGGATGACCTCGCAACGATAATCGACCTCGCCTGCAACGCCAAGAACCTGCGCACACCAAACTGGATAATGGGTGATTTCAACCTGCCGGCCCTCCAAGACGCCCAGGCCAAAGCCTTCCTTAAGGCACTTGACGAGTTGGGTTACAGCCAAGTAATCAACGCTCCCACCCACTTAAAAGGTAACAAGCTGGACCTAGTCTTCGCCCTTCAGTCAACCATAGGCCCAAACCAGGACCTCGGCCTATCCATCACTCCAGTCCCATGGTCTGACCACAGCTTGATTACATTCCAAATGCCCATGCACCCTGATCGCATAAGTGCCCGCGCTCCAGCTGATGCATCCACAGCACCAACAAGACGATTCCGGCTCTTCAACAAAGAAGTGATTCTCAACAGAGCCCTACCACTACTTGACCTCGCTGCACCCAGCCTCGATGAAATGATCTCCACCTGGAACTCCATCGCTCGCCAACCTGCTTTGACGCTATCATGGACTGGCTCCACACCCAAAACCTTAGAATAAACTTTAACAAAACGGAAGCCCTTTTTTTATTACCAGGAACCAAGCATTTACCCCTCCTGCCTCACTAAAAGTAAGGAGTGCCGAGCTCCTAAGCAAGCCCACGGTCCGCTATCTAGGGGTCACTCTAGACCAACAACTAGGCATGAAAGCCCACATAAACAACACTGTCAAGGCAATCTACCACAAAATACGGACAATCCGGCATCTCGGACCCCTCCTGGAGCCAGACAATCTCCGGACAATCTACCAAGCACTTGTAATCCACCACTTTGACTATGCCAACTCAATTCTACATGGACTCCCGAAGAACACACTGAACCTACTTCAGCTTGCAACGAACACTGCCGCCAGAATACTACATGGAGCCTCCAGGAGTGAGCACGTAACCCCATTTTTGAAGCACCTCCATTGGCTGCCGGTCCACTGTAGACTCTCATTCAAAATACTGTTGATGACTTTCCAGGCCATCAACAACTGCTCCTCCACCTCTCTTACGGATCTCGTCCGCCCCACTCCCCCCAATAGAGCCTTTTTGCTGCCAACACACTGATAGTCTCAAACACCATCACAAAATGCTCTCAAGCAACAAGGAACAGAGCCTTTGTGTTCTATGCACCAACATGTTGGAACACCCTCCCCCTCCACCATCCGATCCATCACTGACCCCACTCAATTTAGGAAAGCCCTGAAGCACCACCTCTTCCTGCAGCACTATTCCCAAACTATTGAATAATATCAGCTAGTTATGCTCAACCACCAGGCAACTCCCCATGCACACCCACATTACACTACACCCCAGATATCGAATGTGTATATAGTTATCCAAGATTGTAAGCTTGTAAACATGAGCACTGCAACTTCGATCAAACACTGTATATCTGCAACCGAATTCTTGTATATAATGATCACCCCGGTAAGTAGTTGTCAAGCGGATCTGGTCAATACCGTACATCTGCCTTCAACAGCTTGCCGGATATAGGGACCTAATCTTGTATATAGCTAGCATTCTGAGTTGGCTAACATGGTATTTGGAGACTAGATTGCTTGGCCTGTAGACAGTTACCCTACCCCGTAAATGGCTGCCAAGTGGTCTGGTCAATGCTGCGTCCCGGCGATCAGATTGCCCAGTCTGTACATAGTTACCCTGTTTGTCCTAAGTTGATATACCTGTTCATTGTAAGTACAGTGCAGATTCTGCCTGCACTGCACAAATCTGAGTTAACTGTAAACCGCACTGATTTTAAAGAGCACGGTATATAAAAGACATTAATAATAATAATAATAATAACATGCAAATTAGCCACATGGTGCCCCTGTTTCTCTGGGACAGGATGTCAAACTTGCGCCAACTTCTGTGCGCATGTGTTTGGTTTGCTCTCTCAGTATAATGAATAGCTAATTTGCATATTAGTCCCTTTCTGCATGCTGGCATTAAAGTCACGTGCTATCAATGCGCTGCAAATAGGCACAAAAAGTTAATAGCACATGACTTCAGCGCCAGCTTTCTGCACAAACCTGCTAGTCTCTATTGTTGCAGCAAAATAAGGCAAATCTAATCAGAAGACATCCTCTCCAGCAGCTTCAGTTTCTGAAGACCCTCACGACATCTGCCTTTAAACTTAAGATGGAAAGTCCACTGAATGGATCTCCATACACAGGGCATTTGGTTAATAACAGGAACTATACAAAAAACATCCAGAACTAAGATCAATTTAGAGCACCTTAATAGTATTCCAATTATGGATAAGAAATAAAGCAATTCTAATGCAAACAAACAATACGTAACAATATCTTCTGTAAACAAGCAGGGAAGAATAAGACCTTCTGGGTTATGCATGTAACAACAAAGATCTGGAAGTGAGAATATCACAGAATATATTTCTTGTAACCTCTTATCTTCCAGGGGGAACAAAACTGGACAAATGGTTGCTGGATATCCATGTAGGAAAAAGAATATTTCAAAGATGTTATTTGCTTCACTCTAAAAAAAAGTACCATGTTTTGCCTCAAATAACTATGACAGCAGATGCATTTGCAATCCTACTGCTTGCGCATTTCTACCCTTCAATTCTGTTAATTTCAAGAACTACACAAAAAATGAGATAGAACAAGTGTGTCATAATCCTAGTAGCAGCTTGGTGGCATCAAAATTAGTTCTCAAGCTTTCATAATCTATCTTTCCAGATATTTCACACCTTTTTTATAAAGTCAAGTGCATGTGTACTTGACTATATAAAATACTAGTGCAAATGGCTGAAAACATGAGTTAATTTAATTTAAGGCACAATCACTTACACCAGCCCATGCCTAAATTTAATTTTGACATATAAGATCATAAGATCATAAGATATGCCATACTGGGTCAGACCAAGGTCCATCAAGCCCAGTATTCTGTTTCCAACAGTGGCCAATCTAGGTCATACGTACCTAGCAGTTTCCCCAAGGGACACAGGTTCCACAATGCTTGTATTGGTTCAAGCATTGATATCCTGGGTCCCTTCTTAATAATGGTTTATGGACCTTTCCTCCAGGAACTTGTCCAAACCTTTTTTAAACCCAGCTACACTAACAGCCTTTACTACATCCTCCGGTAACAAATTCCAGAGTTTGATTACACGTTGAGTGAAAAAATATTTTCTTTTATTAGTCTTAAATAGTTTACCCTGTAGCTTCACTGCATGTCCCCTAGTCTTTCTATATTCTGATAAGGTAAACAATCGATCTACGTTTACCCGTTCCACTCTGTTCATTAATTTATAGACTTCTATCATATCTCCCCTCAGCCGTCTCTTTTCCAGGTTAAAGAGCCCCAACCTTTTTAGCCTTTCTTCATAGGAGTAGCCTTCCATCCCCTTTACCATTTTGGTGGCTCTTCTCTGAACCTTTTCTAAAATTGCTATATCCTTTTTAAGATATGGCGACCAGAATTGCACACAACATTCAAGGTGCGGTCTCACCATGGAACGATATAGAGGCATTATAATATCTTTTGTTTTATTTTCCATTCCTTTCCTTATCATACCTAGCATTCTATTTGCTCTCTTGGCCGCCGCTGCACACTGGGCCGAGGGTTTTAACATGGTATCCACAAGGACGCCTAAATCTTTTTCTTGGGTGGTGGTTCCTAATGTGGAACCTTGCATCGTGTAACCATAGTTTGGGTTGTTCTTCCCTAGGTGCATAACCTTGCACTTCTCCACATTAAATTTCATCTGCCATTTTGATGCCCAGTCTTCCAATTTATCAAGATCCTCTTGCAATTTTCCACAATCCTCCTGGGTTTTAACAACTTTAAATAGTTTTGTGTCATCAGCAAATTTGATAACCTCACTCGTTATTCCACTTTCCAGGTCATTTATGAATATGTCAAAAAGCAGCGGACCCAGCACAGATCCCTGGGGTACACCACTATTCACCTTTCTCCATTGGGAAAATTGGCCATTTAGCCCTACCCTCTGCTTTCTATCTTTTAACCAGTTCCTGATCCACAGTAGTACACTGCCTCCTATCCCATGACTCTTTAGTTTTGCCAAAAGTCTCTCATGAGGGACCTTGTCAAAGGCTTTCTGAAAGTCCAGATACACAATATCAACCGACTCACCTTTGTCCACCTGTTTATTCACTCCTTCAAAAAAACATAACAGATTAGTAAGACAAGATCTTCCTTGTCTAAAGCCATGTTGGCTGTCTCCCATTAGGTCATGACTATCTATATGCTGAGTAATTTTATTCTTTATGATGGTTTCTACCATTTTTCCCGGTACTGATGTCAGGCTCACCGGTCTGTAGTTTCCCGGATCACCCCTCGAACCCTTTTTAAAAATTGGTGTTACATTGGCGATCCTCCAATCCTCAGGTATTAGAGATTATTTTAATGATAGTTCACAGATTACTGATAGCAGGTCTGCAATCTCAAATTTCAGTTCTTTCAACACCCTTGGATGTATACCATCCGGCCCAGGTGATTTGCTACTCTTCAGTTTATCTAATAGTTGTAGGACATCTTCCCGATGTATCGATATTTCCTTCAATTCTTCCACACCTTTAAATACCACTTCAGTCGTGGGTAACATCCCTACATCTTCCTCAGTAAAGACCGAAGCAAAGAATTCATTCAGTCTCTCCGCTATCGCCTTGTCGCCTCTTAGTGCTCCTTTAACCCCTTTATCATCTAATGGACCAACTGACTCTCTCACGGGTTTTTTGCTACGAATGTACTTGAAAAGGTCTTATTAACACTTATTAAAAAAGGGCTGCTACACAGTACTTTGTCCTGTGCTGCTGAGGAAAACTATATTCTGATTTGATTTAAATTATAGCTCTTTGCTGCTACTAGGCTCTAACCTATTATGAAATTTAAACTACAAGCTCTCTGCTGGATTCTAAATTTAACCAGAAAGCTCTCTTCTGTGTTTTAATTTGAAACTAAAAGTACTTTGCTGATGCTAGGCCCTGAGTGACTATGAAATTTAAACTACAGCTGTCTACTGGGTATGAAAGGTAACCAGAAAGTTCTCTTCTGTGTTTTTAAATTGAATCTTAAACTGTTGCTACTAGGCCCTGACTGATTTAACAAAAAAAATAGTGGGTTCACAGATTAATTAGCTTTAAAAGAAAAAAAATTCCTTTCAGAAAAATTCCCAGAAGTATATACTCACAATTTCAGATTTCTCTCCAGAAGTAACAGCCCCCCTTTCCAGTCCTTCAAGGCCTGATATACTGATACCTCCTCTTATTTAGCATCATAGGTTTCTTTTTACATAGCAGCCCGTGTTTTGCGCTCCGTGCATGAAAATAGTCTATTCTCCCTGTTTCTCAGGTTGGTCTGGAGTCCACCAGACACTTTCTTTGTTTTCTTTTCTGACACCTATGTTATGGAACAACTTGCCCTCTAATCTGCGTTTGGAACAATCATTTAAGAATTTCAAATCAAGATTAACATCTTTTCTTTTTACACTGGTATTTCCAGGTGTTGATGGATCGGGATTGTGGCAATGGGTGGCAGTCTCTTCAAAATATGTCTTTTGACTGGATTTCTTTTTTGTTTTAATTTTGTAGTTCTTTCCAATTTCTATTTTAATAGTATTGTAAACCGCTTTAATATTTGCTACTGAAAGACAGCATATCAAGTGTCAAATATACCATAAATCATGTAAATTACAGTAGTTTATAATTTACATACACAACTGTAAAATGTGATTGTAAAACTTCCTTTCAAAGCTGGGATTGGTAACTGCAAAAGAAACTCTAACTTGATCTCCTAGTGTGAACAGCCAGATTTAATCCCCAAAGAGAAAAGATTTGTTATAATTTTATCCAAATTTCCAAAAATATTCCAGCCTTATTGTTGGCGGTATAGATTCCAAGCCTATAATGAAAGCCCACAGAAAGCACTGTCAAACATATGTACACCAAGCAGAAAACTGTTTACCTGTGCAAAGAGAAGTGTAAGGGCAGCATTGTCCGAGTACTCTAAATGCTTAGAATAAAAATGATGAAGGACGGCAATGTCAGTCTGGATCATCTCTCTCTTTTCATTGTCTAGTTTATCTAGGTCTGCGGACAAATAAATGCAACGATTTGAGTTTCAATATACCATGACACAAGGGGAATAATAACTCATATCAGTACTTAACATTTTTTTGAATACAAATGCTAATGACTGTACAGCCAAAATTTGACATAGCCAGGATAGAAAATATTTTGAAATCTGGGAGTTAAGTAGCAAGCTTATGACATGACACATTTAAGACCAGCTGGTATCACTATAGTGATAGATGCAACTTAGCATAGAATTTCCATTCCAGTTCTCCAAGTCTGTGTGTGTTATGGTTCCATATGAAATGCAACAGAGAAAGCAGGATCGAAGCGAGGAAAGAATCGTGAGCGTATATGCTGCCTCCTCTTGGAACCCCCCCACCCCCGCTTTCTCTTCACTATTTTTCTCCACTCACCATTTCTTCTCCCATCCCTCCAAAGCTCACAGGAAGGTGGAAGCACCGATTCTCCTCTCAGGACCCAGTTCTATTAACTCTACACGAGACAAATGTTGCCAGACATGACATAAGATCTCTGCCTCACAGCTACATGACAGTGGAGAATTCACATATATAACATTAAAAAGCGTTTATCTTTTATAATGGCCTTGTCCTTGTCTTTCAAATCTTCGTCCTGACTCTCCAGCTTTTCATGATCTATTCTTAAATTTTTATGTATTAGATTAATGTCTGCAAGTCTGTACAGTACTACCCAAATATGCTGTAATGTGCATTACTGTCACAGTGGACACATAGGATACATTTTCAAAAAGCTGAAACACTAACCCCTATAGGAATGAAGCCACACTTCGAGCAAATATGCACATTCATAGTGATTTTCTGTAAATTAAATATCAAAAATATGCCTCCTTCTTCTGCTTTTTAAACCAAAGAGCGTAGTTACTTGTAACAGGTGTTCTCCAGGAACAGCAGGAATCAGTCCTCACTTATGGGTGACGTCAGCACTGACGTAGCCCGCGCGGAACAATTCCCCAGCTTTCAAAGAAAGCTTTTGGGATTGCTACCACGCATGCATGGTCCTCTTCCCGCCCAAAGGTGCCATCTTGCTCAGTCAGGACCCTTAGCTCGAGCCCTACCAAGCAGATGGCAAGGGAAGGACAAAAAATTCAGCAACTCATCAAGGGAGGTGGGAGGGTAGTGAGGACCGATTCCTGCTGTCCCTGGAGAACACCTGTTACAGATGAGTAACTACACTTTCTCCAGGAACAAGCAGGAAGTCAGTCCTCACTTATGGGACTCCCTAGCTACAGGCTACCGAAACTGTAACCAAAAAACGCCTCCGCAAGGCTGTAAGCAGAAGCTGAAGCCCTAAGGAGCCCGAATCCTCGGGTCCTCGGGGCAAAGCCCTCAGTAGCCATGAGAAGGGACGGAGGGCAGAAGTTGCTTATACCTCGAACAGATTACGGAGTACAGCCTGGCCGAAGGTGCTGTCCTGGCGGGACTCCCTCTCAAGGCAGTAGTGGGCAGCGAAGGTATTCGTAGAAGACCAAGTTGCCGCCTGGCAGATGTCCATCATGGAGCACAGCGAGGCCACTGAGGCCGCTTTGGCTCGGACCCCATGTGCAGCGACTCAACGATCCAGAGGGACGCCTGCCTTCGCATGGGCGAACGCGATGCATTCCACCACCCAAACAGAGAGGGTGCGCTTGGTGACTACTTGCCCCTGCCTATTGGGATCATAGGTCATGAAGAGCTGGTCAGACTTGTGATGAGTCTGGGTACGCTGCAAGTAGAAGGCGAGGGCCCGCTTGCAGTCGAGGGTATGGAGAGCTGCCGACGCCTGATCAGCGTGGGGCCTCGGGAAGAAGGTCGGGAGCACTATCTCTTGGTTGAGATGAAAAGAAGACATGACCTTGGGTAAGAACTTAGGGTGCGTCCGGAGGACCACCCTGTTCCGATAAAACCTGGTGTAAGGGGCGCCAGCCATGAGCACCTGAAGCTCACTGACTCAGCGATCCGGGGTCAGCGCCACCAGGAAGTCCACCTTCCAGGACAAATGCCAGAGCGAACACATCGCCATCGGCTCGAAGGGTGGATGAGTGAGCTGCGTGAGCACCATGTTCAAGTCCCATTCCGCCGGAGGGGGGTGGATGGGCAGCTTGAATAACAGAAGGCCCCGCATAAAGCGGGAGACTAGTGGTTGCCCCAAGAGAGGCTTCCCCTCAATAGGGAGATGATTAGCCAATATGGTGCTCAAATAAACCCTAACAGAGTTCGGCTTCAGCCTTTCCCTTGAGAGGAGGAGAAGGTACTGGAGAACCCACGGAACCGGGCATGAGAAGGGGGTCGATCTGGAGTACCAGACTGAGAAGCGTTTCCACTTAAAGGCATAAGCCCACCTAGTGGAGTCCCTTCCTTGAGGCAAGGAGGATTTCCTCGACCTCCTCCGGAAGGGCCAGAGAGGCTAGAGAGACTCGTTCAGCCACTAGGCCATGAGGGATAGGGAGGGTAGGTATGGGTGCAGTACTCTACCCTCCTCCTGCATCAGCAAGTCCCTAGCAGAGCCCAGGGGAATTGGAGGCTCAGACAACAGCCGGAGCAGGAGTGGGAACCAAGAGAATCAAGGATGCCACGTCCCGTTGAGCCTTGAAGAGAGTCCTCGCAATAAGGGGGAAAGGAGGGAAAGCATATAGGAGACTGGAGGACCAGTCCAGGAGAAATGCATCGGGGCCCTCCCTGCCCGGGTGTGGTACTGGGCCACAGAAGCGAGGGAGTTGTGTGTTCTGGGGGCTGGCAAAGACGTCTATTGCTGGAGTGCCCCAGCGTAGGAACAGCCAGCCTGCCACTCTGGGATCCAGGCTCCACTCGTGGGGGTGAAGAATTCTGCTGAGCCTGTCTGCCAGGACATTCTCCTGACCCGGGAGGTACGTCGCCTTGAGGGACATCCTCTGCCGGGTGACAAAGGAGCAGATGAGAACTGCTTTCTTGTAGAGGGAGCACGACCCCATGCCCCCTTCCTTGTTGATGTAGAACATTGCTACCAGGTTGTCGGTCTGCACCAGAACCGACTTCCCACTGAGGACATTCTCGAAGGCCCTCAGGGCCCACCGGATGATCCGGAGCTCGAGCAAGTTTATCTGCTGCTGAGCCTCCACAGGTGACCACTCCCTTGCATGCAGAGAGGTCCACAATGGGCTCCTCACCCTAACAGGGAAGCATTCGTGGTCAGTACCACCTCGAGCTGTGGGGGCTGGAAGAGCGATCCCCACAGAAGGTTGCGGGCGTTTTGCCACCAGTTCAGGGACAAACGAAGGTCGGGAAGAATCCTGATAGGATCCCTGAGGTGTCCGAGGGATTGACTCCATTGGGAGCTGAGACACCACTGGGTCATCCGCATGTGCAGGTGGGAGTGAGGAACCACATGCACGGTCGAGGCCATGTGGCCCAAGAGACGTAGCATGGACCGAGCGGTGACCTGGTGGGTGCCTTGGATGCGAGCCGCCAGAGCTCAGATGCACGTCCCGATGAAATCGAGAGCCTGTGCCGGCTCGAGATGAGACTTTGGATAGTTGACCAAGAACCCCAAACTCTCCAAGGAGGACAGTGCACGACATCATTCGCCGGGCCTCCTCGACGGAGGAGCCCGTAACGAGCCAGTTGTCAAGGTAGGGAAACACCGGCATGCCCCGGCACGAAGGTGAGTGGCAGCCACGACGAGGCACTTCGTGAAGACACGAGGAGCGGATGCAAAGCCAAAGGGGAGGACCCTGTACTGGACGTGCTCTCCCTGCACCCTGAAACGCAGGTACTGCCTGTGTTGGGGGTGGATCAAGATATGGGCGTAGGCATCCTTTAGATCCAACGAGCATAGCCAGTCGTCCTGCTGGAGGAAGGGCAGCAGCACGCCAAGATATAACATCTTGAATTTCTCCTGCACCAGGAACTTGTTTAGCCTGCGGTCGATAATGGGCCGCAGACCCCCCCGTCTTTTTTGGGACGACGAAGTTCGGGGAATAAAAGCCCCGACCTCGAAGGTGGGGAGGGACTTCCTCGACTGCCCGTTTGGCAAGGAGGGCGTGTACTTCCCGCTGGAGCAAAAGCTGGCATGCGGGTAGTCTAGGAGGCTCCACCGGGGAGAAAGGGGGTGGAAGTCTGTTGAAGTGGAGGCGATAGCCCTCCCAGATGACCTGGAGGACCCAGGTGTCTGAGGTGATAAGCACCCATGATGGGGCAAAACAGGACAGGCGTTCCCCCACTGGCTGCTGCATCGCCGGAGGGCAAGGGGCTGTGCCGCTGGCGTCAAAACCCGAGGGGGTTGTGGGGAAGCCGGTGTTTGGGCCTTCAGGCCCTTTGGTTTACGGAGACTTGGGCTGGGCTTTCCCTGTGCAGGAGTGGTCGGCGCGGCAGTAGCCGGGTATGGCAGGTAGCCACGGTACTGGAGGCCTTTCATGGGGAAGAAGAGCTTCTTGGCAGGCTGTTTCTTCCGAAGCAGTGTCGAGGTCTTGCGGGAGAGACAGGTTCTAGTGAAATACTATGTATTGATCTACGCAGCCTTCTCCTCCATCGGCTTACCAAAAGGTTGTTCGCTGAGGCAGGGTATGTCCAGGAGCTTCTCCTGCACCCACTGCTCCAAATCCGAACACTGGAGCCAAGCCTGGTGGTGGGCTCCAATGCCCGTGGCCGCCACCTGAGCCGATGTCTCGAAGCTATTATAGGAGGCTCGAGAAATATACTTGGAGCAATCCGACACTGATTTCAACAGGCTGCGGAACCTGTTGAGGGCCTTGCCCTCGAGGCCCGGGGAGAAGCCTCCAAGTTCTTTTGCCAAGTCACGGTGGAACATACCCATATATAATTGGTATGCCTGGATGCGATAAAGAGAGCATGGAACCTTGATAGGCCTTGCAGCACAGGGCATCAAGGGCTCCTGATTCTCGGCCCGGCGGTACCGATGAGTGGGACTTCGGGCTTTTCTGCTTCCTCATGGCTGATTCCACCACCATCGAGGTGTGTGGGAGTTGAGTATTTCGGAAGCCTGGCCCTCGCTGCACCTTGTACATTGTGTCAAGGCGCTTGCTCACAATGGGAACCGAGGCTGGGGCCTCCCACATGTGGAGCAATAGCCAGGAGAGTATCAGTGGCACCGGCAAGGTGAGGGATTCCTTGGGTGGGGTTTTGTACTGAAGAATATCGAGTTCTTCAGCACAAGGGTATTTCTCGGCCTGGGTGACCAGGTTGAGGGCCCGAGCCATGTCTCGAATAAACACCAAAAAGGAGGTGTCCTCGGGTGGTGAACGCCGCTGGAGACCAGGCGGTGGGTGCAGGTCTCCGGGGATGTGTCCCCATCGGATTCCCAGTCCGAGAAATCGGACGAGGGATCCGAGCCGGGCGGTTCGCCCTGTCCGATGGCTGGCAGCCTGGAGCCGGAGGCCCCAGACGATCTCGCCCCTGAAGAACTTGGAGAGCGAGCGAGATCGACTTTGAGGACCCTCACGAGGCCAGTGGCTCTCTGGGGTTTCCTGGATGGATTTGGGTGTCCCACGCAAGGGACCCGCGGCCTCCAGGTGCAAGTCAGCAAAGCTGGCTGTGAGCGCTTTCTGGGAAGCAATGAATGCAGAAACGCTGCGTTCTAGCGCCAGCATACGGGACTCCCACGCGGGCGTGGGGCCCTGGGATGCCGATACCGGGGTCACCGGATCGGGCATTGAGGAGGAGAGGGTGTCCTCACCAGGACGGCCCTCAGGAGGCTGGGCGCCTTCGCTGGAGGCCTCCGTTTCTCTGCGAGGTACCTTGCGGGGCCGCTCCTTGTCTGACTCTTGGGAATGCCGAACGGGGCTAAGCGACTGGGCACAGAAGCGCTCGCGCTTGTCAGGGGCCCCAGACAGCGACTTCGAGGCCTTCTTCTTTTTGCTCTGTTCCACCTCGGTGGACCCCTGGTCAGAATGCCGCCTGGGGCGCGGAGCCGCAGGGGGAGAACCCACCGGAGGGGAGACGACCGAGGGTGCCACCGGGGTCAGCCTTTCGAAAAATGTCTTCGGACTTCTGCTTACGGTTGAGCAGGGCCTTAGAGGACATTTTATAACAGAGCGAACAGAGCTCTGGGTCATGGTCGGCTCCCAGACACCTTAGAGAGCAGTCATGAGTGTCCGTAAGTGACATGTTCCTAGAGCATCTATCGCATTTTTTAAACCCGGTGGCCATAGGGGCAAAAACGGCCCCTGCAAGGTCAAAGACCCACGCGGCCAGCGGTTGAGAGAGAAAAAAGGGCACAAAGCCCAAGAAGAAAAAATTTGAAAAGGTATCCCCATAAGCTCCAAAAGAGAGCAAGGGGACGATGGGTAGAGGACTGGTGCAACCGGAAAAAAGAGAAGAGAGCCTGTTAATTTTTATTTATTTATTTAGACTGTATTTGTATACCGCCTTATCCTTCAATCAAAGCGGTCACAACACAATTGGGGGATACATTTAACACGCGGGGATACGAGACACATACACTAAGGCGAGGAAAATGAAAACTTTTTCCGAGGGACGAGGACATGAGTCCGAAGGGCTTTGCGGAAAAAGGGAGACTGAGCAAGATGGCGTGATAGCAATCCCAAAAGCTTTCTTTGAAAGCTAGGGAATTGCTCCGTGCGGGCTCCGTCGGTGCCGACGTCACCCATAAGTGAGGACTGACTTCCTGCTTGTTCCTGGAGAATATATAATTACATCATGGCTAAGAGTCTATGAAGTTGTTTTCTAAACAGCAATTCACTCTGGAATCCAACAGCACTATTTTACTGAGGTTTCACTGATAACACACTCCACAAGGTCATGGGACCGGATGGGACATATCCAAGGATAATAAAAGAGCTCAGAGAGGTTCTGGCAGGGCCTTTAAAAGATGTTTTTAATGGAGATGGGAGAGGTTCTGCAGGACTGGAGAAGGGCTGATGTGTTACCTCTTCCAAAAGTGGTTATAGGGAAGAGGTGACAAACCCTTACCCTGGTGGCAGGAAAAGTAACAGATGCTCTCCTGAGAGAGAATATTGGACTTCCTAGAAACCAATGGGTTACATGACCCAAGGCAACATGGTTTTACTAAAGGATGATCATGCCAAACAAATGTATTTACTTTATTTATTTATTTACTGCTTTTCAAGCTATCAAAGCAGTTTACAGAAAACAACTTGATACAGAAAACACTGGGGAAGGGATACGTTGGGAGTATTATAACTTTAAACAGTCAACTTATATACAGGTTCTCTGGTGGTTGGGTAGATGGGGTGGGTTTGCGATGGGGTTAGTTGGGGTGGTTGTGGATAGGGGTTGGGGGAATTGTTTACGGGTGGGATGTTTGGATATCAGTTCCGAAAGATTCTTGAAAGAGAAGTGTTTTTAGCTTCTTTCAGAATTTGGTTATGTCGTTGATGGCCCTTAGGCTGCTTGGGAAGGCATTCCAGTTTGTGGGTACATATATCGATAAGGATCTGTTGCAGGTCTTTTAGTTTTGCAGATTGATATGTTGAGTAGATTTTGGTGCATCTTCTTGTTCTAATATCCAGATTCTTCTGGAGGAGAGAACGCAGGTATTCTGATGATTGACTGTGAATAGCCTTGAACGTGTTGATTATTGTTTTGTACTTGATCTGTGCTTGGATTGGGAGCCAGTGTAGTGTCTTAAGGGTGGGTGTGATGTGGTCTTGTCTTTGTGTTCCAGTGACTAAGCGAGCTGCTATGTTTTGGGCTAGTTGTAACGGTTGGATTGTATGTTTTGGGAGTCTGTGGAGGATAGAGTTACAATAGTAAAAGTGTGGAGTTATTAGTGCTTGACATACTGTCCTGAAGTGGTCGGCAGCAAACAGTTGGCGTAGTTTGTGGAGGGTCCTGATTTTGTGGTAGACTGTGGGAGGTAATTCTTTTCATGTGGGGGTTGGAAGCTTATCCTTTGGTCTAATGTGACTCCCAGATATTTGACTTTGGATTTTACTTTTATTTCATTTTTATCGACTGTGAAGATTGCTGGGACTGTGTAGATTGGGTCGTTGGTTATGTGCAGAATTTTGGTTTTGGTGTAGTTAATCGGGAGTTTCTGGTCGGTTAGCCACTGTGTGGCTGACTTGAAGCACTTTAATTGTCATGTGGACTGGATTTTTTTTTTGACTGTGTGAACAGAGAACTAGATCAAGAGCATGCAATGAATATGATCTACCTAGATTTCAGCAAAGCCTTTTATACTTTGCCTTATAGAAGGCTTATCAATAAACTGAGAAGCCTGGGGATGGATCCCAAGGGGGTGAAATGGATCAGAAATTCATTGACAGATGACAGAAGGTGGTGGTAAATGGAACTCACTCAGAAGAAAGGAAGGTGAGTAGTAGCGTGCCCTAGGGATCAGTCCTTGGCCCGTACTGTTCAATATATTTGTGAGTGATATAGCTGAAGGACTGAGGGGAAAAGTTTGCCTCTTTGCAGATGACACAAAAATTTGCAACAGAGTGGACCTCCTCTAATGGAGTGGACACCATGAGGAAAGATCCACGAAAACTGGAAGAATGGTCTAATGCTTGGCAGTTAAGATTCAATGCGAAGAAGTGCAGAGTCATGTACTTGGGATTCAGAAATCTGAAAGAATTGTATGCAATAGGGGGAGAGAGGTTGGTGTGCAAAGACCAGGAGAGGGACCTCAGTGTGCTAGTGTCTGAGGAAACTGTGACAAAGCAGTAGCCAAAGCCAGAAGGATGTTGGGTTGCATACAGACAGGAAAAATCAGCAGAAAGGAGGTGGTATTAATGCCCCTGTACAAGTCATTGGTGAGGCCTCACTTCGAGTACCGTGTTCAGTTTCAGACATCATATCTCACAAAGGATAAAAAAAAGACTTGAAACGGTTCAGAGGAAGACAAACAAAATGATTTGGAGCTGGTGCCAGAAGACGTATGAGAAGAGACTTGAAAAGAGACTCGAAGACCTAAATATGCATACCACAGAGGAGAGGAGAGACGGGGAAAGCGTAGTTACTCACCTGTAACAGGTGTTCTCCAGGGACAGCAGGAATCCGTCCTCACTTATGGGTGACGTTGGCACCGACGGAGCCCGCGCGGAGCAATTCCCCAGCTTTCAAAGAAAGCCTTTGGGATTGCTGCCACGCATGCGTGGTCTTCTTCCCATCTAAGGTGCCATCTTGCTCAGTCAGGTCCCTTAGCTCGAGCCCTACCAAGCAGATGGCAAAGGAAGGACAAAAATTCAGCAACTCATCAGGGGAGGCGGGAGGGTAGTGAGGACTGATTCCTGCTGTCCCTGGAGAACACCTGTTACAGGTGAGTAACTACGCTTTCTCCAGGAACAAGCAGGAAGTCAGTCCTCACTTATGGGACTCCCTAGCTACAGGCTACCAAACCAGTAACCAAAAAACGCCTCCGTGAGGCTGTGAGCAGAAGCCGAAGCCCGAAGGAGCCCGAGTCCTCGGGGCGAAGCCCTCGGTAGCTGTGAAGAAAGGTCAGAGGGCAGGAGTTGCTTATACCCCGAACAGGTTACGGAGTACAGCCTGGCCGAAGGCATCGTCCCGGCGGGACTCCCTCTCCAGGCAGTAGTGGGCCACGAAGGTATTCGTGGAAGACCAGGTCGCCGCCCGGCAGATGTCCATCAGAGGCAAGGAGCGCAACGAGGCCACGGAGGCTGCTTTGGCCCGGACCCTGTGTACGGTGACTCGATGATCTAGTGGGATGCCCGCCTTTGCATGGGCAAAAGCAATGCAGTCCACCATCCAAACCAAGATGGTGTGCTTGGTGACTGCCTGCCCCAGTCTATTGGGATCATATGGGATCATTGTAATTAGTTATGTTCAATTACATATATACTCATTGTTATATTGTTCCATGTAAAAGGTTGAAAAATACTGACTGTTATGTTCTCTGTAAACCGTCTTGACTGGTAGAAAGACGGTATATAAAACTTGTTAAATAAATAAATAAATAAATAGGTCACAAAAAGCCGATCAGACTTGCGATGAGTCTAGGTACGCTGCAAATAAAAGGAGAGGGCCTGTTTGAAGTTGAGGGTGTGGAGAGCCTTCGACGCCTGGTCGGCGTGGGGCCTCATGAAGAAGGTCGGCAGGACCATCTACTGGTTGAGATGGAAGTCCGAAACGACTTTAGGCAGGAATTTAGGGTGGGTAAGGAGGACCACCCTGTTCCGATAAAGCCTGGTGTAAGGGGTGCCAGCCATGAGAGCCTGGAGCTCACTGACTTGGCGGGCCGAGGTCAGCGCCATCAGGAAGGCTACCTTTCAGGACAGGTGCCGGAGCGAACACGTCGCCATTGGCTCGAAGGGTGGATAGGTGAGCTGCATGAGTACCACCATTCAGGTCCCATTCCGCTGGAGGAGGACAGATGGGCGGCTTGGAAAGCAGAAGAACCTGCATAAAGCGGGAGACTAATGGCTGCCCTGAGAGGGGGTTTCCCCTCGATGGGAAGGTGAGCAGCCGAGATGGCGCTCAAATGAACCCTGACAGAGTATGACTTCAGCCCTTCTCTCGAGAGATGGAGGAGGTACTGGAGAATCCATCGAACGAGGCACAAGAAGAGGTCGATCTGGCACTCCGAGCACCAGAAGGAGAAGCGTCTCCACTTAAAGGCGTAGGCTCACCTAGTGGAGTCCTTCCTCGAGGCGAAAAAGACTTCCTCGACCTCCTCCGGAAGTCCCAGGGAGGCTAGGGAGGCCCATTCAGCTGCCAGGTTGTGAGGGATAGGGAGGCTAGGTTCGGGTGCAGCACCCAACTCTCCTCCTGTGTCAGCAGACCCCGGGAAGAACCCAGGGGAACCGGAGGCTCCGTCGACAGCTGGAGCAGAAGCGGAAACCAAGGCTGCCGAGGCCATGAGAATCAATGATGCCCCGTCCCTCTGAGCCTTGAAAAGAGTCCTTGCAATGATGGGGAAAGGAAGAATGCAGAGAGAAGGCTGGATGACAAGTCCAGGAGAAATGCATCGGGGCCCTCCCTTTTTGGGTGCGGCACCGGCCCGCAAAAGCGGGGGAGCTGAGTGTTCTAGGGACTGGCGAAGGGGTCTATCGCCGGCGTCCTCCAGTGGAGAAAAAGCCAGTTTGCTACTCTGGGATCCAGCTGCCATTCATGGGGGTGAAAGATTCTGCTGAGTCTCTCCGCCAGGCCATTCTCTTGACCTGGGAGGTATGTCACTTTGAGGGACATCCTCCGTTGAACAGCAAAAGAGCAGATGAGGACCGCTTCCCAGCAAAGGGAGTGCGATCACATGCCACCCTCCTTGTTGATGTAGAACATCGCTACACGGTTGTTGGTCTGCATGAGAAACGATATCCCGCTGAGGTGTTCCTCGAAGGCCCTCAGGGCCCGTTGAATTGCCCAGAGTTCGAGCAGGTTTATTTGCTGCTGAGACTCCTCGGGTGTCCATTGCCCCTGCATGCAGAGTGGCCCGCAGAGGGCTCCCCACCCTAACAGGAAAGCGTCCGTTGTCAGCACCGCATCATGCTGCGGGGCCTGAAAGAGTAATCTTCTGAGGAGATTGCAGGGATATTGCCACCAGCTCAGGGACAAGCGTAGGTCGGGAAGAATCCTGACGGGGTCTCCGAGTTGTCCGAGGGACTGGCTCCATTGGGCACTGAGCTGTCCGCATGTGCAGGCGGGTGTGGAGAACCACATGCACTATCAAGGCCAGGTGGCCCAGGAGACGTAGCATGGTCCAAGTGGTGACCTGGGGAGCACTTTGGACGTGAGCCGCCAGAGCTCGGAGGCGGGTGGAGCGATTCACTGGCAAGAAGGCGGTCGCCCGCTGAGTATCGAGGTGTGCCCCGATAAACTCTAGAGACTGCACCGGCTCAAGTTGAGACTTCGGGTGGTTGATCAAGAATCCCCAGCTCTCCAAGAGGAGGACAGCACATGACATCGCTTGCAGAGCCTCCTCAACCGAGGAGCCCGTAATGAGTCAGTCGTCGAGGTAGGGAAAGACCGGCACGCCCTGAGCAGCGACCACAAAGAGGCACTTTGTGAAGACTCGCGGGGCAGACGCGAGGCTGAAGGGGAGCACCCTGTACTGGAAGTGCTCTCCCTGCACCTTGAAACGCAGATACTGCCTGTGTTGGGGGTGGATTAAGATGTGGGCGTAACCGTCCTTTAGATCCAAGGAGCATGGCCAGTCACCCTGCTGGAGGAAGGGCAGCAGAACACCAAGAGATAACGTCTTGAATTTCTCCCGCACCAGGAACTTGTTTAGCCTGTGGAAATAGAGGATGGGCCGGAGACCCCCCCGTCTTTTTTGGGATGAGGAAGTACCGGGAATAGAAGACCCAACCTCGGAGGTGGGGAGGGGAGGGATCTTCTCGACTGCCCGTTGGGCAAGGAGAGAGTGTAGTTCCCGCTGCAGCAGAACCTGTGCGCAGGGAGTCAAGGAGGCTCTGCCGGGGAGAAAGGAGGTGAACGCCTGTCGAAGTGAAGGTGATAGCCGTCTTGGACAAACCAAGTGTCCGAGGTGATGGAAGCCCACGATGGGGCGAAGCGGGACAGGCGTCTCCCCACTGGCTGCTGCGTCACCGAGGGGGCAAGGGGCTATGCCGATGGCATCAAAACCCCTGAGTGGTTTGTGGGGGAGCCGGCGTCTGGGCCATCGGTCCCTTTGGCTTATGATGCCCCTGGCCAGATTTTCCCTGCACTGGAGTGGTCAGCATGAGGGTAGCTGGATAAAGCGGATAGCTCCAATACTGGAGACACTTTCTAGGGAAGAAGGCTTCTTGGTTGGCTGCTTCTTCCGAGGCAGGGTGGAAGTTTTGCAGGAGAGACAGGTTCTGGTGACGAACTCCATCTCGATTCTGCAGCCTTCTCCTCCATTGGCTTGCCAAAGAGCTGCTTGCCGAGACAGGGCACGTCCAGGAGCTTCTCCTGCATTCATTGCTCCAAATCAGAGGATTGGAGTCATGCCTGGCAGCAGGCCTCAATGCCCATGGCCGCCACCCAAGCCGATGTCTTAAAGCCATCATAGGAGGCTCGGGAGAGGTACTTAGAGCAGTCCGCGACGGACTTTAGCAGGATGCAGAACCTATTGAGGGGCTCTCCCTCGAGGCCTTGGGAGAAGCCCCCGAGTTCCTTAGCCAAATCGCGCAGAAACATACCAATGTACAGTTGATATGCCTGGATGCGACAAGAGAACATGGAGCCTTGGTAGGCCTTGCAGCCCATTGTATCAAGGGACCTCGACTCTCGGCAGGGTAGTACTAACAAATGCGATTTCAGGCTTTTTTGCTTCCTCATGGCCAATTTCCACCACCATCGATGTGTGTGGGAGTTGAGTCTTTCGGAAGCCTGGCCCACGTTGTACCTTGTACATCGTGTCAAGGTGTTTGCTTACACTGGGAACCGGGGCTTGGGCCTCCCACATGCGGAGCAGCAGCTGAGATAGAATAGGAGGTACAGGCACAGTGAGAGATTCCCTGGGCAGGGACTTGTACTGAAGAATGTCGAGTTCTTCAGCACGAGGGTCCTCCTCAGCCTGAGTGACTAGGTTAAGGGCCCGTGCCATGTCCCGAATGAACACCAAGAAGGAGATGTCTTCGGGAGGCGAGCACCTCTAGAACGCGGGCAGTGAGGGGTCTGACAGAAGATCCCGGTGGGTATGGGTTTCCGGGGAGATGTCCCCATCGGACTCCCACTCCGAGAAATCAGTCGAGGAGTCCGAGCCGGGCAGATCGCCCTGTCCAATGGCGGTGGCTTGGTGCCGGAGGCCCTGGACGATCTCGCCTCCCAGGAACGGGAGGGCGAGCGAGACTGACGTCAAGGACCCTCACGAGGCCCGTGGCTCTTGGGGATTTCCTGGACGGATTTGGGTGTCCCACACGAGGGACCCGTGGTCTCTGGGCATCAGTCAGCAAAGTTGGCCATGAGCGCCTGCTGGGAAGCAATGAACGCAGAAACGCTGCGTTCCAGCACCAGCATGCGGGACTCCCACGCGGGCCCTGGGACGCCGATACCGGGGTCACCAGATTGGGTGTCGAGGAGGAGAGGGGGTCCTCACCAGGACGACCCTCAGGAGACCGAGCGCCTGCGCCAGAGGCCTCCGCTTCCGTGTGGGGTACCTTGTGAGGCTGCTCCTTATCCAACTCTTGGGAACGCCGAAGGGGGCTAATTGACCAGGTGCGGGAGTGCTTGTGCTTGTCGGGAGCCCTGGACAGCGACTTCAAGGCCTTATTTTTGTGCCGCTCCACCTCGGGGGACCCCTGGTCGGAGTGCCGCCGAGAACGCGGGGTCATTGGGGGGGAACCTACCAGAGGAGAGACGACCGAGGGCACCACAGGGGACTCAGAGGCGGCCTTTCAGAAAATGTCTTTTTGGACTTCTGCTTATGGCTGAGTAGGCCTTAGAGGACATTTTCTTGCAGAGCTCTGGATCATGGTCGGCTCAGAGGCACCGCAGACAACAGTCATGACTTTCTGTAAGCGACATGTTCCTAGAGCATATATCGCATTTTTTGAATCCAGTGGTCATGGGGGCAAAAATGGCCCCTGCGAGGTCGAAGACACAGTGGCCAGCGGTTAGAGAAGAAAAAAGGGTGCGAAGCCTGCAAAGAAAAAATGAAAAGAAAAGAGTATCCCCGATAGCTCTAAAAAAATAGAGAAGGGGACTGGTGCAACCGGAAAATGGAGAGCCTGTAAGCCTGTAACCTTTTCCGAGGGAAGAGGACGTGCGTCTGAAGGGCTCCGCGGAAAAAGGGAGACTGAGCAAGATGGCACCCTTGGGCAGGAAAAGGACCACACACGCATGGCAGCAATCCCAAAGGAATTGCTCCACGCAGGCTCCATCGGTGCCAATGTCACCCATAAGTAAGGATTGACTTCCTGCTTGTTCCTGGAGAAGCACAGTTACTCACCTTTAACAGGTGTTCTCCAAGGACAGTAGGAATCAGTTGTCACATATAGATGACATCAGCACCGACAGAGCCCGCGTGGACCATTTCCCCAGCTTTTAAAGAAGTTGACTATACACCGATAATGCTTCTGATCACTGCCTGGCCAAAGGCAGTTTCCCTGCGGGACTCACTCTCAAGGCAGCAGTGGGCTGCAAACATATGGACGGAAGACCATGTTGTGGCCTTACAGATTTCTTGCACTGGCAGTGTACGTAGGTTGGCCACTGATGTGGCCATAGCCCTCACGCGATGAGCAGTGATCCAGCGCTCTGGAGAGGCCAGCTCGCTCGTAGACGAGGGTAATGCAGTCCGCCACCCAGGTGGGCAGCATTCGCTTAGTCAAAGGTAGCCCCAGTCTGCTGGGGTCATAGGAGACAAAAAGCTGAGGAGCTTTTCGATGGGCCTTGGTCCCCTGTAAATAAAAGGACAGGGCCCTTGAGTCACGTGATGTGGTGAGAGCGGGTGGACGCAGATCACTCGCTCTCTGGGTTCCCCTCAGCCCTGCGAGATAAGAGCCATTTTTTTTTCGACCGGAGCAATCTGAAAGAGCCAATGCCGGGGAGATCGGAGGGCAGAGCAAGCGGAGGTGGCAGGCAAAAGAGAATGGCAGCGGCGGTGAAAGCAGGCAGGCGGGAAAAAGAGAGCGTGGCCGGACAGCCCAATATGGCGGATTCAGCCACAGCATCGGGAGCATCCGTTTCGCCGGCCTTCCTGGAAGAGGTCTCCGCAGCGGTGTCGGGTGCGCTGGCTGTCCAGTTTGATGCATTACACAGCAAAATGGACACGCTGCAGGAGACCATGCAATCGTTCGGAAACCGGATGCAGAAAGGCCTGCAGGCAGTTACCCAGGAGGTAGAACAACTGCAAGCAGTGCTCCAGGCCCAGGCAGCAAAAATAGATGACCTGGAAAATCTCTCCAGGGGGAGCAACCTCCGGTTTTTGGGCGTCCCAGACCGGATTCCAGACAAGGAGCTGAGGGCCTATGTGGAGGCGTTAATCTGACAGATCCTGGAAGACAGGGAAGACAATGGGCCTATTCGGTTGGAATGAGTGCACAGAGTGGGGCCTAAACTAATCAACGATCGCAGGCCAAGAGTGGTCCTGACTAATTCTTGGAGTTCCCACAGAAAGAAGCGGTGTTGCTGGCGGCTAGGAACCTAGGGGTCTTTGCCCAGGACAATACTAAAATCCGAGTGGCGCAAGATTACTCAGTGGCACTGAGCCAACGCCAGCGAGCCTATGCACCCCTATGCCAATAGTTAGTGGACGCTCACATTAAATTCACTGTACAGTACCTCGCCAGACTGCATGTCACACACGCAGGAGAATATCTGACTTTTGAGACAGCGGCGGCAGCAATGCAGTATGTGGCTGACATCTCGAGGAGAGCTACAGGAGCGGCAGCATTGGTGGAGGCAGTGACGCAAGGCAGCGGGTCATGAGGTGGGCCTGGGGAAGATGCTGACTGCTGAAGATG
Organism: Ichthyophis bannanicus; assembly: GCA_033557465.1. Taxonomy (NCBI): domain Eukaryota; kingdom Metazoa; phylum Chordata; class Amphibia; order Gymnophiona; family Ichthyophiidae; genus Ichthyophis; species Ichthyophis bannanicus. Next base: position 462,103,366 of record CM066033.1, on the reverse strand, counting down.
TTGAGAGTTGCTGGTAAATGGCTCTGGATTGGTGTGAGACAGAGTCAGAGACACAGCCCTCTGTTGCGGGACTCTTGGAAAAGAGAAGAAGGGGGGCACTGGTATTGCTATGTTTGGGTTTCCTGGGGTGAAAGGAGGAGAAGGCCCGGTGAAGGGGTAAGAGATGTATATGGGTTCAAGTATGCTATTAATATGGACCTGACTTTTTTATCTGTGGAAATGGCTATGGGGATAGGCTTCACCGGGGGATATGTATGTGTTACGGGGAGGGGGAGTTTGGAAAGGGGAGTGAGGTACTGGGCGGAGGGGTAGGCAACACCCGGGGTGGGGGGAGCCCAGACACATTAGTATGACTTAGAGAGGAGAGGAGAGATAAGAGGCAAGATGGGGAGAAATCGGTGGGGAGTGGGGGGGGGGGGTGAAGATAAGGGGAAGGTTCAAACAGGGAGAGGGGGAGGGAAGAGGGTGAGAGGGCGATTTATCGGGAAAGAGGTTGATGGGAGGAAGATGGATGGGAGGGGGTGGGATGGGGAGGGACAGGGGTGGGTAGCTAGCAGCCATAAAGAGAAGGGTAGAAGAGGAATAGGGAACGCAGGAGAGGTTGTGGGAGGGCCCGGGGAGGCCTTTCTATTGCAAAAGTGGATAGCCGAGAGATTTGGATTTTTTGGGGTATTCCCGCCCTGAAGATAACTTCATGGAATGTGTGTGGGGTAGGGACCCCTATTAAAAGATATAAAATACTGCGAGCCAAAAATGTGATATCGCCATGTTACAGGAGACCCACCAGACTGTGGAAGAACATCTTAAGTTGAAGAGGGATTGGCTGGGGCAAGAGTGGGGGGCACCAGCGAAGGGGAAAAAGGGTGGAGTGGTCATCCTGATACACAAACGGATTAGATTTGTTGTAGAACGTGAGCATGTAGACCCAGAAGGTCGGTACGTGCTCTTGTATGGGGCGTTAGAGGGACGGCCCATTGTGCTGGGGAATTTTTACAGTCCGAATGTATTGGACCGGGCGCTTTACGCCCGTCTGGCCTCTCACGTGGAAGAATGGCCAGACGTCCCTCTGATTCTGGCCGGAGACTTTAACGGCGTGCTAGATGTGGAGTTAGACAGGACCAGGGGAAAGGGGGAAGGGACACGGACCCATACAACGAGAGCATTGCAGGGGCTGAGGCAGAGACTGGGGGCTGTAGATCCCTGGCGTTTGCTGCACCCAATGGAGAGAGATTTTACTCATCAATCGCGGGCCCATGGTTCAAGCGCTAGGATCAATTACATTTTGGTGTCAGAAAGGCTGTTTGCCCGAGTAGTAGAGGCCCAAATTGGTCCTACTGAGATTTCAGATTATGCCTTGATTTGGATAGGTGTAGAGTGGCAGGATACAGGGGCGCAAACTAGAATTTGGCGATTCCTGATGGACCTCTATAGGGATGCCGAGTTTCATATCTATTTAAAACACCGCTGGAAAGAGTTTGCCTACCATAATGAGGGACACCGGGAGAACCCGGAACTGTTTTGGGAGACTGCGAAAGTGGTCTTGCGGGGAGATATTATTGGATATGCTGCATGGAAATGGAAATTGCTGACAGCACAGATTGTCCATTTAGAAAAGCAAGCGGCGAAAGATAGATGACACTGTGCAGGCAACCCGAGTGCTATAAATAAAAAACGATTGTGGGAGACCCAAACGGCCCTTAATGAGATGCTCCATAGGAGGGCAAAAAAATCCATGATGTATTATCAATATCAGCTTTACCGTTTCGGGGATAAACCTGGGAAATTACTAGCATGGTGCCTTCAGGGTAGTAGAGGCTTGTACTCGGTGGCAGTGTTGCATGATGAGCAGGGGAGGTTACACAAGGACAGTAGGGCAATTACACAAGTGTTCTGAGCTTTATATAAAAAATTGTATTCGAAACGAGAGGGGTCACTGAGTAATATGAAACAGTATCTTCAAAGTGTGCAGATCCCCAGGCTGACAGCAGATCAGAGGGCGCAGTTGGATGCACTGATAACTTTGGAGGACGTTCAACAGATGATTCAGAGGGCGAATTGTTACCGAGCACCGGGCCCGGATGGATTTGGGGCAGAATTTTACAAATTGCTGGCAGACATGATACATCCCCACTAGTGAAGGGGGTATCACCAAAGAGTGGAGCAGGGAGGGTTTGCTTGGGGGGTGAATCACGCACATATTATACTCATACCGAAACAAGGTAAAGATCACACGCAGGCTACGTCTTATCGGTCCATCTCTCTGCTAAACTTTGATTTAAACATGCTGGCCAAGATACTGGCTGATTGCCTGGCCCAGTTTATGAGGGGGCTGGCGCATGACTCGCAAGTGGGTTTTGTGAAGGGCAGATATGCTGTGCGTAATCTCCATAAAATTTTGGCATCATTAGAATGGATACGGGAGAGAAAACAACCGTCGCTCTTGATCAGCTTTGATGCAGAGAAAGTGTTTGATCAAGTGAGCTGGGATTACTTGAAGTTGCTCCTACATTCTATGGGTTAGGGGAGCCATTTTGCAATATGGTGGAGCTTCTGTATACGGAGCCAACTGCAGGAGTGTTGTGTAATGGAGTACTGTCTGACTCATTTTGCTTGGAGAGAGGAAAGAGGCAGGGCTGCCCGCTCTCTCCGTTGCTCTTTGTGCTCTCGTTGGATCCATTGGTGTGGAAGATAGAAGTGTCCAGGGATGTCTACAGGGAGTGCAGATTGGACGGCAGGGGTTCAAGATGGCTGCTTTTGCGGATGATATGTTGGTGCATTTGACATCTCCGCAGCGGTCGTTTCCCTGCTTCCTAGAGGAATTTGAGACGTTTGGAAGCTTTGCGGGACTTCGAATAAACATGGAGAGGTCAGAGGCACTGGATGTAGTGGGCACACTGCGGGAGAGGTGGGAGGGGACCTTTCCGCTTAGATGGGCGACTGACACATTTGTATATCTGGGTATTCTTCTGACCAAAGAGCCGCAGAACCTGTACAAAAAAAACCTTTGAGAGGATCCTTCTTAACACCCGGGCACAACTGCAGGCTTGGACCCTTCTTCCATTGTCTTTGTTGGGAGGGCGGCGGTGCTAGGGATGGTGATCCTACCGCGAGTTCTGTATTGGATGCAGACTCTCCCGGTGTAGTTGACACGGAGAGATCTTAACTGTCTAGAATGAGAAATTCAGGGGTTTCTATGGAAGGGGCAAGGGCACGTATCCCGTTAAACCGTCTGCAGGGAGGGTGGAAACATGGAGGGATAGGAGTTCCCGACCTAAAGGTGTATGCTTTGGTTTGTTAGGCGAGACATATTGGGGACTGGCTGGGGAACACGGACGTCTATACCCCCAGGGGGCTGGAAAAGGCCTTTTTGGCTCCCCATACTTTGACGGCGGCTTTGCATTTGGAGAACTCAATTCTACCGCGACGAGTGACTAGTAGTGTTTTGATAGCACTGGCGCGTTGTACATGGCAGCAATTAAATAGATATTGGGGGGGGGGAGTACCAGAGGTTTCTAGTTGGTTGCCCCTGCGGGGAAATGTTCAGTTCTCCCCTGGGACAGATACAGCTATGTTGCGGGAGTGGGAGAGAAGGGGCATTCGTAATGTGGGACATGTGGTGGAGCAGGACGGAAGGTGCAAGTCTTTTGAAAGCATCCGCACGGAGTATGAACTATCAAGCAGACAGTACTTCGCATATGCTCAACTCTCTCACTATGTGTAATCACTCCCGCGAGATGCACTGAGGGTGGAGTGTTCCGGGCAGATTTTAGCATTCTTCGCGCTGGGGGGCAGACTCCCCGCCCCGAATTGCGGATCCAAAGAGGCGGTTAGATGCTTGCGTAGCCCCACCGGATTATGCGACTAGAGAAGACTGCGTGGGTGAGGGAGCTGAACCAAGAAGTAGCCCCGGGGTCGATCAGGAGAGCCTTGGGTCGGATTGTGGGGTTGGTGGAAGGGGCTAGGTGGCGGGAGATACAGTTTAAATGTATTAGTCAAGCAAATTTCTCCCCACAGAGGGCAATGCAAAGTCATCTTACATTGGATGGCGGGTGCCCGAAATGCTCTTGTTCCCTGGCTGACTTGGGCCACATGTGGTGGGGGTGTTTGAAGATTCGCAGTTACTGGATGCGAATTGGTAACTATATGGGCAGTTTGATAAACCAGCAGATCCGCTGGATGAGGGCCTTAGTGGTGTTGGATCAGCTTCGACCACTGCACCCGAAAGGGAGATGGGAGCGAGTGTTAATACGGAAGGCATGTCTGGTGGGTAAGGGTCCCCATGCTGCATAAATGGAGAGAGTCAGTAGCCCCTACCTTCTGGGAATGGCGCAACAATTTCCATCAGTTGATGCTGCTTTAAAGGAGGGGAGCGAGAGGGAGTGTTAAACGTTGGGCCTCTTTCCTATTTATTTGGGAGCCCTACATTCAACAGCTAAGACCACAGGCTCCTAGTGCAATACTACAGGCGGGGTAGGGGGTGGTTTAGACTCTAGGGAAGCAGGGGGCATGGTGAGAGAGTAGGGGTTCAGTAAGGTCTTCAGTTCTGGTGTGTCCCTAGGACAGTAATTTAAAGGAGGCGAGGCTGCAAGGGGGAAGGGGGTGGGGTGGGGAAGGGGGAGGGTAGGGAGAGGGGAATATTGAAACTAAGAACTTTTTGGTGTTTTCAATTATTGTTTGCACTGATGGATGTGGTTGATGGATCCCGAGGTGGTCGATAAGAGACAACCCTGCCTGGGGTCCTGTGTATGTATTCAAATTGAGTTGTATAAATGTTGGTGTGAATTAATAAACAGAGTTAAAAAAAAAAAAGGACAGGGCCCTCTTGCAATCCACAGTATGCAAGATGACCGCCTCCATGCCGGCGTGCAGCCATGGGAAGAAGGTAGGGAGATCTACCTTCTGAATGAGGTGAAAAGCGGACACCACCTTTGGGAATAATATGGGGTGCATGCGAAGCACCCCCCGGTTCGTACAGAACCTGGTATAGGGTGGATCCGCCACCAGGGCCTGCAGATCACTTACTCTGCGAGTGGACGTCAACACCACCGAGAAGGCCACCTTCCAGGCGAGGTGTCTCAAATGGCAGGTAGCCAAAGGCTCGAAGGGCAGCCTAGTAAACTGGGAGAGCACCACATTGAGGTCCCAGTCCACTGCCAGTTGGCGGAGAGGGAACTTGCAGAGCAGGAGGCCCCTGAGAAATCTGGAGACCAGAGACTGGCCTGAGAGGGGCGTCCCCTCTATAGGGTGATGGTTAGCCGCTATGGCGCCGAGATGCACCCTCACTGAGTTAGATTTCAAGCCCAAGTGTGAGAGGTGCTGCAAGTACTGCAGCACGAGCTTTATCTGACAGGAGAATGAGTTCTCATACCTTTCTGCATACCAGACAGAGAACCTCCCCCACTTGAAGGCATATCTCACCTATTCTAAAACATCTTCATTGGCTCCCAATTCAAAGTAGACTCACTTTCAAAATTTTACTAATTACATTCAAAGCCTTCAAAGAACTCTCATCTTCATCAATATCAGACTTGATCCAAACACCACCCCTCAATAGAGACAGAAGGTCAGTAACACTCAATACTCTGTTAGTCCCTAAATCAATATCACAGTGTACCAAAACTACTTCAGACAGGGCCTTTTTATTCTGTGCACCAAGGTGTTGGAATAGCCTTCCTCAAAACATCCGAGCAATACCAGACCTTTTGCAGTTTCGCAAAGCTTTGAAACACTACCTCTTCCTTTTATCTTATCCAGTAAACAATAAAGACATCTCAACCAACCCACAGACCTTCCACTCATACACATACAATACAGATACCCCACAGACCACATACACACAAAACTGAAGCCATGATGATATTATGACTATGTTTATTAATTATATACCCTGTTATCCGAGTTATATTCTCCTGTTTTCTGTAAACACAAAGTACTGTTGAATTGTGTATCTCACTGTTTTTTGTGAACCGCGCTGATGCTTAATAGTGCGGTATATAAGAGTCTATAAATAAATAAATAAATAAATAAATAAATAAAATAAGCCCTTCTGGTGGATGGCTTCCGGGAGGGGAGGAGGATTTCCTCGACCTCACCTGGGAGGTCAAAAGGGGCCAATGCTACCCTTTCAGCAGCCACGCTGTCAGCGTTAGGGACCCCAGGTTGGGGTATAGCAGGGAGCCCTGTCTGGGGCCCGAACCAGTGGTACTGGGGTTGCCACCAACAGGGAGAGCAGCAGGGGGAACAAGGGCTGCTTGGGCCACCTGTGCGCAAACAGGATTACTGAGGCTTGCTCGCTCTGGACCTTGAAAAGGCACTTGGCTATCAGAAGTGTCGGTGGGAATACATAAAGCAGGCCCTGTGACCAGGAGATCAGAAAGGCGTCTGCTGCCACCCTCCTGCAGCATTGCAGAGAGCAGCAGAATTTGGGCAGCTGCAAGTTGTCCAGGGAGGCGAACAGGTCCAGCCAGTTGTCCTGACCCAGTAAGTACACCGCCCTCAGAAGGATATGGTTGCGCACTGCAAAGGAGTGGAGGGCTACTGCCTCCTGACAGAGGAAGTAGGAGCCCGTACCTCCCTGCTTGTTCACACAGAACATGGAAACCCGATTGGCTGTCTGTATGAGGACTGGGAGGTCACTCAGGAGGTGGCGGAAGGCCTGAAGGGCTAGGAAGATGGCTCTGAGCTGGAGGAGATTGATTTGCAGGAGGGATTCCTCCGGGGATCAGGTGCCTTGGGTGCACTGGTCCTTGCAATGTGTGCCCCAGCCTTAAGGGAGGCGTCTGTTGTCAGGACCCTCTGAGGGGTCAGTACCTGGAAGGACATCACTGTGCTGAGGTGATGTAGGGACTGCCACCAGGTGCGGGAGGCCGCCAGCTGGTGGGTGACCTTCACTCTGTGCCTCAGCCTGCTCATTGCCTGCGTCACTGGGAAAGGACGCACCACTGGGCTGCCCACATATGTAGGCAAGCCAGAGGCGTAACGTAAACTGTTGAGGCGATATGGCCTAGCAGGCAGAGGAGTAGGTGAGCTGGCACTGAACTGGAGCTCTGCAGATCCCTTGCCAGCTGCATCAGGCGGTGGGCTCTCTCCACGGGGAGGAAGGCCCTGACCCGCAGAGTGTCCAGCTGGGCCTTATGAATTCCAAGTCTTGGGCAGGGGAGAGGCTGGACTTGGGGTAGTTGATGATGAACCCAAACTGCTGCAGGATGTGGAGAGTGAGCTTTGTGGCCCTTCTGGCCTCGAGAAGTGTGCTGCCTCTGATGAGCTAGTTGTCCAGGTAAGGGAAGACATGGGTCCCTTGGAGGCACACATTTTTATTTATTTATTTATTTATTTATTTATTTACTGCACATTTATATACCGCTACTTCCAGCGATCAGCAGCGGTTTGATTCATGTTCTGGGATTGTCAATCAAGACTGGGGGGGGTGGTATGGGAAGCTATGACCGCCAGGCATGTTGTAAAGACCCTTTGAGAGGAGGCAAGGCCGAACGGCAGCACCCTGTACTGATAGTGCTGCCCCCCCCCCCCCCCAAGAATCTCAGGTAATGCCTGTGGGAGGGATGGATCAGGATGCGGGTGTAAGCATCCTTGAGATCCAAGGAGCAGAGCCAGTGAGAGAGCATCTTGAACTTCACCCATAACAAGAGCTTGTTCAAGTTGCGCAGGTCCAGGATAGGCCGAAGACCCCCTGTTCTCTTTGGGACACGGAAATACTGTGAGTAGAACCCCTTTCCCCAGAGGTGATGGGGTACTGGTTCCACCGCCCTGTCCCTGAGCAAACCTGCGAGTTGTTTGGCGAGAAAGGCCTGGTGGAGGAGAGGCTGTGGTGGCTCCCCTAGGAAGAAGCCTGGAGGGGTCAGCTGCAGATGGAAGAAATACCCCTCCTGCACCATCCACAGAACCCACTGGTCTGTGGTGATGCTGGCCCATCTCTGGGCAAAAGAGGCCAGTCAACCCCCTGTGGGCTGAGGTGGGCCTCCCGGGGGAGGGGAGGCCCAGCCCAGGGAGTCAAAAGCTTTCCCCCGGTTGGGTGGGAGTTGGTGTCTGGGGCTTGGGAGCCTTGGGCCTCCGAGGCCCGTGTTCCTGAGGACTGGTGAGGCTGCCTCGAGTAAAGCTGGTAGTAGCCTGCCTGAGAGTAGCCCCTTTTCCAGAGGATTTTTTCCTTAGGAGAGCAGAGGTCTTTTTGGACAGCCTCTGCCAGGTTATTACCTCGGCCTCAATCTCCGCAGCCTTATCAGACATTGGTTTCCCAAATAGGTTCTCACCATTGCAGGGGACATCCAGGAGCTTTTCCTGTACCCACTGCTCCAGGTCCAAGGTTTGCAGCCATGCCTGGCACCGAGCGCTGATGCCGGCGGCTGCAACCCTGGCCGTAGACTCTACTCTGTGGTAGACGGCCCGGGAGAGGAATCTGGAACAGTCCCAGATGCCTGCCAATAGGGACTGGAACCTTTGCAGAGGTTCCTCGGCGAGGCCTGACGAGAACCCTGAAAGTTCCTGTATCAGGCACGTAAGGTACATTCCAATGTACAATTCATATGCCTGTATTCAGCACCCAAGCATGGCGCCCTGGTAGCACTTGCACCCCATGGCGTCGAGGGCCCGGGCTTCCCTGCCGGGGGGGAGAACTGAAGAGTAGGTCTTCTGACTCTTCAGTTTTTGCATGGAGGACTCAACCACCATCGAGTTGTGGGGGGGAGTTGTGGCATATGGAGGCCGGGGCGCTTCCGGATGCAATAGATGGCGACCAGGTGCCGACTGACCACTGGCACCTAGGCCAGCACATCCGGAAGCGCAATCTCTCGAGGAACCAGCACCATGAAGAGTCTTCTTGGGAGGGGACTCATATTGTAGGATCTTGAGCTCCTCGGTGCGTGGGTCATCCTCTGACTATGTATGGATCGAAAGAGCCCGGGCCATGTCATGAATGAAGTCATGAAAGGCCACGTCCTCGGGAGGGGTGTGGCACAGAGGCTCCGGGGGAGATGGCTCGGAGGGAACGTCCTAGAGTCGGGAGGTCTCTGGAGAGGCCTCGCCCTTGGTCTCCCAGTTGGAGCCCAAGGGCATTGAGGAGTCGGCCCTGGGGGCAGCTCCAAGGAACCAGGCACCCCTAGAGGACCCGGGATCGAACTCTAGGAAACTCACCGGAGAGGACCGGAACCCTCAGGAGTGTGATCGAGACCTCGATAGACGCCAAGGGCTCATCCGAGGCTGGTGGCGCCCGAGGCCCAGTTCGATGACCGGAGGCTTCCCAGAGGCCCGGTGTCGGGGCCGATGATGCCAGGGGGCCTGATATCAACACCCGCTGCAAGGCCAAGATGGAGGAGAGGCTCTGCTCCATGGCTGCCATGCAGGACTTGAGACCTGTGGCTGTGCAGCACTCGGCATGGACACCAATGCCCTTGGATCCAATGCTGGCACTCTGGAGAGTGTGTCCTCGAGGAGGACTATAGGTTCATGGGCCCTGGCATGGTCTCCACTGGCCGAGGACTCTTGTCTCAAGACTTTCTGAGGGCGCTGCTCGGAGTCACCCGAGTCATATCGAGGGACCCTGCCAGGTTTCATCGAAGGCACTTCCTTTGGGACCTTCTTTTTGGGAGGGTCCCAGGACGCACCAGAGGAGCCGCTGCTGCAGGACTCCGAGGATGCCGGGACCTCTTGCGAAGGGCCAGCTTTGGGGTTCAGAAATGGGGAAGCCGGGGCAGAGTCAGATCTTGGGAAAAGCTTCCCCTGCAACTCAGACTGTCTCCTATTGGTTTTAGGGGTCATGGCCTGGTACCGGTTGCAAGAGGAACTATTGTGGTCCGGGCCCAGGCAGTGGATGCAGCAGTTGCAATTATCAGTGATTGAGATAGTCTGACTGCAGCGGTCGCATTTCTTGAACCCACCGGGAGTCATGGTAGGAACACACCCAGCCAGGGTTGAGGACCCCAGGGTGAAAAAAAGCACGAAGGACAGTCGAGGTGGAACCTTGAGAAAACACGGGGAAAAAAAGGGAGCCAAGACCGGCACCGGAGGTGCTGCCTTGAGGCGGGAAAGAAACCGGTATGCAAACCGGACAAAAGGAAGGAATGAAATAACTTTTTCTGGGAGAGTAGAGGACCACGTTCATTGGGCTCCGTGGAAAAAAGGAGACTGAGCAAGATGGCACCCTTGGGCGGGAAGGGGACCATGCATGCGTGGTAGCATTCCCAAAGGCTTTCTTTGAAAACTGGGAAAATGCTCCGCGCGGGCTCCATTCAGTGCAGACGTCAACCAGATGTGAGGACTGACTTCCTGCTTGTTCCTAGAGAAGACATGATACAGAACTTTAAAGGGTATTAATGAACAAACAAACAATTTTCAAAGAAGGTGAACTGTAAAACTAGAGGGTATAAAATGAAGCTGCTAGGAGGGAAACTTAAAAGCAACATCAGGAAATACTTTTTTACTGAAAGGGTGGTAGATGCTTGGAATGCACTCCCAATGGAGATGGTGGTGGCACATACAGTGATGGAATTCAAAATGGCATGGGATAGACACAGTGGATCCCTTTAAAGCAACAGGATAAAATAAAAATAAACTTAAATATCTTTTATACTTCAACAAATAGAGGGGGGTGACCTGTGATGTGCGGCAGGTACAGCCCTAAACAAAGACGTGTAACTTGATTCTAACAGGGGCACGTTTGGGCAGTCCTATGGCATGCTGGGCCATCCTCATGCCCAATTCTGTATGCCATAGGAACCTCCACAGCTTCAGAAGGGGAGAGGAATATGGAAACAAAAGCCTTTGTTGATGCTGCACCTAAGGCCAGGCCACACATTCTTTATTTTCATATCACTTGATAGAAATAGCTGGGCTTACATCCTTTGCTCCGAGGTTCCTATGGCATACAGAATTGGGCACGAGGATGGCCCAGCATGCCCCTGCAGGCCTGTGGGGACATCCTCCCCACAGGCACCCCTGGCTCCCGTGGCGCAGACCCTCTTCAACCCCTACCGCTCGACCCACAGCCGGGCAGTCGGGGCCTGGATTGGGCGGAGGGGATATACCGGCATCAGCATGGGGGGGGGTCCGGCCCCGATCGCCCGATTTGTGTTGCTTATTCCACCTTTGAGGTGGAGGCAGCAGCACATTCCCCCTGACCCTGCAGGATGTACAGGGCCATGACCTGAATTAGCCCTGTATGTCCTGCCGCTTCGACCCGCTCCCGCTCCGACCAGATTCCGCCCCCTCCAGCGGTTCTCCCTGTCCTGCTGCTCTAGCTGTGCAGGGAGAGTTTGAGGGGGAATAGGAGCAGGATGGCTTGCGGGGCTGCACGTCCCGCACGTTGTGTCTCAGAATCGGGCCCACAGAGGGTCTAACCTGCACAGAACGGCAGGTACAACTATATTAGGCAGACTATATGGACCATACTAGTCTTTATCTGCCATCATATACTATGTTACTAGTTACAGTAAAGGATATGGTTAACTTCCGAGGAAAGTACATCAAATCCCCTGCTTCTTCAAATCTTCTTCAACACAATCAGATATAAGATTGCCGATTTTTTGACTGGCAGTGACAGATACTCAACTGTACTCCAGAAGGCTCTGTGATAAGCCCTCTGGCTGCTGTCATCACGATGCTAGTAGTTTATATCTCTTTGAGGCTTTCTAGTTTTGATAGCAAGGTTTCATCCTAAAAACACACTAATGCACAAAAGGCATTTGCTATGCCTGTAAAAAAACATCAAAGTACTGACTCCTTACAATTTAATCTAAACAATCGCATCACAATAATGGTAGCAATCATAATTAATCACCCACTCTTTACCAAGCTGCCACCTGTGTAACTCAACAGCCAAAAATTCAGGAAATAAGGGTCCTACATCTCCTCTCAACCAATTTTAGACAGGGTTAGTGGGGATTCTGCTGGCATGAATATTAGTAAGACAACTGTATCATTATCTCTGGAAGAGAAAGCACTCCAGGCGTGCAAACCTGGTTTCAATACTCACGGGATTCAAACTCCTTAACAGCTAGCAGTTTCTCGGAGGGTGTTCTCTCTGGATGTGTTTTCTACGATTGATAAATGAAAGAGAAACAAACATTTTAGTAAATGACAATTCATTGACCCTGTTCCAATTCTATCTATAATTTATAACTTTGGTCATCCATAGCCGCATATGCATTGAGCCTGAACCTTCTTAGAGGTATATTACAATCATTTTCTTTTTCAAACATACGCTTGGGTGAATTTTGCCCCAAAAGATTTTTAAACTTTGTGCAAATATTTTGAAACTTCTGTGTGCAATATTTTAAAATTCTACAAAATTCTGCATGCTTTATTAGTAAATATTTGCACAGAATTCCCCTATCATAAAGCTTAACTCTTTCCCCTGCCCTTTTCCTCCTTAACTCTCTTGCTCCAATAACAGGTCTGTCCCCAACACATTCTTGTCCCTCGTTTTCTCTCCCTCTAACTTCTAGCCCCCAGCAACCCCTGACTCACCAGCAGCCCTTCCCCTGTCCCCAGCCACCCCCCGAAACACCATTAGCCCATCTCCTGCCCCCAGCAACCCCTCCCCGCTCACCAGCAGCCCTTCTTCCTGCAACCAGCATCTCCCCTGACTCACCAGCAGCCCTTTGCTGCACTCAGCCAGCTCCCTGCCCCACCTCACCAGTGGCCCAACTGCAGCAACACAGCCCCAGGAGCACTTCCGTTTGCTCCTGCTGCTGTGCTAGAGTCCGCTGTTGTCCGCATGTAGAGTGCTCCCATGGCTGTGTTGCCACTAACAGTGAGGCAGGATTGGATGTTCTTAAAACTCATGTGCCCAATCCTGCCTCACTGGCTGGCCAGTGTCTGTGCAGAATTCCCCCCAGGAGTAAATTTTGGAGTTATCTCCAAGTTATAATGCCCTGTTCAATGTAATTTCAGTTTGTTCAATGTAAACCACTTTGATATCATGAAAGGCGGTATATAAGAAATGTTAAATAAAAAATAAATACTTTTATTTTATTTTATTCTATGTACCACCCCCCTCTGCCCTAAATACTATTCAGAGAACTCCTTAATTCATCCCTCATGGTCTTCATTGCTTCCACTTCCATCTTCTCTCACCTCATCAGTTGCTCCAGGATACCTGGAACTCGGAGCAAAGGATGTAAGCCCAGCTATTTCTATCAAGTGATATGAAAATAAAGAATGTGTGGCCTGGCCTTAGGTGCAGCATCAACAAAGGCTTTTGTTTCCATATTTCTCTCCCCTTCTGAAGCTGTGGAGGTTCAGTGGTGCACTATGGCTGAGAGGATAGAGCACAGTTACTTACCTGTAACAAGTGATCTCTGGGAACAGCAGGAATAAGTCTTCACATATGGGTACGTCGGTACCGACGGAGCCTGCGCGGGAACGCTCCCCAGCTTCCCAAAAAGGAAAGCTTTTGGGAGCATCCCACAGCGCCTGCGCGCTGCCTTCCCGCCTTTCCTAACCGCCTCTCTCCAGTTCGAGTTTTAAAGCTGAGACAAAGAGAGGAAAGAAAAGATAGATAGAGAGATACAACTCCTAGGGGAGGTGGGTGGGTTGTGAAGACTTATTCCTGCTGTTCCCAGAGATCACTTGTTACAGGTAAGTAACTGTGCTATCTCCAGGAACAAGCAGGAATGAGTCTTCACATATGGGGACTCCCCAGCTAGAGATGCCAGGGAGATCCCCAAGGTTGTGAGACCCTGAGAAGGGCTCTACCTCCTCCCATGGATCTCAGGCATCCAACCAGGGATGGAGGGTAGGAGTTGATTAAGTATGGAACAGGTGTTTGAGAACAGCCTGACCAAACAAGGCATCCCGGCGGGAGTCCTTGTCCAAACAGTAATGGGCTGTGAAGGTATGAACCGAGGCCCAGGTGGCTGCTCGACAGATCTGGTCGATAGACACAGAATTTAGATGAGCCATAGAGGTGGCCATGGCCCTCACATTATGAGCTGTGACATGGCCCTCCAGAGAAAGGCTCTTACTCTGGTAGGCGAAAGAAATACACTGAGCAATCCAATTGGACAGTGTCCTCTTAGAGACTGGAAGTCCCAAATGAGAGGGATCAAAAGCAACAAAGAGTTGAGAAGACTTTCTATGTTGCTGTGTCCTTTGTAAGTAAAAAGCAAGAGCTCTCTTACAATCCAGGGTATGAAGATTCCTCTCTGCACTTGATGCATGAGGACCTGGAAAAAAGACAGGTAAATACACCTCTTGATTAAGATGAAAAGGTGAGACCACTTTAGGCATAAAGTGTGGATTGGTCCTACCTTATCATGATGGAACCTTGTATAAGGTGGATTAGCCACTAAGGCCTGCAGTTCACTGATGCGGCGAGCTGAGGTGACTGCAATAAGAAAGATAACCTTCCAGGAAAGAAATTTCAAGGAGGTAGTGGCTAAGGGTTCAAAGGGTGGCTTCATGAGCTGACCAAGAGCCAGATTTAAGTCCCATGTCACTGGAGGTGGTCTAATGGGAGGTTTAGTTAAAAGAAGGCCTCTCATGAATCTTGCAATAAGCGGATGAGAGGAGACAGGTTGTCCATTGAGTGGCTTGAGGGATGCTGCAATAGCACTCAAATGGACCCTTACTGAATTCGTCTTGAGGCCTGCATGGGAAAGATGCAGGAGATACTCCAGTAAAGAATCCAAAGGTATTGCTAGAGGGTTAATACCCTTCTCAGCACACCAAATGGTAAACCTTTTCCATTTAAAAGCATAGGAACGTCTAGTAGAAGGCTTTCTGGAAGCATGAAGGATATCCCTTACTTGCTGAGAAAGATGCCAATCTTGAAGGTCTAAGCCTTCAGCAACCAAGCCCTGAGATGGAGAGATTGGGGGTTTGGGTGCCACAACGTTCCCCCCTCCTGAGACAGGAGATCTGGAGCAGACCCCAAGTCCAGGGAGGGAGCTTGAGAGAGATGCAGAAGTAGAGGGTACCACACTTGGCGTGGCCAAAGTGGAGTTATGAGAATCATAGTCCCTTGATCTCTCTGAAGCTTGAACAGGGTCTTGGGAATTAGGGGAATGGGTGGAAAGGCGTACAGAAAGTCTTGACCCCAATGAAGGAGGAAGGCATCCCTGGCCTGAACTCCCTGACACGGAATTCTGGAACAGAATCGGGGAAGTTTGGCATTCCACGGACTTGCAAAGAGGTCTATGTCCGGGGTTCCTCAAATTCGAAAGATTCTGACTATCCGGTCCATATGAAGGGACCATTCGTGTGGAAGCAGAACTCGACTGAGTCTGTCTGCCCAAGAGTTTTGAACTCCTGGAAGGTATACTGCCAGAAGATGAATTTGATGCTCTCTGGCGAAGGCCCACAATCTCAGAGCTTCGTTGCAAAGCGACAGAGAGCCAGTTCCTCCCTGCTTGTTCACATAGAACATGGCTACTTGGGTGTCCATGTGAATGAGGACTATCTTGTAGCTGAGCAGGGTATGGAAGACTCTGAGAGCCAAGAAGATTGCTCTGAGCTCTAAGAAGTTGATATGTAGGGAGGTCTCCTGTGGAGACCAAATGCCCTGGGTGGAGAGGTCTTGAAGATGAGCTCCCCAACCCTTTGGAGAGGCATCTGTTGTAAGGATTGCTTGGGGTAACAATTGTTGGAAGGGGGACCCCAGCAACAGATTTTGAGTGGACTTCCACCACTGGAGAGACCAAAAGAGGCGCCTGGAGGTTGCTATTTTGTCCGACAGACTTCCAGATGCCTGAGTCCACTGGGTGGACAAAGTCCATTGAGCTGCCCTCATGTGAAGGCGAGCATAAGGGACCACATGCACCGTGGATGCCATGTGGCCTAGCAGTTGTAACATCTCTCGAGCAGTTAGGTGGGTTTTTAACTGGATCTGAGAGGCTAACTGCACTAAGCTTAGGCAACGGGCCTGGGGAAGATAGGACCTTGCAGTTGTGGTATCCAGCAAGGCCCCTATGAACTCTAGAGACTGAGTCGGGGTGAGTTGGGACTTTGGAATGTTTATAACCAGTTCCAGATACTGCAGGACACGCATTGTGCAGGCTAGGGAAGTCTGGGCCTCTGACTGGGATGGAGCTCGGATGAGCCAGTCGTCCAGATATGGGAATACGAATATTCCCAGAGTGCGTAGAAATGCAGCTATTACTGCCATGCATTTTGTGAACACTCTTGGAGCAGAGGCCAGACCAAAGGGAAGCACCCTGTATTGATAGTGCTTTCCCTGATAAAGGAACCGAAGGAACCTTCTGTGTGCTGGATGGATGAGTATATGGGTATACGCATCCTTGAGATCTAGAGAACAAAGCCAATCCTGACTCTGAAGGAATGGAAGGAGAGTACCCAGAGAAATCATCTTGAACTTCTCCTTGCATAGGAATGTGTTCAATTCTCTGAGATCTAATATGGGTCTGTAATCCCCTGTTTTCTTTGGAATTAGAAAGTAGGGGGGAGTAGAACCCTGAGCCCTGTTGAAGAAGAGGTACTTCTTCTATTGCCCCTTGGGCAAGAAGGGTGGAAATCTCTTGACCCAGAAGGTCGAGGAGAGATGTTGGAGAATTGAACTGTCTCACCATGGTGTGGGGAGGAAGGTTTAAGAAATGAAGTTTGTACCCTTCCCTTATGATGGAAAGGGTCCACTGCTCTGCTGTGATTTGCTCCCATCTGGGAGCAAAGTGAGCTAACCTTCCTGGAATGGTGAGAGGCTCTGGTTCTTTTAGAGCCAGAAAGGCTAAGTTCTCTAGGTGCAAGTCAAAGGCCCTGAGGAGGCCGAGGCTGTTGGGCTACAGTAGACCTTGCAGCCTTAGACTTGGCCTGTTTAGGTTGTTGACGCTTTGCAGCAAAACGACCTGCAGAAGATGTCTGCTGACCATAAGCAGGATAATATCTTCCCTTCTTGGGAAAATATGTATTTTTGAACAACCTCTTCTGGACAGGATTAGAGGTAGACTTTGAAAGCCTATCCAAAGCAGAATTTTCTGCATCCATCTGAGTGGCCTTTGCTTGCCAATCTTTGCCAAACAGGTTTTCACCTATACAAGGAAGATTTCCTAATCCATCTTGAACCCAGGGTTCCAAATCAGAAGCTTGTAACCAAGCAATTCTGTGTGCACCTATGGCAATGGCCGAGGCTCTGCTGGCCCCCTCAAAAGAGTCAAAGGCTGCACGGTTCGAAAATTTGGAAACATCCTGGGCATGCTTAAGCCAGGTAAGAAAGTCTTCCCTTTTATCTTCTGGAAGAAAAGGGAGGAAAGTTTGCAGATGATCTGTAACTTCCTTCAGAAACATCCCCATATAGAGACTATAGGAGTTGATTCTGGCAACAAGCATACTGGCTTGAAAAATTTTCCTGCCAAAAGCATCTAAGGTTCTACATTCTCTTCCTGGAGGAGCAGATGAGTGCCTCTTTGCACTCTTTAACTTTTTCAAAGCAGACTCCACCACAATAAAATGGTGAGGAAGCTGAGTTTTATGAAATCCAGGACAAGGAGGGACATGATACATGGTATCCAACCTACGAGAATGAGAAGAGATGGTGAGAGGAGTCTCCCATATGCCTATCATGTGGTCATAAAGGATCTCATGAACTGGCAAAGTGGCTGCTTCTTTAGGAGCCTTGGGATATTGCAAAATATCTAATTTTTTGGCTCTAGGCTCTGTCTCAGGGGCTACTGAGATAGAAAGTCCCTTGTCCACTTCCCTTATGAAGTCTTGAAAAGACAAGTCTTCTGGAGGGGACATTCTTCTTTTTGGAGAAGAAGGCTCCTGAGGAAGAAGTACCGATGCTTCGACAGAGGCCTCCGATGCATCAGAGTCTTCGGAGGAATCGAAGTATCGCCTGTCTGGATGCTCTTGTAAAGCCCGATACGCATACCGGGTGGTATCGACATCGGGAGTCATCGGTACTGGATCGGTACCGATAGGCATCATTGGACAGGGTACCGCTGCAGTCGACACCGAAGCCGATGCAACCGGTACCGGCACCGGAACCGATATCAGAGCCGGTGTCGGAGCCGATACCGACAACGGAGCTTGTTGCAGTACCAGCGGCGTCGCAGCTTGTATGAATGCCGTAATGGCACGCTGCATGGTCAGAACATTCTGATCCATTGACGCCATGAATGTCTGGAGGTCGGTACCGGCGGATTCCACCGGTACCCCAGAACATTGCAACAGGTGATCGGTCGAGGCCGTGCCATCGATGTCAACCTGTGACCCCATAGGAGGAGCTTTGGAAGCCGGAGCTTCCCGCCGGGGTACTTTTGCCGGTGCAGGATCCTCGAGGGCAAGCCCAGAGGCATCTCAATGCTTAGAGGGAGACCTACCCTTCGAGGACCGGCTGGACTTATGTTTGGTTACCTGAGATCCATAGGAGGAAGAAGAAGCCCTGGGAGACGTCGATGCCACCGAAGCTGCATCAGAGGGAAACAGTGTACTGAGCTTGGCTGCTCAGTTCTGTAAACCTCTTTTAGACATCATGGAGCAGGACGGACAATCCGTGATGGAATGGTCAGGACCCAAACATTTAAGACACCAGTCATGGGTGTCGGTAACAAAGATGGTACCGCTGCATTTAGTGCATTTTTTAAACCCGGAGGTGGGCTTTTCCATGAGGAATTTTCTGTTAGGCCTAAGGCCCAACGAAGAAAAAATACACTGAAGTGGAACGGAAGTATTCTTCTTTTTTTTTTTTTTGAAGAAAAAGAAAGAAAAGACCGGCGGTACCAGTCCGACGTCAAAGAAGGCAGACGCGCGACCAAAGAAATAAAATAAAATAAAGAACTTCTTCAGCGGTGACAGGAACACGACCTGCTGGCTCCGCGGAAAAGAAGAACTGGAGAGAGGCGGTTAGGAAAGGCGGGAAGGCAGTGCGCAGGCGCTGTGGGATGCTCCCAAAAGCTTTCCTTTTTGGGAAGCTGGGGAGCGTTCCCGCGCAGGCTCCGTCGGTACCGACGTACCCATATGTGAAGACTCATTCCTGCTTGTTCCTGGAGATTAGACTTTTCCTGGTTGAAAGTCAGATAGCAGGTAGTGGAAGAGTAGGTCAGTGGTTAAAGCAGTAGGCTGAGCACCAGGGAGGTTAGGATTAAGTCTCACTAATGTGGCCGTGGGCAAGTCACATTACCTTCAATTTTCTCAGGTAGAAATTTAGATTGTGAGCTCTCTAGGGAGAGAGGAATACCTACAATATACATATCAATGTAACATATCTTGAACTACCGATAAAAGGTCCCAAAAAGAAAGAAAGAAAGAAAATGTCACTGTGTCAAGACCTGTGAAACACTCCCAGCCCTGGCCAGCCAAAGGAGCAGGAATTAGGTCCAAGACACAATGCTGCTGCTGCTAAGGCATCGGGTTTGTCTCAAAGTATCCTTCATGATGACCCTCTTTCCTTGCATCAGTCATTTTAACAATGAGCCACGTCTCAATGTATGTCAGGCTCTATATCTGGTCCTATTCAAATCGAGGCTAAAGTCTCAGCTCTTTGCAGCTGCTTTTGGATCCTTGTTTAACATCCTGTACCTTTTAATCATTTCCCACAATTGTTCTGTTTGTCTGTCTTGAATAGATCATAAGCTCTGTGGAGCAGGGATCGTCTCTTATGTGTTTATGTACAGTGCTGCGTTTAGCTTGTAGCACTATAGAAATGCTAAGCAGTAGTAACATACGACTTGGAACTACAAATTTATATGCAGTCATTCATGCGCCGTTTTGGGACTCTAATTTGCACCTCCATTGCTTGGTGAGAATGAAGCCTGGTTCCCTGTACACATTGTCAGTGAGTGAAGAACTCACTTTATTATACCCTAAAACTAATCACTTCAAATTAGAATAATGCAAGTTTCCTACCAGGCTGCCTTTGCTCAGTAATTCAAGAAGTTTTACTTCAACTGGACAAAATTTAGCATAAACAACATACAGTGTTTTCTTTGTACCAAAGTAATGGCCCAATCTGGACTTGCACATTTGCATGCACAGACTAACATAATATTTTTAAAGATTATTTGCTTTGTTCTATGCACCCAGGAAATAAACTGCTCAGAGCAAGCAGAGAGGACGAGCTTACTTTGAGGAAAGTGAATACGCTTATTATTGATAGAATACAAAAGTAGTGCTCAGCTGTTGGCCCGAGGCCACTACTTTGTAATCTTGGCCATTAAACATGAGTTTGCAGGTGGCCCAGCAGCTGAGGTTCAGGGGACTGTGTTTTGCATATTTAGCTTTTATATTATACGTACAGTCTTTTCTACAAATTCACCCCTATGACTTTTACTTAGAATTAAATAGCTCATTTTGTTTATGAATCACTAGGTTGTGCTTTAGATACAAAGACTAGGCTACATTTCAAGAGGCCATTTAAAGATTCTCTAGCTAAACACGTACAGTCTTTCGTTATGTACACAGGTCAAGGAGAGAATTTCTATATCAGAATTAGTGTTCCAGAAATGCAATCAGCACTTATAGATCTCTAGGGTCCTGACCATGATGCTTAGGATTAATTCTCAAAAATGCCACTAAAAAATCTGTTAGTGATGGCTCAAGCTCTTGAAGCTACTGCCTCCATCTCTTTTCCTCTCCTCCTCTTCTTCCCCACTCCTCGATTTCACACTACCCACTAGCTCAGCTTGCTTTTCTTTGCTCCTCTTCCACCTCTCTCATTTTCCCTTCAGCTTTTCTCCTCTTCTCCATCCTAATCCTTCCTCTTTCTGGCACTTCCCTGGCCTCCTTCCTATCCCTCTTATACCAAGGCTCTTCCTCTTCACGGTAGGCCGAAGACAGCAGTCTGCTCTTGGATGCAGTGGATTAGAAGGATGGAAAGACAATTTTAGGTCAATGGGGCAGAAGGCAGTTCTTTTCCACCTTGGCCTAGCAACGAGGGGCAGCCCTGGGCCACAGCAGTAGCTCCTTATACCACACATAAAGCTTTTATGGCTGCTCGCAATTAGTGAGATCGTGATTGGAGTTTTTGAGCATTGCTTACGACACAAATTTAATTAAACTTCATTAAGGTCTTCCTGCTATGCTTTTGCTAGCTGGAACAATTACAGCAAAGATCTGTAAAACTTGTATAAAGGCCATGCCTGAAATCCTATCATTACCGTTTACTCATTTTAGGTTTGATTTACCCCCAACTTGGGCCTTAGAAAGTTTGGGGGCATAATAGGTTTCCATTCGTTATTGCAAACCTGTGAGCAATTTTAAGCTGAGATATCCGCAGCAATAATCAAAGCAAAACTACTCAGATCATTTTCCTTTCTTATTGTCTAAGATTTATGCCCATTTTCTCTGTGGGTAACCTTTCCACCAGAAACAATGTATGTACCTTTGATAATGAAAACTACACGTGTTGTTATAATCTCTAAGTTTTCTCTACCCTCAGGACTACTTCTTCGGTAAAAGTATGCACATTACTGAACAACTCATGTACTTTTATCCATGGATGGATTGGGCAGTATTCAAAGTCATGATTTCTGTGGGTAGAATGCTTTTGTACCCGTATAAAAGGACATTCAATTTTACTCTCCCTACATCCAAAGGATATTGGTTACTTGGAAGAATAAAAGTATTTGTAAGCTATGACTGAAAGAAACTGCTAACAGGTCTCATAAATGGCAGAAAAGCTGAATAAATTTGGGGTTATATGCTAATCTCCACTCTGGAGCATAATATACAATCAGACCCATTACAATATGTGTGAGGCTCATATATCTGATTTTAGATATTAAAAGTCAGTCAATTACTTCTGAAATAGACTGAAAGATGCACACAGAACAACAATGTAAAGTACATTCAAGTAGTTATATACAACTGTCCAAGTCTTAAATGTATTTTCAAACACTTATACTACTCTCTGCTCCTTAGGAAACAATTAGGTAAAAAAAACCAGCATGACAACAGAAAGAAAACACTTCTCATGCCCCATTTCTTTGGCTCTGTAGCAGTGTATAGCATGTATTAAGACATGTAGATAACCAAGGCAGTCAGAAAGGACTAGACACATCTAGAGCCAGAAGAGTAATTTCTACCAGTGACTTTTCCAAGGCAGGATTTTAATTAAAATAAAATTAAAATAAAAAACAACACTATATGAAAGGACATGATTTTTTCAGGGATATTATTTTCCAAATGGATTTTACTTTGGATAGCATGATAGAAATGAAATGCACTCCTGTTGGATAAGATCTCAATTAAATTCAATTAAATTTACTGCTAGTACTCTTAACACCTGCATTGTGTCAAAGAGCTTCCTTCTAGAGATCATAAGGTGTAATGCATACAGGCAACATGTGTTAGAGGTTCTTTATAATCAGAGTGGCCACTCCCAAAACAATTGTTATCATTTTCATATTTCGGCTGTATTTTCTTGGTCTCCCATTGCATTTCTAAGTACTTGAGGACATTCTCTCACCCCATACATTTTTCAGAATAGTTGCCTGGCACTGACCCTTCTAAATCCAAAAACAGAAAAGAGTTAAATCCAACTGCAGGGACAACTCACAATGAACAGAAGAGGAAAACAGAATTAGTAGGAGCTGCAAAACACATGTTTATTCAAACACAGTTTTAAAAATAACAGCAACATTGCTGTACTGTTGGAAGTTAAGTTCCATCGAGTCGGTGTAGACTCCTGGCGGCCCTCTGGATAGTTGACCTAAACTTTGTTCGGTCTTCAGTCAAGTGGCTAATTGTTGATAGAGTGGTATCCATAGCTGCTGTTATTGTATCGATCCATCTCATTACCGGCCTTCCACTTTTATGGTGACCTACCTTGCCAAGCATTATGTCTTTCTCAAATGATCTCTCTCTTCACATATGTCCAAAGTATGAAAGCCAAAGTCTTGTTATCTGAGCTTCTAAGGAAAGCTTAGGTTTGATCTCCTCTAGTACTGACTGGTTTGTTCTTCGGGCAGTCCACGGTCTACACAGTATTCGTTGCCAGCACCTTAATTCAAAGGCATCAATTTTCTTCCTATCTTTTTCACTGTCCAACTTTCGCATCCATATCACGTTATCGAAAATACCATGGCATGGACAAGTCGAATCTTGAGGATCTTGTCTAGGTCCTTCATAGCCATTCTACCAAGACCAATACATTGTCAGATTTCTTGACTGCTAGTCCTTTCTTTATTGATTGCTGATCCAAGTAAGTTAAAGCTGTCAACTATTTCAATTTCTTCTCCATCAATGAACCCAGCAGAGAGCTTGTAGTTTACATTTAATAGTCACTCAGGGCCTAGCATCAGAAAAGTACTTTTAGTTTTAAAACACAGAGGAGAACTTTCTGGTTACATTTCATACCCAGCAGAGAGCTTGTAGTTTAAATTTAATAGTCACTCAGGGCCTAGCATCAGCAAAGTACTTTTAGCTTAAATTTAAAACACAGAAGAGAGCTTTCTGGTTAAATTTAGAACCCAGCAGAGAGCTTGTAGTTTAAATTTCATAAGAAGTTAGAGCCTAGCAGCAGCTAAGAGCTATAATTTAAATCAAATCAGAATATAGCTTACCTCAGCAGCACAAGACAGGGTACTGTGTAGCAGCCCTCTTTTAATAAGTGTTATTTCCCTCCCTCCCTCCCCACACCCACCCACCCCTGGGATAATCGCAGCTTTATAGGTACTTACACATCTTAAAAGGCAGGAGGTGCTCTCAGGTGAAGCTCGTTACCCAAATCAATCATACACTAAGGATCTGAGATTAGTTAAGCTTCAGGTGAACAAGGTATATTACACGTATTAGGTACAGTTTTATTAGTAGAAATATCCATCGCAACCCTTAGTAAGTAAAGAACTTAGATCTAAACACAAACTTAAAACTAAGATGCAGACAGCAGTCCAGCAGCGGGATGGGGGCTTTCCAGTCTTTTGCATTGAGTGTCACATGTACGATTTTCTCCCAGTTGGCAAGAGGTCTTACGTGTGCACTAGGTGCAAGGAGCTCTTTGCTCTCAGGGAACGAGTCTGTTCTCTAGAGGCTAAAGTAGCAGACTTGGAAAGCATAAGACAGACAGAGAGGTACATAGACGAGACCTACAGGGATATAGTCCTGAAGTCCCACCTCCAGTCTGGCAGCATCCATGTTGCCATGGAGGAGAGAGGTCAAGTGACAGGAGAGCATCACCCTGGTGTGGCAGGAAGTGATCCTGTAACTAGGACCTGTCCTCCAGGTGATGTAAAACCCTCTCGCACCGAGGAAGTTTCTCCAGGGCCATGTGCCCATGAGGGAAGGGTTAGGACAGCCGTTATAGTTGGTGATTCAATCATTAGGCATGTAAATAGCTGGGTGGCTGGTGGACGTGAGGATCGCCTGGTAACATGCCTGCCTGGTGTGACGGTAGCGGACCTCACACGCCACCTAGATAAGGTCTTAGATAGTGCTGGGGAGGAGTCTGCTGTCTTGGTACATGTCGGTACCAATGACATAGGAAAATGTGGTAGGAAGGTTCTGGAGGCTAAATTTAGGCTTTTAGGTAGGAAGTTAAAATCCAGAACTTCCAGGGTAGCATTCTCTGAAATGCTTCCTGTTCCACGTGCAGGACCCAAAAGGCAGGCAGAGCTCTGGAGTCTCAATGCGTGGATATGAGAATGGTGCAGAGATGAGGGTTTTGGATTTGTTAGGAACTGGGGAACATTCTGGGGAAAGGAGGGGCTCTTCCGAAGGGATGGGCTTCACCTTAACCGGGATGGAACCAGGCTGCTGGCATTAACCTTTAAAAAGGAGATAGAGCAGCTTTTAAACTAGATATTAGGGGAAAGCCGATAGTCGCCCAAGAGCGGATGGTTCGGAAGAATGTATCTTTGAAGGATACTACCAAAAGCAGAGAGGTTCCACAAAAGAGTAAAGTAGCCCAAATGCCCTCAAGTATGGAGCAGACAGAGCTTAAAGATCCTAAATTACCCATGTCTATTGCCTGTATTTCATAGTAGTTTGAGTGTAACAAATCTAATAAATCATCCAGAACAGAGAAAGAATATGCGAGCTGTCCAAAACGGGTTAAGAAACCTCATTTTTTTGTGTTTCATGATATTCTGTTCTTTCCAGTTTGCCATGTACCACACAATTATCTTTAACTAGAGCCGCACTGACTTCCCTCCATTCATTCCAATTTTCCCTTCAACTTAGTAAAACAAAGGCCCCTTTCTGCATTTCCCTACCCTGCTCCTGAAATTCCAAAGCCACCTCTACTGGAAAACAGCATAGCTAGGAGAAACAGGCAGTCATAGTTACCTCTGAATATGATGATTCCATTCCACAGGTGCCTGTTAATGAAACTGAGGGATGGTGTACACAAAAAGTAAAGATGCTCCCATAGCAGTCTCAGGAATGGGCACAGACATCAAGGTTTCAGACTCAATGGAACCTGAACTTAGCTGCTCTTACATGTTCTGAAAGTTCCATAATTTCGTTTTGTGCTCTTGCTGTCTTTTAGTTCCAGCCACTACTGATGTTCTATCCACTGCTTCTCAGATATGCTCAAGTGTTTCAAGAATCCTTTTGAATGGTGGCTCAGAGGAGGAAGATATTACTTCCACAGCTTCTATCATATCAACCACATTCTGCACTGAAAAAATGTCAGCCTTAGAGAGATCATGTCTCCTCAAGGCTGGAGGTTTCAGAAACAATTGACTCGGAGATGCCTTCAGGGATGAATTAAACTGCTCCTTCTGAGCTGTCTTCACATCAATGGACATCTCCTGCTAAACGAATACAAACTGATCAAATACGACCCTGCACCAAGACCATCTAGACCTGCATCTGTCCTTTAGGTAAGCTCTTACTTTCCCTTTATGCTTTCCATTGCAAAAAGGAAAAAACGTCAAGGGAAAGGTTAGTAACCACCGAGCTGCTACCATAAACAATCCCCCCCCTCCTTGTTTGTTGTCCGAGTCTTTAAAGAGTTTTTTGTTTTGCCATTCTGCTGGCTTTCTTCTCCATGTGTACTGATGGATTCTTGGTCATTCATTCTGTTTATTGGAACGCTGGTCCAAGTTTAAGGCCTCTGCTTTTTTTTTTTGAGGGGGTAATGAGCAGCAGCACCTTTTTTCATTGCTTGCTGAAATTGGCCCATGGTCCTCATAAATAAAAGACCCCTGCATATGAGTGCCGGCACCATTTTTGCTAGGAAGAATAAAATTAGGGGATGGGTTGCCAGGAGTCAGCATTGACTTGGGCAGCACACTTTTTCAAGGCTAAAGATCAGTTGTAGCCATTTGCTTTCCTATTTCAGGTCACTCCCCTCTATTTGTTAAAGTATAAAATATAAAGTCTCTCATCAATGACACTAGTAATTCACCTTGTCTTCAGAGAATTGAAACCGTGTAGCCGTTATCAAGGAATTTCTGAAAGCATTCTAGTCCCAAGTAAGAATAAATTTACTCTGGATTGTGGGCTCCAGGAGAAGATTAAAAAGCAAATGTGGGCAAACTTATTAGTATTACAGGGCTATTAACTGAATGTATGGTGGCCCCACTCCTACTATGGCTTTTATACAGCAAAACCCAAATGTCCCAAGATATTAACATCCCAGTTTAACTTCCTTGTTCTATGTAAAGCTTTTATTTTACCCGTTCACTGTAAACCGCTTTGAATACAAGATATGGTGGTATAAAAAACGTGTTAAATAAATAAACATTCAGACCTGAAAAACATGGGGGGGGGGGGGTTGTGAATCCAGACTCTAGTAACCTAATAAGACCACTTGGCCTTTAAATCAGCAAAATCCCCAAGCGTTGTAAATTTTGTAGCATTTCGCTCATGCCTTTCCAGTAGTAGATCAAGATGAGTTACAATTAGGTAACCTCAAATGTCTGAAGATATTTAGCTTGCAAAATCATTTTGTCTCTTTTGTCAGGACAGGCTGATCTAATTCTGCTTTACCTCCTCCTGATATGGAAGGACAGAATGGATAGGCCGTATGGTCTTTCTGCCATCACGTTTCTATGTTTCTAATAGTGTGCATGGAATGAGAATTTAAATTCCCTTAGACAAGTAGCATGTGCATGTAACGAGGGAAAAATCTAGGATGGGATCAGCATAATACCAAAACATGAAGCCAGTCAGTAATCTATTCTCATTCTGCATATGTTTGCCTATAAGGAAGCAACTGATGATAAATAAAGCTAAGAGTAAAAAAAATATTTGACTGGCTTTGTTTTTAAAGAACAGAACATTCCTTGGGGTTAAACAATGCTCCCTCTCACCTGTTTGGCCAGAATCCTTGCAGTGAGTCTTACAGTCTCGGAAGGATTCCAGTTTTGTCCAAAAGTGCACATGGCAGAACATTCCAGCTTATGCATTGGCCAATCTCCTTTCTAGAAGGGTGGAAAAACACAGTCAATAAATTGATGATAAAAGGATGCAGTTAATCCCACTAGAACCTTCAGGTCAGATAAAATATGTTTCCTTCTCAAACAGAGGATGACACACTTGGACACCGAAAAGGGGCACTGTTTAAAACACATACAAACAATTCTACATTGTCCTATCAAGGCAAGCCAAGGTCAAGATTTTAAGTGTTTTATAGCATGGCTAACAACAAAAATAATGCAACATTCCTCCAGACATTCAAAGTGAGTAAACAAACCATGTTTTTCAAAGCAGAAGGAAAAGTTTGTTTACCTATTTGCATGTATTTTTCTGTTAATTCTTACTAGTATCTTTTCCTACTTTAAACCTACATTAAAAAGGAATCTAGACATGCTCTTTAAAACTATTTGCACATGGCAAAATCAATGAGCCCCCCCCCCAAAAAAACCCAAAACATCCCAGAATGTAGGCAGCCTATTTTCACAGTGCAGACTTCTGGAATTTATATAGCCACCTTCTCTCTGGTGAAACAATCTTCCATGGATGTCATCAAATGGACTGCAAGGAACATGGGATAATTTAAAATGCAGGTAGCCTTTTTGATGAGATTTAAAGCATCCCTTTGTGCACACAAATCAGAGCTAATACTTTATTTCACACTCAGATTCTTTGCAAACTGTCATGTGTTTCACTGGATCAACAAATGGCATTGGCCCAATTATAAGTAGGGCTTCTGGTTCTGGGTGTTTAGTATTAGGTGCCGCAGATGGGATATGCAGTAGTTGCAGCTGCAAGAGGGGAGCCAGAGGAGGTGGGTGTCTTCAAAAGAGATGCTGATGCTACCTTTTCTTTGGTAAGCAGGTGGCATCATGGAGACCAAGGAAGGGGCATTTTTCAGGGGGGTTTTGGTAGTAACTGAAAACCCCATAAACAACCCTGAAGGGGAATTAGTAGAGTTTTTCGGTTAAAATTGAAAACCAGAAACCCTAATTATAAGAGCTAAGGATTTTTAAAAGCATTTCCAAAAAATCTACTGTCATATTTGTAGCCAAATAGAAAAGGAGGACACAAGGCAAGATCATCCCACCCATGCCTAATAGAGGAGACAGCAATGGCATCCCACCAGCCATGATGGGGGAGGAAGCAGTGATGCTTCACCCAGGAACAGCAGGGAAGAATCAGCAATGCCCCTTCTGACCCAGCAAGGGAAAAAGTAGTAGCCCCTCCCCTTCTCATCTGGCTAGCCCTGGGCAGAGGCAGCTCCAGTAAAGTCCCACCTGAGCCCAGCAGAGGAAGAAGCAGAAAAAGCAAGGTCAGGATCACGCACTACTATATTGATATTGGTATATTTGGGATGTTTTTATAGTCAGGTTAAAAACGTTCTCTTTGGATAACTCTTAGAGTATCTACAAGATTTTGACCATATAAGCACTCTTCTTTAGAAATCATGCTCATGAAACTGAATTCCATCAAACAATGACCACACAAATTATCCCATGTTAAAACACAATAAAATTGTGAAAAATTGCAAGAGGACCTTGATAAATTGGAAGACTGGACGTTCAAATGGCAGATGAAATTTAATGCGGACAAATGCAAGGTTATGCACCTAGGAAAGAACAACCCAAACTATGTTACATGATGCAAGGTTCCACATTAGGAACCACCTCCCAGGAAAAAGATTTAGGCATCATCGTGGATAACACTTTGAAATTCTCCGCCAAGTGTGCAACAGCTGCCAAAAAAGCAAATAGAATGCTAGAAATCATAAGAACAGGAATGAAGAATAAAACGAAGAATATTATCATGCCTCTGTATCGTTTCATAGTGCGACTGCACCTTGAATGTTGT
Organism: Ichthyophis bannanicus; assembly: GCA_033557465.1. Lineage (NCBI taxonomy): Eukaryota > Metazoa > Chordata > Amphibia > Gymnophiona > Ichthyophiidae > Ichthyophis > Ichthyophis bannanicus. The sequence continues at coordinate 462,074,248 of CM066033.1, read as the reverse complement.
GTGCAATTCTAGTCGCAGTATCTTAAAAAGGATATAACAAAATTAGAAAAAGTACAGAGAAGTGCCACCAAAATGGTAAAGGGGATAGAAGGATACCCCTATGAGGAGGAAAGGCTTAAAAGGTTAGGGTTCTTCAACTTGGAAAAGAGACAGCTGAGGGGAGATATGATAGAGATCTATAAATTAATGAATGGAGTGGATCAGGTAAACGTAGATCAATTGTTTACGTCATCTGAATATAGAAAAACTAGGGGACATGCAATGAAACTACAGGGTAACCTATTTAATACTAATAATGTTTAATAAATATTTAATAATAATAAGAGAAAATATTTATTCACTCAACACGTAATCAAACTCTGGAATTCATTACTAGAGGATGGAGTAATAGCTGTCAGTGTAGGTGGGTTTAAAAAAGGTTTGGACAAGTTCCTGGAGGAAAGATCCTTAAACCATTATTAAAGGGGATCCTGGATATCCACTGCTTGCCCCAATACAAGCATTGTGGAACCTGTGTCTTTTGGGGAAACTGCTAGGTACTTGTGACCTGGATTGGCCACTGTTGGAAACAGGATACTGGGCTTGATGAACCTTGGTCTGAACCAGTATGGCATGTACTTATGGCCAAATATTTAAATAAAAAAATTAATCTTGAGTCAATATTCAATACTGCAGTTGGCATTTCTTTTAAAAACTCTGGCCATAGCATTTCAACAATTTATTTAAATTGAACAACGCTATCTAAATAACGAGTGATGCTAAATATAGATGGAGAGTGGTGATTGCCACTGGCTCTGTTATCAGCAATATTCAGCTACTACCTGTATAGCTATGTGGTTTAAGTTGAGGCAGTCTTTTGGCTATCATAAATTAAACCGCACAGCCGTAAGAACAGCTGCTGAATATCGCCAACCATCCGTAAAGTTAGGTGAAACACCTAAACTCTGCCTTGCCACTATCTGAACAGTGTCGAAGCAAACTAAAGGGTATACATATCCCTAAGACTTTTTAATGGCATTATACGAGTAACACCACTGAAACTTCACAGGGCAGTTATCCCCACAGCAGAAGTCACTATATGTAAACATGCATTTCAGTATTAGGCCATCTATTTTATCAATTAAAATTTTAAATAAGGCTTTATGGGCAGGGTATGTAGTACAGTGGGTATATTTTAACCACATAATTGCATGCTCATTTTTAAAAGGAAATCCCTCATACACCTGCTACAAATCCTATGCCCCCAACTCACAAGCCACTTACCTCCAGCATACCCACACACTTCCTCAGATACTCTATTTTTCCCTCCAACACAGTTAAAAATTTAGGAGAAAAATCTTCAAAACACTTAGATGTGACTTTAAATAAAAATATTTTATTCTGAAATAGCTCTGTATCCTTCTCTCCCCACCAACAGATTATTTTTTGCAATGAGGATTGAATATGTTATAACAACTGGAAAAATCATAAGGTGGCATATCACCTACTCAAAGTATAATGTAAGAAATGCAACATCCTCTTCTACAAATCTATGTTGGAAAGCATTCACAAAACAATGGCTCTGCATGATTTCCCTACTTGTTTCACTATGGCAATGTGAAATAAAGATACATAGAAATTGCAGGTTTGGGGATATAAAATATCCAAGAGCAAGCATGACAACAGGGAATATTTTGGGTATTCATTTTTCATTAAAGGGAACATATATAAAATATGACTAAGAACCAAAGAGGCAAGGCTATACTAAAATGTTCAAAAGGCCCAATAGGGTCAAGCCAGTGACTCAGCAGTACTGCTGTACATTACCATGCAGACGACCCAGGTTTGATTCCTAGATCCAGCTTGTGTTATTGCTTCGGTCGCTGCCCTCTCTCACGGTGGCTACCAAGTCTCACACACTCCTCATGCCACTGGCTGCGATGGTGGTGTGGGGTTTCTGCTTTTTCCTTCCTTCCCCTCCCTCTACCTCAGTCTCATTCTTTTTCCTCCTTCGAAGTACACTCCATTCGCCTTTTTAATCCCTTACCTCTCCAGATAGCTGTATCTACAGACCACCTGACAAGTCCGCCTCTCTTTCTCACTGACTTTGACTCATGGCTTTCCTTTTTCCTCAATTCTTCTTCCCCCCTCCCTTATTCTTGGCAGCTTCAATATTCATGTTGATAACCCTTCTGACCCCTATGCTTCCAAATTCCTTTCCCTTGTTTCCTTATTTAACCTCCAGCTTTGCTCTTCTGCCCCCCACTCATCAGCATGGCCACTGCCTTGATCTTGTTCTCTGTTTACCCTCTAATTTCCGTATCTCAGTTCCTCCCTTATCTGACCATCACATGCTTAGCTTCACTCTTCATCATTCCCCACCTCATTCTCATCCAGTTTCCTCCTACTTTTTTAGGAATCTTCATGCTATCGGTCCATTGGCTCTCTCTTCCTCTTTGTCCTATAAGTCTCATCACCTCTCTCCTACTTTCTGTATTCTAACTTGATTGATGAAGCTATAGTTTCCTATAATACTGCTCTCTCCTCTGATCTGGATACTCATGCTCCGCCTATCCTTCATTCTGTAAGATGCACTATACCTCAGCTCTGACTGTCTTCAACTACTCACTATCTTCGCTCCTGTGCCCGCTCAGCTGAGCACATTTGGATCAAATCCCCCTTTCTTTCTGACTTTCTTCACTTCAAATTCATGCTTGCTTCCTTCCAATCCACCATAGCTCTCACCAAGCAAAACTATTATGTTCATCTAACTCTCTTGCCTCTGACCCCCGTTGTTTCTTCTCTACTCTCAATTCTCTCCTCAAAGCACCTCTGCCTCCGACCCCTCCTTCTCTTTCTGACCAAAACCTAGCCAACTATTTCCATAACAAAGTCCACAATTCCCCTCAAGATCAGTTTCATCCTCTCTTCCTCGTCTTCAATACTAACTATTCCTTCAATCTCCATTACCCTTTCTTCCTTTTCTAATATTTCCGAAGAGGAAACCTCATCTTCTTTCCTCTTCTAAACTTACAACCTGTTCCTCTGATCCTATCCCCTGTCAGACGGCTGCCTAGGGTGAGAACTTACACAATCTTGACGATGCATATATTCATATGATTCTAGCAAGGTATTGTGGGTATTGTAGTTCATTCACTCCCAAACACAGCTGATGACAATAATTTGAGTTGTGAAAACCAAGTGGTAAGATCAATAAAATACTTCTTTTATTGATGGGGTTTAATTCACCCAGCACATGTATGCTTGATAGCACTATAAATGAGGTTACTTGCTTGCAGTGTTTAAAATGGATAACAAAAAGTCACAAAGTAAACCAGAAAACAACCTTCAGCTTGTCAGGCAATTAGCTAATGTTTTCTTAGCAAATAATTACCAATTACAAAGGTACAAAGAAAAGAATAAACTTTGCTGGTTAGGTTAACCTCTGCTTATTTTCCACGCAGATCTCAGCAGTGATTCTCCCCTGCTCACACACAATCAGGTGCAGCTTTAATTACTATCAATTGACCAGCTGTAAGCCTTTAGCTGGCTGGCTGCTACTGTGTGAACCCAAATCCTGCTTTAAGAGCTGTTTGCAGTGGAAATAAAGAACAAAGTTAGGTTTCTTTGTGATGGCTGATGTGTTTGCTCATAGAAGACTAGCAATAGCATTTAGATAGAGAACAGTCCATATAAATAGTTTCATTTGCTGTATCTCCCTCTTCATCAATCAGCATATGGTCACTATCATACATTGGCACAGATGAGTCTTTCATTAAGGCACTATCATGAGAATGCTTATTCCCTGGCTGCCCTTCTCTGTTATAGATAGGGTCTGGATCAGTGTTCATACCTGAGCCTCTCCTGCTATCATTATTCCTCTCTGTATAGCCTGGCCAATATGTAACCCAATTCTGATGTCCAGCCTTCCAATCTTGATCCCTGGACACTGGATCTTCTCTCACATACCTTCTGGCCTTGGTCTGAAAGTCCCTTCCACATGCAGTCTTCTCCCTTCCAGGTAGCCACTGGTGATTCCTATCTCTGCCACTCCATTCCTCTGGCTGAATCCAGTCCAATGGACTCTGCTGGCTTTTGGAATACTTCCCAGTATGAGTACTGCCTTGGAATCTCCCAGACCTTCCAATGGCCTTTCTTCTCTTCCTTCCAGAGAGTTTCCTTCTCTCTCTATCTGCTTGGCTTTTGCTGAAGCTGTTCTTCAAACTCTCCTTGAAGCTGTTCTTGAAACTGTTATCTGAAGAATAAGCTCTATTCTTATCCTGTTCTAATGTGTGCTGCTCCCTAACACAGCGCAGCTGTCTTGAATCAGGCCCTGCCCTTTGAGATGAGTGCTTAGGGATTACCTCATAGCTCTCTTGATTGCACACACATTTTCTTACTTCAGCCTCCCTCATGGCTGCTGGAAACCTGGTGCATTCTGGGACTGGTAGTCTTTTATGTGAAAACTCTGTTTTCTTGCTTCTACCAGAACTGACAGGTTGCTTGTTCAGAGTCACATCATCCTTTCTATAGCTCCTACCTGAGCTATGATAAGCTTCCTTATCACACCCCCCATCTCCTTAATTCCATCTCCTCCTCTGTCATCCCTTCCATCATACACATTCTCATCCTATCATTCTCCACTGCTACCTTCCCTGAGCCTTCAAGCATGCTCTGGTCACACCTCTCCTCAAGAAACCTTCACGTGACCCTACTTGTCCTTCTAATTATCGACCCATCTCCCTTCATTTCCAAAATTCTTGAACGTGCAGTTCTCCATCGTTGCCTTGAATTTCATGCCTCTCAAGTCCCTCCTTGATCCACTTCAATCTGGCTTTTGTCCCTTACATTCCACTAAAACGGTCATTGCCAAAATCTCCAGCAACTTGTTCCTGGCTAAATCCAAAGGGCTTTACTCAGTCCTGATTCTTTTTTATCTTTCTGCCGCTTTTGACAATGTTGACCACCACCTTCTCCTCGATACATTGCGCTCATTTGGTTTTAGGGGCTCTGTACTGTCCTGGCTCTCTTCTTATCTCTCCCAGCACTCTTTCAGTGTCTGTTCTGGTGTTCTCTCTCTACTGCTATCCCTCTCTCAGTTGGTGTATCCACAAAGGTCTGTTCTAGGCCCTCTCTTCTCTCTCTACACCCAGTCCCTTGGTGCTCTCATCTCCTCCCATGGTTTTCAATCATTTTTATGCTGATGACTCTCAAATCTATCTATCCAGCTATCTATCTATCTGCACCTGATATTTCTCCTACACTTCAAGCCCGTATGTCTGCCTGCCTATCTGACATCTCTGCCCGAATGTCTCACCACCATTTGAAATTGAACATGGCCAAAACTGAACTTATTATTTTCCCCCTAAAGCCTCTTCCCCCCTTCCTCCTTTCTCTATCTCTGTTGATAACACTCTTCTGCTTCCTCAGCCCGTAACCTTGGGGTCATCTTTGACTTCTCCCTCTTTTTGCCTCATATATCCAACAGATAGCAAAAACCTGTTTCTTTCTCTATAACATTAACAAAATTCATCCTTTCCTTTCTGAACATACTACTAAAACACTTATCCACTCTTTAATCACCTCTTGCTTAGATTATTGCAACTTCCTCCTTACTGGTCTCCCTGTGAGTCATCTTTCTCCCCTTCAGTCTGTTCAAAACTCTCCTGCATGGCTAATTTTCCGTCAGTCCCATTGTACTCATATAATCCCCTCTTCTTACATCACTTCATTGACTTCCCTTCCAATTCTATATCCAATACAAACTTCTCCTTCTGACCTATAAATGTATTCATTCTATTGCTCCTCATTACCTTTCCTCTCTCCCTACACCCCTCTTCGTGAGTTCTGCTCTTCCTCTGGCTTTCTTCTCTCTATGCCCTTCCCTTCCATTGCCATCTTCAGACTTCGATCCTTTCACCTTGCTGCTCCTTATGCCTGGAACAGGCTACCTGTACCTTTACATCAGGTTTCATCTCTCCCCCCCCTTTTCAAATCTATGCTAAAGGCTCACCTCTTTCAAGCTGATTTTGGATCTTAATCCTTTGTTCTCCTTCTGTCTCCTTACCCTTACCTATTGTACCCTCATTTTCATCTATTGTACTGTCTGTCTTGATTAGACTGTAAGCTCTGATGAGCAGGGACCGTTTTATTATATATGTCTGTAGAGCGCTGCATACGCCTTGTAGTGCTATATAAGTGATTAGTAGTAGTAGTAGTAGATATGTTGTGGTGGCTGTATTCACAATCCTTGAGGTACTCTTAGCCATCATGTAACTGACACCAACTGGCTGAATACAGTAAATAACCATAGTTGCACATCAAATACTGAAGAGAGCAATGATCTGTGATGCTTGTCAAAGAGCTATCACTTGATTAGTAGGGCTAGGTAGGCGTTTATAAAATTGAAATGAAACCCTCAGGTAGCTGCGTGTAAAGACTCAAGACGTCACTGCCCAACAGGAGCTGGTTTGGATGAAACTTGAAGCCCAAAGAAGCAAGAAAAATCTGTTGAGTCAAAGCAAAAAAACAGCAGAACACAGATGGCAATGTGAATGCCTGCCTAAAAATTAGAGAAAATAAATTTGTCATCTTTCCCTTTATTCTGTAAGCACTGTTAATTAAAATCCTTCCTCAGGCACGATCATACTGAGTTAGTTGAAACCGACTAGCAGTCCCAATTGTTCTCATAGCTTTGCCTTATGCTGTTTTCCCAGAACACCTACTTTAAAGAGTTTTACTAGCTTCTCTCAACTAAATATTATGGAAATCTTCTGGTCTCATCCTATTTTGTCTCAAAGATTTCTGTACCGCACATCTTTTTTTTTTATAACTCAGACAAGTCTAGAACTATGAACAATAAACCTTATCATTCACATTAAGGAACTCATCTGCATGCTGAAAAAAGCAAGCTAGGCAGTAAGTCTTATATGTACATAATATGAGCACACAAAAATTAGTGTTCATACATGTAAATGAACTTTCATAATAAAATGAGGATTTATCTTGTGCTAAGTAACTAATATGGCACATTAATCTTCTATGCTATTCACCAAACACTCAATAACTGCCCACTATTTAGAACCTTGCTATTTTAGACTGGTATTTTAACATTAGCTTATTAGCACCAAGTGCTTATAGCTTGTAGTAGAGGAAGCAAACACAGGAGCTGCACAGAGTAAGACGGAAAAATACTCGGAGCAGGGGGCCAGGATATATGCTTGAGCATTTTCTGTTGGACTTAAGTTCCCACTCACCCTACCCCTTGCTCCAGTTACTGTCCAGTCACCTATAGTGCATCTTCTTCTGTTCCTGCTGCACTTTAAAGAAAAAAAAATAAATGGGGATAAAGTCATATAGTTACACACACTATACTATCATTTTTCCTTCTACTTGATTCAAATGATTTCACACTCTTCCTACTGCTTATCCTTCTCAATCTTCCCCACAAGCCTTACAATAATCAAATGCACTATCTACATTTTCCAGCTCACCAGACAGACATTCTTCTACCCTCCTGTCCATTGTGCCTGAGCTCCAAAATATTCTCAAACTTTAATCCATTCCTTACCTTTCTCCTTGAGAGCATCTAATGCTTGTCACCATCACCACAACCCTACTTCTCATTGTCCTCTTCCTCTGTTCAGCTGAAGACATCAATCTAGCTCCAGACAAAGCACTGCGTGCACTTCATGGACAATGCCTAAAGTACCCATTTCCCACTTCAGTTAATTGTGAGAGCATGAGTAAATAATTTTTTCTTTAGCAGCTCCCATCCTTCCAGCCCTTATTCATCTGGAGCCTTGCTTCAAGAGTTTTAAAAAGCCCTCAAGGTGTTCATCTTTGAAACTACTTTTGACTTATTTCCTTCTTCTACATAGGAAACAGAGTCTCAGCACAGTTCTAGGAATGTCTTTCTCTCCCTGTCATGTATGTCCTCTCTTTGAAGAAGCTATGTTTTGCTGGTCACCCTCTTTCTGACCTATGCTTTCCTATCATTGAATGGAAGTTCCTTTCTATTTCTACTACTAAGGTTTTTAGGAATTTGTTAACCACATAGACTGTATACATGTTGTGGTATATCAGGTGTCCAATAAACCTGTGTCTCTCTTCTGCTCTGGGTTCTCTTGCCCATCCCCCTCTATAATGTACAGTGTGCCAAACCCCAATAATATCTCATGTTCAGAGTTTGACTTTTACTTTCCTGCATCCATTCTTGGCGCAGTACTTTCTGGATAAGGCACAGCGGTTAAAGAAAGGCACAGCCCCCCCCCTCCCCATTTTGGGGTTGGGTCTCAGAGAAGCAGCCTGGGTGTGGTAGGTTAGATACCTTTTACCATATGACCCTGGACCTCCCCTCTCCAGTCCATGCCCGCTTGGAGCAAACTCGGCATTCTGCCTTCTTTTTTCTAGCCCTGTCACTCTGGAATTCCTTTCCTCCCCTAATCCATCAAGGACAATCATTTCTCAAATTCAAGTCCCTCCTAAAAACTCACCTCTTCTGTACTGCCTATGACCTCCCTTTTCCTGATTCCCCTCCACTTAGGCTCTTTTCTCTTTAGTCCAGTATGGTTGTGCACTTTCCTGTCTGGCATTGCAGCTCTTTTTTTGGTTCTGGCTTTTTTAAAAATCTATTATTGTTATTGTAAACCGCCCAGATGGCTTCCAATGGGCAGTCTATCAAATGTTCTATTAAAGATAAAGATAATTTTATTTTATTTATTTATTTAGACAGTTTTGTATACCGCCTTATCCTTCAATCAAAGCGGTAACAACACAATTGGGGGATACATTTAACATGCAGGGATATGAGACACACACTAATACTTACAGGGAACATGGGCAATGGAGGGTTAAGTGGCTTGCCCAAGACCACAAGGAGCATCTGTGGGACTAGAATGAGCGACTATGTACTCTCCTGTCTGGGATACGGGACACATTTTCAGGGTTAGACCCCATGCTGATTGGGCATTTTATGAGGGTGTCCCAACCCATATTGGAATGATTATGGGATTTGGTCAATGCGTCTCTGACGCAGGGCCAGGTCCCACAGCGGATGAAGGAAGTAATAGTGACTCCGGTACTGAAGAACGTTGGAGGAGATCTGAAGGACCGAAACAATTTCCGATCCTATGAAACCTTATTGGTGGTATTATTAGACAAGGTATATGGATGGATGGATAAGAGGGTTTCTGTGCTTTTAGTATCTTTAGATCTGTAAGTGGCATTTGACTTAGTTGAACGTTGCTTGCTCTTGTTGTTGATTGTTGGGGATAGGAGGTACGGGTCCTTCAATGGTTGGGCTCATTTATAAGTAATAGGCAATTTTGTGTATGGGGACCCACTGGATGTTCTCAGTTATAGTGTTGGAAATGGGGTGTACCGCAGGGTTTCTCCCTTTCCCCCTTATTGTTTAATGTCTATTTGCAGCCTTTGAGCGGTATAGTGCACTTTTTTGGTTTTCAGTTTTATGCATATGCAGATAATTTGCAAATTTTTGCCACATTACAGGATGATCCAGAGATGATAGTAGGGAAACTAAATGATTGTTTAGAACATGTGCTTGCTTGGTTGGCCGGTAGTGGGTTGATATTGAATGTGGATAAGACTGTGTATGATTTTTGGGATCGTGGAGCGTGATGATCTTCAGGTGTTGCCTAGGGTGTCTGGCTTTGTTTTTCAATGGACAAGAGCTGAGATTGTTAGGGGTGAGTATGGAATGGGACAGGGTGGGGAACAAGCAGATCAGTCATGCAGTTCATGCTGTTTGGCTGAAATTACAGCTGGCCTGCCAATTACGTCCTTATTTGGAAGACAAAGCTTTGCAGCTGGTTGTGCAGGCTCTACTGCAAGGAGCTTTGGATTGTATCAATATACTTTATGTTGGTGCTACTGCATAAGGTTATACGGCAGTTGCAGGTGGTACACGAAAGCAAGGCAACGGGCAGTGTATGCTCTTTGCTGGTGCATCTGCATCGGCTGCTAGTTCAGGCACACTGTATTCTGGGCTTTGGAGGATTCCCATCCCAGGTATCTGCAGGATCTCTTACAATGGTACGAGTCACACAGGTCGCTATGCTCCTCACAGGGGCAGTTGCTGGCAGTCCCTGGCTTGGAGGTAGTTCGCAAGACGCATTGGCGGGTGCGGGTGTTCTGGGCGGTGGCGAGTGAAAAATGGAATGCATTACCTTCGGAGCTTCGGGCACAGACTCATTTGCTGGGCTTTTGCAAGTTATTGAAGACTTTTTTGTTTGTTGGGAAGTAAAGGAGTAGATGATAGGAGGGTGGTAGCGTTTTTATTATGTTATTTGTTATTTTGTAATTTTATCTGTATACCCTTTTGATTGACTATGGTCAGAAAAGTGGTATAAACCTTTATAAATAAATGAATGAATAAGATTATTATTTCAAACCCTGTTGGCCGTTTACTACATTCACCTCCCTCTTTAGAATAGTTTATTGGACACTTAATATACCGCTTTCCTAAATACAAGGTGGTTTACAAATGAAAAATCATTAAAGAAATGGAAAAGGACACCAATATCCAGGATAGGTAAGCACATAAGACAGATTAAGAGGAGAAGAAAGAACAAACTCTGCATGTCCAGGGCCGATAGCCACTACAAACCCCCAAACATCACCATAAACAGATGAGCTTTTAATAAACTCAGAAATTTAGGGTGAGAATTAGGGCACAATATTTGAAAGGCATTTACACAATTTACAGCCCTGTAAACAGTGTAAATGTCTCTAACCGGGATATTCAATGGCACTTGCATGGTTAGTGCTGCTGAATATCCCCAATCTTCTCCCTTACACGCCCCGATGCTAACTGCTTAGCATCGGGATGTGTTTTGGGCATTCCGGGGAGAAGTGGAGACACCGACAGTCAATAACCAGGCAGAGGCGATATTGCATGCTGCCCGTTTAGAGATCTATGGCTAAAAGATAGGCAAGGCAAAAGCTCACCTATCTTTTAGCCGCAGCGGCTAACCGGGCAGCATGCAAAACCATGCTGCCTGGCTATCTACTGCATCTGAGAGGCTGTGCAGTAAACCCGGACATTCAATGCTGGGGCCACCTATGATCCCGGCATTGAATATCCAGGGTTAAGGGTTGGCGTACACAGCTATGCGCTGTAGCAGTGCAAAGACGGCATAACTCAATATCAGGCCCTTAAGCTCTAAGATTGGGAGAGAGAGACTTATTTTGCTGCCCCTTTTTTATGGAACAAGCTGACTGGTGAGTGAATTCCAGACGAGCATAAGAAGCAAATGGAAGGGCAAATCTGTTATTGTAGTTTGTCCTAAGAAAACATCCTGGACAGTGAGGAATGACCAGGAAGGGAGAACATAAAGTATGCAGAGCTTTATGTGCCAGAATGAGGATCTCAAATTGAATGCAGGCAATAATTTGGGAACCAAATCAACTGGATAAACAGCACAGAAACATGGTCAAACTTTTCGTGCATGAACCAAAATTCTTAGAGCAATAATTTGTATTGTTTGTAAATGTCAAACAAGATACTGGGGGAGTTCTGAATAAACAAACAATGTTGCAGTAGGCCAATCTAGAAGTAATAAAGACTTGAAGCAAGGTATGAACTGAAGAAAAGAAAAAGTATGTAAGGCACAAATTTGCCTTAGAAGTGGGAATGTCGACTGCACAAATGAAGCAATCTGCTTAATAAACGAGAGCTCTGAATCGATTAGTACACCAAGATATTTGAAGATCGGTATGAGAGTGTGACAGATTGACCAATTAAGTTGGAGGAATAGAAGGCTGTAATTATGGAACAGTGGATCCACGTAGCAATGGCATTTGAAGAGTTTAATTTCTATTTGAACTGAGCTAACCTATTGGAAATCTGAACCAAGTAGCTGGTCAGGATATCATCATCTGAGGAGTTAAAAGAGTAGTGTAACGAATAAGCAAAACGTTGTCCATGTAGATGAAAGAAATACCAGAATTTTGAATGATTGTTGCCAATGGACTTAGGTAGATGTTAAAAATCAGAGATGCAAGTACAGAGCCCTGGGGAACTCCACAAGTGATATGCTGAGGTCATGAAAGACAACCATTCAAGAGAATAGAACAGAAACAGGCATTCAGAAAAGCATAGTTACTCACCTGTAACAGGTGATCTCCGGGAACAGCAGGAATTTAGTCTTCACATATGGGTATGTCGGTACTGACGGAGCCTGCATGGGAATGTTCCCCAGCATCCAATTAGGAAGCTTTTGGGAGCATCCCACAGCGCCTGTGTGCTGCCTTCCCGCCTTTCCCAACTGCCTCTCTCCAGTTGAGTTTAAAGCTGAGACAAAGAGAGAGAGAGGGAAAGAGAAAGAGATAGAGAGATACAACTCCTAGGGGAGGTGGGTGGGTTGTGAGGGCTAAATTCCTGCTGTTCCCGGAGATCACCTCTTACAGGTGAGTAACAATGCTATCTCCAGGAACAAGCAGGAATGTAGTCCTCACATATGGGGACTCCCTAGCTTTAGATGCCAGGGAGAGACCCCAGAGGTTGCGTGCCCCTGTGAAGGGCTCCACTTCCCCCCATGGATCTCTGGCATCCAACCAGCGATGGCGGGTAGGAGTTGATTAGGTATGGAACAGGTGTTGAAGAACAGCCTGACAAAAAAAGGCATCCCGGCGGGAGTCCTTGTCCAAGCAGTAATGGGCTGTGAAGGCATGAACCGAGGCCCAAGTGGCTGCTCGACAGATGTCGTCGATAGACACAGAGTGTAGATGAGCCATTGAGGCTGCCATGGCTCTCACATTGTGAGCTGCGACATGGCCCTCCAGAGGAAGATTCTTACTCTGATAGGCAAAGGAAATACACTGTGCAATCCAGTTGGACAGTGTTCTCTTGGAGACTGGAAGTCCCAAATGAGAAGGATCAAAAGCAACAAAGTGTTGAGAGGTCTTTCTATGTTGCTGTGTCCTTTGCAAGTAAAAGGCTAAAGCTCTTTTACAGTCTAAAGTATGAAGATTCCTTTCTGCATTAGATGCATGAGGCCTTGGAAAAAAGACAGGCAGGTAAACTGCTTGGTTTAAATGGAAAGGCGAGACCACCTTCGGCATGAAATGTGGATGAGTCCTAAGGACTACCTTGTCATGATGGAACCTTGTATAAGGTGGATCAGCTACTAGTGCTTGCAACTCACTGATGCGACGTGCTGATGTGATTGCAATGAGAAAGATAACTTTCCAAGAAAAGAATTTCAATGATGTAGTAGCCAAAGGTTCGAAAGGCGGCTTCATGAGCTGACCAAGAACTAGGTTTAAGTCCCATGCCACTGGAGGTGGCCTGATGGGAGGCTTAGTTAGAAGGCAGCCTCTCATAAATCTTGCTACAAGAGGATGGGAGGAAATAGGTTGTCCATTCAGAGGCTTGAAAGAAGCTGCAATGGCACTCAAATGGACGCTTACTGAGTTAGTCTTAAGTCCTGCATTGGATAAATGAAGGAGATACTCCATCAATGATTCCAGAGGTATCGCAAGGGGGTTAAGACCCTTCTGCGAACACCATATGGTAAACCTTTTCCACTTGAAAACATAAGAGCGTCTTGTGGAAGGTTTCCTGGAAGCATAAAGGATATCCTTTACTGGCTGAGGAAGGTTAAGACCATGAAGATCTAGGCCTTCAGCAACCAAACCCTGAGATGCAGGGATTGGGGATTGGGATGCCATAACATTCCGTCCTCGTGAGACAGGAGATCTGGAGCAGACCCTAACTCCGGGGAGGGAGCTTGAGAGAGTTGTAGAAGCATAGGGTACCACACTTGCCATGGCCAATGTGGTGCTATGTGAATCATATGGCCTCTGTCTCTCTGAAGCTTGAATAGGGTTTTGGGAATTAGGGGAATGGGCGGAAAGGCATTAAGGAAGTCCTGACCCCAATGAAGGAGGAAGGCATCCCTGGCCTGAGAGCCCTGAGCCGGAATTCTGGAACAGAACCGGGGAAGTTTGGCATTCAACGGACTTGCAAAGAGGTCTATGTCCGGGATTCCCCAAATTTGAAAAATCTTGGCCACCTGGTCTGCATGTAGAGACCATTCGTGTGGAAGCAGAACTCAACTGAGTTTGTCTGCCCAAGAGTTTTGGATGCCTGGAAGATACACTGCCAGGAGATGAATCTGATGCTCTCTGGCGAGGGCCCATAGTCGCAAAGCTTCGTTGCAAAGCGACAGAGAGCCTGTTCCCCCTGCTTGTTCACGTAGAACATGGTTACTTGATTGTCCGTATGAATGAGGACTGTCTTGTAGCTGAGCAGGGTGTGGAACACTCGAAGAGCAAGGAAGATTGCCCTGAGCTCTAAGAGATTGATATGTAGATGAGTCTCCTGTGGAGTCCAGGTGCCTTGGGTGGAGAGGTCTTGTAGATGAGCTCCCCAACCCATTGGTGAAACATCTGTTGTGAGAGTTGCCTGGGGTAAGGGTTGTTGAAAAGGTGACCCCAGCAACAGGTTTTGAGAGGACTGCCACCATTGGAGGGACAAAATAAGACGATTTGTGTTTGCTATTTTGTCTGACAGGCATCCTGATGCTTGAGTCCATTGGGAGGATAAAGTCCACTGGGCTGCTCTCATGTGGAGGCGAGCATAAGGAACCACATGCACTGTAGATGCCATGTGGCCTAGTAGTTGTAGCATTTCCCGGGCAGTGAGGGAAGGTTTTAGCACTGCTTGAGAAGCTAATTGCACCATGCGAAGGCAACGAGCCTGGGGGAGATAGGCCCTTGCCCTTTTGGTATCCAGCAAAGCTCCTATGAATAGAGACTGAGTGGGAGTTAGACTAGATTTTGGGATGTTTATGACCAGACCCAAATACTGAAGGATACGCATTGCGCAAGATAGGAAAGTCCTGGCCTCTGACTCTGATGGGGCTCGAATAAGCCAGTCGTCTAAGTAGGTGAAGACGAATATGCCTAGAGTACGGAGAAATACTGCTACCACAGCCATGCATTTTGTGAACACTCTTGGAGCTGAGGCCAGGCCAAAAGGAAGCACCCTGTATTGGTAGTGCTTTCCTTGGAAAAGGAACCGAAGGAACTTTGTGAGTTGGATGGATGAGAACATGGGTGTACGCATCCTTGAGATCTAGAGAACACAGCCAATCCTGACTCTGAAGGTATGGCAGCAGAGTTCCTAGAGAAATCATTTTGAATTTCTCTTTGACAAGGAATTTGTTCAATTCTCTGAGGTCCAAGATAGGTCTGTATCCCCCTGTTTTCTTTGGGATAAGGAAATGGGGGAGTAAAACCCTGTACCCTGCTGATGAATGGGTACTTCTTCTACTGCCCCTTGGGCAAGAAGTGTAGAGACCTCTTGATGTAACAGGTTGATGAGAGAGGTCTGAGAATTGAACTGTCTTACCATTGTGGGAAGTGGCATGCACAGAAAGTGCAGCTTGTACCCTTCTCTGATAATGGAGAGTGTCCAATGCTCTGCTGTTATCTGCTCCCACCTGGGGGCAAAATGGCATAACCTTCCTGGAATGGTGGAAGGCTCTGGTCCATTGAGGGCTAGGAAGGCTAAGTTCTCTAGATGAAAGTCAAAGACCTTGTGGAGGCTGAGACTGCTGAGGCGGTTGAGGCTTAGCAGTCTTTGCCCTCCTTTGTTTGGGTGGATGCTGACTTTTCCGGACAGGTTGACCTGCAGAACGTGCCTGCTGAGAATAAGCAGGATAAATTTTTTTCTTTTTAGAAAAGAAAGGTTTCTTAAAAGATTTCTTTCTTGCAGGATCAGCTGTAGACTTGGACAATCTGTCCAAGGTGGAGTTTTCAGCATCCATCTCATTGGCTTTTTCCTGCCAATCTTTACCAAACAGGTTCTCACCAGTACAAGGAATATTTCTGAGTTTGTCTTGTACCCAGAGCTCCAGATCAGATGCCTGGAGCCAAGCAATTCTACGTGCACCTATGGCAATGGCAGAGGTTCTGCTTATGCACTCAAAACAGTCGAAAGCTGCACGTTTGACAAATTCTGAAACATCCTGGGCATGTTTGACCAATGTGAGAAAATCCTGTCTTCTATCCTCAGGAAGAAGAGGGCCTAGAGCCTCTAAATCTCCTGTGACTTCTTTCAGGAACATTCCCATATATAGGACTATAGGAACTGATCTTGGCAGAAAGCATGGAAGCTTGGAAGACACGACATCCAAAAGCATCCAAAGTTCTGCACTCACGTCCTGGAGGATTAGAGGCATGCCTCTTTGCACTCTTGATCCTTCTCATAGCTGATTCCACTACAATGGAGTGGTGAGGAAGCTGAGTTTTCTGGAAACCAGGACAAGGAGGGACTCGATACAGAGTATCCAGTCTATGAGAATGAGGAGAGGTGGTAAGAGGTGTCTCCCACATTTGTAACATGAGATCATGCAAGATCTCATGGATGGGCAAGGTAGCTGCCTCCTTAGGAGTTTTAGGATATTGTAAAATTTCCAACTCCTTTGCACTGGGCTCTGTTTCAGGTGCCACAGTAATGGACAGACCTCAAGTCACCTCCCTGATGAAATCTTGAAAGGAAATATCCTCTGGAGGAGACATCCTACGTTTAGGGGAGGAAGGCTCCTCTGGGAGAAGTATTCCCGCATCGACAGAACTGTCAGAATCCTCAGACTCCTCTGAGGACTCGAAGTATCGTCTGTCAAGATGCTCTTGAAGAGCCCGATACCCGTACCGACCGAAGTCGGGACCAGGAGTAATCGGTACCGGAGTATCGGTACCGGAGGGCATCGGATGACTGGGTGCCAGCAATGCGGACACCGATGTTGATGCTATCGGTACCGGTACCGGTACCGATACCGGTGCCGGAGTCGGTGCCGGTACCGGTTGAAAAGTCTGACGCGGTTCTGAGGGCATCGACGCCGCAAGGAGAGCCGCCAGACTGCGCTCAATAGCCAGGACTCTCTGGTCTATCGACGCTGTCGATGCCTGGATGTCGGTACCGGAGAAGACCGTCGGTACCCCAGAGCATGGCACCAGTAGTTCTGCCGAGTTCGAGGCCTTGAGAACATCCTGGAGCCCCGATAATGCTTTGGAAGCTGAAGCCTCCTGCTGGGGCAATTTTGCCGGTGCAGAATCCTCAAGGGCAACGCCAGAGGCATCTCGATGCTTAGAAGGAGATCTACCCTTTGAGGACCGGCTAGACTTATGTTTAGTTACCTGAGATCCACGGGAGGAAGACGAAGCCCTGGAAGACGTCGATGCCACCGAAGCTGCATCAGAGGGAAACAGGGTACTGAGCTTGGCGGCTCGGTTCTGTCGACCTCTCTTGGACATCATGGCACAGGCCATACACTCTGAGATGGAATGATCAGGACCTAAACATTTCAGACAGCACTCATGGGTGTCGGTGACGGAGATGGTACCGCCATACTTGGTGCACTTTTTAAAACCCGAGGAGGGTTTTTCCATTATGGAAAAAATCTTGGGCCTAAGGCCCAAAATGGTGCGTGCACCTGGAAAAAATGGGAAAGTACTAAGGATTTTTTTTTTTTAAAGAAAAGAAATACAGAAATAAAGAAAAACCGACAGTACC
This sequence comes from Ichthyophis bannanicus, assembly GCA_033557465.1. Lineage (NCBI taxonomy): Eukaryota > Metazoa > Chordata > Amphibia > Gymnophiona > Ichthyophiidae > Ichthyophis > Ichthyophis bannanicus. The sequence continues at coordinate 462,056,727 of CM066033.1, read as the reverse complement.
GGTAAAGCATCGAGGAAGGCAGACACGACCACAAAAAAGAAGGAAAATTTTCTGCGGTGACAGGAACATGACCTGCTGGCTCCGCGGAAAACAAAGAACTGGAGAGAGGCAGTTGGGAAAGGCGGGAAGGCAGCACGCAGGCACTGTGGGATGCTCCCAAAAGCTTCCTAAATGGACGCTGGGGAGTGTTCCCGCGCAGGCTCCATCGGTACCGATGTACCCATATGTGAGGACTACATTCCTGCTTGTTCCTGGAGATAACCCTTCACCTCACATTTCCTTGGACATTCTGCAAAGACTGCTGAATATCTTCATAGACCACAGAGGTGGTCTGTGGGAAGAGTGGCAAATTATTTGGATGGCAGCCAGCATCTAAAAAAACTAACAACATAACAGAACAACAAATGATTCACATGATTAATCATGAATTCTCCATCAAGCCTCGTCTTCCACTTTATTCATCTCTTCTTTTTCTGGCCCATGCTACACTTTGTTCCTTTTCTGAAATCACAGTGGAGGAAATTGCCGATCTACTCTCCTCTTCTAAACTCACTAACTGTTCCTTTGACCCCATTCCCACCCAACTCCTCTGTTCTGTTCTATTTCTTATTCAATCAAACCCTCCATCTGTCAATCCTCAATCAATCACTGCAAATGTACCCTCTACCTTCAAAACATGCTGTGATTACACCATTCCTCAAAACATTAATTGGACCTTACCAGCCCTGCTATTGCCCATCTCCCTCCTCCCTTGCATATCTAAACTCCTTGAATGTGCCCATTCACATTCTTGACTTTTTCACACTCAAAATGTGCTAGATCCATTCCAATCCTGCTTTACATTCCACAGAAGCTGCTTGTTTCAAAAGCCTCTACTCTATCCTCTTCTTGACCTCTCTGCTGCTTCTAACACTGCTGATCTCCATCTGCTCTTTGACACACTGTACGCAATTAGTGCAGATCCTCAAAATCTATCTTGGTTTTCTTCTTACTTCTCCCATCATACTTTCGGTGTATTCTCTGGGGTTCTTGCTCTACCTCTATACTGCTATCAGTTGGGGTACCTAGGCTCTATTCTCTCTACAGATGTCTTCTTGGTGCGCTAATCTCGTCTCATAGCCACTGACTCCCAGATCTATCTTGCTATACAAGAAATTTCACCAAGAATACGGTCCCAAAATTCAGGCTGCTTGTCTGGTTTCTCTGACTGAATATCCCACCATTGTTTTATTATGGCCAAGAGAGAATTCCTTATCTTTTCCCTCAAACACAAATGCCCTATTCCCAGTCTCTGTGAAAGGCATTCTTATCCTTTTGGCTCCCTTCCTTTCTGAGTAATTGACTGGTGGATATAAATCAAATAAATAAAAATACCAAAAACACTCATCCACTCTTTCATTACGTCCCACTTACACAACTGCAACCTATTCTTCGTGCATCTGCCAGAGAACCATTTTCCCCCCACTACAGTCTACTCAAAATGCAGTTTGATGCCTTATCTTCTTCATTCAGTGCCGTTCCGTTAAGAGCCTACGAGAAAGTAGCACCTTAGAAATAAGTAGCAATAGTACCATGGGGGGACTAAATAGTATGATAATGCAAAGCTAAACATGTTCTTAAGAGGGCTATGCTAACTGAAGAGAGGGCCTGAAAAATAAAGCCCAGGGAAAGAGAGGACAACTGTATGCACAGACCCACACATCTCTTTACCAAAATAAAAACATGGGTCAGGATGCAGAAGCATTTATCTGGACAGCAGCATCTGCTCACCAGATAAGTGCCACTGAATGGGATATTCAGAGGCACTATGCAGATAGTGCTGCTGAATATCCCTATAGATCACAGCCAGGGTGGCAAATTATTCAGATGGAAGTCAGTATCTGGACAATTATCCACATAACTAAGGACCAAAAATGACTGTCCTAAGTTCTTTGGGCAGCTAGTTTTCTCTTCAGTCATACACTCCAACTGTCAATTCTCAAACTAGATAACTGGAACTGGATAGTGCTGAATATCGCTGCTACCTAGATAGAGTACTCCTGGGTGAATTCTGTGCAATGCAGAATTTCCCGCCTGTGCAGAATTTTGTATTTACAGTGCAGAATTCTGTGCAGGCACTAGCATCGGCGAGCTAGTAAGGCAGGCTCGGGACACACAAGCTTTAAGGGTGCCTGAGTCTGCCGCACTGTTTGTCGCTTCACAACTGTGGGAGCATTTTCCTTTGCTCCCACGGCTGTGCCATAATTCAGATGCTGACACTACATTTTAAGAAGGTAAACAGAAATGCTTCCTGTTTCTTGAAAGGGACAGGAAGTACTCCTGTTTACGTCCTTAAAACATGGCAGTGCTGGCATTGGAAGTATAGCACAGCTGCGGCAGCGAAGGGAAACGGCTGTGCTAAAAAAATAAAAAATGTCATTAAGGGTTGGGCAAAGGAGAAAGTGGATGAGGCTGGAGAAGGGCCAATAATGATCCAGGGTGGTGGCTGGGGTCTGCAGATGGATGTATGCCCTAGGGGGGAGGAGAAAAAGGTGGAGATGTGCGCCTGGGAAGAAAGAAGAAGTAGTGAGGGAGAGATAAGGGTTGGTGCATGGGAAGGGGAGAAAGGAAGTGAGGTAGGGATATGTGCATGAGGGTAGATCTTAGGGATAAACAGCAGTAGGAATCTTGTAGCGAACAGAGAGCTAGGAAAGCTTGGGTACTGAGGAGAGAACTGTGACTGGAGCAAGAGCGTTAAGGAGGGAAAAGTCAGGAAGCATTTCAGGCTTTTTTATTTTTTTTATTTTGCAAAGTGCCATCAAGTCAATGCTGACTCCTGGCAACCCAGACGCCCCTGGGTTTTCTTGGCAAAGTATGACCGGAAGTAGATTGCCAAGAGACTAAATGGAGTATTTTCTAAAATTTCACACAGAATTTTACAATTTCTTTTGCAGAGAATTCCCCCAGGTATAATAGGGCAGCCAGCGCCAACTCTATCCAAATATTTAATTATGGCCACTGCCTCAATATCTGTGCTGAATATTCAATATAGTTTTAGTTGCAACAGCTGGCGTTTTTATAAAAAAAAAAAAGACTGCCACAGCTCAGTATTGACTCAACAGGTTTTAAATACAAAAATAAAATTTTACAGTCATCCACATATCCCTACCACAAATATCCCTTCTCAAACAGAACTGTTTGCTCCACACTTAAGGGTATAACGCAAGCGCTTTTATACAGCTGTGGAAATGCACACACTTCAAAGTATTTCATTTGATTACATTTATAGACCACATTAAATGGAAATTACACTAACCTGGTAATTGTAGTTCCTGGAGGGTCCAGTTTAGTCCTCCAACATCGGGTAGTGCCCCTCCTCCTGCAGCCTGGAGACTGGACCAATCAAGTCTTCTGTAGTATATATGCAGACGGAGCTCCCAGAAGCCCCCAGTGTACTAGTAACAAAGCATACTTAACGAAGCAACACATTAGATTAATATACAAAATGACATAATGAAAATGACATAATTAAAGAACAATTTGTTTCCCCCCCACAAAAATATCCAACTTTCTCCCCAAACGAGGAAGTCAGAACACTGTATTGCGCTGGAACCAACGTCCCAGAAATCAAAATACAGCTCCGTATCAGAAATCTCAGGAGCTGACTGAACACCTGAGAAAGGAAGAGCCATAGCCAAAAACGCGGCTGCAAAAAAGGTTCGAACGGCAAGAGGAACCGTCTTATGATCCACCGTTCGGAAAGCGCGCCGCATTTTTATAACAGATAGTCGGGAGGGAAGGAGGACTAAACTGGACCCTCCAGGAACTACAATTACCAGGTTAGTGTAATTTCCATTTCCTGTTCGGTAATCCAGTTTAGTCCTCCAACATCGGGATGTAACAGAGCAGTTAAGACCGGGCGGGACCTTGCCATCCGGCGCGCAGAACCGCCGAACAAAAGAGGAATCCCGAGCCGCTGACACATCTAAACGATAGTGTGTACTGAAAGCATGCAGAGACGACCAGGTGGCCGCCTTACAGATATCTGCTGGCGGAACTAGGCTATACTCCGCCCAAGCGGTCGCCTGAGCCCTAGTGGAATGATCCAGTAGCCCCTCCGGAACAGACCGCTGCTGCAACAGATACGCAGACGCGAACGCTTCCTTGAGCCATCTTGCAACGGAGGCCTTAGCCGCCGCTTCCCCTTTACGTGCACCACCGAAGAGCACGAATAGCCGGTCAGTCTTCCGAAAAGATTCGGTAGCCGTCAAATAACGACGAAGTGCACGACCCACATCGAGACGGTGAAGACTTTTGTCCGCCGACCCGACAGAGTGGGAAGAAAGAACTGGAAGAAACACTGCCTGATTCACATGAATAGGGGAAACCACCTTCGGCCAAAAGGAAGGGACCGGGGAAAAAGACAAAAAAGGTTCTCGGCAGGACAACGCATGTAGATCTGAAATACGCCGTGCCGAACAGATGGCTACAAGAAAAACCGTCTTCAGCGTAAAATCTTTCAGAAACGCCCTACTCAGGGGTTCAAAAGGTTCACGAACCAGGGCCCGCATCACTAGATTCAAGTCCCCCGGAGGAACGAAAATCCTGCGGGAGGGCCGCAAATGAAAAACAGTCGTAAGAAAACGACGTACGTCCGGATAAGAACCGCGGAGACGGCCTAAAACTTTGCCTCGATAACAAGAGATAACCGCCAACTGGACTTTCAGGGAACTAGCCGCAAGGCCCTTATCAAAAGCAACCTGAAGAAACTTAAAACGACGGAAACGGAAACCGTCGCCGCCCGGACTCCACGCCGGGAGCACCAGTCTTCAAAGATCCCCCAAATCCGAACGTAAGTAAGAGAAGTGGACGTTTTCCCCGCCCGCAGTAGGGAAGAAATCACCACGGGGGGAGTAACCCTTCTTTTTCAGCCGAGCTCTCTCCATGGCCAAACCGTAAGCGAGAATCGACCCACTTGGGGCATCCGCAAGGGTCCCTGAAAAAGAAGATTCGGCAGCGTGGATAGGAGCCAAGGAATGCCGTCGCTCAGCCGGACCAGATCGGCATACCAGGGCCACCCAGGCCAGTCCGGGGCCACCAGTAACACTCGACCCCGATGGCCCTCGATGCGCTGAACGACCCGGCCAATCAGAACCCACGGAGGAAAGACATAAAGAAGGCCGGACGTTGGCCACGGCTGAATGAGAGCATCGAGCCCCTCGGACATGCGCTCCCTTTGCCTGCTGAAGAAGCGTCCTGTCTCGGCCAATTGAAATGTCGCCATGAGATCCATGAAGGGCGCCCCCCCCCCCCCGACGAACTATTTGCGCGTAAACTTGCGGGTTTAGCTCCCACTCTCCGGGGTCCACCCGCACTCTGCAGAGAAAATCGGCCTGAACATTGTCTGCGCCTGCAATAGGCGCTGCCGAGATGGCCGGAAGACGAGACTGCACCCAATTGACCAAGGCCATCGCTTCTGATTCCAGGGCCATGCTGCCGGTGCCCCCTTGGCGATTGATGTAAGCTACGGTGGTCGCAATGTCCGAGAGGACTCGCACCGGCCGGTCGAGAACTAGGGCTTTGAGGCCAAGAGGGCTAGCCGCACCGCCCGCAATTCGAGGCGGTTGATCGACCAAGAAGTCTCCAGGGGAGACCATTCCCCTTGAGCGAAGCGGGTCTCGCAGTGAGCCCCCCAGCCGGTTAGGCTGGCATCCGTTGTGAACGGAACCCAAAGTGGAGGCTCCAGGGAATCCCCCGTGCCAGGTTCTCGGAGGAGAGCCACCACCGGAGTGATCGGCGAACCGCCCTTGGGCAAGTCAATCTCCTGTTCAACGAGTCGAATTGGTTGGACCAACGGCGCAGCAGAGCACTCTGCAGCGGGCGCATGTGGAAGCGCGCCCAGGGCACCACCTCCAAGGTTGCTGCCATCGTACCGAGGAGCTGTAGCTATCACCATGCAGACGGAGCGGGCATCCCCCTGAAGAGTCGGACAAGAGACCGAATGCGGCGCTCCGGCAGGCACACCAAGCCCCGTGCTGTGTCGAGGCTCACTCCCAGATACTCGAGATCCTGAGTCGGGCACAGACAACTCTTGCATTCTTTCACCACCCAGCCGAGGGACCGCAGCAGAGCCACCACCCTGCTCGTGACGTGCACACACTCCCGACTGGACTTTGCCCGAATCCACCAGTCGTCGAGATACGGATGGACCAGGATGCCCTCTTTGCCCAAGGCCGCCGCGACCACTACCATCACGTTTGTGAAGGTGCGGGGGGCCGTGGCGAGACCAAACGGCATGGCCGGAAATTGGAAGTGGCCCCACGGAAGAGCGAAGTGGAGAAACCGTTGATGAGACGGCCGGATGGGAATGTGTAATGTGGTCTGCAGCGGCTGTGGAAGATCCTGCAGCAGGGGCTCTGAGGAGGGGGGAGATAAGGTGCTGAGGGACCCAGCTAGCAACGCAGTGGGTATGGGGAAAGCCTCCGGGATGCAGCGTGCAGGTGTAACACAAGCAAGCTATTAATGTACCCTTCGGCTGATTACATTTCACATATAATACAGTCAGAGAAAAAAGCATTGTAGAGACTTAAACCACCTTTCCTCTTCTTGTGTGGGGTTTCATTTATTTATTTATTTATTTATTTATTTTTTGCATTTAAAACAAAAAGCAAGGAAGGCTCAGGGAAACCCAAGACTGTTTAAGAAAAGGATTTTGAAACTCCACGTGCCTCCACAGCATGATTAAGTGTGTGGAAACTGCTGTTTAGAGCTGTTTCCTCTAAAAAGAAACACTGAAGAGAAAAACAAAACAGCCGCTGGCACCGAAAAACTGTCAGGTATTCGCAGAACTGAGAAGGGAACTGTCAGTCATTCACTGTGCTGGCATAGAGAAACTTTCAAGGTCAGGGTAAGGCAATTACAGTGACTGAAAGTAGGGAAATTAGAGTGGGATCCCTCCGCAGCCATTCAGACCTCCATGGTAGGGGCTGAAAGGTGTTTCTGGGGAGGGATGTAGAAGCTCAATCCAGCCATAGGAAAATTACAGTGAGCATGCTTAATTAGGCCGAGCCCAAAACAGTCAGGATCCAAAACACTGACTTAAAACCTCAACCAAATGGTATATTGAATAAGAAAGGTACAATAATCAGTAGGACGTACAAAGTAACCCGGCTGCAGTTTGTGGACTAAAAAGTCAAAGTAGGCACTTCCAAACTCAGGGGCAGCCGGTCCGGATACAGCTGAAAGCATCCCAGAGCAGCTGAGGCAAGGAAGAAAAAAACAAAAACAGAGTACTCACAGTTTTCTTACAGATAATGATACCTGAACTTCCTGGAGGTATCCAAACTCTCGTGGTAAAGACTCAGTGCAGCGTAAAGCCAATGGAGAGCTCCCCCGAAGCCAAGCTCCGGAGTTCCCAAGTTCCTCAGGGGAAGCAAGATGCTGGGGGAAGAGCAGAGCTGATGCCTGAGGTCCCTGTGTTTCTTCTGACAGCCTATGCAGCGTAAACCTGAATAAGGCACAGGGAGAACTAAAAAGAAATAACTGCGTCCCGCAGGAACAGGCATTTAACAATATTCCCCATAATAGGTAATGCCTCAGCCAGCCTTCTTTGTTGGGCACAGTGGGGAATGGAACCCATGAGCCCTGCACCCTTCGTCAGTGACTCAGCATTGTACTGTGGCTCTGAATTGCATACTGTTCTCTATCCATGCCTTCTGTACTTTTTATCCATTATGTTCATACATAGGCAGAGAAAAAAGTAACCTCTGCACAACTCACAGCTAGCAAGTGTTGTGGAAAAAAACTGAAACAACAATATAGCTTTTAGAAGCCAGCAGAGAAGTAATCTGGCTTCCCGCCAAAAACCGAGGCTCATTAGCTATTCAAAATGGCCACCAGCAAAAATAAAACACCAAAAGAGTGAATTAAAACCCCCCAAAAGCTAAGGAATTAACTTAAAAAGTCAAAGAAGAAGGTGGGAGGGTTGCAGGCATGAGAGAAATGCCTAAAATCGCTGAAAAATCAAGAAAAATCAATCGAGTTACCACAGAGCTGCAAACAGCAGTGGGAGAAGACATTCCAGGTCTGAAGAAACTGCAGCACAGCTCTTGCAGATGCCAGAGTCAGTCATTGTACCTCTGCGGGACCCACAAATCACACATTGAGGTTTGGCAGCCATGCTAAGGCAACCTGCTTCCAGGGGGAAAGAAGGAAACAGGAACAGGGAAGCCCACATCAAAGGGACTAACCGTATTCAAATCAGTACAGCTTTAAATTTAAAACGTTTTTTTTTTTTACAGAAAACAAAATACTCCCCAGAATCCTAGGGGTGCCCTGAGCAAAATCGCCAGCAAAAGAAACCCCAAAAATGCCAGGGGAACCCATGCACAAGTGTTAAAAAGTGCCCTTAAAAAGCACACTTTAGAAATCCAAAATGGCCGCCGCATTTTTTTCACCCACAATAAAAAAAGGCGCGAAAATACAAAGGTAACCAAATAATATGGAAAAGAAAGAAAACGACCCTCTAATACAGGGCAAGCGAAAAAAATCAGGAAAAAGTGCAATTCGGAAGCCAGGGGAGCCGACAGAGCCTCTGACAATGCAAAAAACAACAGAGCTGAAAAGTTAAAGCAAGGAAGATTCCTACCAGCTCAGGGAACAGCAAGGAACTCAGCCAACTTCTCCAAGTGACAGGCAATGCTGTAGCAGGTATGGCTCTTCCCCGAACAGTCTTGGGGAGAGCTCAACCCAGGTTTCAGATATTCCCAGGCAGGAAGGCAGGAGCCCAATGCAGGTCTGGCTTCCCCCAGGATGTCCCCTGTGGCAATGCTCCTTTTTTTTTTTTTTTTTTTAAAGATACAGCTACCTAGCAAAGAAATGGTAAATAAAGGACCCAAAATAAAACCCCAAAAGAACTAATTAACTAGTGTTGCTCCTTCAAGTGTCACTTAGTGTGCCCAGAAAGGGCACAGAAGTCTGCAAGCTGCAAGGAGACTGGACACACTGGGGGCTTCTGGGAGCTCCGTCTGCATATATACTACAGAAGACTTGATTGGTCCAGTCTCCAGGCTGCAGGAGGAGGGGCACTACCCGATGTTGGAGGACTAAACTGGATTACCGAACAGGAATGTGCTATAAGGTTTACATTTCCAAATACATAGTAAAATACAGAAAGCAATAATCAAACATTAGATACACAACATAGTTGATGTAAATCTACCCAAAGGAAATACTAAAAAAAACCCAAAAAAACAAAAAACCCCTCACTGTTCAACTTTCAATAGGTCAAATGGCCTTCAACTGTTTTCAGAACTTTATATAATCCTTGTTGATTACATGAGCTAATGAGCACTGCTGATATATACGGGGCTGATTTTATAAAGGGAGCCGCATAAAGATACAGGCCATTTATGGGCATCAGTCACTATTTTCAAGGACTAATGCACATTCTTTAGGCATTTGCTATTCTTATGCATGCACTTAAATATGATCACTCAAGCTTTCAGTGTAGGCGTGCACAGGGGCATTGTTTGAGCAAAGCATAGGTAGAGAACAAATTTACATGAATAAGCTGTAAAATACTATAGCTTAACACACGTGCTTGAAAAATTTAGGCATGGCCATTTACACCCGCCACAAAGAAGGCATAAATGCTTCTGCCTAATTTGCACACATTTTTAAACTACATACACTTATCTTATAAAGTATGTGCATATTTCACTTTATAAAATAGGCCTCAAATACACATACACTAATGCAAGTTAACTCATTAGGAGTTCCCATGAATAGCCTTATTTCATTTAGATAATCAAAACAGCAGGATGCCCCTTGTACAGGGACAGTATCTGGCGAGTGCCTCCCTAGTTCTTCCTCTATATCAATAACCACCAAACTGTGGTCCACAGACCCCTAGGGGTCCATAGGACACAAAATCTCTTCAGGCTGGAGGAAGAGAGAAAGACAGCTAGGACAGGCTGGGATCACAGACAACTTTAGCCAAGCAGGAGAACTTCAATCTGATACTTAAATCTGGTACTCACTCCCAGGAAGCCCCAAGCAGTAACAGTGCTGATCTCAATGCTACTCCCCTGCTGCCATAGCCTGCAGGCACATACCTCTGAAAATTTTCATCAACATCTTCAGGGGCGAGCTGAGGGAAAGAGGAGGGGGAAGGGGGCACCGAGATTGTGCAACTAATGATTCCTCCGGTGTCTTGATCCAACAATTCTGGCTGTTCAACCAGCCCTTGACAAGATAAGGACCGGGAACTGGATCAATAACCCTCCTCCTGTGGGACATTCCCAGGAGAGTCCCATTTTTAAAGGGCGACCCTCTGGGTGCCCTCCTACGTCAAGCTCAAGTGAGGAAGTTGCCCCAGAAAGTGGTTACTAATGAGCTAAATCAATTTCCACAGATTTGCATCAGTTGCATCCACCATAAGCACATAAAGATATGTCATACTGGGTCAGACCAAGGTCCATCAAGTCCAGTATCCTGTTTCCAACAGTGACCAATCTAGGTCACAAGTACCTAGCAGTTTCCCCAAAAGACACAGCTTCCTCAGTGCTTGTATTGTGGCAAGCAGTGGATATCCCAGGTCCACTTTAATAACTGTTTAAGGACCATTCCTCCAGGAACTTGTCCAAACCGTTTTTAAACCTGGCTACACTAACAGCTTTTACTACATCCTCCAGTAACAAATTCCAGAGTTTGATTACATGTTCAGTGAAAAAATATTTTCTCTTATTAGTCTTAAATAGGTTACCCTATAGCTTCATTGCATGTGCCCTAGTCTTTCTATATTTTGATGACATAAACAATCGATCTACGTTTACCCGTTCCACTCCGTTCATTAATTTATAGACCTCTATCATATCTCCCCTCAGCCGTCTCTTTTCCAGGTTGAAGAGTCCTAACCTTTTTAGCCTTTCTTCACAGGGGTATCCTTCCATCCCCTTTATCGTTTTGACAGCACTTCTCTGTACCTTTTCTAACAATACTATATCCTTAAGATACAGCGACCAGAATTGCACACAATATTCAAGGTGTGGTCGCACCATGGAACAATACAGAGGCATTATAATAGCCTTTGTTTTATTCTCCATTCCTTTCCTTATGATACCTAGCATTCTATTTGCTCTTTTGACCGCAGCCGCACACTGGGCAGAGGGTTTCAACATGTTATCCATGATGACGTCTAAATCTTTTTCCTGGGTGGTGGTTCCCAATGTGGAACCTTGCATCGTGTAATCATAGTTTAGATTGGTCTTTCCTAGGAGCGTAACTTTGCACTTGTCCACATTAAATTTCATCTGCCATTAGGATGCCCAATCTTCCAGTTTATCAAGGTCCTCTTGCATTTTCTTTTCACAATCCTTATGTGTTTTAACATCTTTGAATAATTTTGTGTAATCTGCAAATTTGATTACTTCAATCATTATTCCCATTTCCAGGTCACTTATGAATATGTTAAAAAGCAGCGGACCCAGCACAGAGGATACTCCACTATTCACCTTTCCCCATTGGGAAAATTGGCCATTTAGCCCTACCCTCTGCTTTCTATATTTTAATCTGTTCCTGATCCACAATAGTACACTGCCTCCTATCCCATGACTTTTTAATTTTGCCAAGAGTTTCTCATGAGGAACCTTGTCAAAGGCTTTCTAAAAATCCAGATATACTATAATCAACCGACTCACCTTTGTCTACCTGTTTATTCACACCTTCAAAAAAAAAAACATAACAGATTAGTAAGGCAGGACCTTCACTGGCTAAAGCCATGTTGGCTGTCTCCCATTAAGCCATGACTATCTACATGTTCAGTAATTTTGTTCTTTATATTGATTTCTACCATTTTTTGCGGTACTGACATCAGGCTCACCGGTCTGTAGTTTCCCGGATCACCTCTGGAACCATTTTTAAAAACTGGCATTACATTGGCCATCCTCCAGTCTTCAGGTATTACAGATGATTTTAATGATAGTTCACAGATTACTAATAGTAGATCTCCAATCTCATATTTAGTTCTTTCAACACCCTTGGATGTATATCATCCATTCCAAGTGATTTGCTACTCTTCAGTTTATTAAATAGTTGTAATACATCTTTCTGGTCTATCAATATTTCTTTCAATTCTTCTGCGGCATCACCTTTATATACCATTTCAGTCCTGGGTAATATTTATTTATTTAGATAGTTTGTATACCACCTTATCCTTCAATCAAAGTGGTCACAACACAATTGGGGGACACATTTAACATGAGGGGATATGAGACACATACACTATTACTTACAGGGAACATGGGCAATGGAAGGTTAAGTGGCTTGCCCAGGACCACAAGGAGCACCTGTGGGACTAGAAACCCCAGTCCTTCTGGCCTAAGGTTGCTGTCCTCTAGTGGGATTTGAACCCACGATCTTCCGGCCTGAAGTACCTTGCCCCTACATCTTCCTCAGTAAAGACCGAAGCAATGAATTCATTCAGTCTTTCTGCTATGGCCTTGTGCCCTCTTAGTGCCCCTTTTACCCCTGTATCATCTAATGGTCCAACTGACTCCATCACGTTTCTTTTTGCTACAAATGTACTTGATTACATTTATAGACCTGCTGGAGGCAAAGAAATACTAGGACAGTGTGCTCCTAGCTACATCAGCTATAGTTGCAGGATGAAGTCCTAAGAAACCTCTGGATTTTTCTTCTCTTTTTCCACAACTCACTTGTCTAGACTGATCTAGCAGGAAAATCGGCCTGTTGGTAGTAGTTAAATCTGATCTCAAAAGAAATAGTGGATAAGATATTACTCTCTGGAGCTCCTTCAGAGGAATGCATGCATCCCCTCAACCTTCTTAGGAGACACGTTTACCAGAACACTATGCTCCATCTCCTGCATAGTTTCCAGCTCCTCATGAGCCAATACATGAAAAATGTTCCAGAAAAGTTAGAACATCTGTCAGATCTTCTCCTTCAAGAGAAATGTGGTGTCTTTACTCTTGTCCATTAGTGATCAAAATGTAACAGATTTGTGAGAAAGACTCCTTGACTAAATCCATGTTGGCTTTCTCATATTAAATTATGACTATCTACATGTTCAGTAATTTTGTTTTTTATAATGGTTTCTACCATTTTGCCCAGTACTGATGTCAGACTCACTGGCATGCAGTTTCTCAGATCACCCCTGCATCTTTTTTAAAAATTGGCGTTATATTGGCCACTCTCCAATCTTCAGGTACTACAAATGATTTTAATGATAGCTCACACAGATTACTAATAGTAGATCTGTAATCTCGTATGTCAGGTTTTTTTTAGCACCCTGGGATGCATACTATCTGGTCCAGGTGATTTGTTACTCTTTAGTTTATCAATTTATCAAATGGTCCAGCAGAGTCAAGGTCTCTGTGAAGGTTCCTCTTGATATATGTATGCCCAAATCTCCAGTGCAGACGAATGGCTCAGTGAAGTCCCTTCCCTGATATTCTGAAGATAGACACTAGAGCAGCTGGTACAGATACAAACATCTTCAAGACACTGGCATCAAAACTACATCTCCAGTTATCACTATGATCTCCAGGACAGACTGAATCTACTTCTGCATCTTTGTCAATGTGTTGATTGCTATATTAATAGTTCAACATCTACTGCATCTTCCTGTCCAACTCCTTCTCATTCTAAAGATGCTTGGGGTGCAGAAGGAGAGGTGCCACCCTCCTAGGTCAATAGAAATGTATTAGCGGCTAGGACCTGGGTACTCAAACGTCTTATACGATCCTCCAAATCTGCTTCAGGATAATGGTCCTCGCTTTGGGAATGTTTGGGAAATTGTGTGGCAGTTGTCAAGATCTCATCATTCTGGATATCATGTATCAACATGAACAGATTGATGCTTCTTTGTCTTTGCTAGATTGCACTTCATCAGTGTTCCTTGATGCAAAGGATTCCACTGCATTGGAACCAGCTTGCATCAGGTGAGATTCTGATAGGACTCTTTCAGTGGCCTCAACTTCAAAAGGGAGCAATACTTCCTTGATGTCAATGTATTCCCAACATCCAGTGCAGATTCAGGGTCCTTGAAGGTTACTACTACAATACCGATGTTCTTAGATCAGCCTCTCTATGCATTCCTGAGAGCTCTGAAGACCCCAACTGTCATCTTTTGGCAAGCTACACTGCTAGAGATGATGTGGTGGGACTCTAGGTATGACAAGCACAACTTGTGGGTATTGGAATCTGACATTGTCCTGCCAAGTCAGATATACTTCCTGAAGTAATAGGATTCTTCTGTTACTGGGACATCAGAAGAAAAATATCCCAGTGGGAAATCAAATGGCTTAATGGTAAAAACAATCAAAACCTTTCCCCTTACCAAAAAAACCTTGATGCTGTTTGGTTCACCAATGTCAGTATAGGCTGTGACCATAAAAAAAAATCCAGAAAATAAACGTAAATCTGTAAACCTAACTAAGAGTTTTCTAAGGAGAAGAGGAGCAGGAGTCAAGGCTGTCCCAATACAACTAGCACAGGGATTAGAGAAAGAAAAATAACTTATTCACTGCTATACTGGGGGGGGGGAGGGGGGGGACGGACAGACCCCAGACACATTCCATGGGCTGCATGGAAAAGGTGAAACCAAGGTGGCCTATACGATAATAGCAACTCCTGCACAGGCTCATTACAGCATTTTCAAAAACTGAGCTTTGTGAACATCAATCTGGTCTTGGGCTCTATTGGGTGATATCACCTAAGCATGAGGATTGCCCCATCCTGCTTGTCCTTGCCCTTCTCCTATCTCCTCCAAAACCTGCCTGTAGAACACTGCCACTCACTCTGGGTAAAAGATGGAGAAATTTCACTTACCGTTAATTTCCTTTCCTGGAATACTGCTAGACCAGTCCAGACAAGCGGTTATGTCCCCCTGCCAGCAGATGTTGGAGACAGAGAAAAAACACTCCAGAGCTGTGATTGGTTGGGCTTTGGGTGACATAGGAGTGCCCCCTAGAGGACCTAGTCAGTATTCCTTTGACAAGCACCAACGTAAAGGAGAAAACCTGACTAACCAACTCAACAATGTTCAGGTAACAACTAATTCAATTAAAACCCTCAACTCGAACCATGAAGGGTGGAGAAGGATCAGACATCATTCCTTGGAGAAAAAGCCTGAATCCACTGTTATGGATGTTCTCCGGAATATGCAATTGTTTATGTCTGAAGTAAGAAGAACGTCGGCTCCTCTGCACCAGCAGTCATGACACTGACAATGGGGTGGGTTCTGGACTGGTCTAGTAGTATCCCAGGAAAGGAAATTAATGGTAAGTGAAATTTTTCCTTCCAGTTCATACTGCTAGACCAGTCCAGACAAGCGGGAAGTACCCAAGCTAATGAACCCCAGTGTGGGCAGAGAGAGCCACTGACAGCACACTAGCCCCAAAACGACTGTCCTCAAGTGCCGGAACGTCCAGGCGATAATGCTGGACAAAAGTAGACAAGGAAGACCAGGTTGCTGCTCGACAAATATCAAGAGGGACTACGTGTGATCGCTCGGCCAAAGATGTGGCTTGAGCTCGAGACGAATGTGCGCAAAGACCGGCAAGCACTGAATTGCCTTGCAGAATACAGGTTGATTCGATGGTATGGCGTATCCATCTGGCGATAGTAGATTTTGAAGCTGCCATACCTCGGCGTGGTCCCGCAAAAAGCACAAAAAGATGGTCGGTCTTGCGAAAAGAATTGGTGACTTTGAGATAGCAAAGGAGAATCCTTTTGAGATCAACCACCCGGAGATTCTTGGAAAGTCCGGAACATTGCTCCTTTGTAAAGGCAGGCAACAAAAGAGGCTGATTGACATGAAAAGGAGTAATCACCTTAGGCAAAAATGAGGGAACAGTGCGAAGGGACACTCCCTCTGCAGAGAATGACAAGTACGGATCCCTGCAAGAGGGGGCCTGTAGTTCCGAAATGCGACGAGCCGAAGTTATTGACACTAAGAAAACCGTCTTAAGTGTCAAATCTGTTAAGGAAACTTCCTTTAGAGGCTCGAAGGGTGGAGACATCAAGGTCCGTAGTACCAAAACAAGGTCCCAAGAAGGGACAAGTGGATGGACTGGAGGGCGTAGAAGCTTGACTCCTTTAAGAAAACGCAACACATCGGAGTGGGACGCAAGAGAACGACTGCGAATCGGTCCTCTAACATGTCAGTGCTGAAATCTGTACCCGTAGAGTGCCAAGAGCTAAGCCTTTGTCGAGGCCCTCCTGAAGAAAGGCAAGACTATCTCGAATTTCTGTACTCCAAGGAGAAAGATGATGTTAAGTACACCAGGACTCAAACACTCACCACACCCTAACATATGCTAATGACGTAGACAAACGGCGAGCGTTGAGGAGAGTCGATACTACCTTGGAAGAGTAACCCTTAAGGGCTAATCTACAGCGTTCAAGAGCCAAGCCGTAAGCAGGTAGGGAGTTGGACCTTCCATCGAGATAGGTCCTTGCCTGAGAAGTCCGAAGGGAGTTAGTCACAGAGGAGGGATTCGAGATAGTCTTATGAGATCGGCATACCATGGTCTTCGGGGCCAGACCGGGGCCACCAAGATTACTGGACCCTGGTGTTCCCTGATCCGTTGCAGGACTCTTCCGATCATTGGCCAAGGTGGGAATACATAGAGCAACTGGTGTTTCGGCCATGGCTGCACCAAGGCATCTATGCCTTGAGATTTGTGTTCCCTCCAGCGACTGAAGAAGATCGGAACTTTGGCATTCGTGGCTGACGCCATGAGATCTGCTTTCGGCTGCCCCAGTTCTGAATTATCGTCTGGAACGCTTGTGGGGCCAGTTCCCATTCGCCGGGATCGAGAGTGTGTCGGCTTAGAAATTCCGTCATTGTGCTACACAAATATAGTAGTGGTCTAGCTTGTCACAGAGCAATAACTTTGTCAATCAAAAAAACAACTCTGTGTATATAACTCGAAAGTACAACAGTATCACCTAAACTGAATTGTTTGTATAGAAAGTATCAGCTTTTTTTTTAAAGTTTAATTAGTGAACCCCACACAAAGCGGCTATTAGGTCTCAGACTTCACAGGCAAATATAACTCAGTCTAAAACATTTGACTGGTCATAACCCTTATTGCATCAACGACCTTTAGTAATCAGTCGCTCTGGATAGGGCATAAACCAACTCTTTAAATCCAAACCATTGACAACTTAAACCAAAAGGCTTAACTCGATTTGTAGTACAAGAGTGGTTAGCTTAACTTAACTTTGAAGGCAGTGCTTTGCTTGAGAAAACAGAGCTTGGCCATCGCCTTATCCCCAACGCTCTCACTTGCGCTTTCCTGCGTTTCACCTAGATAAGGTTTCTTCAGGGGGTGGCTAAAAGCACTCACGACATGTTGGTTTAAAGCACTATCAAAGCATGCCATTTTTTTCTTAGAAATTCCGCCTTCACATTGCTGGTCCCCGCTATATGCTGTGCTGAGCTTGAAGGTTCCTTTCTGCCCAAGGGAAGAGAAAGGACATCTCCTTCGATACCCCTGTGCACTTGGTGCCGCCCTGGCGGTTGAGGTAGGACACCGCAGTGGCATTGTCGCATAGGATCCGAACCGCTTGACCCTGTAGGAACCAATGAAACTTCAGTAAGGCAAATCGAGCTGCTCTCGCTTTGAGCCTGTTGATTGTCCATCGCGCGTCGTCCAAGTTCCTTGCGCTGAGTGAGTGTGACAGTGCGCTCCCCATCCGGACAGACTGGCATTGGTTGTCAGCAAGATCCAGCGTGGGTTTTCCAACGGTACTCCCTTGAGGAGATTGTGAGATGCGAGCCACCACTGCAGACTGCGGCGGACCTGTAGCTGTAACGGGAGACGGGTCTGGCAGTCTTCTGTCACTGGGGACCATCTGGAAAGTAGAGTGGCCTGTAGGCAGCGCATGTGAGCCTTTGCCCAAGGCACGAGCTCGATGGTGGCGGCCATGGATCCCAGGACTTGGAGGTAATCCCATGTCTGGGGGGCTCTTTGGCCCAAAAAACTTCAGAGCTGAGAAGCCAGCTTTAGGAAACGTGCTTGAGTCAGGAATACACGCCCTTGACAGGTATCGAAGCATGCTCTGAGAAATTCGATCTCTTGAGATGAATGGAGGCAACTTTTAGTGCGGTTGAACACCCAACCGAGCTGCTGTAGGAAGGCAACTACTGTGGAAACAGTTCTGTGAGCTTCTGGAAGGGAGTCCGTGCGAATGAGCCAAAAATCCAAGTATGGGTGTATTCTGATTCCCTGCTTGCGTAAGGCTGCTGCCACAACCACCATCACCTTTGAGAAGGTTCGAGGTGCCGAGGCTAGGCCAAAGAGCATTGCCCGAAACTGAAAATGTTGGCCGAGGACTGAAAAACGCAGGAAACGCTGGTGATCTTCTCGAATGGGAATATGAAGCTATGCCTCTGCGAGATCCAAGGATGCTAGAAACTCTCCCCAGCATACTAAGTGAATGACTGACCGTAGGGTCTCCATCCGGAAATGAGGTACTCGAAGGCTGCGATTTATGCCTTTGAGGTCCAAAATTGGATGAAAAGAGCCATCTTTCTTGGGCACCACGAAATACATGGAATAACGGCCTAGCTCTCTTTCTAACGGAGGGACTGGACAAATGGCTTTTAAGGAGAGAAGCCTCTGAACGGTAGTTTGAATGGCCACTCGTTTTTCCGCCGAGCGTCCTGAAGAGACCAGGAAGGCATCGTGATGGGTCGGCAACATTAGAGAAAACAGATGTGAGAAACTATATCGAGGACCCATCGATCTAAAGTTATGAGTGCCCACTGTCGAGAAAAAAGGGTCAACTGTCCACCTACAGGCGGAAGTATCTCGAGTGGGCGGACCATCCCGTCAGCGGGAAGAATGGGAGGCTCCAGGGAACTTCCCTGGGCCAGAGTATGAGTCCGTTCCTTTGCGGGCTCTTCGAAAGGACTGACTCTCTGTCCAAAGTGATGGGCAGAAGTGGAAGAAGCACCTGGCTTAAAGGTGCGGTATCTTTGTGAATCCTGAGATTTAGAAAATCGTCGAAAATTCCATGGGATCGAGATCCAATACGAGAGGATGTCTTTGGCCTGTCCTCAGTTAAACGTTGTGGCTTCACCTCTCCCAGATCTTTCACCAATTTATCAAGATCCTCGCCAAAAAGGAGTCTCCATTTAAAAGGCAACTTAGACAGACAGGTCTTAGAGGCAACATCCGCTGCCCATTGACGCAACCATAGCCATCTTCTAGCCACTGCCACCGCCACCACGGAACGAGCTGACAGTCGTAGAAGATCATAAAAGGCATCTGCCAGGAATGCAGCGACTGATTCAAGACGCGCCAACTCTGGTTCGCCTGTAAGCTGCTGAATCCATCGGAGGGAGACTCGATCCGCCAAACCTCCACAAACCACAGCTTGTAGGGAAAGAGTGGAGGATGAAAAAGCTGTCTTAAGTAGGCTCTCAACCTTACGGTCCTGTTGGTCTCGGAGTGCCGCTCCACCCTCAACTGGAATCGTTGTATGCTTAGTGACCCCGGTCACCAAAGCATCCATGTTCGGGTATGTCAGCCAACAGCCGAGGTCAGTGGGAGACCAAGGATACAACTGACCAATATGGCGTGTGGTGCAGAAAGAAGAATCTGGAGAGTCCCATTCCCAAGATACCATTTGCTGCAATTCCGCTGGAAAGGAAAAGGCTTTGGAAGGTTTACGAATACCTTGCAAAATAGGATCCAGCTGCAACAGAGCTAGGGAACTCTGTGGATCAGGCGTGTCAACGAAGCGTAGCGACTCTATCACCTGTGTGATTAGGGCCGGCAACTCCTCTTTCCGAAAAAGTCTGATATTTTGAGAGTCCTCTTGAACTGTCAACGAAGAATCAGACGGAGAATATTCCCCATCTTCTGACGAATCAGGGCTCACCTCCGAAGATTTAAAGTCTTCTTGGATATCCGCAGTGTCCCATAAGCCACATGCAACATTCCTGGGAGGACGTACTGCTACCGGGGCGGGTGCTGGAGGTATTCCAAAAGACTCCAAACGCCACAGGTGCCATGCCTGGCGGAAGAGCGTCAGGAACTCACTGTCAGCTGAAGCTGCTGTGGCTTCCAGCGGCTGTGGAAGCAAAATGGGAGCTGACCGAGTCCTTTCTGCAGGTAGACCCAGCTGCAGGGGCTCTAAGGAGCAAGGAGTTTAAGCACTGATGTCCCCAGCTGGCAGCACAGTGGGTATGGAGGAAGAAGATTCTCCTGGATGCAGCATACAGGTGGAACACAAGCGATCTATTAACTCCTTCTGCTTCTTATTACATACAATGCACCTGTGCAGAGAAACAGGCATTGCAGAGGCTTAAACTTTTTTTTTTTAAACAAAAATCAATGTAGGCTTAGGGAAAAGACTCTTCAAAGAAAAGGGATTTTGAAATGCCCTGTGCCTTCACAGCATGTTAAATGCTTTGAAATGGCTGTCCAGAGCTGTTCCCGCCAAAAAACACACTGAAGAGAAATTTCTCCCGATTCAAAATGGCCATGGCATAGAAAAACTGCAAAATAAGTTTCCTAAGCTCTAAAAACCTCAAAAATGGGGCGAAATTGCTGGGGGAGAGGAGAGGAGTGCTGTCAAAAATTGAAGAGAGACAGACCCGGTGATCCCCGTGCCATTAAAAAACCGGAAGTAAGGGGGGGGGGGGGCGCTCGTGAGCCCAGCCAAGATGACCACGAATACTTGAGGCTCCTTAACTTTTCCCTGCAATTCCCTCTCATTTGGGGTCCAGAGCTGACGTTTCGATCAGAAAACGCTTCTACCAACCACGCAAAGCTAAATATATAAAGGGCTCTCGTCTGATCTCTCAGCCTCTTAATAGATGAGGTAAACTCATGTTCATCCTGTGAAGAACCTAGTGGGAAGGTTCAGCTGGTGAGTTTAAGACCTGTTAACTGCACCGCAGCCGAAGTGAGACCATGAGCTACACTCACTGAAGATATGGGGAAGCTTTTCTACTTCAGATTGTTTGCTAAATTGCCTACCCTGCCCGAAGATCCTTTTCTCTCATACTGAACTTTTACAAAGGGTTAATTACTGATTCAGGGCTTCAAAGGGGAAGCTGATGCCCAACGAAACGCTAGTGAAGCAGCTGCAGCTCATTGCAGGGTTTATCGGTAAACTGGGGCCAGCTCCGAGCGTTTTTGAACTTACTTACACAGCTATATCGCCGCCATGATAGACATACCTGTGAGAATCGCAGTGGAATGCAGAAGGGGATACTAGCTGTGGCGGGAAAGCGGTTGTGCGCTCTCTCTGGAACGCATGGTGGTGCTGACGAAAGCCGAGGTCCACAGATGTGTGTAGTAAGTGCTGTCTCCTCCTTCAAAATGGCCGCTGCCCCATGGAACGCAACGTTGGAATGCAAATCCTGAAAACCAAAATGGCCGCCGCAATTTAAAGAGCCTCAACACTTGCCTTTCTTTTTGACAAATCGGAAAAAACGCTGTGATTTGTTTGTCGGGCATCCAATGGAAGCGTTGCTGGAGTGCGGGAGCTTAACTCTCCTAAATGTGAAAGCTACTATTCGTGCTGGTTAGAAGATCTAATAGTGAATCTGCTCCTCTTCACTGTAAGGGTGCTGCTTTATACAAGAGCACCCCCTTGAGCATCTTGTAAGTACTGCAAATAATTGTCAATACAATTTGCTGAAATAGTTTTTCTTGGTCCAATTCACCCATCCACCATTCTCCAGCCTTAAAAGAAGTGTTGGTGAAGGGAATTTTTTCTCTCACATGGGGAGCTGACAGCATACTATTGGTTGGAGTATTCCCAGGTTTCTTGATTGCCAGAAATTCTGCAATAGCTACAGCTGAATCAGAGGTTCATTCCTGTCATAAGTTTCAATACCTCTCTTGCATACCAAGCTTCGCCTCCCTATTGACCTGACGGAGTCTTGCTAAGGTGTGTCCGTCTGACTCCATTGCGGGGGTGTGCTCAGAGTGTGAGAGCTTGCTGGACGGAGAACTCGGATCTGCCTGACGAACATGGCCACTGCTAAGTCGTATGCATCTTCCCTATCCAAGTTTGCTAGATCTTCAGATTCTCTCAATCTACAATCTACACATACGGCAGAGGGTATGTCTGCCTCCAAAGTCAAACGCTTCTGGTCTGCAGTCTCCGGTCACGAAAGCAGATTTTCTGGAGAACCTGAAGGAGCTCAAGCTCTTTCGCCAGGACTTTACTAAAGCGGTGAGCGACATTCGAGCAGATTTAAAATCACTCGATGATAGGGTAACACAGACCGAGATTAATATAGGGGAACAAATGGAATAGACTGTGGCCTTTCAAACTAAAATTGTGAAATTGGACCAACTCACGAAAGATCTAAAGGAACGACAAGATTAATTAGAAAATAGGCAAAGACGTAATAACTTGAGAATATTTGGTCTTGTAGAACAACCAGGAGGTTCAGAGGATACGGTGGCTCTAGTCCAAGAATTTTACGCCTTCTGCATGCCGAATGCACTGAAATCAGTACGCTGGAAAGAGCACACCGATCTCTTGGGGCCCGACGGACCTCCAAAGCTCAACCTCGTGCAGTTATCATTTGTTTCAGCTTCTTTGAAGATAAAGTGGCCTTAATGCGAAGTTTAAGGGGTAAGCGGTCGGTGATCTTTAAGGGTCAAGAGCTTCAAATCTATCAGGACCTTTCTCAGTACACCTTAGAGCAGCGATGGCGAACCTATGGCACGCGTGCCAGCTGTGGCACGCGAAGGCCTTGCAGCTGGCACGCGGGAAGGTCCGCCATCTAAAAAAAAAACAACAACCCTGTCTGCTGCCGTTGTCGGGGCCGCCGCGGCAGAATCGAGCGTGCCGCGGGGCCCCCCTGTACCCACCGGCAGAGCCTGTCCTCCCCGTAGCAGCTCTCTTTGGAGCTGCAGTCAGACTCGCCGGCTTGCAGAGCGCGAAGGGAAGAGTTTCCCTTTCGCGACTCTGTTAAGCCCGCGGGGGCTGATGGGAACTTCCCATCAGCCCCCGCGGGCTTAACAGAGCAGCGAGGGAACTCTTCCCTCGCGCTCTGCAAGCCGGCGCGTCTGACTGCAGCTCCCAAGAGAGAGCTGCTACGGGGAGGACAGGCTCTGCCGGTGGGTACAGGGGGGCCCCGCGGCACGCTCGATTCTGCCGCGGCGGCCCCGACAGCGGCAGCAAACAGGTTTTCTTTTTTTTTTTTTAATTTTCCCTGGGCTGGGCTGGGCTGGGCGGGGGGGGGGGGGTGGGGGGTAGGAGTGGTGCGGGGCTGGGCTGGGGGGCTTAGGAGTGGTGATGGGCTGGGCTGGGCTGGGGGGGGGGTTAGGAGTGGTGATGGGCTGGGCTGGGCTGGGGGGGGGGTTAGGAGTGGTGATGGGATGGGCTGGGCTGGGCTGGGCTGGGGGGGGGGTTAGGAGTGGTGATGGGCTGGGCTGGGCTGGGGGGGGGGGTTAGGAGTGGTGATTGGCTGGGCTGGGCTGGGGGGGGTTAGGAGTAGTGATGGGCTGGGCTGGGGGGTGTTAGGAGTAGTGATGGGCTGGGGTGGGGGGGTTAGGAGTGGTGATGGGCACTGGGCTGGGGGGTTAGGAGTGGTGATGGACACTGGGCTGGCTGGGGGGGGTTAGGGGTGGTGATGGGCACTGGGCTGGCTGGGGGGGTTAGGAGTGGTGATGGGCGCTGGGCTGGGGGGGTAGGAGTGGTGATGGGCACTGGGGGGGGTTAGGAGTGGTGATAGGCGCTGGGGGGGCTTAAACTAAAAATTGAGTGATGGGGGATTAGGACTGGGAGTGGGCTGATGGGGAGGTTAGGACTGGAAATGGGCTGGTGGGATTAGGACTGGGAGTGAGCTATGGGGGGCTAGGACTGGTAATGGGTTGGGGGGTTGCTAGGACTGGAAATGGGCTGAGTGGAAGGGGGCTTGAACTGCAAATAGCTGTTGGGGATGGGGCTTGGAATGGAAATGGGCTGAGGGGAAGTGGGGGGCTTGAACTGCAAATAGCTGATGGGGACGGGGCTTGGAATGGAAATGGGCTGAGGGGAAGTGGGGGGCTTGAAGAAGGGAATGGATGCTGGGTGAGACTGGAACTAGAAGGGAGCTGATGTTGGGGGAGGATTAGAATGGGATGGGGCTGGGAGAGTAAAATGGAGAGGGGAAAAATATTTTGTGTAGGAGGGATGAAAAATCTACAATTGGCCAGGTATTGGGAGAGTAATTGGGGATTGAGGATGGAGGGGTAAAATTTGTGTGGATGAAATAGAAATGAGGAAAGAGCAAAAGGAGAAAGATTAGTATGTTAAAGCAGATGTAGAGAGAGAGAGAATGGAAAAAAAAACTAGAAGAGAGAAGAAAGGACAAATGGACAGCAGACGATGGAGAGTTAGCAGAAAACATGAAGAAACCAGAAGAAAATGGCTGGACCAATTGCAACTGAAAAAAAATGCACAAAAGGTAGAACGATATCTCTTTATTTTGAATTTATTAACTGGAATATGTCAGCTCTGGGAAATGTGCATCATTAACATCTGCGCTTTGTTTGGTACAAGAGGAAATTCCTATTTGACGTTGCCACTTGTTCTCTTTCCCCAGTATTCACTGAAATGTATTGGTTTAATATTTGCAGTGTTGCCTTTTGATAGGTAGGGTATGGTGCTTTGTGAGTCCTGGTAATGCTGTCAGGATACGGCGGGTTTGCTATGGGTTCTAAATGGGCAGCGTTTGTAGTAGTTCCTAATGTGCCTGGCGGTTGGCACTGGATTATAGTAATGTAGAAATCTTTTAGTCTTTCTTTATCCATACACTCATTAAGAGACATGTTTACTAAAAGTTAGTGTATGGTAACATTATGCAAATATTTATGCAAATAAGACCACTTATGCAAATGACGTGCTGGCACTTTGAGGAAATTCTTTGGTTTTGTGCGGCAGTTTGGGCACTCGGGCTCAAAAAGGTTAGCCATCACTGCCTTAGAGCATCGAAGAAGCTTTAAGCCATTAAACCAGGAGCTGCAGAAACATGCAATCCCATACAGATGGGGCTTTCCTTTTGCATTGTTGTTTGATTGGAATAACTCCGCTCAAAAAATTTTGGACTTTTCTGCAGCAATGGAGTTTTTAGGTCTGATGCAACACGGAGAGCGACCAACACGTCAGAGAAGCACGAATGGAGAGTGGGAGATGTCCTTGCCAAAGCGACGTAAAGTTCCACGATCCCGCCAATCATATAACTCAGACCCAGATTCCAATCTGCAGAAAGAGACGGACACCTCGGCGCCTACATGATTTCAGAGTGTCTGACACTTGCTTGGTGGGATTTGGGCTTTGGGGGGCATTCTCTCTTCATTCTTTCCATTCATGTATTGTGTATAAGGAGCTTTTAGATCCTAATTCAGGTACAGAAATAGGGCTGTAACACAAGAGGGTGAGCGAAGGAGGGATGGCAAAAGGGAGGTAGGAGATTAGACAGGATTTTGCGGTTGATACACACTGAGGAATAGGGAAGTGTCCTATAGGGTTATATATATACACCCCATGTGGCTGGGACGCAGGTTGGGAGGAGTTTTGGGGTTTATATGTGTCTCACACTTATTCACAGTGCCTTCTCTGGAGACCTTAGAGGTGTCTCCACTTTTGCGACATACATCTGTTCAGTATACTTCCTGCAAATATATGAACGTGGGGAGGGGGGATGCTCTTCTGACCTAAGTATCAGACAATTCTCTCTGCACATTCGCAGTACCCTTCATGTTCAACTACAGGGGAGGGAGTTATTTTTGGAGACTCAGGGGAAGGAGGTTTGTGGTTTCAAGACAGGGGAAGGGTGGGAAGACGGGTGTGATGAGGATGAAAGTTCACAAGTGGCTTTACTCTAGGATTGGGAATGGTTAAAGCTATTTCTTGGAATGTGCACGGCTTAAATAACCCGTGTAAGCGTAGAAGGGTGGTGGACCAGTTATGCAGAGAGAAAGCTGAGATAATGTTTCTTCAAGAGACCCACTTTTCTAAGCATGATCACTTTGATTCTGCCAAAAGTAGGTTCCCACAAATACATTTAGCTAACCACTCCACCAGGAAACGGGGGGGTTGCTATTCTGTTTTCCTCTACTTGCCCCTTTCAGCTGGTTGGTAAAGTTATTGACCCAGAGGGCCGGTTTTTTTATTCTGGTGGGTTCCATTCATGGGCTAACGCTAACTTTGGCAAACGTGTATCTTCCCTCAGCAGCAGTGGGAAGTTCTCTGCTTGACCTCTTAAAGGCACTTCAGAACTTCAATCAGGGACCCCTGATCATAGGAGGAGACTTTAATTGTGTCTGCTCTGATTTGGACAGTTTAGGGAGTCGGACCTCCAGAAATATTCTGGGGAGATCATTGGAAGAATGGGTTTCACAGTTCGAATTATGTGATGTATGGAGGCACCTGCATGCTTTGGAACGGGATTACACCTTTTATTCACAGGTACACAGGTGCCATGCCCGTATTGATATGTGGTTCTTGTCCAGATCAGGATTATTTCACGGGTGACTCAGGCTGATATTGGGACCATGGGGCCATCTGATCATGCAATTATTTCGATTGATCTCGCATTGGGGGAAGCTGATCCTGCAGTTCAGAGGTGGTCTTTGCCTCGCGGGTTATTACTTAACCCGGAGCTTGCTGCTGGAATTCGGAAAGGATGGAGGGAATATCTGAATTTTAACGACTCCTCAGAAATATCTAGGGTTCTCTTGTGGGAGGCGGGGAAAGCGGTTCTGTGGGGGCAGCTTATCTCCATGTCGAGTGCTTTTAAGAAACGGTTAGTAGCTCAACAGGAGAACTTCAGGAAAGAAATTGCGGATCTGGAAAAAAAAGCATAGGAAGGGGGGTGGTGATAAGGTGTGGACTTTATTGACTAGACGTAGGGGGGGAATTAACAGCACTGGAGACTGAACGAGTGGCATCGCTTTTCCTATGCACAAAACAACGTTATTATGAGCAGGGAAATAAGGCAGGGAAGTTGTTGATGTGGCAACTGAAACCTCAGCAGCAACGTCATAGGGTTGACGCTATTAAATCTCCACGGGGTCAAACTCTATATCGATCCCATGATATTGCGCCCACTTTTGCTAGATTCTATGAACATTTATATGCTAGTGAGACGTCGGCAGCCACGCGGACATTTATGCGTGGTTGAAGAAGGGTATCGCCCTCAAATATCAGCGGAAAAAAGGGATCACCTAGACCGTCCGTTCACACTAGAAGAGGTTCAGCGTGCAATGAAGAATCTCAAGTCGGTTAAGGCGGCAGGACCAGATCTCTTACCGACGGAATTATATAAGACATTCCTGGAATTATTTGCTCCAACGCTGCTAGCAGTCTTTAATGAAATTCTTTCCAGGAAGTCTCTTCCTGCCTCCTTTTATCAAGCAACTATTGTTGTAATTCCTAAAGCTGACTAAGATTCATTGCAATGCTTGAACTATCAACCGATCTCGCTACTGAATTTGGATTACAAAATCCTCACGATTCTCGCCAACCGCCTATGCAAGTTCATCCCAGACATAGTTCACCCAAATCAAACGGGTTTCATAAAAAATAGATATGGGTTTGAGAATGTTCACAGATTAATCAATGTCTTGCAGAAGTTAGGATTTAAACGGGGATCGTATAGCATTTTATCGCTAGATGCCGAGAAAGCCTTCGACAAATTAGAGTGGTCTTACCTTCTACAGCTCCTCCGAGAGTTTGGCTTTGGGAGCTCATTTTGTATGTGGATTGCTTCCCTCTATGCAAGCCCCCAAGCCGTGGTGTCTGTCAATGGCTCTATTTTGTCATCCTTTCACTTAGGGAGAGGCACTAGACAAGGATGCCCTCTTTCTCCTTTATTGTTTGCCCTTGCAATGGAACCTTTAGCAGCTCATATCAGGTTAAGTGCAGAAGAAATAGGTACCATCTGGGTTCTGAATGGCACTCCATTTCTTTATATGTGGATGACACATTGATTTACTTGAACGAGCCCTCTAGATCTTTACCTATTGTGTTAAGTATATTAGAGCGCTTCTCTTTGGTTTCCGGTTTCACTATCAATCGTCAGAAGTCCACACTTCTTCTTTGTTTGTCCCATTCCCCCATTGAAGGTCTTTATGATACGGGTACTTTCCCAGTGGTGGACTCCTTTAAGTACCTGGGTATTGTAATTCATCGGGACATATCGAGACTGTATAGTTTGAATTATATCCCCTTTTTGAAAGCGATTCAGGGGGATATGGAACGCTGGGGTCTATGTTCAGTTTCCTGGTTAGGCCGCATTAATACTTATAAGATGTTGGTCCTTCCAAAGTTACTTTTTCTGTTTATGCAGCTGCCTATTGCTCTTCCAGATAATTTTTTTAAGATCCTTCGTCAAACCATAACATGATTCTTATGGTTGGGGAAGCGCCCTTTGCTTAGCTGGCGGATACTTACACTTCCGAAAAGGTCTGGTGGGATGGGTTTTTTTGATTCGCAGCTCTATTATTCTTGTATCTGTCTGAGATCATTATTACTGTGGAGAATTCATCCAGGAGCAGAATGGGCTTTGTTAGAAAGGGATTGGCTAAGCCCAATATTTATTTATTTATTTACATTCTCTTATATACCACGCTATTCTGCATCAGTGCGGTTTACATTGAACAAACTGAAATTACATTGAACAGGGCATTATAACTTGGAGATAACTATTTTACAGGGAACATGGGCTATGGAGGGTTAAGTGGCTTGCCCAAGAGCACAAGGAGCACCTGTGGGACTAGAAACCCCAGTCCTTCTGACCCGAGGTTGCTGTCCTCTAGTGGGATTTGAACCCCTGACCTTCCGGCCTGAAGTACCTTGCCCCAACCACTAGGCCACTCCTCCACTCCACTCCTCCATACCGTTGGTAGTGGTGCTCTTTCTTAGCGACCCACAAGAGGTACGTCAGGTGAAAGCACATGTGTTCCTTGGCCCTTGTTTGGAGGCGTGGCGACGGATTTGTAAGCAGATGGGAGTATCTGCTTCCTACTTGCCATTTACTATTCTGGGGGCCCTGGGGTTTATCCGAAATATGAATAAAGGATTAAATTTGGATTTTCTAATGACAAGACTTTCTTCCTTATACGAAAACTCGCATCCGGCATTAAGCGGGGGCTAGAGGAGAGTCTGGGTCATCAACTCTCTCCGTTTCAATATCTGCAAATATCTCATTGTTTGAATACTAAATTTTCGGTAGATGATCTATCTAGGAGTCCCAGATGCTGGGAGCACGACCTCTATGAGTCTAGGAAACTCAACGCGTTTATTGCTCGGCTGTATAGGCATATAGCAGAGGACTCACAAGTACTTCCTACTCCCCCCGCACAGATGGGGTATAACCTTGCCGGGGAAGGAGCAGGAGTTTTGGCTTGAAGCTTATTCCTATTCACGTTCCATATCGTTGGGACTAATTCATACGCAATTCCGGATACTTTATCGTCTATCTATAACACCGTTCGATCTTTTTCAATGGCACAGAGTGGATGACCCGCTGTGTTTGCGCTTGTGTGGCCGCCATGCGACATTTTGATCATATGTGGTGGCTGTGTTCTTTCTTTCTATCTTTCTTCTGTTTTCTTCCCTAGGATCGGATACTTTTTCTTCTTATACTTTTCTTATTCTTCCTTCCCCCCTTATTAGGGGGGTTGTTGGGTCAGAAGGTTTGGGAGAGGGGAGACAAATGAGTAGTATCTTTTGCACACCTTTATCCAATGCAGGGATCGCAGGTGCCTCTTCACTCCCTGCTTTTAGTTGCTAGGATGAAGGAGGGGTTTTAGTTATGAAGAGTTGGGGAATATGAGGAGGGTGTGGCTACACTGCCTTGACCTGGTGAATATTTTTACCACTCGTACATCTAAGTGGGAGGGCTAGGTGTTTGTTCTTTTTCTGCTCTGTTCTGACTCATTCTGTACTGAATTGTTTGTATGGTATTGCTTTGAATTGTTTTTAATAGGTGCCTGTTCGAAATTATACTGTATATTGTGGTAAGGAGAGCGCAGCTCAGCATGGAAATAAAAGAGAAAGAAGAACTTTTTCTTCTTTTCGGGGGATGGGTGCACTAGAACACATACACCACAGAAAGTCCCTGAGAGAAACCAAGAGGATAGAGCTAGGTTTAAGCCACTCCCAGACTCCATGACAACCCCAGGTAAGAGTAGGAGGTACAAGTGGGTGGAGTGAGAGAGGGAGGTGCCCTGCTCAACGTTTAAGTTTGAGAAAACAAACAAAGTTGAGAGGAGCAGCCAAGAGAGAAGCAGTCAAGGAAAAGGCAGCCAAGCAGGAAGCAGCCACAAAGAGAGCAGCAGCAGAGACAAGAGCAGCCAGCACTGCAGCCAAGGAAGCTACAGAGAAGGTTCCAGGCAGAGGACCAAACAGACTGGCAAGAGGGAGAGAGAGAAAAGGTTGGCTTGGAGAAGGCTAAGGCAAGAGTGCTTAGACTCCTCTGATGAAGGGTCTGTCTGCAGGCAGCAGAAGCCCCAGGAAGGGAAGTGGAGATCTTACCCTGATTCCCTGTCTAGCTCAGAGGCAGAGAGAGTCACAAGCCACAGAAGCCTCAGCCAGGAAGGTGCTGCAACAAGACTCCAAGGTAGGAGAAAGAAAGCAGTAAAGCCAAAACCCTGTGTTTCTTGCTCTGACTCTGAAGAGAGGTTTAGGCCTGAGAAAACCCGGATTAGGAAGAAGGGATTTTCAGGAGAAACTGAACAGGAGAAGCCCGTTGAAGTCCTACCTAGAGGAGAAGGGGCCATTCAGTGGAATAGGCTGTTTAACCTGTTAAAGGACATTAAGCATAAAGTGCCCGAGCGTTTTCAAACTTTGCCAAGATACAGCTCAGCAAAAAGCATGGAGGTAGAAAGTAAAGAAAGTGACCTGACTTCAGCTTGTTCTGAGATGGACTGTGATATGTGCATTGTGGCTAAGTAATGAAAGCCTGAGAGCAGTGAGAAGTTAGGAATTGTAAATACATTTGCTTTATGATTACGGAATTGAGAAGCATCATAAAGGGAAAAGAAAAGAAAGCCTGTGTAAATAATTCTACTACAACACTGGTTGTAAGCTTTGCTTTAATGGGAGAAGATTATCCTTTATTTTCTTTGACTTGAGTGTACAACTGCTTTAAAGATTTGTTACCCGCTTGCCACGGAAACTAATAAAATTCCTGTGTGCTTTGAAACAACCACTTGGTTCATTTATCTTTATACACAACTACAATCCTTGGTAAAGAGGAATTCAAGATGGCTTCCCGTCCCTACTAGGCGACCGCCTGGTAGGGGCGCGACCGCCACAATATGTACCCTAGCCTGACGTGGGTTGAGGTCTGGGGGAGGGAGTTTTAGTACGGGGTGGTTGGGTTTCTGATACAGGGTTCTGTCTATAGGTTTTCTTATGTGGTCTGGCAGATTAACAGTGGTTGATATTTTGACTTATTCTGTATTTGTTGGTTGGGATGCTGTACATCGGGTAGAGTTTGTGCCACATTGTTATGGTTTGATGTGTCGGACTGTATGTTATCTGAATATGCTCAATAAAATTTATTACATTAAAAAAAAAACGGAAGTAAGAAAATCACTGCGAGGGAACCCAAGCAGGTACTCACTGTGCTGCAGAGAAGCAGAGGCTTGCAGGGCAGGTACTCACTGTGCTGCAGAGAAGCAGAGGCTTGCAGGGAAATGCTCTAAAGATGCTGTAAAAATTATAACTGACTAGCTGGCAAAAAATTTGATAGATTGATCCACCCCCAGCTACACAGGCTCTGTGGCAGAGGCTAGGAGCTGATTATAATGGGGAGCTCCACTGATCTAAGCATCAGGAGCTCAGATCTTGCTGTATTGTCACTAACTATAGTTTAAAAGCAATACAGCTATAAGAGAGGGGACCTGGGAAACTCAGAGAAACACTCTTGTGTGCTCTGAGTGCATCCAGGTAAGAGACAAGATTGTTTAACACCTTCATCTACTGGAGACAGAGAAAATACTGACTAAGTCCTCTAGGGGCACTCCTATGTCACCCAGAGCCCAACCAATCACAGCTCTGGAGTGTTTTTTCTCTGTCTCCAACATCTGCTGGCAGGGGGACATAACCGCTTGTCTGGACTGGTCTAGCAGTATGAACTGGAAATGCATGTTGTCTGTTTTGACTAGACTGTAAACTGACTAGATGAGCAGGGACCGTCTTTTACATGTCTCTGTACAGTGCTAAGTACATCTTGAAGAACTATACAAATGATCAGTAGTAGTAGTAGTAGTAGTTGAACAAGCAAATTTATAACAACCTATTTGTACATGTAAAGCACTGTTTTAGTCACAAACGTGCTTATGGAAAGTCTCCCCCCATATGAGCACGTGCAACAGCTCTGGGATCAGAGCCGAAAATCAAGCTAGTTAGTGCTAGAGGACATCATTCTATTTTAGGCTATGGCATTTACTTGCATCTGTGGATTTGGCATTCCATAACACAACCCTCAAGATTAGAGTTGAAAAGGAACCACATATATAAAATGTATTTCAAATGGAGAAATTAAACATCAAGCCTCAATCATGCAGGGCCAACCCAAGCACTAGGAAAACTAGGTGGTAGCCTAGAGCAGGGCATTCAAAGCTAAACAGCAGATCCTGATGGTCACAGGGGACATAAAGCTTAAGGTCTGCCTAGGGTACCAAAAACCGGCTCTGGGGCCAGCCCTGAAAGCATGTGCACATTTGTTACTATTGTTTTGAGTTCTAGCAGAAATTTGATTTTCGCTTAACTCTTCTCCAAGCATTAGAAGAAATATGGGTAATGGATATTTAGAGAGAAAGGTGAATGGCCTGAAAACATCATTGCAGTACAATGTTGATGCTGCAGACAGCGTCAAACCTATGTAATCCAGTCATAGGATACAATAAGTGAGCAACACAAATTATAAAACACATAAGTGAGGAGATCTTTGCCTCAAAGGTTAAATCTTGTTACCTGAAGTATAAGCCTTTACTGACTGGCATAATGTAACTTGGTGTAGGTGCAGTTAAATAACACTGTTCTGGTTCTACTAGCAAAACATGAAATGGACTTTTTTGGCTACCAGTTTCTTCCTGCTACTTTACACTTCTCTCTCTATTGGAAAGCATCTTTACTGGGGCTATGCTGCAATAAGTCTTCATTTGCACATATTCAGGGCTGCCCCTCTACCTCTTACTGCGTTCAGTCACTACATTTAACATTGATGGCTGGAGACCATGGACTGCTGATCCCTCCAGACATCAGTATACTTCCAAAGAATCTGACCAGTAGGTGTCACTACTGAACACTTGCAAGGATGCCTTCTCCCCTCCCAGGGCTGTGAACTAATACAGTAAATGACGGCAGAGTAAGACCAGCATGGATTATATAATCTGCCCAGTAAGGTGTTTAGAGTTCTACAGCTCTGCGCAGATTACCCCCAACTCTATGTAAAAGTCATTTAAGGTTTGCTTAGAGTAGGAATGCTCCTCTTACTATATACAGATCTTGTATGTTTATTCCATGCTTTTTTGAATTCGGTCAGTTTTTATGCAGTGGGAGGGCATTCCATTCATCCTCCACCCTTCCCGTGAAAAAGTATTTCATGATGTTGCAGCGCCATATCAAGTTCTTTAGTTTTACAGCCTCTCTGTCTTTGGGAAAAGGTTTGTTCGTTCATTAATACCGTTCATGTATTTAAATGTCTGTATCGTATCTCCCCTGATTCTGCTCTCCTCTAGGAAATACATATTCAGGTTTTCAAGTTTCTTCTCATATGGCATCTAGCGCAATCCCCACATCATTTTGGTCACTTTCCTTTGAACAGCTTCAATTCTTTCTATCTCCTTAGTGAGATATAACTTCCAAAACTGAACACAGTGCTCCCAATGAGGCTTGTACGGGGGCATTTTCACCTCCTCCTTTCAGATGATTATGACCCTCTCTATGCAGCCTAGCATCCTTCTAGCTTTGGCCAGTGTCTTGTTGCACTGTTTTGCCATCTTGAAATCCTCAGACACTATCACTCTAAGGTCTCTCTCCTGGTCCGTATGCATAATTACCTCACCCGTTGCTATTGCATACCGCTCCTTTGGATTTCTGCATCCCAAATGCATCATTTTGAACTTCTCTGCATTAAATCTTAACTGTCAAGTGTTAGCCCATTCTTTCAATTTTTGTAGTTTTTCATGCTGTGAACATATTGTCAACTAGGCTACTTATGTCTGTAATTCTTTATTTGTTACACAGAATGCCTTAATTAGAGCAGGTTTGCTATAACAGAGGAAGGAATGGGTTTGGCTACTAGAGCTTTCAATGACTGCTGGCTGGACAAAACCCAGATAACTAATATTGTGCCTATGTATTCTGAAAAGGCTTTTGCATGACAGATGCACATATCTGTTTCGTTTCTGCAACATAAAAATATCCCTTTTTCACAATCTTACATATTAACATTATTTCATTGTGTTTTACAAAAGGATTATGTTTTTCTGTTATTCTGCTTCACGTCAAACACAGGTCCCACAGTGACAAAACAAAGAATTACAAGAATCATCAGCCTGGCCTCATGCTCCCTGGGGTTCCAGCACTAAACATGGAAGGAAGTTCTCAGTCTTCCACATATCATTTCTGTGTCAGTGACAGCGGAAAAGTGCTCCAGACCACAACAGGAAGGACAACAGCTGGCAGAACACCTACCTGACATTCTGCATTGCAGTAAAACGCCTGCTTACATCTTCCACATTTTGACAACCCTTCTTTCCTTTAATGAACAGAAAAAATATCTAAGGTTAATGTTTCCGAAAGTCAATTATTCGTACACAGCATATTCGCTAATGAAAGATAAGAAAGTGTTTTCATATATTTGTTGACTTCTTTTAACTAATAACAAAATAGATATCTATAAGCATTAATTTTTTATGAGGATACTAACAGGAAAAAATATAGATAAAAACAATACGGGTCTTATGAGGTAGTAATTACTTGTGCATTAGGAGGACAACACAGGATTTTTGCCATTTAACCTGCCTTAAATGGCAAATTTCTGTTTTTTGCCCTTAACGCATGTTAGTTTACTGTAATGCAAGATACATAATAATGAGATGCAAAGCATGCAAGGCATCTCATTATTAAACAAATCGAATAAATGCAGCTTGCACTTTGCAAGCTCTGTTTTTCCTAGAAAAATGTCAGCTTTGAGATGGCATTATCTTTCCTTCCAGGAACACTGTGCCACAAACATACACCTTGATGCGCGCCGGAAGCTTCTTTAAAGGGGTCATGAAAAAGACAAAAGAATCCTCCTAACATCGCATCCATAAATTTCAGACCTTTCTCGAATTCCTTCCTAAACATCCGATCTATAGGATTTCAGACCCCCCCACCCCCACCCCTTCATCCCTTCTATGGCACCCTACTGGGCTTTCCCTATTTTCTAGTGGATGGGCAGGATGATCCCCAGTCACCCCCTTTCCTCGACAAGATCTGGGGTTCAAAATAGTGCAAGTCAACCCCTAGCAGTAGTCTCACAGTACTATAACAAAAGGTCGAGATTCCAAATACTTTCTGCCTTGGAGAAACCCAAAATGTTCCCGTCAAGAAATATATATCCAAAATATGTCTAGCCAAACTGATAGCTACCAGAAAGTTCATCTTGAGCATTGGAATCTTCAGCGATGCCTGCTCTAGGGAGGAGAAGCAAAGATTTTGGAGACCAAGTTAAAATCCCAGGGAGGAATCAGGAGATTCCCATAACTTTGCTTTCCTAAGGAAATAATCCACATCTGAGTGAGCTGCCACAGACCTCTCGTAGATTTGACCTTTACAGCAAGCAGAGGTTTGTTGCCTGTATAAGAGAACTCAAAGTCAGGCCCAGAGATGAAAGGACAGACAAAAAGGATGCTTTAAAGAATGAAAGGACCTTGATTGGATATCATGTATCAAAATTTCCACTCTGGCACAGGTTAAGGATGTTGACCTCTTTCAAATCTTCAAGAGCATGGCAATATTTCTCCCAAATAGCCTCTTTAGCATACTCTCATCCTCTAAAGGGGCAAGCCATAAGACAAAATAGAGCCAAGTCTTCATGAGAAATCAGACCACGATGTAGCATAGGGCTTGCCCCACCCACTCATCATGTCTGTCTGCAAAATAAAAGGTGCCTGGCACAGGGCAACCAAGATCACCAAGGCCATGTAATCCACTGTCTTCTAGAAGATAACACCTATGAGCAATCATGGAGGTAGAGAAAGCATAAGACCATAAGAACTGTCACAATTAGTCAGACCAAAAGGTCCATCAAGCCCACTATCCTGTTTCTAACAGTGGCATATCTAGGTTACACGTACCTTCAGAATCCCAAAAAGTATCTAGATTCCATGCTGCATACTCAAACATAAGCAATAGATTTCCCCAGGCTTTCTAACAGTTAAAGGACTTGTTCTTCAGGAACTTGTCCAAACCTAGGAAGACACCTTGGAGGTCAAGGCTAAGTTCACACTCAGCAAACCCAAATCCCTCTTGAGCTAAAGAAACTACCCGCCTTGGAGATCCATTAAATTATCATCAAATCCACTTGAGGGTGCCCCATCTGGACACAATCAAGGTGAACACTTAGTTGGCATTTCTTGCTCCCCTGGCTCTAATATGTGCAGTTCAAGAAGTCTACCTGGATGTTTCTATATCATTGTTGTGAGCTGCTAACAACATCAAAAATGCTTTCTCTATCCACATGAGCAAAAGGTTTACTTCTTGAGACACCTAGAGGTTCTTGGTGCCTCATTTACTAATTTACATAAGATATTGCTGTGATATTGTCTGATAAAAAAAACATAAAACTGCCACTCACTGAATTAGTAGAAGGAACAGTGCTGGAAATCCAACCTGATTGCTCTGTTTCCAGCTTTTTTTTTTTTTTTTTTTTTTTAAAGTGTTAGGGCACTTGGTCATGATCAGAGACGGCCTAAGTGGCAAATGCAATGTGTGCCTTTGGGTCAATGCTGACTCTTGGGGACCCAGCAGCTCCTGTATTTTCTTGACAGTGTGACCAGAAGTAGATTGCCAGGCCTTTCTTCCAAGACAACGGAGGGCTAAGTGACTTGCCCAAGGCCACAAAGTGTGCTAGTGAGAACTGAACCCTGGTCTCTTGGTTACCAAGCCAGTGCTCTAACCATTAAACTACTCCTTACCTGTCCCTTAAACTGTATCCTCTATCCTACTAGGCTCGCATACACAATTAGAATAGTCCATGCCCTGCAATAAGTTGATTTATCAGGACAGACTCTACCTGATTGACCTTAGATAGGGAAGGGGAATCACCTCAAGAGGAAAGCCCTCTGAAGTAGCTGCATATGAGCTTTCATCCAGGGCACCAGGTTGAGAGAGGTTGCCATGGACACTAAAACTTCAAGGTTATCCCGCATCTTGGAGGGGGGAGGGGGAATCAGAGGTACAACTTACAAACTTTGTCCACGGTCATGAATATCTTGGTAACTCCAGGGACTGGGATGGCACCAGACCACTTTTAGAAAAGTTTACTAGCTAGCCCAGATATTCCAGAAATTGAATGGCACTGGCTGGACACTTGATTCTCTCCACCTTGCCCCTGATCAGCCAGTTGTCTATATATGAATGCACCAATATACCCTCCCTACAGAGGAATGTTGCTACCACTATGATGACCTTGATAAAAAAATCATTGGGACTGTGGCCAGATCAAAAAGGACACAGACTGAAACTAGAAATTCTAGCAGAAACCTGATGACACTTCCCGATAAAAATATGGAGATAAAACTTTTGTCAATTCCGGAAAAAGAAGATACATTTTTCTTACTGTCATCATCACTAATATCAGAGTTCCCTCATGCAAATGAGCCAAGTAAGGCAAATCTATTGCTCTATTAGAGATTCAGAATAGAATATATACTAATTTTTTTTTGGGGGGGGGGGAGGTATGAAATATATGGAATAGTGTTCTTGGATGGAGAAGTTAGAACTTATCACTAATTATCTTTCCTCGAGTCCTTCCAGTCCAGTCCAGACACGTGGATTACACAGTCCAAAGACGCGATCAGGTGGAAAAACACTTTATTCAAACAAACATAAAGCCAACCCGACACAGGCCGTGTTTCGTGAACCTTCGTCAGGGGTTGATCAGGTAAATTACTAAAACAAAAATATATAAAAACAAGATAAAAACACATAATAAAACATTGTATAAGAACAGATGACTCAACCATAATCATAAAGGAAAACAAGCTCTGCATTCACTCTGGAAAGTAATCTGTACTTCTTTTCAGACTTGTAATATTTTTGAACTGTAATTAAACTGATCAACTTAGAGAATCAGTGGCTACAAGGGTCTCAGAATGATGGGCCGCCAGTGACTTTCAGTAGCATGTCATATAGCATCATTGCCCCCTTATACATCAGTGACCCAAACTGGGAAGCCACTATTCAAAACAATCTTGAAACATTTTTGAAACACTTAGGCTTAGAGGAACTTCTTAAACAATTCCAACGCATTAGTGCTTAATGTTCAGGAACAGAACCGTGAATTTCCATTATTCAATTGTAAGCTGTACTTAACGTCTGGAATTTCACCCGGTAATTTCCTCACTCCCGACGCTATCGAGCGCGCTTATAAAAGCGTTTCACCCCAGTGGTTTCTTCAGGGGAAAAGCGCGATTCCTGATGTGATAAGCAAGGCAGTAAACTTAACTATTCGATGAACCCAAAGTGCTGGTTCGCTTTTCCCCTGAAGAAACCACTGGGGTGAAACGCTTTTATAAGCGTGCTCGATAGCGTCGGGAGTGAGGAAATTACCGGGTGAAATTCCAGACGTTAAGTACAGCTTACAATTGAATAATGGAAATTCACGGTTCTGTTCCTGAACATTAAGCACTAATGCGTTGGAATTGTTTAAGAAGTTCCTCTAAGCCTAAGTGTTTCAAAAATGTTTCAAGATTGTTTTGAATAGTGGCTTCCCAGTATGGGTCACTGATGTATAAGGGGGCAATGATGCTATGTGACATGCTACTGAAAGTCACTGGCGGCCCATCATTCTGAGACCCTTGTAGCCACTGATTCTCTAAGTTGATCAGTTTAATTACAGTTCAAAAATATTACAAGTCTGAAAAGAAGTACAGATTACTTTCCAGAGTGAATGCAGAGCTTGTTTTCCTTTATAGTTCATATTATTGCTCTGACGATAACAGACCACCAATTGTTTTGTATTACTTCAACCATAATCATAACATACACATAAATACATTAAAAACATAAATATCATAAATAAAATACTTATAATTAACAACTTAAACCAATAAAAGGGATAAGAAGTGCAATCGGAAACCAATACATAATAAAACTAATCATGGTCTGGTAATAAATAATAAATATAGTGACAACATGTTTGTTTGAATAAAGTGTTTTTCCACCTGATCACTTCTTTGGACTGTGTCTTCAGCAGATACATGAGTCTTTGCCTACCTTGTGGTACAGTCTCAGACACGTGGATTATGCATGCCTAACAGCTGATGAAGACTGAGAATCACTGGCTTGAACTTTTTGACGTCACAATATAAGAGGTCCTGTGCATCCTCACTTCAGCCAGTATTTTTGCAACAAAGAAACATTTGAAACCTAACACATATCAAAACATCCAACACAAAACAAGTGCATCCCAGCATACTTGCCAACGAGCCTTTCCTACTTGCAAGAACTAGTGGAGGGGAGACCCAACAAAGGCTTCAAGAGGTCAAGTGTCCAGCCCCGTATTTATATCTTTTTGGAATCCAGTGGAAACCCAAAATGAATGAACTGGCATTGCCAAAAGACCACTTAGATGCTCGGTGTCCATGCACCGACCGACTCTATAGGCCACAAATTAAAACAGAAGCTAGATAAATAAATACACACAGGGCGGCTCCTAGACTGAAATGGAGGGACTCAAGAAAAGACAATTAGCTGGTAAGGTCTAATTTCTCCTTCCTCATCGTCCCTCCAGTCCAGTTCAGATGCGTGGGATGTAACCAAAGCAGTACTCATCCACAGGGAGAAAAAGGAAACCAAAAACAGCCCAGCCTGAGAACCCAAGAGAAACAGGCACCAAGCTGAAAACCTACCATGCTCCCATAAACACAAAAAGTAGAGAACAGCTGGCCTTGCAGCAGCATCTGCTGACGAAGACCTGCAAAGCCAAAGGCTAGCAAGCGACACTTGGCTGGAGAAGGAAAGTTTCTGTGTCCAAGCAACCAGTTCCCTTCTGGAAAACCAGCAAGAAACCAAGGCCCCCCGCAAGAGACCCGGCCGACTGCCAAGCACGTAACAGTCCAGTGAGAATCCAAAAGGCCACACTACTACCCAAGCGATAGCCAGGTGGAATGGACATTAGACAGTAGGAACAGACCCTGCAGCCAAAGAAGAAGCAAGACTGCAAGAGCCCAAAAGGAGCCCCGCAGGGCTCGACGAGACTCCGTACCAAGCATCTACAACCATGCAACATAATCATCAATGACCCCATGCGCTCTAAAAGCCGGCAGAGCCAGCAGCCAGCAGAAAATGTAAAAGATATGTCAGCCTGGCTAGGCATGGAAACGCTCACCGAGAAAATAATACTGAACTATAGCCAGACGAAACACTGAAAAACAGATGTTTCCCATACCAGCCATTACCAATATACCTTTCCCAGGTATACAGATAAATTAGCAGGCTTTCCATTAACTATTTCCCTTGCATAGATGAAGGAAGAGAAGCCTCCACATTCAACTCAAAAGAGGAACTGACCCCCATAAGAGACCAAGCCATGGGGAAAATAGAAACAAAAATTGAAGAAGAAAAACCATGCTTCTGGTACATACCTACTCTGCCGAGATCCCCCAAGACAACCTACAACAGAGAAAAACTGTAGGAGCGTTCTTGGTGGTACTCAAAAACACATAAGGAAGATTTAGCTCCGCTGCCAAAATCAAGCCACTCCTGCCACTTTACTGGGCAGACTTGATGGACCATACTGTTCTTTATCTGTGTCATATACTATGTTACTATGAGAATACAACATGCAAACTACGCCAGACAATACAGCTAACCATAAGCAACAGCCTTAGCTGAATCACAAGGTCCAAGAGCCCCAACGACTGCAGAAATGCACTGTGTCAAGATGACTTCACATGAAGCCCTGCCAACGACCACTGTCCCAAAGAGCTTACCGTGCCACCAGACAGTCGGCAGCTTTGGACAACATCTCTTAAAAAAAAAGGAATCAATTGGGACAGGAAGTTAGGCCTCACAAAGCACCCATAGCCAGATAACCTCCTCAGAAACCAACTGGCATGCACGTCTAGCCGCAGGACCCCTAGCACCAGCCCCCGACTGACACTCTGGCCCATTGCCGACACCAAGGAGCATTGATGCTCAGACACCCTCTCCCCAAGGGATAAGACAGCTGACCCCTGAAGCCCTTCCAGTCCAAGAGCTGTCTTCAGAGTGTGAATAGACATGTCCGTAAACTGCCAGGGTCCAGGACTCTTGTGCACGCTCCAGATGAACACCAGTACACACCTGGGGTGAAAATACCCTAAGGCTCCCAGTATCCCTCGAGATTTACAGAGGCCATTCGAGATAGAAAGAGAGAGAGAGGGAGAGACAGGGAGCTCTTAAGCCCCCCCGCACCCTAGGTGTAAGTGGTAGAGCTTCCCGGTCCGTCTTACACTGCTGATTACAACTCACGTGCATGCTCATCTTTCTGTTTTTTGTTTTTTTTTTGTTTTGTCAATGCTTTGCCTGTCTCTCTTGCTCTTTTTTTTTTTAAAACCATATGAGAATATGAGCTCCAAGGGAACTCTTAGGTCTTTACCTAGTTATGCCCACAGTGAGATGCAGAGATGTGCAGCCACCCAAGAGATCACTTGAAGACAAGATCGAGACCTCAAGAGCACGCCAGACAGCATCTGTGAGAGTATACCCCTGCAACCTTGTGAACTGGTTCAATCAGACTTCATGCCATGACCCAGAGATAAAAGGCAGACCATGGACAAATGTGTAGGCACTCTGACAGCCTCAGATATAAAGAAGCTGTCGAAGACAGCCCAAAAACAAACACACGCGCTGCCCACACACAAAATCTATCCAAAACCGAAATCAAAACCAAAAGGAAAAACTCGAACAACTCTGGCTCCTAAAACCATAGCGAACGAGAAGAGAGTCAGAGACTGACCAGCCATCAGGTCAAGTCCCCCTGGAACAAGGCCCAAGGAGTGCTCCCTATTGGAGAGAGAGAAGGACCGCATCTGAAAAGGATAACCAGCAGCGAAAGAGAGACTGGCTATGAGCATCAACCCAACGTTCTACTGATATTGAATGCTGTGAAGTATAGGAGATACTATCAGTAGCAGATAAATACACATGTATAAAAGCTCAATCTGTCTAAGGGATACTGCTATACTCCTTTTCCTGGGATTCCATAGGACTACCTGGCAAACAAGCCATGTGATAAAACAAGAACTAGCCATGTTTGTATGAAAATTAGACTATTTCTGATAGCAAAAATAGCTTTCTAACATATTCATAAATGACCTGGAAAAGGGAATAACGAATGGGGTTATCAAATTTGCAGATAATACAAAACTATTCAAAGTTGTTAAAACCCATGAGAATTGTGGAAAATTGCAAGAGGATCTTGATAAATTGGAAGACTGGACATCCAAATGGCAGATCAAATTTAATGTGCACAAATGCAAAGTTATGCACCTAGGAAAGAAAAACCCAAACTATAGTTACACGATGCAAGGTTCCAAATTAGGAACCACCACCCAGGAAAAAGATTTAGGTGTCATCGTGGATAACATGTTAAAACCCTCTGCCCAGTGTGCAGCGACGGCCAAGAGAGCAAACAGAATTCTAGGTATCATAAGGAAAGGAATGGAGAATAAAACAAAAGGATATTATAATGCCTCTGCATCGTTTCATGGTGCAATCACACCTTGAATATTGTGTGCAATTCTGGTCGCCGTATCTTAAAAAAGATATAGTGTTATTAGAAAATGTACAGAGAAGAGCCACCAAAACAGTAAAGGGGATGGAATATACCCCTATGAAGAAAGGCTAAAAAGGTTAGGGCTCTTCAACCTGGAAAAGAGACGGTTGAGGGGAGATATGATAGAGGTCTATAAATTAATGAATGGAGTGGAACGGGTAAACGAAGATCAATTGTTTACACCATCAAGATGTAGAACAACTAGGAGACATGCACTGAAACTACAGTGTAACCCACTGCAGACTAATTAGAGAAAATATTTTT
Organism: Ichthyophis bannanicus; assembly: GCA_033557465.1. NCBI lineage: Eukaryota > Metazoa > Chordata > Amphibia > Gymnophiona > Ichthyophiidae > Ichthyophis > Ichthyophis bannanicus. The sequence continues at coordinate 462,013,448 of CM066033.1, read as the reverse complement.
ACAGTCAATGCGTCATCACATTCTGCAATTCATTACCGGAGGATGTAGTAAAGGCTGTCAGTGTAGCTGGGTTTAAAAAAAGGTTTGGACAAGTTCCTGGAGGAAAGGTCCATAAACCATTATTAAAAGGGACCCAGGATATCACTGCTTGACCCAATACAAGTATTGTGGAACGTGTGTCTTTTGGGGAAACTGCTAGGTACTTGTGACCTAGATTGGCCACTGCTGGAAACAGGATGCTGGGCTTGGTGGACCTTGGTCTGACCCAGTATGGCATATCTTATGTTCTTATATGGAAATATCAGAATAAATTAGCTTTCTGAGGTAGTATGTTATTCAGTCCTATGTTACAATTACCAAGAAATCTAATCTCTGTTTTAGAAACCAATGTCACTGCCCTCAGATGTTCAGCAAATTTTCTGTCTGTCTAAGCTAGCCCCAACCTCAGGGAGAAATTAAAGATCAGTACCTTAGCTCATGCCAAAACACTCATGATTGGGCCAGAGTCTCAGGAACGGAACACAGACAGGGTATGGCAGAGGTCCAACGCCAGCTGAAGTGATCTGCGTGGTCACAGAGCTTCAGATCTGTGTAGGAGAACTTCACTCCATCCTGAAGTTTTGCCCTTGAACACTATCTGACTTTTCAGCTAGAGAGAGACAGGCAGGTGAACAGTCTGCATCAGAAGTTAGAGTTTGCAGGTGTTCTGACAGCCTCTGCCAATGTTTCAGAGTGCTGCAGATGTGTATTCTTTTGGGTTGTGTCTGTCTGTGTTCTGTTCTCTTCATCTTGTTCTCTTCTCCGTGTTCTTTCTTTCTGAATTCTGGGTTCCAGTGTACAGCCATATAAGTTTTTGTCCTGAAGACCTAGTGATTGGCTGGACTCGAACCCTGTATGTCATCTTCAGCAAATCCGGTAACAGCTAATAGGTGGTCCTCCTGCAAACAAAGGTCCATCATGCTTGATAGTTGTGTGCAGGTTCATACACTGTTGCCAGTGCCAGTAACACAGTGAAGATCTCAGCAATGTTCTTCTGCACATAGCCAGCTGGAAAAATACTTCTAAACTGGCAGAATTGCTTGATCTGCAAGTTTTAATGTGGAGTTATAAGAAAACAGGACTCTATCTTGTTTAAATCAGTCTTCGATTCAGAGCAGGCCCCATCTTGTAACAGGAAGCCATGCTAGTGGTTCAGACCTTAGTTTCTGAACAGGTACCAGCCCTAAAGAAGGAAAAGGACTACTCTAGAGGAAACCACTGAAGTCCCACCAAGACCACAAGACTAGAAAAGGCTCCACATACTTTTACGACCCCGAAATTTGGAAGAGACTGTATGGAGGACCAAGGCCAATCTCCTCATAGGATAACTGTGACTGGTCCCTCCCGCAGGCAAAATGGGATCCCAACAAATTTATTTATTTAACAAGCTTTTTTATACTGCCTTATCTTTAAAATAAAAGTGGCTTACAGTATAACTCAAAACAGAACAATTACAGAGAACTCATGTAATAAACGTAGGTTGGGGGTAACATGTGGGAGATGCTCGGGAGCATAACTTATTTACAAATAATGTATATAGGTACAGTTTTGTATAGGCATGTGTCATGAGGGGGTGTGCTGGGTGTCCTCTCTGAAGTGTTCAGAGAACAGGAAAGTTTTTAGATGTTTCCTGAAGTCCTTGATGTCCTTGGTAGTCCTTATTTTCTCTGGCAGTGAGTTCCAGATGGCAGGTGCTGCTAGTGAGAAAACCCTCTTCTTTGTAGTCTTGTTGGCTTTAGTGTATGAGCTGGGAGTAGGGATAGTTTCTCTGGTGTTATAAGAACATAAGATATGCCATACTGGGTCAGATCAAGGTCCATCAAGCCCAGTATCCTGTTTCCAACAGTGGCCAATCTAGGTCATACGTACCTAGCAGTTTCCCCAAAAGACACAGGTTCCGCAATGCTTGTACTGAGTCAAGCATTGATATCCTGGGTCCCTTCTTAATAATGGTTTATGGACCTTTCCTCCAGGAACTTGTCCAAACCTTTTTTAAAACCCAGCTACACTATCAGCCTTTACTACATCCTCCGGTAACAAATTCCAGAGTTTGATTACACGTTGAGTGAAAAAATATTTTCTTTTATTAGTCTTAAATAGTTTACCCTGTAGCTTCATTGCATGTCCCCTAGTCTTTCTATATTCTGATAACGTAAACAATCGATCTACGTTTACCCGTTCCACTCTGTTCATTAATTTATAGACTATCATATCTCCCCTCAGCCGTCTCTTTTCCAGGTTAGAGAGCCCTAACCTTTTTAGCCTTTCTTCACAGGAGCATCCTTCCATCCCCTTTACCATTTTGGTGGCTCTTCTCTGAACATTTTCTAATAACTCTATATTCTTTTTAAGATACGGCGACCAGAATTGCACACAATATTCAAGGTGCGGTCTCACCATGGAACGATATAGAGGCATTATAATATCTTTTGTTTTATTTTCCATTCCTTTTCTTATGATACCTAGCATTCTATTTGCTCTCCTGGCTGCCGCTGCACACTGGGCCGAGGGTTTTAACATGTTATCCACAATGACGCCTAAATCTTTTTCCTGGGTGGTGGTTCCTAATTTGGAACCTTGCATTGTGTAACCATAGTTTGGGTTGTTCTTCCCTAGGTGCATAACCTTGCACTTGTCCACATTAAATTTCATCTGCCATTTTGATGCCCAGTCTTCTAATTTATCAAGATCCTCTTGCAATTTTCCACAATCCTCTTGGGTTTTAACAACTTTAAATAGTTTTGTGTCATCTGCAAATTTGATAACCTCACTCGTTATTCCACTTTCCAGGTCATTTATGAATATGTCAAAAAGCAGCGGACCCAGCACAGATCCCTGGGGTACACCACTATTCACCTTTCTCCATTGGGAAAATTGGCCATTTAGCCCAACCCTCTGCTTTCTATCTTTTAACCAGTTCTTGATCCACAGTAGTACACTGCCTCCTATCCCATGACTCTTTAGTTTTGCCAAAGGTCTCTGATGAGGGACCTTGTCAAAGGCTTTCTGAAAGTCCAGATACACTATTATCAACCGACTCACCTTTGTCCACCTGTTTATTCACACTTTCAAAAAACATAACAGATTATTAAGACAAGATCTTCTTTGTCTAAAGCCATGTTGGCTGTCTCCCATTAGGCCATGACTATCTACATGCTGAGCAATTTTATTCTTTATGATGGTTTCTACCATTTTTCCCGGTACTGACGTGAGGCTCACCGGTCTGTAGTTTCCCGGATGACCCCTGGAACCCTTTTTAAAAATTGGTGTTACATTGGCGATCCTCCAATCTTCAGGTATTAGAGATGATTTTAATGATAGTTCACAGATTACTAATAGCAGGTCTGCAATCTCATATTTCAGTTCGGCCCAGGTGATTTGCTACTCTTCAGTTTATCTAATAGTTGTAATACATCTTCCCGATGTATCGATATTTCCTTCAATTCTTCCGCACCTTTAAATACCATTTCAGTCATGGGTAACATCCCTACATCTTCCTCAGTAAAGACCGAAGCAAAGAATTCATTCATTCAGTCTCTCCGCTATCGCCTTGTCACCTCTTAGTGCCCCCCTTTAACGCCTCTATCATCTAATGGACCAACTGACTCTCTCAATGGACCAACTGACTCTTTGTGTTTTGTCTCTGTGTCTATTGTTTGGTTCCGAGCACAGTAGCGCCTGTAGAGATCCAACTGACATATTGTTTATGATCTTGAAAATGGTTAGTGCTGTTTTGTATTTGGCTCGTGAGGTGAGTGGTAGCCCGTGTAGCTGAAATAGGAAGGGTGTTATGTGCTCGTGCTTGGCTGATCCTGTGATGAAGCAGGCAGCAGTGTTCTGAGTTAGTTGAAGTGGTTGGGTGGTTTGAGATGGAAGTCCTTGGAAGAGGAAGTACAACAGTCCAGGATGGGGTGATAACTGTTTGACAGACAGTGCGGAAGTGTTCTTGACTGAGGAGGGGTTTTAGCCTACGGATGATGGCCAGTTTGTGGAAGGTGTTCCTGGAGGTTCTGCTAATGTGAGCTTGTAAATTTAGGAATCGGTCAAGAGTGACACCTAGGTAGCGAACCTCCTCTTTTACTGGGATCGGCATGTCCTCTAGGGTGATGGAGGTTGGGGGGTGAGTAAATGATGCGCTACATGAGATAAATAGCGCTTCAGATTTTTTGAAGTTGACTTGTAGGTTGTTGGAAGAGAGCCAGTTTTTCATTTCCTGCCGACAATTTGTGATTGCTGTATAGTCTGGTGTGTTGAGGTGGATTGGTGAATAGATCATAATGTCGTCTTCATAAATGGCATAGCATATCTTGTTTTTTAAGATATTGCAGACTGGCTGTATATAGATGTTGAAAAGGACAGCGGACAGGGAGGACCCTTGTGGGACTCCCTGTGATGCGTTAATTGGAGTGGAGGTGTTCGATCCAACTTTGACCATTTGTTGTCTGTGACTGAGGTAGGACTGAAACCAGTTGAGGGTGGTATTATGTAGTCCAATATTAGCTAGTCAATTTAGAAGGGTGCTATGTGAGACAGTGTAAAATGCTGAGGATATATCAATAAAAACGTCTAAGAACCCAGTTTTTATACTGTCGATTCCTCTGAGTAGTATGTCAAAATAGGTGAGTGAGGAGAATCTCGATGCTGTGGTTAGAGCGGAAGACGTGTTGATGTGAGTGCAGAGGAGCATGTAGGTCAATATGGTCTTGCAGTTATCTCTGAACTTCTTTTTCAATTATCTTGGATAGGAAGGGGAAGCTGGAGATTGGACGGTAAGATGCAGGGTCAGGGTCTGTGCTGTCTGTTGATGTGTTTTTTTGGATGGGGCGGATGGTGGCTTGCTTGAGAGCATGTGGCATATAGCCCTGTGATAGAGACTTGCTTACCAAGTATAAGGGACCTCCAAGAACATCCATATTCATGGCCCCCGGGGAGAAGGAGAAACACCCCCCCCTATCAAGAGATTACCAGCTACCAGTTGGATAGCGAACCAGGCTTGTTGAAAAACTGCTGAAAAACTAAAAACTTGTATTCTGTCAGTTCCCAGGACTGTGCCAGAATTCCTATGAGGAACAGACTACACACATTGGTAACCATACATTAAATCCGACACTGTGCCATTGAAGCCTGAGCAACTTGGCCCACAACCTTCAGACCAGAGGACCCCACAGGAAGACAAATATCTTTCCTCGAAAGACAAAACTGAATGACCTACCATTTGAACTAAGTCCCCTAAGGACGACAGAGATATACTGTGGATAGACCTTTTTGAACAAAAAGAATATTCTAGCCAAAGAACAGGAGCTACACCTGAATCCACTCAACTCTTGGCCAGAAACTTAGCATACGCAACCAGGCCTATCCTGGGCTTGTCATTTGAAAACAAACATGAGACCTCTTCCACTTGGCCCCTGGTACAACTTTCACCCTAGTCCAGCCTGCTGCTGCTGCCTCTTTTTTGTTGTTGTTGTTGTAGTTGTAGTAAGAGGCTGGGCTCAAGTCAGAGATCCATAGGTTAGAAGACAGGAAATCTTGCATAAAGAAGCTTTACAGAACCAGCTCTTTCTGTTTTTTTCTCCTTGCATCTCTTTATTTATTTATTTATAAACTATAAAGATAGATAGATTAGATACATAGATATCTTTTTTGCTTTAAAAGCTCCTTGAAACTACCTCATCAGGACCAAGAAGGCCCTGGCAAGAGCTAAAAGGAAACAGACAACTGAGGAAACAGCTCAGAATAGTAAGCTCTAAAGCAGCAGAACTTTACTTATGTATGCCGGATACTACCCTCTCTAAGGGTTCTCTTGCCAAAAACTGAAATGCCCGCAAAATCCTCTCGGCAGTTCAAAAAAAAAAGAATGACAAAGCACTAAACTAAAGGTTGCTATTCGCACCCAAACTGTCTCCGACAAAGTAAGGTCCACCAAAAACATCGCCACACCTGAAAAGAACTCGAAAAAGCACACCGCCTCTCTGTTGGCTTCCACACTGCTTTCACTGCCCTGGGACCAAGTTAGGGTCCGAACGGACCAAAGGCAACAGCCCAGCCCTGCCAGAAATCCAGATTTTGACAACAGACCCCTCGAGCAACCCGATGCCCCGAGACCCAACTAAGCTCTGGAGCTGAACCTACCGACAAGTGCCTGTGGTTACCAAGCAGCCTGTCTCCCTCAGAAAAGAACAGCACACACTGCCGAGAACTGGTAAAACGTGGCGGCCACGCCCCCTCCCCCCACTGGCAGGGTGCGGGGAGGCCATGGCCCAACTTACCCTGCTCTGAAGTCCTGAGCCAGGAGGGCCACATGGAAACACTAGTGTTGGCTATCCGAGCTCCTTACCTTCCCCATAGGGAAGAGAGCTCGATACATGCTACCTCATGTCCTTTCACTATGTATTTATTTATTATTTATCTTCCTTCTGGCTTTTTCAGTCGCCTTTTCTACCTGTTTAGCTACTTTAAGAATGTCAGACACAATTACGCCCAGGTCCTGCTCTTCTTTCATGATAGAAGTAGTACTTCACCCCCTACACTGTACCGCTCCTTTGGAATTTTGCAGCTTAAGTGCCTGACCCTGCATTTTTTAGCATTAAATTTCAGCTGCCAAATTCTAGACCATTCCTTAAGCTTAGCTAGATCCTTCCTCATGTTATCTACTCCTTCCTGGGTGTCTATTCTATTGCAGATTTTGGTGTCATCTGAAATAAGCAAAGCTTACCTGACAGCCTGTCACTAAACAAAGATGTTAAAAACAATAGGACCAAGGACAGATCCCTACGGCACACCACATGTAACCTCCTTCTCCTCAGACTGAGCTCCATAAACCTGTACCCTTTGTCGCCTCCCACTCAACCAATTTCTAACCCAATTAATAACTTTAGGGTCCATCCCTAGGTGTTAAAGGCTTTACTGAAATCCAAGTACACCACATCTAGGGCTAACCCTCTGTCCAATCCTGGTCATCCAATCAAAGAAATCAATCAGATTTGTCTGACAAGACCTACCTCTGGCGAATCCATGTTGCCTCAGTTCCTGCAATCCATTGGACTCCAGAAACCTCACTATTCTCTCTTTTAGTAGCCTTTCCAATAGGCACAGAGGTTAGACCAACCGGCCTGTAGTTCTCAATGTCATCCTTATGTCCGCTTTTCTGTAAAGGGACCACATGTGCCTTTTTCCAGCCCTCTGGCACCACTGCTGACTCCAAAGAAGCACTGAAAAAGTCAAACAGTGGAGCCGTTAGAACATCTCCAAGTTCCCTCAGTATTCTTGAATGTATCTCATCCGGATCCATCGCTTTGTCAACTTTTAGTTTAGCTAGTCCCTCATGAACATAGTCTTCTGAAAATCATTTGAGCTCCCTATCACTTCTGTTCCTTTTTGAGGGTGTTTTCTGAGGACCTGCTCCTGATCCTTCATCTGTGAACACAGAACAGAAATATTTGTTAAGCAATTCTGCTTTATCCTCATCAGCTTCTACATATTCCTCCCCTTCACCCTTGAGTCCGACAATACCACTTTTGCCTTTCCTCTAACATATCTGAAAAATGTCTAATCTCCCCATTTTATTGCAATGGCTATTTCTTCTTCTTTTTGTACTTTTGCTTTCCTGACCACTTTGCTAGCTTCACTAAGTTTTTCCAAATATAGATGTCCGTCTTCCTCTCTCTCTGATCTCTTGTATTTCATGAAGGCCTCCCTCTTTTTCTTCAGCTTTCCAACTACTTCTTTTGAGAACCATAGTGGCCTCCTTTTCCTTTTTACATTTATTTACCTTACTAACCAAATGTTTTGTTGAACTTATATTATTCCCTTTCAGTTTTGTCCGTTGTTTTTCTACATCTCCCAGCTGTTCCCATCCCACCAATGATTCTTTGAGGTATTGTCCCGTCTTGGCAAAATAATTTTTCCTAAAGTCTAAGGCCTCACCTTTGAATGGCTTTTATCAGCCCTAGTCCTAATACTGAACCATAACACCTGGTGATCACCGGATGCGAGATGATCTCCAACTGTAACATCAGAAACATCGGTAAACACTAAGTCCAGTGTGGCCCCAACACGTGTGGATTCTGTTACCAGCTGCCTGAATAGTTCTCCCTGTAGAGAATCCAGGATCTCCTTACTTCTAGATGACACTGCCACAGGGAGTTGGAATTGATATTGTGGGAGACCTACAAAGACAATATTACAATAGACGAGGTGAGACGAAACATGACGAGTGTTAATAGTAAAGTGGCCAGGGACGGAGAGAAAAAGGTCAGATAGCGCGGATCATGGAAGGTCAGGGAAAAATCTAGGATAACACCCAGATAACTGAATGAGAGGACTAAGGGAATGGAAGTATCCTGAAGCATTGGGGCAAGTGAAGGAGAGGGGCTCCCAGCTGTGAACCAGATAGCAGAAGTTTTCCCAGGATTCAAGAGAAGAAAATTAGCTGACAGCCAGCCGGTGATCTGGGCAAGGCAGGCGTTAAGTGATGACAGATCTGGGGAGGATGTGTCAGTGTGGTGAAGGAGTATGATATCATCAGTATAGTACTATGCTGAGATCCCACTTTGTTGAACTAGAAGAGTGAGAGAAGACGAGAAAAATGTTGAATAACAAAGAGGCTAACACAAATTTCTCCAAGATGCAATCCTGTTGTAGTGTTGCGTTCAGACAATGGTGTTTGGTGAAACTCTGATGACAGGACCAGGTGGCCACATTGCAGATGTCTGTAATGCAGGTGGAGTGAAGGTTTGCAATAGAAGTTGCTGTGGCTCTAAAGTGATATGCTGAAATTTTGTATGGGGTCGGCCTGTTGGCTTCAGAGTAACAAGTGGATAAAGTCAGAAGCACAGACAATAAGTGCCACTCAGATGATGGAAGATCAGGTTTGTTTGGATTAAACGTAACAAACAGCTCAGAACTCTTCCATATATCTTTGGTTCCTTGCAGGTAACAGAGGATGGCACAATGGTAATTGAGGCAGTATAGAACTGACCAAGGTCGCTGCTACCATTAGTCAAATTAGGCAGTTGTCTGGAGTGCCAGTTTCGGGGAGTGCTCACTGCGGCCCCTCTCCAGGGCCTGCAGCGGTGGCAATGGTATGAAAACTGTGACACAGAGCTTACCTAAGCTCTCCAGTGCGGTGTCACAGTTCCTGCCTTCTATTACACTGGTCAACATTGAAATCGTTACTGACTTTAAAAGACCCTAATCTGTAGTATCTTGGTGAGCTGAACACGAATATAACATTAAAAAAAATTTATTGGCTCTCGTTTTGAAGATATTGCATGTAGTTCATTTTTGACGTTTCACCGTGTGAATTTATCCAGTAGGACATCAACAACATCCCAAATAAGCCTTGAATGATGTAATATTGCATCACATTGCATAATGCCAGCATGCACACATCATCCAGAGTTGATTGCATCATTTTCTGATGCAATGCAATACTTCTGCCAGACGGCTGCTGAAGTCAGCAGTGTACTATACACAGTCGGAAAGGAAAGTAATCTGGTATTCTGTTCCAATACTAAAAGTCTCATGAATGCCTTAAAAATCACTCATGACCCACAAGACTGGAGACTATTTATAGACTCTTCGAAACTGCATCTGAAGGCTGTGCTTTTGAACAATGGAAATTGTCTTCCATCTATTCCATTAGCGCATGCCGTCCACATGAAAGAGACATACGATAACTTAAAGCAAATACTGACTTCCATTAACTATAACAAGTACAGCTGGTACCTTCTGTGGTGACTTGAAGGTAGTTGACCTTTTAATGGGACTGCAGCAGGGATATATAAAATACATGTGTTTCTTATGTGAGTGGGATAGCCGAGCAAGGGATTGGCACTACTTGCGGAAGGAATGGAATCGCAGACAAAATGTAACAGTTGGAGAGAAGAATATCCAGCACCCAGCTCTGGTTGAGGCTCACAAAATCCTGCTACCAACCCTTCACATCAAACTAGGTTTGATGAAAAACTTCGTGAAAGCCATGGACTGCACTTTGCCAGCTTTCTGATACCTGCATGAAAAATTCCCTCGACTTAGCGAAGCAAAGATTAAAGAGGGAGTTTTTGTGGGCCCTCAGATTCGAGAGCTCTTCAAAGATGACCGGTTCAATAACTTGCTGCAGGGTGATGCGAAACAAGCATGGAATGCTTTTCGCCTAGTGTCAACAAACTTTCTCGGGAATGTTAGGGCAGAAAACTATAAGGAACTAGTAGAAGACATGCTGATGCAGTATCAGAAACTTGGCTGCAATATGTCTCTAAAGATCCATTTCCTTGATTCCCATTTCGATTTCTTTCCTGACAACTGTGGTATGGTTATTGATGAACAGGGAGAAAGTTTTCACCAGGATATCGCAACGATGGAGCAAAGATACCAGGGAAAATGGTCCACTACAATGCTGGCTGACTACTGCTGGACACTTCCCAGAGAAGCTCCCGAACAGCTGTACAAGAGACAAGTGAAAAAATCTAAGAAGTAGTCTATGAGTTGTTTTTTTACAGGTATTAACTGAAGGCCTATTATATATTTACTATTAACATGCATTTCGTTATGTAAACATTAATTCTTGTAGATTACAAAAACAACTAGAGCCAACTTTGCAATTTCACTGTCATATTCGTGTTCAGCATATAAAAACTGATAAGAAGTGACTTTTTATTTCAGTAACATGACTTTTGTAAAAATGTGTTGACCAGTGTTATCTGCCACTTATGCCCTCCTCCAACACAGACTTTGTTTGATTCACATGGAAGGCTGAAACTATCTTTGGGAAAAAAAAAAAGGCATTAATCTACACAGAGATCCCCACTTCAGTTAAATACAAAAATGCCTCTCGATAAGACAAACACCCAGGGCTCAGAAATTTTCCCAGCTGAACAAATGGCGACTAATTCTTCAGGGTTGCTTGCCATAGAAGCTCAATCAGAGCTCCTCCAAACACCTTTAAGACTAAGTTCAATCTCCAGAGGATGCAGATGAGATATGCTCTTTAAAAAACACACCACACCTGGATGAGAGGCTAGGAGAGCACCTTCTATCCAACCCCAAGACACACCAGAACTATTACCTGAATTTTCAGGGAGCTGACCACCAGCCTCTTTTTGAAACCCTTCTGCAGGAAGTCCAAATAAACCCCTCACTCCGAACACAACACATCAAAAAGACTCTCTAAACTTTCTCATAGGCCACAAAGGTAGAGATCTTCCGAGCCTGCAGGAACCTCATGACATCCTCAGCCAGATACCACTTGCATCTTAATTGCTTTTCACTTATGACCTGTCCCTTGAAAGGCTGCAACACGGGTTGTCCATCACTGCTTGTTGCTGAACTAGAAGGCCCCTTCTCCTGGGGAAGCCAAAGACCTTCTCCCACCTTAAGATGGACCAGGCCACGTATCACAGTTGCCTGAGCCAATCTGGGGCTACTATTATCAGGCTAGGATGAACCACCATTTGCTGCAGAATCTGATGATCAAAGGCCACAGCACGAACACAACAGTAGCCCAAAGTAGACTACTGCCGAAGGCAAGCATCTAGTCTGACCAATCCTCATTCCTTCCACACAATGAAGCGGATTACTCTAGCATTCTGCCTCGTTACAATTAGGTTCATGGCTGAAGAGCCCCATCATGTCCTGATGGCCTCCTCCCACTCCCCAGATTCAAAAGGTCTGCCTCAGTGTTTAGAATTCCCAATATATGTGCTGCTGACAATGCCAGACAGCAAACCTTGGCCCAAATGACTCAGCCAATAGATACTCTTTATTTATTTATTTAACCAGTTTTCTATACTGCCTTATCCTTCAATCAAAATGATTTACATTATGTAATCACTACAAACAGGTACTGGTTACATTCCCTTGTCCCCAAAGGGCTCACAATCTATGTGTACCTGAGGCAATGGCGGGTTAAATGGCTTGCCCAAGGCGACAAGGAGTGCCTATAGGACTAGAAACCGCAGTCCCTCAGGCCTGAGATTGATGTCCCCAGGTGGGAATTGAACCTGTGTCCTAACCACTAGGCCACTCTTCCCCCTTGTTTCCCCCTGCCAGTTAACATAAGCCATCACCATGTATAGATCAGGAAGACAGAGATAGGATGAAGTAAAGAAGGAAAGGGACTTGGACTTATCCAGTTATTCCCCCTCCCCCAAGGGCCAGGCAAGGACCTAGGGAAAAAAATACCCCACCTGCCCAGAATCAACTAGGAACTAGTTCTCCAACTAGACCCAGGAGCCCATTCCAATCCCGATTCAACTCGGTGACCAGTTTCCAAATGGGCCCAAGAGTCAGAAGAAAAGCAGACTAAGTTGAATGCTGCCTGGTTATGCCTGCCCACCATTTGCTAAAGACAGAGAATACTAAAGTGACTGCTGGTTGCACAGTGCTCTCTACAGAGCAGGAGTTTACATGCTGGAGCAGCATCACCTAACCCAAGAGACAGAACAGAATTACATGAAGCTGAAACCCACAGAACTATCGCAAGATTCCACACAAACCTAAAGCCCCCCTGAGACTACTCTGCAGATTTTGTATACACTGACACCATAGGCTATAGGGGATTTAAACCTTGACAAACACTGTACGAACCCATGGGATTTCCTGCATGTTAGTGCTGCCGCCTTCCTGCATCATGCAGCTCTTGCAAAGTGCAGTCAGTACAGTGCCCAAATCCTGTGCTGTTCTCCTAAGACTGACAGAAATGCAGGATTTTCGGTATTTGGCAGCTCACACTATAAGAAAGTCGCATGATGCAAGAAAATGACAGTGTCGGGAGGTGAGCAGAAGAAGAACCTGAAGAGATGGAGGGGGGTGGAGGCGAAATGACTTGAGGGAGTGGAAAAAAAAGAGTGAGTGTGAATGAGTGACTGTAGGGGAGGGTAATCTATAGTGAGAGCAGGAGATAAAAAGTAGATCAACCTTTTTCAACTGCTGATATCTGTAGCAATAGCTATGATCATCACTGTGCTGGTGTAAGAAATCAGCACTACCTGCAGCTCAGAGCTTCCCTTGGGCTCAGTGGATTGCTGAAATAAAAATAGCTGAAAGCCAGAAGCCTTAGTCCTAGCTCTGGTGCACTACTACTGTACTCTTGGGGAAACATTTTGCATCTTTGGGTAAGAATGTTTCTGTTCAGAAGTTTCAATTAATTACTACTGAAAGACAGTGGTTATACTGTATTATTTTGATAAAGTATTCAGATTTTAAAATATTGTATGCAAAACTCTTAGGGACTGATATTCAGAAGCACTTATCTAGTTTACAGCATGTAGTAACTGGTAAATGCCAGCCAGCATGATATTCAAATGGCACTCTGTGGATAGTGTCATCACATACTTCCTCTGAATGCCTCAGTTCTATCCCCGGACTACCCTGGCACTATCTGGATAGCAGCGATATTCAACTGCTATCTGGAGAAGAGATTAAGATACATTTAGGACAGCCTTTCAAATGGCCTAAATGTATCAGATTAGCGAGTTTAATAATCGCTGTTATCTGGATAGCACAGGCAGCGAGTGCTGAATCCAAATACTGGCACTGAATATCTGGATTTTTTTCAGCCATTTCTGATCCAAATATTAAGTAAGTAAATGTGAAATGAATTTATTTCTTTAGTATTTAGCTCACGTCTTTCCAACAGTAGTTCAAAGCAAGTTATAATACAAGCACGTACACTAACAGGGTCCTTCTAAGGCACAAATAACAGGGATGAACGTCCCAACAGGCCATCCATCCCCACTATTCATGCCTTTTCCTGGTCCCTTCTCCCTTCCCCGCGTCTTGTATGGGGAAGGTAGATGCGGGCAGGGCGGGCAATCATTGGCCCTGGACGTACAGGGCCGATTCTAAATGTCGGTCCTGCATGTCCGGGGCCGGTGACTTGCACAAGTAACTTATTCCACCTCCGAGGTGGAATAAGTTGCTCTAGTCGCCGGGGCACAGATGGGGCAGGGGAGACCCCCGAGGATATTCCCCGCAGCCCAATCCTGGCCTTAGGAGGCCAGATTGGGGGTCGGGCTGCGGAGAAATCACTGCTGGAGCCGGTGGCCGGGGATCATGGCTCTTCAATGGAGCCACAGTGCTATGGCAACTGGACGCCATAGCACCACGGCTTCATTGAAGAGCCCTGACTGAGTTAGCCAGGGAAGGCCTGTACATGCAGGCCGGATGGAATCGGCGACCCGGCCTGCACGTACAGGCCTGTTCGTGATTCTGATCTATGGGGCTAGACGTGTTCCGCAGGATCAGAATCGTGACTCCCTCTGTGCATCCAGTTCCGGACGGACAAACAGAGGGCCCGGACGTGCAGGATGGAACCAGGCTCTTTGTAAACCCTCTGGAGACAGGGAATATACTATCTAAGTTTGTACCTGAGGGATTAAGTGACCTGCCCAAGGCCACAAGGAATGCCAATGAGATTAAAACCTTGGTCTTCTTGGTTAGTAGGCTACTCCTCCACTTTATTCTCACTTTAGATTGTTTTACATATTTTTCAAAGCTAACTGAATTATGAATGTATATGAAAAATGCACAAATGGACAGTAGCAGAGATTAAAATCTTGATAATCAGCACTTATGCTGTCATTTCAACCTATGCAAATTCAACCCCTTGCTGTATGTAATTATGGGTGACTGCTGATTCCCACACAAACACTAGGATTAATCATTTATTTTAAACCAAGCAGGCGCATGCATGCCCACACTGCCTAGTGACCAATGTTGCTACTCAGCTAATTCCATCTCCCACCTCAGATTAGGGCAACCTAATGGATCATGATGTAAGGAACAGTCTAATCCAGTGTTGGTTTTACCCTACTGCATGCAGGGATTTGTAGTCCTGATAGTCCCACCGCGGTGTCCAAAAAAAATCAAAACTGCAAATCCATGCATGCAGTAAGGTAACCCCAGGACAGGATTAGCCTACCCCTTAGGACATGGAGTCAGGTGGCAACCTTACATCCTCCATACTCTGTTTCTTTTGGGAATGGCAGATCATTTACATTGAGTTCATAAGTTCAGCACCCCTAGTCATTTTGAGAAAAAAACTTAAGACGCATCTTTTCCAGACGCACTTCCATACTACCTAATCACCATGTTCCCACACTAGGGTCTCACCAGGCACAAAGAAAAAACACTGTGCTCTAACCACCAATAGACCCATCAACATGTAAATATGTATATACAAGTGAAGTCACTAGCCTGCAATCAAGTGTAAACCTGTAATTCCGAGTGATGTGACCTGTACTTTTCCACTAAATCGATATGTATGTTTTTAATCCCTGGCCTGTACAGCCACACTGTTAAGTATAGCAAACCGCTGCTGATCGCTGGAAGTAGCGGGATACAAGTGTACACTAAATAAATAAATTGGCTCTTATTTATGATACTCTGCTTCCTCCTCCCTACAGTCTCCAGAGTTGAACTCTGCTTCCTCCTCCCTACAGTCTCCAGAGTTGCCAAGTTACTTAGTTTCAGGAGTGAGATTTTAAGCCAGTCCTGGATTTCTGACAAGCTCATTCTAATGCATTATGGGACCTGTAGCATTAATTCCAATGGGTAAAAATCAGAGACTACAAATACCATATTGCATTGCAAAGCAAATTTAGAACTAGAACTGGCAAGAAATCTCACTCCTGGAACTTGGCAACTCTACAGTCTCGGGGGCGGGGGAGGGAGGGAGGGCAGCGGGGGGGGGGGGGGGATGCCATCTGACCTCCATGTCATAAGCAACAGGATAATCCATTCCTGGTAATTACCCTGCTGCATTCATGGACCTGTAGTTTCGATTTTTTCAGGAAACTGAATGAGACAATTAGAACTACAAGCCCATGCAGGGGCAGATCTACTGTGAAACTAATGAAGTTTAAGCTTCAGGGCCCCTAATCATGGAGGGGCCCCAGAAGCGACTTTAGTCCACACTGCTTAAAAATTTGGGGTCTACTGTATGAGAAGAGGTTTTTAATAAATAATAATATTAATAATATAGTATATTCAATACAAAGTAATAGCTAAAATAAAGTAACTATTATTTTGTATTGAATTACACTATATTATTAATATTATTGTTTTTAAAGCCCCTTCTCATACAGTGGACTAAAGTCACTTCCGGACCCCCGATTAGGGGCCCTGAAGCTTAAGCTTCACTAGTTTCACAGTAGACAACAGACCTTGTTGCTGGTTGCGAAGGGGCCCCCATAACAGTTCAAGATTCAGAGCCTCAAAAATGTAGGTCTGCCACTGCAATAGTACAAAACTAGGACTGGATCAACCTGTTTTTTATTGCATGGAAGTCAGGTGGCAACCCCACGTCCTCAGCCCTTGCCCTATAGGCAACAAAATCTTACATCTGGCTTTGGTAGCAAACTCCTCTATAAACTGCGTGAAATCTAGAATAATGTTTGTTGGCCCCTTTTTGCCTGTATCCAGTTGTTCCATGCTGCCTCTTACTACTTGTCTGCTTATGTTTCCTGAACTGAACCAGCTAAATGGCAGGACAGGCTCTGAAAGTGACAAGTAAAAAGAAGCAGATGCAGCTTTAACCCCTGATGGATGGTGTACCCAGCTAATGCAGGACAAGGGTGAAGGCGATAAGGCTGGCTGTTGAAAGAAGAGGAATTTTTAGAAAAGAGGTACACTTTGCTTCTATGCAAAACTCCAGAGACAAGTGAAGGAGGCACACACGCTGCTATTTTTTCCCCAGGGGT
The DNA here is from genome assembly GCA_033557465.1 of Ichthyophis bannanicus. NCBI lineage: Eukaryota > Metazoa > Chordata > Amphibia > Gymnophiona > Ichthyophiidae > Ichthyophis > Ichthyophis bannanicus. The sequence continues at coordinate 461,996,706 of CM066033.1, read as the reverse complement.
TGCCAAATGACCCCAGATTCACCTGACAGGGCTAATCCAGCCCTGGGCTTATCCCAGAAATGCATGGCCTTTTAGCCTTGCTTTTCTTTGGAAAGGTAACTGGGAAATCAGAACCACAAGTCCCTGCATGCCATGGGGTAAAACACAGGGCTGGATCTATCCAGTCAGGAGACTCTGCGGCTGTCAACCATCCGTCTGTCTCATGACAGTAATGCGGAGCCCCTTACCACACAGCACACACATACCTGGCAAAGCAGAAGTCACAGTGGTTGCCACGTTCATTGACTGTCAGCACACTAGTGTAGGCCGGGCAGGAGAAGACCAGTTCCCCTACAGCAAAGTGCCTGAGAGCCCGCAGGCCCCGGCCTTTCCCCGGGCTGTCGAACCTCTCGATGCCCTCTGGCACTTCCGATTTCATGGTGGGCTAGAGATTTGCAGGATTTGTCTCTGCTTTCAGTCCCGTGCTCCTGCCTGCCCCCTGCACCTGCTGACTCTGTCCCCGACTCCGTGCAGGCTGCAGCAACTGCAGACAACACAACCTACCCAGTTCCAGTTCCTCCTCCCCGCCCTCCATAGGATAGTAGCCAATCAGTGGCAGAATCTTCCTCTCAGGCGGAACAGTGTCCAATTGTTGGCTGAGGCTGAGAGTGGCAGCTCCACTGTCCCATGGAATTGACAAAGCCTTAAGGTTCTGATTCAGATAACTTTATTGGCATGATGAATTTACATGTGTTGCTAAAGGAATAAGCAGCTGAGGTAAAAAAATAAATAATTGAAATAATTTACAAAATAGTAATTGCCCCTAGACAACATAATTTTGTTGCTCTAGCTGCCGTTTCTCCTCTTTCCCCAGGATTATACAGTTTTTCCTACTGATTATTTAGTGGCAAGTCTTTGATGTTCTCTGTTAAGTAGGGGAAATGTAGGTCTCTGATATCATGTGTTTTGCACAGTGCCAGAAGAAATGCATCTCTAATGTTGCATTGCATACACTCTGGAGTTGCTTCTTACATTATCCAGTTCAATTTTTTTCTCAATGTGTCTGGTGCAGCAGTAGCCAAATAGTCAGAGCAATGAGTGGCCTGAGACCTGAAAGTTTCAAATCCCACCTGTACTCCTGGTGATCTTGGGCAAAGCCACTTAACTAGTGACGTGCAGTCAGAGTCTTCAAAGGATGCAGTGAATCCCCAATCCTGTCATTGATGGTGGGTTTGGTTGGTTGGTTGGTTTTTTGCAATAGCAACATTTCCTCTAGTCTCCCTGTCGCCCCCATCTGCAGCATCTCCACAGAGCAGTGGCTACAGCAACATAAAAAATAGAATGAGTATGGGGCCTTTGTAGCTCCTAGAACTGCAAGGTCCTGCAGATTCTGACTCCTCTGAGGTATGCTTTTCACATTAGAGGGAGGTTGGACCTGCAGAGCCTTTGAGGAATGCCTGAGCTAAGGCCTGCTGTTTACACTATTTTTAGGTGCATTTTGCCAAGACCTGGTGCCTTTTCTGGAGAGATCAAGTGGCAGCAAAACTATATGCATGTTTGTTTTCTGCCCCCCTCTCCCCCCTTAGCAACCAAGAGAATCAGAGGCAAAGTGCTCCAATGTGCTGCTTCTGCTGCAGAATAAAAGAGGAAGGTCGTGATTGTGACCAGGGGTGCTAAGGTGTGAAGAGAAGAGGAAGACCATGATCACGGCCAAGAGTGATGCAAGAAGAGGAGCTACTGTCAGAGAGATACAGAGAAGGTATGAACAATTTAAAAGGCATTAGGTTTGGGAAAGGAAGCTGGGGGAAGGGAATGGAGGGCAGGGGGTAAAAATAACAGGGTTAGGGAGAAAGGGATAGTCTGGGAAGGGGAACAGAGAGTGGGGGAGGTGCAGCAGGAGAAGAGCTAGAGGGGAGAAGGGTGAGTGCAGGAGGTTGAAGACAATGTACAGTATGGGGAAAAAAAGACCACGTGTATATACAAAAAGTCGCAACCCACCACCCCTCGAGAAGACACATAGGCATCCATCCTCACACCACACAGACAGAGGCACCACAACCCCACATTACATACATACATACATACACACACACACACTCATACAGGCACCCTACCCCAGCAGTGCACATAAATGCACACATACACATGGACCACATCCCTGCACCATACACACATGTTCCCCATCTCTAAACACAAACACCCACCCCACCCCTGCACCATCACACACACAGGCACCCCACTCTGGCAGTGCACTCAAACAGACCCCACCTCTGCATCATAAACACATACACCGCTATCTCACCACAAATACATACGTACACATACATGCCCCAGCCCCCCACCATACACATGCACCTGGCAGCGCATTCAAACACACCCCACCTCCACATCAGAAAAATATACACACACATAAAACCTACCCCCACTCCCACACCCCACTCCCCCCACCATACACACACACACCCATCCCCCCACCACAAACACACACACACACATACATCCCACCCTGCCCCATAAACACACACACACATATATATATATATATATATATATATATATATACGCAAACACACATACGCACATACCCCACAAACACATACGTACACACACACCCTACACACCGCACACCTGCCCTCACAAACACATGCATACACACACACCACATCGCGCTCCGCCCCACCCCTCCACCACAAACACACAATTGCAGACTGGGCTGGGGAAGAATGCTAGAGCTTGGAGGGAGATCCAGGATGGCGGATGGTTGCTAGTCTGCGTAGCTTGATTGGGAAATGCAAAGGAAAAGTGCAAGTTAAAGTCCCCTCGTAGCCTACTTCTTCCTCTGCCGGTGCCGTTTATAATATTTTATCTTACCTGCTTCGCCCAGATATGCAGCAAGTAGACTTTGGAGGGCAGCCTTTGGGGTTTGGACCTGTAGTGGGGAGCCCAGGTCTGGCCTCTGGCTCAGATATCTCCTTTAGCCCGGAGTTGTGGAACCCCCTGCCCAGCCGTCAGCGTCCCCTGCGGGTTTGGCTCAGGTACTTGAGGCAAGTACAGAGAGTGTCAGCATTTCAGCGCCTCGAGAATGGCCGCCCAGCAGTAGTGGATGCTGAATCGAATTACCACCTGGCAGTAGAGGTAGTGTCAGTGGAGAGGAGGGAGCAGAACCTGCTGTGTTGAGTTCAGCTTCGGTGGTGGATTCCTCATCTTTGGAGGTGGAGGTTTGAGGCTCCAGTGCTCCAGCAGGTCAGGTGACAGTAGTTTCTCTGCAGTCTTCTTTCTCACTGAGGCGTCCTGACACTTTCTCCCTTGAGACAATTTGGCAGGCAATTCCAGATTTGGGAGTTGCCTTGGCCCCAATTATTGTCTTTCATCTAGAGTTTCCTCTTTGGACCAGAGGGTTGTTAAGGCGGAGGAAGGCATTCAAAACGAAAAAGATTGACTCCGAAGTATGAAGAGCATTTGGAGAAGATTTCTAGATCTGGTTAAGGACAATTCTCTTCTTCGCAGTAAGGTAGAGACTCTAGAAAACGTAGTGAGACAGTCTAATTTACGTATTATAAACTTTCCAAAAGTATTTTTAATATCACCTCATGATATGTTTAAAAGATATTTGGTTGAGATTTTAAAGGTCTCACCGGAGGCAATCCCTCCTGTATCTAAAATTTATTATTTGCCTATGGGACGGGTTCACCAGGAGTCTTCGCAAGTTCAGGAGGTCTTTTTGGATGTTTTGGATATATCGGCTGTTTTACAGTCTTCTGATTCTGCTAGTGCCATTCTTGCAAATCTCCTGGTGACTTTTGCCATCCCCAGGGACCGAGACTGGCTCTTGAAAATGTTTTTTTCAATATAAAGATGAACTGTTTCTTTCCTGTAAGGTTAGGATGTACCCGGACATGTCACTTGAGACACAATGGCGCAGAAGGGATTTTTTGCTACTTCGACCTGCTGTGTTGCAGTTAGGAGTTTTGTACTTCCTGAAATATCCCTGTAAATGTATTATAAGATATAGATCAGCGAGATAAGTGTTTAATGATCCTACTCAGTTAACTGCCTTTGTGTCAGCTCAACGTGCCTTACAAGATGCTGCTCAAGGAGAATAATCTAGTAGCCATTTTTGTAGGTTAACTTGCTGCTCCTAGTAATTGTTTGTTTCTTTTCCCCTATGCTTAGGATAATTTAAGTCATTCTGTGTGTGGTCTCCCTCAGATGTTGTGGGCTTGTGTCTTTATTGGGGAAAACAGTTTCTTTATTGTATGTTAATATGTTCAATTTACTTCCCATGTAAGACTTTTCTCTGCAAGTGGCTACTTATACCCGTGATGTAAACCTATTAACGATAAAAAAAAAAACACCACATGTGCACAGAGGTACTACACGCACATTCCCATATGTATATATGCTGAAAGGGCCACCTACACACACACCAGCACCTTACCTTCACATCACAAACATACACACACAGGCACCCTACCACCTCACCACAAACACACACACAGATACTCTACCCTCACACCACAAACACACACAGGCACCCTACCCCCACACCACACACACTCACCACACAGGCACCCCTCTCTCACAAAACACACCCATTCCACAAAGCATCTCACTTCCACACCACACACACAGCGCCACCCCGACACACAAGCACCGCACCCCCACACCAAATGCATACGCACACAGACACCCTACCCCTGTACCACACACACATAGGCCCTCCCAAAGGCATCCCATCCCCACACCACACAAAGACACTCACACTTTATGAAGATAGACACAAATATATAAACACCAGTTATAAAGATTCCTTATGTAGGCCCTGCTACTGTAATGAGACACACTTTATCATCTCTCTTTGAAAACATCTCTCCCCAAGACATGCATGATTTTGAAACCGAAGGCAGGAGAAACATGCCATTCCATATTGTCCTGCTAGACCAGTTGAGACAAGTGGGTCATGTTCCCCTACCAGCAGATTGGTGGAGACAAAGAACCAATGAAAATCCCGGGTTTCAATGACATCACTCCTATGTCTGTATTCACCTCAGCCATCAGAGATCCCTTCAGTATTTCCTTGTCTCCAGAAGATGGTGGATGGATTTTCTCCCCTCTGTAGAAAATCTGAGAATTGAGAGGAAAAGAGATTGATTAAACGCTCATGAATAACCTTGAGTACAGAAAGGTGACTCACTTGAGCATGACATGGGAGGCTCCATTAGACTGTGGTCTTTTCAGTAGCCATAGGAAGAGGGAAAATTGGTTCAGCTCCACTCTCATGATAAGAGCCTGTTGAGCAGCCACAAATTGGAAGGATCTGGAAGAGTGCAGCAACCTCAAACAACCTCAGCACCCCCTCCCTCCTCCTCTGTCCCCCCTGCTCTCTCCTGAAGATTGCAGAAGGCTTTTGGAGGGATCTGCCTGCCAGCCACCTTAAACGCAGTGCTGCAAAGCCAGCTGGTGAAACTGTTTCAGGAGAGTAGACCTGAGCCTGGCACAGATTCTCTGCCTGGGGCTTTCAGGGGTTGAATACCAAGGCATGAGCTTGTCATTGTCCTTGTTGGGGGCTCCTGATTCTGTCTTCTTGGGACGCAGTTCAGGGTGGACGGCTGATGACCATTTGCACGGTGCGGGGTTTCCCGCCATTTTCTGCACGCATTAGTAACGTTTTTTTAGCTATTGTGCACCTGTTGGTCGCACAGTTCTAATGCGTGTTCCGCTCCAGCGTCTCCAATATGTGCTTCTTCCATAGCACCTGTAACGCTCGTAATGTAAAAGTGCAGTTAATGCGCACTGCTGTGATACTTGCCCTAACTTTCTATGTCTTCTTCCAGGAAACGTTTGACATGTGGCAAGCGAGGTGCCTCATCCCTGGATTCTGGACTCTGCTTTTCCTGCATGGCAACTTCTAAATAGTCCCTGAAGGGCCTGCTTTCCCCCTCTTAGCCGGGGGATGCAGTTAGTCTGACCTTGCCTGCCTCAGGGTGGGAAGTGACAGATGGTGCTATGGGTAAGGATATTCAGCTGGCCGGAGGATCCAGCGACCATGCTGTGAGCCACTCATCGTCCTTTAGGGCATCTGTGGTAGCTTTGCCCCCTGGTGTTGGGGAGTAATGTCCAAGAGGATTGCCCTCCCCAGAATTCTTTTCCTTTTTGCAACATGCCTGGTCCTTCTGGCATGGAAATTCGGAGTCTGTAGTCTTGTTTGGGGCAGATTGAAAGCGGAAACCTTGTTCGAGTACCTTTGGTTAAGCATCCCTGCTGAGGGGTGCCCCTGGTGATAGGAAACAACTGGGAGCTATCTGAGATGTTGCCTATGACTCAGATTCAGATGGCTCGGTACTGGGCTCTGATGTGGATGAGGAAGTGCTCTTGCCTTCAGTAGATTATGCAGAGGCCGGCATGATCTGCCTATTCCAGAAGGAGAAGCTGGTGTCGTTGGGTCTCATCCACCTTGAACTTGACAGATGCTTCCGGCACGGAGCAGGAGCCAAAGGCACACCCACTCCTTCAAGGGGTTCGAAAATCCACTACTGTCTTCCCGTTCCTGGAAGTGATCAAGAATATGATTTGGGTGGAGTGGGACTCCACCCAAGGGTTAAGGGTGTGTAAGAAGATCTACGCTCTCCTGGAGGAGGAGTGCATCCAGTGGTTTGCTTTCTCAAGGTGGATACCCAGGTCTAGGCAGTTACCAGGCGGACCACCATTCCTATGGAAGGTGGGTTGACTTTAAAGGATATTTTGGACCATAAGATGGATTTCTTGCTGAGGAGCCAATTCACCATGGCAGCTGCTATTCTGCAGCTGGTGGTATGTACCAGCCTGGTGTCTCGAGCTCTGCTCAAATGGATTCAGTTTCTTCCACCGGATGATACTACCCCTCATTTGGAGTCGTCTACAGCCTTTTTTCTGATGCCATGTATGACTTAATATGTTTAGTGGTCAGGGATGGTGTCATGGCATTGGATTTGACTCTGCCACTGGGCAGCGGACACATCCTCCAAAGCCTGGTTGACCCAACTGGCTTTTAAGGGAAAACTTCTCTTTGGAGCTGTTTTGGAGAAGCTGGTGAAGGATCTGGGTGAGGCAAAATCTTACCGCCTTCTGGAAGACACGTCCAAGGGCCTGTAAAGTGGGCTTGTGCCCCTTTCTCGTCAGCTTTCACCCATCCACCAAGATCATACTGGACAGATTCCCAGGGCTCTCAGGACTCTCATCATTACTGATCTGGAATACCTTTTTTCCTGCCTGCTTCCAGGCCTTAGGTTCGTTCTCAGTCATTCTGTGAAGTGTGTGGGTCCAGGGACTCTGTCCCTTCCAGAGGAGGACCCTCCTGGGCTGCGCAATGGAGGTTTTTGGGCTCATTCCATGGTTCCTCTGGTTGGAGGCAGGCTTCACTTTATTTTCAGGATTGGGCCCGGGTTATCAAGGATCACTGAGTGCTAGACATGATTCAGTTCAGCTATGTCCTTGAATGCAAAAAGCCAATTCCAGATGCTTTTTCGTCATATCCCCTTATGGGTCTGTGATCAAAAGTGCTGCTGTGTGGACTACCTTGGAGAAGTTGTTATGCCAGAGGAGCAGGGCAATGGCACATACTCCATCTATTTCTTGATGCCAAAAAAGGACAGTTCCTTCCGGCCCATTCTGGACCTCAAGGGGGTCAACAAGCACTTGCGCATCCTGCGCTTCTGGATGGAAACCTTGAGCTCTGTGATTCAAGCAGTGCGTCAAGGGGAGTTCTTGGCTTCTCTGGATCTGGCCGAGGTGTATTTTCACATCCCAATCCGGGCAGATCAGCAGAAGTATCTGCATTTTGCCATGCTTGACTCTCACTATCAGTTTACTGCTCTCCCTTTCAGGCTATCCACCACCCCAAGGACATTCTGGTGGTGGCAGCTGCAGCGCCAAGGGATCTGTGTTCATCCCTATCTGGACAACTGGCTCATCCGAGCCCATTCCCTTTCAGAAGCATCTTGGGTGATGTCTTGAGTAGTGTCCTTTTTGGAAAGCCTTGGCTGGGTGATCAATCAGGGAAAGAGCCAGCTATAGCTTTCCAGTCCCTGGAGTTTCTGAGAGCATGTTTCAACACTTGAATGGACAGAGTTTTCCTGCCAGAGGAGAACGTCAAAAGACTGTTGGATTAAGCTCCTACCCACCCCATGTGAGCATTCTTGCTTTATAAGACAATTCCCCAATTAGCTACACACAGGGACATAGAACAGCACTGTTAGAACACACTTAAAAGAGGTTAACTGCTTTTTCTCTTCAAGGACAGCTGAGGAACAGGTAGGGACTTTGGTAAGTTTCTCTCTTTTTACATCAACAGGTTCCAAAGCTCCACCAACTGGCTGAGAAAAATCATATTGCCAAAGCAATTCCCCCCGTTACAGCTTCTGCCTCTGTCCAGACAGAGGTTCCCAATGCCAGTTGAAGGTCCGGTTTCATGTGCAGGATGTCTGCATGCTGAAGCTCTCAGGAAACAAGTGGAGGAGCTCAGAGAAGAGGTGGCGAGGCTGAGACCATTTGAGACAGTGAGAAGTTCATTGATGAGATGCTTCTTGAAACATCCAAGCTCTCCGACAGATGTGAAGATGGGAGGCTACAGAATGAAGAAAGTTGGACACAAGTCACCAGAGCTTGCAGAATTAACACTCCAACTTCTCCAGCCCTTGAATTGAAGTACCAGTATGTAGCCCTGGAAGTAGAGGAGGTAAAAGCATCCCAGGAAAGAGAAGAAATAGAGCTTGAGCACCCCACAGTTGCAGAATAGGTAACCACAAGGAAGCAAAGGATAGTGCTGGTTGGTGACTCTCTTCTGAGAGCACCACCTGCACACCCATCTGCTTCATCCTCTGTGCTAGAGCCATGAAGTCACTTTTGATATGCTCAGAGGGATACCTAGCAGTATCATTTGTGCTGGCATGGATGAGCAACATCAGATAATAGTCAGTAAACTTGATGAGTCTCGGGAAACCCTCCATAACATCACGGATTTTGGTACCTGGTAGACAGCATACTTCTCTGGACATCAAGTCTGGTCAGCAGATAGGTGCACAGATGGTGTTCTCAGAATAGAGTCACCAACCACCACTACTCTTTGCTTTCTTGTGTTCTCTTCAGTCCTCCCTGTGGAGGGTAAAGACCACAGCAGAGAAGCTCACATCCTGGAGATGAATTCATGGCTGTGTGGATGGTGCCATCAAGAGCGTTTTGGTTTTCTGGACCATGGGATATTGTTCCAAGGGCTGCAGAGTAGAGATGGCGTCCATCTGTCTAAGAAGGGTCAAAGTGTCTTCAGCAGCAGACTGGCTAACCTACTGATGAGGGCTGTAAACTAGATTCATTGTGGATAGGTGTAGAAAGCCCCCAGGTAAGAGAAACATTAAATACCTCTGTAGAAATGAGTAAAGGGCAACATCTGGAAAGCGGTAGATATAAATGCCCATAGCATAGGAAATAACATCCCAGATGTTGAGGCTGACTTGGATTTTGTGGTGATTATGGAGAAATGTTTCATGGACAACCATGACTGTGATGCAATTATACTGAGCTATACTTTATTCAGAAAGGACAGGGGAGGAAGAAGGGGAGGAGGAGTGGCACTAATAAATAAATATGTGTAAAAATAATATTAAAGCTATAGAATTACAGGGCTTAAAAGGGAGAGAGGAGGCACTGTGGGTTAAACTAGAAAGAAGGAAAGGAAAATGCATTTGTATTGAAGTAATATGCAGATCCCCTCACAGGGAGAAGAAGTGGATGGAGATTTAATAGAAGACATACGCAGCATTGCCATGAAAGGAGAAGTGCTACTGATAGGTGATTTCAATATGCCGGATGATGATTGCACATCCCTGCTGCAGTGTCATCAAGAAATAAGGAGATCCTGGATTCTGTACAGGGAGAACTATTCAGGCAACTGGTAACAGAACCCACATCTGAAGGGGGCCAAACTGACTTACTTGAAATATCCCCCGCATGCCCCCCTAGTTCTCTGTAAATCATTTGTTTCATTGTAAACCGCTTTGATTTTAAGATAAAGTGATATAGAAATCCAGCGAAATAAATAAATGAATACTGGACGGTCCTTACCAATGGTGAAAGTGTTTATAGTTGGAGATCATCTCGCATCCAATGATCACCAGATGGTGTCATTCAGTATTAGGACTAGGGCTGATAGAATCCATTCAGAAGTGAGGGTCTTAGACTTTGCCAAGATGGGACAATATCTCAAAGAGGCGTTAGAAGGATGGGAACAGTTGAGGAAAAAAACATTGGGCAAAACTGAAAGGGGATACCTTTTGTTAGAAAGGTAAATAAATGTAAAAGGAAGAGGAGGCCGCTATGGTTCTCAAAAGAAGTAGCTGAAATGGTGAAGAAAAAGAGGGAGTCCTTCAGGAAATGCAAGAGATCACAGAGAGAAGACAGGCATCTATATTTGGAAAAACTTAGAGAAGCTAGCAAAGTAGTCAGGAAAGCAAAGATACAAAAAGAAGAAGAAATAGCCAATGCAGTAAAATGCAGGGATAAGACATTTTTCAGATATGTTAGTGAGAGGAGGAAGGGTAAAAGTGATATTGTCAGACTCAAGGGTGAAGGGGAAGAATATGTAGAAGCTGATGAGGATAAAGCAAAATTACTTAACAAATATTTCTGTTCTGTGTTCACAGATAATGGGCCAGGATCAGGACCTCAGAAAACACCCACAAATAGGAACAGAAGTGACAGGGAGCTCAAACGATTTTCAGAAGACTGTGTTTGTGAGGAACTAGCTAAACTAAAAGTAGATAAAGTAATGAAACTGGATGGGATACATCCGAGAATACTGAAGGAACTTGGGGACATTCTAGTGGCTCCACTGACTGACTTTTTCAATGCTTCTTTGGAGTCGGAAGTGATCCCAGAGGACTGGAGAAAAAGGACCACATGTGCCTTACACAAAAGCAGAAGTAAGGATAAGGTTGAAAACTACAGGCTGGTTAGTCTAACCTCTGTAGTGAGTAAGTTATTGGAAATGCTGCTAAAAGAGTAAATAGTGAGGTTTCTGGAGTCCAGTGCACTGCAGGATCCGAGGCAGTATGGGTTTACCAGAGGCAGGTCTTGTCAGACAAGTCTGATTGATTTCTTTGACTGGGTGACCAGGGACTTGGACCGAGGGACAGCCCTAGATGTGGTATACATGGATTGCAGTAAAGCCTTTGACACCGTTCCACACAGTTGAGTTATAAACAAACTTAGCACCCTAGGAATGGACTCTAAAACTATTGATTGGGTTAGAAATTGATTGAGTGGGAAGTGGCAAAGGGTACAGGTAAATGGAGCTCACTCTGAGGAGAAGGAGGTTACCAGTGGTGCGCCGCAGAGATCTGTCCTTGGTCCAATTCTTTTTAACATCTTTGTTAGTGATATTGCAGAAGGGCTATCGGGTATGATTTGCCTGTTTGCGGATGAAACCAAAATCTGCAATAGTGTAGACACCCAGGAAGGAGTAGATAACATGAGGAGGGATCTAGCTTAGCTTGATGAATGGTTTAGAATTTGGTAGCTGAGATTTAATGCAAAGTCATGCATTTGGGCTGCAAAAATCCAAGATAGCAGTACAGTGTAGGGGGTGAAGTACTACTGGCCACAAAAGAAGAGTGGGACCTGGGCAAGATTGTGTCTGACAATCTTAAAGTAGCTAAACAGGTAGAAAAGATGATGGCGAAAGCCAGAAGAGTCTGTAGGGAGAGGAATAGACAGCAAAAAAAGGAGGTGATAGCGTCTCTGTATAAGTCTCTTGTGCGACCTCAATGGAGTATTGTGTGCAATTCTGGAGACAACACTTTCAAAAGGATATAAACAGGTTGGAATTGGTGCAGAGGGTGGCTAATAAAATGGTTAGTAGTCTTCGTTATAAAGCATATGAGGAAAGACTTAAAGATGTTAATATGTATACTTTAGAGGAAAGGTGGAATAAAGGAGATATGATAGCGATGTTTAAATGCTTCTGTGGCATAAATGTACAGGAGGAGGGTCTCTTTCAATTGAAAACAAGCTCTGCTGTGATGATTGTGAAAGGGGATAGATTCAGAAGTAGTATGCGGAAATATTTCTTTATGGAAAGAGTGGTAGATTTGTGGAATAGTCTAACAATGGAGGTGGTAGAGAAGAGGACAGTATCTGAATTCAAAAAAGCATGGGACAAACACAGAGGATCTCTATAGGTAAAAAGGGGACTATTATAGTTGATATGGAAGGGCAGACTAGATAGACCATGTGGTATTTTTCTGCCATCATGTTTCTATGGATTGCCTGGTGCTGGTGGGAAGTAGGAGGAGATAGAGGTTGTAGGGGGTTACTAGGATGGAGATCAAGGTTGGGGCAGCATATCTCAACATTGGCAGCTACCCCTGTTAGCAGTTACTTACAGGTGCCTCAGGGCAGCTGTAAATGCTGAGACATAGTTCTTTTTGTATCGATATGGATTCCTTTTGTAAAATGGGAAATCCATGTCTTTAGTGCAGCCCCCCCCCCAAACCACTTCCTCTCCCTGCCCTCACCATGTCTCCAGGAAAATTAAGCATGGTAAATAGCAACACGTTTAAAAAGTCTCTGTTCTAAAATGGCATTTAGACATGCATGTCAATGTACAGGTATCAATGATGCTTCCTAGAAATGGGATGTTTCTAAAATAACTCCCGTTATTATGGGGCTACTAAGCCTCTGTCTTCTTTTGTTCTTGTAGGGGATCGTATTGCATGCTTTCTGCTGCCCTGGATTTGTTCCTTCAGCTGGAAGTACTTCTGCAGATTTTCAGATGTTCATGGGTACTACCTACTTCAAAAATTGACAGACACTGCCGGCACAGGAATGACTTTGACCACAGAGCCTACAAATCTCCTTTCCCCCCTGATGGACCAATAACCTATCTGGACCTCATGATCCGCTGCCACCCCTGCAAAGGACAGTGGTCCAGCTGATATTAATGACACCAACTCCTATATATGTTTTTACCATGGCCGTTGATAGGCTGTGTACTTGGGCCAGGGATGGCCTGGCCTGGGTGTTGTGGTATATTCATGTCCCTGATGGTGTCTTGAGATACTTTTGCCTCTGTTGTTTATGCCTGCTAACAAGTTTTAAGCAAGTTTCTTAAAATTTGGTTGGAAAAACTAAGAGTCTAAATCTGCTTTATTAATTGACATTAATGGAAATAAATGAAATGGAAACAATGAACTGAATGACGTGGAAACTGATCTGTAAACAAACCAAACTGAAAATTTTATCTCCAGGAACAAGCAGGAATGTAGTCCTCACATATGGGTATCGTCGGTACCGACGGAGCCTGGGCGGGAACACTCCCCAGCGTCTAATTAGAAAGCTTTTGGGAGCATCCCACAGCGCCTGCGTGCTGCCTTCCCGCCTTTCCCAACTGCCTCTCTCCAGTTCTTCGTTTTCCGCGGAGCCAGCAGGTCGTTGTTCCTGTCACCGCAGAAAACTTTTCCTTATTCTTCTTTTTTGTGGTCGTCTGCCTTCCTCCGCTATACCGGTACCGCCGGTTTTTCTTTCTTTTAAAAAAAAAAATATAGATAGATAGTATTTTTTTTTCCAGGTGCACGCGCCATTTTGGGCCTTAGGCCCAAAATTTCTTCCATTATGGAAAAACCGCTTCGGGTTTCAAAAAGTGCAAAAAGTGCATCTCCGTCACCGACATCGACACCCATGAGTGATGTCTTAAATGTTTAGGTCCTGACCACTCCATCTCCGAGTGTATGGCTTGTGCCATGATGTCCAAGAGGGGTCGACAAAACCAAGCTGCTAAGCTCAGTACCCTTTTTCCCTCCGATGCAGCTTTTGTGGCATCGACTTCTTCCAGGGCTCGTCTTCCTCCCATGGATCTCAGGTAATTAAACATAAGTCTGGCCGGTCCTCAAAGGGTAGATCTCCTTCCAAGCATCGAGATGCCTCTGGCGTTGCCCTTGAGGGTTCTGTACCGGCAAAATTGCCCCGGCGGGAGACTTCGGCTTCCAAAGCATTATCGGGGCTCCAGGACGTTCTCGAGGCCTCAACATTGGCAGAACTACTGGTGCCATGCTCTGGGGTACCGGCTGCTTTCTCCGGTACCGATACCCAGGCATTGGCAGCGTCGATAGACCAGAGGTTCCTGGCTATCGAACGCAGTCTGGCGGCTCTCCTTGTGGCATCGACACCCTCGGAACCGCGTCAGACACTTCAACCAGTACCGTCACTGACTCCGGTATCGGTACTGGTACTGACAGCATCGGCATCGACATTGGTACCTGCTTCGTGGGCACCCAGTCATGCGATGCCTTCTGGTACCGACACGCCGGTACCGATTCCCCCCTGTACCGACTTTGGTCGGTACGGGTATCGGGCTCTTCAGGAGCATCCGGACAGAAGGTACTTTGAATCCTCGGACGAATCCAAGGATTCTGACAGCTCTGTCGGTACCGGAATACTTCTTCCAGAGGAGCCTTCCTCTCCTAAACGTAGGATGTCTCCCCCAGAAGATATCTCCTTTCAGGATTTTATCAGGGAGGTGGCTCGAGGTCTTTCCATTACTGTGGCTCCTGAAACAGAGCCCAGAGCAAAGGAGTTGGAGATTCTATAGTACCCCAAGGCTCTTAAAGAGGCAGTTACTTTGCCTATCCATGAGATCTTACGTGATCTCATGCTAAGAATGTGGGAAACACCTCTTACCACCTCTCTTCATTCTCATAGACTAGATACCATGTATCGAGTCCCTCCTTTCCTGGGTTCCAGAAGACTCAGCTTCCTCACCACTCTATTGTAGTGGAATCAGCTATGAGAAGGATCAGAAGTGCAAAGAGGCATGCCTCTAATCCTCCAGGACGTGAGTGTAGAACTTTGGATGCCTTTGGATGTCGTACTTTCCAGGCTTCCATGCTTTCTGCCAGGATCAGTTCCTATATTTTATATATGGGAATGTTCCTTAAAGAAGTCACAGGAGATTTTGAGGTTTTGAGCCCTCTTCTTCCTGATGATAGGAGGCAGGATTTTCTCACACTGGTCAAACATGCCCAGGATGTCTCTAAGTTTGTCAACCGTGCAGCTTTTGACTGTTTTGAGTGCATAAGCAGAACCTCTGCCATTGCCATAGGCGCACGTAGAATTGCCTGGCTCCAGGCATCCGATTTGGAGCTCTGGGTGCAGGACAAACTGGGCAATATTACTTGTACAGGT
The DNA here is from genome assembly GCA_033557465.1 of Ichthyophis bannanicus. Lineage (NCBI taxonomy): Eukaryota > Metazoa > Chordata > Amphibia > Gymnophiona > Ichthyophiidae > Ichthyophis > Ichthyophis bannanicus. The sequence goes on along the minus strand of CM066033.1, from coordinate 461,981,517 downwards.
GAGAATCTGTTTGGCAAGAATTGGCAAGAGAAAGCCAATGAATTAGATGCTGACAACTCCACTTTGGATAGATTATCCAAAGCCACAGCTGATCCTGCAAGAAAGAAATCTTTCAAGAAACCATTCTTCTCGAAGAAGAAGAGGTTTTATCCTTCTTATTCCCAGCAGGGACGTTCTGCAGGTCAATCTGCTTGAAAGAGTCAGCAACCACCTAAACAAAGAAAAGCAAAGACTGCTAAGCCTCAACCGCCTCAGCAGTCTCAGCCTCCACAAGGCCTTTGACTTTCATCTAGAGAACTTAGCCTTCCTGGCTCTCAATGGACCAGAGCCTTCCACCATTCCAGGAAGGTTGTGTCACTTTGCCCCCAGATGGGGGCAGATAACAGCAGAACATTGGACACTCTCCATTATAAAAGAGGGGTACAAGCTGCATTTTTCGTGCATGCCCCCTCCCACAATGGTAAGACAGTTCATTTCTCAGACCTCTCTCATCAACCTGTTAGATCAAGAGGTCACTATGCTTCTTGCCGAAGGGGCAATAGAAGAAGTACCCATTCATCAACAGGGTACAGGGTTTTACTCCCCCTATTTCCTTATCCCAAAGAAAACAGGGGGACACAGACCTATTTTAGACCTCAGAGAGTTGAACAAATTCCTGTTCAAGGAGAAATTCAAGATGGTTTCTCTGGGAACTCTGCTGCCATACCTTCAGAGTCAGGATTGGCTTTGTTCTCTAGATCTCAAGGATGCGTACACTCATGTTCTCATCCATCCAACTCACAGAAAGTTCCTTCGATTCCTTTTTCAAGGAAAGCACTACTAGTACAGGGTGCTTCCTTTTGGCCTGGCCTCAGCACCAAGGGTGTTTACGAAATGCATGGCTGTGGTAGCCGCATTTCTTCTCACTCTAGGAATATTCGTCTTCCCTTACTTAGACGACTGGCTCATTCGAGCCCCATCAGAGTCAGAGGCCAGGATTTCCCTATCTTGCACAATGCGTATCCTGCAGTATTTGGGTCTGGTCATAAACCTCCCAAAATCCAGTCTAACTCCCACTCAGTCTTTAGAGTTCATAGGAGCTTTGCTGGATACCAGAAAAGTAAGGGCCTATCTTCCTCAGACCCGTTGCCTTCGCATGGTGCAGATAGCTTCTCAATGAGTGCTAGAACCTCATCTCACTGCTCGAGAAATGTTACAACTACTAGGCCACATGGCATCTACCGTGAATGTGGTTCCTTATGCTCGCCTCCATATGAGAGCAGCCCAGTGGACTTTATCCACTCAATGGACCCAGGTATCAGGGTGCCTGTCGGACAAAATAGCAAACACAAATCGCCTTATTTTGTCCCTCCAATGGTGGCAGTCCACTCAAAACCTGCTGCTGGGGTCCCCATTTCAACAACCTTAACCCCAGGCAACTCTCACAACAGATGCTTCTCCAATGGGTTGGGGAGCTCATCTGCAAGACCTCTCCACCCAAGGCACTTGGATGCCACAGGAAACTCATCTACATATCAATCTCTTAGAGCTCAGAGCAATCTTCCACACCCTACTCAGCTACAAGACAGTTCTCATTCACACGGACAATCAAGTAGCCATGTTCTATGTGAACAAGCAGGGGGGAACAGGCTCTCTGTTGCTTTGCAATGAAGCTTTGCAACTATGGGCCCTCACCAGAGAGCATCAGATTCATCTCCTTGCAGTGTATCTTCCAGGCATACAAAACTCTTGGGCAGACAAACTCAGTCGAGTTCTGCTTCCATACGAATGGTCTCTGCATGCAGACCAGGTGACCAAGATTTTTCAAATTTGGGGAACCTCGGACATAGACTTTTTTGCAAGTCCATTGAATGCCAAACTTCCCCGGTTCTGTTCCAGAATTCTGGCTCACAGCTCTCAGGCCAGGGATGCTTTCCTCCTTCACTGGGGTCAAGACTTCCTTTATGCCTTTCCACCCATTCCCCTAATTCCCAAAACCCTGTTCAAGCTTCAGAGAGACAGAGGCCGTATGATCCTCATAGCTCCACATTAGCCAGGGCAAGTGTGGTACCCTCTGCTTCTACATCTCTCTCAAGCTCCCTCTCTGGAGTTAGGGTCTGCTCCAGGTCTCCTGTCCCAGGAGGACGGAATGTTATGGCATCCCAATCCCCAGTCTCTGCATCTCAGGGCTTGGTTGCTGAAGGCCTAGATCTTCATGATCTTAACCTTCCTCAGCCAGTAAAGGATATCCTTTATGCTTCCAGGAAACCTTCCACAAGACGCTCTTATGCTTTCAAGTGGAAAAGGTTTACCATATGGTGTTCGCAGAAGGGTCTTAACCCCCGCGCGATACCTCTGGAATCATTGCTGGAGTATCTCCTTCATTTATCCAATGCAGGACTTAAGACTAACTCAGTAAGAGTCCATTTGAGTGCTATTGCAGCTTCTTTCAAGCCTCTAAATGGACAATCTATTTCCTCCCATCCTCTTATAACAAGATTTATGAGAGGCCTTCTTCTAACTAAACCTCCCATTAGGCCACCACCGGTGGCATAGGACTTAAACCTGGTTCTTGGTCAGCTCATGAAACCACCTTTCGAACCCTTAGCTACTACCTCATTGAAATTCCTTTCTTGGAAGGTTATCTTTCTCATTGCAATCACATCAGCACGTCGCATCGGTGGTTTGCAGGCACTAGTGGCTGATCCACCTTTATACAAGGTTCCATCATGACAAGGTAGTCCTTAGGACTCATCCACACTTTATGCCAAAGGTGGTCTCGCCTTTTCATCTAAACCAGGCGGTCTACCTGCCTGTGTTTTTTCCAAGGCCTCATGCTTCAAATGCAGAAAGGAATCTTCATACTTTGGACTGTAAAAGAGCCTTAGCCTTTTACTTACAAAGAACACAGCAACATAGAAAGTCCTCTCAACTCTTTGTTGCTTTTGATCCTTCTCATTTGGGACTTCCAGTCTCCAAGAGGACACTGTCTAACTGGATTGCTCAGTGTATTTCCTTTGCCTATCAGAGTAAGAATCTTCCTCTGGAGGGCCATGTCACAGCTCACAATGTGAGAGCCATGGCAGCTTCAATGGCTCATCTACACTCTGTGTCTATCGACGACATCTGTCGAGCAGCTACCTGTGCCTCGGTTCATACCTTCACAGCCCATTACTGCTTGGACAAGGACTCCCGCCGGGATGCCTTGTTTGGTCAGGCTGTTCTTCAACACCTGTTCCATACCTAATCAACTCCTACCAACCATCCCTGGTTGGATGCCAGAGATCCATGGGGGGAAGTGGAGCCCTTCCACAGGGACACACAACTTCTGGGGCCTCTCCCTGGCATCTAAAGCTAGGGAGTCCCCATATGTGAGGACTACATTCCTGCTTGTTCCTGGAGATAGCATAGTTACTCACCTGTAACAGGTGATCTCCGGGAACAGAAGGAATTTAGTCCTCACAACCCACCCACCTCCCCTAGGAGTTGTATTTCTGTCTCTGTCTCTTTCTCTTTCCCTCTCTCTCTCTTTGTCTCAGCTTTAAAACTCAACTGGAGAGAGGCAGTTGAGAAAGGCGGGAAGGCAGCACGCAGGCGCTGTGAGATGCTCCCAAAAGCTTTCTAATGGATGCTGGGGAGCGTTCTCGCGCAGGCTCCGTCGGTACCGATAATACCCATATGTGAGGACTAAATTCCTGCTGTTCCCGGAGATCACCTGTTACAGGTGAGTAACTATGCTTTCTGTGCACATCCCAACTGATCTAAGACACTATTAGTGAGGAAATCACAATTTTGAAGATGCCCTACTTCTTTACTTGAAGCACAGCAATGGTTGAATCTTTGTACGAAATCGATTCTTTGGGTATTGGCGGTTTTGATTGACGAAAATTTATCTTTTGAAACCCATATTTGTGCAGTGGTGTTTCCAGGTCATTTTTTCAAATACGTCAATTACGTCGACTCAAACCCCATTTCTCTTTTTATCACTTTTGGCTCCTTGTGCAAATCTCTGTCTTGGCATACCTAGATTATGATAATATATTATTTATAAACTGTTCAAAACAACAGCTTCAGCGGTTACAGTTATGTCAAAATACTTTTGCCCAACTCATTTATGGAGTCTCTAGGTATGTAGCAATAACACCTTTACTTCGTGAGCTGCACTGGCTCAAGATCTCCAAACAGATCTGTTTTAAATTCTGTACAGTCCTGTATAATTTTTTTTATGATTCTGTTCCCATGCAGCTTTCTTTGTTATTTCTTCTGCTTCTAGCTGTCAAGTCCAAACAGTTACAGTTGTTCTGCGTCCTATTATTCCCATCTAGCAGAGGTGTTAGTTCAAGAACAAGATTTGCATATACTATTTCATATAAGGCAGCTGAGCTTTGGGCTAAATCACCCCTAAAGATTAAGGGATCCTCCTCTATTTCTCTTTTCCGGACGTTTTTGAAGTCCTGGCTTTTTGATTCATAATGTTTTTTAATTTCTCTTCTGTAATCTTACCTCTTATTTTAAAATGCACCAAACCACTTTAGTTTTGGGATCATAACGGTATAAAAGAACATATTAGATTAGCATAGTCTATTGATTTTTTTTCATTTAATTTATTAAATTTGCTATACTGCTTCCCTACAGTGCCAACAAGGAGGTTTACAATTCAAATAAAATGGGCAGTATACAATATAATATCATCACAAGTACATATAAGGCTACAAATATATCCCAGTCCTTCCATCCACCCCATATTTTTCCTCTAGCCTTAACCCACATAAGGAGGCAAACTATTTCTCAAAAAGCTAGGTCATAACTACCTTACAAAAAGTTAAGTAATTGGACTTATTCCTGACTTCTCAGGAATTCCATAAATGCCAGGCTACATAACTATAAGTACTCAGTCTAGCTATGAGAGTCATTTGACAGAAGTAAAACATCGGAAGGGTCAACATTTAAATGACAAATGTGGCATTGAAATAAAATATGCATATTTAGCACAAATCTGTAGCCACTGGCACTGAATATATATTTGAAGTGGCATTTTAGAAAGGGGGTCTAGGTGCATTCTGGGACATCCTGGGAGAACATGTAGAAAAACGCCAGGGACGTCTATGTTTCAGCCTAATTTTAAAAACACAGGTACCCCCAACATGGATGCCCATGACGGCATCCATATAAATGTTCCTGCAAAGAAACCATGGGGTGGGGGTCATCCAGCTGAAGCAAGGTTACATACAGGCAAGACAGAAACATGAGCATCCATTCCCCGTCAGTGTTAGTTGTCAGATTGTAAAATAAAGAGGATATGAGTGTACCTCCTTCTCCACACCCTCCAGACGTTTGCCTGACAAAACAAACACTTTTCAGATGCCTATTCATGCCTTCAGCAGGTATCATCTTTGACATGGCTCAGGACGTCCAAGCTCTTGGTAATTTTCTGCAATGCCTACACCACGACCTGGCTTCTAAAATGGTTCCAGGGACGTCTCTGTACTTTGGATGTCTTTATGCCCATTTCCAGATATTTAAGGCAAGAATAGGGCTTCTAAAATAACCCCCATAATGTGGCCAGTGGCAAAGTTATCTGGATAGCGGTGCTATTCAGTCTCACTATCCAGATCAATATTCAAGAAAAGTTTAGGACATCTTCTTTTCTGTTGCCCTAAAGTTATCCATATAGTTATGTGGATAGTGGATTGAATATCACCACTGTTCGGATCATTTCTTGGATCATCTCATTCTGCTCCAGCACTATACTAATAGTGCCATTGTGGTCCGTAAATATTTTCAGCGCCACTATTCAGATGGTGCTACTGAAAATCACTAGATAGGCCCGACCAGCAGCACTGATCCAGATAGGAGGTATTGCTATCCGGATAAGTTCTTTTAAGTATTGGGCCATGAGATTACAATTTAGGGAATATGGACGTTTTGACTAAGCCAAAATTAGAGATCCAAGAAAAAATGTATTAAGCACCGCAATGATGTTGATCACCAGTTAAGGTAAGTCAACAGTTCAGTGCAAGAAATGATTGATTCACAAAATGCTCTTTGGAACGCAACTGGTGAAAAACAAACAGAGGTCTAAATGGTTGGTATGTATAAACTTAAGACGGAATGCTAAGAGCTTGAGATCTCCCTTAGTCCATGATACTTTGTGGACAGCAATGGGACAACCATTGGTCCTGGCATGGATAATTTCTGTTGTGAACGGGAAGCATGGATCATTTTTTCTATTCTTCTTATTAGGGCATTAGCTTATGGGACCGCAAAGAAAGACTGGTTTGCCAATGCCATGCATTAGATAAACAAGGCAGAACTGGACTTGATTATTTATTTGATTGGATAAGCCACCTTATTAATAATTTTGAGCGTAGCCTCCCTTTGACTGGAATCCTTCCATCTCTTGGTTGTTTTTCCATCTCTCTCATACCAGCAATGTCCTCTTATTTGTTTGTCCTCAGCTTAGTTTGCCCCAAGCCAGACATTTGAAAAGCTACTTCTGCGGATTTTGCCATTTTCGAGGACTATACGTCTCCTCATCCCACGAAAAATGAAAATTATGCAACTATTACTGTAGGCCAAATACAGTGTCCAAGATCATCCGTTTTTATTAAAAAAAAGAAAAGAAAAACTATTGTTGCTTACAGTCAGGATCATTGCACTTTTGTGTGATTCTATTTCTTGTATAGAATTTTTGGTTTGTTTTTTTGCTTTCTAAAGAAAGAACCTGCTATTGTTGCCTTGGGCTGAACTTCAAGCAGAAGTGGTTTCTCTTTTTAAAAAATGGTTTGAAGGAGGGCTTGGCAGCATCTGTGGGCAGAAAGATAAACTCTGGAAAAGTAGTTAGTAGCTAGAAGCAGCTCTTTCCATACTGATGCTGCTTCCATGTCAGCATCACTGTTTTTCCTGCTGCAGCGTTCTTTCTTCCTCTGCCCTTCTTGCCTTATACAGCAGTTGAATTTATTCTTGTCTTTTGCCTTTTGGCAAAAGCAAAGCAATATGAAGTGTGATCAAAAAGTATCAAGACTTGTTGTGTAGCTGTATAACATGTCGCACCTCGGTGCAATTAAGCCTGCAGTGACCTAGTTATGTGCTCTGCATGGGCAGAGTGTCGCGTGGCTGCAGCACACCTGTACTTTTTTAAATCATGTGATGTTTGGTATCGTGTAAAAGCAGCTTGTCAGATTTACGATGAGTGAAAAAATTGAATAGCGAATTTGCATTACATTCTGCCAGAAACTTGAAGATTTGTGCAAAGAGACTTATAACAAGTTACAGTTGAATGAACCAGCAACCACCTCTCAGTTACAACTGGTAACTATATTTGACTCGTTGTAACAATATATAACAAAATCTAATGTAACGGTGCACAAGAGCACAGTACGCTTTACATATCTTTGTTCTAACAGTTGTTCTATCTGCATACCATCAATCTAGTCATTATACTTGATCCTAAGGTTATTCAGTCTGCATCCAATCATTGTATTGCTCTGATCCCAACACTTGCAGTCTTTATTCGTCACACTTTTATCATATCTTGTTGCTTGACCCGAATCAAGGAATTCCCCTGTGTTTTCCTGTAATTTGTAAATCCAGTCTACCACACTAATACTCCGCCTTTGTTTGTAGTTCTTGAATTGAAGCTACATTGTCACGCTTTTCGCAGCACATTCTTTGAATTTCTCTTTAAACTGGTGAATTCTAACTACTCTGTCACGCTATTCACAACAGGTTCGCTACAGCCCTCATCCCATTATCCTCCCTCCCCTCCCAGCTGATTTTAATCTGGTTTTAGCAGCCGATACGATTGTAATTCTGCCCATTCAGATTATCCTTTCCAAGCCCATTACCTTTTTCTCCTGTACCATTTCTCCTGTACCTCTCTATTACTACTCATATCCTTCACTCCAATATCTGTTCCAGCCCTTCCCACAAACTAAACATATAAGCTGTTACAGCATACCCCTCCAAACCTTTTCCTCCTACAAACTCCCCCTAAGCACCACTAAAGATGAAGCTCACCATCAAAGTTTTAATTTGCTCTCTACTGTTTAACAACTTTCCTAGCATTTTCCAACACACGTCTAGCCCATCAGGCCATCACATTCAACCCCTTCATCCCCCATATACAGCCCTACATCCCTTTCATCCATGGGTTAACATCCATCAAACAGGGAACTAAATCTTCCTCCTATCCCCACAGAAGCAACCAACACTGAAGATTAATTCGTATTAACACAATCACAACCACCTCACACCCAACACAATCTGAATCACTCACCACTCTAAGTGGACAACTGATAAACGCACGCTCCATAAGAAATATGATTCCTTTAATCAGAGACATCCTTATCGACGAATCTCATGATTTTCTCTGCATCACAGAGACTTGGCTCACAGATCATGACTCCGTACTACTAAATCCACTGCACACAAGTGGTTACTCCATGTTCAACTGCCCCAGAAACTCCAAAAGGGGTGGCGAAGTACTTATTCTCAAGAATCAAACCTCAACCTTTACACCAGCTTATGTTCAAACTGTGATGGCATAGACTTGATAAAAATTGAAAACAAATACGTAACAATTTGTCTCCTTTACAGACCGCCCACCAATAATCACCTGAACCTCACCACCATACTAGAATCTGCCTGCACATCTCCAACAAAGAAACCTCATATCATTCTTGGAGATTTCAACTTAGCATTCCTGTCTATACAACAATCCACCGACTTCCTTGAATTTATGGAAGACATGGGCCTTCTTCAAATAGTTAAACAGCCTACCCATTCTAAAGGCAACATTCTAGATCTAAATTTTGTACCCAGAACACTAGTCTTGCACTCTCACTTTACTTACCCATCCTTTTCACAGGTCTCATGGTCAGACCACTACATCTTACGAATGACCATACCAATATACATCTCCTCCAAGACACCAATCCACCCAGCCTATCAAAAACCTCACTTTAAAAATGTTGATAAAGATGCCTTCCTTTCAGAGGTCAGCCCCAAACTTATCACATCTATGCAGGACATTGATAAAGCTATAGAAAACTGGACTGCAATAATCAGTAAAGCTGCAAGGCCCAACTATTCCAATAAAAGATCCTTCAAAAGACCATCAGAACAATGGTATACACCAGAATTACGCAATCTCAAAAAATTCTCTGCAAGCTGGAGGAGAAATGGAGATCTTCCAAAACCCATGTAAATAAGGAAATTTAGAACGCAGCATTAGATTCATATAAAGAGGCAATACACAAGGCAAAGAGAGACTACCACTCCTCCATTCTAAACAAGGCCATCAATCGCACTAGGGAACTTTTTGAACTATTAAAAGACTTTAACCAAGTCCCACACAAATCCGTCAAAAACCATACCCGTTAAATCACAGGATATAGCCGACTAGCCACTAAACTAAGAAACAAATACAACCCAACTTTGTAATGAGTACCAATCCCACCCTAATAAATGGTCTGCCTTCCACCTCATAAATGAAAACCAACTTCTAGAAGCATTAACCAAAATTAACATTTACAACTTCACACCTAGACCCATGTCCAGTCTCCTGGATAAAGGCAACTAAAGCTGAGCAAGCACCTATAATTCTCAAAATCGTAAATCAATCTCTCTCTTAGGGAATTATGCCAGACTCACTCAAACTAACCATCATTCACCTCTTACTTTAAAAAATATCCCTCAATAAGGATAACCCTTCTTCATACCATCGAATAGCCAGCATTCCATTTCTAGCAAAAATTATCGAAAAAGTAGTCCAAATTCAATTATAAAATTTCATTGATCTCAACTCGCCCCTAGATACCAAACAATACGGTTTCCGGCCCTTTCAGCACTTCTATCTAATCTATATCTTCAACTCATTTATACAATTTTCAATAAATACAATCTCAATTATCACATCTTCACAGACGATATAATGGTTTATGCTCCAGTTGACATAAAAAATCCACATTATCACAGCATTACTGAATGCATAGCTGAAGCGGAATCATGGCTCAACTTAAACAACATGCAAATAAATTTAAAAAAAACCCTGAAATCTTATTCACAACAAGAAATCAGAAAATCAGAACTATACGCTCACTGCTACATTCAAACTTCATAACTTTGATCTCCCTGTCAAGCAGAAGGTAAAATACTAGGTGTCATTATCGACAGATCCCTCAGCATGGCTGCACAAATCAAACATACCGCCAGAACAATTTTCTTTAAATTAAAAATGGTACAGCACCTAAGACCAGTTTTGAAAACACACGACTTTAGAACAGTAGTCCAAGTTCTATTTACCCCCCACTTGGACTACCGCAACAGTCTCTTACAAGGCACTCCCAAAAAGACAATCCACTCACCCAATTGGTACAAAATGTGACTGCGAGGATTATTTCCAAAGCAAGCCTTTCCAAACATATCACCCCAATTCTCTACAACCTCCATTGGCTCCCCATTGCAAGAATAAAATACAAAATGTTAGTTACAACATTTAAATTATACAACGGCATTGCCCCTTCCAACCTATCCACCCTTATACATGCTCAAGCTGATATCAGAGTCAGAAGAAAATGTACAAAAGACCTTCTAGATATACCCCCACCATACGAAAGACCAAGCAATCTACCAGCAATAGAGCCTTTAGGTATTCAGCCCCCCACCCTTTCGAACGTGCTCCTTGACTCAATTAGATCAATCAAGGATCTACAAACTTTTAGCAAACAATTAAAAACCCTACTCTTCACAGAATATTACAATTCCTCCTCTTCTACTTTCCCTTCTTCCCCTACCCCTAATCATGTCCCCCCTCCTCTCTCTGGTAGGAATATCCCCACCTATTCTACTCATCTGCCATTATATACTGTATAGTTCAGACTCAGCTATCACGATACCTTCGTATAGGTGATTAGCTGACATGTATATAGTTTCTTGTACCATAGTTGTGATATGTTCTCTGTAACTGCCTTCTGGAAATTATTATTCATTATAAACCGCCCCTGATCGATGGAAGGGGCGGTATAAAAGAAATGTTTAAATAAATAAATGAAGCAAGTATATGGTGATGAATGCATGAGTTGTGCTCAAGTTTATGACTGGTACAGATGATTCCAAAAGGGCCGCCAAAGTGTTGACAATGACGAATGCTCTGGAAGGCCATCCACTGGAAGGAATGAAGACAAAGTTGAAGAAGTGCATGCTGCAATACACTCAAATCATTGATTGACTATCAGGGAGCTTGCTGAGGACATGGACATCAGTTTCAGATCGGAACTGCCCATTCTTATTGTCGATTTGGGGATGAGATGGGCGTCTACAAAATTTGTGCCAAAACACCTTCAGAAAGAAGATTGACTGCAGCCAGGGAGTAAAAATGACTCAGATTTCATCAAAAAGATTATTACTGATGATGAATCATGGGTTTATGGTTATAATCCGAAAACTAAGGCTCAATTCTCACAATGAAAGACTCCAAAGTTTGCCAGACCCAAGAAAGCCTGTCAGGTGAGGAGCAATGTCAAAGTCATGCTCACAGTTTTCTCACTGGTCAACATTGAAATCATTACTGACTTTAAAAGGCCCTAATCTGTAGTATCTTGGTAAGCTGAACATGAATATAACATTAAAAAATTTTTATTGGCTCTCGTTTTGCAGATATTGCATGTAGTTCATTTTTGACGTTTCACCGTGTAAATTTATCCAGTAGGACATCAACAACATCCCAAATAAGCCTTGAATGATGTAATATTGCATAACATTGCATAATACCAGCATGCACACATCATTCAGAGTTGATTGCATCATTTTCTGATGCAATGCAATACTACTGCCAGACGGCTGCTGAAGCCATCTGACGTCAGCAGTGTATAATACGCAGTCGGAAAGGTTGCGCATTTAAAATATTTCAGACTGTGTGCGAGACAGATTAAGCTACTGTTACATGTAACTTTTATTAATCATATAATTTTAGCCATTTAGGTACAATACAGAACAGTAATGCCGCGAAAGTGCGTTAATACCGTTGACAATTTCTGCTACATTTGTGGGTTAGTGACATTTGCCAACCAGAAGAAAAGTATCACTTCTCAACTGAAGAAGGCATATCATCTTTACTTCGGATGCAAGATCGGTGACCAAGACAAGCCTTGGGCCCCGCATATATGCTGCGCTACATGTACAACACAGCTTTCACAGTGGTTGAATTGCAAAAGACCATCAATGCCGTTTGCAGTCCCCATGGTGTGGAGAGAGCCAAGCAACCACATAAATGACTGTTACTTCTGCTTGGTTCCTCCTCTTTCCAGCGGAATAACGAAGCAAAAGAAGTCGAGCATAATCTACCCAAACATTCCGTCTGCATTGAGACCAGTTCCACATGGTGAGGGACTTCCTATTCCAGAACCTCCATCAGAATATTCTCTTGATTCATCTGATGAGGACAAGGGTGAGCCGACCTATTCTTCTCCTGGTCCGTCAGCATGCAGTGACCCAGATTTTCACTGGGATGCTTATCAACTCCACACAGAATAACACAGGAAGAATTAAATGACCTGGTTCGTAATTTGGACTTATCCAAGAACAAGGCAGAATTGCTAGGATCAAGACTCCAACAATGGAATCTTCTAGAAGAAGATGTCAACATTACTTCATATCGAAAGCGCCACCAGCAGTTGGAGCCTTTCTTCAGAAAGGAAAGTAATCTGGTATTCTGTTCCGATATTGAAGGCCTCATGAATGCCTTAAAAATCACTCATGACCCACAGGACTGGAGACTATTTATAGACTCTTCGAAACTGAGTCTGAAGGCTGTGCTTTTGAACAATGGAAACCGTCTTCCATCTATTCCAGTAGCGCATGCCGTCCACATGAAAGAGACGTATGATAACTTAAAGTATCTACTGACTTCCATTAACTATAACAAGTACAGCTGGCACCTCTGTGGTGACTTGAAGGTAGTTGCCCTTTTAATGGGACTGCAGCAGGGATATATAAAATACATGTGTTTCTTATGTGAATGGGATAGCCGAGCAAGGGATTGCCACTACTTGCGGAAGGAATGGAATCGCAGCAAAATGTAACAGTTGGAGAGAAGAATATCCAGCACCCAGCTCTGGTTGAAGCTCACAAAATCCTGCTACCACCCCTTCACACCAAACTAGGTTTGATGAAAAACTTTGTGAAAGCCATGGACTGCACTTCGCCAGCTTTCCGATACCTGCATGAAAAATTCCCTCGACTCAGTGAAGCAAAGATTAAAGAGGGAGTTTTTGTGGGTCCTCAGATTCGAGAGCTCTTCAAAGATGACCAGTTCAACAACTTGCTGCAGGGTGATGCGAAACAAGCATGGAATGCTTTTCGCCTAGTGTCAACAAACTTTCTCGGGAATGTTAGGGCACAAAACTACAAGGAACTAGTAGAAGACATGCTGATGCAGTATCAGAAACTTGGCTGCAATATGTCTCTAAAGATCCATTTCCTTGATTCCCATCTCAATTTCTTTCCTGACAACTGTGGTATGGTTAGTGATGAACAGGGTGCACGTTTTCACCAGGATATTGCAACGATGGAGCAAAGATACCAGGGAAAATGGTCCACTACAATGCTGGCTGACTACTGCTGGACACTCCCCAGAGAAGCTCCCGAACAGCTGTACAAGAGACAGGCGAAAAAAATCTAAGAAGTAGTCTATGACTTGTTTTTTTTAAGGTATTAACCGAAGGCCTATCATATTTATTATTGACATGCATTTTGTGATGTAAACATTAATTCTTGTAGATTACAAAAAAACTAGAACCAACTTTGCAATTTCACTGTCATATTCGTGTTCAGCATATAAAAATTGATAAGAAATGACTCTTTTTATTTCAGTAACATGACTTTTGTAAAAATTTGTTGACCATTAAATTAAATTTGTTAATTATCAGGGTATTGTTCATCATGAGTATGCTCCAAAAGGCCAAACCAGCAATAAGGAGTACTACATCCACATTCTGAATCGTTTGAGAGTTTCAGTTTTTTGTAACAGGCCAGAGTTGCAAAGGAATGGTGAATGGTTGCTTCATCATGATAATGCTCCAGATCACGCATCACATCTTATATTCTTGTCCAACTGTTCTTGACCAAACACCAAATCAAGCAAGTCCACCAGCCTCCATACTCACCTGAACTTGCACCCTGTGACTTTTTCTTGTTTCCAGAACTGAAATTACCACTAAAAAGAAGGAGATTCGATGACTTGGAGACCATTAAGCAAAATTTGACACAGCAGCTACACAGCATAATGAAAGAGGCATTTCAAAATTGTTTCCAGTAGTGGCAGGAACATTGGAGGAAGTATGTTTTATTGGACGTGAATTACTTTGAAGGAGATTGAGTGCAATAACTGTCAGTGTTCTCTCAGTGAGATCCAGCAGATTCCTTCTGAGGAACAGGCAGTTGGGGCGCATCTCCAGCTGTTTTTGTTTGAAATGGACCCACATTGTGTCAGCCCAATGGGTGCTCAAGGTCTTCAAAGGGGTATGCATTGGAGTTTGCAGATCCTCTTCAGGAGGCCTTGTGGAGTCTCCTTGCGGCTCTCTGGCTAAGTGAGCGGCGCTCAAGGAAACTCTTTAGTACCTCCTGCAGTTGCAGGCTATCATACCTGTGCCCTCCTTGAACAAGGTCAGGGGCAGTATTTCATTTACTTCATGTTTCTAAAGAAAAGCAGAACCTTCTCTCCCATTTAAAGGCAGTCTGTGTCAAGCTCAGAATGCCCCATTTACACATGGAGGCTCCCAGGTTGGCCATTGAATTGATCCAGCAAGGGGAGTTTCTAACAACTTTGGACCTTTCTGAGGCATACTTCCATATTCCTTTCTAGGATCAACATCAGCGGGTTCTCTGTTTCTGTGTCTTGGGCCACCATTTCCCATTTTAGGCCTTACTTTTTGGCCTTGACACGGCCTCTTGCACCTTCTCACAAATAATGGTGGTTGTGGTGTGTGGAGGCCCCTGGCCCAGGCAACAGCCTAAAAGCCTAGGGCTGCACTTGTTAGTCCTTTAATTAAAGAGTTTTTTCTCATCCAGCGCCGGGGCAGCTGGGATTTGTAGTTGTGTTTAGAAAAAACTAGTAGTGTGGAGACCGAGGGTTTACAAGGCAAAACACAGGAATTTATTTCTTTTTCTAAAGAGCATTAAGGCTCAACGCAAAACAAACAGGATTCTTTCTCCAAACAATAATCCATAGGCATTTATACCAAACCAAACAATGAAACTGCTTTTTGTAGCTTTTTAACATGTGTTGCTGTTTTTCAAATCATTCAGCAATCAAGCAAGGTTTCTCTTCTCTTCAAACCCAAAAGAAATATCCTCTCTTCAGCAACAGGGTTCTTTAGCATTCCTGGCTAAACACGTTTCTCCCTGTATTCACACTGCCTTCTAGGACATTCAGGTTATAGGCATTTCCCTTCTTTTATCCAAGAACTTTTTATTCTGCCTTCTGGCACAGAGAACAATCCATTACTGAATCTTCATACCACTCATCAGATTCATAATAGTCTATCTGCATTTCCTCAGGACCTGTGTTCGGTAAATCTGGCTTTAAGCCAGCATGAAAAACTTCAGGCTTAATATTCTCTAAAAGTTCCAGAACCTTTCTCCACTGAGGCTTTTCCCTATGCACAGAGTTTCCACCAGGAACGTGGAGATTCTTTTCTTGCATCAAATGACACAATGCCTCTAACTGGCTCACGGCACTTTTGGCTACCCTTTTATTCACGCACCTTTTTGGAAGTTGCAGCTCTTTAGCTGGTTCAGGAACGGTTGGCACTGCAGCCTGACCCTTATCAGCACTTCTCTCTGGCACAGCTCTCCTAGTTTTAAAACCAATTGCAGTTTCCCTGCAATCCTGGCTTTCCTTCTGACTAGGGCTTTCACCTCTGAGATTCCCCTGGAAGTTTCCACCGTTCTCCTCCACGGTGAACTCTCTGGGCCTTTTCTCTGGTGCTTCTCTCCCCACTGAATTCTCCAGTGTTCTCCCTGGTCAGCTCTCTCGAGTGCTAGTTTCCTGTATCTTTCCTTCCAGCGTGCTGCTTCCCTGTGTCTCCCTTTCGAGGGTGCTGCTGCATGTACTGCCTCGTCCTGGTACTCCTGTTCCTGTTGCCCTCTCTCTGGCTGTTCTCTCCGCCCGTTATTTCCTCCAATATTTCCCTGGGTTTATAAGAGTGTCTCTGAACTACCATGCACTCCCCTTCACCCAGGTGTCCCTCATTAGTTTCCAAGCCTGCCCTTGGATTAGCAGAGCTTGGGTGTGTCCTGTCCTCAGTAGCTGCGTGTTTTTTTCCTCTGCCTGCAGTTTGAGAGCTACTGATTCCTTGCCTGTCTCTTTTTTTAAAGGTAAATGTCTGATTTTCTTCCAATTCCATGGACTCCGCCATACTCTGCTCATCACACATCCCCCCCTTAAGATATTACGGGCTGGCGTTGCAGTACCCGCACAGCTCGTAATTCTCGCTGGGAACTTAAAGCTTGTCTGCCACTTTTCAGCCTTATGTTCTCTTGTGGCTAAATGAGCCAACGCTATTCGCTCATGCCAAGGTCTCAATACATTGATATGATAGACCTGCTGTCACCCCTTTCTACTTTCTATGGAGTAAGACACCAGCCCTACTTGTTTTACTAGCCTATAGGGCCCCTTCCATTTACTTTCAAATTTAGGGCTGGCCCCCGCCACCATTACTATTACTTTTTCTCCTATCTCCAGTTGGCGAGGCCTTGTATGCCGATCATAACAACTTTTTTGACGTGCCTGGCTGGTCTTTAAATTTTCCTCCGCCGCTTGGGAGGTTCGGTGTAGCCGTCCTCTCAGGTCTCTCAAGAACTGGGGTACCCCTACTTCCTCTACGGCTGGCTCCACCCACTGTTCCCGCAATATATCTAAGACACCCCATGGTGCCCGCCCATACATTAAGTAATACGGTGAAATGCCTAAGGATGTCTGTTTCCGCTCTCTACAAGCATACAAAACAAAAGGGAGCATCATATCCCAGTCCGACATGTCACTCTCTAAAACTCTGCTCAACATTTTCTTCAAGGTTTGGTTTTGCCTCTCCACCAGTCCATTTGACTGCGGATGATAGGCAGTGGTTCTAACATGACGGATTCTAAAAGCATCCCATACTTGAGCTAGATACTGAGACATGAAGTTACTGCCCTTATCTGTCAGGACTTCACGTGGGAATCCCACTTCACAGAATAACTTCACTACTTCGGAGGCTATGGTTTTTGCTGATATATTACGTAGTGGTATGGCCCATGGAAACCTCGTGGCTTGGTCCACTATGACCAACATATACTGAAACCCCCAAGGTGTCTTTATCAACGGTCCTACTATATCCATGGCCAGGCAGTGAATGGGCTCAGATATCACTGGCATGGGTAACAAAGGCACCTCCGGTGGACGAATCAAGGTGACCCATTGGCATGAAGGACACGACTCGCAAAACCGCGAAGTCTCTTTAAAGATACCAGGCCAGTAAAAGCGAGCTAATATCTGGTCGAGGGTGCCGTGTACTCCTTTGTGACCTCCTACAGGATGGTCATGCGCTAGTCTTAAAACTAGTACCTTGAACGTTGTAGGGACTACAAGTTGCTTACGAATATTCCTTGTATGGGGATCTACACTTTCCCGGTATAACACATCCCCGTCTAACAAAAACCTAGGTAGGGTTTCTAACCCCCTTTTGGCATACTCGAAGGCCCGTGAAAGAGCGGGATCCGCCTGCTGCTCCTTGGGAAAGGATGGAAATTTTTCCACTAGTTCCGCCGGGACCCATGGCAGGTCTTGGCCGGCCTCTACCTCGGCCCTATTCTGGGACCTACACTGCCTCTCCCGGCATTTTTCCCCTCTCCCCTTCTTACTCTTACCTACAGAGGGAGTTATTAAGTCCTCATGGAAAGGTAAATCCTCTACCATCTCATCTGAGGGTTCCTCTTCCCCCTCTAGGGCCTCAGACTGCGCTCAGGTAGATACCATGCCTACCTTTTGATGTAGCCCCTCTTCTAGGCCCTCCCTGAATTGGGGCCAATCCCTCCCCAATACCAGGGCATGTGGTAACCTGGGCACAATAGCCACAGGGATTTTCTTCTTCATGCCTAAACCCTTCACTAGCACTCTGTGTATGGGATAGAATGATGATGCCCCATGGATACATCTGATTTTCACCTTCCCGTCAGCCTGGTTTAGGACTGGTTTATAGCAAGATTCAATCTCCCGCCAGAGCTTCCTGGAGATCATGCTTTGATCTGCTCTTGAATCTAACAAAGCTTCTGTAACAATACCTTCTACTTCAACAGTCAAAAGGAAACCTTCCCTCACCTCCTTGGTATGGGCAGTTATCAAAGCAGTCCTCGCTGTACAATCCCTTTTCAGGTGACCCTCACTACCACATGAAAAACATTTTTTTCGTATAGAGTAGTTTTCAACCATTGGCATAAAGGTTTTCATATCATCCCCCTTTGGCCTTACCTTCCTTTCTGATGATACGGAATCTGCCCCTTTAGAAGCACCCCCTTTCCCCTGGCCTGCCAATTCCGCTTCCATAAAGCGCTCAGCCAATAAGGTTACTTCATTAGTGTTCCGGCAGTTTTGTAAAATCAGGAAGGTTTGTATGTCCTTCGGGACTGCGGCCATAAATTGTTCCAGTACAATGCTATCTATAATAGATTCTACGGATCTAGCCTCTGGTGTTAACCATTTTAATACCAAGCTCTTAATTCTTTGGCAGAGAGCTTTTGGTGTTTCACCAGGATTCAATTTACTATTTCTTAAGAGACGATGATATACCATGGGCGTTAAGCCTAGGCGGTCTCTTATGGCCTTTTTCAGCTCCTCATAATCGTTGGCCAAGGCTGCGGGCATGGCCCTGTACGCCGCCAGTGCTTCTCTGGTAAGCGAAGTGGCTAGGCGCACGGCCCATTGCTCCTTAGGTCAGCCGGTTATGTGTGCCACTCTATCAAACGCCTCTAAAAAGTCATCTATATCATCATTCTGAGTTAATTGACCAAATGAAAATCGCTAGGCTGTAACCTGTCAGACGGCTGCCTGGGTGAGAATCTTCACAGTCTTGGCAAGTGCATATATCTATATGATTTGCAAGGTATTGTGGGCAATGCAGTTCATTCACACCAGACACAGCTGCTCACAATAATTAGTTGTGCTTTTGGGTAAAGCCAATAAGATATTTATTTATGGGGTTATTTCTCCCAACACAGATATGCTTGGTAGCACATAAATCAGGTTACTTGCTTTCAGTGTTAAACTTGAAAAAAAACAAAATAAGGAAAACAACATTTTAACTTATCAGGCAATCAAAAGCAAAAGAAATAAGACCTGGTTGATAACAAACTGGTCTTTTCTGTAGGCTTAGCTAATATCCTCTTAGCAAGTATCAAACAACAAACCAAAATCCACAAAGAAAGAAAAAATCTGTTCTTGTCTGGTTATCTTCTTATATCTTCCCACATAGATTCAGAAGTGATTCTCTCCTAGCTCACAAGCAATTAGGAAGGCTCAATTGCTAGCAGTTATCCAGCTGAAACCCCTTAGCTGGCTTGCTTTCTACTGCGTGGGTCAAAATCCTGCTTCAGGAGCTTTCCTGAGTAGATTAAATAACAAGTTTGTATTTCTTTGTGATGGTTGCTGTACTTTATAACAGAAAGTTACCAAAGGAGTTTAGACAGAGAGCAGTCCATGTAAACAGAATCTTCATCTGCTATCATTTCCCCTTCTTCAACAAGCATGGGTTCAATATCATGGATTGGCACAGATGAATCTCTCAATGGAGCACTTTCAGGAGAATACTTGTTTCCCTGCTGTCTTTCAAGGTTATAGCTAGGGCATAGATCAGTGTTCATACCTGAGCTTCCATTGCTGTTAGAGTTCCTCTCTATATAGCCTGGCCAGTATGTAGTCCAGTTCTTATGTCCAGCCTTCCAATCCAGATCCCTGGACACTGGATCTCTCTTCACATACCTTCTGGCACGGGTCTTAGGGTCCCTTCCACGTGCAGCCGTCTCTCTCACAGATACCGTCTGGTGATTCCTAGCTCTGCAGCACCATTCCTCTGGCTTCCCCCAGTCCAATGGTGTATGCTGGCCCTTGGAATGCCTCCCAGTATACGTACTGCTCTGGACTCTTCTAGACCTCTCAAAGGCTTTTCTCTTCCTTCTTCCAAAGGGTTTCTTTCCCTCTCTGTCCGTCCGGTTTGGCTTCTGCTTCTGATGATGATGATCCTCAGGATCCAGCTCAAGCTGATTCTCAGGATATCCAAGGTGATCATGAAGATGGTCATCTGTAGAATAAACTCTACCTTTATTCTGCTTAGATGAGTGCTCCTCCCTAATACAGCGCAGCTGTGCTGAATCAGGCCCTGCCCTTTGAGATGAGTGCTTAGGGATTACCTCATAGCCCTCCTGATTGAACACACGTTCCCCCACTTCAGCTCCTCTAATGGCTGATGGAAACCTGGTGCATTCTGGGACTGGTAGTCTTTTATAAGAAAATTCTGTTTTCTTATTTCTACCAGAACTGACAGGTTGCTTGTTCAGAGTCACTTCACCTTTTCTATAGCTCCTTCCTGAGCTATGATAAGCTTCCTTATCACAAACCCTAGCCCATGTGTGTGCAAAGCTCCTATGGAACCTGGAGTAGTCCGTGCTGGTTCTGCTGCTTTCTCCTGAGCTCCCAGCCACGTTCCCATCATGTCCAGAAGAGGTTTCTGCTGCGCCTGCATCACTGCGGCAGTTTGCTCCTGAGCTTGTATGGACATTTCACGCTGTTTCTCGAATTGTCCAGCCATCCACTGTAATAGCTCCTTACATTCCATGGCTAACTTCTGTGCTGCAACAAGAAAAAACAAAACACCACCAAGTGCGGTACAAACAAATATATCTGCTCCTTTTCTGGTTTATATCAACAGTGCTGCACCCTGTACAGGTATTCTTTAAAACCCCTTTTTATCTACAGGTTACCTGCAACAGGTGTAGACTCCAGCTTAGCAGAAATGAAGGCCACTGCCTTGTCCTCCTTGACTCCGGCCTTTTTGACCTCAGCTGCACTTCACCTTTTAATCCTCAGCAGAGCTTCGGCAGTTAGCACTGTCATGTGTTGAATTCTTGAGTGGTTGTAAATCCTGGCGCATGCGTAGAAAAAGATCCAAAAAACTACGCCACCTGTAGAGGCCCCTGGCCCAGGCAACAGCCTAAAAGCCTAGGGCTGCACTTGTTAGTCCTTTAATTAAAGAGTTTTTTCTCATCCAGCGCCGGGGCTGCTGGGATTTGTAGTTGTGTTGTTTAGAGAAAACAAGTAGTGTGGACACCGAGGGTTTACAATGCAAAGCACAGGAATTTATTTCTTTTTCTAAAGAGCATTAAGGCTCAACGCAAAACAAACAGGATTCTTTCTCCAAACAATAATCCATAGGCATTTATACCAAACCAAACAATGAAACTGCTTTATGTAGCTTTTTAACATGTGTCGCTATTTTTCAAATCATTCAGCAATCAAGCAAGGTTTTTCTTCTCTTCAAACCCAAAAGAAATATCCTCTCTTCAGCAGCAGGGTTCTTTAGCATTCCTGGCTAAACACGTTTCTCCCTGTATTCACACTGCCTTCTAGGACATTCAGTTTATAGGCTTTTCCCTTCTTTTATCCAAGAACTTTTTATTCTGCCTTCTGGCACAAAGAACAATCCATTACTGAATCTTCAGACATCTCATCAGATTCATAATAGTCTATCTGCATTTCCTCAGGACCTGTGTCTGGTAAATCTGGCTTTAAGCCAGCATGAAAAACTTCAGGCTTAATATTCTCTAAAAGTTCCAGAACCTTTCTCCACTGAGGCTTTTCCCTATGCACAGGGTTTCCACCAGGAACGTAGAGATTCTTTTCTTGCATCAAATGACACAATGCCTCTAACTGGCTCACGGCACTTTTGGCTACCCTTTTATTCATGCACCTTTTTGGAAGTTGCAGCTCTTTAGCTGGTTCAGGAACGGTTGGCACTGCAGCCTGACCCTTATCAGCACTTCTCTCTGGCACAGCTCTCCTAGTTTTAAAACCAATTGCAGTTTCCCTGCAATCCTGGCTTTCCTTCTGACTAGGGCTTTCACCTCTGAGATTCCCCCTGAAGTCTCCACCGTTCTCCTCCACGGTGAACTCTCTGGGCCTTTCTCTGGTGCTTCTCTCCCCACTGAATTCTCCAGTGTTCTCCCTGGTTAGCTCTCTCGAGTGCTGGTTTCCTGTATCTTTCCTTCCAGCATGCTGCTTCCCTGTGTCTCCCTTTCCAAGGTGCTGCTGCGTGTGCTGCCTTGTCCTGGTACTCCTGTTCCTGTTGCCCTCTCTCTGGCTGTTCTCTCCGCCCGTTATTTCCTCCAATATTTCCCTGGGTTTATAAGAGTGTCTCTGAACTACCATGCACTCCCCTTCACCCAGGTGTCCCTCATTAGTTTCCAAGCCTGCCCTTGGATTAGCAGAGCTTGGGTGTGTCCTGTCCTCAGTAGCTGCGTGTTTTTTTCCTCTGCCTGCAGTTTGAGAGCTACTGATTCCTTGCCTGTCTCTTTTTTTAAAGGTAAATGTCTGATTTTCTTCCAATTCCATGGACTCAGCCATACTCTCCTCATCACAGGTGGCCTTCCTGTGCAAGCAGGAGATCTGAATTCACCCTTATGGGATGACTGGCTGGTTGGGTCCGACTCCCAAAAGATTCTGTGGTGAGAAGTTTCAGGTGATCCAGTTGCTAGTGATTAAATACACTAAGTGCAGTTTAAATCCCTCTCAGGACTTTGAGTAACTGGGTGCCAGCTGTGACCCTCGCAAGGGCAGGGTGTTTCTCATTCCGGAGAGATTGGTAAAACTACAGATGCAGTTCAGAGATTTTTGCTCTTAGGCAGCTCCCGGGGTATGGAACTACTTGTAACTCCTGGGATAAATGACTTTGTCTATGGAGCTGGTGCCTTGGGCTAGAGTGCATATACTCCCCCTGCAGAGGCATTTTATGACTTTCTGGCCTCCCTGCTACCAATTCAATCAGTATCTCTCTTCCCCGGAAGATCAAGGGGGTGCTGACTGGGTGGCTCCAGACCCACCCTCTGCACTCAATGGCTCTAAAGGCTCCGGATTGTGAGTGATAGTCACCATAGATACCAGCCTTTTGGACTGGGGAGCTTATTATCTGTCTCTCTGATTCAGTTTGCACAGAGATGCTGGTTCCCACAAGAGGCCTTCTGGTTCATTGACTGATTAGAGGCCAAACTGATTTGCCCAGCTCTGGAGAGGTTCCAGACCCTGAAACAATGGCATGACAACAAGCAGGGCAGTACTTACAATGACACAATGGCTATGGAGCTCTGTCATTGGGAGAGGATCATGTAGGGGATCGGTTTAGTGGCACACATTGTGAGATTTGGCAATGTACTGGCCAGCTTCTTGAGCTAGAACATTGTGGATTCTGGCGAGTGGGAGCTAAATTCTTCAGTCTCATCGCGCGAAGTGTCACCACTCACCCTCCCAGAGGTAATTAGCATAGGTAGGGCAAGTGGGTAGTTGTGTTTCTTTGGTGGTAAAACTTAAAATGGAGGTGTAGAAAGGCCTCCTGGGTAATGTAGTCCACCAACCATGAAAATGAGTACACGTTGTGCACGAGTGGTTTAAGGAAATTAGGATTTATTTCCCCTCCCGGGGTTAGATGTTGAAGACCAAGAATAAGGACTATTTACAACGAAATTATACTTCCAGTGATAACAAAAATATTGCTTACTTTCAGCTGTTATACAAAACCAAAACAATAAACAGTTCCTTCCAAAATGTTTCTTTTGGCTGTTTCTTTCTCCTTAGTAAAAACCAATATATTCAGCACAGAGACTGCACATTATCCGCCACCATATAAGAACAGTCCATCATAT
The DNA here is from genome assembly GCA_033557465.1 of Ichthyophis bannanicus. NCBI lineage: Eukaryota > Metazoa > Chordata > Amphibia > Gymnophiona > Ichthyophiidae > Ichthyophis > Ichthyophis bannanicus. The sequence continues at coordinate 461,957,595 of CM066033.1, read as the reverse complement.
ATTCTGACTCAGGAGGTTGATATGGGTCCCAGTGCATACAATCAGTTTCTTCCTGGAAACCTTTTAGAACAGGTTCTTCTCTTTGCCAGGCAAACTGTTCTCTTTCACTCACAGGGTTTCCTTCCCCCAACCTGCTTGGTGAGTCTAAATGCTTGCTCTCAGGTGCAAACAGCTCTCTGTAGTTAAAGGGTAATACGTTTCCCTCTTCAGCTTTATAACATGGAATTCTTCCTTTGCTTTTAACACTACTTCCTCTCAGGATTCTCCCTTGGCTACCACACGGAAAACAAAACTCCTCTCCCCCTTCTGATATATTTATAATCAGGGAAATTGACTTTACCTGGAGTCTGCCTTTTGTGAACCCAGCGTGGCTGTCTTTTCTGCTTTTCAGCATAAATGTCCTTGCTTCCTGAGCAATAGAAATCCTCTGTGCCTCCTATGTTTAAGCACTGCTCCCTGTGTCCTGGACCTGAATGTCCTACACAGCTCTTGTCCTTTGAAGAGTATCTCCAACTAGGATTGGGATTTCTTTTACCTTTTCCCACGCTTGCTGTATCTCTCTCCGTGTCGGAGACTGAGCTTCCATCTGAGACTCTCCCCTTGTCTCTGCTCGTATCTTTGCCCGTGTCTGTGTCTGTCTCCCTCATATATTTTACTAGAGGGTTTTTATCTAGCTTCCTTCCCCCGTTGTATTGAGCCACACCTCCCCCCAGGTGTTCACAGTTCCCTGATGAGGTAGGAGCTAGCTCAGGGGATGGGCATTCCCTAGCCCTCTGTGACGAGGTTTGTTTATGGTTTCCATGCCAACCCTCCATGCTTGACTCAGCACTGACAGCTTTGGTTTCATTTTCCACAGAAACCTCTGTTTCCATCGGTTCTAAACCTTGCACTTCACGACAGAAGGTGGATACCATGGTGAAAAACTTTTTTTCAACCACAGGAAAAATCTATGGGCAGCAGACTTGGATGCCCTTCTGCAAGTATGGCCCCAGGAGGTGCTCTTGTATTTCTTTTCGCCCATGCTCCTTGGTGAGCAGGCTTCTGGACAGGATTCATTCTCACCCAGGTTTGGCCATTCTGGTGCCATACTGACTATGCAAGCCATGATATGTGGCTCTCTTGAGCCTGTTGACAGGCCCCCCCCCTTTCTCTCTTAAGACCTGGCCCTTTGAGAGATGCAAGCTTCCTAAAAAAGGATACTTTGAGGGGCAGTAGTCACCACTCTTCTTAAGGCTCAGAAGGCCTTATATTAGAGTCAGGAGGATTTCTGAGAAGTGGTGTTCCTTTCAGGCCCTAGATGTCAAAAAAGCGGACCTAGTATCCATTTTGTCCTTCTTACAATCTGATTTGAACCAGGTTTTAGCTCTAATCTCTCTCAGGGTTCAGGTGGTGGCTCTTGCATGCTACTGGGGATGAGTTTAAGATGTGTCCTTGGAGATGCACTCAAATGTTTTCCGCTTATTCAAGGGGATGAGGCAGATCTGTCCTATGCAGCCAGTTGTGCTGCAGTAGAGCCTTTCTCTGGTGTTGAAGGCACCAAAGAGTTCCCATTTCAAGCCCTTCCAGAAGGCCTTCCTCAAGGATTTGCTGCTTTAGATACAAATGACAGAACTCCAGAAGAGTTATGGGATGACATCAAGAAGGTTGAGTTGGAAGAAAGTGAGAAGTCTCTACAAAAGGTGAAAAAGCAAAAACAGCCAAAATAGATGACTGAAGAAACTCTGAAAATTGCCCAGAAATGCAGAGAAGCTAAAGCCAGAGGAGAAAGAGAGGCAATTGCAGAACTCAACAGAGATTTTCAACGTGCAGCAAGACAAGACAAGGAGAAGTACTGCAATGAAGCATGCAAGGAAATAGAAGCAGAAACTATTAGAGGAAAAACAAGATCAGCTTTCCTAAAGCTATAAGAGTTAAAAAAAGGTTCTACCCTCGAATTGGAATGTTACAAGATGCTAAAGGATCCATGTTGAATGACGCTGAGAAGATCAAGAAAAGGTGGAAAGAATATACAGTCATTATACCATAAAGGTTAAGTGGACCAACAGCCATTTCAACCTGTACCTTATGATCTGGAACCATAGGTGATGAAAGAAGAAGTTGAAGCAGCATTGAAAGACTTCAAAGAACAAAGCACCAGGCACTGATGGTATCCCACTGAAGAATTACAGCAATCTGATGCAGCTATTACCATATTTACAAAGCTCTATTGGAAGACAACATCATGGCCATCTGACTGGAAAAGATCTGTGTTTTTACCAATACTAAAGAAAGGTGATCCAACTGACTGTGGAAATTATTGCACAATTGATCTGATCCAACATGCCAGCAAGATTCTACTCAAGATTATTCAGCAGAGACTACAACCATACCTGGAATAAGAACTGGCTGAAGTGCAAGCAGGGTTCAGGAAAGGGTGAGAAATGAGAGACATCATCATAAATGTGAGATGGATCCTTGAAAAGACTAAAGAATGCCAAAAGGATATCTATATGTGTTTTATTGACTACAGCAAGGCTTTTGACTGTGTAAACCATGAGAAACTCTGGGCCACATTAAGAAATACGGGTATACCAGAACACCTGATCGTTCTCTTATACAACCTTTACATTGCTAAAAAAGCAACAGTTTGAACGGAACAAGGAGAAACAGAATGGTTTAAAATCAGCAAAGATGTATGACAAGGCTGTATACTTTCCCCCTACCTGTTTAATTTATATGCAGGACAAATCATCAGAGAACCAGGACTGTATGAAGACAACAGAGGTGTGAAGCTTGGTAGAAGACTCATCAACAACCTTCGTTGATGATCCCATATTACTGGCTGAAAGTGAAGACAATCTGAAACATTTGCTTCTCAAGATCAAGGAACATAGTCTTAAAATAGGCATGCAACTTATTGTAAAGAAGACATAGATCCTGACAACTGGCAAAATCAATAAGTTCATCATTGATGGAGAAGAAATTGAAATAGTGGACAGCTTTAACCTACTTGGATCAACTATCAATAAAGAAACAACAAGCAGTCAAGAAATCCCATGATGCATTGCTCTTGGCAGAATGGCTATGAAGGACCTAGACAAGATTCTCAAGAGCAGAGATGCCTCACTCCATACAAAGATTTGGCTTGTTCAAGCCATGGTATCTTCAATAAAGTCATATGGATGTCAAAGTTGATCAGTGAAAAAGATAGACCGGAAGAAAATTGATGACTTTGAATTATGGTGCTGGCGACGAATACTGTGTACACCATGGACTGCCCAAAAAACAAACCAATCAGTACTAGAGGAGAGCAAACCTAAGCTTTATTTAGAAGCTCAGATGTCAAGACTTTGACTTTCATACTTTGGACACATCATGCGAAGAGAGAGATCATTAGAGAAAGACATCATGCTTGGCAAGGTCAATGCAAAAGAGGAAGGCCAGCAATTAGATGGATTGATACAATAACAGCCATTCTGTCAACATTGAGATGCCTGACTGAAGACCGAAAACAGTTTAGGACAACTATCCATAGGGGTGCCATGAACTGACACCAATTCAACGGCACTTAACAACAACAACAATTGCTTCTGTCTGGAAAGTATCAAGGGCCATAGGGAGCCCTTTCTTATCATTTCGTTAGCATCTATCTGCCTGGGGACCATGCTGTACTCTCTCCCCAAAGTTCTGTCTCCCTTTCATTTTAATCAATCTGTGGTCCTGCTCTCCTCCTTGGAGGAGGACCTTCAGTCAGATCCCTCACTGTGTCTGCTGGATGTGAGGAGGGCATTGGTAAAGTATTTGCAGATTACGAGTTCCTTCCAGCAGTTGGACCATCTTTGTCCTCTTCAGTGGTCTGAGGAAGGGACAGGTGGTGGCCAAGTCCTCAATTTGCCAACTGGCTTAAGAAGCTGTTAGTTCTGCCTGTCTCCTGTTGAAAAACACATACTGGAGGGAGTCAGAACTCACTTCACTAGGGCAGAAGCCTCTTCATGAGCTGCGTCCATCCTGGTGTCTCTGAAAGACATCTGTAAAGCAACTACCTCATCATCCCTGAACACCTTTGTAAAATACTATGGCCTCGATTCTTAGTGGGTATGCTGCCTCCCATCCCTCCTGCTTGCACAAAGCCGCTGTGCATGCTGCGGGTGGCACGGGAGCAGAGTGAGTGCGGAGCATGGGCGGGACTGACCCCCGGATGTTTAGGGCTGATTCCAGTGATGGCCCTGTACGCCCAGGAATCGCTGGGGGGGGGGGGCGCTTTGCTTATTCCACCTCCATGCTGTACTATTGCATCGCTGAAAGCTGTTCTTATTTGCCTCGACCTACTGGCTGGATTCAAAGTGTTTCAGAAAGAGAAATTTGGGAGTCATTAGAACAAAGATGGTATTCAAAGACTAGCAGGATTCAAGGCAAGGAAATTTGCAAGTATGTAAAATTTCTTCATATTTAGCAGATGAATTTCATGACCAGCAGATAGGTAAATTTAAAAAAAAAAAAGCAGCATTTGTTTTGGGGCACAGAAGCACTTTAGCAGCACACAAACTGGTAGGTTTTTATAACATCTGATGACATTAATTCTCAGACGTCCTTTAAGTACTGAGGTCTTTTCTCCGATTAGTACTTTTATAGTGCACTGTTGTGAGTACAAAGTGATTTATTGCAAATTATTAGTGGGATTTTCATATTTTGGAGCGATTTTTCATTATAATTCCACTGCCAGCTTAAATATTTGGCTTTTACCACTGAACCCACATAATACAGGTTTTGCATTTCTTCAGTTTTACCATTTTTCTTTTCAAGTTGATACTTTTCATACACTTCTCTTTCCACTTCCCTTCTTCTGTTATCTATCCCCTCCCCTTCAAATTGAACTAAACTTTCTTTAATGACATGCATGTAGAGCTTATTTCACTTAGAACTGAAAGAAAACAATGGCAGAAAATTGTTCTCCAATTTTTGGCAAATGAAACTCACATCTAGATTTAAAATAAACAAACAAAAAACCCCCAAATATAACTTGGAAGCCTTGTATATCTCAAAAGATGCATATGGCCTCTTAGTGGGGGGGGGGGGGGGGTGTTTTAAACCATTTTTTTGGGGCATTTTTTCTAATGGGTGAGTTTTACACATGCCATGACAGTCATGAACCTTACTTCTAAGCCAGGGTATGTGGAGTATAATCTCAGTCTCTCAAATCTACTGCTAGCGCTCGGTATAGTACTTGTATCATGCCAAAGACAGCCTCCCTCTGGCGTTCATAAGATGTTATGTGTAAGGGTAATTTATCAAGATATGCTTGGAAATTCCTCTTAATTAGGCCTGTGGCACCCAACGCAATGGGAAATAACTTGGTATCTTTCTGCCACATTTTCTTGGTCTCCAACAGCATTTCTTAGAACTTAAAGATTTTCTCCCTCTCAACACGATTCACAGAGTAGTCACTTGGAAATGACACCTCTATAATCAATGCCGTTCTTGTGGTTTTCTTCTTTACCACTGTATCGGGCTTCCTCACATCCAGCTTTTTATCAGTCGGAATGGGAGTATCCCAGGTGATCATTACCTCTTCATTCTCTATAATTCTTTTAGGGTCATGATCCCAGTGCTTTTCAGGCACCATGATGTTATAGTGCTTACAGAGTTTCCAATGGATAAGGCATGATACTTTATTGTGCTTTTCTGTACAGAAATTTTCTGCCATCAGAACTTCACAGCCAGCTATTAGGTAAGTCACAGTTTCGAGCTCTTTCCCACAGAATCGACATATGTCTGTTTTATCAGTTTTTTCAATGCTTGCTGTTATCCATCTCATCTGTAAGCCGTTGTCCTGGGCTGCAGTGATCAACCTCTCATCCTTCAGTTTCAGTTCACCTCTCCTTAACCATTCATGTGTCCATTCTCGATCAACAAAGAGTTCCTTTCGGGGGCAATTTCTCCAAATGGGTGAGTTTTGCACATACCATGACAGTTATGATCCTCACTTCTAAGCCAGGGTATGTGGAGTATGATCTCGATCTCAAATTTACTGCTAATGCTCAGTGTAGTACTTGTTATATGTATGAGTAATTTCCTTATATTTCATGTTAGTGGGATGAGACAAAACTGTTTTTAGCAGGATGATCTTATCCAAAGAAGAACTTGCTACTTGTGAGTGAAAAAATATTTTCTCTTATTACTCCTAAATAGGTTACATTGTAGCTTCATTGAATGTTCCCTATATTTCCTACTTTTTGATGGAGTAGACAGCCAATCTGCATTTGGATCATTTGGATAATACACGCTTTTCTAATTGTGCATCTTCAATATTTTAAGTACAATTACATCCCTTTCCTACATCCTTCAAAGACTGAAACTAGAGATCGGTCAAGTGTACAAAGCATTACTTTTAAAGAGCTCATTATTTTTTATTCTATCTGAAGAAACCTCACTAAAATCCCCCAATTTTGTTCTTGCAACTTCCCTGGAGATCTCTTCAAAAATATACTCATATCCTCCACTTTCTCCTTCACTATACCCATTTTCTCTTTCAAAGATACTATTTTATTCACAAAAAAATCTACAAAAGGTTACATATTCAGACCATTAATATCCTAATTGCCAGCTTTCCAAACTCTATTAGATTTCTTGCTAGGTTTATTTTTAGCCTTCTCAAAAACCAGGAAAAAAGCAGTTTCCTTCCTTCAAAAGATTTTCTCCAACATCTTTCTAAAGTAACATAATTTTCTGAATTTTCACAGTGTCTGAAACATTTCATATTGGTGGGATGAGACAAAACTGTTTTCACCAGGGTGACCTTATCCAAAGAAGAACTTGCTACTTTTTGCCAGTATTCTAATTGTGATTCAAATGGATCAATCCTGTTAGTTCTGAGTCTCCAAGGCTAACTGTCCTCATTCTTTAATATCAATTGTTCCTCCGATTCATTTAATTTCCCTTTCAACTTTACAATTGCAGTTTAACACTCTACTACATGGTCTCCTTCCTTCATACTATATCCAAAGACAGAGATTTAGCCACAAACGCCTAGTCTAAAATGTGCCAAATTTGGTGGGTTGGTTGTTTTATTAATTGAGTCAATCCATCCACCACTAAAGATAAAAACAGTGACTGAGATCTCTCATTTATATCAGAATCAACATGTGTAAGTTCTTCAAACATTAATCCAATTTTTTTAAGTGCCATCAAGTCAATGCTGACTCCTGGAAACCCAGCAGCCCCTGGGTTTTCTTGGCAAGGTATGACCAAAAGTAGATTTCCAGGCTTTTTTTCCAAGGCGATGGAGGGTAAAGTGACTTGCACAAGGTGAACCAGTGGGAATCAAGCTGTGATCTCTTGGTTACAAGGCTGTTGCTCTAACTGCTTGGCTACTCCTCTACTCCTTAATCCAATTAACTCAATCAAGTTAGTCCAAATCTCTTTTCTGTACTGCTCGAACTTACACATGTTGAGAAGCAGCATTCCTGTCTTATTAAATCCTTAAAATTTTACAACTAAGCAGTCACATCCCTTTGGCCCATATGTAAGGTAAACTATCCTGAAAAATTATAACATCTCATGACCCCTTTCTATTTATCTTGACATATGCAGATATGAGTATCCTGATGGACACAGATTTATTAGGATCCCCTGCCTCAGTCAACCAAATTTCAGTTAAAAAAACAACAACAATCCAAATTTTCTTGAAGCACATTCAAACCTATATGCCATTTGTTCATGACCACACTAGGGGCCCCTTTTACTAACACTTAGCTTAAGCTATCTGCCACACAGCCCATAGGAATAAAATGGTCCATGCAGCGGATAACTCGAGGTAAGTGTTAGTAAAAGGGACCCTAATACTTACTAACACAACTAATTTGGGGGCATGACTATTAAGCTGGGTTAACAGACCGCTATTTGTAACTAGGTCCCATTGAATAACATGGAACCTAGTTACAAATAGCATGTGCTAACCTTTAGCCCGGCTTAATAAACATGCTCCTTAGACTCCCATCCCACAAGACACCCTCTCCTGCTTCTTACTCACATTAATTTGACATAATTGCCTGGTGCATTGTATTGACCTTTTTTTTCTTCCCATGTAAATCTCTTTTCTTATGCTATAAGGGGACATAGCACCCTCTACACATCATATATTCAATCACAAACTCCATAAAATCAATCTCCAGGAACAAGCAGGAAAGTAGTCTTCACATATGGGTATCGTCGGTACCGACGGAGCCTGCGCGGAAACGCTCCCCAGTGTCCAATTAGAAAGCTTTTGGGAGCATCCCACAGCGCCTGCCTGCTGCCTTCCCACCTTTCCCAACTGTGTCTCTCCAGTTCTTCGTTTTCCACGAAGCCGGCAGGTCGCACTTCCTGTCACCGCAGAAAATATCCCATTTATTCTTCTTTTTTGTGGTTGCGTCTGTCTTCCTTCGACGCTACACCGGTACCGCCAGTTCTTTCTTTCTTTTCCTTGTAAAAAAAAAAATCTTTCCTGGAGTCTTCCAGCTTTTTTCTCCTCTGGTGCCACGTGCCATTTTGGGCACTAGGCCCAACTTTCCTCTACAATGGAAAAACCCGCTTCGGGTTTTAAAAAGTGTTCCAAGTGTGGCAGTACCATCTCCGTCACCGACACCCATGAGTGATGCCTCAAATGTTTAGGTCCTGACCACTCTATCTCCGAATGTGTTGCCTGTGGGATGATGTCGAAGAGGGGTCGGCACAACCGAGCTGCTAAACCTGGCACCCTTTTTCCCTCCGATGCAGCATCTGTGGCATCAACATCTTCCAGGGCTTTGTCTTCCTCCCATGGATCTCAGGTAACTAAACATAAGTCTAGCCGGTTCTCAAAGGGTAGATCTCCTTCTAAGTATCGAGATGCCTCTGGCGTTGCCCTTGAAGAACTCACACCAGCAAAATTGCCCCAGCGGGAGGCTTCGGCTTCCAAAGCATCATCGCGGCTCCAGGATGTTCTCGAGGCCCCAACCTCGGCAGAACTACTGGTGCCATGCTCTGGGGTACCGGCCGCTTTGTCCGGTACCGATACCCAGGCATTGGCGGCGTCGATAGACCAGAGATTCTTGGCTATTGAACGCAGTCTGGCGGCTCTTCTCTCGGCATCGATGCCTCCGAAACCGCTTCAGACAATTCAACCGGTACCGGTACTGTAGGGTATATTAGTAGCATAAAAATAAGTTAGACTCTCTGTTGTCCAGGGGGAATGGCTACTATTACCCAGCCCAAAGTTCGGTGAGTTATTCTGGCAATGAGCCACGAAAGAAGTCTGGTCTGCAGATATATATTAGACTTTATTATAGGCAACCAGGTAGAAAAATATACACACACACATATAGCTAATTAGAAACATGAGGTAGAAATTTGTTATAGTACAGATGTACACTTGGACAACGTAATAAATCACTGATTAGTAACCAGACGTCACTGATTCGCTCTGCACTGAGGAAAAGTAAGAAATATATTGCTAACCCCTTGCCCATCCGGGAGAGGAGAGATAAGCCAGTACCTTAGTTCCGTCGGGCACTCAGGAACAACGCAGTCCAGGGAGGCAGATCCTAGGTAATGCAGGCTCCAGCCCCGTCAGAGGCGAGCCGCAGTAAGTCCGAACAGGAGGTATCTGTGAAAGTCTTATCTCAGACCTTTGGAGGACGGCCTAGCCCACAATTAGTGGCCGTCTTGCGGAAGGGTCAGGTCGCAGGAATCAGGTACGCAGTGCACAGCAGAGAGGAACCGGTGCAGAAGTCTGTATGAACAGGTGGGAAAAACCCCCAACTCTCTTACTAAAGTTCCAGTGCAGACTGCATTATTCTGTGTAAGAATCCTCCGTCATAGGTCCGATGATTGGTTGGCACCAGGCAGTCTGAGGTGTTCTCAGCGAATCAGGAGGTAGATGATGGGCAGCTTCTTGCAAACAAAGGAGCCATAGTAAGAAGTCAGGCAGAGGCAACAGTATGTAACTTCTGGGCATGTACAAGTGTCCAAGGCCAGCCACGGACAATAGCTTCTGTATGCACACTTAGAAACGCTGCTCAAGCAGTTGCTTGAAGGTCGTTTGTAGCTGAACACAGCAAAAGCGTAGTGCAGAATCCATCTTGTCTGTACAGTTTGGTTCAGGCCTGAGTTGCTGAGCAGGCCGGAGATTTGCATGTAGAATTGCAGGGGTACCAGCCCTACAGTACCGGCACCTACATTGGTACCGGGGGCAATTGCATCGACGTTGGCAGGTGGACTACCGGTACCAACGCATGCTGTGCCCTCCAGTACTGACAAGTCGGTACCGGACCCTGTCGATGCTGACTTCTATCGGTACCGGTATCGTGCGCTGCACAATTATCTGGACAGGAGATACTTTGAATCCTCCGATGAGTCTGAAGACTCTGACAGCTCTGTCGATACCAGAGTACTTCTTCCTGAGGAGTCTTCCTCTCCTAAACGTAGGATGTCTCCTCCAGAAGATATATCCTTCCAGGATTTTATCCAGGATGTGGCTCGAGGTCTTTCCATCACAGTGGCTCCTGATACAGAGCCTAGGGCAAAGGAATTGGAGATTTTACAGTATCCTAAAGCTGCCAAAGAGGCCGCTACTTTGCCTATTCATGAGATCTTGCATGATCTCATGCTAAGGATGTGGGAAACACCTCTCACCACTTCTCCTCATTCACGTAGGCTTGATACCATGTATTGAGTTCCTCCCTGTCCTGGATTTCAAAAAAACTCAGCTGCCCGACCATTCCATGGTGGTGGAATCAGCTATGAGAAGGATCAAGAGTGCAAAAAGACATGCATCTAATCCTCCAGGACGTGAATGTAGAACTCTTGATGCCTTTGGGCATCTAACCTTCCAGGCCTCTATGCTTTCTGCCAGGATTAGTTCCTACATTTTATATATGGGAATGTTCCTTATACATTTTATATATGGGAATGTTCCTTAAGGAAGTTACAGGAGATTTAGAGCTTATGAGCCCTCTCCTTCCTGATGATAAGAGACAAGATTATCATGCACTTATCAAACATGCTCAGGATGTTTCCAAATTCGTAAATCGTGCAGCTTTTGACTGCTTTGGGTGCATAAGCAGAACTTCTGCTATTGCCATAGGCACACGTAGGATTGCCTGGCTCCAGGCATCTGACTTGGAACTTTGGGTACAGGACAAACTGGGGAATATTCCTTGCACAGGAGAGAATCTCTTTGGCAAAAATTGGCAAGAGAAAGCTAATGAACTAGACGCTGATAATCTCACCTTGGATAGATTATCAAAATCTACAGCTGATCCTGCAAGGAAAAAGTCCTACAAAAAAACATTCTTCACTAGAAAGAAGAAGTTCTACCCCTCCTATACCCAGCAAGGTCATCGTTTATGTCAGTCTGACCAAAAGGGTCAGCAACAACCTAAACAAAGAAAAACAAAGGCTGCTAAGCCTCAACCGGCTCAGCAGACTCAGCTTCCACAGGGGCTTTGACTCCCATCTAGAGAACTTTGTCTTCCACCATTCCAGGAAGGTTATGTTATTTTGCCCCCAGATGGGGGCAGATAACAGCAGAAAGTTGGACTCTGTCCATTGTAAGAGAGGGATACAAGCTTCACTTCCTCAGCATGCCCCCTCCTACAATGATAAGACAGTTCAATTCTCAGACCTCTCTCTACTCCCAGTTAGATCACGAGGTCAGTCTGCCTCTTGCCCAAAGGGCAATAGAAGAAGTACCTATTCATCAACAAGGTACAGGGTTCTAGTCCCCCTTTTTCCTTATTCCAAAGAAAACAGGAGGGCACAGACCCATTTTGGACCTCAGAGAATTGAACAAATTCCTGTTCAAAGAGAAATTCAAAATGATTTCTCTGGGAACTCTACTGCCATGCCTTCAGAGTCAGGACTGGCTTTGTTCTCTAGATCTCAAGGAATCGTACACTCATGTTCTCATCCATCCAACTCACCGAAGGTTTCTTCGCTTTCTATTTCAAGGGAAGCACTACCAATACAGAGTTCTTCCTTTTGGCCTGGCCTCGGCACCAAGGGTGTTCACAAAATGCATGGCTGTGGTGGCAGCATTTCTCCGCACCCTAAAAATATTTGTCTTCCCTTACTTGGACGATTAGCTCATTCGAGCCCCATCAGAGCCAGAGGCCAGGTTTTCTCTATCTCGCACAATGCGTATCCTTCAATATTTGGGACTTGTCATAAACTTCCCAAAATCCAACCTAGCTCCCACTCAGTCTCTAGAGTTCATAGGAGCCCTGCTGGATACCAGACAGACAAGGGCCTATCTTCCACAGTCCCGCTGCCTTCGCATTGTGCAGTTAGCTTCCCAAGCAATGATAAAGTCTCACCTCACTGCTCAGGAACTGTTACAATTGCTAGGCCACATGGCATCCACCATGCATGTGGTCCCTTATGCCCGCCTCCATATGAGGGCAGCCCAGTGGACTCTATACACTCAGTGGACTCAGGCGTCAGGTTGCCTGTCAGACAAAATAGCAACCTCACCCCAGTCACCCCAGAATTTGTTGGTGGGGTCCCCTTTTCAGCAAACCCCACCCCAAGTAACTCTAAGAACAGATGCCTCACAGGTGGGTTGGGGAGCCCATTTGCAAGGCCTCTCTACCCAGGGTTCCTGGACTCCACAGGAGACCGATCTACACATCAATCTCCTAGAGCTCAGAGCAATCTTTCTTGCTCTTCGAGTGTTTCACACCCAGCTCAGCTACAAAACTGTCCTAATTCAAATGGACAACCAGGTAGCCATGTTCTATGTGAACAAACAGGGCGGAACAGGCTCTCTGTCGCTCTGCAAAGAAGCTTTGCGACTTTGGGCCCTCGCCAGAGAGCATCAGATTCATCTCCTTGCAGTGTATCTTCCAGGCATTCAAAACTCTTGGGCAGACAGACTCAGTCATAAGAACATAAGATATGCCATACTGGGTCAGACCAAAGTCCATCAAGCCCAGTATCCTGTTTCCAATAGTGGCCAATCTAGGTCATACGTACCTAGCAGTTTCCCCAGAAGACACAGGTTCCGCAGTGCTTGTACTGGGTCAAGCATTGATATCCTGGGTCCCTTCTTAATAATGGTTTATGGACCTTTCCTCCAGGAACTTGTCCAAACCTTTTTTAAACCCAGCTATACTAACAGCCTTTACTACATCCTCCGGTAACAAATTCCAGAGTTTGATTACACGTTGAGTGAAAAAATATTTTCTTTTATTAGTCTTAAATAGTTTACCCTGTAGCTTCATTGCATGTCCCCTAGTCTTTTTATATTCTGATAAGGTAAACAATCGATCTACGTTTACCCGTTCCACTCCGTTCATTAATTTATAGACTTCTATCATATCTCCCCTCAGCCGTCTCTTTTCCAGGTTAAAGAGCCCTAACCTTTTTAGCCTTTCTTCATAGGAGTATCCTTCCATCCCCTTTACCATTTTGGTGGCTCTTCTCTGAACCTTTTCTAATAACTCTATATCCTTTTTAAGATACGGTGACCAGAATTGCACACAATATTCAAGGTGCGGTCTCACCATGGAACGATATAGAGGCATTATAATATCTTTTGTTTTATTTCCCATTCCTTTCCTTATGATACCTAGCATTCTATTTGCTCTCTTGGCTGCCGCTGCACACTGGGCCGAGGGTTTTAACATGTTATCCACAATGACGCCTAAATCTTTTTCCTCGGTGGTGATTCCTAATGTGGAACCTTGCATTGTATAACCATAGTTTGGGTTGTTCTTCCCTAGGTGCATAACTTTGCACTTGTCCACATTAAATTTCATCTGCCATTTTGATGCCCAGTCTTCTAATTTATCAAGATCCTCTTGCAATTTTCCACAATCCTCTTGGGTTTTAACAACTTTAAATAGTTTTGTGTCATCTGCAAATTTGATAACCTCACTCGTTTTTCTACTTTCCAGGTCATTTATGAATATGTCAAAAAGCAGCGGACCCAGCACAGATCCCTGGGGTACACCACTATTCACCTTTCTCCATTGGGAAAATTGTCCATTTAGCCCAACCCTCTGCTTTCTATCTCTTAACCAGTTCTTGATCCACATTAGTACACTGCCTCCTATCCCATGACTCTTTAGTTTTGCCAAAAGTCTCTGATGAGGGACCTTGTCAAAGGCTTTCTGAAAGTCCAGATACACTATATCAACCGACTCACCTTTGTCCACCTGTTTATTCACACTTTCAAAAAAACATAACAGATTAGTAAGACAATATCTTCCTTGTCTAAATCCATGTTGGCTGTCTCCCATTAGACCATGACTATCTACATGCTGAGTAATTTTATTCTTTATGATGGTTTCTACCATTTTTCCCGGTACTGACGTGAGGCTCACCGGTCTGTAGTTTCCCGGATCACCCCTGGAACTCTTTTTAAAAATTGGCGTTACATTGGCGATCCTCCAATCTTCAGGTATTAGAGATGATTTTAATGATAGTTCACAGATTACTAATAGCAGGTCTGCAATCTCATATTTCAGTTCTTTCAACACCCTTGGATGTATACCATCCGGCCCAGGTGATTTGCTACTCTTCAGTTTATCTAATAGTTGTAATACATCTTCCCGATGTATCAATATTTCCTTCAATTCTTCCGCACCTTTAAATACCACTTCAGTCATGGGTAACATCCCTACATCTTCCTCAGTAAAGACTGAAGCAAAGAATTCATTCAGTCTCTCCGCTATTGCCTTGTCGCCTCTTAGTGCCCCTTTAACTCCTCTATCATCTAATGGACCAACTGACTCTCTTATAGGTTTTTTGCTGTGAATGTACTTGAAAAAAATCTTTATTTCGCGTTTTTGCTTCCACAGCAAGCTTCTTCTCAAATTCTCTCTTTGCCTGCTTTATCAATGCCTTGCATTTGATTTGCCAGTGCTTGTGCTGTTTCCAGGTTTCGTCGTTTGGCTCTTTTTTCCATTTCCTGAAAGATGATTTTTTGGCAACAACAGCCTCTCTGACCTCACCTTTAAACCATGCTGGCAGTTTTTTCGACTTCCTTCTACTTTTCTTAAAGCATAGAATACAGCTGGTCTGGGCTGCCAAGATAGTATTTTTCAACAACACCCAAGCTTGATGTAAGTCTTTAACCTTTGCAACTGCTCCTTTTAGTTTTTTCTTAACTATTTTCCTCATTTTATCATAGTCTCCCTTTCGAAAGTTAAAAGGTAGTACTGTGGATTTCCGTACTATCCCTCCTCCACTAATTAAATCAAAGGCGATCATGCTATTATCACTATTGCCAAGTGGCCCCAACACCCTTATCTCTTGCACTAGATCTGGTGTTCCACTAAGGACCAGGTCTAATATGGCTTCCCCTCTGGTCGGTTCATGAACCAGCTGCTCCAAGAAGCAGTCATTTATGTCATCTAGGAACTTTATCTCCCTAGCATGTCCTGCCGTGACACTGACCCAGTCGATACCGGGGTAATTGAAATCACCCATTATTATTACTGCGCTGTAACTTTTGTTCGCTTCCTTGATTTCTTTGAGCATTTCATCTTCCATTTGCTCATTCTGGCCTGGTGGTCGATAGTACACCCCCACTGCCATCGCCTTCCCCTTTTTACATGGAATTTCAATCCATAGAGATTCTACAGCAAATTTTGTTTCCTGCAAAACTGTAATCCTTTCTGACTCAATGCCCTCTCTAACATAGAGCGCAACCCCTCCACCAATTTGATCAGCTCTATCATTACGATATAGTTTGTACCCAGGTATCACAGTGTCCCACTGGTTGTCCTCCTTCCACCATGTCTCTGATATTCCAATCATATCTAACCTCTCATTTAGTGCTATATATTCTAACTCTCCCATCTTATTTTTTAGACTTCTAGCATTTGCATACAAGCATTTTAGAGACTTTATTTTATTCATATTAATTTAGCTATTGGTAGACATGGGTAATTTGGGATCTTTAAGCTCTGTCTGCTCTATACTTGAGGGCATTTGGGCTACTTTGCTCTTTTTTGGAACCTCTCTGCTTTTGGTAGTATCCTTCAAGGATACATTCTTCCGAACCATCTGCTCTTGGGCGACTGTCGGCTTTCCCCTATTATCTAGTTTAAAAGCTGCTCTATCTCCTTTATAAAGGTTAATGCCAGCAGCCTGGTTCCATCCCGGTCAAGGTGAAGCCCATCCCTTTGGAAGAGCCCCTCCTTTCCCCAGAATGTTCCCCAGTTCCTAACAAATCCGAAACCCTCATCTCTGCACCATTGTCTCATCCACGCATTGAGACTCCGGAGCTCTGCCTGCCTTTTGGGTCCTGCACGTGGAATGGGAAGCATTTCGGAGAACGCTATCCTGGAATTTCTGGATTTCAACTTCCTACCTAAAAGCCTAAATTTAGCCTCCAGAACCTCCCTACCACATTTTCCTATGTCATTGGTACCGACATGTACCAAGACAGCAGACTCCTCCCCAGCACTATCTAAGACCTTATCTAGGTGGTGCGTGAGGTCCGCTACCTTCGCACCAGGCAGGCATGTTACCAGGCGATCCTCACGTCCACAAGCCACCCAGCTATCTACATGCCTAATGATTGAATCACCAACTATAACGGCTGTCCTAACCCTTCCCTCATGGGCACATGGCCCTGGAGAAACTTCCTCAGTGCGAAAGGGTTTTACATCACCTGGAGGTGTTCTGCTTCCACACGAATGGTCTCTCCATGCAGACCAGGTGGCCAGAATTTTCCAATTTTGGGGAACCCCGGACATATACCTCTTTTTCAAGTCCACTGAATGCCAAACTTCCTCGGTTCTGTTCCAGAATTCCGGCTCAGGGTTGTCAGGCCAGGGATGCCTTCCTCCTCCATTGGGGTCGGGATTTTCTGTATGCCTTCCCACCCATTTCCCTAATTCCCAGAACTTTATTCAAGCTTCAGAGAGACAGAGGCCATATGATTCTCATAGCTCCACATTGGCCACGACAAGTGTGGTACCCTCTGCTCTTACATCTCTCTCAAGCTCCATCTCTGGAGTTAGGATCTGCTCCAGATCTCCTATCCCAGGAGGATGGGATGCTGTGGCATCCAATCCCCAGTCTCTACATCTCAGGGCCTGGTTGCTGAAAGCCTAGAACTTCATGGTCTTAACCTTTCTCAGCAAGTAAAGGATATCCTTTATGCTTCCAGGAAACCATCCACAAGACGCTCTTATGCTTTCAAGTGGAAAAGGTTTACCATATGGTGTTCGCAGAAGGGTCTTAACCCTCTGGAATCATTACTGGAATATCTCCTTCATTTGTCTAATGCTGGGCTTAAGACCAATTCAATGAGAGTTCATTTGAGTGCTATTGCAGCTTCTCTCAAGCCTTTAAATGGGCAACCTATTTCCTCTCATCCTATCATAGCGAGATTTATGACAGGCCTTCTTCTAACTAAGCCTCCCGTTAAGCCACCACCAGTGGCATGGGATTTAAATCTGGTTCTTGGCCAACTCATGAAGCCGCCTTTTGAACCATTAGCTACTACCTCGTTGAAATTCCTTTCCTGGAAGGTTATTTTTCTTATTGCAATCACATCAGCACGTCACATCAGTGAATTGCAAGCATTGGTGGCTGATCCTCCTTATACAAGGTTCCATCATGATAAGGTAGTCCTTAGGACTCATCCTCACTTTATGCCAAAGGTGGTTTCACCTTTTCATTTAAACCAAGCAGTTTACCTTCCTGTTTTTTTTCCCAAGGCCTCATGCCTCTAATGCAGAAAGGAATCTTCTTACTTTGGACTGTAAAAGAGCTTTGGCCTTTTACTTGCAAAGGACGCAGCAACATAGAAAGTCCTCTCAATTCTTTGTTGCTTTTGATCCTAGTCATTTAGTACTTCCAGTCTCCAAAAGGACACTGTCCAACTGGATTGCACAGTGTATATCTTTTGCCTATCGGAGTAAGAACCTTTCTCTTGAAGGCCATGTCACAGTGCACAATGTGAGAGCCATGGCAGCCTCTATGGCTCATCTTCACTCTGTGTCTATCGACTACATCTGTCGAGCAGCTACCTGGGCCTCGGTTCATACCTTCACAGCCCATTACTGCTTGGACAAGGACTCCCGCCGGGATGCCTTGTTTGGTCAGGCTGTTCTTCAACACCTGTTCCATACTTAATCAACTCCTACCCACCATCCCTGGTAGGATGCCAGAGATCCATGGGGGGAATTGGAGCCCTTTCAAAAGGGCACACAACTTCTGGGGTTTCTCCCTGGCATCTGTAGCTAGGGAGTCCCCATATGTGAAGACTACATTCCTGCTTGTTCCTGGAGATAGCATAGTTACTCACCTGTAACAGTTGATCTCCGGGAACAGCAGGAATTTAGTCTTCACATCCCACCCACCTCCCCTAGGAGTTGTATCTCTCTATCTCTCTCTTTTCTCTCTCCCTCTCTCTCTCTCTTTGTCTCAGCTTTAAACTCAACTGGAGAGAGACAGTTGGGAAAGGTGGGAAGGCAGCATGCAGGTGCTGTGGGATGCTCCCAATTCCAAGTTTTCTCTCTACCTCTCAATCTGCAGCCATTCACTAACAAAGACATAGCTGAAATTTTGACTTATTAGCCGGTTTCTCTGATATTTATTTATTTAGCTATTTTTATAGACCACCAATCTAATAGTCCAGGCAATTTACAATAAACAAAGGTTATACAGAGAACATTAGAACAAAGGTATATGATCTTGCACCTCCTCTCTTCTGCTTTCTGTAATTCCCACTTCCAATTCATCCTGCTAGACCAGTCCAGACAAGTGGTTAACTTCTCCTGCCAGCAGATGATGGAGACAGAGAAAGAACTGGAAGCGTCAGTGACATCAGTATTGGTGGTTATCCCTTGACCCCTAGGGGCCAGCTTCAGTATTTCTCTTTCTCCAGCAGATGGTGGACTTCTTTTTGCTTCTGATGGACTCTCTAAGGGGGGGGCGGGGGTGCTTCCTGTCGGTTGAATTTTTTTATTTTCGGACATCTCTGTGGGGCACAGGAGGTGTTTCCCCAGGAGTTTTCCAGGTATTCCATTGGATTTGAGAGGCTGCTCCCGATCAAAAGGATCAGTATGAGCACCTCTCTAGGGGGAGAGCTTCTGCTCACAAGGAGCTGCACAGTTTTCACTCTCCTGCTCCTGCACCTGCACAGCCAGGCCAGAAGAAATGCCAGCCTTCTCAGTTCCCTTTTGTTATTTTCTTAAAGTTCATTTTAATTAACAAACAAAAAAAAAACTTCTAAGGAGGCCAGTGACTAGAGGTACAGCCTGAGGCAGCAAGCAGCTGGGTGGCTGGGGGCAGGCATTGGAGCAGCAAACAGAGTCTCGGAGAAATTGTGAGTCCTACACGGTTCTCCCTTCTGTCTATGGCAAATTCCAAGTAAGGGGGACCTCTCCTCTGCAGGCCTTAAGATCGTGTGGCCGGTGGCTTTCTCTCACAATGCAGCTGAGATCAGCGGCATGAAGGGGCTTGCTGTTCCTTGCTGCTTCCCTCTGGCCATCTGTTCTACATTTCCGGCATTGGCAAACTTTCAGCAAGGTCTCATTTTGCCTGCAGCGGTGATTCTTATGGCATGCGTCCTTTTTTTCAATCACCGGGGTGTTTCCCACCATTTTTTGGGTGACCGTGGCTGCCATTTTCTAGAGCAGGAAAGTGTTCCCTGCTCCGTCCTCTTACTCCAGTCATTTTGGGAACATTGTTCTTTCACGACAATTGCTTCTAGCCCCTTTCTTTTTGCCCCCCTCCAGCCATTCTTAAATGCGTATTTCATTGCCTTGCTCTACTATGGCCTTTGCCTTCCAGCATTGTCTAGGCTGTGGATGCAACACCGTGTTGTTAATAACAGCATTTGCTCAGCATGTTTGGTGGACCCAGGGGGCTCATCTACTGCTGGAAGTGGTCAGTCAGTACGGGACAGTTCTGAGCCTACTACTGCTCTACCCCCTCCCATATCTGTGGCTGCTGACTCTCTTCCTCCGTTTTTTCTCCCTCAGGATCAGCTTTACCAGTCACAGCAGCCCGAGGCTCTGGACTCTCAGTTTATGCTCCTGTTCCACCAAGCATGGGACCTCTGGCGCTCAGAGTCCATGCCTGTTTCCCCAGAGGTTACAGCCCCTTCAGCCCAGAAGCCTTCCAGGACTTCACCATCCGTTCCAGACAGGGCACGTGCAGTAGATGACGCCTGGACTTTAGGGGACTGGCAGCCTGTTGAAGAGAACAGAGACTGCCCATCTGACTGCCCACACACCCACACGGAGACTGCCCACATGCCCATCTGACTGCCCACATGCCCATCTGACTGCCCACACGGAGACTGCCCACACGGAACAACAAACACCCCAGTGTCAATATCAATAGAGCTCAAAAACGCCAGATCCATACGTAACAAGATCTACACAATAGCAGACCACATAGATGAACAACAACCTGACATACTTTGCATCACAGAAACATGGTTCACCCCAACCGACAATGTACTACTCAATCAATTAGTGCCCGACACATACACAGCATACAACTGCCCACGCGCTCACCGGCGAGGAGGAGGAGTCTTGATAATTGCAAAGAACAGCCTAAAGTTCAAATCACGAAGTGCCACAGATACCCAACAATGCAACACCATCACTGTCAAGAACAAACGCATGGCCCTATGCCTCACCTACAGAGCACCCCGTGCACCACCTGATGAACTAGCCTCCACCCTCGAAGCGGTCTGCGCAATCAGCTCAAACCACAAGCCCACACTACTGCTAGGAGACTTCAACCTCAAATCGACCAACACCAGAGATGCAGAAGCTTTCCTTCAAGCGATGAGTTCATTTCAATTCACCCAAATAATTAACACTCCGACACACAGACACGGATCATCACCAGACCTCATCTTCGCACCCAACTATCTAATCAAGAGAGGTCTAATCTCAACACCCACTGTCACACCAGTACCATGGTCAGGCCACCACATAATTGAAATAGATATTGTGACACAAGGAGGAAAACAAGACGAATACCCGGACAACACACCCACACAAAGAAGATTCAAGAGCTTCGACAGGGACCAATTCCAACAGGACACTATACCACACCTGACCTCAGAAACAGATGATCTAGAAGCTCAAATCAGAAACTGGAACAACATCATCAATGACGCCGCCAAAGTCACGGATTATAGACCCAGGAAAACTTGCTGCACCAAACTACATCACAAACCATGGTACTCAAAAGCCATACGGAGCGAAAAGAGGGAACAGAAAATTAGAACGGAGATGGATACACACCAAATCGTCCAATACCCAGGAACTATACCTAACAAAGCAAAAATACTACAACGAACTCATCAACCAAACAAAGAGAGAATACCACACAAACATCATACTCAAATCCAACAGCAAACCTAGAGAGCTATTCGAAATCGTGAAAACCCTCACCAAGGAACAGAAAGCAGAAAACGAAGTACAAATAGACCCACAAAAATTTGCTGACCACATCCAAGAAAAATTCCATTCGTCAGTACAACCAAGATCAAACACAACCACAAAACCAACATCACCCACAAAAACCTGGGGCACATTCAGCACCCCATCCACAGAGCAGCTCTCTCACATCATCACCGCACTCAATACAAGCACGGCTCCAACAGACCCATGCCCAGTGACATGGATCAAAGCCACCAAATCATGCTTCATCCACACCATACACAACATGGTGCACAATTCCCTGACTCAAGGGAACATGCCAAACCAACTAAAGCTCGCCACGATAAGACCCATCCCGAAGAAATCCACACTCGATAAGAATAATCCAGCAGCATACAGACCAATCTCAAGCATACCCCTACTGGCAAAAATAATTGAGAAAGCAGTACAGCACCAGCTACAAGACCACATTGACAACCACGCACCACTAGACCTCAACCAACACGGTTTCCGCCCCAACCACGGGGTTGAAACACTCCTACTATACCTCTTCAATAACATCCTCCACCTAATAGACAACTCCAAGAAAGGAATACTAATGATATTCATTGACATTTCATCAGCATTTGACACAGTGGATCACAGAATTCTACTGGAAAGACTACAGAACATTGGATTACATGGATCTACCCTGAAATGGTTCCACTCATACCTAACCGACAGACAGATACAGGTTAAGGTAGGCCCCAACACTTCCCAACCCATAAAGGTTCTACAAGGAGTACCACAAGGATCAGCCTTATCAGCACTTCTATTCAACCTCTACATCCAGCCAATATGCGACATCATGAAAGAACACCATATACAGTACACAATCTACGCTGATGATATCATGATATACACACCTATCACAGTCGACAACCCGGACTACTCCAAAATAACAAACTGTCTCATACACATGACCAACTGGTTTCAAAACAACAACCTCACCATAAACTATAGCAAGACTGAGGCACTAATCATCACGCAAAACACTGACTTCATCCCTCCACCCAACATCAAGATAAAAGACACAACCATACCCATAAAACCGGAAGTAAAGTACCTTGGAGTAACCCTGGACAAGGAACTAAATCTACAATCACACATAAGCAGAACCACCAAAAGCGCATACCACAGGATGAGACTTATCCGACGCCTTAAGCCCCTCCTCGCCCCAGAGCACTTCTGTACAGTCTGCCAGGCACTAATAACCCCACTACTGGACTTCTGCAACCCAATCTACCTTGGCCTATCAAAACAAACACTCAGACCACTGCAATTGGCACAAAACACAGCGGCTCGAATAATATCTGGCTCAACAAGACAAGAACACATCACACCCTTACTGAAAGATCTACACTGGCTCCCAATCAGCTCACACATCAAATATAAGACAGTCATAAACATCTTCAAGATCAAACAACAGTCATCAGCCCTCAGCCTACAAACACTCACAACCCGACAGAAGCACATGACCAAGGAGGAGAGGCACTTCTAATCAAGTCAACACCCCAAAAGACCTTACCAAGGTCCGCAAGGACACTGCGGAATGAGCATTTTCCCTAGCTGCACCAGCAATTTGGAACACCCTCCCAGATGAATTAAGACTAACAACAGACCTCAGAGACTTTCGGAAGCAGCTTAAGACAACATATTCCTTGAACACTATGGACATGTCATTTGATACTCTCACCAAGCAAGAACAAAAGACCTACCCCCCTCCCCTGACCCTTGTACATAAGAATGTATAATAGCGCATGATGTAAATAGCTCACCAAGAATCGAATATACACCACCACAAACACACTATCTGTATCACTGCATGAAAACACTAGAAACACTCTTGATTGCTGTGGAGACCGCCTTGATTGAAGGAGAAGGCGGTATAGAAATACTTTTAAATAAATAAATAAATCTGAAGACCATGATTGCACCTCTGGTTTGGAACAGGAAGAGGGAGAGCTATCTCCGCCTGAGGAGGATCTGGATGCCTCTGAAAAGGGACAAGATGTGTTTCTTCCAGAAGGACAAACTCCAAGTTCTAATCTCCCAAGTTGTGGAAGCTGTGCACATCTCTGATCCACAGACTCAACAGGATCCAGTTACAGTCAGTTCTCAAGCAGACCCTATCATTGTAGGGATTCATAGGCCTTTCAAGAACTTTCCTTCCCCTACAGAGATCCAGCAAATGGTTTCCCTAGAGTGGGATGCTCCAGATACATCCTTATGCTCCTCACGCCGCTTGGGTCACTTCTATGTCTGGCCTCCGGCTTATTTGGACAGATGATTGCACTTTCCCAAAATCGATGTGACAGCTGTCACTAAGCATATGACTATACCAGTTGCTCTTCGAGATCAGCATGACAAGAAGGTCGAGGGCCTTTTGAAGACAGCCTTCTCCTATTCTACTCTGGTTCTGCAAGCTTCCGTCTCTGGTGGACTGCTGGCCTGCGCCTTGTTGCGATGGATTCAGATTCTGCTGGAAGATACCGCTGCAGCACATATGGAATCAGTGACAGCCATTCTGGTGGATGCCTTCTATGATCTGCTCCGACTAGCTGCCCGCTCAGTGGCCACAGTTATGGTGGCCAGGCAGTGGTTGTGGCTCGGCCATTGAAATAAGGATGTGACTTCCAAGGCTTGCCTTGCCCGGCTCCCCTTCAAAGGCAAATTGCTCTTTGGGGGTGATTTTGAGAAGCTGGTAAAGAATTTGGAGGAGGTTAAGCCTCAGCAGTTGCCTGAGGATAATCCCAAATCCACGTCTCTTAGATCTTCCCTGACACCGTCATCCTCCTCTTCTAGAGTCCACTTCAGGACTCTCACAGATACAGACCTGGGAAATCCAGTTCTACCTCTTCGAAGCATGGAAACAAATCGTAGTCCTTTCGGGGCATACGTTGGTCAAGAGACAGCTACTTCGCTTCCAACAAGTTCTCGGGGACAACGTGGTCTTCCTGCTGATGGGACTGGGGTCCGTTCCAGGGTGCCGCAGGTCGGGGGCCGACTCAGCCTTTTCGCCTGTGAATGGACCCACATTATCTCAGACAAATGGGTGCTCGAGGTCGTGACTCATGGCTATGCCCTTGATTGTGCCAGACCAATTCAGGACGCCTTTCTGTTTTCCCCTTGTGGATCTGCGGCAGAGAAAGCAACAATCAGTGTTATACTCTAGCAGCTCCTTTAGCTTTAAGCCATTTGGCCGGTGCCTCCTGCGGAAAGAGGTTCAGGTCGGTACTCCATCTATTTCATCGTTCCCAAAAAGCATGGCTCCTTCCAGCTCATCCTCAAACTCAAGGAGATCAACTGCTGCCTTTGTGTACCCTGGTTTCACATGGAGATTCAGGCCGGTCATCCAGGCAGTTTGACCAGGGGAATTTCTGGCCTCTCTGGACCTGGCAGAGGCCTATTTCCACATCCCGATCTGTGAAGAAGACTAGTGGTTCTTGCGCTTTGCAGTTCTTGGGCAGCACTACCAGTTCTGAGCACTGCTGTTTGGCGTGGCCATAGCCCCTCATACTTTTTCCAAGGTCATGATTGTGGTTGTAGGGTCTTTGCGGTGTCAAGAGATTCGGGTTCACCTTTACCTAGATGACTGGCTCATTTGAGCTGAGTCTCATGAGGTGGCCCTCTCAGCCATCTTGCACATCGTAGCCTTCCTGGAGGCCTTGGCTAGGTGATCAGTCATTCCTAGAGTTGCCTGCATCCAACTCAATCTCTGGAGTTCCTCGGTGCCCGCTTTGACACGATAGTAGGTCATGTGTTTCTTACTCAGGACAAGTACCTCAGGTTTTGCAGGTATCTTCAACTGTTTTAGGGGATGCTAGCCCCCAGGACGTGGGATTACTTACAAGTCCTGGGTTCCATGCCGGCCACCTTAGATGTTGTTCCTTGGGCGCAGGCTCATTTGCGCCCCTCCAGCAGTCTTTTCTCACTCGTCCCCATTGCATGCAGGATTACGAGGTTCAGTTACCTCTGCCGCACAAGATATGTCAAACTTTCCAGTGGTGGCTTTGCCAAGACCACCTGATGAAGGGAATCTCCCTGGCAATCCCTCGTTGGGTTCTAGTGATCAGCGATGCCAGTTTGTTTGGCTGGGGAGCACACTGTCTCACTCAAACAGCTCAGGGCACGTGGTCGAGCTGAGAGGCCATCTAGACCATCATTGCCTCAAGGCACATGCGGTCCATCTGGCACTCTTCTGCTTTCAGCCTCTTCTCCAGAACAAAGTTGTCCAAGTTCTGTCCGACAACTCCACAATGGTAGCCTATCTCAACAGGCAAGGTGGAACCAAGTGTCCAGAGGTAGCCTGTGAAATGAGCCTCTTGTTCCATGAGCAGAGTGCCATCTGCAAGCCCTCTCAGCTTAGCACATTGCTGGGGTGGAAAATATACAAGCTGACTTCCTCAGTTATCATGTATTGGACTCCAGTGAATGGGAGCTCACTCCATGGGCATTCTGACGCATAGAACAGCAGTGTGGTCATCCAGCTCTAGATCTCATGGCCACCACTGTCAATTCCAAGGTGGCAGCCTTCTTCAGTCGCCAGAGGGACCCATGAGCCCAGGGCCTCAATGCCCTAGTCCAGTTGTGGCCCCTCATCAGTCGGTTTCTCTGAAGAATAGAGTCACATCTCATCCGATTAGTCCTGGTAGTGCCAGACTGGCCATGTCATCCAGGGTATGCCGACCTCATCTGCATGCTGATAACTGATCCTCTTCCGCTTGAGGCAGGCAAGGGTCTGCTCCAACAGGGGCCAATCATCATGGATGACCTGGCTCCCTAGTCACTTATGGCTTGGCTCTTGAGAGGTGCTGGCTAGTGTGAAAAGAATATTCAACATCTAAAAATGGCTACCTTACTGCATGTGCTGCGTCCTTCCACGTCCCGAGCATACGCCCGCATCTGGTGTACCATTGAACATTGGTGTGAGCTTAGATTCCTTTCCCTTTGGTGTGTGCAAGTGATAGAGATTCTGTCCTTTCTTCAGGATGGCTTTGAAAAGGACCTTGCCTTAAGTTCCCTGTGAGTGCACATAGCAGTTTTGACCTGTTTCAGGGGTGGTCACTAGCCTCCCATGTGGACATGTCACATTTTCTCATGGCATCCGAACACTTTGACCTCTAATCCGGCTGGTTGTGCCACTGTGGGATCTCTCCTTGGTGCTTCGGGCTGTCATGCGAGCCCCCTTTGAACCCTTGCTTGGGGCTACTATAAAAGATTTGATGCTTAAGATGGTCCTGCTTGTTGCAGTCACTGTGAAGCGGTGCCTTTCTGAGCTTCAGGTGCTTTCCTGCCGGGATCCATTCCTGTCCTTCTCTCCAGAGGGGGTAACCTTGTGGAAGGTACCCTCTTTTTTTGCCGGCCGACTTCCATGTCAACCAGACCATCTCCCTGCCGGCCTTTCAGAAAGACCAGTATGTAGGGCATGATAAAGACCTCCTCAATGTCATGTTAGTAACCTTGAAGTCTCTGTGCCGATACCTCAAGGTTACTAACTCCTTATGTCTTTTTGACCGTCTCTCTTCTCATCAACAGACCGTGTAAAGTTGACGCCGCCTCTAAGGCAATTATCACCCCCTGGATTAAGCAGGCCATTGTGTCGGCCTATCTTCTTCAGGGCAAACCAGTTCCAGTGGGCTCCGAGCCCATTCCACTTGGGCGCAGGCAGCCTCATTGGCGGAGAGATCATGGGTTGCCCTGTTTGACATTTACAGGGCGACTACTTAGTCCTCCTTGTCTACTTTTGCCCATCACTATCGCTTGGGTCTCCAAGCTAAGGGACCCAGCTCACTTTGGAGCCTCCATATTGGCAGCAGCTGTGCCGTCCCACCCAGGGGTGGAGTAGCTTGGGTACTTCCCGCTTCTCTGGCCTGGTCTAGCTGGATGAATTGGAAGGAGAAATTTCACTTACCATTAATTTCCTTTCCTGGCATCTTGCTAGACCAGTCCAGGACCCATCCTCTCATCTGTGCCTTGAGAGCTAGCCTAGCCTGCGCTTTGCTATGATCTAGTTTGCGTGTCTGGCAGCCTTCGGCTGTTCTTTGCCTCTTATTTACCTCGGCCACTCTGTGGCCTTGTATGTAGTGGCAGTTCATAAGTAGTGCATTACATTACATTTAGCTGAGTGACTGATTTAGCCTTCTGGTCAGGCTGTGGCTTTATTGAAGTCCTTATACTTTGTCAGTGACATGCTGAAGCTGACCCTTAGGGGTTCAGGGGTAACTACCAATGCTGATGTCACTGAAGCTTCTCGCCATCATCTGCTGGCAGAGGGAATTAACCATTTGTCTGGACTGATCTATCAGGATTCCAGGAAAGGAAATTAATGGTAAATGAAATTTTTACATTTCATCAAATGGTGTTCTGGAGCATGCACACATTATAGACATTTCTACACCTTAGTAGAAATAAGCAGTGCAGCAGTGCAATACATAGAGTAGAAGTATGCTTTAAGGAGGCCAAACTGGCCTTGTTGAGCAATATCGTAGCATTCTTAAAAGCCAGTAGCAACAGCCAAGGCAATAATTAATAGCCATTATCATTTAGAAATACAATACTTCACTCTTCATTTACAGGAGGAGGAGTGGTCTAGTGGTTTGGGCAAGTTACCTCAGGCCAGAAGGTCAGGGGATCAAATCCCACTAGAGGACAGCAACCTTGGGCCTGAAGGACTGGAGTTTTTAGTCCCACAGGTGCTCCTTATGGTCTTGGGCAAGCCACTTAACCTTCCATTGCCCATGTTCCCTGTAAAATAGTTATTTCCAAGTTATAATGCATTGTTCAATGTAAACCACCTTGATATCATGAAAGGCAGTATACAAGAAATGTTGAATAAATAAACTATCAGATTGTGGGAAGGGGAGGAGAGGCCTTCAAGCATAAGCCATGCTTGCTACAATAGTTCCAAACAGGCTTTTATGCAGATAAACATTAAACATAGGTTTAGGCTTACCAATTGCAGGCTTTTATGCATAAGATGCAGACCTTTCTTCACAGACCATATATCATAGGTTTTCAACCCAGTCCTCAGGGAACCCTAGGCCAGTCAGGTTTTCAGGATTCCCACAATGAATATGCATAAGATAGATTTGCATAGAATGAAGGCAGAACATGCAAATCTTTCTCATGCATATTCATTCTGGGAATCCTGAAAACCTGACTGGTCTAGGGTTCCCCGAGAACTGGGTTGAAAACCCCTGCCATACATGGAGGTTTAAACAGTTATGCAGAGTCATAAACACCATATCATAATCCAGGATCTATTCTATTTATTTATTTATTTATTTATTTATTTAACATCTTTTATATACCGCACTATTTATAATCAGCGCGGTTTACATATAACAAGAAAACATCAGATAAGATACATATTATCTGTTTTTTACATGGAACAGGAACAAAAAACTTGGGTAACCAGGATAATTATTTACAATGAATAATAGTCATTGAACTATTTACATATGGACGGCATATTGCATGAGAAGAACGTTTTTAGTATGAGAGAGAGGTATGAAGTGTTACTGGGTTAGCATAGGTTACGTGTTAATAACGGGATTGTTGCTATTTGAGTGAGCTTGTGTTACTGTGTTCTCTGGGAAATATTTGATGAAAAGGTGATGCTTCAAGGCCTTTTTAAACTGTTCTAAGGTTCAGCTATCCAATTACATAGTTCAAAATACTTCATCTTACAGGTAGAACAAAACTTACTTCAGAAGTTCATCTTTACATATAAAAACTCTTTGGTCTTCTGCAGGTTAATTTCAGTTCAGCTTCTTAGCTCTTTAAGTGTTAAGAACACATTTGTATTCCTAGAGATTCCTTTTGAATCCCCGAGGAACCATCCAGTTCAGCAGGGATGGAATCACTCAGACGCAATGCCTACTTGAACTTGTGTCTCCTCAAGCCAGGGAGTGACTCTAATCCAAGCAAAATCTGGTTTGAAGTCAGTCAGGCCAGTTTTGGTCTTATTTTATTAAAAACTCATATTTTCCCATGCTGGTTTTGTAGATTTCTGTCCCAAGGATAGTGACCACAAGCGCTGATAAAGAGATTTCTGCCTTAGCATGGCTGTCAGCTTTATCATCAGCAAACCATTGTCATAATATGATCATTCTTGTCATAACAGTAGGTGGCTTCCTGGACCTTTGAGTGTAATCAGTATCCATGAAGAAATGAGCAGTCTTAATAAACTTTTTTCACATCTCCTGCCTCTCCATTCATGGATACTGGATGCAAGGAAAAAGGCTATAGATTTGTTAGGAACTGTCCACATTTTGGGGAAGAGGAGAATCTATTCTGAAACAATGGGTTTTTACCTTAATCAGGGTTGAAACCAGCTGCTGGGCTAACATTTATAAAAGAAATAGAGCACCTTTTATACTAGATTATGGAGGAAGGCTGACATTTGCTCAGGAACGCATGGCCCAGTGTGAGACATCTTCAAAGAATGCTACCAAACAGGGAATAACCCAATAGAGAGGTAGCAATAAAGGCCCAGGTGCATTTAAAGAGCAGATGAATATAAATGTTTCTAACTTACTCCTATCAATTGCTGGGAAGGTTGTGAATATAAATAAAAACAAAACAAAACATACTTGGAATTGGTCTGCTTGCAAATGCCATAAGTTTATAAACCAAGATTGGAGAATTAGAATTATGGTATTAAATGAAGATAAACATGTGACAAGGCACGTTTTAGAAAGGTTGTATAGGTGATGTGTGGGGCGTTCAAGTCAAAACGTTCAAAATTTAGTGGTGTAGCAGCAGATAAGCATGCAATAAATAAAACCAGGAGTCTTTTCAAGGATCCAAGCCAGTTTAATGTGCACATGGCTCAAGCAATAATCAAATTCAAAATGGCTGAGCAATGGTTTCTAGCAAAACAACAACTTTTATAGCGTTCTTCTCCATTCTAGACATAGGCAAACTTTTCATGGGTCCCAGTAACCCCTCTCACCCATCTATTGGTCCTGGTACTGATATGGCTACCCAATCGGGACCCTGGTCTGGGCTCAGCACCTGGTTGCCCCCCTTCTAGTCCCAATTACAATGGTCAGTGTCTCTAACTTGTTACATCTCTCCTCCAAGGTCGCTTAGCTTGTTAAAACATATGGGAAGCAGGGCACTGTAACCTTGCTTTTTGCAGAGTTAATTAATTCCATAGAAGCTGTGCTCTCTTATCAGTACCAATTAGAGCTGTTTTCTGTCTTTTATAAGTTTCGTTTCTGCTTAGCTATGTTCAGTTAAACTGAGTTAAGTTTCAATTCTATGGTGTCATCATTCAGGGGGGTTTTCATTCCTCTGGGCCTAACTACAGGCTTCAGTTACAGGTCAAGCTGCTCAGGCCTGTCTGCTCACTTCAGACACCATGGATCACAGGCCTTCGCCTACCACATTCCCCCCTTTGATTATTCTCACCCGCATGTTAATAAGGTGTGAGAATCAAATCACATAACACTAGGTAAAGGTATCACTCTGTGGTATAGGGTAGTAAGTTTACATAGCTAGTATCTTTGTAGCTGCCTTATGCTCTACAGTGTTATTAATAACTGAAGTTATCATTCGCAAGCAAAGTGGCAAGAAACAAGGGAGCAACAAGCAGATAGTCAAAGTCCATAGTTTGGCAAGAGTGGGAAAAAGAACTAAAGGATTAGAAGGTTCAGTTGCATCTTTGTTGTGCTGTCGTAAAGCTTCTGATTTAGACAGACCAGCTGTCCATCCTTCGTAGTAGATTGTGGTCCAGTCCGAACAAAACACAAACTGTCAACAATGGGGTGGGCCAATACCCACTCGCTAGTAGTATTATGTAAATCAGTCTGATTGTATAGGATAGAATAGTTCAGTTCTTGCGTCTCCCAGGGCCACTGATCTCCCATCTTAGTTCCTCCACAAAAGAAACAGTCAGAAGTGTGGAGACTAGATGCTATTGCTCCAGCAAGTTCAAGAAACAATTTCTGGTGGTGGTATGAGGAATTGCAACGGTGGCTTGCATAGCCTTGTAGAAAGTCAAGATCTAGAACAACTTTTGGATTGGAGAGTATATCAATGCAAGTATAGGAAGAATGATAAAACAAGGTCTGAGTGACCTTCGGTCCAGTTCATGTTGTACTTATACAGGCTGCCCAGGGAGATAAGGCAAAAGTCATTTCAAAGCACTCCAAAACTGTTGCCAGAATAAAGCAATAATAATAATTCATAATGGGCATAGTCTCTGGAAAATTGGTGGAACTGTCGACTTCCACAACAGATAACAGATGTAGGGTTGATTGTAGATCCTCAAGCTTCTGCCGTACGTAGACCTACCAGCTTTTTGGCAGGAGTAGGGCTGTAGATTCCAAAGTATCACTGTCCTCTAGGATGTCTCAATTTCTTAAAATATAGCATAGTCTCTTAGGCTATTATTGCTTCTTTAGAGCAGTTCACTCTTTAGAAGATCAAAACAGTCTTTTCAGAGTATTTAAACACAGTCTCTTAGAAGATTCAATTTCTTAACACAACACAGTCTCTTTCTGATGATTGCAGTTTTCTCCAGATGCGAAGCTTACCTTCAGATAAACAAACAGTCTTGAAATAGTGCAGTTTCTGAGGGACCAATAAGTCTTAGGTCCATGGTTGTTGTCGTAGGGTGAGGTGCAATGGAGTCTCAGGATGCTGTACAGTAGTCCAGTGATCAGGTTCAAGAGCAGCTGCTGGCTTCCCTTGATTATGATGGATCCAAGGTTCAAATTCTGCGACTTTTACTGCAGTTGGAGTTGACAAGATGACAACATAGGGTCCCCTCCAATGCAGGGCTAACGGTATCTTTCTCCACTCTTTGATCCACACTGAGACTCCAGGCTTGAAAGGATGCAGGGGTTCAGGCAAATTGATGAGTAATCGATTTTGTACCCAGGTATGAAGACTTCTGCAAAACAGAACTTAAAACCAATAGTTGACTGACCCTTCAGTTGTATCTGGGGTTTTCACACAACATACTCTAATACTTCAACATTCATAGATTTGTTAGCTAGTAGTTTCCTTTGTATTTCATATTGGTTAGAACAGAGTGTGGTACAGTAACTTGAAGATTCTGTCTCAAAGGGATTTTTCTTTTAGTTTTTGCTTACTAGGAAGGCTGTAGCTGTAACAGCTTCTCAAATAAGGTCCAAGAGATTGAGTCAACACTCCTAGAACATTTCCTTGTGACTCATGAACATAGAGACTGAAAGGTTTTCTGGACATCTGGTAGACCCAGAATTGGTAACAACATCAGAGTGGGTTTTTTTTGTTTGTTTTTCAAAGATCAAAAGGCTGCATCCTGTTCAAGTCCCCATTCCAATGCAGACTTTTTCCATTCCTTTGATAGCTTGATACAATGGTTTTGCTAGCAGCGCAAAATTGGGGATCCATATACAACATACTCTGTGGCACCCAAGAAGGCTCTCACTTGACTCCTGGTGGTTGGAGTAGGAATATTGCATACAGCTGCTTTGCGTTCTGGTAAGGGTCCCAGGCGTCAAATTCCGCTGGACAACTGGAATCCTAGGTGTTTAACTTGTTTGACATAATTATGCTTTGGCTCTTGAGACTTTGTATCCAGCCTCATTAAAAAGGTGCAAGAGTTCACTGGTGGCTTGTGGACATTCACTTTCTGAGTTGGTGGCTATAAGCAAGTTGTCCACATATTGAAGTAGAATTTTTTTTTTTCTGGAGTTTCTGGATAACTTGTCAAATCTTTTTGCTGAGTAAGGCGAGTTCTTGAATCCTTGAGGTAATCTTGTCTAGATGAGTTGGCCCCGCCTCCTTGTAGTGGGGTCTTGGGCTAAGCGTATGCAGAAAAAAAACATCTTTTTTTAAGTCCAGAATGATGAAATGTATAGCTTCAGTAGAGATCAGTTCCAAGAGAATATAAGGATTTTGGTACCACTGGTTGTATAGTTTCAGCTGCATCATTCATTCTTCTTAGATCCTGCACTGGGCGGTAATCACCTGTCCCAGGCTTCTTGACTGGCTTGAGGGTGACAATGGCAGGGGCTATGTTCTTCGCTAGGCCAGGTGGATTATCTTCTGCCCATAATCCAGGTGGGGCTATACACTATAGAACTGCTACTCTTCTTCTCGGGGAACAGTCAGCACCATCAATCCAGCAGGCTCTGGGTTCACAGTCATTTCCATTTCTCTCTCTTCAGCAAAGGATATCTGTGTCTGAAGCTTTGCAAGCAGATCTCGGCTCCAAAAATGGAATAGGGCATTCAGGCATATACAGGAACTGGTGCATTATTTTCTGTCCCCCTAGTTCACACATGCGGTTCTGCAGGAAAGGCTTTGCGGACTTAGCCCCAGTAGCTCTGATAATGGTGATGCATCTGGCCTAGTCTTTATCCATGCTGTAGCCCTCTTCGGCTGCCACTCACGCTATAGCTACTTCCTTCTCCTACTAGAACATTGTGCTTGGTTTATTGTTTTATGACTCTGCAATCAAGTACTCCCTCCTCCCCTCCTGGGGTGGAGTCACGATACGGGCATTCACTTCTCTAATGTCCTTCTTTTTCTATAATGGGTGCACTGATTTGCACCCAGTGGAGGCCTGCTACTTCTGCGGCCTCTTACACGTTCTCTGGTCCTTTGATTAGGAAAACCTCCTCCACATCATTCAACTAAAATATCAGCAAAGAGATCTGTTCTCTTTTTCCATCTTACAATTTTTACATTCTCTGTCCCTCTTCAACAATCCACATACTTTTCTGATCAACTTTTCATTTAACCATTATGCCCGCAAATTCATCCAGTTCTCTGCAATTTCCGTTCATTAGTTCAATCAAGTCCTAAAACTTCTCAGTGTATAATGCAGTTTTTTTTTCAGTTCTAAACAAGTCTGGTCAGCTGACTTTCACTTCTGGTCCAGAGGGGGTGCACATCCCCCTGCTGCGGAGGTGGCTAGCAAACTAGGGAATCTGTAGGGTGGATTCCCCCCCCCTCTCCTGGGTTCTGTTTCTCCTAGCAACGCTCTATCCAGGAGGTTGATTTTTTTTTTTTTTTAAATGATCTACTTCTCTGCTGTGGGCACATTAGTTCACGCCTACCGGGGGGTGACATCATCGGTGGACTGGGCTCCATCCCCCCCTTAAGCACTCTGAACAGAACTACTTACAGAGAGAGAGAGAGAGAGACGAGACAGGATATCTAGAGATTCTGGGGCAAAATATAGTGAACTAAGGAAATATAACTAGCAGAAGTCACTCCCTTTCACATAGCATTCCTGATTGGGACAGAGACATTTCATAGCCTTCAGTAAATCCCTTACTGAAATTCTTGATCATACTTGAAAAGACACTTATTATTTCTGTAAACATAGGGCAGGCAGGAAACACTTAGATTGAGCACATACATCCATTATGCTTATTGCAACTTATTCCAAACAGGAACAATTTAGATACAGTTCTTAAAATATCTTATAGAGAGAACTATAGCTATCTGTTACGTATGACTAGAATAAAAATACTTAGCAACTGCCAGCCGTAATCAGCATGTCTCTGCAAAAGAAATTATTACTTTTTTTAGTTCAGAAAGCAAATATTCAAAAGACATTCCGGATACTTTTCATAAAGTACAGCACACCTTTCCCTTTTTTCAAATACAGAAAAACAGATTAATTTATCTTAAAAGCCAATATTGTAAAGGTCAGTGTAGCTAACTGATTTGTTCATTAGTAACTAGTACAGAGTTTCAAATGACTTATACTTGCTCATAAAAAGGTTAGTGCAAACACTCCGCAAGATAAACTTTTTTTTTTTTAAACTTTGATTGAATGAATCCTTTATTTTAAATAAACAAGAGAGACTGCTCAATCAGGAACGGCTGTCTCATTCCCTAGTAAGCTGTGTGAGCCACACCCCTCCACTCACTGGAAACGAAATCACAGTTTCACAGAGACATGCTAGCAAGAATCATTTAAATCAGTGTCAAGTCGTGATCTAATAATTACTTTGTAGGTTTATAAGTCAAAGGAAATAAACCCAAAAACAGTTTGCTTAGTTTATCATTTCTGAAAGGTGACAATAAAATACAGACAAAGCAGAGAATATAACTAAAAACAGTTTACAGAGCTCCGATGAGGTTAATTCGACCTTCAAAACTAAAATCCTGACTAAATATTCCTATCGAATGGTATATAATACCTAACCATAGCAGAAGGAACATTACTATTAAAAACATATTGAATAACACAGGTACAATTGTCCTGAAATAAGCACAAACTAACAGCATTGAGATTTAAGCCTGCACAGGATTAGAAAGATGACACTGTACATTCTTTCCTTCAGACACGCCCCCTGTCAGTTTTTCACACTGCAGTAGAAAAACGAACTGGGTCAGACCAGCTTTTGGATTTTTAAAATGATTCTAGGTGTTTTGGGTCTTCGTTCTGCTCTATTAATACAATTTCTTAATCAGTGAACTGTCACAAATTACCCAACAGAATAATCTCACATTTATAACAGAAGGGAAACTCGCAGTTTCAACAGATAACAAAAAACAGATACACAGGACGGACAATACACCAAACGCTTCCTCCGTTTCGCGACCTAGATGCAGTCACCCCGGCTAGGAACTGCGCTAGTCCAGAGTCCACTCTCGCTTGGTCCGTGCTGCCCTCATTCACACTTCATTCACACAGTCATGCTAGCAACGTATCTCAGAATGCATTCCTTTCTATCTATTCTGACTAGTCTTACCAATTTCCCAATTACAAAAAGATGGGGGTTTCACCCTGCGAATACCCATGCGGGGTTACTCGGCCCTTCTTTGAGAGGTGATCATGCTCTCTTACCAATTTCCAATTTTCTCGAGATTACAAATTCCAAGTTCCTGTCTGTTCTGACTAGGCTAAATCATGATTTTTTTTTTTAACAGCTGTACCTCGCGAATACTCATGCAAGGATTTTCAAACAAAGACTTAAGTCTTACCAAACAAAAAGGACGATGGCTTCGCCTTGCGCATACTCATGCAAGGGTAATAGGACCGTCCTTGAGAGGGGATCAGTGCTCTCA
Organism: Ichthyophis bannanicus; assembly: GCA_033557465.1. Lineage (NCBI taxonomy): Eukaryota > Metazoa > Chordata > Amphibia > Gymnophiona > Ichthyophiidae > Ichthyophis > Ichthyophis bannanicus. The sequence goes on along the minus strand of CM066033.1, from coordinate 461,921,164 downwards.
TTACCAAATTCCAAGTTCCAAGTTCTCGAGATTACAAGTTAGAAGTTTCACAAGTTTCAAACGGCAGTTCTAACTCATCTGTCTAGACAGGTTTTCAAAACTATACTTACCAGATCTGGTTCCCAAGCTTCTGAGTTGGATCCTGGACTCCCCCGGGTCGGAAGTGTTGGCCAGCTGGACTCAGTGCCTGCCGAGGCCAGGCAGAACCCCCTCCGATTCAAGAGGATCGGTGGGCCCAGGGAAATTCCCCTGCGTCGGATTGGCATGGTTCCAACTGGACCAAACCTCAAGGCGAATTACGTGGATTTATTCACTTGAACACCATCCACCACTCGCACTTCCCGGCCAACGCACCAAGAAATGTAGCAGCAGATAAGCATGCAATAAATAAAACCAGGAGTCTTTTCAAGGATCCAAGCCAGTTTAATGTGCACATGGCTCAAGCAATAATCAAATTCAAAATGGCTGAGCAATGGTTTCTAGCAAAACAACAACTTTCATAGCGTTCTCCATTCTAGACATAGGCAAACTTTTCATTGGTCCCAGTAACCCCTCTCACCCATCTATTGGTCCTGGTACTGATATGGCTACCCAATCGGGACCCTGGTCTGGGCTCAGCACCTGGTTGCCCCCCTTCTAGTCCCAATTACAATGGTCAGTGTCTCTAACTTGTTACATCTCTCCTCCAAGGTCGCTTAGCTTGTTAAAACATATGGGAAGCAGGGCACTGTAACCTTGCTTTTTGCAGAGTTAATTAATTCCATAGAAGCTGTGCTCTCTTATCAGTACCAATTAGAGCTGTTTTCTGTCTTTTATAAGTTTCGTTTCTGCTTAGCTATGTTCAGTTAAACTGAGTTAAGTTTCAATTCTATGGTGTCATCATTCAGGGGGGTTTTCATTCCTCTGGGCCTAACTACAGGCTTCAGTTACAGGTCAAGCTGCTCAGGCCTGTCTGCTCACTTCAGACACCATGGATCACAGGCCTTCGCCTACCACAGTGGGAGGGGCAACAGAGAAAGTGGGCATGTGTAAGTGCCTTGTAAAATTGGCCTGTCTCCATCCTGACATGTATACATAATAGGCAAAATGGGGGTATACAGAGCAAGGGGTTGGACACATACAGGTTTTCTTACAATTTCAGAAACTTGCACATATGAAATATGGACATCTGCCAACCCCGGTACATAGACATGCTTGCTGCCCAATTTCAGAAACCGCCTGTATAGATCTTCTCCCCCACACGTCCTGGCCCTCCATTTTGCAAACGGGGACGTGCAGAGGTGCAGGAGCCAGGAGAAAGGCCTTTTTACTTACTGACAAGTTTTTGGAAGGAGCAAGAAATATCAGGGGAGTGAGGAGACCTTTCCCTCTTCCCCTTACAGTTGTTGCTTTGCCAAAACAAGCACTTTTCTGAGTCATATTTGTTCCCTGGAGCAGGCATAACCATGGACGTCCCTGGCAGCGAGGTGAGACATGTAGCTCAGGTCTAAAATTGTATGCACATGTGTATCCTTTTTGTCCCGTTCGGACATGCCCTGACATGCCCCCATGCAACTTGGATGTGATTATGCTGGACACATATATCTTTGGGGCTTTGTAAAATGGCCTGGGGGACATCCATGTGATTTTTGCATCTGAATTGGCATTTTCAGAAATGGAAATCATGAATAAGGCTTCTAAAATTACCCTCAGGCATCTGAGTTCTTTTGGAAGGAGAATAACCAGTGAGACATTGCGATGCCAACATACAAATTAAATCACAATGATAGGCCAGATCAAATTGATAGAGAGAGCTTCACATGTTAAGGATGGCATAGAGTTCAACAGGATAAAATCTTTTTGGACAGAAATTATATGTATGATGGGGAAGAGTATAGCAATGGGGGAGTATATTTGCCGGTCCAAGGATGAAGAAACTGACATTAAACTGCTAACACAAATTAGGAAAACTATCAGACTTTGCAATACAACAATGGAAAATTTCACTTTTCACAGTATTGAGTGGATAAGTATTTCCTCTTCTGTAAATGATCATTTTATAATCATGTAAGCCCCTGTATCCTGCCCTACACACATCATCTCCCCCTTCTGTACTGTATGTACAATATTCCTTGTATTCTGCTCTCTCTCCGTTCTCTTACTGTTCATGTGACATGTCTTTGTTTTGTCTCCCATTTTCATTGTTTTGTTTTGTTTTTACTATTTACCCAGTTTTATTTTGGTAAAAACTGCTTTGCCACATATTTGAAGAGCGGTATAGCAAGTGCCCAATAAACTATACTAAACTTGTCTAAGATTTCTGCCTTTTGTTGGTCCCACTTCTTGCTAACCTCAATTTCTCCATTTGCCTTAATTTCCCCACTGCTTTATGTCTCTCTTATGTATCTAGAAAATATTTTTTTGCCTCTCTTCATACAATTTTCTTCTCTGTTTGAACATTTGCTTATCCAGCTACCTTTCCTACCTCCCTTTGTAATTCTGCATGTTCCCAGTGTTTCTTTTCTAGTCTCAAAACAAGCACATAAATAAATGCTAGTCTTTTTGCCCTTACCACTTCTGCCTTCTCCTTAGAGAACCGTATTGGTTTGTTTTCTTTTCCTCTTGCTGACTTGGGAGACTGCCACAAGATGTTGGCTAGCTCAGGAGATATTTAGCTCTTTATGTGAAGATTTATTCCTATGTATAATAATTGTTTTTTTCACATCACTGAATTTTGCAGAACAGAGGCCTAAATAGTGGCCTGAATGATCCCTATTAATGAAGCAACATCCCAGAAATGATAGGCACCAGTTACTTTTCATAAAGCATTCTTGTCTTGTATACCTCTCCCCAAAGCTAATGACTTGTTCCATAGGGAAAAACAAAGGATCTGGACAAGGAAAATCAACATTTTTATCTTGTAACTTTGTTTTAGGATTGTGTCGGTTTACCAAGAGATAGAGAAGCTCTCTCATACAATTTGAAACATTTTACCATTTTGCACGTGGCAGGATTTGCTGCAGGCTAGGATAAAGGCTTAACAGACTGTTAACAATGTGTAAATGCTTACCCGTGCATGCCAAAAATATACAGTATCTCAAATGCATACTCCACAGGTTTAGTAATCCTTCGGCTCCATGTCGCGCTTGAGTGACTTTGCAGCATACAAAAAAATCCAAACAGCAGTGCAGTATCCAATCTAAATATGCTTAAAGTCATTTGGCTACTGATAATCATTTAACTGACAACAGCAAAACAAAGTTATTTCATTTACAAAAAGGCGTTTTATAATGAACTGTATTTTCTTTGCTGCTAAAATAAATATTTGTGACTGCTAATTAAGGATGGATTTAATTGAAAATCAAGCAAACATTTCTTTCCACTGCAGTAAATATGACTGGAAAAGCCTGTGATAGAGGTCATTATGGATAAGTTCAGGATAGTAGTTAAAAGAAGCAGTGAATATCCTATAGAGAGCTATAAGTGGTAGGATATAATCGGCACTTCCATGTAGTTGCCCATCGGGGAGTAATTTTATAAATTGATACCTCTGTAAAGTCCAAAAAGGCACCTTTTTTATAGAAGAGAAATCCTGTACCTGCCCCAGCAGTGCCCAAATTTTCATGCACAGATTTACACCTGCTCGAAAGAAGGTATAAATTTGTGTGTGTTCTGAGTGTACATATGTATTTTATGAAATGCGCATGTTTACGGAAACTCCGCCCTTGCTCTGCTCAAACTATGCCCCCGGAAACTCCTATTTGCAGATCACAGAAAAGTGGGGGCACTCTTTCCCTGTGCCTACTTTTTACATGTCTGTGCCCCTGTGCAATTTTACAACAACCTCTTTCTGTGTGTAAAACAAACATACATTACATAAAGAAAATTCTTTGTAAAATTGCCACCTCGGTGTATGAAACTTTGAAATAAAATCAGAGTACTGTTTTCATTAGCCATGGACTTGATGCACCCAATGGAATGCAAATATTGGAAAATATCTGCATTGTAACTATCATGAAAACATACAGTATATTCAGAACAACTTGAAAAAGGATATTCAAGGCAGGAGGGTCATTACAGTCTTCCCGAGTGCCCTCTAGCCTGACCTGTGGGGCTAATACTGATAAGCAGTGGCATAACTTACACCCAAGTAGCCCCAGCAATGGGAGGGGAGGGGGGCAGGAAAGGGACCCACATGGCGGTGCAGCAAGTTACTTTAATTTGTTTGCCATGCTGTTTTCTCTCCAGGCCCAGCAGCTGTTACCTCCCAGGCTGAAGTCTCACAATAGCAACTACGCTGCAAGACTTTGGCCTGAGATGTAACAAGTACCAGGTCTGCAGCGGAAGCAGCGCAGCAAACAAATTAAAGTAAGTTTGCCGTGTGTCCATAGGGGACACAGGCACGACAATGGTGGGGGGGGGGGGGGGTGCTGCCGGGGGGCACCAGGAGGGAGTAACAGTGGGAGGCCCTTAGCAGAATTTTGCTTGGGTGCCCCTCATTACAACTTTCACTGCTGACTGGTAGCCTGCCTGTGGCCTAGAACCAAATCTGGAAAACATGGATTCCTGCTCCAAGCCTGCTGATCCTAGATTCCCTTCCTGCTGAGTACTGTGTGCATGGATACTGAAGACCATCATTCTCTGTTCTGCTTGTTGCTAATAACAAATTTTCAAGCCTAGCTTGAGAGTTCCTGAGGACAAGTAACAGTTAGGACCCTGGCCATCTGCCTTTGCATTCCATGTCTCACCATGGAGCCTATTGTGTGGGTGACCACCTCCTGAAGGCTGTGTTCTGATTCTCCCAGTAACCCAGCGAAGTTCTAGGTCTAATCCAGCCTAGGGTTGCCAACTTTTTCACCGAGAAAAACCCGACACCTGTGGCTCGCCATGCTCCACCCATTCTCCGCCCCTAGTCCCACCCCTGCCCCGCCCCAACCCAGCCCCACCCACAACAATTACCGAGGATACGTGTAGGCTAACTTCCTTGGTCAGATAATAATTAAACTGGGAACCCCAAAAGCCAAACATGAAATGTACAACACTGGAGAAATAAAACTATAAAGTAATTTCCTCTTGCACTAAACAAAAACGCAAAGATGTTAGCAATACACACTTCCCAGACCAGACATATTCCAGTTAATAAATTCAAAATAAAAAGTATTTTTCTACCTTCTGTTTGGGCATTTTATTTTTCAGTTGCAATTGCTCCAGTCACTTTCTTCTGGTTTCTTCGTGTCTTCTGCGAGCTATCCATTTGTCCTTTCTTCTCTTTTAGATGTTTTCCATTCTCTATTTCTGCTTTAACATACTGATTGTTTCCCTTTTGCTCTTTCCCCCAATTCTTTCCTTATTCCTTTATCATCCATTTAAATTTCACCCTTCCATTCTCAAGCCCCTATTACTCTCCCAATACCCGGCCCATCATAGACTTTTCTTCCACACAAAATATCTTTTCCCCTTCCATTCTCATTCTCCATCCATTCTAGTCCTCCCCCAAAATCAGTTCCCTTATAGTTCTAGACCCACCCAGCATCCACTCCCTTCTAGTCCCATTCTCCCATGCCCCACATCAGCCCATTTCCAGTCCTATTGTAGCCCCCATCAGCCCATTTCCAGTCCTATTCCAGCTCTTCATCAGCCCATTTCCAGTGCTAGCCCCCCCCAATCACAGCCCATTTCCAGTCCAAGTCCCCCATCACAGCCTCTTTCTAGCCCTAGCCCCCCCATCACAGCCTATTTCCAGTCCTAGGCCCCCCCACACCATCACAGCCCATTTGAAGTCCTAGTCCCCCCCCCCCACACCATCACAGCCCATTTGCAGTCCTAGCCCCCCTAATCACAGCCTATTTCCAGTCCAAGTTCCCCTTCCCTCCACCATAGCCCATTTCCAGTCCAGGTCCCCCCCCCATCACAACAACATTTCCAGTCCAAGTCCCCCCCCCCATAGCCCTTTTCCAGTCCAAGTTCCCCTCCTCACAGCCCATTTCCAGTCCAGGTCCCCCCCCCCATCACAGCAACATTTCCAATCCAAGTCACCCCCCCATAGCCCTTTTCCAGTCCACGTTCCCCCCCTCATAGCCCATTTCAAGTCCAGGTCCCCCCCCACCCATCACAGCAAATTTTCCCGTCAAAGTCCCCCCCCCCCATAGCCCTTTTCCAGTCCAGGTCTCCCCCCCCCCCACAGCGCATTTTTAGTCCTAGCCCCCCCCCCATCACAGCCCTTGCAGTCCTTGGCCTCTTCCCCCCCCCCCCGACCAGCACCGCGGCTGTCTGAGGGGCTTCAGAGGGAGCCGGAGAAGCCCGCGCGAGGCCCCGGCTTCCTCTGTACAACTGCCAGCGTGAAGATCCTTTTCCTTCACGCTGGCGGTTGTTTCTGTGAAGCCGCGAATGCTGGGAAAGGTTAAAGGGCATTGCCTTTAACCTTTCCCAGCAATCGCGGCTTCACAGAAACAGCCGCCAGCATGAAGGAAAAGGATCTTCACGCTGGCAGTTGTACAGAGGGAGCTGGGGCCTCGCGCGGGCTTCCCCGGCTCCCTCTGAAGCCTTCCGGTGTGCGGGCTGGTTTTTTTTTTTAACTCCGCGGACTTCTTCGGATTTGAAGAAAAGCCGTTTTTTTGCTCTGGCTGCTTTCAATCTTGCGGCCAGAGCAAAAAAACGGCTTTTCAAGGGCCGGTTTTACCTCTGCGCCGGCAGCCGGCCTGGCCATGGAAAAACCGGCCAGGCCGGCTGAAAACCGGCCGGTTGGCAACCCTAATCCAGCCCAAGCAAGAGGCATTGACTGAAATGACAATTCTGCAGAAACTATAGGAATGTTCATATAGAAAAGCTTTGGGCTTTTGGAGGTTTCTTTTGCTCTTTGGCTTTCTTTTTCCCATCAGGGCTTTTGCCTGTGGCTTTTTGCCACCCTAACATGCTCCTGTGCTTGCACCAGTACAAAGATACAGTAAGGCACATTTTACAAAGGATGTCCAAGTGCTATCTGGGACATTAATAGAAACATAGAAACATGACGGCAGAAAAAGACCATATGGCCTATCTAGTCTGCCCTTCCATATCAACTACAATAGTCCCCCTTTTACCTTTAAGATCCTCTGTGTTTCTCCCAAGCTTTTTTGAATTCAGATACTGTCCTTGTGTCCATCACCTCCACTGAAAGACTATTCCATGCATCTACCACTCTTTCCATAAAGAAATATTTACACGTATTACTCCTGAGTCTATCCCCTTTCACCCTCATCCTATGTCCCCTCGTAGCAGAGCTTGCTTTCAATTGAAAGAGACCCTCCTGTGCATTTATGCCACAGAAGTATTTAAATGTCTCTATCATATTGCCCCTATTTCGCCATTCCTCTAACGTATATATATTAAGATCTTAAAGTCTGTCCTCATATGCTTCATAACGAAGACCGCTAACCATTTTAGTAGCCACCATCTGCACCAACTCCAACCTTCTGAAGATGCGGTCTCCAGAATTCCACACAATATTCCAAATATTCCTCACCCCCTACACTGTACTTCTCCTTTGGATTTTTGCAGCCCAAATTCATGACCCTGTATTTTTGCATTAAATTTCAGCTGCCATATTCTAGACCATTTTTCAAGTTTAGCTAGATCCCTCCTCATGTTATCGACTTCTTTCTGTGTGTCTAATCTGTATCATCTGCAAACAAGCAAACCTTACCCGACAGTCGTTCTGCAATATCACTAACAGAGATGTTAAACAGTATCAGACCAAGGACAGATCACTGCAGCACACCAGCTGGTAACCTCCTTCTTCTCAGAGTGAGCTTCATTTACGTGTACCCTTTGTCGCCTCCCATTCAACCAATTTCTAACCCAATCAGTAACGTTAGGGTCCATCCCTAGGGTGCTCAGTTTGTTTATAAGTCGCCTGTGTGGAACAGTGTCAAAAGCTTTACTGAAATCTAAATACACCACATTTAGGGCTCTCCTTTGGTCCAACTCCCTGGTCATCCAGTCAAAGAAATCTATCAGATTTGTCTGAAAAGACCTGCCTCTGCTGCCTTGCATCCTACAATCCACTGGACTCCAGAAACCTTACTATTCTCTCCTTTAGTAGCCTTTCCACTAATTTACTAACCACAGAGGTTTGACTAACCAGCCTGTAGTTCTCAGTGTCATCCTTATGATGCTTTTAGGCACTTGATAAATTGGAAGACTGGGTATCCAAATGGCAGATTAAATTTAATGTGGGCAAGTGCAAAGTTATGCACCTAGGAAAGAACAACCCAAACTATGGTTACACGATGCAAGGTTCCACATTGGGATCCACCACCCAGGAAAAATATTTAGGCGTCATTGTGGATAACATGTTAAAACCCTCCGCCCCGTGTGCAGCGGCGGCCAAGAGAGCAAATAGAATGCTAGGTATCATAAGGAAAGGAATGGAAAATAAAACAAAGGATATTATAATGTCTCTATATCGTTCCATGGTGCAAGAGAGAGTGTGTTAAAAAGGGTTTTGAACGTGCTCAGTCCTCCTCAAGATCACAGTTACTTCTGCCCAAAGTCAAACAATCTGATGACAAGTTTGTCTGTGTTCTTCGTTTTTCTCACCTATCTTCTAAAATACAAAGAATTTTGAGGTCTCATTGGCACATTCTGCAAACACGTTCCTGTTTCTCCAGCCAACCTCTTACCATTGCACTTAGCAGACAACGCAATTTAGGTGATATGCTGGTTTCTTCATTCATGCCCTCGGTTTCCACTTTCTCACACAGAGAAAAAGGGCAATTATGAATGCAATAAATGTTCTACTTGCAAATTTGCTATCACAATGAAAGGTTTTTTCACACATCCCACTACTAATGTACAGTATCCATTACACGCTCACACTGATTGTTTGTCCACACATGTTGTGTACATTATAATCTGCCCTTGTTCCCTATTGTATGTCGGTAAGACAATTCGTGCTGTTAGAATTCGTATTCAGGAACACAAAAGCTGCATTAAAAGACGGATCATTACAGCCCCATTTGTATCACATTGGATCCAATTTCAGCACAATATTAATGATATAAAGTTTTTTGTAATTAAAAAACTTTTCCCCTGTCCACACATGTTGTGTACATTATAATCTGCCCTTGTTCCCTATTGTATGTCGGTAAGACAATTCGTGCTGTTAGAATTCGTATTCAGGAATACAAAAGCAGAGAGGACGCGGGCAGGGTCCCAGAGGACGAAGGTAACCAGGTGATCGGCCCGGTGCCGGGACCCTGCCAGAGTATGGTTGGATGGGGGTGGGGAGTGGGTTGATCGGACGTGGAGTGATGACGCTTTTGCGTCATTTGAACTCACTGGCTCCGCGGTGCGAGAGGAGCGGAGCCAATGAGAAAAAGCCTTGGCGCCAGAGGCTTTAAGAAGGGGGGTTGGCTGGCGGTTGCTCCTTTCCGGGCGGCAGACGAGCGGCGGACCGGCTTTTCTCACTTGAGCTTGGTGCGGCTCGTGAGTTTGCCTTTGCTTTTGGCGACGTTGCTGGGTTGGAGAGTGCCGTGCACAGCGAGGAACATCGGCGGTGAGCAGCGGAGCGGAGGCGGTCTTTGCTGTGAGGTCCGGAGGCGGTGCGGTGAGCAGAAGTGGTGTGGCAGGTGTTGCTTTGCGCTGTGGCCCAGGCAGATTAAAGCCAGTGTGCTTGGAGAGTCAGGTGAGCTCGGTTTTTTAAAGCTGCGTAACCTTGCTGGGGCCTGGGGTATCTATATACAAAAACAAACAAACAAACAAACAAACAGAGTTCTTGTTCTTCATCTGTTGCACTGGTGTATTGTGTGGTGGGGGTCAGTCTATTGCGGGAAGTAGGTAGCTTCGGGGGGGATTATGACACGTGGAAAGGAGAAGGCAGGGGCCAGGGGGCCTGGCAAGAAATGGGAGGCGGACGGGGACAGGCTGAGCAAGACCGCATGGCAGTGGAGGGGCTATCAGGGGTGGGAGAAGTGACGGTAAACAGTGAGGGCCTTTGCGTTGGGCGTGGGTGCCCGGGGCCTTCGCGTTTGGGTCGGGCGAGGGAAGAAGGGCCTCCTCGAGGGCGGGGTAGGCCTTCATCGGTGCCTGAGAAAAGGGGTTCCTGGTCAAGAGGTAGGGGTCAAGACGGCCAGGCCAGCGGAGGGCTGGTAGTATGGGGGGCAGGAGGGAAGTGGAGCCTGCAATGGGAGCAGAGCTCAGGGCAGTCATGGGAGGCAGAGATGCAGTTGTGGACCTGGGGGCGGAACAGGCGCAGGGCACTGCTAACTTTGATAGCTGGTGCAGTGGTGAAGGAGGGATGGTGCCTATGGCTGGGCTTGCGGGTTCCCACAATTTGGATGGTAGAAGCAGGGCGTCCCCCATGGGTTGGCAAGCAGGACACGGCGGCTTCGGGTCGTGGGGTGTACAGCCATCCTGGGCGCATTGGCTGGGTGGTGGTCAAGGTTCCTCCAGAGCTGAATGGCTGGAAGCTTGGCAACCAGTACGGCCCCCTGCTGTTTCCCCCCCCTCCTTTTCCTATTATGTCTCCACAGGGTCCACTGATGTATCCACAGGCAGCTGCGTGAGAAGCCGCAAGATATGATGAAGCAGGAGGACAGATGAGAGCTGTGCCCCCGGATCCGGAAACTGTGGCAGCGCGGAGGGGGGTGGCAGCGGAGATCACGTCCAGAGATGAAGATGGACTGTGGCAACATGAAGAGCTTAGCATGGCAGTTGGGAGTCCTGCTGTGGTGGTGGCATCAGCTGCAAGCTCGGCAGGTGAGTTGCAGGAGGCTGCTGTAGATGGGTTGGAGAAGGTTCAGGGGAAGGAGAAACAGAAAGGAAAACGCAGTAAGAAGCGTAGGCATTCCTGTAGGAGGCATCGTAGGTCGAGCTCATCGGCATCTTCATCATTGTCCTCGGAGTTGTCATCTTCGTCGTCATCATCTGAGGAGGGTAGGCGTCCAGGCTGGATGGGCAAGGGTGTATCGGGTGGGAGGTTAACAAGGGATGCTCCTACCACGGTGGCTATTTCAGAGTTATGGGAGGGAGTTCCGAAGAGGTTGCGGCAAAAAATTAAGAAGCGTCGTTATATTGATATTTTCAGGCTTTTAGAGGGCCGGAAGCGCTTGGGGGAAAGTAGGAAGAAATGGAAGGAGGATGAGAAAGCTGGGCGCGTCAAGAAAGTTTCTTGGAACGTAGTGAACTGGACCTGAGCTTTTTTGTGTTTAGCGAGTGTTTGGGGTCAGCATCACCCGGAGCAGTATGAGATGTTGTTGCCGTATGCTGACTCAATTCTGGAAGCATCGCAGACGCATGAAAGTTGGGCATGGTTAAACTATGACGAGAAATTCCGGGACAAGATGGAAGAGAATAGAACGGTGTCCTGGGGTATGCAGGATATTAACTTGTAATTGACCCAAATGTCGGCCAAGGTAAGTGTGGGTGGGGGGAGTGGGGCAAAAAGTGCAATGGGTAGTAATGCGGGTGCGGGTCGTTCCTTTCGCGGGGGAGGAAATGGCGTACAGCTGCGAGCGGTCGGAAGCGGAGCAGGGGATGTCTGTTGGCGTTTCAACAAGACCGTGTGTCCATTTCCGGACTGCAAATTTAGACATGTGTGCTCCATCTGTGGCGGGGCCCATCCAGCAACAAAGTGCCTTAAAAAAGGGGTCTCTCTGGCCCCGGTGCCTGTTGCAAAGCAATGAGGAGCTACTTGGTCTTGCTCCCACTCCAATTAAGGTTGAGGTGTTAAAGGGGTTGTTAAGTCATTATCCCAGGAGAAGGGATAGGGAGGTTTTGTACTCGGGTTTTAAGTTTGGTTTTGTGATTCCGGTTTGTGGGCAGGTTGCAAGGGCGCGGACGAGGAATTGCCTTTCGGTTCGGCACTTCGTGCTGATGGTGCGGGAGAAGTTAGCAGCGGAGTTGCAGCTAGGGAGAGTAGCGGGCCCATTTCCGGTGCAGCCATTTGCGAGGATGGTGGTTTCGCCTTTAGGTATAATACCTAAAAAAGAGCCTGGGAAATTTCGGTTGATCCATAACTTGTCCTGTCCTTTGGGTGAGTCAGTCAATGACAACATCCCGCGGGAATTGTGTACTGTCCGATACGCGTCATTCGATAAGGCTGTTGAGTTGGTGAGGAAAGCAGGTCCTCGGGCAGAGATGGCGAAGGTGGATATTGAATCTGCGTTTCAGCTGTTACCGGTGCACCCGGCCTCCTTTTATTTATTAGGTTTTCGTTTTGAGGAAGGCATTTATTTCGATAAATGCATGCCCATGGGCTGTGCAGTGTCTTGCGCCTACTTCGAGAAATTCAGTTCCTTCCTACAGTGGGCGCTTGAGCGCAAGGTGGGTAATGCGAATGTTGTGCACTATTTGGATGACTTTCTGTTTGTGGGGTCGGCGCAATCTGAGGAGTGCCGCGAGTTGCTGGAAGGTTTTCTTGAGTTGTCGCAGGAATTGGGGGTTCCGTTGGCAGAAAGCAAGTCGGAGGGTCCAACTACGAGGATCACGTTCCTAGGGATAGAGCTGGACTCCGAGCTCATGATAGCACGTCTTCCACAGGACAAGGTTAGAGGATTGCGGGTCTTGGTGGCTAATGTTTTGATGTCCTCAAAATTAACTTTAAAGGAGATGCAAGGGTTGATCGGCGCGTTAAATTTTGCTTGTAGGGTGATCCCTATGGGAAGGGTATTTTTGCGTCAGTTAGCGGCTGCTACTGCTGGGGTTCGCCGGTTGCATCACCATATTAGGGTCTCGAAGGCGATCAAGGTGGATTTGAAGATATGGGCGGTTTTTCTGGAGGAATTTAATGGGACTACGGTGTTGATGGAGGCAGAGGTTACTAGTGAGGATTTGCAATTGCACACGGATGCAGCAGGGGGCATAGGTTAGGGTATTTATTTCGGAGGGTCGTGGTGCGCGGAGCGGTGGCCTCAGGCGTGGCACAAGTCACGACTCACCAGTAACATAACGTTCTTGGAGCTCTTTCCCATGCTAGTGGCTTTGGAGTTGTGGCCTGATAGATTTCGCAATAGAAGGGTGGTGTGGTGGTGCGATAATGCAGCGGTGGTAAGTGTGGTTAATCATTACACGCCGCATTGTGTTCAGGTAGCGAACCTGATGCGGGAAGTGGTGTTAGCATGTTTACATTTGAATGTGTTAATAAGGGCTAGACATATACCAGGGCACTCTAACGAGATTGCTGATGCTCTTTCCCGTTTCAAGTGGGAGCAATTTCGGAAACTGGCGCCAGAAGCGGAAGCGAAAGGATGCGGAGTCCCTTGGAAGTTATGGAGTCTTGGCCTCCCCTGATGAAGGTTATGCTGCGTAGATTGATCGCTCCTGGAACGTGGGCAGCATATCTGCGAGGATGCGAACAAGTAGTGTCCTTTTTGGATAGTTCTGGATGGCGGGGTGGGGCGGTGGACACTCAGTGGTTGGGCCGATATGTGGTTTGGGCGAAAGAGCGTGGGTTCGCTCGATCTTCGGTGCGCAGCCACTTAGCGGGCTTTGCATTTTTCATGAAAGCAGTGGGTTGGGACTTCCCTGGGGATGGATTCCTTGCCCGTAAGCTTCTGCAAGGGTGGGGCGGGCGGAGCTGACGCCTCCAGATGCGCGGAGGCCGATTACGCATGAGTTGTTGGTGCGTTTATGCGGGGCGTTGCCTCATGTGGCTGCGTCCTCATATGAGGCCGTACTATTTCAGGCGGTCTTTAGCTTGGCATTCTTTGCTGCCTTTAGGATGGGGGAATTGGTTCCGAACTCACGCAAGGCGGGGGTGGTTGGGATTGTGCAGAGGCAGCATGTTTGCTTCGAGGGGGGCAGCTACGAGTTTTATTGGCTAAATCTAAGACGGATCAGCAAGGGAAAGGTTTGTGGGTGCGGTTGAGCGGGATTGAGGGTTTGCCCACCTGCCCCGTAGCCGCGATGCGAGAGTACTTACGGGTGCGCCCAGCATTGGAAGGGGTGTTGTTCATCCACGAGAATGAGCAGGTGCTGACTCGTTTTCAAGTGTTAGCGGTGCTGCGGATGGCGCTGAGGTTTGTGGGTGAATGCTCGGACTTCTTTGCTGCTCATTCCTTTCGCATAGGTGCTGCCACCAGTGCCACTGCTGTGGGTTTGTTGCAGCAGGAAATACAGAATATTGGGAGATGGCGGTCTCAGGCTTTCCGGGGTTACGTTCGCTTATGATGAATTGAGCGGGGGACACTTAATGTGGGGTTTAACTTTTATTTTCTTTTGCAGATTGGGTCGGAAATGCTCAGAGTTGTTGGATGATTGGGCATTCATTTGTTTTCTGGGCTGGTCGGCGAGCGGCTGTGCGGCCTTTGGGGCCTAATTTGGGACTTGATCCGGCTCGGGTGTCGCTACTATGGCTGGGCGAGCGTGGGCTGCGGTGGCCACAGCTCATGCCTTTGCTTCGGCACCATGATCGAGTACAGCCCAGGCCAAAGTTGGTACTATTGCATCTAGGTGGCAATGACCTGACAGCGTGGACGTTGTGACAACGCCCCGCCTAGCCTGTGGCGTAAGCAGGCCAAGGGGATGTGAGCCCCACAGTGGGGTGAGTTTAAAAGAGTCCTTGTTAGTGCTGAAGCCTTCCTACTGTAGTTGTGGAGTGAGTGACGACAGCCAAGGTTGGGTTTCCAAAGTAAGTAATGCTTTATTCATGCATAAGGTATTTGCACAAAGTATAGCAAAGGACACCATACAGGACTTACTCCCCCGCCACAGAAGTATAATGGTAACCTTTCTGTACCAAATAAAAGTTCCAGTGTTTATATAGCTTCTCCTGATACTTCTCAGGGACACATAAAATATTTACAAACTCTCATCCTTCTTCCAGCTTCATTACTACAACAGGGCTTCAATCTTCTAGTACTGCTTTCTCAGTATCTACTGGTAATAAAGAATCTTTCTCCTGTTGTACTTCTTTCTAGTGTCAAACAGCTTCCCATAGAAAGGGCAATCTCCACAACTCTGGCTTATTAATGACTGCCTTCTTGTGTAGGAGCAGTTTCTCTATATTGACTTCTATTCACAGCTGTACCACATGAAGCTTTGATTCATTCCATTCACTAGAACGCTGCTGTCTCTCATGCAAGTTCTAGAACATTGGCTTAAGGCTTCTCAGCACTCAATCATCAATTAGGAATACTTATAGTTCTTTACTCTATCATACAAATCCTTATGTAGCTGCTTTGTAAGATCCCTCAGCTCTGCCTGGTCTTCAAAGGCTTCTCTTAGCTCTCTGCACGGTTGCTGCCAATTAGCTTCTTGCTGGCAAGCAGGTGTGTGCTCTTCTGAACTAGAGCTTAGCTCACGCTGTCTATCGTAGGGAAATGTTTGCAGCTTTCTAACAGGGATTTTTCTATAGCCCCTCTTCCCTCTATTAACTTCAGGTTTATATTCAGGGCCTGATTTATCCCTGCCTCCTTTAGGAAGCAGTCTATTGTCAGTTCCTATAGACTGACTTCTTTCAAAGCTATTTACTTTACAAGGCTTAGAAGAGTTTGCTCTGACCTGGTTTTTTGCAGCGTCTGCCTCTGGGGAACTCCCCTGACTCCAAGTCAGTATTCCAGGCTTCTGAATCCAGTTCTGGGTCACCTCCAAGGTTTCCTCTCTCATGGAGCTGAGGTCTGCCTGTGTCTCTTCCTGGACCACTTGCAGGAACTCTCCCTTCCCTGGTTCTCTCCTTAGTTCCTCTGGGCTCAGCCTTTCCGCTTGCACTGCTCTGTAACCAGTTCCTCTCCTCCTTGATTCCTCTCTCGAGTCTGGATCTCTCTCTACCTCCGGATCCGAATCTGAATCTACTGCTAACTGCTGCTTCCTGGTTATGAGTGCAGAGTGGCCCAATCCGGTCTGACTCCGCCCATCTCCCTGATTGGCTATGTCTCTGGGTTAGCCTAGAGCTAGGGTGTGGTTCTTTCCCTGCTCTTCTCTGCAGAGAATGTTTGTGTGCAGGAAACTTAACCCCTTCCTGTCCTGCCTCTCCAAGCCTCTGAGGTGACAGAAAGTGATTTAAACCCATTTTCTCCTGTTTCTGAGCCTCTGCCTTGTCACAACGTGCAAGCAGCTCATCAGAGCAGTGAAGAGGGATTTGGCCATGGTGCTGCACATGTTCCCGGGGGTTGTTGTAATTTGGTCCGATATTATTCCAAGGCCTGCTTGCCAGGCCCAGCGGTGTTGGTCGCGGGGTCTTACAAAAATAAATCGACAAATTGGGCGCTGGATATGTGAGCAGGGTGGGTTTCAGGTTTTACACCCCTGGGTGGAGGTTACTTGTGCTGGGTTGTACCGGACGGATGGGGTACATCTGTCCCCTGTGGGTGTCGATTTGCTTTTAAATGACTGGCAAGAGGCCTTGGAATGTGTGGTACAGCGGGGGGTTGACTGGTCACAGCTTGCATGTGGGGGGCGGCACAGGGAAGGTAATGTTACCTGTGCCGGTGATGGGATCCCGGAGGTCTCCGGGGTCCGGAGCCTTTAGGACATATGTGGGCGGGGGCGGGGTGCCCCCGACCCGGATAAGCCCTGGCTGGCCTTTGCTATTCACATGGCGAGATCGGGGAAAGGGCAGTAGGAAGTTGGCTGGGGGCAGGACACGGCCGAAGCGGATGCGAGGTCACTTTGCTAATTATATGGCTGGTGAGGCATTGCTCCGCTATTGGAAGATTGTTAAGAGGATTGTTCTGGTTTCTAATGTTCAATTGTTACAAATATAATAAAGCTGCGACCGGTTGGTTTTCCCATTAAGAAGTTCCTTGTGTATTTTGTGGGGGAAAAAAGGGGGGGGATGAGGATTTGGAGGGGTGGGCGCCGGGTCCGATCTACCAGGGTTACAGAGAGGACACGGGCAGGGTCCCAGAGGACGATGGTAACCGGGTGATCGGCCCGGTGCCGGGACCCTGTCAGAGTATGGTTGGATGGGGGGGGGGGGGGAGCGGGTTGATCGGATGCGGAGTGGTGACGCTTTTGCGTCATTTGAACTCATTGGCTCCGCGGTGCGAGAGGAGCGGAGCCAATGAGAAAAAGCCTTGGCGCCGGAGGCTTTAAGAAGGGGGGTTGGCTGGCGGTTGCTCCTTTCCGGGCGGCAGACGAGCGGCAGACCAGCTTCCCTCCCTCCTTCCCCTGGTTAAAAAGGGGAGAGCGGTTGGGGTTTTTGTAGGGGTGTCGCAGCGGGGGAGAGGGGGTGCTGGCGGGATCCCGGAGGTCTCCGGGGTCCGGAGCCTTTAGGACATATGTGGGCGGGGGCGGGGTGCCCCCGACCCGGATAAGCCCTGGCTGGCCTTTGCTATTCACATGGCGAGGTCGGGGAAAGGGCGGTAGGAAGTTGGCCGGGGGCAGGACACGGCCGAAGCGGATGCGAGGTCACTTTGCTAATTATATGGCTGGTGAGGCATTGCTCCGCTGTTGGAAGATTGTTAAGAGGATTGTTCTGGTTTGTAATGTTCAATTGTTACAAATATAATAAAGCTGCGACCAGTTGGTTTTCCCATTAAGAAGTTCCTTGTGTATTTTGTGGGGGAAAAAAGGGGGGATGAGGATTTGGAGGGGTGGGCGCTGGGTCCGATCTACCAGGGTTACTGCATTAAAAGATGGATCATTACAGCCCCACTTGTATCACATCGGATCCAATTTCAGCACAATATTAATGATATAAAGTTTTTTGTAATTAAGAAACTTTTCCCCTCCCCTCGTGGAGGAGATGTGAATCGTAAACTCATTCAAGAGGAACAAAGATTCATATTTTTGTTTGATACAGTTTCTCCAAAAGGATTGAACAAGGAAATCGAATATGACATGTTCCTCTAAGTTTATTTTCATTTTACAAGTTTGTTCATATATTGGCTTTTACCTTATTTGTATGTACATTATATATAACATTTTTATTGTAATTTCTGTTTTCATACTCGATGTGGTTTATCATATGATGTATTTCTAATGTGCTTTTTATTGTATATGTTATTCAGTTGATGAGGTTGGTTTGTACTTCACCATTTTTGACTTTTTTATTTAATATGCCATTTTTGTTTATGTCCCCCATGTTTTATGATCCGATGTATGATCGATTTACTTATGTTTTTATCACTCATGGTACACATAACACATGCTTTCACTTATTTATTTACTTATTTATCTTTTTAGCATCTTTTATTATATTATCTCTTAACGTATATATTTTTTACGTTTAGACCCAGCCGCGAATTAACGCGGCCGGGCACAGACGCGCAGTGGCTGGCCGAGGGTTGGAGGGGGGCAGGAGGGGCGGGGGTACGGCGAGGGCGGGCAACGAGCCGAATATAAAAAAGCGCGTCCGGCGCTGGCTCGGCCTCTTTCGCCACTCCCCCTCCCTTTTTCAAGTGGTGGACGGATACCCACCCGACCCACCCAATTAGCAAAAGGGGGGGGGGATAGTCGCAGCATGTGAGACAACAGGAAAAACACACCCGGTGAGAGAGAACACAGCCTAGTCTTTAAAGGGGGAGAGGTGCAGGAGAGAAACACGGAACTGCCCCCGGAGAGATTGATAAGGCGACAAGAACACCGCGCAGAGGCCCCCTTGCCTTGCTTTAACGGCGGGCAAAAGGGGGGTAAAGCAAGAAAAGGTTGACAAGTCTGCTTGAATGGCAGGCGTAACAGCTTTTCGACTGAAGGATATGGAGAAGACTAAGGACTGAGGAAAAGCTTTCACGGCAATTTTCCTCCTGCCACTTACAAGGACTGTAGGATATTGGCTGTGTCTCTCGAGGGGGCTGAAATGGCCAGTGGTGCCAAAAGGAATTGTGTACAGTGTTTTGTTGATTGTTACGTGCATGCTGTGGCCAACAGTTTTTTGTGCTGTTAATAACCATTGTCTTTAAATAAACAGAAACAGTTTTGTCGAAAGAAAACCCTTGTTGAAATGTGTGACTTATTGGAGGGAGGGGGTGGGGGAGAGGCGACAGGGTAAGGGTAGGAAAAACCCGAGGCTGTCATGCCAGTTGCGCGGCTGTGTCTAATGCACCCGGTGGGGGCCTCAAAATTGTTGAGGCTTTTACTTCATGTTGTTTTGTAAGTATTAGTTGATCTATTATTTACCATCTTCCTGTTTGTTATGTTTATATTTTGGTATATGCCCTGCATTCCTGACATACTGTTTATTAACAGCACATTTATTGATTTTAATGCGTTTTTATCCTCTACGGCAGTTCCTAGCTTCTATGGTACAAATCGCTAGTAGGAGGATTTTTTCTCCCTTTAATAGTGTTTTATGTTCCTGCGCGGCGTTCCTTCGTCTCTCACTGCGGGTGCAGGTATGTTCGTTTTTGATTTGCACAATGGCTAGCTTACATCTATTGTTTCCAATGCCTTGTTTTCACACAAAGGTTTTTCAGTTGTTTTACTCAACCTGTTTTTAAACGGCTCACTTTTGATATTGGCCATCCATTTTATTATTTTATTTTTATTTAACACTTATTTATATACCGCATCTTCCAGCGATCAGTTGCGGTGTACAATTAACAACAATTAACAATGCAGAGCTTGTTTTACATAGAACAATTATAACTTTTTACATTGAACATCTTAACTTGTGCAACAAAGGGTTTAAAGGTTAAACAGAATGATTCAGTAAATCAACTAACACTGTATTACAAATTAAACAGAGGTACTGTCTCTAAAACAGAAGTACTGTCTCTAAAACAGTTGTAACTATATACAAGTAGGGTATCAATGCATAGGAATGGAATGATTATTCATTTAAGTTTGTACATATTGATTATAGAAGGGGGTATAATCTTGATTTTGAGCAGATTCATGTTTATCCTTTATCTAAGTTGAGTGGAGGGTTTTCTATGATATTATAGTGTTTAGTGAATAGATAGGTTTTCAATTTTTTTCTGAATTCTATTATCTCTGTTAGTGAACGTAAGTCCTCTGGTAAAGAGTTCCAGACTGTTGGGGCTATGTGGGAAAAGGCTCTATTATTTGTTGATTTGTGAGTTCGTATATATTCTTTTGGCATCTTAAGTTTATTTGATTGTCCTTTTCTATGAGTGGTCTTAGGTGGTTCTTTGCTTATTAGGTTACAGAGTGTCTTCGGGGCCATGTCATTTAGGGCTTTGAAAGTAGTTATTATTGTTTTGTATGTTATCCTGCTATGTATTGGTAACCAGTGAAGGGATGCTAGTATCGGTGTAATGTGTTGGAGTGAATTTATCTTTAATATAATTCTAGCTGCGGCATTTTGCGCAAGTTGGATCCTTTTGATGTTTTGTTTTGAAATGCCTATAAGTATTAAGTTAGCGAAGTCGAAGTGTGGAGTTACGGTAGCCTGGATTATATTGATAAAATCTTGTATAAATACAAGGGGGCGTAATTGCTTGAGGATTTTGAGTTTGAAGTAGATTTTCTTTAATGTATTTCTAATGTGCGTTTCCATAGTAAGGTGTGTATCTAAAATGACACCTAGATATCTTATTTCATTTTTTATTTTAATTTCTTGGTTTTGTAGTGTTATATGGGTTGGAGGAGTGAATGTTTGGTTTTTTGTAACGATTAGGACTTCGGTTTTAGCATGGTTTATGTGGAGGTTTTGGGTTTTTAGCCAGTATGTAATTTCATTGTAGCAGTCTGATAGAAGTTGAATCGGTAGGTTAGGAATCGTAAAAGGTATGTACATCATAATATCATCCGCATAAAGGTGATATTGTACTCCAAATTTTTTAAAGATATTGCAGACTGGTTTTATATAGATATTGAAAAGTAGGGCTGACAGTGCTGAACCTTGTGGTAAACCTATTTCTTGTTTGTATGTGTTGGATGTTTGATTGCCTGCTCTTACATTTTGTGTTCTGTTATGTAAATAAGATGTGAACCATTTATGTACGGTGGAGTTTATGCCTAACTGTCTTAGGTTGTTGAGCAATATTGAGTGATGCACGCTATCAAAAGCTGCTGATATGTCAATGAAGAGGAGAATGTATGCCTGTTTGTGATTGTCAATTCCTTTTAGGAGTGTATCTATTAATACTGCTAGAAGCGTTTCTACTCCATGGCGGGGCCGGAAACCATATTGTTGTTCATCGAGTGGGTAAGATAAGTCTATGAATTCCTGTGTCTGTAGTTGCACTACCTTTTCAATTACTTTGGCCAAGAATGGTATACTAGAAATGGGCCTATATGATGTTGGCAAAGTTTTATCTAGTTTGCAGTTCTTTAAAATTGGACGTATTTGTGCATGTTTGAGCGGGGATGGAAGGTATCCTTGAGTGAGTGAGAGGTTTACTATTGGGAGGATATAGGATAGTAGAGTTGGTAGTGTGTTTTTTATCCATGATATTGGGCATGGATCTAAGTTTGAAGTTGTGGTATTGAGGCTGGAGATGATTGTTTTTAATGACACTTTTGAAATGGGGTAAAATTCTGACCATTCATCAACATGTTGATAAGTGGTGTTAATATTTTCTGAGGGCATGGCTGGTTTCTTAGATTTGTTTTGATAATGGTTAGCTAGGGTTTGAACTGAGATGTCTGTGATTTCGTTGCTAGAAGTTTGCTCGTTATTGGTTAGTTTTCTGACTATGGAAAATAGCTCCCTCGGTCTATTGTAAGATTTTGTTAAGATTGCTGCGTAATAGTTTTTCTTTGTGCTGTCAATTGTTTGTTTGTAATTTGTTAGATAGTTACTGTATATTTCCTTGTGTACAGACAGCTTGGTTTTTCTCCATTTTGTTTCAAGTTTTCTTAGTTCTTTTTTCATTTGTCTTAGAGTGCTATTAAACCATGGTGAACTATTTGTTTTGGTGTATCTGATCATTTTGTTAGATTGCTTATTTATAGCTGCATTATTGATAGTATCATTCCAGTTGTTAACAGCATCATCCAAATTAGTTGTTGATAAGAAGTAGGGGATTGTTGAGTCGAGGAAGTCTATTTCATTAAATTTTTTGAATTTTGAAGTAGTGGTACTTCTTATGTGATTATTGCTGCTGGGGATGGGATATGAGAGATTTATTTTGATGATAAAATGATCAGACCAAGGTGTCTCTATGCATTCAGTGGAATTTAAGTTAACTAGCTTGAAGAGTATCTCAGGGAGAAGAACCAAATCTAATGTTCCTCCTTTGATATGTGTTGCAGTTTTAATTATTTGATGGTACTCTATGTCTGCTATGGTGTCTAGGAATAGTTTAGAGTCTGATGATGGTAGTGACGGAAGGTTAAAATCGCCTAGCATGATCACAGGATTTTGGTCAGTAGATGAACTGAGGAGTTCAATAAGAGAATCCAGGCCATCTGTTTTATTGTCTGGGGGTCTATATATTAAGCAAATTTTTATGAGGCCGATTTTTATTAATAATGTGTCTATGTTATTGTTGATATTTGATTGGATTGGCTTGGCGTTTAAAGTTTTTCTTGTCATCATTAAAACTCCACCACCTCTTTTATTGGGTCTATGTTTGTAGAATGTGTCATAGTTCTCTTTATCAGTTTTATTAGTTTATTAGTTTTCTCTGTTCTAGATGGCTTATTTTTTGACGCTTTAGGTTAGCAATGGTGATCTTTTATGGACAACCAATATATCCAACTAGTCATTATGTGCCTTTACACACTGTAGGTTCATTGTTTTTTACACAATAACTCTTGTGTTCCTGTCCCCTTATTCCTCTTGCCCATAGTTTTAATTTTTGATGCATTGTTATTTATAGTTTTTTAAATTTTCATGCACATGTCATCCTTCAGAGGGTATGGCTTTCTTTTATACTTGCCCTTCTACTTTTCACAAAATCATGGTGTATGACAGTTTTTGTAGATACAGTTTTTTTTACTCCGCTCTCGTCCTCTTTTTTCATATGTTACGCATCTCCTCTTCAGTGATCAAGCCTTTTTGTAGTGCGTGTTTAATAACTTTTTTTAGTGGGCGCAATTTTTCAGTTAGACGTATGATCGTCTTGGTCAGAAGTTACTTTTGTTTGCTTTTACCAAGTAGTGACTTTGTTCAACAATGTCTGTTTATATGTATCAAATCGCATAAACACTTCACAATTAAATAATGTACACGAAATTATCCTAAATCAAGGAGTATATTATATTGGAAGAAGACGTTTAATATATATAACATAAAGTTTTCATCCTGATTAGCTTACGTCACCAGTGGGAGGAGTCTCCCTCCCTTCAAATAAGTCCCGTATGTTCCTGCATGGCGTTTTTTCCCGCTTCTGACAGTCACTGCAGGTAATGTTTTTAAGTGCTTCATGCTATTTTGTTTCTGTTTTTACTTTTATTTTTATTTTTATGTATTGCGATTCTATTCTTCTGCCCCTTACAAATGTATATACATTCTTTCTTTTATCCACTTTAAATTTTAGTTTTATTTTCATTTTAACGCATCAGCCGGTTTTCTATACGTATTCATGTCTTGCATGCATTATGTTCAGATATAGTGCTGGCGCCTTCAGTAGCATAGATATGTGTAATTATAAAAATTGGCAGTTTATACTTGCACATTAGGAAAATAAAACTCAAACTATGGTTACACGATGCAAGGTTCCAGATTAGGAGCCACTACCCAGGCAGTTTATACTTGCACATTAGTTTACTATGGCCTTGTACGCCGGTTTTCCCGCCCTTCATATTTGTGCAGGCACATAGCGCCTTGGTATAGCATCTATTTTTACCCCTTCTCAATTGGTCACATTTTGTCTTAGAATCATTTATTATATTTTTGTCCCTCATATCGCTTTTTATCTGATGTATCTGTGGATTGCATACCCTATGCTTGTACACACAGTTCATGTCTCCAGTAGAACAGTCCCATCTATTAATCTACCTTTTCACAAGCTGGTCGACTATGGTCCTGTGCGGCAGTTTCTCCACCCCTCACGGTTTGTGCAGACGTTTTTTTCGGTGTACAAGTCTGCCTTTTCTATTTTGGCTACACTGCGTTTTTCTAAAATTGTCTGTTATTCTTTTGAGTTTTATGGTTTAAATGGCATGTTTATGGCCCGCACACATTTTTATGAGTTATACACATCATTCTTTCTTTTTATAAATTATACATATCATACTTTTATGAATTATACATATCATACATTCCTCTTCTTTTTGTAAATGAATTATACTTTTTTCATATTTTTTCGCTAGTCCATTTTTTTATTATCGTATGCACACTTGCAATAAGCAATAGTTTGCTCTTGCTGATCTCCATTAGCTGTCTATAGCATAAGTATTTGCACACAAGGCTAAAGTCATACATCAATTAATCAATGTTATATTTTGCTTCTAGACATATTGTTCAGCTTGCCTTCGTGCAATTACATGTCTGTTTATTATTATTATTTCCACTGTGATATCCTGTCCTGTTAATTGCCACACGGGCCATTTTAGGGTGTTGTATGTTACCTGCTCTCCTCTTTGCAGAGTTTTATGTTGTATAATACATTGCATTCTGCTTCACGCATTTTGTTCACAATACACATATGTACAAGGTGTTTTATTTATGATCATGCATATACTCAATTTTATGTATGTTTTGCTGCCCTTTTCCCTTTTCTCTTGTTATCCTTGTATTTTTAAAGGCACTAACACCTATATCTTCATATTTTTATCATGTTTTAGATTGGGAAGAGCGGTTGCTCCACCCCATAGACGTGTGATACACACTTTCTATGTGGCCTCTTGGTAATGTTTCAAATTATTCATCTCCTCTGTTTTTTATGTTTTTGTGTTTTTTATTGTTTTTAAATTATGTGATACTTATTTTGGTTTTAATCATGTGTCTGTTTTTTAGACCACTGATGAAGGCCTTTGGCCGAAACTTGTAAAGTTGGGTCCTTAATAAAGAGTTTGCTTCTAATCCCTGGTAGGCCGTGGTTATTGCATTCCGCTGCATTTTCTGCTCCAAACCTTTTTTAAACCCAGCTACACTAACAGCTTTTACTACATCATCTGGTAGCAAATTCCAGAGTTTGATTACACGTTGAGTGAAAAAATATTTTCTCTTATTAATCTTAAATAGGTTACCCTGTAGCTTCATTGCATGCCCCCTAGTCTTTCTATATTTTGATGGCGTAAACAATCGATCTATGTTTATCCGTTCCACTCCGTTCATTAATTTATAGACCTCTATCATATCTACCATTAGCTGTCTCTTTTCAAGGTTGAAGAGCCCTAACCTTTTTAGCCTCTCTTCATAGGGGTATCCTTCCATCCCCTTTACCATTTTGGTGGTTCTTCTCTGTACTTTTTCTAATAATGCTATATCCTTTTTAAGATACAGTGACCAGAATTGCACACAATACTCAAGGTGCGGTTGCACCATGGAACGATACAGAGGCATTATAATATTCTTTGTTTTATTCTCTATGCCTTTCTTTATGATACCTAGCATTCTATTTGCTCTCTTGGCCTCCGCTGCACACTGGGCGGAGGGTTTTAACATGTTATCCACAATGACGCCTATATCTTTTTCCTGGGTAGTGGTTCCTAATCTGGAACCTTGCATCGTGTAACCATAGTTTGAGTTTTATTTTCCTAGGTGCATAACTTTGCACTTGTCCACATCTGCCATTTGGATGCCCAGTCTTCCAATTTATCAAGATCCTCTTGCAATTTTCCACATGGGTTTTAACAACTTTGAATAGTTTTGTGTCATCTGCAAATTTGATAACCTCACTCGTTATTCCCATTTCCAGGTCATTTATGAATATGTTAAAAAGCAGCGTTCCCCAGCACAGATCCCTGGGGTACTCCACTATTTTTATATAACACCCAAGCGTGATGTAAGTCTTTAACTTTTGCAACTGCTCCTTTTAGTTTTTTCTTAACTATTTTCCTCTTTTTATCATTGCCTCCTTTCAAAAGTTAAAAGGTAGTACTGTGGATTTCCTTACCATCCCTCCTTCATTTATTAAATCAAACGCAATCATGCTATGATCACTATTGCCAAGTGGCCCCAACACCCTTATCTCTTGCACCAGATCTGGTGTTCCACTAAAGACTAGGTCCAAAATGGCTTCCCCTCTAGTCAGTTCATGAATCAGCTGCTCCAAGAAGCAGTCATTTATTTCATCTAGAAACTTTATCTCCCTAGCATGTCCTGCTGTGACACTGACCTAGTCGATACTGGGGTAATTGAAATCACCCATTATTATTACTGTGCTGTAAATTTTGTTAGCTTCCCAGATTTCTTCGAGCATTTCATCATCCATTTGTTAATTCTGGCCAGGCGGTCGATAGTACACCCCCACTGCCATCGCCTTCCCCGTTTTACATTGAATTTCAATCCATAGAGATTCTACTGAAAATTTTATTTCCTGCAAAACTTTAATCCTTTGTGACTCAATGCTCTCTCTAACAAATAGCGCAATCCCTCCACCAAATTGTGGAGTTTGTACCCATTATGATAGTTTGTACCCAGGTATCACAGTGTCCCACTGGTTGTCCTCCTTCCACCATGTCTCTGAGATACCAATCATATCTAACCTCTCATTTATTCTAACTCTTCCATCTTATTTTTTTAGACTTCTATCATTTGCATACAAGCATTTTAGACACTGTATTTTATTCATATTAATCTGGCTATTGGTAGGCAGTGATAATTTGGAATCTTTAAGCTCTGTCTGCTCTGTACTCAAGGGCATTTGGGCTACTTTTGTCTTTTTTGGAACCTGTCTGCTGATATGCCCTAACTTCATTCTTTTGGTAATATCCTTCAAGGATACATTGTTGCAAACCATCCGCTCTTGGATGACTGTCGGCTTTCCCCTATTATCTAGTTTAAAAACTGCTCTATCTACTTTTTAAAGGTTAATGCCAGCAGCCTGGTTCTGTCACGGTTAAGGTGAAGTCTGTCTCTTCAGAAGAGCCCCTTCTTTCCCCAGAATGTTCTCCAGTTCCTAACAAATCCAAAACCCTCATCCTTTCACTATTGTCTCATCCATGCATTGAGACTCCAGAGCTCTGCCTGCCTTTTGGGTGCTGCGTGTGGAACGGGAAGCATTTCAGAGAATGCTACTCTGGAAGTTCTAGATTTCAACTTCCTACCTAAAAGCCTAAACTTAGACTCCAGAACCTCTCTACCACAATTTCCTATGTCATTGGTACCAATATGTGCCAAGACAGAAGACTCCTCCCCAGCATTATCTAAGATCTTGTCTAGGTGGTGCGTGAGGTCTGCTACCTTTGGATCAGGCAGGTATGTCACCAAGCGATCCTCATGTCCACGAGCCACCCAGCTATCTATATGCCTAATGATCGAATCACCAACTATAACGGCTGTCCTAACCCTTTCCTTGTGGGCAGATGGCCCTGGAAAAACCTCCTTGGTGTGAGAGGGTTTTACATCACCTGGAGGACAGGTCCTAGCTACAGGATCACTTCCTGTCACACCAGGGTGATGCTGCCCTGTCACGTGACCTCTCTCCTCCATGGCCTCAGGGATGCTGCCAGACTGGAGGTGGCACTTCAGTACTATATCCCTTTAAGTCTCGTCTGTGTACATCTCTGTCTTCCTTATGTCCTTCAAGTCTGCTACTCTAGCCTCCAGAGATCGTTCCCTGAGAGCAAACAGCTCCTTGCACCTAGTGTACATGTAAGTCCCCTCACCAACTGGTAGAAAATCATACATGTGACACTCAATGCAAAAGACTGGAAAACCCCCATCTCGCTGCTGAACTGCTGTCTGCATCTTAGTTTTAAGGTTGTGTTTAGGTATGTAAGTTCTTTACTTACTAAGGGTTGCTGGTGATACTTATACTAATAAAACTATACCTAATACGTTTAATGTACTTTGTTCACCTGAAGCGTAATTAATCTGAGGTCCTTAATGTATGCCTGATGAAGATAAACAGCTGCACCTGACAGTGAATATGGCACCTCCTTTCCTTTAAGAGGTTTAAGCACCTATAAAGCTACGATTATCCCAGGGGAGGTTGGGTGTCGGGGAGGGAGGGAGAGAAAGAAGACTTATTAAAAACTGGCTGCTACACAATACCCTGTCCTGTGCTTCTAGGATAATCTTTGACCAATTTCCTGGGTGATTCATACAGCCCTTGCTTGGATAGAGGGAGTCTTGGGCTCTAAATTTAAACAGAAAGCTCTGTGCTATGTTTTAAATTTAAACTGAAAGGTCTTTGCTGCTGCTAGGCCCTGACAATATTAAAGTTAAACTAGAAGCTCTCTGCTGGGTTTTAAACTTAAGCTGAAAGCTACCTGTTGAGTTTTTAATTTATCTAAAAGCCCTTTGCTGATTTTAGGCCCTGACTGATTTAACAAATACACTGGATTCACAGATTAATCAGCTTTAATCTTAAGAATTCCTTTTTCACCAAGATTTAGAAAAATTCCCAGAAGTAAATACTTACAATTGCAGATCTCTCTCCAGAAGTAGCAGTCAGTTTTTGTAGTCCTTCAAGAATAGATAGGTCCTCAGAACTGCCTGTCAGGAATTCTGTAAACATTTATGGCTTTTGGTGAGGTCTGTGGACTCTGCGTGAATATTACAAAATCAGAGACCATTCCTATTTGGTTAGATCACCAACAGATTTGGAATGGACTGTTTCCTCTAAAATGGATTGGGAGAAAGTAAGATATTTGGGAATATACCTTCCAAAATATTTAGAGCATTTTTACGACTACAGTATTCAGCCATTGATGCAAGAGACAGAAACCCTTTGCCAAAGCTGAACCAATCTCCCAGTAAAACTTAAGGGTCACATCTTTCTCTACAAGACTATTATTGTTCCCATATGGCTGGGTGACCTCCAAACATTATCCTTAAGTGTATGTCATAATGTTAGGGACAATTTGTACAAAATGCTGCGGGTGTTCCTTTGAACGGGTAGGAAACTACGTATAGCCCCTCCATTTTAACTGTGCCATGTAAAGGAGGAAGTGTAATGTTATGGATTTAGACCTGTACAGTAAAGCCTGTAATTTACAATATCTGTGAGATTGGTTGCATGACTTCTCTGAGGCTCCATAAGGATCTTGAGGTGACCATTCCTAGACCACAGTCTAGCACATACTGTATGTTCTCCATGTGAGAACTTCACATTTTCCTCTGGAGCCAAGACAAAGCACACTGCTGAAAGCACAGAGGCAGACCTGGAGATGGCTAGGGGCCTATAAGGATTTTAACCACCACTAATCTCCATGGCTGCCTCTTTGTGGTAATAAAGATTTCCTCATGTGAATGGCTAGTTGAGTATTTCGTAGATAGATGGAGAAGGGAATAACTACGGTAGGTTAGCTAATGAATGACGAGGGCAAATTAATCTCATTAGAGGGAAAATATCAATTTATATGGAGGGGTCACTTTGCCTGTATCCAAGCCTTCTATTATAGCTGAGCAGTTGGGATTGCAACCTTTAATGAAAAGTTAAAAGAATAGAAGAAACTCTTGATATTAGAAGGGGGAAGGAAATTGCAAGATATCTACCCAATGTAAGGCACTACAGTTAGCAGCTCCTTCCCCAAATTTACATAACAGGATGGAGGCATAGTGTAGAGATTTAGAGAGAGCTGCCTAAAGATCTTATTTTACCATGCTTAGTGGCCTTAACTAGAATATTTTAGAATGCAGGAGTATAGGAGCAATAATATAAGTTTTAATTGAGGGCTTATGTCTCCTCAAAGCAAGCAGTGAAATTTTGCACATCTAGTGATGGTACAATATTAAAGTGTTTGATGGGGAGGCGGCTCCAGGCATTTTGTTCTGGCAATGCCCTGCAATTCAAGCGTTTTTGGGCAGAGATGGTTTGATATCTGGAAACAGTCTCAGAAGAAATTGTTCCTCTGAATGTAAAGTTATTGCTATTTGAATAGCCAACTCATCTTTTTTTTTTTTTATTGATTTTAATCATAATACATGATCAATATACATAAAGAGGTCAATTAAGGCAAAACAATATAAGGTACCTTTCACAGAATAAACAAGAAACAAACAAAATGATAAAGTCCACATCAAGAGAGAGCATATCAAAATTAATAAGGATAACAGAAGCAAGGAAAACCAAACCCTATTCTACTAGGGCCACAAAATAAAAGGTGATATCTTAATTACCGGAGCCACCTCCAACTACAACCTGTCTGTCCTGCAAAAATCTTTCCAGATGTGTAATATCTGTAAATATATAGGAATTTTCCTCGAGACCAATAACACATTTGCATGGAAATCTCAAAAAGAAAGTGGCCCCTAGGGCCAAAACACGAGGTTTCAATGCAAGAAATTGTCGCCTGCGCAACTGAGTAGCACGGGCCACATCTGGAAACACATAGATAACCTGTCCACAAAATTTAGCCGCCTTAACTTTGAAATATGCTTTCAGGATACGTTGTTTAACTAAGACATTTGAAAAGGAGACTAACAAAGTGGACCTCAAAGTAATTGTATCAGAAGAATCTTCAATAAATGCTGTAAGATTTGCAATGGTAGGAACAATCTCATCTAGCCCACCTTCAGCAGTGTTCACCCTTTTAGATGTAGAAGGTACGTAATAAATCTGGGAAACTTCTATTGATTCAGATATTGCCAAAACTTCCTTGAGATATTTTTCCAACAAAATAGTGGGAGAAAGCAAAGAAGATTGTGGAAAATTTAAAAATCTTAAATTACAGCGACGTGAGGAGTTCTCCAAAGCTTCCATCTTAGCATGGAGCGACAAAGAGTCCTTAATAGCGGAAACATTAGCTAATTGCAAGATAGGAACTTGGGACTCCATTTTGGTAACAGCAGTATCCAACAAAGTTACTTTATTATCCAGTTGCTGCAATGCTATTGCAGTCTCCTGGGTAAAAGTAGACAAAGAATTCAATTTAGAGGATACTTTCTGATCAATAATCTTAACTGCCTTTAAAACATCTTTAAGGGTGACATCTGCCTCAGGGGATAGATCCTGTGCCTCCGAAGAGGCAGCTAACTCTATACCAGATACTGGAATAGGCAAAACTATAGGAGATCTTGCTTCGGGAAAATCAAAGGAAACCCTAGATACTAACGGAGCAGCAGAACGAGGACAGGAAGGAGGAGATCTCCCCCCGGGGCTTAAGGAAACCCCGTCGGGAGAGGATTGCGCCAGAGGCAGAGGAACCACGTGCCTATCCAGGGGACCAACCAGTTTAACACTCCCGGTACCGGTCCCCTGGGACTTGGAATCTACCTTAGCCTTACGTTTACCCATGGTGTAAAAGCTTCAAAACTTAAATTAAAGCAATAAAATAATAAGCAACTTGCATATAGCCTTACTGCACGGAATACATCGAATGGCCAGGAAGTCCAGACACACAGTCTCTGCTCTCCAACTAGCCTGAATGAAGCAGCGTCTTCAATAGCGTCGAAGGGGCGTCTAAGGGGCAGAACCTGCCCCTTTAGACACGCCCCTTCAGACAAAGCCCCTCGGTCGTGTTCCGCGGTCGCGGAAAAAGCAAGAACTTTATAGCAGGCAGGTCCTCCCAGCAGCAGGGTGTCCCGGGCGTGCCTGCCCGATTATCTCAGGGCTTTCTTTTCAGCTTCACAGGCGTGACCACAGCTCCGTCCAAGCCCGAAATGGCTCAACACACCTCCACTCCACCTCCGAACACTCTCCGCCAAAAGAGAGGAAGCACAGCTCTTTAACTCCAATCAGGACCTCCCAGCAGCAGGGTGTCCCGGGCGTGCCTGCCCGATTATCTCAGGGCTTTCTTTTCAGCTTCACAGGCGTGACCACAGCTCCGTCCGAGCCCGAAACGGCTCAACACACCTCCACTCCACCTCCGAACACTCTCCGCCAAAAGAGAGGAAGCACAGCTCTTTAACTCCAATCAGGACCTCCCAGCAGCAGGGTGTCCGGGCGTGCCTGCCCGATTATCTCAGGGCTTTCTTTTCAGCTTCACAGGCGTGACCACAGCTCCGTCTGAGCCCGAAACGGCTCAACACACCTCCACTCCACCTCCGAACACTCTCCGCCAAAAGAGAGGAAGCACAGCTCTTTAACTCCAATCAGGACCTCCCAGCAGCAGGGTGTCCCGGGCGTGCCTGCCCGATTATCTCAGGACTTTCTTTTCAGCTTCACAGGCGTGACCACAGCTCCGTCCGAGCCCGAAACGGCTCAACACACCTCCACTCCACCTCCGAACACTCTCCGCCAAAAGAGAGGAAGCACAGCTCTTTAACTCCAATCAGGACCTCCCAGCAGCAGGGTGTCCCGGGCGTGCCTGCCCGATTATCTCAGGGCTTTCTTTTCAGCTTCACAGGCGTGACCACAGCTCCGCCCGAGCCCGAAACGGCTCAACACACCTCCACTCCACCTCCGAACACTCTCCGCCAAAAGAGAGGAAGCACAGCTCTTTAACTCCAATCAGGACCTCCCAGCAGCAGGGTGTCCCGGGCGTGCCTGCCCGATTATCTCAGGGCTTTCTTTTCAGCTTCAGGCGTGACCACAGCTCTGTCCGAGCCCGAAACGGCTCAACACACCTCCACTCCACCTCCGAACACTCTCCGCCAAAAGAGAGGAAGCACAGCTCTTTAACTCCAATCAGGACCTCCCAGCAGCAGGGTGTCCCGGGCGTGCCTGCCCGATTATCTCAGGTGGAGTGGAGGTGTGTTGAGCCGTTTCGGGCTCGGACGGAGCTGTGGTCACGCCTGTGAAGCTGAAAAGAAAACCCTGAGATAATCGGGCAGGCACGCCCGGGACACCCTGCTGCTGAGAGGTCCTGATTGGAGTTAAAGAATAGCCAACTCATCTTAAGAAAGGCAGTAAATTATACCTTCCAATCTTTCTAATGGCACAAAAATCCATCTTGATGAACTGGAGGAAAGTAGAACTGTCTAATTTAATTTGGTGGCAGGACCTCCTTTTTACATTGATGGTAATGGAACATTGGGCTTTAAGGACGTCTTATCACTAAGGGGCAGCACTGTGAAATCAGCGCCATTTTATCAGCTGCTGGAGACAGGGCACACCACCAGGGATAAGGACTGGTGGGGTTAGGAGGGTTCAGGGGGTCTTTGGCTTTGCACCCATTGCTCTACAAAGCGGTTGGGGGTGGAGAGATTGCATCTGAAGCAGGTGGAGGGTCTCTATAGATGTTGTGGATCTTCTGATCTAGGGAACTGGACTTGCTTCTAAAGAGGTAGAGCAGGGCCTCTGCTGCCACTTCCCTTCTGCAATCAGCAGTGGCTGTGCTACTGGCCTGCCATTAGCTAGGCTGCACTTAATGCTGCCTCACGAGATTGTGTTAGATAACACTATCAGCTCAGCAGTCATGACAGCCAGCATGCGGTAATTGATCTGATGCTGCCTGTCACCTGTCGCTGTGCCTTCTCTCTGCCTTGGTCATGCCTCTCCTTGCATTTACCACAGGATATGTAGATAAGCGCAGCATTTTTTTGCGCTATCTGCATTTTCCCTTTAGTATCTGTTAGCACATGCTGTCGGGCTGGGTTTTCTGCTGCGTTAACAGATAGCTCCGTTTAGTAATCATCCCCCTTAGACTCCTAGGCTAGGTGCCCAAATTTGTCCCCTATTTCCAGCCAAACATGGGTTCCTAAGTTTTCTGCTGAAAATACTTCTAACAGAGCTTGGAATTATGCTCCTGAATTTAGGTCTGCCATTTATTTACCTAGGAGCCTAATTTAGGTTCTTTGTGCTGAAAATTAGTGTTAAGCTCCTAATTTGTTTCCTTCCCTAAATCTGCCTGTTGCCACCCATTCTTTAGACTCCTAATTTTAGAAGTTAATGGAATTTCTAAGCATAACTTTAGGAGTTCAGCCCTAGTAAATTTTCAAAGGGCAATTTAAGAGCTTAACTCTCAAAGTTAGGAACATGTTGTTGTTGTTAAGTGCCGTCGAGTCGGAGTCGACTCATGGCGACCCTCTGGATAGCTATCCTAAATTGTGTTTGGTCTTGAGTCAGGCGGCTCATTGTTGACAGATTGGTACCCGTAACTGCTGTTATTGTATCGATCCATCTCATTGCTGGCCTTCCTCTTTTGCGTTGACCTTCTATCTTGCCAAGCATGATGTCTTTCTCTAATGATCTTTCTCTTCGCATGATGTGTCCAAAGTATGAAAGTCGAAGTCTTGTCATCTGAGCTTCTAAAGAAAGCTTAGGATTGATCTCCTCTAGAACCGACTGGTTTGTTCTTCAGGCAGTCCATGGTATACACAGTATTCGCTGCCAGCACCATACTTCAAAGGCATCAATTTTCTTCCTGTCTATCTTTTTCACTGTCCAGCTTTAACATATGACCTTTGAAAAGTGACCCATAGTATCTATTTAGCAGTTGATTATTTCCATGTGTACATGTAACTGGCCATATAATTCTGGATTTATAATAATGAATATATCTAGAATTCTATTTTCAGGTATCCTAATTTTTTTTTTAAAGCAAAAAACACTTATGTACTTAAATTAAGTGCTTTTCAGTATTGACAGACTTGTAAGTTCATAGATGAAGTTGGAATAAATTTAGGATTGACTCATTCTATTCCATATGACATGGCATTATATAGACAGCTTGTTTTCAAATTTCTGGAGTATCCAAAAAACCTCTCTAGGTTTCCTCTATTTGCGAATCATTTAACATGGATGTTAACCTCCCTCTGCTAGTCTAACCAGAAGCAATGGCGCTGCTTGCTCCTAGAGGAAAGGTTTAGCTAATGCAAAATGTGCCCTATTTTAATCA
Organism: Ichthyophis bannanicus; assembly: GCA_033557465.1. NCBI lineage: Eukaryota > Metazoa > Chordata > Amphibia > Gymnophiona > Ichthyophiidae > Ichthyophis > Ichthyophis bannanicus. Next base: position 461,886,580 of record CM066033.1, on the reverse strand, counting down.
CAGCGAAAATGCTTGTGATTATCTTTATGATTATAAAATATCAGAGAGATATTCCCCTAACTTTTATTGCAGAAGAGAGATTAAAATTCTTATTGAGTAGTATGCTATATGACAATCATATATTCCTCTCTTCCAATGACACTTAGGGGTATGTTTACTAAACCGTCTTAATGTGCACTCTGTGATGTTATCGCGCGATAATGGTGCTTTATCAGGCGCACAGGTACCTTATCGTGTGATAACGCACGCAGTGGCGCAAAGGTTCTTTACATGTTACAAATATGTACAAAGTTTCGCTAAGTTAAAATCCCAGTTGTATTATCCTGTTATATGTAAACTCACCACAGTCTGTTGATTGCAATGAGTATTCCTGTTTAATGTAAACCGCGCTGATGAAAAAGAGTGCGGTATAAAAGAAATATAAATAAATAAATAAATAAATAAATAAATAAATAAATGAGTGCTGAAGGCGGGGAAAGGCTCCCGGAGGGCGGAGGAAGGCTCCCCAGGGGCGGAGAGAAGGGGTCAATGGGTGGAGAGTGGGAGGGGAGAGGCTCCCCACACACTAACGCTGTGAAATCCGAGGCTGAAAACTAACGCCAGTGAAACCCTGGCATTAGAGCTGATTTAAAGGGAAGAGAAACCATTTCTGTCGGCAATGTACAGCAAAACCAGGGAAACCTACAAAAAAGTGATAAGTGTGATACATGTGCACGGAACAAAAGGGCAAATAAACATTGAAAATGTCCCCAACAAAATATAAAAAAAACATAACCAAGCTGGGCAATAGTGATATTAATGGGAAACATACAAAAACACTCCCATGAAAGCTAAAAAAAAAAGATATGAATTTTGGAAGGGTCTACGCCCCGTCCTCATACAAGGTGAATGATTCCACAGTGAAATAGTGCTGATCAGGGTTTCCCTCTCCATTGGACAGGTTTCCTTTGCACATGTTCCACAACAGCAGGGCGGGCATGTTGGAATGGGCAACTGGACAGATGCTGGGAAAGGGGACACAGAGGGCTGCAGACGGCACATGCTGTACTGCAGCTGGGCCACAGTGCGGACTAGGGGGATGCCTGCTGGCCCATAGGAATGCTGAAACAGTAGAGCAGCCAGACAGCAACTGATGAGGGCCCAGCATCATTAATATCACTATTGGACAGCTTGGTTATTAGGATTTCAAATGTGGTTCTGGTCATTTTATATGTTTATTTGCATTTTTGGTTCCTGCACATGTATCACTACTATCACTTTTCTGGGTTTACCTGCCTTTGCTGTACATTGCTGACTGAAATGGTTTCTCTGTCCTGCAAATGTGCCTAGCGCGAGGTTTTCACTGGCGCTAATTTTCAGAGCTTTATCTCACGACGTTAGTGTGCATGGATCCACTCCCTGCCCACTCTCTACCCATTGACCCCTTCTCTCCGCCCCTGGTGAGCCTTACTCCACCCTCTGGGGTGCCTTTCTCCTCCCTCTGTGCACCTCACCGCTGCCGGAGATGTTATCGCGTGATGCATGACGTTATTGCGCGATGATATCACGCGATAACGTCACATATCGCGCGATAACATCGCCGCTGCTACGTTAAGACGGTTTAGTAAACATACCCCTAAATGAGGTCTTGCCAAAGACTTATACAGAGGTACTATCACCTCCATCTTCCTGCAGGCCATTCCTTTCCCTATGCACACAAGCATCGTTTTGGCTTTTGCCGTAACCTTTTCTACCTCTTTAGCCACCTTAAGATCATCAGAAACATTCATGCCCAGGTCCCATTCTTCTTTCATGGATAGAAGTAATTCACCCCCTATATTGTACCACTCCCTTGGATTTTTGCAGCCCAAATGCATAACCCTGTTTTTTTGAGTATTAAATCTCAGTTGACAAATTCTTAACCATTATTCAAGCTTAGCTAGTTCCCACCTCATGTTATCAATTCCTCCCTGGGTGTCTACTCTATTGCAGATTTTGGTATCATCTGCAAAGAGGCAAACCTTATCCGACAGCCATTCCGCAATATCACTTACAAAAATGTTACAAAGAATCGGACCAAGGACAGATCCCAGTGGCACACCACTAGTAACATCCTTCTCCTTAGAGTGAGCTCCATCTACCTGTACTCTTTGTCACCTCCCACTTAAACAATTTCTAACCCAGTCAATCACTTTAGGATCCATCTCTAGAGTGTGCAATTTATTTATAAGTCGCCTGTGTGGATCAGTGCCAAAGACTTTACTGAAGTCTAAGTACACCACATCTAGGGTTCTCCCTCTGACCAACTCTCTGGTCACCCAGTCAAAGAAATTAATTAGATTTGTATGACAAGACCTGCCTCTGGTGAATCCATGGTGTCTTGGATCCTGCAATTCTTTGGAGTCCAGAAACCTCAATATCCTCTGTTTTTGCAGCATTTCCATTAATTCACTCATCAAAGAGGTCAGACTGACCAGTCAGTAGTTCCAACCTCATCCTTACCTCCACTTTTGTATAAAGGGAACTGCTAGAACTTCCCCAAGTTCCTTCAATACTCTCAGATATATCTCATTCATCCCCATCACTTTGTCTACTAGTAGTTTAGTTAGCTCCTCACAAACTCAGTCTTCTGATTCTAGGGGGAAACACCATGAGAATAGCATCATTTTTGTTAGTACAAGTGAAGAGACCAGGAACAGAGACCGCTCCTGGGTTTCACTTGTACTAAGAAAAGTGGTGCCGTTCTCGTGATTGCCACCATTTTGAAGAGCGGGGAGGAACCTCCAGCCCTCGGTTGCCGCTACACTACCAGAGAGTTAAAGGAAAGGGCTTGGGGGGGGGGGGGGCACATTAGGCCATCAAAAATGTAGAAGGACTTGGAGACAAGTAACTGCTAAAATGTAACCCATTTAAAAGTAATAAGAGAAAATATTTTTTTTACTCAACTTATAATCAAACTCTGAAATTCATTACTTGAGAATGTAGTAAAAGCTGTTAGTGTAGCTGGGTTTTAAAAAGGTTTGGATAAATTCCTGGATGAAAGGTCCATAAACCATTACTTAAGAGGACCCAGGAAATCCACTGCTTACCCCGGGACAAGCAATGTGGAAACTGTATACCTTTTTGGGAACCTGCCAGGTATTTATGACCTGGATTGGCCACTGCTGGACACAGGATACTGAGCATGATGGATCTTCGTCTGATCCAGTATGGCATTTCTTATGTTCTTATTATCTTGTCGGTATTTGTTAATGTATATTGGGGAGTGTGAGGGAGGATGGGGGGCCAATTAGCTAGCCAGTAATTCTTTAAATTTTATTGGGGGTGCACCTATGCCTCCCTGTCCACCAGACAGCTCTTATGAATTATTGCCTTGGGACCTTTTGCTTTTTGTTTGCATTTTATAAAAGTAACATAGGGGCTTATATAACTATAAAATAGACTCACGGAACTGTTACCAATAGTGCACAGATGCTCTTGTACAAATTTAGACATATTCTAAGGAAACTATGGATGTGTGTCTGTACTTTATACATGTATGCACTTATTTTATAAAATATATGCATACATCATAACTTTGTTTCAGCTCTGCCCAGACTCTGGACCCAATTCTAGAAGGGGAATAGCCGTATTCCGCTTGACACTCCCACTGTGTGCACAGAGCCACTGTGCGTGCAGCGGGGGACGTGGGTGTGATAGGGGAGGGGTGTGGGTGGGCTCGACCCCCAGACGTACAGGGACATTCTATTGAAGGCCTTGTATGTCCTGGGGTCACCGGGGGATGGCCTGGTTATTCCATCTCGGAGGTGGAATAAGGGCAGGCCCCCCCAATCCCCCCCGATCCCTCCCGGCATCCCCCCCCCCGGGAGCACGGCGGCCCACCACTGGAGCAGCAGGCCACTGGAGCTGTGTCCACCGCCTGATCCGGATTCTGGCAGCCCCTGCCGGGGGTCAGATGGCGGGGTAACTGCTTGGTCACTATGGGCCTGTGGGGTGGACATCCTGCTGGCCATGCTGGCGCATGCTGGGCCATCCTCGGGCCCGATTCTGTATGCCACAGGGATGTTTTGTTCCTGTGTTACAGAATTGGGTCCTAATGGGCCCGTCCTGCTTGGGACCGTGCGGACAGCTCAGACGTGCCCCCTTCCTGAATCGGACTTCACGTCCAGGAATACCTATGCGCAAATTGCATAAAAGTCAGTACTGCCATGATTTTATAGTGGATACGAGATATACACAATGCTGCACAGATAAATATAGTTGATAGTCACTACTCATGGGAGCTTATAATCTAGTCTAGACAGACAGACAAGGCACACAATGAACAGAGAATAAGAGATTTAGAATTAAACAGTGTGGCTGTGCTTGTGAAAATCTACATGGAATGGATCTGTGACATAGATGATAATTTTTTTATGCGATTGTACCTTTCCTGAGATTTGATCTGAATATTTTCTGGCCATATTCCTGATGACCTAGAAGGGGGAGCTGTACATCTGCATTTTACTGTTGATGAAGATTTGGGGAAAGGAGGGACTATAAAGATATTTTGTCTTGTCAATATGGGGCTAGTTGTGGGCTTTCAGAGATAGTTGTATTTTAATTTTAAACTTGGAATCATGATTGTAATGTTTTATTGGTGATAATTCTGTAGTGCTCTAATATATTTCTTTCATTTATGCTATACCATGTTCTTTTATCAGTGTTATGATAGTGAGAGATGACTGTCAACACTGCATTGTTTTCCCGCTTTGATTTTTTGGGATGAAGTCATATAGAAATGTAATAAATGAAATGAAGAGGCAAAAGAGAATTTGTGTGTATAACCTATCCCCCCGGGAGGTCCTTTCCTATCAATTTTGTAAGTGTTGAGAGTGAGTTGGAGTTGAAAGGGATGCAGGCAGAGATAGGAGATGTTTCCTCTCTTTCTGGTGGGGCAGCGGAAAGCCTTTTATATTTTTTTTGGGGGGGGGGGCAAGCATTGCTTCACGCTCTGCCCTGTGGGAGGGAGAGAGATCGGATCCCTGGAGGTAGAACAAGAAGGGTCTTTGCCATGATTGCGGCGGCAGGCAGCAGGTTGTCCACGGGGGATGGGATCTCTGGGGCAGAATAAGAGAAACTGCAATAGCGGCAAAGACACTTCCTGTTCTGCCCACAGGGATCTGATCTTCCGTGAACAAACAGGAAAGTCTTTGCCGCAGTCATGGCTTCTTCCTTATCGTTCCTCCAGTTTAGTCCTCAACCTCTGGGTAGTGAACCTCCTCCTGCATCTTGAAGACTGGGCATGTCAAACTCATGACATCACTGGATATAGCCTGCTGGTCTCTCCCATCATCCCCCAGTGTGTCCAGTCTCCATGCAGCAGGAGGACGTAGTGAGCCTAACTTCTGGGCTCACTTGGGGGAACAGATAAGGAGCATTTAGTGTGACAAATTCTATTCTGATTTTACTTTTGATTTTTACCTTTAATTTTACTTTTAATTCAGTTACCTTTGGTTAATTGGCAATCAGGGATTAGTTCCCTTTAGTTATTAGGAGCAAATTTCCTTATATTTACAGTAATTTTAAATTTGAGCCTGACTCTTTAAATTAGTAGCAGCTCTCGCCTTCCCTCCTTGTCAGTTATTTTCACTAGCTGCAGGCATTCGCCGGTGCGGATCTCTCTCCCTTGACGGTACGGGAGAGAGCTTCGGGACCTGTACAGCCACACTAAAGCTGTGTGAGATGGAGCCTCTCCGTTGCTGCGGGATTTTAATTTTACTCTGTGGAACCGGCTGAGCGGTCCTCGCCATGGCTGCTGGGCGCAGCAGCGCGGCTTGAGGATCGGATGAATTCAAGGCAGTAGGAGTAGGCTGCATGGTTTTTGGCCCTGCAGGTAAGGCCTTCGGGCTCTGTCGGTCTGCTGAGGCCTCCTTTTTTGCAGCGGCTGTTCTTGGTGCCAAAATTCGTTGGCAAAGGGGCGGCTATTTTCTCTCTAGGTATTTGGACCGCGTGGCGGGAGTTGCAGTGAGCTGCCTGTGTGAGGAAGACCAAATATAATTGGTCAAATTCTCAGAGTGAAAAACTATCATAAAACAAAGAAATCACTCCAGCATACACCCATGTGTTTCCGCTTGCTTAACACTTGCTTGTCACTTGAAAATCACAAAGGCCCACCGAGTCTCAGCATACAAGGGCATAAGGTGAAAAAACAGCCCAACCCAAGATCAGGCAGTATACACCAATATCAAGCCCGATAACATCAATGACCCGGTGGCCGGTGGGTGGCGAAACCCATACCTAGCTTCTTCAGTGAAAACAAAAACAGTACTTAACTTAACAGCCAGGTAGGGAAAACAAAACACGCCAACCACTTCCCCGACGTTATCACACGAAAGAGCCCATTCAAACGTTTCGCGGGACTACCCGCTGCTTCAGGGGAATCTGCCAGCTAACCTTCAACCGCGCGCCGCGGCGTTTTTCTGCTCGTAGCGGTTGAAGGTTAGCTGGCAGATTCCCCTGAAGCAGCGGGTAGTCCCGCGAAACGTTTGAATGGGCTCTTTCGTGTGATAACGTCGGGGAAGTGGTTGGCGTGTTTTGTTTTCCCTACCTGGCTGTTAAGTTAAGTACTGTTTTTGTTTTCACTGAAGAAGCTAGGTATGGGTTTCGCCACCCACCGGCCACCGGGTCATTGATGTTATCGGGCTTGATATTGGTGTATACTGCCTGATCTTGGGTTGGGCTGTTTTTTCACCTTATGCCCTTGTATGCTGAGACTCGGTGGGCCTTTGTGATTTTCAAGTGACAAGCAAGTGTTAAGCAAGCGGAAACACATGGGTGTATGCTGGAGTGATTTCTTTGTTTTATGTGTGAGGAAGACGACAGGCAGAATAGCTAGATTTTTAGGTCTAGTGTTTCTTTCTTTTGTTTGTAGGTTTTTTGAGGCTCGGGGGGGGGGGGTCCTCAGCCTTAAGGGGGCTGTTGTCAGTCATCTTTATTTGTAAGTTTATTCTTCGTTTTATAGGACAGCAGTTTTGGCATTGATCTCTGATGCCACATGTTCTCTCCCTCCTAATCATGTCTCTGAGGAGCATCTGTTAAGATCCGGGATATTAGGCAAATTTCCAGCTTTTAGGTTCTTCAAGGGCAGAGCCCTAACTTGTAGGTGGAAGGAGGGACAGGCTGGAAGTGTGCTTGAGACAGTAGCTCTTTTTTGTATTCACAGTCTGCAAATGTATTCTGTAGTGAAAGTTGCACAAATGCCTGCGGTTTCACAGGGACAGGTTTAGGAAACCTTGGGATATAAAGAATATATAATAATAATAACAGTTAAACTGTCAACCAAGAAGTGCCTGTGCTACGGTTTATGGCCACCAGAGGGCAGCTGGTACACTCAGTAGTGCCTTTCTGTGACCGTGTGTATGCAGCCATCGTCAGATTGATCTCTGCAAGTCAGGGAAGAAATAACCACAGGGCCACCTCATGGGCACTCAGGGGTTAGTGACTAAACAAGCAACTGTAATGTTCTGCAAATCAAGATTATATGACCAAGATTTAAAGCTCTTAACTTCTGTATCATTTGTCGGGCTCTGGTGCCCTAAAGGCCACCAGATGGCAGCACTGCTCATGAATCACATATAGTATTCAGTGCCCCCATCCCTGGGGGGGTTTGTAAAATATGAAATCATATTCCTCATCAGGTTCACACAGGCAGCAACCTCTAAGACCTCCACTTGCAAGGTTGTCGGTGTATCCCACTGCTATTTCTCTGACTGCAGGAAGGCCGGAGGGGGGGGGGGGGTGCCTGTGTGTTTCATAGCTCCACTTAGCATGCCCTTCCCAGGAAATTCTCATCTATTTCTAGAGCCTGTGCTGTCAGAGAAGGGCTTTAAGCACTTAGCAAGGGCACTGACCTGTCCGTGCCATCTTGTTAAAGGGCCCATGCTGAGGGTGAAGAGAAGGACGTCTAGATAGCACAGTCTGGGGCTTAGTGCTCTAGGGCACTGTAAGGTTTCATAGCGGAAGTCAATACTCTGTGTATGCTCCATGCATTCAGCCTATGTTCAAGCGTGCTCACTGCACTGTGTTTGGGTGACAGGTGCTGGGTCACCCGTATATGTAGATGTGCATTTTGTATGTGCCCACAATTGCTTAGGCATGATTTGTGGGTGCATGCTTTGCAGAGTGAGACTGCATTTCTTTGCTCAGACTGTATTATCAGGCTAAGGTAATTTCTCCAGTAATGGGGGGATGTCAATTGTAATAAAATGTGTGAGGTTCTTATGGTGTTACATGGGGCTCGTTTCCAAAAAGACAAATAGGCTACTCAATGCTTGTATCGGGGCAAGCGATGGATTCATGTATGCTCATATTTTAAAGGTTCCGTTGCATGTACAACAGATGTGATGCTCTGTTGGGTTGTGGGCCTTGTAGAACATCTTGAATTGGTGAAAGTTGGTATAAAAAAACAATTAATAATTTTCCAGCTTCTCTCTAATAAAAGGTTATGGACCTTTCCTCCGGGAGCTTGGCCAAAAACTTTGTTAAACTCCGCTATGTTCGGATATCGTTTCACGCAAGACTCTTGGAGTATACAGGAGACCCAGTGGTCAATCAACCGATGGGAAATGCGAGCGATATGCTAGGCATTGCAGGCGTTCGAAGCTACGGTGACAGGTCGAGCGGTGCGAGTACTGTTCGACAACTCCGCGGCAGTGGCCTACATCAATCGGCAGGGCAGAACCGGAAGTGTGGCCATAGAGGCCGCGAGAGAGGGTCTGTGTGTGTGGATAGAGCTTTGGCTGTGAGCATTTTCGATGGCGCATGTTGCGGGTAAGTACATTGTGACGGCGGATTTCCTCAGCTGGGTCCGAGTAGATCCGGAGAATGGGAGTGGCATCCGGAGGTGTTCACACAGATCGGTCGCATATGGGGACAGCCAGTAATGGACCTCATGGCGGCGTTTCACTCTGCGTAAACGGGTCGCTTCTTCAGCAGACGACGTGAAAGGAGGTCGGAAGGCATTGGCGCACTGTTTCAACGGCGGCCGTCGTCCGGTCTTCTCTATGGGGTATGTTTACTAAACTGCGGTAATCGTGAATAACGCGTGTTATGTAATGTTAACAATCGTTAGCGCATCATAACGTGCGTTATGATGTGCTAACGATTGTTAACGTTACATAATGCGCATTATGATGCTCTAACGATCGTAATGCTCCGCGGCGTGGTAAAACACCGCAGAAGGTGGAGAGAGGGCGGAGAGAAGGGGTCAATGGGCGGAGAGTGGGCGGGGAGAGGCTCCCTTCACACTAACGCGCTGATTTTCAGAGCTGAATTCCAACGTGAATGAAAACCTGCCGTTAAATGCACATTAAAGGGGAGAGAAACCATTTAAGTGTCAGCAATGTACAGCCCAGGCAGGGAAACAAAATAAAAGTGATAAGTGTGATACATGTGCACAGAACAAAAGGGCACAGAAACACTGAAAATGACCCCAACAAACTGGAAAAAAACAATAACCAAGCTGGCCAATAGTGGTATCAATGAGAAACATCAACCCCTCCCCCCCCGAGTAAGCTCCATAGAACAGATATAAATCGTGGAAGGGTCTATACGCCATCCCCATACAAGGTGAATGAGCCCACAGTGACATAGCGCTGCTCAGGGTTTTCCCCACCATCGGACAGGTGCACATGTCCCGCAACATCAGGGCGGGCATGTCGGAACGGCAACTGGACAGATGCCGGAGAAGGGGATACAGAGGGCCGCAGGCGGCACATGCTGTGGTGCAGCTGGACCACAGTGTGGACTAGGGTGATGCCTAGGTGGCCCCTACGAATGCTGAAACAGCAGAGCAGCCAGACAGCAACTGCTGAAGGCCCAACATGGGCACGAGTGTGTTTCCCAAAGTGTCACCGGGGATAGTACCCAACAGCTACCCCCAAGGGCACGGAACATTGGCAGGCGGGGCTGGGGGGGAGCGTGGATGTCTATGCAGGCACCCCTACCCCAGAACCTGCACCATAGGCAGCCGCCTACCTGCACACTGGATGGCCTAAGACTGCGCACCACCAGCTCCACCAGCAGAAGGGCATGTCAGCATGGTGGCTGAGGGATACTGGTGGTGGAGGGTGCAGTGGCAGCTGCCCAGAGCAGACCGTGGCCTAGCCCTGTGTAGGTGGGTGCCATGCACTGCAACAGACAGGCCCTGTCTGACCAACAGTTATGGTATCATCAGGGAATGCACCATCTCTGTGATAACACGGTGGTGCAGTGCACAAAACCAGTGTATTCAGAAGCAGAAGGTCACAGGTTCAAGTCCCAGCTGTGGTTTCCGCCAACCCAGTCCTCATATTTTACCCACTACTATAACGTGCTAATACAGACAGAACCTTTCTTGCAGATGACGTAAACATGCCCAAAACACCTACATTTTACCCTACAGAGCACAGACACCAGGGCCAAACACCATTCAGGTTCCATGCTGCCTCTGATAAAGATGCCTGTGCTGCATTTCTATGCGCCACCCCCATGGTATGCAGATGTATCTCATGCATATTCATGAGGGACAGCATGAAAACCCGAACAGTGTTTTGCACCGCAGGAATGAAGTTGGGAACCTCTGCCGTAAAGCAGCAGCCAACAGGGGCAGACACACCCGCACCCACAGGCCCCATTATCCAAAGCCTCCTGGAGAGGCAGGACTTTGGGCTCTGCATGCATCTCCCAATACTAGCACTTGCATACCTTAGTAATGCCACCCTAAACCTGGGAATATGGTACACATCTATCAAAAGGTTGCTATGATTACTGGCAGATAGCAATTCCTAGGTTAAGTACAATTTTCGGAGTGAGCTGCATCATAGCAACCTTTCTGATGTCTGTGGAGTATGCTACAGGTCTTGTGTCTGACAGTGTTTACCAATCTGGGGAGTGACTCCTACAGTATTGCATACCATAGCCATGCCTGCACTGTGCCCAGTGTTTAAAGGTTTCAGAAACTTTTGCAAGGCGGATCGTCTCTCTTCGGGGGGTTCGGAGAGCTCCGCAAAGGGTAGCGGCGGCGAAGGAGTCCATTTCTGGATGGATTGGAGTGGCGAGTGCATCGGCTTATCTTCTACAGGACCGTACAGTCCCAGGGAGCTTACGAGCTCACTCTACCAGAGTGCAAGCGTCTTCTTGGACGGAGCACAGTTTGGTTCCGCCAGTGGACTTCTGTAGGAGGCCTCTTGTCTCTCCATACTTTCAGTAAGCACTACTGCCTAGATGTTCTGGCGGCTAAGGATGCCTTTTTCAGGGAGGCGGTATTGAGATCCGGCTGGAAAGGTCCCTCCCAATGATTACTGCTCTGATACATCCCAGAGGTTGAGGACTAAACTGGAGGAACAATAAGGAAATAGGAATTACACTTACCTGGTAATTGTGGTTCCTTGAGTGACTCAAGTTTAGTCCTCATTCCCACCCAGAGATGGGGTTTTAGCAGTGGTCTTTCTGCTGGGGGAAGTGCAAGATTAAAAGTGGATATAGGCCTTCACTGGTGTTCAGTCGTTTTGATGCTTCCATTTGTTTTGCGCTATATTGTTACATTATTATATTATGATATTGTTATATATATTGCTATATTGCTCTGGATTGTTTAGGGCTAGGCATTCGACGGAAAGGAGAGCATGCAGGAAGCAGTCCCTTTCCTTCTGGAAGGGGAGTAGTAGGTAGATAGGTTATATGTTCTGCGTGCCCTTGAATATAATGTTAAGTTAAAAAAAAAAAAGTTACAGATTTTTTGCTCCTTTGAGTCTGCTTTGTCAATAGTGCACTGGGAGCTGATGGGAGAGACCAGCAGGCTATATCCAGTGATGTCATGAGTTTGACATGCCCAGTCTCCAAGCTGCAGGAGGAGGTTCACTACCCAGAGGTTGAGGACTAAACTGGAGTCACTCAAGGAACCACAATTACCAGGTAAGTGTAATTCCTATTTTTCTTCTTATGCTTGTGGGGGCGGGATCCCCACGGCAGCCTGCTGCCTGCAACTGCGATGTTTAGTGGGGACAGGGCCCATGTGGCCCACCCCTTTCCAACGCCTATGTAGTTCTTCTGCTTGTTATATAAGTTAGAGAAAAGAGCCTGGACAAGTAGTCCAGAAGGTGACTATTCCAGTCCATCGGTTTAGGAGAGCTGTCCATAGATCTGCCCCACCAGTAAAAGAGCCAGCCCTAGGCATATGTGGAGATGCTTTTTTGCATGCAGCTCCACTCTGATCAGGAGCACACCCTCTCTGCTGCTGCTTCCCCTTCCAGAATTGTCATTAGCTATGGGCACATTGGGACTGTGCCCCAAATCTTGCACTTAGTATCTTCTAGCCTCCTGGTCTCAGTCCAGCATGCCTTCCACTCTCTTGTTCAGAGCCTTCTGCAGAGAGAAGGACAAGGCGGACTCCTGCCAAGGGCTGTCTTGCTCTCTCTTCCCCTCTTTCTGCTACCCTGCATCCTTGCTTCCTGCTGGTAGGGGAGTCAACAGCAGCACTCCTTACTCGCTGTTGCCTACTTCTCTGCTACCTTCTTTCTGAAGTCAGCAGAAACAGTAAGTCCCATAAACTTAAGGGGCCCTGTTCAATTCTGGCATCAGGAAGAAGACAATAGACGAAGAAGCTGCAATAGGTAAGGAGTCCTGCTTGTTTGAATCCTCTTGCTGTCTGGGGGGGAAGGGAGGGATATGGTGATGCCAGGGGTGTAGGGGAGGTAAGGAAAAGGTAGAAGGGATGAGGCCCCACAAGGAGTGCCTGTAGTAGTGTAAATTCTGCCAGAGCAGCCCCCGCAATGTGTGTGTGTGTGTGTGGGGGGGGGGGGGTGGAGCTCAGGTAGAAAGGGGACCCACACAGTGGCGGTGGCGGCAGCATGGTATACTTATTTATTCATGTTTGCCGTGTTCCTTCACTCTTGTAAATCTGCCACACACCTGGTGACTGATCCTTGCTGGGACAAAATCTCGCAATAACAGCCACACCGCAAGACTTTGGCCTGGTGAGGAACAGCCGCCGGGCCTGCAGCAGAAGAGTAGAGGCAGCGCAGCAAACACAATGACATAAGTTTGCCGCTGCTGCCGCACAATGGCGGGCCCTCACAGGGGGAGCATAATGGGCCCTCACTGGAGGACACATGGGGGGCCATCACAGGGGGGCGTGCCACCGCTGTGACAATGGGGGACTCTCAGCAAAATTTTGCTTGGGGTCCCTTATTGTAACTTATGCCACTGAGTGCCTGAACATGGCTCTGATCTCTCACAGGCTGTCCCTAACTATCAGAGTATTGAAGGTGATCACAGAAGAATTCAGTGCCCTTTCTACATGCAAAACTCATATTTATATGTGTAGATTGGTAAATACATATGAGTAGCCATTTGGCAGTTTGACCCCTAATGATAGAACTGTGAGACTACTGCAAGCGGTTGAGCACTGCTATTTTGAACCTGGGCAGTGACAGGTAGGAGTGACTATCGATACTCCTGTCTCCTCTAGACACCAGGAAGATCAGGGAGTAAGTGGTCTTGTCAGGGCGAGTGGTCTTGGAGTGTTTTTGTCAGGAGGTATTGTTAGGTTGGGAGTCTGGTCAGAGGTACTGTCAGACGGCTGCCTGGGTGAGAATGTTCACAGTCTTGGCAAGTGCATATATCAATATGATTTGCAAGGGATTGTGGGAAATGCAGTCCATTCACACCAGACACAGCCACTCACAATAATTAGTTGTGCTTGAGTGTAAAGCCAATAAGATATTTATTTATGGGGTTATTTCTCCCAACACAGATATGCTTGGTAGCACATAAAACAGGATACTTGCTTTCAGTGTTAAACTTAGAAAAACAAAATCAGGAAAACAACAGTTGAACTTTGTCAGGCAATCAAAGCAAAAGAATAAAGACCTGGTTGGTAACAAACTGGTCTTTACTGTAGGCTTTAGCTAATATTTTCTTAGCAGTGTATCAAACAACAAGCAAAACCCACAAAGAAGGGAAAAACTGTTCTTTTCAGGTTAACTTCTTATATCTTCACACATAGATTCAGAAGTGATTCCCTCAGAGCTCACAAGCAATTAGGTAAGGCTCAATTGCTAGCAGTTATCCAGCTGAAACCCCTTAGCTGGCTTAATTTCTACTGCATGGCTCAAAATCCTACGCAGGAGCTTTTCTGAGTAGATTAAAGAACAAGTTTGTATTTCTTTGTGATGGTCGTTGTACTTTGTAACAGTAAATTACCAAAGGAGTTTAGACAGAGAGCAATCCATATATTCACAGCCTGTATCTAAGACCGCTCCCCCTTCTTCAACAATCATGGGTTCAATATCATGGATTGGCACAGAGGAATTTCTCAATGTAGCACTCTCAGGAGAATACTTGTTTCCCTGCTGTCTTTCAAGGTTATAGCTAGGGCATAGATCAGTGTTCATACCTGAGCTTCCATTGCTGTTAGAGTTCCTCTCTAAATAGCCTGGCCAGTATGTAGTCCAGTTCTTATGTCCAGCCTTCCAATCCAGATCCCTGGACACTGGATCTCTCTTCACATACCTTCTGGCACGGGTCCTAGGGTCCCTTCCAAGTGCAGCCGTCTCCCTCACAGGTACCGTCTGGAGATTCCTAGCTCTGCAGCACCACTCCTCTGGTTTTCTCCAGTCCAATGGTGTATGCTGGCCTTTTGAATGTCTCCCAGTATATGTACTGCTCTAGACTCCTTTAGACCTCCCAAATGCTTTTCTCTTCTTTCTTCCAAAGGGTTTGTTGCCCTCTCTGTCCGTCCGCTCTGGCTTCTGCTTCTGATGATCCTCCAGATGATGAAGACGTCCAAGCTGAGGATATCCAAGCTGATTCTGAGGATAAGGATCTCCCAGATGAAACTGAGGATGAGGATCAAGATGAGGATAATTCTCTGTAGAATAAACTCTACCTTTATTCTGCCTTGATGAGTGCTCCACCCTAGCACAGCGCAGCTGTGCTGAATCAGGCCCTGCCCTTTGAGATGAGTGCTTGGGGATTACCTCATAGCCCTCTTGATTGAACACACGTTTCCCCACTTCAGCTCCTCTAATGGCTGTTGGAAACCTGGTGCATTCTGGGACTGGTAGTCTTTTATGGACAAATTCTGTTTTCTTATTTCTACCAGAACTGACAGGTTGCTTGTTCAGAGTCACTTCACCTTTTCTATAGCTCCTTCCTGAGCTATGATAAGCTTCCTTATCACAGTACCCTGAAAGCAGGATGATTGGGGGATGGGAGGGTTCTTGCCTATACTACCAGCTGTTTTAGAAGATAGGGGGGCTGAGTTTGTGCCCACTATCTTTGCATTGTTGTGGCCAGCAATGTGGAATGGTCCTAGCTGTACCAAAGCCAAATGAATTTTACCACAGGTTAGTGACTTGCACAGTAAATTGCAGTAGTTTACCATTGCTTATTAAGTATGGCCCAAATTCATTTTCTGAGATATGATTATGGGCTCATTGATTGGAAAGTCTCAGTAGTATTGTGCACAGAGGGTGCTAAATTTCTATTGCTATGTAGGAAAACACTTTGCCAGAAAGATGAATGATTCTGACTCTAATAGAGGGTCATCCACAGAAGTCCTAAAGTTTCAAAACAAGCCATAAAGAGCAAGTCAAGTGTGAGAAGGAAAATTAGCAGGGGCAAGTTTGGAGTTTAACAAAAATCAACCTAGAGGGAGGTGGAGGATGACGGGAAGGAAGGAAAGGAAACAAACCATGTCCCTTCTGGACAGGGTACAGCTTATTACAGCAAGCTGTCCTAATGGCCTTGCTTTTGCTTCCAAGAGAGGCATCAGAGCCAGAAATTTCACTTCCAAGGCTTTGTGCTGTTCTTACCAGGTGTGAGTGTATCTATGTGACTATGAGGTATGTTTACTAAACTGTCTTAATGTTACTGGCATTAACTCCAGCAATATTGTGAAGAATGCCATAAAAGGAGTGGGTGTTCTGGTCTTAAGGTAGTATTTCAGGTTATCGCACGATAAAGTCCATTATCGTGCGATAGAGGGAGCTGTGGCACGTTAACGTGCGTTAGCCTTAATTAGGTGCGCTGACTTGTAAGCACAGCAACAGAGGTGTAGCACAATGGTTAATACATTGACTGATAAAACAGGGGTCATGTGTTCAATCCCCCAGTGGGCTTAATGAGTAAGGCAGTCTGAGGCATTACCCTTTACTTTAAATCAGTGCTGTCTGAGGCATTTTCTTTTTTAATTTAAATTAGTGCTGCCAGCAAACACACTCTCACAGTGCCGTAACCTAAGGTGCCGCATAAGGCGCCCTATAAGGCACTCCAGAGGGCACATTATAAAGTGCACTGTCCGCCAAGGCACCTTATAATGTTATAAGGCGCCTTATAGAGGCACCTTAAGGTTACAGCACTGTGAGGGTGTTTTTGCTGGCAGCACTAATTTAAATTAAAAAAGGAAATGCCTCAGACAGCCCTATCAAATAACACCACTGTGGGATCAAACCCATGACCTCTGCTTCCACAGGCAGTGAAGTAACCAGTTGGCTACATCTGTACAGCTACTAACACACCCCTGACTGGCTACAGAAAGACTGCAGGTCACCACACAACCTGTCTGCTGTGGTTACCAGGATAGGGTAAACCCACCCGTACCCATGATGCACTGCACATGCAGATCAGCAGTCTACAGCTGATCACAAGATGGGGTATGCACCCCAACAGCACCTCGGCCTGGTAGTGGGAACTGATCATGTGCACCCCCACAGCACCTCAGCCTGGTAGGGAGAACTGACTGTGTGTATTACTGGCACAGAGTAGCTACAGACCGTGACATTGTGCGGGTCCTGTGCTCACCCTGAGGGTAGGTGGGGTGCCCAGCACCAGGTCCGCAGCACCTGGCTTTGCTGAGATAGACTATGCTGCAGGTTGCCATCAGTGTCAGTGTGTGATAGGTAGTCCTTGCAGACACACCTAGGATATGCCTGTGTCCATCTGTATTTCCCAGTCACATCTAGCCCTTGTGGACTATGATGCACCCAGGATAGTGCATATCCTGTGTGGGTGCCATGGTCACATGATGTAAGTGAAGGGGGGTGTTTAGATTGATAGGTGGATTATGTAGCACCACCCAACCCACCCTCTGGGGCTCAGGGTGGGGGACAGGATCTCTCCCAACAGCAGATCCACATTCTACATCCTTGCAATGGTGGCGGTAGAGGGGACCATCAACCCCAATCCTGCTGGGGAACAGGCACCCTACAGGGCAGTCAATGCAGATCTGTACGCATCCATATGGCAATAGCTGACAGACGATAGGCCTGGAAATGCTCAGCTGCCCCCCACCACTATCTGACATTCTCCAGCCACTGCACCCTGCAAGGTGTTCCAGCCATACACATACTAACTGCAGACAGTCTGCTAGCTAGTCCATAGTGCATGTTCCTGGGGGGGGGGGGGGGGCACGCGTGCACACACACGCACACACCAGTGATTGGGCCCCAGAAAAGAGAACCCATATAAAGCACTTGAGAAAAAAAACATATAGCACTATGGGGGAACCTAGCCTTGCCGTGGTCACTGCTTAGTCAGGGTGAGCGTGACCTCCCAGCAGGGCATGCTGTGGCCACCCTGTCTGTGCAGGTGGTGGTCGGGCACTACAATGTCCCAG
Organism: Ichthyophis bannanicus; assembly: GCA_033557465.1. Lineage (NCBI taxonomy): Eukaryota > Metazoa > Chordata > Amphibia > Gymnophiona > Ichthyophiidae > Ichthyophis > Ichthyophis bannanicus. The sequence goes on along the minus strand of CM066033.1, from coordinate 461,868,963 downwards.
CCATTGCCCTATGCCCTGTGCAGATGCATCCTGCCCAGGCCACCCTGTCCGGGCCATACCCACAGTACCTTGCTCCTCATTATGCACATTGGCAGGCTAACACTGGAAACAGTGCAAGCAGTGTGGGCTCAGTAAGGTGTAGGCAGCCACAGCACACTGGATAGGCATACACACACTCCCACACCTATGCCAGCATTATGCAAATATGGAGGTTTGTGGCAGCCCTGGCCGCCACACCAGTCCTGGGCATAGTGCAGTCATGGCTATGGTACGCAATACTGTAGGGGTCACTCCCCGGGGTGGTAAACACTGTCTGAAACCAAAACTGAAACACATTCCACAGATATCAGAAAGATTGCTATGATGCAGCTTTATCAGCAAATTGTGATTAACTTAGGAATTGCTATCTGCCATTAATCATAGCAACCTTTTGATACATGTGTAATGTATTTCCAAGTTTAGGGCGGCATTGCTAAGGTATGCAAGTGCTAGTATTGGGAGATGCTGCTGTGCGCAGGGCCCAACAGCCTGACTCTCCATGAGGCTTTGGATAGTGGAGCCTGTGGGTGTGGGTGTTTATGCCCCTGTTGGCCGCTGCTCTAGGGCAGAGGTTCCCAACTCCGGTCCTGATGGGCCAAACACTGTTCGGGTTTTCATGCTGTCCCTAATTAATATGCATGAGATACATTTGCATACCATGGGGGCGGAGCATACAAATGCAGCACAGGCATATTTATTAGAGAGAGCATGAAACCTGAATGGTGTTTGGGCCTCCAGGACTGCAGTTGGGAAACTGCTCTAGGTATTGCACATGTTTATGGTGTCTGTGCTCTGTAGGGTAAAATATAGGCGGTTCAGGCATGTTTATGTTATCTGCAATAAAGGTTCCAACTTTATTACCACGGTTTAGTACTGGGTAAAATATGGGGACTGGGTTTGCAGGAGCCACAGCTGGGACTTGAACTTGTAATCTTCTGCTCATGAACACACTGCATGTGTGTACTGCACCACACTGTTGCCATGGAGACAGTTCATTCACTGGGGATACCATGACTGTTTGTCAGACAGACCCTGTCTGTTGCAGTGCATGGCACCCACCTAAACGGGGCTAGGCCATGGTCTGCTGTGGGCATATGCCACTGTCCCCTCCGCCACCAGCACCCCTCCGCCACCAGCACCCCTCTACCACCATGCTGCCATGCCATTATGCCAGTGGTGCTGGTGGTGCGCAGTCCCAGGCCATCCAGTATGCCGGTAGGCAGCTGCCTATGGTGTGGGTTCTTGGGTAGGGGTGCCTACATGGACATGCGCGCTTCCCCACACCACCTGCCAATGTTCTGTGCCCTTGGGGGTACCTTCTGGATAATCTCCCCTGTGACACTATGGGACACACACTCGTGCCCATGTTGGACCCTCATCAGTTGCTGTCTTGCTGCTTTACAGTTCAACATTCCTATGTGCCACCTAGGCATCTGCCTAACACGCACTGTGCCCCAGCTGGACCACAGCATGTGCCACCTGCAGCCCTCTATATCCCATTTCCAGCATCTGTACAGTTGCCCTTTCCTACATGCCCACCCTGCTGTTACTGCACATGTGCAGGCCCTAAGAAACCTGCCCAATATAGATGTGAATAAACTCTGATCAGCACTATTTCAATGTGGGATCATTCACTTTGTAGGGGGATAGAGTTAATAGTCCCTTCCAAACATGATATATTATTTTTTGAGCTTTGTCAGTGGTGTTGCTTTATGTTTATCATTAATATCACTTTTGGCCAACTTGGTTATTGGGATTTTAAATGTGGTTCAGGTCATTTTCTGTGTTTATTTGCCTTTTTGTTCCCTGCACAGTATCACAACTATCACTTTTTATAGGTTTTCCTGCCTTTGCTGCACACTGCTGACTAAAATGGTTTCTCTCTCCTGCAAATGTGCCTTAACGCGAGGGTTTCACTGGCGTTAGTGTTCAGACCCGGATTCCACAGCGCTAGTGTGCCTGCAGCCTCTCCCCTCCCACTCTCCGCCCATTGACCCCTTCTCTCTGCCCTCTGGGAAGCCTTACTCCACCCTTCAGACCCGGATTTACAGTGTTAGTGTGCCTTAAAGCCGCGGCTGCGTTATCGTGCGATAATACCACCGCTGCGCCGTTAGCGCCGTTTAGTAAACATACCCCTATGTCTTTCTGGCCTTTGAACTCCATGAGGAAGAAAAGCAGATTTCTCTTAACAAGTGCTGGTAAAGAACAAAAAAATTGGGTACAGTCACATTACCAGGCTTGTGAGGAAATCACCTTGCTATCTGCTATCTGCTACCAGGTGTATTACATAAATATACAAACATCACTGTAGAATAAATATAAAAGAGAAGAGGTGAAATGTTTTTGAATTGTAATTCTGACAATGTGGTACATATAATTTAATGTCCTTGTATCCTCTTGTTGGAAAAAAGCAAAGAAATTCCATGTAAGGTTTTTTGAAAATAATAGTTTATTTATCAGTCTTATAGACCATCTCTCCTGATAGCTATAAAACAATTTACAATATGATAAATAAAATACAGATAAACAATATAACAAAAAGGACATAACATTATAAATAGGGTTTCTGATTCTTGGTGTTAATTGCTTCAAATTTTAGATGTTTATTTTTGAGGCAATTAACCACCTTCCTAGCATCTGAAGATTAGAGATTTATCAGTGTATTTGTGCTGTGAAAAAATATTGTGACTTTTTAGTAGATTGCAGGCAATTCCATTCAATGACCCAAAAATCAATTCTCCTGTGCCATCACTTTCTCCCAGCCCCAGCATTACCTCCCCTTCTCCAAGGCCCAGCAATAGCAGAACTCTGCATCAGCAACAGCCCCATCTCCCAGAACACTACATCAGCAACAGCCCTCTCTCCCAGGACCCTTCATCAGCAACAGACCCATCTCCCAGAACCATGCATCAGCAACAGCCCTATTTCCAAGGACCCTGCATCAGCAACAGCCCCCTTTCCCAGGACCATGCATCAACAATAACCCCCTCTCCCAGGACCCTGCATCAGCAAAGCCCCTCTTCCATAACCCTGGATCAGCAACAGCCCCCTCTCCTAGGACCCTACATTAGCAACAGCCCCATCTCCCAGGACCCTGCATCAGCAACAGCCCCCTCTCCCAAGACCCTGCATCAGCAAAATCCCTCTTTCCCAGGAGCCTGCATCAACAACAGCCCCCTTTCCCAGAACCCTACATAAGCAATAGTCCCATCTCCCAGGACCCTGCATCAGCAATAGCCCCATCTCCCAGAGCTGTGCATAGCAACAGCCCCCTCTCCCAGGACCCTGCATCAGCAGTAGACCCCTCTCCCTGAACCCTGCATTAACAACAACCCCCTCTCCCAGGACCCTGCATCAGCAACAGTTCCCTCTCCAAGAACCCTGCATCAGCCACAGCCCCCTCTCCCAGGACTCTGAATCAGCAAAAGCCCTCTCTCTCAGAACCCTACATCAGCAACAGCCCCCTCTCCCAGAGCCCTGCATCAGCAGCAGCCCCCTCTCCCAGGACCCTACATCAGCAACAGCACTCTTTCCCAGGACCCTGCATCAGCAACAGTTTCCTCTCCCAGGGCCCTGGATCAGCAACAGATCCCTCTCCTAGAACCCTGCATTAACAACAACCCCCTCTCCCAGGACCCTGCATCAGCAACAGCCCCCTTTCCAAGAACCTCACATCAGCAACAGACCCCTCTCCCAGAACCCTGCATCAGCAACAACCCCCTTCCTAGGACCATGCATCAGCAGCTGCCCGCTCTCCCAACCCCAGCATCAGCAACAGACCCCCTTTTCTAGGACCCTGAATCAGCAGCAGCCAGCTCTCCCAGGACCCTGCATCAGCAACAGACCCCTCTCCCAGAACCCTGCATTGACAACAATCCCCCCAGGACCCTGCATCAGCAACAGCCCCCTCTCCCAGAACCCTGCATTAACAACAACCCCCTCTCCCAGGACTCTGAATCAGCAACAGACCCCTCTCCCAGGACCCTACATCAGCAACAGCCCTCTTTTCCAGGACCCTGCATCAGCAACAGCCCCCTCTCCCAGGACCCTACATCAGCAACAGCTCTCTTTCCCAGGACCCTGCATCAGAAACAGCCCCCTCTCCCAGGGCCCTGCATCAGCAACAGCCCCCTCTCCCAGAACCCTGCATCAGCAACAACCCCCTTTCCTAGAATCCTGCATCAGCAGCAGCCCGCTCTCCCAACCCCACCCTCAGCAACAGCCCGCTTTCCCAGAACCCTCCATCAGCAACTGCCCACTCTCCCTGAACCCTGCATCAGTAACAGTCCCCCCAGAACCCTGCATCAGCAACAGTCCCTCTCTTCCAAAATCCTTCATGAGCAACAGCCCCCTCTCCTAGAACCCTGCATCAACAACAGTCCCCCCTCTCCCAGAATCCTTCATCAGCAACAACCCCCTCTCTCAGAACTCTGCATCAGCAACAGCCCCCTCCCAGAACCCTGCATCAGCAACAGTCCCTCTCTTCCAAAATCCTTCATGAGCAACAGCCCCCTCTCCTAGAACCCTTCATCAGCAACAGTCCCCCTCTTTCAGAATCCTTCATTAGCAACAGCCCCCTCTTCCAGAACTCTGCATCAGCAATAGCCCTCTCTCCCAGAACCCTGCATCAGCAACAGCCGCCTCTCCCAGTACCCTGCATCAGGAGCAGCTCTCTCTACCAGGTCCCTGCATTAGCAACAGCTCCCCTCTCAGGACCCTACATCAGCAACAGCTGCTGCTCCCAGAATCCTGAATTAGCAACAGCCCCCTCTCCCAGGATCCTGCATCAGCAATATCACTCCTACCTGCACTCAGCAGTGGCGACTTGTGCTTTGTGCTCCCACTGTGAGATCAGGAAGTGCCTGTTCTTGCATTTGAAACCCTTTCCAGTGCCAGCGGCAGAGCCTGCCAAGCAGCAGAGAGCTACTAGAAAACAAAAAACTCCAAACTCACCCTCACACTAAACTACTAAATCTCAAAAAAGCACGGGGAAAATAACGTAAAACTATTTTTACCTTGAGGCATATATGAATGCGCTGAAGCTGACGACTACTTCATTATTCTAACCTCTCAGATGAGGAACACTGGGTAAAAATGTATAAAGGCCTTGGTGCTCGGGCTAGTGACTGACTAGTGGCAGTAATTATGTCCACTGTAGAAAGCACTTTGATATTGCCCTTCTGTTTCATTCATTGGCCTTACTACACAACCCAAAAGTTTTTTTACAGTTTTTAAATGTATTTAAATGACCTGAAAACCACTTAGCTGTAATCCCAGTGAACCTCCAAATTATGAGGTGAGAATTCACTGTATGACAACAAGTCGACTTGAGTTTTGCTGGGGCAACAAATAAACAGGACAGATGAGTCGTGAAAGAACTTAAATACAAACTTGCTATGCTGTTACTAGTAATCTGTAACCTGTCATTCAAAATAGCCACAATATCCGAGAATTGGAAGGTGACAAATGTAATGCCAATTTTTTAAAAAGGTTCAATTTTTAAAAAAATGGTTGCAAACTATAAATCGGTGAGCTTGATGCTATTGGCAGGCAAGCTATTCTAAAAAAGAAAAATTACAGACCATGTAGATAGATATAGCTTAATGGGATTGAGTCTGCATGAGTTCAGCAAAGGTGTAAAGAAACAACTGGATAATGGTGAGCCAGTTGATATAGTACGAGAGGCGGCTGATAAGTCTCTGGCCTTGTAACGAAACAGAAAGCTACGGGCACACTTCAGTTTCGGAGGTCTGAATGATAAAACGAAACTGTAGAGAGATCATTTGGACCTTCGGAACTGAAGTGTGCCCGTAGCTTTCTGTTTCGTTACAAGGCCAGAGACTTATCAGCCCCCTCATATAATCAGTTTTCAGAAGGTGTTTTGTGGATTGCAACCTGGCTAAAAGACAGGAAACAGAGGATAGGAGTAAATAGTCAATTTTGCGCATGGGAATGATCTGGAGAAAGGAACAATGAGTGAGGTGATCAGATTTACAGATAACAGAACATTATTCAAAGTCTCTAAGCAGCAGAGGATTGTGAGGATTTGCAGATTGTGAGACTAGACGACTGGGCATCTAAATGGCAGATGAAATTTAGGTACACGTTTACTAAAGGGCACTAGGGTATTGCACCAAATGTGCCAAAAGTACTGAAACTATGGTACATTAGGGGCAATACTACTGCATTAACTCTTGGGGGTGTGGAAAGCATTTCCCCAGCAGTTAACATAGAGCACTTTCCCCTAAAGCAGGCTGCATTAGTGCAGGTACACTTAACTCCACCTATTTAGATGGGGTTAGGTAAAGCCACACTGTTTGTGTGGGATATAGTTAGTGTGCGGTGTGAACCTAGCACTAACTGCACTGAGCTCACCACACCCTCTCTGCCTCTAACCCGCCTACTCGTGACCCTAACGTGGGGTGCACAGTTAGTGTGGGAATCATCCCGCGCTGTCATGGCCTCAAGCTACCTGGCAATGCGTGTCCCCGCACAGCTTCCTACATAACCAAATACATGCTGCCAGCTAATGTCCTTTGGTAAACGACTGCTTAATCTGGACAAGTGCAAAGGGATGCACATTGAGAAAAATAATCTCAACTACAAGTTCAAACTGCTGGGTCCTGAACTAGGAATCACCACCCAAGAAAAAGATATTCGAGTGTTTGTGGACAGTATATCAACATTTTCAGCCCAGTGTGCTCTGGCTACTAAAAAAGCAAATAGAATATTAGGATTATATGAAAAGCCATCAAGAAAAAAAAACGGAGAATATCTTTATGCCTCTGTACAGGTCCCTGGTGCAACTACACCTTTATTGTGAGCAGTTCTGCTTATCCATCTCAAAAAGAGTACAGTGGAACTAGAAAAAGTTCAGAGAAGGAGGGCAAAAACAATAAAGGGAGTGGAACACCTTCCTTATAAAGAAAGGCTAAAGAGGTTAGGGCTCTTCAGCGTGAAGAAAAGATGACAGAGGGGATAGGAGTGAGGGTGGAATGGTTAAATACGGGACTTTTTTTGAGGAGATACTTGGTGCTACTGAACACGGCATCTTTTGCATTGCCTGTTAAAATTGAGCGATGGTCCCTATGTTGTAATGAATGAGCCCTGTATATGAGTACTGACACCTTTTTTGCTAGGGACATGCACTGTTTAAATAGGGAATGGTTGTTTAACTTTTGAACCCCCTCCCCCCCCCTCCCCCCCTCCCAGGTTTTGAGACGGTAAAGCAAATAATTTTATTCAATTGTCAGCTGGAACAAACTTCCAGCACAAAGGGCAGAAATTACAATATGATCCATCAGCGGGTAACAAGGCAGCTTTGTACTCAAAACTAGACAAAAACTGCAGGGGCAGGACCTGCACATTGTTTTCACTGATGGGTGCAGGTTGCATATCACTACTATTTACACACAAATAATATCACTCTGAAATTGGGAGGTAAATATACTGGACTATGTATTGGAGTCTGTGAAGGGATTGCAGGACTGAATTAACTGGGGAAGCAGACCCTCTCACCCCTACTTACAGTGGATGGGGAAAATCCTGACAATCTGACTCAGGAGAAAGAAAGGTTCCTTTATAGAGAGAAGGCTTGTATATTTGTCTTTCTCTAGCTTCCTGTTTGACTGTTGGTTAAGAGGAGGAAGAGTCTTTCTGGGCTGGGACAGCTGAAGTGTAACCAAATAGCTCAGAGAGTGGGAATTACAAACAGCTAGAATCACTGAGAAGGGTATGGCAAGGATGTGACTTCTAGTGATGGAAACCCCTTCTGAGTGGGAAGGCCGACAGGATTTTGAGCATCTGTGGAATGGTGACCCCAATAGGGGGAAGAGGCCCTGCAGCAGTAGGGATGTTGAGCAAAGCAATGACCTTTGCAGATGGAAGAAATCACTATGATGGAGATGATACCTTATATAAATTTGTATAAGCTTGTAAATATTGCTAGCCAGCCTTCTGCATGGTCAACATTTTTTGGTTTTCCTAGGGAGAAGACAGAGAAATCCCTTCAGCTAACACTTCCTCAGGTGGAAACACCAGGTGCCAAATATTCTGGTACAGATGGGGCCTGCCCGAGGGGAGTTCCGGCCAGGTCAGCCCTGGACCCAGGGACATCCACCAAGGGGTGCAATACCTTTCAAACAACACAAAACAAGGAAGACACTACATGAAACTAATGACCATCAGATTGAAAAAAAGTCATAGACATTTTTTTCAGGCAGCAAATAAGAAGGCTGTGGAATCTGTTGCCAGAGAATGTAATCACAATGATTAACATAACAGGATTCAAAAGATGTTTGGACATGTTCCTGGAGGAAAAGTCCATAAAATTCATTAGCCAGGTAGATTTGGAAGAATCATTGCTCATCCCTGGAAAGGAGCTATGAGACAGGATGCTGGGCTCGATGGACCTTTGTTTGACTTATCACTGCTGAACTGAAAACTTGGATATTCAATACTAGGGCTGTATCCAGCCACCAGGATTAAATATCTGGGTCAGCCAGATAGCGACTGACCCAGATATTTAATGCTGGCCTTAGAGAGGGACCTCCTGTTTGCCTGGGCAGAGAAGAACCTCTTAGCCTTGTCGGCTCAGCACATTGCTGGAGTGGATAATGTGGCAGTGGACTTCCTCAGCCCGCACTCCCTGAATCCTGGCAAGTGGGAGTTGAGTCAAGAAGCATCACAGTTGATTCTGCACAGTTGGGGTCACCCCAAAATGGATCTGATAGCGACCAGCTCCATTGACAAAGTGTGCTGCTTCTTCAGTTGCCGCGCAGAGATTTGGGTTCAAGGGCATCGATGCCCTGGCCCAGCCTTGGCCCAGTCAGTGGCTGCTTTACGTGTTTCCTCTGTGGCCCCTGGTGGGGAGTGTGATTCGGCATATAGAGTGCTACCCAGGCAGGATTGTTCTGGTGGTGCTGGATTGGCTATGGAGAGTGCTGTTCAGAGACCTGATATGTCTCCTTCAAGCACCTTCCCTTTGGCTGCCTCTATCTCGGGGGCTATTGCGGCACTGACCAATCATCCTCGAGGACCTGGCTCCCTTCTTGCTTATGGCATGGCTCTTGAAAGGAGACTGCTAGCCTATAAAGGCTACTCTCCTGCTGCAACTCTACTATCCTTGATGCCCGGAGGTGGTCCACCAAGTTAACATAAGTACAGATATGGTACTTTGAGCGCTGGTGTGGCATGCTCACTTGGCTCCTGAGGTAGCCTACATGTCATCCTTGTTGGCCTTTCTGCAGGATGACCTAGAGAAGAATCTCTCTCTTAGCTCCCTGAAGGTTCAGGTGGTAACTTTGGTCTGTTTCCATGGTCCAGTGGTGGGCAATTCCTTGGCCTTGCATCCAGACATTTACTGTTTTTTCCAAGGCATTCAATGCCTGCATCCTCCCCTTCGGTCTGTGATCCCTTCCTGAGATCTGTCTCTGGTGCTCAGGGCCCTAATGGCAGCCCCCTTTGAGCTGTTGAAGTGCATTACCTTGAAGGATTGATGCTCAAGACTGTCTTCTTGGTTGTGATTTGTTCTGCAAGATGGATCTCCGAGTTGCAGACTCTGTCTTGTTGAGATCCTTATCTAACCTGGTGTTGTAGCTTTGGTTCATCCCATTTGTCTGGACTGATCTAGTAGGACGACATGGAAGGTAACATTTTACTTACCAGGTAATGTCCTTTGCTTGAGTCCTGCTAGACCAGTCCAGGGTCCGCCCCTGAAACTGTATTACTCTGTTCTTCTGCTGCGGTACTTTTGCTTCCACTATGATTTTAATACTTGACTCTGCAGGTTCATTTTCTATGGACAGCCTTCTGTAATGTTTTCTCCCATATGCTTGAGTACTGAGGGACCTCTGGTGGCTAAAGCAGATAGAGACATGAGAGTGATGTCATTAAAAACTGGGCTTTGTCATTGGTTCTTTGTCTCCACCAATCTACTGGTAGGTGAACACAACCCACTTGTCTGGACTGGTCTAGCAGGACTCAAGGAAAGGACATTATCTGGTAAGCAAAATGTCACATTATCTTTTACTATTAGGAGGACAGTTTTCAAAGAGGGGAATATTCAAAAGGGTTTAGTCAATTAACAGGACCTGCTAACTGGTTAAATCAAGGTGATGCCGATATTCGGCAGCACTATCCGGATAGTGTGTATGAATATCCCCACATGCCACTGGAAAATGCTTGGTTAAAATTGGGGTGGTTTGTGGGCAGAGCGGGGTGGTCCTGGCAGCTATCTGGGTAGCGGTAATATTCAGCCACTAACCAGATAGCTAAAATGCACAAAGTTAGGACAGCTCAATGGCTGTCCTAATTTTATCTGATTTTTGCTATCCGGATAGCAGTTGAAAATTGCCACTAAATGGATAGCCGGCACTCTGTTCGGTGAAACTAGATATTCAGTGCTGGACACCGAATATGCTCTGGCACTGAATATCCAGTTTTAATTACAGCCTCAGCGGCCAGGCACTTTAAAAACGCTGACTGCCGCCGCTGAATATTCCCCAAAAGCTTTTTATATGAGTAAACATGTTCACCTATGTAAAAGTGTCTTTTGAAAATGATACTCTCTCAGTGCCAGTAGAAGTGTCCTAACAGGATAGCAAGCTGAATATCACTACTATCTGGCCAGCATCACTGGTCAGCACGGAATCCAGGTATTCAGTGCCGGCTGCTTTCTGGATACTGGCACTAAATATCCAGATTTATTTCCGCTGGCGTGACCGGCGTTTAAAAAAAATGTTGATTGCCCACAGCTGAATATTGACCACTTTAGTTATACCATTAAAATCTGGATTGGTTTATTTCTATTGCATCATAGTAGATGGACATTATTAACCTTCACTAGCATAGATATATATGTAGTGGTCCTTCTGATTAGATGCCAGAACAAATGTTAATGTCTGTTATACCAGTGGCGTTCCAGATATTGACATCTATATACCTATTCTGCAGTTTGTGCTGATTTTCCCCTCCCCTTTTCCTTTGGTTTAGTGCTATAGTGAGTCACTAGCCTGGCAGAGGGCTGGGTGCAATATATAAATTATGCCTAGATCTTATTTACTTTCCATATATTCACTTAAAAAAACATCTTCAGAAAGTCTTGTTGGGACCATGCCGTTCCCATAGCATTCCCCTTCCAGCTGACATCTATGAAAGTAGTGCTGGTTAGAACAGAAAGAGGCCACAGCTATGGGTCAGGTTATCTTCCATAGACAGTAATTTAGCACAGGAAGCTGATGCTTCTGTCCTGGAACTGATCCTTTGATAGGAAGTAACACCTGATATACACATTTTTAGCTGAGGTGAAAAACAATAAATCAAAGAAAAAGGTAGTGGAACAGATCCAATGACAAATATTATACTCAGAATGCCATCAAAATCTTAACAAGAAAGGGAGGAATAGATCTCAGATACAGTGCTATCACTGGCCCAGAATTGCATAGGAGACAGCAAGAGCCAAATCATGACAGCTGCTTATATATATATGTTTTTGATCAGAACCCCCCCCCTCTTATTTTAAAGGTTATCGTTAACAAACAGCAATGCTTAATGAAAAATTTAAAAAAAAACAGCTTCATCATCACAACGGATTATTTTTTAAAATTCAGCTAAGACCATGACTCACACTCCAGTCTTTCTGGGTTTCCATCTGTAGTTCAGAAACACAAAGAAAAGGAACAGTGTCCTCTGATCTGCCATAGTGCTCACTATGGATCAGGGCATGAATGTATTAACTAAACTCATTATTAATGAAAACTATACTCAGATCCAGAAATCCTGCAGTCCGGGACTCTTTTACTAAAGTGTGCTAGGCACTTAGCGCGTGAATTAGTGCACGCTGTCAACACATGTCTGCAGTAAGTTACTGCGCAGGCAAAGCAGCACTTGCTGTTTTGTGTGCTAACTGCATGCTGTGCAATGAGGTGAGATTGGGAGAGAGAGTGGCTGTGTAGTGTGCGAGATGGCCTTGCTCATTAGCTATCATGGCATTTGGCAGGCTGACAGCGTGGTAACTGACAGGCTCTTAAACACAATGTGGCCACCAGTGTTGATACTCACTCCCCTGAATGCTTGTCTCCTCAAGATCTGAGGCCAAATTGAAAACACATTAACCCTACCTTTCTGATCCCCCACTCTCACATAATGATTCTTCTCCCCCACACACCTTTTAAGAACATCCATGCAGGATAGCCACATACATAAGCAAGAACAACTCCCATACTGCACCCCCTTATCCAGTTTCCATTCCCACCCCCCCTCCCAACAGAATGTCTTCTTTGGAAAAAATACTAACCCAAAGAGTAGCCCCCCCCCCCTAATTAGGCCTTCCCTCCCCCTCCCCCCCTTCTGGCCATCCTACCACCCACCTGATCCACCCCTGGGCCTTGTCCATAGGATCCCTGGTGTCTAGTGGAGCCGGAGCAGAAGCGGTCCCACTCTGCTCCTGCCTCAGCTGCTCGGGGTTTCAAAATGGGGGCAGTAACCTATTCAGCGTTTCTCAGTCACAACTCCTGGAACAGGCCATTCATTAACTTACGATTTCAATGATTAAGAACTTATGGATTCAACAACTTTATAAAGGCTGCTATTGAAAAGGATTAACCCAGTTAGCAGGACTATCCTAACTGGACAGGGTTGCTGAGTATCCCCTCTAACTGCCCCGGCACTGTCTGGAGAACAAAAGGGCATCCGAGCAATTATCCACTTTGTGATAATTTTAAGTCCATTAATCAGAGTAATGGCCACACAAAGTTAGGTAAAAAAGCAATCTGTCCTGACTTAATGCAGCTCAGCTATCCAGAGAACAGCTGAATATCTCTGCTGTCCAGATAGCCATGCCAGTCAGTGCTGGTCCTGGATATTCAGTGCTGGAGGTTATCTAGATCCTGGCGATGAATATCCAGTTTCCGTTTTTCCCACAGCAGCCAAGTGCTTTAAAAATGCTGATCGCCGCAGGCTGAATATCGCGCCCAAAGCGTTAAGAAGTTTTCATCATGGATTCAAGAATAGTCGAATCCTTGGCAGCTCTCTGGTCTTCTAAATCTGGGGTAACTAGTACAAGTACCTGATTTTCTCCCACGACCACTTGCCAGCTCCATCTTTGCTCTTCCCTTAAAAAATCTTCTCATTATAAGGACAAGTTCTGGCCATTTTCTGAGTAAAACGGCCCAGCACTATATGTATAACTTTTGAAAATATATGGGTAAATGAGTTATATGTTTGTCGCCTGCTAGAAAATGCATAACTCACTTTGAAAATCAGGCCCTAACAAAATAAGATAAAGTCGTCAAATAATCCCACGTTCCTCTTCGAGATGTTCCGCAGGAGAGGCATACAGAAATAAAATCACAAACTAAAGAGAAAAGGGACGAGAAGTGAAAGGAAAAGGAATTGAAATCAAAATTCCTGGCCCCTAATCCCCTCTCGATTGAGAAAAACTCAATTTGCCAGAACTAATGTAAGCTACGTATATGAAACCCGCTTCAGAGGTTTAAGGGAGGTCAGAGCAGGTTGCAGGGATTCAGTGGATGAATCATCTTGGAAGAGGGAGGAGGACGTGATAGATAATGCAGGCTAGAGTATAAAATTTCAGGCCTGATGCTGAGATTTTGACAGTCATTGCATGTGCACTATGAAATAGGTGAATAGAAGGGAGATCTGGCCTAGCTGGAGCCTAGATAGCGGAAGGCAACCACTCCATCCAGATAGAAGGCAGCTAGAGGAGGATTGCCTAAATACAGTCCTCAGGTTGGAGAAGAATCAGCACAAGGTACAAGGGATCCTGTAACAAGAAAAAGGAGGATCAAGATTATAAATATATTTGCTAAGCTGTGCCAATTTGAGAGTGTTGAGAGGAAAAAAGAGATGGTCGTGAGGATTCTGCTGTATCAACTGGGAGAGGGTGTGTTACTAGTAATTCAGTTCCGCTTCCCCTCCACTCTGAAGAGACTAAGGCAGTTTGGTGCAGGGTGCCTTTATCAAAGGTGACCTCTCAGTTCACATGTCAGCTATCTGTATTTTTCAATATAATTTTGCTGAAAATATCCAGTTTATTTTTTGGCATAGTTGAAGTGGCAAAGCAAACCACAGGAAACCTGCATTCAGTTCCCAGGTCTGACTTCTGCTCAGTGGGCCTGCCGGGGCTAGAGATGCTGCAGGAAGAGAATCCTCACCATCAGACTACAGTGACCCTACTGGTAGACTCTAGGCCGCACATACAGAGCCATGGTCTGCATCCCTTGATCGCTGTCCCCTGAAATTGCTGTGCTTTATTTATTGGGATTTAGCTTACATCTTTTCAGTTCTAACTCAAAACAAGTTACCATCAGGTACAGCAGGTATTTCCCTGTCCCTGGAGGGCTTACTTTGTTAGTTTAAATCTGAGGCAGAGGGTAAAGTGACTTGCCCAAAGTCACAGAGAACATCAGTGGAATTTGAAGCCTGTCTTCTTTGCTGTGACAGCTGCGCTACTCTTCCATTCTACTTTAAGGAGATTAAACAAAAACCCTGGCAGTTGTAAATGAAAGTAACTCAGCTTTGGGAAACCCTTCCCCTTGTTAAAAATTGCAGAGAGCAGGTACTAACTGAGCTAGATAGCTGGGTGTGGAGGAAGATGAGCTAGACCCCCCTCCCCCCCCAAAAAAAAATTCCAATAGAGCATGCTTATCTTAATTAAACACAGAACTAGTATAATATTACTAAATATATTTTGCAAACATTTTTATTTAAGTTGTGAGAGATTCTTTTTTAAAAGTCAAATGGATATACTTATTTTCTTCTATAATACACTCAAGACTGGGACATTTCACTGCATTCATAGGCAGAGAAACCGCGCATCTTTTTATTTTCAGATCTGAATAAAATAAATGTAAATTAAATTGGTGCATCAGTGTAAACTCATGAAAGGCTCTGCCCACTGTATTTCTGAAAAATTTGATTGTCTCAAAACGCACACACTTGAAATTATTTGAAGAGAATGACATCAAAGTTTCAAAGAGACAGTACATGAGTTCTTCCTGACCGAGAAAAGATGAAAAGGTCAAAGCAGCAATAAAATGCTACAGGGTCAGCAGGACAGCCAACATGAGAAGACCAACAGGTAACCAAAGGACCTTTGCAGCATCTGAAGAACAGAAGGACCCGCTGGGAAGCATTTTGCAAGAGAAATAAAATGCTCCTTCCTGGAAGGGAGGAAGGGAGGAACAGAGTGTTTGAGAAATAGAAAAAAAAATGCCATTAACACTAGGCATGAATAAAGATCAAGGTGAGAGAGGATGTCACCTTCTGGCCTCTGGAATCATATTTCTGCTGTCTCCTGAAATTATGCTTTCCTGAAACAAAGGAACAATGTTATGGAAAAGTGGGTGCCAGGTATTTTAGGAAAATGAGACACGGCGAAGCGGATAAGAGACAAAGACAATTGCAATCGCGCAATAAACTGAAAGCCAGCTGAGGGCTGAGACAAAAGGTGAAAATCTGGGCCAGCAAGATGACTGAAGCATGGGAAGGAAGGAGGGAAAGGTGATTCACAGTAACATATGAAAGACATTGACTTGAAGATTTATCAATGCCACAGCACATTTTGTTGGGCGGCCCTGGTGATAAGTTAGTGATTTTCCACCCTTAAGGTGACAAACAGGAAACTAACTGCCATGGTGGAGGTGCTTGAGCAGACCATGAAGCCGGTAATATAGACTGAAATAGTTTCTCAACTATCATTCCTCAGTGGAAATTACAGTAGAAGAGAGCCAAGCTTGTATCCGTTTGTTCTCTTCATGTCTGTACACAAGTAGAAAACATAAAATTTTAAGCAACAAAGAAACCATGGACATTAAGGTGGATGGGATAGATGCCTCTTTTGTTTGGCCTTCCTAATTTTTATGATGAGTTTTTAATTATAAGAAGGTTGAGCCTCCCTTATACTAGTATCTGCTGCATCTCCAGAGAAATCACATTTTGAAGCCCGAATTCTAAAGAGTCTTTAATATTAATCTGAACACTTTCAGCAAACATTAAGATAGACTGTGACCAGCCTCTGCTGTTGACTAAGAATCAGAAAGAACACCAGCTTTGTAAAGTTTCTCTATGCCCACAGCATGCTATATAATTCGCTGTTTAATGCTTTCTTGTGCTGTTGGACTCTGTACAGCAGGCAAGCCTTGTATTTAATTTAATTTGTTATGTTAAATGCATTTGTTATTGTAGCCCGCTTTACTCTTTCTGTGGTTTTCATCCTTTTTCTCCTTTTTGCATAGTGTCCAGGTGATCATCTACACCAGGCATGTTCAATAGGTAGATTGCGATCTACCTGAAGATCGCGGAGGGATCAGAGGTAGATCGCCAGCTCCACTTGGCTCCATCTCTCCAGCAGCTCACCCCATTGCTAGGAGAGAGCTTGTGCCAAAGGTCGTCTGCCGAGGGCTTGCCGCCACTGCTCATCCTTTGCCTGTCTTTTTTCACTGCCTGCGGGAATCTTGCCTGCGGGTGTATTGGGGGCGCTTGTTGCTTTTGTGCCAATAGTTTGTGGGTACCCCAGGGGGCCGCCGCCTGTACCCAGCAACGAGACGCCACACGCCCGGCATCATACATGGTCTCCTGCTTCTCAGAATCACCCATTCCTGCCCCCGCCCCAACACCCCTTAGAAGTGTGTTATATACCGGGTGATATCCATTCGCCCGGGCTTTACCTGAATACATTTACCGTATTAGTTGTGTCATGCGCTGGTCGTTGGTCGCATTATAGTTTGCTTTCATTAAACGTTTTCAGGCAGACACAACAAAGTGTCAAGAATTTGGTGATTTTGGCGGGCTTTTCCAATTTTGTTCTAACTTGCCTATGCCTTGCCTTCAAACCACTGTGACTTTTGCTTGCCTCTGCAATTTTATTTTGCCTAACTTTTGCGTTGATTCTACACTGCAATTTTATTTCGCCTTGCCTTTGCGTTGATTCTACATTGTGTGCAGAATTTATTAATTCGCGTGTGGTGGTATTTGAACTTGTTTGGCAGTATTTGATTTTATCTGGTTTGCTGGACAGGTGTTTGAGTTTTTTTGATGATTGTTTGGTGGTATTTGATTATTGGTGCCAGTATGATAAATTCTTATTTTTACTTTTAGAACTGCATGTGTGGTTTTGGCATCTCCAGTCCTTGTATTGCACATCATCCAGAGGTCTTCAGTTCCTGTTGATCTTTAATACTTTGGGACAGTGACAGTTTTGGACCAGATTCAGCCAGTGTTTATACTAACTTAGCAGATTTGGCCTTCTTACATCCAGCCACCCCAGTATAATGAAGATGAGTGTTCCAAAGAAGAGCAAAACCTACCACTTTCATGATGAATGGGAAATGGGCTACTTTTTCATCATGGTGAAAGACAAGTGTTCTTGTCTAATTTGTAACGCCCCGGTATCCTTGCCCAAAAAAGGGTAAGCTGGAACGTTATTATAAGACTCGGCAATATGTTTGATGCTGATTTTCCACCCAAAAGTGAAATTCTTAAACTGAAGCTCAAAGAACTTAAATCAAAATTGGCTACTCAGCAACAGTTGATGGCGAAGCCAAGGTCACATTCGGTCAATGCAACCGTAGCATCCTTCAAGGTCAGCAACCTGATCGCAAAGAAATGCAAACCTTTCACTGAAGGGGAATTTGTAAAAGATTGTTTTCTTGAAGCAGCTGACAATCTTTTTGAAGGATTTAAAAATAAGAAAGAGATCATAGCTGCTATTCAAGAGTTACAATTGTCAAGAAACACCGTCGTGTGGCGAATAGAAAAGATGTGTGGAGACACAACTGAACAATTGTTGGAGGATGTTTCAAATTGTGTTGCTTTCTCACTCCAACTGGATGAATCTACAGACATAAGAGACATAGCCCAGTTACTAGTCTTTATCCAGATGGTTTTTGAAGACTTCCGTGTTAAAGAAGAACTACTTGGAATGATTTCTTTAAAAAGGAGAACTACCGGTCAGGAAATATTCAGTTCTTTCCATTCTTTTGTGACAAGATGTAATCTTCCATTGCATAGACTTGTTTCCATCACTACTGATGGAGCAAGAGCAATGACAGGCGAGGTTAATGGTTTCATAGCCCTTCTGTAGACAGCATGACAACTTCCCAGATTTCCTTTCTTACCACTGCATCATTCACCAGCAAGTTTTGGCAAGCAAGAGACTCAATACAAAGACTGTCATGGACATCACTTTCAAAATTGTAACTTCAGTTCATGGGAGATCACTTCAAAGACAGCTTTTCAATCTTACTCTTGATGAAGGAGCAGCGGAAATCATTTCGCACACAGATGTAAGGTGGCTAAATAGGCACAAATTTCTGCAAAGATTTTGTGATTTGCTGAATGAAAAAAGACGTTTTTGGAAGGAGAGGGGAGATCACCAAGCAGAGTTGGAAGATGAGGAGTAGTTATCTGATCTGGCATTTCTCGCTGATTTTACAGGCAAACTAAGTGATATGAACCTTGAACTACAAGGTAAAAACAAATGCATTGGCAAGATGATGAGTGCAGTTTTATCCTACAAGAGCAAATTTGAGCTAATGATGACTGACCTTGCAAACAACACTTTTGATAATTTTACTAATAAACAGGACCAACTGGGACAACATCCAAATTTTGTTTTTCAGAACGAGAAGTATGTGACAGAAATCTGTTCTGTTATCCAGGAATTCAAAAATAGATTCTGTGACTTCCAAGGAACAGTTGTGGAGTACTTGTCATACCCATTCAAAGTAGATGTGGACATTAAAGAAACTGCAGCTGCTATCAGTAAAAATTACTCATTGAACAAGCCATCTCTTGAAAACGAAATATTAACCCTTAAAAATGGCATTTTTCTCAAGACCCGTACTGAGCAAGAATTGTCTTGGAAGCTAGTGTCTAGAGACAAATTTCCCAACTTGAGAAGATGCAGTGAAGCTGTACACTCCTGTTTCGGTTCAACTTATTTGTGTGAATCTGCATTTTCCCATCTGAAAATGACAGAGTACACAACGTTCCAACATGACAGATGAACATCTCCAGGATTCTCTGAGACTGGCCTTCACACAATATTCACCCAACTTCAAAAAAGCTGGTGGATGAAATGCAGGCTCAGACATCTCACTAATGAGCAAGAGCGAAATATTAAAGATTGTGCAAGATCAGCCTGGATCAATACATGACCTAAATTTAACACAAATTACTCAATAAAGTTAAAGAAAGTTATTAAGACAGTTAAAGAAAGTTATTACTCAATAAAACTTTAAGTAAAATGGGGGGGGGGGGATCCTCCAACTTTATTGGGTTTAAATTTAATTTGAAACTAATTTGAAATTTAATTTTTGTGGTGGTAGATCACCAGCACTTTTGGCCGGAAAAAGTAGATCATGACCTGTTTGAAGTTGGACATGCCTGATCTACACTATTCTTTCCTCATAGATGTAATGCCAGAAGTGAATTCTCTGCTAAGGCTTTAACCCTAGGAACTGCTCATGTGTGAGCAGGGACTGATTCTGTGGCGACTGTCATTTTCCCTCCCTGCCGGGACCTGAATACATCACTTATGCTTGCATCTGAATCCTGCTGCCACTTCTCCTCCCCATTCTATCTGACTCCCCACCCTCCCAGCATTGTCCAGACAGGCTTGAAACTGCAATGCTGCAGCCAAACCATAGGGCCGGCCCTCAAGTTCTGTTTAGTTTTTACCGGCTAGGTTGCACTTGAAGTTTCTATAATTTAGATGTAAGATTTCATGGGCTTATAAGGTGGAAGACTAGCCTAGTGGTTAGGGCAGCAACCTAGAATCAGAAAAACCAGGGTTTGAATCCTGCTGACTTTCCTTGTGGCCTTGGGCAAGTCACGTAACCTCCATTGCTTCAGGTACAGCCTTAGATTGTAAGCCCTCCAGAGACAGGAAAAATACCTACAGTACCTTATTGTAACTCTTCTTGATCTACTATTAGAAAGGCGTGAGCTAAATACTAAAATAAATAAAGAAAAGGTTATTCAGAGTATACATAAATCAAGGGACAGCTGTGCTGACCTTCATCAGAACCCTGCAAAGGTATCAGAAGACTAAATGCAAACTATTAACAAAGCATAAATACCTTAAAGAATAAACATGAGACCGTAGCAATAATGAAAAACTGCAGTTATAGAGAAGGTTAAATCCATCACATCTATCAAAGTAATGCAATCAAGAATAGCAAAAGATAGGTTATTGTTGTTGAGAATGGTTGAAAGATTTTCTTTTCTGTAAATGCATAGAGCAGAAAAATAGCTGCAGAAAAACATTCATTTTTGATAAATAAGCTGAAAAATCTCATATGCAGATCTATAGGATTCATAATATTTCCCTTGCTAAAACAAAGACAAGATGGTTGGCACTTATCTTGCTGGAGTTCTTGTCAAGACTATGAAATAATTCCCATCCTGTGCTCCCAACAAAGTTTTGTCACTCAGCCCCATGGGCTGGTCTAACAGAACAGTAGCCAGAGGAGTTTTTCATGCTTGTGAAAACCAGCAAAAACGTATCAAGAGAAGTACTGGGCATCCTATCGACTTATGGGTATGTTTACTAAAGTCCACTAATATTTACTGCATGGTAACTGTTACTGTGCATTACAGTAGTTAGCGCAGTAACAAATCTCATGCTAGCTGCTTAGTGCACAATGGGGTGAGGACTGGGAGTACTAGGGACGTTGAGTGGGTGTTGACTGCATATTGCACTTAGCATGGGAGTGAATTGCACTCACTGTCACTGATGCAGTTAGTGTGGTTGCACTTATCACCAATTCGATGGGTATTGATTTATTTAGCTGGTTTTATATACCACCTTATGAAAGTGTTAAAAAGTTGAATGAACACTAACGTACATGTAACTTAGTGAAATAGAGAACCAGAACATTAACAAGTAACAAAGTAATATATCATTGGTATAGCTAATTGAACATATATACATTGGGTAGGAAGGTTATCTGTCATGTTATGAGAGGGATAGGCAGGAAAAGATGACTGAGGAGGGGGGGGGGCAGTGGGAGAAATGCCAAGAGGGAGAGTGATAGGACTGCCATCAGGAGAGCATGATCATGTATTAGACAGGAGTGCCATGGAGAGCATGGTCATATACAGTACTATAAAGGCATTCCACTGAAGTGTTCTATGAAGAGATGTGTCTTCAACCTTTTGTGGAAGTCATCAAGGTTACTCGTAGCTAAGATATTGTCAGGTAGGGCATTCCATATGTGTGGGGCATAGTAGTGCTAAGTGCACCCGCGATAAAGAGCTTGTTTACTAAACTGCGGTAAGAAGCATTGGACTGGCACACAGCAATAGCACTTTTCTGCCATGGCAAGGAGTAGGCGTGCTGAATGCAGAGGGCGTAGTCACAGTAGTGCTTCACTAAGCACTGTCACATGCAGTAGTAGCGACTACGCATTAAGTGTGCATGCATGCTGTGAAAGTGTGTGTTACATGCCCCCTGTGTCACTTGTGCTCATGCGTTAATGCCAGTGCAACACCCACGGATAGGTGTATGTCAGTGAAGCCACATCTCTGTGCTATGTGGAGGGTTGATAGCACTTGGCAGATGCCTGCATGAAGAAAGAGGACACATCCAGTCAGCTCCACATGTCATGACCCAGAGAGTCTTCAGAACAGTTATGCTGTATATGTAACATCAAGGGATAGCTGCAGTTGAAGGGGGTTACACACAATGTCCTGCTAGAGCCAGTGGAGGAGGACGTGCATGTACAACAACCTCCTTTCCCCCTGAAGTAAATTTGCGAGTGATTCAGGGATTAGAAGTACTGAAGTGCCTCTCTGTTAACATGACACTGTCTGGCCATCAGAATGTGGATGTACGCACACACACACACACCCCCACACACCAGAACCACTGGCCATTTTCTTTCTGTAATCCCATGTGCTCATATGGAGCACCACTCGAGGCAAAGTGGGAAGAAACCCACACAGGCCCAACAGGAGGATTCCATTGATATGCAGTACCAATGGAACCAGTGCCATACAATGTTGAAAGAGGAGCAAGAGCAATAGTATAGTATGTGCGGAAGCAGCCCATCATACTTCAGCATAAAGAATACATGATAACAACACCCACGAAACGACCATAGTGCAAGTGACCAGTGAAAGCTAGAGAAGGCTAATAGAAGGAAGTGTGCACCCTGGCGCACAACTCAGATATGTGGGGCAAAGTACAAGGGGCGGCATGCAAATATATGATGCAAACACATGGCTAAAGTCTGTAATTCACTAGTGTCTGCTGGGTGTCAGAGCAAGAATGCTGCATCTGTATGAGCAGAAGTCCCAGATCTGGTGAAGGCAGTGTGTCTGCTTTTCTGGAATGTGGGCACAGGAGTATGAAACCCCTTCACCCTGAGTCATTCAGGGTGCCTGACAACCTCCTACAAATGAGGGTCTTGGTTTACCAGACCCATGATCAGGGGTGGAATATTGGGCACCTACATTCACATAAGGTATGCAACAGGTATCCCAGGAAATGGACACTCACCCCTGTGGTCTGATAGTTGCCTGGGGGGAAGGAGGCAATCCACAGTAGCCACTATCATGTGACCTTTTAGGAGCACCCATGTTCCTCACATATTGAGGGCTCAGGTGGCACACCCCAATAAACCATGCATACCACCATGGAGAAGAGTGCCTATGTCAGTCCACAGCGCCAGCCCATTAATTTCAGGAAATTCAGGGCCCTGGAGTCCTAGAGACCAACAAACACTCCACAAGTGTGAAGGGTACTTCATCCCCTAAGTTACATGCCAGGAGTAGGATCAATGACTAGGAAACTGTAGATGAACTATCCCTCCTTCTGTGGTATAAATGTAAGCATCTACTCTGAGCAAAAGGGCCACAGACATCTCCTCCTATGGTCAGGGTGAGGGGTCATGTGCCACCAGAAACAAAGCCAATAGCACCAGTGCATCTTCTCAGGTGAACATATGCACCTATACATGGACCCCCATGAAAAGAAAGGGGCACACTTATGCCCTATGCATGCAATGGCCTGTAGTTGTAACACCTGATTTGCATGCCTTACCCCTAACTGTGATCAGTCGTCTCCAAATCTGTCTATATGGGCCATCTCATATTTTATCTCAGAAAATATATGCTATCTCCCACTTCCTCACCAGTACTGGCTATCCATCCATAAGTGGCTGTTATGTAAATGCTCTCCCCAGGTTATACCCATGTCCATATGAAAGGGGAGTCCCATTAACACATATACAATCACTGGGGTAGGAAGGGAGCCATGTGCCTCCATCCCCCTACTGCTGGCCCATGGTAGGTGGGCAGCCACCCAATGCCTTTCAGGGAGAAATGGCCCCATAGTAAAGGGGGAGGCCATGCCCTTTCCATGATAGCAACAGCAGGGTAGGAGTCTGGATGCGACAGGCTAGAAATACTATCAGTTGGGGGGAGCACCACATGCTGCACTGTAGGAGACCAGTATTGTATGTTCTGATGTGTGCTTCACATATGACAGACTCTTAGTCACACACAGCAGCCCTCAGGGATCTCATCATGGTGGGTGGCACTACATATAGCATGCTGATGTACATGTGCTGAATGGCATCCCATGGCCACAAACACTCCTAACAGCTAGCTACGCTGATCATGATGTACTGGCCATATAGAGAGTCCCTCCTGGCTGCAATGAGATAAGCTCATGGCAATATCCAGGAGCTGTGACTGTTGCTCAGTTCAGAGCTGCATGATGCTTCAGGCATCATAGGTATAGCAGTTGGCAACACTAGACTGATCCACCACAGTGAGTAGCACCAGACTCATGCTATGTCACAATGTGGTTCACTGTCATGTGCTAAGTGTCTGGCATACTTACCCTTACCCTTAATGTCATGCTACACAATGTCGTGGCTGTATGACAAACCGAATGGTAGCCTGAGGTAGGCAACTGACATGGATCCACGGGTCCAGGAGCCCTGTTGACTATGTGTCCTGATGCAGTGCATCTGCAATCTGTCTGCTCTACTTGCAGAGAATGGTGCAGGCAGCATGGTATGGATTGCCACTGTGTATAGTGACTGTGCTACCTTTGGTAACTGCCATGTGGGTTGCCAGTCTGTATTGATAGCCTTCCTTCAAGAGCTGTTGTCCTATGCACAGCATGCAGAAGACCTTGCCCAAGCAACTACATTGGTTGCATGGGCAGTGAAGAAATGGTCCTCCATGTTTTTACTGATGACCCTTGCACTGTGCAATATTTATCAGTTCCAGTGCCTACCCATAGAGTATATACGTATCTCTGGCAGGGCGGCTAGAAGGATTTGGGGTGCCCTTGGTACACCTTCAGCCTTACCACCCCCTCTTCAGACTGATGTGCACAAGCTTAGAGGTTATGACAGCCTAACACAACTCCTTCTACATCAATCAGTGCAAATGTACTGTATAAGTGAGCATCCTATTGTGACACATTATTTAGTACCTATATATGTGGGCTTCTCCCTGCAGATATCTGGATGTGCAGATGAGTTTGTATGGCTGTCAGGATATCTGTTTGTGCTTTGACTGCTGTGGCTGATTGCTGGCTGATGGCCTAAATGACTGCCTAGTCCTACTTAAAGGTTGCACCAAACCTGGCATCTGGGCACATGTTGCTTGCATTACCTTTCTGCACATTCATTGTTGCCCATGGACCACACATTCACAGGCATATTCCTCACCATACTACTTTGTGATTAGTATGCCCCCTACTTCAGTGAGAGATCTCAGTCTCTCAAATTTTCCGCCAATGCTCAGTGTAGTACTTGCATTGTGCCAAAGAGAGAATCCTGGAGTTCATAAGACGTTAGATAGCTAGGTAATTTATCCTAGTGTGCTTGTAAATTCTTCTTAATCAATCCTGTCTTTCCGTGTTTTCGATAGTGGTGAGAAGCATTTTGTAGGCTAAACGTTATGGAGGAGACACCTTAGGCGTTTGACTTAACAACTACATCAAGAACCCTTGAGAAAGTCGATTCAGGCGAAACAAAAGCTTTTGTCGGGCATTAAGTCGTGGTGATGGACAGCTTGGCTGTTAGCCGACCGCGGTCGTAGTAGCAGTTGAAAGACGGAAAGATATGACCTAGAACTATTTTGGTGTGCCAAATCCAGGAAGCTGTTCAGATAAGTAGATATATACTTTATAAGATGGGTAGATACGTGGATTTTCTAGAGATTGTATCTCTGTTTTGTTACAGGGAAAATGGTCAGCTTCCTGTGAGTCCTTTTGGCTTTGAACAACTCTCGTTATACACCATGCAGAAATGCGGCTGCCTTTCTTTTAATGTTTTTGTATAATGTTGAACTTTGAAGGATCCTTGAAAGCTCTTTTTGTTGATTTAGGAATTGTATTGTAGTGTAAATTGATTTATTAAACTAAAAATATGTAAAAAATTAATAGGCAGAAGACCTATGATGTGAGCGTCTGCCACTTCCCTATGGTGATTAAGTTCGCCAAATGTAGGGGTTAGACCATCCTGAGGTCATATAATGCCATATTACTTTATTATTACCTGTAATTTGTAGAAGTTATATTGGTAAAAACATTTTTGGAGGTAGTATTTAATTGGGGTTTACTAAGGATATCATTAGTTAGTTTATTCTAGTTTTGCACATACCATGATAGCCATGAACGTCACTTCTAAGCCAGGGTATATGGAGTATGATCTCAGTCTTTCAAATTTACTGAGTAATGCTTGGTGTAGTACTTGCATTGTGCAAAAAAGAGCCTCCCTCTGGAGTTCATAGATGTTACATGTATGAGTAATTTATCAAGGTTTACTTGGAAATTAATCTTAATTACGCCTGTGGCACCCAATATGATGGGAAATAACTCGGTATCTTTCTGACACATTTTCTTAGGGGTATGTTTACTAAACCATCTTAACATTGCAGCAGTGGTATTATCGCACGATAAGTGACATTATCGCGGGATTATTATCGCGCGATAACGTCACTTATCGCACGATAATGCGGCGGCGGCGTTAAGGCACACTAACGCTGTGAAATCCGGGTCTGAAGGGTGGAGTAAGGCTTCCCAGAGGACGGAGAGAAGGGGTCAATGGGCGGAGAGTGGGCAGGGAGAGGCTCCAGGCACACTAACGCTGTGAAATCCGGGTCTGAACACTAATGCCAGTGAAACCCTTGCGTTAGGCACATTTGCAGGAAAGAGAAACCATTTCAGTCAGCAATGTGCAGCAAAGGCAGGGAAACCCAGAAAAGTGATAGTTGTGATACATGTGCAGGAACCAAAAAGGCAAATAAACATATAAAATGACCAGAACCACATTTGAAATCCTAATAACCAAGCTGGCCAATAGTGATATTAATGATAAACATAAAGCAACACTACTGACAAAATGTAAAAATTAAGATATCTTGATTGGAAGGGTCTATGCTCCGTCCCCCTACAAAGTGAATGATCCCACATTGAAATAGCGCTGATCGGGGTTTCTGTCGTTTAGATTGGGAAGGTTTGTTATGGCGTGCACATGTGCAGCAACAGCAGAGTGGGCACATAGGAAAGGGCAACTGTACTGATGCTGTAAATGGGATACAGGGGGCTGCAGGCGGCACATGCTGTGGTCCAGCTGGGGCACAGTGCGGACTAGGCAGATGCCTAGGTGGAACATAGGAATGCCCAAACTGTAAAGCAGCAAGACAGCAACTGACAAGGGTCCAACATGGGCACGAGTGTGTGTCCCACAGTGTCATACGGGATATTATCCAGCAGGTACCCCCAAGGGCACATAACATTGGCAGGCGGTGCCGGGGGGAAGCGCGCATGTCCATGTAGGCACCCCACCCGAGAAATCACACCATAGGCAGCTGCCTACCGGCACACTGGATGGCCTGGGACTGTGCACCACCAGCACCACCGGCATAATGGCACGGCAGCATGGTGGCGGAGGGGTGCTGGTGGCAGAGGGGGCAGTGGCATCTGCCCACAGCAGACCATGGCCAAGCCCCATTTAGGTGGGTGCTGTGCACTGCAACAGACAGGGTCTGTCTGACGAACAGTCATGGTATCCCCAGGGAATGATCTGCCACCCTGTGGCAACAGTGTGGTGCAGTACACACAGCCAGTGTGTTCAGGAGCAGAAGGTCACAAGTTCAAGCCCCAGCTGTGGCTCCTGCCAACCCTGTACCCATATTTTACCCAGTACTAACCTTTATTGCAGATAAAGTAAACATGCCTGAAACACCTATATTTTACCCTACAGAGCACAGACACCATAAACATGTGCAATCCCTAGAGCAGAGCTTCCCAACTGCAGTCCTGGAGGGCCAAACACCATTCAGGTTTCATGCTGTCCCTAATAAATATGCTTGTGCTGCATTTGTATGCTCCGCCCCCATTGTATGCAAATGTATCTCATGCATATTCATTAGGGACAGCATGAAAACCTGAAGAGTGTTTGGCCCACCAGGACTGGAGTTGGGAACCTCTGCCCTAGAGCAGCGGCCAACTTTAGTAAAAACTGGTGTTGCCAAAGTAACCATGTGTCACCGAAACAATAGCGTTCAAATACATAAAGTTTGGGCTTATCTTAATATGTGTGGTCCCAACGCCAACGCTCAGCGCTGTCGCGTTTCACGAACTAATGTTCGTTTCTTCAGGGGCTTGTAAGCCTTTTCTTTATGCCATTTACCACTCGCTTGTGTTGATCAAACATCTCTTTACCGGATGTCAAGAAAACGCCGCGCTATTGTTTCGGTGACACATGGTTACTTTGGCAACACCAGTTTTTACGAAAGTTTCAAAAAATACAAAAAAAGTGGGTCATTGATGTAAAACAGGAGTAATTATTGGCGCAAAAGTCTATGCCATAGCTCCATGGTATACTGAGACCCTGTTAACAACAAAAATAGTTATAGTTTTTGGTGTTGAAATTGAATAGTTCATCCAATAATTTTTGGAACCTTAAAGAGGTATTGTTTGAGTAATACTTTTATAGATTAGCTCACTGTAATATTACTCGTAAGTCAGAAGACCATAGCAGACTGTTTGAGCAGTGACCATGGCATGGCCAGGTTCCCCCATAGTGCTTCTCTCAAGTGTTATTTATGGGTTCTTTTTTTCTGGGGCTCAATCACTGACTTAGATGCTTGTTGTGTGCACTCACATCTCCTCCAGGAACATGCACTATGGACTAGCTAGCAGACTGTCTGTAGGTAGTATGTGTATGGCTGGAGCACCTTGCAGGGTGCAGCGGCTGGAGGCTCACTGGGCTTGCTGCTGGAGAATGTCAGATAGTGGTGGGGGGCAGCTGAGTATCTCCAGGCCTGCTGTCTGCCTTTGCCTTATGGATGTGTACAGATCTGCATTGCCTGCCCTGTAGGGTATCTGTTCCCCAGCAAGACTGGGGTTGATGGTCCCCTCTACTGCCACCATTGCAGGGATGTAGACTGTGGATCTGTTGGTGGGGGATCCTGTTCCCCAGCCTGACCTACAGGGGCGAGTTGGGTGGTGCTCATATAATCCGCTTTAGGGTCAGCATACCACCCTTCACATATTCTGTGACCCACACAGAATAGGCACAATTCTAGGTGTATCATAGTCCACAATGACTATGATATGACTGGGTAATACAAATGGACACAAGTGTATCTGCAAGGACTACCTATCACACACTGACACTGATGAGGACCTGCAGTACAGCCTACTTCAGCATTGCCATGTGCTGCGGACCTGGTGCTGGGTCCCCCACTTCACCCTCAGGGTGAGTACAGGAACCGCATGCTGTCACGGTCGGTAGCTACCCTGTGCCAGTAACACACACGGTCAGCTCCCCCTACCAGGCCGGGGTGCTATAGTGGTGCATACCTCATCTTGTGATCACACATAGGCTGCTGATCTGCATGTGCATTGCATCATGGGTATGGGTGGGTCTACTCCAGGGGTGGGGAACCCTGGTCCTGGAGAGCCGCAGACCAGTCAGGTTTTCGGGATATCCCTAATGAATATGCATGAGATATATATGCATTAGAGATATCCTGCCAACCTGACTGGTTTGTGGCCCTCCAGGGCTGGATTTGGAGACCCCTGCCTTACACCTCTGTCATTGAAGATTGTGAGTGGGCAAGGTGCAGATGTCCTAGACATCGAAAGGGTATATAGAATGTGTCACATTCCTCCTCGATTCTCACCACCACCAAAAAGTTGTCTAATAGAGCTCTGGAGGGCCACAAACCAGTCAGGTTGGCAGAATATCTCTAATGCATATATATCTCATGCATATTCATTAGGGATATCCCGAAAACCTGACTGGTCTGCAGCTCTCCAGGACCAGGGTTCCCCACCCCTGGTCTACTCTATCCTGATAACCACAGCAGACAGCTTGTGTGGTCACCTGCAGTCTTTCTGTAGCCAGCCAGCAGTGTCTTAGACACTATAGAGCTGTAGCCCACTGGTTACGTTGATGACTGTGGAGGTAGAGGTCATGGGTTCAATTCCTTGTTGTTCCCTCCTGTCCAGGGCAGATATTTTGCTTGCCTGTGATAGTCATATCTTTGCAGATCTGTGCTGCCAGCCACAGATCCCTCTCCACAGCTATCAACACTCCTTAAAATACGTTACAATGCTCCTAATTAGGCACAGTACTGTGCTGCCAGCCACAGTACCCTCTCCACAGCTATCAACACGCCTTAAAATACGTTACAAGGCTCCTAATTGGGCACAGTACAAGGCGCCTTATACAGCGCATTATAAGGTGCTTTATAAGGCACGTAAAGCACACAAGGCACGTAGGCACGTGCCTTCTACGGTAGCTTCTAACGCGCCTTATCTGACACACAGCTTTACTGCTGCCCCGCCCACTCCTTTATATGGGCATCTCTACCTTTACCGCAGAATGACATTACCGCAGTTTAGTAAACATGCCCCTTAGCGGATCAGGATCCAAAAGTGGCCTGTGCTACATAAGCCCCACAAATGGATACCTGCAATGCCAAAGCAGTTATCTCAACTGATTGCTTCATCAGTACTTCGAGCTTTCGATCCTGAGCATCTTTAAGTGCAGCCTCATCTTCCACTGGAATGGTTGTCTTCTTGGTAACTGCCTAGACCAGAGCATCCATTTTGGGAGCCGTAGGAGTTCTTTTTCTTCCAGCAGAATTGGGTACAAGTGCGCCATAGACCTGCCAACCCGTAAACCTACCTCCAGTACCTCCCATTCTACTTCTATCATCTCCCTTATGCTACTATGAAGCAGAAAGGCTGCTTGAGGCTTTCGAATGTCCTGTAACAAGGGATCTTCAAGGGCTCCTTCTTTTGCTGGGGAAGCGTGTATGATATTGAGAGCTATTAGTTCAACAACCAATTCTTTGGGAATATTTCAATAAAAGAGTTTGATCTTGAATTATTCCACCTCTGGGTCTTTTTCCTCCCTTTCTTTCTCCTCTTCAGTTGATTTATTGACCCGTCCTTTATTCATCTCAGTCTCCTGCAGTTCCAGATCTCTAAGCTCCATCTCCCCCTCAATTACTCTTTCTTTTTCTGTGTATTCATTTCTTTTGGTACTCTCACCTAGGTCTTCTCCTGCTCCCTGTATTTATTTTTCCACTAAAGGGTATGTTTACTAAACCGTCTTAATGTGTGCTCTGTGACGTTATCTCGCGATAAGGTACCTTATCGCGTGATAATGGCGCTTTATCAGGCGCACAGGTATCTTATCGCTCGATAATGCGTGCAGCGGCGCAATCGAGCACTAAAGGCGGGGAAAGGCTCCCGGAGGGCGGAGGAAGGCTTCTCAGGGGCGGAGAGAAGGGGTCAATGGGTAGAGAGTGGGAGGGGAGAGGCTCCCCACACACTAACGCTGTGAAATCCGAGGCTCAAAACTAACGCCAGTGAAACCCTGGCGTTAGAGCTGATTTAAAGGGAAAAGAAACCATTTCTGTCAGCAATGTACAGCAAAACCAGGGAAACCTACAAAAAGTGATAAGTGTGATACATGTGCACGGAACAAAAGGGCAAATAAACATTGAAAATGACCTCAACAAAATGGAAAAAAACCATAACCAAGCTGGGCAATAGTGATATCAATGGGAAACATCAAAAAACACTCCCAAGAAAGCTCCAAAAAAAAAAAAGAATTTTGGAAGGGTCTATGCTCCGTCCCCATACAAGGTGAATGAGCCCACAGTGAAATTGCGCTGAGCAGGGTTTCAGACTCCATTGGCCAGGTTTCCTATGGCGTGCACATGTTCCACAACAGCAGGGCGAGCATGTCGGAACGGGCAACTGGACAGATGCTGGAAAAGGGGACACAGAGGGCTGCAGGCGGCACATGCTGTGGAACAGCTGGGCCACAGTGTGGACTAGGGTGATGCCTAGCTGGCCCATAGGAATGCTAAAACAGTAGAGCAGCCAGACAGCAACTGCTGAGGGCCCAACATGGGCATTATTGTGCTTCCCACAGTGTCACAGGGGCTAGTACCCAGCAGGTACCCCCAAGGGCACAGAACATTGGCATGCGGTGCTGGGGGGAAGCGTGGACAGCTATGCAGGCACCCCTACCCCAGAAACCACACCATAGGCAGCTGCCTACCTGCACACTGGATGGCCTGAGACTGCACACCACCAGCACCACCAGCAGAAGGGCATGTCAGCATTGGAGCGGAGGGGTACTGGTGGTGGAGGGGGCAGTGGCTGCTGCCCACAGCAGACCGTGGCCTAGCCCTGTTCAGGTGGGTGCCGTGCACTGCAACAGACAGGCTCTGTCTGACAAACAGCCATGGTATCTCTAGGGACTGCACTGTCTCTGTGGCTACAGTGTGGTGCAGTACACACAAACAGTGTGTTCAGGAGCAGAAGGTCACAGGTTCAAGTCCCAGCTGTGTTTCCTGCCAACCCCATCCCCATATTTTACCCACTACTAAAACGTGCTAATACAGACAGAACCTGTAGTGCAGATGACGTAGACATGCCCAAAACACCTACATTTTACCCTACAGAGCACAGACACCATAAACATGCGCATTACCTAGAGCAGAGTCTCCCAAATGCAGTCCTGGAGGGCCAAACACCATTCAGGTTCCATGCTGCCTCTAATAAATGTGGCTGTGCTGCATTGCTATGCACCGCCCCCATGGTATGCAGATGTATCACATGCATATTCATTAGGGACAGCATGAAAACCCGAACAGTGTTTGGCCCTCCAGGACTGGAGTTGGGAACCTCTGCCCTAGAGCAGCGGCCAACAGGGGCAGACACACCCGCACCCACTGGCTCCATTATCCCAAGCCTCCTGGAGAGGCAGGATGTTGGGCCCTGCGTGCATCTCCCCATACTAGCACTTGCATACCTTAGCAATGCCACCCTAAACATGGGAAAACTGTACACAGCTATCAAAAGGTTGCTATGATAACTGGCAGATAGCAATTCCTACGTTAAGCACAATTGGCTGATTGAGCTGCATCATAGCAACCTTTCTGATGTCTGTGGAGTGTGCCTCAGGTCTGACAGAGTGACCCCAACAGTACTGCGTACCATAGCCATGCCTGCACTGTGCCCAGGACTGGTGTGGTGGCCAGGGCTGCCAAACACCTCTATAGTTGCACAATGCTGGCATAGGTGTGTGGAATGTGTGTCTGTCTATCCAGTGTGTGGTGGCTGCCAACACCCTCCACAGCCCACACTGCTAGAACTGTTGCCAGTATTGGCCTGCCAATGTACATAATGAGGAGCAAGGTACTGTGGGAATAGACTGGATAGTGTGGCCTGGCCTGGCCGCATCTGCACAGGGCATAGGGCAATGGCTCGGACATTGTAGTGCCCGGCCACCACCTGCACGGACAGCATGGCCACAGCATGTCCTGCTGGGAGGTCACTCTCACCCTGACTGAGCAGTGACCACAGCATGGCTAGGTTCCCCCATAGTGCTATATAGGATTTTTCTCATGTGATATTTTTGGGTCCCTTTTGGGACCCAATCACTGACTTATTTGCTTGGTGTGTATGCTGACATCCCAGTTCTGGGTACATGCATTTCCTCCAGGACCATGCACTATGGACTTGCTAGCAGACTGTTTGCAGCTAGTATGTGTCTTGCTGGAGCACCTTGCAGGGTGCAGCGGCTGGAGACTTGCTGCTGGAGAATGTCAGATAGTGGTGGGGGGCAGCTGAGCATTTCCAGGCCTACTGTCTGTCTGCTATTACTTTATGGATGTGTACAGCTTTGCATTGCCTGCCCTGTAGGGTGTCTGTTCCCCAGCAAAACTGGGGTTGATGGTCCCCTCTACTGCTACCATTGCAGGGAGGTAGAATGTGGCTCTATTGGTGGGTGATCCTGTTTCCGCCCCAGAGGGTGGGTTTTGTGGTGGTACATAATCCGCCTATGGGTCCAAACACCCTTCCCCTTCATCTTCATCATGTAACCATGGCACCAACACAGGATATGCCCTATTCTGGGTGCATCATAGCCCATAAGGGCTAGACATGACTGAGAAATACAAAAGGACACAGATGTAACCTAGCTGTGTCTGCAGGAACTATCTATCACACACAGTAGCACAGATGGGGACCTGCAACATGGTGTATTTCATCCATGAAAGGTGCTGTGGACCTGGTGCTGGGCGCCCCACCTCACCCTCATTGTTCCCGCACAATGTAACGGTCTGTGGCAACTCTGTGCCAGTACCACACATGGTCAGTTCCCCCTACCAGGCCGAGGTGCTGTGGGAGTGCATACCCCATCTTGTGCCCATCTGTCGACTGCTGATTTGCATGTGTAGTGCATCATGGGTACGGGTGGGTTAACCCTATCCTGGTAACCACAGCAGACAGTTTGTGTGGTGACATGCAGTCCTTCTGCAGCCAGCCAGGGGTTTGTTAGCAGCTGTAGCCCACTGGTTACTTCACTGCCTATGAAGTCAGAGGTCATGGGTTCAAACCCATGGTGGGGTTATTTGATAGGGCTGTCTGAGGCATTGTCTATTTTTAATGTACATTAGTGCTGCCAGCAAAAACACCCTCAGAGTTCTGTAACCTTAAGGTGCCTCATAAGGTGTCCTTAAGGGGACATTATAGGGTGCCTTGGCAGACAGTGCACTTTATAATGTGCCGTATGGAGTGCGTTATGCCACCGTGGTTACGCCACCGTGAGGGTGTGTTTGTTGGCAGCACTAATTAAAATAAAAGTAAAATGCCTCAAAAATCACTACCTAAAAGTAAAGGGTGATGCCTCAGCCAGCCTTATGCATTAGGCACACTGGGGGATTGAATTTATGACATCAGTCAGCATATTAACCATTGTGCTACACCTCTGTTTCTATGTTTACATGTCTGGGCGCGTACTTAAGATTACCGCACGTTAACGCGCTTAGCGGCGCTTCGCCCGATAATGTGCGCAGCAGCGCGCGTTATCACGCGATAATCCCGTTTTGCTACTTTAAGACTGAAACGCCCACTCCTTTTATGGCAGCCTGCACACTATCGCCAGGCGCACGTTAAGATGGTTTAGTAAACATACCCCTAAGTCTTTAGTTGCTTCAAGATGTTATCATTTACATTCTTCTTTACTTTGATCTATGAAATTAAAAATCTTAAATTTACATCCATTGCTTTTTGCAGTTTTTCTTGTGGCAATTTTCCTCTTTCTTCCAGTTTTTGGTGGATTCTCTTTGTACACCCTCTTGATTTAGATATAGGGGTTGTAGCATAAAAGTAGCTGTACATTATCTTCTATTTATCTGCAGAAGTCCAATTATTCGTAGTTAGTCCTCTTAACTTTTTCATTAATTTCTGTAGTTTTTTTCCTGCCACAGTGGGTCCATGAACCCCTCTTCAGCATTGTGGGGGCCAAGCTGACCCGACTCTGACAGCACTGTCATTGCAGTCACCTGGGTTATGAGGCATCTCCTATCGGAGTTCTGTAAATGAGTTTGATAATGACAGTGAGGGTGACGGTGTTTGCCATCTACCAGGATCCTTATCTTGGGAGCTTGGTTTCCTGTGTGCTGTGGTAGAGGGTAGGCTAGTGATGCCCCAGAAATGGATGGTGGTAGCATCTGAGAGGGCCATGGATCTACAGGTACGTGTCAGAGGATGTGTGGTCTTGTGTTCCCTTGGTGTGTCTGGCACTCACCAGTTTGGCATCTCCGGTCATGCAGTTTGTACAGTGACAACAATGATGTTTCCCCCATTGTGCTTTCATGTGCGATGATGACTGCACCTGGGGTGGTCTGGTACCTCCATTCTTCAGAGACACTGCAGCCTTCATGTCAGCTGCTGTTCTTGATCTGGCAAGAGAGCCTGCCCCATCTTTTTTATGTACTCTGTCTGCTACTGGTGCTGGGGCTCTTTTCTCTGCTATTTGTGGGCTGGGACCATGGGCATCTGTTGTATGGGCTAGAATGCAAGTGGGATGAGCCAGGGCAGTTTGGGCTATAGGAATCATGTCCATACCATGCGTTGGGGGCATGCCAGCATGGAGAGTATGACATTATCTGCACCTGTGCTAACAACATCTTTGGCTGTTGTAAGCACCACTAACAGGCCACGCTAGCTGTGGCTGTTCATGCTCATTCTCCAATCCTTCCTGCCCTAAGTCCATCTATTTGAGCGGTACTTAGGTAGTGTGAGATTTTGTAACATGGGCTTTTTTTTTACTATGTGCTCCCGGCTACTGTGGGCCATGGCATGCATTAGTCCTATACTAAACCCCACGCTACCTGGTAGTGCGCATTAGTATATATGCCCTTAATGGCAATTGCAGTTTTAGTACATGCTTCTCACTGTGGTAGCTGCAGAGGGACATGCTAGGCACACCCCCAACAGTTAGCATGGGTCTGTTTCATCTCCTTTGCTAATTTTTGACTCTAAATGCACGTTAAGCTGTTGAACCTTATTTATTTTATTTATTTTTTATTTAACAAACTTTTATATACCGCAACCTTCTGAAGATCAGGTGCGGTTTACATATAACAGTTAAGGAGACAGAAAGGCATTTCTGTTTTTACATTAAACAATAACATGAACTATGTGCAATTAACATTTGAACTTTTAACTATAACTTTTTTGGAACTATGTACAATTAACTATGTACAGTTAGTAAAGGAGAAGTTCAACAGTATAAGCATCATAGAAAGTGTCTAGGTCAAAATATCTAGAGGCCTTGCGGTATTGATCTACGTGTGTTATATAGTTTATCCCTTTTCATATTGAAGTTGAGAGTTTGCCATTGGGTCGTAGTAGGAGATAAAAAGGTGAGTTTTTAAGTTTTTGCGTAGATCTTTAAGGTCGGTTGAGGCTCTGATTTCATTGGGTAGAGAGTTCCAGAGCGTAGGGGCTGCATGGGAGAATGCTTTTTCATTTGTTGTTTTTTTGGACTTTGTGAATTCTTTTGGAATTTTTATTTTATTGGCGTTGCCTCTTCTATATGCACAATGGGGTGTGTCTTTGGTGATTAGTTTATTTAGGGTTGCTGGGGCAGAGTTATTTAGTGCTTTAAAAGTGGTTATTATTAATTTATAGTTTATTCTACATTGAATGGGGAGCCAGTGTAGTTTGGCTAGATAGGGTGATATGTGCTCAAACGGGTGTACCTTCATTATGGTTCTGGTAGCAGCATTTTGAGCCAGTTGGAGTCTTCTGATGTTTAGGTTTGTTGTGCCTAATAGAGAGAGGTTGGCGAAGTCAAAATGTGGGGTGATAATGGCTTGAATGATACTTAGGAAGTCTTGCAGGTGGACTAGAGGGCGTAATTATTTTAATACTTTGAGTTTAAAGTATATTTTCTTTGTTGTATTTCTTATGTGTGTGTTCATACAGTTGTGTATCTAGTAACACCCCTAGGTATTTTATTTCATTTTTTATGTGGATGTCATGATTCTGAAGTGTAATGTGGGTGGGGGGGGGGGGTAAAAGATTTGTTTTTTGTTACAATTAGTATGTCGGTTTTGGAATGGTTAATAAAGAGATTGTGGTCTTCTAACCAAGTTGCTAATTCCTTGAAACAATCTGTTAAAAGTTGGAGTGGAATAGTAGGGATTGTGAATGGAATGTACAGCATGATGTCATCAGCATATATGTGATAATGGATTTTGAATTTTTTAAAGATATTGCAAATTGGTTGTATATATATACAGGGCTGGCATGACCCACTGTTCAAACCATGCATTTGCAGGGGGCAGCAACCACGGGAGGACAGCTCTGTTGGCACAGTGAGCCAGCCAGGCATAGCTGATGGACAGTGGATGGCAGACAGAAAAAAGTACAAAAATCAGCATGGGGCTTTTGAGCCTCTGCATGCGCTGTACATCCAATGCATCCTCACCCCCTCCAATGCAGCTTCAGGTTACTGAGGGGCAGGGATGTATTGGAGGCACAGTGCACGCATGTGCTCCAAAGAGCTCCACTCGATAAGGCTACCATGAAGATTGGAGAGTCTGCTGGCAGGGACCCCATCATCCGCCAACTAAAGAGCCCATCAGATCGCGGCCACTCTGATGTCTGCTTTCCAGCATGGATACCATCTACCACTGGCTGAAGACAGCCATGTCAGCAGTGAAACAGATGTCTGCCTGCCGGTGGGAACACCATCCCTCCCTGGCAAAGAGCACACCAGACCGCAGCTGCCACCATGGCAAAGTTGATGTCTTCCAGCTAACGGAGACACCATCTCTCATTGGCAAAAAGTGCACCAGGCCACAACCGCTGTTGCAGGAAAGCTGATTACTATTTGCCAGCAGGGATGCTAGCCCTCGCTGGCAAAGAGTACTACAGCCTTCAGATCTTGCCTGCCTGCTGGCCATCTGAAGAGTGAGGCAGGCCACCAATGCAGTGCGGAAGAGGGAACCTAATCAGTAAGAGTTGTTTTAAAAGTTATACAGATGGGAATTCAAGGAGAAGGAACAGGAGAACCAGGGTCCAGAGTTCAGAGTAGTGTGGTAGGGAGCTCAGAGTGGAAAGGGTGGGAAGGCAGGGTGCCGTAGAGGGAGATCAGAGTGGAAGAGGGAGTAAGGTTGGATGAGGGAGGGCCCAAGGGCTAGAGGATAGAGGGAGAAAGAGAGTGGAATAGATGGTGGAAGGTAGAAAAGACTGCACAAGAGTGAAAGTTGAGAATTTAAGTGCATGGTGGGGGAAGGGGCTAAAATGCCTGTGTGCCAACAGGAACATGCTCTACACACTACCACCAGATTCTCACCCCACGAATGCATGCATGCATGCATACATAACATACACCCAGATCCTCATTTCCCCATGTATGCTGTCAAACACATATACACATACAGCTCCTCTCCCTCCTCCCCACATATACCCCAGCCACCCACCACCCATGCATCCATACACATGCGTACCCATCCCCATCCCCATCCCCATGTGTGCACATATACACACATGGACCCAGCCCCATCCCCATCTCTATCCGCATGTGTGCACGCATACACACATGCACACATCCAGCCCTTCATCTGTCACCCATATATACACACAGACACAACACTGCCCCTACCCCCCATGTATGCATGCACAGCTATTCACTCCAGTCTCTACACTCTGATGTGCACACAGGTGCATACACACAGCCCCTCACCCTAGAACCTCTCACATGTGTGGATACACACACTCTCACCCAACCCCACCCTACCCACACCTCTTGCTACAGGTTTGCACACAGAGATCCAGCCTCTCATCCCACCCCAATGTACACACACATGGAGCCTCTCATTCCATTCCCCACCCTCTTACACATGCGCACACACATTCGGATCCTATCATCCCACTCCATTCCAGCCCACCACACATCCTCTGACAAAGCAGCCATCTAGTCCCTCATACTATCCCATCGCACCCTTGCAGACATTTGTATGCACATAGACACACACACAGCCTCTCATCCCACTTCTCACCCTCCCACAAAGAAACACGGCCCTTTGCCCCATCTGCTGCCCTCATATATACGGCCTCTTAACCCACTCCCACCCTTTCACACATATACACACACAGACATGGTCCCTCACCATCACATACACATCACCACTCACCCCATTCTCCCAAATGCATGCATACATGCACTAAGCTCCCAGCCTGTCTCAGTCTAACCTCACATGCTCTCACATAGGTTCACACACACACACACACACACACACACACACACACACACACACACACACACACACTCCTAGCCTCTTACCACACTTTATAACATGTGTGCAGACACACATTGAGCTCTTCAGTTTGCCCCTTCACACTTGTGTGGCACGTGCACACACACACGCACACACACATATACACAGAGACCCCACTTTGCTCTACCCCCCATCCATGCATGTATATACATTGAAAATGGAGGCAAATATACATCCAGTCCACTCACTGGATGCTGCTGTTTTTTTTGTGGGGGGTTTTTGGAGTGGGAGGAGAAAAGAAGTAGACAGTGGAAAAAAGAGAGGGGAGATGCAGGGCGGAACCATGTGGTAGAGGCCATAGAGAATTGGCAACAAGGTAAAGTGAGAGGAGGCTAGTGAGTACAGCGGGTGGAAATGTGGTAATGGAGAGTGGGTGAAAGTCAGAAGGGAATAAGAGATTAGGAAAGGGGTGATATATGGGAAATAGGAGAGCTTGGGGAGATGAAATGAGCTGGAGGTGAGAGTGAGAGAGAGGGAGAGATGGAAAGAATAGGCGAATTGTCAAAAGGACATTGAGGACTAGAGGGAGGATGAAATTTGAGCGGATAGAGATGGACATAGATGAAAGAGCTAAGAGGGAAAGATCAAAATGTTAGAAACAGATATAGAAAGAGAATGGAAGAAGCGATGAGGAACAAAGAGAAATGGCAAATGGACAGCAGGCACTGGAAAGAGAGTTGGGAGAAGACAGAGGAAAGTAGAAGAGAGACTGTGGCCTTCACGACTGAAAAAATTACATACCAGACAACAAAGACAGAAAAAGATATCTTATTTTGACTCTATTAACTGGAATATATTAGCTTTGGGAAATGTGCATTGCTGATGTATTTGTGTTTTGTTCAGTGCAAGAGGAAATGTGCTTCTATTTGTATTCAGACCTTTAAATACTTAAAGAGAAATAATGAACAAACAAACCTCTTCCAAAGACGGGGAAGCTGTAAAACTAGAGGGCATAACAGGAAGCTGCAAGGGGGTAAATTGAAAGGCAATATCAGGAAATACTTTTTCACTGAAAGGGTGGTGGATGCTTGGAATGCTCTCCCGATGGAAGTGGTGGGGCAAACACAGTGACAGAATTCCAGATGGCATGGGACAGACACAGTGGATCCCTTTATAGTAACAGGATAAAATCAAAATAAACTTAACCATCTAATTTCCCAACAAATAGGGGTGTCCTACATGGAGCGGTGGGTTCACCCCTAAAAAAAGACATGGGGAGGGGTGGCCTGCACATAGCGGCAGGCACACTTACTCTTGCCATCTTACTGGGCAGACTAAATGGACCATACTGGTCTTTATCTGCAGTCATTTACTATGTTACTATGGGGTATGTTTACTAAACTGCGGTAATGTCATTCGCGTTAGGTTCCGCGGTAAAGGTACAGATGGCCATATAAAGGCGTGGGCGGTGCATCGTTACAGCAAGCCGTATCAGCTAACGCATGTTACAAACTAAC
Source organism: Ichthyophis bannanicus (assembly GCA_033557465.1). Taxonomy (NCBI): domain Eukaryota; kingdom Metazoa; phylum Chordata; class Amphibia; order Gymnophiona; family Ichthyophiidae; genus Ichthyophis; species Ichthyophis bannanicus. Next base: position 461,828,305 of record CM066033.1, on the reverse strand, counting down.
ACGCGCTACAAGGTGCCTCATAAGGCACCTTACAAGGCACATTACAAGGCGCCTTGTAGGGCGCCTTGTTAGGTGCCATATAAGTAAGGTGCCTTATAAGGCGCCTTGTAGGGCACCTGTTAGGTGCCTTGTAAGGTGCCTTATAAGGTGTCTTGTAAGGTGCCTTAGAAGGTGCCATATAGGTAAGGTGCCTTATAAGGTGCCTTGTAGGGTGCCCTATAAGGTGCCTTGTAGGGTGCCCTATAAGGTGCCTTAGAAGGTGCCTTGTTAGGTGCCTTATAAGGTGCCTCATAAGGCGCTATGTAAGGTGCCCTATACAGTAGGGCTCCTTAGGCTATGCGCCGTATTAGGAACCCCTGGATAGGGCACCTTAGAGGGCACCCTGGGTTACGGTACCATAGGTTACGGTGGCCTAACAAGGTTATGGTGCCCTAGGTTAGTGTGCCCTAAGGGCTGCAAGGTGCTGCAGGATGACATGCATGACCTGTGAGGAACAGAGACAGATGTAGCCCTAACACTAGATAGAGCACTCAGGAAAGGCAATGAACAGGTGAGTGAAGGAGGGAGAGCTGGGAGACGCTGGACCTGCCATATCTGTGGGCATCCCATATGGCTGCCAGTACTGATGACAAACATGGTGGGGGCAACTGTACCACAGCACAGGGTGTTGGCAATGTAAAGTACTGGAAAGACAGTTGGTGGCAGACGATGGGAATACGTGTCTCCCAGTGGAGGTGGAGGTGGCAGGATAGTTACAATGATGGGTGGACAGAGGAGTGGTGGTGCCACGCAGATCAGGCACAGGCGAGGCAAGCATGAAGAGGCGCAATGCAGGAAAGGTTAGCAGTGCATGACATGGGGTGACAGCCTGCACAGGCAGAGAGGACTCTACACAGCTGACAGACGCAGACAGACGGACTGAGGAAATGTTGGCAATTGTTGCGAGGGTATTATGGGCTGGCAGCACAAATCTGCAAAAATATGACTGATCTCCAGGAACAAGCAGGAATGTAGTCATCACATATGGGTATCATCGGTACCGACGGAGCCTGAGCGGGAACGCTCCCCAGCGTCCAATTAGAAAGCTTTTGGGAGCATCCCACAGCGCCTGCGTGCTGCCTTCCCACCTTTCCCAACTGCCTCTCTCCAGTTCTTCTTTTTCCGCGGAGCCAGCAGGTCGTGTTCCTGTCACCGCAGAAGAATTCTTTTTTCTTTCTTTCTTTTTTGTGGTTGCGTCTGCCTTCCTCGACGCTCTACCGGTACCGCCGGGTTTTTTCTTCTTATTTCTATCTAAAAAAAAAAATATATATATATATTCTCTTTTTTCTTTTTCTTCAGGTGCACGCGCCTTTTTGGGCCTTAGGCCCAAAACCTTTCCTTACCATGGAGAAACCTGCCTCAGGTTTCAAAAAGTGCACCAAGTGTGGCGGTACCATTTCCGTCACCGACACCCATGAATGGTGTCTAAAATGTTTAGGTCCTGACCACTCCATCACGGATTGTATGTCCTGCGTCAGGGCCGGATTTACCTATACGCCATGTACGCCATGGCGTAGGGCCCACAGCTGGCAAGGGCCCACCCGGGGCCGGCCCACATACCGCAGGGCTTCAGAGGGAGCCGGGTAAGCTCGCGCGAGGCCCCGGCTCTCTCTGTACAGCCGCCAGCGTGAAGAGCCTTTTCCTTCACGCTGGCGGCTGTATCTGTAAAGCCGCGATTGCTGGGAAAGGTTAAAGGCAATGCCCTTTAACCTTTCCCAGCATTCGCGGCTTCACAGATACAGCCGCCAGCGTGAAGGAAAAGGCTCTTCACCCTGGCGGCTGTACAGAGGGAGCCGGGGCCTCACGCGAGCTTACCTGGCTCCCTCTGAAGCCTCTCAGACAGCCGCGGTGCTGGTCGGGGGGGGGGGCCAAGGACTGCATGGGCTGTGATTGGGGGGGGGGGGGGGACCGGGACCGGAAAAGGGCGGGGGGGGGACTTGGACGGGAAAGAAATGGGCTGTGATGGGGGGGGACCTGAACTGTAAAAGGGCTATGGGGGGGGGGGACGACTTGGACTGGAAATGGGTTGTGAAGGGGGGGGGGGACCTGGACCGGAAAAGGGCTAGGGGGGGGGTAAAAGGACTGCAAAGAAATGGGCTGTGAAGGGGGGGACCTGAACTGTAAAAGGGCTATGGGGGGGGGGGGGGGACATGGACTGGAAATGGGTTGTGATGGGGAGGGGGACCTGGACCGGAAATGGGTTGTGATGGGGAGGGGGACCTGGACCGGAAAAGGGCTATGGGGGGGGGGACTTGGACTGGAAATGGGTTGTGATGGGGGGGGGGACCTGGACCGGAAAAGGGCTATGGGGGGGTAACTTGGACTGCAAATGGGCTGTGATGGTGGGGGGGGGGAACTAGGACTGCAAATGGGCTGTGATGGTGCAGGGGGACTCGGACTGCAAATGGGATGTGATGGTGGGGGCTAGGACTGGAAATAGGCTGTGATGGGGGGGGGCTAGGACTGGAAATGGCCTGTGATGTGAAGGCTAGCACTGGAAATGGGCGGATGAAGAGCTAGAATAGGACTGTAAATGGGCTGATGTGGGGCATGGGAGAATGGGACTAGAAGGGAGTGGATGCTGGGTGGGTCTAGAACTATAAGGGAACTGATTTTGGGGGAGGACTAGAATGGATGGGGAATGAGAATGGAGAGGGGAAAAATATTTTGTGTGGAAGAAAAGTCTATGATGGGCTGGGCATTGGGAGAGTAAGAGGGGCTTGAAAATGGAAGGGTGAAATTTAAATGGATGATAAAGGAATAAGGAAAGAATTGGGGGAAAGAGCAAAAGGGAAACAATCAGTATGTTAAAGCAGAAATAGAGAGAGAATGGAAAACATCTAAAAGAGAAGAAAGGACAAATGGATAGCTAGCAGAAGACACGAAGAAACCAGAAGAAAGTGACTGGAGCAATTGCAACTGAAAAAATGCCCAAACAGAAGGTAGAAAAATACTTTTTATTTTGAATTTATTAACTGGAATATGTCTTTTTTAATGTATTTCTTGAATTCCGATGCTGATTTTGTCCCTATTGCCTCTTTATGTCAGGCAATTCTATACATCTATTGCCATTTCTGTTTTGGTAAGTTGATCTCATTTTTATTTTTTCTGGGGGCCCACAATTTTTGTTGGCGTAGGGCCTCACTCAAGGTAAATCTGGCCCTGTCCTGCGCCATGATGTCTAAAAGAGGTCGGCAGAACCGAGCTGCTAAGTTCAGTACCCTGTTTCCCTCTGATGCAGCTTCAACGTCTTCCAGGGCTTCTTCTTCCTCTCGTGGATCTCAGGTAACTAAACATAAATCCAGCTGGTCCTCAAAGGGTAGATCTGCTTCTAAGCATCGAGATGCCTCTGGCGTTGCCCTCGAGGATTCTGCACCGGCAAAATTACCCCAGAGGGAGGCTTCGGCTTCCAAAGCTTTATCGGGGTTCCAGGATGTTCTCGAGGCCTCCACCTCGGCAGAACTACCGGTGCCATGCTCTGGGGTACCGGCGGTCTCCTCCGGTACCGACATCCAGGCATTGGCAGTGTCGATAGACCAGAGAGTTCTGGCTATGGAACGCAGTCTGGAGGCTTTCCTTGCGGCATCGACACCCTCGGAACCGCGACAGACAATTCCACCGGTACCTGCACTGGCCTCGGTATCAGTATCGGTACCGGTACCGATAGCATCGACATCGGCATCGGTGTCTGCTTTGCCAGTACCCAGTCATCCGATGACCTCTGGTACCGATACCCCGGTACCGGTTACTCCGGGTAACGACTTTGGTCGGTACGGGTTTCGGGCTCTTCAAGAGCATCTGGACAGATGATACTTCGAGTCCTCAGAAGAATCTGAGGATTCTGATAGTTCTGTCGATGCAGCGATGCTTCTCCCAGAGGAGCCCTCCTCCCCTAAACGCAGGATGTCTCCTCCAGAGGATATTTCCTTCCAGGATTTTATCAGGGAGGTGGCTCGGGGCCTGTCCATTACTGTGGCCCCTGAAACAGAGCCAAGGGCCAAGGAGTTGGAAATTCTACAATATCCCAAAACTCCTAAGGAGGCAGCTACCTTGCCCATTCATGAGATTTTATATGATCTCATGTTAAGGATGTGGGAAACACCTCTTACCACGTCTCCTCATTCTCGTAGACTGGATACTATGTATCGAGTCCCTCCTTGTCCTGGGTTCCATAAGACTCAGCTTCCTCACCACTCTACTGTAGTGGAATCAGCTATGAGAAGGATCAAGAGTGCAAAAAGGCATGCCTCTAATCCTCCAGGATGTGAGTGCAGAACTCTGGATGCTTTTGGACGTCGGGTCTTCCAAGCTTCCATGCTTTCTGCCAGGAACAGTTCCTATAGTCTCTACATGGGAATTATTGTTTATTGTTTATTAAACTTGATAAAAACCGCCTTTCAAGTATAATCAAGGCAGTGTACAATAAAAATAAGTCACATAAAATCCAGACGAAGCTGGAGGGTAAAAAGGAAATATACAATAATAATAAATATAAAATTTACAAAAAAAAAGGTAAATAAAATTATACTGAAACATCAGATATAGGCTATAAAATTATAAAGGACAGAAAGAAAAAGAGAGAAGACAACTGGGAGTCAACAAAACGGAGGAAGGGTATTAAATACAGACAGAGAAGGACATCAAACAAAGGGAGAAGGAACATCAAACGCTAGGGAGAACAAGTGAGTTTTTAGATTGTGCTTGAAAGTGGTGTGGAGTGGTTCAAGACGGAGGGTGGAAGGAAGGGAATTCCAGAGAGCGGGACCAGCGAAATAAAAGGCAGAGAGGCGGGTGGACTGTAGGTGAGCGCGAGAGGGAGGGGGAAGAGAGAGACGATTGAGATGAAAAGAGCGTGGGGTGTACCTGGGAGTGTGAAAGGAAAGTAAGTCAGCTAGATATGAGGGAATGCCAGTATGGAAAACCTTGTGTAGCAGAATCAACATTTTGTATTGTGGACGAAAAGAAATAGGCAACCAGTGAAGATGAAAAAGTAAAGGAGTGACGTGATCGCGAGTAGTGGAAGAGGTGATTAGGCGAGCAGCGGTGTTTTGTATCCTTTGGAGTCTGGCTAACTGATTTTTTGGGAGACCGAGAAATAAAGAATTAGAAAAATCGACCCGAGACATTACTAAAGATAGAACCAGTGTAGTTAAGGCAGAAGAAGATAGAAAGGGGCGTACAGAGCGGATCTGGCGAAGAAAGAAAAAAGAGGTTTTGGCGATGTGAGAGATATGAGTGCGAAAAGATAGGTCAGAGAATGTTCCTGAAGGAGGTCACAGATGATTTAGAGGCTTTAAGTCCTTTTCTTCCTGAGGATAAAAGACAGGATTTTCTCACTTTGGTCAAACATGCCCAAGAAGTTTCTAAATTTTCCAACCGTGCAGCCTTTGACTGCTTTGAGTGCATAAGCAGAACCTCGGCTATTGCCATAGGTGCACGTAGAATTGCTTGGCTCCAGGCATCTGATCTAGAGCTCTGGGTACAAGACAGATTGGGAAATATCCCTTGTACTGGTGAGAACCTGTTTGGTAAAGATTAGCAGGAAAGTCCAATGAAATGGATGCTGAAAATTCCACCTTGGATAGATTATCCAAGTCCACTGCTGATCCTGTTAGAAAGAAATTGTTCAAGAAACCATTCTTTTCTAAAAAGAAAATATTTTATCCTGCTTATGTTCAGCAGGGACGTTCTGCAGGTCAGCTTGCCAGGAAAGGTCAGCAACCACCCAAACAGAAGAAAGCAAAGGCTGCTAGGCCTCAACCGGCCCAGCAGGCTCAGCCTCCACAGGGCCTTTGACTCTCAACTAGAGAACTTAGCCTTCCTGGTTCTCAGGGGACCAGAACCTTCCACCATTCCAGGAAGGTTATGTCATTTTGTCCCCAGATGGAGGCAAATAACAGCAAAGTTCCACATTAGGAACCACCACCCAGGAAAAAGATTTAGGCGTCATTGTGGATAACATGTTAAAACCCTCGGCCCAGTGTGCAGCGGCGGCCAAGAGAGCAAATAGAATGCTAGGTATCATAAGGAAAGGAATGGAAAATAAAACAAAAGATATTATAATGCCTCTATACCGTTCCATGGTGAGACCGCATCTTGAATATTGTGTGCAATTCTGGTCACCGTATCTTAAAAAGGATATAGAGTTATTAGAAAAGGTTCAGAGAAGAGCCACCAAAATGGTAAAGGGGATGGAAGGATACTCCTATGAAGAAAGGCTAAAAAGGTTAGGGCTCTTTAACCTGGAAAAGAGACGGCTGAGGGGAGATATGATAGAAGTCTATAAATTAATGAACGGAGTGGAACGGGTAAACGTAGATCGATTGTTTACATTATCAGAATATAGAAAGACTAGGGGACATGCAATGAAGCTACAGGGTAAACTATTTAAGACTAATAAAAGAAAATATTTTTTCACTCAACGTGTAATCAAACTCTGGAATTTGTTACCTGAGGATGTAGTAAAGGCTATTAGTGTATCTGGGTTTAAAAAAGGTTTGGACAAGTTCCTGGAGGAAAGGTCCATAAACCATTATTAAGAAGGGACCCAGGATATCAATGCTTGACCCAGTACAAGCATTGTGGAACCTGTGTCTTTTGGGGAAACTGCTAGGTACGTATGTCCTAGATTGGCCACTGTTGGAAACAGGATACTGGGCTTGATGGACCTTGGTCTGACCCAGTATGGCATATCTTATGTTCTTATGTTCTTATGTTCAGAGCATTGGACACTCTCCATCATAAAGGAGGGGTACAAGCTTCATTTTTCAAGCATGCCCCCTCACACAATAGTAAAGCAGTTCAATTCTCCGACCTCTCTCATCAACCTGTTAGGTCAGGAGGTCGCTATCCTTCTTGCCCAAGGGGCATTAGAAGAAGTACCCCTTCATCAGCAGGGTACAGGGTTCTATTTCCCTTATTTCCTTATCCCAAAGAAAACAGGGGGTTACAGACCTATCTTAGATCTCAGAGAATTGAACAAATTCCTGTTCAAAGAGAAATTCAAGATGATTTCTCTGGGAACTCTGCTGCCATACCTTCAGAGTCAGGATTGGCTTTGTTCTCTAGATCTCAAGGATGCGTACACTCATGTTCTCATCCATCCAACTCACAGAAAGTTCCTTCGGTTCCTTGTCCAAGGAAAGCACTACCAATACAGGGTGCTTCCTTTTGGCCTGGCCTCAGCACCAAGGGTGCTCATGAAATGCATGGCTGTTGTAGCAGCATTTCTCCGCACTCTAGGGATATTCGTCCTCCCCTACTTAGATGAGTGGCTCATTCGAGCCCAACAGAGTCAGAGGCCAGGACTTCTCTATCCTGCACAATGCGTATCCTTCAGTATGTAGGACTGGTAATAAACATCCCAAAATCCAGTCTAACTCCCACTCAGTCTTTATTCATAGGAGCTTTGCTGGATACCACAAAGGCAAGGGCCTATTTCCACCAGGCCCGTTGCCTTCGCCTGGTGCAGTTAGCTTCTCAAGCAGTGCTAAAGCCTCATCTAACTGCTCGAGAAATGTTACAGCTACTAGGCCACATGGCGTCTACTGTGCATGTGGTTCCCTAAGCTCACCTCCATATGAGGGCAGTTCAGTGGACTTTATCCACCCAATGGACCCAGGCATCAGGATGCCTGTCAGACAAAATAGCAAACACAAGTTGCCTTATTTTGTCCCTCCAGTGGTGGAGGTCCACTCAAAACCTGCTGCTGGGGTCCCCTTTTCAACAACCCTTACCCCAAGCAACTCTCACAACAGATGCTTTTCCAATGGGTTGGGGAGCTCATCTGCAAGACCTCTCCACACAGGGCACCTTGTCTCCACAGGAGAGTTATCTACATATCAATCTCTTGGAGCTCAGAGCAATCGTCCTTGCTCTGCGAGTGTTCCACACCCTGCTCAGCTACAAGACAGTCCTCATTCATACGGACAATCAAGTAGCCATGTTTTATGTGAACAAGCAGGGGGGAACAGGCTCTCTGTCGCTTTGCAAAGAAGCTTTGCGACTATGGGCCCTCGCCAGAGAGCATCAGATTCATCTTCTGGCAGTGTATCTTCCAGGCATTCAAAACTCTTGGGCAGACAGACTCAGTCGAGTTCTGCTTCCGCACGACTGGTCTCTGCATGCAGACCAGTTGGCCAGGATATTTCAACTTTGGGGAACCCCAGACATAGACCTCTTTGCAAGTCCGTGGAACACCAAATTTCCCCGGTTCTGTTCCAGAATTCCGGCTAAGGGGGCTCAGGCCAGGGATGCTTTCCTCCTTTACTGGGGTCAAGACTTCCTGTATGCCTTTCCACCCATTCCCCTAATTCCCAAAACCCTGTTCAAGCTTCAGAGAGACAGAGGCCATATGATTCTGATAGCTCCACATTGGCCACGGCAAGTGTGGTACCCTCTGCTTCTACATCTCTCTCAAGCTCCCTCCCTGGAGTTAGGGTCTGCTCCAGATATCCTATCTCAGGAGGACGGAATGTTATGGCATCCCAATCCCCAGTCTCTGCATCTCAGGGCTTGGTTGCTGAAGGCCTAGATCTCCATGATCTTAATATCCCTCAGCAAGTAAAAGATATTCTTTTCATTTCCAGGAAACCTTCACAAGACGCTCTTATGGTTTCAAGTGGAAAAGGTTTACCATATGGTGTTTTCAAATCCTCTGGAATCATTGCTGGAGTATCTCCTTCATTTATCCAATGCAGATCTTCAGACTAATTCAGTAAGATTCCATTTGAGTGCTATTGCAGCTTGTAAACGGGGGCGCTGGTCGTGAAAGTCCACAGTCTTGGCAAAGGCAAAATATTATTATGACTTGCAAAGGATTGTGGGGGTTTCAGTTCATTCATACCAGAATCAGCCGTTCACAAAATAATGAGTTGTGATGCTCGAGTGTAAGCAAAGAAAAACAGATTTTATTCATGGGGTTAATTCTCCCACACAGATTTACTTGGTAACACAAAAGGACACTTGCTTCAAGTATTGTACTCAGGAAAAACAAAATATGATATAAGGTAACTGAACTTCTTAAGCAATAAATCAATAAAGACCTTGATGGGAAACAGAAAAGGTCTTTTTGATGGCTCCTGCTAATGACCTTCTTAGCAGTGCTCCAAAAGGCAAAAACAAACCCAAAAGTAACAAAAAAACCCTGTTCTTTATCAAGGATAACTTTCTTCTATTCACACACACAAGGAAGAAGTTTCCTTCTAGAGCTCACGTGCACTTGTGCCTGGCTCAATTACCAATAATTAGCCAGCTGCAAACCCCTTTGCTGGTTCACTCTCTCTACATGGCTCGATCCTACCCTAAAGCTTTCTTGCAGAGACTTTTCTGGGTAGATAAAAGAACAAGTTACAGTTCCTTTTGGTGGTTGTTGTATTAGTGAGAAACTACTTTAGAACAGCAGCCTAGACAAAGAGCAATCCATGTATTCCAATTGGTCATTTGATATATCTCCTTCTTCCTCAAATATGATGGAATCAGTATCATGGTCTGGCTCAGAGGAATTCCTTAATTGAACACTCTCAGGATAATACTTGTTTCCCTGCTGTCTTCCAGGTGAAGAGCTAGGGCATAGATCAAAGTTCATACCTGTGATCCCCCTTGCTGTTAGGTTTCCTCTCCAGGTATCCTGGCCAGTAAGTAATCCAGCTTTTATGTCCAGCCTTCCAATCAAGATCCCTGGACACTGGGTCTCTCTTCACATACCTTCTGGCACCGGTGTTAGGGCCCCTTCCAAATGCAGCCGTCTCCTTCAAAGGTGCCGTCTGGGAATTCCTGGCTCTATAACCCCACTCCTCTGTCTTCCTCCAGTCCAATGGAGTATGCTTGCCTCTGGAATCACTCCTAACACTGTACTGCTGTGGGCTCCTTCTTTAGACCTCCAAGATGTCTTTCTCTTCCTTCTGCATTGCTTCTGCTGTTGTAGTCCTCTCTCTTCTTTCTCCAATGGCTTCTGTTTCTGGATCTGCAGCTTCTGCTTCTCCCTGTGCTTGATCTGTCTCTGTGTAGAATATCTTTTACTTTTAAAGTGCTTAGAGGGACACTCCACCCTAGCACAGCCCAGGTGTGCTGAATCAAGCCCTGCCCTTGGAGATGAGTGATTGGGGATTACCTCATAGCTCTCCTGACTGAACACACGTTTCCCCACTTCAGCCCTCCTAGAGGCTGTTTGTAACCTGGTGCATTCTGGGTTTGGTAGTCTTTTATGAAAACATTCTGTTTTAGTATTTCTACCAGCAAAGACAGGTTGCTTGTTCAGAGCCAATTCACCTCTTTTATAGTTCCCTCCTGAACTATGATAAGCTTCCTTATCACAAGCTTCCTTTAAGGATCTAAATAGACAGCCTATTTCCTCTCATCCTCTTATAGCAAGATTTATGAGAGGCCTTCTTCTAACTAAGCCTCCCATTAGGCCACCAACGGTGGCATGGGACTTAAACCTGGTTCTTGGGCAGCTCGTGAAGCCACCTTTCGAACCTTTAGCCACTACCTCCTTTAATTCCTTTCTTGGAAGGTTATCTTTCTCCTTGCAATCACATCAGCACGTCACATTAGTGAGTTGCAAGCGCTAGTAGCTGATCCACCTTATATACAAGGTTCCATCATGACAAGGTAGTCCTTAGGACTCATCCACACTTTATGCCAAAGGTGGTCTCGTCTTTTCATCTGAACCAAGCGGTCTACCTACCTGTGTTTTTTCCAAGGCCTCATGCATCAAATGCAGAGAGGAATCTTCATACCTTGGACTGTAAAAGAACTTTAGCCTTTTACTTACAAAGAACACAGCAACATAGAAAGTCCTCTCAACTCTTTGTTGCTTTTGATCCTTCTCATTTGGGACTTCCAGTCTCCAAGAGAACACTGTCTAACTGGATTGCTCAGTGTATTTCCTTCACCTATCAGAGTAAGAACCTTTCTCTGGAGGGCCATGTCACAGCTCACAATGTGAGAGCCATGGCAGCCTCAATGGCTCATCTGCAGTCTGTGTCTATCGACGACATCTATCGAGCAGCCACTTGGGCCTCTGTTCATACCTTCACAGCCCATTACTGCTTGGACAAGGACTCCTGCCAGGATGCCTTGTTTGGTCAGGCTGTTCTCCAACACCTGTTCCATACCTAATCAACTCCTACCCGCCATCCCTGGTAGGATGCCAGAGATCCATGGGGGGAAGTGGAGCCCTGTTCAGGGACACACAACTTCTGGGGTCTCTCCCTGGCACCTAAAGCTAGGGAGTCCCCATATGTGATGACTACATTCCTGCTTGTTCCTGGAGATAGCATAGTTACTCATCTGTAACAGGTGATCTCCGGGAACAGCAGGAATTTAGTCCTCACAATCCACCCACCTCCCCTAGGAGTTGTATCTCTCTATCTATCTCTTTCCTTTCCCTCTCTCTCTCTTTGTCTCAGCTTTAAAACTCAACTGTTGAGAGGCAGTTGGGAAAGGCAGGAAGGCAGCACGCAGGCGCTGTGGGATGCTCCCAAAAGCTTTCTAATTGGACGCTGGGGAGCGTTCCCACGCAGGCTCTGTCGGTACCGACGATACCCATATGTGAGGACTAAATTCCTGCTGTTCCCGGAGATCACCTGTTACAGGTGAGTAACTATGCTTTACAGGCATGCACACTATTTGAGTAGGACAGGCATGAACAATGAGGAACTGAACCCATGAACACTACCAAGAATGGCATTGTATTAACCAGCAGGCTATACCTCCGTGGTGTATGTCACAGCAATGGCTGGGTACAGAAGGACTGCAGGTCACCGCACAAACTATCTGCTCTGAGTGCCAGGATAGGGTAACCCCACCAGTACCCATGATGCAATGCACATGCTGAATAGCTGTCTACAGTTGGTCAGCAAATGGGGTCTGCACCTCTCTGGTACTTCAGCTTGGAAAGACGAACTGACAGTGCGTGATACTGGCACAGAGTAGCTACAGACCATGCCATTGTGCAGGTTCTGTGTTCTCCCTGAGGGATAGGATGGATGTCCAGCACTAGGTTTGCAGTACATGTTGTGCTAGAGATAGGCCCTGCTGTACATCCCCATCACTGCCAGTGTGTGACAGGTGTTCCTTGCAGTGCAGCTGAAGGTAATTTGGTGTCCCTCTGTATCCTGCAGTCACAAGTGGCCCTCTGGGACCAGGCACCACCCAGATTAGTGTGTACCCTGTGTTAGGGTCTGGCTGACATGGGCACCTGTTATCAGGGCAGAGGGGTTTCCAAACTTGCATGAGGTTTGTGTAGCAGTGCCTTGATAGTTCAAAGTGGTATACACTACATACCCCAAAGGGCTCTCATCACCCTTTTTGTAGGTAAGGAACAGGTGCCCCAGACCCTGTTAAGCAACCTCCATCCTGCTGGCATGCGACAGCCCTCCAGGGTTGGTGGTCTAGAGCCATACCTGTGGCTGGGGCAGTGGCAGACCAGCAGTAATAATGGGGTTAGCTCTGGAAAACCCCAACTGCCTCACACCACTGTCTGCCAGTCACCAGCAGACAGCACAGTCAGACTGCACTGTATAGGTGTTACGATCATGCACAGTCTAACTGCAGACAGTCCACTAGCCAATACATAGTGCATGCTCACAGAGGATCTATGTGTACCAAGCAGGCATCTCAGTGATTGTGGGCCCAGCACTGAGAACCCAATAGGATCACTGGAGGCAGATAATATAGAGTACTATGTGGGAACCTAGACATGCCATGGTCACTGCTCGGTCAGAGTGAATGCCCTCCCAGCATGCCATGCTGTGGCCACCCTGTCCATGCAGGCGGTGGTCGGGCACTACAGTGTCCCAGTCATTGCCCCACACCCTGTGAAGATGCATCCTGGCCAATCCGCCCTGTCCGGGCCAACCACAACACTTTCCTCCTCATTATGCAGATATTCAGGCTAATGCTGGTAACAGTGGGACATTGTGGGCCCGGTGAGGTGTGAGCAGCCACAAAACAATGGATAGACATACACACACATGCTCCTATTGCAGCACTGTGCACAGATAGGGGTGGTTGGCAACCCTGCCTGCCACACTGGTAGTGCTCTGGTGATAACTGCAGCTCAATTCTGAGGCCAACAGCCTGACTCTCCATGCATCTTTGGATTGTGGAGCCTGTGTGAGTGAGTGTTTGTACCCCTGTTTGCCGCTGCTTTGGGCTTTGCACATGTTGCTGTTGTATCTGCATTGTAGGGTAAGACATAGGGACATGCTCTGCAAGAACCACAGCTGGGGCATGAACTTGTGATCCTCTGCTTCTGGACACACTCACTGGGTGTACTGCACCACACTGTTGCAATAGGTGCATGGTGGTCCCTGGGGCTACCTGTACCTTTCCTCAGCCAGACCTTTTATGTTGCACTGCACACCACGTACTGGTACAGGGCATGGCCTAGGTCCACTGCATACAGGTGCCACTGCCCCCTCCAGCATGGGCACACCCCCCCCTGCCATGCTGACATGGCCATATGCTGTCGGTGCTGGTAGTGTGCAGTCCCAGGCCATCCACTGTGTGGGTAGGTGGTTGCCTAGGGAGCAGGGTCTGGGGCATGGGGCATACATGAGCATCCTCACATCCCCCCCATCACCGCCTACCAATAGTCTGTTCTTTCCGCTTGGGGGAGGGTTGGCTGGGGATATGTCAGGTCAGTGCCCTGGCAACTGTTAGCTCGGGTGGACCAGGTAGATGTAGGTGGATTGTGTTTGGACTTTGTCAGCTGCTGTCATGATGATTTCCGGTTTCTATGTTCCTATGTGCCACCTAGGCACCCGCCTAGTCCACCCTGTGCCCCTGCTGCCCCCGCTACATGTCTTGCTTGCAGCCCCCTATGCCCCACTTGCACCATCACCATAGTGGCCTTTGATACTTGGGCACTATGCTGGTGCTGGACATGGAGCACTACTATCACGTTTCTTGGGCTCCCTGTCTATGCTATACATTGCTGACACTTAAATGGTTTCTCTTTCCTGCAAATGTGCATCTAATGGCGGGTTTTCATTCGCGGTAGGATTCAGCACTTCAGTTCAGCGCATTAGTGTGCAGGGAGCTTCTCCCTGCCCACTCCCCACCCATTGACCCCTTCCCCCCACCCTCTCTCCTCCCTCTGCGGTGTTTACCGCGGTCGGGGACGTTAACGATCGTTAAGTAACGTTAACGCGCATTAACGTTACATACTGCACATTAACGTTACCTAACGAGCGTTAACGTTACATAACGTGCGGTCTGTAATGTTACCGCAGTTTAGTAAACATACCCCTATGTATTTCTCCAGTGTTGCTATAAATGCAGAGTTTGGCATCTTGGGGTTCACACTTCAGTTATTGTATTTATATTTGTATTTCTCATTTGTGGACCCTTGTTCTCTGTTTGGTATGGGGTCTTTCTGCATTTTGCTTGCTTGACTGAGGTGCGACATTCTGTCAGCATATTGTTTCTGTATAGAGCTCTTTAGAAGTTCATTTTTGCATTTTCCCAGTGGGAGAGGTATTGGTGTTCTATAAGATGTATGGGTTTAATATTTGTATTGCTGCCTTTTCATAGGTACAGTAGGATTGGTACTGTGTGCATCCTAATATTGTTATATTATTGTTACAGCTGGTTGCATTGGATTATGAGTGGTCTTTTTGAGATGGTAGTTGGCACTGGAGGGAAGTCATGTAGAAATCTAGCAGCATTTATTTAACCCCACTGCACATGAAAATGATATGCAGACATTTCTATACTTAGTATTAAGTTATTGTTGGGAGAAAAATGCTAGAGGCAGGTGATACCTTATAGACTTACCGAGGCCTCTGCCATGTTTGCCATTCCAGACCAGAGGTTCTTGGCCTAGTCCTTGGGACACACCTGGTCAACTGGCTTTTCAGGATAATCACAATGAGAGATTTGCATACAATAGAGACAGTGCATGCAGATCTCAGTCATGTATAATCATTGTGTTTGTCCTAAAGGTCTGGCTGGCTGGTCGTGTCCCAGGGACTGGGTTGAGAACCTCTTCTCAAAAAAGTTTCATCATGTTGGGACAAAAGAGAGGCTTTGTGATGCGCTCCATTGGAATTCACTTGTGCAAAGGGGGGGGGGGGGGCATCAAAGTAATCACTCGCACAGGACAGCAAAAAAGGCAGCTCCAACCCTGAATGTGGCCCCTCATAGTTGGAGAGTTGGAGACTACAGATGGAGCTTTTGTGCTAACTGCAAGTTGAGTTAAAAGGCATCTGGCACCCATTCTTAATATCACTTTTGTTGAGATGCTGCCGTGAAATGCTCAAAGCCATCAAGGTCCAGATCATTATAAGAGGTGGAAAAATGGACTGGGGGTTGTGTTGAATGTTAATAGTAACTGAAATTGTCAGTGTTGAGTGGTTAAAATCAGTGCTGTGTGCTCGCTGACAAATTAAAAGACTGATCATAAATTGTATTGAAGAGTTTCATATCATAATTTTAGATGATATTTGTCTGTTGAAAAATTTAAAAATCAAAAACATTGCCTTTCTGGTATCCTCTGAATGACAGGACAATTAGCTGCAAATCAAAGAAAATATTAATACTAGACTTACTATTCAGAAGTCGTTCTTGTTTTCATAGTTCCTTGGGATAAGAAAATTGAGCCTCAAAATTCTGCCATAAGAAATCGAATGTGCAGTACTGAACTGCAAGGAGAAGAAAGATCTTGGTACAGCCTGCTTCATAAAGATTTTAAATATTCCTGACTAATATGCTGGAAGTTGAGCAAATACTAAGTCATTGAAACTGGAGCTGTTTTTCCTCCAGATTCAGCATGTCACAGTAACTCACAAAATCAATGCAGTGTGTACCTTACAGAAGAAATTATGCATTGTAAGGAATGAACTAAAAGCAGCACAGCTATGAACAGCTTGTACCCTGGATCTCTCTGTCTCCTTCTAAAATGTTCTCTTCTAGGGTCCTTCTTAAGTTGTTTATGCAGCATCCATAATTCTAATCAGCGATTCTCTTGCCCTTCATAGGCTCAACCCACCTCATTTTAGACAAATCAAAATATGTACATTTAACTAGCTACTAGTAGCAATGTGAATGGCAAACATTTTCAGTTCTGTCTGGATTCTGATCAATTGGTCTTGTGGTTAGCTTTTGGAGTCTGAAAACTGTTTTGTTTGTTTTATTTGGGTCCATTAAAGTTAATGAGACAAGCAATTTTGCTCTTTGAAAGTGTGGTTTTCCATACATGTTTTTGAAACTTACCTAAAATTTTCTGGAATGCATCTGCCATAGAGGCAACAACATCCCAAGGTATCAAGAATGGGATGAAGGAATTTGGATCTAGCTTATGCCTTTTTCAGGAGTAGCTCAAGGCGATGTACATTCAGACACAGTAGGTCTGGAGGGTTTACAATCTGCTGGGTCAATATTCAGCTGCAGCAGTTGGCATTTTGTTTAAATAATAGCTGCAGATGCCAAAAAAAGCCTGGATATTTGAGTGCTAGTATCTGGATCTTGACCAATGCTGAATATCTGGATAGAGCGGTAACAGCAGCATTATTTGGAAAACAGCTATAGTCAGTGCTGCTATCTAAATAACTTAGGGGAAGCCTTTTTGCTGTCCTGTTATCCAGATAGCAGCACTGAATATCACCACTATTTGGATAATTTGCCACTCTGTCCTTGCATCACCCTGGCACAATCTGTACAGTGCCGATGAAGCAGTCCATAAGATATTCAGTGGCACTATCTGGATAGTGCTGCCGAATATCAAAGGATAACCTTGACCAGCAGTCCTTGTCCAGATATTAGGAGTTGCTCTCTGCATAAGTGCTTTTGAATATTGTGCCCTAAGTTTCTACCTGAGGCAAAAAAAGGGTTGGGTAATTTGCCAAAAATCACAAGGGGATTTAAAACCCTGGCTTCCCAACCCATTGCTACAATCATTAGGCCACTCCTGCACTTCATGGAGACCCCACAGTACCAGAAGATGAGCAAAAGACTATCAGTGATGTGAAGGCTCCAAGCCACTGTGACAGAGGGAAGGTGATACAAACAATGTAATGAAGATCCCAAATAACAGAAACATAGAAAATGACGGCAGATAAAGATCATGTGGGAGTGGAGGAGTAGCCTGGTGGTTAGAACACTGGCTTGGTAACCAAGCAACCAGGGTTCAATTCCCACTAGCACTCCTTGTGGCCTTGGGCAAGTCACTTAACCCTCCATTGCCTCAGGAAAAAGGCCTGGCAATCTACTTCCAGTAACACTGCCAAGAAAACCCAGGAGCTTCTGGGTCACCAGGAGTCAGGACTGACTCAAAGGCACACATTGAATCTTGAAAGATCATGTGGCTAATCCAGTCACCCAATCCAAAACACTTCCTCTCCATCAATCCCTTCCTCTCTGTCAGAGATCTTATATATTCATCCAGTGCTTTCTTGAATTCTGATGCAGTTCTCATCTCTCTCACCTTCACTAGGACACTGTTCCAGGCATCCACCACCCTTTCTGTAAAGAAATATTTCTTTAGATTACTCCATAGTCTATCCCCTTTCACCTTCATCCTATGACTTCTCGTTCTAGAGTTCCCTTTTCAACTGGGAATGGAAGTATTTAAATGTTTGAATCATATATCCCTTCTCCCGCCTTTTCTTTAAAGTGTACATATTGAGGTCTTTATGCCTATCTCAATATGGTTTATGACAAAGACAAATGACCATTTTAGTAGCCACCCTCTGGACCCATTCTATCTGTTTATATCCTTTTGAAGGTGAAATTTTCAGAAATGTACATAGCACTGCAAATGAGGTCTCACTAGAGATTTACATAAAGGCATTATCATCTCCTTTTTCCTGCTGGCCATTCCTCTCCTTATGTACTAAAGCATCCTTCTAGCTTTTGTTGTCACCTTTTCTACCTCTTTGGCTACTTTAATATCAGCCAATATGATCACCCTCAGGTCCCGCTCTTCTTTCATGCACTGAAGTACCTCGCCCCTATACTGTACCACTTTCTTGTTTTTTTGCAACCCAAATAATCCAAACAACTTTTCAAAACTCAATAAAACTACAACAAATAGGGCATTCAGCTTCAATGCTCCTTTACTATGGAATGCTCTGCCGGATAAACTCAGAGATATCAAAGATCTTTCAGCATTTCGAAAAGATCTTAAAACTCACCTATTTATAGAGTACTTTGGAGACTCATTCCCAATAGATGAAATATTTCCCACTTAAACTCATGTATACTCATATTCATTAATTCACAACTTACTTTTTCCTTTTTCTTACTCTATCTTACAATACCCAATTCTTCACATTATCACATTTACTCTTTACACTAATAATTCTAGTGAACTACAATACATTTTTCCTTGCTCAGATAAGATGATAAGATTTCTGAAATTTGTAAATATTTAAATCTGTATATATGTTTAAACTATCTATATACCTAATCAGCATTTACTCAGCATTGTAACCCTCAAATTACCATTTTTATTATATACAATTTAATGTTCACTGTAATTTCAATTGTTTGAATAAGTTTCAATGTAATGTTCAAGTTTTGTTCTATGTAAACCGCTTTGATTTTTCTGAAAGGCGGTATATAAAACCGTTCAATAAATAAATAAATAAATAAATGCATGAACTTGCATTTTTTAGCATTAAATCTTAGCTGCCAGAATCTCAAGCATTCTTCAGGCTTCACTAGATCTTTCCTCATGTTATCCACACCTTCCAGGTGTCAATACTGTTACAGATTTTGGTATAGTCTGCAAAGAGGCAAACCTTTCCTTACAGACCTTCTACAGTATTGATTACAAAAATGTTAAAAAGAACAGGACCAAAGACCAATCCCTGCGGCACATCAACACCCATATGTTCAGAGTGAACTTCATTTTGGGAATCTGATAGGTACTTGTGACCTGGATTGACCACTGTTTGAAACGGTATACTAGGCTTAATAGACCTTGGTCTGACACAATATGGCATATCTTATGTTTGTGTATACTATCTTCTGTCACCTTCCACTCAGCCAATTTCTTACCCAGTCAATCACTTTAGGTTCCATCCCAAGGACACTCAGTTTATTTATAAGTTGGCAATGTGGAACAGTGTCAAAGGCCTTGCCGAAATCGAAGTACACCACATCTAGCATTCTCCCCTAATCCATGTCTCTGCTCATTCAGTCACAGAAATCAATCAGATTCTTCTGACAAGACCTACCTCTCGTAAAGCCATGCTGTCTTGGATACTGTAATCTTTTGCATTCCACAAACAGCGCTATCCTCTGCTTTAGCAGCATTTCCATTAATGTATTCACTACAGAGGAGAGAATAACTGGCCCATAGTTCCCAACCTTTCCCTTATGTCAGCTTTTGTGAACAGGAACCACAGGCACCCATCTTCAGTCTTCAAGGAACATTCATGACTCTAAAGAAGCATTGAAAAGGTCAGACAGCAGAGTGCAGTATTTCCATAAGTTCCTTCAATACCTTTATTTCAATCCTGCCTGACCCTATTGCTGCATTTACTTTTAGTTTAGCTAACTCTTCATCACAATCTTCTGAAAATCATTCCAGTTCTACCTCACTTCCATTCCTATTTGTGTTTGTTTTCAGAGGTCCCATTCCCAGTCCTTCATTTGTAAACACAAACATATTTGTTAAACGATTCCGCTTTATCCTCATCAGCCTCTGCATATTTCTTCTCCAGGACCAAGCAGGAAGTCAGTCCTCACATATGGGTGACGTCAGTGCCGACGGAGCCCTCGTGCGGAGCATTTCACCAGCTTTCAAGGAAAGCCTTTGGGAATGCAGCATGCATGCGCGGTCCCCTTCCTGCCCAAGGGTGCCATCTTGTTCAGTCTTTCTTTTTCTGCAGAGCCCAATGGATGTGAGTTTGTGTCACCCGGGAAAAGTAGATTTTTTTTGGCTATTTTGGCTTTTTCTGATCTGGTTCAACGCCAGTTCCCCTTCCCACCTGGGCTCGGTACACCGGTATCAAGTCCGGAATTTAGATTTTTGGTTTTTCTACTTCGTGACTAGCGTTCGCGCCTTTTTTGTGTTTTCACTGGCAGCCCGGTCTTTTGACCTTGCAGGGGCCCTTTTCCCCCGATGGCTGCCAGTGGGTTCAAAAAGTGTGATCGGTGCAAGAAACCTATGTCTCTCACCGACACACATGACTGCTGCCTCTGTGGCCCATGCGGCAAAATGTCGTCAAAGGCACTTCGGAGCTGTCAGCATCAACGTGAGAGAATTTTCTCAGAGTCTGCGTCCGGCCGGGCCCGGACTAGTCATAGGCCTTGACATCTCAGGAGTCTGACCCCAAGCACCATCGGGGTTCCTCTGAGAGGGAGTCTCCCGCTCGGGAGCACAAAAGGAAGAAGATGCTCACAAGGGCGGCATCGATGGAGGCTCCTGGGTCCTCGAGGGCAAGTTCGCGTAAACCTGACTGCCGCCCCGGGCTCTCAGAGTCAGAGAGGCAGTCCAAGTTACCTCACATGGAGCGGGAGTCCCCGAGTCATGTAAGTGCTGTTGTCCTCGTGGACTCTCCTCCGGGAGAACCGACATCGGGCCTGACGCCATCGGGGCCCGAGTCGGGGGCTGCTGAGTCTCCTGAGCTTGGACTCAGGCTGATGGCCTTGGAGAGCAGCTTGACTGCCTTCATGGAACAGCAGCGGGTGCTGATCGCCGGTCTGACCGGTGCATCTGCCCCGACCACCGGGACCTCGACATCTAAGTCAACCCCGGAGACCAAGCCGATCCTCGAAGTCAATGTCAATGTCAATGAAGTTTCGAGTTGATCCTCGGTCAAGGTCCCCCTTGACCTCCCATGCGGGGCTGAGGTCATCGACGCCGATACCCTCAGCGTCGGGACGGGTGGCACCGAGTCCCACATGGCCGGAGACGCTTGATTCCTCCTCGGAGGAGTCGGCGTGGGAGATGGAGGACGAAGAGTCCCCGGACACCTTCCGGACCCGGTGCGTCCCTTCAGACTCACCGGAGTCTGAGCCTCGGAGAAGGTCCCCCCCCCCCGGAGGATACCCGGTTCTCGGACTTCATGAGGGACATGGCCAAAGTTTTGGCTTTCCCTGTGGACAATGAGGAGGAGCCTCGAGCTGAGGAACTCGATGCCCTCCAGTATGACTTTCCTCTGAAGGAAGCCTTTACTGTACCTGTTCCTCCGATGCTGGAATGGCTGCTCTTCCATATGTGGGAGGCACCGGCCTCGGCGCCGGTTCATAGCAAATGGGTCGATTCCATTTATCGAGTCCGGTAGAGCCCTGGATTCCAAAAGGTGCAGCTACCGCACAACTCTATGGTTGTGGAATCAGCCATGCACCGCCTGAAGAGTCAGAAGATGCACTCCTCGGTGCCCCCTGGCTGGGAGGCCCGGAACCTGGATGCCCTCGGTAGAAAGTGCTTCCAGGGCTCTATGCTATCTTGCTGTGTCCAGACCTACCAGCTGTACATGGGCATATACCTACGAGACCTGGCAAAGGAGATTACTGGGTTCTCAGCTGGCCTCTCCGAGGAACCTTTGTAGAGGTTCAAGGCTTTGTCAACAGGGATCCGAGAGTGCTCGAAGTTTATCCCTCGAGCAGCCTATGATGGCTTCGAGGCTTCGGCCCGGGTAGCCGCGGCCGGCATCGGTGCACGCCGTCAGGCCTGGCTATAGTCATCAGACCTGGAGTCATGGATGCAGGACAAGTTGGTCGATGTCCCCTGCCGAGGTGAAAACCTTTCCGGTAAGCCCATGACTGAAAAGGCTGCAGAAATTGAGACTGAGACTCTCACCAGGATAAGGCTGTCCAGGAAGACTTCTGCCCCTTCTCAAAAGAAGAAGGGCTCGGGAAAGAAGCCCTTTTTCCCGAGGAAGGGTGCTGCCTACAAATCCTACCCTCAATATCAGGCCTCTCCAGCTTCCCAACAGGGCCAGCAGGCCAAGGGGCAGGAGCATGGGCCCTGTAGGCAGAAGACCCCCCAAGCCACCAGCTCCGGCTCCTGCACAGCAGGGAGCGGGGTTTTGACTCCTACAGCATAGCCTCTCCTCCGCCGGTGGCTCCACTCAGCACAGGGGGTCGGCTGACCCTGTACGCTTACAGGTGGCCAGCCATCACAGGGGATACCTGGGTATTGAGCATAGTCCAGCAGGGCTGCATGCTCCACTTCCACCAGCAACACCTCTCCTATTTTCCAGGGAAGCCTCCCAGACTCCTTCTACACAGGAACCTCCTCCTTCAGGAGTTGGCAAGTCTTCTAAAGGAACAGGCGGTGGAACCGGTGCCTCACCACCTGGAAGGACAAGGCTTCTACTCCAGGTACTTCCTGGTACCAAAAAGGACAGGAGGCCTCCGGCCTATCCTAGACTTGCGAAACCTAAACAAGTTTCTGGAGAGGGAAAAGTTCAAGATGCTAACCTTTGGGATACTGCTGTCTTACCTCCAGCAGGGAGACTGGCTATGCTCCTTGGACCTAAAGGATGCTTATACTCACATCCTCATTCATCCAGACCACAGACAATATCTCAGATTTGTGGTGGGAGGAAACCATTTTCAGTACAGGGTACTTCCCTTTGGCCTAACCTCTGCCCCCAGGGTTTTCACCAAATGCCTGGCGGTGGTGGCGGCTTATCTCAGGAATCAGGGAATTTTCGTCTTCCCATACCTGGACGACTGGCTCATCATGGGCCAGTCTCCCCAGGAGGCCCGACAAGCCACTCTTCACACTGTCTCTCTTCTTCAGCATCTGGGCTTTGTCATAAACTATGCAAAGTCCACTTTGCTCCCCTCTCAGAACCTAGAGTTATAGGGGAAAGACTAGACACCCTTCAGGCAAGAGCCTACTTGTCCAAGGACAGGGCTCATAGACTGATGGACTTGGCCTACCAGTTCCACAGCAGTTCTCATGTGTCCGCCAGGCACTACCTGCGGCTCCTGGGCCACATGGCATCCATGGTGCATGTGACTCCCAACGTCCGCCTGCACATGCGGACTGCTCAATGGTGCCTCAGAGCTCAGTGGACGCAGGCCACAGGCAAACTCCGAGACAGAGTAGAGGTGTCTAAACCACTTTTGGACTCCTTATAGTGGTGGCTACATCTCCCCAAACCTTCTCAGGGGGGTACCTTTTCAGGCTCCATCACACACAAGGGTGCTGACGACCGATGCTTCCTTAATGGGCTGGGGTGCACATTGCCAGAGCATGTGCACTCAAGGCCGGTAGTCTCCTCGGGAGGCCACGCAGCAAACCAATCTTTTGGAGCTGCGAGCAATCCGCTTAGCTCTACTAACATTTTTTTTATGCCCTATCTCGCCAGTCTGTCCTAGTTCAGACGGACAATCAAGTGGCAATGTTCTACATGAACAAACAAGGGGGCACAGGGTCCAGGCTCCTATGTTGGGAGGCACTGGCCCTGTGTTCCTTTGAGTCAATCAAGGCATGTTTCTCAAAGCAGTTTATCTACCTAGTCAGGAGAATTTCCTAGCAGACAAGCTAAGCAGGATTCTCCAGCCTCACGAATGGCAGTTGAATGCATTGGTGGTCCAGCAGATCTTCCTCCGCTGGGGACTTCCATCCATCGATCTCTTTGCAAGTCCACAGAATCGTCAGCTGCCCAGGTTCTGCTCCAGACAGTCACATCCCCTGCGGATAGCAGTGGATGTTTTTCTGATCTCTTGGTCTACGGGCCTCCTGTATGCGTTTCCTCGCACGCCCATGGTGGCCCGAACTCTGTTCATGATTCTCCGGGACAAGGCTTCACTGATTCTGGTAGCTCCCAGATGGCCGAGGCAGCTGTGGTTTCCACTTCTGCTGCAACTGGCGATGGAAACTCCATTCCCTCTGGGGTTGCAACACGATCTCCTCTCTCAAGATCAGGGTTCCCTTATGCACCCCAATCTCAGGTCCCTCAATCTGATGGCCTGGCTACTGAAAGGATAGTGCTAGCTCCCTTATGTCTACCTAAGGAGGTTGATGAGGTGGTCTTGGCCTCTAGGAGGCAGTCCACCAGAAAGTCCTATGCCCTCAAGTGGCGTAGGTTTACAGTGTGGTGTGCTTAGTGCAATGAAGATCCTTTCTCTTGCCTTGTGCCAGTAGTACTGCAGTATCTACTTCACCTATCAGACCTAGGCCTTAAGTCTAACTCTGTTCGGGTCCATCTCAGTGCTTTGTCAATGCACCACTCACTGGCGGAAGGACAGTCTCTGTCGGTTCACCCTTTGGTGTCAAGATTTCTCAGAGGCCTGCTTTTGCTCAAGCCTCCGGTTGGTCCACCAGCAGCTGAGTGGGATTTGAACATGGTCTTGCAGCAACTTACTCGCCCACCGTTTGAGCCGATGGCTACTTGCCATTTGCACTTCCTTTCTTGGAAAGCGCTCTTCCTGGTGGCTCTTACCTTGGCCAGATGTGTGAGTGAACTACAAGCTCTGGTTTCTGATAGGCCGTACACACGGTTCTATAGGAACAGGGTGGTCCTACGGACTCATCCCAAGTTCCTTCCAAAAGTGGTCTTCTCTTTCCACCTCAATCAGGAAGTGGTTCTTCCGACCTTCTTTCCCAGGCGGCATACTAGCTGGGCTGAAAGAGTCTTGCATACCTTGGACTGTAAGAGGGCCTTGTCTTTTTACATAGAATGTACGCGGGGGCATCGAAGGGCTACTCAGCTCTTCATCTCCTTTGACCCTAATAAGATGGGGTTACCTGTCTCCAAGCGTATGTTATCCACTTGGGTAGCAGATTGTATTGCCTGGGCATACAAGGCAGCCGACCTCCCCTTGCAGGGTCGAGTCACGGCCCACCGTGTCAGGGCGAAAGCCACGTCAGTATCTCATCTCCACTCTGTTCCGTTGGCAGACATCTGCCGGGCCGCAACTTGGTCTTCAAGTCAGACTTTTGCAGCCCATTACTGCCTGGAGAGAGAGTCCCGAAGGGACAGTGCTTTCGGACAGGCGGTACTCCGTAATCTCTTTGAGGTTTAGGCAACTCCTACCCTCCGGCCCTTGTGTTGGGCTACCGTATGGGGGTGTTCTCAGAGGATATTCTTATCACGAATGCTGAGGCTCTTGAGAGGGAGCCATTTTTCAGCTTGGGGTTCCTGGTAGCCTAGAGCTGGGGAGTCCCATATGTGAGGACTGACTTCCTGCTTGGTCCTGGAGAAAGAGTAGTTACTCACCTGTAACAGGTGTTCTCCAGGAGCAGCAGGAATCAGTCCTCATGACCCTCCCTCCTCCCCTGGAGTTGCAGTCCTATTATTACTTTTTATTCATTTTGCCGTCTTTTTAGCTATGTCATCAGACTGAGCAAGATGGCACCCTTGGGCAGGAAGGGGACCGCGCATGCGCGCTGTATTCCCAAAGGCTGTCCTTGAAAGCTGGGGAAATGCTCCACACGAGGGCTCCGTCGGTGCCGACGTCACCCATATGTGAGGACTGATTCCTGCTGCTCCTGGAGAACACCTGTTACAGGTGAGTAACTACTCTTTCTCCTCTTCACCCTTGAATCTCAAATTGCCACTGTTGCACTTCCTTCTGTTACTAACATATCTAAAAAAGAGTCTTGTCCCCAAATCTTACTTTATTGGCTATTTTTTCTTCCATTTGCATCTTTTCTTTCCTGACTACTTTACTAACGCCCCATAGCTTCTCCAAATATTGTTGACTTCATCTTTCTACGATCTCTTGTAGTTTATGAAGGCTAATCTGTTTTTCCTTACCTTTTTAGCTACTTATTCTGAAAAACAAAGCAGCCTCAGTTTCCTCTTCATTGTATTTGCTTTCCTAAAAAAAGGTTGTTGCCTTTAAACTATCTTCTTTCAGTTTTGTCCACTGTTTTTCAACCTCCTACAGATATTCCCATCCAGCTAATGACTCCTTGAGATATTCCCCATCTTGATATAGTTAGTTTTCATGAGGTCTAGGACCTTTGTTTTTGAATGAACCATCTCCACTCACATCTAAATACTGACACACACCATCTGGTGATCACTGGTTGTCAGATGATCACCCACTAAACATCAGGAATACTCTCCCCATTTGAAAGCAGAAGTCCAGTATCACCACCTGTGGGTTCCATTACTAGTTCGTGGAATACTTCCCCCTCTAGAGAATCCAGGATCTCCTTACTTCTGCATGATGTCACAGCCAGTTTTTACCAATCAACATTCGGCAAATTGAAATCTCCTACCAATAGCACTTCCCTTTTCATAACAATATTGTGAATGGCTTCAATTAAAGCTCTATCTATTTTTTCTGCCTGCAAGAAAGGTCTGTATATCACACCAATGTTCCATTCCTTCTTTCAAGACTAACTCACAGTGCATCTTCTCTCAGGACGGTTTCTCCAAATAGGTTAGTTTTGTGCATTGCATGACAGTCATGAACCTCACTTCTAAGCCAAGGAATGTGGAATATGATCTCAGTATCTCAAATTGACTGCATAATGCTTGGCGTAGTACTTGCATTATGCCAAAGAGAGCCTCCCTCTGGAGTTGATAAGATGTTATGTGTATGGGTAATTTATCGAGGTGTGCTTGGAAATTCCTTTTAATTAAGCCTGTGGCACCCAGCATGATGGGAAATAACTTGGTATCTTTCTGCCACATTTTCTTGATCTCTGACTGCATGTCTTTGTATTTGAAGTTATTCTCCCTCTCAATGTGATTCACAGAGTAGTCGCTTGGAACGGACACCTCTATAATCAATATCATTCTGGTGTTCTTCTCCTTTACTACTATATCCAGCTTCTTTGCATTCCGCTTTTTTTAGTCAGAATGGGAGTATCCTAGGTGATCAGAACCTCTTCATTCAGCCTTAGCAGTGATGATCCTGGGCGAGAGGCCATGTGGTGTTTGGTGGTGGTGGGTGTGGGGGAGGGGGCACACATTATAAAATAGGGGGAAATCCCTGGGTAGTTTCTTGTTGATAGGGTCAGAACCCTGCCCTGATTCCAGCAGAACTGGAGAAAACTGCCAGTTCAAAAAATAGCTAAAGAAAATGGGTTATTCTGGGACATTTTGTGATGAAGGGAACTTAGGGGCTTGTTTACAAAGCTGCGGTAGCGGTTTCCGATCGTTATCTGAGCCGTGACCCCATTGATTTGGGGAAGATTTCAATGGGGCAGCGGCTCCGATAATGATCGGAAACCGCTACTGCGGCTTTGTAAACAAGCCCCTTAGTTTTCAAATGCTAGTCACTGGTGCATTATGTTAATCGAATGAAACGGTCTCATCAACATCTTGTTTGTTGATCTTCACTTCTACATTTTCAATTGGACTATCACAACAACTTTGTTTAGTTTTTTTTTTTTTAAACATATTTAGTTCCTTATCACATTCTTGAGGGGGTGAATTTTGAGCAGCGGCAATCTGTGTTTTTTTTAAAATGCTGGCTGCTGCTGCTAAAATTATTTCCAGTATTCAGTTCCAGTATCTGGATAGTGGCTGGCAATGAATTTCCAGATAGAACATCAAAAGTTGCCACTCTTCTGATCATACCATTTGTACTATTGTTGATCAGGTGACAGTGGATGGATATATTGCTCAAAAAGAAGCGGCGTTTTTAAAAGTGAAAGATCCTAGAACTCCTCATATTTATATGCTGCCCAAGATTCATAAACCTATTGAGGCACCCCCCTGGTAGGCTGATAGTGTCTTAATGTGGATCAATATTGGAACCATTGGAAAAAGGGTGACATCTTGCTCAGCCTCCTTTTTTCCGCAGAACCCAATGGACGTCTGTCCTGTTTCCCCAGAAAAATCCTTGCTAATTATCCTTAAAATAGTTAGTTTCCCAGTTTGCATACCAGTTCCTCTTCCCGCCTTGAGCCGGCGCTGTCCCTGGCGCTGTTCTTGGCTCCTTTTGTCTTTTTGTCTCGACCGGTCAAAAAATGTGACCGCTGCAATCAAACAATGTCAGCACTGTTCCCTCTAAACTGTGCGCGTGTGCGTGTGCACACACCTCGCCGAGCGAGCGCACATACTTTACAACAGAGCGCACAAACATTACGGCTCTGATTCTGATAGAAAACAGCACAGACGTCTTAAAATTTAAAAGCTATTTTTGTAATTACTAGAAATTTCTCACTTCATTTAGTAATTGTCTATTTTCATTTAATTAGATTAAAATCAATGTGGTGTACATACTGTATTCTGACGTGTAGTCAAATTTTAAAGTATATAACTCCGAGTGCCGTTATGTGGCACACAAAAATTTAACCTTCCTTCAAAAGCTACACACAGCTGATATTTTATGCGCACACAGCCTACAGAAAATTAGAGGGAACATTGAATGTCAGTGACCGACACCCATGACTGCTGCCTATGCTACCTGGGCCCAGATGATGACAGCATCTCCTGTGACCTGTGCCAGGCATGATGCCTAAAACCAACAAAAAGAGATTGGAGTTGCAGGAAAAACTGTTCCCCAGATCCGACTTGGCACCAGCCTCCCTGATGCCGAGTTCCAAGCCCAGCACTTCCCGTGAGGCCCGAGCGTCTTCAGAGTCCTGCGGTGGCGGCGGCTCCTCCGAGAAGACCTTGGTCCCTGAGAGAAAGAAGACAAAATCCTTGAAGTTCTCCAAGGTTGCACGGGAGAAACCTGGTAAAACCACCCAGAGGGACTGAGGTGGCTCCTAGAAGCGCCCTACCAAGGTCCTCCAGAAGGATTCCTCAGCTGGCAAAAACCAAGTGAGGTTCCTCGAGACCATAGTCCTCGCTGAGGAAACACTCGTGAGATTGCCAATGCCAGGCCTGGGGTCCTCTGTGCCTGCGCTGAAAGCTGCGGAGCCTTCTGGCTTGGAAACCAGAATGGCAGCCTTGGAGCAGAACATCACTGCTATCCTGGCTCTGCAGCAGGCAATGGTGGCTAGTTCGTCCGCATCATCTGCTCTGATGACCAGGCCCCTGACTGGCCGAGCTCTCAGCGTCATTGGCCTCGAGTAAGCCCTCGGCGCCAGTTGAGGTCTCTATGCTGTTTCTCAGGCATTCGATCCTTCCCGGCCAGTTTCCATGACTCAGACCCCAGATCTTCCAGAGGCCGCCGGCCAATCGGCCCCAGCCTTGACGTTATGAGTCGCAGGGCCTTGGACTCATCATCACCGCTTGACTCCAAGTGGGAGACTGACGATGAGGCATCCCCGGAAACCAAGTGGCACCAAGATATTCCCTCGGACCCGTCACCCTGGCGCTATTCTCCTCCAGAAGATGTGGCCTTCCATGACTTTGTCAAGGATATGGCCAGAGCCCTCTCAGTGCAAACCAAGATGGAGGAAGAGCCGCGCACTGAGGAACCAGAGATTTTCCTGTATGAGTCTCCACCCAAGGAGACTCTCACGGTACCCATGCAGCTGATCCTCAAGTGGCTGCTACTCAGATTGTGGGAGACACCGGCCTCGGTGCCAGTGGTGAGCTGGTGCCTCGACACTATCTACCGCATCCAGAAGGACTCCGAGTTCCACAAGCCCCAACTCCTAAATAATTCCATGGTTGTCGAGTCGACCATGCAGAAACCTAAGAGCCAGAAGACCCACTCTTCGGTCCCTTTTGGTAGGGATACTAGAACCCTCGATGTCCTTGGGCGCAAGTGTTACCAGGGCTCCATGCTGGGTTGCAGGATTCAGGCCTATGAACTATACATAGGCATGTACCTAAAGGCCCTAACCCAGGAGTTGTCTGAATTTTCAGCGGGGCTTACCGGGGAACCCCTCCAGTGGTTCCAATCCCTGGCCTCCGGGATCAAGGACTTCTCTAAGTTTCTAAGTTTCCCGGGCGGCCTATGACGGCTTTGAGTCAGCGGCTCGGATAGAAGCAGCCGGCATTGGCGCCCGACCTTGAGCAATTGGTCCAAGACAAGCTGCTCGACGTCCCCTGCACTGGGAGAACCTGTTCAGCAAACCTATGGCCGACAAGGCGGCCAAGATTGAGGCCGTCCAAGAAGACCTCATCCTTTCCCCATAAGAAACCATCGGGGAAAAGAGCCCTGTTCCCGAGGAAAATACATTTCCCCATCCTTATAGAATACGCTGCCAGATAGGGTAAGATCTATCTCTGATTTGTCCACTTTCCGAAGTGAACTTAAAACATACCTCTTCATTGAACATTATGGCATTACTGATGAGAACATAAACCGAGACCAAACATAAAATCTCTAAGCCCCCTTCCCATCCATACTTGACCAACGATTTAAATGCACAAAATAATCATTATACCTCCAATCTGTAAAATATCACCAACAAAAAGAGAATCTATCCACTTTAATATAAGAATTTAACTAAGTATGTACATATTTAGAATCTATTTTATGTTGTTTTGTAAATAAGTTATACCAAAAGTGATAATAACCTAATCATGTATATATAGAATCTTTTTTTTTTTAGTGCCATCAAGTCAGTGTTGACTCATAGTGACCCAACTACCTCTGGGTTTTCTTGGCAATGTATCACTGGAAGTAGATTGCCAGCCTTTTTTTCTGAGGCAATGGAGGGTAAAGTGATTTGCCCAAAGTCACAAGGAGTGCCAGTGGGAATCAAACCCTTGATCTGCTGGGTACTAGGCAGTTGCTCTAACCACTAGGCTACTCCTCCACTCCAAATATATTACTATATCAGTGATATAGCTCTATCATATGTATTTCTTGTAATTGTTCACCATGTTATAATGTATTGCTATTGTTTATAATGTAAACCGCCCTGATTACACGATAGGGTGGTATAAAAGAAACTTAAATACATAAATAAATAAATAAAGGGCCCTTTCAGCAGAGACACCACTACCAGCCCTTCTCGGACCAGCAACAGGTTTCTCACCCTAAAAGACAAAGCCATGGGGCTCAGAAGCTGAAGACACAGAAGCACCAGGCCCCAGCTCCCACCCAGCCCATAAGGAGATTTTGACTCCCTGGGCAGGGCCTTCTCTCCCCCAGGAAACCTTCACCAGCTCACAGAGGGCTGCCTGTCACTCTTCACCCAGGGGTGGGCCAGTGTCACCTCAGACCAGTGGGTACTGTAGGTGGTAAGGAAGGATATCTCCTCCACCTACAGCAGGTACCACCCAGGTTCTTTCCAGGAGAGCCAGCGTGGCCTCTCCTTCACCAGACCCTTCTGCTCTCAGAGCTCTCAGGTCGGCTCAGGGACAACACAGTGGAGCTTGTATCCAAACACCTATGGGGAAAAGGCTTCTTCTCCAGATACTTTCTTGTCCTAAAGAGAACTGGGGGCCTCAGGCCCATACTAGACCTGAGAAACTTAAATAAGTTTCTGGTGAGGGAGAAGTTCAAGATGCTCTCCCTTGGAACACTGCTGCCTTACCTCCACTAGGGAGATTGGCTGTGCTCCTTGGAACTAAAGAATGCATATACTCACATCCTGATCCACCCCTCCCACAGGCAGTACCTACGGTTCATGGTGGGAGGAGGGCACTACCAATACAGGGTGCTACCCTTTGGCCTGGCCTCCTTGCCGAGGGTCTTTATAAAATGCCTGGCGGTGGTAGCCGCCTACCTGTGCCTACAAGGGCCTTTCATCTTCCTCTACATGGATGACTGGTTCATCAGGGGCAGTACGGCCTCAAAGGTCAGTCA
The DNA here is from genome assembly GCA_033557465.1 of Ichthyophis bannanicus. Classification (NCBI taxonomy): domain Eukaryota; kingdom Metazoa; phylum Chordata; class Amphibia; order Gymnophiona; family Ichthyophiidae; genus Ichthyophis; species Ichthyophis bannanicus. Next base: position 461,796,730 of record CM066033.1, on the reverse strand, counting down.
GGCCATAGAGCATGCAGCACTTGGAGTTCATCATCAACTACCCCAAATCCCATCTCTTTCCATCTCAAATCTTGGAATTCATAGGTGCTCAGTTGGACATGTTACAGGCGAAGGCTGTCCTCCCAAGCAGAAGGGCAGAACATCTCAGGCAACTGGCAGGAGAGGTACAGCACCGCCGGTCAGTACCTGCTCATCTCCTCCTCTGCCTACTGTGCCATATGGCCTCGACAGTCCATGTCACACCCTCAGCCAACTTACACATGCAAACAACCCAGTGGTGCTTATGCTCGCAGTGGTCTCAGGCTATGGGCAGGCTACGGGATAGGGTCAGGGTTACCCGCCAGCTGGTGGAGTCCCTCAACTGGTGGCAAAACATACGCCACCTCCAGGCGGGAATGCCCTTCCAGGCACCTGCACTGTAGAGGATCCTGACCACAGATGCCTTCCTCCTGGATTGGGGGGCACATTGCGAAGATCGCACACAGAGCAGCTGGTCTCAGAAGGAGTCACTGCTAGAGATCAATCTCCTGGAGCTCAGGGTAATCTTCTTGGTCCTTCGAGCATTCCGCCACTGTCTGCGACACTGACCTGTGCTGATCCAGATGGACAACCAGGTCGCCATGTTTTATATCAACAAGCAGGTGGGGCATGGGTTTGTACTCCCTCTGCCAGGAGGCGATGGTCCTCCTCTCCTTCACAGAATGCAACAGTGTGCTTCTGCGAGCAGTGTACTCCCGGGCCAGGACAACTGCTTAGCGGACAGGCTGAGCAGAGTCCTTCGCCCACACGAGTGGTGCTTAAACCCCAGAGTAACGAAGCAGCTCTTCCACCTCTGGAGCAGGCCTGTGATGGACCTATTCGCCTCTCTGGACAACATGCATCTACCCCGCTTCTGCTCCCGTCAGCTGCACCTGGAGAGAGTGGTGGCAGATGCCTTCCTGATCTCGTGGTCTGAGGACCTACTCTATGCATTCCCACTGACCTTCCTGGTCGCCAGGACCTTCTTCAAGGTCTAAAGTGAAAGGGCATCAGTTATACTGATTGCCCCCAGGTGTCCCAGGCAACCTTGGTTCCCTCTGCTGTTTTCCCTCTAAGTGGCACTCCCAGTCCCTCTGGGCTAAGCTCTGGACATCCTGCCCAATTTGGGGTCGCTAACACCAACAGCATGACTGCTGAAAGGGTAGCGTTGGCCCCTTTCAATCCTCCAGGAGAAGTCAAGGAAATCTTACTGGCCTCCCGAAAACCCTCCACCAGACAGCTTATGCCTTTAAGTGGAGAAGGTTCTCCACCTGATGTGCAGAAAGGGAGGAGAATCCCTTCTCCTGCCATGTGCACCTAGTACTTAAGTGCCTACTGCACCTGTCACACACTGGGCTGAAATCTAACTCAGTGAGGGTGCATCTGAGCACCATAGCTGCTCACCACCACCCTATCAAGGGGAAACCCTCTGAAGCCAGCCCCTGGTCTTCAGGTTCTCTGGGGCCTCCTGTTATCCAAGTCCCCTCTATGCCCTCCAACATCAGAGTGGGACCTCAATGTGGTGCTCTCCCTGCTCGCCAAACTGCCATTCGAGCCCATGGGCACTTGGCACCTGGGGTACCTGTCTTGGAAAGTGTCCTTTCTGGTGGCTTTTACGTCCGCTCGAAGAGTGAGTGAACTCCAGGCCCTGGTGGCAGATCCACCAAATACAAGGTTCTACAAGAACAGGGTAGTGGTTCACACACACCCCAAATTCTTCCTGAAGGTGGTATCTCCTTTTTACCTCAACCAAGAGGTGGTGCTCCCCACCTTCTTCCTACGGCTTCATGCCGTCAGGGAGGAACTAGTACTTCATACACTGGATTGCAAACGGGCCCTATCCTTCTACTTACAGCGGACCCAGACCCATCACAAAGCTCCTCAGCTTTTCATGTCTTTTAACCCCAGCAGACTGGAGCTCTCCATGACTAAGCGAACTCTGTCCACTTGGGTTGTGGACTGTATTGCCCTCGCCTATGAGTGAGCTGGCCTCTCCCTTGAGCACCAGATCATAGTGCCTTGTGTGAGGGCGATGGACACATCAGTAGCCAACCTCCGCTCTGTGCCGGTGACAGAGATCTGCAAGGCCACCACATGGTCTTCTATTCATACATTCACAGCTCACTACTGTCTGGAGAGCAAGTCCCGCAGGTTCAGTGCCTTTGGCCAGGTAGTACTCCATAATATTCTCATGGTGTAGGCAACTCCTGCTCTCTGATCCTGCTGTGTTCACGCTACCGGAGTGATAGTATCACTGGATGTTAGGGTCTTGCAGAGTTTCTCAGTGGGGACTCACCTTCTGCAATTCAAGGCTACCCGCTTGGTCGCTGTCTTGGTTCGGTCCTCGGCAGCGTAGAGCTAGGGAGTCACTTATACGAGGACTGACTTCCTGCTTGTTCTTGGAGAAAGCCTAGTTACTCACCCATAACAGGTGCTCTCCAGGGACAGCAGGAATCAGTCTTCACAACTCTCCCTCCTCCCCTAGGAGTTGCCTCCCTACTTTGTTTTAATTTTTACTGCCGTCTTAGCTATGTCATCTGACTGAGCAAGATGGCACCCTTGGGCGGGAAGGGGTTCACGCATGCGTGGTAGTATGTCCCAAAGGCTTTCTTTGAAAGCTGGGGAAATGCTCCGTGTGGGCTCCGTTGGCACCGATGTCACCCATATGTGAGGACTGATTCCTGCTGTCCCTGAAGAAAACCTGTTACAGGTGAGTAACTACGCTTTTTGTACACTCAAATTCCATAGACTGGAAGTGATTCATCATTTGCTGTTCCATTCTTTGGGAAGCCATTGTATACATATAGGTTCCATTTCAAGCTGCAAATAGTGGGGATGTACGTCCGGTTTGGATGTACAACCCCCGCTATTCACTAGGGATGTATTCCAAAGACAGAGCTCCCCGCACGTACAGTGGCTTTGTGTGGGGAGCTCTGGACAGGGGTGGGAGGAGGAGGGTCGGAGGAGGAGTCTGGGCAGAGCAGGGGAAGGCCGCACAACCTGGACATACAGGGCCAATATAGGCCACGGCTCTGCACATCTGGTGAGGGCAAGATGGACAGGGAACTTATTCCACCTCAGAGATGGAATAAGTCCCCTCGACGATGGCAGGCAGCGATGGAGGACCCCTCCGAAGAGGTGAGCCACAGCAGGAGGATCCCCACCGCCTGATCCCAGCCCTGGAAAGCCCATCTGGGGGTCAGGTGGCAAGGCAAGCGATTTTCTGTCAAGGATTGTGTTTTCTCTGCTGGGCGTCCCGGTGCCATGGCGGGCACTGTAGTTGGTGTGCTCGAACCACTGAAGGTTCAGAATGGAATATTATGCATGTGTCTTATCAAGTAACTGATTGCAACTCTTGTTGGGTGGTTTATGTTATCATGTGCCCCTGTGACAAACTCTTATATAGGAAGAACTAAATGAGCAATAAGAATACACCTGAATGAACATGCTAGCCGGATTACTAGTAAAGTTTGTCTGCTCCTATTGTGGATCACTTTATAAATTTCAGTCATACCATTGAACAGCTTCATGGAAGGATTCTGGAGCAAATTCAGATGGATTTGCTGGGGGTGATAAAAAACGTCTACTTAATTATAACAAACAGAGCTGGATATTTAGGCTTAATATGGTAGTTCCGCGTGGGCTCAATAATGAATTAGAATGGACCTCTTTAATCTGATTGGAACGTGAGGTCATGTGACTACTTTTTTTTTTTAACAACTTTATTTAGGGTTCAGCACCAAATAACAGGCAATACAATTGCATACAACAAAGCCCATGGCAGGGTGTACTCTTTCCCCGCCGTTGGACACAACGCCAATAAGCCCGCATAAACACTAACAACATAAAGCAAAAGGAGAACCATCATTTTTCAATTTTGAACCAGAACCCCCCCCCTCCCTCCCCCCCCCACCCACCCTAAGCGCCATGTCACATCCAGGGATTCGACTGAGTCGAAGGAGCTAGCTACAAGGAGTATCGCGCTCCATCCCATATGGCCCGCGGTACATACCCACTTTCTAAAGGCCCATTTGCAAAATGGAATTTCTGCAGTACGGTCCCAGCTGCTGAATGTAGGGTTCCCAGGTAAGCATGAACGTGGTCCAACGTCTTACATGGCTCCTAGCCCGCCAACATTCCGCCAACATCAGCTGATGAAAACTATTGCGCCACTCCAGGAAAGTCGGTGGATTATGGTCCTGCCAGCGGTGTAAGATGGGGCCTTTCCCCACCAGGCACGCCTTTCGCACCAAGAGGCGGGCTCCCCTCCCACCAGGGACAGACGGAGGCAAATAGTCCACAGCCACCAAGGGCCCTGACCACGGGAAACGTTGCTGTAGCAATTTCACTAAATAAAGATGTATACCCTTCCAATAGGGGTGAATTTTCGTACAGACCCACCACATATGGGCTAAATCTGCCAGGGGCTCGGAACATCTAGGGCAAGACCCATCTAAAGTAATGTGGCTCCTCAAAGCTCGTCGAGGTGAAAAATGCACCCTGGTTAACGCCTTAAACTGGATTTCCCGCCACCGGGCCCCCTCAGACAGCCTTGCGATCCGGCCCAAAGCCTTCTGAATGGATCCTAACGGGATTGCCGATCCCAGCTCTCTCGCCCAGGTCCGCTCCATGTGATCATAGCTCGGAGCAACCCTAAAGCCCGCAAGCCGTTTCCTGAAGCCGGCTATCGAGGGGGGAAGGTCCTCCCCAAGACCAAAAAATTCGATAAGCTGCGTCGATCGCTCCGCCGCCAGCTCCTCCCTAGGTAAAGAGGCCACATAGTGGGAAAGCTGCAGATACGTGAAATACTGTGACGGCCGTAAGTCATATTCTGTACTTAGCTCCAGGAACGGCCTACAGGCCCCCATCAATCCGATCGTGTGGCCTAAGAGACGTATCCCCTTCTCCCGCCAGCTACGAAAGCCAGCAGCCTCCGAGCCAGGCGAGAAACTAACATTCCCCCATAGGGGCAACCAACATGAGACTCGCCAGTTCCGATTCCAGTAAGTATTCAATTGTTGCCACGTACGGCGAGCCGCCATCATCAGTAAACTGGCAATTGGACAAGGTCCGCATGCAATACCCCCAGCAAAGACAGGGGGGCCACCGCCGCTGCCTCTATATGTCGGGGTGTATAGACACTGGTCTCACCCAACCAATCCCCAATATGGCGTGCCTGGCAGGCCAAGGCATACAGCCCTAAATCTGGGAGACCTATACCCCCGGAACGCCATGAGCCAATCATGCGCACCATCGGGATACGAGCTCGGGCTCCCCTCCAGAGAAAACGCTGAATCTCCGATTCTAGTCTACGTAGATCCCGCTTCCACAGCCAGACTGGGAGTGTCTGCAACCAGTATAAAATTCGAGGGAGAATAACCATCTGCACTGCAGCCACTCTGCCCAACAAGGACAACGGGAGGGGCTGCCAAGCACTCAGCTGCGTGGTCATACCAACCAAGATTTTTTCGAAATTACGGGAATATAGATCTTGGGGCAACCGCGTCAAGACAATCCCTAGGTACTTAAAGCTCTGATCTGCCCATTTCAATGGGAATTCCCCAGGCCAATGTCCACGCAATTGGCCCGACACATCAAGGGCCTCGGATTTCTCCTCATTGATACGAAGACCCGTAAAGCTACCGAATAGCCGGAACTCACACATTAGGCTCTCCAGAGACTCTTGGGGCGCAGTTAAGTGTACTAGCATATCATCCACAAAGGCAGATAATTTGAACTCACAGCCACCAACCACCACCCCTCTTATTGCCCCGGTCCCTTCCACACTGCGAATGAGGGGATCTAAAGCCAGTACAAATAACAGGGGAGACAGCGGACATCCCTGCCGAGTCCCCCGATGAAGGTTAAAAGCATCCGACAAAGTTCCATTACACAACACACGTGCGGTAGGCCGCTCATATAGACTCTTGTCACAGGGTGGACATAGGGCAGCCTGAGAAGGTGCAGAGCAGTGTGAATGATCACGGTGAAAGTGACAGAATAAACAGGAGAATGTTTATTGGTTGCCAGCGACAACCTAAGCACACGTGCACAGAGCCCAGAAAGACACACCCAGAGAGCAAAGCAAGGGAGTCTGCTTTACCTAATAGAGTGCACCTGAGAGAAGGTGGAGTCAGGAAATACACAGATAAAACAGACTACCAAACATTTGGAGATAGGGAACCTTTGAGAGAGAGGAGCCAAGGAGGGAATCCTGGAGAGAGGAATTAAAGCAGCACAGGTCACAAGCTGAAAGGCAACAGGGGAGCCGGTGTGAAGGTTGGAAAGAGTCCAGAGACCTGTGTGGTTCTGGGAGAAGGCAACACCCTGACAGCGTGAATGTGTTTGGAAAGCAAGAAGAATACAGGAAGACTGCAACAGCAGGTACAGGGGAAAAGAGTAGATACAAGGGCTATTTGCCATTTGAAAGAGAAGGGCCCTGGAGGCTTAGAGATAGCCATATAAAGCCCAGATATTCAGAGGCTAATAATAGCTTTTCTCCTGATTATAGAAGTGTTAAAAGAAGAGGGCTTCACTTACTTAGAGAAGCTGAAGAAATCCCTTCTCACGGTGAGTTCCCAGCTTCTAGGGAAACACCATTACACTGGTTGCAATCAGGCACAGTTGGGCCTGGAAAGCTAGGGCAGACCCGGCAGGGACCCTATCAAAATTACCCAGCTAGCAGGTCAAACCAGGACCTGAGCTATGCATTGAGGCACCAGCGGGGGCAGGGCTCTGAAAGACATCACTCAGAGTTTGGTGATACTCCCCAGAGAGGCAGTGCAGTTCACAGGAAGAGAAACTTCTTGACTGACGAGGCAAGCCTTCCATATTTTTATTCCACATTGGAAGTGGATAGTGGAGATACCAATGAGCAAGAAATAATGGAATATGAGAATTCTGAAGTATTAACAAATACAGAATTGATGGACTGTTCTTTCTCTGTGATAGAGCCAGAGATATCATTAAGGTAAATGTGATTTGTGTAACCTTAAATTCCAGTATACAAGTGGCAGAGCTGCAACTCTCTCCCTCTCTCCAAGCCAAGCAGGCAGTTAGGCTGTTTATTATTTACTTTTGGTTTAAAGTTATCAGCTGAAGGAAGCTACTTGTGTTACATAGTTATCTTTTGTTTGAAGCCAAGTGAGCTGTTAATTTCTGTTGTTTAAAAAGAAGAAACCTCAAAGGGACGGGGAATAAAACCCTAAAAGAAAAGAAAGTTCTTCTGTGTGATTTATATATAGAAGCAAGGCACAACTACCACCCTCATAATAGCCCAGCAATACCAGCAGTCACGGCTGGGGCGGATGAGGTGTGACACTCTGCACCATCCCACAAAAGGAAGAGCCCAACCCATATCGTGGCAGTAAAGAAAATAAATATTGCCAGTTAACTCTATCGAACGCTTTTTCAGCGTCGAAGCTCACCAATAGTGAAGGCAAGCCATGCAGGTGCACCCACTCTAGGGATGTTAAGATTTTCCGCAAGTTGCAGACCGCATACCTGCCCTTAACGAACCCAACCTGCGAATCATGCACTAAATCACCAAGAACCACTGCCAGCCGGTCCGCTAGTATTTTCGCCAGTAGTTTCATGTCATAGTTCAATAGGGAAATAGGCCGATAGGAGGACGGTTGCAAATGGTCCTTACCGGGTTTTGGAATCAGAGTAATATAAGCCTGGTTTTCCCCCCAGCGCCTCCCTTCTCCTGTTACCCGTTGCCTATAAGTCTCTGCCAGTGCCGGGCTAACCCCCTCCGACAATATCTTATAAAATTCGGCCCCGAAGCCATCTGGGCCGGGTGCCTTATAACATGGTGCATTCAAAATCACTTTCTGGATTTCCGGTATAGTGATGGGTTGATCCAGAAAAGCCCGCTGTTGCTCTGACACCTGAGGCAAATTCACCCTGTGGAGATACTCGGCCATACAGACAGGGTCAAGCTCGTCTGCTTGGTAACAAGCTCGGAAAAAATGCTTTAAAGATGTCACTGATCTCACTTTTGCTACTGTGCAATTGTCCTTGTCCATCGCGGAGGGCAGCCACTAGCCTCGTACCGCGGTGTCCTTGCAAGCACCTCCCCAGCAGTTTTCCAGACTTATTCCCAAAACAATATAGTTTATGCTTGTAATATAATAGAGACTTCTTGGCACGTTGGTGTAGCAAAGTATTAAGCGCTACCTGAAGCTCCCACCAACTTTTTGTATTTTGAGTTGTGGGGGAGCGCCCGACAAGGCGTCTCGCACGGGCTACTTGTTGTTCGAGGCGAACAATCTGCACATTCAACATGCGGCGCCTCCGAGCAACATAACCTATAATGTCTCCTCGGAGAACCACCTTGGCCGTCTCCCACACCAACTCAGGGTCATCACAATGACCTTGATGGTGCTCCTCGAACTCTCGTCATCTGTCACACAAAAATTGCCGGAATTGGGCATCCTGATATAATTCAAGAGGGAATCGCCACATGCGAGCAGAGCCCCGTCCACCGCCCCCCTGCCAATCGATCCAGACCATGGCGTGGTCCGATATCTCAAGCAGACCAATCTGAGCGTCTGCTATACTCGCAAACTGAGCTGCTGAGACTAAGACATAATCAATGCGAGCACTAGTGCCCCGTGCCCGGGACATATGAGTAAAATCTTTTTCAGTGGAGTGGAGTAAACGCCACGGGTATACCAGGTGAAGTCTCGAACGAAGTCTCTGCAATATCTTAGCGGACACTTGTCGCTCCCGGGTACACGACTCCCGCGAGGTATCTAAGTCAGCGTTGAGGACGCCATTAAAATCCCCACCCAGAATTAGGGGGGTATCCGGCAGTTGTTCAACTACTGCTGCTATACGATTGAAGAAATCAGGGTCCGACATATTAGGACCGTAGATATCACCCAGGAGAGCTTCTCTATCCTCCAACATTCCATGCAAAAAGAGAGGAAAGCGTCCGTGAGCATCCGAGACCTGTTTTAGCAACGTGAACCGCACTCTCTTATGTACTAAGATAGCAACACCCCCCTTCTTCCCCACTGCAGGGGCCCCCCAGACCTGGCCCACCCAGTCCCGGGCGAGTTTGGCATGTTCCTCTGCTGTTTGATGAGTTTCCTGGAGTAGCGCAATATCACACTGCTGCCTAGCCAGGGCTTTAAGTATTTTATATCTCTTAATAGGTGTTCCTAAACCACAAACATTCCATGAGATAATCCTCACCATGTATGCAGCTGTTTCCGATCTTTGTGCCAGTTACGGACTGTACGTTTTAGCATGAAGAGACCCCCCCAGCCTAGAGTCTCTCCCTACTTTCCTCTGTGGTACCTTAGTGCTCCCTCAATAAAGTGGAAGGGCTTAGCCCATTCCCTGGATGTGGCAAATCCACCCCCCCCCGCCCCTCCCTTTCCCAAGACCCACCCTACCCCCCCCAAAACCCCGTGACCCTACCCCTTCGTGTACCACCACCCTATCCTCCACACCGACTAACCCCTCCATGACCTCCAGTATATGCAGAGCTCCCTCCCCCTCCCCCCCGGGGGGGGGGGGGAAACAGCCCAGCGCAGCCAACTTTCCTGCCTCAAGACCACCGCATTTCACCCTCTGCATAGCTCAGAATCTACCCGGGTTCGGGGGGGGGGGAGTCAGAGATCCAAAGGCCAGAATTATCATCTTGGGAGATAAAATCAGTTCTTCCGAGTAGCGGTCCTTATGGCATGTGAACTCCCCCCCAGAGGCCCCCCCCCTCCCCCAGTGATCAAGAGCCCGCCTAATGCTAGGGAAGTCCAGCCCACACTTGTTACAACACAAACTCAATACATATCCCACTCCCCCCCCCAGCACCCGCAAGAACCCCTCCAATTCAGGTACCCCAGAGGAAAAAAAAAAAAAAGAATAAATTATAACAGTTCGACTATGCAATATTCCCCACCTATCTGTGGAGTTCCACACTTCGGCCTGGGCTAATCAGCAGGCAAAACTGTGGGGTTCTTACCCTCACTAGGAACAGCACTCAAGATAAGATAACTGCAAATGTCACATCAGGGGCGGCCCAAGGGGGGTGCGGGGCCATGTGCGGAGACTCGGTGCGGGGCCTCATTTGCATAAGTGGCCTTATTTGCATAAATATTTGCATAATGCTAACATACACTAACTTTTAGTAAACATGTCTCTTAATGAGTGTATGGATAAAGACAGACTATAATCCAGTGCCAACCGCCAGGCACATTAGGAACTACTACAAACACTGCCCAGGCACATTAGGAACTACTACAAACACTGCCCAGACTACAGTATAATGCAGTGCCAACCGCCAGGCACATTAGGAACTTCTACAAACACTGCCATTTAGAATCCATAGCAAACCCGCCGTATCCTAACAGCACTACCAGGACTCACAAAGCACCATACCCTACCTATCAAAAAGCAACACTGCAAATATTAAACCAATACATTTCAGAGTACAACAATACATGACCTACTGGGGAAAGAAAACAAGTGGCAATGTCAATGTCAGGGATCTGCTTTATCTGCACTATTATTTAACATTTACTTACAACCAGTTTGTAACATCTTTAAACGCCACAATGTCTTTTATCATATTTACGCCGATGATATAATGTTCTACCTCCCATTTGAAATCCCACACCCACCTCTCCAAAAAATAACAGAATGTTTTAATGAACTAACTGAGTGGCTCAAAGAACAAAATCTACTTATCAACTTTACTAAAACAGATATTTTATTTATCACTAAAAATCAAACATATATACCTCCAAACACGATTACACTAGATACTCATGAAATTAATATAAAAAAAGAAGTAAAATATTTAGGTGTGATACTTGACAATAATCTAAATATGGATTCACATATAAAATATTTAACTAAAAATATACATTACAAAACTCAAAACACTAAAACAACTAAGACCTTTGATTCTTCTACAAGATTTTATTAACATAATTCATGCTATTTATTACCCCCACATTCGATTTTGCAAATACAATACTTAATGGTATTTCGAAACAAAATATTAAAAAAGATACAAATAACTCAGAACTTAGCTGCTAGAACGATTATGAATATAAGCCCACTTGAACATATTACACCAATTTTAGCTGAACTTCATTGGCTACCAATTTACTCCCGAATCAAATATAAAATTCTTGTCACTACATTTAAACTTATAAATAAACTTGCACCATCTGCACTAAATACACTGATTAACATTGACATTGATAAACGATCTCAAAGGAGCAGAAACATAAATACTTTAACAATACCAAAAGATTTTACAAAAGCCAGAAAACAAACCAATAAGAGAGCTTTCTCACACTCTGCTCCAATACTCTGGAACAATTTACCTGACAACATTCGCCTACTGTCTGACATAAAAAGAATTTAAAAAAAAAAATTAAAAACTCACTTATTTACATTACACTATAATACACTCCCAAAACAGAATTCTCAAAGGGATACAGGCTAACATTTATTTTTAATATTATATACCCTATTTTCAAAAATAAACGACACTAATACACTAATTTAACCATACTACACACTCATTTACATGATGATTAATAATTTAACTAGCAATGTATATATGTTCTAATATGTATACTTGTAATGTTACAATTTTCCTTGTAATTTATAATTATCTGTTCTATGTAAAATGTCCTGGTATATCTCATACCAATTAACCTACTGTTACATGTAAACCGCACTTGAAACATGGGAAAGAGCGGTATATAAATAACTGTTAAATAAATAAATAAATAAATAAATAAATAGGAATTACATAAACAGAATACCTCAGCTCAGTTACACATGCAGAACATAGACCATCACCAAACAAGGAATCACAATTTAGAAACAGGAAGGTAATAATTAAACTGGGAACCCCAAAAGCCAAACTTGGAATGTACAACAACACTGTAGAAATAAAACTATAAATTAATTTCCACTTGTACCAAACAAAGCGCAGACGTTAATGATGCACATTTCCCAGAGCTTTCATATTCCAGTTAATAAATTCAAAATAAAGAGAGATCTTTTTACCTTTTGTGCATTTTTTTTCAGTTGCAATTGCTCCAGACACTTTCTTCTGGTTTCTTCATGTTTTCTGCTAACTCTCCATCATCTGCTGTCCATTTGTCCTTTCTTCTCTCTTCTAGTTTTTTTTCCATTCTCTCTCTCTACATCTGCTTTAACATACTAATCTTTCTCCTTTTGCTCTTTCCTCATTCCTATTTCATCCACTCAAATTTTACCCCTCCATCCTCAATCCCCACTTACTCTCCCAATACCCGGCTAATTGTAGATTTTTTATCCCTCCCACACAAAATATTTTTCCCCTCTCCATTTTACTCTCCCAGCCCCATCCCATTCTAATCCTCCCCCAACATCAGCTCCCGTCTAGTTCCAGCCTCACCCAGCATCCATTCCCTTCTAGTCCCTGCATCAGCCCATTTCCAGTCCTAGCCCCCCATCAGCCCATTTCCAGTCCTAGCAACCCCCCAACCCAATACCAGTCCTAGCCCCCCCATCAACCCACTTCCAGTCCTAACCCACCATCAGACCACTTCCAGTCCTAAACCCCATCAACCCATTTCCAGTCAGCCCCCCATAGCCCATTGCCAGTCCTAACCCCCCCATCAGCCCACAGCCCATTACCAGTCCTAACCCTATCAGACCACCTCAAGTCCTAACCCCTCCCCATCAGCCCATTTCCTGTCCTAGCCCCCCCCATAGCCCATTATCAGTCCTATCCCCCCATAGCCCATTACCAGACAGCCCCCATCAGCAACAGCCCATTACCAGTCTTAACCTCCCCATAGCCCAATATCAGTTCTAACCCACCCCCCACAGCCCACAGCCCATTTAACAGGCCTAACCCCAACAGCCCACCTCAAGTCCTAACCCCTCCCCATCAGCCCATTTCCTGTCCTAGCCCCCCATAGCCCATTATCAGTCCTAACCCCCCCATAGCCCATTACCAGTCCTAACCCCCCATCAGCCCACAGCCCATTACCAGTACTAACCCCATCAGCCCACCTCCAGTGTTAACCCCCCCCATCAGCCCATTCCCAGTCCTAGCCCCCCCATAGCCCATTACCAGTCCTAACCCCCCCAACAGCCCACAGCCCATTACGTCCTAACCCCATCAGCCCACCTCCAGTCTTAATCCCCCCAGCCCATTTCCAGTCCTAGCAACCCCCCCAACCCATTACCAGTCCTAGCCCCCCATAGCCCACTGCCAGTCCTAATCCCATCAGCCCATATACAGACTTAGCTCCCCCATAGCCCATCACCACTCCTAACCACCCCCCATAGCCCATAACCACTCCTAACCCCCCATAGCCCCCCATAGCCCATCACCACTCCTAACTCCCCATAGCCCCCCCATAGCCCATCACCAATTCTAACCCCCCCATAGCCCATCACCACTTCCAACCCCCCCCATTGACCATCACCACTTCCAACCCCCCCATAGCCCATCACTTCTAACCCCCCAATAGCCCATCACCACTTCTAACCCCCCCCATAGCCCATCAACACTTCTAACCCCCCCCCCCATAGCCCATCACCACTTCTAACCCCCACCATAGCCCGGGAAATTTTTTTTTTTAAAGCTGTCTTCTCCGGCTGCCGGGGCCCCGCGGCAGCATCGAGTGTGCCGCGGGGCCCCCCTGCCCAGCAGAACCTGCCCGCCCCTTAATCACCTCTGTCTCTGAATGTAGCTTCAGTCAAACGCGCCGGCTTTCAGAGCGCGAAAGGACCAGTTACCCTTTCGCGGCTCTGATAAGCCCGCGGGGGCTGATGGGAACTTCCCATCAGCCCCGCGGGCTTAACAGAGCAGCGAGGGAGAAACTCTCCTCTCGCGCTCTGAGAGCCGGCGCGTGTGACTGAAGCTACAACGAGAGACAGAGGTGATAAAGGGGAGGGCAGGTTCTGCTGGGCAGGGGGGGCCCGCGGCACACTCGATGCTGCCGCGGCGGCCCCCGGCAGCGGAAGAAGACAGCTTTTTTTTTTTTTTTTTAAATTTAACTTTAGGATCAGAATGTTTTTTGCGCGGGGCCCCCTGAAACGCGGGGCCCTGTGCAAAAAACATTCTCGCTCAATGGACGGGCCGGCCCTGTGTCACATGGAGCCAGAGTGGAGCGCCCATGCCCCACCCCTTCAATGTGTCCCCCTAGGACAAGCCATGATGGACTGTCACAAAGCTCTAAAAGGCAACATCACTTTGCAGACCCAATGTTACCCGAATAGCGCAAAGGCTCTAAGGGCCACAGCATTAGCAAGGCTAAGCAAACCATTTGAGCCTATGACAGAGAAGGGAAGAGTAGCAAAAAAAGAAAGAAAAAACACCGGGGGGGGGGGGGGGGTACTAAAAGAAAATGGAGAAAAAAAAGGGAGGATATAATAAAAAAGAAAAAGAAATAAAGAAATAAAAACTAACAGAGGCAATTTATATAACAGGAGAGAGAAATAAGAGGGGAGGGGGAGTACACCGGGGGGGAGACACAGCATAATAGCTGCATCCCCAAGACTATGTGTGTCCCACAGCCATCTCCAGACTTCTCCCAGACAAAGCCAACTCAGCGGCTAAGAGCCATTCAGGGTACCGTCCGAAGTGTTGCCAAAGGTCGCTGATACGGGGCCTCCTGAGTCTCTTCGGCATTCAAGGCAGACCATTACAGTAAGTCATCGCTGCCTCCGGAGTTACGAAAGTCCGCTTTCCCCCTTCACACTCCACACGAAGAGTTGCTGGATAACCCATGGTAAAGCGCAGGCCATGTGCAATAAGCCATCTGCAGACATCTTTGAAGGCCCGTCTCCGCTGCGAGACCCCGGCAGAGTAGTCCTGGAAAATCAGTAGGCTACAGGTGTCACTCCCTGCCCGGCGCTGCTGCCTCCACGCTCTCAAAACTCCCTCCTTCTGCGAGGCATTCAGGAAGCGTGCAATTACTGCTCTGGGCCGATTGTCACCGGCTTTGTAAGACCCCAGCCTGTGCGCCCTTTCTATAATTATGGCGCCCATCCCGGCTTCCAGAGGTAGGTTTTCAGGCAGCCATGTCTCCAAATACTGCCGGAGGTCACTCTCCTTCACCGTTTCGGCAATTCCAATGAAGCGGAGGTTATTGCGCCGGCTTCTATTTTCTAAATCCTCCAGCTTCTCCTCATGCTGCACCAGAGCCTCCTCAAGCTGTTTGATGCGGGCCGCATCCTGCGCACATGAGTCCTCAAGCGTGCCCACTCGCTGCTCCACTTGCTCCACGCGAGCAGTGAAGTCGGTAACAGCCTGGCCCACTGCAGCTATTTGTGTGGCTAAGCCGCTCAGGCGCCCCTCCAGGGCCTCCACCACCGCCTTTGTAAGCTCTGCTACCATCGGCGCCGCCAGCGACCCTGGCCCCTCAGTAGCCCCGTCAGCCATCTTGTGCTCGCTGAGTTGCGGGCGCTCCCGGCGCGTTGTTTTTGCCGCCATGCCCTCGCGAACTTCCCGGGACCTCCAAGAGTCAAGTTTTTGGGCTGAGAACAGTCTCCCCCCGTATTCTGGGTTGGTTTTAGCGGCGTTTGTCGAGATTGGAGGCTGGGGGGGAGGGCACGAGCTCTGGAGCTAGGCAAAAGACGTCCTACCTAGCCCACCATGTCACCGGAAGTCTTTCGTCATGTGACTACTTTATAACTGACTGACATCTGATTTTATCTTAACAGCATTTTTTTTTGAGGAAACGATCACTGTGCATAACTGATTCCTTAAAGCAGAGGAGAATAAAGTTTTACTTCCTTGAAACATGAATTTGGGCACTTGGACAGGAGACTGAAGACAAGTTAAAGATAACTCCTGTCATGAGTCTTTTTAAACTTTTGAATAATCTTTTAAATGATCACTATAAAGTTAGTGTAGCTGGGTTTAAAAAAGGTTTGGACAAGTTCCTGGAGGAAAGGTCCATAAACCATTATTAAAGAGGACTCTTGTGCCTTTTTGGGAACCTGCCAGTAATTGTGACCTGGATTGACCTCTCTTGGAAGCAGGATACTGGGCTTGAAGCACCTTGGTCTAACCCAGTATGGCATTTCTTATTTTTTTATGTTCTTATGAATTCATGTGGATATTGGCTGCGCCTATCTACTGCATTCAAATAAGTTGTTAATAATAATTTTGAAATTGTAAAGGGTCTGCCGCCTGTGTACAAGCCATTATTAATCTGACTCCTCCCTCAACAGTTACCCAAATGTTTACAGAAATAAATATTGGTTTTTTAGCAATTATTCTGGGAACTGATGATGAACTCTGTGGGATATAAATTAATGTCTATGGAATAAATATAGATTACTTCCTGTGTTGATGGTTCCCATTTTTTTACAATAATTTTTTATCTATTTTAAATCATGTTTATTGAACAATGAGAAAACAAACGCAGCCAACCCCATCCCGTGGGGATACTTACATGGCCTTCCACCCACCCTTATCCAAACAGAATCAATCGCGAATCCAGATTCAGAAGCATGTCCCCCTACCCCGTCCCACTCTCAGTCCCCCCCTACAGAACTATCTTCCAGCCAAACAGGAGGTCAACATTCCCACCAATAGTCGCTACTCTGCAGCCTAGAATAGGTGAAGCCTAGAGCCTTCTAGCCCCTAGCCCTGCCCCCTCCCCGCCCACCCCTTCCCCAACCAACCACAAACAAGCATTGGCCAGACCCCTTCTCAGAGAAGGAAAAGGAGGAGGACTGGTCTAGGCAGGGTGGAGAGGAACAAACAAACAAAGACACAATTTAAGGCCATGCTATGGGGGACAAGGACTGTATATACGGTTCCCAAATGGCCATAAACTTCCACTAAACCTCTGTAGAGTATCTCATGTAAAATCACCTCCGTAGTAATCTGGGGCATCCATTTCACCGCCAGGGCGATATCCTCCCCTCTCCATGTAGTTCCCAATTCTGCATTCCAATGCATGGCCAACTGATCGTGCCACCGAAGGTCTCAAGTGGTTCTAATGCACTGCGCATAATGGCAAGAGACATTTGTTTCTGAGTGTCCACTTCAAAAAAAGGACGCCAGTTGATCCACGAATCTCTACCCAAGGTTCAGGTGAGGCATCGCGAGGATAGAATGGCGTACCTGCAGAAAAGCATATAAGTCCCAGGAGGAAAGCTGGAACTCCCCAACCAGCTCTGCAAAAGATTTAATTTGGCCCTTTATCAACAGGAATTGGAACAGGTGGGTTAGGCCCTGTTGCTCCCAGAGTCAACACTCCTGGGATGTATTGCCAACCGGGAAATACGGGTTGTCACGCAAGGGCAGAAAACCAGTCCGTTCGGGATTCTGCTGCAGTAGGTGACACACAAGTTTCTATGCACCCCAAAGAGACCATAGCAAAGGATTAGCTGGCAAGGACTGGGTTAATTTGGCCTTCAGGGCTTGGAGAGCAAAGAGAGGGTGATACGGGTGCCAGCATTCATGCCCCAACTGCAATGGGGTGCACATGGAGGTCTGATAGGTCCAGTCACACACCTGCAGCAAAAAACAACTCATGGAGTGGAGGAGTAGCCTAATGGTTACAGCACTGGCTTGGGAAACTAGGGTTTGATTCCCAGTACTACTCCTTGTGGCCTTAGGCAAGTCACTGAACCCTCCATTGCCTCAGAAAAATCCAAGTTATCAATGTCCCTGTTTAATGTACATTACCAAGTTTAAGTTACAATGTAAACTGCTTTGACTAAATGATAAAGTGGTATAAAAAACTGTTACATAAATAAATGCTGTAGCACTCCAGATCTAGGGCCCCTGAAAGATATTTGTGGCTGATGCCCATGCCAGAGAAAACCTTTGAGGTTGTGCTGCCACATCCTCAAGTCCTGTTTGAGAATTCAGAGGAGCAGCACCTGCAGTAGGTATAACCACCTCAACAGTAGGATCATCTTGTTCAATGCCACACCAGGCCAACAGAGATAGGGGCAATGTCCCCCAGCAGTGCAACTCCTCCTGTTCACGCCGTAGTATGGGAAGAACATTTAAGAGGTAAAGCTGGGATAGTTCCACTGGCAGGTAGACCCCCCAGATATTTAAGGAGCCACTAGTCCATTTTAGAGGGAAGGCACCATCCAACGATCCGGTAACCCAGGATCGAAGGGTAGGGCCTCAGACTTGCCAATATTCAGTTTTAAGCCTGAACAGGCCCCAAACTGTTGGAACTCCTCCAATAGGTAGACTAGTGAGGATTGGAGGTTACAAAGATGCACCAACATATTGTCAGTATAAGTTGCAATTTTAAATGAGGGCCGGCCAATCCGGACTCCTTCAATCTGCGGGTGTGCCTGTACCGCACGCAGAAAGAGCTCCAGGAACAGGAGAAACAAAAGCGGAGAAAGGGGACATCCCCGCCGAGTGTCACGCCCCGACAGAAACTCCTCTGACATCTGACCATTGACCACCAAGGCAGCACATGGGACTGCATAGAGCAATCTAAGAGCATGGAGAAAAAGGCCATCAAACCCCAGCCGTTCCAGTACCCCAAATAGATAATTTCAGTTCACCAAATCAAAAGCCTTTCCTGCATCGAAACGTACCAACAAAGAATTCTACTGACTGGTGTGGCTCGCCTCTATCGAGGCCAAAGCCTGACAGAGGTTGAATACCGGGTGGCAGTCCTTAACAAACACCACCTGTTCCTCCTGAATTAGAGTGGGCATAATCAAGGCCAGCCGATTGGCCAAGATTTTTGCTAACAGCTTATTGCCACAGTTGAGCAGCGAGATTGGGTGATAGGAAGAGGAAGTTAAGAGGTCATGTCCTGGCTTGGGCAATACAACAAAATGCGCTAGATTGGTGTGGAAGGGGAAGGACTGCATGGAAATAAGATGTGTGAAGAGCCGCTGCAATGGGACCACCACTCAGCTTCGAAGCATCCTGTACCATTAATTTCTGAACCCATCCAGGCCCAAGGTCTTATACACCTTTGACTGCAGAATAGCTCTCTCAACGTCCTCCTCTGCAGTAGGGTAATTCAAACCATCCCTTTGTTTGGCCGACAGAAAGGCAGGACAATATCCTGCAATACTCTACCCGGCCTAAGCTGGGCGAATCTCCCACAGAATACAAGTCCTTGTAAAAATTCTGAAAAATTGCAAGAATGCAGCGCTAATCTGAGATCACTATCCCGCCATCCCACAGGGCTGAAACCCCTCACGGCCCCTGCCATCTCTTGATTAAAAGATGAGAGCAGACGCCCTACTTTATTACCATGCTGATGTAGCCGGTACTGGTAGTAAACCATGGATTTGTAAGCCCACTAGTGGAGAAGACTATTCAGCTCAATTTGTAGTGCTAAAAGCTCCTCACAACATGTTGCCGAGTAGTGAAAGCCCAAAGCGCTATGAGTCTCTCGAACATTCCATGTTAGATGCAGGATCTGCCCAGCTGTCTGCTTCTGACGGCTAATCTCTTAACTCAAAATTTCTCCCCGTAGGACTGCTTTAGCCACCTCCCAAAAGATGGGTGGGTTGTCTTGATGGCAGTTGTTATTAAGAACATATGCATCCCACTTCTGCAAGAATCAGAGAAAATCCGCATCCTGATAAAGATGGACTGGAAAGCGTCACCTGTCATTGTACCTACAGCCCCCTGACACACCAGATCCATCTGCACAGGGGCATGATCAGATATCATGATAGCACTATCCTGGCCTCCCGCACATGAGGCAGAACATTAGAGTGGAGTAGGAGATAGTCGCTTTGTGACAGGGAACCATGAGCCCACGAAAGATGCATGTAGTCTTTCTCCTGAGATGCAGAAGCCTCCATGCATCAACCAAATCAAACACATTCCAGAGGTGAGAAACCCCTTTGCTTGAGTGTGTGAGGCCCTGTCCATCCGAGGGTGTCCTGTCCATGGCTGGATCCAGACTACAATTAAAATCCTCACCAAGAATCAGGGCGCTTGCAGGGAAATCTCTAAACACCTTACTCAATTCTATAGAAAAGGTTGTATCTGGTGTATTAGGGCCATAAACATTCCAAAGCGTAATGGACGCTCCCGCAAGCTTACCACCCACTACTAGATTATGAACCTGCGAGTCCGCCACCTGAGTTTCCACCACAAGGTCCAAGGGCCATGAGGGGTTCCGGCCCTGTGGGATGGTGGGATAGTGACCTCAGATGAGTACTGCATTCTTGCGATTTTTCTGAATTTTAGAAGGACGTATTCTGTGGGGGATTCGCCCAGTTTAGGCCGAGTGGAGTATCTGCAGGATATCGCCCTGCCCTCTCTGTCAGCCAAACAAAGGGATGCTTTGAACCAGCACAGCAACACCCACCTTCCTAGAATTCGAAGAGACCCCATATGCTTAACCAACCTAACACCCCTGCAGCTTGTCATGCCCTTTCCCATCCATATCCAGGGCTACAGCAGCCTTCAAATCTTGCAGCATCTTCAAAACTTTGTAGTGCTTTATAGGGGAACCTAGGCCACAGACATTTCAAGACAAACCCCGTATATGCGGGTCACCCATTCCCAGATCAGAGTGAATGAAACTCTAGTGCAACCAAATATCCATATCGATACGGGGTCTCCCCCAGCCTAGGGCCCCCTCAGCTCACCTCAGTGGACCTCCCCATCCCCCACATTCATTCAAAACTCCTGCACCTCCCATCTCAACCCCTCTTCCCTCCCCTCCCTACCCATCACCACCAACCCCTCTCCCCCATAATCCAGACATGAAAAGAGCAATATATAAAGAATCACCCCTCCAAGCCTCCCCCACCAGCCTTCCCTCTCCCCTCTCCTCCTTTCCCCATCATTAAATCACCCCTCCAGGGAGTCTGCCATAAGGGTCTGTAATGCTTAGGGTCCCTGCTTCATACAATACCTCACCATACCCCGTACTCCCCCTCCCCCGCCTTGCAGTCACAACCAGTGCACCTCTCAAGCATCCCCCAAACCCTGATGACCCTCGAGTGCCGTATTATGGCCCCACCCATTTTTCATTCATACAGCCTGTCAACAGCTATTTACCCAATCTATCATCCAATGCTTGCATCACAAGTGACTGCCGCCACTCTGAGCGCAGCCCTTGGCATCGTCTGACCTGGTCCAGTCAACACATTGGAAGCACGCGCCAAAGGTGATTGTCCATCCCCATTCTCAATTCTGTGTAAGGCGTCACATGCAGACTTCTACCCGACTGATCAGCACCCCACCCTACAATCAACCAGTCCTCCATACACTCAGACACTGCCCCCAGAAATGCAAACGAGTAGTAAACCCCCCGTCCCAGTTAGGAAGCCAACACTCATCCAAGTCGCAATCCCGTGCCGTGGGGACCAACTCCTAAACATACCATCATTCTCACACACTACCTTGTCCCATCACTCATACATCCCTCTTCAGCCTTCCACTCTACCACTCCAACCGCCCTGCTACCCACGGAAACAAGTAAGTCAGGTCCCTGTTTGCTCAGGCAGTCAGTGGGGCAGCCAACGCAGGGAACCTGCTACCTGAACCAGAGCCTCATCAAACTTGTCTGTGGCGCCGCAGTGAACACACACGAATGAACCACCCCCACCTCCCGGACCTCCTGGGACTGCCCCCCAACACCACAGGATGGAACCTATGTGCAAAAATACATTATACATTAAAAGAAAAGAGGGAGAACATCAGAGAAGTCATAATACAATAAATAACAAAGTACAAAGAAAGGGTGGGCGGGGGGAGGGGAAACATCCGAACAAAGGCAGGGAGCGAGAAGAAGCATATCAAAGAAGAATACCACATTTAACCCCATTAATAGTAAAGTGGGAGTGCAGGAGACAGTGAACAGTTACTCAACCCCTGTACGAGGCAGTCTAAGGCAAGGTAGAAAGCTCGGGTCCAGGGACACCTGCTTCTAAAGGGGGGATAGGGAACTGTGGGTGCTCTCCACCTCCAGCAGCCAGTTTGTTATTTATTTATTTACATTCTCTTATATACTGTGCTATTCTGCATCAGTGTGGTTTACATTGAACAAACTGAAATTACATTGAACAGGGCATTATAACTTGGAGATAACTATTTTACAGGGAACATGGGCTATGGAGGGTTAAGTGGCTTGCCCAAGACCACAAGGAGCACCTGTGGGACTAGAAACCTCAGTCCTTCTGGCCCAAGGTTGCTGTCCTCTAGTGGGATTTGAACCTCCAACCTTCTGGCCTGAAGTACCTTGCCCCAACCACTAGGCCACTCCTCCACTCCTTATGTTTATGTTTATGTTTATTTGATAAAAACCGCCTTTCACTGAAAACAAAGCGGTGTACAATTAAAATACAATAAAAGAAGGCCGAGGCCAACGAAAGGAAAGGAAATATACAATGGTTGACAGGACAGCTGAAATTAAGAAAGACAGGACAAGACATAGACAGGGAGTAGGTAGGGAGGAGCAAGAGGGAGCAGAGGGTAATCATACAAAAGGGGAGGGAACATTGAACGCTAAGGAGAACAGGTGGGTCTTTAACTGTTGTTTGAAACTGGAGAACTGGGGATCAAGACGGAGGGCGGGGGGGAGGGCATTCCAAAGGGCGGGGGCAGCAAAAAAGAAGGCAGAGGAGCGTGTAAATTGCAAATGAGCACGGGAGGGCGGGGGAAGGGTAAGGCGGTTAAGGTGGAAGGAGCGGGGGGGGGGGGGGGTGTCTGGGAGAATGGAAGAAAAGGAGATCTGTTAAATATTGAGGAGTGCTAGCGTGGAAAGCTTTGTGAGTCAAAACCAGAAGCTTATAAGTGGACCGAAAAGGGATAGGCAGCCAATGAAGGTGAAAGAGCAGAGGAGTGATGTGATCCCAGGGAGAGGAGCAAGTGACCAGACATGCAGCAGTGTTCTGAATCCGACGAAGACGAGTAAGTTGACATTTCGAAAGACCGATGAAGAGGGAATTGGCAAAGTCCACCCGAGACATGACTAAGGACAGAACCAGAGTAACCAGGGCCGAAGGGGACAGAAAAGGGCGAATAGAACGAATCTGACGAAGAAAGAAGAAAGATGTGGTAGTAACATGCGAAATGTGAGAGTGAAAGGAGAGATCAGAGTCGAAGAGTACACCAAGGTACCGGAAAGTGGAAACCAAAGGTACAGGAGAACCGGAGAAAGAAGGAGCCAAAGTGGGGGAAGGACCACCGTGAGAAAACCAAATGTCAATAGTTTTAGTAAGGTTCAAGTGGAGACAGTTGACTGATAGCCAATCGGCAACGGCAGTGAGACAGGAGTTGAGAGCAGAAAGATCAGGACAAGAAGGGGAAGTGTGATGAAGTAGTAGAATATCATCCGCATAAAGGAAAGTGGATATACCGAACTGCTGGATCAAGGATGCCAGGGGGGCCAGGAAGAGGTTAAAAAGGAGAGGGGCCAGGACAGAACCTTGAGGAACACCACAAGAAAGATTGTAGGGATCAGAGGAGGGAGAAGAAGAAGAGGGCGAAAGAACTGCGCAGGACCTAGAAGATAGAAAAGAGTGGAACCAGTGGAATACAGTGCTACAAAGACCAGCCTCCCGTAGCCGGTGAAGAAGAAGAGTGATCAACTAAATCGAAAGCAGCAGAAAGATCCAAAGCAACCGCCACCGAGATATCACCACGGTCGTGTGCTACATGCAGGGCATTAGTGAAAGCCCCCCAAGCCAGAGATGGGTAACCAAGTCCAGCCACCTGCTGCTCCCTGATGGGCCCTGCCAACACCGGCTGTTGATGAGTCCAGCCTCAGGGCGATGGGAGCGGCCTCTGCAGAAACACAGGCACATCGGGTTGCAGCAGAAATCCAGGCAGTCCAATGCACATCCAGTAGCACAGCCAGTCTTTGTCCATCACCATCCTCAGCTGGTCATTCAAGCTAGGAGAATCTCATAAGAAGTCCACGCTTCTGACAGGCTGGTGAAGTACTGTTTTATTTATTTAAAAGGATTTATATACCGCCTTCTCCTGTAATCAAGGCGGTGTACACAGCAAAAATCGAAGTATAATGACATTTGTGTGTGCATGCAGTGTTATACAGTGAATGTGTGTGTAAGTTAGCGTTGATTTGTGGTGGGTTTTTTACAGCGTGCGCTACTTTACAATGCTATGTACATGTTTATGTTTATGTTTATTATAAATTTGATATACCGCTCAGGCCAAAAGGCATTAGAGCGGTTTACAATACTATATCATTTGAGTGAGAAAGGAAGGGGGGGGGGGGTTGGTATGTAGCCCGGGAGCTGGCGGGCATAATTATGTGATTTCACCATAGTACTCAATGAAGAACCTCGTCTTGAGCTATTTACGAAAGTCCTTGATGTCCTTCGTTGATCGTAGGTCATCAGGGAGGGTGTTCCATATTGCAGGTGCCGCCAGCGATAGAGCTCTTCTTGTGGTGTTCTTACGTACCTTGGTGAAGTCTTTTGGTGTATTGATGATGTCAGAGGTGCCTCTACTCCTCGGTCTTGTGCTGATGTCGGGTTGTATGAGTGGTTGTAGGCTGAGTGCTGAGGTCTGGTGTTTGATTTTGAATATGTTTAGGACTGTCTTATATCTGATGCGGGAGCTGATTGGGAGCCATTGGAGGTGTTTTAGAATGGGGGTGATGTGATCTTGTCTTGATGAGCCAGATATTATGCGTGCTGCTGTGTTTTGAGACATTTGCAGTGGCCGGAGTGTCTGCTTTGTTAGGCCAAGATAGATTGGGTTGCAGAAGTCTAGGATGGGAGTTATTAGTGCTTGTCAAACTGTGCGGAAATGATCCTGAGAGGGGAGGGGTTTGAGGCATCGGATTAGTCTCATCTTGAGGTATGCATTTTTGGTGGTTCTGCTGATGTGTGACTGTAGGTTTAGTTCTTTGTCGAGAGTCACTCCGAGGTATTTCACTTCCGGTTTTATGGGTATTGTTGTGTTGTTGACCTTGATGGAGGGTGGAGGGACGAAGCTGGTGTTTCGGCTGATGAGTAGTGCCTCAGTCTTGTTGTAGTTTATGGTCAGGTTGTTGTCTTGAAACCAGCTGGTCATATATTTAAGACAGTCTATTATTTTCGTGTAGTCTGGGTTGTCGAGGTTGACTGGGGTATATATCATGTTGTCATCGGCATAGATTGTGTATTGTATCTTGTGTTCTTTCATGATGTTGCAGATCGGTTGAATGTAGAGATTAAATAAAAGCGCTGATAGGGTGGATCCTTGTGGGATGCCTTGCTTGATTTTTATAGGTCGGGAGGTGCTGGGGCCAATCTTGACCTGGATCTGTCTATCCATTAGGTATGAGTTGAACCACTTCAGGGTGGTGCTGTGAAGTCCAATGTTCTGTAGTCTTGCTAGTAGAGTTCTGTGGTCCACTGTGTCAAATGCTGATGAGATGTCTATGAAGATCATAAGTATTCCTCTCTTGCAGTTGTCTATGATTTGGATTATGTTGTTAAAGAGGTATAACAGGAGTGTTTCGACTCCATGGTTAGGGCGGAAACCGTGTTGGTTGATGTCCAGTGGGGCATGGTTGTCAATGTGGTCCTGGAGCTGATGCTGTACCACTTTTTCTATAATCTTTGCCAGTAGTGGTATGCCTTGTTGGCCTTGGAAATCCATTCGTAAGCAAGCCAGGGAAAGTAAAGCAAAGTGAATCCCTCAATCAGCCAGCTTGCCACAGATCTCAGAGTACATTGTTTACTAACTAAGGTTGAGTAGTCTTGAAATATCAGAATTTTACAGCTGCCCGATGCTGCAGAGTGCCAATCGTGGACCGCCCAGAGAACCAGTTCTTTATGCACGTAGTTGTGAAAGCGGGCAATAACCACGCATGGCCGCAGGTCCCCTTCCCTCCAGGGGCCTAGTCTATGTGCTTGCTCTATTAAGATCTTCTCTGGGTATTCCTTCAGAGGTAGATTCAGGGGCATCCAGGTTTCTAAGAACCTCCTCAGTTGAGCATTAGCCACATTCTCCTTTATGCCAAAGAATCGCAAATTCTTGCGTCTGCCCGGATTTTCTAATTCGTCCAGCTTGTTGTTTTAACTGGTCTTCCAAGCTTTTAAGAGCAGTGGCCTGAGATTGCCGGGCATCCTCCATATCAGAGACTCCAAGCCCATCCTACCACGGAACTCCATTATGGATTGGGCCACCTGTGAGAGCTGCTCAGACAATCCCCTAAAGTGCTCTTCCAATACCTTCACGGCTGCTGCCGAAACCTTCTTGACCATGACGACCATGTATTCTGCTTGCGGGCTTTATTTATTTATTTATATTCTCTTATATAACGCACTATTCAGCATCAGCGCGGTTCACATAGAACAAAAATCTCAGTACATTCAACATGCATGAGTTTACAGATAACAAGGGAAGGAACTTGGATAACAAGGGAAACTATTTACAATCTATTTACAGGGTTTTGCCCTCTTGCACCAGGGCTTTGTCTTTAAGCAAAGCTTTTGTGGTCAGAGAGTGGTGCAGAGGCAGGTAAAGTCTCCCACTCGGTTCTCTGGTCATTGCTGGGTCGAGCAGGGCTAAAAGGTAGGGATTCGGGTCATAATAACATGTACATTAAGGCAGGAGGCCCCAGAGCCACAGAAAGAACGCCTTCCCTGGCTCATTGCATTATGTGACCCCATCATAATTTTTTAAGAGTATCATGTTGCTATTTGAGATGGCCTTTAGTGCTTGAGAATCTAATTCATTTAATATGCTCTTTGGATTGTGGAAATATTCAATTTGCTATCTGAGTAGCTTATCCGGGTTGTCCCTTAGGATAGTTTCTTTTTACAGTCCTAAGTCATCTGAATTTAGCAGTTCTGAATATCACCGCTAGACAGAGAATTGCCAGCTCCATTCCAGCCCCACTCACAGACCACCCTGGCACTATCTGGATAGCGCCGAGGCTGTCTGACAGGATATTTTAGTGCCACTGAAAATCCAGGTCAGCAGCAGTTATCCAGTTAGGAAATGCTGCTATCTGGATAAAAGTCCCTGAATATTGATCCAGAGATTTTTTCTTATTTATAAATAATGATATTCTTTTGTTCTACAGAAACCAAGGTTAACAAAAATAATGAGATACTTTTTATTGGACTAACAATAGATTTGGAGGATAATTTTAGAGTCTTCACTGTCTAAAACCTAGTTATTCACATGAAAAGTGGGCTATGCAAAATTCGCTGACATATATATGTCTAAAAGTATATGCAGGGAGTGATCCCATGTATATTTTCATAAGTGTATGAAGAAGGCATTTGCTGAGGAAGGAGCTGAGTGGAGTTTGGGTATTCACATGCAGTTTACTCCAGGGTAGTTATAAATATACATGCATCCCTGCCACCACTGATTACAGGTAGAAATGGCAATTTTAGTAGGGAAAGTATTGTGGCAAGATCATCTATCCTGAGTATGGGGGAGGTGAGAAACGTAAAGAATTCGCCCTAGTAAAGGGTCCCCTTTTAGGAGTGCAGGGTGAGAAAGCCACAGCCACACCTAAGAACTAGGAAAACCCCAGCTGGAACAGGTTTCATGCAGTGTCTAATAGAGTAAGAGGGAGAGATTACGGGCACGAGGTCCAAAACCCTTACTTCAACAAGTTCCCTGATTACTCAAATACCAGAAGGCAGGGGGATTGCCATTGCCTGGGAAGGAAGGAGGTGGGGCTAGAATCCTGGAGGTATAAGCCTATGCTAGAGAAAGAAAGAGAAAAAGGAGGAGTGGGAGGAGAAGGCAGAAACCGGAGAAGAGAAGGAGGTAGACAAGGTGCTGACTCATGCAGAAGAGCCGAACTACCAGGAGCTGAGAGGGCTGAATTCCCTGCAACAGGTTGGCAGCAGAGCTTGGAGCCAGGAAGTAGAGAAGCTCTCAGAGCACCGGAGAGGTTGTCAACTGAGCAGTCTGAACGGGTGTGTGAGTCAGAACCCATGCAGCTGGGAGAGCCAGTGGCAGAGTTGGGGGAAGAAGACATCCTTATGGATTGCTCTCTGTGCCAAGCTTTAGACATGAAGTCTTGAGGAAAAGCCAGCCCTGAAAGAATTATCCTCCTTGAAAAGGTAACCATAAGAAACAGGCAGCGTGGTGGTAAATTCCCATATGTTTTTAAAAGGGAAGTTTACTGAAGTATAAGGATAAGCAGGAAGCTGTGATTCATGCTTGTTATCCACCTATGGTTTGAACTGTGAAACGGCAGAAGCCAATTTACCTGCTAGAAAAGTTTTTCTTTGCTCCTCTGTTATGTGAAAAGCCTGTTGAGAGTTTTTGATGGCAGTCTGAATGTTTGCTTCTTGTTTTGAGTTCTGTTGTACCTGAAATGCAGCCTAGAAGGAATTGAGGCTGATAGAAGCCAAACTGCCACAGAAGATTAAGCTTGTTTGGACTTTATGTTGTAATTAGCAAGGACTAAAAGGAAGGTGGCAGCCTTGCTATCAAAGGCTGTGCTTCTGAAAGTAAGAAGACTTTAAACAGCCATTTTTGGGTTCTTTTGTTTACTTTGCCAACCATCTGCTGTACCTTGAGCAAATCCAACAAAAAAAACAGCAGCAGCCACACTCAGCAGAAACGGAACAAAAAAACAAAGAAGTGGCAGGTTCACACACAACACCTTTATTATACAATCAATAGGTGGCCAAAACCCAACACAGGACCGTGTTTCGTGTTGTACTTCATCAGGGGTTGTAAGGGCACACTAAAAAACATTTAAAACCATAAATAAATAAATAAACATAGTAAATAGAACAAGTATATAAAAAAGGCTAAAACATCATAACATATTATAAAACTAAAAAGTTGAAAATCAACACATTAATAACTACATCATAACACTATACCATGAACATAATTAATCAGAAAAGAATCTCATAAAATAAATAAATGTACATGTATTTAAAATACATTAAAAGGCATGCAAACACATAAAGTTAAAATATATAAAAGAGACCAAGGGAATGAGGAGGACAAATGATCAAAATATTCAGCATAAAGAGAAATAAAAGGTACTGTCACCAGCAGTGGCTGGACTGGGCGTAGGCAGCCAGACACACTGCTGGGCCTGACCCTTCTATATGAAAAGGAGTAGTTGAGACTGAGTGGTCATGTTGAAAAAAAAGGATTTTTATTCCCCTCCCGGGGTTTGGATTTTCAAAATAGTACAACACACAGAAACTTAAGAGGTAGCCATACTTCTGGCAAAACTGAGGGTGAAAAGAAACACAGCTTCTCGCTTGAACAGAAACAGGGATCATAACAAACAGAAACCAGGTAAAAATGCTGACAGTTTCCTCTGTGCACGTTTAGCTCTCTACAAGGCACTCTTGTCTTCAGCTAGCGCAGAGAATTTATATCAGTCATTACCAAAGAGCAGTCCATGTCTTCAATATAAGGAGTTGAACTACTTGGCTCCGTGATCATGGGCTCTTCAACCACCTTACTTTCTCTAGGGCAGAGAGTTTGGAACTTCCTTAAATCAGTCCCTGAACTTTCTTCACAGCTCTCTCCACAATATGGCAGGTAGTTACCAGATAGCTTATAAAACTGCCCTGTTCTGTTCCTGACAGACTTTTCTCTTTGCAGTCTCCTGCAGGGCTTTAGAGCACACATTCATCTTCTTCACTCATACAAATATCTTCAATTGAATTACTTTCCTTTTCCCAAGGTTGCAAGTATTTCAAACAGCTCTGCCTTTCACTTATATATGGTTCCTTACCAGCTGCCTTCCGTTCCTTCCACTGAGCTCTGTGTCTGGGAAAATCTCCCTGCGTCAGAGGTGAGGGTTTCCTGTAGTTAATCCCTCTGCTGGCAGATAGCTTTCTTTCCCTTTTCAAATCCCTCCTTGGCTTTCTGCTCCAAGGCTCAAATAAAACAGAACCAGCCTGGGAGTATTCTGACCCTCCGTCTGAGACCTGCAAGTCTCTTCTTACTTGCCAAGCTTCCTGTTCCTCGTGAACTTCCTGCTTGCCTCGGTCTCTCTGATCTCCCTGCTCTTCCAGATCCAGCTCCTCTAGATCTCTCTGATCCTCCAAATCTCTCTGAGCTAACTCTGTTTGCTTTACACGTTTTTTATACAGGTTTAGGGGTGTTTTCCTGCCCATGTGCAAACTGTTCTCCTGATTACTTGGGGAGTGTTTGTTAGCTAGGCGTGCCTTCAGACCTTGTGTCTCAGCCTGCTTTGGTTGCCCATGGTAACTGGGAAGCTTTTGATCTCCCTGCCTGTCAGAATCTGTGCTAAACTCAGCAGATTTCTGTGTTTTAAAGGCATAGGGCAGATCTTCGGTGTCACACATCCCCCTCCTTAAGATATTACGAGCTGCAGACGTCCTCGTCAGACAGCACGTAATTCTACTCAAAGCATCCGCATTTCCATGCAGCTTTCCTGCTCGATGCTGTACCTCGAAACTAAAGGCTTGCAAAGCCAAGTGCCATCGCGTCAGACGGGCATTGTTATTGCGCATTTGGCTAAGCCATTTTAACGGCGCATGATCCGTTACTAACAGGAATTTACGCCCTGTCAAGTAAAATCGTAGTGCTTCTATCGCCCATTTGATGGCTAAGCATTCCCTTTCTACGGTTGAGTACTTCCGCTCTGCATTGGACAGCTTCCTACTTAAATAGGTGACTGGATGTTCCACCCCTTCGAATCTCTGGGACATGACTGCCCCCAGTCCAATCTCAGAGGCGTCTGTCTGGACTATAAATGGAAGTCTAAAATCAACCCCCCTCAAGACAGGAGCCTTACATAATTTCTCCTTAAGGGAGATAAAAGCCTCCTCTGCCTCGGGAGTCCAGCGCACCTTATTTGGGGCATTTTTTTTATCATGTCAGTAAAAAGACTACTCTCCTCTGCAAACCTGGGGATAAATCTCCGATAGTAGCCTATCAGGCCTAAGAAGCTACGGACATGCTTCTTCTCTATTGGTCTTGGAAAGTTTCGCACACTTTCAATTTTGTCCGCTAGGGGTTTCACTAGCCCATTCCCAACCAGATGTCCCAGGTATTTGGCCTCCCTAGCCGCAAAAAGGCATTTTTTTGGGTTTAGGGTGAGACCAGCTTTCCGGATGGCCTGTAGTACCGCCTCTATCCGGGATAAGTGTTCAAGCCACGTGCCGCTATGGATGATAACGTCATCCATATAGGCTAACGCATATTCTTGGTGCGGCCTTAGGACCTGGTCAATAAGACGCTGGCACGTTGCCGCCGCGCCGTGTAGCCCAAACGGCATACGTCTAAACTGGTATAGGCCTATCGAGTAGAAAAAGCTGTCTTCGGCTTAGAATCCCTTGGGATTTGCCAGTATCCCTTGGTTAAGTCTAGGGTTGTTAGAAACCTGGCCTGTCCCAACCGATCTAACAGATCGTCAATTCTCGGCATGGGGTATGCGTCGAACTGTGATATCGCATTAATCTGCCTAAAATCTATACAGAAACGGAGTGTTCCGTCTGGTTTTGGGACTAGGACTATAGGACTAGACCATGGACTATGGGACTCCTCAATTACACCCATTTCCACCATTTCCTTAACCTGGCAATGACTTCGTTTTTCTTTGCCTCCGGCAGCCTATACGGGCGCTGTCTAATTATCTTCCGCGGGATCGTGATGACCTCATGTGCCACCAAGCGCGTTTCGCCGGGCACAGCTGTCAGGACATCGGAGAACTTCCGTAACAGCCTGGCTAAATCTGCCTGTTGGTGCTCTGACAGGTCCGTACCTGTACATATCTCGGGTTGTTCCCTCCAATCTGAGGGCTGGGGACCTAAGTCCTCCTCTTTCTTTTCCTCCGCAATGGCTGCTAAGCCCTTAACATCCTTCATCCCTGTGGAGCCAAACCCTCCAGACCCACGGCTTGTGGAAGTTAATGAAGGTGTCTCTTCTAACACGGGGAAACCCACCCGTTCACAAATTAACTGGGCTATTCTTTCACCCCTTTTTACTGCGAAATCCTCTTCACCGAAGTTGAATAGTAGGGCCTTGACCACACCACGGTAATCAGGGTCTATTACCCCCGCCCCGATGTCAATTGAATGTTTGACCGCTAGGCCAGACCGCGGTGCTATGCGGCCATAGCACCCTTCAAGGATTTGAATTTTTACCCCTGTGTCAATAAGGGCCTTCCCTCCCTTAGGAACTATTACGTCCTCGTTACTAAACAGGTCATAGCCTGCTGAGGCTTCGGTAGCTCTTTGTGGGCCTTTTGCATGTGGGGATGTTTTTGTGAACTTTAACACAAACTTCTTTTTAACTGAGGACCCCCCTTCTACCCGTGGTTTCCCAAATAAAGCACTCGGGATCTTTTGGGCAATAGCCTCAGTTTTTGGGGTCTCCGGTGGTGCCTTTTGTTCTAGAGGCCCTACCTGACTGGGGCCTAACTTTCCCTTGAGGCCTTTTCCCATTTCTTCCTCAAATGGGGGCCAGTCACGCCCTAGGACTACCTTAAAGGGAAGTCGGGGGACAACTGCCATGTGTACCTTCTCCCTAGTATTCAATCCATTCACACACATCTCATATATTGGGTAAAAAGAGGAGGCACCATGCACGCATCTAACTTTCACCCATCCATCCACACAATTCAACAGGGAAGGGTTATGGGCCTGAATGGTCTTCCACATTTCTTGTGAGACCATACTCTGATCTGCTCCGGAGTCAAGGAGCACTACAGCATCCACACCCTCCACCTGGACATCTATAACAAATTCTTCCCCACCGTGTCTCTCCCTTCCTGATACAAGGGCTATGTGCTCTTTACAGTCCCTGCGCATGTGACCACTTTTCCCGCACTGAAAACATTTCATCACATCATCATATTTCCTTACATTTTCTCTCTGTACCTTAGGAGTATAAGCCTTCTTTATACCTGGCATTCTTTCCATGCCGGTTACTCTTAGCATGCTATCTCTGGAAGCTCCGGCTAATTCAGCTTCAAAATAACATTCTGTCATTTCAGCAGCTTCCCTAGTGGATTTGCATTTCTGCAACAACAAGAAAGCTTTTACTTCAGGTGGTACAGCCTCAAAATACTGCTCAAGGAGCACAGCGTCCATCAAGGATTCCACTGTGGCCTTCTCTGGAGCAAGCCATTTTGTTGCTAGACCTTTAAGTCGCTGCATCAAAGCTTTTGGCGTCTCTTTAGGCAAGAGCCTTGCCTCTCTAAAAAGACATCGATAGTGCGTAGGTGTTAAACCTAGCCTATCTCTTACCGCTAGTTTTACGTCCGGGTAATTGGATGCTAGGCCTGCGGGCATCGCCTTGTAGGCCGCCAATGCCTCTCCGGTTAAAGACATGGTGAACCTAACGGCCCACTGGTCTAGTGGCCATTTAGCCGCCTCCGCAATGCTTTCAAAGGCATCAGAGTAGTCGTCAAAATTGTCAGTCTTTTGCAAAGGTCCTAGTGCCAATGCACTACAGTTCTGCAGTCCTACCACAGGTGGTATCGGTACGCCTTCCTCATCTGTGGTGGGTGTCCTCTTCAGCAGCACGGTTAGCAAGTCCAGGAGTGGCTTCTGCTGCGCAGCCAGTGCTGCCATAGTCCTGTCCTGGGCTTGTCTCGCGAGCTCACCCTGGGCTTTCCACTGTTCCTCCATCCAGCGAAGCATGTCCTGGGGATCCATCCCGGCGTTGAGGTATACCTGTATGGGCGAGAAAAAATAACAGGGCCCACCAAGTGCGGCACAAGATATATATTTTTTTTCTCCCTGTCTGCCTTTAGCAAGGTATCCTTCGTCCCCCTTTCTCAGCAATCCCTACCACCCGTGCCCATCTACTTATACCTTAGCACGGTGTAGGATCTCGCATTGAGAAAGGTTCTCTGCATGCCTTCTTCAGGTCAGCCTGTGGATGTCCACTCACTGTGTCAGGATTTCCTCTTTCAGGATTTTCCTTTTCACTGGTGGTTTTTTTTTTTCCTTCTTTTTTTTTTTTCTTTTCGGCCACTTGTATCCTCTCTTAGGGAAAAACCTTGGGTAGTACTTTTTTTTTTCAAAAATTCAAATTACTATGCCATTTATGTCACCAGCAGTGGCTGGACTGGGCGTAGGCAGCCAGACACACTGCTGGGCCTGACCCTTCTATATGAAAAGGAGTAGTTGAGACTGAGTGGTCAGGTTGAAAAAAAAGGATTTTTATTCCCCTCCCGGGGTTTGGATTTTCAAAATAGTACAACACACAGGAACTTAAGAGGTAGCCATACTTCTGGCAAAACTGAGGGTGAAAAGAAACACAGCTTCTCGCTTGAACAGAAACAGGGATCATAACAAACAGAAACCAGGTAAAAATGCTGACAGTTTCCTCTGTGCATGTTTAGCTCTCTACAAGGCACTCTTGTCTTCAGCTAGCGCAGAGAATTTATATCAGTCATTACCAAAGAGCAGTCCATGTCTTCAATATAAGGAGTTGAACTACTTGGCTCCGTGATCATGGGCTCTTCAACCACCTTACTTTCTCTAGGGCAGAGAGTTTGGAACTTCCTTAAATCAGTCCCTGAACTTTCTTCACAGCTCTCTCCACAATATGGCAGGTAGTTACCAGATAGCTTATAAAACTGCCCTGTTCTGTTCCTGACAGACTTTTCTCTTTGCAGTCTCCTGCAGGGCTTTAGAGACACACATTCATCTTCTTCACTCATACAAATATCTTCAATTGAATTACTTTCCTTTTCCCAAGGTTGCAAGTATTTCAAACAGCTCTGCCTTTCACTTATATATGGTTCCTTACCAGCTGCCTTCCGTTCCTTCCACTGAGCTCTGTGTCTGGGAAAATCTCCCTGCGTCAGAGGTGAGGGTTTCCTGTAGTTAATCCCTCTGCTGGCAGATAGCTTTCTTTCCCTTTTCAAATCCCTCCTTGGCTTTCTGCTCCAAGGCTCAAATAAAACAGAACCAGCCTGGGAGTATTCTGACCCTCCGTCTGAGACCTGCAAGTCTCTTCTTACTTGCCAAGCTTCCTGTTCCTCGTGAACTTCCTGCTTGCCTTGGTCTCTCTGATCTCCCTGCTCTTCCAGATCCAGCTCCTCCAGATCTCTCTGATCCTCCAAATCTCTCTGAGCTAACTCTGTTTGCTTTACACGTTTTTTTATACAGGTTTAGGGGCGTTTTCCTGCCCATGTGCAAACTGTTCTCCTGATTACTTGGGGAGTGTTTGTTAGCTAGGCATGCCTTCAGACCTTGTGTCTCAGCCTGCTTTGGTTGCCCATGGTAACTGGGAAGCTTTTGATCTCCCTGCCTGTCAGAATCTGTGCTAAACTCAGCAGATTTCTGTGTTTTAAAGGCATAGGGCAGATCTTCGGTGTCACAGTACGTATAGGAGAAACAAAGGGAATGAGGAGGACAAATGGAAGCAGGAGTGAGTAATAAAAAAGAGGGACATTACCTCATCGGTGTGTGGTGGTAATAGATTTCACAATACACATTGAAAATGTGATTGAAGCCCCTAATGCAAAGGCTAGTAGTGCTTCTAAAAAAACAAGGATGAAGGTTTAAAAAACATGTGTCCAAAATTAGACAAAATATCCATTATAGTGAGGAAGTGAAATGGCATATTAAGTGAACACTTCTGATGGGGAATACCCATGTCACTACCATTTAAATAAAACAACCACGAGAAGATATAACTTCCTAAAAATGAGCATAACATTGCTTATTGCACCAGGGATATAAGAAAAAAACCTAACCAAGGGCTTCTGCTTAAAACCACGGAAGATGTCTTAAACACACAATGTTAAAAAATGCAATCTGAGAATATGTGCAAAAGTTAAACAGGGACACGTTTTGGACACATCCCAGGGGGTTCAGCTGTCCTGCTTTTATCAGAGGGATAGCTCTCAGCAAGGGTAGGTCCCTTCCCCCACTTGCTATTAGCTGACTGTGCTCGGTTTGTCTTTTGAACGTTAGCATAAGTAAAAGGCTTCTCAAGCAAGGAGTTGAATTAAGAAATATCAGCTTTACCTTTGACAGGGACTTTTAGATAAGTGCTGGTACCTTTTCTCCTGCTATCTCCCAGGCTCTGAAACTCAGCTTTCTTATTGCTTTTTCCACTGCCCTTCTGGTAATTGTTAGGCTGATAGCTTTCCCCTTGGCTTTCTCTGCTGCCGTTATAGCCTTGACTGCTGTAGGTCCAACTACTGTTACTCCACGTATTTGCTCTGCTAGCTTTCTTGTTCCCAGGCTCTACCTTGCAGTAACGTTTCTTCCAAGGTTGTTCCTCGCTCCAATGTTCACTGCTCCCAGGTTCTGCTCTGCTCCAAGGTTCTAGCTTGCTTATCCTTCTGGCCGTTATTCCTGAACTCCTTCCTGAACTGCTTCCCGTCTCTCTCGTCTCTCTCTGCATTGCTTGAAGATTTAAAAAGGGTTCACTTCCCTGCACTCCCTGACCTTCCCCTGGGCGTGACCAATCAGTGAACAAGCCTGTCTCCTCCTCTGAGCTGAGGTGTGGCCTGAGCTCAGCAGAGAGCTGTGTTTTTTTCATCTCTGACTTGAAAATCCTGTGTGTCAGTGCAGTGTTATTTACTCCAACAGGATTTCCCCCTATTTCCATCTCTTCTTGAGGGCATTCCTCACTACATAATATACAGGGGATCACTACCAATGCTTTGCTTGACTCTGGGGCTGACCAGAGCATGGTATCCCAGAAGCTTTGGCAGGCAATTGAGGCTCAGAATGAGTATGTCCAGAGGAGACCAGAAGATCATGTCCAGATCCATTGCATCCACAGGGCTGCCTCTTGTTACCCCGTGTATACAGTGGAGATAAAAGGGTTAGGGGCACAGAAAAGAATTCCCATGGCTGTGGTACCAAAACGTCCCCACGACCTGGTATTAGGAAAAGACTGGCCCCAATTTAGGAAAGGGTTAGAGAAAGGCCTTGGGAAAAAGGCAGAGGGGATGGTAACGGTGGTCCCTGGCCCTCTGGGATTCCCTGAAAACAGACTGGAAAGCCAGGTGAAAAGCCCCCGGGAGGCGGTCCCCACGTTAAACAGAAGTTCATATTAAAATTTTGTAAAGTTTCTGAAAAGGCCAGGAGTCCCAGGAGGGCGTCCCCGCAAGCCGCAGGATATGATTTATGTAGCACCATGGATGGAGTGGTGCCCAGCCATGGAAAGGCTCTCATTGATACCAGCCTACAAATTGAGATCCCCGTTGACTGCTATGGGCGGATAGCCCCTCGCTTGGGTCTGGCATTAAAACACTTCCTGGATGTCGGTGCAGGCGTGATTGACCCTGATTATAGAGGGAGTGTAAAGGTGTTATTGTTTAACTTTGGTAAGGAAGACTTCCCTGTGAAGGTCGGAGACCGGATTGCCCAGCTGCTGTGCGAGAGAGTGGGGTTTCCCCCACTGGAAGAGGTCCCCATGTTGACTCCCACGGAACAAGGAGCCTGTGGATTTGGTTCCACCGGATGGGCCGGGATGGAAGGCCTGACTGCCACCTCGGAAGAGAGAGTGGAGGAAGATGAGAAGGAGGACTTGGGTCCACAAGTAACAGAGTGGAGGAAACATCAGGAGCCCCAGGTGGCTGAGGAGCTATCCTTGGTCCAGAGGCAGGAGTTGGCCAATCTATTACAGAGGTTTCCAGAAGTTCTGACGCCGGTTCCTGGTGAGACGTGATTGGTCGCCCATGAGATTGTAACTACACCAGGGAAGGTGATCCGACAACGACCCTACCGGTTACCAGAGGCTAAGAAGCAGGAGGTAGTCGCACAAGTACGTGAAATGGTGGAGATGGGGGTCATCGAAGAGTCAAGGAGCCCATGGTGCAGTCCAATAGTACTTGTTCCAAAGCCAGATGGTACTTTACGGTTCTGCATAGATTTCAGACAGATAAATGCCATCTCGGTATTTGACGCGTACCCAATGCCCAGGATCGAGGAGCTACTGGATCGGTTGGGACAGGCTCAGTTTTTGACCACCCTGGACATGACAAAAGGGTATTGGCAGATTCCCCTGACTAAGGAGTCTCGGCCAAAGACCACCTTCAGCACCCCGATTGGACTATTCCAATTTAAGAGGATGCCCTTCGGCCTCTATGGCGCCGCAGCAACCTGCCAGACACTGGTGGATCAAGTTCTGCGCCCTCATTAAGAATATGCTTCTGCATATATGGATGACATCATTATCTACAGTCGCACCTGGGAAGAGCACCTCCCAAGGGTTGAAGCCGTCCTGCAGTCTATGAGGCAGGCGGACCTCACACTGAACCCGAGCAAATGTGCCTTCGCCAGGCGAGAGGTGAAGTACCTAGGGCATATGATAGGACGGGGCAAGGTCAAGCCCTTAGTCAACAAAATCGATAGCATCAGGAATTTTCCCAGGCCAGCAACAAAGAAGCAATTGAGAAGTTTTCTAGGCCTGGTCGGCTACTACAGGAGGTTCCTGCCCCGCTTTGCAGAGGAGAGTTCCATCTTCACTGATATGTTGAAGAAAAATTACCCGAACCGTCTTAGTTGGACCCCGGAAGCTGAGAGGGCCTTTAACCTGTTAAAAGGGAGGCTATGCACGGCCATGGTATTATGTGGAGTGGACTTTACGCGGCCCTTCATTGTACAAACGGATGCCTCAGAAGCAGGTTTAGGTGCGGTCTTATCCCAGAAGCATGCAGGAGAGGAGCATCCTGTAATGTTCCTTAGTTAAAGGTTATCCCCGGCGGAGCGCAACTACTCCACCATTGAGAAAGAGTGTCTTGCCATTAAATGGGCAATAGATGCGCTCCGGTTCTATCTTACAGGGTGAAAATTCCTACTAATCACAGATCACGCACCCTTGAAGTGGCTCCAAAGGATGAAAAAACAATGCACGACTAACTAGGTGGTACATGGCCCTGCAAGCTTTTGACTTCAGGATAGATCATCAGGCAGGAAAGTTACACCAAAATGCAGATGCCTTATCCCGAATTACAGACTGTTCGGAGGAACCCCAACAACCTCCGACAGCCAGTAATATTTTAAGTAGGGGGGTATGTGGCAAGGTCATCTATCCTGAGTATGGGGGAGGTGAGAAACGTAAAGAATTCACCCTAGTAAAGGGTCCCCTTTTAGGAGTGCAGGGTGAGAAAGCCACAGCCACACCTAAGAACCAGGAAAACCCCAGCTGGAACAGGTTTCATGCAGTGTCTAATAGAGTAAGAGGGAGAGATTACGGGCACGAGGTCCAAAACCCTTACTTCAACAAGTTCCCTGATTACTCAAATACCAGAAGGCAGGGGGATTGCCAACACCTGGGAAGGAAGAAGGTGGGGCTAGAACCCTGGAGGTATAAGCCTATGCTAGAGAAAGGAAGAGAAAAAGGAGGAGTGGGAGGAGAAGGCAGAAACCGGAGAAGAGAAGGAGGTAGACAAGGTGCTGACTCATGCAGAAGAGCCGAGCTACCAGGAGCTGAGAGGGCTGAATTCCCTGCAACAGGTTGGCAGCAGAGCTTGGAGCCAGGAAGTGGAGAAGTTCTCAGAGCACCGGAGAGGTTGTCAGCTGAGCAGTCTGACTGGGTGTGTGAGTCAGAACGCGTGCAGCTGGGAGAGCCAGTGGCAGAGTTGGGGGAAGAAGACATCCTTATGGATTGCTCTCTGTGCCAAGCTTTAGACATGAAGTCTTGAGGAAAAGCCAGCCCTGAAAGAATTATCCTCCTTGAAAAGGTAAACATAAGAAACAGGCAGTGTGGTGGTAAATTCCCATATGTTTTTAAAAGGGAAGTTTACTGAAGTATAAGGATAAGCATGTGATTCATGCTTGTTATCCACCTGTGGTTTGAACTGTGAAACGGCAGAAGCCAATTTACCTGCTAGAAGAGTTTTTCTTTGCTCCTCTGTTATGTGAAAAGCCTGTTGAGAGTTTTTGATGGCAGTCTGAATGTTTGCTTCTTGTTTTGAGTTCTGTTGTACCTGAAATGCAGCCTAGAAGGAATTGAGGCTGATAGAAGCCAAACTGCCACAGAAGATTAAGCATGTTTGGACTTTATGCTGTAATTAGCAAGGATTAAAAAAGGAAGGTGGGAGCCTTGCTATCAAAGGCTGTGCTTCTGAAAGTAAGAATACTTTAAACAGCCATTTTTGGGTTCTTTTCTTTACTTTGCCAGCCATCTGCTCTACCTTGAGCAAATCCTACAGAAATAATCCTGTATCTGGTACTTTGAATCTTTTTGTGCGAAATAAATTTTCTGTTATATGACTTACCGCGGTGACCTTAACTACAACTTTCTACCTGAAGCACAAACACATCTTAGCAGTACTACATTTCCCAGAAGACACCACAAGGAAATAGGCTGCTAAGGCTGATAGGAGAAGGTTCCTCCAATAACCACACCCCTCTAAAACTAGTGGCGAGTGGTGAGGGCGTTGACAGTATGTATGTACTTTCCCTTTTTAAACTCACTATTCTTGACATTTATACTGGCAGTGTTCATTTAGGACACAAGACAGAGAGGTACATAGACAAGACCTACAGGAATATAGTCTTGAAATCCCACCTCCAGTCTGGCAGCATCCCTATTGCCATGGAGGAAAGAGGCAAGTGACAGGAGAGCATCGCCCTGGTGTGGCAGGAAGTGATCCTATAGCTAGGACCTGTCCTCCAGGTGATGTAAAACCCTCTCATCCTGAGGAAGTTTCTACAGGGCCCTGTGCCCATGAGGGAAGGGTTAGGACAGCCGTTATAGTTGGTGATTCGATCATTAGGCATGTAGATAGCTGGGTGGCTGGTGGACGTGAGG
This sequence comes from Ichthyophis bannanicus, assembly GCA_033557465.1. Classification (NCBI taxonomy): domain Eukaryota; kingdom Metazoa; phylum Chordata; class Amphibia; order Gymnophiona; family Ichthyophiidae; genus Ichthyophis; species Ichthyophis bannanicus. The sequence continues at coordinate 461,756,100 of CM066033.1, read as the reverse complement.
ATCGCCTGGTAACATGCCTGCCTGGTGCAAAGGTAGCAGACCTCACCTGCCACCTACACAAGGTCTTAGAAAGTGCTGGGGAGGAGTCTGCTGTCTTGGTACATGTAAGTACCAATGACATAGGAAAATGTGGTAGGAAAGTTCTGGAGGCTAAATTTAGGCTTTTAGGTAGGAAGTTGAAATCCAGAACTTCCAGGGTAGCATTCTCTGAAATGCTTCCTGTTCCACGTGCAGGACCCAAAAGGCAGACAGAGCTCTGGAGTCTCAATGTGTGGATGAGACGATGGTGCAAGGAAGAGGGTTTTGGATTTATTAGGAACTGGGGAACATTCTGGGGAAAGGAGGGGCTCTTCCAAAGGGATGGGCTTCACCTTAACCAGGATGGAACCAGGCTGCTGGCATTAAACTTTAAAAAGGAGATAGACTAGCTTTTAAACTAGATAATAGGGGAGATCCGATAGTCACCCAAAAGTGCATGGCTCAGAACAGTGTATCCTTGAAGGATATTACCAAAAGAATGAAGTTAGGGCATATCAGCACTCAGGCGACATACAACCAAAATTTGCCTGAGACTCATCTAACCTGGAAAAACTTTATCTTACCGACAGTGAAGCACATAGAAGACATTGTGAATGCCCTGAACACAACCACGTCCCCGTCAGACCCATGCTCAGTGGAATGGATAAAAAATTCCAAGGAACAACTATCCCAGCATATCCACAAAATTGTAACATGCATCCCTGCCACCACTGATTACGGAGTAACGGAGTCCCTGCAACAAGGACACATGCCAGAGGCACTTAAACAAGCCATGATACGACCCGTCTATAAGGGCACAAGGCTGAGCCCTATGGACCCAAAATCATACCGCCCCATATCCAGCCTACCCTTCATATCAAAGGTTATTGAAAAAGTAGCACAGAGGCAACTACAGGACTACATTGATCTACAAGCCCTGTTAGACCCTCATCAGCATGGATTCAAGCCACAGCACAACACAGAAACACTGCTCACATCCCTTTTTGACAGTCTGGTGAAGGGACTAGACAATATAAAAATGGATTTTTTCTAGTATTCTTAGACATCTCGGCGGCATTCGACAAAGTCTCCCACACAATAATGCTAAATCGATTACATGATATAGGGCTATGCAACAATACAATAAAATGGTTCACATCATATTTAAGCAACAGAACGCAGATGTGCCCAAAGAAAATCATCACAGTTCCCCATCAACCAAGGAATACCACAAGGATCAGCGCTCTCATCCATTCTATTCAACATCTACATCCAACCGATCTGCAGCATTATCAAACGCCATATGTTACAATATCACATCTATGCTGATGACATAATGGTATATGCCCCAGTAGACACATTAGTTCCGGATATGGCCCCCATGACCCGATGCCTCGAAGATATGAACAACTGGGTCACAAATAACTACCTGAAAGTCAACTTTGACAAAACGGACGCAGTGATCATAACCAGGAATCCCAAATTTAACCAACCTCAAGACATCAGCATCCTCAACCGAACAATACTAATAAAGGGCAAGGTGAAATACTTAGGTGTCACACTGGACAGTAATTTAAACCTTCAATCTCATATAAGTAAAACCACTGCAAAGGCATACCAACGAATGAAGCTCATCCGGAGACTCAAACCGATACTCAGCCAGGACCATTTCTGCACTGTGTGCCAGGCAGTCATCACCCCAATACTGGACTACGGAGACTCCTTATTTCAAGGACTACCTAAACAGGCTACCCATCCACTCCAGCTAGTACAGAACACTGCAGCCCGAATCATAACTGACACAGTCAAGCACGAGCACATTACACCTATACTTCTGCAACTACACTGGCTACCAATATCTGCACGGGCAAGATACAAAACAACCGTAAACATATTCAAGATCATACACCTATGCACAGCAGATATCCTCCACAGTTTGATAACCAGAGACACAGTCAACCGACCCAGATGAACCAACAGCAGCAATAGACTTCGCATACCCGCTGGATACCATAAAACAAAACAAGTAACCTCCAACAGAGTCATATCCTTCTCAGCACTGGCCCTCTGGAATTCCCTCCTGGATGAACTGCGGGCGATAAGTGACCTCAAAGACTTCCGCAAATCCCTTAAAATCTTTTTATTAATGGAATTTTATAACCAAACATCCTGAAGACTCTTTACACACACCTATATGTACGATAATCCCATCCACTGTAGTCTATGTATGTCGTGTCACCTCCCTGTTTAATGTTGTCCCAAACTGTGTAAGCAACGACTTTGATTAAAGGAGAAAGTGGTATACAAATCTGGACAAAAAATAAATAAATATCAGCAGAGAAGTTCCGATAAAGACAAAAGTAGCCCAAATGCCCTTGAGTACGGAGCAGACAGAGCTTAAAGATCCCAAATTACCCCTGCCTACCGATAGCCAGATTAATATGAATAAAATACAGTCTCTAAAATGCTTGTATGCAAATGCTAGAAGTCTAAAAAAATAAGATGGGAGAGTTGGAATATATAGCACTAAATGAGAGGTTAGATATGATTGATATCTTCATAGGAGTATCCTTCCATCCCCTTTACCATTTTGGTGGCTCTTCTCTAAACCTTTTCTAATAATGCTATATCCTTTTTAAGATACGGTGACCAGAATTGCACACAATATTCAAGGTGTGGTCTCACCATGGAACGAAATAGAGGCATTATAATATCTTTTGTTTTATTTTCCATTCCTTTCCTTATGATACCTAGCATTCGATTTGCTCTCTTGGCTGCCGACGCACACTGGGCTGAGGGTTTTAACATGTTATCCACAATGACGCCTAAATCTTTTTCCTGGGTCGTGGTTCCTAATGTGGAATCTTGCATCGTGTAACCATAGTTTGGATTGTTCTTCCCTAGGTGCATAACTTTGCACTTATCCACATTAAATTTCATCTGCCATTTTGATGCCCAGTCTTCCAATTTATCAAGATCCTCTTGCAATTTTCCACAATCCTCTTGGGTTTTAACAACTTTAAATAGTTTTGTGTCATCTGTAAATTTGATAACCTCACTCATTATTCCACTTTCCAGGTCATTTATGAATATCTCAAAAAGCAGCGGACCCAGTACATATCCATGGGGTACACCACTATTCACCTTTCTCCATTGGGAAAATTGGCCATTTATCCCAACCCTCTGCTTTCTATCTTTTAACCAGTTCCTGATCCACAGTAGTACACTGCCTCCTATCCCATGACTCTTTAGTTTTGCCAAATGTCTCTAATGAGGGACCTTGTCAAAGGCTTTCTGAAAGTCCAGGTACACTATATCAACCGACTCACCTTTGTCCACCTGTTTATTCACACTTTCAAAAAAACATAACAGATTAGTAAAACAAGATCTTCCTTGTCTAAAGCCATGTTGGCTGTCTCCCATTAGGCCATGACTATCCACATGCTGAGTAATTTTATTCTTTATGATGGTTTCTACCATTTTTCCCAGTACTGACATGAGACTCACCGGTCTGTAGTTTCCCGGATCACCCCTGGAACCCTTTTTAAAAATTGGTGTTACATTGGCGATCCTCCAATCTTCAGGTATTACAGATGATTTTAATGATAGTTCACAGATTACTAATATCAGGTCTGCAATCTCATATTTCAGTTCTTTCAACATCCTTGGATGTATACCATCCGGCCCAGGTGATTTGCTACTCTTCAGTTTATCTAATAGTTGTAATACATCTTCCCGATGTATCGATATTTCCTTCAATTCTTCCGCACCTTTAAATACCATTTCAGTCCTGGGTAACATCCCTACATCTTCCTCAGTAAAGACCGAAGCAAAGAATTCATTCAGTCTCTCCGCTATCGCCTTGTCACCCCTTTAACTCCTCTATCATCTAATGGACCAACTGACTCTCTCACAGGTTTTTTTGCTACGAATGTACTTCTGCAGCAAGCTTCTTCTCTAATTCCCCCTTTGCCTGATTTATCAATGCCTTGCATTTGACTTGCCAGTGCTTGTGCTGTTTCCAGATTTCGTCATTTGGCTCTTTTTTCCATTTCCTGAAAGATGCTTTTTTGGCAACAACAGCCTCTCTGACCTCACCTTTAAACCATGCTGGCAGTTTTTTGGACTTCCTTCCACTTTTCTTAAAGCGTGGAATACAGCTGGTCTGGGCTTCCAAGATAGTATTTTTCAACAACACCCAAGCTTGATGTAAGTCTTTAACCTTTGCAACTGCTCCTTTTAGTTTTTTCTTAACTATTGTCCTCATTTTATCATAGTCTCCCTTTCGAAAGTTAAAAGGTAGTACTGTGGATTTCCTTACTATCCCTCCTCCACTAATTAAATCAAAGAGATATCCCCTTTGTCTTACAATGTTGATTTCCTCCTCTGAATTGAAATAGAGGCAAGAGAGTCCTCTGTACTTTGAGTCTATGTTTGCAAAATTGCACAGATACACATATAAGGGCTGAGATTTACACATGTACCTTGTAAACTATGAGCACTTCTACGTGTAAGTTGTCAGGTTGCCTGTGTTGATCTTTCCCACGTGTATATTTCTGAAACGGCTCCTTCCGCTGCCTGTGAATGTGCTGTTCCTAAAATACAATCAGAACTGAGCATATCCTAACCTCGACGCCTCAATTCTGATCTCCACATTCTATCTTCATGCAAATTAGGATAAACCTTAAGAAGCTAAGCATGGGTCTGCTGTCAGGCACCTGCCGTTATTCTTGGTTTTATTCCAACCTATGTAGGTTGAGATCAGCTATTTATTTGTATTTATTTATTTATTTAGCAGGTTCTTTTTAATACCGCTTTATCATGTCAATCAAAGCGGTTTACATTGTAACTTAAACTCGGTAATGTACATTAAACAGGGACATTGGTAACTTGGATTTTTCTGAGGTAACGGAGGGTTAAGTGATTTGCCTGTATGTATCCAGCTATGTATCCAACATAAATCACAATTACGATGGATAAAATAAATACTAGCTGTTGTAATCTAAAATATTTACTGGTTTCCTAGTGGGATATGCACTTATTGAAAAAAAAGTCAGTGAAGCATATTAACTGAAAAAACTCATTGTAATAAATTGCATTTCCAATGACTCATGATTCCTGCTTTCACCTCTTCCTGAATATCATCTCTTTTCTGTGTTGCTCTTCTCTCTTGTCTGACCTGAATACGCAAAGGTCCAAGGAGTGTCTTTGCCATACCGCACTGTGCTGTTCATACTTCTTTCTACTCTGCCATTATAAACTTGTGCTCATTGTGTGGAATTCACCTGTTTGGTTCATAACTACAATAAATTAAAGAGAATCACATGAGGTTTGGGCAGGAAATTCCTGGAACAGCTGCCTTGTTTTCATGGTCTAAGAAATCATTTCCTTCTTACTGATCTCATCATTTCCTTATCTCTTTCTTTGTTTCCTTTGCAGTTATTCATCCAGACAAGCAAATGCAAGATACTCTCCGAGAAGGGAAATGTATCTTTTTTCTCATTGCTTTTGCTATATATACAGAAACTGAGGATCACTTTGATGCATACATAGGTTCAGGAAATAACATTCACAGGAATGACTGAGCTAAGTGAATTGGGACTTAGAGATGTGCACAGGTCAAAGATTTTTTTGTTTTTCTTAATTTTTTCATTTATGACATATTTCAATAGACATCCAAAAATAAATGGAATGAAAGGCAATATAGCAATAATAAAAAAGAGAAATAATCACCCTCAAACAGGAAAAGAATTTTAAATTTTAAATTTAGAGCACAATATAGATAAAGGGTCTACATATATGTTAAAACAAAGGAAATATCATATCAGTAGCTGACAGTCGAAAGGTCAGGCCACCACAACCAAAATATCAAGTGCTTAACAACTCTGAATGATTAGCAATCAAAACTCTAGGCTTCTTTCTCGCCACCCAAAAATCACTGAACTGCTTAAGATCAAAGAGTAAATACTGTTTAATACCAAAAAACACAACACACCTAGAAGGAAATTTCAAAATCCGATTCACACCTAGGGCCTGGACCCTTGGCTGAAAAGCCAACAATTTCTTGCACCTATTCTGTGTATCCCAGCATTAATCAGGAGAAATTTAGAATTTAGATCTTAAAGACAGCTCATTCATATTCCTAAAATAAAGACTCAGAACTCCAGGGCAAAACACATCACCAGTGTAGTTATTATTCTCAACCTTTCTTCTTTTGTGACATACCTGACAGACAATATTTGTGTGTCTGATATACTGAACACTACAATTTGCAGCTGAACAAATAAAGAGTCAAAATATTTCATTGTTAAAAATGATACATGGGAAGTATAAAATATTCTTAATAGAATTCACTTTATTGTTTTAGAAACTTGTTGAAATTAAACCTATTAAATTGTATTTTTTCTCACATAAGGTTTAATCTTCACTTAATTCATAAGTGAGAAATCAGGGACTGATATGTTACAGTTTTTCAATATAGGGTTGAATGGTCAAAACATTTATTTATTTTTATTTACGTCCCACGTTTTCAATAGTAATTCAAGGTGGCCTTGTATGCCTGTAGCGCAATAGAAATGATAAATAGTAGTGGCAGTAGTAGGACTGACATAAAAAAAAACTTTTTCCTATTCTGGAGACTATACATAGCAGAAAGCTAGGATCTTTTCCCTTACAGCTTGCCATACAATAAATACATATATTCAAATTCTGGTGATACTTCAGTTAACACAGACTGACTGGGAATTTCACGTATCTGACTGTTTGGTTTTCTGGTCTTCCCAGCATGCAGGCCAATGTGGTTGTTAAGGAAAGCATGAGTCTGCTGTCTGTGTCAAATTTTTGGTGACACATTTACCAGCTCTTGATGATGCACTGGTTGAGCACCACTGTTCTAAAGGGTCTTCGAAGAACTTTGTCAGGTTCATAACCACTGACTATGTCCCCCCATGTTCTCCTGCCCCAGGCTAGCTCTAGCTCTGCCCAAAGTTAGATACTGAGCTTAAGCAATAGGAGGTAACCTTCAGTCAGCATTTTCAAACCTTCCTGCATATACTTGCTCATAATATCAGTTGGAGATACTAAAGAGAATTCGGAAAATTGAGAAACCTTACATTGTTTTGCCATGTTTGATTTTCCAAAAATTCCAATTTATGAAGTAATAGGTCCTTACTTCTAATTTGGGCAGAGCTTAAGGTCTGTAACTTGCTGTGCCTTGCTTCTAGGGAGTCCATTCTAACAGATTTCCGTTTCACTGCCAATGCCTCTTCATCAGCTGAAACCACAGGCTTCTTAACATTCTTCTTTACCAGCAAACAATAAAAAAAGATGAGTCCAAGCCTTTAATTGCCTCACAGAGATATTCCAAAGTGGTTTATTCACTATGTTGAGTCCCAAATTGGAAGCAATGTTCCCCCACAAGGAGCTCTTCCACCAACAACTCCATCGCCCTGATATACTTCCTTTGACGTCTCAAAATCCAGGCAGGAAAGATGTTGCCTTGGGAGTTCTCTCAGCGTTGTCCATTGGTCCTGGTATCCCTTCGTGGCAAATATCACACATCCAGGTCTCAGCGGGGCTATTCTCAATTCAAGGCTTAAGGATGCCCCTTCTGCACTATCTGTGAAAGAACTCACGGATACTGTTGAAGCAGTAGAACCTTCCCTGCACGGCCAAATGCTACATTCCTGCAGCATTGACTAAACTTTTGGCAAGGCCCACCCGGGACCTGAAGGGCAAACCCGGAACTTGGATTTCCTCTTCTTCATCAAAAGAAAAAAAAATTACAGGTCCTGTAAGCCATTGAGTTAGGCAGGGCACCAGCTCATGCGACCATCCCCGACACAATCTTGGTCGCATGGGATATTGGCATCAGAAAAGGGAGGGCCACAATGGCCCCGACCCCACCCAAAATTATGGTGACAGGCAGCAGGCTGGCCATGGGGACCCCATTCTCCGCGGGCAGGAGAAGCCGTGATCGCAGCAAAGACCCTCTATCTGCGCGCGGGAGATTGGATCCCCATGAATAGGCAGGAAGGGTCTTTGCCTGATTGCAGCTAGCATGCCATCCTCCATGGGCAGAAGAAGAGAAGCCACAGTTGTGGCAAATACGCTTCCTGTTCTGCCTGCAGGGATCAAATCTCCTGCAAGCAGAACATGAAGGGTCTCTGCCCCTGGGGTGGAGCTTGGGGCAGAGTTAGGGCAGAGTTTGAGGTGGTGTTTGGCCCCTCCCTCCAAAAAAGGCCTTCCGCCACCCCTGCCATGGGGAATGAGAGAATGTCAGTTTGTTTTCAATTCATCTGGCTTTTTATTTCAAATTTCAGTTATTTTTTTGGTTTATTCCACACCTTTGTTTTAATAATGCTTTTTATCATGCATTATAACATTTTAATTTGTACAAATCGATTGCATGTACATTAATTCGTAGGTTAGCATGTGTTAAATCGATTATACGTGTAATAAAATTTTTAACAAACTGAATGTGCACTAACAAATGCACATCCCTATTGAGGAGGATATAGACAGTGGGATAAGAAGTCCCTGGCTAATTACTAATGAAGGCTTATGGTGCTTAACAGAACTGGAAGCAGGGCCGGATTTACCTATACGCCATGTACGCCATGGCGTAGGGCCCACAGCTGGCAGGGGCCCACAAAAAAAGAACAAGTTAATTTTTTTTTTAAATAAAATTAAAAAAAAAAAGCTGCTGGCTGCCGCCGCGGGGCCCCCTCTGCTGCCGCGGCAGCACCAACTGACCCGCGGGGGCCCCCTCTACAAGCTGAAGCCGTCGGTTCGTTCCTTCCTCCCTCCCTCCCTCCGTGCAGGGTGCAGGCTGTGAGAGACACGAAAGGAGAGTGTCTCCTCGCATCTCTGTTAAGCCCGCAGGGGCTGATGGAAATTTCCCATCAGCCCCTGCGGGCTTAACAGAGACGCGAGGGAGACACTCTTCCTTCGCGCCTCTCACAGTGTGCACGGAGGGAGGGAAGGATCGACGGACCGACGGAGTCAGCTTGCAGGGGGGGCCCCCGCGGGTCAGTCCGTGCTGCCGTGGCAGCAGAGGGGGCCCCGCGGCGGCAGCCAGCAGTTTTTTTTTAAAAAATTAAATTTTACTTTAGGCCGGGGGGGGGGGGTAGGACTGGTAATGGGCTATTGGGGGGGGGGTAGGACTGGTAATGGGCTATTGGGGGGGCTGGGGCTTGAAATGGGCTGGGGGGGGGTTAAGGCTAGAGGTGGGCTGATGGGGTTAGGACTGGTAATGGACTGTGGGCTGTTGGGGGGGTTTAGAACTGGTAATGGGCTTTTGGGGGGGGTTAAGACTGGTAATGGGCTGTGGGCTGATGGGGGTTGTCTGGTAATGGGCTATGGGGGGGCTAGGACTGGAAATGGGCTGGGGGGGTTAAAACTGGAGGTGGGCTGATGGGGTTAGGACTGGTAATGGGCTGTGGGCTGATGGGGGGGGGTTAGGACTGGCAATGGGCTATGTGGGGCTGACTGGAAATGGGTTGATGGGGTTAGGACTGGAAGTGGGCTGATGGGGGGTTAGGACTGTAAGTGGGTTGATGGGGGGCTAGGACTGGTATTGGGTTGGGGGGTTGCTAGGACTGGAAATGGGCTGATGGGTGGCTAGGACTGGAAATGGGCTGATGCAGGGACTAGAAGGGAATGGATGCTGGGTGAGGCTGGAACTAGAAGGGAGCTGATGTTGGGGGAGGATTAGAATGGGATGGGGCTGGAAGAGTAAAATGGAGAAGGGAAAAATATTTTGTGTGGGAGGGATAAAAAATCTACAATTGGCCGGGTATTGGGAGAGTAAGTGGGGATTGAGGATGGAGGGGTAAAATTTGAGTGGATGAAATAGGAATGAGGAAAGAGCAAAAGGAGAAAGATTAGTATGTTAAAGCAGATGTAGAGAGAGAATGGAAAAAAATCTAGAAGAGAGAAGAAAGGACAAATGGACAGCAGACGATGGAGAGTTAGCAGAAGACACGAAGAAACCAGAAGAAAGTGGCTGGAGCAATTGCAGCTGAAAAAAATGCACAAAAGGTAGAAAAATATCTCTTTATTTTGAATTTATTAATTGGAATATGTCAGCTCTGGTAAATGTGCATCATTAACGTCTGCGCTTTGTTTAGTACAAGAGCAAATTAATGTATAGTTTTATTTCTACAGTGTTGTACATTCCAAGTTTGGCTTTTGGGATTCCCAGTTTAATTATTGTCTTCCTGTTTCTAAATTGTGATTACTTGTTTGGTGATGGTCTATGTTCTGCATGTGTAACTGAGCTGAGGTGTTCTGTTTATATAATTCCTATTTGACATTGCCACTTGTTCTCTTTCCCCAGTAGGTCATGTATTGTTGTTCTCTGAAATGTATTGGTTTAATATTTGCAGTGTTGCCTTTTGATTGGTAGAGTATGGTGCTTTGTGAGTCCTGGTAGTGCTGTTAGGATACGGCGGGTTTACTATGGGTTCTAAATGGGCAGTGTTTGTAGTAGTTCCTAATGTGTCTGGCAGTTGGCACTGGATTATAGTAATGTAGAAATCTTTTAGTCTTTCTTTATCCATACACTCATTAAGAGGCACGTTTACTAAAAGTTAGTATATGGTAACATTATGCAAATATTTATGCAAATGAGGCCCCTTATGCAAATGAGGCCCCGCACCCCCCTTGGGCCGCCCCTGCTGGGGGCCCACAATTTTTGTTGGCGTAGGGCCTCACTCAAGGTAAATCCGGCCCTGGCTGGAAGGCCAAATTAATAGGAGGCAAACATTTCTACATTCTCTTGACTTGTTCATCAAACATTTTGTGAAGGAAAATCTGAAAAATCAGAAGGAAATTTCATTGGATCACTGATGTGGGCTTCTAAAATTTCTTTTGAATTTTGCCGATATTCACATGTGTATCTGGGTGTTGTTCATATACTTTGTGTGTGGTTAGCATCGAGGCATTTATCAGCATGAGCAGGGGATATTCAGTGACACAAAATGGCTATGTGTCCACTGAATATCTCACTTACTGTGATTAATGAGGTTAGTAGCTTAGTAATCATTTTGAATATGCTCCCCAGAATGAACGTCTCAAGATAGTGGAAGGGGCAAAGCAGCACCACAATTGGTGCAAGCACATCAAGGCATTTTGAAAGGAGTAAAATGATAAGGAGACCAGCACTGCGCCCGGATTGTCAGCAGCTTTGTCCATGGAGGAGAGCCAACACAGCAGCAGAAGAAGAGGCAAGAGCCCAGACCTCAGGAATGGGTTGAGTCAGCTAAGCTGTGTGCCCAAAACTTAAGAGTACTGAAATTGAGGACTTTGGTCCCAGAATAGGAATCTCAAGTAGAGAGAAAGATACCTTCCAGAGTGGAAGAAGCATTAATGGACTGCCTAAATGACATGCTGAGAGATGTAAAGAAGAATCAGAGGATACATTGTGATGAAGAATCCAAAAACAGTGGGAGTGAGGCTGCAGCATTGGCAGCGACAGCCCAATGGAGCAGGAAGATAGGCCAGAAGCCCCTATAATTAAAGGCTGATATTTGTGGAGAAGAGTGGGAGTTGACAATTACAGTAATGGAGGATGATGATGTGAGGGCAATCAGTCATCTCATGAAAGCTAGGGTTGATTCAGCTGTCCCCTTCCTCCATCAGCGCTCCATGCTCATCCCCTTTGATAGAAGAATTATTGGAGTGAAAGAAGCATTCATGGAGTGCAATCCAATCATTCAGAGCAATCTAAGGGTTTCTTAGTCAATGACTCAACAAGTACAGTTCCTTAGTTAACAAGTACAGTAATGGATGGCCGATGTGAATAAGTATGAACCCCATGATAGCTAGGGTTGATATGGCTATCAGGGCGACTAGATGCATGTCCCCTTTCTCCATCAGTGCATTATTCTTATCTCTCATCTCTACTGAGAAATAATGGGGGGGGGGGGAGGGAAGGAGGAGAATATTCAAAGCAATTAAGGTGGTTTGCAGGTCTGCTAATTGCATTGGCCAGGATATTCAGCAGCACTAACCCAGTTAGTGCCGCTGCTCCATGCCCTGATTTTAGCTGGCTAGCATTAAAATGTTCCAAGGGTAGTACTCAGTGATAATCAGGTGTCTGTCTCTATGATATTGCATTGTCCTGGAACCAGTATCCTGGAGTCATCTCCTGCCTTTGCATTTCCTCTGTGTAGTAGCCCTATCACCAGCAAGTCCTCTTTTGGCTTTTACCTCTCTGTTCTGATCAATGATTATCACTAGAAAAGACTGTGAAGCTTACTTGTCAAGATCTCCAAAGCTCGAGAGTCTATGGGTAGCTGAACCTGTATGCTCAGGGTGAAGAGACAAACTTACAGTTATATCTCCCCTCCCCCCCTCCCCCACCAATACTGTTCAACAAAAGAGTTCTATCACGTTTCTCCCTGGAACCAGATTCTGTGACTTCCTTGCTACTTCCAAGTCTGGGGAAACTCTCCCTTATAGTGGTCCAGTTGCTATATATAAATGAGGTTATATCTCTTCGCTCCTGTGCTTCACCAAAAGGTGGCTTTCTCTCGAGCCCCTTAAACACAGTCTCTAGCCTCCATAGTCTTTTACAGTTCCAAGCCTACCTAGATAATTGATTCAGGCCTCCAGATGCCTGGTAGGCCTGCCTCTTCCCATGTAGTGGTTAAAGCCACTTCTACCTGAAGGGAGTTCCATCTCTATGTGTCTATGTTGGAGGCAGAGGTTCCCTCCCATATTGCTGGTTCCATATGACTTATTGTCGGGGACCCAACTATTCCCTTGCTCTGTTTCCACGGGGTTTTCCCTCTTCCTGCCATCCTCCCCATCCAGGGGACCGGAATTCCATCTGCCAATGTCGGGACCCTGTATTAGGGTCCGACTCTGGGAACCTGTGTGTATTCTTCTCCTGACCCATTGCTCTAGGTTTTTCCCCTGTGATGGGACTTATATCCCATCACACCAGGCAGCGGCAATAGTGAAATGGGTAGCAGCGGCAATAGTGAAATGGGTAGCAGCTGAATATCACTGTAGCCCGGTTAGCTTTATAGCTATCTCGCTGACCTGGATATTCAATGTCGCTGGCAGGATATGATCTCGGCATGAAAATCTGGGTCTTAGTTTCAGCAGCGACAGCCAGTCGCTTTAGACTGGCTTGCCACCACCCAGCATTATTTGATGAAGGATATCTGCATGCCCCTGCCAGAACCTACAAATAAGTACAACTAATGGACATTTGAAAAGAACTTTGAACAAAGAGTTCAAGGTTTATCGATGATGGTAGACTGCTAGTGTCCCTCCAGTGTGGTGGATTCAGTTTCTTCTGGACTTGGGTTATTAGGAATTTCATGCCAAAAAGGATAGTAGAACACCCAAAGAGGAGTATAATAACAAACCAAAGGCACCCCCAAAGGCAAAGCAGGAGATTGAAGAGTGGCCCTGAAAAAGCTACAGCACACTGGTTTCAGAGCCATGCAGCTAGAAAGGTGACATGAAGGGCCCGATATTCACATAGGCACATAGTCCTGCCTGGCGACAGAATTGACTATCCATGTTTGGTGCCGAGTGGAGTTACCCGCAGAGCCTAATCAGATAGCAGTGATAATGGAACTCTACCTGGTTAGCATCCGTGGCTAGAACTAGGCAAGCCAAAAGCTCGCCAATTTTAGGCACGGATCACTAACCGCGTAGCCATCCAATATTGCCGCTACCTAGTTACTTAAACTCGGTATAAATACTCTATTGTAACTTGATGTCAATATTTAAAAGAAATTTCTACAAGGTAATCAAATTATATATTGCCAGTCGATCTTCTTCATATAAAAACATAGAAACTCTCTTCAATTTTTTAACGGTAGTCTCAGAACCAGAGGACACTCTGCACCACACACTTTGTGGAAAAGGAGTATTGCCTCATTCACATCAACGACTACCAGGAGACCAATTCTCCTTTCATTTCGTCATTTTTTGGTATTTATGTGATAAATGGTGCCAGCAAATAAATATATACCACCAAAATTCCTCTGCCTTGTGAAATTTGTTTAAAATGAAATATAATGGGCTTATCTTGATTTTGTGGACAAATTCGTGCTCCACGCCAAACTGATAGTCATTTCTTAGATAAATAATTGTTACCTAGTTACTGGCAATCTCTGCCCCTGTTCCAACCCAGAATGCCCCCAACACACCCCGATGCTAACCGGATAGCATCGGGGCATGTAGGGAACATAGACGGGGATATTCAATGGCACTAACCGTGTAGGTGCCGTTGAATTTTCCCGTTTAAGGCATTTTACATGGTTTATTGGGCTATAAATCGTGTAAATGAGTTTTGAATATCAGGCCCAAAGTACCCAGTTCAGCAAGGGGAGGGGTGAAGGGCATAAGAGCAGTGTCAACAAAATAACACAGGCAGCAACAGTACAGAGAGGTAAGGTTTTCTTTTTAGGTTTATTTCGGGCCCGATTTTCGAAGGTCTTTACACGGGTAACTTCTCTAGTTACCTATCTAAAGGCCTTATCTAGGAGTTTCAAAGGGCACCTACACAGGTAGCGCCCTTCAAAAATCAGGGATAAGTCCCTAATGCGCCCAGATGCTATGCAGGTAGCATCAGGGGTGTTCTGGGGCAGAGCAGGGGCAGAGGAAATGGCTACACGGGTATCAGAAATTTTCGATGCTACTCGTGTAGCCTTCTGCAGCTGCTGGCGCGTCCAGACAAACCCGGATTTCCACTTCCGCGCCAGCGGGCAGGCTATGTGCTGCTGTGGCACATAGCTGCCTATTTGAAAATCAGGCCCTTCATTTTTTTTTTTTTTTAAGTTTTGCCATGTGGTCCTAAATGCACCCACTGAAAACATGATAGGAATATGTAGAAGCTGATGAGGATGAAGAAGAATTGCTTAATAAATATTTTTGTTCTATGTTCATAGATGAAGGGCCAAGAGTGGGATCTCAGAAAACAAACTTATATAAGAATGGAAGCGAGGCAGATCTTGAATGTTTTTTGGAAGACTGTATTCATGAGGAAATAGCTAAACTAGGGGCAGGATGGGATACATAGGGAAGTTCTGGCACCTTATGCAGAAGGTCGGATGTGGTCCCTCAGCACAACAGTTAAGGTTAATCTGACCTCTGCAGTGAGTTAATTAATGAAAATGCTGTGAAAACAAAGACTAGTGCAGTTTCTGGAATCCAATGGATTGAAGGATTCAAGGCAACATTGTTTTATTTGGGTTAAGTCTTGTCAGCTAAATCTGATTAATTTCTTTGATTGGATGACCAGAGAATTTGATTAAGGGAGAGAGGTCAATGTGATGTACTAGGCTTCAGCAAAGCCTTTGATAAGGTTCCACATAGGTGACTTATAAATCAATTGAGAGTCCTTGGGATGGGCTCTAAAATGACTAGATTAGAAATTGGTTGAATGATGGAGGTGATGAAGAATAGTGCTAAATGATGTTCACTCTGAGGATAAGGACATTACCAGTGGAGTACTGCAGGGATCGTCCTTGGTCCAATTTTATAACATTTTTATCTGCGATATTGAGGAAGGGCTGTCTTTGTGGATGGTATACCAAAATCTTCAGTAGACAGCCTAGAGGGTGTAGATAGCATGAAGAGGGATCTAGTGAAGCTTGAGACATGGTCTAGAATTTGACAGCTGAAATTTAATGCTAAAAAATGCAGAGTCATGCATTTGGGCAGCAAATATCCAAGAGGACAACACAGTATAGGGGGAGAAGTACTTCTGTGGGTTCAAAAGGAGGTGATACTACCTCTGTATAAGTTTCTGGTGAAATCTCATTTGGAATGCTGTGTGCAATTCTGCAGACTGCCCCTTCAAAAAAAAATGTAAACAGGATGGAGTTGGGATAGAGGGAGACTATTAAAATGGTCAGTGATCTTTGTCATAAGGCATATGGAGAGAAACCAAAAGATCTCAATATGTATTCTTTGAAGAAGGGAGAGAGAGGAGACATGACAGAGATGGTGAAATAATTCTGGCTTAAATGCACAGGAGGTGAGCCTCTTTCAATTGAAAGGAAGCTCGTTAATGAGGGGACATAGAATGAAAGTGAAAGGGAATAGACTCAGGAGTAATCAAAGGAAATATTTCTTTATGGAAAGAATATTGGATGTGTGGAACAGCCTCCCAGTGGAGTTAGTGGAGATAAGGATGGTATATGAATTGAAAAAAGCATGGGGCAAGCACAGAGGATCTCTAAGGGATAGGAGGGGATTGTTGTGCTTAGTATTTGGTGTAGAATCAGGGGTTCTCAACCCTGTCCTCGGGACCCACCTAACCAGTCAGGCTTTCAGGATAACCACAATGAATATGCATGGAAGAGATTTGCATATAATGGAGGCAGTGTATGCAAATCTCTCTCATACATATTCATTGTGGTTATCCTGAAAACCCGACTGGCTAGGTGGGTCTCGAGGACAGGGTTGAGAACCCCTGGACTGTAGATGGATAGACTGGATAGGCTGTGTAACCTTTATCTGCTATCATTTTTCTAGGTTTCTAAGTATAGTTTGACTTCTTTGACCTAAACACTTTCCTAGGGTGCCTCCTCTCCGAGTAGCTAAAAGGATACATAATGTGTAAAAATGTATGCATTTTTAGCAATACTGAGGGAGGACAATCTTCTGGTGGCCAATTCACATATGTAAATTAGTATTTACTTATGTAAATAGCTTAGAAAATTGTCCTCCAAGTTGATAGTTTTGCTTCGGATTTAAAAAAAATCCAAATTCAGATTCTGAATTTCCTTAAAGAAATTTTCAGATTGGTTGGAAAAAATTCAGTGAATTTCTTTAGTAGATGAGGGGAAAATATGACAGTTCCATCATGCCCATATCAGGCTGAAATTTGCCTGCTTTGAATTTATCCTCAAATTATTCACATATTTCTAATGAGTAGTTTGTAGCTCTTCACTATCAGCATTGGTTTAGATGTCTAGAACAATTTTCTATGTAAACAACAAACTCATATACTCTTACTCCAAAAAGTTTTTGAAAAACTTTTTATGACAAATTTTAGGACCATCAAATAATAAAAGGAGAGCTTTTTGTGGAAGAATTCCACACTCCATATATATCATCACCAGAACTTTATTTTCTGATATAATTTGTTCATTTTGGAGCATGTTTACTAAAGTGTGCCAAGGGAGCACGCGTTAAGAAGCAAAAATTAGCATGGGAAAGGAAATGGACTTATGCCGTCGGGGATGTTCCCTAGCAGTTAGTGCCCTGAGAAGTATCTCAGCAGTGAACACTCTAAAGCAACAATCAGTGCAGGTCTACTCACATTATTCAGGTGGCGTTAAGTGCAATCAAGCTAACTGCAGCTTTGATAGCATGCTTTAATTACCTCTGTGCTAACCACAATGTGCAGTTAATGCCCCTTCGCTGAATAGTCTGCACCCTGTCACACAGTAAACAGTTAGGGGCATGTTTACTAAACCACATTAGCTGTTAATGCAGCAGATAGTGCTTGCCAAATGTGCCGCAATAACAGATAAATGCAGGGCAAATGCAGATAATGCAGCAATTTTCTGTGCTGTCTGTAAACGGCGCATTAGCTGTGTGCATGGGTGGGGTATGGGCATGTTTGCAATGCATGATTACTGTGGGCATACTCAGCTTGAAGTAACTTGAATTTTGTAGACAGTGAGGGTGCAACTAATGCTACCTTAATGGGTGGTATTAGCTACATCCCAGCTGCTGTCTGACTATGCTCTCTGCATTTTTGGTGCAGTATCTACTGGGGGAATGCTATGTTCCCTCCACCCCCCCCCCCCGATCCAGCCCATTTGGCCACTTATGTTTCTGATAAGATCTTCAAGCTACGCTCTATCTTTCCAACCTGCTTCCCACCCCTTTCCCCTCGGCCCCCTCCCTCCCCATCCCTCCCCACTTCACCCCTTTCCCCTGTTTTCTCTCTCTCTCACTTGTGGTCCTCTTTCCATCCCTTATGTCTGGCCTCCCCTGCCCCTCACTGGTTCCCTCCCTTGCAGGTGCCCCCATCCCCCTAGTATTCTCTTTTCGCTATTTGGGCATTATCCTTGATTCCTCCCTCTCCTTTCATGAACACATCTCTTCCTTCTTTTCCCGTTTTTTTCTATTCACTGCACCAAATCCGTTCAGTCCGACCCTTCCTGCCTTCTTCTTCCTGACCACCCTCCTCCTGTCTCTTGTTGTCTCAGAGCTTGACTACTCTAATGTCACCTTAGCTGGTCTTCTGCAATATCAACTTCAGTGGTTACAACTCCTCCAGAATACTGCTGCCCATATTATCTCTTCTGCACATAAGATTATTTGCCCCTCTGATCCTGTCCCCCCCCACCCCCCACTGGCTGTCCAAGCCGTCCTTAGCACTTTTGCCTCTCATCCTCACTATGTTTAATTCTCCTCCTGTATCTTCCCCACCTCTTGGAAGCATGTGTCCATCCGTCTAATCCTCAAACAACCCACTTTAGACCCATCTGTTCTTGCTTACTGGTGCTCAATCCCAAATCTTCCCTTTCTTTCGAAAATCCTTGAAAAGTTGTTTTTCTCACAACTCTCCACCCATCTTGATTCTGTCCATGCTCTCCACCCAAGCCAATCTGGTTTCGGACTCAGCCACTCTACTGAAACCATTATCCTTTCCCTTCTCAACGAACTTCATGTATCACACAACCGTGGTGACATCTCCCTAGCCATGTCACTTGATTTCTCTGCAGCATCTGACTTAGTAGATCATTCCACCCTCCTTGACCGCCTTCATGCTTCTGGTATCCAGTGAACTGTCCTTCTTTGGTTTCGTTCCTTCCTCGCAGCCCTGTCCTTTTCCATTCATTCTGTTAGCTCCTCCTCCCCTGTCACCACTCTCCTCTGTGGTGTTGCCTCCATCCTATCCCCTGCCCTCTTCAATATCTTCTTGGCCCCCCTCACTCTCATCATCCAGTAGTATACAGTCTTTGTGTATTACTACACCAATGATATTATCTCTATCACACCAGCCCCTCTGCTCCTGATCTGGGTCGTTGAACTCCTCCCCATCCCATGTTTTCTCCTGGCTTGCCACCAACTACTTATATGTCAATTCATCCAAATCCATTGCTATTTGGTTTATGTTTGGCCTCCCCTCCCCCTCATTGGTTCCCTACCTTGCAGGTGCTCCCACCACCCTCTTTTCGCTATTTGGACATTATCCTTGATTCCTCCCTCTACTTTCATGAACACATCTCTGATCAATCTATCCATTCCAACCGCCTCCACCTCCCTACTCCCTCTCAGGCACATCTTGAGCTTACCACCCACTCTGCTTTTTTCTTCCTAGGTCTCGCACTTTGGAACTCCCTGTCCTCTGTACTTTGGTTAGACAAATCATTCCCCAGATTTAAAGCATCATTAAAGACTCACCTCTTTGAAATGGCCTTTGATCTTCCCCTCACTCTTCCTTAACTCTCTTCCTACTGGCCTCTGACCTTTGGTTTCTATATTTCACTGCTGTCCTATCATATAATGGCATTTCCTTTTCTTTTTCCTCACAGCTTATTTTTATTGTAAACTGCCTAGTTGCTGTTGTGAGGGCGGTATATCAAATGGAGTAAAGAATAAAGAATAGAATAAAGACTATGCATGAGATATATTTGCAGCACTGCCCCCATTGTATTCAAATTTATCTCATACATATTCATTAAGGATATCCTGAAAATCTAGTGGTTTGCAGCCCTCCAGGACTAGATCCCTGCCCTAGGCCTATCCCTTCCCTCCAACCCTAATTCACCTGGACCATATTAGCTAGTAAATGCTTTACTATAAACAGGGCCAGCTCCAGAGTTGATTCAAGGTATTGGCCCCCTAGGCAAACCTTAAGCCTTATGCCCCCCCCCTTGGCTGCCAGAATCTATTATCCGGCTTTTAATGCCTTGCTCTTTGCCCCCCGAAGCTACAGCCCTGACTATCAAACCATGTTTTGAACTTCTTAAAAGCAGGACAGATGAACATGCAGTTTATACATTTACATCAGGACAGCTATAGTAATACCTATCTGCAAGCCAAGGATCAGAAAAACATAAAAATGCCATGCTGAGTCAAACTAATTGTCCAATGAACCCAATATCTTGTTGCTGACAGTGGTCAGTTTGGGTTATTTGGAAATATTTGGAGGATCCCTTCATTTCCAAATGTAGGAGGTGGAAATCCCAATGCCTGCCTGGTTAATAAGTGTTAATGGACTTGTCCACCCGAATTTATCCCGACTTTTTCTAATTGCAACGATCCTACTGATTTTGACCATATTATCCAGCAACAAATCCCTTAGTTTAATTGTGTATAGACTGAAAACAATATTTCCTTAAATTTGGTTTATATCTGTTAATGAGCTAATTTCATGGAGTGTCTATTAACCCAATCTACATCAGTCATGACTGCATGAACCTCTTTTACAACCACTCGTAGTCATCTCTTTAACATTTTGGGGTGCTTCTCTGTACCTTCATCTACCTCTGGTGAATGTTCCTACAAAGCTGCGTAGGAACCCTCTGTCTGTACTGCTGTCGGTAGGGAAAGTTGCTGCAATATCGCTCTTTTAGGCACCTACTCCTCATGACTAAAACAAGATACTGCAGCACCTCCCACGCCAGCAGCACTGTGGGCAGAGGAGTTTTGCGCAGCGTCACGGGAATCTTGGTTCTGACATATCCTTTTCGAGATGGGGCAAACAGAACTGCACACAATAGTCAAGGTCTATTGTGTCAGATGTCATTAGGCTCAGCATTAAGGAAATTGACATCAGCAGTTTTTCTGACTTTCACATTAAATTTAACACCTGCTTGGTTGCTTACTGCCTGTGCCAAGCAAGTGTCAAAACAGAGCACTGATGAGACATTTTGAGAATCGGAGGATTTTTGCGAATGAAAAATAATAACATCTGACTACTTGGTTCATCCCTTCAGCAGCAGTGAACATGAATAATAATATACTGTAAGTTGCAGAGGCAAGAGAAGATGCTTTAATTCATTGTGCACAGAGGAAGCTGGTGTCTCAAGTTTTAGAAAACTCCCACTAAACAAATCAAATCAATTATGCGATGTTGATGGTGGCTAAGTATCAAGCAAAAATGACTTGGAGACACCATAGGCCACAGAGGACCAACCAACAGAAACTCCTCAGAAACCAATTGGGTCAATGCCAGGAGGTTGGTGGTGGCTAGGTACAGTCCAGCAAGTTAACAGGATCTAAGCAGCCAGATTTTAAGACAGCAGCCTTACTAATTTTTGTAGCTGTTGATGGTGAGCATGGAGAAGGGGGTAAGGCTGCTGGTGTGTTGGGAACCGTCTACAGTATGATCATCTACCCAAGATGATAAAGAACCAAAGAGGAAGACAACCAAAAATGACTTGAATAAGAAGTGATATCCTAGAAGTGATCAAGCTTCTACAAAGCAATGTAGATGACAATAACAGGGCAGACTGTGCCAACTGGGCTTTATCTGCCATCATCTATTCTGTTAGTATGTAATATTATTACTGTTAACTCTTTTAGGAGAGATTTTAAAATGTCATATATATTTTATCTTTCCATTGCTGCTCATGTTCTTTTTTTCACAGAAAGAATGGGGTATAGATGGAACAGTATTCCAGTGGTAGTGTTGGAGTGAAAAACAGTAATGGAATTCAAGACAGTATGGAAAAAGCACAAAGGATCCCTAATTGTGAAGAAGCAAAAGGATATCCAGATTAGGGGTTATGTTTACCAAACGGTGGTAAGGGAGCCATGGATAACGAGTATTAACGGCAATGATAAGGATGTTTGCGTGTGTTTAAGGCCTGGGCGGGGAGCAGCCATTGTGAAGATAAGAGCGCTAGAATCCACTTATCTTTTGCTAACAGGACATCGGGCGTTAAGGTGACAAGTGTTCTCCGTAACACCCAAAAATGGCTGACACCTTAATGCAGGATAAGGGAGCTCCAGCAAAAGTCACGTTAAAACTGATGGATGGAAGGAAAGATAGGAACTGATGGACCGGACAGATCTATGGACATCCTACATGGCAGTCAATAAGAGGGATGAGCATGTGGGAGGTAGGTGTACTGTACAGTGAGGGGTGCCCATGGAATATGCTGTAATGCTGTAAGATGTGGGAAGAAGTGTCCCCCGGTGGAGCCAGAATTGCCACAATGTATGCATCAAAAGGATGACGGGGCAGGAGTTGTGACGTGCAGCTTATTCACAGGAGAGGTGTGAGTGAGACATTGGAGTGATGAAAAATTGCCTGTGTAGGCCATGGTGTAGCAGGTGGCAGGAGTATACATGACTGCACATAATGGGCAGATGCTGATGGATGGGCTGAAGGAAGGATGGTGGTAGATGAGAGTGCGGTATGGGTTTGCAGTCCCATTGTACCTGATGTGATCCCACAAATGCAGTTGTAGTATATGTGAAAAAAGTGTAGCTGTGCCATGGGGAAGCCCCAATACTAGCTATGTGGGTCTCACAGCTGTCCCAGCCTCCTAGCCACCATGCACCCTCCTGACAAATGTGCGTACAGCAACTAGATAGGAGTCGCTCATACTCGCCATATGAATTAAGTAAGGAAGTGTGATGATCCCTGTAGGTGGCCATACCAAGGATAGGATATGGCTGCATGTAATGATGGAGCCAAAGTTGTACAGTCACAGTCATGTGAAATAGTCCAATCATGTGCCACGCAGGTGCCAAACATCCGCAGGATGTACATTTCTGACCCTCTGCAATAGGTTACAACAGAGCCAAGAACGTCATTCTGTCTGAAGAGCATGATCGCAGATTGCATGTTTGCAGACCAAGTGTGCTATTGGAACACATCAGAAAGCATAAGAAAAAGTGTGTCCGCCAGTCAAAGCAGACCACAGACTGTTCCTGACATTAAAAAGAACTGAGTATCCCACAGCCACAAAGAGAACAAGTTGGAATTGAGCCCTTGTTCATCACTTAATGAGCTAGGACTCTAACCATTAGGTTATGCCTCCACACTGTGCTACACAGTAATTTCTAGAATCATACAGACTGCAGGTCCCTGCCTGCAATGGGTAAAATCCAGCACATGAAACAACGTAGCTATCACATTCTGAGACCGTGGTAAACCACATCTAGGGCCTGCCTGCAGTGTTGCACATGCAGTATGTAATGCACAGGACATGCAGTAGTGCTGCAGGATACATCTCTTGTCCAAAGCCACATGTGAGGACAAGATGCCCATCCCTCCACTGTTCCCCCAACAGCAAAAAACAGTCACACATATGGGTTTGCTGTGCTGCAGTTTGCTACTGCTCCCAAAGGCAGCACATATGCAGGGTGTGCAGTCCCATGTTACTTGCTGCACACAGTGAGATAGGTACACCTGCACATACACCAAATGCAAACCACATTAATCATCCATGTGGTCCATTGCAGACCATCCTGGCCTCCCCAGGGGTCCATGCATGCATCTCCCACCATCATAACTGACAAGCAGATACTGGGCAATGCCCCAGTGATCACAGTAGCCACTATGGCTGCAATTTCTGCTGTGTGTGCTGGGGTAGATTAGCCCCTCCATTGCCCATGATGCACTGCAGATACCGAACAGCTTTCTGCAACTCATCACAAATAGAGGATGCAGTAATCTATCACATCAGTTCAGTAATACGCAGAGACATTGTGTGCTTCCAGCACATAATAGCTGCAAACTATGCTACGGACCGGTATCAGCGATCACCCTGAATGTGAGGGGGGCACACATCACCTGGTCCCCAGAGCTTCCACTGCAATAGATGGACTCTCCAGGTCCTGGATCAGATCTCTATGCCTGCTAGTGTGCTGCAGGTATTATCTGCAGTGTGTGATACTAGTCACTTGGTTGTCTGCAGCATGCTGGAGTGTCCTGTCAAATCTGGGTATTATGTCTGGCTCTTGATCAGGGACTCCTATAACATCTCATGTCAGTCCCCAAGATTGTAGCAGCTGTTGCAGAGGAACCTGAATGCAGTGACACTAAACCCACAGGGCTGTACAGGCCATAGTTAGCAACCCAAGAACAGCTGTTAGCCTCACATTCTGGGACATCCAATCTACTACAGCAAGCACAGTCAGTCTGCATGTGTTAGGCCACCACAGGGCTGTGTCAACCACATACCAACTGTGCCCAGTCTGCTAGTCACCACACACTGCATGTGTACGAAGCAACCATGTACATACACAAACACCTGTCAATGCCCCCTCAGTGTGCCAGTGCTAGGTGCCTGCCTTGCCATCCAGCCGTGGGTGGTGGAGCTGGTCATTGTGGCTGCTGAGTGTGTGGACTCTTGCTGGATGAATAGTTGTAGGTTGCACATGCTGATGCAGTCCCTGCAATGTAGGATACAGTTAACACACCAGAACATGCAATTCCTGATCCACATCTAGGTCTTGAACCGGTGACCCTCCTCTCATATAGACAATGGCCTTGTGTGTGGAGCAACAGAGCAGCCTTATGGATTTACTAATCCATGGGTGGAGATGTGGTCATTGTCAGGGTGAATGCGGGTGTGATTAGGGGTATGGCTATGTCTGCTTAGATTTCTGAAGGTTCTGTGCTACACCTGGCAGACAAGGTGTGTTTGGCAGGTGTGAGAGATCTTGTTTGGTCTGTATGCTGCAATGGCTTGCTAAGCTGCTGGTACAACTGACATTCATGTCTTACACATGGGATCTGTCCATTCAAAGGGACATGATACAGCCCATGATACAGCCACACACACATGGCATACCTTGGTGGTACTAGCAGAATGGCCAGGGTCCCCAATACCTGATGTGTGCTTTTGGGCATTCATAGCATAACCTCATATTTTGCAGACCGACATAGCTGATGTGAATTCATATGTGGCTCAGCTGGTTGTTACTGACTGGCTTCTTATTTATGGAGGGGTCCCTGGTTCAAACACAGCTTATGGTTGTCATCTGGCAAGTGAAGGGACTGGGTGGGTGTTTTTTCTTTGACATGCCTGTTATCCTATTGTGTTGTATTCCTTCCTCAGTGGCATATTTTCCCCCCCATGCACATATCCGCTCAATATGTGCGGGTGGGGGGCAACCTGATCCCAGCCCAATCCATCCATGTAGATAACTAGCCGGGTGCCATGGTCCAATACTCATGGTGGGCAGCATCCTGGCCGATCCCTCCCTCCCAGCCATCGTAGCATCCCCACCACTTCAGGGCTGCAGGCAGCATCCTTGGTGTTGCAAACGTGCAGCTGGGCACACCTTGCCGCTCCTGCTCCCCTCCACCGGGGATGTGGGCACCTCTTGGGTCATCTGGCACAAAGTCCAGAACCCGCCAACGAAGCGACTCAGAATAATGTTGATTTTGCAAGCAATGTTCAACTATAGGTGCTGAGAGAGTTTTAGTCCGTAGTCTCGAGGCATGCTCTGAGAGCCATTTTTTAACAGATTGTTTGGTATGTCCCACATAGTATAGCAAACATGGACATACTATCAAATATACCACAAACATTAGCGAAAAGATACTAGTGAGGGCTTTAGGTCAGAATCTTTGTGATATGGATTTATTACCATTTGATTTTGATAGGTTTAGGACTTTTGGATTCTTTTGAATATTTCTTAAATCCTTAGCATTATGTCTTCGGATATGTTTGCTTATACAGAAGAGCAGCTATCGCAATTGAAATAACACAAATCTCTTTTTGATGATGATCCCATGACCTCTTTAGATAAATTACCGTCTACGATTTTGGAACTGAAAGATTTGCAAAAGAAATTGATTCGGGCTCGTTTACATGGGTCAGCGATGACACAGTATTTAAAATCTTTGATCCTTCCTAGGGGCTTAAGAATTATAAAACCTCCGAAGCAAAGAATTCATTCAGTCTCTCCATTATGGACTTGTCCTCCCTTAGCACCCCTTTTACCCCTCTATCATCTAATGGTTCAAATGTCTCTCTCACAGGTTTTTTGCTGAAAATGTACTTGAAAAAGTTTTTATTGTGTGTTTTTGCTTCCATGGCAAGATTTTTTTCAATTCTGTCTTTGCCTGCCTTATCAATGTCTTCCATCTAACTTGCCAGTGCTTATTTTGTTTCCCGTTTTCATCATTGGCTCCTTTTTCCATTTCCTGAAAGATGCTTTTTTTTTTGGCAACTACAGCCTCTCTGACATCACATTTAAAACATGCTGGCAGTTTTTTTGGTCTTCCTTCTACCTTTCTTAAAGTGTGGAATGCATATGGTCTGACTTCCAAGATAGTATTTTTTAAACAACACCCATGCTTGATGTAAATCTTTATGCTTTGCAGCTGCTCCTTTTAGTTTTTCTTTATCTATTTTCCTCATTTTATCATAGTCTCCATTTTGAAAGTTAAAAGGTAGTTCTGTGGATTTGCTTGCCATCCTCCCTCCATTTATTAAATCAAATGGGATCTTGCTATGATCACTATTGCCAGATGGCCCAAATATTATTATCTCTTGCACCAGATCTTGTGTTCCACTAAAGTCCAGGTTCAAAATAGCTTTCCTTCTTGTTGGTTCATGAACCAGCTGTTCCAAAAAGCAGTCATTTATTTCATCTAAAAACTTTCTCTCCCTATCATGTCCTGCTGTGACATTGATCCAGTTGATACCAGGATAATTGAAATCACCCATACTGTGTTGTAACTTTTGTTAGCTTCCCTGATTTCTTTTAGCATTTCATCATCCATCTGTTCATTCTGGACAGGTGGACGGTAGTACACCCTCCCCCCCCCCCCAGCTGTCCCCTTTTTACATGGAATTTATATCCATAAAGATTCTACAGTGTGTTTTGCTTCCTGCAAAATATTTATCCTGTGTGACTCAATGCCCTCTCTAACATAGACCGCAACATCTCCACCAATTTGATTTACCCTATCATTGTGATGCACATGAAATGAGAGTCAGAAACTGCAAAGATGTTTTACATATTGGAACATTGAACGTATGAAGCATGAATCAAGGGAAGTTGGAGGTGGTCAAGAATGAAATGGAACGTGTACAACTTGATCTGTTGTGTGTCAGCAAACTGAAATGGACTGGCATCGGGCACTCTGCATCTGATGATCACATGGTCTACTACGATGTAAATGAAAGACAAAGAAGAAATGGTGTTGCATTTATAATTAAGAAGAAACTTGCAAGAACTGTAATGAAATAGAGTGCAATCAGTAAATGCTTAATTTCTATTCATCTACGAGGAATGCCCGTCAACACAACTATAATTCAATTATATGCCCCAACAACAGCTGCAGAAGAGGATAAAGTTGATTAGTTCTACAAACAAGTACAAGCTGAAACTGACAGAACATGCAGACAGGATATCCTGATAGTCATGGGTGACTGGAACACAAAAGATGGCAAGAAAGAAGAAGGCAAAGTGGTTGGAAAATATGGATTTGGCAACAGGAATGAAACTGGAGAAAGACTGATAGAATTCTGCAAGACCAATGATCTATTCATCTCAAACACCTTCTTCCAGTAACATAAACGTAGACTCTACACATGGATTTCACCCAATGGATTATACAAAAATCAAATTGACTACATCTGTGGAAGTCAATGATGGAAAAGTTCTATAACATCAACAAAGACAAAACAACTAGTATGCAAACTCAAGCTAAAGTTGAAAAAGAGCAAGTCACTCATGAATGTAGCAAAATATGACTTTGAGAATAAATAAATAAATAAATAAATAAATAAATAAATACCATCAGAATTTAAAGGCTGCCTGCAAAATCAATTTGCTGCTTTAGATACAAATTACAGAGCTCCAGAAGAGTTATGAGATGACATCAAGAAGGTTGTGTTGGAAGAAAGTGAGAAGTCTCTACAAAAGGTGAAAAAGCAAAAATGGCCAAAATGGATGACTGAAGAAACTCTGAAAATTGGCCAGAAATGCAGAGAAGCTAAAGCTAGAGGAGAAAGAGAGGCAATCGCAGAACTCAACAGAGATTTCCAACATACAGCAATTCAAGACAAGGAAAGGTACTACAATGATGCCTGCAAGGAAATAGAAGCAGAAACTATTAGAGGAAGAAAAAGATTGGCTTTCCTGAATCTATGAGAGTTAAAAAAAAATTCCAGCCTCGAATTGGAATATTACAAGATGCTCAAGGATCCATGTTGAATGATGCTGAGAAGATCCAGAAAAGGTGGAAAGAATATACAGAGTCATTATACGATAAAGATGAATTGGACCAACAACCGTTTCAACCTGTACCTTATGATCAGGAACCATTGGTGATGAAAAATGAAGTTGAAGCAGCATTGAAAGCTTTATCAAAGAACAAAGCATCAATGGCATTCCCACTGAAGTATTGCAGCAATCCGTTGCAGCCTTTACCAGACTTACAAGACTCTGTCAGGAAATTTGGAATACAACATCATGGCCAATTGACCGGAAAAGATCTGTGTTTATACCAATACTAAAGAAAGTGATCCAACTGACTGTGGAAATTATCGCACAATCGCTCTGATCCCACATACCAGCAAGATTCTACTGAAGATTATGCACAGAGACTACAGCCATACCTGGAACAAGAACTGCCTGAAGTGTAAGCAGGGTTCAGAAATGGGCAAGGGATGAGAGACATCATCACAGATGTGAGATGGATCCTTGAAAAGACTAAGGGGTATGTTTACTAAACCGTCTAAATGTGCGCCTGGCGATAGTGTGCAGGCTGCCATAAAAGGAGTGGGCGTTTCAGTCTTAAAGCAGCAAAACGGGAGTATCGTGCGATAATGAGCGCTGCTGCACACATTATCATGCGAAGCGCCGCTAAGCGCGTTAACGCGCGGTAATCCTAAGAAGGTGCCCAGACATGCAAACATTGAAACAGAGGTGTAGCACAATGGTTAATACACTGACTGCTGATACAGGGGTCATGAGTTTGATCCCCAGTGTGCCTAATACTTAAGGCTGACTGAGGCATCAGCTTTGATATGTAAGTATTGTTTCCTGCGGCACTTTATTTGTATTTTATTAATTGCTGCCAGCAAACACACCCTCACGTGCCGTAACCTAAGGTGCCGCATAAGGCACCCTATAAGGCACTCCATAGGGCACATTATAAAGTGCACTGTCTGCCATGGCACCCTATAATGTCCCCTATAGGGCACCCTATAAGTCGCTCCATAGGATATCGTATAGTGCACCTTATATGGACGGTAACCATAAGGTGCCCTATAGGGCGCCCTATAAAGCGCCCTCTGAGGCACCTTATGGGTACAGTACGCTGAGGGTGTTTTTGCTGGCAGCACTAATGTACATTAAAAATAGATAATGCTTTGGACAGCCCTATCAAATAACCCCACTGTGGGTTTGAACCCATGACCTCTGGCTCTACAGGCAGTGAAGTAACCAGTGGGCTACAGCTTTATAGCTGCTAGCAAGCCCCTGGCTGGCTGCAGAAGGACTGCACGTCACCACACAAACAGTCTGCTGTGGTCACCAGGATAGGGTTAGCCCACCCGTACCCATGATGCACTGCACATGCAAATCAGCCATCTACAGATGAACACAAGATGGGGTATGCACCCCCACAGCACCTTGGCCTGGTAGGGGGAACTGACCCTGTGTGTTACTGGCACAGAGTAGCTACACACCGTCACATTGTGCAGGTACTGTGCTCACCCTGAGGGTGCGGTGGGGCGCCCAGCACCAGGTCCACAGCACCTTCCATGGCAGAAATAGGCCATGCTGTAGGTCCCCAGCAGTGCTAGTGTGTGAGATAGGTAGTTCCTGCTGACACACTTTGGATACATCTGTATTTCTCAGTCAGGTTTAACCCTTATGGACCCATAGGCAGATTATGTACCACCACCCAACCCACCCCACCCTATGGGGCTGAGGGTGGGAAACAGGGTCTCCCACCGACAGATCCACATTTTACATCCCTGCAATGGCAGCAGTAGAGGGGACCACCAACCGCAGTCCTGCTGGGGAACAGACACCCTACAGGGCAGTCAATGCAGCTCTGTACACATCTATAAAGCAATAGCAGACAGACATTAGGCCCGGAAATACTCAGCTGCACCCCACCACAATCTGATAGTCGCCTGCAGCCACTGCACCCTGCAAGGTGTTCCAGCAAGACACATACTAGCTGCAGACAGTCTGCTAGCTAGTCCATAGGGCATGTTCCTGGAGGAGATGCATACACACCAAGCAGATAAGTCAGTGATTGGGCCCCAAAAGGGAACCCAGAAATATCACATGAAAGAAATATTATAGGGCACTATGGGGGAACCTAGCCATGCCGTGGTCACTGCTCAGTCAGGGTGAGAGTGAACTCCCAGCAGGACATGTCTGTGCAGGTGGTGGCCGGGCACTACAATGTCCCAGCCATTGCCCTATGCCCTGTGCAGATGCATCCTGGCCAGGCCACCCTGTCCAGGCTATACCCATGGTACCTTGCTTCTCATTATGCACATTGGCAGGCCAATACTGGCAACAGTGCTGGCAGTGTGGGCTGTGGAGGGTGTTTGTAGCCACCACACACTGGATAGACAGACACACACTCCCACACCTATGCCAGCATTGTACAACTATAGAGGTGTTTGGCAGCCCTGGCCACCGCTCCAGTCCTGGGCACAGTGCAGGCATGGCTATGGTACGCAATACTGTTGGGGTCACCCCCCAGGGTGGTAAACACTGTCAGACACAAGACCTGTAGCACACTCCACAAACATCAGAAAGGTTGCCATGATGTAGCTCAATCAGACAATTGTACTTAACATCGGAATTGCTATCTGCCAGTATTCATAGCAACCTTTTGATAGCTGTGTACCATATTCCCAGGTTTAGGATGGCATTGCTAAGGTATGCAAGTGCTAGTATTGGGAGATGCACGCAGGGCCCAATGTCCTGCCTCTCCAGGAGGCATTGGATAATGGAGCTTGTGGGTGCGGGTGTGTCTGCCCTTGTTGGCTGCTGCTTTACGGCAGAGGTTCCCAACTCCAGTCCTGGTGTGCCAAACACTGTTCGGGTTTTCATGCTGTCCTTCATGAATATGCATGAGATACATCTGCATACCATGGGGGCGGTGCATAGAAATGCAGCACAGGCATCTTTATTAGAGGCAGCATGGAACCTGAATGGTGTTTGGCCCCCAGGACTGTATTTGGGAGACTCTGCTCTAGGGTATGCGCATGTTTATGGTGTCTGTGTTCTGTAGGGTAAAATGAAGGTGTCTTGGGCATGTTTACATCATCTGCAATAAAGGTTCTGTCTGTATTAGCACATTTTAGTAATGGGTAAAATATGTGAACTGGGTTGGCAGGAACCACAGCTGGGACTTGAACCTGTGCCCTTCTGCTTCTGAATACACTGGCTGTGTGCACTGCACCACTGTGTTGCCACAGAGACAGTGCATTCCCTGCTGATGCCATGACTGTTCGTCAGACAGGGCCTGTCTGTTGCAGTGCATGGCACCCACCTACACAGGGCTAGGCCACGGTCTGCTCTGGGCAGCTGCCACTGCCCCTGCCCCCTCCACCACCAGTATCCCTCTGCCACCATGCTGACATGCCCTTCTGCTGGTGGTGCTGGTGGAGCGCAGTCTCAGGCCATCCAGTGTGCGGGTAGGCGGCTGCCTATGGTGCGGGTTCTGGGGTAGGGGTGCCTGCATAGCTGTCCATGCTTCCCCCCAGCACCGCCTGCGAATGTCCCGTGCCATTGGGGGGACCTGCTGGGTACTATCCCCTGTGACACCATGGGAAGCACACTTGTGCCCATGTTGGGCCCTCAGAAGTTGCTATCTGGCTGCTCTACTGTTTCTGCATTCCTATGGGCCAGCTAGGCATCACCCTAGTCCGCACTGTGGGCTAGCTGCACCGCCGCATGTGCCGCCTGAGGCCTTCTGTGTCCCCTTTTCCAGCATCTGTCCAGTTTCCCATTCAGACATGCCCGCCCTACTGTTGCAGAACATGTGCACGCCATAGGACACCTGGTCAATGGGGTCGGAAACCCTGCGCAGCGCAATTTCACTGTGGGCTCATTCACCTTGTATGGGGACGGAGCATAGACCTTTCCAAAATTCATATCGTTTTTTTGGAGCTTTCTTGGGAGTGTTTTTTGATGTTTCCCATTGCTATCACTATTGCCCAGCTTGGTTATGTTTTTTTTACATTTACTTCTGTTCATTTTCAATGTTTATTTGCCCTTTTGTTCCGTGCACATGTATCACACTTATCACTTTTTGTAGGTTTCCCTGGTTTTGCTGTACATTGCTGACGGAAATGGTTTCTTTTCCCTTTAAATCAGCTCTAACGCCAGGGTCTCACTGGCGTTAGTTTTGAGCCTCGGATTTCACAGCGTTGGTGTGCAGGGAGCCTCTCCCCTCCCACTCTCCACCCATTGACCCCTTCTCTCCGCCCCTGGGGAACCTTCCTCCGCCCTCCGGGAGCCTTTCCCCACCTTCAGTGCTCGTTTGCACCGCAGTGCGCGTTATCGCGCGATATGGTACCTGTGCGCCTTAAAAAGCGCCATCATCGCACGATAAGGTATCTTATCGCGCGATAAGGTATCTTATCGCGCGATAACGTCGCAGAGCGCACGTTAGGACGGTTTAGTAAACATACCCCTAAATATGATAAGTACAGATCTGCATTGACTGCCCTGGAGGGTGCCTATTCCCCAGCAGGACTGGGGTTGATGGTCCCCTCTACTGCCTCGATGCAGAGTGTGGATCTGTTGGTGCGAGATCCTGTCCCCCACCCTGACCCAGAAAGGGCGGGTTAGGTGGTGCTACATAATCCGCTTTTGAGTCCAAACACCACCCTTCTCTTATAACAAGTGACCATGGCAACTACACAGGATATGCACTATTCTGGGTGGCTCATAGTCCACAAGGGCTAGACACGACTGGGAAATACAGATGGACAAAGGTGTATCCTAGGTGTGTCTGCAAGGACTACCTGTCACACACTGGCACTGGCAAGAATACCAAAAGGATATCTAAATGTATTTTATTGACAGCAAGGCTTTTGACTGTGTAAACTATGAGAAACTCTGGGCCACATTAAGAAGCATGGGTATACCAAAACACGTGATTGTTCTCTTGCAAAACCTTTACATTGATCAAGAAGCAACAGTTAAAATGGAACAGGGAGAAACAGAATGGTTTAAAATCAGCAAAGCTGTACGACAAGGCTGTATACTTTTCCCCTACCTGTTTAATTTATATGCAGAACAAATCATCAGAGAAGCAGGACTGTATGAAGACAACCAAGGTGTGAAGATTGGTGGAAGGGTTATCAATAACCTTCGCTATGCTGATGATATCACATTACATGGAGTGGAGGAGTGGCCTAGAGGTTGGGCAAGGTACTTCAGGCTGGAAGGTCAGGGGTTCAAATCCCACTAGAGGACAGCAACCTTGGGCTGGAAGGACTGGGATTTCTAGTCCCACAGGTGCTCCTTGTGGTCTTGGGCAAGCCACTTAACTCTCCATTGCCCATGTTCCCTGTAAAATAGTTATCTCCAAGTTATAAATGCCCCTGTTCAATGTAATTTCAGTTTGTTCAATGTAAACTGCCTTGATATCATGAAAGGTGGTATATAAGAAATGTTAAATAAAAAATTACTGGCAGAAAGTGAAGACAATCTGAAACATTTGCTTCTCAAGATTAAGGAACATAGGGGTATGTTTACTAAACAGTGATAATGTTGCAGCAGCGATGTTATCGCGTGATATGTAACATTATCGCACGATAACGTCTCCGGTGGTGTTAAGGCACACAGAGGGTGGAGTATCCCCAGAGGGCGAAGAGAAGGGGTCAGTGGGTGGGGAGAGGCTCCAGGTACACTAATGCTGGGATTTTAAGACCAGAACATTACCGTGCTTGAAAACCTGGTGTTAGAGGCACAATTGCAGGAAAGAGAAACCATTTCAGTCAGCAATGTACAGCAAAGGCAGGGAGACCAAGAAAAGTGATAGTAGTGCTACATGTGCAGCAACAGCATAGTGCCCAAATACAGGGGGCTGCAGGCGGGACATGCAGTGGGGCAGCTAGGGCACAGGGTGGACTAGGCAGATGCCTAGGTGGCACATAGGGATGCAAAAACTGCAAATCAGCAAGCCAGCAACTGACCAAGGTCAAACATGCCCGCGAGTGTGTGTCCCACAGTGTCCCGGGGACAGTACCCAGCAGGTACCCCAAAGGGCACATAACATTCACAGGTGGTGCCGGGAGGAAGCGCGGATGTCTATGTAGGCACCCCTACCCCAGATCCCACACTATAGGCAGCCACCTACCAGCACACTGGATGGCCTGGGACTGTGCACCACCGGCATAAGGGCATGCCAGCATGGTGGTGGAGGGGTGCTGGTGGTGGAGGGGGCAGTAGCAGTTGCCCACAGCAGACAAAGGCCAAGCCCTGTTTAGGTGGGTGGCGTGCAGTGCAATAGACAAAGTCTGTCTGAAGAACAGTCATGGTATCCCCAGGAAATAACCTGCCTTTGCGACAACAGTTTGCTGCAGTACACACAGCCAGTGTGTTCAGGGGCAGAAAGTCACAGGTTCCAGTCCCAGCTGTGGCTTCTGCAGACCTTGTCCCTATACTTTACCCTACAGAACACATACACCATAAACATATGCACACCCTAGAGCAGGGGTGTCCAACCCTGTCCTGGAGGTCTGCAACCCTGGCAGGTTTTCGGGATAGCCCTAATGAATATGCATTAGATATATATGCATTAGAGATATCCTGCCAACCTGACTGGTTTGTGGCCCTCCAGGACTGGATTTGGAGACCCCTGCCTTACACCTCTGTCATTTAAGGTTGTGAGTGGGCAAGGTGCAGATGTCCTAGACATCAAAAGGGTAGATAGAATCTGTCACAGTCCTCTTTGCTTCTCACCACCACCAAAACGTTGTCTATTAGTTGTCCTTTTGGTGGTGTTGAGAATTGAGGAGACAACAGTCATGGGTGCTCCCTTTGTAAAAAGATGTCCACCAAGGCCATCCAGAGCCGTAAGCAGAAACTGGATGATATTTTCCTCAAGATGGCCCCGGTGTCCCTGGAAGCTTCCTGCTCCACTGACCCTCCACCTCTGGGGTCCCCCGCAGTTGCCCCATGGCCCCAGTGTCACTCTGAGCAAGGGTCCCCTGAAAGGGAGCGGAAGAAGAAGAAGGCCTGGAGGACCTTGTCGGGGGCTCCGGACAAGCGTGAGCATTCTCGTGCTCGTTCCCTTAGCCCTCTCGGCAGTCCCTGGAGTTGGAGAAGGAGCGGACCCAAAAGGTACCTTGAACAGATATGAAGGCCTCTGGCAATGGTGCCTGGTCTCCCGAGGGTCGTCCCGGCGAGGACCCCTCTCCTCCTCAACGCCCAACTCAGTTACACCGGTGTCAGCATCACAGGGCCCCACTCCTGAGTGGGAGGCCTGAATGCTGGCACTGGAGCGCAGTGTCTCTGCCTTCCTTGCTGCCCAGCAGGCGCTGGTGCCAGGCCCCAATGGCACGTGCTCTGAGACCTTGAGGGCGATGCCTTTCTTGGCTCCCCAGACTTCTGTGGTAACCCCTGAGAGCTCTCGATCTCTATCCCGGTCCTCGGGTGTGAGATCTTCCCAGGCCAGTGCCTCCAGTTCCAGAGGGGCTTCGGCCTCGAGAGCCCAGCATGCTTCATGGGCTTTGCTCAAGCAGCCTAGCTCCGAGGGTACCTCCTTCACCTGGACTGGCTTCTTCAACCCTTCTGCCCTGCGGAGCCTCCTCAGCTTCCCACACACCAGGTCTTCTTGGGGCAGGAGCTTGCCAACCTCCTTGAGGAGCAAGCAGTGAAGTGGTCCTACTGTACCAAAGAGGTTGCGGTTTCTAATCTCCCTACTTCCTGGTGCCAAAGCGGATGAGCAGCTTTTGACCCATCCTCGATTTAAGAAATCTCAACAAGAACCTGGTGCGGGGGAGGTTCAAAATGCTCTCCCTTGGCGCCTTGCTGTCCTTCCTAGGACCCTACCCGTTTGTGGCTTGCGGTCACCAAGTGGACCCTTTCCCTCTGGGTGGCGGTTTGCATCGCATTCGACCAGGCTCAGGCTAGGCTACCGCTGTATCACTGAATCACGGTGCATGGTGTATGTGCAAGGGCAGCATTAGTGGAACATCTGCACTACATGCCCCTGGCGGACATCTGGCGAGCTGAAACCTGGTCCTCGGCTAACATCTTTGCGACACATTACTGCCTGGAGAAGGAGTCCCGTCGGGACACTGCCTTCGGCCAGGCCGTACTCCGTAATCTGTTTGTGGTTTAGGCAACTCTGACCCTTCTGAGGCTATCGGGAGTGTGGTCTTCCGTGGACTCGTGGTCCTCGGGCTGTCTTCAGTTACCAATTTCTGCTCATGGCTCACTGTGGCACTTTCCTACGGGTCCTCGGTAGCCTGTAGCTGGGGAATCCCATATGAGAGGACCAACTTCCTGCTTGTTTCTGGAGAAAGCGTAGTTACTCACCTGTAATAGGTGTTCTCCAGGGACAGCAGGAATCAATCCTCACAACCCACCCATCGCCCCTTGGAGTTGCCCACTCTTTCTTTTGGATTTTTGTCCATGCCTGAGCTATGTCATCTGACTGATCAAGATGGCACCCTTGGGCAGGGAGGGGACCACGCATGTGTGGTGGCATTCCCAAAGACTTTCTTTGAAAGCTGGAGAAATGCTTTGCGCGGGCTCTTTCGGTGCCGACGTCACCCATATGTGAGGACTGATTCCTGCTATCCCTGGAGAACATCTCTTAAAGGTGAGTAACTACGCTTTTAAGTTGATTTTCAGCTGAAAAATTAGGAGGCTGATATTCAAAAGATTTGTCCTGTTAACTTTGGAAGTTAAATTGACACATTTTTATATTTAAATTTCCTCCTCTGACTACTGGCTAAATGTTATCTGGGAAACCAGTTATCCAGGTAAAATTTAACTTGTTATCTTGGCCAGGAGCTCAGATATCATGCAACCAGGTAGTGTCGATATTCAGTGCTATCTGACTGAAGATAATTGGTTAAGTCTAGGCTAGTTATTTTTCTGACTGAAGTTAATTAGCTAACTTTATTCTGTTAACTTTAGCTAGCGATTTTCAATGTTGAAAATGTGAAGATCCATTTTGGATAGATACAAAATACAACAAAAACATATAATAGTGAGAAAAGAAGTTAAATACCCAGGAGTCATAATAGATCAAAACTTAATCATGCAACCACACATTGCAAAAACAACCGCAAATGCCTACTACAAGATGAAGACAATAAGTAGACTAAAATCATTTCTAGACCATGATCACTTCCGGACCATCTGCCAAGCAATATCACTCCAACACTCGACTATTGCAATTCATTATATCAAGGTCTCCCAAAGCAAACTACACTACCACTCCAACTGGTGCAGAACACTGCAGCTCGCCTAATCACAGGAACAGATATACATGACCACATCACACCAATACTTAATAAATTACACTGGCTTCCAATCCAATCCCGTATTAGATACAAATCAACCTTAATCATATTCAAGATCATTCACCAACTATCAGCATACACCTTACAAGACACTATAACAAGAGACACAATTACCTGGCCTAGAAGGAATAACAAAAAGAATATGATTACCACACCCCCTGGATACCAAAAAACCTTACAAAACACATCTGAAAGAGCACTATCATTCTATGCTCCATCACTTTGGAACTCTCTCCCGGACGACTTGAGGGCAACATCAGACATCAAAGACTTTTGAAAAAAAACTAAAAACTCACCTCTTCTCAACTTACTACGGAGTTATAACCTAACCACATAAACAACTACATGATCCAAGTCACTGACTGTTGACCCAAAGCAATGGATTAATAAACATAAAATATGATGATTAAAATTGTAAATAGTTGTCATATCCTCATGACCATATACATAGTTCTCAGACTACCTTGCCCCTAGATAAGATCCAATTGTTCCTTGTTCTTTGTAGAGTATAATATACTACTGTTTACTGTTCAACTGTTCTTTGTAGATTGTAATAATACTTTTTACTGTTCAACTATTCTATGTAAAATGTTTGTTACAATGTAAACCACTCTGATTGAAGGAGAAAGCGGTATATAAAAATATTTAAATAAATAAATAAAATAGTGAAGATTGGAACTGAGACGTCCAGGTCAGCACATGCCCATTTCTCCTGGTAGTTTAAAAAAGGCTCTGCCAAATCTGGAGCCTTTTATAAAATCATTATATGGCATCAGCCACTTCAGAAATAAAGATGTGCACAAATAGAGCATGGTCTCACAAAGCTTTACATGTGAAAATGCCTGCAACTACATATGTAGATGTTGATTTTTCAATCTGCACTGTAGTTTCAGGCACTTGTACCCTCTGGTACTGACATCCCCCCTCTGATTGCAAACCCCCAATCCCTTTGACAGCACAAGATCATCCCCTGCCCCAACCCCCCCAGCCAAACATTTCTACCCTCACCCCCTCTAAGAGCATGCTATACACATCCTTACCCCAGCCTCCCCCTGACATCATCAACACCTTTTCTCCCCTCCTTGGACTACCCAACAGCATCAATATCCTACCTCCATCTCATGGATGCTTTCTAGCTCTTACTGGAGGGTTTTTTTGGTGGTCTAATGGGGAGTAGGAATGATCCCCAGTCACTCCTACTCCATCAGGTGCCTGAGTTCAAAATGGTGCCTCTTGACCTCTAGCAGGTAGTCTCATGGTATTGCTTCTAGGGGTCAAGCTGTCAAGAGCAAAACTCCCTTATTTGGCAGCTTAATGCCTAATGGTAATATCATGAGACTACCATTGGTCAGAGCTTCCATTTTGAACACCTGCTGGAGCAGATGTGACTGGGGCTTAAACTGCTCTCTACTAGAGCATGAGATAGATTCCCTGGTAAGGGTTGGAAAGGGGTCTAGGGAGGTGGGGGAGAGTGTTAATGTTGTCGGGGAAGTGTTCCAAGGGAGGAGGGAAGGGTTTTGATGTTGTTGAGGGAGGTTCCAGGGAAGAAGGGGAAAGTATTGATGATGTCAGGAGGAGTGTAGGGAGAGGTGGGAGGAGCATGTTCAGTCAGTCTGTGCACACTTTTTTCCCGATAGATATGGCTTCTCATTTTAAAATGGGAAGTCTGTATCTGTTTGTCAGGCATGCCCAAACCTTGTTTAAGCCTTGCCCCACCACACCCCCCTTGAAATCTCTGGATGATATGGATCTCCACAGGCAAATAGCAGCCTTTTGAGATTGGATTTACCTAGTAAGATAGTAGATGGTGGCAGATAAAGAATTGCTAGGGGAGAGCCTGTGATGCAATGCAATTTACTACTCCCATGCCTTTGATTTTCAATCATCTTCAAACATATTGCACTTGATAAAGTCCCCTGACTGCTGCAGGACCAGCCAGGCTGTCATTCTTACTGCAACCAGTCCAGGGCCTTCTACCATACAGCAAGAAAGCCTCGCCACAGTTACAACTATTACAGCTGCATCACAGGATGAGCTTTCTTTGAGGGGGGGGGTTACTGCCACGCAGTGCGGGTTACTTTCCCCATAGTTTCTTAGGAAGCAAGACAGCCCTTTCACTTCTATTTTAAACTGTGGTATGCCATTCTTGGTTACGTTCCTCTTGCCATTTAGCGATCTACTGTGTTTATCCCACTCCTTTTTGCATTCTGGGGCCATTTCTGCTTCCACCATCTACCCAGGAGGGCATTCCAGGCGTTCACCACTCTTCCTGTGAAGAAGTATTTCCTGATGTGGCTTTGAATCTATTTCCATAAATCTTATATTATGTCTTCTAGTTCTAGAGCTTCTATACATGTAAATGCTGCTATTTACACATGCAGATGATTCTAGAATAACCTCCATAACTTGTTAACTCTTAGAATATTCCGTTAAAGACAACTAGATAACTTATCCTGCTATCTTTAACGGCTCCTAGGCACCTAAATTCAACTGAAAATAGGAACATTATTTAGGTGCCTAATTTAGGAGCTGAGTCTTTTTTGCATATTGACCTCTAAGGGGGTAATTTTCCATGCAGTAGCTGGTGTTTGAATTAATTTGTATATTTAGTGCCTTTATACGTAGAGCCAGTGGTGCTGAATATGCAGTACTTGGTAATTGCTCACCGCTGCTGCTGCTGCTATATGTTTAGTTTAGGCCTGCTCCAGCTTATCTGTATAGTGGCTGAAAAGTGCCACTATTTGGATAATACTGCCACTCTGTTCTCACTCTGTCCCTCTACTATACAGATGGGGTAGAGCAGTTAAATGCATTTTCTATCAGCCATTATCTTACAGCAGCTGAAAATCTATCTATAAGGAAGTTATACATTTACCGGCTGCATTAAACTTATAACTTCCTTTGAAAATTAACTTGCAAGTTTTCAAGTAAAAATGTATGCAAATTTATCACCCTAAAACTTGGGTCCTTAAATTTAGAGCTGCTATCCTTTGCTAACATTTTGGAGCATAAATTAGGTGACTAGTGCTGAAAATCAGGGCTAAGCTCCTAAATTTATTTTTATCCCCTTTAAAGCTACCCATGAATGTATCCACTTTTTAGGGCTACTAAAAATATGTACCCAGTGAAAGTATGCTCCAAAATTTAGGAATTCAACTCTAATCGGTTTTCAATGGGGCTAATTTAGGCTCTTAACTTCCAAAATTCGGATCCTAAACCCTTTGAAAACCATTTTAATTTATCTTGATAATTCATAGGAGGGAGGAGTGATCTAGTGGTTAGGACATGGTACCTCAGGCCAGAGGGCCAAGGATTCAAGTCCCACCTGGGGACAGCAATCTCAGGCTGCAGGGACTGGGGTTTCTAGTCCTATAGGCACTCCTTGTGGCCTTGGGCAAGCCACTTAACC
This sequence comes from Ichthyophis bannanicus, assembly GCA_033557465.1. NCBI lineage: Eukaryota > Metazoa > Chordata > Amphibia > Gymnophiona > Ichthyophiidae > Ichthyophis > Ichthyophis bannanicus. The sequence continues at coordinate 461,715,234 of CM066033.1, read as the reverse complement.
CTCCATTGCCTCAGGTACACATAGATTGTGAGTCCTGGGGAGACAAGACATATCCAATACCTGTTTGTAGTAATCATATAATGTAAACCGCTTTGATTGACGGATAAGGCAGTATAGAAAACTGGTTAAATAAATAATTTCTTAAATATCTTTAGCCTAGATCTAAACCAAACACAACAGTAGACCAAGCCAGGCAAAAACCCCAATGCAACATTTTTCAAGTAGTTCCTATGAAGGTTCCTGCTGCGTGCTCCTTTAAGTTGCATTCTCTTTCTTATCTCAGTGGCACTGCTAGTTCTTATCAGATCGGTGATGCTACAAGTTGAAAGTCGCTCTCATGTTGGAAATACCACTGGTTGTCCTCATCGTAGCTCATTCACACAAGTAAACCCTCTCATGTTGATGTTGCCACTGGGTCCTTGAGGATGGCAACCATGCTCCGATCAGTGATACTGCGTACACTTCATTTAAATTATTTTATTCTCTTCTATCTGTTTCAAATTCTATCTGCTTCATTGCATGCCCCCTAGTCCTTGTATTTTTTGAAAGAATGAACAATCAATTCGGGTCTACCCATTCCATTCCACTAAGGATTTTATAGACCTCTATCATATTTTCCATCATCCATCTCTTCTTCAGGCTGAAGATCTCCAACCCCTTTAGCCTTTCCTCATAGGAAAATCATTTCATCCTCTTATCATTTTGGTAGTCTTTCTCTGTACCTTTTCTAATACCGCTATATCTTTTTTGAGATGCGGAGACCAGATTTCCACACTTTAAGAAGAAATAGAGAGGCATTTTTATATCCTTTGTTTTATTTTCCATTCTTTTCCTAATGATTCCTAGCATTCTGTTTGCTTTTTTGCTGCCGCTACATGCTGAACCGAAGATTTCAATGCATTGTCTACAACAACACTCAGATCCTTTTCTTGGGTGGTGACTCCTAATTTGGAACCTAACATTGTGTATTTACAGTTTGACTTATTCTTCCCTACATGCATAACTTTGCACTTGTCCACATTAAATTTCATCTGCTATTTGGATGCCCATCTCCCAGTCTCCCAAGGTCCTCTTGTAGTGTCTCACAATCCACATACAATTTAACAACTTTGAATAATTTTGTGGCATCTGCAAATTTAATCAACTTGCTTGTTGTTCCCAATTCCAGTTCATTTATAAATATGTTAGAAAGCATTGGTGCTGATACAGATCTTTACTATTCACATTCCTTCCATGAGAAATTTGACTATCCTTACTCTGTTTTCTATCTCTCATCCAGTTTCCAATCCACAATAGAACATTGCCTGGCTGATATACTTAACTGTGTATATTTTCACAGATATAAGCCTCTGCACCTAGAAACAAGCAAAATGCCCTGAAATGGGCAAAAGCGCTAGTGTTTTGGGGCTTTTGTGTGTTTATTCACATGTAGGGCCCATTTACAAAAACATTTGCAAAATCAGCTCCTCATAAGTAGTAAACATTTATACATCTTCCTCTACTGAGAAAGTTTACTACTGAGTTATTAGGCTGCTATGCAGGGCTGATGCAAGGGCATTGGCTGCCGGCAATCGTCAGTCTTCCCGCCACCCCCCCCAGCAATGGTTAGTCTTCTTGCTGCCCCCTCCCTTACCGCTGCTGCTGTCATTGCTGCCATGACATATTTGCCATGTCCAAACACAGCACAAAGGAAAGCCTCAACCTTTGTGCACAGCTGGTCCCGCCTTCTCTGACACAGACTTCCTGTTTGCGTTGGGGCAGAACCTGCTGAAGTTTCAGAACTCAGCAGGCAGAGTTGAGGCTTTCCTCCATTCAGTGCTCAAGTTTGTTTACTGCTGTTGAAAACTGGAGTGTGATGATATCTTCATGGCCATTTTCTGCAAGGTAAGATTACACTTCAATGGGGTGTTGCCTTCTTTTTCAGCTGTATAGTTTCTTGTGAAAGGCTTCACAGAAATAATAGCAAAGAAATAAATGTGTTTCACTGTGGTGTGTTAATACTGGGAAATGACCAGGGCCAGCCCATTCTCTAGGTAGACTAGGTGGCCGCCTAGGGCGGCAGACCTCTGTGAATGGCATGGTGCGGCGATCGTGGCAAGCCATGTGCTTTGGCACACATGGCCTGCCACTTCTGTCCCCTCTCCGACAGGAAGTTGTGTCAGAGAGGGGCAGAAGCGGCAGGTCATCTGTGCCAAAGCACATAGCGTGCCATGGGCCTCTGTGCCACCACTGCACCAAGCCGAGCCTTCCCCTCTCCACTGACCCTGCCAACAAAATCAGCAGCAGCGGGGAGGGGGGGGGGGCGGGAGGGAAGGGGGAGGGGTGACGGCACAGCTCAGCTCGGAAGGGTGATGGCATGGTCGGGGCTTCTGCCTGAGGCGGCAGAAACCCTTGGGCCGGCCCTGGAAATGACCCACCTACATGCAATTATAAACTGTAAGTGTCTGAAGATATACCTATGAAAAAATACATCTAAACCTAAAGCAACTTGTATTGCGCTTAGCAGAACTCCTGGCTTAATCTTCATCAGTATGTGCTTTCACATAATTCAATTAGCCAAAATACATACAAATTTATTACGGTGCCATTCTCTGCTCTGGGAGTGTACATGAAGCTTAAAATCCATCTGAAACAATATCACATAAATGGTATGCAAAGCCCTCTGCACACAAAGATACCTTCAGGGTCCTCATCAATTCATAAAACTTTTTAAAAGTACAATTTCCTAGCAGGCACTCACTTTTAATTAGCAGGATCACCTACAGCAACACATGTCCTTCAAAAACTTACAACATTTTTTTCTTTCTGAATTTCAAAGTTTCAATGGTAAGAGTTGAATAGCAGAGTAGCTTAACTTCAAAAGAATTTTCAGGCTTTCATTTCCGTTATAAACCACTGTGGCACCTTCTTTATGAGAAGAAAAGATTCTTAACACAACAGAGAGAGAAGGAAATCTCTTTTTAGTCTTCGCTAGAAGCAAGCGTTTCCTCCAAAGGCTGTAAAATTTTTCTGCACAAGAATATATTTGAAGGGTGTAACAGCTCCTTATAGATGTAACCTGCCCCAACTTATTAAATAAGTAATTTTCAATGTTTATTTCAGACAACGTGGATTTCCTTCATCTAGATAAGTCTTCTAACATGAGAAGCGAGTGGTGTTCAGAAAGAGCTCAACTCTGAGGATGCCCATGAATTGTCATTCTGTCCTTCTACAATAATTTATTTCTATATATGTTTATTTAGTACATCTGAAGATGGAACCTCTGTGGTCTCCATAGCTCATTTTCAATATCTTTGCATAATTCCAAGCGGCCCACTATAAAGTATCACAACTTGTAAAGAATCAGGTTTTGCCCTGGCTTTATCCCATTCTCTTCTTTGAAGGTTGTGATTCCTTTTAATGGATTAATATGAGATTTATCCCAAAATGCTTTTGAACAGGGGAGCTATGTGGTATGGGAAAATCATGTACAACAGGAGCTTTGGATCATTCTTATCCTGGTTTAATGAAAAGAATCACTGTGTGCAAAGAATCCAGTTGTCTAGAACAAATAGAGCTACTTGGATTATATCCTCCCAAGGGTCAATCTACTGAGTCTATGAACTCTGGAAATCTAGGGGAGTGCCTAAACGCTCTTATAAGTGGTTGATCAGTTGAAATGGTGAATCATGAGTAAAAACTGGCCATTGTTAAGAGTGACCAAGTCCTTTCTGTATGACAGCATTGGAATCAATTGGGACCCCAAATGACTGCAAATAGCTCCAGAAGCTGTGGCTTCAAAACTGGTACGACTTATTTACAGATGAAAATATTTACAAGCTGTTCCACAGGTACTTTGGAAAATATGGCTGTCAGATAGCTGTGCAGTGTATTAGAACACAAGGTTAAAAAGAAACAATAAGAGATCCACGGGGTTTTCCACAGCCCTTCAGAAGGCATCGGTATCCTCTCATGGAATGGTACAAGGAGGTGAAGATATGTTGCCTAGACCTTGGCTTCCCTTGAGGTTCATTTTCTTCTCCTTAGGGTTCTTTGCTTTCATGGCCAGTTTTACTGTGAGACTCTAATTCCCTTAAGTGTTAGGAAGATCTCCCAGACACTCACAATTCCATGGTCTTCACTGACTGGAAAACTCTCACAGGTGAGCTTGCATACCCCTCTTAGGAGCTGACGACTTCACCAGGAGCTTAACATTCTTTATAGCCATGCCTCCTGCAGATTTTCTGTCTCTTAGCTCCCCTCTGTCCAATTGCACATAGATGCTGTTTCTCCCACCTAATCCATCTCCAATCTTGCATGCTGCCTATACAATATGCTAAGAAAATCTCTGTGGTACACTTCCATTAGGCCTCAAAATATAGGGGATCACGCTCTCTGTGAGTGAGATATACCATGTGGCACAGGGGCTACACCATTCACAAATGTATTAACTTAGTCAAGTGAAAAGATACCACTTACATCGTGCTTGCTGACATTTATTTCTGTACGAAACTTGAAAATATGGCTTTCACTAGATGTGTTATTTGAATGAATCAATCATTTTAACAAAAATAAATACCCAGGGGGCCTGTAAATTTTACATTTATATTCTGCTTATTGTTATTCTGAACTGAGAGGGGGGAAGAGGCAATGTTTAAATTATCTGCTTTGGACAAAACCCAGAAGACCTTTTAACCCACAGACTGCGCCCATTTTTAAAGCAAAAGCATGCACGGAGACCTGACTAACAAACACAGATCAAGTCATCCTGAACCAGATCACACTACCCACACACACCGCATTCAACTGCCCACAAACTCACAAGAGGGGTGGAGGGGTACTTAGACTGGCAAAGAACCAATTCAGGTTTAGACCCTCCTAAACTGCCAGCACAGGTCAAAACAATATGATCATCATTGAGAATAAACACATTGCTATATGTCTTATCTATAGAGCTCCAAATGCCAAGGCTGAGAGCTCTCCACAATACTTTAATCAATGTGTGCATTTAATTCCTCCCACAAGTTGTTGATAGTCCTTGAAGACTTAACCTCAACTCTACATCCAACATGGAGGCCAACACTTTCCTGAGAGCAATGGATTTGCTACAATACGCACAACTCCTAACAGCACCTAAATACCAACAAGGCTCGACCACTGACCTCATCTTCCCTCCTAAGATGCTACTAGAACTTGAAGCCATAATGCCACCTTCAATCACCCTGACATCATGGTCTGACCATCACAACATAACTTTCAACATGAGGATTCCTAACCCAGCCACACAGGAGCATAAACAACAACTGGGCAGAAAATTCAAGAGCTTCAATAATGATCAGTTCCTACAAGAAATCCTTCCTAAATTAAACCGATAGTGCAGACTTTGACAATATAATTGAAAACTGGAATAACACTATTACCACAGCCGCAATAGCACCAATCAAAAAGAGCACCTCAACACAAGTAAGAAGAACGAGATCAATGCCCTGGTGCTCCAATGAAATAAGGAAAGCAAAGAGAATCCTAAGGAAAATTGAGAGAAAGTGGAAACAGAACAAGGCTCGAAACACCCTACAGCAGTACAGAACAAAACAACAGGAATACAATGATCTAATCAACTGACACAAGCAAGAATACCATACCAACCTCATTCTGAAATCTGCAAACAAACCCAGGGAGTTATTCAATATAGTCCAAATCCTCAGAAGAGAACCAGCACTCATAGGTGGCAGCACAATACATCCACAACACATAGCAAATTTCCTAATGACAAAACATAAGATCTTTGACCAGAACACTCCACTCAACACGACATGCGGCACTGAAACCACAACCCTCATGGAAACCTGTGGTGAAGTCAGCGTACCAACAGTTGAACAGATTACACAGGTACACTACCAAAAAACTGCCTCCAGTTTTGCAACTGATTCCTATAGATTTTGGGGTGCTGAATCCACGAAAAATAGCCAAAATGTTCCATCACGTCACGTTTTCTTGCAAAATTAGATTTCTTACCCATATAAGGAATGTTCACATAATTTCTTTTTAGCCGACTGCAGTTTATTTTCTTGGCCCAAAATAGAGGTTGTAATGGTTAACTAACTAGAAACACTCCCTCATGATATTTTAGAGTGTTTTGTATTCATTTTATACATTAACAGGACAATTGGGAGGCGGGGGGCTAAATCCAGTACTCGCGCTGGCGCATGTTCTTTCCTGTTCGCCTCGCCTCGTTCGCTCAAACACGGTGGTTGCGACATGAACGTTCCTGTCAAATTTCAGTTTCTTGCAAGTTCATTATTACCTTTTGTTTGCTCAGTCGTAATCCAGCTTTATTCCAAAGTGGTTCACTACAGTTGTAGTTTGCAGTGCTGTGTATTTGTGATGGCTCACAGAGCCAGAGGTTGCGTCAACTCTCCGGACAGTTTTTGTTTTATTTGTGGGGAATATACCGTGAAAAAGCGGCAGAGGAACATTTCTGCATTTATTTAAAAAGTATATTTCGCCTATTTCGGTTTGAAGTTAGGCGATCAAGACAAACCGTGGGCTCCTCACAAAGTGTGCAAGACATGTGAGGAAGATCTACGCTTATGGATGAAAGGTAAAAAACAAGCATTTCGTTTCGGAATACCTATGATGTGGCGTGAACAAAGAGACCACAGCAGTGACTGCTATTTTTGCTCTTGCATTGTGAAGGGATACAACTTAAAAAATAAGAACGTAATAAGTTACCCCAACCTTCCCTCAGCAATTAGGCCTATGCCTCATAGCAACGAAGTACCTGTGCCTGAACCACCAAAATCTTTGGATCATATTTGTGTGGACGGTTCTGATAATGATGAGACTCATCAGATGGCTTTTCCCGATGAGTCCAGTACTTCCGAGTTTGAAACTGAACCAGATCCGAAACCTGAACTTTTCTCTCAAGCTGAATTGAATGATTTAGTCCGGGATTTAGGACTCCCAAAAGATGCTGCCCAACTGCTAGGTTCTCGGCTTAAACAGAAAAATCTATTGTCACCAGGAACAACTTTTTATTGGTACCGCAACCGCGAGACACAATTTTTGAAGTATTTCAGCAAAGAGGAAGATTTGGTATTTTGCAACGATATATACGGAGTGATGGAAAAGTTTAAACTCAAGTATGATCCTGCTGAATGGCGGCTGTTCATTGATTCGTCAAAAGACAGCATAAAAGGTGTTCTTCTTCATAATGGCAACACATTCGCTTCAGTTCCTATTGCTCACTCTGTTATTCTCCAAGAAAAATACGAGAATTTGGCCCTGATTCTTCAGAAGATTTGTTATGATGAGCATAAGTGGATGATTTGTGGAGACTTTAAAATTCTATCCATGCTATTAGGGCAGCAATCCGGTTTCACCAAATATCCCTGCTTCCTTTGCTTGTGGGATAGCCGGGCCCGCGACCTACACTGGGGGAAAAAAGACTGGCCAATTCGGGAGTATTTGAGACCCGGTGAGAAAAATGTTCTTCATGAGAGCTTGGTACCTCGTGATAAAATTCTATTACCACCTCTCCACATTAAGTTGGGTCTCATTAAGCAATTCATCAAGTCCCTTCCAAAAGATGGTGAGTGCTTTCGGTACCTTTGCTCAAAGTTCCCCCGACTTTCTGAAGCAAAGCTAAAGGAAGGAGTGTTTGTTGGCCCTGATATAAGGAAACTCATTTCAGATGGAGCATTCACTGAAACGATGTCTGAGAAGGAAAAAGAAGCCTGGGATTCCTTCAAGGATGTTGTTCTCAAATTCTTGGGGAACAGGCGGGATGAGAACTATAAGGATATTGTTGCCAGGATGCTCAATGCCTTCAAAGAACAAGGCTGTAACATGAGCCTGAAAGTCCATTTCTTGCACTCCCATGTGAACTACTTTCCCGAAAACTTGGGGGCGTACAGTGAAGAACAAGGTGAAAGGTTTCACCAGGACATCAAGGACGCAGAGAGAAGGTACCAAGGAAGATGGAACACCACTATGATGGCTGATTTCTGCTGGTTGCTGCTGCGGGAAACCCCAGATGAAAAATACGCCAAGCAGCGCACCAAGAGAAGCATTCGGGGGAAGAAGAAACGGGCCCACCAGGAGATTGATTGACCCAAGAATGACTTTAAAATCTAAACTGTGTTGACAAATATCGTGTTTTTACTAAACTTTGAAATAAAAATTTGCTAGTTATTACCACAGTGTCGGATCTCATTTATTAGAATTTTATTTTCACACCATCGGGTGTTTGTCTTCATGTATTGCAATGGTGCGGTTTACGTTTTCTATTCTTACATACATACCTGTACAACATTTTTTGCACATTTCTTTGCTTTGCTTTGTGTCTAACCTCGCTCTTATATGCTCAATGTTTGTGCACATGTATGTGGCTGTTTTAAGTGCAGACAATTTTGCTACCATCACAGTGTGTTTTGTTGACATTACAACAACAACAACTAAACAATTAGTATAAAGAATTCATCCAAGAAACTTTTATCTCGATCGCACTCAATCTGAAACGTTCACCTCAAACTGCTAACCCAATGTAGCAAAAAATCTGTACGTGATGGAGCAAATTGGTTACCAGATTTGGATTCAGCGCACCAAAAAACGTAAAAATCAATCGAAACATTAGAGGCAGTTTAAAAAAAAATTTTTTTAGTGTACCTGTGTTATCTGAACAATTTCAACACTGAACATCAGCACTGCACTCATGCCCAGTACCATGAATCAAATCTGCCAAGGAAGAGCTCAGCCAATTTATCCAAAATAGTACAATCATCCCTTACCCAAGATTACATGCCAGCGATTCTCAAACAGGCAGCAATACGGCCAATCCTCAAGCATGCCTCTCTGGACAGAGATGACCCAGCAGTGTTTTGACTAATTTTGAGCCTACTATTCATTATCAAAATTTTGACTAATTTTGAGCCTACTATTCATTACCAAAAAACAGTACAGTTACAGTTACATGTAAGACTCGCATGCACCACTGGACCCACACCAACATGATTTCAAGCCAAACCACAGCATAGAAACCTTGCTTACATCGCGTGTTGACAGTTTAATCAGAGGCATTGAAAACATAAAAAGATGTTTCCTTCCAATCTTCTAGGACATCTCATCAGCCTTCGATACAGTATCCCACAGCATTCTCCTTCAATGTCTAAAGGACATTGGCCTCCACAACATCACAATCAAGTAGTTTCACTCAAGTGGAGGAGTGGCCTAGTGGTTGGGGCAAGGTACTTCAGGCCAGAAGGTTGGGGGTTCAAATCCCACTAGAGGACAGCAACCTTGGGCCAGAAAGACTGGGGTTTCTAGTCCCACAGGTGCTCCTTGTGGTCTTGGGCAAGCCACTTAACCCTCCATAGCCCATGTTCCCTGTAAAATAGTTATCTCCAAGTTATAATGCCCTGTTCAATGTAATTTCAGTTTGTTCAATGTAAACCACACTGATGCAGAATAGCATGGTATATAAGAGAATGTAAATAAATACTTAAGCAAGAAACAACAGCAAATCAAATGCAGAACAACCAAATCCACCCCATTCTCAATAAAGCAGGGAATACCACAAGGGTCATCCTTATCAGTGCTACTCTTCAACCTATACATACAGCCTATCTGCAAGCTCATTAGAAAACACAACATTTAATACAAGGTATATGCTGATGAGATCATGATTTATACCCCAGTTAACCTCAATAATAACAGGATGCCTAGAGGATATAACTAAGTGACTCGCCAGCAACAACTTAAACATAAACTACAATAAGACTGACACTCCATTTATTTTTATTTATTTATTTTATTGTTTTTATATACCATACTCTTAAAAATCAGCGCGGTTCACAGACAACAGTATTGTGCATAACAGGCTCACTATTAAGCACTTACATTGAACTGGAGGTTACACTTGGGTTTCAACTGGGGGAACTATGTACATCTATTTACAGTTATCTACAGTAACACTTCATTTACACCCCCACACTCAATCAAGTTACCCCATAGGAGCATATCCGTAAAGGAAGAAGTCAGATACTTAGGAGTCACACTTGACCAAAACCTGAATCTACAATCCCACATCAACAAGACAAACAGGAACGCATACCACAAGATGAAGCCCCTCCTCAGTTAAGATCATTTCCGCACAGTATGCCAAACTATTGTAACACCTATTTTGGACTATTGCAACTCTTTATAACATGACCTCCCAAAGCAAACCATCTGTCCTTTGCAGATGGCACAGAACACGGCCGTGCGCATTATCACTGGGTCAGCTTTGACATGATCATATTACTCCCATTTTGAACCAGCTATATTGGCTCCCAGTTCACTCCGCACTAAATAAGACGGCACTTAACATCTTCAAAATCTTACAGAACATATCGGCCGACATCCCGAAGAACCTAATAAAAAGAGACCTAGACAACTGACCGAGAAGGCACAACCAGTCAAACCTTATTATTGCACCCAGCTCTTACACAAAGTCTAAGCAGTCCACTTCTAGAAGGGCATCTCCCTTGCTGCTCCAGCCCTATGGAATTCCCTACCGCACAATTTAAGAGCCACAAAAGAAGTCAAGGACTCAGAAAAAAATTGAAAACATTCCTATATATGGAACATTTCAGTAGCATTACCTAGCATGTAGAATTCCCCTCCAGTGGTGCCCCTGGCCCCAGGATGCACTTAAGCCCACATTAGCTAATCATTCAGGGCTTCCCCCACCTCATCATGTACATAATGAGGCCAATTCTGTTCTGGGCATCCCTGGGCCATCAGGGCGCAAAGAATCCGGACAGGCCTGCATTGCACCCGGTTCTGCTCCCATGGGGGCTAGACGTGCCCATGGGAGCAGAATCAACTTCAACTGGCCGGATGTGCAGGCCATGCCCCGAGTCTTGGCACATGGACGTCCAACCCACTACCCGGCTAGCCCAGCCAGGCTCCTGCATGGAGTGGTGGCAGTATGGCATCCTGTTGCCATGCCACCACGGCTTCATGCGGGAGTCGCGATTCCCGGCATACCCCGCAGATGTCCTTTCCCCACCGCTCGACCCCTGATTGGGCTTGCCATGGCCAGAATCGGGCTGCAGGGTACCCACTTCACACCCTTACCTTATTTTCCAGCCTCGTAGCATTCATATCCCGCCAGCTATGAGAATTTATTCCACCTCTGAGGTGGAATAAATCCCCCGTCTAGATTGCCGACCACAGATGTAAGAACATAAGCACATAAGATATGCCATACTGGGTCAGATCAAGGTTCATCAAGCCCAGTATCCTGTTTCCAAAAGTGGCCAATCTAGGTCACAAAGTACCTAGCAATTCCCCAAAAGACACAGGTTCCACAGTGCTTGTATTGGGGCAAGCAGTGGATTTCCTGGTTCTCCTTTAATAATGGTTTATGAGCCTTTCCTCCAGGAACTTGTCCAAACCTTTTTTAAACCTAGCTACACTAACAGCTTTCACTACATCCTCCAGTAACAAATTCTAGAGTTTCATTAGACGTTGAGTGAAAAAATATTTTCTCTTATTAGTCTTAAATAGGTTACACTGTAGCGTCATTGCATGTCCTCTAGTCTTTCTGTATTTTGATGGCATAAACAATCAATCTACTTTACCCATTCCACTCTATTCATCAATTTATAGACCTCTATCATATCTCCCCTCAACCGTCTCTTCCAGGTTGAAGAGCCCTAACCTTTTTAGCCTCTCTTCATAGGGGTATCCTTCCACCACCTTTACCATTTTGGGGGCTCTTCTCTGTACCTTTTCTAATAATGCTATATCCTTTTTAAGATACAGCGACCAGAATTGTACACAATATTCAAAGTGACGTCACACTATGGAACAATACAGAGCCATTATAATATCCTTTGTTTTATTCTCCATTCCTTTCCTTATGATTCCTAGCATTCTATTTGTTTTTTTGGCTGCTGCTGCACACTGGGCGGAGAGTTACAACATGATATCCATGATGATGCCTAAATCTTTTTCCTGGGTGGTGGTTCCTAATGTGTAACCTTTCATCGTGTAACCATAGTTTGGGTTGTTAGGTGCGTAACTTTGCACTTCTTCACATTAAATTTTATCTGCCATTTGGATGCCCAGTCTTCCAATTTATCAAGGTCCTCTTGCAATTTTTCACAATCCTCTTGGGTTTTAACAACTTTGAATAATTTTGTGTCATCTGAAAATTTGATTACCTCACTCATTATTCCCATTTTCAGGTCATTTACAAATATGTTAAAAAACAGCAACCCAGCACAGATCCCTGGGATACTCCACCTTTCTCTATTGGGAAAATTGGCCATTTAGTCCTACACTCTGCTTTCTATCTTTTAACCAGTTCTTGATCCATAGTAGTACACTGTCTCCTATCCCATGACCTTTTAGTTTCGGCAAGAGCCTCTCATGAGGGACCTTATCAAAGGCTTTCTGAAAATCCAGATACACTATATCAACCGACTTACCTTTGTCATAAGATACCTTGGAGTCACGCTGGACCACCGTCTCAATATGAAAACACACGTAAACAATATTACAAAAGCTGTGTACTTCAAAATACGCACACTCAGGCATCTACGCTCATTACTGGACCCAGACGATTTTAGAACCATCTTCCAAGCACTCATCTTACCGCATTTCGATTTCGCCAATTCAATTCTACAAGGTCTCCCACAATCCACCCTAAGTTCACTTCAACTTGCCATGAATACTGCTGCAAGGGTTCTACAAGGAGCGTCCAGGAGTGATCATGTGACACCAATCCTCCAACAGCTTCACTGGCTCCCGATACAAGGCAGGCTCATATTCAAAACCCTAATTCTCACATACAAGGCCATCCATGGTTTGTCTGCAAACTCACTAACTGATCTCACACAAACATTACCACCAACTAGATCCAGAAGACAAATAGCGATAAACACCCTAATAATGCCGAAGGCCATAATGACTTGTAGCCGATCAACAGCGAACAGAGCCTTCATGTTTTGCGCCCCAAAACACTGGAACTCCCTACCACCCGAAATTCGTGCCATAACTGACATAGTCCAATTCAGAAAGGCCCTCAAACATAACCTATTCATCAAATACTACCCTACATAAAGTGTAAAATATTCACTACAAACTTAACCACATTCCCTCCTTTCCCGATCACTATCTATAACTTTACATAAATACCTCTCTCATGTGATCGATTTAACAGATCAATATTCTATGTATATAGTTTTATCCCCATATTATCCAAGTTTATCGTATCCAAGTTTATCTTCCTGTTTTATGTAAAACCGAGCAGCCTGTTGTTCTGGTCTTTGGTTCTCTGTAAACCACGCTGATTGTAAATAGCGCGGTATATAAAAAATTGAAATAAAAGTAAAATAAATAAATAAATATTCACACCTTCAAAAATACATAACAGATTAGTAAGACAAGACCATCCTTGGCTGTCTCCCATTAAGCCATGACTATCTACATGTTCAATAATTTTGTTCTTTATAATGGTTTTTAACATTTTTCTGGGTACTGATGTCAGGCTCACCAGTCTGTAGTTTCCCGGATCACCCATGGAACCCTTTTTAAAAATTGGCGTTATATTGGCCATCCTCCAATCTTCAGATGTTACAGATGATTTTAGTAATAGTTCACAGATTAGTAATAGTAGGTCTGCAATTTCATATTTTAGTTCTTTCAATTGGATGTATACCATCTGTTTCAGGTGATTTGCTACTCTTCTGTTTATCAAATAGTTGTAATATATCTTCCAAGTGTATTGATATTTCTTTCAATTCTTCTTCAGCATCACCTTTAAATACCATTTCAGTCATGGGTTAAATCCTTACATCTTCTTCAGTAAAGACTGAAGCAAAGAATTCATTCAGTCTCTCCGCTGTGGCCTTGTCCCTTCTTAGTGCCTCTTTTACCCCTCTATCATCTAATGGTCCAACTGACTCACAGGTTTTTTGCTACGAATGTACTTGAAAAAGTCTTTATTACGTATTTTTGCTTCCACAGCAAGCTTCTTCTCAAATTCTCTCTTTGCCTGCCTTATCAATGCCTTGCATGTTGTTTCCAGTTTTTTGTCATTTGGCTCCATTTTCCATTTCCTGAAAGATGCTTTTTTGGCAACAACAGCCTCTCTGACCTCACCTTTAAACCATGCTGGGAGTTTTTTGGACTTCCTTCCACTGTTCTTAAAGCGTGGAATTCAGCTGGTCTGGGTTTTCTAAGATAGTATTTTTAAACAACATCTATGCTTGATATAAATCGTTAACCTTTGCAACTGCTCCTTTTAGTTTTTTCTTAACTGTTTTCCTGATTTTAACAGTCTCCCTTTTGAAATTAAAAGGTAGTACTGTGGATTTCCTTGCCATCCTTCTTCCATTTATTAAATCAAACGCGATCATTCTATGGTCACTATTGCCAAGTGGCCCCAAAACCCTTATCTCTTGCACCAGATCTTGTGTTCCACTAAGGACTAGGTCTAAAATGGCTTCCCTTCTGGTGAGTTCATGAACTAGCTGCTCTAAGAAACAATCATTTATTTCATCTAGAAACTCTATCTGCCTAGCATGTCCTGCCATGACACTGACCCAGTTGATATCAGGTTAATTGAAATCACCCATTATTATTCCTGTGCTGTAACTTTTGTTAGCTTCCCTAATTTCTTTGAGCATTTCATCTTCCATTTGTTCATTCTGGCCAGGTGGTCGATAGTACACCCCCGCTGCCATCGCCTTCCCCTTCCCCTTTTTACATGGAATTTCAACCCATAGATATTCTACAATGAATTTTGTTTCCTGAAAAACTGTAATCTTTTGTGACTCAATGCCCTCTCTAACATAGAATGCAACCCCTCCACCAATTTGATTTGCTCTATCATTATGACATAGTTTGTACCCAGGTATCACAGTGTCCCACTGATTGTCCTCCTTCCACCATGTCTCTGAGATACCAATCATATCTAACCTCTCATTTAGTGCTATACGAGTATATTCTAACTCTCCCATCTTATTTTTTAGACTTCTAGCATTTGCATACAAGTATTTTAGAGGCTGTATTTTATTCATATTTATCTGGTTATTGCTAAGCAGAGGCAATTTGGAATCTTTTAGTTCTGTCTGCTCCGTACTCAAGGGCATCTGTAATCAGCCTTGTATGTCTGGGGTCATGGCACCACCCACAGCCTGCCCTTGGTCTGCCTGTGGCCTACCCCTTCCTTCCCACAAACAGAGCTCCCCGCACAGCTTGGCTCTACGTATGGGGAGCTCTGTATCTCCAGGAACAAGCAGGAATGAGTCTTCACATATGGGTACGTCGGTACCGACGGAGCCTGCGCGGGAACGCTCCCCAGCTTCCCAAAAAGGAAAGCTTTTGGGAGCATCCCACAGCGCCTGCACGCTGCCTTCCCGCCTTTCCTAACCATCTCTCCTCAGTTCTTCTTTGCCGCGGAGCCAGCAGGTCGAGCCCTGTCACCGCTGAAGAAGTTCTTTATTTTATTTTATTTCTTTGGTCGCGTGTCTGCCTTCCCCGACCCCGGACCGGTACCGCCGGTCTTTTTCTCTTTCTTTCTTTCAAAAAAAAAAAAATCTATATTTTCTTCACTTAGTGTATTTTTCCTCTTGGGCCTCAGGGCCTACAAGAAAATTTTCCTCATGGAAAAACCAGCTTCCGGGTTCAAGAAATGCACTAAGTGTAGCGGTACTATTTCTGTTACAGATACCCATGAATGGTGCCTTAAATGTTTGGGTCCTGAACACTCCATTCCGGATTGTCCGTCCTGCTCTCTAATGTCTAAACGGGGTTTACAGAACCGAGCAGCTAAGCTCCATGTGCTGTTTCCCGCTGATGCAGCGTCGGTAGCATCGACATCTTCCAGGTCTTCTTCTCCTGATGGATCTCAGGTAACCAAACATAAATCTAGCAGGTCCTCGAAGGGTAGATCTCCCTCTAAGCATTGAGATGCCTCCGGGCTTGCCCTCGAGGATCTTGCACCAGCAAAACAACCGCGGCGGGAAACTCCGGCTTCCAAAGCTCCTCCTATGGGGTTACAGGTTGACATCGATGGCACGGCCTCGACCGATCACCTGTTAGAATGCTCTGGGGTACCGGCACAATCTCCCGGTACCGAATTCCAGGCATTCATGGCGTCGATGGATCAGACTGTTCTGTCCATGCAGCGGGCTATTACGGCCTTCATTCAAGCTGCGACGCCGCTGGTACCGAAACAAACTCCGTTATCGGTATCGACTCCGGGCACCAGCGCCGATACCAGTACCGACTACATCGACATCGACCAGGATACCGGCTGCTGCGGTTCCTTGTCCTAGGCTGCTTATCGGTACCGATCTGGTACCGGGGACGCCCGATGTCGATACTGCTCGATACGCGTATCGAGCGTTGGAAGAGCACCCTGACAGGCGATACTTTGATTCCTCTGATGATTCTGATACATCAGACGAGTCTCCTGAAGTATCCATAGCCCTTCCTGAAGAGCCTTCTTCTCCAAAAAGAATGTCTCCTCCAGAGGACTTGTCCTTTCAAGACTTCATAAGAGAAGTAGCTAAAGGACTTTCTATTTCAGTAACCTCTGAATCAGAGCCTAGAGCAAAACAATTGGATATTTTAGGCTATTCTAAGGCTCCTAAAGAGGCAGTCACCTTACCAATTCATGAGATTCTTTATGAACACATGATTGATCTATGGGAGACTCCTCTCACTCTCTCTCCTCATTCTCGCAGATTGGGCACTATGTATCGTGTTCCCCCCTGTCCTGGATTTCATAAAACTCAGCTTCCTCACCATTCCATTGTGGTGCAGTCAGCTATGAAAAGGATAAAGAGTACAAAGTGACACTCTTCTGCTCCTCCAGGAAGAGAATGCAGGACCTTGGATGCTTTTGGTAGGAAAATCTTCCAAGCCAGTATGCTTATTGCCAGAATCAACTCATATAGTCTTTACATGGGTATGTTTCTAAAAGAAGTTGCAGAAAAGCTGCACACTTTCCTCCCTTTTCTTCCAAAGGATAAAAGGGAGGAATTCCTCATTTGGCTTAAGCATACCCAAGACATTTTCAAAGTTTTCCAACAGGGCAGCCTTTGACTCCTTTGAAGGTGCCAGCAGAGCTTCGGGCATTGCCATAGCTGCTCACAGAATTGCTTGGCTCCAGGCTTCTGATCCAGGACCCTGGGTTCAAGATGGCTTAGGAAATCTTCCCTGTACAGGTGAAAACCTATTTGGCAAAGAATGGCAAATAAAAGCCACTCAAATGGATGCAGAAAACTCTGCTCTGGATAGACTTTCAAAGTCAACCTCCATTCCTGCCAAGAAAAAGCCTTTTAAAAAGTCTTTTTTTAAAAAGGGCAGATTTCCTTCTACTTCTGGCCAACAATCTTCTACAGGTCGCTTTACCACTAAGCGTCAGCAACCTAAACAGGCCAGGCCTAAGCCTACAGGGGCTGCTGCAACTCAGCAGGCCCAACCTCCTCAGGGTTTTTGACTTGATGCTAGAGAACTTAGCCTTTCTGGCTCTAAAGCAGCCAGAGCCTCTCGCCATTCCAGGAAGGTTGGCTCATTTTGCTCCCAGATGGGAGCAAATAACATCAGAGCAGTGGACCCTTTCCATCATAAGAGAGGGCTACAAGTTTCATTTCTCATACCTTCCTCCCCACACCATGGTGAGACACTTCAATTCTCCCACATCTCTTCTCGACCTTCTAGGTCAAGAGGTAGCTACCCTTCTTGCCCAAGGGACAATAGAAGAAGTTCCACTTCTTCATCAAGGGTCAGGGTTCTACTCCCCCTATTTTCTCATTCCAAAGAAGACAGGGGGATACAGGCCCATCTTAGATCTCAGAGAATTGAACAAATTTCTATGCAAGGAGAAGTTCAAGATGCTTTCTCTGGGCACTCTCCTTCCATACCTTCAAAGTCAGGATTGGCTTTGTTCTCTAGATCTCAAAGATGCGTACACACATGTCCTCATCCATCCCTCTCACAGAAGATTCCTACGGTTTCTTTTCCAGGGAAAACATTACCAATACAGAGCCCTTCCTTTCGGTCTGGCCTCTGCTCCAAGAGTGTTCACCAAATGCATGGCAATAGTTGCTGCATTTCTACGCACTCTGGGAATATTTGTCTTCCCATACCTGGACAACTGGCTCATCCGAGCTCCATCCCACTCAGAGGCCCAGATTTCCCTGGACCGCACAAGAAGCATTCTGCAGTATCTGGGACTTGTGGTAAACCTCCCAAAGTCTCAGCTCACCCCTACTCAGTCCCTAGAATTCATAGGGGCCTGGTTGGATACCACTACTGCAAGGGCCTACCTTCCTCAGGCCCGTTGCCAACGTCTAGTGCAGTTAGCCTCCCAGATTCAGTCAAAGAGCCACTTAACTGCCCGGGAGATGCTACAACTGCTAGGCCACATGGCTTCCACAGTACATGTGGTACCCTATGCTCGCCTACACATGAGAGCAGCTCAATGGACTTTGTCCACCCAGTGGATTCAAGCTTCAGGAGCTCTCTCAGACCAAATAGCGACCACCAAACGTCTCTTTTGGTCTCTCCAATGGTGGATATCCACTCAAAATTTGTTGCTGGGGTCCCCCTTCCAACAGTTGCTGCCCCAAGCAACCCTCACAACAGATGCCTCCCAAACAGGTTGGGGAGCCCATCTACAGGACCTCTCCACTCAAGGCACTTGGTCTCCGCAGGAGACCTCTCTTCATATCAACCACTTGGAGCTTCGAGCAGTTTTTCTAGCTCTCAAGGTCTTTCATACCCTCCTCAGCTACAAGACAGTCCTCATTCATACGGACAATCAAGTAGCCATGTTTTACATAAACAAACAAGGAGGAACTGGCTCTCTGTCGCTTTGCAACGAAGCTTTAAGATTGTGGGCCTTCGCCAGAGAGCATCAAATCCATCTCCTGGCAGTATACCTCCCAGGAGTCCAAAACTCTTGGGCAGACTCAGTCGAGTTCTGCTTCCACATGAATGGTCCCTGTACATGGATCAGGTACTCAGAATCTTCCAAGAATGGGGAACCCCGGACATAGACCTCTTTGCAAGTCCGTGGAATGCCAAACTTCCCCGGTTCTGTTCCAGAATTCCGTGTCAGGGAGTTCAGGCCAAGGATGCCTTCCTCCTTCATTGGGGTCAGGGCTTCCTATATGCATTTCCACCCATTCCCTTGATTCCCAAGACTCTGTTCAAACTCCAGAGGGATCAAGGATCTATGATCCTCATAGCTCCACGCTGGCCACGCCAAGTGTGGTACCCTCTACTTCTACATCTCTCCCAAGCCCCCTCCCTGGACTTGGGAGCTGCTCCAAACCTTCTGTCCCAGGAGGAAGGGACTCTGTGGCACCCAAACCCCAAGTCCCTACACCTCAGAGCTTGGTTACTGAAGGCCTAGACCTTCAAGACTGGAATCTTTCTCAACAAGTGAAGGATATCCTCCATGCTTCCAGAAAACCTTCCACCAGGCGTTCTTATGCTTTTAAATGGAAGAGGTTTTCCATTTGGTGTGCTGAAAAGGGTCTTGACCCTCTAGCACTACCTTTCAATTCTCTGTTAGACTATCTCCTGCATCTTTCCAATGCAGGCCTTAAAACGATTTCAGTAAGAGTCCATTTGAGTGCTATTGCAGCATCCCTTAAGCCCATCAATGGACAACCTATTTCCTCTCATCCTCTCATTGCAAGATTCATGAGAGGCCTAACTTTAACTAAACCTCCCATTAGGCCTCCTCCGGTGGCATGGGACTTAAATTTGGTTCTTGGTCAGCTTATGAAGCCACCTTTTGAACCCTTAGCCACTACCTCCTTGAAGTTTCTTTCCTGGAAGGTTATTTTCCTCATTGCAGTCACTTCAGCTCGCCGCATCAGTGAACTGCAGGCATTAGTGGCTAATCCACCTTATACAAGGTTCCATCATGATAAGGTAGTCCTTAGGACAAATCCACACTTTATGCCTAAAGTGGTCTCACCTTTTCATCTTAATCAAGAGGTGTATTTACCTGTCTTTTTTCCAGCTCCTCATGCATCCAGTGCAGAGAAGAATCTTCATACTCTGGATTGTAAAAGAGCTCTTGCTTTTTAATTACAAAGGACACAGCAACATAGAAAGTCTTCCCAGCTTTTTGTTGCTTTTGATCCTTCTCATTTGGGACTTCCAGTCTCTAAGAGAACACTGTCCAATTGGATTGCTCAGTGTATTTCTTTCGCCTACCAGAGTAAGAACCTTTCTCTGGAGAGCCATGTCACAGCTCATAATGTGAGGGCCATGGCCGCCTCTATGGCTCATCTAAATTATGTGTCCATCGACCAGATCTGTCGAGCAGCCACCTGGGTCTCGGTTCATACCTTCACAGCCCATTACTGCTTGGACAAGGACTCCCGCCGGGATGCCTTGTTTGGTCAGGCTGTCCTCAAACACCTGTTCCATTCTTAAACAACTCCTACCCTCCTTCCCTGGATGGATGCCTGAGATCCATAGGAGGAAGTAGACCCCTTCCCAGGGTCTCATATCCTTGGGGATCTCCCAGGCATCTCAGCTAGGGAGTCCCCATATGTGAAGACTCATTCCTGCTTGTTCCTGGAGATAGCACAGTTACCTGTAACAGGTGATCTCTGGGAACAGCAGGAATAAGTCTTCACAACCCTCCCACCTCCCCTAGGAGTTGTATCTCTTTTTCTATCTTTCCTTTCCTCTCTCTCTCTATTGTCTCAGCTTTAAACTCGAACTGAGGAGAGATGGTTAGGAAAGGCGGGAAGGCAGCGCGCAGGTGCTGTGGGATGCTCCCAAAAGCTTTCCTTTTTGGGAAGCTGGGGAGCGTTCCCGCGCAGGCTCCGTCGGTACCGACGTACCCATATGTGAAGACTTATTCCTGCTGTTCCCAGAGATCACCTGTTACAGGTAAGTAACTGTGCTTTCTCCGATGCAGGCCAGGCATTTAGCAGGTCTGGATATCCAGATTGGATGTCCAGACCCGCTATTCGCTGTTCAGAATAGACCCTAATGTATATAGATTATGTTGTTTGGCATTTCCCGCATGCCATATTCCCCTCTCTCTTTCTCATTGCTGCAAAGTGTTCTCTTCGAAGTTACAACCACCTTGATTGAAGGATAAGGCGGTATAGAAAACCTGTTAAATAAATAAATGCACCAAGGATTGTTACTTTTCAATGCACGCTCTACAACAATGTGAAAATATTTAGCCACATTGAAGGAGGGCAATTTTCGGATAGCTGACTAAGTGGGGTAAGATTCTTTTCAGCTTTGTAGATTTCTTTGCAAATCACTCTCTTTTAAGGCCGCTGTGGATTCTGGATTGATAAGGATGCCTTTTAGAATTTTATTGATGATAGTACATTTGTACTAGCAAGTGTAAGTAAATGACAGTATAAAAACAGGGGCACTGAAGCAAAGTAACAATCATAGCTTGGAAGCAAAGCTCTTTATCTGACAACGCAACTGCAAAAATTGTCCAAAATAACAAGAACACATCTACTAAATGGGAGATAAGAGTAAAGCAATATTCTTTAACTCAAATGTTTTGTTCTGAGGTTCCTAAGAAAGCTTCTATATTGTATTATAGCTGTAGGAATCAAAGTACTCTGTTTCGTTCATGTGCAGGCTTCAGCCCAAAGTACTCTAATATTGGAATTTGATTCTTTACAGAGTAAATAATGACAGCTTTTTAAAATGCTGTTTTGAATTGGTTGGTATCTTATAATTTGAAGAAGCTGAGTAATTCTATTGAATGAATACAAAGCTCTTTAAAATTCTGTACAGTGTCCCTGCTCAAGCTAATAGAGTTGCCTGCACAGCAGGATTTATGTGTGTACATCTGACAGGATGTTACTAATTTACTCTTATTTATATGCACATGTTCAAAGTGCTGTGCGGGAGCAAATGTTCGCCTTTGAAAATGCAACCTTTGGGCTTTGGGTTTCAATAAACAGATTCACGCAAACACGTTTGTTTCTCTTTCTCTCCATACAACCATTTCGGAAAAGGAGAATTTGCTCTGTTTTTGCCTCCTTTCTCATTTTGGTGTGCTCACAAAGATCATTAAACTCTCTTCTGTATTAGTTATATTTTTTTCACTTTTGGCCTAGAAGAAACACATCTGTGGAAATTTTATAAGGGGGTGCATCTTTTAATGCACCATGTGCAGGAGAAAAGAGGATGGAAAAGGGATATGGGATGTGTTTTTATTG
This sequence comes from Ichthyophis bannanicus, assembly GCA_033557465.1. Classification (NCBI taxonomy): domain Eukaryota; kingdom Metazoa; phylum Chordata; class Amphibia; order Gymnophiona; family Ichthyophiidae; genus Ichthyophis; species Ichthyophis bannanicus. Next base: position 461,693,026 of record CM066033.1, on the reverse strand, counting down.
GGATGGGAACTGTTATGTTGTGGCTATCATACCACTCTTGTTGTGGCATATAGACTACATAATTTCAGCTAATGTTGCAAGTCACTCTCAGAAAGAGACCAAGACATGACATTGTTAAGTAGTTTTGTTTCAGGTATTAAGGTTCTTTCAGGAAGCTATAGTATCTGTTCAGGCCAAAATAGGTAAGTACATAACCTTTGGCTAAGTTATACATTATGGGCCCGATTCTATCCTGGACGTCGCAGCCCTCTGTGTGCTCGGTTGGAACTGGATGCACAGAGTTAGACGGGATTTTGATCCCGCGGGGCATGTCTAGCCATGTAGGATTAGAATCGCATCCAGGCGTGTACGTGCAGGCCGGGACCCCGATACCAGTCAGCCTGCATGTACAGGCCTAACCCTGCCATCTCAGTTAAGGCTCCTGAATGGCGCAGCAGTACCACGGTGTCCGGTTGCCATGGCACCGCGGCTCTATTTAGGAGCCGTGATCCCTGCCTGCGGAACAGATTTTGCATTCCCACAGCCCGACCCCCGATCATGCCTCCCAAGGCCAGGGTCGGGCTGTGGGGAATCTCCTCTACCCTCTCCTACTTCCTCCGCCATCTGGGCCTGCCATTCCCCACCGATTAGGGGAACCTATTCCACCTCAGAGGTGGAATAAGATCCCTGTTCAGTCTGACGGCCTCGGACGTACAAGGCTGACATTGGAATCAGCACTGTACATCCGGGACCGCGGACCGCCTACTGCCCACCCTAACTCTGCCCCTGCAATGCTCCTTTCCTGCCCTTGTCTAACCTCACCGTACAGCATACGGGGAAGTTAGTCGGGATCAGCAGAGGGGCCGTATGCTAATATTCAGCACATTTATTGAATCCCCTGTTGTAAATGCCACTGCACGCCACTGGTAGCAACTGAACTTTCAGTTCTTCCCAGTGCTGCTCCACTTGGCTCCTGGCTCTTGTTGTCTAGAGGAGTAGGTGCAGGCACACTTCTGGAACCTTCTAACTTAGAAAGGCAGATGAGAAGGACTTTGGGCTTACCCACTTGCCAAATAAATCATTTTTCTGGACCTTGAGAGGACAAAAGTATCATTATTATTCCTCCATCCTGCTTATCTTCTCTATGATGTCAAAAATCATACGCCTTGGAGGAATTAGTTGCATAAGGATAATGTCCTCTATAGGTAGAAACCATGGATCAGTTATACACAACAAATCCAAATCTCATTCTGAAATAGATAATGCAATATATACCATTTACCGAAAGCCAAGCAAGAACTGGCCAATAGAATCGCGCCAAGATTTGGTCCAGGATTCCTTGAATGCCCTTGTGTCCCCCAACTGGGTGGTCGTGGGCCAGCCTTAGAACTATATTTTTAAATGTTGCTGGCACCACCAACTGTTTACGGTTATTTCCAGTACAGGGATCTCTACTTTCCCTATAGAGTATCCCAGTATCTAAAAGGAATCTGGGTAGAGAGTCTCTATAAGAACATAAGATATGCCATACTGGGTCAGACCAAGGTCTATCAAGCCCAGTATCCTGTTTCCAACTGTGGCCAATCTAGGTCATACGTACCTAGCAGTATCCCCAAAAGACACAGGTTCCACAATGCTTGTACTGGGTCAAGCATTGATATCCTGGGCCCCTTCTTAATAATGGTTTATGGAACTTTCCTCCAGGAACTTATCCAAACCTTTTTTAAACCCAGCTACACTAACAACCTTTACTAATCCTCCAGTAACAAATTCCAGAGTTTGATTACATGTTGAGTGAAAAAATATTTTCTTTTATTAGTCTTAAATAGTTTACCCTGTAGCTTCATTGCATGTCCCCTAGTCTTTCTATATTCTGATAACGTAAACAATCGATCTATGCTTACCCGATGAATTTGGCTGATGAAGTAAGCTGCCTGCTGGGCAAGTAAAATTCAAGCTTTTCTGGCATTTCTGTGCTTTAACAAACTTCTGATGCCTTTCTCACTTAGGGAGGAGAAGGATTCTCCCTATTTTTGTTTTTATTCAAGGTGGTATTTTTGGTAAGGTAATTTTGGGGGATTTGTTTTCCTGTTTAGTAGAGTGGTCTTGACATTGAAAGAACTTGGAGTAAGTTCCCCAGAGGTATTGCACATATGTGGATGTTGAATGGCTATTTTCTTATGAGTATATTTTATAGGATTGCATGGAGGAGTCTGGGAACATGAAGAATTGAAGACGAGGGGACACCCACATACAACCCTAGAAGAGACATTTTCTAAAGGAGCCTGCTTGGGACTAGAGACTAGAGACTAGAGATAAGGACTTTCATTTTTGGGGATATTTCACTATTTGTATTATTCCTTACATTTCCATTGTATATACTTTATTTTGAGATATACCAAATAAAGATGTTTTACATACAAATACCTTTTAGTGAAAGCTGTTTTGTTTTGGAATATTTTGGCATTTGAATATCCAGTGAAAGCTTTGTTGCATTTTGCCTCCCTTATCCACTTGAACCTTATGCTTTCTTTTTGCATATCTCTTTGACATATCCTCAGCTCCTAGTGGGAGGCAGGCTAAAAATATTCAAATAATGCCACAAGATGAAACAAACTGGCTGCTGAGTAAATAAAATTCAAGCTTGCCTGATGTCTTCCGTAGCTTTAACAGCCTCTGCATGTCACTCTGATGATGTCAGCATAGGGTTGCCAATTGGCCCCAGATGCACCTGAGAGGCTTGATCCAGTCCTGGGTTTACCCCATTGCATGCAGGGACTTGTAGTCTTGCTTTTATTATGGCGTTGGATAGAGAAATCAGAACTACATATCACTACATGCAATGGGATAAACCCAGGACTGCATCAAGATTGTCAGGCGCATCTGGAGTCAGCTGGCAACTCTATGCAAGCAGACTGGGAAGCAGAGCCTATTCCTCCTAGCCAAATTAAAGTGTACCATGCAAAATCTTTCACAAGTGGAGGGTAAATTTATAACAGAGCACTTAGTTTATAGCAGCCAAAATGCACCTATTTTAAGCCTATTTTATAAAGACCAGTAGGTGCCTACTTGTCTTTATAAAATACTAGTGCAAGTTCATAAAATACTAGTGACAGAGATCACTGTGTTAAATTCAGGTGTGGACATTTACATCTGTAAATGTGCATGCATAAGGGTTCACAAGTATACATGTCAATTAAGGTATTTCATAATCAATGGAGTATGTTTACTAAAGGGCGTTAAGGTAGCAGGCATTATCGAGCGTCAGTGGTAGCGATAAGGGGTTTTCCGTGTGAAAAAGGCTCTGGGCGGGTAGGAGGCATTCCAGCGGTAAGGGTGCAATGGGCCATTTAACGTGTGCTAACAGAACATTGGGTGCTAATGTGTCAAGCATGCACCTTAATGCCAGAAAATGGCTGTCACTATATCACTGGATAAGAGATCCCCAGCAAAAGCCAATGCAAAGGTGATGGATGTAAGGACAGATGGGAGCTGATGGACCTGACAGATCCGTGGGCATCCTATGTGGCAGTCAGTAAGTTGGAGGAACACGTGGGAGGCAGCTGTTCTGCTGCACTGGGGGGTGCCCACGTAAAACACCGTAATGTCACTGTGTGGCATAGGATGGGGAAGACCTGTCTCCCAGCGGAGTCAGAAGTGGCATGATATATGCAGCGAAAGGAGGACCGAGCAGGAGTGGTGATGTGGAGATTAGGCACAGAAGAGGCATGAGTGAAGCATTGAAATGTGGAAAAGAGTACCTATGTAGGCAATGGTGTAGCAGCTTGCATGAGAAGACATGACTGCACATAGCTGCCAGAGGCTGATGGATAGGCTGAAGGAAGGATGGTGGCAGAGGAGAGTGTGGTATGGGCTGGCAGCACCAACGTACCTGAGGTGCCATCCCCAATGCATTTGTACTGTATGGTGAAAATGTGTGTCAGTGCCACGTGGAAGGCCTGATACCAGACATGAGGGTCTCACACCTGTCCCAGCCACCCAACCACCATACAACATCCCAGACAAATGTGTATACAACAACTAGACAGGAGTTGCTTCAACTGGGCAAAAGGGGCATGTACGGACTTGAGTTGATGCCTGAAGCTGGCTATCCGAGGGGTAGGACGTAATGCAGAGATGTGATGGAACCAAAATTGTTCAGTCATAGTCATGATGTCATACTTGACTCTTATTTCACATATAGGTTACAGCTGTATGCATGTAACGGCCTGTTAGTATATTGCTGTATCGATGCAGTCAAGTCGGGGTACATTGTACCGAAAACTTGGTAATGTCTGATGAAAAACAGGGACTGTAGGAACCTGCAGTGAGCTGAAGCAATGAAGCGTTAAGTGACCTGCCCAAGGTTACAAGGAAGTATGAAGTTTGTGGCATACATAAAATGCAACAGTAACAGTAACACAGTTCAAAATGAATGTTAGTGGGTCTCAAACCCTGATATCTTGGCTCCTAAGTCAGTGCCATGACCATTACACCATGCCTCAAGGTGAGTACCTGATATCTGCAGGGTGAACATAAGAACATAAGATATGCCATACTGGGTCAGACCAAAGGTCCATCAAGCCCAGTATCCTGTTTCCAACAGTGGCCAATCTAGGTCATACGTACCTAGCAGTTTCCCCAAAAGACACAGGTTCCGCAATGCTTGTACTGGGTCAAGCATTGATATCATGGGTCCCTTCTTAATAATGGTTTATGGACCTTTCCTCCAGGAACTTGTCCAAACCTTTTTTAAACCCAGCTACACTAACAGCCTTTACTATATCCTCCGGTAACAAATTCCAGAGTTTGATTACACGTTGAGTGAAAAAATATTATCTTTTATTAGTCTTAAATAGTTTACCCTGTAGCTTCATTGTATGTCCCCTAGTCTTTCTATATTCTGATAAGGTAAACAATCGATCTACGTTTACCCGTTCCACTCCGTTCATTAATTTATAGACTTCTATCATATCTCCCCTCAGCCGTCTCTTTTCCAGGTTAAAGAGCCCTAACCTTTTTAGCCTTTCTTCATAGGAGTATCCTTCCATCCCCTTTACCATTTTGGTGGCTCTTCTCTGAACCTTTTCTAATAACGTTATATCCTTTTTAAGATACGGCGACCAGAATTGCACACAATATTCAAGGTGCGGTCTCACCATGCAACGGTATAGAGGCATTATAATATCTATTGTTTTATTTTCCATTCCTTTCCTTATGATACCTAGCTTTCTATTTGCTCTCTTGGCCGCCGCTGCACACTGGGCCGAGGGTTTTAACATGTTATCCACAATGACGCCTAAATCTTTTTCCTGGGTGGTGGTTCCTAATGTGGAACCTTGCATTGTGTAACCATAGTTTGGGTTGTTCTTCCCTAGGTGCATAACTTTGCACTTGTCCACATTAAATTTCATCTGCCATTTTGATGCCCAGTCTTCCAATTTATCAAGATCCTCTTGCAATTTTCCACAATCCTCTTGGGTTTTAACAACTTTAAATAGTTTTGTGTCATCTCCAAATTTGATAACCTCACTCGTTATTCCTCTTTCCAGGTCATTTATGAATATGTCAAAAAGAAGCGGACCCAGCACAGATCCCTGGGGTACACCATTATTCACCTTCCTCCATTGGGAAAATTGGCCATTTAGCCCAACCCTCTGCTTTCTATCTTTTAACCAGTTCCTGATCCACAGTAGTACACTGCCTCCTATCCCATAACTCTTTAGTTTTGCCAAAAGTCTCTGATGAGGGACCTTGTCAAAGGCTTTCTGAAAGTCTAGATACACTATATCAACCGACTCACCTTTGTCCACCTGTTTATTCACACTTTCAAAAAAACATAACAGATTAGTAAGACAAGATCTTCCTTGTCTAAAGCCGTGTTGGCTGTCTCCCATTAGGCCATGTTGGACCTCCTGAAATGGGCTGCAGCAAGCTAATAAAGCCTTGCCCTCAGAAGGGCATGATGGGGAATAGCATGTTTGCTGACCCAAATTGTGGCCAAATTCATAACAAAGTCTAAGGATGTGTGTCTGCCAGTTACAGCAGAGCCTGGACTGTTACAGGCCCAAAAAGCACAAGTGGGAATCAAACCCTTGTCCCATGCGTATGGCAACATTACACTAACCATTAGGCTACACCTACTGTACATTTGCTCTATACAGCAAAGTCTGGAATCAAAGAGAGTGCAAGCCACTGCCTAAAATGTTTGCTGTGTGTGCCTGTTTAGGTTAGTCCCCTCCAGTACCCATGATGTACTGCACATGCAGAACAGCATTCTTCAGCTGATCCCACATGAAGAATGCACTGATCCATAATAGCTCACTAAGATGCACTGATAGCGTGTGCTACAGGCACCTAACAGCTGCAGACTTGCAGTCACCCTGAGGGTGAGGATGGGCACCCAGCACCTGGCCCCTAGAGCTTGCACTGCTAGAGATAGACTTTGCTGGTCATGCTGCAGATCCACATCACTGCCAGTGTGTTATGCTAGTTACCTTATTTCCTGCACAATTATAGCAGGCTGTAGTCGCTTGTCACAAATGTGTCCTGCTCGTGTTGGACAGGAACTCTCCTAGAACATCTCATGTCACTGCCCATGTGGCAGAAGCTGATACCATGGAGAGAGGGCTGTCTAGGCATGCAAGAGGGCACACAGAGCAACCATCTTCACCCTAGCTTGGGACAAACAGCATGTGTCCCAGTGAACAGACTCCCAAGACAAAGAGTGTACCCACAGCACTGGAGCTGGACACTATGTGGATACATAGCCATGCCATAGTCACAGCTTGGTCAGAGTGAGAGTTCCCTCTCAGCATGAAATGCTGTGGCCACCCAGGCCATGCATGTGGGAGATGGGCACTATGAAGTCCCAGCCATTGACCCTGTCTCCGATGCAGACACATCCTGACCAAATCTCTCTGTTTAAGGCCATACCTACAATCCTCTGCTCCTCATCATACACATTTGCAGACTAAGGCTGGGAAGAACTTAGGCAATGTGAGGCACAGCGCAGTGCAGAAGGCCACAAAACTTTGGAGAAACAAACACACACACATACCATGCAAAAGTGGGGATGGTTGGCATTGCGCCACTTTGGTTTCCATATCAGCACAAGCATTGTTAATGTGAGCTCATTGTGTGGGCACTAATAGCGCTCTCTGACATTCATGCCCATTGTTAACGCCCACTCAGTGTGCCAGTGCTATCAGGCTGCCTTTCCATCCAGCTGTGGATAGTGGAGCCTGTCTGTGTAGCTGATGGGTTTCTGTAACCTTGCTGGCCAATTCATTGGGGGTTGCACATGCTGGTGTTGTACCTGCATTGTAGGATAAAGTTTACCCACAGGGACATACAATATATGATCCACAGCCAAGTCTTGAACCTGTGACCCTCCACACCTATACACACTGGTTTTGTGTGTTGAGCCACAGAGCTGCCAAACACAGTCAGTAGTCTCTCTGTGGAGCTGTGGTTATTGACAGGGTGAATGCGGGCATGTGTAGGGTCTTCCTATGTCTGCTGTGATCTCTGCATGCCCTGTGCCATACCTTTCTGACAAGGTGTGTTTGGCAGATGTTGGAGGGAGACGTGTTGTCCGGTCTGTATGTCACAATGGCTGTGTATGCTGCTGGTGGAACTGACATTCCTGTTTACACATGGGATATGTCACCTCAGTGGGACAGCCCATGAGACAGGCACACACACATTGCATGCTATGGGGGAAGTAGCACAATGGCCTTGGTTCCCCATAACTTGTGTATGTTTGTGGTGCAGTTATAACATGAGCTCACATCTTGCAGCCCCCTCCTGGCTGATGTGGCAACAAATGTGCCTCAGATGGATGGCGATAATTGCATCCTCACATTTGGACAGGGCCCAAGTTCACACAGAGCCCTGTGCCCTCTGAACACACAGCAAGAACTGTTGTCCTTCCTATACTTACCTCCCATCTTGCCACTGCACCCTCCTCCCTGCTGATCTCCCTCAGTCATCTCTCTCCTGTTCCATCTCTTCAGACCGCTGCTGCAAGTGTGATCCGCCACCAGCCCTAAAGCAGTCATATGCCCCACTCCTATTATCACTTCACTGACTCCCCGTCTGTTTCCATATCCATAGCACATATGCGATGTGTGCCAACCTATAGATTCATCCCTACTATTTCCCCTCATTATCTTTCCTCTCTCTTCTGTCCCTACACCCCTTCCCATGGATCCCGCTCCTCCACTCACTACCTTCTCTCTATGCCCTGTGCTTCTACTGCCATCTCCAGACTCCGATCCTTTCACCTTGCTGCTCCTTATGCTTTGTACCTCTATCCATATGTCACATCTCATCTCCCTCCCTCTTCAAAAACATGCAGATGGCATACCTCCTTGGCGGCTGCTGTTAGATCCTTATCTCTTGTGTACCAGGGGTCTCCTATTGTACCCTTATTTCTCTTTTATAGTACTGTCTGTCATCACATGTTGTACACGCTTCAGGCAGGTACTGTCTTCCTATGTGTTCGTATAGTGCTGTCTATACCTTGTAGTGCCCAATGAATGATGTATAGTGGTAGTAGTGTTGTTATCATCTTGCTGCTGACAGTGCTGGGTGGGCATTTTGGCTCTGATGTGTCCTGTTCTCTAATTGCATATCGTAACTTCTGCAGCATCATTTCCCCCCCTCCCTCATGCACATATCCCCTCACTATGTGCAGGCAGTGGTGTCCTGATCCATGGACCAAACAATCTACATGGTTCCCTAGACCAGTGGCATGGGCCAATGGTCATAGTTGGTGACCTGTTAACCACCATCCCTCTCTCCCATTGCGTAACATCCACCGGTTCAGTGCTGCAGGTGACCTCACTGATGTTGCACCTGTGCAGCTGTGCACACCTTTCTGCTCATGACCCCCCTCCATTGGGGGATGTGGGCATGTGTCATGCTATGATGGTCTCAGTGTAGTGGGATGAGCATGTGCTCTGCTGTCTCTGGCACTGAAATGTTCCCCATCAGGCAGATCTTGGCAAATATTTAGATGTGCAGGACACACAGGGCCTGGACATGGCTTTTGTTTGCTGCAGGCGGGGGCCACAGCACCCGCCACCAACACCCCCCCCCCCCACTATGCTGACATGGCAGCATGCTGTCAATAGGGATGGGGTGCAGCCCCAGCCCATCCACCAAGTGACTTAGGTGGGTGCCTGGGGTGCCAGGTCCTGATGGGGAAGGGATAGGCATACATGGATGGCCAAGCTGCCCCCCAACCAACTGCTGCCACCGGAATCCCATCCCTGCCTGCCACAGATATGTCTCTGAGGGAGGCAGACAGCCACAGCTTTTTGCAGCTCCCTGTAGAGCTACAGCTGGTGGTGTTACTGACCTCTTCCTCTGGAACTAGCATCAGCAGCAGCAGGGGAGGGGGCTGGCCAGGGACTCTGCCTAGGGGGCCAGGGATCCTTGGACTGCCTCATGTTGTGCATCACCTTTCCGTAGCAGCAGCATGTCTGTGTGCCGCCATTGTCACTGTGGGATCATGACGGATATCACAAATGTCAAACCCAGTAAAAAACGTGGAATGCAAAAGAAGAACGTGTAAAATAATTTAACTTTATTGAATTATTCCACTCCAGCCACTGGCCCAACACAGGCCGTGTTTCGCAACGCCTTCCTCGGGGGCTTAAATGGCTAAAAACAATCATAAAACATGTAAGAAAACATGCAAAAACACCAATAAAAAATAAATAAATGAATAAGAACATGAGGACCAAACAAAACACAAGCATATTGATAAATAAATAATTAAATACATGCAATACATCAAAAAAGAAAGTATAAATTATTTTATGTACATCTAGAAATCGGAGTTATAAAATGACAACAAACTGTAAATAATATATCTAAAACCTTAAAAACTAGAAACTTGTATATCTGTGCAAACAAACATCAAAATGAATAAATACATAAAACAATGGGTCATAAAAAACATTCATATGTAATATTTCACTTAAATAAATGGTCAAAAACTTGTGTACAACTTATGAGTAATACCCAATGCATTAATAAAACTTTTAAATTGTGAACATATATATGAACCGATGAAGAACATACATATTTAAAAATTTTTTTATATATGTGGAAAAGCATCACTCATTGAGGATGTGACTGGCAACAACCGGGGAGGAGACCTACCTGTATGTGTACTGTTTTATTGAAGTATCATCTATAATGCCATAAAAATAAAAGAGAAAAATAGAAGAGAAAAGAAAAGAACGAGAGATGAGGACAAAAATTTAAAACATAAGAAGGACGGATGGCAAAGCCAGCTTGGCTGAACCATGTACGTAAGTTTGTATCCGTGCAAACTGGGGAGGAAAGAACCCCATCTTAAATCATTGTCTAAAATAGTTTCATGCATCTTTGGAATAAATTGTTTAAGTGTGAATGCTGAATTAATAGAAAAATACTTAACTATAAAAAATATGGTATAATATAATGTAGGGGATAGCAGTATATGTGAAAATTTCTCGGTGCCGCAGAAAACTATGAGTGGTGCGTTTATTAAGAAATGACTGTATTACCAGATTGCTTAATCTAAAACCTGACAACCAAAGAGGGTAAACAAAAAAAGAGAAAACTTACTTCAATCCTGAAAAGTGAAATGAACAGGTGTATGTCAAGGTACGGTGACGCTTTCCTAACTATTGTAGCCTCACTCACAGTGAACTGCACAAACCGCCGGCTTCTGTGCACTGGAAACCTCCTTAGCGCAAACGACGGCAAAAAGAAAGGAAGGGTTAAACAAATACCACTAACCAGGAAATATCATATTGAATTAATATGACCTAGTGATTCATGTATTTAAATTAAATAGCCATGCCTGTATATACAACTGGTTCTCTTATGAAGTAATGTTGGTACGATCAGTTTTTAATTTTAAACGTTGGATATATATTTATAGTTTTATTGTTTTTTTAAATGCTAATATTTTTTATATACCCCCTTGTCATAACGATATCACTAATAATTTTAGTTTTTTAATTCTACAATGAGAAATTGTAGGGGTTTAATATTTTAAGATGATGATATTAAAAGTGTTTTAAATGACAAATAGATCAATTCAGACACTCACTCCTGCTCCTGTGTATCGATCACCAGTGTAATAATGTAGTAATCTCCTCTTCCTTTTTTCAGTGCACAGAACAACCAAAATGACTTTATCTAACAACTAAGGTATAGATATAGAGGAAGTAATGTTTACACACCCTTTCATATGTTCACAATTCATCTTTTATTGTTTATTGAGTATGTTTATTTTATTTTATATTTAAGGTATGAGTATGTCTTTAATGGCTTTTTAGTTTATATGCTCTTATTATTTTTATCATTTTCATATGATTTTTATTAATTCAGTACTTTTATATGTAAATGAGATTAACATGATTGTACGATTCGGAGATTTATAATTCTTATATTTCTTGGTTTTATGAAGTTTATGTTTGTGTATTTATGAATCTAGCGCGCCCGAATCCCCTGATGAAGTGAAATTGAAACACGGCCTGTGTCGGGCTATTTGGGCTTAATGCAATCAATCAAGTTTTCAAATTTCTAAGAAAGTAATCCTTCTTGTTAAACCACGTATTTGCACAAAAAGTACCAGGTCATATGTGACATCAGAAAGGAAGGCCATAGCCGACTCCATAAGCGGGATAGTCAGACTGGTACATACCGCCAGCTGCAGAATAGCTGCCAACATGGCAAAACTGGCTTCTCAACCATGAATCCTCCTTATGGGCCAGAAAATCCTTTACTAAATGAACCACAGGAATGGTGTTCATTTAGTAAGTGCCGTGACCTGCACATCTACCTTGGAAATGGCAAACCACTCAACGCACTCCTCCTCTGGGAGGGCAGATATCTTCTTATATATCATTAAGTTTAAGATCCAGCAGAGAGCTTTCAGTTTAAATTCAGAACCCAGAAGAAGGCTTTCAGTTTAAATTTAGAACCCAGCAGAGGGCTTTCAGTTTAAATTCAGAACCTAGCAGAAAGCTTCAGTTTAAATTTAAAACCCAGGAGAGAACTTTCAGTTAAATTTAAAATCCAGCAGAGAGCTTCTAGTTTAAATTTAATACTCAGTCAGGACCTAGTATCAGCAAAAAGCTTTCAGTTTAAATTTAAAACCCAGCAGAGAGCTGCTAGTTTAAATTTAATACTCAGTCAAGGCCTAGTATCAGCAAAGAGCTCTAATTTAAATCAAATCAGAGTATAACTTAGCATAAAAGGAAAAACAGGGTCAATATTCTTTGAGCAATAAATTGTTTCTAGAGACCTTTATGAAGAGACATTCTAGATAGGGAGCAAGAGACCCGTGAAACTGTTTTAAATAGGTGTTAAAGCCAAGTGACAGATCAAAGGGGAATTTTGAAGGACTCCATCTATCAAAACAAAGCTGTGTGAATCATCCAGGAAATTGGTCACAGATTACCTTAGAAGCAAAGTACAGGGTTCTGTGTAGCAGTCAGCTTTTAATAAGACTTCTTTCCCTCCCTCCCTCCCCGATACCCACCCATGCACCACTGGGATAATCGTAGCTTTATAGGTGCTAAAACTTTTTAAATGGAAGAAGGTGCCATATTCACTCTCAGGTACAGCGGTTTATCCTCATTAGGCATACATTAAGGACCTGAGATTAATTAATCTTGAGGTGAACTAAGTCCATTAAACGTATTAGGTATAGTTTTATAAGTATAAGTTTCCCCAGCAAACCTAAGTAGGTAAACAACTTAAATACCTAAACACAACCTTAAAACTAAGAAGCAGACAGCAGTTCAATGAGATGGGGGCTTTCCAGTCTTTTGCATTAAGTGTCACATGTATGATTTTCTCCCAGTTGGTGAGGGGTCTTACATGTACTCTAGGTGCAAGGAGCTCTTTGCTCTCAGGGAACGAGTCTGATCTCTGGAGGCTAGAGTAGCAGACTTGCAGATCATAAGGAAGACAGAGAGATACATAGACTAGACCTACGAGGATGTAGTACTGAAGTCCCACCTCCAGTCTGGCAGCATCCCTATTGCCATGGAGGAGAGAGGTCACGTAATAGGAGAGCACCACCCTGGTGTGGAGGAAGTGATCCTGTAACTAGGACCTGTCCTCCAGGTGATGTAAAACCCTCTCGCACTGAGGAGGTGTCTCCAGGGTCAAGTGCCCACAATGGAAGTACAGCTGTTATAGTTGGTGATTCAATCATTAGGCATGTAGATAGCTGGGTGGCTGGTGGACATGAGGATCACCTGGTAACATGCCTGCTTGGTGCGAAGGTAGTGGACCTCACGCGCCTCCTAGACAAGGTCTTAGATAGTGCTGGAGAGGAGTCTGCTGTCTTGGTACGTGTCGGTACCAATGACATAGGAATGTGTGGTAGGGAGGTTCTGGAGGCCAAATTTAGACTTTTAGGTAAATCCAGAACTTCCAGGGTAGCATTCTCCAAAGTTCTTCCTGTTCCACGTACAGGACCCAAAAGGCAGGCAGAGCACTGGAGTCTTAATACATGGATGAAACAATGGTGCAAGAAAGAGAGGTTTGGATTTGGTAGGAACTGGGGAACATTCTGGGGAAAGGAGGTGCTTTTCCAAAGGGATGGGCTCCACCTTAACTGGAATGGAACCAGGCTGATGGCATTAACCTTTAAAAAGGAGATAGAGCAACTTTTAAACTAGATAATAGGGGAAAGCAGTCAGTCACCCAAGAGCACATGGTTTGGAACAATGTATCCTTAAAGGATACTAGCAAAAGATTGAAGTTAGGGCATATCAACAGAGAGGTTCCAATAAAGACAAGCCCAAATGTGATAGGGGAAAATAAGGCTTAACGTGTGTGTGTACAGGAGGACTAGGAGGCCCACAGGGGAAAATGGGAATCCTGTACATATTGTGGTAAGGAGAGTGTAGCACAGCCCTGGGAAATAGAGGAAAAAGGAACTTTTGCTTCTTTAAGGGGGATGGGCTCACCTAAACACATGTGCAAAAGTAAAAGCAGTGAAAGAAACCACGCTTGCAGAGCTAGGCTGAAGCCACACCCAGACTCCATGGCAACCCTAAGTAAGGATAAGGGACACCTGTGGGTGGAGCCAGAAGGGGAGACACACTGCCCAGCATTTAAGGTTAAGCAAACAGAAAGTGATAGACTCGGTAGAACTGTTAGAAGCCTTGGAGGTATTGGAAGCCACAGGAACAGCTTGAGAAGCAGCAGCTGGGGAAAGGCCAGAGGACAGGCTGAGTACTTTCCTTCTAGGAGAGAGAAGGGCAAAAGGCTGGCTGTAAGAAAGCTAAAACAGGAAGGCTCAGCTTCTTCTGAAGAAAGACAAATCTTCAGGCTGAGAAAGCCCAGGAAAGCTGGAATAAAATCCTGCAGTGATTCCCTGAGCAGCTCTGACTCAGAGGACGCTACCTCCAACAGATGTCACAGCTGTGAAACTCCCACAGTTAAGCTCCAAGGTAGGAGAGGAAAGTTGGAAAGAGTTAATGCTTATAACTCTGACTCAGATACTGAGGAGATAGTTATACCTGCTAGCACGCAGAACAGGAAGAAGGGTTTTGTAGATAAAGCCAAGCAAACAAAGCCTGTTAATGTTTTACCAAGAGAAAGAAAGGCAGTTCAATGGGAGAAACTGTTTAAGCTGTTAAAGCATATAAACCTTAAAGTACCTGAACGTATTCAAGTTCCACAATCAGGCAGTGCAGAGGAAGAAATGGAGGTGGATTATAAGGAAGAGGACCCTGATTCCACTTGCTCTGAAATGGAATGTGCTCTATGTGTTACTGCTGATTGAAAGAAGTAAAATACTAGGAAGAATCTCAGGAAGCAGTTCTCAGGTTCATGATAGCTGAAAGCTTTGAAAAGAGAGAAAGGAAATCTCTTAGTCTAAAACTGGCAAAGCTCTGTCTGTTGAAGAGAAGTAGATGATGCAATTGAGTTCTGTGCTGACCAGCTGAGAAGTGTTTTAAACTGAAGCAGCTAAAGGGAGCCGACAGAATTACTGAGTTCCGTTGTGTGCTTTAACTGCAAATAAAGCTGTTGTTTCTGAGATGAGAAATTTCCTAATGAAAGAAGTAAAGACATTTACTTGTAAATAATACCACTGAAACACACTGTTTGTAAAGAACTTTATTTGGGAGAAAATATCCTTGTTTTCCGTTGCTGAGTTTGGAATCTTCTACAAAAGACTGTTACTAAACTGCACCAAGTTAAAGATCAATAAAAATTCCTGTGTTGCTTTAAAACCACTTGGACTGCTTTTATACACAACTGCATGTTTAAAGCTAAAAGATACAAGATGGGAGCCCGTCTTCACTAGGCGACCGCCTAGTGGAGGCGCGCCCGCTACAGGTGGTGTAGTTCTTTGGATTTTTCTTTTTCCTATGGTCAAGCTTGGTACACCTTGAAGTTCCATACTTTTGGAGCAAGGAAAAGACCCAAGAAAGGACGGTGTCAACAAGAGTTGGTGGAACGGAAGGAAGATCCGGAGTGGCATCGGAGCCGGAGTCCGTATCAAAGTGGTGGCAAAGCGAAGTCCTGCACCAGAGCCAGGTAACCCGTATGCTAGAGGGGTTAAGGCTCGGATTCTGGTGTAAGGGGGAGGCTACCTTAGTGCTCACCAAGGGAGAAAGGGGAGCATAAAAAGTGCTGCACTTTGTGTTTTCTTGTGTGTTTGTTTGTTTTCCCAGCATCAGCCCAGCGATGGAGAGTGCTGATATTCTGGCTTGGGTGGCAGATCAATTTGCCAAACAGAGGGAGATGGCAGCAGTGAGCCAAGAACAGGTGACAGCCATGCTCCGATCCCAACAACAACCACTACTACAGATGATGGCGAAATGGATTGAAACACAGGAGAAAGCGACCGAAGCGGCAAAGACAGTACCAGGTGCACAGAGTGTTTTTCCAGGATGGGAAAGCCCTAGTGCTGGAACATTTTCCTGTGGGCGCCTTACCAAAGAGGACGATGTCGATGATTTCATCGAAGCATTTGAAAGAATAGCTCTACTGGCTAGATGGCCTAGAGAACAGTGGGCATTAAGATTTGCTACCACCCTTACAGGGGAGGCTCTAGCAGCCTACAGGGCAATGCCCGTGACATTGGTCACAGATTATGAAAAATTAAAAAGCGCTATTAAAGATCGGATGGGATTAAATCCCACGGTCTATCGCAGGCTTCTGCGATCATGTGTGATAAAGGTGGGTGAAACACCCCAAACTCTCTATCATAGGATGAAGAGTTTGGTCTGTAAATGGCTTACACCTGAAACTAAGGATGTAGAATCTATTTTGGATGCTGTAATTCTAGAGCAGTTTACAGAGGCTCTACCTAAGGAGTTACAAACTTTTCTAGTGCTACAAAACTGCAAAAACACCCAGGAAGCCATTGCTTTGGCTGAACGCTTTCTGGAGGCTAATAAGTTAAGCCTCGAGAAAGAAGGGGTTTTTAAGAAGGCAGGTATGGAGGCGCTAGAAAAGAAGGCAACATTTGCAAGCCTTAGGAAAGAAAAGAATGTACCCGTGGATAGGATGTGTAACATGCAGAGGAAATGTTTCTCTTGTGGGGAAATAGGTCATCTTAAGAGAAATTGCAAGACTAAAAAAGCTTTTGTAACCACCCGTCCCAAAGATACAGGTGAAACGTTCCTCTTAACAGTTGAAGTGGAAGGGATCCCCACAGAAGCTTTATTAGACTCGGGGGCTGACCAGTCCATGATTTCTCAGGGGCTTTGGAGAAAGATTGAGGCCCAGCAGCAGTCCTTACAGGAATCCTTTAGAGGGCATATTAGGATCCGGTGTGTCCATGGGACCGCCTCCACCTATCCTGTACAGTATGTCAAAATAAAGGGATTAGGTAGCGGGAAAGAAATAGCGGTAGCCGTAGTACCTAGACTCCCGCATGAGATTATACTAGGCCGCGATTGGTCCCAGTTCAGAAAAGGCTTAACAGAAGAGCTACAGGAAAAAGCAGGCATGATAACTACCCGTGCAGGCCCTAAGCCTTCAAGGGAAGAAGCGGATTCTCAGGAAGACCCGGTACCGGGGACCTCCTTTCATGAGGATTTAATAACCCTGGCCAAGGATGTCCCCAAGAAAGGAAAGGCGGAAAAGTGGCGAGAGAGGCGGACCAGGGCCAGGAATAGGGATGAGTTAATGACTGCACAGGAGATGCCCTGGGTTCCTGAGGAGTTAATAAAAAAATTTCCCTCATTTCCAGACGAGCAAATAGCAGATCCCGCTTTGGTGCGAGCATTTGAGTTCGCACGGAAAGGATCTGAGGCTCTGCCTAGGTTTCTCTTGGATGGTAACCTGCTTTACCGGGAGAGTTCAGATCCCCAGACAGGTGATCTGAGGAAACAATTGGTAATACCTTCCTCTTTCAGGAACGTAGTCCTGAGATTGGCACATGATCACCCAGTGGGGGGGCACAAAGATATACAAGGCACATTAGATCAGATCCTAGCTAGGTTTTATTGGCCTGGGGTTTACAGGGAGACCACAAGATTCTGTGCATCTTGTCCGGCCTGCCAAAGGGTCTCAGCGAACCACCCGCCGGAAGTGCCTCTGATCCCACTGCCAATCATAACTAAACCGGTACATAGGCTGGCGGTTGATATAGTAGGGCCTTTGATAAAAACGCCCTGGGGCCACCAGTACATATTGGTCATAATGGACCATGCTACTCGGTTTCCCTGGGCCATCCCGCTAAGAAATACATCCGCACGAGTTATAGCCATAGAATTAATAAAATTATTCTGTGAAGTAGGGTTCCCTCGCGAGGTCCTAACGGATAGGGGAACTAACTTCATGGCCACAGTAGCGGAAGGGAACTTAAAACTGAGTCAGGCCAGGCAAAAGACTTATTATGACTGACAGGCGAGACCTCGCCTCCTAAAAGTCGGGGATAAAGTAATGGTGGTGGTGGCCGCAGCTAATTCCAAGTTTGAAAATAGCTGGAAAGGGCCTTACAAGGTTTTGAAACAGGTAGGTCCAGTGTCATATGCTTTGGAGATTGGACGGGGGAAGCAACAGATATACCATATTAACGTATTGAGAGCATGGCAGGAGCATACGGTGAATGCTCAGTTAGCCCAAAGAGTGAACAGTGATCCGAAACCCATATCTCGTATTACGAGCTGTGCGCGGGTTGTGGCGCCAGCCCGTAATAGCTTAAGGGGGGGGATAATATGTGGTAAGGAGAGTGTAGCACAGCCCTGGGAAATAGAGGAAAAAGGAACTTTTGCTTCTTTAAGGGGGATGGGCTCACCTAAACACATGTGCAAAAGTAAAAGCAGTGAAAGAAACCACGCTTGCAGAGCTAGGCTGAAGCCACACCCAGACTCCATGGCAACCCTAAGTAAGGATAAGGGACATCTGTGGGTGGAGCCAGAAGGGGAGGCACACTGCCCAGCATTTAAGGTTAAGCAAACAGAAAGTGATAGACTCGGTAGAACTGTTAGAAGCCTTGGAGGTGTTGGAAGCCACAGGAACAGCTTGAGAAGCAGCAGCTGGGGAAAGGCCAGAGGACAGGCTGAGTACTTTCCTTCTAGGAGAGAGAAGGGCAAAAGGCTGGCTGTAAGAAAGCTAAAACAGGAAGGCTCAGCTTCTTCTGAAGAAAGACAAATCTTCAGGCTGAGAAAGCCCAGGAAAGCTGGAATAAAATCCTGCAGTGATTCCCTGAGCAGCTCTGACTCAGAGGACGCTACCTCCAACAGATGTCACAGCTGTGAAACTCCCACAGTTAAGCTCCAAGGTAGGAGAGGAAAGTTGGAAAGAGTTAATGCTTATAACTCTGACTCAGATACTGAGGAGATAGTTATACCTGCTAGCACGCAGAACAGGAAGAAGGGTTTTGTAGATAAAGCCAAGCAAACAAAACCTGTTAATGTTTTACCAAGAGAAAGAAAGGCAGTTCAATGGGAGAAACTGTTTAAGCTGTTAAAGCATATAAACCTTAAAATACCTGAACGTATTCAAGTTCCACAATCAGGCAGTGCAGAGGAAGAAATGGAGGTGGATTATAAGGAAGAGGACCCTGATTCCACTTGCTCTGAAATGGAATGTGCTCTATGTGTTACTGCTGATTGAAAGAAGTAAAATACTAGGAAGAATCTCAGGAAGCAGTTCTCAGGTTCATGATAGCTGAAAGCTTTGGAAAGAGAGAAAGGAAATCTCTTAGTCTAAAACTTGCAAAGCTCTGTCTGTTGAAGAGAAGTAGATGATGCAATTGAGTTCTGTGCTGACCAGCTGAGAAGTGTTTTAAACTGAAGCAGCTAAAGGGAGCCGACAGAATTACTGAGTTCCGTTGTGTGCTTTAACTGCAAATAAAGCTGTTGTTTCTGAGATGAGAAATTTCCTAATGAAAGAAGTAAAGACATTTACTTGTAAATAATACCACTGAAACACACTGTAAAGAACTTTATTTGGGAGAAAATATCCTTGTTTTCTGTTGCTGAGTTTGGAATCTTCTACAAAGGACTGTTACTAAACTGCACCAAGTTAAAGATCAATAAAAATTCCTGTGTTGCTTTAAAACCACTTGGACTGCTTTTATACACAACTACACGTTTAAAGCTAAAAGATACAAGATGGGAGCCCGTCTTCACCAGGCGACCGCCTAGTGGAAGCGCGCCCGCCACAATATGTCTATATGGAAAGGAATGTGCTGTGCTAAGACAAATTGATTGTTCTACATGGAGACGACTAACATCTGTGAAGTTACTGATAAGCTGTGGTGGGCCTCAGGGGATGAGTTGATGACGTATGTATATGTTTCTGTTAATGTATAAAAGACAGACAGCCCCTCTAACCTGTGGAATAAACTTACATACTACTTATATGCGAGTGTGTGTGTTTGTTCCCCTGGAATTCCAGACAGAGAAGGTAAGGTGATTCCTCGGCCCAGGGGATTAATGTACGTCCCGAGGGTAAGTGGTATATAGTGCTGGGAAAAGAATAACCCACACTAACAATTTGGGGTCAGAAGTGAGGATTTCCCCGTTGCACTGGGATTTCCAGACTTCCTAAATTGACGTAGCCTTGGTAGCTGCACTGGGATTTCCTGGCTTCCTAAATTGACGTAGTTTTGGTAGCTCGTCTCGGGAATGTGCTTTGGTAGTGCTATGCATAACGGGGACGTCCTGCTGGGTCCATGGTAATGCCCTTTTCCTTCTCTGTGGCTTGTGGAATTGTGTGAGCTTGGCAAGACACCCCTGCCTCAACCTGAAGCGATAGCGCTAGTGACGGTTGTTGGCAGAAAGCAAGTGGCCAAGCGTGCGATTATTGGATATTAATTAGAGAATGGGGGTCCCAAGGTAAGGGGACTGCTCCAGAATCCGCGGGAGTGTGTGTGCAGCCAAATGTTGTGATAAGGTTTAAAACTGCAGCTAAGAAGGCATCCTATTCTCGCCGTACCCTGGTCCCTCCCGGCGCACCCCCGACAGATGGGGAGATGCCGAAGGAATAAGTAGACAGAGTGGCAGGGGGTTATTATACTATTCTCTGGGTGGATAAAATGGCGGGGTGGACAGAAGGTTTACATAGCTCAGATCCTTTTCCCAGGGAGCCCTCATAACCCCTTTCATAAGCTGGATTCAAATGACGTGAGAACTTCTAACAGTGATAGAGTGACAGGAGACCCTACCTCTAAGGGCCATATATATACCCAGTATCCTTTTCTAACTATTGGTAACCAGCTTGTTGTTAAGCCCCTGGATCCCGCCATCCTTTCTTCTATTTTACAGCATGCCCCGAACCCCATGAAAACGCCAGATGCCACTGTGCACTACTTGCAATGTATGACTCGTGGTTTGCAGTGTACGGCGCAGGACTACCGCCTCATTATTGAGGGTGTCCAGTGGTATGATGAAGAAACCCCATTTGATTTTTCTAGAGTTAAGTCACTGGTGAATCCTTATGAGATGCCGGATGATTCTAATTACCCACTCCGATATCCTGAGGTGATAAAAAAGATGTGGGATGAAGTGTTAGAAGAGTTTGAGCATTTGTCTGGGGCGAAACAGAATCTTGCTGCATCTATTGCATGCGTGCAGGAACCAGAGGAAGGAGTTTCACAGTTTGTGCGAAGGTTTCGTAAGTGTTAGAAGGAGGAGGCAGGTTTATCACAGGAAGGCCTGATGGCTTCGATGTATATTCAGACGCTGTTTGGGGCTATGCGCCCTGAAGTGACTGCAGCATGTAAGCGAATGATAGATGCTTGGTTTAGCATGACTCCGGCAGAATTAGAGAAAGTAATATTAATAAAGGAAGCGGCGGGATGCTTTGCAGATATGGATGTTAAGAAATGTAAAATTTCTCATACTTGGCAGCAGGATATTGGTTGCCAGCAATCCTACCCCGGGGGATATCAACCCTTAGGGAGTAAATCAGTTTACTGTATACAATATAGAGGGTCAAGAATTTAAGTGTTTACAAGATAGGTGAATTGCAGTTATGGGATGAGAGATGAAATCAACTTAATTGTGTTTGAAGTTAACTAGTTCAGATCTTTTGAACTTGGCTCATATGGTTATTTATTGTCTCCATAATATTCTTTAAAGAAGTATGTTTTTAGCTCGTTCTGGAAGTTTGATAATTTTGTGTTGTTTTGCATCTTGTCTGGTACGGGTAGTACATTCCATAATCCAGGAGCATATAAAGAGAAAGCTCTTGCACAAGCAAATTGATTACTTTTTGTTTTTTTTCCATTGGGACTGATAACATGTTCTGTGTTGTCTTCCTCATTTTGCGTTTGTTCCTTGGATATTATAGTAGTTGTTTTTAAGTTTTTAATGACGAGGAAGGGTATATTCAAAGTGTTTTAGCAGCAGACCTGCTAACTGGCTAAAACATAGCGATCTTAATATTCAGCGGCACTATTGAGATAGTGCTGCGGAATATCCCCACGGTCCATGTAAAAAACGCCCAGTTAAAACTGGGGCGGGCTGTGAGCGGAGCATAGGCGGTCCCAGTTGCTATCTGGTCAGCAGCGATATTCAGCTGCTAACTGGGTATCTAAACTGGTTAAAATTAGAACAGGTCAATGGCTGTGCTAATGTTAACTGATTATTACTACCTAGTTAGCGGCTGAATATCACTGCTGACCGGATAGCGAAGGCACTGACAGATAGAACTGGATGTTCAGCGCCTGATTCCAGATAACTTCTGGCGCTGAATATCTGTTTATTTTTTTTTAAAGTGGCAGCAGCTAGATGCTTTAAAAGTGTGTAGCCACCATTGTTGAATGTCAGCCCCAAGAATCTGAATGCTTTCCTATTCCGGGTCTGCAAATAGAATTATTGGGGTGCAGGTGACTATTCATATTTCAGCAAAAATTTTAAAAACACACTGCCATCAAAATAGTGACATCAGTGTCTCAATTCAATGGGACAGAAATAGCAAGGCAGCTTAATATGCAATTTCCTTGTAAACCCTTGGATAACATTACACATCACTTCAATCCTCCAGGTTGCAAAGCGGTTACAATATAATTCAAAAAAGTAGCAACAATCTATCTTCTCAATATGTTGCTCAGCTCCAGAAATCAGTTGACACCTCGGTGCTGGCAGCATTTTGCATCTTAGCTGATTCAGGAGATGAGCATTAATTAAACACGACACTGGAGCAAAAAGATACAATATAGGATTAGCATCCACACATTCAAAATCATGGTGACAATCAATATAATAAATGCTAATGAAACCCCTGCCATCATACAGCATTAAAAACCTTTCATTGCAGTGATATATGCAGTAAACTATACATCCATACCTTCAACCGCATGCAATAATCTTATGAAAAGTGTGAATAGTTCCAAACCAGCTGCTTCCCCGAGAGATCCTCACTCACATGCTTCCCAATACATTCACCCTCAAGATCGGTACATACCAAAAAATGCCAAGATTTAAACACACGCTGCTCCAGTCATGGACCATAACTAAAGTACCACAGCTAATCAATTTGCTGTGTTTCAGCACCAATCAGAAGCAACCCACATGAAGCGGCATTGGACCAGCGCCTTCCCCCAAGATCAATCATTGGCGGGAAAGCCCTAAACCCCAGAACTGCTCGCCAATCACTACACCTTTCATCATATTCTTTCATAAAAACACCACATTTCCTCTATCAATCTATAAAACTCTGATCTAAAAAGAACCAATAGATTAGTTCTAACAAATTAAAATCTTTATTTATAATTAAACCTTTTAATCAAAATCAATTTTACTACAAAACTCATACAAGGGAGCTATCAGAGTTTTCCACTTTCATTGGGGGTCTATACTGCTCATAATAATGTAATACCATTTATCATTAACATATCTTCATAAAAACACTCTGCTTCTTCCAAAGCTAGAGCAAACTTACATTGGGGAACTACACAGCTCATACTAACATAAAACCCTTTATAGATAACATATCTTCATGGAAATACTTTGTTTCTTTTAAAGCCAGAGTACACACCAATGTCTTCTATTCATTCAATGTCCGAAGTCATAAACTCTACGCAATTACATATTTACAGTTACTGAGATTTTAAAGCCTCTATAAAAATCCACAGATTGACTCAGAATATAGCTTCCCAAGATCAAAATCAACTCAATATGCTATAAAC
Organism: Ichthyophis bannanicus; assembly: GCA_033557465.1. Lineage (NCBI taxonomy): Eukaryota > Metazoa > Chordata > Amphibia > Gymnophiona > Ichthyophiidae > Ichthyophis > Ichthyophis bannanicus. The sequence goes on along the minus strand of CM066033.1, from coordinate 461,669,418 downwards.
CACAGTCACATCTTAAAAAAACACACAATATCAAGAACTAAAAAAAATGTTCCTTTAATCAAATTCACCCATAGCTGTCCAGAAAAGGCAGCTCTCATCCAGCAGCTCAACACAGATTTCTATTCCAAATTATATGCCTCTTATATTACTACATAACTTATTATCCTAACTTAGTCAACCTCCACATCTTCTTAACACAAATGCCAATCCACAGCTGCATTCAAACATTCAGGCTATACTGTGTTTAAGGTAAAGATCCAGCTTTGTTCTTTACAAATTAAACATTTGCCTCGATCAGCCCCTCGAGAGTTAGGGGGGACATGATCTAAACTAAAAACTTGAAGTTCTTCAAACATATGGCCTAAGGATAAACAATGTTGGGCCATAGGGGCTTCTGGTCAACTCCAGTCTTCACAGCTTCAAGAGCCTCATAAGAACATAAGATATGCCATACTGGGTCAGACCAAGGTCCATTGAGCCCAGTATCCTGTTTCTAACAGTGGCCAATCTAGGTCATACGTACCTAGCAGTTTCCCAAAAAGACAGGTTCCACAATGCTTGAATTGGGTCAAGCAGTGATATCCTCCACACAGTTAAGCTTTCAGCTTTCTATCTTTTTTGCCTGTTGCTAATATAGAATTTAACTGTTGGTTATACATTACTTTTTGGGAATATTCTGACTGCCTACATTCCTTGTGTAGCCCTTAAATCAGATATCTGAGTGTGCCCACTGTTCGTGTAAGGCCTACTGGCCAGGGACACTAGTGATATAAAGCTACTTGGAATAGAAATACTTATATTGCAGGGATCTATGTAGATAGACAATGTAGATAGTTTCCCCAGTTGTTTCCATGTTGATTTCCCTGTTTATTGTAAAGTTTACAACTCAGAATGCCTGTGTTGTATAGTTGACGTTGAATGTAAACCGCACTGATCTGAAAAGCGCGGTATAGAAGAACTGTTAAATAAATAAATAAATAAATAAATCTGGTCTTTTACCTGAGGCTCCCACTTACTTTAGAAGCAAAGATATCAGTTAAAATTATAGGGACCTTTGCACAGTAGTCAGATACAAAGAAATAAAAAGTTCAGTTTGACTATTTCTGCTTCCATTGTTTGAATTTTCTGTTGCAAGCCTGCTCCCAGGGAGGGGCTAATTAGATTATCTTACAGCCTGCCACAAGTACCTGATCAACTCCAGTCTGCACAGCTTCCAGAGCCTCCACACAGCTAAGCTTTCAACTTTCTATCTTTTTTGCCTGTTGCTAATATAGAATTTAACTGTTGGTTATACATTACTTTTTGGGAATATTCTGACTGCCTACATTCCTTGTGTAGCCCTTAAATCAGATATCTGAGTGTGCCCACTGTTCATGTAAGGCCTACTGGCCAGGGACACTTAGGTTCCCACCCACCCTACTGCTCACCCCATCCACCCCAGGGCTGCATTGCCTATATAGTGGTCACGTACGTTGCCATCTAACCTTTTTATTTTGGTGTTAAGCCCACCTTTTTTTCTTCTTCTTCTTCTTCTTCTCCTTCTAGGACTGCTTAATCAGCATGTTGTGTATTTAGTGCAGTAACTGTGGTGCTTTCATTCTGAGACGAATCATTTGGAACCTAAGAGCTTGTCCTATGTGCCTCAAGTCAGCTGCCATGCATAAAGAATTGACTCTACTAAGGGAAGAACTAGCTGCAATGAAACACACCTCTTCTAGGATACAAACAGAACAAAGTCCACTACCATGCCCACAAAGAATCAAACATCCCAGGAACGAATGGATCACAGTGGGCTCGGGTAGATTGCAACTTGTAATGCAGAGACATCCTATACATCAAGAGAGATCCCTGCATAATGCCTTCTCTGCTTTGGTTAATGAGGCTCACCAATCCATGGAAACTGAAGGGCCCTTAAATGAGTCAGTCAATGCCCAATCTCCTGCTAAAGCACCAAATATGAAGAAAAACTCACCAAACAGAAAACTACTACTATTTGGAGATTCCATCATCAGAGGCACCAAATTGGGAACATAGTTCAAAGGAGAGAAGATAGTCAAATGCCTCCCAGGCTCTTCAGCTAGCAGGACACAAACCAAATTGTTGATGTACTTAGTGCAGAAAGCGAGCACTCCAAAATTGATGTTGTCATCCACCTGGGTACAAATGACCTGGCTAGAAACAGTGCCTCTGCAGTTCAAAGGGACTTCCATACTCTGGGAGAGAAACTCAAGCCCATTGTTAACACTGTAGCATTCTCAGAAGTTCTACCAGTTCATGGTAAGGGGGTAGAAAGGCTGCATCGCATAAACAGCTTTAATACATGGCTCCAGACCTAGTGGAGAAGGATTCAGATTTATTGGCGACTTGGGAAACAGATGGACCAACAAGAGACTATACTGTGCTGATGGACTACATCTCTCTGTCGCAGGGAAAAGAATCCTAAGTGAAAAATTCAGGCAGTATGTGGATATGCATTTAAACTAGAAAAAGGGGGTGACGGATGGGGAAGGACTAGTTCAGGATGTCACTCCTGGCAAAAGCAGAACAATATCAGAAACAGCCACACTTTTAACCACACATCAACAACAAGTGGGAAGAAGTGGGTGGAACAAAATCAATGCAAAATGCATGCAAGCCAGTTAAATGCTGGAAAGCAATGAGCACAAATGCTCGAAGCTTAGCCAACAAAGTTCCAGACCTGGAAACCCTAGTGATGGAAATGGACTTGGACATTGTGGCCATTACAGAAACATGGTTTAATGAATTGCATGAATGGTATATAGCCATAGATGGCTATAATCTATTCAGAAGAGAACATGGAAAAGGAGGAGGAGTAGCCTTGTACAGTGGTGTGCAAAAGTCTGTAATCACTTGTGAGTTTTGCGTTTTTCATACTTTCTAACGTTTTTTTTTAAAATTTTGTATTAGCCCAGCATATTCATCTTTCTACCACGTTAAAAGGGATACATTTGGCTATTAGAGTTGACTTTTTTGCATTCCTTGCTTCCAATTTAAATACTTTACAGACACTGGGAGATAGCTACTGCGATTTTTGTGGATCCTGCGTCAAAACTGGATCGAGATTATCCAATATGCGCACGTTATTTCTGACCAATCAGGAGGCTGGTTTCACTAACCAATCACAATGCAGATATCTAGCCAACAGTGCAGTTATAAAAACACGTGGAATTTTTGAATTTCATACGCTTTCTGGATCGACCATGAAGATGACTCGGACCCTGACGTTGGAGGAGCGTGTTTGTGTGTCCTTTATGAGCGAGGAAGGATTTTCAAGCTGTCAGATAGCCAGGAAAGTTGGCTGCAGTCAGATTGCTGTTGTTAAGATTGTACAGAAGAAGAAAGAAATGGGTTCAGTGGTGGACAAACCTCGTTCAGGTCATCCACATGCATCAACATCACGTCAGAACCGCACACTACGACGCATTTCACTGACTAATCGCAAGTTGACCTCTCCTCAGCTACTTTGAGAGTGGTCAGACAAGAGTGAGATCAGTGTCAACTCATCAACAGTTCATCGCCAGTGCCTGCAGTTTGGTCTCCGGGGCTGCAAAGCACGGAATAAGCCACTGATGACTGACATACAAAGGCACATCCGGATCGTGTGGGCAATAAAGCACTCAACCTGGTCGACTGAAATGTGGGAAAAGGTACTATTCAGCGATGAAAGCACATTCTGCCTGTTTGGTAACCAGGCCCACACCTATGTGAGGAGATTTCCTGGAGAGGAATTCAAGCCTGAGTGTCTCAACCTCACTATGAAGCACCCTTTGAAGGTCATGGTCTGGAGCTGCATGGCTGCCAGTGGCGTTGGACGTCTTCACATCGTCAATGGAATGGTCAACGGGGCCAAGTACATCACCATAACGCAAAAGTGCATGGTGCCATCAGCACACCAGATGTTTCCTGGCCAGTTCCTGTTCCAAGATGACAATGCACCCTGCCATTGCTCCAGACAGGTGATAAGCTGGAAGCAGCAGAACAACATCAAGTCAATGGACTGGCCTGCCCAGTCTCCAAATCTGAATCCAATCAAGAATCTGTGGCACAAGGTGGCCTTGGAAATATCTAAGAGGCATCCGACATCAGAGCGTGAGCTGATTGAGTCACTCATTGCAGCTTGGAACCGCATTGTCACCAACGATCACTTTGTCAGACTGCTTCATTTAATGCCGACAAGGTGCAGTCAGATGATCAAGAACAAAGGGTGGCCCATCAAATACTGAACCATCACTGACACATAAAAACAGCCTTTTTCAAGGCCACTTACATTAATTTGAAGGAAACCTGACGTGCGTCCATAATATTTTAAAGCATATTTACAATACTATATCGTTGGCCAACAATGTACATTACACGATTTCACAGAAAATCTATCAACAGGACAACTATGGGGAACAAACTCAGAAAATAAGGGCCAAACCAATACTAAAAGTTGGCCCTAATAGCCAAGTCTATCACTTATCATGAGATAAACAGAAAAAGCCACTGGGAGGAAAAGGAAATTAAGATATAAGGTCATGAAGTTGAAAAAAACGTCAAATTTACAAGTGATTCCAGGCTTTTGCACACCACTGTATGTAAAAAGCAATATTAAAGCTACTGCAATGCAGGGGGCATGCGGAAAAGAAGTAGTGCTCTGTATTGTGTTGGAAAGAGGAAATGGCACTGCCATCCATACTGCTGTAGTCTACAGACCTCCGACTCAAATCGAAGAAATAGATAATGAATTGATTATAGCTATTGCCAAGATAGCCACAAAGGGGGAAGTGATCATATTGGGTGACTTTAATCTACCCAATGTGGATTGGAGTACTCTTCTGCGAATCTGGCAAGAAGCTAAACAATTGTGGATGCTTTCCAAGATGCGTCACTTAAACAAATGGAACCAACCAGGGAAAGCTCAATGCTGGATTTAGTGCTCACCAACGGTGAGAGCGTGTTGAATGTCTGGGTGGGTGCCCCTGTGAGCAGCAGCGATCATCACACGGTGTGGTTTGAGTTAAAAGCCAAGGTGCAGTCCAATCATAGCAAGCTCAAAGTCCTAAACTTCAAAAACACTGACTTCAGTAAAATGGCCAAGTACCTGAAGGGGGAGTTGGCAGGGTGGGAGAGGATAAGGGAAGTGGAATTGCAATGGGCTAAACTTAACGTGGCAATAAAAGGGGCAACAGATAAATATGTAAGGAAAGTAAATAAAAACAAGAGGAGAAGGAAGCTTATTTGGTTCTCCAAAGAAGTGATTGCTCAAATACAGGCAAAAAACATAGCTTTCACAAAATTCAAAAGCTTGCAAACAGAGGAACACAGTAAGGAATGCAGGATCAAACTAAAAGAGAGAAAAAGAGAAATAAGGAAAGCAAAATCAAAGGCAGAGGAAAAGATGGCTAAAGATGTGAAGTGTGGTGACAAAACTTTTTTCAGGTATATTCAGGAGAGGAGGAAAATCAGAGATGGAACTGCAGGACTCAGAAGTGCTGGGAACGGATTTGAGGAAAGTGACATTGAAAAAGCAAAATTGCTAAACAAATACTTCTGCTCTGTTTTTACTAAAGAAAATCCTGGAGAAGGACCATCTGTGACTCGCAAATATAAAAATGGGAATGAAGTAGATACCACACCATTCACTGAAGATGATGTGTTAGAACAACTTGCAAAGCTGAAAGTGAACAAGGCCATGGGACCAGATGGGATACATCCCAGGATACTGAAAGAGCTCAGAGAGGTTCTTATAGGGCCGTTAAAGGATGTTTTCAACAGATCCTTGGAAGCAGGAATAGTTCCTCAGGACTGGTGAAGGGTGGATGTGGTACCTCTTCACAAAAGTGGTGACAAGGAAGAAGTGTCAAACTACAGGCCGGTGAACCTTATCTCGGTGGTGGGAAAAGTAATGGAGGCGCTTCTGAAAGAGTAAATAGTGGACTTTCTCAAAACCAACAGGTTGCATGATCTCAGACAACATGGTTTTACCAAAGGACGATCTTGCAAAACAAATCTGATTGAGTTCTTTGACTGGGTGACCAGAGAACTAGATCAGGGGCATGCGATGGATGTCATCTACCTAGATTTCAGCAAAGCATTTGAAACTGTTCCTTATAGGAAGCTTATCAATAAACTCAGTAGTTTGGGGATGGGTCCCAAGGTGGTGAACTGGATCAGAAATTGGTTGACTGACAGACGCAGAAGGTGATGGTAAATGGAGCTCACTCGGATGAAAGGAGGGTGATTAGCGGGGTGCCCCAGGGTTCGGTCCTGGGCCCGGCACTGTTCAATGTATTTGTGAGTAATATTGCAGATGACACGAAAATTTGCAACAGAGTGGACTCCCCTGAGGGAGTGGATAGCACAAGGAAAGATCTACAAAAGCTGGAAGAATGGTCTAATGCTTGGCAGTTAAGATTTAATGCGAAGAAGTGCAGTGTCATGCACTTGGGAAGCAGAATTCCAGGGGAAATGCACGCGATAGGGGGCGAGAGGTTGGTATGCATGGACCAGGAGAAGGACCTTGGCGTGATTATTTCTGTGGATCTCAAGGTGGCAAAACAGTGCGACAAGGCAGTGGCAAAAGCCAGGAGGATGTTGGGTTGCATACAAAGAAGAATTACCAGCAGAAAGGAAGAGATACTAATGCCACTATATAAGTCAGTGGTGAGGCCTCACTTGGAATACTGTGTTCAGTTTTGGAGACCATATCCTGCAAAGGATATAAAAATACTGTAAAATGTTCATAGGAACGCGACCAAAATAATTTGAAGCCTGCATCAGAAGCCTTATTAGAAGAGACTTGAAGACCTAAATATGTACACTCTGGAGGAGAGGAGGGAAGTGGAGATATGATTCAGACCTTTAAATACTTAAAGAGAAATACTGAACAAACAAACAAACAAACCTCTTCCAAAGATGGTGACGCTATAAAACTAGAGGGCATAACATGAAGCTGCAAGGGGGTAAATTGAAAGGCAATGTCAGGAAATACTTTTTCACTGAAAGGGTGGTGGATGCTTGGAATGCCCTCCTGATGGAAGTGGTGGGGGCAAATACAGTGACAGAATTCAAAATGGCATGGGACAGACACAATGGATCCCTTTACAGCAACAGGATAAAATAAAAATAAACTTGACTATCTAATTTCTCAACATACAGGGGTGTCCTACACGGAGTGGCAGGTGCATCTACTCTTGCCATCTTACTGGGCAGACTAGATGGACCATACTGGTCCATACTGCCGTCATTTACTATGTTTGTTGTTGTTAAGTGCCGTCGAGTCGGAGTCGACTCATGGCGACCCTCTGGATAGCTATCCTAAATTGTGTTCGGTCTTCAGTCAGGCGGCTCATTGTTGACAGACTGGTACCCGTAGCTGCTGTTATTGTAGCGATCCATCTCATTGCTGGCCTTCCTCTTTTGCGTTGACCTTCTATCTTTCCAAGCATGATGTCTTTCTCTAATGATCTCTCTCTTCGCATGATGTGTCCGAAGTATGAAAGTCGAAGTCTTGTCATCTGAGCTTCTAAAGAAAGCTTAGGTTTGATCTCCTCTAGTACCGACTGGTTTGTTCTTCGGGCAGTCCATGGTATACACAGTATTCGCCGCCAGCACCATAATTCAAAGGCATCAATTTTCTTCCTGTCTGTCTTTTTCACTGTCCAGCTTTCACATCCATATGATGTTATTGAAAATACCATGGCTTGAACAAGTCGAATCTTTGTATGGAGAGAGACATCTCTGCTCTTGAGAATCTTATCTAGGTCTTTCATAGCCATTCTGCCAAGAGCAATGCGTCGTCTGATTTCTTGACTGCTTGTTGCTTCTTTATTGATAGTTGATCCAAGTAGGTTAAAGTTGTTCACGATTTCAATTTCTTCTCCTTCAACGATGAACCTGTTGATTATGCCAGTTGTCATGATCTTTGTCTTCTTTACATTAAGGTGCAGGCCCATTTTGAGACTATGTTCTTTGATTGTGAGAAGCAAATGTTTCAGATCATCTTCACTTTCTGCCAGTAATGTGGTATCATCAGCATAGCGAAGGTTGTTGATGAGTCTTCCACCAATCTTCACACCTCTGTTGTCTTCATACAATCCTGCTTCTCTGATGATTTGTTCTGCATATAAATTAAACAGGTAGGGGGAAAGTATGCAGCCTTGTCTTACACCTTTGCTTATTTTAAACCATTCTGTTTCTCCTTGTTCCGTTCGAACTATTGCTTCTTGATCAATGTACAGATTGCGCAAGAGAACGATCAGGTGTTCTGGTATACCCATGCTTCTTAATGTGGCCCAGAGTTTCTCATGGTTTACACAGTCAAAAGCCTTGCTATAGTCGATAAAGCACAAATAGATATCCTTTTGGTATTCTTTAGTCTTTTCAAGGATCCATCTCACATCCGCAATGATGTCTCTCGTTCCTCGCCCTTTCCTGAACCCTGCTTGCACTTCAGGTAGTTCTTGTTCTAGGTATGGCTGTAGTCTCTTTTGAATAATCTTCAGTAGAATCTTGCTGGCATGTGGGATCAGAGCGATTGTGCGATAATTTCCACAGTCAGTTGGATCACCTTTCTTTAGTATTGGTATAAACACAGATCTTTTCCAGTCAGTTGGCCATGATGTTGTCGTCCATATTTCTTGGCAGAGCCTTGTAAGTACAGTAACAGCTGCATCAGATTGCTGCAATACTTCTATGGGAATGCTATCAATGCCTGGTGCTTTGTTCTTTGATAAGGCTTTCAATGCTGCTTCAACTTCTTCTTTCATCACCAATGGTTCCTGATCATAAGGTATAGGTTGAAACGGCTGTTGGTCCACTTGATCTTTATCATATAAAAACTCTGTATATTCCTTCCACCTTTTCTTGATCTTCTCAGCATCATTCAACATAGAACCTTGAGCATCTTGTAACATTCCAATTCGAGGCTGGAACTTTTTCTTTAACTCTCGCAGCTTTAGGAAAGCCGATCTTGTTCTTCCTCTAATAGTTTCTGCTTCTATTTCCTTGCAAGTGTCATTGTAGTACTTTTCCTTGTCCTGTCTTGCTGCACGTTGGAAATCTCTGTTGAGTTCTGCGATTGTCTTTCTTTCTCCTTTGGCTTTAGCTTCTCTGCGTTTCTGGGCAATTTTCAGAGTTTCTTCCGTCATCCATTTTGGCCGTTTTTGCTTTTTCACCTTTTGTAGAGACTTCTCGCTTTCTTCCAGCACAACCTTCTTGATGTCATTCCATAACTCTTCCGGAGTTCTGTCATTTGTATCTAAAGCAGCAAATCGATTTTGCAGGCAGTCTTTAAATTCCAGTGGTATATTCTCAAGGTCATATTTTGCTGCATTCATGAGTGGTTTGCTCTTTTTCAACTTTAGCTTGAGTTTGCATACTAGTAGTTGATGATCTGTACCACAGTCAGCTCCAGGTTTTGTCTTTGTTGATGTTACAGAGCTTTTCCATCGTTGACTTCCACAGATGTAGTCAATTTGATTTTTATACAATCCATTGGGTGAAGTCCATGTGTACAGTCGCCGCTTGTGTTGCTGGAAGAAGGTGTTTGAGATGAATAGATCATTGGTCTTGCAGAATTCTATCAATCTTTCTCCAGCTTCATTTCTGTTGCCAAGTCCATATTTTCCAACTACTTTGCCTTCTTCTTTGTTGCCAACTTTTGCGTTCCAGTCACCCATGACTATCAGGATATCCTGTTTGCATGTTCTGTCAATTTCAGCTTGTACTTGTTCATAGAACTCTTCAATTTCATTCTCTTCTGCAGCTGTTGTTGGGGCATATACTTGAATTATAGTTGTGTTGATAGGCAATCCTCGTAGACGAATAGAGATTAAGCGTTCGCTGACTGCATTGTATTTCATTACAGTTCTTGAAAGTTTCTTCTTTATTATAAATGCAACACCATTTCTTCTTTGTCTTTCATTTCCAGCATAGTAGACCATGTGATCATCTGATGCAAAGTGCCCGATGCCAGTCCATTTCAGTTCGCTGACACCCAACAGATCAAGTTGTACACGTTCCATTTCATTCTTGACCACCTTCAACTTCCCTTGGTTCATGCTTCGTACGTTCCATGTTCCAATGTGTAAGACATCTTTACAGCTTCTGACTCTCATTTCATTACTATGTTACTATTGTTTTAAAGTTTAAGCGACTTTTATGTTCTAATATGCAAACCCGTAATTCTCTTTTTGTTTGCCCAATATATAACAGGTTGCAAGGGCATCTCACAACATAAACAACAAAAGCTGATTTGCACATTGTATGCCACCACAACCTATATGTTTGACCCTTACCTTTCTATTCTTCTTTTTTTGTGGTCGCGTCTGCCTTCCCTCGATGCCACCGGTATTGCCGGTGCTTTTCTTTCTTTTTACTAAAAATTTCTTCTTTTCTCTGGGAATTTTTTCCTGTTTAGTGCCTGACGGTTTCTAGGCCACGAGGCCTCTATCCTTCCATTATGGAAAAGCCAGCCACTATCCTTAAGAAATGCTCAAAGTGTGGCGGTACAAATATATTTTTAGACACTCATACTTGGTGTCTAAAATGTTTAGGTCCTGACCATTGCCCACTGGAGTGTCTCTCCTGCTGCAGCTCATACAGAAGAAGTCTTCAGGATCGAGCACAACACATCGGACTTGATGTCACCAGCCAGAATATCTTCTTTTTCACAGGATCAGGTAACCAAACAAAAGTCTGTTAAGACTAGCCAGTCCTTGAGCGGTAGATCTCCTTCTAAGCATCGAGATGCCTCTGGCATTGCCCTCGAGGACATTTTGGCAATAAAGCCCTGGTGGGAGTCTTCGGGCTGCAAAGCATTAACAGGGTTTCAGGTTGTTCCCGAGGTTCTTACGTCCATGGACATACCTGGGCCATTCTCGGTGGTTGTGGCCGCTGCGAGCGGTACTGACACCCCGGCATCAGCTGTGGTGATGGATGAAACACTCCTCACCGATGTACGTAGTCTAGCACTCTCAGCTACTTCGGTACCACTAGAGTTGCTGCAGACCATTCCTTGAGTATTGGTATCGGCTTCGGTACTGGTACCGGTATCAACATCGTTACCGGTGTCTGTACCATCGATGTTTTCTTCGACAGACTCGCTCCCTTCGATGCCGAGCCTGGAATCGCTCTCTAGCATAGAGGATTCGGTACCGACTCATCTCAGTACCGACCTCGGGCGGTACCGAAAACATCTCTTTAAAGAAAATCCGATGCTTCATCCTATCAAGTCTTCCGATCCCGATGACTGGGATGAATCCATCGGTGCCAAGGCTGAATTTTCAATAATTTCAGCTTTTACCCCTCATTTCAGAGGGTCCTCCTCAGGAGAGATTTTTTTCAAGCTTTTTTGCTTGATATGGCAAAGTTACTTGCCATTTCTATACCTGGTAAAGAATCTATACCAGGGGATTCAGAAACTCTGCAATTCCCCTGGATTCCAAAGGAGGTCATCATGCTTCCTGTGCATCAGATCTTACAAGATCTATTATTAAAACTGTGGGAAACTCCTTTAACGTTATCCCCAACTTCTAAAACACTTGACACTGTGTACAAGGTGCCACCTTCTCCAGGTTTTCAAAAGACTCAACTTTCTCATCATTCTATTGTTGTAGAATCAGCAATGAGGCGCATTAAGAGTGCAAAGAAGCACTCCTCTTATCCGCCAGGTCGTGAGTCTAGGATTTTAGATGCCTTTGGACGTCGATGCTTCCAGGCATCTATGCTTTCAGCAAGAATTATCTCATATATTTGCTATATGGGATTATCTCTTGAAGAGGTCACAAAGAATTTAAAACTTTTGGACCCTTTGCTTCAAGAACATAAAAGAGCAGACTATCACTTGTCAGTCATGTTCAAAATGTCTCTAAGTTCCTTAATCATGCTTCCCTGGACTGTTTTGAGTCTATTAGCAGAACTTCTGCTATAGCCATAGGGGCACGACGTATGGCCTGGCTCCAAGCTTCAGACTTGGACAAATGGGTACAAGAAAGGTTGGCAAATACTCCTTGTACTGGTGAAAATCTCTTTAACAAGGATGCTTTATTCCAACCTAATCAGTTAAACACTGATATTGTTGCTTTCAGAGGATTGTCAAAACTTTCCTCTATCCCAGCTACTAAAAAATCTGCTAAAAAACTTTATTCCCCTAGGGGAAAAAACTTTTATCCATCTTCTACCCATCATGCAGATGTTTCCAAAGAAGGGCAACATCAAACCAGGCTAAGAAAATTAAAACCTCAACAGGCTCAGCAAACCCAGCAGTCACAGGGTTTCTGATATTTTATTCATTAAATCTTTTTCCTGTTTGAGGTTTAGAACCGCTAACCTACTTCTTATCAACAGAAGCATCTACAGTTCATCTCATCCTTACTGACAGATCAGTGATACACTGGCTCAATCCTCGACTCTAGGCATGAATCTCTTGCCACAAGAGAAATCCATTCTTTTAGCTCCTAGAGCTATGGAAGATAATCATGCCCTACAGGTAACAGGTTTTCTCCTCTCCTTTTTGAAGGAAAAAGAGGAGAAACAACTAATAACAAGGTAGGCTATTCCCTTCACCTTGACAGCTTTCCTGTACTAGGATATCTCATAATTTTGACTGCAAGGGGACTTTACCTTTTTCAGGGACTTACCAAATTGTAAGTCTTCTCAACTCTGTATTACTTTCTATCCCTCTTAGTCAAGACATTCAGTCTAAGAGTGATACTATTCAACTGGAGGGCTTACTTTTAAGCCCATAGGATTTTCTTCAATACCTACTCTAGTAAGTGCTTTCCATGCAGAGCTTTCTTCCCCTTTGCAGTCTTCTCAAATATTTCTTTTAAGACAGCTTATCAGACAATAATTGAGTTTTACCACTCCTAATTATGTCTGTCGGTCCTTTTCCAATCTATAGGTCCTAACTTTTTCGGTTGCCTTAATAATAGATAATTCCAGGAGGGGTTCCAAAGCCCACTTGGACAATTTATCATTGCAGACAACCGGTCTGTCTACTATTCTTAGCCATCTTCAATTCTTTTTGGCTCCAACAGAATAGATTAGGTTGCACACTGGCAAATGAACAGCCAGATCTCACCTAAGCAACCTACAACATGCTCTCTGCAATTATACAAAAAAGCTATGCAACTATGGGCCTTTGCCAGAGAGTGTCAGAGCCATTCCTAATAGGTAACTTCCAGATGGTTGAAAAGGCTTTGCCCAGTCATGCTCCTACATGACTGGTTTTTTCCTACTCTTACCATCTTCCTTAAAATTTCCTTTTGAGAAAAGGAATCAGGGCTTAGACCACGTGAAAGTATAAAGGATTGCTCAATTCCTCGGGTTGTTCCACATCTGCAGTGGAACTCTTACAACAGGGATGCATTCCTTTTCACTGCAGTCGGTCCTTGTCTAGTGCATTCCTTCTAAATCCCAATACTTCATTGAAGCTTATGCTGAACAAAGAACGCATGATACTCACATTGCCCTCATAGAGGGGCAAACATGGTATTCCCTTATATTGCGTCTTCTTCTCCACACTGAAGTTATAGAAGGATCCAGACTTGTTGTCTTAAGACTAAGGATCTCCTCTGCACCCCTTCACGTAGGTCTCCATTTCTGGTTATTTTAATAGAATTTTTAATGAAATCTAGAAGTCTCCTTCTAAGTAAGAACATTCCACTGGTTTCCATGTAACCTTCTCCATGGTCCTTCCACTTGTAACCAGAAAGAGATTCTCTATCTATATTCTCAAGCAGGTTTTACCCCTTCTTGTTATTAAGTGAATCTATCTATATTTATATATATATATATATATACACATATATATCTGACTCTGAAAGATTTGTTACTGTCCATATTAATGCTGTCCCAGCATACCATAGGGTTTTAAATGAACAGCCAATTTCTATGGTAATTAGAGACTACCTTCTTTACCTTAACCTTTCCGGTTACGTTACATCTGAAGCTCTCCATGTAAAGTCATTATCCTAAGTGACATCGCTTAGGGAAGACATTACTGATCTTCAAGAAGTTGGAGGCTACACCGCATACTACAAATGTTTCTTGCTTTCATTTGGATAGAGGGGTCTTAAAGACCCATCCTTTTTCTGCCAACCAGTCAGATTTATATTCTCTCTTTCCTAGAGCCTTATTCTGCTCCAAGGACAAAGAGCTTTAAACTTTGGCCTACAGAAGCTTTAGCTTCTCCTCCAAACTCCAACCTCATTAAACTCCCCCAGTTTTTTCTTCTGGGATTATTTCTAGCCATTAAGGCTTATGACCTCTGCCTGTATTGCTAAATTCTTTTCCTGTACTTCACAGGGAGGTAATTTCTTTGAGGCTAATGTACTGGCTCTTAGCACCAGACCTATATTAGCCTCAACATATACTTCACAATACTTTAGAGTAAGGTCCACATTAGAAAATTGGAATTCAATATTTACTAACATTTATGATCTACACAAGGACTCCCCTCTAGATGCCTTGTTTAGTCAAGCTGTTCCACAGCACACCCTTTTTAATTCAACTCCTACCCTCCATCCCTTGGATGCCTGAGGATCTGGAAAATAGCATGGCCCATCTATTAGATTTGCAACATGCGGGGACCTCCTCTAGACATCTCTAGCTTGGGAGTCCCCATATGTGAAGACTCATTCCTGCTTGTTCCTGGAGACAGCACAGTTACTTACCTGTAACAGGTGATCTCTGGGAACAGCAGGAATAAGTCTTCACAACCCACCCACCTCCCCTAGGAGTTGTTCTCTCTCTCTCTCTCTCTCTCTCTCTAATTTGTCTACTTCTCTCCTTCGGTCTCAGCTACAAACCCAACTGATGAGAGGGAAGTGAATGGGCGGGAAGGCAGCATGCATGCGTGTGGGCTGCTCCCAAAGGCTTTCTTTTTGGACGCTGGGGAGCGTTCCTGCGCAGGCTCCGTCGGTACCGATGTACCCATATGTAAAGACTTATTCCTGCTGTTCCCAGAGATCACCTGTTACAGGTAAGTAACTGTGCTATCTTTCCGATCATCATCCGACCGGTTACTTTCTAACAGAAGATCTCTGTTATGAAAGGCATGTACCCTTGCCCTATGTACTATCTATGTACTACCTATGTACGAGGGTACCCACAGCATATAGTCATCTGCCAAGCTCCTATATTGAACTAAAAATATCTTCTTTAGAGTTACATTTTCAGTGATATCGAATAAATTGTGAAATCAGCAGACTATCTTTTAAAGCCGGAGGGTATGCACTACTATAGTGCAGCAATGTATTCCTGTAGAATACATTGGTAGAGGATATGTGGTGTTCTTATGAATGGATATGATGAAAGGTGCTGTGATTGGTGAACAGTTCTGGGGTTTAGGGCTTTCCCGCAAATGTATTTATTTATTTAACAATTTTTCTTTACCGCTTTTCTTGTATTCAGAGTGGTTTACATTGAACATTGAACGGTAAGAAGGAACATTACATAGAACCGGGGTCTCAAACATGCGGCCCGCGAGAGAGCTTTGTGCGGCCCGTGACGGAGGGAAACAAAAAAAAAAAAAAACCCTGGCTTCTGCTGCTGCCGCTGCCGCCGTGGCAGCGGCAGAATCAACTGTCAATTAAAAAAAAAAAACTGGCTTCTGCTGCTGCTGCTGCTGCAGCCGTGGCAGCAGCAGAATCAGCTGTCCCGTGGCCCCTTCCCCTCTGTCCGGAAGAGCCCTGAGTCTGCTCCATCAGCGGCGGGCTTTTCAAGCCGCGAAGAGAGTATTTCCCTCTCGTGTGGCTTGAAAAGTGAATAGGCTTAAGCCGCGCGAGAGGGAAATACTCTCTTCGCGGCTTGAAAAGCCCACCGCTGATGGAGCAGACTTAGGGCTCTTCCGGACAGAGGGGAAGGGGCCGCGGGACAGCTGATTCTGCTGCTGCCACGGCTGCAGCAGCAGCAGAAGCCAGTTTTTTTTAAATTGACAGTTGATTCTGCCGCTGCCACGGTGGCAGCGGCAGCAGCAGAAGCCAGGTTTTTTAAAAAGATTTTATTTACTTGGGCTGATGGGGGGGGGGGGGGGTTAGGACTGGAAATGGGGTGATGGGGTTAGGAAAGACTGGAGGTGGGCTGATGGGTGGGAGTTAGGACTGGTAATGAGCTATGGAGGGGCTAAGACTGAAATGGGGTAATGGGGGGTTAGGACTGGAAGTGGGCTAATGGCAGCGGGGGGGGGGGGGTTAGGACTGGTAATGGGCTATGGGTGGGCTAAGAATGAAAATGGGGTGATGGGAGGGTTAGGACTGGAAGAAGGCTGTTGGGGGGCTTAGGACTGGTAATGGGCTATGGGGGGGGGCTAGAAATGGTAATGGACTGGGGGGGTTGCTAGAACTGGAAATGGGCTTAGTGGGGGGGAGCTAGGACAGGAAATGGGCTGATGGTGGGGCTAGGATAGGACTGGAAATGGGCTGATGCGGGGACTAGAAGGGAGCGGCTGCTGGGTGGGGCTGGAACTCGAAGGGAGCTGATGTTGGGGGAGGATTAGAATGGGATGGGGCTGGGAGAGTGAAATGGAGAGGGGAAAATATTTTGTGTGGGAGGGAAGAAAAATCTAAAATTGGCCGGGTATTGGGAGAGTAAGTGGTGATTGAGGATGGAGGGGTAAAATTTGAGTGGATGAAATAGGAATGAGGAAGGAGCAAAAGGAGAAAGATTAGTATGTTAAAGCAGATGTAGAGAGAGAATGGAAAAAAAACTAGAAGAGAGAAGAAAGGACAAATGGACAGCAGACGATGGAGAGTTAGCAGAAGACACAAAGAAACCAGAAGAAAGTGGCTGGAACAATTGCAACTTAAAAAAATGCACAAAAGGTAGAAAAATATCTATTTTGAATTTATTAACTGGAATATGTCAGCTCTGGGAAATGTGCATCATTAACGTCTGCGCTTTGTATGGTAACATTATGCAAATTTATGCAAATGAGGCCCCGCGTCTTATGCGGCCCGCGGGTTACTTTACAAGTCCTCATTTGGCCCTCAAAGCAATTTGAGTTTGAGACCCCTGACATAGAACAAGGTCATTAAACTTGGAGAGAAGGGTTAACATATTATTTACATGATTTCTTGTTACAAGGTATGGTCAGATTTTATTGTAGTGGCTATGTTTCGCATATTGGTTCTGTTTCTTGTCCATAGTATTCCGAAAAGAGGTGTGTCTTTAAGGCTTTACGAAAGTCCCATAAGTTGTTGCTGGTTCTTATTTTTTCTGGAAGTGCGTTCCAGAGAGATGATGCATATATTGAGAAGGCTCTGTGACAGGTTGACTGTTTCGCTTTAATTTTGTTCTTAGATATTCTTAGTAGGTTTTTATTGTTCTTCCGTTTTCAGGGTTTTTGCTGATAAGCGTTTGAAGTATTGGTGGTGATAGTTGGTGTAAGATTTTGAAGATAGTGAGGATGGTTTTGTATTTGCCTCTGGAGATTATGGGGAGCCAGTGGAGTTGTTCCAATGTTGGGGTTATGTGGCTGGTTCTTGTTGTACCCGTTATGATGCGGGCTGTTGTGTTTTTTAGTAGTTGCAGTGGATAAATGGATTGGGTTGGTAAGCCTTGATAGATGATGTTGCAATAGTCTAGAATGGGCATTATTAAGGCTTGACAAACTGTGCGGAAGTTGCTGGAATCCATCAGTGGTTTGAGTTTTTATAATGTTCTAATTTTATGGCAGGCAAATGATTGATCTTGTGGGAAGGTGCTGGTCCAATGCTGCTTTGTGTGGGTTGTTTCTGATTGGTGTTGAAACACAGCAAATTGATTACCTGTGGTACATTAGATATGCTCCATGATTGGAGAAGCATGTGTTTAAATCTTGATGTTTTTTGGTATGTGCTGATCTTGAGGGTGAACGTATTGGGAACCACGCAAGTGAGAATCTCTCGGGGAAGCAGCCGGTTTAGATCTTATCCCATTTTTCGTAAGATTATTACATGCGGTTAAAGGTATGGATGTATAGTTTGCTGCATATATCACTTGAATGAAAGGTTTTTAATGTTGTATGATGTCAGGGGTTTCATTAGCGTTTATTATATTGATTGTCACCATGTTGTATCTTTTAATGTTCACCTCCTGAATCAGCTAAAAAGCAAAATGCTGCCAGCGTCGAGATGTCAATGATTTCTGGAGTTTAGCAACAAATTGATAAAAGTTGTTGTTACTTTTTTGAATTATATTGTAACCGCTTTGCAACCTAGAGGATTGAAGTGACGTGTGATGCTATCCAAGGGCTTACAAGGCAATTGCGTATTAAGCTGACTTGCTATTGGTAACTTGTTGAACTGAGATACTGATGTCACTG
Source organism: Ichthyophis bannanicus (assembly GCA_033557465.1). Classification (NCBI taxonomy): domain Eukaryota; kingdom Metazoa; phylum Chordata; class Amphibia; order Gymnophiona; family Ichthyophiidae; genus Ichthyophis; species Ichthyophis bannanicus. The sequence goes on along the minus strand of CM066033.1, from coordinate 461,651,108 downwards.
CTCCTCCGTTTGTTTTTATGACTTCATGAATATGTGGATTAACTTATTGCTATTTTGATGGCAGTGTGTGTTTTTAAGATTTGGTGATTACTTTACTGCTATAGTTTGAGGATTGACTTTTTTGTCGATATTCATATTTCAGAGCAGAGAATGGAAAGTGTGTACATGCGCATCAATGAATCTATCCCAAAAAGAAATGAATTCTTTGTTTGGCTCCATAAGTTATGTTCTTTAAAATTACAAGTAAATCCAAAGTAAATGGATACAGGAAAGAAAGGATAATCTAAAAATGGGACAAATAGAAATGCAAGTGAGGCTTCCTATAGAGTATAGAGTGTGCCAAAGAAACAGATGTAGGTGAAACGATATATTCTACTAGTGAGCATCTGTATCCCATAGTTCCCATCCAGAGGGAAAGAGGAAAAAGAAAGAGGATGTTCACAAAATCATTCACTTACAAAGGGTATTTCAAGAGTTCTTGCAAATATCCTGAATCATATTGGGTTCTATGGTCACTTCCTCACTTTTTCCCTCCTTCTTCTTAAACCCAGTTTGGAGTTAGTAGCAGACAACCAAAGACAGTGTCAAAAACACCAAGATTGGTATCTTGTTTTTTTCTGGTTTCCATAAGACCTTGTTTTTCCCTCCCAGTTCTCAAGGGCTGTCAATAGGTCAGGTTTTCAGGATATCCCTAACAAATATGCATGGGAGAGATTTGCATGCCTGCTACCTCCATTGTATGCAAATCTCTCTCATGCATATTCATTAGGGATAACCTGCAACTTGACCTGCTGTTGGTCCTTGCAGCGCGCAGCTAAAATACACATGTTATTCAATGGAGATACTTTTATCGAATGAGTGAGGAGGCAGCTCCAGGGTGGAGTTTGGAACAATGCACATCAGGACATGTTTATTAAACAACGCTACCAGCGTAGTGTGAGGTTAATGTGTAATTTCGGCACCACGCTAAAAAGTAGTTTGTGACCCCCATGCTAAAACTAGGGTAGTGTGGTTTGGGGTGGGAACTGGGTATTCCTATCGTGTCACGGCTAACACAGGTGTTAGTGATCCATGTTAATCATGCTTGACGCAGGTAGCATGAGTGCAACTAACGCCACCTTAATGGGTGGCATTAGTTGCTCCCGCGGCCCGTTTGTCAATGTTAAAGCGCAGTGTTCCTGTGCTAACTGCAGAGGGACGGATGTATATGCCCCTCTACAATTAGCTAAAAGCCCTGCACTGATAACACAGCCCATATGCACATTATCAGCATGGGACTTAGTAAACATGACCCATAGTTTTGCTTTTTCAAGCCTTTGTGCATTGCTTCCAAAGGAAAAGTTATTCTCAGAGAAAGCAAATGCAAATCTCTGTGGGTAATGTTTCCCTGAGCAATAATAAAGCTACCTGTTCAGATTAGCTTTCAGTTTTGCTGGAAACCCCACAAGTTAAAATTACTTATATGTTTTGCAGCAACCCACAGAGACTGATTCTTGCCTCCTAAATTAGCAGCAGTTGGAAAAACTGGGAAAATAATACAGGAGTCTAAGTGTTTCTTTCTTTAAACCAAAGGAAACATGAATCATTAGTAGTAAAAAGAGAGAACGTGATATAAATTTTACCTTTCCAACCACAGCAGCAGCAGCAGCAGCACCAGCACCAACCAGTACTGTGAAAATAAGTAGATGTAAGAAAAGAGAAACTAAACAGGCATGCATGTGAGTTTTCAATTGCCTTTTGCTCAATAAATATGATAATTGTATTCTTTTACTATGATCCCCCCCAACACTATCATTCATGCTGGCACGTCTGAGTTCACATTGAGAGTGATGATGGTCTACGTGAGGACCCCTTGAAAGTGCCCCATTGGGAGGAGAGCAGGACATTGGAGGGGTACCGATAGCCTACGGACAGCCGAGACCCAGCTGTGGATAACCCTGTATAGATACGAGGTACATCGGTCAAAGTTGCTCAGGCCCTGCAGTCTTCAGAATTGGCAGTTATGGAGAAGCGCCTTCTGCAAATGTTCGAGCACTGCATCACAGCACTCTTGGTGATGCAGCATGCTGGGGCCTCAATGTTGGCTGCATCAACATCAACCACCATACAGCCAATCCTTGAGAAGCATGCCCTGCCTGCGTGAGAGACATAGGCATCAGGGCATCGAAGACCCCCTGCACAGGTGTCTGGCCAGCTGTTATCCTTCTCTAGTGTTTCAGGATCCGATGTGCCCTTGAAGTCTAGATGGGCATCAGTGCATCATTGCTCCTGAAGGAGTTCTCAATCCCCTAGGGTCTGGAGAGAGATCAAGGCAGAGAAGTACTTTGACTTCCTATCTGAGTCTGACTCAGAAGGCTGGGTCATCGACGTGGAATCTGAGGACTTGTAAGATGGCAGGTTTCCAGAGCTTCCCTTGAATCCTTCTCCACCTCATGAGCAGTGTAATTCCCTTCCTGAGGACATGACCTTCCAAGAATTTGTAAGGTGTGTTGGAGATGTTCCGGGGCGGAACGGAGGTGGTGACAAGCAATAACCGGGCAGCAGCGATATTACATGCTGCCCGGTTAGCAATATGCACCGAAAAGATAGGTAAGGAAACCCTCGCCTATCTTTCACTGCATGAGCTAACCGGGCAGCATGCAATATCGCTGCTGCCCTGTTAGCTACTGTGGCCTCCGGCTTTTGCGGCGATCCCTGGATATTCAATGCCACATATGATCACATATGACCCCAGCATTGGGGGTAAGGGTTGGCGGGCAGGGCTATGTGCATTAGTAGCGCATAACCTGCCCAGAAGAATATCAGGCCCTACATACCTGTTTTACTAGTTTTTTCGATGCTGCAATATACCCTCTTGTCCATAATCTACTGTCTTGGACTTGAGCTCTCAGTCTCTCATCCTAAGATCAGTCATGGTGAAACCTCAGAATACCTAAAGTTGTTTTCTGAACAGCTAACCATAACAATGACAGCAATGGCAATCAGCATATGCCAGCAAAGCAAGTTCAGGCAAAACCATTCCCCAAGCTGCCTTCCCTTGTGTGTCTACTTCATCCACTCCCCACAGAAGCAGATGCTCCAGAGGGCCATGAACTAAAGGTGGAAAGGTTGCCAAAAAACATCCCGATGACTGCACATAGTTCCTCCTTCATGGCTTTTCTAAAAGACACAGCCTTAGCCATATCTGCCTTGTCTGCATCATGATACCTTTCTCTCAGACTGTAGTAACCATCTGAGATCATGCAGGACATTGAACATCTGAAGCGAAATGTTTATGAATGATTATGGCATTGAGAAAGAACATGTGGGATGGCTCTGTAATGAAATAACAATGCAGTCAGCAAAAGTCCATCAACACAACTATAATTCAGGTATATGCCCCAACAACAGCTGCAGAAGAGGAAGACATTGAAGAGTTCTATGAGCAAGTACAAGCTGAAATTGACAGAACATACAAACAGGATATCCTGATAGTCATGGGTGAGTGGAACGCAAAAATTGGCGACAAAGAAGAAGGCAAAGTGGTTGGAAAATATGGACTTGGCAACAGAAACAAAGCTGGAGAAAGACTGATAGAATTCTGCAAGATCAATGATCTATTCATCTCAAATACCTTCTTCCAGCAACACAAGTGCTGACTGTACACATGGGTTTCACCCAATGGATTGTACAGAAATCAAATTGACTACCTCTGTGGAAGACAACAATGGAAAAGCTCGATAACATCAACAAAGACAAAACCTGGGGCTGACTGTGCTACAGATTACCAACTACTAGTATACAAACTCAAGCTAAAGTTGAAAAAGAGCAAGCCACTCATGAATGTAGCAAAATATGACCTTGAGAATATACCACTGGAATTTAAAGACTGCCTGAAAAATTGATTTGCTGCTTTGGATACAAATGACAGCATTCCAGAAGAGTTATGGGATAACATCAAGAATGTTGTGTTGGAAGAAAGTGAGAAGTCTCTACATAAGGTGAAAAAGCAAAAACGGCCAAAATGGACGACCAAAATAGTTGACATCTTTAATTTACTTGGATCAGCAATCAATAAAGAAAGGACTAGCAATCAAGAAATCTGACGACATATTGCTCTTGATCGAATGGCTATGAAAGACCTAGACAAGATCCTCAAGAGCAGAGATGTCTCTCTCCATACAAAGATTCGATTTGTCTAGACCATGATATTTTCTGAAAATTGTCCAGAAACGCAGAGAAGCTAAAGTCAGAGGAGAAAGAGAGGGAATCGCAGAACTCAACACAGAGATTTCCAACGTGCAGCAAGACAAGACAAGGAGAAGTACTACAATAACCATGAAAGGCAATAGAATCAGAAGCTATTAGAGGAAGAACAAGATGGGCTTTTCTAAAGCTAAGAGAGTTAAAGAAAAAATTCCAGCCTCGAATTGGAATGCTACAAGATGCTCAAGGATCCATATTGAATAATGCTGAGAAGATCAAGAAAAGGTGGAAAGAATATACAAAGTCATTATACCATAAAGATCAAGTGGACCAACAACCGTTTCAACCTGTACCTTATGATCAGGAACCATTGGTGGTAAAAGAAGTCGAAGCAGCGTTGAAAACCTTATGAAAGAACAATGCACCAGGCATTGATGGCATTCCCATTTATGTATTACAGCAATCGGATGAAGCTGTTACCATACTTACAAGGCTCTGCCAGGAAATTTGGAAGACAAACTCATGGCCAACTGACTGGAAAAGATCTGTGCTTATACTAATACTGAAGAAACGTGATCCGACTGACTGGAAATTATCGCAAAATCGTTCTGATCCCACATGCCAGTATGAAGATAACTGAGGTGTGAAGATTGGTGGAAGACTCATCAACAACATTCGCTTTGCTGATGATACCACATTACTGGCTGAAAGTGAAGATGATTTGAAACATTTGCTTCTCAGGATCAAGGAATATAGTTTTAAAATGGGTCTGCACCTAAATGTTAAGAAGACAAAGATCCTGACAACTGGGAAAATCAATAAGTTCATCATTGATGGAGAAGAAATTGAAATAGTTGACAGCTTTAATTTACTTGGATCAGCAATCAATAAAGAAAGGACTAGCAGTCAAGAAATCCAACGACATATTGCTCAGTGATAGAATGGCTATGAAAAACCTAGACAAAATCTTCAAGAGCAGAGACGTCTCTCTCCATACAAAGATTCGACTTGTCCAGGCCATGATATTTTCAGTAACATCATATGGATGCGAAAGTGAAAAAGATAGACAGGGAGAAAATTGATGCCTTTGAATTATGGTGCTGGCGATGAATACTGTATATACCATGGACTGCCTGAAGAACAAACCAGTCAGTACTAGAGGAGATCAAACCTAAGCTTTCCTTAGAGGCTCAGTTGACAAGACTTCAGCTTCCATACTTTGGACATATGATGTGAAGAGAGGGATCATTGGAGAAAGAGGAAGGCCGCCAATGAGATGAATTGATGCAATAACAGCAGCTATGGATACCACTCTATCAACAATGAGCCGCTTGGCTGAAGACTGTACAAAGTTTAGGTCAACTATCCAGATGGTTGCCAGTAGTTGACACCGACTGGACGGTACTTAACAACAACTGCTAAAGTCTCATTTGTATCTGTTGTTTTTTTCATTCAGATGCATTTCCATGCGAATTTTAGCTAATATATGCTTATATTTTTTCAGACCAATTTAGTGTGCACACTTTTGTGCATAACATAGCATTTTTTGTGCATGCTAAAAAGCCTTAGCATGCATCCTAAGCTTTAACACAGAGGGTCCTGACATTCTGGAGTGGAGTGGAGGAGTGGCCTAGTGGTTGGGGCAAGGTACTTCAGGCCAGAAGGTCAGGGGTTCAAATCCCACTAGAGGACAGCAACCTTGGGACAGAAGGACTGGGGTTTCTAGTCCCACAGGTGCTCTTTATGGTCTTGGGCAAGCCACTTAACCCTCCATAGCCCATGTTCCCTGTAAAATAGTTATCTCCAAGTTATAATGCCCTGTTCAATGTAATTTCAGTTTGTTCAATGTAAACCACACTGATGCAGAATAGCACAGTATATAAGAGAATATAAATAAATAAATAAAATAAAAATTCTGTCCTATGGTAAGCTTCATTATGCCATTATCAAACATTCTCATTCTTTCTTTGAATTAACTTATTGTTATTAAAAATTAGGAAATCCCTGTGGTCATACATTTATTTTATACTATACATTGTTTATTTTATTTTTTTTCCAGTTTCTTGCTATACTGCCTTTCATAAGGATATTCCAAAGCACTTTGCAGAATAAAATTGAAACCGTACATAGGTACATCAAAAAAATTTACAGTGAAGCATAACATTGCATGAGATAAAATAATTCTCCAGGAACAAGTAGGAAGTCATTCCTCACGTATGGGTGACGTCAGCACCGACGGAGCCCTCGCGGGAGCATCTCCCCAGCTTTCAAAGAAAGCTTTTGGGAGATGCCACCATGATTGGTGTGGTCCCCTTCCCGCCCAAGGGTGCCATCTTGCTCAGTCTCCTTTTTTCCTCAGAGCCCTTCAGATGTCATCTGTCTTTCCCCCGGAAAAAGTTGATTTTTTTCTTCTCGATTTCTTAACTCGACTCCGGTATCGCACTGGTACTCTTCCCGCCTACCGATCTTGGTGTCTCGGCATCGAGTTCGGTTCCTTTTTGTGTTTTTGTTCTTTTTGGCACTTTTTTCCCTGCTGGCAGCTCGGAGAGTCTTCGACCTCGCAGGGGTTCTTTTTTCCCCTATGACTACCAGTGGTTTCAAAACTGGTGATCGGTGTGCTAAGCTCATGTCCTTAATCGACACACATGACTGCTGTCTCTGTTGCCTCGGGCCGAACCATGACCAGGCGGCCTGCAGCTTCTGCAAACAGATGTCTACAAAGGCCCTAAAGAGCCAAAGATGCTTCCGAAGGCCAGGGCCTCGTCTGAGGCGCCGACATCTTGCGAGGAGTTCTTCAAACCCGAGCACCATTGTGGGTCCTCAGAGAGGGGGTCCTGCTTGAGGGAACACAGGAGGAAGAAGAAACCCTTGAAGGCGGTGTCCTTGGATGGCTCCGATGGACAGGGTTCCTCCTGGGCCCAGTCCCGCAGCCCCAGGCGCCCGCCCGAGGCTTCGGAGAAGGAGCGGCCAGCAAAGGTCCCCAGGAAGGATCTGGTGGTGGACCAGCCTTGATCCTCGGAGGCTATCCTCATCAAGGATTCCCCTTCGGGGGAGCAGGCATCAGGCCCGAGTCCCTCGGTGCCCACGCCGAAGGTTGCAGAGCCTTCTGGACTGGAGTCCAGAATGGCGGCCTTGGAGCGCAGCTTGTCTGCCTTCTTGGAGTAGCAGCGGGCACTGTTGTCCAGCACATCCGGTTTCTCCACCCTGACCACCGGGTGTTTGACGTCAAAGACGTCCCTGGAGGCCGAGCCAATCTTCGAGGTCCTGTGGCCTCGAGTCGATCCTCAGCCGAGGTCACTTGGAGTCCCGCTTGACAGGGCCGTGGTCATCCCCGATATCCCCTCCGAGGGCAGACAGTGTGGCCTCGGGACCTTCAAAGCCCACAGAGCAGCCTACCCTCGAGTCTTCCTCGGACTACTCCAAGTGGGATATGGAGCCTGACGAGTCCCCGGATACCCGTCGACACTGCAATGTCCCCTCGGACTCCCCAGTCTCGGAACCTCGGAGAAAGTCCCCGCCGGAGGACATGGGATTTTTAGACTTTGTAAAAGACATGTCTAAGGCCCTGGCGTTCCCGACCGAGTCGGAGGAGGACCCTTGGGCTGACGAGCTCAAGATCCTCCAGTATGAGGCTCCCCCTCAGGAATAACTCATGGTGTCCATTTCTCCCATCCTAGAATGGCTCATTTTCTGCATGTGGGAAATACCAGCATCAGTGCTGGTAGTGAGCAAGCGGCTCGAATCAATGTATTGAGTCCGGCGGAGCCCTGGCTTCCAGAAGTCGCAACTGCCACACAACTCTATGATGGTAGAGTTAGCCATGCATCGGCTGAAGAGCCAGAAGACGCACTCCTCGGTGCTCCCTGGGAGGGAGGCCCACACCTTGGATGCCCTCGGCAGGAAGTGCTACCAGGGCTTGATGCTCATTTGCTGTGTCCAGGACTACCAGCTGTACATGGGCATGTACCTGAGGGTTCTGGCGAAGGAATTTACCGGTTTCTCAGCTGGTCTCTGCAAGGAACCCTTGCAGCGCTTCAGGGGCCTGTCCAAGGCCATCCGTGAATGCTCCAAATTTATGTCCTGAGCGGCCTATGATGGATTCGAGTTGGCGGCCGGGGTAGCCGTGGCAGGCATTGGTGCATGCCACCAGGCTTGGCTCTAGTTGTCCGACCTCAAGCAATGGGTTGATGTCCCTGCCAGGGAGAAAAGCTCCTTGGCAAACCCATGACTGACAAGGCCGCCGATTTGGAGACCAAGTTCATGACAAGGACTAGGCTCTCTAAAAAGAGCACTGCCCCTCCCGAAGGAAGGCCTTGGGCTGCTTACCATAACTACCCACATTTTCAGGCCTCCCCCAGCTCCCCAACAAGGGCAGCAGACCAAGGGACAAGGGCATGGCCCGCATAAGCAGAAGGCTCTGAAGCCCCAGGCACAGGCTCCAGCCCAGCCAGGGAGGAGTTTTTGACTATTCCAACATAGCCACTCTACCCCAAAGAGGTCAGCAGCCTACAGGGGGACAACTGACCCTCTATGCCCTGAAGTGGGTAAATATCACCACTGATGCCTGGGTACTGAAGATGGTCAGGGAGGGTTACCTCCTCTGCTTGACCCAGATGCCTCCTCCTTATTTTCTGGGAGAGTCCCCCAGGTCTGCCCCTCCAAAGGGACCTTCTTCTATTATTTATTAATTTACATTCTCTTATATACCATGCTATTCTGCATCAGTGTGGTTTACATTGAACAGGGCATTATAACCTGGAGATAACTATTTTACAGGAAACATGGGCTATGGAGGGTTAAGTGGCTTGCCCAAGACCACAAGGAGCACCTGTGGGACTAGAAACCCCAGTCCTTCCGGCCCAAGGTTGCTGTCCTCTAGTGGGATTTGAACCCCTGACCTTCCAGCCTGAAGTACCTTGCCCCAACCACTAGGCCACTCCTCCACTCCACTTCTTCTGAAGGAACTGGCAGGTCTTCTCCACCAGGTTCTACAAGAACAGGGTGGTGCTCCGTACACACCCCAAATTCCTCCCGAAGGTAGTGTCCTTGTTCCATTTCAACCAGGAGGTAGTACTTCTTTCCGAGACCTCATGCCAGTCGGGCAGAGACGGTTGGGCGGAGACGGTCCTCCACACCTTGGACTGTATGTTTCTATATCCAATGCACTCAGGACCACTGCAAAGCCTCCCAGCTTTTCATCTCCTATGACCCCAGCAGGCTGGGGTAAGCAGTGACTAAGCATATGCTGTCCTCATGGATAGTGGACTGTATTGCCCTTGCCTATGAGCAGGCAAAGCTCCTGCTGCATGGTCGTATCACAGCACACCGTGTCCGGCCAATGGTGGCTTCGGTGGCAAATCTGTGCTCTGTTCCGATGGCGGACATCTGCCGGGTTGCTACCTAGTCTTCAGTCCATACCTTCATAGCCCATTACTGCCTGGAAAGAGAATCCCGATGGGATAGCGCCTTCAGCCAGGTTGTGCTCCATAATCTTTTCGGAGTCTAGGCAACTCCTACCCTCCGACCCTTCTGTGTTCAGGCTATCAGAGTGCTGCTTTCATCAGACACAGGGGTCCTACTGTAGTCTGTACTCCAGACTGAATTGCTGCTGCTTGTGGCTCCCCTTGAGGGGGCCCAATTTTTGCTATGGGTCCCCTGGTAGCCTGTAGCTGGGGAGTCCCATATGTGAGGACTGACTTCCTACTTGTTCCCGGAGAAAGCGTAGTTACTCACTTGTAACAAGTGTTCTCTAGGGTCTGCAAAAATCAGTCCTCACAACCCTCCCTCCTCCCCTTGGAGTTGCTCCTTTACCTTCTTTTATTTTGCTGTCTTCAGCTATGTCATTTGACTGTCACTATTAAACAATAGTGGTGGAGTAGTCTAGTGGTTAGAGCAACTGCCTCATACCCAGAAAATCAAGGGTTCAATTCCCACTGGCACCCCTTGTGACCTTGGGCAAGTCACTTTATCCTCCATTGCCTCAGAAGAAAAGGCTGGCAATCTACTTCCAGTGATACATTGCCAAAAAACCCCAGAAGTAGCTGGGTCACTGTGAGTCAACACTGACTTGATGGCACTTAAAAAAACCCAACTAAATATTAATCCACTCTATGAATAAACAAGAAATTTCTGAATTTTGCGTTATAAACTCCTGAAGAAACTCGAAAGAGTGAAACGCAAAGAGGCGCCGACAAGAGGCATTGGGAAAAAGAATCATTAAGATAAGCAAATTTTCAAAATGTAAAAGTTTAAGAAGGACTTTAATAGTTTTTTGTACTGGGTTGGTCATTGATGCAAGAGGGCACTAAAAGTTTTGATAAGACGGAAGTCTGGAAACTAGTGCCAATTAATCTGAGACCCCCTTTACAATTTAAGAGTTCTGCATTTTGAAGTGAATAGATGTTGTAGTATCATCAAGAGCAGAAGTACTCATCAACACAAAACATTTCTTGTTTATTCATAGAGTGGATTAATATTTAGTAGTGACAGAATACATCGCTCTGGGAGAAGACCGTTAGAATTTATATCATTTGACTGAGCAATATGGCACTCTTGGGCAGGAAGGGGACCACACATGCACGGTGGCATCTCCCAAAGACTTTCTTTTAAAGCTGGGGAGATGCTCCCATGAGGGCTTCGTCAGTGCTGATGTCACCCATACGTGAGGACTGATTCCTGCTGTCCCTGGAGAACACCTGTTACAGGTGAGTAACTATACTTAATCTTCAGGGGACTAATAAAACATAATATACAGTATATAGCCTGAAAACAAACACAGAAGGACAGACTAGAGGATCATATTACTGAAACTAACCAAATACCTTGGTGACTCAGGGCTGGGGAGGGGTTGGATAGGAGGTTTAGTTTCCACTGCCGGCACCACCCTCTGCTCCAAAAGCTTGCACAAAAGAGAATGTCTTAAGGCTGGATTTTTTTGTAATTTGACTCAATATGCAGTGATGTTGAGAGGGAACTCTAGAGAAGAGGAGTTACTAAATAGAAAGCAGATTGGCGAGACGATTCAAGGTGGGCACAGTTTACTAGGGAAGATATAAGGAATTCTCATGTTGAGACTTAGTTGGGTGATATGACGATATAAGAGTTCAATGTGAAGATAAGAGGGAATGCTAGTATAAATGACCTTATGAGCCAACAGGATGGTTTTGAACTTAATTCTGAAGATGACAGGTAACCAATGATATATAATAAAAAGTGGCACAATATAGTCTTATTTCCAAGCAGAGTATATTAATTTCATAGCAATATTTTGTGCATTCTACAAATATTAAAGAATAGCTACACCAAAGCCACTATATAAAACATTACCAAAATCTAGCCTGCTGAGCATTAAGGCATTATTAGCTAACTTTGGTGCATCTTGATTGACTTAGGATTTAATAGAACAAACAGAGCAAAGTGTAGCAAACAGGACCTAACTACAGAAGATATCTGCATCCATAGCTGCTGTTATTATATTGATCCATCTCACTGCTGGCCTTCCTCTTTTGTGTTGTCCTTCAACCTTGCCAAGCATGATGTCATTCTCTAATGATCTCTCTCTTCGCATGATGTGTCCAGTGTATGAAAGTCAAAGTCTTGTCATCTAATCTTCTAAAGAAAGCTTATGTTTGATCTCCTCTAGTATTGACTGGTTTGTTCTTGGGGCAATTCATAGTATGCACAGTATTCTTTGCCAGCAGCATAATTCAAAGGCATCGATTTTCTTCCATTGCTAGCACATGGTACATCACATCTAGAACCTGCCTACAGTGTTGCACACACAGTACGTCATGCATTGGAAACGCAATACTGTAGCTGCGCAATAGACAAACTGCTATAGGGTACATCTCTTGTCCATAGGACAAGGCACATGTGAGTTCAAGATGCCCATCCCTCCACTGTTCCCCCAATGATAAACCACACTCACATGCATCGGTCGACTGTGCTACAGTGTAGCACTTACCCCAGAGAAAGCACATGTGCAGGGTGTGCAGTTCCCTGTGACCTGCTACACATGCTGCGATAGGTACACCTGCACACACACCAAATGCAAACCATATTACAGACCGATGGGGTCCATCATAGACCATCCTGCCCTACCCAGGGGGGCATGCATACGTCTCCCACCAGCATATATGACAAGCAGGTACTAGGCAATGCCCCAATGATCACAGTTACTACTATGGCTGCTATTGCTGCTTTGAGTGTTTGCCCCTTCATTACATATGATGCATTGCATATACTGTTATGCCTGCAAAGATCATAGTTTCCAGCCACAGAACACTGCTAGCCTTACCTTGTGGAACTTCCTATCTACTATAGCAAGCACAGTCAGTCTGCATATGTTTGCCACCACAGGGCTGTGTCAGCCATTCATGTCCCAACTGGACCCAGTCTGCTAGTCATATACTGCATGTGCACAGAGTGACCATGTATGCCCTGGCTTGGTACAAACAACATAAATAGCCAGCAGCTAGTGCAGCAATAGGACTGCCAAGAAAGGAACTGCACCCATATCACTGTAGCTTGACAATGTATAGCACAATGTGAATAAATAGCCGTGACAGTATCACAGCTGGACCAGAGTGAGAGTGGCCTCTCAGCATAAACTGATCTGTGCACCCTGACCATGCTTGTCGCAGAACCTCTGACTCATACACATCCTGTGAAAACAACTCTACTTCTGACAATACCCAGAATCCTCTTCCCCTCATTTGTGTACCCTTTGACTTTGAACTTGTGGAATGCAAATGCAATGCAAGATGCACTGGAAATTGGGCCACAGACAAACTGTGAGTGCATGTAGAGCCATAGTGGCCAAAGTCAGACACATCCCCAAACACTATGGAGGTCATTCACGAATGCAGGTTGTGGAGCTGCATGCCCTGGCAGAATGTGCATCCCTGCAAGCCGTTCGTGCCCGATTCCCCTTCCGGCTCTCCCTGTACATCCTGTGTATCAGGACGGGAAGAGCCGGCGGGGGACAGGAGGGGATGGGAATGGGATGGAGCGGGGGCAGGCCAGCCCTGCAGCATGTACAGGGCTGATTCAGGTCATGGTCCTGTACGTGCTGCCAGGTCTGTGGAGATGTGCTGCTTATACCACCTTAAAGGTGGTATAAGCAGCACTTTTGGCCCGATCGGGCATGAGGATCCCCCCCCAGGGCCAGGGCTGGGTGCAGGGGATCCCCGCTGCCCGATCCAGGCCACAGCAAGTCAGCCATGGGTTCAGCAGTGGGAAATTAGGGGGCCAGAGCCGTGGATGTTGGTGTTGCCTGCAGGAAGGATGTCCCCGCGGGCGGAAGGGACATGTCGGGTCATCTTTGGGCCTGATTCTGGCTACCGTGGGAATGTTTTGTTCCCGCAGACCAGAATTGAGTCCACACAGCTCCCTCTTTATTGGGGATGTCTGGACGGCACGGACATCCCCCTCTGTGAATCAGGCTCCACATCCCCCTACACAGCATGTGGCAGTGAACATGTATACCCACATCATGTTAAGTCCCTTGCCATGGACTCTACTGAACTGGCCAGTGCAGCACCTGTACTCAGTCACACTGCAGATGCAGTGAACATCCCCCCCTCCCCCCAAGAGTGCATCGCAGTATGGCAGCTTGTTAATGGGGCCTCACACTATATGTAGAGTTGCTGAAGGGATGACCTGCAACATGATGTATGCACAGACATAAAGCCTGCGCATCACATACATTGATGCAGTTCAAAGTCCTCCAGCCCCCCCCCACACAACCCCGCTATCCAAAAGTGGTGCACGTTGTCATTGTTACCAGTCCATTAGGCGGCCTCCTGTAATGCTCATCCATTGTAAATGCCTGACCAGTGTGCAGATGTTATTAATGTGCTCTGCAAAATACAGGTGCTATCAATACCCGCTCAGTGTGCCGGTGCTGTTAGCATACTCTGCCATCTGGCCTTACCTTGTGCAGTTGATTAGTTTGACAGCTGGGTGTGAGGACCCATGTTGGACCTAGACATACCATTTCTGATCTAAAGGCTGACCTTGAATCCATGACCCCTTGCTTATACACACATTGACCTTGTGGTTGGAGCCACAGAGCAGCAGCATGAATTTATCAGTACATGGGTATATAGGTAGTCATTGTCAGGGTGCATGAGAGCATGACTTGGAATGTGCCTATGTGTGCTTAGCTGTCTGCAGGCTCTGTGCCATCCTTGTCTGATGGGGTCTATTAGGCAGGTGTGTGAGAGGGATGTCTGAATGTTTCATAGCCTTTCAATGCTGCTGGTGCAAATGACATGCATGTCGTACATATGGGATCTGTCCATTCAAAGGGGCAGGCCATGGTACCCGAACACACACATTGCAGACCATGGTTGTCCTAACAGAATGACTAATGTACCTATTGCATGGTGTGTGCTTGTGGTGAGTGATGGACTACTCTCATATGTTTTCGACTACAATGTATAATCTAGATTCACATGTGGCTCAGATGGTTGTGTCTGACTGAATAATGAGTTATGGAGGAGTCACTGGAGCACTCACAGATTCTTGGTCATCATTTGGCAGGTGAGAGAGTAGGGTGCTCATCTTTTTTTCCAATATGGGCTGCTCTCATATTGCATAGTATTCCTGGCTCAATGAACTCTTTATGCACCACAGGCATATATCCACTCAATATGTGCATGTGTGGGCATTCTGATCCCAGGTCCAGCCCATCCAGTTGGTACACTAGCCGTGTCCCAGGGTCCACAGCTTATGGTAGGCAGCATGCCAGTCAATCTCTCACTCCCTGCAAACGTGCCTCAGCAGCCGCCACACTGCTGCCGGTAGTATTATTTAGGGAGCACACATACAGCTAGTCATACCATGCTGCTGCTGCCTCCCTCCACCGGGGGCTGTGGGCACAGGTGCTGCTGCCTTAGACCCTGGGAGGGGGGGAGGATGTGCTCCACTGTGCCTGCAACTGACATGCCTGGCATCCCACTGACAGTGGCAACCGCAATGTAGCACCTGTCACACTGCGCCGGAACACAGATCTCTCCAGCTGAAGGCTGCGGCCGCTGCGCCACCACCTCCACCCTTGCACAATGCTGACATGGTGGCATGGTGGCAGTGTGGGTGGCATGTTTATGTGCTGCCACTGTCACAACAGTCATACCAGCCATCAGAAAGTTTTTCCCTAGGCAGTTGCCTTGTCAGCTTAGTGGACCTGCCAGCCCCACAACATCACCCAAATGACACTTCCTTTGCCACATTTGTACCATCAACATAGTGCCCTGCCATAAAAGGGCACTATCCTGTTGCTGCCAATGGAACACTGCTATCACTTTCTTGGGATAGCCTGTGTGTGTGCAACACATTACAGACATTGAAATAGACTCTCTCACCTCAAAAGTAGCCCTTTCCACAAGGTTTTAGTTGGCATTAGGGTTTCCAGTGCTGGAAGCACACGCTGTCAATGCCCACTCTCCGCCACATTAATGCCCACTCTCCACCTCCTTTTCCCTTAATGCTGAGAGCCTCTCTAATGCTCATGAACGCAGTGTTATTGGCACTTTCCACAGTTTTAAGGACTCAATGGTGCCAATAACACGCGTTAACGGCACACTTGCTCCCTTACCGCCATTTAGTAAACATACCCCTAAGTCTTATGAATGATAATACATTTAGTCCATATTCCTGAGACATGCACCACAATATCAATTATATTTATATGTAAAGCTGTGAAGTTGAACATTATTTATAGAGATCTTCACTTAACAAATCATTTTAAAACTGTCTTTCTAAATGTAACATTTTTCTTCTAAGAACCCCTAGAGAATTAAAGAGGCTTTACAATGGAACATGAAACATATTGCAGAGAGAGGCGGAAGCTTGCTTGATTAATGCACGTGATTACTGGCCATGCAAATCACTTTCACTTATTACGTCTAGTTTAATATCCTAATGAAGGCTTCTTGAGCTGATCTGCTAATTCCCGAGAAAGTGACTGTGAACTAATGCCTTTTTACAGTGTTCAGAACCAGTACTGTGCAAAAGGAAACCTTGTTTAACATAATTCCCACCAAATGTGGCATCCTTTTCTCAGCTAGCACCTCGCAGCGGGAAAACAATTAACCTTTTCAGTGCCAAAAGTGATTTATCATAAATTTCTGCTGTGAAGACCAATGGGTCATACACAAATGGAGTTTACCTACACATATCTCCCTTAAATAGATGCAAACATGTAAAGACTGTAATGGAAACTATTGGGATAGTAGAGAGTATGACATGCAATAATTATATCTAATAATATGTTTCCGCTTAAGAGTGCTGGAAATACTAAAGGGACCCTGTTATAGTGAATCTCATGGCAAAGAATACATTTTTGGAAGTCCTTGGTACTTCTAAAGTATTGCAATGGTGTAAAAATCCAGTTGAAGTGCAGGAATCACCTAATGCAAAAATAAGCACAGCTAGTTATATCCAACAATGGCCAATCTAGGTCACAAAAGCAGAACAAGGGTAGCTGTCAAGGTAAAAAGCATACAGTGGGAGTTACCTGCATGAAGCAGCAATTACAACTCAAAGTAAAAAACAATGAGTGGGGACAACCTACACAGAGTAGCAGTTACAACCTAGAGTAAAAAGCACAAAGTAGGGGCAACCTGCACACAGCAACAGTTATGACCCCAAAAAGCACTGAAAGGGGGCAACCTGCACAGAGTAGCAGTTTCAACACTGGAAACTGAGGATGATAATCAACTCACTTGTGGGTTCCTCAAACCAGGGGAACACCCTTCTGGTATTTTCCTCTCAAATGGGTCAAGGCTTCTCTGACAACTAGAAAAATAATATTTCAGGCTATATGTCCTCTTTTAGCTCCTCCTAGTACAGTGGTGTGAAAAAGTCTTGAATAGGTAGTGCTGAATTGGCAGTTTTTAGTTGTTTGGATCACAGGAACAAAATGTGTTACAATTTACAACCCCTTCTGCATGCCATTTTCTTCCCTTTTGTATTTTGTAAAAATCTGACAGATTTTCCATGACTTGAGAGTTCTTTTATGATTGTTTAATACCCATGTTCATTTGGTTGTGAACCTGTGTACAAAGATGCAATGTGCGTCCAAAAGTTGTTGTTGTGTTTTCTGTTCCGTGTTTGTTGGTAGTGTGCATGTTTTCTTATTAATTTCATTAGGGTAGCCCTGAAAATGGCTGGTTTTTGTTGTTGGTGGCCATTAGTACTTGATGGGCCGGCCCTTGCTGTTTCTCACCTGACAGCATCTGTCTGGCATGGAGTGGACCAGTTTGAAGAGGTGTTCTCTCATTATGATGCAATTCCAGGCTGCAATCAGTGACTCAATCAGTTCTCGCTTGGTCCGCAACTTCTTAGTGATCTCAACTGCTACTTTTTATCAAAGATTCTCAATCAGGTTGAGATTGGATGATTGAACTGAATGGTCTGAACTCCGTTTATTTTCTTCCAGTTGGTGACAGTTTTCGCTCGGTGGCAAGGTGCGTTGTCATCCTGTAAGAATTATCTGCCAGGAAAGAGTTGCTCAGCTGATGGCAGCATGCAGTTCTGCAGAATTCCTATGTATTTCGCTGCATTCACCATCCCGTCAATGATATGGAGTATTCCAACCACTGGATGCCATGCATCCCCAAATCATGACCTTGATTGGATGCTTCACCGAGATATTCAAGCACTCTGGTTTGTTCTCTTCATGAGGAAACTCCTTACATTAGTTTTGCCCTGGTCACCCTGAATGCAGGATGTGATTTCATCACTGAACATAACTTTCTCCCAGTCAGCCTTGGTCCATTTGGAGTACTTGGATGTCCACTCAATGTGTCCCTTCTTCTGTTCCACCATTAGTAGCGGTTTTCTCTTTGCCTTCCAGTCCTTCAACTCATATTCCAAGTATCGTCTCCTCACAGTAGAAGTACAAACTGCAACAAACCACTTCTCCTTCCATTCCCATAGAATCTCAGGGAAGGTTAGCTTGTGGTTGTCATTATCAAGGCCCTGTTGTCCCTCTTGGTTGATTTTCTAGGCTGACCGCTATGATGTCGGTTCTGCGTATTTCCCGTTTCCTTATGCTTCTCAGAATGTGGACAACAGTGCTCTGATTACAGCCTATCTTTGCTGCAATCTGTGGGCTAGAATACCCTTCCTCATGCAAAACCACCACCTGGACCTAGTCCTCCATTGATAGAAAATGTGACCTCTTCACCATGCCAGGATGTTGAGCATTAGATGTGATACATACTAGTTGATCCACATTAAATTCAAACCCTGTGTGCCACCAAAATACCATGCACTGATTGTCTGAGGAAATGCAGTATTCTATTGGTTCATTTTGATCCTGCTTTGACACAGAATCTGGTTGATCATATTGAAACATAGTTTCCTCATGACAGCCATTTAAAAGTTCACAGACAAGTAATTTTGCATGCAGAAATGGCTGCCGAATTAAATTTGCAACAAAACAGTATATAATAAGCTAGGATTCTGCCACAGAATTTGGAAAGATTGTCAAAATAAAGCTGAGAATAGCTTGATCATGCAGCCTATGCAAGACGTTTGCATATCACTGTAGGTTACTGACTCCTGTGTTCCCTTACCCTGGAGATGGCATACTGCCTACTTGACTTGGCCTTAATATCACCTGTCCACCTGCTGCCTTGCTGCCTAGGAGGAACAGCTGTGGTGAAAGAACATGTGGAGGGGCTTGGAAGCCTTAGAGGTCGAGTGGAATATAGAGCCGTCCCTAGATGCTGACATCATCTGTGATGATGCTAAAGCTCTCTTTAAAACCATCACATTACTACTACTACTACTACTAAGAAGGTCCAGCTTGGTGGGTCCCATCTAAGGGACACAGTCGAGAGGCATGATACTTAGCACGCCACTTGGAACACCTTGTGTGTTGTGCTGGACTTGGACGTTTGGGGGCTAAGTGGTTTGGGGGGGAGCTTGACTTATTGACTTATTGATTGAGAGTTTTGTTTTGTTTTTAACTTTTTATTTCTCATTTTCAAAATTCAACAATTTGCATTACTTGAAGGAAACGGAATAGCACAAACAATTCAGGAAATAATCAAATAAATAAATAAACAAAAAATAAAAAAGTTGTATTAGACACTAATAGCCCTCAATACAGGTTGGGGAATCTAGAAAGGAGGATAGTTAACATCCTAATAAGCATAAAACATAGGAAATAATATACAAAAAGGGCATAAACATGCCACATGGCTGACATATATAAAGCATCCCAGAAGGAGTCGATCTTAAAATAATGCAACTTATGGGCACCCAAAAGTAATTGTAATTGCTTTGGATCATAAAAAACATACCTCAAAGAAGAGAACTTAATTAAGCATTCACAAGGAAAATGAAGTAAGTAAGAAAAACCTAATGAAACAACCTCAGGCACATAGCCAAAAACTGACACATTTTTAGTTGTGCTATATAGGAAATATCTGGAAAAATCCAGACTTTTTGCCCCAGAAAAAACTTTTGAGCATATTTAAAGTAAAGCCACAATGCCCAAGCCCAATCAGGCTCAAGCACATAGGGGAAGTGCTACTGATAAGGGATTTCAATATGCCAGATGTTGATTGGTGCATCCCTGCTGCGGTGTCATCTAGAAGCAAGGAGATACTGAATTCTTTACGGGAAGAATCATTCAGGCAACTGGTAACAGAACCCATACATGAAGGGGCCATACTGGACTTGGTGCTTACCAATGGGGAAAGTGTTTTGATGATACAGTGGGAGATCATCTTACATCCAGTGATCACCAGATGGTGTGGTTCAGTATTAAGTCTAGGGCTGATAAAATCCATTCAAAAGCGAGGGTTCTAGCCTTTAGGAAAACTAACTTTGCCAAGATGGGCCAATACCTCAAGGAGTCGTTAGCAGGATGGGAATAGCTGGGGAAAGTAGAAAAACAGAGGGCAAAAAATCAGTGACCACAAGGAAACTAAGGGGCTTGTTTACAAAGCCACGGTAATGGTTCGCGATCGCGATCGCAGCCGCGGCCCCATTGAAAACAGTCACCAACCACCTAAGGGTAATGGTGGTTGGTGACTGTCTTCTGAGGGATAGTGAGGCATCTATCTGCTGACCAGACTTGATGTCCAGAGAGGTATGCTCTCTGCCAGGTGCCAAAATCAGATATGTTACGGAGAGTTTGCCGAGACTCATCAAGCCCACTGACTATTACCCAATGTTTCTAATCCAAGTCGGCACAAATGATACTGCCAGGTATCCCTCTGAGTATATCAAAAGTGACTTCATGGCTTTGGGACAGAGGGTGAAGCAGATAGGCGCACAGGTGGTGTTCTCTTCAATCCTCCCTGTTGAGGGTAAAGGCCAAGGCAGAGAAGCTCGCATCCTGGAGATGAATTCATGGCTGTGTGGATGGTGTCATTGAGAGCATTTTGGTTTCCTGGACCATGGGATGCTGTTCCAAGGATTGCAGAGCAGAGATGGTGTCCATCTGTCTAAGAAAGGTTGACGTGTCTTCAGTAGCAGACTGGTTGATCTACTGAAGAGGGCTTTACACTAGATTAGTTGGGGATGGGTGAAGAAAGCCCCCAGGTAAGTGAAAGCCCCCAGGTAAGTAAAACATTAATTACCTTTATGGAAATGGGTAAAAGGGGCAACATATGGAAAGTGGTATGTATAAATGCCCATAGCATGGGAAATAAGATCCCAGATGCTGAAGCTTTAATGGGAGTGGCTGACTTGGATTTAGTGGCATTACAGAAACATGGTTCATAGAAAACCATGACTGGGATGTAACTATACCAGGCTATACTTTATTCAGAAAGGACAGGGTAGGAAGAAGGGGAGGAGGAGTGGCACTATATGCAAAAAATAATATTAAAGCTTTGGAATTACAGAGCTTAAAAGGGAGAGAGGAGGCACTGTGGGTTAAACTAGAAAGAGGGAAAGAGAAATCTATTTGCAATGGCGTGATATACAGACCTCCCTCACAAGAGGAAGAGGTGGATGGAGAGTTAATTGAAGACATACGCAGCATTGCTAGGAATGGGGAAGTGCTACTGATAGGGGATTTCAATATGCCAGATGTTGATTGACACATTTCTTCTGCAGTATCATCTAGAAGTAAGGAGATCCTGGATTCTCTACAGGGAGAACTATTCAGGCAATTGGTAACAGACCCCACATGTGAAAGGGCCATTCTGGACTTAGTGCTTACCAATGGTGAAAGTGTTTCTGATGTTATAGTGGGAGATCATTTTGCATCCAGTGATCACCAGATGGTGTGGTTCAGTATTAGGACTAAGGCTGATAGAATCCATTCAAAAGCGAGGGTCTTAGACTTTAGGAAAACTAACTTTGTCAAGATGGGCCAATACCTCAGGGAGTCGTTAACGGGATGGGAACAGCTGGGGGATGTAGAAAAACAGTGGGCAAAACTGAAAGGGGATATTTAAGGGCAATCAACCTTTTTGTTAAAATGATAAATAAAGGTAAAAGGAAAAGGAGACCGCTATGGTTTTCGAAAGAAGTAGCTGAAAAGTTGAAGAAAAAGAGGGAGGCCTTCATGAAATACTATAATCTCCTGTATGTAGGGATGCCAGAATATATGATTTGGAGATTGCAGGTAGTCCAGAATGCGTCTGCTTGGATGTTGTCAGGGCATAGGAGGCAGGACTCAGTGGCAGACGTGATGTCAGCTTCATTGGCTCCCAGTCCAGTAAAGGAATATATTTAAAATGTTTTTGACTTTTAAAATTCTGAGGGATGGTGGTCCAAGCTGTTACAATGCTACCTATTGGGAAGAGTATTGAGATCTAGACAAAGTTCTCTCCTGGTGATCAGGAACTCCAATTACAGAAGTGGAGAGGACAAGCTTTTGTACAGTAATGTGTCATCTACTTGGTGGAATAAGTTTCCCAGTAGGTTAAGGCCAGCTTTCATAGGAGGCTAAAAACATCTTTATTTCCAGGCTAGTTGCTATGAAAGTAGTTTTAGAGGGGTGAGGATATCAGCAAGGAGATAATCGGCTGACAGCTCTAACTTGTATGAATATTGTTATGATTATTAAATGTTTTTATTTTATGCGATTGTGACTTGCTTTGAATGTTATTTCATGTTAGTGGTATACAAAAGCTTTTAAATAAGTAAACACCTGAACTCTTCTTTTTCCCTCTGCTGGATTGGCATAGTAAGAGTCCACTCTTATCCAGTCTGGGTGTTGGGAGGTAGGGAAAGATGTCTTGCTATTAACCTCTCTTGTCCTGGGCCTAATCCAGCATCCAGAACCCCACTAACTAGGGAGGTCTGCACTCTCTCAGGCCATCTTGGAAGTTTGCAACTTACCTTTTCCAGCAGGCTTTTGGGGCAGTTTGTTATAATATAGTCATGGACAGTTTCAGCATTGATTTTTTTTTGTATTGTTAATATTGATCAATGGTTTTAAGCCATTATGATTGATGGTTGGTGGCTTGTGAGGTGGGTAGCTTTATTATGTATACGTGTGTGTGTTAATTGTGGGAGTTATGTTTTACTTTAGTATGTATGTATTTTGTAATCCACTAGATTATTTGATAGTGCGAAAAAGAAATGTTAAATAAAGTTGCACTGTAAAACACTCCCTCTTTATAATATCTATGACATATTTGATGATCTCAGTGTTTTCAAAAGAGTGGACCAAGGCAGTAGCCAGAGAGCTACAGGAACACAAAGGTTCATAGGGAGAAGTCTGACCATCAGAAAAAGGAAGTGACATGCTTCTTTACAATCATTGTTAAGATCTAATCTGGAATATTATGCCCTGCTCTGAAGACTGTATCTCCAAAAGGATATAGATAGAAGAGAAGAAGTTTAGGCAAAGGATACAAAATGATGCAGATCTTTCATTATGTGCTTGCAAGACGAGACTCAGTGGGTCTTTTACTAATGTGCAGTAACGTTTTGCAGTTACCACATGCTTGCCAAAATTACTATGCTGTAACTGCAAAGGCTCCGTGTTAACCACCGGGGAGGGGGGCCAAGGGGGGGGGGGGGGTCCCAGCATCTGTCCTGCAGTTAATGCTGAGAAAATTCACTTTGCACAGGGAAGTGCAGTGCAGTTAACTGCAGTGCAGATAAGGCAGATGTACTTAACTTTACCCACTAAGGTGACACTATTTGGGGCTTATTTTATACAGTGAAGCATGATCGTACTTTACTTTATAAAATACTGACGTGCCTTAACCTAGTCACAGCAGTTGCATCTTCCATAGCGTAGGCACAGCTGTGTGCGCCTAGACTGGGCAGGAATGTGTGTAAGTCATATAAGATATGCCATACTGGGTCAGACCAAGGTCCATCAAGCCCAGTATTCTGTTTCCAACAGTGGCCAATCTAGTTCATACGTACCTAGCAGTTTCCCCAAGAATACAGGTACCACAATGCTTGTATTGGTTCAAGCATTGATATCCTGGGTCCCTTCTTAATAATGGTTTATGGACCTTTCCTCCAGGAACTTGTCCAAACCTTTTTTAAACCCAGCTACATTAATAGCCTTTACTACATCCTCTGGTAACAAATTCCAGAGTTTGATTACACGTTGAGTGAAAAAATATTTTATTTTATTAGTCTTAAATAGTTTACCCTGTAGCTTCATTGCATGTACCCTAGTCTTTCTATATTCTGATAAGGTAAACAATCGATCTACGTTTACCCGTTCCACTCCGTTCATTAATTTATAGACTTCTATCATATCTCCCCTCAGCCGTCTCTTTTCCAGGTTAAAGAGCCCTAACCTTTTTAGCCTTTCTTCATAGGAGTATCCTTCCATCCCCTTTACCATTTTGGTGGCTCTTCTCTGAACCTTTTCTAAAATCGCTATATCCTTTTTAAGATACGGCGACCAGAATTGCACACAATATTCAAGGTGCGGTCTCACCATGGAACGATATAGAGGCATTATAATATCTTTTGTTTTATTTTCCATTCCTTTCCTTATGATACCTAGCATTCTATTTGCACTCTTGGCCGCCGCTGCACACTGGGCCAAGTGTTTTAACATGGTATCCACAATGACGCCTAAATCTTTTTCCTGGTTGGTGGTTCCTAATGTGGAACCTTGCATCGTCTAACCATAGTTTGGGCTGTTCTTCCCTAGGTGCATAACCTTGCACTTGTCCACATTCAATTTCATCTGCCATTTTGATGCCCAGTCTTCCAATTTATCAAGATCCTCTTGCAATTTTCCACAATCCTCTTGGGTTTTAACAACTTTAAATGGTTTTGTGTCATCTGCAAATTTGATAACCTCACTCATTATTCCACTTTCCAGGTCATTTATGAATATGTCAAAAAGCAGCAGACCCAGCACAGATCCCTGGGGTACACCACTATTCACCTTTCTCCATTGCGAAAATTGGCCATTTAGCCCTACCCTCTGTTTTCTATCTTTTAACCAGTTCCTGATCCATAATAGTACACTGCCTCCTATCCCATGACTCTTTAGTTTTGCCAAAAGTCTCTCATGAGGGACCTTGTCAAAGGCTTTCTGAAAGTCCAGATACACTATATCAACTGACTCACCTCTGTCCACCTGATTATTCACTCCTTCAAAAAAACATAACAGATTAGTAAGACAAGATCTTCCTTGTCTAAAGCCATGTTGGCTGTCTCCCATTAAGTCATGACTATCTACATGCTGAGTAATTTTATTCTTTATGATGGTTTCTACCATTTTTCCCGGTACTGATGTCAGGCTCACCGGTCTGTAGTTTCCCGGATCACCCCTGGAACCTTTTTTAAAAATTGGTGTTACATTGGCGATCCTCCAATCTTCAGGTATTAGAGAGAGATGATTTTAATGATAGTTCACAGATTACAAATAGCAGGTCTGCAATCTCATATTTCAGTTCTTTCAACACCCTTGGATGCATACCATCCGGCCCAGGTGATTTGCTACTCTTCAGTTTATCTAATAGTTGTAAGACATCTTCCCGATGTATCGATATTTCCTTCAATTCTTCCGCACCTTTAAATACCACTTCAGTCATGGGTAACATCCCTACATCTTCCTCAGTAAAGATTGAAGCAAAGAATTCATTTAGTCTCTCCGCTATCGCCTTGTCGCCTCTTAGTGCTCCTTTAACCCCTTTATCATCTAATGGACCAACTGACTCTCTCACAGGTTTTTTGCTACAAATGTACTTGAAAAGGTCTTTACTTCGCGTTTTTGCTTCCGCAGCAAGCTTCTTCTCAAATTCTCCCTTTGCCTTGCCTTATCAATGCCTTGCATTTGACTTGCCAGTGCTTGTGCTGTTTCCAGGTTTCGTCGTTTGGCTCTTTTTTCCATTTCCTGAAAGATGCTTTTTTGGCAACAACAGCCTCTCTGACCTCACCTTTAAACCATGCTGGCAGTTTTTTGGACTTCCTTCCACTTTTCTTAAAGCGTGGAATACAGCTGGTCTGGGCTTCCAAGATAGTATTTTTCAACAACAGCCAAGCCTGATGTACGTCTTTAACCTTTGCAACTGCTCCTTTTAGTTTTTTCTTAACTGTTTTCCTCATTTTATCATAGTCTCCCTTTCGAAAGTTAAAAGGTAGTACTGTGGATTTCCTTACTATCCCTCCTCCACTAATTAAATCAAAGGCGATCATGCTATGATCACTTTTGCCAAGTGGCCCCAACAACCTTATCTCTTGCACTAGTATTCATGGTATTCTATAATTTAGGTGTGTAAATTTAGGCCCTGTCTGTTCCGCCCTTGTGCATACGCCAATTGAAAGTACATGTGATGGGGCTTATGTGCGCGCTTCAGAATAGCGACCACCCAAAGCACATGTGTAAGAGCTCATCCATGTGCTTAAGTCCTTTAAAATAAGAACTTAAGTGCATAAATTGTGTAACATCCCTTATAATTCTGCACATCCTTTATAAAATAGGTCATTATAAATTCTTCAGCCTTAACAGTTAATGCGTCATTATCACTGTTCGTGCCCACCAAGCCTCCGCCTCATTCCTCATTTGCTAGTTAACATGGAAGTTAGCATGTCCTGTCATGTTGATGTGTTAACTGTTAACATGAGTGTATGTGCTAATTCCCACATTAACAGCATGACATGTTTTAGTAAAAGGCTCCATATAAACTCCTAAATATTTATATCCTAGAGAAGAGGAGAAAAAGAAAGGGGGGATATGATAGACATTAAAAGAATAAACATAATAGACAAGAATCATTTTTTAGTGGAGCACTGGTCAATGTCAGAACTGGTGGAAGGGTATTAGGCGTCTTAGGTGAACCATGCACCTTGTACCCCTCTCATTTAATTTTTAGGTTCCTAGGCCTCACCTGAGATCTTGATAAACCCAACACCACTTCCCCCAGCACAATCCTGTAAAAAATGGATAACTGGACATCATACTTTGTTAGGTCTGCATCTGTTTTGCATCAGATGAAATCGCCTGTTGTTGAGGGTCAATCTGTCTGTCTGTCTGTATTGTGGCAGGGTCAGATACATGAAGCTCACTGCAAGTCCCAGAATCCATTGGGATAGGAAGGCCGCTGCCACAGTTAAAGCCCAGGTGTTTCAATTAGGAGGAGAACACTTGGGAGAGGATGGAGCTGGATGGAATTTCCTCAGGCTAGAGAGAGACTGAATAGATTTCTTCTGGGATGGCTGAGGAAGATCTACCTGTGACGGGGAAAAAGCAGTGCAGGAGAAGCTGAGGAAGGAAGGGAGTACAGCCTTCAGGAACCTGTCCCTGCTGTTAGAAAAGCTCCCGTTGTTTCCAGAGAAAGAGAGCAGTGACCCCTGTGAAGAAGAGGAGGCCATGGACATACAAGCATAGGAGGACAACGGAGACCCGGAACTGATGGAGGCACAGGGTAAGGGACAATAAAAGCTCTGGCCCCTGGGGCAGGTTCAGTGAGCAAGTGGTGAACCTGAAGGATGGAAGGGTGGGGCAGCTACACAGCTTTTTGGCTGTGCAGCAGAGCTACATTGTTGTGTTCAGTGAAAGACTCTTAGGGTCATTCCAACTTGTGAATAGTAGGGATGAACGTCCCAATGGGACGTCCATCCCCACTATTTTTGCCTTTTCCCACCGGTGGCTAACTTCCCCACCGGTTGTATGGGGAAATTAGATGGGGCAGGGGAGGGGCAGATCGGGGGTGGAGTTAGGGCAGGCGGTGGGCAGTCTAATGTTGGCCCTGTACATCCGGGGCCAGCAACCTGCACAGGGAAGTTATTCCACCTCCAAGGTGGAATAACTTCCCTAGTCGCCAGGGGTTGGCGGGCCAGGAGCCAGAAAGTGGCAGGAGGGTCAGTGAGCATTCCCTGCAGCCTGACCCTGGCCTTGGGAAACCAGATCAGGGGTTGGGCTGCAGGGAATACAGTGCAAGAGCCGGTGACCGGGATTGCGGCTTTACAATGGAACCATGGTGCCATTGCAACCGGACACCATAGTGCCGCGGCTCCATTGTAAAGCCCAGACTGAGTTAGTCGAGCAAGGCCTACACGTGCAGGCCAGGATGAGTCACAGTCCCGGCCTGCACGTACAGGCCTGATAACGATTCTGATCCTGCGGGGATCAGAATCTCAATGCCCTCTGTAAGTCCGGTTCAGACCAGGTGTGCAGAGGGCTTTTACGTCCGGGTTTGAATCGGGCCTTCTATATTTAGAGTGGACTGAGCTGATGCAGTTGTACAGCTTGTGGATGTGCCTTGAGCTATGTGTTTAATTCTCCTAAAGACTTTGGACCCGATTTTCAAATAGGCAGGCTATGCACTGCAGTGGCACATAGCCTGCCCGCCGACCTCCTTAACTTGGATTTTCACTTCCGCAGCGGCGGAAGTGACAATCTGGGTTTGCCTGGACGTGCCGACAGCTGCAGAGGCTACACAGGTAGCAGCGATTTTCGAAGCTACTCGCTTAGCCTCTGCGCCTTAAAAACCTCGCCTATCTTTAAGGCGCAGAGGGTTACACTGGTAACATCGAAAATCGCTGCTACCCATGTAGGCCTTTCCTCCACCCCGCTCTACCCTGGAATGCCCTAACACGCCCTGATGCTACCCACATAGCATCTGGGTGGGTTAGGGACTTATCCGTGATTTTTAGAGGGCACTACCCGTGTAGGTACCCTTCGAAAATCCTGGATAAGGCCTTTACGTGGGTAACTAGGGAAGTTACCCATGTAAAGGCCTTCGAAAATCGAGTCCTTTGTGTTTTTGAACATGAGTAACATGATGCAGCTATATAGTGCCTGACTGTGCAGATGAGCTACAGAGTTGATTCTCAGAGAGACTGTCACTTGGAACCTCGGTGAAAAGAGGCAGCTGCTCAGCCCTTGACTGCGCAGCTGAATTCCATATTGTGCTTTGAGAAGAACTCTGAGTATTTGTTCTGTTGAAAGGATTGCAGTACCTGTAAATTTGTATGCCTTGCCTGTAAATTTGTATGCCTTACCTGTAAATTTCTACCCTGGCTGGAGTCGGGGAGAAGAAAGGCCACGCTTGGCCCTGAAGCCAAAGGAAGCCCCGGGAACTGGAGGTGATGCAACAGGATTGTGTGGTGTGTTTTGCCTGGACCTTTCGGGATTGCGGCAGAAGGCAGGACCGCACCCACCTGCAAATGCTGCCGTGGGACTGCCAGAGATACTATAGTATGCATAGCTTTCTGTGTGCATGTGCAAATAAAGCTAGGCCTACAGAGACAGAATACAGCAGGCAGCCAGTGACATATGGCAATGGGGAAAAGATATAAGCAGAGTAGTGGGTGGGGAGCCCGGGGTGTACCTGCTGAAGAAGTGAAGAAAATAGAGGTGGCACAGCAGACGAGGAGTCCTATTCTCCTCTGCCAAAGAAGTGCCCAGAGGTAACATGGCAGGTAGGGAGCTCGGACCCCATCTGCCAACAAAGACCAGTCCTGAGGCAGCACATCAGACAGTAAGCTATGGTTTGAAGATCTGCATAAGCACCGGTTTGAAGGGAGAGGAGGACAAGGTCACAGTCGCAGCAAATACTGGTGCAGTCTGCTGGCAGAGATCCCATCTCCCACTGGCAAAGGAAGAAAGAGAACCCTCTGCAGTGCAGGACCTACCTGCAGGCCAGGAAATAGATTACATGCTGGGAATAAGGGGCAAGGGAGATGAAAAAAGACAGGATACAGTTAAAGCGGCAGTGGGAATGGGAAAGAAATATCAGAGGGAGGGGCAAAATGAAAGACAGGGGGTGAGAGTGCAAGGGGTGAGGAAGAAAGGGAGAGAGTCTGGGAAGGGGAACAAAGAGTGGGGAAGGCAAAGGGCAATGGGGAAGATCAGCAGGATAGGCAATGGGGAGAGGACAGAAGAGTTCAAGGGGTGGGAGGCTGGGGAGATGAGTGCATGGGGGCACCAGAATGTGTGTATACCAAGAGGTACATCCCACCCCTGCAACACACCCTAGCAGCTCATGAGCATGCACACACATACACTATCTCACACTACATACACACACACTCAAACCACACAGACACCTCACCCTCACACTACACACAGTATTTTGACTGCAGCTGCCTTTTGTTGCCCAGCAGAAATTGCGGCCCTAGGTAATTTCATTGTGTGCCTGATGGTTACGTTGCCCTTGGCCAGTATTGGGATTGTATGCTAATCATTAGTGCTTTTCCTCTTATCCATTTCTTAATATTGCACTATGTATCTTGTATCATTTTCTATGTAATTCACCTACTTGTCCAGTAGAAAAAGGAAGAATTTCAAATGAATAAATAAATACCAACAGAATGGTATGGAGATCTTGTTACAGTCATCTTTTAGAGCAGGGGTTCTCAACCCAGTCCTTGTGACACACCTAGCCAGTCAGATTTTCAGGATAACCACAATGAATACGCATGAGAGAAATTTGCATATAATGTAGGCAGTGCATGCAAATTTGTCTCATGCATATTCAGTGTGGTTATCCTGAAAACCTGACTGACTGTGTCCCCAGGACTAGGTTGAGGATCCCTGCTTTAGTGTTGTTTTAAGCTACTCTACCTTGCCTCCCAACTTCACTAATCTATCCTAGAATGCCCCTTCCTATACCATATTATTGCTGTGTTTCCATGAACAGCTTTTTAGGCAGGGCATAATGTACTCAGAACAGGTTTCCTTCACTTTTATTGTCACTTATTTTAATGGATGTGATTGAGAAAGTGCTCTAGGGAACAATTCTAAGCAAAGTGTATGTTTATTACTATAGCAATGGCACAACCAAGTTGTAAATTTGTCATGGTATTGTGTGACAGCACTCACGCATATGCAGAGTGCCACAATGTAACAACCAGTGGTCACTGAGGCCTCTGAGGATCATGACTTCCATCTGAGTCAGCGGGAGAAAGATCACAGGGATGTTCAGCCGCTGGCCGAAATGCAAAAGCAGCTAGAGTTAGGACAGCCATTCTTTAGGTGATTAGGGTTAATCAGGCAGCAGCTGAATATCCCTGTTGCCTGATTACCCCACAGGACTGTCCCCTCTCCACCGTGGAATGCCCTGGGCTAGTGTTGGGGTGCTTAGAGGCTGCCCTCGGGGATATCCAGTGGTGTATCCCGCTGAACGGCATTTAGGCACTTTGCAGGTCAACAAACCCCCTTAACGGCTTCGAATATTCCTGCCAGTGTTTATTAGTGCATTCGCAGCTGAGTACCATTGCTGATATCTTTTATGGTGAAATCAAATCCATACGTTTCTGCAGCTGAGTTGTTGTCCACAGGGTGAAAGAAAGCTAGAGGAGAAGCCTACTGGTTAAAGCACTGGTTTGGGAACCAAGCAACTAAAATTCCAATTCCCACTAGCATTCCTTGTGGCCTTGGGCAAGTCACTTAACCCTCTATTGCCTCATAAGCCTGGCAATCTACTTCCTATCACACTGCCAAGAAAATGCAGGAGCTGCTGGGTCACCAGGAATCAGCACTGACTCAAAGGCACACATTACATTACATTATATGTCCTGTAGGGTCTGCCTAATGCCCTAAGAATAGGCTGCAGCAGTACAATACCCATCCTTCTCTGTCCCCTCCTGCACTGTGCAGCAGAGAGAGAGGGGAAGGAGAGAGCTATTATTGCAAGCAGTAAGTGATTTGTGGAGATGGAGGTGCATGCAGGGGGGGGGGGGGGGTAGAAAAGGAGAAGGGACAACTGGGGGAGAGCATGAGGAGGGAATGAATTCCGGGGTGACAAGGAAGGCGTGAATACTGAGGGGGAGAGATGGAACTGGTAAAAGCTGGAGGGTAAAAGGTTAAAGGATGGGGATAGGAGAAGAGGTGCACTCAGAAGTTTTTGTGTGCCTTTTAGAGAACCTGCTAGGTACTTGTGACCTGGATTGGCCACTGTTGGAAACAGGATACTGGGCTTGATGGACCTTGGTCTGACCCAGTATGGCATATCTTATCTTCTTATGGACTTCTTTCCAGTGTTATCGAATAATCACCTATGTTGACTTTTTTGCACCAGGGGTGTTTTATCAGTGTTTATCAGTAAAAAACTAAAATCAGATGCCCCATCACTATCAAAGATTCTATTGAAATTTTATGTCTCATCTTTGATGTGCAGTTATCCTTTTCACTTCATATTTCTAATATTATCAAAAAAGCCCTTTATGCTCCCCAGATCATCCATTCTGTCCATGCTTACCTCAGTTCTGAATCTTTACACACCTTAACTCATGTCCGGATTCTTTTTCCCACCTTGATTATTGTTTTATTTATTTGATTTTTTTATACCGCACTATTTCGAAATCAGCGCGATTTATACAGAACAAGAATAAACGCGTTACATAGAACAGGCATCAAAGAACAGTACAATAAGCATCAGGCGTACAATAAACAATAACCATTTTACATTAACAGGTTTGTCAACTTGGATAGGAATAGGGAGAACTAATTACAAGCTCGCATATGTCCCATAAGCAGCAGAGTGGTTGGAGCGAAGGCTGGCAGGCAAGGTCTATAGCATAGCTACGTTATATGGTCATAGTACAGATGGAAAAGATGCGTCTTTATTGCTTTCCTGAAGGTTGAAAGGTCGGAGATGGAGTGAATCGGGGCAGGGAGGGTGTTTGACAGAGTCGGTGCGTATAATGAGAAGGCTCGGTTCTTAGCAGCTTGGGGACTCTTTCTTATTGCTGACAGGGTGGTAAGTGTGTTGGTCATGTTTGTTCTTCTCATTCTATTGTTTGGTGTCCATTGTATGATTTCCACAAGGGAGATTGTGGAGAGATTTTCCAGTATTTTAAATGTAATCAGGAGGGCTTTGTAATTTAGGTGGCTAGCTATTGGGAGCCAATGCAATTGTTTTAGGGTGGGCATCACATGTTCAAATCTGGAGGCAACATACAGGGTACGGGGTGCAGTGTTCAGGGCCATTTGTAGAGGATGAACTGCGTAGCCTGGCAGGCCATGGAGAATATTTGCATAGTTGAAGTGTGGAAAGATAAGAGCCTGGAATATGGTGCAGAAGTCAGCAGCCTCCAGTAGTGGACGCAGACGATGGAGGGTCCTTATTTTGTGGTATATTGCCTTGGTGATATTATTTATTTGTGTTTCCATACTCAGGCGCTGGTCCAGGGTGACTCCTAGATAACGCACTTCTTGCTTAGTCTTCAGCTCTGCATCTTTTGCCTGTAGGGAGAATGGTGGTATAAAGGTTGGATCTTTTGAGATAAACAGCACTTGAGTCTTCTTGAAGTTCACTCTGAGGTTGTGCGTGCAGAGCCAGCCTGAGACTGCATTAAAGCATTTCGTAATTTGGGTGTAAGTGGACTGTCCATGGAGAATGGAGTGTAAAGTAGATGTGGTATCATATGCTGTATGATTGGATTATGGTGCAGTTTGGCTGGATGTAGATGTTGAAGAGCAAGGCAGATAAGGATGAACCCTGCGGTACTCCTTGTGTTTGCTGGTAAGCAGATTATGTCTGAGCGCCTATATGTACCACTTGTTGGCGGTCTGTTAAGTAGGATCTGCATCAGCCTAGGGCTGAATTCTGTATTCCTTTCTGTTCTAGGCGAGCAAGAAGGAGATTGTGACAGACTGTAATGCTTTGATTACTGTAATGATTACCGTAATGACTTGTTCTCTGGTATTAAATCCTCCAAATTAAACACATTCAACTGAATCAAAACACAGCTGCTAAGCTTAGCAAAAGTGCTAGGAGAAATGACCACCTGTCCCCATCGTAAAAGACCTTTATTGGCTTCCAATTAGCTACAGAATGCCATTTAAGATTTTAGTTCTTACTCATCATGTCCTTTACTCAGGCCTTCCCTTATTTTCAGACAGCTCATTATTTCATATTTATCCTCTTATTCTCTCCCTTCCTTCCTAAAATGTCTTCTCATTCTATCCTCTTACAGAATCACTCATTGTGAAGCGACTAGGTAAACAGCATTTAGGGTAGTCACTCCCTACTCTATGGAACTCTTTACTTTTGGATAGCATTTTAAAGTCCTACTTCTTCTTTCCAATCCTTCCTTATTTAGTTGTCTTTTCAAACCCATAAAGGTTTTGGGCCCTCATTATTGTTCGTCAAGACTCATGAGCCCGATATTCATTTCTTATTTTTCCACACTTCAACTATGCAAATATTCCCCATGGCCTGGCAGGCTACGCAGTTCATCCTCTCAGTGACATATCAGGCCCATGCTCTCAGTGACATATCAGGCCCAGGCTGTCCAGCAGATCAGATCTTGAGCACTCTTCTTTATTTTATTTCTTCTTATACTCTACGTTATGAATATATTTGTTCTTTTCTTTTTCTCTAAAATTTCTGCTTTGAATCTCCTCTTTCTCTATCCTGGTTATTTTTATGCAACAACTGTAAACTGCTGAGTTACTTTTTATGATCAGCTGTATATCAAATCCAATAAATGTATGTTTAGTTTAGGTCTGATGAAAGGCAGGCCAAAACTAAATGCATAGCACTGCAATATTTAAAAACATTTATCTGGTGAGCACCGGATAAATGCTGGTGAACGGACTGGTTGCTGATTCAGCTAATGTCACTGAAAATCATCATAGGCAATCCCGGTGCTATCCTGATAGCGGTGGGGCGGTCTAGGGCAGAGTCAGGACGAACATCAACTTATAAGGATTGCGGTGATTTTCAGTGCTGCTACCCAGTTAACTATCAACATAGATGTTCAGAGGAAGGCGACCAAAATGATTTGGAGCCTGAGTCAGAAGCCTTATGAGAAGAGACTTGAACACCTAAATATGTACACTCTGGAGGAGAGGAGGGACAGGGGAGATATGATTCAGACCTTTAAATACTTAAAGAGAAATAATGAACAAACAAACCTCTTCCAAAGACGGGGAAGCTGTAAAACTAGAGGGCATAACATGAAGCTGCAGGGGGGTAAATTGAAAGGCAATGTCAGGAAATACTTTTTCACTGAAAGGGTGGTGGATGCTTGGAATGCCCTCCTGATGGAAATGGTGGGGGCAAATACAGTGAGAGAATTCAAAATGGCATGGGACAGACACAGTGGATCCCTTTACAGCAACAGGATAAAATCAAAATAAACTTAACTATCTAATTTCTCAACAAACAGGGGTGTCGTACACAGAGCGGTGGATTCACCCCTAAAACAAAGACATGGTGAGGGGTGGCCTGCACGGAGCGGCAGGTGCACCTACTCTTGCCATCTTACTGGGCAGACTAGATGGCCCAAACTGGTCTTTATCTGCCGTCATTTACTATGTTACTATGTCCTAGGTTTTGGGGGTGGTTATTCAAATAACTGCTCTGAAAACCGTCATTAGCCAGAGAGGCGGCAGTCAGTACCAGATCCAGATTTTCAATGATAACATCCGGGCAGCAGCCGGCATCGAATATTTGTGTGCAACTTTAAATGCCACAAGCAGTGTTTAAAAGGAATGTTATGCAGTGCAGATGCAGAAAAATGGGCAAAAGAGCAGAAGGCTGAGCTGAAAACCAGGATTTTAAAGCCGGGTCTGAGGAGACATTCATGGTTAGCTCCTAGGTCTGCGGCAGCTACTGGTGAGGAATTTATACCTGCTTCTTGAGCTCATAGCCCTGCAAATTACTTTTCTGGCTTTGCTGAAGAGAGTGTCGAAAAAAACTAACAGTGGGAAAAGTGTGCTGGAACAATGCATGCGCAAATTGGAATACACATGCGTTGGAACCGGTATCTATGAATACCGATATTATTCCGAACAGAAATATATTGCTCTTATGCACCGCAGAGCACTCGAACACATGCATGCTGTTCGCTTATAGCATCTTGAGTAAAATGCCTGTGCTAAACCTGCAGTAGGAAACTCCATGCTAAAGTTCTAGCACAGGGTGTCTACACCAAGCCAAAAGGCAGCTAAGTGTGCTCTCCTCTGGTGGTGTTCAGTGAACCGAATTCAAAGAGTCTCAGTTTTTCAGTTTACTTCTAGGAAAAAAATAAATGCTTAAGATTCTTACTATGCTCACCGTTCCAAGATTCGATTTTGACTTCATTGATATGCAGATGTTTTGCAAATTCACTGCTCTTTGGAATACGATATAAAAAAAAACTGTTAAGAAAATTAACAGATGTTTTACTGCAGGTTCGTGTTGCCTGAGAATTACTAGGTTAGCTCTCCTTGCTTACAAAACTTAAGGTCTGTGTGTACTAAACTAGAGTTAAGTATATCTGATTTATAGATCGAGTTGGAAGGAGAAATTCGTTTTGCCAACGCTTCATGCTAAAAACTTAGGGGTAGTGGTCTTGGACCCCCATCTTGTCTTGAAATGTCACACTTCCTGAGTTTATGCCCAGAAGAAATGTGTGGCATGAACTCTGAATGGTATATGCATGGAATACGCTTTTATTTGATCTCTAACTGAAGAAAGCTTTGCAATTCCTTGCTTGTGAACTTGCCTCTGAAAACATCACGTATTCTAAAGATGATTAAAAATGCCGCTGTATTGAGCTGTAGTGTGGGATATTAAGAAAGTAACCCAATACAAGAGTCAGGGAGAGAGGGTTCTCTTTTTGATCTCTTAAAGTCAGGTGAGAGGCAGTGGAGATTTGGTCCTAGGAGTGGGATACAACGACCAAGAGGCAGCAGAGATGGTACTTCCCTCCCCCTCCCCTGAAGGGTTGGAATTAGATGCAGAGGTGGAGTTTTAGGATCTGACACCAGAGCAGTGGAGACAGGCTAGGCAGAACAGATCCTCATGGACTTGCAGTGTCCACAGATCCAGTTGTACTCCTGTCTATGGCTGTGACTTTGAGGTGCAGTACGTAGGAAAAAGGGGGAAGGAAACTGTTAATGGAATATGGAGAAGACAAAAGGCCATCTAGATAGTAATATTGTGTGGGGATTAGAACCCCAAATTATCTAAATGGATGTCTGATACCCTGTAAAAGTATATACGATTCTTTCTGGTTTGGAAGGTTATGCTTCGGGGAATTAATACCTCAGTAGTTTAAATGCACTGTTGGTATTTTCTATGAACGTACAGTGGCAAAAGTCAATGGGGCCAAAATTTAGCAGTGATGACCAGCACATTAAAGCAGCTGGCCATCACTGCTTTAACTAAGACCTAGATATCCAATGCCAGAGTCCTATCCGGCCACATACACTGAATATCTGGTGTACCCAGTCAGCTAACCCAGCTAATGTTAGGCTAGCCTTTAAAGTGCCTAACTTTAGCTAATCTAATATAACTAGCCAGCGGCTGAATATCTTCAATGGCTGGATATCTTTAGCATCAACCTGGGAACACTCTATGCTATGTGGTTAGCATCAGGGTTTGGAGAGGATATTGAGAAGCACAGAACAACTATGTGCCACTCAATATCCCGTTCACCACAATTAATGCAGTAAGCAGTTATGCTAACCTGAATCGCTTAGAATATGCCGCTCTCCTCTCCCCTCCTGAACTAAAACTTGTCAATGCTACCAGAAAATTTTCATCAGTCACACCTGGCTTTTTGTTTCATTTTTGAGAAGGGAGGGAAGAAGAAGATTATGGAAGTTACCCATGCCTGAAATGGTATTTAAAAGTGATGCATTGGGAGAATTGAAATAAATCTCGATAAACCAGGAAGATGTATTACAACTATTTGATAAATTAAAGAGTAGCAAATTACCTGGGCCAGATGGTATACATCCCTGGGTGCTGAAAGACTGAAATATGAGATTTCAGACCTACTCTTAGTAATCTGTGAACTATCATTTAAAATCATCTGTAGTACCCGAAGACTGG
This sequence comes from Ichthyophis bannanicus, assembly GCA_033557465.1. Taxonomy (NCBI): domain Eukaryota; kingdom Metazoa; phylum Chordata; class Amphibia; order Gymnophiona; family Ichthyophiidae; genus Ichthyophis; species Ichthyophis bannanicus. The sequence goes on along the minus strand of CM066033.1, from coordinate 461,613,741 downwards.
AGAATGGCCAATGTAATGCCAATTTATAAAAAGGGTTCCAGGGGTAATCTGAGAAACTCCACACTGGTGAGCCCGACATCAGTACCAGGCAAAATCGTAGAAACCATTATAAAGAATACAATTACTGAACATGTAGATAAGACATAAGAACATAAGATATGCCATATTGGGTTAGACCAAGGTCCATCAAGCCCAGTATTCTGTTTCCAGCGGTGGCCAATCTAGGTCATAAGTATCTAGCAGTTTCCCCAAAAGACACAGGTTCCACAGTGCTTGTATTGGGTCAAGCAGTGATATCCTGAGTCCCTTTTAATAATGGTTTATGGACCTTTCCTCCAGGAACCTGTCCAAACCTTTTTTAAACCCAGCTACACTAACAGCTCTTACTACATCCTCCGGTAACAGATTCCAGAGTTTGATTACACGTTGAGTGAAAAAATATTTTCTCTTATTAGTCTTAAATAGGTTACCCTGTAGCTTCATTGCATATCCCCTAGTCTTTCTATATTCTGATGATGTAAACAATCGATCTACGTTTACCCGTTCTACTCCATTCATTAATTTATAGACATCTATCATATCTCCCCTCAGCCGTCTCTTTTCCAGGTTGAAGAACCCTAACCTTTTTAGTCTCTCTTCATAGGCGTATCCTTCCATCCTCTTTACCATTTTGGTGGCTCTTCTCTGTACCTTTTCATGGTTTAATGGGAGAAGGCCAACATTGATTTCGCCAAGGAAAGTCTTGTACTACTAATGTGTTATATTTTTTGAAGGTGTGAATAAACAGGTAGATAAAAGGGAGATGGCTGACATAGAGCCCAGTTCTCTAAGGGGCCCATTTGGACCTGATGTTGCACCATGGGAAACAGATGTTCCCATGGGTGCAGGATCGGGCCCTGAGATGGCCCAACATGCCACTGCATGCCCGTGGGGACGTTCTCCCTGCAGGCCCCCCTGACCCCGCGGCACTGACTCTCTATTTCCCTGCCACCCGACCGAAGGCTGGGCAGTTGGGGCTAGGAATGGACAGCAGTGACCTACCTGCCTCCGGCACCGGCCTCGGGGGGGGGGGGGCGGTGTTATGGCCTGATCACCAGGTCAAAGCTGCTTATTCCACCTTCGAGGGGGAATAAGCAGCACATTCCACCCTGACCCCGCAGGATGTACAGGGCCGTGACCTGAATTCGCACTGTATGTCCTGCCGCCTTGGCCCACCCCCGCTCCACCCTCACTCTGCCCCTTCCCGCCCCCTACCGGCTCTTCCTGTACTGCTGCTTTGGCCATGCGGAGAGAGTCGGAGGGGGAATACAGTGAGGACAGCTGGTGGTCTGCATGTCCCGCCAGGACGTGCAGTCCCACAAGTCGCTTCTCAGAATCGGGCCCATAGTGTATATGGATTTTCAGAAAGCCTTTGACAAGGTCCTTCATGAGAGACTCTTGATGAAATTAAAAAGTCATGGAATTGGAGGCAGTGAACTATTATGGATCAGGAACTGATTAAAAGATAGAAAGCAAGGAGTAGGGCTAAATCAGCAATTTTCTCTATGGAGAGAGGCGAATAGTGGAGTACCTCAGAGATCTGTGCTGGGCCCACTTCTTTTTAACATATTCATAAATGACTTGGAAATGGGAATAATGAGTGAGGTGATCAGATTTGCAGATGACACAAAATTATTCAAAGTTGTTAAAACACAAGAGGATTGTGAAAAATTGCAAGAGGACCTTGATACACTGGAAGACTGGATGTCCAAATGGCAGATGAAATTTAATGTGGACAAGTGCAAAGTTGTGCACTTAGGGAAGAATAACCCAAACTATGGTTACACGATGCAAGGTTCCACATTAGGAACTGCCACCCAGAAAAAGGATTTAGGCGTCATCATGGATAATACACTGAAACATTCTGCCCAGTGTGCAGCGATGGCCAAGAAAGCAAATAGCATGCTAGGACACATAAGGAAAGGAACGGAGAATAAAATAAAGAATATTATAATGCTTCTATATCATTCCATTGTGCAACCACACCTTGAATACTGTGTGCAATTCTGGTCACTATATCTTAAAAAGGATATAGCGTTATTAGAAAAGGTACAGAGAAGAGCCACCAAAATGGTAAAGAGGATGGAAGGATACCCCTATGAGGAAAGGCTTAAGAGGTTAAGGGCTTTTTAACTTTGGAAAAAGATGACTGAGGGGAGATATGATAGAGGTTTTAGAAAATAATGAATGCAGTAGAACGGGTAAACACAGATTGACTAGGGGACACTCAATGAAACTACAATGTAGCCCTTTTAGAACTAATAGCAGAAAATATTTTTTCACTAAACATGTAATCAAACTCTGGAATTCGTTACCGGAGGATGCAGTAAAAGCTATTAGTGTAGCTGAGTTTAAAAAAGGTTTGGACAAGTTCCTGGAGGAAATGTCCATAAACCATTATTAATGAGAACCAGGGAAATCCACTGCTTACACCTGGGATAAGCAGCATGGAATCTGTGTACCTTTTGGGAACCTGACATGAACTTATGACCTGGACTGGCTGCTGTTGGAAACCAGCGACTGGGCTTGATGGACCCTTGGTCTAACCCATTATGGCATATCTTATGTTTTTACCCTTCTTCCTAAGTCAGACAGTCACAGGGCTCTTTGAAGGATGGGGGCTAGGACTAGCAATGGGCTGATGGGGGGGGGGGGCACCAGACACCATGTATTCAGGGACCAATGAAGCCTTCTTGAGGGAAACCTCTGCCAGGTCAGCCCCAGACCCAGGGACACCCCTTGCAAGGTGATTGGACATGGGGGCGCTCCATTCTGTATTAGTCTTATATGTTTGTTCCCAAGGCACATTTTCTATGCATTGTGAATTTTTTCATAATAGTTTGTCATTTTTCTATGTATGTTCTGATTTATGGGGTTTTCATATTTGTTCTTACTGATTTGAGCCTACAGGATAGGTGATTAAATATAAATAACTATATAACCTAAGGGCTCTGCATATCAAACTGTAGTACAAATATTGCAGAATTTACTAAACTGCAATATCAAAGCAGCATAGTTTAATAAATCCCATAGTTTTAACTCCTGTTGCTGCAGTCTGGACTACACTATTGCTCCCGGTCACCACAATGCAGAATGGCAGCCCTCTATCCAAGTTCTGCCTCCTTTTAATAGGGGTAACAGTAGCCTGGAGGAGTTCACGCATTGCCCCAAGGACCATCAATTATATTTTTAAAATGGGAGTGGGGAAGCTTTAACAAAACATTGCAACCCCTAAAAAGTACTGGCCAAGAAGCATTGCCAGGTGCATTGTAATGCAGTATGGTATTTGTACAGTAGTCCTGATTTTACCCATTGGAATCAGTGTTGCAGATTCCATAAGGCATCAGACGGAGATTGTCAGAAATCCAGAACTGGCTTAAAATCTCACACCTGGAACTGGATAATTTGGCAACTCTGCATATATACCCTCCTCCCCCAACCCCAGAGTGTCCTTTTCACATACCCATACGTATTCCCAAACACTCAAACTTCTTTCTCATACACTAGGGTTGCCAAGTGGCTCCAGATGCGCCCAACATGCTTGATCCAGTCCTGTGTTTACCCCACTACATGCAGGGATGTGTAGTCTTGCTTTTCTTATGGAGTGCAATAGAGAAATCAGAACTACAGATCCCAGTATGCAATGGGCTGAACCCAGGACTGGATTAAGCTTGTCAGGCACACCTGGAAGCGGTTGGCAACCGTATCATACACACATACCTATGAAACATCATTCTGTGTTTCTCCACCTACCAAATCTCTCCTCCACAGACAGCCCAAGTTTGGATCATGGATTCAGGGAGACAGGACTGTGGGGAGGGGGATAGGGAAGAGAAACAAAAACTGTAGTGTATGCAACACCCTCCCCACAGGATGTAGAAATAAAAAGCACACCACTGCCAATGCCAGAGGCCGAACATTATTCTAGAATTAAAAAAAAAAAATACTCCGGACAACTTTCTTAATCTCTACCACCCTGCCATCTTTCTCTTTCCTCCCCCCATCACTTCAAGCCAGCTTCCTCTCCCTGCCTTTTATCTCTGTCTCCTTTGTACTTTCATCTCTTAATATCCTCCCTCTTTCTTTCTCCTCTTTCCTCTGTGCCCTTCTCCTGTGTGGTACTCCATAGATTCAGGATTGTGTGGTTCAAAGAGTTGATTAATGAGCTCTATGGTCTCAGCAGAAGCCAGCACCAAGCCAGGAGGAATGCCCATTTTAGCAACTAGGAATCAGTAAAGGAGGATGGGGAAAGAGAGAGAGGGCCACAGAAAGGCACACCATCAATAGGGATTGAGGCAGGGTGGATTTCTGTTCTAAGTGTAGAATCAGCGGAGAGTTTTGCCTACTCCAGATGCAGAAGATAGGTGCCATCACCCAGAGAAAAGAGGAATTGGGTAAGATGGGAAGACAATATCTTTGTCATGAGTAAAGGATCAAGATGGGCACTCTTCCTCCCGTTGATAGAGAAAAGTGAAGAAAAGAGGGGGGAAGCATTTGAGTCTTCTTCTCTCTGAGTAGGGGATCCCTTCTGATTCTGTTTTATCCAGTGAGACCCCCATCCCATGGGCCCTGAAGCAAGCAACAGCTACAAATGTGGCTCCAGGGTTAAAAAGTTTGTTCATCCCTGATCTGAAGAAATCTGAGTACAGCTCTTCTTATCAGGCAGGTAACACACCTAGCATAACCAATTGTCTGGTTTTGGACCAGACAGTCTAGTTCTGCAGCACTTTGTACAGTGGCCAATTACAAGCTGTAACCACATACTGTATTGTCCAGTCACACTCACCCCCACTGCTCTTCTGCAGTGGCTGAGTTTGTAAGGCTGAGACTCAGATCACCATGAGCAGGGCCAGTTCCGTCCATTGTGCAGGAATGTTGTTTGCACAGGGCCCCACACTTCAGGGGGCTCTGTGCCAACATGCTGCACATGGTGTTCGGCTCCCAAGTCCCTATCGTTTGCAGGGACAGCTTCAGAAGGAGCCGAGAAGGGCCGAGGCCCCAGCTCACCTCTGCACAGCCACCAGATTGAAGAGTGGGGTTTCCCTTCACTGAGTCCAGCAGCTGTGTTCTCATGGAGTTCGCTGGTGCCTGGAGGTTAAAAAGCATATTCTGTTTCCTGGCACTCAGCGCACCGGTGGGCTCCATGAGAACACAGCTACCAGACTCAGAGAAGGAAATCCCTGCCCTTCAATCCAGCGACTCTGCAGAGTGAGCTGGGGCTTCGGGCCTCCCCGGCTCCCTCTGAAGCCAGTCAGACAGTCACAAGGCTCTTTGAAGGATGGGGGCTAGGACTAGCAATGGGCTGATGGGGGGGGGGGGGGCTAAGATAGGACTGGAAATGGGCTGTTGGAGAAACTGGGAATGGAAATGGGCTGATGGGGGGGGGGGCTAGGATATGAATGGAAAGGGCTAATAAGGGGGCTAGGACTGGAAATGGGCTGATTGGTTGGGGTGCTTGGACTGGAGATGGGCTAATGGGGTGGCTAGGATAGGACTGGAAATGGTTGATGTTGGGCTGGGACTGGAAATGGCTGGTGGGGGGCTAGTTCTGGAAATGGCTAATGCGGGCTAGGATAGGACTGGAAATGGTTAATGGGTGGCTAGGAATGGAACTGGGCTGATGGGGGGCTTGGACTGGAAATAGGCTGATTGGGAGGGGGCTTGAACTGGAAATGGGCTAATGGGGGTCTAACTAGGATTGGAAAGGGCTGATGGGGGCTGGAACTAAAAATGGCTGATCGGGGGAGGGGGCTGGGACTGGAAATGGCTGATGGAGATGCTAGGACTGGAAATGGGTTGATTGGGGGGGGGGACTAGGATTGGAAATGGGCTGATTGGGGGGGATAGGATAGGACTGGAAATGGCTAATGGGGGCCTGGAATGGAAATGGGCTGATGGGGATGCTAGGACTGGAAATGGGTTGATTGGGGGGGTCTTGGACTGGAAATGGGCTGATTGGGGGGGTCTTGGACTGGAAATGGGCTGATTGGAGGGCTAGGATAGGACTGGAAATGGCTGATGGTTGGCTTAAGAACATAAGATATGCCATACTGGGTCAGACCAAGGTCCATCAAGCCCAGTATCCTGTTTCCAACAGTAACCAATCTAGGTCATACGTACCTAGCAGTTTCCCCAAAAGACACAGGTTCCACAATGCTTGTACTGGGTCAAGCATTGATATCCTGGGTCCCTTCTTAATAATGGTTTATGGACCTTTCCTCCAGGAACTTGTCCAAACCTTTTTAAAACCCAGCTACACTAACAGCCTTTACTACATCCTCCGGTAACAAATTCCAGAGTTTGATTACACATTGAGTGAAAAAATATTTTCTTTTATTAGTCTTAAATAGTTTACCCTGTAGCTTCATTGCATGTCCCTTAGTCTTTCTATATTCTGATAACGTAAACAATCGATCTACGTTTACCCGTTCCACTCTGTTCATTAATTTATAGACTTCTATCATATCTCCCCTCAGCCATCTCTTTTCCAGGTTAAAGAGCCCTAACCTTTTTAGCCTTTCTTCATAGGAGTATCCTTCCATCCCCTTTACCATTTTGGTGGCTCTTCTCTGAACCTTTTCTAATAACGCTATATCCTTTTTAAGATACGGCAACCAGAACTGCACACAATATTCAAGGTGCGGTCTCATCATGGAACGATATAGAGGCATAATAATATCTTTTGTTTTATTTTCCATTCCTTTCCTTATGATACCTAGCATTTTATTTGCTCTCTTGGCCGCCGCTGCACACTGGGACAAGGGTTTTAACATGTTATCCACAATGACGCCTAAATCTTTTTCCTGGGTGGTGGTTCCCAATGTGTAACCTGGCATCGTTTAACCATAGTTTGGGTTGTTCTTCCCTAGGTGCATAACTTTGCACTTGTCCACATTAAATTTCATCTGCTATTTTGATGCCCAGTCTTCCAATTTATCAAGATCCTCTTGCAATTTTCCACAATCTTCTTGGGTTTTAACAACTTTAAATAGTTTTGTGTCATCTGCAAATTTGATAACCTCACTCGTTATTCCACTTTCCAGGTCATTTATGAATATGTCAAAAAGCAGCGGACCCAGCACAGATCCCTGGGGTACACCACTATTCACCTTTATCTATTGGGAAAATTGGCCATTTAGCCCAACCCTCTGCTTTCTATCTTTTAAACAGTTCCTGATCCACAGTAGTACACTGCCTCCTATTCCATGACTCTTTAGTTTTGCCAAACGTCTCTGATGAGGGACCTTGTCAAAGGCTTTCTGAAAGTCCAGATACACTATATCAAATGACTCACCTTTGTCCACCTGCTTATTCACACTTTCAAAAAACATAACAGATTAGTAAGACAAGATCTTCCTTGTCTAAAGCCATGTTGGCTGTCTCCATTAGGCCATGACTATCTACATGCTGAGTAATTTTATTCTTCATGATGGTTTCTACCATTTTTCCCGGTACTGACGTCAGGCTCACCGGTCTGTAGTTTCCCGGATCACCCCTGGAACCCTTTTTAAAAATTGGTGTTACATTGGCGATCCTCCAATCTTCAGGTATTAGAGATGATTTTAATGATAGTTCACAGATTACTAATAGCAGGTCTGCAATCTCATATTTCAGTTCTTTCAACACCCTTGGATGTATACCATCCAGTCCAGGTGTTTTGCTACTCTTCAGTTTATCTAATAGTTGTAATACATCTTCCCGCTGTATTGATATTTCCTTCAATTCTTCCGCACCTTTAAATGCCACTTCAGTCATGGGTAACATCCCTACATCTTCCTCAGTAAAGACCTAAGCAAAGAATTCATTCAGTCTCTCCGCTATCGCCTTGTCGCCTCTTAGTGCCCCTTTAACTCCTCTATCATCTAATGGGCCAACTGACTCTCTCACAGTTTTTTTGCTACGAATGTACTTGAAAAAATCTTTATTTCGTGTTTTTGCTTCCGCAGCAAGCTTCTTCTCAAATTCTCCCTTTGCCTGCTTTATCAATGCCTTGCATTTGACTTGCCAGTGCTTGTGCTGTTTCCAGGTTTCGTCATTTGGCTCTTTTTTCCATTTCCTGAAAGATGCTTTTTTGGCAACAACGGCCTCTCTGACCTCACCTTTAAACCATGCTGGCAGTTTTTTGGACTTCCTTCCACTTTTCTTAAAGCGTGGAATAAAGCTGGTTTGGGCTTCCAAGATAGAATTTTTCAACAACACCCAAGCTTGATGTAAGTCTTTAACCTTTGCAACTGCTCCTTTTAGTTTTTTCTTAACTATTTTCCTAATTTTATCATAGGGGTATGTTTACTAAACCGCGCAATTGTGCGGGGCGCACTTGAGTGTACGCTAAGGTACCTTAGCGCATGCTAATAGTGCGTTTTGTGCCCTGCACACGTGCGCGCTACACTAACGGGCCCGCACAAGTACGCGGCGCGCTCAAGTGCGATAGAGGCGTGGAAAGGCATTCCGAGGGCAGAGGATGGCTCCCGAGGGGCGGAGGGACGGGGTCAATGGGTGGAGAGTGGGAGGGGAGAGGCTCCCCGCACAGGAACGGGGCTGAAATTCCAGCTTAAAAATACCGCGAGTGAAAACCTCGCGTTAGAGCCGATTTAAAGGGAAGAGAAACCATTTCCGTCAACAATGTACAGCAAAACCGGGGAAACCTACAAAACGTGAGCAGTGTGATACATGTGCACAGAGCAAAATAGCAAATAAAAATTGAAAATGACCACAACAAAATTCTAAAAAATTATAATCCAGCTGGCCAATAGTGATATCAATGGGAAACATTAAAAAACACTCCCAGGAAAGCTCCAAAAAAAAGAAATGATTTTTGGAAGGGTCTACGCTCCGTAGACACTTGCAAAAATCATTTCTTTTTTTTGGAGCTTTCCTGGAAGTGTTTTTTAATGTTGCCCATTGATATCACTATTTGCCAGCTGGATTATGGTTTTTTCCTCTTTTTTTGAGGTCATTTTTGAGGTTTATTTGCACTTTTGTCTCCATACAAGGTGAATGAGCCCACAGTAAAATTGTGCAGAGCAGGGTTTCTGACTCGTTCGGCCAGGTTTCCTATCTCCAGGGACTGCACTGTCTCTGTGGCCACAGTGTGGTGCAGCTGACACAGCCAGTGCCTGTAAGACCAGAGAGTCACAGGTTCAAATCCCAGCTGGGGCTACTGCCAATCCAGTCCACATATTTTTCCCACTACTAAACCGTGATAGTAAGGACAAACCTTTATTGCTGAGAACATACGCATGGTTAATACACCTATATTTTACCCCACCGACCACATACACCATGAACAGGCACATTACCTAGAGCAGAGTCTCACAAATGCAGTCCTGGAGGGCCAAACACCATTCTGGTTCCATGCTGCCTCTAATAAAGATGCCTGTGCTGCATATCTATGCACCACCCCCATGGTATGCAGATGTAGCTCATGCATATTCATGAGGGACAGCATGGAAAACCCGAACAGTGTTTGGCACACCAGGATTGGAGTTGGGAACCTCTGCCGTAAAGCAGCAGCCAACAGGGGCAGACACACCCACACCCACACCCACAGGCCCCATTGGCCAATGCCTCCTGGAGAGGCAGGACATTGGGCCCTGCCTGTATCTCCCAATACTAGCAGTTGCATACCTTAGCAATGCCACCCTACATCTGGGTATACGGTACACAGCCATCAAACGTTTCCTATGATTACTGGCAGATAGCAATTCCTACGTTAAGCATAGTTTGCTCATTAAGCTCCATCATAACAATTATTCTGATGTCTGCGGTGTGTGCTTCAGGTCTGGTCTCTGACAGTGTTTACCACCCTGGGGAGTGCCCCCAACAGTATTGCATACCATATCCATGCCTGTACTGTGCCCAGGACTGGTGTGGGGGGTATGGCTGCTGAACTCCTCTATAGTAGCACAATGCTGGCATAGGGGTGGGGGTGGCTGTCTGTCTATCCAGTGTGTGGTGGCTGCAAACACCTTCCACAGCCCACACTGCCAGCACTGTTGCCAGTATTGGGCTGCCAATGTGCATAATGAGGAGCAAGGTACTATGGGTATAGGCCGGACAGGGTGGCCTGGCCATGGTGCATATGCACAGGGCATAGGGCACTGACTGGGACATTTTAGTGCCCGGCCACCACCTACACAAATAGGGTGACCTCAGTATGTCCTGCTGGGAGATCACTCTCACCCTGACTGTGCAGTGACCACAGCATGGCTAGGCACCCCCATAGTGCTATATAGTATTTCTTGCATGTGATATATATGGGTTTCCTTTTGGGGCCCAGTCACTGACTTATCTGCTTGTTGTGTGTGCTGCCATCCAAGTCCTGGGTGCATGCATTTCCACCAGGAACACGCATTATGGACTAACTAGCAGACTGTTTGCAGCTGGTATGTGTCTTGATGGAGCACCTTGCAGGGTGCAGCAGCTGAAGGCTTGCTGCAGGAGAATATCAGATAGTGGTGGGGTGCAGCTTAGCATATACAGGCCTAATGTCTGTCTGCTATTGTGCTATGGTTATGTACAGAGCTGCATTGACTGCCCTGTGGGGTGTATGTTCCCCCCGCAGGACTGGGGTTGATGGTCCCCTCTACTGCTACCATTGCAGGGAGGTAGAAAGTGGATCTGTTGATAGGAGACCCTATTTGCCACCCTCAGCCCTGGGGGAGGAGGGGGAGATGTGGTGGTACATAGCCCACCTAGGGGTCCATGGGGACTACACCCAACTGAGACAGACAGAAATATCCAAGGTGGTTCTGCAGAAACTACCTATTTCTCAGTTTAACACTGCTTTGGACCTCTGTCATAGCTTCATTCAGCTATGGAAGGTGCTGTGGACCTGGTGCTGGGCGCCTCACCGCACCCTCAGGGTGAGCACAGTACCCGCACAATGTGACGGTGTGTAGCTGCTCTGTGCCAGTAAAACACACGGTCAGTACCCCCTACCAGGCCGAGGTGCTGTGGGGGTGCACATGGTCACTTCCCCCTACCAGGCCCAGGTGCTGTGGGGGTGCATATCCCATCTTTTGTTTCTCTGTGGACAGCTGATTTGCATGTGCAGTGCATCATGGGTACGGGTGGGCTAACCCTATCCAGCTGACCACAGCAGACTGTCTGTGTGGTGATGTGCAGGCTCTCTGCAGCCAGCCAGCCAGGGGCTTGCTAGCAGTTATAGAGCTGTAGCCCAATGGTTACTTCACTGCTTGTGAAGCTAGAGGTCATGGGTTCAAACCCACAGTGGGGTTATTTGATAGGGCTGCCCAAAGCATTATCTCTTTTTAATGTACATTTTTGCTGCCAGCAAAACCACCCTCATCGTACTGTACCCATAAGGTGCCTCAGAGGGCCCTTTATAGGCGCCCTATAGGTTACCTTATGGTTACCGTCCGTATAAGGTGCACTATATGTTATCCTGTGGAACAACTTATAGGGTGCCCTATAGGGGACATTTTAGGGTGCCGTGGCGGACAGTGCACTTTATAATGTGCCCTATGGAGTGCCTTATAGGGTGCTTTATACGGCATTTTCAATTACAGCACGTGAGGGCGTGTTTGCTGGCAGCAATTAATAAAATAAAAATAAAGTGCTGCAGGAAACAAAACATACATTGCAAAGCTGATGCCTCAGCCAGCCTTACGTATTAGGCACCCTGGGGAGCAAACTCATGACCCCTGTATCAGCAGTCAGTGCCTTAACCATTGTGCTCCACTGCTGCTCCTCCTTGCATGTCAGCGCACCTACTTATGCTTTTCATTCCTTGAACTGCACAGTGCTGCCATTAAAAACAGTACTCTGACCTTGCGGTACCTCATACGGCACCCTATAAAGCGCCCTTTAAGCAACATTCTAGGGTGCCTTGGTGGACAGTGCACTTTAAAATGTGCCTTATGGGGCGCCTTATGTTAACACGCTTTGAGAGTGCGTTGGCAAGTAGTGATAATTAAAATAAACATAATATGTCTCCTAAAGCAATCTTCCCCATAATATGTAATGCCTCAGCCAGCCTTGTTCATTGGGCACTGTAGGGATTGAACCCCTGATCCCTGCATTATTGGTCAGTGTCTTAACCATTGTGCTGTGGTTCTGTTCCTGTACTTGCACATCAGCGCGCCGCCTTATGCCGCTCAATATTAATATGCCTGCTAAAGCAATAGCACGCTGCCTTATGCCCATCAGCGCGCCACCTTGTGCCACCCACTATTACACTGGCTCATAAAGTAATGCCTCAGCCAGCTGTCTTTATTGGGCACTGTGGGTGATTGAACTGCTGATCCCTGCACCATTGGTAAGTGTCTTCACCATTGTGCTGTGTCTCTGCTCTTCTGCTTGCACATCAGCGCGCCACTTATGCCTCCCGCGCAGCTTTCTCATGCGCTAATGTGCGGGGCGCACATGGGCGCCGCGCACCTTAGCGCATATTTAAATGCCGTTTTTTCTTTTTCAGATAGAAACGCCCACTCCTTATATGGCACCCGCACACTAGCGCGGCCCGCACTTTAGCGGGGTTTTAGTAAACATACCCCATAGTCTCCCTTTCGAAAGTTAAAAGGTAGTACTGTGGATTTCCTTACTATCCCTCCTTCACTAATTAAATCAAAGGCGATCATGCTATGATCACTATTGCCAAGTGGCCCCAACACCCTTATCTCTTGCACTAGATCTGGTGTTCCACTAAGGACTAGGTCTAATATGCCTTCCCCTCTGGTCGGTTCATGAACCAGCTGCTCCAAGAAGCAGTCATTTATTTCATCTAGGAACTTTATCTCCCTAGCATGTCGATACTGGGGTAATTGAAATCATCCATTATTATTACTGCGCTGTAACTTTTGTTAGCTTCCTTGATTTCTTTGGAATGGAAATGGGGGGGGGGGGGCTTGGAATGGAAATGGGCTGATGGGCTAAGATAGGACTGGAAATCACTGATGCGGGGCTTGGACTGGAAATGGGCTGATTGGGGAGGTTTGTACTGGAAATGGACTGATGTGGGCTAGGATTGGAAATACGCTGATGGGGGGACTAGTACTAGAAATAGGCTGATGCGGGGGGGGGGGGGGGAGAATGGGACTAGAAGGGAGCGGATGCTGGGTGGGGCTAGAACTAGAAGGGAGCTGATGTTGGGGGAGGACTAGAAGGGGATGGAGCTGGGGGAATGAGGATGGAGAGGGGAAAAGAATTTGTGTGGGAGGGAATTAAAGTCTACAATTGGCCGGGTATTGGGAGTAGGGCTTGAGGAGGGAAGGGTGAAATTTGAGTGGATGAAAAAAGGAATAAAGAAAGAAATAGAGGAAGGAGCAAAAGGGGAAAGATCAGTATGTTAAAGCAGATGTAGAGAGAGAATGAAAAAAAAACTAGAAGAAAGCAGAAAGGACAAATGGACAGCAGACAATGGAGAGCTAGCAGAAGACAAGAAGAAACCAGAAGAAGGTGACTGGAGCAATTGCAGCTGAAAAATAAAAAGCACAAACAACAAAAGTTAGAAAAATACTTTTTTATTTTGAATTTATTAACTGGAATATGTCTGCTCTGGGAAATGTACATCGCTAATGTCTTTGTGCTTTGTTTAGTTCAAGAAGAAATTAATTTAGAATTTCAGTTCTTCAGTGTTGTTGTATATTACAAGTTTGGCTTTTGGGGTTATCAGTTTAATTATTGTCTTCATATTTCTAAATTGTGATCCCTTATTCTTTGTTTGGTGACTATCTATGTTCTGCATGTGTATAGGGTTGCCAACTTTTTCACCGAGAAAAATCCGACACCTGTGGCTCGCCATGCTCTACCCATTCTCCGCCCCTAGTCCCACCCCTGCCCTGCCCTGCCCCAGCCCCACCCACAAAAATTACCAAGGATACGTGTAGGCTAACTTCCTTGGTCAGATAATAATTAAACTGGGAACCCCAAAAGCCAAACATGAAATGTACAACACTGGAGAAATAAAACTATAAAGTAATTTCCTCTTGCACTAAACAAAAACGCAAAGATGTTAGCAATACACACTTCCCAGACCAGACATATTCAAGTTAATAAATTCAAAATAAAAAGTATTTTTCTACCTTCTGTTTGGGCATTTTATTTTTCAATTGCAATTGCTCCAGTCACTTTCTTCTGGTTTCTTCGTGTCTTCTGCGAGCTATCCATTTGTCCTTTCTTCTCTTTTAGATGTTTTCCATTCTCTCTCTATTTCTGCTTTAACATACTGATTGTTTCCCTTTTGCTCTTTCCCCCAATTCTTTCCTTATTCCTTTATCATCCATTTAAATTTCACCCTTCCATTCTCAAGCCCCTCTTACTCTCCCAATACCCAGCCCATCATAGACTTTTCTTCCACACAAAATATTTTTTCCCCTCTCCATTCTCATTCCCCATCCATTCTAGTCCTCCCCAAAAATCAGTTCCCTTATAGTTCTAGACCCACCCAACATCCACTCCCTTCTAGTCCCATTCTCCCATGCCCCACATCAGCCAATTTCCAGTCCTATTCCAGCTCTTCATCAGCCCATTTCCAGTGCTAGCCCTCACATCACAGGCCATTTCCAGTCCTAGGCCCCCCCACCATCACATCCCATTTGCAGTCCGAGTCCCCCCGCACCATCACAGCCCATTTGCAGTCCTAGCCCCCCTAATCACAGCCTATTTCCAGTCCAAGTTCCCCCTCCCTCCACCATAGCCCATTTCCAGTCCAAGTTCCCCCCCATAGCCCTTTTCCAGTCCAGGTCCCCCTCCCCATCACAACCCATTTCCAGTCCATGTCTCCCCCCCATAACCCTTTTACAGTCCAGGTCCCCCCCATCACAGCCCATTTCTTTCCAGTCCAAGTCCTCCCCCCCCCCCATAGCCCTTTTCCTGTCCAGGTCCCCCCCCCCATCACAACCCATTTCCAGTCCAAGTACCCCCCCATATCCCTTTTCCAGTACAGGTCCCCCCCCATCACAGCCCATTTGTAGTCCTAGCCCCCCCCATCACAGCGCATGCAGTCCTTGGCCTCCCCCCCCCGACCAGCACCGCAGCTGTCTGAGGGGCTTTAGAGGGAGCCAGGGAAGCCCCCGCGAGGCCCCGGTTCCCTCTGTACAACCGCCAGCGTGAAGAGCCTTTTCCTTCACGCTGGCGGTTGTTTCTGTGAAGCCGCGAATGCTGGGAAAGGTTAAAGGGTTTTGCCTTTAACCTTTCCCAGCAATCGCGGCTTTACAGAAACAGCCACCAGCGTGAAGGAAAAGGATCTTCACGCTGGCGGTTGTACAGAGGGAGCCGGGGCCTCGCGCGAGCTTACCCGGCTCCCTCTGAAGCCCTCTGGTGTGTGGGCCGGCCCTGGGTAGATTTTTTTTGGACTTCGGGTCGGAAGAAAAGCTGGTTTTTTGCTCTGGCTGCTCCCGATCTTGCGGCCAGAGCAAAAAAAAAACGGCTTTTCAAGGGCCGGTTTTACATCTGTGCCGGCAGCCGGCCAGGCCGGCTGAAAACCGGCCAGTTGGCAACCCTACATGTGTAACCGAGCTGAGGTATTCTGTTCATGTAGTTTCTATTTGACAATGCCACTTGTTCTCTTCTCCCAGTAGGAGATGTATTGGTATTCTCTGAGATACATTGGTTTAATATTTGCAGTGTTGCCTTTTGATAGTTAGGGTTTGGTGCTTTGTGAGTCCTGGTAGTACTGTTATGATACAGCAGGTTTGCTATGGGTTCTAAATGAGCAGGGTTCATAGTACTTCCTAATGTGCCTGGCAGTTGGCACTGGAGTATAGTAATGTAGAAATCTGGTAGCCTTTCCTTATCCTCACTGCCCATGCAAATGGTATTCAGACACTCATTAAGAGACATGCTTACTAAAAATTAATGCACATTAACAAATGTTAATGTGCGTTAAGTGCAGGAACACCCATTTATTTCTTTTGGTGCAGTGGCACTTAACGCACTTAATATTTAGTAAACATGCCCCTAAGTCATTGTCAGGAGAAAAAGAGGTTTGTGAAGGGCTCCTTTGAAAGTTGCCTAAAATTTTAGATGGACAACATATACATTTTAAAATAAAATAAATTAAATGAATGCAAATGAGGTCCAGTGGATATGCAAATGAGGCCCCATGATGAGTCTCTACACATGGCTCCGCATCACCCTTGGGCCGCCCCTGACCATGAGGATACAGTAGAGTTGCCACTTAAGTGTTTTTCCACCCCTTTAAGCCCCTTTTATTTGTTTATTTTTATCTCGCTTTCTGAATTCAGCTCCCGTGAGGGCTACCCTCTTCTGTGCATACACATTATCAAGGTATAAATGCCATAGCTTGTGAACTGACTGCTGCTTCTTGTTCCACATTTGCTCTATTGCACATGCTCCTGGCAGCTGCGATTAAGAGGAGGACCTCCTCATTCTGGAGATGACTGCAATTTAAAGCAGGACAACCCCCCAGAGATGGCTGCCATTCAGAGGTGGACTTCCTCTCCCATTCCCCCCAGAGAAGTGTTCAGTTTTGGTAAGCCTGAAAATGGGCAACCCTAATCAAAGTAATAGATGTGAAATATGAGCATATGCATGTAAAATATGAATGGAGCAGAAACAAAGGGTTTAGAGAAGGAAGGAGATTTTTATAAATAAGGGATGTGCAGAAGAGGTGTGTGCTTTTTATAAAAATTGTAAAAAACAAAAGTAAATGCCATATATTAAAATAAGACCAAAAAAGGACAAAACAGTCAAGAACAGACATTGATGTTTTAAGACATCTAAGTAGTACTTATGTATGATTGAGCTTGTACTCAGATCTCTTATAAAAAGGAAAAATCTTTCATGTTGGATTAAAAAGTTACCTATTTTTCTACATTTTCCCTCCAAACGTTCCTTTCCGCCATACACTTCAATGGGAAATTAAGACATGCGGCTCATTTTCCTTTGAAACATCTATCATGACCTCCTTCAAGTATTGCCTGCCAGCCCTGCTGCAGTCCCTCTTTCAGAAAAAGTTTTAACAGTTATTTTCTTTTTTATCTAGTTTGCAATGACCGATACGTCTTCCTTCCTGTCCTTTCCTTTCCTTTCCGCTCTTGGCTTATTCTGTTGCCTTTCGGGGTGCTTGCACCCACTTCCCTGCCGTAGATGAAACAGTCTATTGTTCTGTGCTTTCACAAGGCAAATTCAAATGAGCAATCTACTACTACTACTATTAATCAATCTCATGACACATTCCTTTGGGTTTCTCCTAATCATGAAACCTTGAAGCCAAAAGGTTCTCATGATAAAGATAAGATTTCCCATTTCTTTTCTCAAGCTATGCTTCACAATAATAAAGAGCTACATAGTTTTCTTTTAGGATATATATACATATATAATAATCTCATCAGTTCTCCATAAAACAGCTTTTGCTGAGTGAGTCCTGTTGTGGGTGGATGAGAATATCCTTGCTTTGGTTGCTTTGACCCAGTAACATGGGCAGGAACGAAGACATGACCTTTGAATAAATACAGACTGCAAAGCCATCAGTCTTTCCAACGCTGTACAGTACAAGATAACAAAATAATTAATCCTTTCGTTGTTGACCAGAAAAGTGAGATTAAGGGCCAGATGCACTGAAGGGGATTTTCTCATTTTTGTGTCTTTGGGGCCACTGCATAGTGTATTTGACCTTACATTTACTGCTGGGTGACAAATATGTCTAGCCAGAGACTGAAATATTCAAGATGCTATTGGGTTGGGCTGTGTAAGAGTTTAACTGCTGTTAATGAGTGTGTGTTTGTGGGGGGAGGGAAGGGGGGAAGGGGGAGGGAGGGAGGGAGCACAGTGGTTAGAGCAATGGGCTGGGAACCAGGGTAGGTAGAATTCAAACTCTGCTTCTCTCAATGACATGCTGCATGGCCTTGGATAAGTCATTTCACCTTTTATTGTCTCAGATGCAAATTTAAGTATTGATCACTGGCGTATGTTAATATGATTTAACATGCGTTATTTAATGCATGCCCTATTGATATTGATGGGGCCTATTTACTAAGTATGCACTTAAAGGAAGTGATTTAGATTTTCCATGTGTAAAGCTTATTTTATACATGGAAAAGGCCTTTTATAAGATTCTGAGGCATTATATATGTACTGTATATAATTATGTGCACCAACAAGATGATGTGCACTTATATATGCAGAGTGTATAGGAGTTCCAGAGGGCATGGTTTGTGGGGAACAGGTGGATTGTGAGGTACATGCTCCTAGGAGCGGGTGTAAATGCCCGCATCAGCATTTGTGGGGTACTGGGACTGGATAGGGAACCTAATTTATAAAGATACATAATGCCCTTTTACTAAAGGGCACTATGGTATTAAGTCTGAGCTTATATGGCCAAAACCATTAGCACATTAGGTACAACACCACCACCTTCCCTGTTGGGGTCGTGGAAAGCATGTTTCTGACAGTTACTGTGGTGCCCCCTCCCCTAATGCATGCCACAATTAGAGCAGCTGCCCTTACCCCCACCTATGGAAATGGCAGAATGTGCAATGGTGCTAATTGATCGCCTTGTGGTTGGCAAGGGTGCGCTGACTGCAAGACACTCACCCCGCCCACTCACACCCTCAATGTGCCGTGGACAATTAGTGTCGAAATCTGACCGGGCTAACTGTCATAGCCCCGTGCTGTTAACACTTGCCCCAGTGCACTTTTAGCGTGCACCAGAACCACACTAATAGCTAACACCCTTTGGAAATAAAGGGCCCCTCAGGTGTCTATGGTGTTCTCTCATAGGCTCCCTGTTATACAATCAGACCAATGTTGGATTAACATGATTTTTAGGCTTAAAGGTGCATTTTAGAAAGGCCGTTTATGTGGTGGGAGGGATGTGGAAATGAACACGTCTGCAAATCAATGTCAATGTCAAGAGAGAGGGTGTGCACGTGTGCGGCCGATGTAAAATCAGTATATCTCAGTCCCTAAAAATGGATGTGATTGGTAAAAAATGGACCATGGAGAGAAGGATGTGCAGGAATGCACTGAGATTGCTATCCATGCAGCAGGAGGAGCCATTTCCCTAATGTACATATGGGAACAATCAATGGGGATAACCTGGCAGCTTACATGTGTACAGGGCCGGTGCTAGGATTCTAGCGCCTCCCTGCAACCTATAAATCGGCGTCCCTCCCTCATTATTAATGTTGGCTCCCAAAACCGCTTTGTGAACTCTTTTCAAGCGATATTTGTATTTCTCCTTCAAATCGTGTTTTGTGAGAAAATTGCAAATGCATAGCCAAAATAAAAATACTTAGCATCATGCAAACAGGCTGTGATAGTCCAAAAAAAAAATCTGATTCTAGTCATCTCACTAATAACAACATAAACTTTCTCCAGTGCCAGGCATATTGTGAACTTATAAAACTGCAAAAGTCCCTGAAGATCTACAAGGCCAAATCTACCCTACCATACCAGCATAAACTTCCAAAACTCATACAATAAGGTCTCTACCCAGAAAAACACAGCACTATAAATACTGCAATGGGCCCCAAAACATCCATATATCTATTTGAAAAGCTGAACAAGTCAAATTACTACAGTACAAATCCCTGCGTACAAACTCCATGTTAACAGAACACCTGGCCTTGGTCACACACTCAGAACACAGACCCTCACCAACAGATTACGTAACCACAAAGTCCAATCACTAAATTGAAAATAAAATTATTTTTTTCTACCTTTGTTGTCTGACAATTTTTGATCATGCTGGTCCTGATCCAAGGTTTCTGTTTTCCTCTGTCCTCTCTTAGCTCTCTTTCTATGGTCTATAGTCTATCTGCCATTTCTTGTATCTCCTTTTGCTTTCTTCATTTTCTTCCATCAGCCTTTATCCAGTCCCAATAACCCTCCCCAGTATCAGCCCCCTTTACAACCTCTCCTCCCAATACCTTCCAGATCAACCCCCTTGCATTCCCAGCACTGCCACTGGTATCTATTCCCTTCCAGTCCCTCTCAATCTCCACTGCCCAGCCCCTTCTAGTCCAAATATCATCCCAGGTATCAGCAAACCTCTAGTCCCAGTGCCCCCTCCTGTGTCAGCTCCCTTCCATCACCCTCTCCTCTGTCCATCTGCCTTCCAGTACCATCCCCAGTTATGAGCTTCCTTCCAGTCCCATCCCCAGGTGTCAGCTCATTTCCAGCCCCCACCTTCCCCTTTTTTCTGCTCCCTTCCAACTCCCCATGTCAGCTCTCTTCCAAGCCCATCCAATTACCCAGCCACATTCCAGCCCCTTTCCCAGGTATCAGCTACCTTCTAGCCCCCTCCTTCCTACTGTGTCAGCTCTCTTCCAATCCCCCTCCTATATACCAGCCACCTTCCAGCCCCCTGTGTCAGTTCCCTTCCAGCCCCCATCTTCCACCATGTCAGCTCTCTTCCAACCCCCTCCTATAACCCAGCCACCTTCCAGCCCCTTTCCCAAGTGTCAACTCCCTTCCAGCCCCTCCTTCCCACTGTGTCAGCTCTCTTCCAATCTCCCTCCTATATACCAGCCACCTTCCAGCCCCCCCCCCCACCGTGTCAATTCCCTTCCAGCCCTCACCTTCCCCCGTGTCAGCTCTCTTCCAAATCTCCTCTTATAACCCAGCCACTTTCCAGCCCTCCCCCGTGTCAGTTCCCTTCTGGCCCCTTTCCTTCCCTTCCCTCATGTATCAGCTGCCCACCCTCTTTCCCCTCCCATCCCCTCCTTCAATGATTCATCCTTCAGAAAAGAAAGCAGCCACAGGAACATTTCTGTGTTCCTGTGGCTCTGCTATCTTTTAAACTGCTGGACCGTGGAGTTTCTAAAGGCAATAATAAGCATTTTCTGCTTCTTACGAGAAACAAGAAATGCTTGTTACTGCTGGAAACTCTCTAATCCAGCAGTTTAAGAGATGGCAGAGCTGCGGGAACAGAGAAATGTTCCAGCGACTGCTTTCTTTTCTGAAGTGGTGTGTGGCGGGTGGCTAGCAATGGCGTCCCCTGCTGCCAGTGCCCTCCTGCTGTGCTTACCTGGCTTACCGGGTAGAGCCGGCCCTGCATGCGCATGTGGTCATTTTGCAATCCTAGACATGTGGATGCTGCTAATTAATTGCAGAGGACTCAGTCTTTACCTCTGTTTAATTTGGAGGGGGAATATATATTGAGGGGATTAAGGAGGGATAAAGGAATGGTCAAAAGGAGCACTTTTCAAATACCTGTTCTTTCAAGGGAGCATGTTTAAATTCAGACATGGACAATTTTGGACTTACAAGTGCATCCCCTATATGAAACAGGGAATACACATGTAGATTTTTGTCCTGACCAGGCCATGCCTCTCCCATGCCCCTGACTTGCCTCTGTGTACTTTCAATGTGATATGGTCATATGGCAATTTATACGTGGATGTGATTTACACTTGTATATGTCTTCTTATATATGTTTAAAGTGAAAATAGTGTTTCTAAAATAACCCCCTAAATTACTAAATAGGCTCCACTGACATAAGTGGGACCTGCGTTAATCCATGTTGATGTGCATTAATGCACATTAGTAAATCTAACCCTTAGATTGAGATCCTCTGGGGACAGGGAAATACCCACCGCACCTAAATGTGATTCGTTTTGAATTTCCTAGTAAAGGTATGAGCTAAATCCAATTCCCAATTCTCAAAATACCCACTGCACCTAAAGATAATTCACCTTGATCTCCCACTGAATAAAGATGTGAGCTAAGTAAATCTCCTGTAGACAAAGTAATTATTGTTACTACCAGGGGCCGCAGAATGCCTCATTCTTTGGGGGGGAACCAAGCTCCATTCCTAGCACCTGCGGCCTTCCCCTCCTGTTCTGCCAATGAGGATCCCATCTTCCATGGGCAGAAGAGAAGGGAATGACTGTGATCGTGGCAGACTCCTTCTGTCTGCCTGCGGGAGATCAGATCCCCACGGGCAGGAGAGGAAGGCCGTCACAGTCGTGGCAAAGACTCCTGTCTGCTCGCGGGAATCTAACCTCCTACGGACAGACAGGAGGACTCTTTGCTGCGATTTTGGTTGCTCTTTTCTCTCTGCTGGTGGGCAAAATTTTGGTAGGGCCAGGGCCCGTGTGGCCCACCCTGTTCCGATGCCTATGCTTACTGCACTGATTAGGTTAAAGATCTCAAGGCATTTACCCTATCTGAAAGTACATTAATGGTCACTATATAACTGTTCAGGAGGGAATTCTAGCTTAATTTAAACATGCAGAAAATAAAAAGGTTATTCATGCAAATTAGCTGATATTGGCTACCACAAATTATAAACCTTATCATTCCGTTATAATCCCAATGAACTCTGCTAAAAGTGATGCTTTTTGTAAAGATTAACATTTTTTTGTAGTTTTTCTAGACTTGTACAGTTTTGTGCTGTATAGTTGTGCGGGTCCTCTATCTGGTCAACCTTCAGTGGCAGCCAACAGCAATGGGAAAGGAAAAAAACAAGTGAGGAAGGAATACGCAGCATAGCACATGGAATTTTTTCCAGTCCCTATGCACACGCATGTGTGTGTAATTGAATTCTTTTTGTGTGCGCCTTAAGGAAAGAGGAGTGGCTTTGTTGATGACAGTGGGGTGTGGGGGGATAGCTTATGGGGTGGGAGAGCTGAGGGAACGGGAGGAATAGGTAGAAGGTAAGAGGTAGATGGGGTGAGATAGGAGAAGGGTAGTTAGAGGAGATGGGTCTGGCTAGGCAGGGTGTAGTTTTGGGGGGTGGGGTAGTTATCAGGTAGATAGGTAGTTGTGGTAGTTGTGGGTGGGCAGAGGCAGTTTGAAAGGGAGAATTCCATTCCAGAATGGCCAGCAGAAAGAAGGAGGTGATAGTGCCTCTGTATAAGTCTTTGGTGCGACCTCATTTGGAGTATTGTGTGCAATTCTGGAGACTGCGCCTTCAAAAGGATGTGAACAGGATGGAGTCAGTACAGAGGGTGGCTACTAAAATGATTAGTGGTCTTCATTATAAAGCATATAAGGACAGACTTAAGGATCTTAATATGTACACCTTAGAGGAAAGGCGGGATAGAGGTGATAATATTGAGACGTTTAAATATCTCCGTGGCATAAATGCATAGGGGAAGAGCCTCTTTTGATTGAAAGCAAGCTCTGCTATGAGGAGACATGGGATGAGGGAGAAAGGGGATAGATTCAGGAGTGATATGTGGAAATATTTCTTTACAGAAAGAGTGGTAGATCCTTGGAATAATCTCCCACTGGAGGTGGTAGAGATGAGGACAGTATCTGAATTCAAAGAAGCATAGGACAAACACAGAGGATCTCTAAAGCAAAAAAGGGGAACGTTGTAGTGGTTGATATGGAAGGGCAGACTAGATAGACCACGTGGTCTTTTTCTGTCATCATGTTTCTATGTTTCTAAATGCCAATTTTTACTGTCTTTCTATGCTGCAAAAACTGGAACAGCTTCTCCCTAGCAATGCATCGGACTATTTGGATTTTCTTTTTTGGGGGGGGGGGGGAGCGGGGGCAGGAGGCTTATTTTTCTGGATTCCCAGTCAGATCTGGCTCCCTCCTCCCCCAAGATTAAAGAAAAGGAAGTCTTCCTTCCCTGGAGATCAAGAGGTAACTGCCACTCACGGTCCAGTGATGATAGCTCTGCTATGCAAGCCACTGCTATTCCTGGGTGAGTGATGGCAGACATGAGTGGAACTAGCATGGCAATGCAGGGTTTGGGCAGTAGTACCATTTTCTCCTCCCGCAAGTCTGGACCTATTTATTAATTTTCTTTAAAGATGAATGCAGTGAGCAGTTTCCTAGCAGTTGGGCTAAGAGAGTGATAGAAACGAGCAGTTGGAATCGGAGCTCATTATAGAGGTAGTGCAATTTGTTTTCTTTGTTCTGTTTTAGAACTGTGTATTTCTCAAGAAGCTTAGAAAGGAAATTGTGTTTGAATTCATAAATGTCAGTGTTAAACAACCTAAGATCATTCTGTGTCGTAAATTGGGAATTTCAACTGTGACTTACTAGCTTATATTACAAACCGGTAGTGCTGTAGGATTTATGCTGAACAATACTATACTTGAACTACCAAAGATTTAGGTTTTTTTTTACTAAAGGGCACTGACTGGCAGCACGTGTTGTGGTGCATGTGCTGAATGAGCATTGGGACACGCATTGCCAGCTAACACAGGGCCATGACAGCGTGGGACAATACCTAGGTTAACTGTGGGCGGATTAGGGGCGGAGAGTGAGCATTGTGAGCTCAGCATGGGACGATTCCTAGGCTAACTGTGGGCGGATTAGGGGCGGAGAGTGAGCATTGTGAGCTCAGCGCGGGACGATTCCTAGGCTAACTGTGGGCGGATTAGGGGCGGAGAGTGAGCATTGTGAGCTCAGGGTGGGACGATTCCTAGGCTAACTGAGGGCGGATTTGGAGCGGAGAGTGAGCATTGTGAACTCAGCATAGTTAGTGCTGTGTTCACATTATGCGTTACCTGCATTAGCGCAGGATCACCCAACTCTCCCTCAATGTGGTGCGTGCAAAGGGACAGGGCTCCATGTTAACTGCTAGGAAAATGCTTTCCATGCCCCCGACAGTTAAAACAGTGGTATTGCACCTAACATGCTATCATTTTGGTGCTTTTGCCATGTTAGATGCAACACCTTAGCGCCCTTTAGTAAAAGGACCCCTTTGTTTTTATTAGCATTTTTGGCATAGTTCTTATGCTCCTTTTGGATCTTGGTTCAAAATGGCACCCTTGCCCTAACTGTAGTACTTACTAGGGGTCAAGGGTGTCATTTTTTAACCCAGAGCCAAAAAGAGCAGGAGTGACCAGAGATTGTTCCTGCCTCCCCTCCCCCTCCCAGACCATCAAGGACCTCAGTAAGAGCCAGGAGTAGTGTCAGCAGTTGAGGTGGGGATATGTGTTATTTTCAGGAGGGTGTTGGGAGTTTGGGGGTAAGATGTGCTGTTAGGGGGGAGGTCAGGGTGTGAGTAAAATGTGCTAATGTTTGGGGGGTGGGGGTTTGAAGGGCTGTTGGGGGTAGGGTAGGGAAGTTCTGCCTGCTGTGGGAGGGGATTGGGCTGTGAGGGGATCAATATTGTCGGGGGCATCGATTTTCAAAAGATGCTCACACACACAATTGTGGAGAACAGCTTATTAACATCACTGCGCCTACTAAATATGCTACATTACTAAATGATCTCAATAAATCAAAACAGAACTGGAACTCCATAATCAATAAAGCAGCTGCACCTACTCATACACATGCAAAACCTAATTGCAGACTCTCTGAAAAATGGTACACCCATGATATATACATACTAAAGAAAGAACTCCAGAAACCTGAACAAAAATGGAGAGCCAAAAAAAACACCTAACTTAAAACACTCTACACAGCCACGTTGAATACCTATAAGGAAGTCATAAACATAGCAAAAAAGAATCATCATACAAATATCCTAAATAAGGCCATTAACCAACCAAGGGAACTTTTCAAAATTGGCAAATCCTTAACCAAATCACCTCGAAATGAATGCAATGAAATCTGCATTAAACCCCAAACTCTAGCCAACTGCTTTGCAGCTAAACTAAAAGCGAAAAGCCCTACAGGCATTTCCCGCCACCCAATGATCAAACTAACATTAATAAATGGCATTCCTTTCACCTTAACAAGGAAAAACAACTTTTTGAGGCAATTATAAAACTTAACACCACCACCTCCCATCTAGACCCTTGTCCTGCTGTCTGGATAAAAACAACAAAAACTGAACTAGCCCCGTTTCTACTAAACATAGTCAACCAATCCCTCCTCCAAGGAACTATACCAAAAGAACTCAAACTCCCCACCATTTGTCCCATACTTAAAAACAGGACTCTCAGCAAAATGACCCCAACTCATATAGGCCAATTGCCAGCATACCATTTGTATCTAAAGTCATTGAAAAAATAGTTCAATTGCAACTCCAGGATTTCATTGGCCTAAATGTGCTGCTTGATGAACACCAATATGGTTTCCACCCATTTCATGACGTTGAAACCTACTGGTTTTATTTGACACACTCATCTGCGGAATGGACAACACTAACAAGGCCTTCATGCTTGTCTTTATAGACATAGCATCTGCCTTTGACAATGTTGACCATAACATCCTCCTATTAAGACTAGCTCACTTAGGGATAGCGGGGATTGCCCTCCAATGCTTCAGATCCTATTTATCTGACCACTCCCAATACCTAAAAATTGAGCAGGAATCATCCACATCCTTCCCCCAGGAACAAGGAATCCCACAAGGCTCTGCGTTATCTGCCCTCCTTTTTAACCTTTACCTTCAGCCAATCTGCACAATTTTTAAAAAACACAAAATAGGATATCACATTTATGTGGATGACATCATGTTATACTCCCCAGTAGACATAAATAACCCTACATATCACAATCTCACAGCATGCATACAGGAAGCAGAAACCTGGCTAAATACAAACAACCTCAAAATTAACTTTAATAAAACAGAAATACTGTCCACCCCCCAAACAATCTACATACACAACACCACCATTCCAGTTAAACAATAAGTAAAATATCTTGGAATCATATTAGACAAATCCCTTAGTATGTCAGCACACTTACAGCAAACAGCCAGAACCATATTCTTCAAGTTAAGAACTGTACAACACCTCAGAGCCCTCCTTGACACTTACAATTTCAGAATGGTAGTCCAAGCACTAATTACGCCCTACTTTGACTATTACAGAGAACACCCAAAAAGAACATAGTCTCCAGAGGGCTCAAAATGTCACTTCTAGAATCATAACCAAGGCAGATCTAACTGATCATATTACCCCCATCTTACACAATCTCCACTGGCTCCTGATAGCAAATTGAATAGAATGCAAAACACTAATTACCACATTCAAATTACTTAATAACATTGTCCCCTTCTTTCTTGCATTCCTGATACACATCCAAACTGACACCAGAAACAGAAGAAAAAGCAACCAGAACCTCCTTTCTGTACCAACATCCATCCGCAAGACCAAACAAACAGCTAGCAACAGAGCATCCACTCTCACAGCCCCTGTATTATGGAACTCACTACCAGACCCCCTCCGATCAATCAAGGACCTACAAACATTTACAAAAGAATTAAAGACCCTGCTCTTTACTGAACACTACAATAGCCCTAACTGCAGCAGCAACTAGTGCAGTTCCCCACCTCAGAATCAGTCCCCCCCCCCTCACTTAGCAACATAGCAACTATTCTGGCAAACATTCCCAGCGATGCCTATATAAGTTCATAGTATTTATGTAAATAGTTAATGGTATAACCATACACACTGTTATATGTATAGTTATGATGTAAATAGTTAAATGACTAATCTTACTACTCCGTTCTATGTAACTTGTTGTTCCATGTAAACTGCCCCTGACCTCTGGAAGGGACAGTATAGAAAAACTGTTCAAAGAAATAAAATGATAGAAATAGTAAATGTACATGCAGCCCTGCACATGCCTCATCAGGCTGCTGTTGTTCCTGTCAGTACTGTTCTCGTGTCTCCTGCTGCCTGCCTGTTTGTCTACTGCCCGCTGTGCCTCTTGACCTGCCCTCATTACTGTATTCTCCTCCTCTCACAGGTACTTCCCCCGCTGATTCCTGATTTGCTGTTTCACACAAAAAAAATCGTAAGTGATGTGGCTGCGCATAGTGCGACCGCATCCCCTCGGCGTGCCCAACCTGAATAAATTTCAGTCCAGTGCAACGTTCTGTGCCGCGGCGGTGTGCATTGTGGGCGCACGCTGAAGGAGCACGTCCAAGGAGCAGAACGCACTCCTTGGACAAAACATTCTTTGGGTGAGCTCCTTGGGGCGAGTCCAGGGGCAGGAGTTTGGAGTCAACCCTTTACTCTGCCCCCTGTCTCTCCTGGCCTGTGTCTTGGCACCTCACTCCCTTTGGTCCACTACACGATTCTCGTCACTACTGCTGCTCCAAGTTTCTGGGTAAGCCCTGTGTCATTTTCTCCGTGCTAAATCCATCCCTGTTCACGATCGAATATCGCAGCACTCCCTTGATTTCCTTTTCTTGACAGAAACATGGCTTAAGGATGGTGAGGAGCCTTTACTGAACCATTGTCTTCCACCTGACTACTCCTCTCTCTCTACCCCCCAATGGGGCAGGAGCGGCGGGGGGGGGGGGGGGGTTGCAGCAATTTATCATTCCTCTCTCTCTATCCAGGAGCTGTCATCCTCTGCTCTTCATTACCCAGAGTCACTTCTCCTCCGCCTCGGGTCCTCTCCCCCCCTCTACCTGCACCTTATCTATGCTCTCCCCTCCCTGCATCCCCAACTGTGGGACTCCCTCCTGCTGACCATATCCGAGATTCCCTCCTCCATCAGCATATCCTGATTCTGGGGGACTTTAATGTTCATCTTGACTGCCCCACTACGCCCCAGAACTCTGCTTTCCTTTCACTCCTCTCTGATCTCTCTCTCCAACAGCATGTCTGGATCCCCATGCATTCGGCTGGCCACACCCTGTATCTTATAATTTCTCATATGGTCTCCTCCTTTCTCCCTGTATCCCTCTCAGCTTTGCCCGTTCCTTGTTCAATTCACTCCTGCCTGTTTTTCTCCATTCCCTCCCCTTCCCCCCCGCTACCCCCAGTACCAGCCTCTGCACCCCCTCCTCTGACTCGCCATATTAAGCAACACCCTCCTTCAGTTCCCCTTTTCCGATACCCTCTTTTCTGCTGACTTCCCCTCACTCCCGGATGACCTCCAGGCTCAGTCCTGGAACTCAACACTCACATCTGCCCTTGATAAGCTTGCTCCCCTCCAGCTCATTCCCCTCACTCGGCGTGTCCACCACCACCCCTGGTATCACCCGGACCTCTTTCTTCAACGCTCTTATCTTCGTCGTGCAGAACGTCACTGGCGCAAACACCCATCCCCAGACTCCTTAGCTCCCTTCCATTATTGTCACCATCACTATCACCTCCTTCTCCACTCCGCCAAACATGACTATTTCTCTAACCTCATCTCCTCCTCTGCTAACTCCACGAGTCAGCTCTACTCCATTCTCTGCTCACTTTCCGCAGCACATTCCTTTGCCTCCTCCCCCCATGCCTCTCATTCCTGATCCCGTTCTCTTGGCTGTGCACTTTACTGACAAAGTGCAATCTCTCTGTCTTCTGTTTTCTGCCTGCCCCTTCCCCTTTCTCCTCCTCCTGTGGATCCCCCTTCCCCCATCCCCTCACCCACTACTATGGGTCCTCCCCTTTCCCACCTATGGTCCTCTTTCTGGCCCATTACCCTCCCAGAACTGTCCAAAGCTCTTACTTCTATCCACAAGACTACCTGACCTTCTGATTCCATACCCTCCTGTTGGCTGTCTGAGCCTTTCCTAGCTCTCATACCGCCCATCCTCTCTATTTTCAACTGTAGCCTCCTCAACGCTATTTTCCCTTCCCTGTGGAAACATGCTCTCATCCATCTCATTCTAAAGAAGGACTCCCTGGATCCCTCTATTCCTGCAAGCTGGTGTCCCATTTCTAATCTCCTGTTTCTTTCCAAGCTCTTGGAAAAATTAGTCTTTGCCCAGCTCTCTTCCCATCTCAAAGCTACTCTATCCCTTCGCCCCCATCAGTCCTGTTTTCATCCTGGCCATAGTACAGAATCCTTTCTTCTTTCTCTCCTCAATGAATTACATGTTTCTCAATTGCCGTTTCCCTTGATCTGTCTGCCGCTTTCGACCTAGTCGACCATCGTACCCTCCTTACTCATCTCCGTGACATTGGGATCTCAGGCACTGTTCTGTCCTCACTAACAGGTCCTTCTAAGTTCTTTCAGGGTCTGATTCCTCCCCTGCCATCCCCCCTCTTCTGTGGTGTACCGGAAGGCTCTGTCTTGGCCCTGCTTCTGTTCAACATTTTCTTGGCCCCCCTCACCCTTCTGGTACAACAGTATGGTATCTCCGCGTACTACTACATGGATGATATCATCCTCCTTCATCACACTGACTCCTTGGCACCTGATATTAGCCCCCTCAATGCTTGCTTGTCCTGTATTGCCTCTTAGATGTCCACAAATTACCTGCATATTAATTTCTCTGAAACCATGGCTATTTGGTTCACCTTTGCCTGTATTGTTGTGACTAGATTGTAAGCTCTGATGAGCAAGACTCTGACGAGCAGGGACTGTCTCTTGTATGTTTGACTGTACAGCGCTGCGTGCGTGGTGCTATATAAGTGCTAAATAGTAGTAGTAGTAGCAGTTCCCTCACTTGTCCCCCTTCTCTCCTCATCCCCCATCCCTGTTGTCCCTTCCCTGAGCTACCTCGGTGTCACCCTTGATTTCTCCATTTTGTTTCACGAACACATTTTCTCTGTAGTCCAGCGTTCTTTCCACTCGCTGAGGCAACTCCGTACTGTCCACCCTTTCATTTCTGCACCTTCCCTGACCATGTTGCTCCTGCCCCTCGTCATGTCACGCCTGGATTAGTGCAATTTTTCACTAGCCAGTCTCCCTCAATACCAACTGCACAGACTTCAACTCGTCCAAAACACAGCTGCACATGTCCTGACCCACGCGTCCCACTAGGACCACATTACACCTCTTCTCATTCACCTCCACTGGCTCCCTGTGTCCTTCAGAATTCAATACAAAATTCTCATCTTCATTCATAAAGCAATCCATACTGGTATACCACTTTACCTTTCTGATCTGGTCCGTCTTCATACCCCCTAGCGTTCACTTAGGTCCCTACACTCCAATTGCATGTCCCTCCCGTCCCTGTCTCAGGCCCACCTGGAATCCACCCAGTCTTCTGCCTTCTTTTTCCTTGGTCCCCAGCTCTGGAATTCGCTCCTCTCAGCCTTCTGCCTGGAACCCTCATTCAATAATTTTAAAGCAAAGCTAAAGACTCACCTTTTCTGCACAGCCTTTGACCTTCCTCCTCCCTCCTCCCCCTTGTCTCCCCTCCCACGATGATGACATTCCCTTGTCTCACCTCCCATGGTGAGAAGTCATTCTTTTCTCTGCTCACTCTTTCTTTGACCTGCCTGACTTTCTCTGTCCCTTTCCTGTCTGAATGCTGGCGTTTTGTTTCCTTTTTCTAGCAGCATAACAATTTTGATTGTAAACCGCTTTGATACTTGCATGTTGGCGGTATATTAGGTATTGAATAAAGATAAAGATAAAGAAGCATAATAAGAACATGGACTAGGATAGAATATCTTGTTATGGATTGGTAACTGGTTAACAGAAAACAGAGAATAGGACTAAATGGCCGGTTTTCTAAATGGAAAAAGGCAAACATTGGAGTTCCTCAGAGATCTTCATAGGGATTGGTTCTTTTCAACATATTTATAAAGGACTTAGAAAAAGAAACAAGGAGATGTTCGCATTTGTACGTGACTCAGAAATTAGTCAAAATGATTAAATCATGAGCGGATTGTGAGGAGTTGCAGGAGGACTTTGTGAGATGGGTATACAAGGACAAAATGATGGACCTAGATAAAAACCATCCTAACGATAGGTACACCATGCTGGGTTCCATATTACAAGTTAACGATCAAGAAAAGGATCTTGGAGTCATTGTGGAAGAGAAGTTGATCTTCAGCTGAGTATGTTGCAGCGGTCATAATATTAATAGGGAAGGTATGGAGAACAAGACTGAAAATATCATAATGCCTCTACATGAATCAATAATGCAACCGCATCTCGAGTACTGTGTACAGTCATATTTGTCCCAAACCTCCACCACCTGAATATAGCATAAAAGGTACAAAGAAGGGCATCCAAAATGATAAAGGGAATGGAATTGCTCCCCAATGAAGAAAAGGTAATGAATGAGAGGGTATATGATAGAGGTCTATAAAATCTTAAGTAAGATGGAATAAGTAAGAGGAAGGGTTGTTTACCCTTTTAGATAGATTTATGGTTTAGGCACTTGATATACTGCCCTTTACCATGTGAATCAGAGTGATTTTACAGATATATGCTAACAGGCACTTTTTATTCCCTCGTCCCCGAAAGGCTCACAATCTAAGCATATCAGAGGCAATGGAGGGTTAAGTGGCTTGCACAAGGCCACAAGGAGTAGCCACTGGACTAGAGACCCCAGTCCCTCCGGCCGGAGGTAACCTGTCCCAACCACTGAGCCACTCCTCCCTCCATGAAACTAATACACCATCTTCTTTGTTTTAAATGTGCTATGTTTTCATTCAGCATACAATTAAACGGTGCAATTTATTCCACGTGGCTAGGGCAATTAGCTTAGGTGAATTTAAAGAAGGTTTCGAGAAGTTCCTGGAAGAAACGTTCATAAACCATTATTAGCTATCTAGATTTAGGAAAGCCACTACTTATCCTTGGGAGTGATGGGTCAGGAATAGATCTATGTTATGGGATCCTGTCAGGTATTTATGGCATGGACTGGCCACTGTTGGAGACAGGAAGTTGGACTTTATGGACCTTTCATTTGACCTGGTATGAAATATTATTTTCTTATGTGCTTTGTTATTTTGAAAACTAATGTAAAATGTGCATGGCCAACCTTTCATAATGTCTGATCCTGAGGAGGCAAATGGGTTAGTTTTGTGCATACCATGAGAGTCATGAACTTCACGCCTAAGCCAGGGAATGTGGAGTATAATCTCAGTCTCTCAAATGTAATGCTAAGGCTCGGCATAGCACTTGCCTCGTGCCAAAGACGGCCTCCTTCTGGAGTTCATAAGGTGTTTTACTTTGAGATTTTATCTCTTCCATTTTTTGGCAAGTCCTCTTGTGTATCTTCAGTAATCAAATACAGGATTTGTGGCATAATAGTAGCAGTACATTATCTCTTTTTTTTCTTCAGGGCTTTTCATTAGTTTCTGTGGTCCAGCTACAGTGGGCCCATGAACAAGTTCACCATAACCTCTGGCTGTATCAGGGATGTTATCTTGTACTGAAGGTTTTACACTATTTTTACTGCTATCATTAGCCCGGGTGTGTAAACTATAGGTGGGGACCTATTTATCCTGGGCCACGTATGGCCAGTATGAATCCTTCTTTTTCCTTCCTATCATACTTTTACCTTAAAATCGAAAAAGGTTGTGCAAATAATGGTCTTTGGCTATCATGGCTGCCAAGGTAAAAGTAGTAATGGTAAAGCTTCCATCCCTGGATACTACCACTGAATTACAGAATTCTTTCTGGGCTTTTTAGAAGTACTAGATGGAAAACATCTACAGCCTGAGCTCCAGCGCTAGGAATGCTGGGAAAGATTTTGTACCTCCTGCCATGTTGTTACATTGACTGGTAACCTCTTAAATATTTATGTTTTGTTTTTATCTGTGTATTTGAGAGACATTATTTGTGCACAAGCTGTTAAACACAGTCCTAATGGAAACACATTTCCATCTGGTTTCTTCCTCTTTTCCATCTGCTCCATTTGTGCATCTTTCTATGTATTTAACTACTGAAAGTCATTGCAATTATGTTTTTAACATTACAAAATAAGGTAGAGAGGAGAGACTAATCTAGTTCCCATAAATAATCCTTATTCTTCAGCCATAAAGATAAATAGCCTTTTCTTCTTTCTGACCATCAATGAAAGTAAAAAAAAAAATCACAAAGTACCTAAGTTTTAAGAATTAAGTCATGGCCTCTCAAATTGTATCTTTGTATTTCTCTGTTTGTGCCTGGGTACTCTCTTCCCATTTGATATTAAATATGTAAATCCTTAATTTATCTGGAATTACTTAGTGAAAGGCTGATACGTGAGTATGGTAGATTATAATATTCCATCACCAGCCCGATCCTCTTTACCTCATATTCTTTTCATGGAAGATAAAAAGAAATCCTGTATGCCAGCTATAAGAATTGTATTATTTTAAGAGACTTGGACTTAGAAATTGATTTCTGTGATGAGAACAGGAAAAGTCTCCTTGCGACCTGAAGGTCACCTCATAATCCTGTCAAAAAGCATTTTTCTCCCTCCCATGAGTAGGAGAGACAACTATTTCTGAAAAGGAATTAATTTTTCAGATAGAGTAAGAAGAATGACTTAAATACTTATCGGCTGATGGAGGAACGTCTTACTCTGAATACATCTCCTGTGATTAGGACAAGCTCCGAATATATTTTAGGGGTCAGGCAGTTTTAGATGAAGATCGGAGTGTCTAGTTCAGGAGGATGCTGATCTTATATTTTTGTTGAAACACTTAAGCTATATGCTGTGGTGTTCCCTTTTGCAAGGGGATTTCACAGGTTTGAATAATGAGGACTGGGCCAGGCAGCCAATAATTTTCCTGTGCAGAGATTTTAATTACCGGGATGTTATAAATCAAACAGCTGTAGCACATGTAATTAGGGTTAAACCTGTGTAACTCTTCCTGAAATTGAAAAAGACTTGGCATTGAGTCCATGGGATGTACTGAATATTTTGGGGCAGATGATTCTCAAAATCCAGGACTCTCACAGGTTCGAGTAAATACCCAGGAGTCCGATAAATAAGTCAAAAGTACTGGGGGGGGGGGGGGGTCTAGGGTAGCTGCACTTCCAGAGAGGCAAAAGAGAAACATCAGCGGTTAATTGACTTGGTTGATATTACATTTTTTTAGCCCCATAAAGCTTATGCATGGAATATCTGTAGCTATAGCTCTCTGTATAATTCTAAATGTCATCTGTATAATATATATTAATATCCTCAACTGCAAATACTAATCCAGATCATTTAATTTTTCATTAAAGGCTCCTATGATGCAGATTTGATGTGTTTATTAATCTTTTCTTACAAATAATCACATATTTGTAGCTATTAAACAAACAAAGCAAAACAAATTAGAAGTGATCAGAGCTAATGAGATGTTTCTCTTATGAATGATGGTGAGAACATTTCTGCTTTTTCCCACCCTGGTATTGAAGCTTTATCATGCAGGATTCCAAGGAGCATCATATAACATACAGAATATTGGTTATATAGCTGGTCAGTGGTATGCACAGTGTACTTACTGTACACAGTAGATCTATGCAAGGTTTATTCAAGGGCGGCTCTATCATTAGGCAGGGTGAGGTGGCCGCCTCAAGCAAAAGCATTTTGGGAGTAGCAAAAAGTGCCCCTCAAATCATCCAAGTGAGGCCACCTCACCTTTGCCTGGTTCCACAGTTTTCACAACTACTTTATCTTCACAGCCATCACTGCTTCTCCATAGGCCTGCAGTGGTGGCGACAGCAGCAGGAAGCTAAATCCTAAGCATGGGGTCCTTCAGAGTGGAGGAGTAGCCTAGTGGTTAGAACACTGGCTTGGTAACCAAGCAACCAGGGTTCAATTCCCACTAGCACTCCTTGTGGCCTTGGGCAAGTCACTTAACCTTCCATTGCCTCAGAAGAAAGGCCTGGTAATCTACTTCTGGTGACACTGCCAAGAAAACCCAGGAGCATCTGGGTCACCAGGAGTCAGGACTGACTCAAAGGCACACATTGCAATGGGGTGCTTCCAGGGCCCTGCCACTTCCAGTCCTGCTCCCCCCAACACATGCTTTTGTGTCAGAAGGAGGTGGGGCTGGCAGTGCCGTGGAAACACGTGAGTCTCTGAATGACCCCACACTTAGAATTTAGCTTCTTGCCACTGCTGCAGACCTCGGAAGAAGTGGCAGCGGTGGTGGTAGCCAGGGGAAGGGGGATAATTGATATGGAGGGGACAGGCAAATGCTGGACATGGTGGGACATAGGGGGACATGGGGATGCTAGACATGGGGAGGCAAGGGGCATATGGGGGAGATGCTAGATATAAGCGTGCAAACAGAGGGGGATGCTGGACATGGGGGGCAGATAGAAGGGGATGCTGGACACAGGAGGTGGTCATAGGCAATGGAGGGGGATTCTGGACATGAAAAGAGCCTTAGAGAGATAGAGGAAGGATTCTGGATATGGAAAGGGACCATAGGGAAATAGATGGAGGATATTGGACATGAGAGGAGGCCAGAGGGAGATGAGGGGCATGCTGGACATGAGAAGGAGCCATAGAGAGGTGGAGGAATGATAGACACGGAAGGGGGCATTAGGAAGATGGAAGGGGATGCTGAGCACAGGGGTGGGAGCAGGGACTGTAGGCAGATGGATAGAGGATGCTGGATATGGAAGGGGGCCATAAGGAGATGGATAGAGGATACTGGACATGTGAGAGTGACATAGGGAGATGGAGGTGATACTAGGCACAAAGGTAAGAGCAGGAACGTGTGCACAGATGTGAGGAGGATGGTGGACACAGAGACCATAGAGAGGTGAGAGAGATGCTGAACATAGGAGTAATAGGGGTTATAGGCAGATGGAGGGGGATTCTGGACATGGAAGGCGTCCATAGAGAGATGGACAGAGGATGCTTGTCATGGGTGGGGGCCAGGGAGAGATAGGGGAATGCTGGACATGGGAGGGGACCAGAAGGAGATGGGGGATACTGGACATCGAAGGAGACCATAGTGAGATAGAGGGGGATGCTGGACATGGAATGGGGCCATAGAAAGATGGAAGGGGATGATGGATAAGGGAGAAGGCCATAGGAAGGCTGGCACGTCCACTGGAGCTCACTTTACTGATGGTGGTAATGTATTGGCATTATCTGCCATACAAATCCAGATTGAATGTGCAGATCGCAAAACATTTTATGTCGTTCAGTGAACTGGAAGTTAAATCTGAATATTACAGACATGTTATTATAGGTGTTAATATGGGTTAACAATTGTTTTTAATGTGTCTTTTTCTGTATGTTTTTCTGTAAGTCATTTGGGACATGTCTTTCGGAAAGCACCCACTAAATTCAAGTAAATAATTAAATAAGCGCAGAAACCCCTAAGGTCCTGCTTTATTGAGTGGCCTTATTAGAGGCTGCATTATGACTCCTCTGCACCCCATCCTGTTTTTAGAAGAGGAGAGAGTATTCTTGCAATCGATGTAATGCTGGGAGGATCTTTGCTTGATGATAGAAGTAGAGAGGAGGAAAGTGAAGGGAACTTGCAAAGGATATAAAGATCAAACCTAAATTTGAATCCCGGTCTTTGGCTTCACAGTCACTGTAGCGAGCTAGATGTCTCTGGTCACTGGCTTTCAAGCCAAACATTTGGAGAAGACTGGAGCAGCCGCTGACCAAACTAAAGGACTATTGAAAAAAGAGATGTCAGAGACTGCTTAAGCTAAAGCACCATAAGGGGTCTCTTCAGTGGATTCTGGAGGGCAAAGTCAGGACAGTGTTCCAGAGGAAACAGAAGCTCCTGGGAGCTATCACTTTTGAAAGATTCTGGTTTGGAGAGTGCCCATTTAATTTTCAGAGGACTTAACGGCTGTTTCATATAAGGAGAGGAGCATTTCAAAGTTGTTTTTTCTATATAGAAAACCAAATCTTTGGACTCTGGCAGGGATACTGAGACTGCATGGGGCATGTCTACTAATATGTGGTAATCATTTTTGCACCTACCAAACAGCATATGAAAAAACGATGTGTGGTAGACACAAACACTGTGTGGTATCTGCAGGAGGAGTGGCCAGTATCAGCCCTGAAGCTACTGCCCAGGACATGCGATTACTGCATAGGCCTACATTCCCTGCATCGACAGGTGGCGCAGGCTAAAGGGTGGGAACAAGGGGAGGACAGAGCAAGTCATTGCTCTGTCATCCCCATTCAGCAACAGCAACATGCCAAGCTCCCCCCCCCCCCCCCGCAGCATTGTTTGGGCTGCCCTTCCCTCACAAAATGATGGCAGTACCTCGGGTCTTGCAATATGGGGCACCAGCACCAGGGAAGGCCAACTTCCCCTCCTTTTCAGCACCTACCCACCACCCCTCAAAAGCTTTCAACCACTGTAGGATGCTGTGTTCTTTGGGCCCCCTTAACCACCTAAAGAAACAGGTCCCAACTAGCCAGTCAGGCCCCCCCCCCAGCCCTTACATAAAAGTTCCATGATGATCCAGCAGGAAGGGGGCAGGTGCGGCACCTCCCCCCCCCCCCCCCCGCTTCTGTTTCTGTCTCCGGCACTATACAAAATGGTGCCAGTTTCATGGCGCTTTTCCCTAGTGAGAAGATGTCAGCATCAGTGTCTTACCACTAGGGGGCATCACGGCGAGACTAGTGCCATTTGTATAGCACTGGAGATGGGGGCAGGAGCAGGGGGGACCATTCATGCCCCCTTCTCACTGGACCACCATGGAACTTTTAAGTAAGGGCTGGGGATGAGGTCTCTTGGGGGGCCCAACTGGCTAGCCGGATTCTGTTTCTTGTGGAGGGGTTTGAGGGATCCAGGGAAAAGCTTGACTGGCTAGACAGGATCTGTTTCTTTAGGTGGGGAAGGTGGGCCCCGAAGACCTCCCTGGACCACATCACATAGGAGTTGGGTGCTGTCTGGGAGGGTAGGTGTTGAAAGAGGAGAGGCAAAGGTTTTCCTTCTGTGATGCTGGTGCCAGGAATTGGAAGATCCGAGGCACCAATACCATTTTGCTAAGGGGGAGGCTCAAGGGGTGCCGCGGAGGAGTTGGCATGTGGTCGCTGCCACTGCTGTTAATCAGCAGTGGCCGTGCCGTGGAACCAATGGCTTGGCTGCAGTTAACTCCATCTCTTGAGGTGGAAATATCTGCAGCTGTGCTATTGGCAATTTGGGCAGCTAGCATACCACAATTGCTCACATCCTGTCTGACTCCTAGTGCCACGCTTTTCCCTGCACTGGTCCTGCCTTGCCCTCTTTTATCGCGGGAAATGCAGCTATCTATTTTGGAAGAGTTGTGACTTTTATGTAGTTTGTGATTGTGGAATACATTTGAGTAAATTCAGCAAATGTTTCATGTTGGTTCAGAACAAACCTTTTGAGGCTTGGACTAAATTTTTCTTGGTTCTGAAGGAGAAGGAATAATCACTTGAGTGCAAAAAGCCTCCCAGGATTTTCCCAGTTCCGCTCCAAGAACCCCTTACAAAACCCAGGAGTCAGACTTTACAGGGTTGGTCTGGCCCTTGGAAATTGTGCCCCCAGATTGTCTTACTCTACTGTACATCATTGCAAGGGACACAGTCAGAGAACGTGGTAAGGAAAACCAAGGAATAAATGTGTCAAAAAAACTTTATTTGATTTGCCAATAAAACCTGACACAGGCCATGTTTCGTTTAAAAACTTTCTCAGGGGTAAAAGGCAAACTCACCGATGGAATGAAATTCCTGTGCTTGAAAACTGCAGACTCAAAACACCTCGCAAGTCCTTGTACTGAACAGAAAGTGGAAGTGCCTATCGGTCTATGCTAGTCTGTTGGTACCGTGCTTTCTAAAATGGTTTGAGTTTTACTCCTTTCAGTTCGGTACAAGGACTTGCGAGGTGTTTTGAGTCTTCAGTTTTCAAGCACAGGAATTTCATTCCATCGGTGAGTTTGCCTTTTACCCCAAGGAAGTTTTTTAACGAAACACGGCCTTGTGTCGGGTTTTATTGGCAAATCAAATAAAGGTTTTTTGACACATTTTATTCCTTGGTTTTCCTTACCATGTTCTCTGTGTGCCTCATCTGACATGGCTTTTTGCTCTTTGTTGGACACGCTCATTGTAAGGGACATACAGCCTGGCAGGGGTTACATAAATAGATAAATAGACCTCTAAGCCATGGTCATGGTGAGAATGTGAAAAGAAATCAAAGCAGAAAGTTGGGATTTCACAGCTTTGTTTTCTAAATTGTCTTGCCCCTGTTTTAGATTATGTACACCTGCACACCACCTACTCGTATGATAGGTGATTAATAATAAATGAAATGAAATGAAATAAATACTACTAGGGAAAATCCTAACATTTCCATTGCATAACAGTTTGAGTCATTCCAGGTTTAATGATGAATTCATTTCAAAATATCTGGACAGTTTAGAGGCCTCTAGCTATATTTATACAAGTAAATACCCTGATTTTCCATAGGTTGTCTAGCTAGGAAAAAGGTCTTTCAAGTCTGGACACATACAATTTCACAAGTATTTTATAAAAGGCTTGCTGAATACAGAGCCTTTTGTAAAACATGTATAAGGATGCAGCAAATAAATGTGAGGTTTGCATATTGTAAGTAGGAACAACCATTTAAGAAAGGAACACGTTAAAAAGAATTTCCCTATCCTCTTGTTTCTCCATCTCGAAATTCCTGTCACTGGTTAAATTATTGTGCTATGTATCACTTTCCATTTGTTTCTAAGGTTTCTTTATGTGTTTTTTGCGTTTTTAAATTGTTGCCACTTTGGGCGTAGCCTTTTCTGTCATTGTACATAAGAACATAAGAGCATAATAACCGAGGTATCCGGATGCCCACCCCTTGCCTACCAGCAGCCATGCCACTTTACCACCATTCCACACTCCAAGCCACATTACATCAAGAGCACCCCCCCACCCCTCTTGCTTTTCACACCCTCCTCCCATAACAGAAAACACACAGACCATAACATTGGTGAACAATTAGTTGGTCGCAGCTTTATTTATAACATTGCAAACCGGCCCAACATAGGCCAAACAAACGTTCTTAATCGAAACATTCCCCCCCCCCCCGCCTCCCGAATTTCCGGATGATACCCCACCAGTCATTTATAGCAAAGCGGTGCATCATCAACCCCCCCCCATTCCCCCTCCGCCCGCCTTGCCATGTTATTAGCAAAGGCCGGCAATTTTCTTCAACCGGGCAGAGACCACAACCGTGATGTCTCTCCCAACCTACAGCACTGCCACTCCCCTGTCAAGCGGCATCCACCTCAAATGCCCCGCCGGGTCGGCGAGCGCTGGCTCGCTACCCCGCCAGCCCACAGCTACAATGACCCCCCCC
Organism: Ichthyophis bannanicus; assembly: GCA_033557465.1. Lineage (NCBI taxonomy): Eukaryota > Metazoa > Chordata > Amphibia > Gymnophiona > Ichthyophiidae > Ichthyophis > Ichthyophis bannanicus. The sequence continues at coordinate 461,572,997 of CM066033.1, read as the reverse complement.
CCATACCCAGCTGCGACGACCATACCCTTCCTTACTACCATGAGCGAGGGGAGGGTGGGAAGGGACACCTTTTCCAACGGCTGGCCACGCTGCAAAGAGGGAGAGCGCACACCAGCGATCTCCCTCGCGTGCCATTGCTCCGCCCCCCCCGGCCGGCACCAGCACCAATCATCTTCCACTACGTGAACACACAGGTTGCTGGTGCCAGCCGCGCTTCTTCCTCCGCTCTCGCCCCCCCCTTACACGCCGGACCGCGCTACTGCCGCAAGGAGGCTGGGCCCCGGGAACCCGGTTACAACCGGCCTCGGGACCCTGCCCTGCGGCGCGGCGGCATTAACCAAGGTATCCGGATGCCCACCCCTTGCCTACCAGCAGCCATGCCACTTTACCACCATTCCACACTCCAAGCCACATTACATCAAGAGCACCCCCCCCCACCCCTCTTGCTTTTCACACCCTCCTCCCATAACAGAAAACACACAGACCATAACATTGGTGAACAATTAGTTGGTCGCAGCTTTATTTATAACATTGCAAACCGGCCCAACATAGGCCAAACAAACGTTCTTAATCAAAACATTCCCCTCCCCCACCTCCCGAATTTCTGGATGATACCCCACCAGCCATTTATAGCAAAGCGGTGCATCATCCACCCCCCCCATTCCCCCTCCGCCCGCCTTGCCATGTTATTAGCAAAGGCCGGCAATTTTCTTCCACCGGGCAGAGACCACAACCGTGATGTCTCTCCCAACCTAAAGCACTGCCGCTCCCCTGCCAAGCGGCATCCACCTCAAATGCCCTGCCGGGTCGGCGAGCGCCGGCTCGCTACCCCGCCACCGGCACAAGGTAGTTCCACTATCCTTGTGCCGCCCCCCCCAAAGAAAGCTGCGACCAACACCAAAATTCAAGGGCCTCCTGCCAGTCATTCAGCAACAAATCCTGTCCAACAGGAGCAAGGTGCGCACCATCCAGGCGGTACAGGCAACTGCACCGGACTTCCGCCCACGGATGCAACACCTGCCTTCCACCTGTTTGCTGAACCCATCGCCCGATCTGTCTATTGATCTTAATCAGGCCCCGCGACCACCGCCGCTGTGTCCAACAGGCGGGGCGCGGAATGATGTCCGACCAGATAATGGCCACATCCGGAAATAGCTCCTGCAGCAGACCAAGGTCCCTCTGAACAACTCGGATGAGCTGCCGGCAAGACCAACTCGCCAAGTCATTGCCCCCCAAGTGGATCAGAAGCCCGACTGGCCGCCGATGCTGTGCCATCTGTGTCTGAACGAATTCCACGAGCTGCCACCACCGCATCCCACGTTGTCCCATCCAACAGAGGCGAACTCCAGAAGCAGCCAGCCCAAGGTGAAGTCCCAGTGGCCTCGACACCGCCCTTCGCTCGGCCCAGTAGACGAAGGAATGGCCGATGATCCACCAGTCGCCGGAGCACACACCATCTGAAAGGACAAAGCGGACTGCCACCAGCAGGCAACTCTGAAATAGGAAGAAAACTGTTAATATACCCCCCCCCCTTAACCCCTTTTGACTCCAGTAGAACTGCTAGGAGCCGTCCCAGATCCTACCCGGATGCCGAGGTAGGCAACCTAAGGGCACACATACCCTTCATATGCGCCAGAGCGCCACCTCCCGATCCGCTGAATAACCGGCCCCTCAAGACCCGCGGCCGCCGCACTCATGGCCGCTCCGATCCGAAACGAATGCGAAGCATAACTCCGTTCGTCATAGCCTCAGGACCGCAACGCCAGGCGCAACACAGCCGTAAACTGGAACTGCGTTACCGGCCTACCGTCCTCATGCAAAAAGAAATAGGAACCGGGCAAACCAGAGCGCCTCTGCGAATAACTTCTCAAGGCCTGCACTGGACACGATGGCAGGGGGTAGATGGCGCTCAATACCACCCAACCCCCTTTTCCCGCCTGATCTGTCTTGGACCGCGGGACGAAAATACGGACTTGAGACACCTGTATCGTGACGTGGGCAAGCTCGAGACCACCAGGCGCACCCCTCCTGGCAGATCGGGGCACCAGTTCGCACACACGAAACGCCCCAAAAAAGGCAGTCACAAACAAGGCATGGAACAAAACGGACTCGAAAGGAGAAGCCGCGACACAAGGTAAGACCTCGCGAATGCGCAGCAAAAGTTCATGGGAAACCGGGTGCTGCCAATCCTGAGGCCTGGGATGAGTCCTAGCCCAACCTGACAAGAGATACTTGACTAAAAATGAAACCCTTGGGTTCCCCCACCCCGCCGCCTTACAGAAGAAGGAAAACCCAGCTACCGCGGACATAACAGCCGTACGAGTCCAGCCCGCCTTCTTCGCCCAGAGCACGAACTGTCCCATCATCCCATCGGGAACCTTCCCCCCGCCCCAGCCCAAAGTGCTCAGGAACGCACTCACCTGGGAGTATCCACGCCGATACAGGGCCCAAGTACCGCGCGCCACCGACGTAGACAACAGCGCCATCAGATCCGCATTCCAACCTTCCAAAGATGCCCTGGGACCGGGGAAGCCTCCTGATCTGCCTCCGGAGCCAACAGCCGGAATTGCTCCCACTGAAAACGGGACAAAGCGTCAGCAATGGAATTCTGGGCCCCAGGCACATGCCGAGCCCTGGCGGTGACATTCATTCGTAAACAGGCTAATACAAAAATCCTCATTAATGCAGCTACCTTCGGGCACCGAGGCGCATGCCGGTTGATAACCTCCACCACCGTCGCGTTATCGCCCCAAAAAACTACCCGCCGATCCCGTAAGCGCTCAGGCCAAACCCAAAAGGCAACCACTATGGGAAACAGCTCCAGAAAGGTAATGTTCCGAGTCAAGCTGGACTGCACCCAATCGGTAGGCCACGGCTCAGCACACCACGCCCCTTGACAATAAGCCCCGAACCCAAAACTGCCGGCCGCATCTGTAAACAAATGCAGGTCTGCATTCGACAGCTCAGGTAACTGAATAACCGAGCGACCGTTGAAGTCAGCTAAAAAAGAGTCCCAAACCCGTAAATCCTCACGCATCCCTGTCGTCACACGAATTCGGTGGTGCGGGAGCTGGACTCCCGCCATGGCAAGCGACAACCGCCGAGCGAAGGGACGCCCCATGGGCAACACCCTGCAAGCAAAAATGAGATGCCCGACTAAGGATTGCATGACACGCAGAGTGGTCTTGCGCGAAGATCCCACAACAGCTACCATCTCCCGAAGACACTCAACCTTCCGCTCCGGTAAGCGCACAACCATAGCCTCAGTATCAATCTCAATCCCAAGAAATGTAAGGCGAGTAACAGGCCTGACCGTTTTATTAGCCGCCACTGGAATTCCGAAGTCGACCGCCAAACGCAAAAAGGTCTCCAGCAATATGTCACAAGTTTGCGCCTTTCCGTGCCCGACGAATAAGAAATCATCTAGATAATGTACGATAGTATGTACCCCCGTCAATTTACCCAACACCCAGTGCAAGAAGGTGCTAAATGCTTCGAAGTAAGCGCATGATATAGCACAGCCCATAGGCATGCATTTGTCAAAGTAATACAGTGATTCGAAAGTAAAGCCCAACAAGGGAAAGGACGAAGGATGTACTGGCAGCAATCGGAACGCGGATTCAATGTCCACCTTCGCCAAGGACGCCCCAGCCCCACATTGCCATACTAAAGCGACAGCGGCGTCGAAAGAGGCGTAACGCACCGTACACTGCTCCCGAGGGATGTGATCGTTCACGGAATCCCCGATAGGGGAAGATAAGTTGTGTATCAGTCTAAACTTGCCCGGCTCCTTTTTGGGAACCACCCCGAGCGGGGACACCGTGAACGGAGAAAATGGAGGCTCGCGAAATGGCCCTGCCACTCGGCCCAGTGCGCACTCCTCCGCAATCTTCCGCCACACCACCTCAGCAAGAGAGCTCACCGAACTAGCGTTACGCGACCCACCCCCCGCTGGCGAACCCTGACACAGAATCCGAAAACCTTCCAAAAAACCCTCCAATAACACACTCCATGCCCCCCCGCGGTTGTCCCTGCCATACTCAATCAACCATGGGCGCATGACTTCCACTCTCACGGGCGTAGGAGCCAAAGCCCCGAGACCGCCCTCACTTACCCCCCGCAGGGGCTCCTGCCACACCTTTGCGACTGCATTTGGTGGCAGCATGCCCACTGCCACAGAGGGAGCAGGCATGCTTAAATTTGCAGTCGGGGAACGGGCACGAGGATTTATTGAAACGCCAACAGACATCCCCACTCGCAACGCTGCCCCTTGACTGAGGTGCCGGAATGGCGGTCGTCCGAAAGGACCGCACTCCCACCGATGAAGTCGCGGCTCCGGCCTTACTGCCTCCACCACCGGCCCCCCCAGCACGGCCCTTCATGGACATCTGCGTCAGTCATAAATTGATGTCCTTCGTTCCCCACGATAACTGCTTATTCTCTTTCATCATGTCCCTGAACTCCTCGTCGTAGTTCAGCCAAGCCCACCCTTACTGCGCCTGCGACGCCGCTAAAATCGTATCACCATAAGCCAAGAGCACCCCGTACTGGTCTGGATAATAATGACCTCAAACATTAGTCAACCGTAAGAAAGCCCAATTCAGGGTGTTGCGAGATGGCTTCCTCACTCGACCTGCTTTCTCATCCTCCTTTCGTTTTTTCTTACTCTCCCCGAAGCGCTTCCTGCCCTCGAGGAGGCGGAAAATGTCAATATACCTCCGACGCTTAATCCGGTGATGCAACTTCCGCGGGACACCCTCCCACAGCTCTGCGCAGCGCACCAACGCGGATCCACCGCCTGCATCCTTCTCTCCCACCGCAACCACCGAGTCAACAGAGGAAACCATTGACGAGGATGAAGAGGAAGCACGCCGACAGCGACGCCCGTGTTTGCGCTTTGCCGTTTCCTTTCCGCCAGCCACCCCAACCGCCTCAGGGCTTTGCACTCCACCCGCAGCACTGCCCACACCCACCGAATACTCACCAGCCGCTTGGGGGAGAGGCATCGATGCAGCGGTGTTCTGAACCCCAACCGCAGTACCGCTCCGCTCATCCGTCGAACTCGCGGGGCCCACTCTAACAGGGTCGGCCAGGTCCATCCTGGGCCGATCGCTCTGAGGAACCTGTAGCAAAAGAGAAGAGAAGGCGGCAGGCACTGCCCGCAAAGTGTTGGAGGCAATGCTGGGTCCCCCGCCCCAGCCCCACGCTGAGAACCCAAGTCCGCCCGCCTCCCAAGCTGCCATCCCCCTACCAACAGGGTTTGCGGTCCTGCCGACCCCAACCCCCCGCCAACCATCCCACTCACCACTCCACTGCCCCGAACCGCCCCATGCGCCCCCACCAAACGGCCAAGGCCCCGGAGCTCCGAAAAAAACAGAATGTGGAAATTGCCCGCCCCCGAAGCTGGGACTAGACCATCCGGAAAAAGGCGGAGGAGAGGACATTCCTACGAACCCGCCGGCCCTGGGTTCGGGCCAGCCTTCCAAAGGAGCCACCCCACCCCCACGGCCCGAGCCTCTGAGGCTGCAGACCCAGCCCCGGACCGCTCCACCGTGCCAAGCCCACCTGCCACCTCTCCCAACCCACCGTCACCACCCTCCGAGTCAGAAGGCCCAGGCACCCTGAGCCCAGGGGGCTCAGCGGAAACCGCATCCGCTCTGGCCCGAGAGGGCCGGCCAGCGCTACCGGAGTGCGCCCTTGGCGACCTCCCCCTGCCCCGCCCTCCCTGAGGGGCCCGAGACACCGCCGCCACCACCCCTTCGCCAACTGGAGGAACACGCCTAGGTCTCCCTGTCTCTTTTCCTCTAACGGCTACCCCCCGAGCCCCCACCCTCTTATGCAATGTCTTGCCAAACCGGCGGGCCATATCTTTCCGCTCAGCCCAAAGAAAAGACTAAATCCTCCAATCCCTTTGAGGAATTAAGTCACTTAAGTATGGCCAGTGAGTAGTATTTAAACTACCGGTCCGCTAGAGTTGTGCAACTGTACTGAAAACAGTATATAAAACCTGCACCACTCCCTTAACCCCCGGAACAGCAAATGGGCTTCCCCCTTTTTTTTTTTTTTTTTGATATTAAACCACACACAAGTGTAGTGGGATCGCCCCTTGCCTGGCCAGCCAGCTGGAAAAATTCAAGCCAGAAGGGAACCCCTCAAAAGCCCAGAGTAGCCCCACACCGCCGAAAACTAGGCCCACCAACGTGCAAGCACATCCGGAGCCCAGCAGCTCAACTAAGCTCCCGACCCCCCCCACCGCAAATCACCCGCCAGCAATTGCCGACTCCGGAGCACTCACACGCTAAGAGGCCCACCACCAAACTAGGTCGCCCCCAGGAGCCGGCCCAAACCGCCAGAGTCCCTTGCACACACACCTTTTCCAACGGCTGGCCACGCTGCAAAGAGGGAGAGCGCACACCGGCGATCTCCCTCACGTGCCGTTGCTCCGCCCCCCCCGGCCAGCACCAACACCAATCATCTTCCACTATGTGAACACACAGGTTGCTGGTGCCAGCCGCGCTTCTTCCTCCGCTCTCGCCCCCCCCCTTACACTCCGGACCGCGCTACTGCCGCAAGGAGGCTGGGCCCCGGGAACCTGGTTACAACCGGCCTCGGGACTCTGCCCTGCGGCGCGGCGGCATGAACATAAAAGATGCCATACTGGGTCCGACCAAGGTCCATCAAGCCCTGTTTCCAGGTCTCAAGTACCTGACAATCCAGGTCACAAGTACCTGGCAGGTTCTCAAAAAGGCACACAGGTTCCACAGTGCTTGTCACATGGTAAGGATTGGATTTCCTGGGTCCTCTTTAATAATGGTTTATGATTCTTTCCTCCAGGAACTTGCCCAAACCTTTTTTTAAACCCAGCTACACTGACAGCTTTTACTACATCCTCTGGTAACAAATTTTAGAGTTTGATTACATGTTGAGAAAATATTTTTTACTCTTATTAGTCTTAAATGGGTTACATTGTAGCTTCATTGTGTGTCCTCTAGTCTTTCTACTTTTTGATGGCGTAAAGAAAGGATCTACGTTTACCCGTTCTACTCCATTCATTAATTTATAGACCTCTATCATATCCCCCCTCAGCCATCTCTTTTCCAAGTTGAAGAGCTCAAACCTTTTAAGCCTCATAGGAGTATCCTTCCATTCCCTTTACCCTTTTTGTCGCTCTTCTCTGTAGTTTTTCTAAATTGCCATGGTCTTATTTCTCAAATGGCGGTATACCAAATTTATGAATACATAAAATAAATAAATAGAGTGGCATCACTTGGGATTTGAATGAATTGCAACCTATGTATGTAGGTGCAGGATTATACAGAACTGGACTTCCAAGGGGAGACAATTTTGGAGCCAAGCTAGAGAATGATACATTTTAGATATTAGAGGTAGTTTTAAAGGCAAAAGAGATATATGTTTTCCCAATCAACAGTGGCAAAAGCTCTAGTGGGGGGGGGGGGGCCCAAGCAAACTTTTGCTGAGAGATCGCCTATTTCGATCACCCCATGGTGACGTCCTCCCCCCCATGCGGCAGTGGCAGCATGACATCCCCACCCCATGGCGGTGATGGCCATGCCACGACACCCCAGTGTACCTCCCCCAAATTCTGGCAGCAGTGGCCCTACATGGCAAACTTATTTTAATTTGTTTGCTGTGCTGCCTCCGGAGGCAGCTCAGTAAACAGATAAAAGTAACTTTGCTGTACTGCCATGTGGGCCCCCTTCCTGCCCGGTCCCCCTCTTCATTGTGGGAGGCTGATTGGACAGAATTTATGCCGCTGCCCCTCAATCACTTCTCCAAACTCGGGTCCAAATGAGCAGTTATGTGACACTTAGGCATATGTTTACTAAACCGGGCTAACAGTTAATCCGGACTATTTGCAACTAGGTCTCATTGAATAGCATGGAGCCTAGTTGCAGATAGCCCAGATTAACGATTAGCCCAGTTTAGTAAACATAACCCTTAGAGTGTTTTGAACAGGTGTAAATGTCGACATGTAGATTTTTCCAAAGGATATGTGTACAGCCATTGCAAAATCATAAATACACACATACAGTTCATGCCCGCCCACATGATGCCTCCTTCAAAACTATGTGCTATGGACCTACCAATGTAAGTAGTGGCTTTCTAAAATCACTATTTACACACGTAGGGTATTTAGATGGTGTGCCTTGTAGTGCTATACAAATGATCAGTAGTAATAGTAGATGTTGTGATATACAAGAAGGCACATTGTAGCATTTTTGCCTCCAGAAGCTGGGAGAGCTCTGGAAAAAGACAAGGAGCTTGAGTTCTGTGCAGACACGTGGAGGGGGGTGGGGGGGGGGGGGTGGGGGTGGATGAGGATGGCTCCATTTCCCCTTAAAAGACATTTTTTACCCCAGACCACCTTAAGGGCTTGAGAGCAGGCAAGCTGGACCAGGAGGGTGTGGCCCTGGCAAGCATGTTAAAAACACTTATTGAGAGCCATTTTGGGACGTCGGCACCCCTAGTACCATTAAGCTGGAAGTGCTGCATGAATCCCTGAGACTGAATCAAAGGATAGCCGGGGAATGCTGAGATACGGCCAGCTGGGTTAGCCACTAGGAACTGAAATACTATAGGTGAGAAGGTCCTTAGGACAAAGCTTACATTGATGCTGTGAGCATGATTTTGGATAGCTGGGGTGTGCTGAGACACTGCCAGTTGGGTTAGCCACTAGGAGACGAAGCTGCACATTGAGGGAGGTCCTAAGGTAGGACAAATCTTATGAAGCCTGGGAGTATCAGGCAGGCAGTTTAAAAGGTGAATACTGTGAGTGTGATGCAGAGAGTTTAAGAGTGACCAGCTGGAAAAGGGGTCAAGCAGGGGGTTTGGTAATGTCAACTCCGCCGGCTTCAACTTATTCAAAATACAGCAGCTTGACTCCTTACCCATTCCTCACATAGGGATCACCTCACTCCTCTTCTCATCCATCTTCAATTGCTTCCACTTATATACCACTATCACTATAAGATTCTTACCATAGTACATAAAACCATCTATACTGGTACCCCTCAATACCTCGCTGACTTCATTCACATGCACCTCCCTCCCCATGTTCCCTGTGCCATCCACAATGACCATCTGTCTCTCCCCTCCCCTCCCCTGCCCATGCTCGTCTCAAGCAAACCTGTCACTACCTTCTTCTTTCTTGGTCCAGCCCTGTGGAACTCCCTCCCAGCCTCACTTCATGCTGAACACTCATACCCTATTTTAAGTCCATGCTGAAAATGTATCTATTCCACAATGCATTCACCCAACCCTCACTGCCTCCCCTATATCCCCTCCCTAACCGCCAGTATTTTCCTTTATATGCCTGTCCTTTGCTTTTCTGTGCGCTCTATCCTCTTATCTCTCCTGTCACGTAATGGCGTTCCTTTCCCTTTTCTAAGTCACAGTCATTTATTGTAAACCGCCCTGATGCTTTTTTTGCATGGGCGGTCAATCAAGCAACAGGATAATGTTAAAGATAAAGATAAAAACCTTAGTAGCTGGCTGGCTAAAGAAGCTGAAATGCCAGCAGAATAATGACCGCTGCCGGGCTCGGCAGGTATCTCAATGAGCCACAAGAAATCAGTTGCTTTAGACCGCCGGCAGAGAGACCTGCTGGCAGCGATACTCACGTCGGCATGAAGTCCGTGTAATCAAAAATATTGCTACTAAACCCAACTTTCGAACAAAGACGAGCCGCTGCCGAGCTCTGCAAGTCTGTCGCGTATCACATAGAATCAGCTGCTCTCACAGCAGCGGTCTTTATTCTGCTGGCATTTCAGCTGTGATACTTGGAGTCTTCACTATATTGCCTTCATCCCTGATGAAGTATTAATGAAACACGGCCTGTGTCGGGTTGGCAATAGTTGTTAATAAAGATAATACACATATATATCGTGGTCCTTGGTTTTGTACCACATTCTCTGACTGTGTGTTTTGGGTCACTGTCCTGTTGGAGGACTCATGACCTTCGACACAGATTTACTGCAGCTTTCTGACACTAGGTAACAAATTTCACTCCAAAATACCTCCTCTGACTTCTTGATACCTTTAATACGTTCTAGGCCTTCAGTTCCCGAGACAGCAAAATAGCCCCACAGCATTAGGGAACCACCACCATATTTAACTGTAGGAAGGGTGTTTTTTTTCCTTATAAGCTTCATTTCTTTGCCTGTAAATGTATCACTGGTCTGTATTTCCAAAGACCTTGGTTCATCTGTCCATAGAACATTTTCCCAGAAGAACTGTGGTTTCTCAAGGTGGGTTTGGGCAAAGAGCAGGCCTGCCTTTTTATGTCTGTCTTTGAACAATAAGATTCTCCTTGGCCTTTGCCCATAAAGTCCTTCTTTGTTTAGTGCACGGTGCGGGTTGAAACCACCACTCCAGATTGCTCCAGTTCAGCCTTAAGCTCTTTGAATGTTGTTTTTCCAACAGTTCACACTAATCTTCAAAGACTTCTTGGATTAATTTTCCTCTTCCAACTACATCCTGAGAGATTCTGGACAGTTCCATGAGCAGAAAACTTCTCAAAATTGTGAACTATAGACACAGGAATCTCAAGATCTTTGGAGATGGCTTTGTTCTCCTTTGAAGTTTGATGTTTGGTGATAATAGCTTTTTTGACAGTCTCAGGCAGCTCTCTTGTCTTCACCATTGTGAAAATGGAACAGGTAGTGAATGTGGCCATTTTAAAAATTATAGCCATCATTCATTGATTGATTCAAGTCATGTGAGTACTGACAGTTGATCACAGGTGCATCTAATTTTAGTGCAATGGGATTGTGATTCTTCTGTTCAAACTGATTTGAATAAGGGTGCCAATAATCGCACGTTCTTACATAAAGGATTCTTTTCATTTCATCAACTTGTTAAGTGCCATAGTAGTAGATACTGACTCCTTATTAGTTACTATGGATGTAATATCTTTGTACAGAAATATTCATCAACAAGAAGCTTTAGAAATTTTGACGGATTTACCAATTATATTACCAGGTGGATTACCTAAAGAATTTGTATTAGGATTGTCGAAGATAGTGTTAGAACGCAATTATTTTTTATATGATTCCATTTTTTATCAACAGTGTTTTGGAGTAGCAATGGGGGCGACAGTGGCACCATCAGTGGTGATATTATACATGTCACATTTTGAAGAACATCATCTTTATGAATCAATTTGGTTCCAACATATCTCATTGTAGAAACGTTTTTTGGATGACATATTTTTATCTGGATTGGTTCATTACAGGATTTATTAGCATTTTTCAGCTGGATTAAAACCGTCAAGGCTAATATACAATTTACTCCAAAGTATCATCTAGATCATATTGAATTTTTGGATCTGTTGATTTATAAGGAAGGCTCTAGTTTGTTTACTACATTGTACAGAAAGCAGGTACAGCATAATTGGTCTTCCTTTTGGGCAATCTTTGAGGATTCGTAGACTGTGCACAATAGAGTAATTTCATAAACATTCTAAAGATTTAAGTAATAGACTTTGAGACAGAGGTTATCCCGAACAATTAATACATAGAGCGTACAAATGGGTTTTAAATAATCATCCGACATGGTGGCAAGATTTTTGCATGAGGAGGGATATACCAAAGGCCAACAGGTTTATAGGTATTTTATCATATATGCCCAATACTGCAAAAATCACTAACATTTTAAAGCGTCATTGGCCTATGTTGTCACTGCATCATTGTTTTCAGAAACCCTAATGGTTGCATATCGTAGGGGATCCAATATTGGGGATTTAATTATCCAGACACCATCAGCTAGCATGGATGGAACATCAGGACAACAGTTTGGTCACTTTGCTTGTGGTTCCTGTGGTTTTTGCTCTATTACATTGGAGGGGGCTTGTTGGACTGATTTGCAATCGGGAAGACAATATAAATTATATCATAAGACTTCCTGTTTGTCCTCCTTTGTGGTGTATTTAATTATCTGTCCGTGTCAATTAAAATATGGGGGGGAGAACCTCTCGCTCCATAAAGAAACGTCTATTGGAGCATCGTTCACGTATAAATTCTTTGGTTATGACTGCTTCGATGGTTTCACAATTGAAGCATCGACTTGAAGATTTGAAATGGCTGGTAATCGATCAAGTTCCCCATAACATCAGGGGAGGTGATCGTCTTTCTAAATTGCAGCATAAAGAACAACGCTGGATTTTTAACTTACAAACGATGGCTCCTAATGGCCTCAACGCTGAAATTGATTGGTGGTCATTGCATTTATAGAGTTCTCTTTTTGAATTGGTTGTTTCCAATTGCATGCTGATCATATTGACTAATAGTTCATCTGACGTCTGTGATTAACTAAGGGATAAAAACCGGAACTGGACATGTGACGAGGGTCATTTGCCTGAAGAAGAGCTAAGAATCTGTTTACTTTCATGTTAATTTTCCTGTTACTTGTAATAGGTCTGTTATATCTGACCAATTGTTGTATTGTTTCAATGTAAACCGCAGTGATGACAAATAGCACGGTATATAAGAAAATGAAATAAAATAAATAAAATAATCTACTCAGCTTGAAACACTACGTGGTGTTGCAGGACCTGGTCGATTTTCATCTTGTTTATGAGCAATTAGAGGATTTACTATACCTGAGTGGCTACGAATTCTGTTTTTGCTGCCACGGAAGAAATCCTGTGATATTGCTTTGGGGAATTTGAGGGATGATTTTCTTCAGAAAGCTAAGTTCTCGTTAAGGAGTTTTCTTGAAAATACACTTGGGATAGTTCAAGTCATCATTATTGATCGAGAGTAAAGCAGCGGCATGCATTCCTGCAGCCAGTTCCATTGTGTTTTTAGGCCTTTGGGTCTTATTTAAATTTGATTTAAAGGAGGACCCACTACGAGAAAGGTTTTCCTCTCAGGGTGGGTGATCCATCAAAAAATTAGATATTTTGTATTTTTTTTCACCGGTTTGGTTATAAAAGAGGTGATTTTTTTGGGCATGAAGTAATTTTGATTTAGGAATAATCATGCCTGGCAATGTCCCAGTTTTTATACTATTTCCTACTATTTCCTTTTTTAATTGGTCTTGTTTTATTTGATTCTTTTATTTGTCAAATATGTGTGCATATATAGTCCAAAACCATTTCACTGGCCACTTTTAGTTTTTTTTTAGGAAATATTGGACATGAAGAGGTTGCACTGCAAGGGTACCAATAATGTTGACCACAACTATATAAAGAGAGCTGCAGGGGGTGGCTGGCTATAGAAGCCAGACCAGGTGGTTGTTGTAATCTTGAATGTGAAAAAAGGCTGTAAATTTAATTAATGCAAGAAAGGCTGCAGGAGTGGGCTGACAAAGGAAGCCAGGCCAGGTTTGGTATTACACTAAATGCTGAGGGGGAAATGCCAGGGACCTGCTTGCCAAGACATTAGACTGGTAAGGTAGTTTTTAAATGCTGTGTTGATATACCCATGAGCTTGGGAAGGGAGCCAAGTCACAGGCAGGGCACATGGAATAGTGGGACTCTGAGGCATATTGAGCCTGTCAGCCTGCTAGGGTTACGTGTTCCTTATGTTATTGGGGAATTGTGAATAAACCCTGGTATAGGAGCCTGGGATAATACTCCAAACAGTTGTGGTATTGCTTATGAGTTAAACCAATAAATCCCATTTCACCTGTGTCTCTGACTGTGTGTAAGTGGTTGTTTGAAGGCCTGAAAGAGATCCTAGGGCCAAAATTGGCCACTATGTTGCCACAGTACATAGACACAACAAAGTTATTTACCCGTAGCAGGTGTTCATCATAGACAGAAGGATACGTCCTCGCATATGGGTTATGTCATCAATGGTGCCTCATGTTGGAACCCCCTCCTAGCTCCTTCTAGAAACCTTTGGATCAGTTCTTCCATGCATGCATGCAAATTCCCACCTGCTGCCTCAGTCCGATGACTAGCTAATGCCAGAACACAACTCCAATGCCTCAGGGAAATATCTGGCTGTCCATGGAGAACATCTGCTTCAGGTAACTTACGCTGTTTACTCATGGACAAGAAAGATAAGTGCTCATGTATGGAACTTCCTAGCTACTGGCCTGGAGAGTGTTTTAAGGATCTCAGTATGCTACATGCTTATGATTACAGCCTCATGCACCTTATCTCTGAATGATACAGCCATGACTTTGCCTGGATACAAGGTTATAAGTCTGAGTCCCAGAGTCACGAGAGTGTCTGGGAGCCAGTACTCATGGAGGAGGTCCTCAATGGCATTTCAAAAATATCACGTCACTCCTTCCCTTTGTTCACTAGGGATCATTATTGCACAGCATTCTCATGAGGGCAAAAGTTTGCAAACTTATCCAAATTGCACATGATGTTCAGCAAGTGCATGCCATGAAACTCTAGCAGGATGCTATGCAGGATATTAACGTAGCATTCTGAAAAGATTTTCTTCTAAAAGAATCCAGTCCTAGCTGCCCTTCCAAGGGCACCAAAGAGTGAGACTTGGAAAGTCTGCCTTTTTGAGAGCGTATTTGACAACCATGGAAGAGCTGGAACATTTTGAATCTAGGAGCCTTCTGGACTCTATATATATAGAGTTAACCTTCTTACTGTCTTGAGGCACAGAGAAAGGGGTCTCTACATTCTCATCTCTGGCCTCTGAAGGATGCAGTGCATAGGCAGTGTCACCATCTCCTTAGGGGGATCAGAATATTGGAGGATATCTAACTCTTTGGTTTTATGCCCCTTCTCCGTTTCCAACTGAAATGGGATGGACTTGGCCATTTCCCTCACAAAATCATGGAAACTAAACTTCTCAGGCAGGGATTTTCATCACAGGGGTGCTTCAATATAAACTTAGAGAGATACTCAGATAAAGCCTGAGTCTCTGCCTGAACTGACCTCTACTTTTCATGGGAGGTGGATCTCCTCCAGGACTGCTTGTGCACCAATGACTTCCAATGCCTAGGGGATTGATCTCCCCCCAATGCACTCAAGATCAATATTTATTTTATTTATTTATTTGTAAACTTTTATATACCGCCCCTTCCAAAGATCAGGGGCGGGTTATCAATATCAGTTCAGTTGAGTAGGAACTGATGTGAAGGCCCTTTAAGGTCCTGATGTTAATTCCTCTCCCACAGGCAGGCAGTGATTCTTCAGGATAGGCTCAATGTATTGATGCACCATCGATGATGCCATTGAAGTAACAGCTTCATATAGTGAAAAGAATATCATCATCCTCTCCTCAAGGCCTCTCATGAGACACTTCTCGAGGTCCGCCATTGACATAGGCATAGGGCCTTTAGCAGACTTGGCCAATGTCTCCAGAATCTGACAGGGAATATTGGCAGGCTGGTCTTGGCCTCATGGAGTCTGACAAGCCCCTTTGACACTGAAGAGGATAATCAGTCCTCACGTCAGGGCTATGTTGAGGGTTGGGATTCCTCCAATATTTTGACACTCCTGATATTGTGCTCCAATGAACTTCAATAGTGATACATTCCAGCCTCCATCTGATTTGATTGACATCTATGGTTCTTGATGTATTTGAGGATCCTGCCTCCTTCTCATGGTGGTATTGGTGGGTGACTGATGCCAAACTGACCTACTGGTGCTCTGCTCCGAGTGAGCTTGAGGGCCCCTAAATGTCGATGCTCCACCAGCATTCGGTGCAGCTCCTGATGAAAGTGATTTTATCTGCACCAACAATTCATTTACGCTTCATGACCCTTGATTCCTCTCCTTGCCATTTGTGAATACAAAAGTCAATGAAAAGATTCATGTTTGGGCTCCAAGTACTGCAAAGTACCATTTGTGAGCATCTGTTATAGACATGGTCTTGCCGCACTGGATGCACTTCTTAATCCTGCTGACCAGTTTATGGAATTCATCATCCAGAAAAATGGCCACAGCAAAATCAAATGACTCGATTATGGAAAAATAACCCAGCCAGATCATCTGAGGCCTAAATGAGGCCTATAGCAGTGATACGATAAAAATAAAAGAAACTTAAAAATGACCAAAAACACTAAACTAAATGTACTAAAGGATAGCAAACATGCAGCAGACAGTGGCAAGGAAGGAAAAACTTACAAAATGTGAGAGAAATTGAAATATGAAGGAATATAAAGAAATAGACATAGCACATGGACCAATGAAAAAAATATGTGGACAAATGAAGACTAAAGGGACAAGGCATGGCAGTGACAGGTGGGAATTTACACACATGTGCGGTAGAACCGATCCAGAAATTTCTAGAAGGAACTAGGAAAGGTTCCGATACTGGATTCTGCCAATGATGTCACCCATATGTGAGGACTTATCCTGCTTGTCCATGGAGAACACTTTACATATAAATGTTGTGCAAGCTTTCTAAAATAACCTCTAAAAAGTCCCGGTCTCCTTAGTTAAATTCACAGGACCGAATATTCAAAAGAACTTATCTGTTTGCTCTGAACTGAAAATATAAATGTTGTTTTTTAAAAAAAATGTTGATGGTAATATATGTAGAATTCTGGACACACTGCACATTTGGAATTGTCAGCAGAAAAAAGGAATATACCAGGAGCATGTCTGGGGCAGCCTTCTCCCGCACAGGAACGCCTCCAGCTGATTCGGCTGCCCAATCGGGGCAGGCTCTGCTGTTTAAAAGAAGGGCGCCAGCCTTCAGCAGCCCTCTTCATTGCCGTGAGCTCTCCCAGGAGGGATCGAGCCTTCTCCCGCACCGGAACGCCTCCAGCTGATTCGGCTGCTCAATCGGGGCAGGCTCTGCTGTTTAAAAGAAGGGCGCCAGCAGGCGCGCCCGCGCCTGAGAGCCCTTTGGCGTGGCCCTTTGGCGGGGCACGAAAGGCCGGGGCCAAATAGATCCCCTGAATTACCCAAGATCTATGTCCTATTGATCTACCGTACTCAAAGGCACATAAGATACCGGAAGGTGTACGAGGCCTCATCTACACTAAGTTAACTGCAGGCTTAAAGTGTACTCTATAAGTTGTGGTGAACAGCGCCCTCCTGAGCCTATGAAGACGGATGAAAATCCTGAGGTTCAGCAGGATTTATGCCTATTTGAGAAAGCAAGGAAGAAAGAGAGACTCTATTCCACAGAGCTGAGCATGGAGACCAGCCCAGGGGAGGAGTCCTGCAGTCCTGATTGGGCACACCCTGCCCTTGGAAGGGGTGTGTCCAGGAGAGAACGTGGTTTTATACCAGAGCATGGCTTTGCTAGTCAGATTAAGATTGAGGAGAAGGAGAGGAGGATTAAGAAGGAGAGATGGATAAAGAAGAAGCAGGAGAATGATTGGAAGTCCAGAAAACAGTACGCTGATACTTGGGAACCTGGCATTGGAAGGAGACCTGCAAAGTTCTATTCAGAGGCAGTGAGTAGAAGTCCCAAGGAGAGAGGACCTAGCCCTGAAATAGACAACCGTTGGAAGGCACAGCCCTGGGAAAGGAAGCCTTCAAGGCAGGCACAAGAAAGAAAACAATCATTCTGTGAAGTACCGTTTGAGCCAGAGAGCAACAAACATTCTAACAGCTGGAGAACGTTGGAGCCATCTGAAGTCAGAACGGCATGGCAACAAGTAAGTGAATTGCCACAAAGTTTCCAGGCTGAACGTAAAGCTAACTCTCCTGTGTGTGAAACATTAGCAAAAGAGACTAGCAGTTACTCTGACACAATTAAGCTAAGAGAGGAGAAAATAAACAGCCTTAAGCCAGAGGGAAGTTGTATAGCTGATAGCAATTCCCTACCTCCCAAACAGCAGGCTGAATTGCTCCTACAGAGTTTTAAGCAGTTTTTAGAGTTGCAAGCTAGAAGACAGCCAGTGTTACCAGAAGCCAGTAATTCCATACAGCTTGAAGAATTAACACAAGATAATACAGACTTACCAGATTGTGAGAGCATGGATTGCACGATCTGCTGTGTAGAGATGCCAAGCTGAAGGAAACTGCTTTTTACCGTATGTGAATTGAATGCTACGGAGCTGTTGTATTGGCTTGTTGAGAAAGCTCTAATTATGTGCACCTGATTTTCCCCAGCACTGTGAAGGTAACAGTGGCTGAAAGAGGCTGCAGTGAATCTAACTGACCTCTTGGGGCAAAGTGAGTAATTTGCTTAGAAGTAAAAAGCAGCAGTTATACTTTAAGTTGCCTTTATCCTAAGTTTTCCTGTTAGCATTTGAAGCACCTATTTTGTTTGCATTTATTTGCCATGTGATGGAACAATATCCTTTACTATAATAAAAATACTGGAAACCCCATAACTACAACTCTTTATTTCGGAGTGAGAGGAGCAGGAACTACAATACCCAGCATTCCAGGGATACAGGTTACTCTCCTCCCTCACGAAGCATCAGACCGCCGCTCCTGTCTTTAGCCCTAAGGCCGGGCAGGAGCGCCGCAAAGTCCACTACCTTTAGATACTTAGTGTACAACTGAGTTTTCCCTAAGTCAAAATCCGTGTTACAGTTTCTGCCAACAACACCTTTTGTTTCAAACTGAAGTTTATTTCACTAGGAAACTTGATCTACTAGACAATAACATTTTATGTAATATACTACTGCCACTATTTAACTCATTGTATGTACTATACTACTGCCACTACATATCTTTGCTGATTGATTTTGTATTGTATTTTATACTATTAGTATAGCTCTCATCCCATCACCATCTGAAGCCTACCACACACTGCGACTAGCTTACCTTATATGTTTGCACGATTCCAGAGTACCTACCACCCTGCCACGGGTCATCTATTGTCTCTTCACATCACACTAGTCTATAATTAGTCCTCTCAGGCGGATAGCTCTAAGTACAGTCCCAACACCTAGCAACTCAACATGGCCATCTCTCTACTTGCCTTCACTAGTCTCTACCTCCTAGCAAATGCCATCCAGAGCACCTCAGCATTCTCACCTGGCCATAATCACATCCCTATCCTATATAGCCTGGGAAGAAGAAACTATTCCAGCCCTCACCACACACCACCACATACACTGCATGTCAGACATTCACACCTACTCTATGTTTCACTCAACCGTCCTGGTAGCCCCAAGCCCGAATCTACTTCAGTACATAGTAAACTGAGATGTGCCCTCATAAACTCACACTCTGCCCGCAAGAAATGGCCTGTCATCACCGATCTCATTGCAAATCTTAATTTAGACATCCTAATGGTTACAGAATCCTGGATGTCAGACACAGACGCAGTCTCATAAATCAGCTCGTCACTCCAAACTTTGCAATACATACCTGCCATAGAGCCAAACGAAGAGGAGGCAGAGTTTTCATCATAGTAAGAACTGATCTCCAGTTCCAGATGCTATCTTCTAAAAGTCTTATGCACATGGACACAGTGACCATAGCTAATAAGCACAACACTATAAACGTCATCTACAGAGCACCTACCTCCCCTCCAGAAGATCTATCTAACATAATAGACTTAGCCTGCAACCCTGAGAACCCACGTAAACCAAATTGGTTAACTGGAGACTTCAATCTCACATCCCTGCAACCCTCCCATGCTAACACTTTCCTTGAAGCCATGTCTGACCTCAGCTATACACAGATCGTGAATGCTCCCACTCATTACAAAGGAAACTCACTTGACCTCATTTTCGTCCCCCAGTCAGAGTCAAGACACAACCTCAACCTTTCCATCACTCCTGTCCCTTGGTCAGACCACAATTTAATCACTTTCCAAATACCTTCACAGCAAGATCAAGCCCTATCCAGCCACACAAATACAAGCTCCTCAGTAATGACGCACCGCTTTAAATCCCTGGACAAGGACGAGTTCATCAATAGTGCTCTTCCAACACTCAGCCAACCTGCTCAAAACCTGGAAGATATGATATCCAGATGGAATACCACCCTGAAATCATGTTCTCAGATACTTTCCTCGAACAAAGCACCATCAAGAAAAAGAAAAGCAGCCCCATGGTTTTCTGCTGAACTATGCTCATCTCTTCTTCTACTAAGGAAGCATGAAAGAAAATGGTGTCGCTCTCGTTCCACAACAGACCAAACAACATACAAGAACCTTCTAAAACTTCACTGTGAGAAAATATCTGATAAAATGAGAGCATACCATACTGAGCTCCTCCTCCACTCGCTAAATAAACCACATGACCTTTTCAGTATTGCAAAATCCTTAACCAAGGAACCTTCCACTCCTCAGCCAGAATCAATTCAACCTCAGACTTAAGCCATATACCTCCAGTCTAAAACCCTCAAAACAAACGCTGCACTGAGCCCCGTGCCTAGTTACATCCCCTTTCCATGCCACTGCTAACAGAGTTCACACCCCCTGCAGAGAAATACATCATAGATCTCATCACCACTATCAACACCACTACTGCTCCAAATGAACCATGTCCAGCTTACTGGATCAGAACGATGAAAGCAGAACTCAGCCCAACTCTATCCTACATCATGAAGCTTTCCTTCTCATCAGGAACATTCCCAAGAGACCTTAAACAGACATCCATACGTCCTCTTCTGAAAAACAACAGACTGGACCCAACAAGGCCAGATTCATATTGCCCGATCTCGAGCATACCCCTTCTAGCTAAACTAATTGAGAAGGTTGTCCAAAGACAGATTCAACAACACATTGACGTATCAGCCCCTCTTGATCCCTGCCAGCATGGGTTTCGTGAATCCCATGGAGTAGAGACCCTACTCGCCATGCTAACTAACACCTTAACTAGAGGTATAGACAAAACAGAAAATGGTTTTGTACTTATCTTCCTCGATATTGCTGCTGCATTCGACTCTGTGAATCATGAGCAGTTACTTATCCGACTCCGAGAAAAGGGAATCCAGGGCCTGGCTTGGGAATGGTGCAAATCATATCTAGATGACCGATGGCAACAGGTGCGGATAGGATCCACAACATCTGATCCATTCCAGCAGCAG
This sequence comes from Ichthyophis bannanicus, assembly GCA_033557465.1. Classification (NCBI taxonomy): domain Eukaryota; kingdom Metazoa; phylum Chordata; class Amphibia; order Gymnophiona; family Ichthyophiidae; genus Ichthyophis; species Ichthyophis bannanicus. Next base: position 461,552,107 of record CM066033.1, on the reverse strand, counting down.
CAGGGAGTACCCCAAGTTCCTCCCTGTCTGCGTTACTCTTCAATGTATATATGCAGCCTATATGTGATATCATTCGCTCATTCAACATATCCAGCCTGATCTACGCTGACAATGTCTTGCTGTTCACTCCAATCAAAATTATGCATCCTGACCTCTCCCCTCTAGTAGACTGCTTCAATGCAATCACTGACTGGCTTCTAGCTCAGAATTTACGTATAAACTTTAAGAAAACCGAGGTCTTATATATCACAGAGAACAAGAGCTTCTCTCCCCCCACTACCTTGAAGGTGAGAGATGCGGAGCTTCCATGCAAATCTTCAATACGCTACCTGGGGGTCACACTCGACCAACAGCTAGACCTCAAAGAACACATAAAGAACACCACCAAATCTATTTACAATAAAATCTTGACTTTAAGGCACCTGAGACCTTTGCTAGCTCCAGATGATTTCAGAACAATATTCCAGACGCTTGTAACACCACATTTCGACTACGCAAATATCATTCTGCACGGTCTCCCCAAGAGCACCCTCAATCCACTGCAACTGGCAATGAACGCAGCAGCCCGCATTCTCTGCGGTATATCCAGAAGAACCCATATCACACCCATACTTATGGAATTACATTGGCTACCGATAAACAGCAGGCTCACCTACAAGGCACTACTTCTAACCTTCAAAGCAATCAACCTGATATCCCCCTCTTCCATCACAGCTCTCCTCACCGCCACCCCCAACAACAGGCTGAGAAGGTCAGTAGCTGCCAATACTCTAATCATCCCATTGGATGCTACTAAATGCACACAAACAACTAGGAATAGATCCTTTGCTTTCTATGCCCCTAGGTGCTGGAACAACCTCCCACCACAAATTAGATCAATCAGGGACCTTTCACAGTTCAGGAAAGCCCTTAAGCATCATTTTTTCCTCTTACACTTTGCCCACCCAAATCCCAACCCAACTATCCCCCACACTTCAACTCACGCAAGCAGCCACTAACACACTCATAAGCTGACTTATGACAAAGCAATCAACTGAACCATCCATCAGGTACATTTACGACAGGCTTGTAGACGATAATGACTAATGAATAAATCAATAGCAGCTTGTGATTAAATTTATTATACATTGTAAATAGTTTCCCAACCACTAATGGTTGTTGTTCCTGTACATAGTTTGCAAATTATATTTCTGAGTTATATTACCCTGTTACAATGTAAGCATATGGCTACTTGGTCTGTTGCAAAATTTTGTTATTTGTAAACTGCACTGATACTGAAGAGCGCGGTATAGAAGAGCACGTAAATAAATAAATAAAATAAATAAATAAATATGTACTATCTGTATGTGTCAGCACAGATATTTGACCATGTAGAAGGTAATTTTATAAGCAGATACTTTACTTTATAAAATAGGGACACACAGATGTGCCTTAACCTAGGTGTTGCAGTTACGCTTGCCCTGAAGCAGATGGAGCTAGTGGTGCCTAGATTGGTGCATTAATGCATCTAAGGGGTATGTTTACTAAACGGCAATAAGGGAGCATGTGTGCTATTAACGTAGGCTATCGGCACACTTGCACCCTTGATGCTGAAAAAAATGCTGCTTTAAGGTGCAGTAAAGGCACTGGCAACGTTAAGAATGCAGGGGGCAGAGAGTGGGAGTGACTGGGACGGGGAATGGGCAGTTAGTGTGTGCTCCCATACCATCGATTGTGCAATGGTCTGAAAAGCCCTTTAACGCTGGGAACCCGATCGCCGATTAAAACCTCATGGAAAAGGTGTTTGTAGAGGGGAGAGAGACTATTTCAGCATCAGCAATGTGATGCACTGACAAGGGAACCCAAGATAATGATAGTAGTGCTCCATTAGCAGCAACAGCGTGGTACTCATGTAGGAAAGGGCACCATGCTGATGGTGCATATGGGGCACAGGGGGTGGCATGGTGGTCATGCAGTGGGGGTGCTGGTGGACATTATGGACTAGGCAAATGCCCAGGTGGCACAGAGGTGCATAAGAACATAAGTTCAGAATATATGCCATACTGTGTCAGACCAAGGTCCCTCCAGCCCACTATCCTCTGTCCAATAGAGGCCAATCAGGAGCACAGGTACCTAGGTGGGTCCCAAAAGGACACCCATGGTCAAAGAGGCCTATATTTGGCCAAGCAGCTGATCCTCATTGTCTCCCGAATAAACATATAATGACCTTTCCTCCAGGACCATGACCAAACCCTCCCGAAACCCAGCTATACAAGAAGCTGTCACGACTACTTTATGCCAATGTTTTCCAACTCATTGAATGAAAACTATATGCCAAACAAAAAGCGGAAACCAAAAAACAGGCCTACACACAAAAAATATGCAAACCACTTTATTGAAGGACCCAACTAAAAGGTTTCGGCCTGAGGCCTTCTTCAGGGGTCTAAAAACAAAATAAAATACATCCATATTAACATATAAACAAATTTCAGGCCAGCGTCCACGTGTAAAGCGCATTTAGTAGTAGCGAGAATTGTGGGCCGTTTCATTTCCCATGTTTTTGTCTGCGGGGGTTCTGAACGGATTTGGGAGCGCAGTACTTTGCGGGTTTAGACTCTAAGGGGTATGTTTACTAAACTTCGGTCACGTAGCAGCGGCTATGTTAAGGTGCGTTATGTAACGTTAAGGCGCCTTAATGTTACATTCTGTAACATTAAGGGGTATGTTAACTAAGCAGTCTTAACGTGCGCCTGGCGATAGTGTGCAGGATGCCATAAAAGGAATGGACGTTCCGGTCTAAACGTAGCAAACCGGGATTATCGCGCGATAACGAGCGCCGCGCACATTATCGGGCGATGGATTGAGCTATGCATGTTAACGCGCGTTAATCTTAAGTAGGCGCGCTGACATGCAAACAGAGCAGCAGAGGTGTAGCACAATGGTTAATACACTGACTGATGGTACAGGGGTCATAGGTTCAATCCCCCAGTATGCCTAATAAATAAGGTTGGCTGAGGCATTACCCTTTACGTTTAAGCAGTGCTTTGTAGGCATTTTACTTTTATTTTAATTAGTGCTGCCAGAAAACACACCTTCACAGTGCCGTAACCTAAAGTGCCGCATAAGGCGCCCTATAAGGCACTCCAGAGGGCACATTATAAAGTGCACTGTCCGCCAAGACACCCTATAATGTCCCCTATAGGACGCCTTATAAGGCACCTTATATGGCACTTTATAGGGCGCCTTATGAGGTACCTTAAGCTTACAGCACTGTGAAGGTGTTTTTGCTGGCAGCACTAATTTACATTAAAAATAGACAATGCCTTGGCCAGCCCTATCAAATAACCCCACTGTGGGATCAAACCCATGAACTCTGGCTCCACAAGCAGTAAAGTAACCAGTAGGCTACATCTCTATTGCTGCTAACACACCCCTGGCTGGCTACAGAGCGACTGCAGGTCACCACACAAACTTTCTGCTGTGGTTACCAGGATAGGGTTAACCCACCCATACCCATGATGCACATGCAGATCATCAATCTACAGATGATCACAAGATGGGGTATGCACCCCCATAGCACCTCGGCCTGGTAGGGGGAACTGACCGTGTATGTTACTGGCACAGAGTAGCTACAGACCGTCATATTGTGCGGGTACTGTGCAGACCCTGAGGGTGAGGTGGGGCATCCAGCAACATGTTCACAGCACCTGGCTTAGTTGAACTGGCTATGCTGCAGGCCGCCATCAGTGCCAGTGTGTGATAAGTAGTCCTTGCAGACACATCTAGGATACACCTGTGCCCATCTGTATTTCCCAGTCACGTTTAGCCCTTGTGGACTATGATGCACCCAGAATAGTGCATATCCTGTGTGGGTGCAATGGTCACATGATGTAAGTGACGGGGGAGGGGGGTGTTTGGACCCATAGGCGGATTATGTAGTACCAACCAACCTGCCCTCTGGGGCTCAGGGTGGGGGACAGGATCTCCCACCAACAGATCCACATTCTACATTGATGGCAGTAGAGGGGACCATCAACCCCAGTCCTGCTGGGGAACACACACACCCTACAGGGCAGTCAAAAGTAGATCTAAACACATTCATAAGGCACTAGCAGACAGACAGTAGGCCGGGAAATGCTAAGCTGCTCCCCACCACTATCTGACATTCTCCAGCCACTTCACCCTGCAAGGTGTTCCAGCCATACACATACTAACTGCAGACAATCTGCTAGCTAGTCCATAGTGCATGTTCTTGGAAGAGATGTTTGCATCCAAAACTGGGATGTGAGCACACCCAACAAGCAGATAAGTCAGTGATTAGGCCCCAAAAAACAAAACCCATATATATCACTTGACAGAAATGCAATATAGCACTATGGGGGAACCTAGCCATGCCATGGTCACTGCTCAGTCAGGGTGAGAGTGACCTCCCAGCAGGACATGCTGTGGCCACCCTGTCCATGCAGGTTGTGGCAGGGCACTACAATGTCCGAGCCATTGTCCGATGCCCTGTGCAGATGCATCCAGGCCAGGCCACCCTGTCCAGGCTATACCCACAGTACCTTGCTCCTCATTATGCACATTGGCAGGCTAACACTGGCAACAGTGCAAGCAGTGTGGGTTGAGTAAGGTGTTGGCAGCCACCACACACTGGATAGACAGACACACACTCCCACACCTATGCCAGCATTGTGCAACTATAGAGGCTTTTGGCAGCCCTGGCCACCGCACCAGTCCTGGGCACAGTGCAGTTATGGCTATGGTACGCAATACTGTTGGGATCACTCCCCAGGGTGGTGAACACTGTCAGACACCAGACCTGAAACACACTCCACAGACATCAGAGAGGTTGGTATGATACAGCTCAATGAGCAGATTGTGCTAAACTTAGGAATTGCTATCTACCAGTAATCATAGCAACCTTTTGATATATGTGTACCGTATTCCCAGGTTTAGGGTGGCATTGCTAAGGTATGCAAGTGCTAGTATTGGGAGATGCATGCAGGGCCCAACATCCTGCCTCTCCAGGAGGCTTTGGATAATGGAGCCTGTTGGTGTGGGTGTTTCTGCCCCTGTTGGGCGCTGCTCTAGGGCAGAGGTTCCCAACTCCAGTCCTGGTGTGCCAAACACTGTTCAGGTTTTCATGCTGTCCCTCATGAATATGCATGAGATACATCTGCATACCATGGGGGCGGCTCATAGAAATGCAGCACAGGCATCTTTATTAGAGACAGCATGGAACCTGAATGGTGTTTGGCCCTCCAGGACTGCATTTGGGAGACTCTGCTCTAGGTAATGCGCATGTTTATGGTGTCTGTGCTCTGTACGATAAAATATAGGTGTTTGAGACATATTTATGTTATCTTCAATAAAGGTTCTTTCTTTATTACCATGGTTTAGTAGTGGGTAAAATATGGGGACTGGGTTAGTAGGAACCACAGCTGGAACTTGAACCTATGACCACCTGCTCCTGAACATGCTGGCTGTGTGTACTGCACCACACTATTGCCACAGGAACAGTTCATTCCCTGGGGATACCATGACTGTTTGTCAGACAGAGCCTGTCTGTTGCAGTGCACGACACTCACCTAAACAGGGCTAGGCCACGGTCTGCTGTGGGCAGATGCCACTGCCACCTCCACCACCAGTACTCCTCCGCCACCATGCTGACATGCCCTTCTGCTGGTGGTGCGCAGTCTCAGGCCATCCAGTGTGCTGGTAGGCGGCTGCCTATAGTGCAGGTTCTGGGGTAGGGGTACCTGCATAGATGTCCACACTTCCCCCCAGCACCGCCTGCCAATGTTCTGTGCCCTTGGGGGTACCTGCTGGGTACTATCCCCTGTGACACTGTGCGAAACACACTCGTGCCCATGTTGGGCCCTCATCAGTTGCTGTCTGGCTGCTCTACTGTTTCAGCATTCCTATGGGCCACCTAGGCATCACCCCTAGTCCGCACTGTGGCCCAGCTGCACCACAGCCTGTGCCGCCTGCAGCCCTCTGTGTCCCCTTTTCCAGCATCTGTCCAGTTGCCCATTCCGACATGCCCGCCCTGCTGTTGTGGAACATGTGTGTGCCATAGGAAACCTGTCCAATAAAAAGGGAAAGCCCTGATCAGCGCTATTTCACCTTGAATGGGGACGGAGCATAGACCCTTCCAAAATTCATATCTTTTTTTTGTAGCTTTCTTGGGAGTGTTTTTTGGTGTTTCCCATTAATATCACTATTGCCCAGCTTGGTTATGTCTTTTTTATGTTTTCTTCTGGTCATTTTCAATGTTTATTTGCCCTTTTGTTCCGTGCACATGTATCACACTTATCACTTTTTGTAGGTTTCCCTGGTTTTGCTGTACATTGCTGACGGAAATGGTTTCTTTTCCCTTTAATCACCACAGTTGCCAGCAATCCTTATAAGGCGTTATAAGGCTCCTAATTAGGCACAGTACAAGGCACGTTATAAGGCACGTTACAAGGCACCTTATTAGGCACGTTACAAGGCACGTTACAAGGCACCTTATTGGGCACAGTACAAGGCACGTTATAAGGCACCTTATTGGGCAGAGTATAAGGCACATTACAAGACGCCTTATTAGGCACAGTACAAGGGATGTTACAAGGCACCTTATTAGGCACAGTACAAGGCACGTTAAGGTACGTGCCTTGTACTGTGCCTTATAACGTGCCTTATAATGCGCATTACCTGACATGCTTGCCATAATGATGCCCCACCCATGCCTTTATATGGGCATCTGTACCTTTACCATGGAACCTAACGCACATGACATTACTGCAGTTTAGTAAACATGCCCCTAATTGTTTGTAGGGACAGTCTGTTTATTTAATTTTGTATAATTTTATCTAATTTTATTTTATTTGATTGAGTTCAAGTTTATTTGAGTGGTTTTGAGTGGTTTCGTCCATTAAAGGGGCTACTGCAAAAAAAACCCCCAATATATATATAGATGAACAGTTTCTTTTTGCTGTTTTGCTTTTTGGTCAATTTCTTGGTGGACTGTAATTATTTTTTTGGATTTCTCCAACTGCGTTCCACTGATGCCGTCGTGCCCACAGTGTCTGGTGTGTGGGTCGCGTAGGGGCACAGTCTCGGAAGCGGGGGTTTGTCAGGGCTGCGCAACTGAGGCACTCAATATGGAGCAGGAGCTCCATGACAAGGCTACTGAAGGGATTCAGGGGATCCCCGGTGCAGGGGAAGGGGAGTGTCCCCTGGAGTCTCCGTCTACTCTTTTGTTGGACAGTTCAGCTGTGCCCAGGCCTTCCACTGTGCCGGTGGCAGTGGGACCAGTGCTTGGAGGTTTTTCACCAGATTTTGTGCTTGTTATGCATCAAGCGTATTGCTTGCGCAATCAGGTGCTGGTCGCAGATCTTTCGTTGTTGGGAGCGACTGGGAATCAAGTGACCACGGACAAGATTGGAACTGGGTTGAGTAGAGCGGCTAAGAGGGCTTGCTCGGTAGAAGATCAACCTCTTGATTTGGATTGGCTGGAAGGGGAAGACTTCGAAATAGAACCAGAATCCGGAGTGGAAGAACTGGAAGAAGGCAAAATTCAAGAACCTGAGGACCAGGCGCAGATCATCATAATTTTTCAGAGAGAGGAGATCACAGCAATCATTATGGAGTCACTTCAGGCTCTTAATCTGTCTTCTGGGCATCCAGCAGAAGATGAGAGAATAGAGGATCCTCTCATTCAGGCGATGTGTAAGATGCAGGCTGTGTTTCCTGTTCACCGGGTGGTTAAGCAAATGATTCAGGACAAATGGGATTTGCCAGAGGCAGGATTGCGCGGAGTTTGGTCTATAAATCGGCTTTATCCATTGGCGGATCAAGAAGACGACTATCCCGCTGGAAGGCAGTGCAGCTCTGAAGGACGCACAGGATAGAAAGGTGGACACCTTATTGAAACAGGCCTTTGAGGTTAATGCTCTTTCACTACAAGCATCTATTTGTGGGGCTTGGGTAGCGAGAGCTTGCCTTCGGTGGTCGCAGCATTTGCAGCGGCCAGTGCAACAAGCGCAGGACCATCAATGTCTTCCCCCCAGGTTACACTGCTTTTCACACACCCCGCCTCCGTCGTTCCGGCGGTGGTGTAGCATTAATCTATAGATCTTCCCTCTCTCTATCACTTGGCTCGCCTTTCCCTGCCTACCCCGAATCCCTTCTAGTTCACTCAGATTCTCCCACTCCAACCTATTTTCTCCTCCTCTATGTTCCCCCCTCTTTGTGTTCGGATCGTTGGGATTCCCTCTTACTCTCCTTATCTGATTCCGTCCTCCTATCCCCTCATTTAGTCATCCTGGGTGACCTCAATGTTCATCTGGGTGCTCAAACGAGATCGTGCGATAAGGTTCTCACGTCACTTTTCTCCGATCTATGTCTCACTCAACATGTAGCTTGCCCGACCTATGTCTCTGGCCAGACATTGGACCTCATTCCCACTCTCGAGTCCTCCCCTCACTTCCCTTCCCGCATTCAACCTATCCCTATCCCTTGGTCTAACCACCGGTGTCTCCTTTTTTCCTTCCCTTTTCCTTCTCCTGGGACAGCCAGACCCCCACCCTCTGTCTTTTCTTCTCAGCTTCTTAAACGGCACATTGCCCCACACACTTTACAATCCTTCCCCCCAGCCAGTTCCCTTTTCCCTCGCGAGTTTCCCTCCCTATCCGTAGATCAACAGGTGGACACCGTCCTCTACTCTCTCTGCTGCTCTTAATACCTTAGCCCCTCTCCGTCCTGTATCTTTCCGCTCCTCCTCTCACCACCCCTGGTACCACCCTGCGCTTTATCTACATCACACCCACCTTCGCCGCACAGAGCGCCTGTGGAGGAAGAACACATCAGCTGCTTCCAACACTGTGTTCCGTCAGGCACACCTCTTCTATCACTCTATGATAACCTCTGCCAAGCAGTCATATTACTCTCAACTCATAGCTTCCTCCTCCAACTCCTTTAGACGCCTTTTTCATATTCTTAAATCTCTTTCCTCTACCTCCACTCTTCCACCCCCACCACCCCATTCCTCCCCTAGTCCTTCTACCCTCACCTCATTTTCGCAGACAAAGTCCTCTCCCTTCGCTCCTCCTTCCCCGCCTGCCCTCCTCCTCTCTCTCCCCCTCCCGACTCCCCCATCTCCCCTGCTGCTGTCTCCTCACCCCCTTCCTGTACCTTTCCTCATATCTGGCGCTCTTTCTGGCCTATTACTTCCCCTGAACTCATCAGAGCTATTTCATCCTCCCATCAGACCACCTCCCCTCTTGATCCCCTTCCTTCCTCTTGGTTGCTCAATCCGGCACTCGCACTTATCCCTTATATTCTCTCCATTATTAATTCCAGTCTCACCTCTGGTCACTTTCCTTCCAGCTGGAAACATGCCATAGTACGCCCCCTTCTGAAAAACCCCACCCTCGACCCTGCCTTCCCTGCCAACTGGCGGCCAGTTGCCAACCTCCCATTTCTTTTAAAAATCCTCGAAGCTTGTTTTCTCCCAACTTGCCACCCATCTTGACTCTACCTTTGCACTCCACCCATGCCAATCGGGCTTTCATGCCGGCCATAGCACAGACACTATCCTTGTAGCACTGCTCTCAGAACTTCACCGCGCTCACGACCGCGGTGACCTTTCTTTTATGGTTTCTTTGGATCTCTCCTCCGCCTTTGATGTTGTCGATCACCGCACTCTTCTCACACGTCTATCTGACTTCGGCATTCGTGGCACAGTTTTACAGTGGTTCTGTTCCTTTCTTTCTTCCCGTTCTTTCGCTGTCCATTCTGGTTCCTCTGCTTCTCCCTCGTCCCCCTCAATCTATGGTGTTCCTCAGGCCTCTATCCTTGCCCCCCTGCTCTTCAATGTTTTTCTTGCCCCCCTTGCCTTGCTTATTCAACAAGTTGGAATTTCTGCCTACATCTACGCTGATGACATTCTTCTGATTCATCACACCTCCTCTTCCTCCCCTGATCTCGCCCCACTCAATTCCTGTCTTACCTCAGTTGCTTCCTGGTTTGATCAAAACTTTCTCCATGCTAACCCCGCTAAATCCTCTGTTATCTGGTTTTCTTTCGGGATCCCCCCTCCCGATCTGTCGCCTGTTATGTCCTCCTGCCTCATCCCCCTGGTATCGACTCTCCGATACCTGGGCGTCACCCTGGACTCTTCTCTCTCTTTCCATCAACATATTTCTTCTGTAGTGTGTACTTCCTTTTTTCACCTTCGTCGGATAAGGGCTGTTCAGTCGTTTCTTCCTTCTTCTGTTATCACCCTTGTTCTGTCACTTGTGATCACATGTTTAGATTACTGCAATGCCATCTTTGCAGGCCTTCACTCCTATCAGCTTCGCTGTCTCCAATTAGTCCAAAATGCAGCCGCTCATCTCATCATTTGTTCCCCCGCTCGCTCTCACGTCATTCCCTGCCTTTTCTCCCTCCACTGGCTTCCGGTTAAGGTCAGATTCATTTAGAAATTGCTCATCATTGTACATAGGGCTCTTCATGTCAGCACCCCTCAGTATTTAGCTGGTATTATCCACCTTCAACCTTCCCCACGTCTTCTTCGCTCTGCTCACGGCAATCGCCTCTTCCTCCCCTCCCCATCTCAGGCCCACCTTGAACTCACCCGTCACTCTGCATTTTTCTTTCTAGGCCCCGCCTTATGGAATTTGCTCCCACAATCGCTTCGCACTAAACTATCCCTCCTCCGCTTCAAAGCTCTCCTTAAAACTCATCTTTTCTCCCCTCTTCCAACGATGGCGTCACATCCCCCAGCTATGCCCCCCACCTTTCATAATATTTTCCCCTCATATTTTCATTTGCTCCTCTGCCCCCTTCCCCTTCCCTGTCCCTTGTCACCATGTTCTTTCTCTGGACCTGTCTCTGTTCTCTAACTTTTTCTGTTTTGTCTATCCCTGTCCTGTCTATTGATGGCGTTCCTTTCTGACTTTATTTTTCAGTAGCCTCTATCTATTTTGTATTGTACGCCGCCCTGACACTCCGTCATGGGCGGTTTATCAAACTCTACTAATAAAGATAAAGACCGCTTAGCGGATGTGACAAGGATCGAGTCAGGAGCCGCTTATTTAGTGGATGCCCATTATGATTTGATTAGATCATTAGCGAATAGCATGGCTTCCTTGGTAGCCATGCGCATGTATCTTTGGTTACAAAATTGGGCGGCTGACGGTTCTTCCAAGTCGCGTCTCAGCAAACTTCCTTTTAAGAGGAAGTTGTTGTTTGGAGAGGATCTGGACAAGCTGGTCAAAGATTTGGGTGAATCGAAAGGTGGATGCTTGCCAGAGGATAAGCTGAAGCAGGGTCGGACCCCGGGTTCTTCGAGGGGTCAGTTTCGAGACTTCAGGCGTTTTTGTACCGCCAGGTTGGGAGGTTTTCAAAGAGGAAGATTCCCCTCGCAAGTCAGGGTTTCCGAGGGTTTTGAGGGGCGGGCAGAGGTTATTCTAGCCCCTCGTCAACAGCGCTCAGGAAGCCCCAATGAAGCGAGGTGGACTCAGGCAGGTTTGCAGCCGGTAGGAGGTCGGCTTCGAGATTTTCTTCCTGCCTGGGTCCAGATAACATCCGATCAGTGGGTCTTAGAGGTCATTTGCGAAGGGTGTGCTCTCGAATTTGCTCGTCTGGTGCTCGACTCATTTGTCCTCTCTCCTTGCAGAGGACAGGTAAAGTCGACAGCTGTACGGGAAATGCTGGATCGTTTGTTACAGCTAGGAGCAGTGGTGCCGGTGCCCCGAGAGCTCTACCGTATCGGTCAATACGCTATTTATTTCATAGTTCCAAAGAAGGACGGAGCCTTTCGTACAATTCTAGACCTCAAGGGGGTAAATCGTTGTCTGCGAGTGCCTCATTTTCGGATGGAGATCTTACGGTCCGTTATAGTAGCGGTTCGTCAGGGGGAATTTTTGATGTCCCTCGATCTGACAGAAGCATATTTACACATTCCTATCAGGCCGGGACATCAGAGGTTTCTAAGGTTTGCGCTGCCGTGGGGGCATTTTCAGTTCCAGACATTGCCCTTCGGGTTGGCGACAGCCCCACGCATCTTCACCAAGATTATGGTGGTAGTGGCTGCAGCTCTCTGAAGAGAATGAATACTAGTTCATCCGTATCTCGACGACTGGTTGATACGGGCAAAATCGGAGGCCGAGAGTGTTTGCGTTAAAGCCAAAGTGGTGCAGCTGCTTCAGAGTCTCGGTTGGATAGTCAATGCGGCCAAAAGCTGTTTGGAGCCATCGCAGGTTCTGGAGTATTTGGGAGTGCGCTTCAACACTTGTGTGGGAGTGGTATTTCTGTCAGATCTCCGAGCTCAAGCGTTGTGGCGTCTGGTGTACAAATTTCTGAGAACTCCAGCACCATCGGCCTGGGACTATCTGTGGGTTCTGAGGACAATGGCGGCGATGCTGGAAGTCGTGCCGTGGGCCAGAGCACACATGCGTCCGTTACAGAGGTCTCTGCTTCATTGCTGGTCGGTTTGGTAACATTTAATCACACGGCAGTTAATCACGTGACAGTTAATCACCGACATTTAATCACGCAGACACTTAATCACGCGATACATAAACACACGGACACTTTATCACCAGACGGTTAATCACACACCAGGCATTTGAAGGCTACAGTCAAAGAAACAGAAGTGATAGGTTTATACTGTACGTGTGTGTATCGAACAGTATTGTTTAATATAGTGATTTTAGGCGTATGGCTGACAATAAAATAACGTTTGGTGTTACATCAAAAGGCAAGGCATCTGTCTTACACAAGCAATACGAATTTGTCAAACATCGTGAATATGGGAACGGAAATATTCAATGGCGTTGCAAACGTTACCAGAACAGCAAATGTCAGGCACGTCTAACAACGAAAAACGAAGAAGTAGTGGGCGACTGCGAACCTCAACACAATCATGACGGTAACAAGGAGAATATTTTGGCGCGACAAGCTATTGCTGAAATGAAAGAAAAAATGGGTGAAGTATCTGCTACAACAACTGCCATCATAGGCTCTATTAGCGTGCAGCTTCAGCCAAGAGTACTGATGGCATTGTCCAAGAAAATTTCTCTGAAAAGGACCTTGCAGCGAAAACGTCGTAAGTTAGAGTCTGAATGGAACTCATCATCCTTACCACCACCGCCAACAGATACGTCATTTGACATTCCAGCTGAATTCCAGCATATGATTTTATATGATTCTGGATCTGGCAACGATCGGCTGGTTATGATGGGCAGTAACGAGCTTCTGGATGGACTGGCCAGAGCAAAACTGTGGTTAGCAGACGGAACATTCAAGGTAGTGCCATCAATATTCTTCCAGTTGTACACAATACATTTTGAACTCGTGCCTGGTATCAACCCTGTAGCCATTTACTGCCTGGTACAAAGCAAAACGCGAGCTCAATATGATCGCATCATGGCAGCAGTCAAGGAGATGATTCCACTGGCTGCACCCGAAAGAATACTGATCGACTTTGAAAGTGCAGCAATAAGTGCTTTTAGCACAGCATTCCCAAGTGCTACTGTCATGGGTTGCTATTTTCATCTTATCCAGAGTCTTATTCGTAAGGTAAATGAAATTGGTATGAAGGTCGACTATGAAAGTAATGATACCTTACGATCAGCTGTTCGTTGCTTACCGGCTTTGGCTATGGTTCCTTCAGCAGATGTCACTGATGCATTTCTGACATTAGCTGACAACATGCCAGACCATGATAAGATGCCAGAGCTTCTGTCGTATTTTGAACACACTTATGTACGAGGAAGACGACGACCAGGACGAGCTGAACATTACGGTCCAGCAATCTTTCCAATAGAAGTTTGGAACCATTATCAAACTGCGTCTGAAGGATTGGCAAGAACTACCAACTCAGTTGAAGGATGGCATTTTGGACTACAAGCACTTTTTCAATGCCATCATCCTACATTATGGACTTTCATGAAGGGAATTGCAAAGGATATGCAGATGCAAAGAACGGCATTTCTACAAGGTATATCGGGTATGCAACCAGCCGCACCCAAGAGATACACGACACTGAAACGGCGAGTGGCAAATGCAGTGGATCGATACTCCTCAAGTGAAATATTAGTTTATTTGCGTGCTATTGCACACTTGTCATATAATTAATAACGGCGAGTGGCAAATGCAGTGGATCGATACTCCTCAAGTGAAATATTAGTTTATTTGCCTGCTATTGCACACTTGTCATATAATTAATATAGTGGTTCTTTAATAAAAACAATTTAACTTAAATAGATGTACGTGATTCTTTGCCTGTGATTCTGTGCACGTGATTAAAAGGCACGTGATTAACTGTCGCGTGATTAAAAGGCTAGGGTGATTCTTTGCCTGTGATTCTGTGCACGTGATTAAAAGGCGCGTGATTAACTGCCGCGTGATTAAAAGGCGCGTGATTAACTGTCGCGTGATTAAAAGGCGCGTGATTAACTGTCGCGTGATTAAAAGGCTAGGTGATTAAACGTCGGGTGATTAAATGTCGGTGATTAACTGTCGCGTGATTAAATGTCCGTACACCTTGCTGGTCGCACCAGACCGATTCTCTGTGCAAACGGCTTCCTTGTCCATTACAGGTCAGGAGGTCGCTTCAATGGTGGATTTTTCCACGAAATCTGGCGGCGGGTATGCCTCTCGAGCAACCGCAGTGGCTTCCACTGTTAACAGATGCCAGTCTCACAGGCTGGGGAGCTCATTACGGAGAGAAGTTCGTGCATTGAAATTGGACCGCACAGGAGGCAAAATGGTCAATCAATTGCTTAGAGTTGTGAGTGGTAGCGTGAGCTCTGCAGGCATTTGAGGCCTTGGTGTGGGGTTGAGTGATTCGAGTGCTGTCAGACAACGCTGTGACAGTAGCGTACCTCAACCGGCAAGGGGGCACGGGAAGCGCAACTTTGGAAGAGGAGGTGGAAAGCTTATTCACTTGGGTGGAGCCTCATCTTCAAGCAATATCGGCAGCGTACATTGCAGGAACAGAGAATGTGACAGTGGATTTTCTCAGCAGAGTACGAGTGGATGCCAGAGAGTGGGAGCTCCATCCAAAAGTTGTTGCTCAGATAGTCGGCAGATGGGGACCTCCAATTATGGATCTCATGGCAACCTTTTGGTCAGCCAAGGCAACTCGTTTTTACAGCAGGAGAAGAGAAAGGATGTCGGTAGGTCTAGATGCCTTACTGTAACCATGGCCCACGCAAGGCCTGCTCTATGTTTTCCCTCCTTGGGTGCTCATAGGTTGGGTAGTTCAGCGCATCGAAGCTCATCAGGGGAGAGTAGTGTTAGTGGCTCTGGATTGGCCGCAATGCCCCTGGTATACCGATCTGATTCGTCTTCTCGTCGGGGAGCTGGGTCGAATGCCGAGGGCAGATCTTCTGACTCAAGGTCCTCTGCAAATGCCTCAGGTGGATCGGTTCTCTCTTATGGCTTGGCCATTGAAAGGGCTAGGTTGAGGAAGAAGGGTTACACTGGAGCGGTAATTGCCACCTTGCTATTGGCCAGAAAAAGGTCGACATCTTTGGCATATGTACGTGTTTGGCGTATCTTTGAGGACTGGTGTACGCAATGTCAGGTCCATTCAACCTCAGCGTCGGTTCCCATGGTATTGAGTTTCTTGCAGGACGGTTTCGATAAGGGATTGGCAGCCAGTTCCTTAAGGGTTCAGCTGGCAGCTATTTCTTGTTATCGAGGAAAGGTGCAGGGAGTTTCCTTAGGTTCCCATTCTGATGTGATACGTTTTTTGAAGGCAGTTTCATGTTTACGACCCGCTCGCAGGATGGTGTCTCCTCCATGGGATCTCAACTTGGTGCTAGGAGCATTGACTAAGGAGCCTTTTGAACCTTTGCACTTCGTTAAAGGATTTGACCTTAAAGACAGTGTTCTTGGTAGCCATTTGTTCGGCACGTCAAATTTCGGAGTTGCGGGCGTTGTCCTGTTGTGAGCCTTTTCTGTCCTTTTCTAGGGAAAAAGTGGTGTTACGTCCGGTACCGTCCTTTCTGCCGAAGGTAGTTTCGCCTCTTCATATGAATCAATCCATCTCATTACCAGTATTAGGCATTTTGAGGGAGGACGCGTCGGATTGTAGTTTGCGTCTCTTGGACATAAAGAGGGTACTGCGGCATTACTTGAAGGTCTTGGAGTCCTTCCGCAAATCAGAACATTTATTTGTTATCTTTGGTGGTCCATGTAAAGGGGAGCGGCAGCCAAAGCTTCAATTTCCAGATGGGTCCGTGAAGCAATAGCATCGGCGTATATTTTGCAGGGGCATCAGGTGCTCGTGGGGCTGCGGGTGCATTCTACTAGAGCACAAGTGACTTTGTGGGTGGAACATAGCTTGGTTCCGCCGGTAGAAATTTGTCGAGTGGCCACTTAGTCTTCACTGCATACTTTCAGTAAACACTATCGCCTAAATGTTCAGGCGACACAGGATGCCTGTTTTGGGGCTGCGGTTTTGCAATCCGGGTGGACAGGTCCCTCCCAATAATTACTGCTCTGCTACATCCCAGAAGTGTGGGACTGAACTGGAGAGACAATAAGGAAAGAGAAATTAGACTTATCTGCTAATTGTTGTTCCTTGAGGAACTCCAGTTCTGTCCCGATTCCCGCCCGGGTATTCTTTTCAGTTTCCGCAGGATTATTTTGGTGAGAATAGTTTCTACAGCTATGCAGAGCAGATCAAGGGAAGTATTACACTCTTTCTGTGCTAAGGCTATGGTTTCTCATTGTTCTATCTGCTCTTCCCCTTCTGTACTATTTCTTCAAAGGGGGGAGAGAGAGAGTTATCCTCTTGGTTAACGGGGATTTAGTGCAGTTTGAAAGTTAAATAGTTAATTTAATACTATAGCTACTTATTTGTTGCTCTTTTGAGTCTACTTTGTTAATAGGTCACTGGGGGCTGGTGGGAGAGGCCAGCAGGATATATCCAGTGATGTCACGAATTTGACATGCCCAGTCTCCATGCTGCAGGAGGAGGTGCACTACCAGAGGTGTGGGACTGAACTGGAGTTGAAGGAACAACAATTAGCAGGTAAGTCTAATTTCTCTTTTCATGTATCCCATGGCACTGCTATTTTTAGTTCATACACACCAAATGCTTTTGGTCTGTATGATCCCATACATCCACTCTCTGCTTGGAAAATCCAGCCACCTATCTCGCCTAGTCAGCAGCATAGGCTTGCTGTATGGTCAAACATGCTCATCATACATATTGCCACATTGCCAGGCATTAGGTAAGTCAACTCCATCAACTACCAATTGTGCTTGCATCCATACTTTCTCCAATGGCTTCCCTGCCCCTCTTTAAGGCATTTCAGTGGCTTTCCTGCATTAAGATACATGCCAGACACCTTCCTGCAGCATGTCCCGTTACCGCACAGTAAGGGTCCATTACTACCCCTTAATGGTCCTATTACCAATGTCCACTACCACTTCTATCACAGCATCTCCTGTTACTGCATGGTAAGTGTCCACTACTAACCCTTAATGCCGGAGCGCTGCTGACACGCCCAGCACACTTACCGCACATTAACTGTGATGAGGAGAGCCCTGCTGAACCGATGGAAATAGGAAAAGATAGTGAATATACCTTTAAGGAAAGAGACATTCCTGAAATTCACAGGTTCCAGACTGCAGTCAAAGAAAGAAAGGTAGTTGATAGAGCCAGTTTGCCACACCCAAGCTCTGCTGACGTAAGTGCAAGCTTAGGGGGTAATGGCAAACACCTGTGCAGAGACAGAGAAAGGCTAGCTAAGAAGCAGCCTTAGAAACCCTACTCAGAAGGGGAGAAGGGGGTTCAGGATCAGGTTGGGGTTCAAACTGTTTGTGTTCCAGTTCCAGTCCCAGTCCAGAATCATGGGCAGGTTCAGAGACTTCAGCGTGTTTCAGCTGTTCCAGGAGTTCAGAGAGAGGAACTCAGAGGAGGAAATATCAAGGGAAGCAGAAGGATGTGGAAGGAGCCTGAGAGCCAAGAAACCACGTGTGCTTTGTATAGAGAAAGAAAGCAGGGAAGTCTTCTACCTCGGGTCTCGGGCCGAAGGTTTCAAGCTGCTCAAAGGTGGGTGAACAAGGCTATAGCTAGCAGTAACCAGAACCCAGCCTGGAGCAAAGAACCGTGGCTGAACAGCAGAGAGGAACCAAGGCAACTGAACCAGGGAGAGATATCCCATACTAGAGGTACAGATATTCCTTACTGGGGAAACCAGTGCTGGAGGGAGGTCCAGCGAATTCCCCAGAGCATTCACCGAGGAGCAGATTGTGGGAGTTCAGAGCCAGATGTATATGCTTTAGAACAAGAGGATATGCAAGTGGACTGTGCGGAGCAAAACTCCATATCAGATGAATTGCCAATGGATTGTACATTATGCCAGATAGAAGCTATGAAAGTCTGTTGATTAAGAAATGCTTGATAAAGAAAGGTTTTGAGAAACAGTGTAAAAGAACCTAGTTTTGTGTTGCTAAGAAATACCTACTAACTCAAGAGAACGTTGCCAGCTTCTACATTTTTGTGTTTAAAGAAGCAGAAGGTAAATGAGGACATTTAACCTTGCTTAAACAGAGAAGCTGTATTTTGTTTTGCTGATTACCTTATGAAAACAACTGCACATGTTTTAAAAGCTTATGAAGCTTCCTCAGTTCCAGCTTATGTATAATTTCTGAAGTATTGCTTGGAGAAGAATATCCTGATGTTGTGTGTTTGAACCTTAGTGCTTTTTGGGGAAAATAAACTTTTGTCTTTGCCTTTAACCCTTGGCTTACACGACTATCCTTGAACGAGGAAAAACTACAAGTCCCAGAATGCCTCCCTGTGGATAAGAATAGTGTTTAACTCCTTTATTAGAGGACTAAAATTGGCAGCCCTATGCCTCTAGGCCCTCGGCCGGGGCTGGGGTCACGACATAACGCCTTATTGCTGTTGTTAACGCACAGAAAAGTCTGTTCCCTTACCGCCATTTAATAAACATACCCCTAAGTCATAGTATTCTATAATTTATTCGTGTCAATCGAGACCACTACACTCCACCCAAGCTCCACCCCCATGCATATTCAAAGGAATGTATGCAAGATCATCTCTGAGTGCTTTGAGAATAGCACCTGGCTGAAGTGCTCATGGAAGGGTTCATTCATACATTCAAGTCCTTGAAAATAAGGACTTGTGTGTAAATAGCATGTAACTTTCCACTTGGCCCTTATAAAATCAGCCCCTCCATGTATAGATTAGAAGGCCAGTTTGTGATAGGAAGTGGAGGGCAGAATTAAGACGTCTAAGCCAGGACATGGAAAATTCCCCCCATATTTTACAAAAACCTTGCCAAATGCAGAGCCTGTTATAAAATAAGTGCAGGACTGCATGCCGATGTCTCCCCATGTCCAGTGAGAGCAGCAAATTAAAAAATCTGCATGGGTGGGAAAGACATGTAGCTTTGCTCCATATGTGCATGGGAGCATACACCTGGTCTGTATATGTTTTTGATGAATGGTTTATCTTGTACATTCTGATATAATATAATGACAATGTTATTTGGATACGGAGTCTGCCTAATAAAAGAAAATTGACATAAAATCGCTACACCTGATATTCACATATGCCCCAATCCCCTCCCCTCTGGCAGCATGTCCCCCAGTCCCCCATCACCCCATCCCCCTCAAAATCTGATCTCTCTCTCTCAGCTGGTCCTCTCAGCATTTGGAGGAATAGATCGGATGTTAGGGGTTGTGGGGCATGATTGAAGGGGGGAGGGGCTGACATTAGCCTTTATACCTGTCCCTTCAAGCAGGCACTTATTTGTGCACTTTAAATGCTAACTTCTAGATTTTTTGAAATTGAGGTGTATTCCCCTAGTAAAATGGGGAATGCAAATCGGTATTTTAAGCTCAACCAATCCTCTCCCTCTCCATGCCCTAACCATTGCTCCTTGACATCTGGATGTAGTATGGATCACTACAAGTAAATAGTAGCTTTCTAAAATTGCATTTACACTTATATTCCGCTCTATACGTCTAAATGTGAGGATGCTTCTAAAATACTGCTTGTATGTTTTGCTGTGCTCTCTGAAAGCTGAATATATTTATTATTTATATTTTCTTATATACCATTCTATTCTGCATCAGTGTGGTTTACATTGAACAAACTGAAATTACATTGAACAGGGCATTATAACTTGGAGATAACTATTTTACAGGGAACATGTGCTATGGAGGGTTAAGTGGCTTCCCAAGACCACAAGGAGCACCTGTGGGACTAGAAACCCCAGTCCTTCCGGCCCAAGGTTGCTGTCCTCTAGTGGGATTTGAACCCCTGACCTTCTGGCCTGAAGTACCTTGCCCCAACCACTAGGCCACTCCTATAAGGTGGGCAGCATGGCCAACCATATAATCGAAACATGTAGCAACTGATATTCAGTACTTATATGTAATAGATTATACATAGAAAAGGGGCATCCCACTTTAATTCTATATTTAGTGCCACAGACATAAGGTGCATGCTAGCAAGGTAGTGCAGGAAATTTGGAGCTAGGACCCGTGTTACATTTTAGGATGGCCGAAACTGTGTTCTAATTGTGGAGCTGGTTTAGAACAGCATGCTTCTAGCAGTCACACTGTCTCCCAGGCAGGTAGAAACACCCACAACTTCGTTTTAGACACGATATCTGCTGCTTTCTTGTAATGATTTTATTAAGATATGGTGAAATTAGGTCTTACCTGCTAATTGTCTTTCCTTGAGCTTTCTCCGGGCCAGTCCAGGGAACGTTAGGGTTGTCAATCCCCTTTAGCAGCTGAGGACTGAAGACTTCAAGTTTTCTTAAGAGCTCAAGCCACTCCCCCTGAGGTCAATGTGCCAGTCTTCTCCTGACAAAGCAGCCAACAATTAAACATCTGAAAACACAAGGTTAACTCGTTAGGAACTGATAAGTTTCCATATTCTCCCGGAACGACTAATCAATTTTTTTTTATTTTTAAAAACACCATGTCTCTTCAGAAAAGAATCGTAGAAGCCCCAAGTTACACCAACTGCACGAAACAAGGTAGCTGGATATCATTCTTGCGCTTCGGCAGACGTAACAAATATAGAAAGGGTGGGACCCTGGACTGGCCCGGAGAAAGCTCAAGGAAAGACAATTAGCAGGTAAGACCTAATTTCACCTTCCTTATCGCTTCTCCGGGCCAGTCCAGGGAACGTTAGGGCAGTACCAAAGCAGTACCTAAACTCGGGAGGGACCCGCAAGTCCTGCGATAAGAGCCGAAGCCCCCACCTTCGCATTCTCCCTGGCCTGAACATCCAACCGGTAATGCTTGGCAAACGTAGGCAGTGAAGACCACGTCGCCGCCCTACAGATATCCACCGGAGGAACGAAGGCAAACTCCGCCCAGGACGCCGCCTGAGCCTGAGTGGAATGTGCTTTTAGACCAATAGGAGGCGTCCTTCCACTGGCTTCGTAAGCTGCCCCAATGGCGCACTTCACCCATCGAGCAATCGAGGACTTTGACGCCGCTTGACCCTTCTTTGTACCAGCAAACTGGACAAACAATCTTTCCGTCTTCCGAAAAGGTTTAGTGATCTTAAGGTAAGACTTCAAAACACGGCTAAGATCCAATTTGCGGAGAGCACGGTCCATCTGCAAATCCGATAGATCGGAAAAAATCGGTAAGGCCACCGATTGATTAACATGAAAGGCGGACACTACTTTAGGCAGAAAGGAAGGTACCGTCCGCAGCAGTACCCTTTCAGGTAATAATTGAAGATAAGGCTCCTGACAGGACAAGGCCTGCAAATCCGAAATCCTTCTTGCCAAACACAAGGCTACCAGAAAAGCTGCCTTCCAGGAACACTCTCTCAAATGCTCCGAGGAAGCTGACGCAAATGGCAGACGTGTTAATGCCTCCAGAACGACATTTAAGTCCCACGGAGGCACGACACGACGTAACGGAGGACGGATAATCCTAGCCGCCCGAAAAAACCATTGCACATCGGTGTGCGCCGAGAGACGGCGATTCTGCACCATACCCCTAAAGCACGCCAGAGCTGCTAAATGAACTTTAAGCGTATTGAGAGCCAAACCTTTATCTAACCCCTCCTGGAGAAACAAAAGCAATTGTGGCAAGGTAGACAACAGAGGATGAAAGTCCCGCCGTACACACCAATCCTCGAAGAGTCGCCAAACCCGAACATATGCCAGCGAAGTCCCTGGTCTCTTAGACCGAAGTAAGGTGGCCACCACGGAACTCTCGTAACCTCTGCGTCTTAATCGAGCCCTTTCAAGAGCCAAGCCATAAGCAAGAAGCGATCCACCTGCGGCATGAGAACCGGACCCTGACTCAACAGATTGACTCGGACCGGAAGCCGCCAAGGCGAATCTATCAACAGCCGAACTAGATCGGCATACCAAGGATGACGAGGCCAATCCGGCGCAATCAGAATTACTGTACCGCGGTGTCCCGCTATACGCTGAATAATCCGACTCAACATCGGCCACGGAGGAAAAACGTACAAGAGGGAGTCCACAGGCCAGGGCTGAACTAGAGCATCCAGTCCTTCTGACATGCGCTCCCTCCGTC
Source organism: Ichthyophis bannanicus (assembly GCA_033557465.1). Lineage (NCBI taxonomy): Eukaryota > Metazoa > Chordata > Amphibia > Gymnophiona > Ichthyophiidae > Ichthyophis > Ichthyophis bannanicus. Next base: position 461,529,568 of record CM066033.1, on the reverse strand, counting down.
TGCTGAAAAATCGAGTCGCCTTTGTATTGCCGAAAGTAGCCATTAGATCCATAATCGGCTGACCCCAACACACCGTCAGCTCGTGAAAAACCGCCACGTTCAGCTCCCACTCCCCAGGATCAAGAACATTGCGACTGAGATAATCGGCTTGCACGTTGTCCTTGCCCACCACGTGCGCCGCCGATAATGCCAGGAGATGGCTCTCCACCCAAGCCATCAACTCCTGGCATTCGTCGAGCAGAGGCATACTCTTGGTACCCCCCTGCCGATTGATATAGGCAACTGTCACCGCATTGTCGGAAAAAATCCGCACCGCTGTCCCCTTGAGGAAGCTTTCGAAACGCTGAAGGGTGAGCCGAGCTGCGCAGAGTTCTAGACGATTGATCGACCACGAGCTCTCCTCCGTGGACCAACACCCTTGAGCCACCAGCGACCGACAATGAGCTCCCCAGCCTGCGAGACTGGCGTCCGTGGTTACTAACACCCACGTTGGCTCCTGCAAGGGTACCCCTGCTCTCAGATGCGTGGGGTCTAACCATCATTCCAGACTTTGACGTACCAGCTCCAAACAGACGAGTCTCTGCGAAAGAGGGTGAAGCTGCGGAGACCATCTGGAAAGCAACGCCTGCTGCAGGGGCCGCATATGAGCCTTGGACCACGGCACCAGATCCAAGGCCGCCGCCATGGACCCCAAGAGCTGCAAATAGGTCCACGCCGACGGAGCGGACACCTGCAAAAATGCTCGCACCTGCTCCAAAATCTTGTGCACCCTGATCTCGGGCAAAAAGACCGCACCCTGAGCCATGTCGAAGAAGGCTCCGAGATAGGTCAGTTGTGTCACCGGCTGCAAGTGACTTTTGGTTTGATGACCCAACCTAGTTGTTCCAGAAGCTGAACCACTTGAGCAGTCGCCGTCACTGAGGCTGATCGAGAATCTGCCCTGATTAGCCAATCGTCGAGATACGGATGAACCCGGATTCCGTCCTTCCGCAGAGCTGCTGCCACTACCACCATCAGTTTCGTGAAGGTCCGTGGGGCCGTGGCCAGACCGAACGGCAATGCTCGAAACTGGAAATGACCCATAGGAAGGGCAAATCGTAAAAACCGCTGATGAGCCCTTCTGATGGAATGTGCAGATACGCTTCCGTGAGATCTATGGACGATAGAAACTCTCCCGACCAAACCACCCGAATAACTGTACGTAACGTCTCCATGCGAAAATGTGGAACTCGCAAGGCGCGGTTTACGTATTTGAGCTCCAGCACGGGCCGAAAAGAACCTTCCTTCTTGGGAACCACAAAATAAATCGAGTATCGACCGCAGCCGTATTGGTCGCGAGGCACTGGAACCACCGCCTGCAGACGTAAGAGTCAGGAAAGCGTGTCCGAGATTGCTTCTGACTTCTGACCCGGAGCACAAGGAGACATCACAAAAGCATCGGTCAAAGGGCAAGCGAAGTCCAGCGCATAACCCTTCTGAATGACCTCCAGCACCCATCTGTCTGAGGTTATCGCGGTCCAGACCTGAACAAATCCCTGCAGTCGCCCTCCCACAGGAATCTGCGCCTGGACCAGCAAACCTTCATTGCGGCTTCTCGACCGAGGACTGAGGAGCATTGAAGTAGGATCTACCGTACCCTCTGGCTCCTCGAAAGGACTGCCCGTGAAATTCGGCACGGCCTCTGGAATAGGGAGCAAACCGCGCCCCCCTGAATCTGCGAGCGTCCCGACCTGATCCGCGTAGCCCCCCAGCTCCTCTAACCGGCCTAGGCTTATCCTCCGGTAAATGGCCCCCTTTGGAGTCCCCGAGATCCTTAACAATCTTTTCCAACGCTTCTCCAAAAAGTAACTTACCCTTATAGGGAAGTTTACTAAGACGTAACTTAGAAGAAACATCCGCTGCCCAGTTACGCAACCACAGAAAACGCCTGGCTGCCACTAGAGACGCCATGGACTTTGCGGCAATCCACACCAAATCATAGAAAGCGTCCACCATGTAAGCTGCTGCGGACTCTAACTTTGCACCTTCTACCGCAGAAGCAGACGCCGCATCCGCAGAAGTGTCCCCTTGAATCCACCGGATGGACGCTCTAGAGACATATGCCCCACAAATGGCAGCCTGTAGCGCCAGAGCGCTAGAATCAAATGCTTGTTTAAGTAGAATTTCCAATTTCCTATCCTGGAGATCTTTAAGCGCCGCGGCCCCTTTTACGGGAATAGTAGTCTTTTTAGTCACAGCCGACATGATCGCATCCACTTTAGGCATTCGCAATAAGTCTTTCTCATCCTGAGGCATGGGGTAAAGGCGAGCTAAGGCGCGACTCCCTCTGAGAGTAGCCTCCGGACACTCCCACTCAGACTCAATCATCTGTTTTATCACAGGGTGTACCGGAAAACAGCGTTGTTCCGTCTTATCCCCTGCAACAATGGATCCTCCAACGGCTCCTGAGAAACCAAGGGAAGAAGGAGGTTCAATGCTGATAAGGACTGTGAAATAAGCGCCCCGAGCTCTTCTTTGCGAAACACCCGAAAAATATTCGGATCCTCGCCGGGCGCAATTTCACCCTCCTCAAGCTCCTCTGGACCCAGGTCCAAGCCAGCGTCTGAAATAACCTCTCCATCCTCCTGACCCAGGGGTTCAGAGACCAGGAGCCCAAAGGATCCAAAGGGCCCTGTGTTGCTACTTTCCTTTGAGCAGAACCCTCTCCAGGATCCTCTGCAACTGGAGAACCCGAAGGTACTTCCAACGAGGCAGAAAGTGGCACCGCAGAGCTTTTCTGAGAGGATTTCAGTAAAAAAGCCCTGTGCATTGCCAGAATAAATTCCGGGGAAAAGAAAGCAGAAATCCCTTCCTGAGCTTCAGGCAGGTTCTGCGGTGGCTTAACCACCTCTGAAACGTCCTTACTCGCCTTAGACTTTCTCTTTCCCGGCCTGTGTTGGTCCGCGGGCGAAATGGCTGGCGCACTTAAAATGGCCGCCTTTCCCGCCTTTTCCGCGGGCAAAGAGGGCCTCTCTGACTCTGAAGCAAGCTTACCGTCCATCTGCTACCGATCGCACCACCGCAGATCACCTCGGGAAAAACTCCTTCTTGCCGCGCCACAGAACGCTGAAGTAAAGAAAGTGCCTGAGCTCTCACCCCAATAGCAACGACGCCGCACCGCCAAACACTCCCGACTGCACAAAAGCAAGGCTCACCGGAATCGAGCTGAAGAACGCGGCACCGCTGAGACGCTGACCCGCTGCTAGCGGGAAGTGCGAGGGTGTGGCGGCTTACCGAGGCAGAGGGTAACTGGGGCTCCCAGAACCAATCTACCTAAAAAGAGACGGAGGCAGACAGGAAGGTAGGCTCTACCTTACTCCGCTAATAATTAAAGGTGAACTCGATGTCTCTTATTCAATTCTTTAAACTCTGGCGACTACAATTAGTTCCAGGAAATATAGAGCAAGATCAGCCCTGCTAGAGCCAACTTGTTATCTATTTGTGTGGAAATAAAAATAAGAAAGTGATTCTTTCGTGAGGGAGATAGCCAGAATCGATCCTCTTCAGCTGCTGAGGACTGAAAGACTGGCACATTGACCTCAGGGGGAGTGGCTTGAGCTCTCAAGAAAACTTGAAGTCTTCAGTCCTCAGCTGCTAAAGGGGATTGACAACCCTAACGTTCCCTGGACTGGCCCGGAGAAGCGATAAGGAAATAGGTACTTATATGTTTTTATAAACTAGGCTTGAAATAAGCCCTTAATTGGCCTTCCATGTAGGCAGCTTCTTACAAAATCACTCCTATACTAAATATAAATATAATTTGAAATGCCTACATTAGATATTTTGAATTATATACAGGATGTCCTGCTAAAAATTGGGTTCACAGTGACAGAATTGGTCAAACTGCAATGAGACACTTAAATGTTTTTCCTGATGACCGATGCTTAAGTAAGTAAAACAGATCACAATTGATGCCTTTTTATCATTTCTCTGCCTAGTGAAATAAGAGTTGAGGATAGCTGTGTCACCCAGCAGCACCATCCATGGGGCATATTAGAGTCCTACCTAGCAATGATACCCAGAACCAAAACAAGCAGATAACCTCTAAAGGTGCTTGTTGTTTTGTGACTGTTTCAGAAGAATTACGTGTATAATCAACTCAGATGCAGTCTTATCAGCAATAAACCATAACATCTTGTTCTAGAGGTCAAACAACCGTAGGCAAACACAAAGAAGGGAGATGCAATTACTCTCATATGCCAGGCAAAATCTCACTGAGACGCCACCCCTAAAGCAGTGTGGAACTGTTAGAACCAAAGTACTGTATCTGAACTGATACCATCCACTTTTCTGTAAGAAAATATTTCCTCGACTTATAAAAATATTTCCTATGTTTAGTCTTGTGACTGCTTCTTACTTGCTTTCAGATTGCATCACGGCCCACTTTGAGTCACTCTCTTATTAGACAATTCTGATGTCGAAAAGCAGAAAAGGGATCCAAATAAAATCATTTAGATCCAGGACTGAGAAAATAATAGAAGAAAGGATTGCTCAAAAAAAAAATCCTCTTCAAGTTTGTTTACACAGATTTGACGTGTATAATTAATTAAAGGTTTCATTTCTTACAATTTCACTGTAAAAGGAAATTGTGTAAATGCTGCATGGGCAAATTATGTGCCTATGTGCCTTTATAAAATTGCCCCAGGGAAAGTAGGTACACATATTTACACCGCTTCAAGAGTGACGCAATGGTGTGCTTGTATGTGTCAGAAACAATAGGTGCATATGCATTTATTTTATAAAGTAACATGCAGAACTGTCATTTCTACCTCCACTAAGCCTACTCTGCATCTCTAGGAATGCTTATATATAATCTTGGACAGATAGGTTCTATGGGTGGGATTTTCAGCGGTGCTGGCTAGCACACTTAGAAACAGCTGACCGTCACCATATCCGGGCCCCAGCATTCAATGTCCTGGTTACCCACATTGCAGTTTTGCAATCCAGTCAGTGGCAATGTTTGGCTGGTTAGGGTTAACCGGGTAGCAGCTGACTATCGCCACTGCCCAATTAACCGTGACGTCGCCCTTGCTCTGCCCTCAGATCTCCCTAACACTAAGCACTTAGTGTCACGGGTTTAGCGGCCCAAACTAGAGATATTAATGGCATTTATTGGGTTAGTGTCACTGAATATCCTGGTGAGCGGCAATTACGCGGTTCGCAAGTCTGCAAACTGCATAAATACCTTTGAATATTCCCCATGTGTCTGTGAGTCTGCTCTGTATGCATATATACCTCTGGGCTATGTTATAAGATTCCAATTAAATACCTAAAGTGCTGTTGTAGACGCTCAGCACCCTTATAAAATTCCCCCTTTAAGGGATAATTTTATGAGTCGTGCCTAAATTTGCGCATGTGCTTAATGCACATAAATCTAGGTATTTTAGACATATATGCATGTAAACGGGCATTCGTGTGCATATTTGGCCCGGTCACTATTCTGAAAGGATGTGTGACAGGTCAGTTGTGAGTGCATTCACTGTGGACGTACACAAGGCCAGAATTTGGGTAAGAGTGCAAAGTTATATTCGTATATTATCACGTGCTCATTTACACCAGCTGATGTAAGCATTTGTGGCTTAAAATGATGTGTACGTTTGACAGCTTGCAGCCCTGTTTTATTATGTATGTGTGTACTTTTTAAAAGAGGTGTGAAATATACATGTAAAAATGCGAGCTAATTTACTGTAATGTTGGATGCAGGGCGGAGCGTCCAGGTCGCTTGTTTTGCTGGCTCTCCACTCGAACACTCCACTCTGGATTTCCAATCCAATCCAGGGTTTTGGGTAAGAGGCCCCAACAAGCAGTTTTCTTGCACAGCAATTATTTATTTATTTATTTATTTAACAAGCACTTATATACCGCGGCTTCCGGGGATCAGCTGCGGTTCACAAATAACAACAGTCATCAAAGCATAGTTTGTTTTACATATAACATATAACTATAAACAATGTGAAATTAACAGAAAATGTTAAACAGATTAGCATTTATGAGGAATGTGTTCCAACTGTGGGAGTTCCCACTGAAGTCCAACACTCAGAACACTGTGCTTACCTCAACAACAGTTCTGTGTTGTGCCTTTACTTCAAACAATACAAAAACAAAGATAACATCCACATGCAGTTCCCAAAAAGCGCAAGTAAAATCCTTTATGCATCTCTCTTGGAAGTCCTCAGGTAGGAAGCACTTGCCCCACCTCTGTCCAACAAATGAACAATCTTCCTTATGTTAGCAGTGATATCCCTGAAACCCACAGCTTTAGCAGCTGAGTTAGCAACTCTGCTTCCCTTCCTTCAAAGTACATCCATGGGTTCAGAAGAATCTTGTTCCCCAAACTCCACAACTTCCATCTGCTCTTCCTGGTCTGCTCCTCTTTCTCCCTCAGTCTGAGGCCCAGGGACATTTTCATAAGCAGGGATAGGCAACCCCTCCCACTTCTAGCCTCCTTTTGGTGCTAGGGAGTATTGCCTAGGGAGTATTGCCTAGTAAACCAAGGGTACTGGGCTTGATCAGAAACCTACCACATCCTGGCAGACTGGCTCTGTCCCTTCCAAGCTGGAATCATAGAAGGAGCCTTCCTCCTTTATTCAGACCAGGCTCTGTTTTTGGCACTAGCACAATGGGACTAGACCAAAGACTTTTGGATTCTTCAACCACCCCATATTTCTCTATTTCTAGAACCTGATTAATAATCTCCTGCCTTTTGGCCTCTGGTAACCTGCAAGAATGTTGCCTCATGATTTTCCCATGTACGATATGTATTCCATGGGTGATAAGGTGAGTTTTGTATTCCATGGGTGATAAGGTGGGTTTTGCCTGGGCTGATGTTAGCACGTTGTGGAAATTCTCTAAAAACTCTGATAAGTCTGTCTCTTGTTTGGGATTCAGAGTCACTCCTATAAGAGGTTTCTCTTTTTCATAAAAATCACTAACTTGGGGACTCAAATTTTCCCCTTCCTTGTCTTTTACGGAGGTGGACAAAGCCTGCCTCTCATGCCATGGTTTTAGCACATTGATGTGGTAAATTTGTTTCCGGCCCTTTTTATTCACTAGTTCATAAATGCAGGACCCCACCCATCTGTTTACAGTCATTGGTCCTCTCCACTTAGATATAAATTTGTGGGGATCGTCTGGCATCATAACAAACACTTTGTCACCTTCCTGCAGTCTTCTAGGCTGTATATTGTGGTCACAGAATTTCTTTTGCTGCTCTTGATTTTGTCTCAGATGCTCCTGAGCCTGTTTAGAAATCTTACTTAACCTCCCTATTAGGTCCTTAAGAAAGGCTGGTATGGTTTGGGGATCCTTCTCTGGCTGTACCTACTTTTCCTTTAGTATATCAAAAACTCCTCTAGGAGGACGTTCATACAATAATTTGAAGGGTGAGACACCCAGTAATGTCTGGATACCCTTGCGATAAGCATAAAGCATGAAGGGTAGCAATTGATCTTACTCGGTATAGTCCCCATTTAACCCTCATCTTAGCATTGCTTTCAGGGTTTCGTTAAACCTCTCTACCAAACCATTTGTTTGTGGGTGGTAGGCAGAGGTCTTGATATGGCTTATCTCAAACGCCTCCATACTTGCCGTAGACAGTCAGACATAAAATTAGTGCCCTATCTGTCAACACTTCCCTTGGGAAGACTATCTTGAAAAATAGTTTGATCAACTCACTGGCGATGACTTTGGCAGATATACTTCTTAAAGGGACAGCCTACGGGAAGCAAGTGGCTTGATCCATAATAAGCAAAATATATATAAACCCTCTGGGGGTTTTGATAAGTGGGCCTATAATGTCCATTGCTAGCCGAGTTATTGGCTCCTTAATAACAAGTAAGGGGTTGAGGGGAACTGGGGCCGGACAAGAGGCTGACATCTGCTGACTCTGAGGACAAGAGGAAAAATATTGTGTTACCTCCCTAAAGATTCCAGGCCAATAAAATCTTTGAAGTATCTAGTTTAGAGTTTCCTGGATTCCCTTGTGCCCTGATAGGGGGTGATTGTGTGTGAGTCTTAGGACCAGGTCCTTGAAGGTCTGGGGAACCACCAATTGCTTTTTTGTCCCAGAACTGACAGGATCTGGACTCTCCTTATGAAGTATTCCCTGTTCTAATATGAACCTGGGGAAAGCATCCTTAGTGGGATCAAGGGCCTGCTCGTTGGCACGGCCCAGGGCCGGGTCAGCCTTCTGTTCATGCATGAAAGAAGGGAACTTGTTCATCATTTTCTCCGGCGCCCACGACATCTTCCGCCCTAACCGTATGTCTGCCCTCTCCTGAGTTCTCTCTCTCCTTTCTTCTTCCTGAGACTCTTCTCATTCCTCTCTTTCCCCAGGGCTCCAATTACATCTCCCTGGAAGGGGAATATCTGAGATGGTGTCTCCTCTCCCTCTTCGGGACCTCTTCCCTCGCACATTGCAAATAGGTGGAGACTAGCCCTTCCACTCCCTTCAGACACCTTATGAAAGAGGGCCAATCCTGCCCTAATACCACGGCATGGGGTAACCTGGGGAGTACAACTAGGGGAATTTTTCTACGGAAACTCGGGCCTTGAATAAATAAGTCATACAAGGGGTATGAGGTGGAAGCTCCATGTACACATCTAATCCTCACAATGCCTTGATACCTATTCTCTCCCTTTTGGAGGCAGGCTCATATAACCTCTTATAGTTTACAGGGTATCATGCTCTGATCAGCCCCAGAGTCTAATAAAGCCTTGGTGGGAACCCCCCCCCCCCCCACTGAGACCTCTTGGAAAATTTCTCCACGTGCTTTTCCCCTCTAATTCTCACCAAATCAACCCTGGCCTTACACACATTTTTCATGTGTCCTTTTTTCCCACACTGGAAACATTTTAAGTCTTCCCTTTGCCTCTCTTGAATAGACAGAAACCTAAAAGAACAACTAAGTCCGGCGGTACTAAGGCCAGTGGAAAATGTAGAAAATGTTCCAACAGAGAAAGGGCACTATAAATGTGGCCAATGTAGCATATGTGCGATATCAGAAGAGATAAAAGAATTCATTTATCATGACAAAACATACATTTTGAAAAATCATACAACGTGCTCTTCAAGTTCGGTGATATACGCAATTCGATGCCCCTGCAATTTATTGTATATAGGGAAGACATCTTGATCCTTTAAAGTGCGGATAATGGAGCACAAAAGTCGTTTAAAATGTAATGTTTTAACAGCACCTTTGGTGCAACATTGTAAGGATTTTTCTCATGAGTTCTGTGATTTGCGCTGCTTCTGTGTAGAACAGGTAAACTATGCAATGCATGGTAAGACACAGGAACAAACATTATTAATACATGAACAACGATGGATCTTCAACATAAAGACTCTGGCGCCGGCAGGCTAAAATTCCAGCATAGATTGGGGAGTATGTATATGAGGGCTAATAACACTCAGCTCGAAGAGGTAGTTCTGAATGGTCTTAGTAAGTAGTTGACGTCATCGTTGGAGGATTTAAATATTTAGAGGAATAACCTAGCCCGCATGCGTGGCGTTTCTGATAGTATCCGCTCAGCAGCAGCTGACATAGAAGAAAACGTGGGCAGCATCTTTGCAAATGCTTAAAACTGGTATGTGTGCTTTATGCTCAAATATGAAGGAATTTGGATATAAAACATTGTGGAAAATGGTTCATCTCGACATGCTGTTTTTATTTACAGACCCCCTGAAGAAGCTCTGTTTGGAGTGAAACGTTTGAGAGGGCGCCTGAAGTTGGCGTTGGGGAACTTTTTAAAGATAAGCACTTGTGTTTTAATAGTGTGTGAGGATGGTAAAAAATGGTGGAGGGTATAAAATAAACAATTAGAATCCAGAAAAGTCATTGATGCCAGGAGCGCTATGGATGGTATTTTATATACTGTTTGACTTGCACGCTACAGAGTCTGAGACTTTCTGGTGGGGTATTAAAGAATCCGCTCACACTATTGTGCCCATTATCACGCGAATGTTATATGAGTCTTTTGTCAGGCCTAATCTATCCTTAATAGCCACCTTAACAGTGGGATAGTCCATAGCCTGAGTGGGGGACCAACTCCTAGAAGCGGCTAAGGCTTTGCCCATTGATGACACGGCTAGCCTGATGGCCCATTGTTCCAGTGGTGAACCCAACATGATGGCTACACATTCAAAGGTTCTCAAAAAGTTATCAATGTCATCATTTTCCCCCAGTTTCCCAAATGAAAAGGAGCCGTAATTTTGTTGTCCTACCATGATAGTAGGAGAAGCTACAGAGTCCATCCTCACGGGTTGTTCCACTCTTTTTTCCTCTGCTGCAGCTGTCACGAAGCCTTGTAACAAGTTCAGCAGGGGATGCTGTTGCTCCTGTATGGCAGCTAAGGTGGTCTGCTGTGCCTTTTGTAATTCCTCCTGTTATTTCTGGAACTGTGCAGCCATCCATTGAAACACCTCCTTTGGATCCATTTGAACAGGTCCTGCAAAATGAAAAAGAAAAAAAAATCCAAGAGCGGCTCTCTTTGGCGCCTGCCTAGTCCCTCAAACCTTCTGGCTCCTCCACATCTTTTCCTGGCAGTTTCCCTCCTCAACCTGTCTCAGCAGTACTCACCTGGCATGGCCGCTCATAATCACATTGGCTGAGGAGTTGGAGTTCTTCCTGCTTCTAAGTTCCCAGCATGACGGTTCCAATGCAGAAATCCTGTCAACTACGCCACTTGTAACGGATGCGGGGCAGGGCATCCAGGCCAATTGTTTTTCTGGTTCTCACTCAGAACACTGTGCTTACCTCAGCAACAGTGCTGTGTTGTGTCTTTACTTCAAACAGTACAAAAACAAAGATAAGCATCCACATGCAGTTCCCAAGAAGTGCAAGTAAAATCCTTTATATATCTCCCTTGGAAGCCTTCAGGTAGGAATCACTTGCCCCACTTCCCTCCAACAAATGAACAGTCTTCCTTATGTTAGCAATGGTGTCCCTGAAACCCACAGCTCTAGATGCTATGTTAGCAGCCCTCCCTCCCTTCCTTCATGTTTCACTTTACTTGCCTGAAACCTCCCCACGGGCTGCTTCAGTAACTGCTTCAAAAACAAAGTACATACATGGGTTCAGAAGAATCTTTTTCTTCAAACTCCACAGCTTCCATCGGCTCTTCCTTGTCTGCTCCTCCTTCCCCCTCAGTCTGAGGCCCAGGGACACTTTCACAAGCAGGGACAGGCAACCCCTCCCTCTTTCAGCCTCCTTTTGGTGCTAGGGAGTATTGCCTGGTAAGCCAAGGGTACTGGGCTTGATAAAAAAACCTGCCATGTCCTGGCAGACTGGCTCTGTCCCTTCCAAGCTGGTATCATAGCAGGAGCCTTCCTCCTTTCTTCAGACCAGGTTGGGTTTTGGTCAGACCTGCAGGATCTAGGCTTTCCCTGTGGCTGCAGAGGTTCCTGCTCTATCATCACACTACTCTTATAGTAATTATCATTCAACAATTTTTCAGTGCACGGTTTAGTAACATAGCCATCTTGGAAGCAGATCAGGAAAGCTCTGGAACTTTTTACAGAGAAATTGAGTCAGTGTGGACTAGTGTTAAAGTTGATGTTAAAATAATAGATGCATTCTGCTTCTTCAATGTGTGCTCTTTTAAATATGTCTTCCTTTTTTCCTCTCTCCTAAAAAGTGACACAAGTGATGTGATTTGAGCATCTTCTCTTAAACACTACAACCCCTTTAGGGGACACATATAGGAACACAGGAAATAAAGTCCCTCAAAGTCAGATTGCTTGCACCATATTGAAATAGCACATCTTTTAAATCAGGGCTCAATTCCCTATAGCTTCAAGAAAGGTACAAATTCCACACACATAAAATAGTACCGAAAAAGAGTTGTGCAAACATGTTGAAGAGCTTTTACTAGATTCTTAAATTTAGGGACATGTTAGTGCGCTATTTTAGTGAGAGCTGTTAACACAACCCCACGGTAAATGTTATGTATGCGAAAGGCAACTAGTGTGGTAAAAAAGCCATGCTAACTCCCTTAAGCAGGACAGGGGTAGAGGGTAGCCATGGCAGCTGGTAATAGCTAGCATCCAGGATATTGCCTCACACTAGCAGTCATGACTGCCAATAGCACTGTTGCACTTAATGCCAACTCAAGAAGTGGCGTTAAATGCATCCATGCTACCAGCGCTCTAGTAGTGCAGTAGCTTATAGCTTATAACATGCAGCAGTGCAAGGTGACCCCTCCCCCCCAGCATTGTATTCTGGAACCAAGCCAACCCCCCCCACCCTCTTGTAGAAGATCCCCTTATCAGCATCCAATCCCCCTCAGAAGGCCCCCTACAGCCGTTCCCCCCTCAAAAGGTGGTTGCTGCATCCAATCTCCCTCCCTCAGAAAGGTCCCCAACATCCAATCCCACTCTTTCAGGAGCCCCATCTCACAAGTTTACAGCAACGTATCAAATCTGCCATTTTGAATCTTGCTTAACAGAGCACAAAGAGGGATTGCTCCTACTCTAATCACTAGAAACCAGGGACATCTTTTTGAGTGCCTAGGAAGTTGTGTGTGTGTGTGTGTGGGGGGGGGGTCTTCTACAGGGTTGGAAGAACATGGACTGGGGGGGATATGGAGCTGGCGGGCTTCAGAGCTTCTGAGGGAGTGGAATCAGATGCTGGGGGAAGCTTCTGAGGGAAATCAGATGCGGGAAGGGGAGCATTTTCTGAAGAAGATTGGATGCTGACGGGGTAACCTTCTACGGGGGGGGGGGGGGACTTGGCTCTGGATTACAAAGCTGTGGCAGGAGGCATTGCATTGCATCACCTTGCAGCACTTCTTTCAGTCACACGTATTCCTCTTTTTTGGGAGATGCACTACCTGCTGAGGCAGGGAATGCGGGCCCATATGAGAAGTGTCTGCCCTGCACAGTAAATGCAGGGAAGATGCAGGGAATGCCCCTTGCATTTACCACAGAGACTTTGCATGTGGCACACTAAGTGCAAAAACATCCCACGCTTCTGTAAATGTGATCCTTAATGTTTCTGGGCTACCAACTTGGCTTTAGCGGAGAACAAAGGAAGAAACTTTACTGGCAAGTTATTCCAGAAAGCTCAGGCAGCTACAGTTGCCCTCTCTTCTGGCATTCATCCTCTAGTTCAGTGGTTCCCAACCCAGTCCTCAGGTACCTCCAGGCCAGTCAGGTTTTCAGGATATCCATAATGAATATGCATGAGATAGGTCTATGTGCACTGCTTCCATTGTATGTAGATCTATCTCATGCATATTCATTGTGGATATCCTGAAAACCTGACTGGCCTGGGGTACCCGAGGAATGGGCTGGGAACCACTGCGATCTAGTTAACTGAACAATCAGTATAGAAGGCCCTAGCTAGGGAAGATATAGTATCCTCTGGTAGCTTAAGGCAATGCTTCTCATCCCTCTCCTAGAGACACATCCAGCCAGTTAGGTTTCCTAGATTACCACAATGAATATACATGATGTTCAAATTTATTTCATGCATTCAGGGCTGTACTGAGGGAAGAGCGCGCCCTGCGTGACTTGCACATCTGGCACACGCCCCCGCCCCCCGCGGCGGGAGAGAAGAGGCATGCCCGATGTGCAAATCGCCGGCATGCTAAGCAGATCTTTCCCTCCTTGCAAGAGCAGGGAGGGAAAGATCTGCTTAGCATGCCGGTGGAAGGCTTAAGGGGCGCATTTTAGCTTTCTTCCGTTGCCTGCCACTGCTGGGAGAAGAAAAAGTGGCGGTGGCAGGCAACGGAAGAAAGCTAAAATGCGCCCCTTAAGCCTTTGCACCCTGTGTGGCCGCACCACCCGCACAGGGCTAGGTATGGGCCTGCATGCATGTTCATTTTGATAATCTTGAAACCCCGAGTATCTAGATGTGACTTCAGGAGAGTGTTTAAAAGCACTGGCTTTGCATGCCTGCTGTGTTGGATCTTGGTGCTGGGGAAGTGCTAGAGTGTGAGGTCCTGTTGGCACAGAGTGGGGCGGTTGCTTCTGGGTTTCCCGGAGGTTCCCCTGGAATAATGTTGGCATCTGTACAGTCCCTGGCCAGTGGTTCTGGTACTGGTGAAGCTTTGGAGACCACTTTGGCTGCATCGTCACCAGCTTCATTAATTCTCCCTAAAAAGATCACTTTGGACAATATTTGGGACATGATTAACAACTTGTCAGCCGGGCAGAGATTCCAGTGGTTTGATGGAAAATAGCATCTAACACAAGTTACTGGAAACTTGAAGAAGTTTGATGTACTGTAAATGTGTTTCATAACCTTAAGGTGAAGATGAAAGAAACTGTTCAGAATTTGAGCTCTGTTTCGGATACAACTTCGGCTTTAGTTAAAGACAATGTTGTTCTTCAGGCTAAATTAGAAATGCTTGAGAACACTGCTCGGCCCTCAAACTTATGACTTTTAAATTTCCTGTGATTCCTGATATTGCACAGATTGATTTGTTCAAAAAGTATCTTTCTGAGATTTTGCTGGTCCCGTGAGAACTGATGCCACCGATTTCAAGAGCGTTTTTCTTGCCTATTGGGAAGAAAGAGCCGGGTCCTACTAGTGTGGAATTGGATTTACTGAGTTCATCTAACCCTAATACTTTGAAAGTTTCTACATTGTCAGTTACCTGTGCGTTAGTATTGGACCAAGACTGGTTATTAAAATTGCATTTTAAGAAGCGCTCTTCCCCCTTTCATGGGGTAATTGTATCCATGTTCTCAGATTTAACTACTGAGACTCAAAAAAAGGCGAAAACAGTTTCTTTTAAAACCTAGTGTCCTGCAGCTGGGGGCCACCTACTATTTACGTTTTCCATGTAAATGCTTTGTAGTTTATAATTCTCAGAGATATATATATATTTCTCAGCCTAATGATTTGTCCGCATTTATCAGTGCTACACTGCATGTTACTTCTGCCCCACTGACTGATTCAGGTGATTTGACTGTGTGTAAAGATTTAATTTGCCTCTGTACCTCCATACCTATCTTGTTTTCTTTTGCTTTAATCTTGTTACGTATGTAGATGGTGTATATCTCCTGTCCAGCTGATATTCTATAATGCCCCTATTTAAGTAGACTGCAGGCATTTCCATTTGATCTTTTCCTATTATGTTTTTGTTTCTTCTGTTATATTTAATGGATACAATGCCTTTCTGTACAAGTTTATCTTGATCAAATTGTCTAAATCTTATAAAATATATAAAAAAAAGAAAAGCACTGGCTTAAGGGTTTCTAAAAGATCATGACAAAAGAAACCACAAGGGTCAATAGACCCACCTAAACATTACTATTGCAAGAGTTCATTTAATTTAATTTCAATCATTTCTATTCTGCATTTTAACCAACGAAGCTGTTTCAAAGTGGATTCTACTCTTGTAATCCAATAACACGTATGGGGGGATATTAAGGCGTGGCAGGGACTAATGCTATTAAAGCGGCTAGCTGTCACTGGTATAAATTGAACCTGGATATTCCATGCCGGGGTCATGTCTGGCCAATGGCACAGAATATCTGAGTTGGCTGGATTGTGATTTTGCAATCCGGTCAGAGGCAATATTCATCAAAAATAGCTAAAGTTAGGACAACGATTTAGCTGTCCTAACTTTAGCCAGTTTAGGATAACTGGCTAGCGGCTGAATATTGCCACCAGCTGGTTCTCCTCAGGTGTCTTTGGGAGTGCCCCAATGCTAGCTGGCTAGCGTCAGGCCACTTAGTGGCTGAAACCACATTAGTACCACTGAATATCTTGGTGAGCGGTATTTAGGCAGCTTGCAGGTTTGCAAACCACCTGAATGCCTTTGAATATCCCCCCTATAATTAAAAAAGCCCACGCATATAATCCAATAGCACATAAAATTAGAAAATACAATAATTACAGTGCAATAACAGACAAGTAAGAAAATGGCATAAAAATACTCTTGTTGAGCGTATGGTTTTTGAAACAGAAATATATTTAAACCTTTCTTAAAATGCAAACAATTAACTTCTTTTCTTAACCTCTCTGATTGTGAATTCCACTCAATTGTCATTTTAAAAATAAATGATCCATCCATGCTAAATGTTAGGCAGACTCTCTTAGAAGAGGGGAACGCCAATAATAATTTAGCCATTGCTTGTGATAACCGTCTTTGAGAACAGATCAAAACTAAATTAATCAAAGGAGATGGCACATTTCCATATATTATCTTATGAATTAGACAGACTAGTTTGAATGTAATGAGGATCATTCTGAACAGCGAATAGCCTAGTCTGACTCCAAAACTCCTCATACGTACAGGGCCTTTGTGCGGAGATGACTGGATAGAGGCGGGAAGGGGCAGTGATGGGGCAGAGAGTAGGCAGAGCAAGAGCGGGTGCACAACCTGGACGTACAGAGCCTATTCCGTTCACAGCCCTGTATGTCTGGTGGGGCAAAAATGGATGTCAGACTTATTCCCCACCCAAGGTGGAATAAGTCTGCTGATTGACAGAGATCGGGCCAGGAACAACTCCCCCCTCACATGGCACAGAGGAAGCTAGGCTCCTGCCACCTGATCCCAGCCCTGGCATCCACCTCCGAGGGTTGGGCAGTGAGGGAAATGCATTTGCATGCTGTCAGGCCTTTTGGAGCTCCTGCGTGGTGTCCCGATCCCATGGTGATGAGACGCCACAGCACCGGGGCTCCAGCAGGAGCATAGGGAGGGATAGCCAGGTAACGAGGCGGACATCCAGCGAGGCAAAATCGGGTACGTCCATCCTAAGTGCCCGATTCTGCACCCGCGGGAACATCTAGCTCCTGTGGGTGCAGAATCAGGTACATGTCCAGATGGGCCAGATGTCCCCCGATCTGAATTGGCCTCCACATGGATTTGAATAGGTAACCAATGAAGTGGATTACAAATGGAGTGACTCTATCTCTCACCTGTCCCTTCAAAATTAACTTAGCAGCTTCATTTTGTAAAAGCTGAATTTTGATACAAAGTTTAGCTGATGAACCTAGATAAATACCATTATGATAATCAATCTAAGATTAAATGAGTCTGAACTAAACCACTCTGACTGCTTGCAAAGGGCGGTATATCAAGAACAGGAAACCATAAACCATAGAAGATAAAATGCATCAACTGGCAGTCATGGTTTTATTTGCTTTAATTTCACAAATTTAAAGCATATTTTCCTAATCAAATTATTTCCTTGGGACTCAAAAATGCTGCGCATATGAATTTTTATATTGCAAGAGTTTTGGGACCAATAAACAAACTTGGTGCAACTACCATGGTTACTTTTGACCTGTGGGCTTTGCAGCAGTAATGAAAGCAAGATTCCATGAACTAATGCTGCAAGTTCAAAGCTGGTTCGATATTTGAGCCTTCATTTTGTATGGAGAAATATTCTGAGAAAATAACGTGTGTCAATTTGGAAACACAATCTATGGGGTAGGTTTACTAAGCAGTGCTAGCGGTGCATGCGCTGTGTGTGCCAAGGTCCCATGTTATTCAGTGGGACTTTGGCGCACAACTTGTGCATGGACTGCTAGCCTCACTTAGTAAACCTACCCCCATGGGTATTATTTTCCTACCTAAACTAAATCCACTCCTGGGAGAACCCTCTTGATGCAAATCAAAGAATGCACCCTACAATGTGCACCCTTCTGCGAATAAAGTGCTTTCTTTGTGGAAAGGAGTTTTTAAAGGAGCTCTTCCCATGTTGCAAACTATGATGAAATTAGGCGATGCTGACAATAGCATAAAAAGAATCATGGAAAATGGAACACTTCACTCCTAACCCAAAAATTTCCCTTTCAGTCTAATTAAAAGACAACAAAGTAGAAAGAAGGTACAGCTGCAACCATAGAACGAAATGCGCCTATGACCAAATCTGAAAGGAAACTGCACGTCTGGAGAGGCAACTGCAACAGCAGAGATAAACCAGCAGGAAGAGTTCTTTGGAATGATGTGAGTTTAATGAATCAGAAACAAAATCCCCAGCTGTTCCTAAATTTCAGGGAGATCTCAGCGATAAAAGGCTTTTTCCCTCTGCCTGTTTCTTCTGCTGATCACACAGTGCTGTCATATATCAGAGCTCATGCTCATTAACAATCTGACATCATATATCTTGGTTGCTTTACGTCTGGCAGTGCTAAAAGTATTGCCACCCTTATCCATAATAGGACGAGGTACAACTTTGCCTTAGAAAAAGCTGAATTTTTAAAGCATTCTTCATCAGATTGCTTTGCATAATTCGAACTAGAAACTATTTTTCCAGAGTTCACAGATTGTGCTACATGCGAATCCAGTCAATGTGCAGCATGAGAAATGGAGGTTTTCTTTAAACAAGAAGCTAAGGGCTTGATTTACTAAGGCTTTTCCACTATTTTGTACCCATGGGAAATTGAGGAAAGGCTAAAGAAGTCAGGGCTCTTAGTTTGGAGGAGAGAAGACTGAGGGGAAATGTTAGAAGTCTATAAAATCATGAGTAGAATGGAATGGATAAGCGTGAATCGGTTGTTTACTCATTCAAAAAGTACAAAGACTAGAGGACATACCACGAAGTTACTAAGTAGTACATTCAAAACAAATCAGAGATAATATTTTTTCACTTAACGCATAATTAGGGTCTGGAATATGTCTCTAGAGGATGTGGTAAAAATCTGTTGTAGCTGGGTTTAACAAGTAGGAAAAGCATGCAGAAGATGGTTCATGGAATTCTTTTCAACCCCTGTGTGTGTGTGTGTGTGTGTGTGTGTTTTGTGAATGTGCTGTCTGTATGAGTGTGAGTATCTATGTATGTATATGCACATGCCTGGTTGTTTTTATCTGCTTTTTTTTTTCATATGTGTATTCTATTTTGTGTGTTCATATATGTATCTATGTGGGTTGGTCTATCTGTGTGTGTTTGTATGAACATACATGTGTTTGTATGTCACTGCGTATGTGTTTGTGGGTCTGCATTCTTTCATATGGGTGTGAATGCTGTATCTATGCATATGTTTGTTCTGTGTGTGCTGTGCATATTTTGTCTCTGTGATGGGTAGCTGAGGGTGGTGGGGCATTTGTGGAGGACATATTTTTGGGGGTTGTGTGGAGGTAGTTTTGGGGATGGAGATAGTTTTCAGGATAGTGGGCCAGTTACAGTGCAATATTTTGGGGGTTGGGGCATTTGCATGGTTGGATTTTTTGAAAGTCAGGCAGTCACAGGGAGAATATTTTTGGTGGCTGGTGCAGTTTTCAGGGTGATGGGCATTGTGGGAGCATAGTTTGGGGGGATGGAACAATTGCGGGATTGGTAGTTTTGGGGAGTGGAGGCAGTTTATGGATGGTGTGGCATTTGGTAAGGTGGTCAGACAGGGGACAGTTTTTGGGAGTGGGGCATTTTGTGAGGTGGTGGGGCAGTTGTGGGATTTTTAGGAAGGGGACAGTACTCTATGGGGTGGTAAGACAATAATGAGAAAGTATTTTGTGGGGATGTGGTAGTTTGCATTGTGGTGGGTCAGTTGTGGGAGTTTGTTTATTAGGGTGGGACAGTTTGAAGTATGCTGGGGCAGTTGCGGGTGGTGTTCTTTGGGGTGGGGACAGTTATCAATAAGGTAGATCTGTTGTGGGAGTATGGATTTTGGGGTGAGGCAGTTTTCAGGATGGTGAGGCAGTTGTGAGGGCAATATTTTGTGGTGGAGGCAGTTTTGGGGTGTTGAGAGAGTAGAGAACAGGGTGAGGGATTTTGAAAGGCATAAATCACTATCTGCTATGTTTCAGTGTATTTAAGTTTCTATGCTAGAAGAAGGTGAAACTCCTTCTACCATAGAAATACCTTAGACTATTTTGAGAGGTTAATTCCTCTGGAACCTGTTTTGTATGTTTATTATCTGTTTTTTGGTGTATGTATCTCTATTTTATTTTTGCGTGTGTAAGTATATGTCTCTTTGTGGGTTGCTATGCCTGTGTGTTTGTAGGAACGTGCATATATATGTTTGTCTATGTATGTGTATGTTCTGTGTGTATCTGTGATCGAGAAAGGAGATAGCTCTTTGACGGGTATAGCTGCTTAATTGCTATATCACTGTAAACTGCTGTTAGTATGTTGCAGCTGTTGGAATTGCTTTTATTAGATAAATGCATAGAGGCATTTTTTTCAGGGGTGGGAGCTTCACTTCTCTTCCATCTCCCATCCCACGCAGAAACAAAACTTGTACAACACAGGAAATTATCCTAGCTCACCTCCTCCCTGTGACTAGAGCATCATTCCAGTGATCCACCCCCATAGCCTTCCCATTGCCTGGACCCCAACCACAGTCTCTGCTGCTAGTTATATTGGAAGAAGGAAGAGCAGGCTCACTCACACAGTGGGGAGGATCACAGAACTGCAGATAGAGGTATTAAATTCTGAAAAAATGTGCAGATATGCTAGCCTTCCTTCTAGCTTCCAGATAGGGGTGGCTCTATCATTAGGCAGGGTGAGGTGGCCGCCTCGGGCAGCAAATATTTAGAGGTAGCAGCAAATACTTCCAAAACACCCCTGCAGCAGCTGCCTCCTTTCATTCCCCACTGGCTTGAAGTGAAAGAGGCAGCATCAGAGTCTCTTTTATGGACATCCACCTCCTCCAGCTGCCCCATCCCTGGAAGCAGCCACCACATCTTACATTTGCAGACCTGTTAGCAATAAACAAAACAATAAACGTGGAACTTTAGAACCTTGGTGCTCTTGAAGAACCTGCTGGTCCAGCCTCCTATGATGCGGGAAGTATTTATGTCAGTTAGTTTGAAACTGGCATGGTCTTTGAAGCATGCCATTTCCACAAGGCCCCGTATTTATTGTTTTGTTTATTGTCACCGGAGCCATAGACTTGGGGAGATATGGTGGTGGCAGAAGGAGTCTTGGAGAGAAAATGCTGGACCAATGGTGGGGGTTGGAAGAGCAGTGCAGGACTATGGAGGAGGGAAGAGACAGAGGAAGCTGTTTGGGAGGGGGAGACAGCGGGGATATGTTGGACACAGCGGTGACATAGGGAGATTGAAGAGAAATTCTGGACTTGGGGGTGGAGTTTGGAGGATGGAGGGAAGATGTTGGGCAGTGGGAGGGCATAAGAAGTCAGAAAGGAAATGCTAGACATGAGAGGGAGCAGAGATGAGAGGCTGGACATGAGTGTACAGGTGGTGGGGAAATAGTGAGGGGGCATTTTTTGGTGATGCAGCAGTTTAGGGGTTGGGAAAATAGAGAGCAGGAAGAGGGAATTGGAAAGGAGCAATTCCCTAACTGTTATGATTCAGTGTAATTTTCTATGCTACAGAAGCTGGAACTTCTTTTGCCCATTTTCAAATTTGATGTGTCATTTTATCAGTTTTTCTCACATGCCAAGTTTCATCCCTTTCCATTAAATCTTTGGAGCATTATGTTGCCCCCAGTCAGACAGATAGAAATACTCAATCCCATTTATAGAATTCTTTTCAAACTGTTGCCATGGAGGAGAGGTCACGTGACAGGAGAGCATCACTCTGGTATGGCAGGAAGTGATCCTATAGCTAGGTGATGTAAAACCCTCTCGCACCGAGGAGATTTCTCTTGGACCATGTGCTCATGAGGGAAGGGTTAGGACAGCCGTTATAGTTG
Source organism: Ichthyophis bannanicus (assembly GCA_033557465.1). Lineage (NCBI taxonomy): Eukaryota > Metazoa > Chordata > Amphibia > Gymnophiona > Ichthyophiidae > Ichthyophis > Ichthyophis bannanicus. The sequence goes on along the minus strand of CM066033.1, from coordinate 461,507,976 downwards.
GTGATTCGATCATTAGGCATGTAGATAGCTGGGTGGCTGGTGGATGTGAGGATCGCCTGGTAATATGTTTGCCTGGTGCAAAGGTAGCGGACCTAGTCAAGGTCTTAGATAGTGCTGGGGAGGAGTCTGATGTCATAGTACATGTTGGTACCAATCACATAGGAAAATGTGGTAAATTTAGGATTTTAGGTAGGAAGTTGAAATCCATAACTTCCAGGGTAGCGTTCTCCGAAATGCTTCCCGTTCCACGAGCAGGGCCCAAAAGGCAGACAGAGCTCTGGAGTCTCAATGTGTGGATGAGATGATGGTGCAAGGATGAGGGTTTTGGATTTGTTAGGAACTGGGGAACATTCTGGGGAAAGGAGGGGCTCTTCCAAAGTGATGTGTTTCACCTTAACTGGGATGGAACCAGGTTGCTGGCATTAACCTTTAAAAAGGAGATAGAGCAGCTTTTAAACTAGATAATAGGGGAGAGCCGACAGTCGCCCAAGAACGCATGGTTCGGAACAATGTATCCTTGAAGAATACTACCAAAAAATGTAGTTAGGGCATATCAGCAGAGAGGTTCCAATAAAGACAAAAGTAACCCAAATGCCCTTGAGTACGGAGCAGATAGAGCTTAAAGATTCCAAATTACCCCTGCCTACCGATAGCCAGATTATTATGAATAAAATACAGGGGTATGTTTACTAAACCATCTTAATGTTACCGGTGCTAGTTGCAGCGATAATGTGAAGAATGCCATATAAGGAGTGGGCGTTCCGGCGGCAAGGTAGCAAGAATCTGTATCGCGTGATAGTGAGTGCCGTGGCACATTAACGCGCGTTAACCCTAAGTTCATGCCAGTGCGGTGTTAGAAGCAATAAAGATGTAGCCCACTGGTTACTGCAATGACTGTGGAGACAGAGGTCATGGGTTTGATTCTGCAGTGGTGTTATGTAAGAAGGCTGTCTGAGGCATTTCCTTTTAATCTAAGTCAGTGCTGTCTGAGGCATTTCCTTTTTTTAAATTTAAATCAGTGCTGCCAGCAGAAACACCCTCACAGTGTCATAACCTAAGGTGCCGCATAAGGCGCCCTATAAGGCACTCCATAGGGCACATTATAAAGTGCCCTGTCTGCCAAGGCACCTTATAATGTGCCCTAGGCTACGGCACTGTGAGGATGTTTTTTCTGGCAGCACTGATTTAAATTAAAAAGAAATGCCTCATCAAATAACACCACTATTGGATCAAATCCATGACTTCTGCCTCCGCAGTCATTGAAGTAACCAGTAGGCTACATCTCTATAACGTCTAACACACCGCTGGCTGGCTACAGAAAGACTGCAGGTCACCACACAAACTGTCTGCTGTGGTTACCAGGATAGGGTAAACCCACCCGTACCCTTGATGCACTGTACATGCAGATCAGCAGCCTACAGCTGCTCAAAAGATGGGGTATGCGCCTCTATAGCACCCCGGCCTGGTAGGGGGAAATGACCATGTTTGTTACAGGCACAGAGTAGCTACAGACCGTGACATTGTGCGGTTCCTGTGCTCACCCTGAGGGTGAGGTGGGGCGCCTAGCACCAGGTCCACAGCACCTGGTTTATCTGATATAGGCTATTCTGCAGGTGCCCATCAGTGTATTTCCCAGTCACTTCTAGCTCTTGTGGACTATGATGCACCCAGAATAGTGCATATCCTGTGTGGTTGCCATGGTCACATGTTATAAGAGAAGGGTGGTGGTTGGACCAAAAGCAGATTATGTAGCACCACCCAACCCGCCCTCTGTGGGTCAGGGTGGGGAACAGGATCTCCCACCAACAGATCCACATTCTACATCTCTGCAATGGTGGCAGTAGAGGGGACCATCAACCCCAGTCCTGCTGGGGAATAGGCACCCTACAGGGCAGTCAATACAGATCTATACACATCACATAGGGCACTGGCAAACAGGCAGTAGGTCTAGAAAAGCTCAGCTGCCCCCCACCACTATCTGACATTCACCAGCAGAGGGCACAGTCAGCCTCCACCCACTGCACCCTGCCAGGTGTTCCAGCCATACATATGCTAACTGCAGACAGTCTGCTAGCTGGAGGAACTATGTGCACCCAAAAATGGGATGTGAGCACACACACTAAGCAGGTATGTCAGTGATTGGGCCCCAGTAAAGAGAACTCATAGATATCACTTGAAAGAAATACTGTATAGCATTATGGGGGGACCTAGCCATGCCATGGTCACTGTTCAGTCAGGGTGAGAGTGACCCCCCCCCCCCAGCATGACATGCTGCGGCCACCCTGTCCATGCAGGTGGTGGTCGGGCACTACAATGTCCCAGTCATTGCCCTATGCCCTGTGCAGATGCATCCTGCCCAGGCCACCCTGTCCAGCCATACCCACAGTACCTTGCTCCTCATTATGCACATTGGCAGGCTAACACTGAAGCAGTGTGGGCTCAGTAAGGTGTCGGCAGCCACAAAACACTGGATAGACATACACACACTCCCACACCTATGCCAGCATTGTGCAAATATAGAGATTTTTGGCAGCCCTAGCTTCCACACCAGTCCTGGGCACAGTGTGGGCATTGCTATGGTACGCAATACTGTTGGGGTCACTCCCCGGGGTGGTAAACACTGTCAGAAGCAAAAACTGAAACACACTCCACAGATATCAGAAAGGTTGCTATGATGAATCTCTGTCAACAAATTGTGTTTAACAGGATTTGTTATCTGACATTAATCATAGCAACCTTTTGATATATGTGGAACGTGTTCCTAAGTTTAGGTATGCAGGTGCTAGTATTGGGAGATGCTGCTCCGCGCAGGGCCCAACAGCCTGACTCTCCATGAGGCTTTGGATAGTGGAGCCTGTGGATGTGGGTGTTTGTGCCCCTGTTGGCCGCTGCTCTAGGGCAGAGGTTCCCAACTCCAGTCCTGGTGGGCCAAACACGGTTAAGGTTTTCATGCGGTCCCTAATGAATATGCATGAGGTACATTTGCGTACAATGGGGGCGGGGATACAAATGCAGCACAGGCATATTTATTAGGGACAGCATGAAACCTGAATGGTGTTTGGCCCTCCAGGACTGTAGTTGGGGAACTCTGCTCTAGGGATTGCGCATGTTTATGGTGTCTGTGCTCTGTAGGGTAAAATATAGGCGGTTATGGCATGTTTATTTTATCAATATCCAAAAACACATTGCAATTATTAATAATACCATACAGATGTAGATAGTTAATACTGTTATCTAAGTTGAGCTACCTGTTATATGTAATTACGGTGTAATCCCCCACCGTAAAACACCCCGATGTTCCATGTAAACCGCACTGATATCGAAGAGCGCGGTATATAAGAGAAATAAATAATAACTCAAATCCATAAAATAAATCCCAAATTCATCATATTCTTATTGTGAAAAAACATTCACTCATTGCAAAAAATTGATACAGATACATTTAATATGTAAAATATTTATTAAACATATATAGGTAAACATTTTAGAAATAAATGTACATCATCATCATCATCTCTTTTCATAAGCAGCATAAGTATATTGTGTTATAAAACTTTATAAATTGCATTTAGCTGATATACCAATTAACCTATCTACTACATAATACATAATATCTCATAAACAGCATCCAGCTAATACACTCATATACCTATAAATACCCCCAAGGACAACACATTACAGAAACCACATATATTATCTACACAACAAAAAACTAACACGTAACACAAATAATAAGACCATCCACAAAAAACCTCACAACACAAAACAACATACAACCCTTCGTAATTTCAATAAACCTTTCAAAATCTTTAGACAGTCTTATCAGTATTCTTATTCCCAAAATCTTTAGATAGTCTTGTCAGTTTTCTTGTTCCAACCGTGGCTCATGTCGGGATGAAACCAATCTGCTCCACTGAGCGTCACTCCTATATAGCAGCACTTTCACGGGTGTTCATAATATTATGGACCCAACTCAAATAAGGTCCATCAAATGTCACTGAAAAACAAAGATTATGTAGATGAACAAATCACCCCAAGATGTTAAAAGGAAGGATATTCATACGCCAAACGAACAACTATTGATAACAAATCGTCACACCTTCCTGTCATGTCGTCAAACCTCTCACAATAACTGGATCAAATTAAGAACCGGAATGTAGATGAACAACCTAAGAAAAGGAGAAAAGATATTACAAATTGGCAAATAAACACCAACCATATTCAGGACAACAAACCTCATGATATTGTGCTCACCAAAACTAACCTGTACCATTGTTCAAGATGAAAAAAACGTTCAACAGTAAAACTTCTCCCATAAAACAGAGGCCACCGGCATTGGTATAAAGGGAGTCACCTTCTCCCAACAAAAACCACAGTTTCACCTCAAAGCGGCTTCTTCTGGGGAATATATTCTTTCTACAAATAAATACAAAGAATAATAAAACACCCACAAACATCACTGCCACTATCATATATAACAAAAGACACATTTAACTCGTATCCATACTGACCTCAAACCTCACAGGCTACTCCTTCTGCAGATGGCTCCCGTCTAAATGAAAAAACGCCAAGGAATGAAATCAACGCATGCGCTTTTATATTGGCCACTCCGGTTGTTGTAATTTCAAAAAAACCAATGCCAGTTGTGATGAGGAGAGTATGGCTGAGCCCATGGAAATAGGGGAAAATCAAAAATCTACCTTTAAGGAAAGAGACAGGCAGCGAATCCATAGCTTGCAGGGTGCAGGAAAAGAGAAAAAACACGCAGTTGCTGAAGGCAGGCCACACCCAAGCTCTGCTAAAATAAGGGCAGGCTTGGAAACTAATGAAAAACACCTGAGCAGGGGGCAGTGCACGATAGGAAAAAAACAGCTTTATAAACCCAGAGGAACAGGAAGGAAAGGGAGTTCACCAGGGAGTTCACCAGAGAGTTCACCAGAGAGTTCACCGGGGAGTTTGACCAGGAATTCGATCGGGGATTCGATCGGGGAATTGACCGGGGAGTTGGAGTTGACCACAGAGACTGCTGGGGAGAGAAGCACCCAAGAAAGACCCGGGGAGGAGACCGGTGGAGACCTCCGTGGGGACTTCAGAGGTGAAGGCAACACCCCAAGAGAAAGTCAGGCTTGCAGGAAAAGTACAAGCAGTTCTGAAGCTAGCAGAGGTGTGGCTGGGAGAATTACTGGCCAGCAGCAGAGTGCAGTTTCTACAGTTCGTGAACCAGCTCTAAGGGTTCAAGCTCCCAGAAGGTGGGTGAACAAAAGTACAGCTAACAGTGACCTGAAACAGTTAGAGGCACTGTGGCATTTAATTCAGAAAAAGAATCTTCACCTTCCAGGTGAAAACCTTGCTCGTAGTGGAAAGCCTCAGTGGAGAAAAGTTCAGGAGCTTTTGGAGTGCATTGAGCCAGAAGCATTACATGGAGCTTTAGAGTCAGACGTACTGGCAGGAGATCCAGAGGAAATGCAGGTAGATTGTTCTGAACCTGTTTTTATGTCTGAAGATTCATTAATGGACTGTTCATGGTGTCAGAGAGCTGAATAAAAGCTTCTGGAGAACCCCCCCCCCTGTAACTTGAAAACCCCAAAGCATTAAGGAAACAGGGAGAGTTACTCTAGCCAGGAAAGCTAAGAACCCTGTTTAATGCAGAGAAGACATTTACTTTTGTTTGGGGAAAAAAAAGGGACGTATTTGTTTGTTATAAATATTGAGAGACAGCTGCATGTGTTAAGAGAGCCTTCTAAAGCAGTTTCAGTCTTTGGTTTCATGGAATTTCCTGAGGAATATTGTTTGGAGAGGAATCCTGTTGCCTTCTGTTAAGCCTTAGTGCTTTTGAAAAAAAAAGAAGAAATAAATTCCTGTCTGCCTTTGAAAAAACCTTCGGTTTCCATACTTCTGTTTGAACAAGTAACACAACTACAAGTCCCAGAAGCCCAGGCTCTGGACGAGGATAACATAATCTTTATTTAAAGACTAACAAGGGCAGCCCTACGCCTATAGGCCGCGGCCTGGGCTAGAGTCCCCCACAGGTGGCGTAGTTTTTGGATCTTTCTCTTTTTTTCCTTCCTGCGCATGCACCAGAAGAAGAAGAAGAAGGATTTACAAGCACCCCTGGATTTCCACCCAAGACAGTGCTAACTGCCAAAGCCGTGTGGAGGAATACAAGGTTAAGCACAGCTGGACGAGCGGTGACCTTAATTTCTGAAAGTTGGAATCTACACCTGTATCTGATAGCCCGTAGATAAGGGGGTTTAAAAGAAAAGGATACCAGTGTGGTGGTGCAGTAGCTAATCTGTAGAAACCAGAGAAGGAGCAGAGCTGGTATTCTTGAGCCGCATTTGGTGGTGTTTCTGTCTTTGTAAAAAGAAAAGACCGCAGACATTGAGTGCAAGGAGCTACTACAGTGGATGGCTAATCAGTTCGAGAAACAACGAGAGATGTCCATTCAAGCCCAAGAGCAGACTGCAGCAGTAATGCAAGCGCAGCAGAAGCCTCTATTGGACATGATGGGAGCATAGCTGGGAGCTCAGGAGAAAGCAGCTGAACCAGCACAGACAATTCCAGGTTCTTTAGGAACATTATATACATGTGGGTTAGGGCCACAATCTAGTGGAACATTTTCATTCGGACAATTAACTGAGAGTGATGATATTGATGACTTTCTTGAGGCATTTGATAGGGTGGCACACATAATCGGGTGGTCTAAGGAACAATGGGCTGTACGCCTGGCCACCTCGCTTACTGGTGAAGCATTGGCGGCGTACAGGGCCATGCCTGCAGCCCAGGCTAACGATTATGATGAGCTGAAGAAAGCCATAAGAGACCGCTTAGGTTTAACACCCATGGTATATCATCGTCTGTTAAGGGATACTAAATTGAAGCCTGGTGAGACAACAAAAGCTCTCTGCCAGAGAATCAAGAGCTTGGTATTAAAATGGTTAACACCAGAGGCAAAAACGATAGAGTCTATCATACATAGCATTGTCTTAGAACAATTTATGGCCGCAGTCCCGAAGGACATACAAACCTTCCTGATTTTGCAGAACTGCCGGAACACAAATGAAGCAACCTTACTCACCGAATGCTTTATGTAAGCGGAATTGGCAGGTCAAGGGAAAGGGAGTGCTTCCAAAAGGGCAGATCCTGTATGGTCAGAAAGGAAGGTAAGACAAAAGGGGGATGATATGAAAATATGTATGCCCATGTTTAAAAACTACTCCATAAGAAAGAAATGTTTTTCATGTGGTAGTGAGGGACACCTGAAGAGGGATTGTAACGCGAGGACCGCCTTGATAACTGCCAATAAAATACTAAGGAGATCAGGGAAGGTTTTCTCTTATCGGTGGAAGTACAAGGCATTGCTACTGAAGCTTTGTTAAATTCAGGAGCAGATCAAAGCATGATGTACAGGAAACTCTGGCAAAAGATTGAATCTCGCTCTAATAGGGTCCCGAACCAACCTGAGGGAAAGGTAAAAATCAGGTGCATCCATGGGGCATCATCATTTTATCCCATACATAGAGTCTTAATAAAAGGTTTAGGGATTACAAAGGAAATTCCCATAGCAATTGTACCCAGATTACCCCATGCCCTGGTATTGGGGAGGGATTGGACCCAATTCCAGAAAGGACTAGAGGAGGGTCTACATCCTAGGGTGGGTATGGTATCTATCAGAGCACAGTCCAAGGCCATAGAAGAGGAAGACGAACCTCCAGATGAGACCTTGGAGGATCTACCATCCCATGAGGACCTGATAACTCCCTCTGTAGACAAGAGTAAGAAGGGAAGAGGGGAGAAACGCTGGGAGAGGCAGTGTAGGTCACAGCATAGGGCTGAGGTAGGGGCCGGACAAGGGATACCTTGGGTCCTGGCTGAATTAGTGGAAAAATTCCCGTCTTTCCCTAAGGAGCAGCAAGCTGATCCTGCTCTTTTACAGGCTTTCTAGTATGCCCAAGGGGGGTCAGAAACCTTACCTAGATCTTTGTTGGATGGAGATGTGCTATACAGGGAAAGTTTAGATCCCCGTACCGGGAACATCCAGAAGCAACTGGTAGTCCCTACAATGTTCAAAACTTTAGTTTTAAGACTAGCGCATGATCATCCGGTAGGAGGTCACAAAGGAGTACACGGCACGTTGGACCAGATATTAGCCCGCTTTTACTGGCCCGGAGTCTTTAGAGAGAACTTGCGATTTTGCGAGTCATGCCCTTCATGCCAGCAGGTCACCTCGATTCGTCCGCCGGAGGTGCCCTTGTTTCCCATGCCCGTGATATCTGAGCCCATTCATAGAGTGGCCATGGATATAGTAGGACCACTGATAAAGACACCTCGGGGGTTCCAATACATGTTGGTCATTGTGGACCAAGCCACAAAGTTCCCATGGGCCATTCCCTTACGTAATATATCCGCAAAAACCATAGCCTCCGAAGTGGTAAAGTTATTCTGTGAGGTAGGATTTCCACGCGAAGTCCTGACGGACAAAGGCAGTAATTTCATGTCCCGGTATCTAGCCCAAGTGTGGGATGCGTTTGGCATACGTCATGTTAGAACTGCTGCCTACCATCCGCAGTCAAATGGGCTGGTGGAGAGGCAAAATCAAACGTTAAAGAAAATGCTAAGGAGGAGTTTAGAGGGTAACATGTCAGAGTGGGATTTGATGCTCCCTTTTGTCTTGTATGCTTGTAGAGAGCGGAAACTAGCATCTTTAGGCACTTCACCTTATGAATTAATGTATGGGCGGGCACCACGAGGCGTCTTAGATATTCTGCGGGAGCAGTGGGTTGAGCCTGGGGTAGCGGAAGTAGGAATACCCCAGTTTTTGAGGGATCTAAGAGGACGGCTACATCGAACCTCCCAAGCGGCGGAGGAAAATTTAAAGGCCAGCCAGACGTGCCAGAAAACTTATTACGATAGACGTACCAAGCCTCGCCAACTGGAGGTAGGAGAAAAAGTAATAGTAATGGTGACCGGGGCTGGACCTAAGTTTGAAAGTCAATGGAAGGGGCCCTATAAGGTAGTGAAACAGGTGGGTCCTGTGTCTTACTCAATAGAAAACAGAAGGGGTCGCCAACAGGTTTATCATATAAATGTACTGAGACCCTGGCATGACCGTATAGCATTGGCTCAGTTAGCCACGAGAGAACGTAAGACCGAAAAGGTACAGGAAGGGGCGGTATAGAAGAAATAGATAAATAAAATAAATAATAAAACAGGCAAGCCCTAGTATCCCAGTTAGAAGTACGAACTGTGTGGGTACTTTAGCGCCAGCCCGTAATATCTTAAGGGGGGGGGGGATATGTGATGAGGAGAGTATGGCTGAGCCCATGGAAATAGGGGAAAATCAAAAATCTACCTTTAAGGAAAGAGACAGGCAGCGAATCCATAGCTTGCAGAGTGCAGGAAAAGAGAAAAAACACGCAGTTGCTGAAGGCAGGCCACACCCAAGCTCTGTTAACCTAAGGGCAGGCTTGGAAACTAATGAAAAACACCTGAGCAGGGGGCAGTGCACGATAGGAAAAAAACAGCTTTATAAACCCAGAGGAGCAGGAAGGAAAGGGAGTTCACCAGAGAGTTCACCAGAGAGTTCACCGGGGTGTTCGACCAGGAATTCGATCGGGGATTCGATCGGGGAATTGACTGGGGAGTTGGAGTTGACCACAGATACTGCTGGGGAGAGAAGCACCCAAGAAAGACCCAGAGAGTTCACTGGGGAGGAGACCGGTGGAGACCTCTATGGGGACTTCAGAGGTGAAGGCAACACCCCAAGAGAAAGTCAGGCTTGCAGGAAAAGTACAAGTAGTTCTGAAGCCAGCAGAGGTGTGGCTGGGAGAATTACTGGCCAGCAGCAGAGTGCAGTTTCTACAGTTCGTGAACCAGCTCTAAGGGTTCAAGCTCCCAGAAGGTGGGTGAACAAAAGTACAGCTAACAGTGACCTGAAATGGTTAGAGGCACTGTGGCATTTAATTCAGAAAAAGAATCTTCACCTTCCAGGTGAAAACCTTGCTCGTAGTGGAAAGCCTCAGTGGAGAAAAGTTCAGGAGCTTTTGGAGTGCATTGAGCCAGAAGCATTGCATGGAGCTTTAGAGTCAGACGTACCGGCAGGAGATCCAGAGGAAATGCAGGTAGATTGTTTTGAACCTGTTTCTATGTCTGAAGATTCATTAATGGACTGTTCATGGTGTCAGAGAGCTGAATAAAAGCTTCTGGAGAACCCCCCCCCCCTGTAACTTGAAAACCCCAAAGCATTAAGGAAACAGGGAGAGTTACTCTAGCCAGGAAAGCTAAGAACCCTGTTAAATGCAGAGAACACATTTACTTTTGTTTGGGGAAAAAAAGGGGACGTATTTGTTTGTTATAAATATTGAGAGACAGCTGCATGTGTTAAGAGAGCCTTCTAAAGCAGTTTCAGTCTTTGGTTTCATGGAATTTCCTGAGGAATATTGTTTGGAGAGGAATCCTGTTGCCTTCTGTTAAGCCTTAGTGCTTTTGAAAAAAAAAGAAGAAATAAATTCCTGTCTGCCTTTGAAAAAACCTTTGGTTTCCATACTTCTCTTTGAACAAGTAACACAACTACAAGTCCCAGAAGCCCAGGCTCTGGATGAGGATAACATAATCTTTATTTAAGACTAACAAGGGCAGCCCTATGCCTATAGACCGTGGCCTGGGCTAGGGTCCCACACACAGTCTACTTGAGAGTTTAACCCATGTGGTGTCATACTCTTCCAACGAAATATATATTGTTGTTCTCTATGGCACAAACGCCGTTGAAAATTACCACCCACACCACCCCTAACCTGTTCTAAAACAAAACATCATAAATCCTCAAGGGAATGATGTTTCAAAATCCAATGTGTAACAAGGGGGGCCGACTCCACCCCTCTGTTTATTTTATCTGCAATAAAGGTTCCGTCTTTATTACCGGGTAAAATATAGGGACATGGTTTGCAGGAATCACAGCTGGGACTTGAACATGTGACCTTCTGCTCCTGAACACACTGGCTGTGTGTACTGCACCATCCAGTGTGCTGGTAGGTGGCTGCCTATGGTGCGTGATATGGGGTAGCGGTGCCTGCATAGACATCCATGCTTCCCCCAGGCACCGCCTGCCGATGTTATGTGCCCTTTGGGGTACTTACTGGGTACTGTCCCCTGGGACACTGTGGGACACACACTCGTGGCTATGTTTACCCTTGGTCAGTTGCTGTCTTGCTGGTTTTCTGCTTCTACATTCCTATGTGTCACCTAGGCATCTGTCTATCCCACCTTGTGCCCTAGCTGCCACACTGCATGTCCCCCCTGCAGCCCCCTGCACCCCATTTGCAGCCTCACTGTAGTGCCCTCTCGTACTTGGGCACTATGATGTTGCTGCACATGTATCACTACTATCACTTTTCTTGGTTTCCCTGCCTTTGCTGCACATTGCTGACTGAAATGGTCTCTCTCCCCTGCAAATGTGCCTCTAGCACGAGGTTTTCACTGGCGCTAATTTTCAGACCTTCATTTCACGGCGTTAGTGTGCATGGGGCCTCTCCCCGCCCACTCTCCACCCATTGACCCCTTATCTCCGCCCCTGGGGAGCCTTACTCTGCCCTCTGGGGAGCCTTACTCCACCCTCTGCGCACCTTAACACCGCCGGAGATGTTATCGCACGATACGTAATGTTATCGCACGGTAATGCACCTTTATCACGCGATAATGTCACGTATCGCGCGATAACATCGTAGCTGTGATGTTAGCACCATTTAGTAAACATACTCCACAGTCTCTAAAATGCTTGTATGCAAATGCTAGAAGTCTAAAAAATAAGATGGGAGTATTAGAATATATAGCACTAAATGAGAGGTTAGATATGATTGGTATCTCAGAGACATAGTGGAAGGAGGACAACCAGTGGGACACTCTGATACCTGGGAACAAACTATATCATAATAAGGGGACAAGGCCATAGCGGAGAGACTGAATGAATTCTTTGGTTCGGTCTTTACTGAGGAAGATGTAGGGATGTTACCCATGACTGAAGTGGTATTTAAAGATGATACTGCAGAAGAATTGAAAGAAATATTGATACACCTGGAAAATGTATTACAACTATTTGATAAACTGAAAGTAGCATATCACCTGGACCGGATGGTATACATCTAAAGGTATTGAAAGAACTTAAATATGAGATTGCAGACCTGCTATTAGTAATCTGTGAACTATTATTAAAATCATCTGTAATACCTGAAGAATGGAGGATGGCCAATGTAACACCAATTTTTAAAAAGGGTTCCAGGGGTGATCCGGGAAACTGCAGACCGGTGAGCCTGACATCAGTACTTGAATAAATGTTAGAAACCATCATAAAAAACAAAGTTCCTGAACATGTAGATAGTCATGGCTTAATGGGAGACAGCCAACATAGCTTTAGACAACAAAGATCTTGTCTTACTAATCTGTTATGTTTTTTTGAAGGTGTGAATAAATAGGTAGACAAAGGTGAGTCAGTTGATATAGTGTATCTGGACTTTCAGGAAGCCTTTGTCAAGGTCTCTCATCAGAGAATTTTGGCAAAACTAAAAAGTCATGGGATAGGAGGCAGTGTACTATTGTGGATCGGGAACTGGTTAAAAGATAGAAAGCAGAGGTTAGGGCTAAATAGCCAATTTTCCCAATGGAGAAAGGTGAATAGTGGAGTATCCCCGGGATCTGTGCTGAGTCTGCTGCTTTTTAGCATATTCGTAAATGACCTGGAAATGGGAACAACAAGTGAGGTAATCAAATTTGCAGATGACACAAAACTATTTAAAGTTGCTAAAATCCATGAGGATTGTGGATAATTGCAAGAGGATCTTGATAAATTGGAAGATTGGGCATCCAAATGGCAGATGAAATTGAATGTGGACAAGTGCAAAGTTAAGCACCTAGGAAAGAACAACCCAAACTATGGTTACACGATGCAAGGTTCCACATTAGGAACCACCACCCAGGGAAAAGATTTAAGTGTCATCTGGAGAGAAGTAAAATAATTGTGGATGCTTTCCAAGGTGCGTTACTTAGACAAATGGTAATGGAACCAACAAGGGAAAGCTCAATGCTGCATTTAGTGCTCACCAACAGTGATAGTGTGTCGAATGAAGTAGCCAGGTTAACTGTTCATTTTAATTTAAATTAAATCTCTCTCCCTGCTCTCCCCCCTGAACCTGCTGTGTTTTTAAATTTTGTTTTCCTGCCCTAACCTACCTGAGTGAATCCCCCTCCTCTCCCCCCTGCTGAGGTATAGTGTAGCCTTCTTCCTGTCTCCACCACGTGTGCATGGTCTGTTTTGTTTGCTTATCTCTGCTCTGGGAAGAGCAGTGCTCTGCTAGAGAGGTGGATATTACCTCCTGTGACAACTTGCAGTGAGTTCTAGCTGTTTATTTAATTATTTATTGTTTGTCTTATTGGTGTGCTGCTTCAGCTTTCTCAGCTGTATAACTTACCTTGCCTCTCTCAGCTAACTGGGCTTTGTGTGGTAGCCAGGTTAACTGTTCATTTTAATTTAAATTAAATCTCTCTCCCTGCTCTCCCCCCTGAACCTGCTGTGTTTTTAAATTTTGTTTTCCTGCCCTAACCTACCTGAGTGAATCCCCCTCCCCTCCCCTCTGCTGAGGTATTGTGTAGCCTTCTTCCTGTCTTCACCATGTGTGCATAGTCTGTTTTGTTTGCTTCTCTCTGCTCTGGGAAGAGCAGTGCTCTCACAATGCTCTGCTAGAGAGGTGGATATTACCTCCTGTGACAACTTGCAGTGAGTTCTAGCTGTTTATTTAATTATTTATTGTTTGTCTTATTGGTGTGCTGCTCCAGCTTTCTCAGCTGTATAACTTACCTTGCCTCTCTCAACTAACTGGGTTTTGTGTGGTACCCCCCTCCCCCCCTGCTGAGGGTTCAGGACAGGGTACCTTGTAACTGCCCTCTTTAATAGGACTTATTTCCCTCCCTCCCTCCCCAACACCCACCCACCCCTGGGGTAATTGTAGCTTTATAGGTACCTACACATTTTGGAGGAAAGGGGCTGCTCTCAGGTGCAGCTCTTTATCCAAATCAGTCATACACTGAGGACCTGAGATTAATTAAGCTTCAGGTGAACAAGGTGTATTGGGGGTGTTAGATACACTTTTATTAGTATAAGCATCTACACCAGTCCTTATTATATACAGAATTTAAAAGACCTAAGCACAAGCTTTAAACTAAGATGCAGACAAAAGTCCAGCAGCGAGATGGGGGCTTCCTGGTCTTTTGCATTGAGTGTCACATGTATGATTTTCTCCCAGTTGGTAAGAGGTCTTACGTATGCACTAAGTGCAAGGAGCTCTTTGCTCTCAGGGAACAAGTCCGTTCTCTAGAGGCTAGAGTAGCAGACCTGGAAGACATAAGAAAGACAGAGAAGTACATGGACGAGACCTACAGGGATATAGACCTGAAGTCCCACCTCCAGTCTGGCAGCATCCCTCTTGCCATGGAGGAGAGAGGTCACGTGACAGGAGAGCATCACCCTGGTGTGGCGGGAAGTGATCCTGTAACTAGGACCTGTCCTCCAGGTGATGTAAAACCCTCTCGCACCGAGGACGTTTCTCCAGGGCCATGTCCCCATGAGAGGAGATTCAGGACAGCTGTCATAGTTGGTGATTCAATCATTAGGAATGTAGATAGCTGGGTGGCTGGTGGATGTGAGGATCGCCTGGTAACATACCTGCCTGGTGCGAAGGTAGCGGACCTCACGCATCGCCTAGATAGGATCATAGATAGTGCTGGGGAGGAGTCTGCTGTCTTGGTACATGTCGGTACCAATGACATAGGAAAATGTGGTAGGGAAGTTCTGGAGGCTAAATTTAAGCTTTTAGGTAGGAAGTTGAAATCCAGAACTTCCAGGATAGCGTTCTCCAAAATGCTTCCGGTTCCACGTGCAGGACCCAAAAGACAGGCAGAGCTCCGGAGTCTCAATGCGTGGATGAGACAATGGTACAAGGATGAGGGTTTTGGATTTGTTAGGAACTGGGGAACATTCTGGGGAAAGGAGGGGCTCTTCCGAAGGGATGGGCTTCACCTTAATCAGGATGGAATCAGACTGCTGGCATTAACCTTTAAAAAGGAGATAGAGAAGCTTTTAAACTAGAAAATAGGGGAAAGCCGACAGTCGCCCAGGAGCACATGGTTCGGACGAAGGTATCCTTGAAGGATACTACCAAAAGCAGTGAGGTTCCAAAAAAGAGTATAGTAGCCCAAATGCCCTTGAGTAAGGTGCAGACAGAGCATAAAGATTCCAAATTACCCATGCCTACCAATAGCCAGATTAATATTAATAAAATACAGTCTCTAAAATGCTTGTATGCAAATGCTAGAAGTCTAAACAATAAGATGGGAGAGTTAGAATATATAGCACTAAATGAGAGTTTAGATATGATTGCAATATCAGAGACATGGTGGAAGGAGGATAACCAGTGGGACGCTGTGATACCTGGATACAAACTATATTGTAATGATAGAACTGATCAAATTGGTGGAGGGGTTGCGCTCTATGTTAGAGAGGGCATTGAGTCAGAAAGGATTGAAGTTTTGCAGGGAACAAAATTTGCTGTAGAATCTCTATGGATTGAAATTCCATGTATGAAGGGGAAGGTGATGGCAGTGGGAGTGTACTATCGACCGCCTGGCCAGAATGAACAAATGGATGATGAAATGCTCAAAGAAATCAAGGAAGCTAACAAAAGTCACAGCAGAGTAGTAATAATGGGTGATTTCAATTACCCTGGTATCGACTGGGTCAGTGTTACAGCAGGACAAGCTAGGGAGATAAAGTTTCTAGATGAAATAAATGACTGCTTCTTGGAGCAGCTGGTTCATGAACCGACCAGAGGGGAAGCCATACTGGACCTAGTCCTTAGTGGAACGCCAGATCTGGTGCAAGAAATAAGGGTGTTGGGACCACTTGGCAATAGTGATCATAGCATGATCATGTTTGATTTAATTAGTGGAGGAGGGATAGTAAAGAAATCCACAGTACTACCTTTTAACTTTCAAAAGGGAGACTATGATAAAATGAGGAATATAGTTAAGAAAAAACTAAAAGGAGCGGTTGCAAAGGTTAAAGACTTACAGCAAGCTTGGGTGTTATTTAAAAATACTATCCTCGAAAGCCAGACCAGCTGTATTCCACGCATTAAGAAAAGTGGAAGAAAGTCCAAAAAACTGCCAGCATGGTTTAAAGGTGAGGTCAGAGAGGCTGTTGCTGCCAAAAAAGCATCCTTCAGGAAATGGAAAAAAGAGTCAAACGAAGAAAACTGGAAACAGCACAAGCACTGGCAAGTTAAATGCAAAGCATTGATAAGGCACGCAAAGCGAGAATTTGAGAAGGAACTTGCTAAGGAAGCAAAAACACGAAATAAAGACTTTTTCAAGTACATTCGTAGCAAAAGGCCTGTGAGAGAGTCAGTTGGGCCATTAGATGATAGAGGGGTAAAAGGGGCAGTAAGAGGAGACAAGGCTATAGCAGAGAGACTGAATGAATTCTTTGCTTCGGTCTTTACTGAGGAAGATGTAGGGATGTTACCCAAGACTGAAGTGGTATTTAAAGGTGATACTGCAGAGGAATTGAGAGAAATATCGCTACACCGGGAAGATATATTACAACTATTTGATAAACTGAATAGTAGCAAATCACCTGGACCGGATGGTATACATCCAAGAGTGTTGAAAGAACTGAAATATGAGATTGCGGACCTGCTATTGGTAATCTGTGAACTTTCATTAAAATCATCTGTAATACCTGAAGATTGGAGGATTGCCAACGTAACACCAATTTTTATAAAGGGTTCCACGGGTGACCTGGGAAATTACAGACCGGTGAGCCTGACGTCAGTACCAGGGAAAATGGTAGAAACCATCCTAAAGAACAAAATTACACAGCATGTAGATAGTCATGGCCTAATGGGAGACAGCCAACATGGCTTTAGACAAGGAAGATCTTGTCTTACTAATCTGATATGTTTTTTGAAGGTGTGCATAAACAGGTAGACAAAGGTGAGTCGGTTGATATAGTGTATCTGGACTTTCAGAAAGCTTTTGATAAGGTCCCTCATCAGAGACTTTTGGCGAAACTAAAAAGTCATGGGATAGGAGGCAGTGTACTATTGTGGATCGGGAACTGGTTAAAAGATAGAAAGCAGAGGGTAGGGCTAAATGGCCAATATTCCCAATGGAAAAAGGTGAATAGTGGAGTACCCCAGGGATCTGTGCTGGGTCAGCTACTTTTTGGCATATTCATAAATGACCTGGAAAAGGGAATAACAAGTGAGGTTATCAAATTTGCAGATGATACAAAACTGTTTAAAGTTGTCAAAACCCAAGAGGATTGTGGAAAACTGCAGGAGGATCTGGATAAATTGGAAGACAGGGAATCCAAATGGCAGATGAAATTTAATGTGGACAAGTGCAAAGTTATGCACCTAGGAAAGAACAACCCACACTATAGTTACACAAGGCAAGGTTCCATATTGGGAACCACCACCCAGTAAAAAGATTTAGGAGTCATTGTGGATAACATGTTAAAACCCTCTGCCCAGTGTGCAGCGGCAGCCAAGAAAGCAAATAGAATGCTAGGTATCATAAGGAAAGGAATGGAAAATAAAACAAAGGATATTATAATGCCTCTGTATCGTTCCATGGTACGACCGCACCTTGAATATTGTGTGCAGTTCTGGTCACCGTATCTTAAAAAGGACATAGCATTATTAGAAAAAGTACAGAGAAGAGCCACCAAAATGGTGAAGGGGATGGAAGTCTACTCCTATGAAGAGAGGCTACAAAGGTTGGGGCTCTTCAACCTGGAAAAGAGACGGCTGAGGGGAGATATGATAGAGGTCTATAAATTAATGAATGGAGTGGAGCGGGTAAACATGGATCAATTGTTTACGCTATCAGAATATAGAAAGACTAGGGGACATGCAATGAAGCTACAGGGTAAACTATTTAAGACAAATAAGAAAAAATATTTTTTCACTCAACGTGTAATCAAACTCTGGAATTTGTTACCGGAGGATGTAGTAAGGGCTGTTAGTGTAGCTGGGTTTAAAAAAGGTTTGGACAAGTTCCTGGAGGAAAGGTCCATAAACCACTATTAAAAAGGGACCCAGGGTAATCAATGCTTGACCCAGTACAAGCATTGTGGAACCTGTGTCTTTTGGGGATATTGCTAGGTACGTATGACCTAGATTGGCCACTGTTGGAAACAGGATACTGGGCTTGATGGACCTCGGTCTAACCCAGTATGGCATATCTTATGTTCTTATGAATGTCCGGGTGGTGCCCCTGTGAGCAGCAACGATCATCACATGGTGTTGTCTGAGATAAAAGCCAAGGTGCAGTCCAATCATAGCAAGCTCAAAGTCCTAGACTTCAAAAACACTGACTTCAGTAAAATGGCCAAGTACCTGAAGGAGGAGATGGCAGGGTGGGAGGGGATAAGGGAAGTGGAATTGCAATGGGCTAAACTAAAGGTGGCAATAAAAGGGGCAACAGATAAATATGTAAGGAAAGTAATAAAAACAAGAGGAGAAGGAAACCTATTTGGTTCTCCAAAGAAGTGGTTGCTCAAATAAAGGTAAAAAACACAGCTTTCACAAAATTCAAAAGCTTGCAAACAGAGGAACACAGAAAGGAATGCAGGATCAAACTAAAAGAGACAAAAAGAGAAATAAGGAAAGCAAAATCAAAGGCTGAGGAAATGATGGCTAAAGATGTGAAGTGTGGCAACAAAACTTTCTTCAAATACATTCGGGAGAGGAGGAAAATCAGAGGTGGAATTGCAGGACTCAGAAGTGTTGGGAACAGACTCGTGGAAAGTGACATTGAAAAAGCGAAATTACTAAACAAATACTTCTACTCTGTTTTTTCTAAAGAAAATCCTGGAGAAGGACCACCTGTGACTCCCAAATATAAAAATGGGAATGAAGTAGATACCACACCATTCACAGAAGATGATGTGTTAGAACAACTTGCAAAACTGAAAGTGGACAAGGCCATAGGACCGGATGGGATACATCCCAGGATATTGAAAGAGCTCAGAGAGGTTCTTGTAGGGCCGTTAAAGGATGTTTTCAACAGATTCTTGGAAGCAGAAGAAGTTCCTCAGGACTGGAGAAGGGCTTATGTGGTGCCTCTTCACAAAAATGGTGACAGGGAAGAAGTGACAAACTACAGGCTGGTGAACCTTACCTCGGTGGCGGGAAAAGTAATGGAGGTGCTCCTGAAAGAGTGAATAGTGGACTTTCTCAAAACCAACAGGTTGCATGATCTGAGGCAACATGGTTTTACCAAAGGACAATCTTGCCAAACAAATCTGATTGAGTTCTTTGACTGGGTGACCAGAGAACTAGATCAGGGGCATGTGATGGATGTCATCTACCTGGATTTCAGCAAAGCCTTGGATACTGTTCCTCATAGGAGGCTTATCAATAAACTCAGTAGTTTGGGGATGGGTCACAAGGTAGTGAACTGGATCAGAAATTGGTTGGCTGACAGACGACAGAAGGTGTTGGTAAATGAAGCTTACTTGAATGAAAAGAGGGTGATTAGCGGGGTGCCCCAGGATTCGGTCATGGGCCCAGCACTGTTCATTGCATTTCTGAGTGATATTGCTGAAGGACTGAATGGAAAAGTCTGTCTTTTTGCAGATGACATGAAAATTTCCAACAGAGTGGACTCCCCTGAGGGAGTGGATAACATGAGGAAAGATCTACAAAAGCTGGAAGAATGGTCTAATGCTTGGCAGTTAAGATTTAATGTGAAGAAGTGCAGTGTTATGCACTTGGGAAGTAGAAATTCAAGGGAAATATACGCGATAGGGGGCGAGAGGTTGGTGTGCACGGACCAGAAGAAGGACCTTGGTGTGATTATTTCTGAGGATCTCAAGGTGGCAAAACAGTGCAACAAGGCAGTGGGAAAAGCCAGGAGGATGTTGGAGTGCATACAAAGAGAAATTACCAGCAGAAAGGAAGAGGTACTAATGCCACTGTATAAGTCACTGGTGAGGCCTCACATGGAATACTGTGTTCAGTTTTGGAGACCATAACTTGCAAAGGATATAAAAAGACTGGAAACTGTTCAGAGGAAGGTGGCCAAAATGATTTGGAGCCTGCGTCAGAAGCCTTATGAAAAGAGACTTGAAGACCTAAATATGTACACTCTGGAGGAGAGGAGGGATAGGGGAGATATGATTCAGACCTTTAAATACTTAAAAGAGAAATAATGAACAAACAAACCTCTTCCAAAGACAGGGACGTTGTAAAACTAGAGGGCATAACATGAAGCTGCAAGGGGGTAAATTGAAAGGTAATGTCAGGAAATACTTTTTCACTGAAAGGGTAGTGGATGCTTGAAATGCCCTCCCGATGGAAGTGATGGGGGCAAATACAGTGGCAGAATTCAAAATGACATGGGACAGACACAGTGGATTCCTTTACAGCAACAGGATAAAATCAAAACAAACTTAACTACCTAATTTCTCAACAAACAGGGGTGTCCTACACAGAGAGGTGAGTTCGCCCCTAAAACAAAGACATGGGGAGGAGTGGCCTGCATGGAGCAGCAGGTGCACCTACTCTTGCCATCTTACTGGGCAGACTAGAAGGACCATACTGGTCTTACTTTGCCGTCATTTACTATGCTACTATGTTATAAGCATTGTGGAACCTGTGTCTTTTGGAGAAACTGCTAGGTACTTATGACCTAGATTGGCCACTGTTGGAAACAGGATACTGGGCTTGATGGACCTTGGTCTGACCCAGTACGGCATATCTTACGTTCTTGTGTTCTTATGTAATGCAAAGGGTTTTGCTTGTATCTATTAAAGGAGGGGCAAAGGTTCTTCTGCAGCAGACTAGTTAACTTAATGTAGACAACTAGGTTTGGCAGATTGAGTGAACAAAGCCCCCAGGTAAGTAAAAGCACTATGATAATTGAAACATGTGAAGCGGTATTTTAGAAAGGACATCCAAGACAAATCAGGGACGTCCAGGGCAGAACATGCTGCGTAACACAAAGGATCTCTAAGTTTCCACCCAGTTTTAGTAACATAGACATCCCCGGCATGGACATTGATGCTAGTGGCCACATAGATGTCCCCCGGAAATGGAAAATGTGTGACGAGGTTGTCCATTTCATGCAAGCTAACATAAGAGGATGTCCAATGGCATAGAAAAATGAAAACATAGAAAGAAACATGATGGCCGAAAAAGACCACATGGCCTATCTAGTCTTCTCTTCCATGTCAACAACAATAGTGCCCTTTTTTCCTTTAAAGACCTATTATGTTTATCCCATGCTTTTTTGTTTGTCCCTCATTCCCTGTCAGTGTTTTTTATTGTCATTGAAAATATGGAGGACATGAGCATACCTCCTACACCCCCACCAGATGTCTGTCTGACAAAATAAGCACTTTTCCGATGTCTATTTGTACCTGTATCAGGTATAAGCTTGGATGTGACTCAGATCTTCCAGGGTGTTTCTGAAATCAGGAGAGGATGTCCAAGTTCAAGGAACACACTGGACATGCCTACTCCATGACCCTGTTCAGATATGGATGTCCTTGCCTCAGGGACATCCACAGAGTCATCTTCTAAAATGGCTTTGGGGATGTCTCCATGCTTTGGATGTCCCCATGCCCATTTTACAGTATCCAAAGCTGGGTGACCAGAGAACTAGATCAAGGGCATGCAATGGATGTGATCTACCTAGATTTCAGCAAAGCCTTTGATACTGTTCCTCATAGGAGGCTTATCAATAAACTCAACAGCTTGGGGATGGGTCCCAAGGTGGTGAACTGGGTCAGACGTTGGTTGACTGACAGATGATAGAAGGTGATGGTAAACGGAACTCACTCGAATGTAAGGAAGGTGATTAGCGGTGTGCCTCAGGGTTCGGTCCTGGGACCAGTACTGTTCAATGTATTTGTGAGTGATATTGCTGAAAGATTGAATGCAGGTAATATGAAAATTTGCAACAGAGTGGACTCCCCAGAGGGAGTGGATAACATGAGGAAAGATGTACAAAAACTGGAAGAATTGTCTAATGCTTGGCAGTTAAGGGAAGATTTAATGTGAAGAAGTGCAGTGCATTGCACTTGGGAAGCAGAAATCCAAGGGAATTGTATGTGATAGGGAATGAGAGGTTGGTGTGCGCGGACCAGGAGAAGGACCTCGGAGTGATTGATTCAGAGGATTTCAAGGTGGCGAAACAGTGTGACAAGGCGGTGACAAAAGCCAGAAGAATGCTGGGTTGCATACAGAGAGGAATTACCAGCAGAAAGGAAGAGGTACTAATGCCACTGTACAAGTCGCTGGTGAGGCCTCACTTGGAATTTTGTGTTCAGTTTTGGAGACCATATCTTGCAAAGACTATAAAAAGACTGGAAACTGTTCAGAGGAATGCTACCAAAATGATTTGGAACCTGCATCAGAAGACATATGAGAAGAGACTTGAAGTCCTAAATATGTACACTCTGGAGGAGAAGAGGGAGAGGGGAAATATGATTCAGACCTTTAAAAGTATTAACAAGCAAACAAGCCTCTTCAAAGACAGAGAAGCTGTAAAACTAGAGGGCTTAACATGAAGCTGCAAGGGGTAAACTGAAAGGCAACGTCAGGAAATACTTTTTCACTGAAAGGGTGGTGGATGCTTGGAATGCCCTCTTGATGGAAGTGATGGGGGCAAACACAGTGACAGAATTCAAAGTGGCATGGGACAGACACAGTGGTTCCCTTTATAGTAACAGGATAAAATCAAAATAATCATAACTCTCTTATATCTCAACAAATAGGGGTGATCTATACGGTGCTGTGGGTACACCCCTAAACAAAGGCATGGGGAAGGGTGACCTGTACGCAGCGGCAGGTGCGTCTACTCTTACCGCCTGGCTGGGCAGACTAGATGGACCATACTGGTCTTTATCTGCCGTCATAAACTATGTTACTATGTAAAATACCACCCTAAATACCTGTATAGAAATGGGAAAAAGGCAAGACCTGGAAAGTTGTGTATTTTAATGTCTGCAGTACAGGAAATAAAGGCTGTACTGGAAGAGGCTGACTTGGATTTAGTGGTGGTCATGGTGATGTGGTAAGGGTTGCCAACTTTTTGAAAAAGCAAAACTTACCACCTGCAGTTACCCATGCTCTGCCCCTGTCCCACCCCCTACAATTAACTGCAGAAAGGGTAGCAGTGCAAGCTTATCATCTGTAGACCATATTGGGAGGGGGGGACGTTACACTCTTCAATACCTATTTAACCACAGTCCCCTCCTCGTCCCCCCCCCCAAAACATACTTCATATCCCGCCTCCCCAAAAAAGCATGGCTCGAATCTACCCATCGTTTGGCTTTCTTTATCTGTGTTCCCACTCTCTGGAATTCTCTACCCCGATCACTCCATTCAGTCTTTCTTAGCCATCGTTCAAAAATCAGCTTAAGATGCATCTCTTCTTGTGGGTCTTTAAAGCTTAGGCTGCCTGGGACATTGAACGAACCTCCTTCCCTCTCTCTCTGGCACCTGCTATACCTTTTTGTTCTACCCTCCATCACCTCTATCCTATTAACTGCTGGCGTTCTTTTCTAATCTCAATGTTTTTAAACAAGTGTAAACTGCCTTGTCTTTAAACAGAAAGGTGGTCACCCATAGCACATTTATTTATTTTATTTTTACACCACTTTATCATTTCAATCAGAGCAGTTTACATTGTAACTTAAACCTGGTAAGGTACATTAAACAGGGACAATGATAACTTGGATTTTTCTGAGCAATGGAGGGTTAAGTGATTTGCCCAAGGCCACAAGGAGTGCTAGTGGGAATCAAACCCTGGTCTCTTGGTTCCCAAGACAGTGTTCTAACCATTAGGCTACTCCTCCACTCCTGGCATTGAATCCTAACATATATTATGCATCCAATAACCTCCCTCTCTCCCCCCCCCCCCCCAGCCCCTTCCCCAGCAAACTGTGTAGAGCAGAGCTAGGATGCTTACCATACAAACAAAATCTCACTAACAGCAATACAAACACTTTCAGTACCAAGCATATTGTGAATTATTAGAAAAAGGTCATTCAGAACCAAGAGCAAATTTACCTGTCTAGCATCTCCCCTCTGTGTCCCTATTCTTATCCTCTTCCTCCCATGTCCCACATTTCTCCTCTCTGTCCCTATCTCTCCCCCAAAATCTCCCTTCTGTATCCTTGTCCTTTTCATGTCCAGCATCTCCCCTATGTATCCATATCCCTCCGTGTTCAGCATCTCTCTCATCTCTCCCATTTCCTTTGTGTCCCTATACCCCCATTCCCACCATATCCCCCCAGTGTTTCCCTATTACCACCACCCCTTGGTAAAGGAAACAGCAAGAGCACAGGCCTGCCTTTAGACCATGCACCTGCTGAGATGGCTTTACCATGTCCCATCCCCTCTGATGTTGATGTCTGATGTTGGAGGGAATGAGACGTGGCAGAGCAAGCTCAGCATGTGCATGGACTAAAGCCAGGGCCAGCTCCATGTTCTTGCTGTAGTTACAAGGCCAACTGGGATTTGGTGGTAGTGGTGGCTGGAGGAGGTGAAGGGTGGCAGTGGAGCATGGGAGCGATTGGTGGTCGGTGGTTTTACTGTCCTACTGGCCGCTGGCCTCCCACTTGCAAAACCTAAAGTTTATGAGTCGGCAATTCTAGATGTGGTTCATGGAGAATCATGACTGAAATATTATACTAGCCTAGCAGGACTTATGATGTAAGGAGGAGATACTGTGAGTTAAACTGGATAGAAAGAGTAGAACATCTATTCAGAGGCAGAAATCGTGGACAGATATTTAATTGAAGATATTCACAATATTACTATGAAAAAAGTGCAACATTTCAATATGCTGGATATTGACTGGGATATCCTTGCTGTGGTGCAATCTAGAAGTAGGGAGATACTGGATTCTCTATAGGGAGCACTGTTCCAGCAGTGAGTAACAGACTCACACAGGAGGGAGCATATTGGACAGTGCTTAGAAATGGGAAGTTTTTCTGATGTTATAGTGGGTGATCATTTGGCATCCAAGAATTGCCGGATGATGTGATTCAGTATTAGGGCATAGGTAAAAATGATTTACTCAAAAGTGAGGATCCTAGACTTCAGAAAAACTAACTGTCAAGATGGGGGAATATCTGAAGGAGTTGTTAGCTGGATGGGAAATATCTGGGGGAAGCAAAACAAGCAATGGGCAAAACTGATAGATATTTTTGTTAGGAAAGTAAAGAAAAGGAAAAGGAAGTTGCTATTGTTTTTGAAAGAAATCACTGAAAAGGATAAGGAAAAGGAGGTTAGCATTCATAAACTGCAAGAGATCATAAAAAGATGAATACAAGCAACATTATCTGGAAAACCTCAGACAAGATGGGAAGGTAGTCAGGAAAACAAAGAAGCAAATGGAATTAAAAATAGTAGAGTCAAATGAGGAAGGGGCAAGATTTTTTCTAGATATGTTGGCGATTGGAGGAAATGTAATAATGGTACCGGCACAATCAAAAGTGAAGGGGAGGAATATATAGAAGCTGATAAGGATAAAGCAGAATTGCTTAATAAATACTTCTGCTCTGTGTTCACAGATGAAGAGCCAGAGTAGGACTATAGAAAACAAACACAAATAAGAATGGAAATTAGGTAGACCTCAAATGATTTTCAGCAGACTGTGTTTTTGATGAACTAGCTAAGCTAAAAATAGAGAAGTGATGGTACCAGATAGGATATATATGAGAGTATTGAAGGAGTTCTGGTGGCTCCACTGCCTGGCCTTTTCATTGCTTCTTTAGAGTCAGGAGTGATCCCAGAGGACTGAAGCTGGTTGGATGTGTTTCCTCTTCATAAAAGTGGAAATAAGGAAGAGATTGGGAACTACAGGCTGTTTAGTCTGACCTCTGTGATCAGTAAATTAATGGAAACGCTGCTAAAATAGAGGAGAGTACAGTTTCTGGAATCTAAGGGATTACAGGATCCAAAATAGCATGGATTTACTAGATAGGTCTTGTCAGAAGAATCTGACTGACTTCTATGGCCGGGTGACCAGAGAGTTGGATTGAGAGAGAATACTAGATATGTTATATTTAGATTTCTGCAAGGTCTTTTACACTGTTCTGCATTGGCGAATTATAAATAAATCAAGTACCCTTGGGATGGATCCTAAAGTGACTGACTGGGTAAGAGTGGGTATTGAGTAGGAGGTAACAGAGTAATGGTAAATGTAAAAGCTAGGGGTGTTATCAGTGGTGTGCTGCAGAGAAAGGTTCTCGATTTTGTTCTTTTTAACATTTTTGTGAGCAAAATTGCAGAAAGTCTGTCAGGAAAGGTTAGCCTCTTTGAGGATGATACCAAAATCTGAAGCCTTGTGGCGTGTGGATGATATGAGACAGATCTAGCGAAGCTTGAAGAATGTTTGAGAATTTGCCAGCTAAATTTAATGCTAAAAAATGCAAGGTCATGCATTTAGGATGCAAATTGCCAAAGAAGCGGTAGAGCATAGGGGTGAAATACTTCAGTGCATGAGAGAAGAGCAGGACTTGGGGGGATCGTATTGGACAATATTAAAGTGTCCGATGGGTAGAAAGGTGATGGCAAAGATCAGAAGCATGCTTAGATAGATGTAAAAGGAGAGGAATGGCCAGCAGGAAAAAGAAGGTGATAATACCTTCTATAATTTTCTGCCTGAGACTTCATTTGATATATTGTGACTGCACCTTCACCTCTGGGGATACTAAATATGTGTTTATGGATGTTGGATCATTAGAAGTATTTCTTAAGGGATTAGACCCTCAGGTTGTAGCAGATGCATAGGCATCTAAGTATGCTAGTTCTTGTTTTTCCTTTTGGTTGTTTCCATTAGCAATGTATGTAATAATTAGAGTTTTGTTATATTTGGCAGTTGGCTGAATGTTCTCTCACCGCTCCCCGTGATGTGGACTAAGTTAGTTTTCTTATTATTTCTGTGATTATTATATTGCTTATGTTTTGATGTTATGTATAATCTCAATAAAAATTAAATTTAAAAAAAAAAAAAAAAAAAAAAAAGATATAAACAGGATGGAATCGGTCGGTGGCAACTAAAATGGTCAGTGGTCTTTCTCATAAAGCATGTCAAGGAAAAAAGCAATGTTGCATACCTGTAACAGGTGTTTTCAGCAGACAGCAGAATTATTGCTGTCTGCATTTTTGAGCTTTGGAACCAACTGAGGAGCTGAGGAGGGAGCTGCATGCAGGAAGGGCACTGCATGCTCAGAACTTTACATCAACCTCCATCCCAGCACCGTTGGATGACATCACCCACATGCGCCTTATCAGTACTGCTGCCCATGGATCCCAATGGCAGATAAAACCAGGCATTGACATTTCTTTGTTAATTTTCCATGACTTTTCTATTGTCATCTATTAGCATAATCTAGTAAACATCACTCATATTCATGGTTTAGAATAGTAATCTAAGATCACAATTTTTCTGCTTATCTGTAAGATCTATTTGAAAAGCTTCTTTCACTGTAAGACTCTTGGCTTGCATCCTTCAAAGAAAGCATTTTCTTCCTTAACTTTCTGGAAGCTCCATATCAGAAACAAATTTCAAGAATTTGCCCCTTACTTTCCTCTAAGTGGGTTATAGAAGAAGACAACCTCAGCTTATTATTTTCAGATTTTGATATTTCAATGACTATTGGAAAACATTAAAACTGCAGTGACTCCCAGCAAAAGCAAGCTCTAAAATTCCCAGTCATAAGAACCAAAAGCACAGTTACAAACCCTGTCCTTCAGTAAGGACAAAAAGGCAATTTTCAGCCATCCATCAGGGAAAACCAACTTAATGTGGCTTAGAATATCTCCTTGGTGAAATCTGAGGATACATTTTATAAAGCTTATGGCTAGTTAAATGAATTTGATTGTACTTGTGGCCTTGGGCAAGACACTTTACCCTCCATTGCCTCAAAATAAAGGTCTGACAATCTACATTGAGTCACACCTTCCCAAGAAAATCCAGGGGCTGCTGGGTCACCAGGAGTCAGCACTGACTCAATGGCACACGTATTGCATCTCTGATTCTTCCGATAACTGAATATCTTTATGTTGGTGTAGAAGGGGATAACTTCAGAAAAACTGAAAGAGACTCTAAAGAGTAAATTGTTCTATTGAGTTATTATTCTTTCCAATCCAATGGAAATTGGAAAGAATTATACAAAAGGGGCCGAGAACTTCTGTCTGTCTTTCCAACTGTCTGTCTGGGGGGGGTGGGGGCAAAATAACTCCAAAAAATTAATGAAATGGAATGAATCATGGGATGTAGGAAAATCTGCTAAAAAAATGACATATCAAAGTTGAAAATGGCTCAAATTGGACTGGGCGTTCCAGAGAAACAAACCCAACTTCTACCCCAAACAAATGGCCCAATACAGTTCTATGGGAGAAGGAGGTCCAGCTTCTGTAGCATAGAAACTTACATACAATGGAACATAGCAGTTATGGAATTCCTCCTTCAAAATTCCTCTCCTTGTTCTCTACACATTCAACCACTGAAATTACCCCCTCCCACAACTTCCCCACACTGCCCCACTCTCAAAATTACTTCCTCAACTGACTTACCAAGTTGCCAAATGAAAAAATAGTATTTATTTATTTAAATGTTTTTTTTTATACCGCCTTATCGTTAATTCAAAGTGTTTACATTGAATAACATAGCTACTGCTTTTACATGGAACAGGTAGTACAACTTGGAAGATTACATGGGGCAATTAATACACTTACCTATACAGGTGCAATGTAGCAGTGCAGGGTATAGCAGGGGTGCCTAACAGAGTTCAAGAAGTTGTTGTATCTGTGTCAGACCGTAGCTCTTCTAAGGTGGGACCGTAGTATTCACAGAAGAGATGTGCCTTTAAGGCTTTCCTAAAGTCCATTAGGACTTTAATTACTCGTATTGTGGTGGAGAGGTTGTTCCAAAGTTGGGGGGCATACATGGAGAAGACTGTACTACAGGTGTGTTGTTTTGCTGTTCAGAAGTTTGGTGGAGTTTCCAGGATGGTGTTATCTGCTCCTCTTCTTGTTCTGGTTGGATGTGCTTTCTTGATTAATGCCTGTAGGGCCGGTGGGGATAGGTTGTTTAAAATCTTGGAGATGATTATGATGATGTTGTATTTGATGTGTGAAGTGATAGGGAGCCAGTGTACTTGGAGGAGAGTCGGAGTTATATCACTGTATTTAGCAGTTCCAGATATAACTCTTGCAGCTGTGTTTTGGGTCAGCTGGAGGGGAAGTAGAGTTTTCTTGGGTAGTCCATGGTAGATGACATTGCAGTATTCTGTTATGGGTGTTACTATGACTTGACACACAATCCTGAAGTCACTGCTGGATAATAATGGTTTGAGTTTGTGTAAGGTTCATAACTTGTGGTAGGCTGATCTGGTAGTTTTTTTTTATGTGAGGTGAAAGCTGAGATACTGATCTAAGGTTACTCCAAGGTATTTGACGTCTTGCTTGTTGCTGAGTGTATGATCTAGGATTTCTATTGATTCTGGGAGGGAGAATTTAGTATTTCTGGTGATATGCATCAATTTGCTTTTTTTGAAGTTTATATATAGGTTCTGTCCTTTGAGCCATTTCGACATTGATTCAAGGCATGCTATGAATTGGGAATAATCAGGTTGATTGATGTTGATGCAGGTGAATATCATGATATTGTCCTCACATATTCTGTAATGAATGTTGTACTGCTTTATTATGTTGCATATTGGTTGGATGTATATGTTGAATAATAGTGCGGAGAGGGCCAAGCCTTGTGGGATGCCCTGGTATTGTGTGAAAGGTTTCGACTGGTTGTTTTTGGATCTGACTTGCTGGTTGCAAAGGGAAAGGTAGGAGATAAACAAGTCTAATACTGTACCATTAATTCCTGTATTGTGGAGGCTTTGTAGCAGAGTATTGTGATTAACGGAGTCAAAGGCTGCAATGATGTCTATGAAGCCTAGGACGAATCCATGAAGTATGTTGTCTATGCCTGTAACCAGTGTGTCCAGTAGAGATGTAATGAGTGTTTCTACACTGTGGTCTTGTTTGAATCCATACTGGTGGAGGTCCAATGGGGTGTATGTGTTTATGTGGTTCTGAAGTTGATGTTGTACTACTTTCTCAATGATTTTGGTTAAGAATGTGAGACTGGATATAGGGCGGAAAGAGTTTGGATCTCTTTTATTGAGGTTGTTGTTCTTGATAATAGGTCTGATAGATGCTTCTTTGAGTTGTGGGGGAGATATCCATGAGTGAGTGAGGATTCAACAATCATTTGTAGGTATGGTATTAGATATTCCCTTGTTTGCTTGATCCAAATAACTGGACATGGATCAATGGACTGCTTTGATTGAAGGAAAAAGCGGGATACAAAACCTGTTTAAACCTGTCTCCCCACTCAGTTCCAGTGCCATGGCACCGGGACACACAGCAGGAGCACGCCAGGCCCGGTAGCACACAAGGCCACTTTTCCCCGCCACCTGACCCAAGGTGGGATCGGCTAAGACCGGGATCGGGCAGTGGGGGCTTACTTGCCTCTGCGCCATGTGTTGGGGGGATGTTCCAGGCTCCGATTGCTGCCAACACACGGACGTTTTACACCTCCAAGGTGGAATAAGTCCAACATCCATCTCTCCCATGGTGGATGTACAGGGCCCTGGCCAGAATAGGTCCTGTACGTCCAGGTGCTGTAGCCTGCCTCTGCTCCGCCCACTTTCCACCTCTGTCTGGCCCCCTCCTGCCCCCCTTCAGCTCTCCCTGCACAGCAGTTCAATGTGTGCGGGAAGGCATGCTGGCAGAATACGGTCTCTGCGAATAGCAGGGATTGCACATCCAACCTGGACATACATCCCCGCTATTCGCAGATCAGAATCTACCCCATATTGTACATACACACACAGAGGGGTTGGAAAGAATTGCAAGAGCCATGCTCTGCATGCTTTTCCCACTTGTTGTTCATGATTGCATGGATTTCTGATGACAACAGGGTACTAAGATCATGATTTACACTACTTGTGTGTCAGACATGAGGCTGTGCATCTCCGTCATGTTCAATGGAAATTGTTGATCAGATGTGCTGATACAGCTGTTTCTGAAGAACATCACAGACAGATACTCAAAGGCAAATAGTGTAAATCATAAACCCCTAACTGAATAACCAGTGCAGTGTCCAAGGCTTTGGCTGGAAGGCGAGAAGAGTTTTCTAGTAATCTTGCATTATAACCTTATTATTTTTATTCTAACAAATTAGGAAATGTATTATGTTTAGTTTCAAATTGTTCATAAAAAGGCGAAATATGTCAAACTTTGCCATTATGTATTAAGTGAAAAAACGTGATTAAACTCAAATCCCTTGCAGAGGAACCAGGAATGGCATTTTCACTGTTTTAAAATGTGATCATTTCAAAGCATTTTCACAACCTTATTCTTCATCCAGTTGTATGCACTTACAGATGGTTACCACTAGGTGTCAGTAAGGCATCTAACTTTAAAAGACATCATTGTAAAAAAAATCCAAAATATCTCAAGAACTTCAGCATTATTCTTCCAGGATAGAGACTTAGAATAAACATTCTCCAAGGGCAAAATATTATTGCCATTGTATTTAGAATTTGACACTACTGTAAGATTTATTCACAAGGGTAAGGTTTTACTTAACTTTCTGATAAAGGTTGAAGGTTTTAAAAATGATTTTAAAATTATCCCCTGAGCTTCTCTCAGTGCAGATAAATGTGCATGTGTTCTGCAACAGCACACAAACTTCTACCTGCAAGGAGAGAAGGCAATTTTTGGACAGCTGGTTAACGCAGCTGAAATGTTCTTTAACAGCGTAGATCGATTTGAAAATTGACCACCTCATGTTTTGCTGTCATCTCTTTGTATTTGAGAAAAAAATTTTTGGAAGGGAATTATCTGCTTTCTAAAATTAAACTACAACTGAATGCTTGAATATGGGATGATAATCAAACTGTAAAACTTGGCAATTGACATCTTTTTGCCTGGTTACTTACTGAAAGGGTAATGAGGAATGTTCTTCTCTTGAATATATGAATTCATTCAGATTTCTAATAATGAGAGGAATTCTTGAAAGTGTAATATATTACAATATTGGCGTGATTTTAAAACAGGATGCCCATGTGAAAAGTCCAAAAAGGCACCTATTTTAGAAAGGCAACATAGACACTTAAGTATCTTTAAAGAATAGATGCCCAGAACCAACCCCTGTAGAGAGCAGATACAGACTCTATGCGTGTACTCATGTATTTTATAAAATATGAATGTACATTGCGAGCCCAGCTCTGTGCCAGCCAAACTACTCCCCCAGGAATGTAGTGCATACATCATGTATGGGACCCAAGAGACCAGGGTTTGATTCCCACTAGCACTCCTTGTAGCCTTGGGCAAGTCACTTAACCCTCTGTTGCCTCAGAAGAATCCAAGTTATCAATGTCCCTGTTTAATGTACAGTACTGAGTTGCAGTTATGGTAGAAATCACTTTGATAAAGTGGTATTAAAAAAACCCCTAATAAATAAATGTGTACAAGTATGTGCTGTATTCTCAAAAAGCATTCTTATGTGCTGTTGTGTTAATGGTGACTCCCTGGGTAAGATAAGGCTGGAAGTATATTGCAAGACTCTTTTTCCACCCAGTGAGTCTACAGCTTCTGATATTCCAAGGTGGTCTCCCATCCAAGTTCTAGCCAAGCTTGATCCTGCTTAGTTTCAGAGATCAGGCTTATTCAAGCCAGAAAAGCTGTACCATGTGTATACACACCACTGTACAATTTTAAAATAAGCTTTATGTGTTGAAAAATCTTTATAGAAGTATCCCAACAAATATGGCAAAAGACGGGAACATTTTTTTTTTTAATATGTCTAATTCATGGCTTCCCAAACCCATCCTGGGGAAACCACAGCCTCTTGGGTTTTCCGGATATCCACAATGAATATGCATGAGACAAAACTGTAGACACTTGGAGGCACATTCTGCAGTGTGCATCCTGGTTTCTGTGTGTCCGGTCTGAACCAGACGCACAGAGATAGACACGATTCTGATCCCGCGGGGCATGTCTAGCCCCCACAGGATCAGAATCACCTCTAAGCCTGTACATGCAGGCCGGGACTCGATTCTGGTTGGCCTGCACATACAGGCACCTGCCCAGCCAACTCAGTCAGGATCCTGAATGGAGCCGTGGTGCCATAGTGTCCGGTTGCCATGGCACCATGGCTCCATTCAGGAACCGCGATCCCTGGCCACCAACAATTTTTTTTGTTACCAACAGCCTGACCCCAGATCTGGCCTCCTATGGCCAGGGTCAGGCTGCAGGGAATCTCCTGCACCCCCTTCACCCTTTGCCGCTGCCCGGGCCTGCCGTCCCCTGACATCTAGGGGAATAAGTTCCCTATCTAGTGTGCTGGCCCTGGGCGTACAGGACCGACATCAGAATTGGCCCTGTACAACTGGGGCCATGGACCGCCCAATGCCCGCCCTAACTCCACCTCTGCCCCGCTCCTCCCCGCACCGTCTAACCTCCCCGTACAAACTCCTTGTTTGTATGGGGAGGCTTCTCGGGAACGGGTGGTACAGAATAGACCCCTTGGCCTCCAGTGCTGTGGATTCCCCTAGAGAGGTCTGAGAAACCTGGTTTTAGTTTATCTGTCTTGTATGCTGTCTCTGACTGTTAAAGAGAAAGCAATATGACAGCAAAAATTGTAGTAAATTCATCTCTTTAACTTATCTTTCCAGTAGCCATCCATGTCTCATACCTAGCCATATCTAGCCATCATTACTTTTGCTCAGTCTATTTCTGCACCCTGTGTAAAGCATCATGTAGATAAGAAAATGCATGTCTGGCCCCCTGCGAAGTCAATAAGCAGACAGGCGTTGATGTGATTATGGTTATCAAAATTCTTTTTTCCTATGTTTTGAGGTTAGATGCTGACTCTTTGTGACAGAAGCTTGCAAAAAATCTATGCCAGGTGTAGGCTGAAAAGGTTTATAATTTCCATGTGCTGATAGTGCAGGTACAATCATCTCCAGTAATTTGTTAATTGTTACTGCTGGATAGAGCTAATAGCCATTATAAGTCTGATAAGCCGGCCTTAAAGAGCAGAGCTCAGAGAGAATCACCATATACTAGATGCAAGAAGTCTGCGTTTTGCCTCTGTTTCTTTTCGGGCTCTTATCTTTGTTTTTGTTATTGCTGTTGCTCTCTTTTATGTTCTTCTTGTTGGTGCTGTTATGCTCAAAAAGTCACAATTGTTGCTATATTTCAGAGCACGGTTTATCTGTATCTATGGAGTTAGGGTAAAGACATTCCTAGGCTGAGGAGCCAAAGAGTGCATGGCTTTAGGAGGTTAGACTTTTGTTGCTGAAAAAGCTTATTTTTGTTGTTGTATTGTTGAAAGGATCTAATAGCGGTGTGTAGGCCAAAAAAACCTCATTTGGTTTAATTTCCTGTGTTTTCAGGTTTGCTTTATTTTAATAATTTTTCATTTCAGGGCAATTTTGTTAATTAAAGAGGTGGCTGCAGTTGCTGTTAAAAAAACCCTATACCTTTATTTTTAACTTTATTCCGTTTCTTGATATACCACCCTTCGAAGAAACAACAGAGCGGTTTACAAAAGAGCAAAGGAAAAGGAAAAGAACACCATAGTTTTGATAGGACAGAGAAAAAGAAAGAAAAAGGGAGAAACTAAGAGACAGAGAGAGGAACCAGGCAGCGAGAGAGGAGAGAGACAAGGAAACCTCAGCTAGGGAAAGGGGGGGAGGAAGATTAAATGTGGCACAGAAAAAATGGGTTTTTAACAGAGCCTTGAACTTGGTGAAGGAAGGCTCGAGGCGGAGGTCAGGGGGGAGAGAATTCCAGAGCTTGGGACCAAGAAATAAAAATGCAGAGCTGTGAGTTGATTCAAAGTGAGCCAGGGAGGGGGAGGGGAGAGACATGCGTTTTGCATGGATGTGTCGT
Source organism: Ichthyophis bannanicus (assembly GCA_033557465.1). NCBI lineage: Eukaryota > Metazoa > Chordata > Amphibia > Gymnophiona > Ichthyophiidae > Ichthyophis > Ichthyophis bannanicus. Next base: position 461,472,940 of record CM066033.1, on the reverse strand, counting down.
AGCGAGCGGTGAGAGGTGTGAAGATTTACTAGGTCAGAAATATACTGAGGGGAAGTGAAATGAATAGTCTTGTGTACAAAGGTGAGAATCTTAAACCAAATCCTATGGGCAAAGGGAAGCCTGTGAGATGGATAAGCAGAGGCGTAATGTGATCAGTAGGGGAGGCATACATGACAATACGGGCCGCTGTGTTTTGTAATAACTGAAGTCTGCGGAGTTCATATTGTGGGAGGCCAGCAAGAGCGATGTTGCAGTAATCTCTCCTGTTCATAACTAGGGAAATGAGGAGAGTAATTAGAGAGGGTGTGGCAAGGAAAGGCCGGACAGCATGGATTTGACGCAGGGAACAGAAAGTGCTGCAGATCACTGAGGAAAGATGGTCATGAAATGACAGGGCTGAGTCCAGGGTGACAACGAGGTAGTGGAACGTGGATACCAGAGGGAGGGGGGAGGATGAAATAGAGGGGGGCCCAAAAAGGGGTAGGGTTGCCAAATGTGAACCTAACAGCCTGTGTTTTAGTTAGGTTAAGGTGGAGAAACTTTGAGGATAGCCAGGAATCAATGTATGAGAGACAGTTACTAAGGGGGGAAAGATCAGGGGCAGAAGGGTCGGTATGGTGTAGTAGAATGATGTCATCTGCGTAATAATACACAGAGACACAGTGCTGTTGAACCAGAAGAGTGAGTGAGAGGGGTCAGGAAAATGTTAAACAAGAGGGGAGCAAGAACAGAGCCCTGGGGGACACCACAGGACAGGGGGGTGATTGGTGAGGAGGAGGAGGAGCCAGTCTGAACGGAGAAAGATCTGGAGGAAAGAAAAGAGTAGAACCATGTGAGGACAGTCTCTCCGATCCCATCGTCTGAGAGGCGAGAGAGGAGGGCGACTGATCAACAAGATCGAAGGCAGAAGACAGATCCAGGGAGACAGCGATAGAGTAAAGCCCATGGTCATGAGAAGAATGCAGTTCATTAAGGAACGAAAGAAGGATAGTCTCAGTGCTATGCCCAGGATGAAAACCCGATTGACAAGGGGGTAATGTGAGGGTGGTGTCGAGGTGAGAAGAGAGCTGGAAGAAAACCAACTTCTCTAAGAACTTAGAGAAAAGGGAGGTTAGAAATGGGGCACCAGTTTGCAGGGGAGGAGGGGTCAAGGGAGGGCTTTTTGAGGATAGGACGAATAATGGCATGCTTCCAGGAAGAGAGGCTAGAGTTAAAAATAACAAGAACAACTGGGAGAAGGGCAAGGGAGGGTTCGCAGAGCCAGGAGGAAGGAATCAGGTCAAGTGGCAGGTCGTCTTGTGAGTGGAGGAAAGTGCTTTAGACAGTTCAACAGGGAAGATGGGGCAAAATGAGAGCCAGCGATGAGAGAGGGAAGAGATCGCAGGTGGGGTGACAGGGGAGGGAGAAGGGGCCAAGAGTGGAGGGGGAGAGAGGGGTGAGGGCAGGTGGTGAAAGCGGAATGAAGGACCTGGACCTTATCGCTGAAATAGGTTGCAAGGAGAGCGGGGTCGGGAGGGGCAGAAGGAGTGGCTGGGGTGGGGGAGGTAGAAGGGGCTGCCAAAGTGTGGAGGTCAGAAAATAGCTGGTGGGAGGAGCCAGAGACGGAGGAGATGAGATGGTGTAAATGCTGGCGGGAGGAGCTAGAATCGGAGGAGATGAGATTGGTGTAGTAAGTGCATTTGGCATCATGAACTGAGGAACAGTAAAGGGAGTGACAGTAATGAAAGTGAGCCATGGATTCCCCAGAGGGGTGTTTGCACAACAGGCGATCAGCACAAAGGAGATGTGAGCGGGCAGGAGGAGGCCAAGGTGATACCAGGGGTGGTGGTTGGACTGACGAGGATGAGGGACCAGATGTCGTGGGGCAAGTGTGTCGAGGGCGGACAGCAGAGAGGCGTTCCAGACCTGGACTTGCTGGTCAAGAGGGAGAGAGTGAAAATCAGGTGCAAAGATGGTGTCTGCAGAGGGGAAATGCTGGAGAGTGGTAGGTGTGATCCGGCGCAAGGATATGAAGGGAGGGGGGCAGGGCCTGGAAGATGGCAGGGAAAGTGGAAGATTGAAAAGAATGCAGAAATGATTCAACCAGGGGACTGGGAAAGTGGAAAGGGCAGAGGGGAGGAAGGGGGAGGTAAGGGGAGAAATCACGAGTTCGAGGGTATGGCCAGCGGAGTGAGTATGGAAGGGAACATATTGGTGGAGGGATAAATCAGAAAGGTGGGCAAGGAAGGAGGTAGCGGGGGAGTTGAAATGCACATTAAAATCACCAACAAACACAACATGAGGATAGAGAAGGGAGGCCTCAGAGAGGGTAAGAAGCAGGGAATTCCAGAGGTAGGGCTGGAGGGCAGGGGAAGAATAAATGAGGAGAAAACTGAAAGGTTACTAAAAGTTTTAGGCAAATAAAAAACTCAACTGGCTTTTTTTGTCAGGTCAGAAGCTGATCTCAAACCAGTGACTTTTGAGCAAGAAGGCGGGTATCTTGCAGGAAGAGCTATCACATCTCCAAGGGGACTGGCTCTAGCTAGTCTTCCTTAATTGTTTCTTGTGTTGCTGTTGATATCTTGTCTGGTCTGGAGCTCTGTACAAATCCCTTCCTGGAATATTTGCCTAATGAATCTATTGACTCCTGCTCTAGAGACTTACTCCAAACAATGTTTTGCCATGTTGTTCTGCCAGAAATTCTGTGAAACCATGTCTAAATCTACTATCAGCAACATTTACCAAGCCTAATCCAGATCCTGGTTGCCCAATCAGTTATCATCACTAATTAAGTGGCAAAAGCAGAGTTGAAATTACCCAGTTCCAGGAGTGAGATTTCAGCCATTCCTGGATTTCTGACAATCTCATCCTGATGCATTATAGGACCTACAGCACGGATTCCAATGGTTAAAATCAGGGACTACAAATCCCATACCACATTGCAATGAGAGTTTAAAACCAGAACTGGCTAAAAATCTCACTGGAGAGATGTCTAAGCGTCATTTGTAAAATAGTCCAGAGACATCTCCGTGAGTTTGTCATCCATGTGCACGTCTTTGGCTGTCCAAATCATGACTAAGGGGCATGTTTACGAAACACCGAAATTGTGCGGGGCCCCGTTAGTGTGCCTGTGCCATATAAGGAGTGGGCGGGTCAGGCAGAAAAAAGGAATAAAAACGACCGTACCTGTGCGCGGCACGCACATTTGCGGGTCCACATTAGCGCGTGGGAAGGCTAAGTGGTGCGCTGCTGGGCACATATAGGAACAGTGCCATAGCACAACGGTGAAGATACTAACCAATGGTGCAGGGGCCATGTGTTCAAACCCCCTTTGTGCACAACGTAAACGCCTGACTGAGGCATCACCTTTAATAGGTAGAAGTGTTTTAGGGGGCATCTTACTTTTGCACGGCATAGGGCGGAGCAGTGTTAATTTTGAGCAGCAGTAGGCGGCGCACTATTCATTCTTGGCGGCATGAAGCGGCGCACTGTTTTTTGGGGCGGCAGTGTGCGGCAAACTGTTCATTGTGAGCAGCTTAGGGCCGCGCGCAGATGGCCATGAGGCGGCGTACTGATGTGTCAGCACAGTAACAGGGACACAGCACAATGGTGGGTACACTGACCAATGGTGCACGGATCAGGGGTTCGATCCCGCTCAGTGCACAGGGCTGGCTGAGGCAGTATGTTTTTGGTGAGTAGTGCTGTAGGGTGGCTTTTAGTTTTCCTTTATTTAGCACAGCTACCAAACGCACTCGCACATCATGTTGACATGAGGCAGCTCATGAGGCACATGTTAGAGTGCACTGTCCGCCAAGGCACCCTTGCATGTCCCCTATAGGGCACCATATATGTTGTGTCTCCGGATAGAGACTAGTGCACCTCATATGGACCTAAACTAAAAGATGGCCTATTGTGTGCCCTATCAACCACACTCAAGGGCACCATGTGGGTATAGTACGCTGTGGGTTGATTTGCTGCCAGCAACATCTGCACATTACATGTTAAATACCTATGCACCGCCCTACAAAATTACACCACTGTGGGTTTGAACCCATGACCTCTGACTTCACAGGCAATGAGGTACCCATTGGCCTACAGCTCTATAGCTGCCAGCAAGCCCCTGGCTGGCTGCAGAGAGCCTGCATGTCACCACACAGACAGTCTGTTGTGGTAGCCAGGATAGGGTTAGTCCACCCATACCCATGATGCACTGCACATGCAAATCAACTGTCCACAGATAGACACAGGATCGGGAATGCACCCCGGCATCTCCACAGCTTGGTAGGAGGGAGTGTCCATGTGCACCCACACAGCACCTCGGCCTGGTAGGGTGTACTGAGTGGGTGTTGTACTGGCACAGAGTAGCTACACACCGTCACATTGTGCGGGTACTGTGCTCACCCTGAGTGTGCGTGGAGGCACCCAGGACCAGGTCCACCACAACCTCCGTGGCAGAATGAGGCCATTCCAGAGCTTCACAGCACTATTACTCTGTGAGATAGGTTGTTTCTGCAGAGACACCTTGGATATCTCTGTTGGGCAGAGTCAGGGGCACCCCTTATGTGCGACCTAGGTGGGCTCTTTACCACCATTTCTCCCCCTCAGGTTGGAAAGCAGGGTCTCTTATCATCATGCTACCTCCCTGCAATGGTAGCAGTAGGGTGGACCATCAACCCCAGTCCTGCTGTGGGAGAGACACCCTACAGCGCTGTCACAGCAACTCCATACACATCCATAACACAATATCTGACAGACATTAGGCCTTGATATGCTAAGTTGCACCCCACCACTATCTGATCTTCGCCTACAGCAAGCCATCAGCCACTGCACGGCGCTCCATCAGGACACACACCAGCTGACATATGTCTGCTAGTTAGTCCTGTTGGAAATGCATGCACCCAGAACTGGGATGGCAGTGCACACCAGCAGTTAAGTCATTGACTGGGCCCCGACACAAAACCCATATATATCACATGGGAGACATACTATCATTCACTATGGGGGTGCCTAACCATGTTGTCTTCACTGCACAGTCAGGGTGGAGTGCAACCCCAGCAGCACATACAGAGGCCACCATGTATGTGTAGGTGGTGGGCAACCACTACACTATCCCAGTCAGTGCCCTCTGCCCTGTGCAGATGCATCCTGGCCAACCCGCCCTGTCAGAGTTATACCCATGGTACCTTGCTGCTCATTATGCACATTGGCAGGCCAATACTGGCAACAGTGCTGGCAGTGTGGGCTGTGGAAGGTGTTTGCAGCCAACACACACTGTATAGACAGACACACACTCCCACACGTATGCCAGCATTGTGCTACTGTAGAGGCGTTTGTCAGCATTAGCCACCACACCAGTCCTGGGCACAGTACAGGCATGGATATGGTAGCAATACTGTTTTGAGTCACTCCCCAGGGTGGTAAACGCTGTCAGAGACCAGACCTGATGCACCCACTGCAGTCAACAGACAGATTGTCATGATGGAGCTCAAGGAGCAGAATGTGCGTGACGTAGGGATATCTATCTGCCAGTACTCAGAGCAAGTGTTTGGAAGCTGTGTACCGTATACCCAGGTGTAGAGTGACATTGCTAAGGTATTCACATGCTAGTATTGTGAGATGCACACAAGGCCCGATGTCCTGCCTCTCCAGGGGGCATTGGCCATTGGGGCCTGTGGGTGTGGGTGTGGGTGTGTCTACCCCTGTTGGCTGCTGCTTTACGGCTGAGGTTCCCAAATCCAGCCCAGGGTTGCAACACACTGTTCGCGTTTTCCTGCTGTCCCTCATGAATATGCATTAGCTACATCTACATGCCATGGGGGTGGTGCAGAGATATACAGCACTGGCATTTGTATGGGCGGCAGCATTGAACCTGAATGGTGTGTGGTCCTCTGGGACTGCATTTGTGAGACTCTGCTCTAGGTAATGCCCCTCATCATGGTGTCTGTGATCAGTGGGGTGTAAAATTGGCATATGAGCAATGCGTATGTCCCCAGCAATAATGGTTTGTCCTTACTATCACGGATTAGTTGTGGGTAAAGATATGTGGACAGGATTGGCAGGGCTTTGAACCTGTGACCTTCTGTTCTTGCACACACTGTCTGTGTGCAGTGCGCCACTGTGTTGCCACAGATGTGCTTGATTCCCTGGGCAGTCCATGACTGTACATCCGACAGGGCCTGTCTGTTGCAGTGGACGGTGCCAGCCTGCACATGGCTAGGCCACTGTCTTCTGTGGCTAGCAGCCACTGCCCCCTCCACCACCTGTACTCGTCCGCCAACATGATGGCATTCCTACTCTCAGGAAATGCATATGCCCTGATTGCATTGTGGCACTCCGGGACCGGATGTGGGGGACTGGGCTGTGGGTAATGCCCATTGTTATGGGGTGTGTGCGGGGTAGGGCAAAATATGGGTGTTTGCACCATGCTTATGTTCCCTGCAATACAGGGGTGTCTGTGCTATCTTTGTTTAGTGGTGGGTAAAACATAGGAACTGGGCTGGCATGAGCCCCAGCTGGGATTTGATCCTATGCCTTATGGTCCTAGAGGTAGTGGCTCTGTCCGCTGCACCACAGTGTGTCCACAGAGACAGTGCAGTCCCTGGAGATAGTTAACCTGGCAGGATGGAGTCGCAAACCCTGCTCTGCACATTTTTACTGTGGGCTCATTCACCCTGTCTGGTGACAAACGTGCAACTAAACCCCGGAACTGACCACCGCAGAAGGGGGTTGATATATAAACAAACTGGGCAACCTTGCTATTGATGGGCAACCATAAACACCACTCACAGGGAACGTACGTAACAAGGAAATGTGTGTTGGGAAAGGTCTCCGCTCCGTAGACCCTTCCATAATTCATTTATATTTTTGGTGCTTTCCTGGGTGTGTTTTTTGGTTTTGCCCTTTACTATCACTGTTCCCCAGCTGATCTCCTCTTTGTACTATTTCTGTGGTGGTCATTTGATATTTGTAATTGCACTTTTGTGCTGTGCACATGTATCACACTGCTCACGTTTTGAAGGTTTCCCCGGTTTAGGTGTACATTGCTGACGAAAATGGTTTCCCTTCACTTTACATGGCCTCTACCGCTAGTGTTTCACTCGCGCTATTTTTTACTTGCGAATTCAGCCCCGATAATGTGCGGGGCGCCTCTCCCCTCCCCTTCCCTGCCCATAGGCCCCGTCTCTCCGCCCCTCCGGAGCCTTCCTCCGCCCTCCGTTAGCCTTTCCACGCCTCTATCGGACATTTGCGGGCCCGTACTTGTGCGGGGCGCGTTCGTGTGACGCGCACGCGTGCAGTGGTGACCCGCACGTTTACGGGCCATTTAAGTGCTCTTAAGTACCGCTTTTAGTGCGCTATTTTGCGGCGCGCAAATTAGCGGTTTTTAGTAAACATGCCCCTAAGACTTTAACAATGACCCCCTAAGTCTATAAAACCTAAGGGCCTGATATTCAAAGGATTTATGCTCCACTTTGAGAGTTATGCTCCTAAATTGGCCACTTTGAAAATTTACTAGGACTAAGTGTCTGAATACTTTCTTAAAATTTCACTAAACTCCTAAATTTAAGAGCATAAGATGTGGGTGGCAATGGGGGTGGATTTAGTGTGGGGAAAAGAAATTAGGAGCTTAGCACCGATTTTCAGCACTAGGCACCTAAATTAGGCTCCCAAATCTAGGCAAATAAACACAAGCCTCACTTTAGGAGCATAAATGTTAAGCTCCTAAACTGGGATGAATTTTCAGCTGAAAACGTAGGCTCCTAAGTTTGATTGAAAATTGGGCACAAATTTAGGAGTCTAACTTTGGAGCCTAAATTTAGGAGCTCAGGTTTTTTTGAATATCAGGCCCTAAAGATCTAGGAAAGGAACTACAGTCATGTATAGGATAGAACAGAATAATATAGCAAGGGACAGGGAAGGGGAAACCAGACCTGCATCCCATTATTTAGTGTAAATATATAGATCAGTTTGCTTATGACAGAAGCTGCTTTTGGATCCTGAACCTTTATTCTCCTATCACCCATGTGTGTTAAGACCATCTCTAGTCCCCTGGTATTTTGTTTCTGTCTTGCATAAATTCTAAGCTCTATTGAGAAGGGATTGCCTCCCATGTGTAGCGCTATACAAATGGTAAGTAATGGTGGTACTAAGTAAATTCTAAAGGCTTGCCCTAGCTACTATGACTAGCTAATGGACACCGAAGCTAGATTTGGCTTATAAAAGGGGCTAAGTACCCCTGCTATTGAGAAAAAAATTACAAAGCAGTAGGACCTAAACCAGGATAGTGGTAAATGGGATAAATGGGGAAGGCAGGGGGAAGCTTTGAGTAAAATAATAAGGAATCAATAGATGACCTAATTGGTGTAATGGAAAAAAATTAGGGTTATTTTTTAACCTCAGAAGTAATCTATATAAGAATATAGAGTATGGAGTAGGTAGGTGATGGAAAGGCAAGGAGCGACGTGTATAGACCAAATTTTGGTTTTGAAGGAAAATTTTTGACTCCCTCTCCCCCTCCCCTCCATAAAAAAAGGTTAAAAACAAATTTAGTAACCACCAAAACTCTGAGAAACCTATAAACATCTGCACCCAATAGCTCATAAAAGTGAAAGAGAACATTTTAGCATCAGTATATCATCTACAAATAGTCTGCTTAATAAAGAAATCAAATTATATGCTCAAGAGAAAGTTAATTTTGGCACAGATGATACTGTTGGGTTTCCATCAGAGTGTATTAAAAGCGACTTTGTGGTTTTGGGAGAGAAGGTGAAGCAGTTAGGTGTGTGGGTGGTGTTCTCCTCAATCCTCCCTGTAGAGGGTCAGGGCCAAAGCTGAGAGGCCTGCATCCTGGAAATGAATGCGTGGATGGCTTCATTAACAGTATTTCGGTTTCTTTGACGATGGCATGATTGTCCAAGGGTTGCTGAGCAGAGATGGCATCTACCTTTCAAAGAAGGAGAGAAGTGTCTTCCGTAACAGACTGGTTAATCTGCTGAGGAAAGCATTAAACTAGGATTGTCAGGGACGGACGAACAAAGCCTGCAGATAATTAAAAGCCCTCAGATAGCTAAAATGTTTAACAATAGTATATAAAAGGGAAAAAAGGGCAACACCTGGAGATCTGCATGTACTAATGCCCATAGTATGCGAAATAAGGTTCGCGATTTAGAAGTTGTAATGGAAGAGGCTGATTTGGATATAGTGGCAGTCACGGAGACATGGTACACAGTAGGATGTAGTTATCCCAGGCTATAATCTATTAAAGAAAGACAGGGTAGGGAGAAAGAGAAAGGAGGAGGAGTGCTATATGTAAAAATTAATATTAAAACCACAGAACTGCAGGGTTTACGAGGGAAGGAGGAGGCTCTGTGAGTTAGTCTGAAAAAAGGGAATGGAATATTTATTTACATTGGTATATATACAGACCTCCCTTGCAGGTAGAAGAAATAGAGATTTAATTGAAGACATTCACAATATTGCTATGAAAGAGTAAATACTTTTGATGGGAGATTTCAATTTTTCCAGATGTTGACTGGATATTTCTGCTGTGGTGTCACTGAGAAGTAAGGAGATCCTGGATTCTCTACAGGAAGAATTGTTCCAGCAACTGGTTCTCTCCCAGAGCTACTTTTGATACGCTTAGGTGGGAACCTAGCAGTATCATATGCTTACAAATGGGGAGAGTGTTTCTGATCATCTGGCATGCAGTAATCATCCTATGGTAAGCTAAAAATTAGAACATTTGTGGAGATAGACCATTCAAAAGTGAGGGTCCTAGACTTCAGGAACACAAACTTTGCAAAGGTGGGGGGGGGGAGTATCTCAAGGAATTATTTCTGGATGAGAACAACTGGAGAACGCCGAACAACACTGGGCAAAACTGAAGGGAGATGTTTTAAGGACAACAAACCTTTTTGTTAGGAAAGTAAATAAAAGTAAGAGGAAAAGGAGGCCACTATGGTTTTCAATAAAAGTAGCTGAAAAGTCAAGGAAAAAGAGGATAGCCTTCCTAAACTATAAGATTGCAGAAAGAGGAAGACAAAAAATAATATCTGGAAAAGCTAAGGGAAGCTGATAAAGCAATCAGGAAAGCAAAGATGCAAATGGAAGAAAAATGGCCAGTACAGTAAAACATGGGGACAAGACTATATTTAGATATGTTAGCAACAGAAGGAAGTGTAAAGGTGGCATTGTGAGACTCAGGGATGAAAGGAGAAATATGTAGATGCTGATGAGGATAAAACAGAATTGCTTAACAAATATTTCTGTTTTGTGTTCACAGATGAAGGAACAGGAATGAGACCTCCAAAAAGAGATTGAGGAGGTCCATTTCCTTGTCCCCCATGATGGAGACACTGTGGAAATGCTGCCTGATCTGATACATGGCCCCCCGCATCTCCAGATGCTACACTTGCACCCTATCACCTACGGTTTGAGATGCAAAACATACTCTCTGCACATGATTGCTTTTCTGATTTGCCTGCCCTCGCCCTCTTGTACTTAGCCCCTGTGCTCTGAGCTGCATTGGCCCACTCCCAGTTATCTTTCTATTCTGGACTGGTCAGTTGCTACCTTCCTGTATGGGTATCAGGAGCACAGTTCTTACTGTCCACAATGAATTGGAGGCCAACAGATGCTCCAATATCACGCTTGTTGCATTCTATTTTCTGACGTGTGTGGAGACCACATGCACTGTGAGCAAGCGTTGGGCCATGCGTTTGCTACTACCACACTAGTGATGTGACTAGCACGACAGTATTAGCATATTGTGGCCATGCCCCTTGTATATAGCGCTGCCGCTGGGGTGTGGTGTGGTAGTAACGCATTAATTTTGCACATTAACCCTGCGCTTTCTATCATACTTTCATAAACATGCCCCTGAGTTTCTATGAGAGGCAATGGAGGATTAAGTGACTTGTCCAAAATCACAGAGGAGTATTAGTTGAGTTGAACCCTGCTTTCCTTGTACCTAACTAGTTGCTCTGGCCACTAGGCTACTCCTCCACTCTGGAACAAAATATAAAGATAAAGAAACAAATAAGATTTTTAGCATGAAGGAAAACCTTTAGATGGATGGGGTCAAAGACAATATGCTTTGAGGACTAATACATAGCTACTCATTTACAAGGATATCAAAATTTAAATCAGGATGCAAACGTCCTATATTCCAGATGCATTTCCTGAAACAATTTCTTTCTTTCTTTCTTATGTAGACTTTATAAAATCAAGAAAAATCAAGATTCTTTGACCCAAAAACAATAACTGTGATTTACAAAATTACAAATGATGAACATAAGAACATAAGAAATGCCATACTGGGTCAGACCAAGTTCCATCAAGCCCAGTATCCTGTTTCCAACAGTGGCCAATCCAGGTCACAAGTACCTGGCAGATTCCCAAAAAGGCACACAGGTTCTATAATGCTCATCCTGGGGCAAGCAGTGGATTTCCTGGGTCCTCTTTAATAATGGTTTATGGACCTTTCCTCTAGAAACTTGCCCAAACCTTTTTAAACCCAGCTATACTAACAGCTTTTATTACATCTTCTGGTAATGAATTTCAGAGTTTGATTACATGTTGAGTAAAAAAAATATTTTCTCCTACTAGTCTTAAATGGGTTGAAATGTAGCTTCATTGTGTGTCCTCTAGTCTTTCTACTTTTTGACGGTGTAAACAACTGAGCTATGTTTTACCCGTTCCACTCCATTCATTAATTTATAGACCTCTATCATATTCCCCCTCAGCCATCTCTATTTCAAGTTGAAGAGCTCCAATCTTTTAAGCCTCTCCCCATAGGGCTTCTTTCCATTCACTTTATCATTTTTGGCGCTCGTCTTTGTACCTTTTCTAATTCTGTTATATCCTTTTTAAGATACGATGACCAGAATTGCACACAATATTCAAGGTGCGGTTGCACCATGGAACGATACAGAGGCATTATAATATCCTTTGTTTTATTCTCCATTCCTTTCCTTATGATTCCTAGCATTCCCTTTGCTTTCATGGCCCCCGCTGCACTCTGAGTAGAGGGATTTTGACATATTATTCATGAGGATGTCTAAATCTTTTTCCTGGGTGGTGGTTTCTAAGGTAGTACCTTGCATCATGTAACTATAGTTTGGTTTGCTCTTTCCTAGGTGCATAATTTTGCACGTTTTCACATTATTTATTTATTTAACAGGTTTTTATATACCACCTTAGTCCAAGTTGGTTTACATAGAACAACAGGTCTGTTCTGGCTATTGTGTGCTAAGTACAGCCACGTGGTAAAAATCTCACACTAACTGCTTGGCGTGTGTTGGAGTTGGAATGGGAAGGATTATGGATGGAGCTAGGGTGTGAACAACATTGGCAGTTAGCATGCGATACATTACCATGCACTATCAGGGCTGCCAATAGCACAGGTCCATTGGGCCACAGATGCTACCAAAGGAATTAAAAAATGATTGCAGTGACAATCGTCTGTCCCTCCTGATGCACATATCAACTACTATAAGGTGGTCTCCCTGACAATCAGACCTCCACTAAGGCACTCCCTCCAGAGAAGACCCCACCCAAGGAACACTGAGTCCCTTGATCCCAACCTCTTCCAAGACAATATCCTGTCCCTCCCTTCACCACCATCCCCTGGCACTTATCAGGGTATCCCTGGTAGTCCAGTGGATGAAGCAGGAGTGATCTCCCTCTGCTCCTGCCCTGTTGCCACCCAGGCAGCTCTGACCCCTACTGGTAGTCTCATGGTACTACCTCTGGGGGACAATCTTCCAAATAAGGCGTGAGACTCCCGCTAGACATGAGAACTGCCATTTTGAACCTGTGCGGGTATTCTTTCTATTGATTGGAGGACATCTGCCTCTGTTGCTCTTGTGGTGGCATGACATGTTCATACCTCTGTTATTGTCATTTTGTCACTTTCTTGGTGTCTGTGGGTCTTCCAGCCACTGGAAGTGCTGCTTGCCCCTCTTATGTTGCCTTGGAGTGTTCATGCCACTATCTAGCCACTTTGTCCCTCTCTTAGTGCTGTGGGGTATTCATGCCATTCTTTATGATGTTTTGCCCCCGTTTACTTCTTATCATTTCTATAGTGCTACAAGGCATACACAGCGCTGTACAGAGACATGTGAGAGACAGATGCCTCTGCCGCTGATTGCCTGCAAGTTTTATAAACCTCGGAGGGAGAACCTCATCAATCAAGTAGGAAGAAATGCTTCCCTCATTGGCCTTAATGAAAGAATGAAACAAACAACTTGGAAAGCAAAATGAATGAAATGACAAAAACCAAGAGACAATGAAAGAATGAAACAAAGCAGGTTTTTTTACGTGCTCATCCCTAACAAGTTTGCCTTTCCAAATAAGGCTCAAGGTAGTGAGCGGTAACATAGTCTTAGGTACTACACCGAGAGAAAAACTTCTTTCCCTATTTCCAGGCACAACATGGAATCTCTTAGAGTCTGTTTTACAAAGCCTTTTCCCCATAACAAAGAGATGATCATTTACTAGCAGTTACTATGTGCTGACGCTGTTAGGGCTGCTCCAAGGGTATTTGATGCCCTAGGCGAACCTTCCACCATACATCCCCTCCGCCCCTGTGCCCAGCATCTCCCCATCTCTTCCCCCTCTCCCAGATGTCCAGTATCTCTCCTTTCCTCCCCCTTCCCCCCTTCTGTGTCAACCATCTCCTGTCTCTTTCCTTCCCCCTCACACTGACGCCCTACCTCCATCCTTACTCGAGGCTGCGTCAGAAAAAAATCCCAGGATGGCATGGGGCCTTGGAACATCTGTGTGCTCTCAAGGCCTGCCGTGTCCTGTTCCCTCCGACACAAACTTCCCATCACAGGGGGCAGTGTGTATGGGCACTCAAAGACCTGCTGCTGTGCTACAGAGGCACCCAAGTGCCAAGCCACTGCCTGTTGAATTCTACTGCTCTAGAAGGATGCTCAGTCTGCCTAGAGGTAGGGCCAGCTCTGAATACCATTAATGTGTGTTACTGCCACAGAGTCCATTCATCATTAAAATACATTAGCTATTAGTAAATGGCCCTCAGAATGGATTCAAAGTCTTAGCAAATCAGGCCCTTAGTGAGGCGCAAAACATCTCCCTTGTGTTCCTTGTGGATAACTTATTTTTGTTGTGAAAGGACTGGGTGAGAACTGCAGTATGCAGGACAGGAACAGAAATATCTGATCTCCCCTGTGATTTTAGGAGAGTAGTATTTTGCGTGGTGACAAATAGGATGGCAGCAAAAGGAGGGGGGGGGGGGAGAGAAGGAGAGAGAGAAATCTATAAGAGATCAGTGAGATTAAGGAGTTGCCCACAGACCAGAATGTTGTCCAGCCTTTCATAGGCACACGTACATGACAGCGATCCAGTTGGGAAACTGAGAAAGCAAAGTCTGTTTTCCATGCTACTGTACATCTTAGCTGAATAAACACTTCCTTTCAAAGTCGCAGGCACTCTCGGAAACATGAAAGAAGTGAATGAATGAAACTGCAGTAGATGTAAAGGTAATACTGCATTCTTTGCAGGAAAAATTAAAGTGTAGTTATACAGTACATTACCAAGACATTTCATCTTCAGTGACAGAATTCCCCTCAGCATAACCAAATCTCAGCCGTTTTGCTTGAATGAAATCACACATGCAATGCAATGCAATGTGTGCCTTTGAGTCAGTCGTGACTCCTGGCGACCCAGATGTTCCATCATTAATATCAAAAATTGCATAAATATTAAATTTGTAGCTTTGCTGAGAACATGTCAAATGATCTTCCTTAGTGTGCTCATGTTAATCCGGCTAATGTTGCTAGTTTTAAAAAAAAAAAATTGTGTCATGGCTCTGTATCTTGAACTGCTTCCTGTGACTGGCATTCTAAAGCTGGTGAGAGAGGAAACAAGGAAAGTCCACAAGAAGAATGTCTTAAAGATGATTATTCCATGTCTCAATTGATTACCGTATATGAGTGAAGTTAGAGAAACTTATTGAGCTATTTAGCAACACTATTCTGCCAGCTGGCCTGATGGCACAGTGGTAATGTTGTGCACTTTGATACTGGAGACTTAGCTTCTCCTTGGCCTGGTTTCTAATTTTCAGGCCTGCTGGGGCTAAGGATTATACAGGCAGCAGGAAGTGTCAGCTGTTCCTCAATGCTGATACCTATTGGTTGGTTTTAGAATACATACATAGTGGTTGAAGTGGTGACCTCTGGCCAAGGACCATCACCCATAGGTATGCAAATGAACACTCATCATGCCATAGCCTAATAGAGGCAGGCTCTGACTGAGCGCAAAGTCCAAAGGAGCAGTAGGAAATGAGCAGCTTAAAAAAACAGAGTGAAGAAATGGCTTATTGTCTAAAAAGAAGGTCCCATGCTGAAAGATACCTGATGGAACACAATGAATTACAGGGGGATTAAGTATCAATTTGTCCAATATATATTTACCTTAGACAATAAATTCATGAAGCTGTAAATCAATCAGATGTATTTATAGCCTGCTCATCTACAAGCTTCTGAGCGGTTAACAAAAATGTTGTTGTTGTTAAGTGCCGTCGAGTCGGAGTCAACTCATGGCAACCCTCTGGATAGCTATCCTAAATTGTGTTCAGTCTTCAGTCAGGCGGCTCATTGTTGACAGACTGGTACCCGTAGCTGATGTTATTGTATCGATCCATCTCATCATCCTTTTTTGCATTGACTTTCTATCTTGCCAAGCATGATGTCTTTCTCTAATGATCTCTCTCTTCGCATGATGTGTCCAAAGTATGAAAGTCGAAGTCTTGTCATCTGAGCTTCTAAAGAAACCTTAGGTTTGATCTTATCTAGTACCGGCTGGTTTGTTCTTCGGGCAGTCCATGGCATACACAGTATTCGCCGCCAGCACCATAATTCAAAGGCATCAATTTTCTTCCTGTCTATCTTTTTTACTGTCCAGCTTTCACATCCATATGATGTTATTGAAAATACCATGGCTTGAACAAGTCAAATCTTTGTATGGAGAGAGACATCTCTGCTCTTGAGAATCTTATCTAGGTCTTTCATAGCCATTTCTGCCAAGAGCAATGTGTCGTCTGATTTCTTAACTGCTTGTTGCTTCTTTATTGATAGTTGATCCAAGTAGGTTAAAGTTGTTCACGATTTCAATTTCATCTCCTTCAACGATGAACCTGTTGATTATGCCATTTGTCATGATCTTTGTCTTCTTTACATTAAGGTGCAGGCCCATTTTGAGACTATGTTCTTTGATTGTGAGAAGCAAATGTTTCAGATCATCTTCACTTTCAGCCAGTAATGTGGTATCATCAGCATAGCGAAGATTGTTGATGAGTCTTCCACCAATCTTCACACCTCTGTTGTCTTCATACAATCCTGCTTCTCTGATGATTTGTTCTGCATATAAATTAAACAGGTAGGGGGAATGTATTCAGCCTTGTCTTACACCTTTGCTTATTTTAAAACATTCTGTTTCTCCTTGTTCCATTCGAACTGTTTCTTCTTGATCAATGTACAGATTGTGCAAGAGTACGATCAGGTGTTCTGGTATACCCATGTTTCTTAATGTGGCCCAGAGTTTCTCATGGTTTACACAGTCAAAAGCCTTGCTATAGTCAATAAAGCACAAATAGATATCCTTTTGGTATTCTTTAGTCTTTTCAAGGATCCATCTCACATCCGCAATGATGTCTCTCGTTCCTCACCCTTTCCTGAACCCTGCTTGCACTTCAGGTAGTTCTTGTTCCAGGTATGGTTGTAGTCTCTTTTGAATAATCTTCAGTAGAATCTTGCTGGCCTGTGGGATCAGAGCGATTGTGATAATTTCCACAGTCAGTTGGATCACCTTTCTTTAGTATTGGTATAAACACAGATCTTTTCCAGTCAGTTGGCCATGATGTTGTCTTCCATATTTCTTGGCAGAGCCTTGTAAGTATGATAACAGCTGCATCAGATTGCTGTAATACTTCTATGGGAATGCTATCAATGCTTGGTGCTTTGTTCTTTGATAAGGCTTTCAATGCTGCTTCAATTTCTTCTTTCATCACCAATGGTTCCTGATTATAAGGTACAGGTTGAGCGGCTGTTGGTCCGCTTGATCTTTATCATATGAAAACTCTGTATATTCCTTCCACCTTTTCTTGATCTTCTCAGCATCATTCAACATAGAACCTTGAGCATCTTGTAACATTCCAATTCGAGGCTGGAACTTTTTCTTTAACTCTCGTAGCTTTAGGAAAGCCGATCTTGTTCTTCCTCTAATAGTTTCTGCTTCTATTTCCTTGCATGGATCGTTGTGGTACTTTTCCTTGTCCTGTCTTGCTGCACGTTGGAAATCTCTGTTGAGTTCTGTGATTGTCTTTCTTTCTCCTCTGGCTTTAGCTTCTCTGAGTTTCTGGGCAATTTTCAGAGTTTCTGTTGTCATCCATTTTGGCCGTTTTTTCTTTTTCACCTTTTGTAGAGACTTCTCGTTTTCTTCCAACACAACCTTCTTGATGTCATTCCATAACTCTTCTGGAACTCTGTCATTTGTATCTAAATTAGCAAATAGATTTTGTAGGCAGTCTTTAAATTCCAGTGGTATAGTCTCAAGGTCATATTTTGCTGCATTCATGAATGGTTTGCTCTTTTTCAACTTTAGCTTGAGTTTGCAAACTAGTAGTTGATGATCTGTACCACAGTCAGCTCCAGGTTTTGTTTTTGTTGATGTTATAGAGCTTTTCCATCGTTGACTTCCACAGATGTAGTCAATTTGATTTTTATACAATCCATTGGGTGAAGTCCATGTGTACAGTCGCCGCTTGTGTTGCTGGAAGAAGGTTTTTGAGATGAATAGATCGTAGGTCTTGCAGAATTCTATCAGTCTTTCTCCAGCTTCATTTCTGTTGCCAAGTCCATATTTTTCAACCATTTTGCCTTCTTCTTTGTTGCCAACCTTTGCGTTCCAGTCACCCATGACTATCAGGATATCCTGTTTGCATGTTCTGTCAATTTCAGCTTGTACTTGTTCATAGAACTCTTCAATTTCATTCTCTTCTGCAGCTGTTGTTGGGGCATATACTTGAATTATAGTTGTGTTGATAGGCATTCCTCGTAGACGAATAGAGATTAAGCGTTCGCTGACTGCATTGTATTTCATTACAGTTCTTGCAAGTTTCTTCTTTATTATAAATGCAACACCATTTCTTCTTTGTCTTTCATTTCCAGCATAGTATACCATGTGATCATCTGATGCAAAGTGACCGATGCCAGTCCATTTCATTTCGCTGACACCCAACAGATCAAGTTGTACATGTTCCATTTCATTCTTGACCACCTCCAACTTCCCTTGGTTCATGATTCGTATGTTCCATGTTCCAATCTGTAAGACATCTTTACAGCTTCTGAATCTCATTTCATGCACAGCTACATCAGCAGTCAGATGTCCCGAGGGCTTTGATCCAACCACATCATAAATGCTGGCTTTACTCTGAAAAGTCTTCAGCTCTTCCACAGTAGCTAGTTGAGTGCCTTCCGACCTGGGGGTCTCATCTTCCAGCACTATAGCACAAGTTGTTTTGTTGTAACTATCCATTGGGTTTTCATGGCAAGATACAGAAGTAGATTGCCGGGCCTTTCTTCCGCACAGTTTAAGTTTGGTGTTGTTGCCGTTGTCACAGAAATGTGATCCTCTGCCGTTAACACTATCCCATTCTGCTGCTGCCCAGATGGGTGGTTTGTCTTAGTCTGGCACCTCAGCTGAGACCTGTCCATCTTAGGAGACCCTGCCAGTAGTTAAACTACCGATAGTTTAGCTTTCAGCATCACTGATGCACACAAGCCCTCACAGCACGACAAGCGGCAAACCAAGTGAGGGCTTGTGTGCATCAGAGGGCTTGTGTGCATCAGTGAAAATAACATTCATAAAATAAAATGATGAAATCAATCTTTTTCTAAGCAAAGACTTGTAGATAATGCATTCCACATGCATGGACCAACAAGCAATAAAGCATGAACTTAAGTTTCAACATTATATCCAGAAAAGCTTCACAGTACACTCAATAACTCTTTGTGACCAGATCACAGAGAATGTGCAGGTGCATATGACTGAACCAAAGCAGATAAATCAGAATTACTTAAGAAATTCTTAGTTTTAAAGACAGGGCATAAACATTTTAACCAATCTTGAAACTTAATGCGGTGAGGACAGTCCAGCAGATATATCGTCACCCCTTTTTGTAGGACCAAGATGATGCGTGCAGAAGCATTTTGGAACACCTGTAAGGAATTTGTCAAACTAATAGAAAGACCAAGATGTACAATATTACAATAATCCAAAACAAGAAACATAATCGCTTGAACAACAATTATAAAATGCTCAGAGTCCAGCCTGTTTATCATCATCAATTTAAGAAAAAGCTCCCCAAATTACCTTCTGAGGTAGGCCCAAATGTAGGTGAAGGAAACATAGGCAACTGTCTAGGGTGCTGGATTTTGCCGGCACCAAATATCTGGGCTAAATAGCCTAATTCTTTTTGCTTCCTAACCTCTGGGGGAGAAACCTCCCCTCCCCATTAGTCTCTGGTTCTGCCTGTAGAAACCAATATCTTAAATCTAGCCCTGATCTGAGGCCGAAATGAATACTGACAGTCTAACAATCTCTAAATATCTAGTTTCTGCAAAAATGTTTATTTTATGTAACACTTATTGCATGAACAAGGCCCTTTGGTTTTGTAGGGAACTAGAATCTAGTCACTGGGAGCCAGGGAGTTAATGAGATCCCTCTGGGGACGGTGTGCACTTCACTTACTGTGCTCTGTGCTGGAGTTAAGTGCAGTTGAAACAGAGTTAAGGACAATACTGAATGCCCGCCCAGTCAGCCAAGGCGATCCATTTATTTTTAATTGGATTAAATTGCTCACAAAATAAAAGCGACTTACTCTCGTTAATATTTAATTTCTTACAATGTTAACCAATAATTACAAAGAAGACTTTGCGGTTACCTTTTCTCTTTTTATTTTTATCAGTTTTCTACATTAGATATTAAGCTCTTATTAGCTTCCCACAAGTTTACGTTTTAAGTGCGGTTGCTTGAATGAACCGGACAGAAACAGACTTCAGACATTTTCGTACCTTTCACTTCACTTTTTTTTTTTTATATCTTTATTTGTAAACCACCAAACAACATAAACAATCATCATACAACAAGACCATCACACAACGAGACAGTCCTGATTCCAAGTGGGGTGTACTCTGATCCCCACTTGGAAACCAGCTTAAATACAGGTGGGTTATAATATACCTTCCCCCCTTCCCCCACTCCCTCCCCCCCCTTCCGTCCCCCCTCCCCTTCAGCCACACTTCGGATCTGTTGGATCATACTTAGCAGTCCCCCTCTCCACAACCCATCCCACCCCTCCCTGTCGGGTACCCCTTTTAACTCCCTACACATAAAATTTCGTTACGGCATCGGGCTCCAAGAGTGTGGATATAGGGTTCCCATACCTGTAAAAATATCGTCCAGCGCCTGACATTCCCCCTTGCTCCCCATTTTTCCATTAGCATTAGTTGGTGGAAGCAGTTGTGCCACTCCCCAAAAGTAGGTGCTTTTTGTTCCCTCCAGTACCGAAGGATAGAACCCTTCCCCACCAGACAGGCCTTTCGCATCAATAAGCATTCACTTCACTTTTTAAATATTTATTCATCGCCTGTTTACTTTCTTTTGTCAGTATAGTAGCTTTACGTACAGGGCTGGCCCAACCATTAGGCGTGACCAAGTGGTTGCCTAGGGTAGCAGCTTCTGAGGGGGCATAAGACTGAAGGTTTGCCAAGGGAACCTGCTACCTTGCACCAACTCTAGTGCCGGTCCTGTTTATGTATCATCTAAAAATTCTAAAAATAGCAAAAACATTATAAAAGCTATGAGAGCGTTTGAGTATATACTGATCTTAATATGGCTGGCTCTTCTTTGTAAAAGAGCAGATTAGACGGCCCTGCCATTGGGCAACACTGTTTTTCCGTACATGGCTCTGCTTTTCATCTCTTGCTGAATTATGCAAATAAGGGCTGTAATGAGTCTCTGCACATGGCCCCCACATCCATCTACATTCCTCACAGGCTGCCTCTGCCAACTCATCTAGGTTTTGCTATTCATTGTAGGTCAGTGGCTCGCAACCCAGTCTTCAGGACACATCGTCTGGTATTCAGGGTGCTCACAATGAATATACCTCGCACATGAGATTGACTGTAACCCATGGAGACAGGGCATGAAAATATATCTCATGAATATTCATCATATATATCCTGAAAATTTGTTGGACCGGCGGTGTCCAAGGATTGGGTTGAGAATCACTGTTGTAGGTATATAGTGCAGAAATATAGTAACATAGTAACATAGTAAATGACGGCAGATAAAGACCCGCATGGTCCATCCAGTCTGCCCAGCAATATGGTTAGATGCACCTGTCGCTCTGTGCAGGCCACCCCTCCCCATATCTTTGTTTAGGGGTGGACCCACCACTCCATGTAGGACACCCCTATTTGTTGAGAAGTTAGATGGTTCAGTTTATTTTGTTTTTATCCTGCTGCTGTAAAGGGATCTGCTGTGCTTGTCCCATGCTGTTTTGAATTCTGTCACCGTGTTTGCCCCCACCACTTCCATCGGGAGAGCATTCCAAGCATCCACCACCCTTTCAGTGAAAACATATTTCCTGACATTGCCTTTCAATTTTCCACCTTGCAGCTTCATGTTATGCCCTCTAGTTTTGCAGCTTCCCTGTCTTTGGAAGAGGTTTGTTTGTTCATCATTCCCCTTTAAGTATTTAAAGGTCTGAATCTTATCTCCCCTATCCCTCCTCTCCTCCAAAGTGTACATATTTAGGTCTTCAAGTCTCTTCTCATAAGGTTTCTTATGCAGGCTCCAAATCATTTTGGTCGCCTTCCTCTGAACAGTTTCCAGTCTTTTTACATCTTTTGCAAGATATGCTCTCCAAAACTCAACACAGTATTCCAGGTGAGGCCTCACCAGCGACCTGTACAGTGGCATAAGTACCTCTTCCTTTCTGCCGGTAATCCCTCTTTGTATGCAGCCCAACATCCTCCTGGCTTTTGCCACCGCCTTGTCGCACTGTTTTCCCACCTTGAGATCATCAGAGATAATCACACCAAGGTCTTTCTCCTTAACCGTGCACACCAACCTCTCGCCCCCTATCGTGTACATTTCCCTTGGATTTCTGCTACCTAAGTGCATGACACTGCACTTTTTCACATTAAATTGTAATTGCCAAGCATTAGACCATTCTTCCAGCTTTTGTAGATCTTTCCTCATGTTATCCACTCCCTCAGGGGAGTCCACTCTGTTGCAAATTTTTGTGTCATCTGCAAAAAGACAGACTTTTCCATTGAGTCCTTCAGCAATATCACTCACAAATACATTGAAGAGTACTGGTCCCAGGACCGAACCCTGGGGCACACTGCTAATCACCTTCCTCTCATCCGAGTGAGCTCCATGTACCATCACCTTCTGTCGTCTGTCAGTCAACCAATTTCTAATCCAGTTTACCATCTTGGGACCCATCCCAAAGCTATAGCACAATCCACCTTCAGAAGAAGAAAATGATTTTTCTTATGCTAAAAGAATTTATGGTGCCCCACATCTCCTCCAGTGGCCACACCAGCAGACCTGTCACAGGGCCAGGATGCTAACTAATGCTTTTTAGTAAGACCCATTAAAAGGTTTTGGAGGGAACATGGAAAATAACAGCAGATAAATACCATACAATATATTCAGTCTGCCCATCTATACCAAATCCCTTCCTCTCGCTCAGAGATCTTCTGTACTTGCCTTATGTTTTCTTGAATTCAGTTGCAGTTCTCACCTCCACCACCTCCACTGGAAAGCTGTTCCACACATCCACCACCTTTTCCATAAAGACGTATTTCCTTGGATTACTCCTGAGTCTTTCCTCTTTCATCATCATCCTATGACCCCTCATTACAGACTTCCTTTCAGCTGGGAGAGGGCCACTTTTTGTGCATTGATACTATGGAGGCATTTAAATGCCTTTTATCATATCTCACTTCTCCCGCCTTTCCTCCAAAATGTACATATTGATATCTTCAAGTCTATCCTCATATGCTTTATGATGAAGACCACTGGCCATTTCTGTAGCCACTCTATGCACTGACTCCATTGTGTTTATAACCTTTTGAAGGTATGGTTTCCAGAATTGTACATAGTACTCCAAATAAGACATGTGGCTAGTTGTGAGGAGTAGGCATCTGTTTGATCTAGTACCACTAGAACAGTGATGAATAGGAAGAGGAAAGCTCCATTGTTCTCTTCTGTGCTTGGCGCAGAGTTACCTGGGTCACCAGCTTTGGGTTTTGGGTCACATGCTGCAGAAATCTCCGGCATGTCCTCTCTAGCAGAAGAGCCAGGTAAATCCTCATTTTGCTCTGCACCCACTATTGAGAGAATTTCTGTGAATGCAGGATATGTTTACAGAAATGGATGTGCAGGGTTTATACTGAGGTTCTTTTCCATCCTGTATAGCCCGCTGAGTTCAATCTCACATGGGAGTAAGTGAAATGCTCAAAGCATCATGTTTCTGTAACTCCCTACCTATGTACAGCTCTTACAGCAGTCCCCTACTTGTATGGCAGACAGTAGTCACAACAGTCCAAGAGCAATGCAGTCTCTCAGTCTCTATTCTTGAGAAAAATTAGTGGGTTCTTTGAATGGGACCAGTATACACAGGGGGGCCATGGCATTTAAAACTCCACTCACTTCTGTTTCTCCTCTCAAAATAAGTGCTACTACAACTACTACTACTTATCATTTGTACAGCACTACAAGGTGTATGCAGCACTGTTCATATAGATGTAAGACACAGTCCCTGCTCAAAAGAGCTTGCAATCTAATCAAGACAGCAGTGATATTCAGCTGCTGTCAGGAAAGCTGAACCACATAAAGTTAGGACAGCTATTGAAATGTCCTAACTTCATGTGGGAACTTATTTGTTGGTGGACTGAAAATTGCAGCTAACTGGATAAGTGCTCGGACTGCTTTCACCCTGCTCCAGACTGCCCCAGCACTGTCTGGACAGTGCCACCGCGGTTAGAGGGGATAGTCACTATCCCTCTCATTGGGGATATCCAGTTAGCAGATCCTGCTAAATCCCTTTGAATACTGGGGCCATGGATTTTTTTGTATATAATATTTGATTTCTTGTCTACCATCATAAAATACTGAGGTGAAATACAATCATAAAACCCCTGACAATTCTAAAACTATTATAGAAATCAATCTTCATCCTATTCCAACTCTCTCAAACCAGTAAACTATATCCTTCTCCCCCACCACCCTAAACCCTTCTACTGAAATATCTGCTCATAATCAGTTCCCTAGACCTAAGGTTAACTCTTCTTCCCTCATAACTAAAGCGATGGAATTCCACAATACTGCTTCAAAGGAACTAAATGTTGTCTTCCTGGTAATTCACAACCTCACCTTAGCCACCAACGGCAATCCCAGTAGTACCTGCAGGGAAGACCATAATTCCCTAGCAGGCCAATAGCTCACCAACAAATTTGCTAGTAGTCTAGATAGCCCCAGTACAAACACTAAGAAATCAATGGAACGGAATTATTGCCTCAACTAGTAACCAGTGGAAGTATTTAAGAATAGGAATAACATCATTTTTTTTGTGTTCCAGCTAGGAAACACACAGCTGTATTTTGGAGTAATTATTGACATTTCTCGCTCATTCCCAGAAACCCATGATATAAGAACATAACATGTGCCATAATGGATCATACCAAGGGTCCATCAAGCCCAGTATCCTGTTTCCAACAGTGGCCAATCCAGGTCATAAGTACCTGTCAGGTTCCCAAAAGATAGACAGAGTCCATGCTGCTTGTCCTGGGGTAAGCAGTGGATTTCCTGGGTCCTCTTTCATAATGAAAAGAAACAATGAAAAGCCCAGATTTCAGTGAAATCACCCCCATGCCTCTATTCACCTCAGCTACCAGAGATCCCTTCAGTATTTCTTTGTTTCCAGTAGATGGTGGATGGACTTTCTCCTCTCCGAAGAAAAACTGAAGAATTGAGAGGAAAAGATTGATAAAAATGCTCATGACTGTCTGCTTTGAGGGTGACTGTCTCACTTGAGTGTGATGTGAGAGGCTCCACTAGACTGCGATCTTTCTGGCAGCCATAGGATGAGGGAAAATTGGTTCAGCTCCACGCTGTTATCATAAGAGTCTGTTGAGCAGACACAAAATTGGAAGAATTTGGAAGGATCTGGAAGAGTGCAGCAGCCTCACACAACCTCAGCACCCCCTTCCTCCTCCTCTGTCCCCCCTGCTCTCTCCCGAAGATCACAGAAGGCTCTCAAAGGAATCTGCCTGCCAGCCATATTAAACACAGCGCTGCAAAGCCAGTAAATCTGTTTCATGGGAGTAGAACTGAGCCCAGCATGCATCCTCTGCCTGGGACTCTTAGTGGTGAGTACCAAGGCTTGACCTTGTAATTGTCCTTGTTGGGGGCTCCTGATTCCGCCTGTGCAGGACACAATTTGGGATAGACTGCTGATGATCACTGGTGCAGTGTGGGGGTTTCCCACCATTTTCTCAACACGTTAGTAGCATTTTCTCTTCTTGTGCGCCTGATGGTCGCACGGTTTGTACACACATTCCACCCAAGTGGCTCCAATGTGCATTCCTATCCTAGTGCCTGTAACACGCATTGCAGTAAAAATGCAGTCAATGCGCACCTTTGAGCCACTACAGCCTTACAGTGTGCTGTTGTGATACTTGCCTCAACTCTCTTTCTTCTTCCAGGAAGGCTTGTTTGACCAGTGACAAGCAAGGTGCCTCATCTCTGGATTCTGGACTCTGCTGTTCTTGCATGGCAGTTTCTGAGTCATCCCTAGAGAGCCTTCTCTCTCTCTTTCATCTAGGCTTTCTGATTAGTTTATCCTTGCCTGCCTCAGGGCAGGAGGTGATGGATGGCGCTATGGATAAGGATATCCAGCAACCATTTTGTGAGCTGCTTATTGTTCTCTAGGAGGTCTGTGATGGCTGTGCCCCTGGTGTTGGGGAGGATTATTTCCAAGAGGAGAGCTTCTGCACTCCGGATTGTTCTCCCTGGAATTCTTTCTTTTTTTTTGCAGCAGACCTGGTCTTTCTGGTGTGGAAATTCAAACCCTGCAGCCTCTGGTTGTCCCCTGGCACAGTCTCTTGCAGGGTAGGCGGAGAGTGGAAGCCCTTTTCAATTGCCTTTGACTACACATCACTGGCATAGGATGCCCCCTGGAGATAGGAAACAGCTGGGAACTGTCTGAGATTTTGACTATGATTTGAATTCAGATGGTTGGCAGCATTGACTGACAGGACCTCATCCGCCTTGAACTTGACTGATCAGGGAGCAGGAGCCGAAGATACACCCGATCCTTCAAGGGGTATGAAAATACACTACTGTCTTCCCATTTCTGAATGTGATCAAGGATATGATCTGGTCAGAGTGGGACTCTCCCGACTCCCTGCCTAAAGGGTTAAGGGTGTCAAGAGAATCCCACTCTGTAAGAGGGTAAGAAGATCTCCACTCTCTCGGAGGAGCATATTGAGTGGTTAGGTATTCCCAAAGTGGATGCATGGGTTACAGCAGTTACTAGACAGACCACCATTATGGAAGGTGGGTTTGCCTTAAAGGATTGAAGGACTAGAAAAGGGGACTGTTAGTTCTGGAGAGAGATCTGCAATTCTGAGTATATACTTCTGGGAATTTTCTGAAAGGAATTATTTCTATTAAAGCTATTTAATCTGTGAACCCACTATTTTTTGTTAAATCAGTCAGGGCCTAGTAGCAGCAGTTTAAGTTTAAATTTAAAACACAGAAGAGAACTTTCTGGTTACATTTCATACCCAGCAGAGAGCTTGTAGTTTTAATTTAATAGTCACTCAGGGCCTAGTATCAGCAAAGTACTTTTAGTTTAAATGTAAAACACACAAGAGAGCTTTCTGGTTAAATTTGGAACCCAGCAGAGAGCTGTAGTTTACATTTAATAGTCACTCAGGGCCTAGCATCAGCAAAGTACTTTTAGTTTAAATTTAAAACACAGAAGAGAGCTTTCTGGTTAAATTTAGAACCTAGCAGAGAGCTTGTAGTTTAAATTTCATAATAAGTTAGAGCCTAGCAGCAGCAAAGAGCTATAATTTAAATCAAATAAGAATATAGCTTACCTCAGCAGCACAGGACAGGGTACTGTGTAGCAGCCCTCTTTTAATAAGTGTTATTTCCCTCCCTCCCCACACCCACCCACCCCTGGGATAATCGTAGCTTTATAGGTACTTACGCATCTTAAAAGACAGGAGGTGCTCTCAGGTGAAGCTCGTTACCCAAATCAGTCATACACTAAGGACCTGAGATCAATTAAGCTTCAGGTGAACAAGGTATATTAAACGTATTAGGTACAGTTTTATTGGTATAAATATCCATAGCAACCCTTAGTAAGTAAAGAACTTAAAGATCTAAACAAAAACTAGAAACTAAGATGCAGACAACAGTCCAGCAGCGAGATGGGGGCTTTTCAGTCTTTTGCATTGAGTGTCACATGTATGATTTTCTCCCAGTTGGTGAGAGGTCTTACGTGTGCACTAGGTGCAAGGAGCTCTTTGCTCTCAGGGAACGAGTCCGTTCTCTAGAGGCTAGAGTAGCAGACTTGGAAAACATAAGAAAGACAGAGAGGTACATAGATGAGACCTACAGGGATATAGTCCTGAAGTCCCTCCTCCAGTCTGGCAGTATCCCTGTTGCCATGGAGGAGAGAGGTCACGTGACAGGAGAGCATCACCCTGGTGTGGCAGGAAGTGATCCTGTAACTAGGACCTGTCCTCCAGGTGATGTAAAACCCTCTCGCAACGAGGAAGTTTCTCCGGGGCCATGCGCCCATGAGGGAAGGGTTAGGACAGCCGTTATAGTTGGTGATTCGATCATTAGGCATGTAGATAGCTGGGTGGCTGGTGGACATGAGGATCGCCTGGTAACATGCCTGCCTGGTGCGAAGGTAGCGGACCTCACGCGCCACCTAGATAAGGTCTTAGATAGTGCTGGGGAGGAGTCTGCTGTCTTGGTACATGTCGGTACCAATGACATAGGAAAATGTGGTAGGGATGTTCTGGAGGCTAAATTTAGGAAGGTAGGAAGGTAGGTAGGTAGGAAGGTAGGAAGGTAGGTAGGTAGGTAGGAAGGTAGGAAGGTAGGTAGGAAGGTAGGAAGGTAGGAAGTTGAAATCCAGAACTTCCAGGGTAGCGTTCTCCGAAATGCTTCCCATTCCACGTGCAGGGCCCAAAAGGCAGGCAGAGCTCCAGAGTCTCAATGTGTGGATGAGAAATTGGTGCAGAGATGAGGGGTTTGGATTTGTTAGGAACTGGGGAACATTCTGGGGAAAGGAGGGGCTCTTCTGAAGCGATGGGCTTCACCTTAACCGGGATGGAAACAGGCTGCTGGCATTAACCTTTAAAAAGGAGATAGAGCAGCTTTTAAACTAGATAATAGGGGAAAGCCAACAGTCGCCCAAGAGCGGATGGTTTGGAAGATTGTATCCTTGAAGGATACTACCAAAAGCAGAGAGGTTCCAAAAAGGAGTAAAGTAGCCCAAATGCCCTCGAGTATGGAGCAGACAGAGCTTAAAGATCCCAAATTACCCATGTCTACCAATAGCCAAATTAATATGAATAAAATACAGTCTCTAAAATGCTTGTATGCAAATGCTAGAAGTCTAAAAAATAAGATGGGAGAGTTAGAATATATAGCACTAAATGAGAGGTGAGATATGATTGGAATATCAGAGACATGGTGGAAGGAGGACAACCAGTGGGACACTGTGATACCTGAGTACAAACTATATCGTAATGATAGAGCTGATCAAATTGGTGGAGGGGTTGCGCTCTATGTTAGAGAGGGCATTGAGTCAGAAAGGATTAAAGTTTTGCAGGAAACAAAATTTGCTGTAGAATCTCTATGGATTGAAATTCCATGTAAAAAGGGGAAGGCGATGGCAGTGGGGGTGTACTATCGACCGCCTGGCCAGAATGAACAAATGTATGATGAAATGCTCAAAGAAATCAAGGAAGCTAACAAAAGTTACAGTGCGGTAATAATAATGGGTGATTTCAATTACCCCGGTATCGACTGGGTCAGTGTCATGGCAGGACATGCTAGTGAGATAAAGTTTCTAGATGAAATAAATGACTGCTTCTTGGAGCAGCTGGTTCATGAACCGATCAGAGGGGAAGCCATATTAGACCTAGTCCTTAGTGGAACACCAGATCTAGTGCAAGAGGTAAGGGTGTTGGGATCACTTGGCAATAGTGATCATAGCATGATCACCTTTGATTTAATTAGTGGAGGAGGGATAGTAAGGAAATCCACAGTACTACCTTTTAACTTTCGAAAGGGAGACTATGATAAAATGAGGAAAATAGTTAAGAAAAAACTAAAAGGAGCAGTTGCAAAGATTAAAGACTTACATCAAGCTTGGGTGTTGATGAAAAATACTATCTTGGAAGCCCAGACCAGCTGTATTCCACGCTTTAAGAAAAGTGGAAGGAAGTCCAAAAAACTGCCAGCATGGTTTAAAGGTGAGGTCAGAGAGGCTGTTGTTGCCAAAAAAGCATCTTTCAGGAAATGGAAAAAAGAGCCAAACGACGAAACCTGGAAACAGCACAAGCACTGGCAGGTCCAATGCAAGGCATTGATAAAGCAGCCAAAGGGAGAATTTGAGAAGAAGCTTGCTGCAGAAGCAAAAACGCGAAATAAAGATTTTTTCAAGTACATTCGTAGCAAAAAACCTGTGAGTCAGTTGGTCCATTAGATGATAGAGGAGTTAAAGGGACACTAAGAGGCGACAAGGCGATAGAGGAGAGACTGAATGAATTCTTTGCTTCGGTATTTACTGAGGAAGATGTAGGGATTTTACCCATGACTGAAGTGATATTTAAAGGTGCGGAAGAATTGAAGGAAATATCGATACATTGGGAAGATGTATTACAACTATTAGATAAACTGAAGAGTAGCAAATCACCTGGGCCGGATGGTATACATCCAAGGGTGTTGAAAGAACTGAAATATGAGATTGCAGACCTGCTATTAGTAATCTGTGAACTATCATTAAAATCATCTCTAATACCTGAAGATTGGAGGATCGCTAATGTAACACCAATTTTTAAAAAGGGTTCCAGGGGTGATCCGGGAAACTACAGACCGGTGAGCCTCACGTCAGTACTGGGAAAAATGGTAGAAACCATAATAAAGAATAAAATTACTCAGCATGTAGATAGTCATGGCCTAATGGGAGACAGCCAACATGGCTTTAGACAAGGAAGATCTTGCCTTACTAATCTGTTATGTTTTTTTGAAAGTGTGAATAAACAGGTGGACAAAGGTGAGTCAGTTGATATAGTGTATCTAGACTTTCAGAAAGCCTTTGACAAGGTCCCTCATCAGAGACCTTTGGCAAAACTAAAGAGTCATGGGATAGGAGGCAGTGTACTACTGTGGATCAAGAACTGGTTAAAAGATAGAAAGCAGAGGTTTGGGCTAAATGGCCAATTTTCCCAATGGAGAAAGGTGAATAGTGGTGTACCCCAGGGATCTGTGCTGGGTCTGCTGCTTTTTGACATATTCATAAATGACCTGGAAAGTGGAATAACGAGTGAGGTTATCAAATTTGCAGATGACACAAAACTATTTAAAGTTGTTAAAACCCAAGAGGATTGTGGAAAATTGCAAGAGGATCTTGATAAATTGGAAGACTGGGCATCAAAATGGCAGATGAAATTTAATGTGGATAAGTGCAAAGTTATGCATCTAGGGAAGAACAACCCAAACTATGGTTACATGATGCAAGGTTCCACATTAGGAACCACCACCCAGGAAAAAGATTTAGGCGTCATTGTGGATAACATGTTAAAACCCTCGGCCCAGTGTGCAGCGGCAGCCAAGAGAGCAAATAGAATGCTAGGTATCATAAGGAAAGGAATGGAAAATAAAACAAAAGATATTATAATGCCTCTATATCGTTCCATGGTGAGACTGCACCTTGAATATTGTGTGCAATTCTGGTCGCCGTATCTTAAAAAGGATATAGAGTTATTAGAAATGGTTCAGAGAAGAGCCACCAAAATTGTAAAGGGGATGGAAGGATACTTCTATGAAGAAAGGCTAAAAAGGTTAGGGCTCTTTAACCTGGAAAAGAGATAGATGGCTGAGGGGAGATATGATAGAAGTCTATAAATTAATGAACGGAGTGGAACGGGTAAACGTAGATCGATTGTTTACGTTATCAGAATATAGAAAGACTAGGGGACATACAATGAAGCTACAGGGTAAACTATTTAAGACTAATAAAAGAAAATATTTTTTCACTCAACGTATAATCAAACTCTGGAATTTGTTACCGGAGGATGTAGTAAAGGCTGTTAGTGTAGCTGGGTTTAAAAAAGGTTTGGACAAGTTCCTGGAGGAAAGGTCCATAAACCATTATTAAGAAGGGACCCAGGATATCAATGCTTGACCCAGTACAAGCATTGCGGAACCTGTGTCTTTTGGGGAAACTGCTAGGTACGTATGACCTAGATTGGCCACTGTTGGAAACAGGATACTGGGTTTGATGGACCTTGGTCTGACCCAGTATGGCATATCTTATGTTCTTATGTTCTTATGATCTGGTGAACTGTAAGATGGAGTCGTGTTTGAGGAGCCAGTTTGCTATAGCGACAGCTATTCTGCAGTTGGCAGTATGTACCAGCCTGATGTTTCAAGCCTTGCTCCACTGGATTCATTCTCTTCCACAAGATGGTATTGTCATGTATGACCTGCTACGTTTGGCCATGGATGATGCCCTGATGATGTTGTCACATGTTGGATTTGGCTGCGGCACTGGGCAGCAGACACATCTTCCAAAGTCTGCTTGGCCCAACTGTTTTTTAAGGGGAAGTTTCTGTTTGGAGCCACTTTGGAGAAGCTGGTGAAGGACCTGGGTAAGACAAAACATACCACCTTCCAGAAGACAGGTCTAAGAGGCTTGTGAAATGGGCAGGTGCCTCTACTTGTCAGCTTCCACCTATCCACCGATGGTGCGCTGGCTGGATTCCCGGGGTCTCGGGACTCTCATCATTACTGACCTAAAGAAAAAACACACACACAACCCCCCCCCCTCTTTTTCCACTCTGCTTTTTGGCTTTGGGCTCATTCTCAGTCCTTCCGTGGAGCATGTGGGTCCAAGGACTCAGTCTCTTTCAGAGAAGGACCCTCCCAAGCTGAGCAATGAAGGTTTTTGGTGTCCATTGCCTGGTTCCTCCAGTTGGAGGTAGGTTTCGCCTTTACTTTCAGGAATGGATCCGGGATACCAAGGATCGCTGGGTGCTAATCTCCATTGACTATGTCCTGGAATGCTAAGAGCTGATTCTGGATGCCTTCATTATCTCCCCTTGTGGGTCTGCGATCTGTGTGGATCACCTTGGACAAGTTGCTACATCTAAAGGTGTTGATGCTCTTTACACTGGACGAGCAGGGCAAGGGCAAATATTCCATCCATTTTGTGGTGCCCAAAAGGATGGTCTCTCCTGCGCTTCTGGATGGAAACCTTGCACACACTGATTCAAAGTGCACCGAGGGTAGATCTTGGCTTCTCTGGTTCTGGTCTAGTTTTATTTTCATATCCCGATCCGGGCGGGATAGCATAAGTATCTGTGTTGTCATGATTGACTCTCTATCAGTTCGCCACCCTCCCTTTTGGTCCTTTCACTGTCCCGTAGATGTTCTCCCCGGTCATGGTGGTGGCGACTGTAGTGCTGCAGCACCAAGGGTTCTCTGTCTATCCCTATCTGGATAACTGGCTCATCCAGGCCAATTCCCTTTCAAAGGTGTCCCGAGTCGTATTCCTTTTGGAAAGCCTTGGCTAGGTAATCAATCTGGGAAAAAAACAGTTGTTGCCTTCCCAGTCTCTGGAGTTCCTAGGAGCATGCTTCGACACTTGAGTGGGCAGAGTTTTCCTGCCAGAGGACAGAGTCAAAGGCTGTTGGCTTTCCTGGCACTGATCTGTGCCCAGTAGGCTCCCAGAGTCTGGGATTATTGTCAGCTCCTCAGATTGCTGGCGGTCACCATAGAGATGCTGCCATGGGCATGTACTTACATGCAGCCTCTCCAGTGGTCCCTGTTGACTCGGTGGTCCCCTGTTCTTTGAGGAAGGGCGTACCACTGGACTATTTCTCCTGCATCCTTCTGACAACAGATGCCAGTCTCTCAGGCTGGGGAGTCCATTGAAAGGACCGTACAGCCCAGGACAACTGGAAACACAGGGAAGTGGTATGGTCCATTAACTGCCTCGAGGCAAGGGCCATCAGGTTGGCTTTTCTGCATTTCTGGCCCCTGGTCGAGAGCTTGGTGGTTCAGGTGTTTTCCGACAAAACCACGGTAGTGGCTTATGTCAATTGGCAAGGTGGCACGAGGAGTGCCAGGGTAACTCTGGAAATGGCTCTCCTGTTTGCCTTGGCAGAGAAGAACCTCCTAGCCTTGTCGAATTAGCACATTGCTGGAGTGGACAGTGTGGAAGTGGATTTCCTCAGCTGGCAATCTCTGGATCCTGGAGAGTGAGAGTTGCATCAAGAGGCGTTTCAGTTGATTCTGCTCCACTGGAATCTCCCTGAAATGGATCTGAGGGCAGCCCGCTCCAATACAGGAGTTTGCCGCTTCTTCATTTACTACATGGAGATGGGGTCCAAGGGTGCTGATGCCCTGTCCCAGCTTTGACCAAGTCAGCACCTGCTGTACATGTTTCTTCTGTGGCCCCTGGTGGGGCATGTGATTTGGTGTATAGAACGCAACCAAAGTAGGATTGTTCTGATGGCACTAGATTGGCTGAGGAGACCATGATTTATAGACTTGATGTAACTCCTGCAGGTTCCCCCTTCTTCGGTAGCTCCCATCTTGGGTCCTATTGCAGCAGGGACCATTCATCCTGGAGGACCAGGTTCCCTTCTCGCTTACATCTTGGTTCTTGAAAGTTCAGGTGATAGCTTTGGCCTGTTTCCGCGGTCCAGTGGCTGGTAGGTCTGTAGTCTTGCGCCTGGACGTCTCGTGTTTTCTCCAGGTGGTTCAGTGTCTGTGTCCTCCCTTCTGGTCTGTGATCCCTTCCTGGGATATGTGTCTAGTGCTCAGGACCCTGATGGCAGAACATTTTGAGCCACTGAAGTGCTCTACTTTAAAGGATTTGATGCTCAAGACTGTCTTCTTGGTTATGATTTGTTCTGCAACATGGATTTCCAAGCTGCAGGCTCTATCTTGCCGAAATCCTTATCTGTCTTTTTTAAAGGAAGCCATTTCCATTCAATCTATGCCATCCTTCTTTACCTAAGGTGCTTCTCCCTTTCACGTGAACCAGGTGGTCTGCCTGCTCTCCTTCTCTAAGTAGCAGTGTTAGGGGAGGGATAAGCATCCTTCGCCTAGTGGATTTCTGGAAGGTGCTTCTCCGGCACTTGGAGGTTACATAGAAACATAGAAATATGATGACAGAAAAAGACCACATGGCCTATCTAGTCTGTCCTTCCATATCAACAACTACAACAGTCCCCTTTTTACCTTTAGAGATCCTCTGTGTTTGTCCCATGCTTTTTTGAATTCAGTTACTGTCCTCATCTCTACCACCTCCACTGGGAGACTATTCCACGGATCCACTACTCTTTCCGTAAAGAAATATTTCCACATATCACTCCTGAATCTATCTCCCTTCACCCTCATCCCATGTCTCCTTGTAGCAGAACTTGCTTTCAATTGAAAGAGGCTCTCTCCCTGAACACTTATTCCATGGAGGTATTTAAACATCTCAATCATATCACCTCTATCCCGCCTTTCCTCTAAGGTGTACATATTAAGATCCTTCAGTCTGTCCTCATATGCTTTATAATGAAGACCACTAATCATTTTAGTAGCCACCCTCTGCACCGACTCCATCCTGTTCACATCCTTTTGAAGGTGCGGTCTCCAGAATTGCACACTATACTCCAAATGAGGTCGCACTAAAGACTTATGCAGAGGCATTATCACCTCCTTTTTTCTGCTAGCCATTCCTCTCCGTATGCACCCAAGCATCCTTCTAGCTTTTGCCATTGCCTTTTTTACCTGTTTAGCTACTTGAAGATCATCAGACACAACCACGCCTAGGTCCCGCTCTTCTTTAGTGGACAAAAGTACTTCACCCCCTATACTTTATTGCTCCCTTGGATTGCTGCAGCCCAAATGCATGACCTTACATTTTTTAACATTAAATCCCAGCTGCCAGATTCTAGACCATTCTTCAAGCTTAGCTAGATCCCTCCTCATGTTATCTACACCTTCCTGGGTGTCTACTCTATTGCCAATTTTGGTAACATCCGCAAAAAGGCAAACCTTACCCGACAGCCCTTCCGCTATATCACTAACAAAGATGTTAAAAAGAATTGGACCAAGGACAGATCCCGGGGGCACACCACTGGTAACATCCTTCCCCTCAGAGTGAGCTCCATTTACTTGTACCCTTTGTCACCTCCCAACCAACCAATTTTTAACCCAAGCAGTAACTTTAGGGTCCATCCCTAGGGTGCTCATTTTGTTTATCAGTCGCCTGTGAGGAACAGTGTCAAAGGCTTTACTAAAATCTAAATACACCACATCTAGGGCTCTCCCTCGGTCCAACTCCCTGGTCACTCAGTCAAAGAAATCGATCAGATTTGTCTGACAAGATCTGCCTCTGGTGAATCCATGCTGCCTCGGATCCTGTAATCCGCTGGACTCCAGAAACCTCACTATTTTCTCTTTCAGCAGCGTTTCCAATAATTTACTCACCACAGAAGTTAAACTAACCGGCCTGTAGTTTTCAACCACATCCTTACTTCCACTTTTGTGTAAAGGCATCACATGAGCCTCTCTCCAGTCCTTTGGCACCACTCCCGACTCCAACGAGGCATTGAAAAGGTCAGTCAGTGGAGCTGCTAGAACGTCCCCAAGTTCCCTCAGTATTCTAGGGTGTATCCCATCTGGTCCCATTGCTTTGTCTACTTTAAGTTGAGCTAGTGTCTCATGAACACAGTCTTCTGAAAATTGTTCAAGATGTCCCTAGCTTCTGTTCCTGTTTGTGAGTATTTTCTGAGGTCCTGCTCCTGGTTCTTCATCTGTGAACACAGAACAGAAATATTTGTTAAGCAATTCCGCTTTATCCTTATCAGCTTCTACATATTCCTCCCCTGCACCCTTGAGTCTGACAATACCACTTTTGCCCTTCCTCTTCTCACTAATATATTTGAAAAATGTCTTATCCCCTCATTTTATTGCATTGGCTATTTCCTCCTCCTTTTGAATCTTTGCCTTCCTGACTACTTTGCTAGGTTCTCTAAGTTTTTCCAAATACAGATGCCTGTCTTCCTCTCTCTGTGATCTTTTGTATTTCATGAAGGCCTCCCTCTTTTTCTTCACTCTTTCAGCTACTTCTTTCAAAAACCATAGCGGTCTCCTTTTCCTTTTACCTTTATTTACCATTTTAACAAAAAGGTTGGTTGCCCTTAAAATATCCCCTTTCAGTTTTTCCCACTGTTTTTCTACATCCCCTAGCTGTTCCCATCCCACTAACGACTCCCTGAGGTATTGGCCCATCTTGGCAAAGTTAGTCTTCCTAAAGTCTAAGATCCTCACCTTTGAATGGATTCTAACAGACCTAGTCCTAATACTGAACCACACCATCTGGTGATCACTGGATGCAAAATGATCTCCCACTACAACATCAGAAACACTTTCACCATTGGTAAGCACCAAGTCCAGTATGGCCCCTTCACGTGTGGGGTCTGTTACCAATTGCCTGTATAGTTCTCCCTGTAGAGAATCCAGGATCTCCTTACTTCTAGATGATACTGCAGCAGGAATGTGCCAGTCAACATCTGGCATATTGAAATCTCCTATCAGTAGCACTTCCCCTTTCCTAGCAATGCTGCGTATGTCTTCAATTAACTCTCCGTCCACCTCTTCCTCTTGTGCGGGAGGTCTGTATATCACACCAATGCAAATAGATTTCTCTTTCCCTCTTTGTAGTTTAACCCACAATGCCTCCTCTCTCCCTTTTAAGCTCTGTAATTCCAAAGCTTTAATAGACGTTTTTACATATAGTGCCACTCCTCCTCCCCTTCTTCCTACCCTGTCCTGTCTGAATAAAGTATAGCCAGGTATAGTTACATCCCAATCATGGTTTTCTGTGAACCATGTTTCTGTAACTGCCACTAAGTCCAAGTCAGCCACTCCCACCAAAGCTTCAACATCAGGGATCTTATTTCCCATGCTACGGGCATTTATACACACTATTTTTCATATGTTACCGCTGTTACCCATTTCCATAAAGGTATTTAATGTATCACCTATCCCAGGGGCTTTCACCTACCTCGGGGCTTTCTTCACCCATCCCCAACAAATCTAGTTTAAATCCCTCTTCAGTAGATTAGCCAGTCTACTACCGAAGATGCGTTGACCTTTCTTGGACAGATGAATGCCATCTCTGCTCTGCAACCCTTGGAACAGCATTCCGTGGTCTAGGAAACCAAAACACTCTCGATGACACCATTCACGCAGCCATGCATTCATTTCCAGAATGCGAGCCTCTCTGCCTTGGACTTTACCCTCAACAGGGAGGATTGAAGAGAACACCACCTGTGCATCTAACTGCTTCACCCTCTGTCCCACAGCCATGAAGTCACTTTTGATATGTTCCAAGGTATACCTGGCAGTATCATTTGTTCCAACATGGATTAGCAACATTGGGTAATAGTCAGTGGGCTTAATGAGTCTCGGCAAACTCTCCGTAACATCTTGGATTTTGGCACCAGGCAGACAGCATACCTCTCTGGACATCAAGTCTGGTCAGCAGCTGGATGCCTCAGTACCCCTCAGAAGAGAGTCTCCAACCACCACTACCCTTCGTTTCCTTGTGGTCACTGATTCTGCAACTTTGGGGTACTTGAGCTCTGGGTCTTCCCTTTCCAGGGATGCTTTCACCTCCTCCAATTAAGGGCTGCATAATGGTTCTTCAATTCAAGGGCTGGAGAAGTTGGATTGGTAATTTTGCAGGCCCTGGTGACTTGTGTCCAACCATCGACATTCTGTTGGCATCCATCTTCTCCTCTGCTGGAGAGCTTGGTTGCTGCAAGAAGCATCTCATCAATGTACTTCTCACTGTCTTGAATGCTCCTCAGCCTCGCCACCTCCTCTCTACTTGCTTCCTCAGAGCTTCAGCATGCAGGCACCCTGCACATGCAACCAGTCCTTCAACTGGCATTAGGACCTCTGTCTGGACTGAGGCAGAAGCTGTAAAGGGGGCAACAGCTTTAGCGATATGTATTTTCCCAGCCTTTGTTCTGTTCGTGGAGTTTAGGTATCTGTTAAAGCAAAAGAGAGAGATCTACCAAGTACCATATTTTTGTATTGTTTGCTAGCCCACGCAAAAGTGACCTGGTGGCCAAGTTGACCTTGGGGCGCTAGATTAAGGAGGCCATTGCCTTGGCGTATCTGTTGTGGAACCGGCCGGTTCCCGGAGGTTGCGCACCCATTCTACTCGAGCATAAGTGTCCTCATGGGTGGAGCAGAGCTTGGTAGCCTCTGCAGATATTTGTTGGACAGCAACATGGGCATCACATTTCACTTTTGTCAAGCATTGCTGCTTGGATGTACAGATGTGGACAGACATAGCCTATGGCGCAAGGGTTTTGTGAGCTGCTGTGACTTCTTCCCACCCAGTGATGTTGTAGCTTCAGTAGGAGGGAGGAGAGGCCTAGTGGTTAGGGTACATTGTTTCAGGCCAGAGAGCCAGAAGTTCAAATCCTGCTGGAGGAGCTGGGTTTTCTAATCCAACAGGTACACCTTGGGCAATCCATTCTGTTACCTCAGGTATAAAACATAGATTGTGAGCCCTTTGGGGACAAGGGAAATATATACCATACCTGAATGTACACTGCTTTGACCTGGTGAAAAGTGGTATATAAGCATTGCTAAATAAACAAGTATATCCAACTGGTCTAGCAGGATAATATGGAAGGTGACATTTTAGTTAGCAGTTAATGTCCTTTCCTTGAGTCCTGCTAGACCAGTCCAGGGCTCCCTCCTGAAACTGTATTTTGCTTTTTTCTTCTGTTGTGGTACCCTTGGGTCTGCTATGATTTTTATGCTTGGCTCTGCAGGTTCATCTTCTACTGACAGACTTCTGTTTAGGCTTTCCTGTACATAGTCCTATACTATTGATCACTCATTGTTGCTCACAGTTGAGGTTGTGAGGCTTTGGGACAGATACTGAAGGGACCTCTGGTGGCTGAGGTGAATAGAGGTATGGGAGTGATGTCATTGAAACCTGGACTTTTCATTGGTTCTTTGTCTCCACCAATCTGCTGGTAGGGGAACACAACCCACTTGTCTGAACTTGTTGCAGGACTCAAGGAAAGGGCATTAACTGCTAAGTAAAATGTCACCTTTGGGTTCTTCTTCCCTAAATGCATAACTTTGCTCTTGTCCACATTAAATTTCATTTGCCATTTGGACGCCTAGTCTTCCAATTTATCAAGCTACTTTTGCAATTTTTCACAATCCTCTTGAGTTTTTTTTAATATCTTTATTTACTTTTTCAAAACACCAGTAGCAAAAACAAGTTCCTTGATAAATACGAAAACAGGATACAATCGTAGTCCCCAACTGTTAGCCTAACACCCCCCTTCCCCCCCGCCCCATCCCAAAACAAACTCAGTTGTAATCACCAACAAAACCCCCCGCTTCCCCCCACCCCTCCCCCTCCAGTATAAGGAAAAAACAAAGCAAGGGTAGCTGGCCGCTAGTGGCAAAACCTGAGTGGGAGACATGAGTGAGTCATGAGAAAACTGATTCAATGAGCATGCGCAGCAAAATCATTGAGAGCCCTCCATTTGAGGTGCTGGGGCATGTCTCTTGACACTCCTTTTCTGGGCAACTGCTCAAATTTACTATACACACAAATGAGGTTCCACCATGCTGATGAGCTAACTTCATAAGTATGTTTCCAATTTCTGACTATCAAATGCACTGCAACGCCCACCATAAAATCAAGCAAAAAATAACATTCCTTTTCAAGGGAGGGGGATACCAGCAGCCGATCTAAAGCTCACTATGGCCCAGGAGAGGGGGGCTCGAAAGCTCAGGATCAGTTGTACCCGCTCCCACACTTGTGACCAGAAGTTCTGAATGCAAGGGCAGCTGTACATGATATGCTCAAGGGTGCCTATGGACATCTGACAAGACCAGCATTTGTTGCTGGAAGCTGTGCCCCACCTATGTATTCTGATCGGGGTGCAGTATGCCCTATGGGCAAAGAAAAACAGCGTTTGAGTAATGGAAGCTGCTTTAGACGCCCTGACCGACTTCGTCCATACTTTCTCCCACTGCAAACTAGTAAGTGAAACCCCAGTGTCATGATTCCAAACCATCTGCAGCCCATTAATAGGAAGGGAAGCACTAAGATGCAGTGCCTTGTAAAAGCGGGAGGCTACCCCGGCTGTGTAACTTGCGAGATCAAGGAAACTAGGCCATTGTCTGTGCTCAATCGCTGGATGTCAACCCCAGCCTTCCCCACACAATGCCTAATTTGTATCCATTGAAAATATACCGCCCCAGGGAGGCTAAATTCCCGTTGCAGCCTGTCAAAACTTTTCCACCCACCCGCTGCAACAAGGTGACCGAGGTTCCAGGTGCCCCGAGTGTACCACTGAGGCCAGGCAAACACCTCCCATTGTATCTTGAACAGTGGGTTATACCACATGGGAGTGGCTTCAGAATAGTCCTTATCATAGCCTAAGGAGTGCTTCAACCCTGAAAAAGCTCTCTGCGTATCCGTTATCACCACTGGGACCCTTTTACTTGGGCAAAGCATATTGGGCAGAAGCCCGAGAGGGAAGGAGGCAACCAATTTCTGTTCCAGCACTAACCACACAGGGCTGTGGTCTGTAACTTATTCTATCCATCTGGAAACCTGCTTTAGCAGGAAAGCAATGTGGTAGGACCAGACGTCCGGGAAATTAACCCCACCGTCCTCCTTTCTAGCTTTAAGTTTTTTTAAAGCGATCCTGGGTGGCTTGTTATTCCAAAGATAACGGTTTAACATCACCTCAATCTGTCGATAGATATGCCTTGGAAGAAAACATGGGAGCATTTCCAATACATAATTGATCTTAGGGGTGATAGTCATCTTAATCGCCTCTAATCGCCCCCACCATGATAGAGTTAAGGGGGACCATTTAGTAGTCAACGCCTGGATTTGGGCTAATAGCACCGCTAAGTTAAACTTAATTGTCACTTCCAAAGGGTAACAATAGTGAACACCTAAATATTTGATCATTTTCGACTCCCAAACAAAAGGGAAAAGCGCCATGTCAGATTGTTCGCATAGGGGTTCAAGGGAAAAGCAATAGACTTAGACCAATTTATTTTATATCCAGACATACTAGACAATTGGTCAATCAACTTGAGGATCAGGGATACTGAGTTAGGGGTGGTGAATAAGACCAAATCATTGGCATAAGCCGACAACTTAACTTCTACCCCCGCGACTGTTACTCCTCGAATATCCAAACTCTGCCGAATTAACAGAACAAGCAATTCTAAAGCTAAGTTAAATAGCAATGGCGATAAAGGACATCCCTGCTGTGTTCCACGACCGAGCTCCATAACCGTCGACTGCACATTGTTTACGCAGATGGTGGCCATTGGGTGGGTGTACATTACTTTGAGCAGACTAACAAAACCCTGCCCGAATCCAAACCATTCAAGAATTGCAAACATAAAAGGCCATTCCAGGCGGTCAAACGCTTTTTCTGCGTCGAGAGCTAGGCCAACAATAGGATGACCCACCCGCTCCGCCCCAGCAATAATATGGCACAACAACCTGGCGTTATCCGCAGTAGACCTGCCATCAATGAACCCACATTGATCGGGGTGGATCAGCGAAGGAGCCACCTTAGACACTCGCTGCGCCAAAATGGTGGCAATGATTTTGTAATCTGAGTTTAACAATGAGATGGGACGGTAGTTGCTTACCAAGTGGGGGTCTCTGCCAGCTTTTTCTAACACAATAACATTTGCTGCTGCAAAAGCCCTAGAGTGAGCAGGATCCTTCACCAAAGCTTGGAAGTAGAGCTGAAGCTGAGGGCCTAGTTCTGCCGCAAAGGTTTTAAAAAATTCTATGGGGAGACCATCAGGGCCAGCGGCCTTCCCCCTTTTCAATAAGTCAATAGCTCGTTTAATTTCCACATCGGAGAAGACGTCACCTAACCTTTCTGCACCCTCTTTGTCTAAGATAGGCCTCTGCGTCTCCGCAAAGAGAGCAGTGAAACCCTCCTTCCCGAAATCAACTTCAGACGTGTAAAGGATCGAAAAGACCTGGCAATTTCTGCATCCAAGA
The DNA here is from genome assembly GCA_033557465.1 of Ichthyophis bannanicus. Taxonomy (NCBI): domain Eukaryota; kingdom Metazoa; phylum Chordata; class Amphibia; order Gymnophiona; family Ichthyophiidae; genus Ichthyophis; species Ichthyophis bannanicus. Next base: position 461,430,510 of record CM066033.1, on the reverse strand, counting down.
TTAACAGATCCTGACCTTGTGGGTCTCAAATAGCTGCGACATGGCCCACTTCTCGGCGAGCCCAAAGGGCATTTGCCAGTAATCGCCCAGCCTTATTGCTTTCCCAATAATAAGCCCCATTCTGAGCCTTAATACTACGAGAGGCTGCATCTGACAGAATCTGATTATATTGATACCTAAGCCGCTGTAGGCAGAGCAGTGTACCGAGGTCAACACGCCGGGTGGAGATACGCTCCCCTGCTTTTATTTGGGCATCAAGTCTGCTCAGTTGCCCCTTGACCCTCTTTGCTCGAGCGATGCTATAACTTGTTATAATAGCTCTGATATACGCTTTAAACCCTTCCCACCAAGCCCAGCCTGCAGAGTCCTGCAGTCTGTTAACCTGAAAATACTCCGCTATGGCGGCCTGGACTTGCAGCCAAAAATCCACGTCATCTAAGAGGGATCTATCAAAAAAGCACCTACCAGAGGATGGGACAGGAGTGTCATCTTTGATTGACATAGATATAGCTGCATGATCCAAGATGTGTGAAGAATGAATGTTTGTTGTTACCACCTCAGGGATCAGCGCCTTAGAAATCAAAAACAAATCAATATGTGACGAGGACTTGTGCGGGGCCGAAAAAAAAGTAAACTCCCGCTCTGCTGGATGTTGGAGCCTCCAGATATCCAGGAGTCCAGCCTCCTGCATCAGAGAAGCAAGGACCACCTGTGCCCTGGATGCCTTAACTGTTCTAAGAGGAGTCCTGTCAACTAGTGGGTCTGTCACCATATTGAAGTCACCTCCCATAATTACTGACCCAGATAGCGCATTAAGAGTCTCCTTGGCTAAGGAGCTAAAAAACTCTGGACTATCTGAGTTGGGTGCATATATGTTAATACATGTGACATTTGTGCCCCCATCTCTTAATAAAACTTTGGCCCATCTACCTTCCTTATCCACACCCGTCTGAAGCACTCCAGGGACAAGTGATTTTCTAACCAGAATGGCGACGCCGTTACGCTTATGCATGGCCGGCGAAAAGGCCACAACTGTAAATGGCTCCCATCACTACCTCTCTCCTGTTGTGTCTCTGTATCTTGATTGCCTCTTGTGCCCCGAACCACATCCTGCTGTACCACGCACCTCTTACATGGAGACCAGTTTACGTCTACAACCCAGCCATACTGCCAAATCTTGCTCTACACAACACATTCCTTCCTGCACTCATGCAAACTACCCTACAACACAGCCAAGGCACAGCCCCACTATCGGTCAAGAGCTCAAAGGACCATCACCACAATATACATAAGAAAAAGCAAAGACGACCAAACAAAACAGGAGCAACCAAGAACATCATGACCTTCAAGGCTGACAAACCTCGTCAGGCAGCAGTTTCCTTCATGCTAATCAATGCCAGATCTATACGAAACAAGACCCACATCATACATGATATCCTCACAGATGTAAAACCTGACATCCTATGCATCACGGAAACATGGATCACGGAAACGGACTCAACTATCGCCAACCAAATTAGCAAACCTGGTTACAAGATGTACAATTGTCCCCGCTCAAAGAGAAGAGGAGGAGGAGTACTTATCATTGCCAAGGACTCCTTACTCCTAACAAACACTTCTCAAAGAGACAACAACGGAATTGACATAATCAGAATAGAAAACAAAACAATATCTATCTGCCTGATCTACAGACCCCCATCATCACCATATGAAACTCTGGCAACCGCCCTGGAAGTAATCACTACCATAGCAAACAAAAAACACCAGATCATCCTAGGCGATCTAAACCTAGCATCGGTCCCCCCAGCTCAAGCAGAAATCTTCCATGAAGCCATGGACCAACTTGGATACGAACAAATAATCTGTGATGCCACTCATATCAAAGGCAACACCCTGGACATGGTGTTTCTACCCAACAAACATCATAGTCTACAAAAACCCAAAATACGTATAACCCCAGTGCCATGGTCGGACCATCATCAAATTGAATTCACACTGCTTCTACCCACCTTGCTAGAACACCCCTCACACACCCCACCTACAAACCTACGGAGGAGGTTCCAAAAATTAAACAAGGAAACTCTGATAGCATCCATAACCACGCATATGAATCCAGAACAGGAGGACCTCGAGACACTGGTAAACCAATGGATCTCAGGAATCGAAGATATCGCAATACCAACCTGGACTCCCCAAAGAAACTCATCCAGAATCAGGACGGAACCGTGGTACACCCCTACCCTGCGAGAACTGAAGAAAAGCCTGAGGAAGCAAGAAAGGAAATGGAGAAGTCACAAAACCGAGGATCTTAGAATGGAATACATCAAAATTCTCGCAACATACAAGAACGAAGTTAACCTTGCAAAGAAAACCTACCACACCAACACGCTTAACAAGGCACTCAACAGACCCAGGGAACTATTTCAACTGGTCAAATCTCTCACGAAGACTACCCAAGAACCAATCACAAACGGGGCAATGACAGCCCAAAAGTTGGCAGACCATTATGCCAACAAGCTAAATCCTCCAGACAGCACAATCAACCATCAAGCGCCTGCACCATACACCCACGATCTGTCTATAAACACCATCCTGCGAACAACCAACACCCTGGAAAGTCCTGCACAATACTAAGAATGGTCCACCTTCAGGAGCATAGATGACAAACAAATCATGAACATAATCTCCAGCTTAAAAACCACCCCCTCCCCACTCGACCCATGCACAGCGTCCTGGATCAAGGTCATAAAACAGGACATTGCTCAATACATCACCCACATAGTGAACCAGTCGCTTTGGCAGGGGCTAATGCCAGCGCACCTCAAAAAATCCATCATATGACCCATCCTGAAGAACAAGACTCTCAACAAGAACGACCCAACATCCTACCGCCCAGTATCAAGCATATCCTTCCTGGTCAAAATCATCGAAAAGGCAGTGCAAATACAACTGCAAGACCACTCCTCTTCTTTGTGGGGTTCCCCAAGGCTCAGTCTTAGCTCCCCTTCTCTTCAATATTTTTCTCATACCTCTTGCCCTCCTAGTCCAACAACATGGGATATCTGCCTATTACTATGCCGATGACTTACTTCTCCTCTATCACACCTCCCCCGTTTCACCTGACCTCTCTCCTCTCAACACCTGTCTTACCGCTGTCGCCAACTGGCTCACTACTCACTGTTTGCACCTCAACCTCACCAAAACCCTTGCCATGTGGTTCACCCGTGATGCCTCCCCGCCCACACTTTCCCCCTTTTTCTCTGGCTCACCGGTTCCCATAGTCTCTTCCTTTCGCTACCTTGGAGTTCTTTTTGACCCTGCTTTAACTTTCCGTGATCATGTTGCACATATCTCACGACTCTCCTTCTTCCATCTCCGTCAAATTCGGCTATCAGACCTTTCCTCTCTATGTCAGCCCTCACCACTCTCCTCCTCTCTCTCGTTATGTCCCGCCTTGACTTTTGTAACTCTGTCTTAGCTGGCCTCCCTAATGTTCACCTCCGCCGCCTCCAACTTATACAAAATACCACAGCCCGTTTACTCTCTCACTCCTCCATCCGCGATCACGTCACACCTCTCCTTATCCATCTGCACTGGTTACCTATCAAATTCCGTATCCACTATAAAATCCTGGTACTTCTTCACCGAGTCATTCACACCTGCACACCTCAGTATTTGTCTAATCTTGTACGCTTACATGCCCCCGCTCGCTCTCTCCGTTCTTTCCACCTCAACCGCCTCTACCTTCCCTCACCCTCCGCTGCTTGACTCCAGTCCACCCGCTCATCTGCATTTTTCTTCCTGGCCCCCGGCCTGTGGAATTCCCTGCCTTCCTCTATCCGACTTGAATCTGAACACTCTACTTTTAAGAAACACCTCAAGACTCATCTCTTTGCCCGTGCCTTCGACCTGTCCGACCCTTTTGTGTGACCCGTTCTTCTCTGTCCCCCCTTCCCCTCCCCGTCCAGTCCTGTTGTATGACTCTGCTCGTTTGCTTTCCTGTCTCATATTGTAACTTCCTTTCCTTTCTGAGCCTATTTTTACCATGTAAACCGCTGTGATGTTCTTTCCTCAGCAGTATATCAAATCTAATAAACATAAACATAAACACATCGATGACAACAACGCTTTTGACGTCCACCAGTATGGGTTCCGTCAACATCATGGTGTGGAAACCCTCCTCCTAGCCCTACTAAACAAACTTCTCAAAGGTCTGGAAAACAGGAGCAAAATGTACATGCTCATCTTCATAGACATATCAGCTGCTTTTGATACAGTACACCACCCCACACTCCTAAACAGACTCACCTCCATAGGCATTAGAGGTACCTCTCTGAAATGGTTCTCCTCCTACATAACCAACAGAATGCAGCAAGTCCACTTCAACAACGAAAACGCCGCAGCATTCCCTCAAACCCAAGGCATACCTCAAGGCTCGGCCCTGTCTTCCCTCCTCTTCAACCTTTATCTACGACCAGTTTGTAAAACTTTCCAGGACCACAAGATCAGCTATCACATCTATGCTGATGACCTAATGCTCTACTCTCAACTTGATGTCGACAACCCGAATATCAGTCAACTGGAAAGATGCCTCAGTGAACTCCAAATCTGGCTGCAACAGAATAACATGTCAATAAATCACAAGAAAACGGAAGTGATGTGCATTTCCAGAAAACCCGACTTCAACCCACCACCTACAGTCACCATGAATAATAACGTCTACGCCACAAAGAACGAAATAAAATACCTTGGCGTGACACTGGATTACAACCTAAAGATGGAAAAGCATCTCTGAATTACCAATCGAGCCATTTTCCACAAGATAAAAGTCTTGCAACCACTACGTAGCATCATAGAGCACTCTGACTTCAGGACCGTTGCTCAAGCCCTCATCATTCCTCACCTGGACTACTGCAACGCCATACTGCAAGGGTTGCCTAAAAAAACCCTCAACATCCTTCAAATGGCGCAAAATGTGGTAGCCAGAATAATCATGAGGAAAGGCCTGAAGGATCATATCACTCCAGTACTAATGGAACTACACTGGCTCCCCATCACTGCACGCATACAATATAAAATCCTAGTCACCGCATTCAAACTCATTCACAATATAGCACCCTCGTACCTCAACACCCTTATCACAGCACAGCCAAGTAACAGAAGCAGAAGAACCACTAACCTCAATACCCTCCTTGTCCCGGGTAGCCTGAGATCTGTCACTGCAAATACCAGCAACCGAGCATTCTCATTTATAGCGCCACTGCTATGGAACCAACTACCATGCGAGCTGAGAGCAAATGGAGATTTGCTAGACTTCAGAAAAAATCTTAAGACGCATCTATTCCAGACGCATTTCAATCCTACCTAGTCACTATATTCTAACACTAGTGTATCGCCATGCACAACGAAAGAACACCGTAATTCAGACACCAATAGAACCGACAACCTGTAAATATGTATATACATGTGAAAACAATGCCCTGCAATCAAGTGTAAACCTGTAATCCGAGTGTTGTGTTGTTTACCTGTAATCCGAGTGTTGTGTTGTGTACCTTTCCACTAAATCTTTATGTATGTTTTAATCCATGGCCTGTACAACCACACTGTTATGTATAGAAAGCTGCTGCTCATCGCTGGAAGTAGCGGGATACAAGTGTACACTAAATAAATACTGAGTTTCAGGGACTCTTTCGCATTAATATGTGTTTCTTGGAAGAACAGGACGTCAGCATGTTCCTGTCTCCCATACAATATTATTTTCTTTCTTTTGACGGGGTATTAATCCCTCTGACATTTAGAGAAAGTAGCTTAATAGCCGCCATACTGATTGATTAGTGCTCCCTTAGTGGCCTGTGCCCACATCCCAGCAAGTATATGCGCATATCGCTCACCTCCAGTCCGACCACACCCCATGCTCACCCATGTTAAGACCCCTTGATAGCAAAGAAAATTTTCCCCTAGCACCACCCAGCTCACCCTACTCTCTAATGATACGCCAGCAAACACTGGAGGAAGAACCCATCTTACAACATTTCTCGGAGAGCCCAGGGAGAAAGAAAGGGCACAGAGGGCAATCCATCAAAACATTTTCCCCAGCATACTATTTATTTATTTTATTTATTTATTTATATTTCTTATATACCGCACTATTTGCAATCAGCGCGGTTCACATGGAACAGAAACATCCGACAACTTAAATATGTCTGGTCATTACATTAAACAGGAAATGCAACTTGGAAAAAGGGTACACTATGTACATATGAGGTGTACTGAGAAAGGATAATGTTTGGTGTTTACATTGTAGGGGACGCCTGTTGCGAGGGCTTGCCTAGTTGACTACTATTATTGTTGAGGTGCTCGTTATTCGAGTGGATCGGAGATGTCAGTGAGATATTTGGTGAAGAGGAAATGTTTAAGGGCCTTTCTAAATTGGCTCAAGTTGGGGATTGCTCTGATATGTGCTGGTAAGGTATTCCATAGACTTGGGGCACAGAGTTGGAAGGCTCTGTTAGCTGTTGTTTTGGTGCATTTAGTTGCTTCTTTTGGAATTACTAGCATGTTGGACTCTGCAGATCTTCTTGGTCTGGTAGGTGCAAGTGGTTGGATGAGGTCAGATAGAGAGGAGGAGGAGAGCTCATTGCCAGCTTTGAAAGTCATCAGCAAGGTCTTAAAACAAATCCTGGCTTGAATGGGGAGCCAGTGTAACTGCTTCAGGAGTGGTGTCACATGGTCTCTCCTGGATGCGCCAAAGAGTACTCGCGCTGCACTGTTCATAGCAAGTTGAAGGGGATTCATGGTGGACCGGGGAGCCCTTGTAGTATGGAGTTTGAAAAATCGAAATGGGGAATGATCAGGGCTTGGTAAATGGTGCGGAAATCATCTGGTTCGAGTAACGGGCGTAGGTGTCTGAGGGATCTGATTTTAAAGTAGATCGCCCTTACGGTATTGGCTACATGTTTCTTCATGTCGAGATTTTGGTCTAGCGTCACTCCGAGGTAACGTATAGCAGGTTTAACTTGTAGTTCAGCATCATTTACCTTAACGCAGCTGGGTGGTATGAAATTTGGGTTCCTTGAGATAAAAAGAACCTCCGTCTTTTTGTGTTGGATTCACAGGTTTTGTGATAGGAGCCACTCAGATATAGTGTTGAAGCAATTAGTTAGAGGGGCGAGGTCTAGTTTATCTAATGATATTGGCATGTATAAAAGCACATCGTCAGCATATAACATGCAACTAACATTGAAGGATCTAATGATTTTGCAGATGGGTTGGATGTATATATTAAACATCAAGGATGATAGGGATGATCCTTGAGGCACTCCTTGACTACTAGGCTACTTAAGAAGAGCACAGAGCCGTCAGCAGGGCAACACCTGGCCGCCCACCCCACCACCCTTCAACACCCAACTAAACATTAACAGCTTTAACAGGATTTCTGTTCCATGACTCATCCCCAACAAGCACCCCCACCACTGACATTCGCTCCAAACAAGAGAACAATTAAACATATACGTGAGTGTCCTGCGGCGACTACCCCCCATCTGAAAGGGGGGGAGCACCTCCAGCTACGACCAATGGTGAGATCAAGAAGCTGTTTTCCAAGTTCACTCATCTCATCTGCATCAGTTCCTTCTCCTCTAGATAAGCAGCTAAAGCTGCAGGATCTTCAAAAGACCTCATCTGATTGTGCAATGTCACCCTTATACGAGCAGGGTACATCAATCCAAACTTCGCTTGCAGATGTTGCAGCCTGGGCCTCAGGGCTAGAAAACCCTTACGACGATCCATAGTGTACTTGGATAAGTCGGGGAAAAAGAACAGTCTATGCCCCTCAAATTCAATGGGTGAGCGCGTACGCGAGGCCTCCATAATTTGCATCACTTGCTGAAAACGCAGAACTCGAAGGATAATTGGCCTCACCCGTTTGCTGTTGAGCTGTGGCTGAGAAGGAACCCTGTGAGTGCGATCAATCTCAAAAGGCAGCTCGAAGGTTAAGTGCAACACCTGAGGGATCATTTTCTGTAGAAAAGCAAAAACATCTTTGCCTTCCGCCCCTTCAGGGATCCCCACGATCTGAATGTTGTTCCTCCTTGCCCTGTTGTTCCTGTCCTCCAGATCCTTTTGCAGGGTTTTGATCTGTTGCACTTGCCTCTCAAGGAGGAGAAGGCGCATGTCATGGACGTCGAGCACTTGTTCCGCCTTGTCCTGTCGCAGGGTAAGCGCCTCTATAGAAGCTCGTAGCTCTCCAACATCCTCTTGCACGGCGGAAAGCACCTCACCGTTCAAACGAACCATTTCCCTGACTGCTCTCACCTCAGTGAGTAGTTCTTGGAGGGAGTCGGGCTCGCGGGCGGCCGCCATCTTTTGCGGGGAGGGAGGCTCTGTCTTTGAACGCTTCGCGCTGTTATTCTGCACTGAAGGGAAATCTAAGCGAGTCGGCTTAGGCCCTGACATCTCTCCCAACTTGCCGCGTTCCAAAACCACCGTCTGTCGTCACAATTACGACTATGCTAGGAAGGATTCTTCTCAAGCCCTCCGGAGCCGAAGCTCTACACAGCCATCTCTCTCAGCGCTAGGCTCCGCCTCCAATCCTAATTGAATAATTTTGTGTCATCTGTCAATTTTATCACCTCACTTTATATTCCCATTTCCAGACCATTTATAAATATGTTAAAAAGCAGCAGGTCCAGCACAGATCCTTGGGATACTCCGCTACTCACCTTTCTCCATTGAGAAAATTGACTGTTTTAGCCCTACTCTCTGTTTTCTGTCTTGTAATGAGTTCCTAATCCACAATAGTACATTGCTTCCTATCCCATGACTTTTTAATTTCTCTCATGAGGGACCTTGTCAAATTGGGCTTTCGAAAAATCCAGATATATTCTATCAATTGGCTCATCTTTATCTACGTGTTTGTTCACACCTTCAAAAAATATAAGAGATTAGTGAGACAAGATTTTCCTTGACTAAATCCATGTTGGCTTTTTCCCATTAAACCATACTGTCTATATGTTCAGTAAGTTTTTTCTTTATAATGGTTTCTACCATTTTACCTGGTACTGACATCAGACTCACCAGTCTTTAGTTTCTCAGATTACTGCTGGAACCATTTTTAAAATGGGAGGAGTAGCCTAGTGGTTGGGGCAGGGTACTTCAGGCCAGAAGGTTGGGGGTTCAAATCCCACTAGAGGACAGCAACCTTGGGCCGGAAGGACTGGGGTTTCTAGTCCCACAGACACTCCTTGTGGTCTTGGGCAAGCCACTTAACCCTCCATAGCCCATGTTCCCTGTAAGTATTAGTGTATGTGTCTCATATCCCCATGTGTTAAATGTATCCCCCAATTGTGTTGTGACCGTTTTGATTGAAGGATAAGGCAGTATACAAAACTGTCTAAATAAATAAAAATTGGTGTTACATTGGGCACTCTCCAATCTTCAGGTACTACCAATGATTTTAATGATAGTTCACAGATTATTAAAAGTAGGTCTGCAATTTCATATTTCAGTTCTTTCAGAACCCTGGGATGTATGCCATCTGGTCCAGGTGATTTGCTACTCTAATTTATCAAATAGTTGTATTACATCTTCCTGATTTATCAAGATTTGCTTCAATTTCTCTGATACATCATCTTTAAATATAATTTCTGGCATGGGTAAGTATCCTAAATTCTGGCATGAGTAAGTTTCCTACATCTTCTTCATAATTTGTTTTAAAAGAGCACAAACCATACCTTCTTTCGGTCATGCACACCCCTGTTGATGAGTTTGCAGCTTCCTCAGCTGGAGACCACTGTGGTACCAGGCCTTATATTTCATGGAATATATGTAAAAAGTCCTTATGGAAAAAATTGTGCACCAAGAGAGACTAAGGAGGTATCAGCAACTGAAGAGCAAAGCTACACACTTTCTACTCATGTAGAGCCCATGTTCCTAGCAACTGTCCTCCAGGCTACTTAGTCAAGCATGGTTCTCTTTCTTGAGGCCTGGGCTTGGGCTTAATACCATGGTGAACAATGTTGCTCATCCATGTTGGCTCTGAGCATATCGAGAGTGACTTCATATGGCTCTTGGACAGAGGATGAAGCAGATAAGGGTGCAGGTAGTGTTCTATTCAATCCTCTCTGTTGAGGGTGACGGCCAGGGCAGAGAAGCTTGCATCCTGGAGATAAATGCATGATTGCATGGATGGTATCATCGAGAGTGATTTGGCTTCCTGGACCACAGGATAATGTTTCAAGGGCTGCAGAGCAGAGATGGCGTCCATCTGTCCAAGAAAGGTCGACCTGTCTTCAGTAGCAGACTGGCTAACCTATTGAATAGGGCTTTAAACCAGATTCAATGGAGATGGGTGATGAAAGACCCCATGAAAGTTAAAGCCCCAGGTAAGTGAAACATTAGAAACCTTTATAGAAATAGGTAAAAGGGGCAAATCTGGAAAGCAGTGTCTACAAATGCCCATAACATGGGAATTAAGATACCAGATGTTGAGGCTTTAATGGGAGAGGCTGACTTGGATTTAGTGGTGGTATAGCTAAACCAGGCTATACGTTATTCAGAAAGGACAGGTAGGAGGAAGGGGAGGAGGAGTGGCACTATATGTAAAAAATAATATTAAAGCTATACAAATACAGGGTATAAAGGGAGAGAGGAGGCAATGTGGGTTAAACTAGAAAGAGGGAAAGAGAAGTCCATTTGCATTGGCATGATATACAGACCTCCATCACAGGGAGAAGACGTGGACGGAGATTTAATAGAAGACATACGCAGCATTGCCAGGAAAGAGGAAGTGCTAAGTGATAGGAGATTTCAATATGCCAGATGTTGATTGCTGTATCCCTGCTGCGGTGTCATCTAGAAGCAAGGAGATCCTGGATTCTTTACAGGAAGATGTATTAAGGCAACTGGTAACAGAACCCATACGTGAAGGAGCCATACTGGACTTGATCTCCCACTATAGCATCAGAAACACTTTCCCCATTGGTAAGCACCATCTCACATCCAGTGATCACAGATGGTGTGGTTAAGTATTAGGACTAGGGCTGACAAAATCCATTCGAAAGCGAGGGTCTTAGACTTTAGGAAAACTAACTTTGCCAAGATAGGCCAATACCTCAAGGAGTTGTTAGCGGGATGGGAACAGCTGGGGAATGTAGAAAAGCAGCAGGCAAAACTGAAAGGGGATATTTTAAGGGCAACCAACCTTTTTGTTAGAATGGTAAATAAAAGGAAAAGGAGGCCACTGTGGTTCTCAAAAGAGGTAGCTGAAAAGGTGAAGAAAAAGAGGGAGGCCTTCATGAAATACAAGAGATCACAGAGAGAGGAAGAAAAGCATCTATATTTGGAAAATCTTAGAGAGGCTGGCAAAGTAGTCAGGAAAGCAAAGGTACAAAAAGATGAAGAAATAATGCAATAAAATGGGGGGATAAGACATTTTTCAGATATGTTAACGAGAGGAGGAAGGGCAAATGTGGTATTGTAAGACTCAAGGGTGCACTGCCGACCACCCTCGTGTTAAGAGAGCATTGATGCAAAGCACAGTGCACCCATGTCCTTTTCATCCTCTCCATTCCCCTCTTCTTGCCAGCCACTGGAAACAGGCTCTCCTGCTGAGTAAATTGGTTTCCAAGGCTCCAAAATGTGGCTTCCTCGCTCTGGATGGCATGTTGTAAATGTCTCCATGCCTGCAAAGTAAGTGCAAGTATCGCAGAAAAATATGTGTGTACATCTGTGTGTGCACTTTTGGCGGGTGGGCATGGAAATGTGCATTATTTATAAACCATGTAGCCCTTTCCACACAGTTTGTAAAATACAGATGCATATTTAGAGTCCTATTTTTCCCATTGCACGCTCCTTTTATCTGACATATATTACCCACATGGGCTGAATTCTGACCGGCAAATAGCAGGGATGTATGTCCAGGTTGGACGTCCTGCCTCACTATTCACCGGGACTGTGTGCTGCCTCAAGTGCACCGCACACGCACAGAGCTTCTATGTGGGGAGCAGTGGATGGGGGTGGGGCAGGGACAAGCCAAGGTACTCGGATGTACAGGGCAAATTCAGGTCACGGTCCTGTACGTCCACTGGCGGAAGGGTAGATGTGGGGTTTATACCACCTCAGAGGTGAGATAAGCTCCTGGTATGGCAGCGATCGGGCCACACAGCCGCACAAAACAGCCAAAGGGGATTCAGGTTAGTCCCCGCCGCCCAATGCTGGCCCTGGTTGCCCCTGCTGAGGGTCAGGTGGTGGGGAGCAGATGTTTTTCCCTGTGGCGGGCTGTCCGTGCTCCTGCTGGGCATCCTGGTGCCATGGTGATGGAACGACATGGCATCTGCATACCAGCAGTTGCAGAGGGTGGGCTGGAAGGAGTGATAGGAGGACGTCTCATGCCGCTGCATTGGGGCAATGCTGGACCATCCATGTGCCTGATCTTACACCCGCAGGAACGTCTAACTCCCACAGTTGCAAATCAGATACGCTTTGAGGCTGTCCATTTTTTGGCCATCCAGATGGCCCGGATATACCCCTCACTGAATTGGGCTCCACATGCATAACTCTTCCCTATACACTGGTTCATATACACTGCAGTTCGTGAATGGAAATGTTTGGGAATCCCTAGTAACTAGAATGTTTCTGTGCTTCATCTTAAGATCAGAGGCAAATGTTGGGCAGACAGGAGAGGAAATCAGCAAGACCATTAATCTGCTTCCAAAGTTTAAATATCAGTGAAAGAGATGCCACTTTAATTAAAATTCTGTGATGGTAATGTTGATTTGATAGCAGCATTTTCACACTAAATTCAGATGTGTTGTAGAAAGTTATTAAAAATGGGAAGGGATCCCAAACGTTTGGATTTAATTAGGCTACATTTCCATTCCTGATACGAGATTAGACTGGGCAAGAATAGAGAATCATCATCCAAAATTCATGTAAGAGGAAGGGTTAAGCAAGGCTGCATTCTTATTTCTTTGTTGCTTCATATTTATTGCAATGGTTTGTAAAGGAGTTGGATGGATAGTGGTGAGGTTTCTCCTCCTAAAGATGGAACAAAAGAAACATATGTAGCAAGGTGCCCTTAAGGCTGATGACATGATATTTACCAAAACTGAAAATCTGATTATCAAGGAAATTAGACAAGCTAAGAAAAAGTTGCTGGAATTGGAAATTAAGTTCTCCTAAACCAGCTAAAATCATACCGGTGAATTTTCAGTCTGGGAGGTAATTGTATTTGCTTATTGCTGGCTATATGTATAGTGGTGACATGCAAGCACTGTAATGTGAAGGCACATTTTTAAAATGATGTCCAGGTGCAATCTGGGACATCCAGGTTAAAATGTGTCAAAAAGGTCCAGGCATGTCCAAGTTTGGGCACGATTCCAGAAACATGGATGTGCCCGATATGCATGCCATCGGAGATGGTTACATAGACCTCCCCATGATAGTATTCTAGACAGAGGATGCTTCCCATGTGACCACTCTGCTAGTAGGGATGTTCGACATTGCAAAAACCACAAAATAGGTTACCCCAATGTCAATCACTTGTCTTTATGTATATGGACAGAACTGGGGATATTAGAGTACCATCTCATCTTGACTCTTCAGATGTTGTACTGGAAAAACAATCACTTTTCAGAGGCCTATTACTGCCCTGGAGCAGATATAGACTTGGTCGGGGGTGGGGACGTGCTGGCCATTCTGAAATCAGGCATACACGTGTTTATGATTTTTGGAATGTCTTAGACATGTCTCTACCATGCCCATATTTTTTGTTTTATTTATTTGAAGTTTCTTTATACCGCGCTTTTTAAAATCAGCTCGGTTTACAGTAAAAACAAATTTGTACAGTGCAGGCGGCGTCACACTGTACTTACAAAGAACAGGGATTACAACTTGGCTAGCTGGGGAAACTATGTACAGGCTACTCTGTAACACATTACTCAGTTAGATAACTATATGCATGTGCGATAGTCGGGCCAGCTGGAGCGGACGGCGAAATGACTGCGTGATGGCTATTTACAACAAATTGTGTGCTGTATACAAGATTATGGGTTATCTACCAACTTGTGTGCTATATACAGATGCACTTCTCGGATGTGGACTATCTTCAAAGTTGTGTGCTATATACGGTTGCATAACAGGTGTCTGGAATCGTCAATGGGCAGGGCTGGGACTGCTTATAGCTGTTGGGTCAAAGGTGCTGTATTTGCGGATGCTTGAGGATGTGTGTTGTGCGTCTCCGTTGAGGGAGTAGTGCTGTAGAAAGAGGTGGTGTTTCAGAGCCTTTCTGAATTGAGTGAAGTCGGTTATGGCTCAGATATTGGGTGGGAGGTCATTCCAGCTTGTGGGTGCATAGAACACGAAGGCCCTGTTTCGTGTTGCTTGCGAGCACTTTGTAATCTTGCTCGGGATGTTCAGAGTGTTGGCGGCGGCTGACCTTCTGGCTCTGTTTGGGGGGGTGGTGAGGATGAGGTACATGATAGCGGTGGAGGTGAACCCATTGATAGCCTTGAACAGGCTACTCTGTAACACATTACTCAGTTAGATAACTATATACATGTGTGACAGTCGGGCCAGCTGGAGCGGGCGGCAACATGACTGCGTGATGGTTATTTACAACAAATTGTGTGCTGTATACAAGATTATGGGTTATCTACCAACTTGTGTGCTATATACAGATGCACTTCTCGGATGTGGACTATCTTCATAGTTGTGTGCTATATACGGTTATCTTTATCTTTATCTTTATTTATTTGCTTGACCGCCCTTCAGTGGTAAGCAGGGCGGTTTACAATGGTAACAAAATTCCAAAGACAGAGTGGCGCGAGGCCAGAAAGTGAAAGGAAGTTACAATGTGACAGTAAAGGAAGAAGGCAAGAGTGAGGTGGGACAAAGGATGAGGGAGAAGGGTCAGGGCTGGGAGAGGGGGAGGTCAAAGGCTAGGGAAAAGAGGTAAGTCTTGAGGGAACGTTTAAAGGTAGGGAAGTGGGATTCGAGCCGAAGGGTAGGGGGGAGAGAGTTCCATAGTGAGGGACCAACGAAGAAGAAGGCTGAAGAGCGGGTAGACTGTAAATGAGCACGTGAAGGGGAAGGCAATGTGAGGCGGTTGAGGTGAAAGGAGCGTGGAGTGTGGCGGGGGGTGTGGAAACGGAGCAGATCTGCAAGATATTGAGGGGTGGAAGTGTGCAGTGCCTTGTGGGTTAGGGTGAGGAGTTTGAATTGTATGCGGAAAGGTATAGGGAGCCAGTGGAGACGGAGGAGGAGGGGGTGACATGATCTCTAGGGGAAGCGTGGGAAATGAGTCGGGCGGCGGTATTTTGAATTCGCTGTAACCGTGAGAGTTGCTGTTTGGAGATGCCAGAAAGAATAGAATTGGAAAAGTCAATGCGGGAAATAACGAGGGCCAGTAACAGGGTAGTTAAGGCGGAGGGAGAGAGGAAGGGACGAATGGCACGAATTTGGCGGAGGTGAAAGAAAGAGAGTTTAGAAATGTGGGAAATGTGAGACGAGAAGGAGAGATCAGAATCAAAAAGAACCCCGAGGTAGCGGAAAGTAGAAACCAGCGAGATAGGTGCATTGTGAAAAGATGGGGCTAAGGAAGGGGGTGGGCGACCATGTGAGAACCACATAGCTATGGTTTTGGAAAGATTAAGATGTAAACGGTTGCATAACAGGTGTCTGGAATCGTCAATGGGCAGGGTTGGGACTGCTTGTAGCTGTTGGGTCAAGGGTACTGTATTTGCGGATGCTTGAGGATGTGTGTTGTGCATCTCCGTTGAGGGAGTAGTGCTGTAGAAAGAGGCGGTGTTTCAGAGCCTTTCTGAATTGGGCGAGGTCGGTTATGGCTCAGATGTTGGGCGGGAGGGCATTCCAGCATGTGGGAGCACTTTGTAATCTTGCTCGGGATGTTCAGAGTGTTGGCGGTGGCTGACCTTCTGGCTCTGTTTGGGAGGGGGTGGTGAGGATGAGGTCCATGATAGCGGTGGAGGTGAACCAATTGATAGCCTTGAACGTCATTAATAGGGTTTTGAATGTGAGCCTGCAGTGGACCGGCAGCCAATGTAGGTGTTTCAGGATGGGAGTTATATGGTCACTCCTGGCAGCTCCGTGTAATATTCTGGCAGCTGCATTCATTGCGAGTTGCAATGGATTCAGTGTACCTTTTGGGAGTCCATGTAGAATCGAGTTGGCGTAATCGAAATGGGAGATTACTAAGGCCTGATAGACTGTTCGGAAATCCTTCGGCTCCAGCAGGGGTCTAAGATGCCGGACCATCCTTATTTTATGGTATATTGCTCTGACCGTGTTATTTACGTGGGCTTTCATGTCCAACTGTTGGTCTAAGATGACTCCTAGGTAGCGGATCGTAGGTTTGCTTTGGGGCTCTGCAGCTCCTACCTTTAGTGACGCGGGGGGGGGGGGGGGAGGGGGTAAATGCTGGGTTCCTGGATATGAATAGCTAGATAGATGACCCTGCATTTGAGACATCTCCAGAGCCGTTTTGTAAAATGATTCCAGGGATGTCTCCATGCTTTGGTCATCTGTGAAAGCCATTTTCAGACATCCAAAGCACAGATAGAGCTTCTAAAATGACTCCCATAGCTACATGTAGTTTGATTTAGGATGGCTTTTTTCATGGCCTAAATTAAAAGAGCCATTTTAGATTGAATGAGGAGAGGAGAATTGAGACATCTAGGTCAGGATATACACAGATCCCCCTGAATTTTACAAAATGCTCTGCCAAAAATGGAGCCTTTTGTAAATATCTGTAAGGACGTGCAGGAGAGCATGCCTATTTGTCAGCATGTTCTGCAGGAGGAGCAGCAATTTTAAATTGCTCCACATGGGAAAAACGAATATCCTGCTCTCTCAAATGTGCTATAGATTTTTACAATCACTGCTCCAATAGGATAGACCCCCCCATCCTACTCCCTCAGATAGAATCAAATACCTCCCAATCTGTTCAACAGCATCAAGCAATCCCATATATCATCCCTGGTATCAGGCATGGCAATCCCTACACTCAACACCCTCCCTGCCTCCATTTAACCAACAGCATCAAACACCTCCAAATACCCCCCCCCCCCCCGGCATCAGACATGGCAGTTCCCACACACAACACCTTTCCACATCATCAGACTGCCCACATCCACCAAACAGCTTCAAACATCCCCAATCCACCTCATCCTGAGAGTATCAAGCACCTCTTGATCTCCCCCTGAGATATCAAACACTTCCCAATCCCCCCCCGACAGTATATAACGCCCCAACCCCCTTCCTAAATCCACCACCTACTGAGGGGTTTCCATGATGGTTAGAGGGAGGGGTAGAAGTAATCTCTGGATGCTTTTGCCCCATGGATGCTGTAATTCAAAAAGGCCCCAGTCGACCCCTAGTAGAGGTCAAGCTGCCAAATAAGGAGTGCATGCAGAAATCCACAGATAAGGGACTTATACATTTAGTAGCTGTCCTCATATGGAAGCTTGAATCCCTAGAGGTAGTACTCCTCTTTGCGGATGATACCAAAATCTGCAATAGAGTAGACACCCAGGAAGGGGTAGATAACATGAGGAGGGATCTAGCTAAGCTTGAAGAATGGTCTAGAATTTGGCAGCTGGGATTTAATGTTAAAAAATGTAAGGTCATGCATTTGGGCTGCAGCAATCCAAGGGAGCAATACAGTATAGGAGGTGAAGTACTTTTGTCCACTAAAGAAGAGCGGGACCTAGGCGTGGTTGTGTCTGATGATCTTAAAGTAGCTAAACAGGTGGAAAAGGCGACAGCAAAAGCTAGAAGGATGCTTGGGTGCATACGGAGAGGAATGGCTAGCAGAAAAAAGGAGGTGATAATGCCTCTGTATAAGTCTTTGGTGCGACCTCATTTGGAGTATGGTGTGCAATTCTGGAGACCGCACCTTCAAAAGGATGTGAACAGGATGGAGTCGGTGCAGAGGGTTGCTACCAAAATGATTAATGGGCTTCATTATAAAGCATATGAGGACAGACTTAAGGATCTTAATATGTACACCTTAGAGGAAAGGCGGGATAGAGGTGATATGATTGAGATGTTTAAATACCTCCGTGGCATAAATGTTCAGGGAGAGAGCCTCTTTCAATTGAAAGCAAGTTCTGCTACGAGGGGACATGGGATGAGGGTGAAGGGAGATAGATTCAGGAGTGATATGCGGAAATATTTCTTTACGGAAAGAGTAGTGGATCCGTGGAATAGTCTCCCAGTGGAGGTGGTAGAGATGAGGACAGTAACTGAATTCAAGAAAGCATGGGACCAACACAGAGGATCTCTAAAGGCAAAGAGTGGACTGTTGTAGTTGTTATGGAAGGACAGACTAGATAGGCCATGTGGTCTTTTTCTGTCGTCATATTTCTATGTTTCTATGTTTCTACTGCAAGACTATTGTAGGAGTCAACTTGCACTATTGTGAATGAACTCAACATCAATGGGGCAAAAGCAACTGGGGATCACTTATGACTCTAACTCTAGACCACCAGGAATTTCTTGAGGTTGGCCTGGAGGGCCTACAGGGAAGTGGGGGGTCTGCAAGAATTTAGAAAAATACAGGTCCTTTTAAGATGTTGCCTGGGAGCATCAGGCCACGTGTTAGTAGCCCGATGCTTCTGTGCAGAAAAAGATAATGTGGCTATTGCTTGAACATATGGCTGCTAGTGCCTGGGTGTGCTCAAACAGATCTGGGAAGGTAATGGAAAAAATCCAGATAACAACAGCTTTCAATTGATCCCTCTGATCTTAGGCTCACTATTTTTGTATACCTCCTTCTCCTCTGCTCTCCTTGTTTTTTCTGTTTTTCATCCTTTTTGCCCCATAACCTTCCTATATGGATCATAAGGATATCCCTTGATCCGTTCTTTATACATCTCGCTCAGCTTTACATGCCTCCACTACAACATGGTGTATGATAAATATCAGTGTCACTTACTCAATTAAGCAAATGAGAGACAAGGGTATACCCAACCCAACTGGTGCATCTTACTCATTGCAATACATTATAATGATCTGCACACCTTTATCAAGATGAGATGCTGGCAGGCCTTGAATCAAGGGCTGTTTGGAAGGACAGGGCAGGGACTCTGGCCACTTGGCCAGGCCTTCAGCACAAAGAAGGCTTTGGTACAGGAGGGAATGTGCCTGGTACTAGGGTCAACAACAATTAACCCAGGGAACCGGATTAGCCTTGAGGCCCTTGAAAACAGATTGTTGGTAACAGGGACATGTTCCCGGCAACTCGAAGACTGTTTCTGTGCTGATTTCAGGGGCATTTTGTTTTTAAACTTACTGTTATCAGTCTTATCTGTCTGTTATTATGCAGAATGACACCTGAACTAGATTGGAAATAGACTTGTCATCATCCACAATATGTATTCTTTCATCACCCACTTTTCATAAAGACTTGGATTTCTGTTCATATGGGGACCAAACCCAGGTTAGGAACTTGACAATTTGCTGGGAATCCTTACTCTGCTCCCATCATCCTCTGGTATGCAAAAAAATCTGTGGTGTAAGCATGGAGGGGCATCTTCTTGATAAGTGATTTCCTGCAGGGGCAAGTCACAGTGCTGGTCACAGAAAACTACCATACAGTGGAATAGCAACTATTTACAAATGCCTGACTCTGCTCAAGCAGAGTCATCCTCTTCTATTTTTGCATTATCACCAGAACTATGATTTCCGTTACCTAAAAAGTTTGATAAAACATGCAAGAATTTTCAGGAATTCATTACTATCTATTTTTCTGCTTGAAACAGCTTGGAACCTATGGAATCAACTTGTTAAGTAGATCTTCTATTCAGTCTGATAATTAAAAATGCTCTGGTTTGGGTTACACCTTTCCTCAAAGAAGGCAACTTTTTGGACAATCTGGAGCAATTCAAAGATGTTATGAGGTTCATTCTGTCCTGTGAATAGCGGGGATGGACGTCCCATTGGGATGTCCATCCCTGCTATTCACCCCCTTCTAGCCCAGCAAAAGCCTCCCCATACGAACAATGCGTTTATATATTGAGGCTTGGGAGGGAGCATTCCAGAGCTAGAGCGAGGGCGGGGTATGGGTGGTTTGTGAGCCCAGACATACAGGGCCAGTTCTGAGGTCGGCCCTGTACATCTGGGGCTGTGAACTTAGACAGGGGACTTATTCCATCACAGAGGTGGAATAAGTCCCCATGGACGTTGGGGGATCCTGTTGCTAGCCGGGAACAAAAGGTAGCGGGGTGCAGGAAGTTTCCTGCAGCCAGACCTGGCCATGGGAGGCCGGATCGAGGGTCCAGCTGTGGGGAATTAATTGAATTGGTAGTGGCCGGCATTCACGGCTCCTGAATGAAGCCGCGGTAACATAGCGACAGGACACAATGGCACTGTGACTCCATTCAGAAACATGATTGAGGTAGCCGGGCAAGTGGCTGTGCGTGCAGGCTGATCAGAATCGGGTCCTGGCTTGCTCGTTCAGGTCCTAGACCTGATTCTGATCCTGTGGCATGTCTAGCCACCATGGGATCAGAATCGGGTCTACCTCTGGGCGTCGCAATTTCGATCAGCCGCACAGGGGCCTGGATGCTCACATTGGAATATGCCTCTATGTCTCAAACATTCAGAAACTGGAGTTCATCTTGCAGAAATCAAACCTAAGACCTTGCATCCAGGACACATTAGGCCAGGGGTTTTCAACCCAGTCCTCGGGGAACCCTAGGCCAGTCAGGTTTTCAGGATTCCCAGAATGAATATGCATGAGAAAGATTTGCATGTTCTGCCTTTATTGTATGCAAATCTATCTTATGCGTATTCATTGTGGGAATCCTGAAAACCTGACTGACCTAGGGTTCCCCGAGGACTGGGTTGAAAACCTATGCATTAGGAAAACTTCAAATGTTACAAGACACTCACTCCCCTCCCCGCTCACGCTCACATTTCAATGAAGGGCTTGCTAGTCCAGTAAATACAAACTAACAAGGCTACACCCCTTAAGGATCTAGAAACGTTATTGGCCTTATGCATCAGAATAGACCCGGGGTTCACAACCCAGTCCTTGGGACACACCTAGCCAGTCGAGTTTTCAGGATAACCACAATGAATAAGCATGAGAGAGATTTGCATACAGTGGAGGCAGTGCATGAAAATCTCTCTCCTGCATATTCATTGTGGTTATCCTGAAAACCTGACTGGCTAGATGTGTCCCAAGGACTAGGTTGAGAACCCCTGGAATAGACCAATGGGTCAAGGAACGGTGCCCAGAAACAGGGCCGTACCGAGACTGAAATGTGCCCTGTGCGACTTGCAGATCGGGCGCTCACCCCCCCTCCTGCACCTCTATTTAGACACTTTATGGGGGTGCGGGAGGGGGGGGGGGTGCACGCCCCCGATCTGCAAGTCGCCGGCACGCTAAGCAGGTCTGGTCCCGGAGAGACCAGACCTGCTTAGTGTGCCAGCGCAAAGACTTAAGGGGCGCATTTCATCTCTCTGCTGCTGCCTGCTGCCGAAAAAGTGGCAACGGCAGAGAGCTAAAATGCGCCCTTTAAGTCTTTGCGCTCTGTGCGGCCGCACTGCTCGCACAGGGCTCGGTATGGTCCTGCCCAGAAAAGAGAAAAAACTAACCAACTGCAGAAGTGGAAGCCTTTATTCCAGAGCAGATGCAAAAAAGCCTGTTTTGTCTGTGCAGGAGAAAGAATGCTGGAGATGTTGGAATTTATTCCAGTACTGTGTCGTAAAGGGTTCTGGGGGCAATAATCAAACTGCCTGCTTTGGTGAGAACTTTATGGGTACTTTTTGCCTGCACCAATGCGCGAGACTTCGACCCACAGAGAAGAGCTGTGTGGGCCTGGATTAGATGCAGCGCAGCACGCCACCCTTCTTTAAAGTTTATTGCACTACCTTCAAAGTGTGGGCCCGGCAGGGGTACACTCGCTTCTGCCCAGCACTCAGGGTGGGCCACACTCACCACCCCACCCTTGGTACACCACTGGTCCACATTATGTTTCATCTGCCGTTTAGGTATCTAATCTCCAGTTTCTCAAGGTCCTTTTGCAATTTTTCACAGTCTTCTTATGATTTAACAACTTTGAATAATTTTGAGTCATCTGAAAATGTGATCACCTCATTCGTCGTTCCCATTTCCAGGTCATTTATAAATATGTTAAAAAGCAGCAGGGGCCAGCACAGATCCCTGGGGTACTCCACCTTTCTCCATTGAGAAATGGGTCCATTTAGTCCAGTCCACAATGGGACACTGCCTTCTATTGTATAACTTCTTAATTCCCTCAAGCGTCTCTCATGAGGGACCTTGTCAAAGGCTTTCTAAAAATCCAGATACACTATATCAACTGGCTCATCTTTAGTTATCTGTTTATTCACACCTTTAAAAAAATGCAGCAGATTGGTGAGGCAAGACTTTCCTTTGCTAAATCCATGTTGGCTTTGTCCCATTAAACCATGACTTCTATATGTTCAGTAATTTTGCCTAGTACAGGTGTCAGGCTCACTGCTCTGCAGTTCCTTGGCTCATTTCTGGAACCCTTTTTAAAAATTGATGTTATGTTGCTTTGATAATTGCCCCCATAAAAATTATCCTGCAGAGATTTGTGCCTGCTTTTTCTGTGGGTACATTTGCCAGTAAAAATGGAAAAACTAAAACTGTGCATGTTCTCTCTCCTGACTTAGCCGCCCCCAAGAGAATAATGCCAAACAATATGGGAGTCATCCCCGCTATTCGTGCCCTTTCCTATCCCTGTCCTCCTTCCCCGCGCATTGTACGGGGAAGTTAGATGGGGGTGGGAAAGGGGCAGATCGGGGGTGATGCTAGGGCGGACAGTGGGCGGTCAACGATTCTAATGTCAGCCCTGTACATCTGGGGCCAGTGACTTGAACAGGGAAGTTATTCCAACTCCGAGGAGGAAAGACTTCCCTGATGCGGGGCTGGGAAAAGGCGGCAGGGGGCAGAGGGCATTCCCCGCAGCCCGATCCTGGTCCTGGAAGGCCAGATTGGGGGTTGGGCTGTGGGGAAAGCACTGGGTGCCGGCAGCCAGGCATCACAGCTTTTAAACGGTGCCACAATGCCATGGCACCCAGATACCAGAGTTAGCCAGGCAAAGCCTGTACATGCAGGCCGGGCTGAATCACATTCCCAGCCTGCACGTACAGGCCTGTTCGTGATTCTGATCCTGCGGGGCTAGACGTGCCTTGCAGGATCAGAATCGCGACTCCCTCTGTGCGTCTGGTTCTGACCGGGCGTACAGAGGATCTATACGTCCAGGATGGAATGACCCCCTATGTGTAAAATTGTGTGCATTGTAGAACATGTATCATTTACCTACATTAAGGGTGGCAATATTCAAAGAACCTATTTCTGAGTATAGGCAAGGCTTTGAAAATTGCCCCCTCAAACCTTTGACCTTCCACAAAGGAACCTGGAGAGGAATGCTTAATCCTGAACTCTGAAAAGTTGCTATAGCAAATGCATCTTCATCTGATGTCAGGCTCTTCCAATCATGTCCATCCTCCTCTGCAGGGATGAATGGGATATTCCAACCTAGCAGTTCAAGTGAATGACCATCTTCCAATATCTCAGAAAGGTTGCCCTATCTAGTATACCATAATTGACTCTGGTAACAGCATGAGGTTTATGGATTTTGTCTGTGGCCCAAACTCTTCTGTTCCAATGTTATCCCTAGTTCAAACCAGAATGGATAGAAACAGTTTTTGGAACTCTGTTAAAGAGTAGTTGCACTGCACAAAAAAATGTTTCATTGGAAATGTATATTGGATCCCATTGGGAGATGATAAAATCGGGGCTCCCCCAGTCTGTTCACTTCCCTCTAATGTGTGGCATTTCCTGATTCATACAACACAGCCTGCAGTTCTGTTGGTTAGGCCAAAAATACAGAGGTCCGATATTCAAAAAAGTTGATCTTCTAAATTTAGACTCCTAAATTAGGCTCTTAAATTTGTACTCTATGTTCAGTCATATTTAAGAATCTACAGGAGTCAATTTAGAAGCTCTATTCATGCTTTGGATGACTGAAAACAGTCTGAATGGGGGTGTGGCTGGTGTGTTCCCAGGAACCTTGTCATCCCTGCCTGATTTTAGAAAAGTCATAGATGCTTGGCATCATGTCTAACTTTAAACCTGCTCCAGGCACCTGAAAAGCGTGTGTTTTGACTAAAAAACACCCTCATCCCCTCTACTCAGTGCCATGTCAACAATCGCAGTAGTGAGATTTGCACCTTGGATGCCCTGTTCCTAGGCCACTGCTCTAACTATTAGGCTTTACTAGTTCAGTGAATTTTTCTGGCAGATATTCAAAAATATTGATATTTAAATGCAGCAGGGGTTAGCTATAATGCTTAAGTATTCGCGGGATATTCAATGGTAGTATCCAGATAGGAGCTGCCGTTGAAAATCTGGACTCAGCAGTGTTACCTGAGTATGTTCCAGTTAACATCATTTTCAGCCAGCCCTTATCCACATTTCATCTTAGCGCCGGTACCATCCCCGCTCTGCTGGGACAGTCTGTGAAGATTTATTTATTTGGCTAAACCTTTATACCACTTTTCACAGAGGTCAAAGCGGTTTACATAGAACTTGAACAGATTAAACAACGTTTACACAGAGCAGTAATTTTTTACAATAAGGTTCGGCAAAGGCAAAGATATTCAGTTGCACTATTCAGATAGTGCTGCTCAATATCACCCCCTTAACCATCCTGTCTCCCATTGGTCACTGACTGAAGGCTTTCAATATCAACCTCTTTCAGGCCAATGCAGAAACCCTGCACTAAAGCCTGTGCTTAAAGCTCTAGCGTAGGGTTTGATAGCGCCAGTTTAACACTGGCTCTTTGTGCCGGGATGCAATGTGCAAATTACTCAGTGCACAAAAAGTCAGTGTTAAACTGGGAAAGCAAGTTAAAAGCATGCACACAGAAGTGAGCACAAGTTTGGCATGCTGCTTTGGACAAACTGGGTCATCTGAGGTGAAGTTTGACACTTCACCTCAGATGATCCAGACATTGAGGAAAGCCCCCAATGCCAGTGCCGCCTCCAGACACCGTCCCCCAAAGCAGAAAGCAGAAGTTTTGTTTAATGTAAATAGTTATACTCAACCGTTCATTGTAAATAGTTAAATCTAATTGTTCAATGTAAATGTATACATCTGTGTACAGTTGTTAAAATGTTCCTTGTAAACCGCCCTTGATCGCTGGAAGGGGCGGTATAGAAATATATACATAAATAAATAAATAAATAAAATAAATAAACAAAAGACCTTGTGGTCCAGAGGACCCATTCCCCCCCAAACAAAAAAACTCCTGGTAACCCAGTGGCCCCGATTTCCCCCTCCCACCCAACCAACCAAAAAACCTGGTGGCCCAGTGGCCCCGATCCACCTCCCTCCCACCCATACAAAAAAATCCTGGTAAACCAGCAGCCCTGAACTCCTCCCCCCAGTATCTTAAATGATGAGGTGGGAGTCTTGCCACATGCTCCCGCCCCCACTGAATGCAGAGTGGAGGAGTGGCCTAGTGGTTGGGGCAAGGTACTTCAGGCCGGAAGGTTGGGGGTTCAAATCCCACTAGAGGACAGCAACCTTGGGCCGGAAGGACTGGGGTTTCTAGTCCCACAGGTGCTCCTTGTGGTCTTGGGCAAGCCACTTACCCCTCCATAGCCCATGTTCCCTGTAAAATAGTTATCTCCAAGTTATAATGCCCTGTTCAATGTAATTTCAGTTTGTTCAATGTAAACCGCACTGATGCAGAATAGCACAGTATATAAGAGAATGTAAATAAATAAATAATGCACCAGGTGGGGTTAGACTGCCATATAAGGCAAAAAATGTCCTATATGGCAATGGCCTATGTTACATCCTGGGACGCATGAGAATAAGCATTCAACCCTAGTAACATTTCAAAGAGGGCCACATTCAAAATGATTAATGCTGTTAGCAGGCCTACTAAACACCTTAATTGTGGTGAACGTGTTGTCTAGCAGCACACATCTATTTTGTGCCGCTGAATATCCTTCCCCTAATCCCGCTGCATCAGCGTGTTCCAGGGGCGTGCCAGGAGGGGCACTCAGGTTAATCAGCTAGTGGTGATATTCAGCTGTAGGCTGGTTAACTTAAACAGGCCAACTTTAGGCACTTAAGTCTAGCTTAACCTTAGCCAGTTTAGCTGATTGGGCAGAGGCTGAATATTGGTGCTGCTCGGTTACTTAAACGTGAACCAGGAACACCAGATATTCAATGCCGGTGGCCAGATATGACCCAGGCATTGAATATCCTGACTTAATTTAAAGTGGTGACGGCGAGACGCTTTAAATGTGCTGGTCGCCACCACTGAAAATCAGCCCCAAAGAAGCCAGTCTAGCAGCATAACTCTCAAAGTTAGGAGCACATGGGGGAATATTCAGCGCTAGGGCTAGCACCAATGAAGCGGCTAGCCGCCACTGCTGAACTTTAAAACTGTATATTCACTGCTGGGGCCATATCTTCCCAGTAATATTGAATAGCCAGATTGGCTGATACGCAATTGCTGCTCAGTTAGCTTCAGCAGTAAAAGTTAGGCTGGCCTTTCAGGTCCCTAGCTTTTGGCACTGGGGGATAACCGGCTAGTAGCTGAATATTGCCGCTAGCTGGTTATCACAAGATGCCACCTGGAATATCCTGATGCTAACCGGTGTCACAAGGTTGGCCTATCGGAGCCTGAGAAAATGGAAATCAGCAGCAGTGATCAGGGGAGACATGACAGTATAAACAAAAAACTGTCAGATGGTTGCTACAGACAACCTAGGCACACGTGGGTAAGGGCTGAGAAGACACACCCAGATAGCAAGCAAAGGGAGTTTGCTTTGCCTGATAGGAATCAGCTGGGTAGAGGTGGAGCCCAGAAACACAGGGATATAATACGCTCCCAAATAGTTAGAGAGGGAGAGGAGGTGAACCAGCAAGTCTCACAGCAGGGGAGACAACGGTCAGCGCAGCAGAAGCTGGGAAAAGTATGGAAGTGGAATGAAAGAGAGTCTGAATTACTGGGACAGCATGCAAGCCCACACGAAGGTCTGAGTGAGTCTCAAACCCAGAGTGAAATATTTGGAGGGCAGAAGCCAGATATTGAATGCATGTGTGAAGAGCACGAGAGACGTGGGAGAGTTGCAGTACAAGGTAACAAAGCCAGAAGCGTTGATAGTGGCTGTTTTCTACCCGAGTGGGTAAAACCCTGCAGCAATAGAAAAAGCCACCCAGAAATAAGCTTTGGAAATAATCCCTTCCCTTGTGCTAGAAAACCCAGGAGAAAAGAAGCTCACTTACTTGGAAAAGCTAGAGATTCTAGTATCCACTTTAAACTCCCAGAGTTTGAGTAACCTCCGTATAGAGCAGTGCAATCTAGGGCAGCTGTGAGGAAAAGGCTAGACCCGAGCACGCTCAGAGTCTACCATAATCACTCTAACAGCAGAGCCAGGGAAGTTCCTGAATGTCCTTATGCTTACCAGCAGGGGCTGAGTTCTCATAAGCCTCATGCAAAAGTATATGGTAGTTCCCAGGGAGGCTTTGAGTCAGAAGGACAGCATAACTTCCTGCTTGACGAGGAAAACCTACATTATCCTTTTGAAACAGCTGACCTTGAAAACGTGAGTGTTAATGAACCAGAATCTATGGAATATGAGAATACAGAGTTAGCAACAGTTCCTGAGCCCATGGAATGCTCAGTCTCGGTAATTGACCCAGAGTTTTCCTTAAGGTGAAAAGGGTTGAAGATAACCTGAGTAAGAGTCACAAGTTGTGGGCTGGAAAACGTGTCTCACAGAAAACCATGTGAATGAGCTGTGCTGTAGCAGCAAAAAGGAAAGCCGGTGAAAAACATTGAGAATGTTTAATTCTTTTCTTTTTGTATTTAAGCTGAAGTAAGCTATTTTTGTTTAACCTTTTGATTTCTGTTATATGCCCGAAGTGGGTTGTTTGCTTTGTTTTTGCCAAGGAGAAAATACCTCACGGACGGGGAATAAAACCCTGAGTTTGGAACACAAGTGTCTTTTGTGGTTTATAGAGAAGGTACAACTACCACCCTCAGGCAGTACCAAGGCCTCACCGGTAGGGCACCTGGGGGTGCGACACCGGCTAGCAGCAGGGCCCTTAGTGGCAGCACCTGCGGATATTCAGCAGCACGAAATGCATGAATCCTGCGCAATATCCCACTTGCTGCATTAATGCGGTTAGCAGGTCTGACAATAGCATTAATCACTTTGAAACCCCCCCCCCCCCCATAATTCTTACATCAGGGCCTTTGAGTTTAATGTAGTTTGAATACAAATCTTAGGTCTTCATCCCTAGTACATTTGAAAAAGTTAGGCTGGCCTTTCACATGTGGAGTGGAGGAGTGGCCTAGTGGTTGGGGCAAAGTGTTTCAGGCCAGAAGGTCAGGGGTTCAAATCCCACTAGAGGACAGCAACCTTGGGCCAGAAGGACTGGGGTTTCTAGTCCCACAGGTGCTCCTTGTGGTCTTGGGCAAGCCACTTAACCCTCCATAGCCCATGTTCCCTGTAAAATAGTTATCTCCAAGTTATAATGCCCTGTTCAATGTAACTTCAGCTTGTTCAATATAAACCACACTGATGCAGAATAGCATGGTATATAAGAGAAAATAAAAAAGGCTAATTTAGGAGCATATACCCTTTTAATATCAGGCCCACAATTTCCTCCCTGATTTCTGTAGTAAACATTGTCTTCCATGGTTGCCTGAGGAGGGGGGGGGGGGGACCTGTAGATAAGCCTCAGCATCATAGTGCAAGAGACTTATTGAAGAAACCTAGCATCTGAGTGAAACTCAGAACCCCAGTTTTGGTTCCCTAAAACTCTGCAGATGAAAGAATGCTCACACATCACCTACAGCCTGCAGTCAAAATTCCCTAATCCAGATCCAAATCCTAGAATTGGCTTTGTTTAAGTTCTCTTCCAGTCCACAATGGGAAGACCTTAAAAGTCTCCTCTACAGCTGAGTCAACCTTAGTAACATAGTAAATTAATGCAGATAAAGACCAAAATGGCCTAGTCATTATGCCAGACAGTAATTTTCCCACTTTGGGTAGACATGCACGCAAAGTTCATTATGAACCCAACATCCAGACCTCATTGCCTGTGTCCCTCATTTAACCCTTTAAAGCAGGGATCTCCAACTCCAGTCTTGGAGGGCCACAAACCGGTCTGATTTTCAGGACATCCCTAATGAATATGCATGAGAAATTTTAATACAATGAGGCAGTGCATGCAGATATATCTCATGCATATTCATTAGGGACATCCAGAGAACCTGACTGGTTTGCGGCCCTCCAGGACTGGAATTGGAGACCCCTGCTCTAAAGTAGTGCCTTTGCCTTTTAGGGTTGCAACTGCTGCTTCATGCATATTACCCCCACTGCTTAGTTATAGAGATATTTAAATACCTCCAAGGTATAAATACATAGGAGTTGGGCCTTTTTCAACAGAAGGGAAGCTCTGGAATGAGGAATCACAGAATGAGGCTGAAAGAGGGTAGACTCTGAAGTAATCTAAGGAACTATTTCTGTACCGAAAGGATGAGTAGATGCATAGAACAGCCTCTCAGTAGAAATGCTGGAGACAAGGACTGCATCTGAATTCAAGAAAGCATGGGACAAGCACAGAGGTTCTCTCGTGGAGTGGAATGGCTTTTAGAGATGACCAGTTACTATGGATGGGCAGACTGGATAGGCCATACAATCTTTATTTGCTATGGTGTTCCATGTTTCTATGTTCAAACAGCTGAAAAAATTCACACGGTCGATTCACAAATTTAGTTTAACTCTCTGTTTGGTAGATTATCAGCTGCCTCAAATGCACCATGGAAAAATGAGGTAGATAAGTAGCTTAGTGCTTAGAACCAGCATTCAAATCCCACTTCTCCCACTGACAATTTTTGTGACCTTGGGCAAGTCACTTTATCCTATGTTGCCTCAGATACATACTTAGGTCCTCATTTACTAATCCATATTAACAAGCATCAATGCACACTTTGTGCTTAGTAAATAGGGCCCATTGAAAATATTGTGAGTAGACATCCATCAGCATGGTTAGTAAATGGGGCAACTAGATTTTAAGCCTTCTCGGGTAGAGACTTAACAACTATCTGAGTTTGTAATCTGCCTTGATCTTGGATTTCAAAACACAAGAATTAAATCTAAAATGCAATTCCACTCAAGGAAAATTAACCCCAGCTGTTTCTGTACTTAGCTCTATCTCTGAGACAACATGCACTTTTGAATTCCTTTAGCATGTGTTGAGAATCTCCATCTCCCCTGCACTTTAGAGAATCCACCTTCACTTCTTCTTCTTTAATCCCTAGCTGGCATTTGGAGAGAAGGCCGTCCTCTCAGCCAATACGCTGCTGTAGGTGCCGCTGGATTCCATGTGTTGCTCATAATATGCTTCCAAACTTGGCGATCAGTGGCAACATTTCTGGTCTCATTGATGGTCAGTTGTTGGTTCCTTAGATCTTCCTCAATGTGTTTGAGACACGTTTTCTTTGGTGCTGCTCATTGAACCCTCCAGTAGAAGGTCGCTCTCACCAGAGGAGTTCTTATGGCAGCCAACTAGTGTTCATTCTGCAAATATGGCCAAACCAGCACAGTCTGCATTTTTGGATTTGTTCTTCATCTGAGGATTGATGTAACATCTTGTCTGAATTGTCTCATTTCGATGGCAGTCACGAAAAGACACCCAAAATCTCTCTCAGACATTTGATTTGAAAGACTTTGAGTTTGTTCAAGTCAGGTTTGAGCAGAGTCCATGTTTCCGATTCGTACAGGAGAATTGGCAGGATCAGCGTTCGGAAGAGGTGAATTTGGGACTTGGTGATATTGGCCTTCTTCCAGAGGCACCATTTGAGTGAGGCGAATGCTACTCTTGCCTGGCCAATCCTGCTGAGGACTTCAATGGTGATTGCCACCTTCATCTCCAGTACTAGCAATTCCAGGTATTTGAATTCTTGGACCTGCTCAATTTGAATTCCATCGAGGTGAACAATGGCCTGTGATCCATTCATGGTCATAACTTTGGTCTTGTCCACATTGATTCTTAGGCCGTAAGATTAGGCGATGCGGGTGATATGGAAAAGGATGTCAGTGGCCTCTGCATCCATGTCAGCAAATATAGCACTGTTTTCTGCGAACATCAAGTCTTTCAGGAAGTTTTTCACACTGTACTGGACCCCGCATCTGTCCTTGAATGTTTTCCTCATTATTGCATTGATCACAATTTTGAAAAGTAGGGGTGAGGTGATATCTCCCTGGCGAACTCCAGTTTGGATAGGAAATTCCTTGGATAGCTCATTTTGGATCCGCATGCTGCTGGTTGAGCCATTGTATAATGCTCAGAGAAGTTGGATGATCTTCAGTGGCACATGTTCATTCTCTAGTGCTCTCCAGAGGGTGGGCCAGTGAATACAGTCAAATGCGGACTTGTAGTCAATGGAGACGATAATGGTTCTCTTTCCACGCCTGATGCTTTCTTCCACCTGTTGACGAATGGTGAATATTTGATCGGTGCAGCCCCGATATGGCCTAAATCCTGCTTGCTTTTCTCGGCTGGTGTGTTCATGATGTTCTTACAGCCTTGATTGTATGTTCTTCATGAACACCTTGCGCAATGATTGAAAGGAGGCTGATGTCGCGGTAATTCTTACATTCTCAGCTATCATCTTTCTTCAGGATTGGCACAATGATGGCTTCTTCCATGCTCTCATTCCATGTGCCAGATGAGTGTTAGAAGGATGTGAAGCCATTGCAGCAGGATGTCTCCCCCAGTTTTGATCATTTTGGCAGTGACTTGGTCCACTCCAGGCATCTTTTCATTCTTCAATGATGTTATTGTACACTTCACTTCATCGACTGTTGGCTCACCATCGAGGAATGAATTCTTCAGCAGGTCGACGGATGGTGACTCTGGTGGTGGTCCCTGGGGTGGATCATAGATGTATAGCTGTTGGAAGAATTCTTTCCACCATTGCAGGCATTCACCAGGGGAGCTCACGAAGGTGCCATTCGCTTTCTTGATGTTGTCATTGGTCGACTTGGTTTTGCCACTGAGTCTCCTAAGGGTCTGATACAGACTCCGGTACTTGTGCCTGGATACTGCTTCTTCCAGTTTGACTGTGACACCATTACAGTAGGCTTCTCATTCCGCCTTCATCTTCTGTCTGACCTCTTTGTTCAGTCGCCAATACTGCTCAAAGTCAACCTGTTTGATTTGTTTCCATTT
Source organism: Ichthyophis bannanicus (assembly GCA_033557465.1). Lineage (NCBI taxonomy): Eukaryota > Metazoa > Chordata > Amphibia > Gymnophiona > Ichthyophiidae > Ichthyophis > Ichthyophis bannanicus. The sequence goes on along the minus strand of CM066033.1, from coordinate 461,398,232 downwards.
ATCCACCAGATCCAGGTACTTGTCTGAAATCCATGACTGTGTCCGACGACGGATGGATGGGTACATGGGGGTGGTGCATTCCAGGATGGACTCCAATATCTGCTTTTCTTCTGCATCAACATCATCCAATGGCTTGAGTGCTAAAAATTGGTTGGATGGGGCGATTTAGAATTCTTGTCTGAGTGCCGGATCCTTCAGACAAGCCCAGTTCAGTTTGGCTGCTGGAGGTGCTTTGCGCTTTGCCCGTTGTAATCACAGCTGTACCTTGGCACAGACGAGGTAGTGGTCAGATCCACAGTCAGGGCCTCCTTATTGCACATACATTTTTGAGCGATGATTGGAATCAAGAGCTGATTAAGATGTAGTCCAGGATGGCCAAGTCTTCGCCAGATGGGTTGCGCCACATAAGCTGGTGTTTGCGAGGGTGCCACAGCCCCATATGCCTCACAGATTTCTGGGATATGTAGTCCAACAGTATACTTTACTTCTGGAGGAGCCATCAGTTTCTTTCTGGCTGTATTTCCTTTCTTGCTTAGTCTACTGGTACCCCCTCTAGCTAATCTCGTCATATCTAATCATATTTGAGCTAAAGTTGCACATATCTGTATCCAATCCAGTCACATTTAACCCATGCCTAGGCCATAGCAAATCTCTTCCACCTCCAGTCAAGGTCCTGGGACATGGACAGTACATGTTGGGGTGTAAATATAAAGCAGTATACTAAACTGAAATATACAATGGTGTGCAAAAGTCTTGCATAGACTGCATAATCAAGCTATTCTCAGTTTTATTTTGACAATTCTGTAGCAGAACACTGGCTTATTATATATTATTTTGTTGCAAATTTAATTCAGCAGCCATTTCATAATGCAAAATTTAATTGTCTGCGAACCTTTGCATGGCTGTCATGAGGAAATGAGGTCCCAGTACATTCAATTGGATTCTGTGTCAAAGTGGGATCAAAATGAACCAATAAAATACTGCACTTCCTCAGCCAATAGGAAGTCATATTTGATAGCCAATCAGTGCATGGTATTTTAGCAGCACACAGGGTTTGAATTTAATGTGGATCAGCTGGTGTGTATTGTATCTGAAGCTCAATGTCCTGGCATGATGAAAAGGTCACATTTTCTATCAATGAAGGACTGGGTCTGGATGGTGGTTTTGCATGAGGAGGGGTATTTCAGTCCGCAGATTGCAGCAAAGGTCAGCTGTAATCAAAGCATGGTTGACCGCATTCTGCAGAAACATAAGGAGAGGGGAAATATGCAGGACTGACATCGTAGTGGCCAGCCTAGAAAGTCAACCAAGAGGGACGACAGGGCCTTGATAAGGACTTTCCAGCTCAATCACCTGATTCAACCCAAATGAGAATCTTTAGTACAAGGTATCAGTTGAAATCACCAAGAAGCAACCGTGGACCAAGCGAGAGCTGATTGAGTCACTGATTGTAGCCTGGAATCCCATCATAAAGCGAGAACACCTTATCAAGCTGGTCCATTCCATGCCAGACAGATGTCGCCTGGTGAGAAAGAGCAAGGGCTGGTCATCAAGTACTAATGGCCACCAACAACTAAAAACAGCCCTTTTCAGGGCCACCTAATGAAAATAAGAAGAAAACATGCACACTGCCAACGTACACGGAACAGAAAACACAATAACATTTAGGGCACACATTGCATCTTTGTACACAGGTTCACAACCAAACGAACATAAGTATTAAACAATCATAAAAGAATGCTCAAGTCATGGCAAATTTGTCAGATTTGTACAAAAGACAAAAGGGAAGAAAATGGCATGCAAAAGGGGTTGTAAATTGTAACACATTTTGTCCCTGTGATTCAAACAACTAAATACTGCCAATTTGGCACTACCTAGGCAAGATGTTTTCACACCACTGTTAAGTTTGCAGTAATCCTGGGCTCTAAAATGGTCCATGGCAAGGTGGTCTATTTGGTAGAGTGGGAGGACTATGGATGAGAAAAGATATACTGAAGGTCAGCAGAAGACATCCATATCTTCCACCAGCCATGATCACATACATCAGGGTCCAATGGTGAGAGTAATGTCAGGTTCAACTGCTGGTGGGGCTTGAATAGAGGTCGGGGAAGTTTGGAGGGTAAGACCTTCGTTTCTAGCTCCTGGATGTAACTGCAGATAATGAGCTTGACACCAGAGCCCATAATGGAGGAGTGGAGGAGTGGCCTAGTGGTTGGGGCAAGGTACTTCAGGCCGGAAGGTCGGTGGTTCAAATCCCACTAGAGGACAGCAACCTTGGGCCGGAAGGACTGGGGTTTCTAGTCCCATAGGTGCTCCTTGTGGTCTTGGGCAAGCCACTTAACCCTCCATAGCCCATGTTCCCTGTAAAATAGTTATCTCCAAGTTATAATGCCCTGTTCAATGTAATTTCAGTTTGTTCAATGTAAACCGCACTGATGCAGAATAGCGCGGTATATAAGAGAATATATAATAAATAAATAATCACAAGGAACAGGAAGGCTCTTGAACAGGGATTGTTGTCAACAATGAAATATTCCTGACAGGTTCAAGGTTGCTTAACTCACAATATGGAACTCGGATAAAATTTCTGTACTGAACACAGGGATACTCTGTCTTTAAACCTGCTGCTCTCAGACATTGTCCTTCTCTCCAGATTAGTACCTGGGCTAGCTCCAGACCTTATGAATTCAGAATCAAGCAAAAACTGGTGTGGAAAGATGTATTCACAGGGTGGTTAGTACCTCCACCCCTTTAAATTGCCAGTTTTCAACTAAGATTCCATGTGATGTCTGAGTTGAGCCAATGGAACAAAATGGGAAAAAACCTTTAGTATGTGAGCCCCTTAAATTTCAGCATTTGAATTCCGTATTTTGAACATGAAGGTCATTCTAAAAGGTTTAGTCATGGTTCAGACGTCTGCAGGCGTTGAAATCACAGACAGGTCTCCTTAACCATTTCACAAATGCCATTTGCAGATGTCTCCAGTAAGGGGACGTTCACGTAGGGCACGGAGGTGTGGCAGAAGTGTGTCTGGGGAGGGGCAATGGACTTTCACATCCTTGTTCAATCCCAAAAGCAGCCAAACTTTTTGCAGGCACATGCATGTTTATTCCTGCTCCAGGCTTAAATAGGCATCAGGAAAGTATTTGTTTTTACCTTAAAACATCCAGAGAGTGTAGAGAAGATGGAGAATTAAGTGACTAGCTTTAGATTATAAAGTCCCATATTGGAATATGAACCCCTCTTAAGTCACTACTCTAACCATTACTGTATGCTATTAGAAGTCTTGGTTCTGAGATGTTCTCCTGAGGACATCTTTACACATGCATATCGGGCACTTCCACGTTTCTGGAATTGTGCCTGAACTTTCACGTGCCTGCCTTTCTTTTCAGACGTTCTGGCTTTGGTGTTTCAGATTGCAGTTGGACGTCCCATTTAAAATGTGCCTCCATATGTTTTGTACAGGTCTTACCTAGGTCATGTTGAATACAATTGAAACACTCCCTCTTTTTCAGGCAAATTGGAAATACGAATATTAATGTAATGTAATAAATGAAGTATTATTGTTATATAATTACTGGAAATACTTATAATTGTTTTGGAACTAAGGGGTCACTATGCAAAAGCACTTGTGGGCAGAGCAGTGAATTATCTCAATAATGGTGATCTTCAGTCTGCTCTCTAGATAATCTACATAAAGTTGGGATAGCCATTTGCTGTCCTATCTTTATGCAGAGAGCTAGCCAGACAATGGCCTGAATATTGCCACTGGTCACCACATTATATCCATGATCAGAACACCAGTGTTGAATATCCATATTTTTTGCAGGGCTCTACCAAGGGCTGTGTGAATTGTGTGGACGCACAGGGCGCAAGCAGAGAAGGGGGCACTGATATCATCACTGGGTTTCTGGGAAGCTCAGAAAGAGTGAGTTACTGAACGTGGCTGGGTGGAGGGGGGCGCCAGATTCATTAGTTGCACAGGGGTGCATTTTTAGCATGGTACGGTCCTGTTTTTTGTTTTTACCGCTGCAAATGGCAGTTAAATAAAACACCAGCCATGACAGTTGAATATTAGCGTTAGTTCCGTTTTCAAAAAGGCCAATGTTTAAACACTATGGCATTTAGCGGTGCTTCCCTTTCGGCAGGATACATATTGTGGTAAGGAGAGTGCAGCTCAGCATGGAAATAAAAGAGAAAGAAGAACTTTTTTCTTCTTTTCGGGGGATGGGTGCACTAGAACACATACATCACAGCAAAATCCCTGAGAGAAACCAAAAGGGTAGAGCTAGGTTTAAGCCACTCCCAGACTCTAGAATAATTAATTGTAATTACTCCACTTCAACTAACAGCTAAAGTTTGGGTGTTCTGTATTTGCTTATTTATAATTTTAGGCTTTTCTTACCCAATATGTAGTCTCAGATCACCTCGGCATCAAAAGACTCTACATAGAATAAGAGTCAACATGCCTTGTAAACATCAATGACTACTGGGTTTTTACTCCTGTCTACATGGAGTTCTTTTACTAGCCATTTTTTTGTGATGCTGTTGACACCCTCTTTTGTACGTATAACCCTTGTGACGAAATTCTTAACTTATTGTATATATTAATAAAATACGAGCTTATCTTGATTTGTGATCAATCCATTAATGTTTGACGGTTATCTCCTCCTGGGACGTTTTCTCATTTTCTCAACGCCTCACTTGGCGCCGGTGCGTTTCCCTCTCTTTCGAGAGTTTCTTCAGGAGATCTTTGTATCAAATAAAACTTGCATAAGTCATACTTTTTCAAAGGGGTACCTAAACGCTGTTAACTAGGGAGTCCTTTGAAAAAGTATGACTTATGCAAGTTTTATTTGATACAGAGATCTCCTGAAGAAACTCTCGAAAGAGAGTGAAACGCACCGGCGCCAAGTGAGGCGTTGAGAAAATGAGAAAACGTCCCAGGAGGAGATAACCGTCAAACATTAATGGATTGATCACAAATCAAGATAAGCTCATATTTTATTAATATATACAATAAGTTAAGAATTTCGTCACAAGGGTTATACATACAAAAGAGGGTGTCAACAGAAGCACAAAAAAATGGCTAGTAAAAGAACTCCATGTAGACAGGAGTAAAAACCCAGTAGTCATTGATGTTTACAAGGCACGTTGACTCTTATTCTATGTAGAGTCTTTTGATGCCGAGGTGATCTGAGACTACATATTGGGTAAGAAAAGCCTAAAATTATAAATAAGCAAATACAGAACACCCAAACTTTAGCTGTTAGTTGAAGTGGAGTAATTACAATTAATTATTCAGTATACCGCTCCGAAAAGACCACGAAGAAACTCCCAGACTCTAGGACAACCCCAGGTAAGAGTAGGAGGTACAAGTGGGTGGAGTTAGGAAGGGAGGTGCCCTGCTCAATGTTTAAGTTTGAGAAAACAAACAAAGTTGGAAGAAGCAGAAGCAGTCAAGGGAGAAGCAGCCAAGCAAGAAGCAGCCAAGAGAGAAGCAGCCACAAAGAGAGCAGCAGCAGAGACAAGAGCAGCCAGCACTGCAGCCAAGGAAGCTACAGAGAAGGTTCCAGGCAGAGGACCAAACAGACTGGCGAGAGGGAGAGAGAGAAAAGGTTGGCTTTGAGAAGGCTAAGGCAAGAGTGCCTAGACTCCTCTGATGAAGGGTCTGTCTGCAGGCAGCAGAAGCCCCAGGAAGGGAAAGCACAGTTACTTACCTGTAACAGGTGATCTCTGGAAACAGCAGGAATTAGTCCTCACATATGGGTACGTCGGTACCGACGGAGCCTGCGCGGGAATGCTCCCCAGCTTCCCAGAATGAAAGCTTTTGGGGCATCCCACAGCGCATGCGTGCTGCCTTCCCGCCTTTCCTACCAACTCTCCTCAGTTCGAGTTTAACGCTGAGACAATAGAGAGAGAGAGGAAAGGAAAGAAAAAGAGAGATACAACTCCTAGGGGAGGTGGGAGGGTTGTGAGGACTAATTCCTGCTGTTCCCAGAGATCACCTGTTACAGGTAAGTAACTGTGCTATCTCCAGGAACAAGCTGGAATAAGTCCTCACATATGGGGACTCCCTAGCTAAGATGCCTGGGAGATCCCCAGGGTATGAGACCCTGAAGGGTTCCTCGTTTTCCTATGGATCTCAGGCATCCATTGAGGGAAGGAGGGCAGGAGTTGTTCAAGAATGGAACAGGTGTCTAAGGACAGCCTGACCAAACAAGGCATCCCGGCGGGAGTCCTTGTCCAAACAGTAATGGGCTGTGAAGGTATGAACCGAGGCCCAGGTGGCTGCTCGACAGATCTGGTCGATGGACACAGAATGAAGATGAGCCATAGAGGTGGCCATGGCCCTCACATTGTGAGCTGTGACATGACCCTCCAGAGAAAGGTTCTTACTCTGGTAAGCAAAAGAAATACACTGAGCAATCCAATTGGACAGTGTTCTTTTAGAGACTGGAAGTCCTAAATGAGAAGGATCAAAAGCAACAAAAAGCTGGGAAGACTTTCTATGTTGCTGTGTCCTGTGTAAGTAAAAAGCAAGAGCTCTTTTACAATCTAGAGTATGAAGGTTCCTCTCTGCAGTGGATGCATGAGGAGCTGGAAAAAAGACAGGTAGATATACCTCTTGATTAAGATGAAAAGGTGAGACCACTTTAGGCATAAAGTGAGGATTTGTCCTAAGGACTACCTTATCATGATGGAACCTTGTATAAGGTGGATTAGCCACTAAGGCCTGCAGTTCACTGATGCGGTGAGCAGAAGTGATCGCAATAAGGAAAATAAACTTCCAGGAAAGAAATTTCAAGGAGGTAGTGGCTAAAGGTTCAAAAGGTGGCTTCATAAGCTGACCAAGAACCAAATTTAAGTCCCATGCCACAGGAGGAGGTCGAATGGGAGGTTTAGTTAAAGTTAGGCCTCTCATAAATCTTGCAATAAGAGGATGAGAGGAAACAGGTTGTCCATTGATAGGCTTAAGGGATGCTGCAATAGCACTTAAATGGACCCTTACTGAATTCGTCTTAAGGCCTGCATTGGAAAGATGCAGGAGATATTCTAATAGAGAATTCACAGGAAGTGCCAGAGGGTCAAGACCCTGTTGAGCACACCAAATGGAAAATCTTTTCCATTTAAAAGCATAGGAACGCCTAGTGGAAGGTTTCCTGGAAGCATGGAGGATATCCTTCACTTGCTGCGAAAGATTGAAGTCTTGAAGGTCTAGGCCTTCAGTAACCAAGCTCTGAGGTGAAGGGACTTGGGGTTTGGATGCCACAAAGTCCCCTCCTCCTGAGACAGAAGGTCTGGAGCAGCTCCCAAGTCCAGGGAGGGGGCTTGGGAGAGATGTAGAAGTAGAGGGTACCACACTTGGCGTGGCCAGCGTGGAGCTATGAGGATCATAGATCCTTGATCCCTCTGAAGTTTGAACAGAGTCTTGGGAATCAAAGGAATGGGTGGAAAGGCATACAGGAAGTCCTGACCCCAATGAAGGAGGAAGGCATCCTTGGCCTGAACTCCCTGACACGGAATTCTGGAACAGAACCGGGGAAGTTTGGCATTCCACCGACTTGCAAAGAGGTCTATGTCCGGGGTTCCCCATTCTTGAAAGATTCTGAGTACCTGATCCATGTGCAGGGACCATTCGTGTGGAAGCAGAACTCGACTGAGTCTGTCTGCCCAAGAGTTTTGGATTCCTGGGAGGTATACTGCCAGGAGATGGATTTGATGCTCTCTGGCGAAGGCCCATAATCTTAGAGCTTCGTTGCAAAGCGACAGAGAGCCAGTTCCTCCTTGCTTGTTTATGTAAAACATGGCTACCTGATTGTCCGTTTGAATGAGGACTGTCAGGTAGCTGAGGAGGGTATGAAAGACCTTGAGAGCTAGGAACACTGCTCGAAGTTCCAAGAGGTTGATATGAAGAGAGGTCTCCTGTGGGGACCAAGTGCCTTGGGTGGAGAGGTCCTGTAGATGAGATCCCCAACCTGTTTGGGAGGCATCTGTTGTGAGGATTGCTTGGGGCAACAAAGGTTGGAAGGGGGACCCCAGCAACAGATTTTGAGTAGACATCCACCATTGGAGAGACCAAAAGAGACGGTTGGAGTTTGCTATTTGGTCTGAGAGAGCTCCTGAAGCTTGAGTCCATTGGGTGGACAAAGTCCATTGAGCTGCTCTCATGTGTAAGCGAGCAAAGGGTACCACATGTACTGTGGAAGCCATGTGGCCTAGTAGTTGTAGCATCTCCCGGGCAGTTAAGTGGCTCTTTGACTGAATCTGGGAGGCTAACTGCACTAGACGTTGGCAACGAGCCTGGGGAAGATAGGCTCTTGCAGTAGTGGTGTCCAACCAGGCCCCTATGAATTCTAGGGACTGATTAGGGGTGAGCTGAGACTTTGGGAGGTTTACCACAAGTCCCAGATACTGCAGAATGCGCCTGGTGCGGTCCAGGGAAATTTGGGCTTCTGACTGAGATGGAGCTCGGATGAGCCAGTCATCTAGGTAGGGGAAGACAAATATTCCCAGAGTGCGTAGAAATGCAGCAACTATTGCCATGCATTTGGTGAACACTCTTGGAGCAGAGGCTAGACCAGGGGTGTCAAACTCAAATACACAGTGGGCCAAAATGTAAAACTTGAACAAAGTCGCGGGCCAGCATTGAACAAATGAACCTTTTAATATGGACCCAAACAAGATTTGCTTTAACATTGAATATGAAGCAACACTTATTACTATACAATTTATAACTTAATAGTTCAGATATGCAAAAACCAATTTCAAATAAAAAAAAATCATCAATGACATTCATTTATTAAATAAGATTTAAATAACAATAAATAATAACACAGGTACACTAAAAAATTTTTTTTTTAAACTGCCTCTAATGTTTCGATTGATTTTTACGTTTTTTGGTGCGCTGAATCCAAATCTTGTAACCAATTTGCTCCATCACGTACAGATTTTTTGCTACATTGGGTTAGCAGTTTGAGGTGAACGTTTCAGATTGAGTGCGATCGAGATAAAAGTTTCTTGGATGAATTCTTTATACTAATTGTTTAGTAGTTATTCAAATAAGAATAAAGAAAATTGTAACAAGGCAGCACATAAGAATAGAGTAATGTCAACAAAACACACTGTGATGGTAGCAAAATTGTCTGCACTTAAAACAGCCACATACATGTGCACAAACATTGAGCATATAAGAGCGAGGTTAGACACAAAGCAAAGCAAAGAAATGTGCAAAAAATGTTGTACAGGTATGTATGTAAGAATAGAAAACGCAAACCGCACCATTGCAATACATGAAGACAAACACCCGATGGTGTGAAAATAAAATTCTAATAAATGAGATCCGACACTGTGGTAATAACTAGCAAATTTTTATTTCAAAGTTTAGTAAAAACACGATATTTGTCAACACAGTTTAGATTTTAAAGTCATTCTTGGGTCAATCAATCTCCTGGTGGGCCCGTTTCTTCTTCCCCCGAATGCTTCTCTTGGTGCGCTGCTTGGCGTATTTTTCATCTGGGGTTTCCCGCAGCAGCAACCAGCAGAAATCAGCCATCATAGTGGTGTTCCATCTTCCTTGGTACCTTCTCTCTGCGTCCTTGATGTCCTGGTGAAACCTTTCACCTTGTTCTTCACTGTACGCCCCCAAGTTTTCGGGAAAGTAGTTCACATGGGAGTGCAAGAAATGGACTTTCAGGCTCATGTTACAGCCTTGTTCTTTGAAGGCATTGAGCATCCTGGCAACAATATCCTTATAGTTCTCATCCCGCCTGTTCCCCAAGAATTTGAGAACAACATCCTTGAAGGAATCCCAGGCTTCTTTTTCCTTCTCAGACATCGTTTCAGCGAATGCTCCATCTGAAATGAGTTTCCTTATATCAGGGCCAACAAACACTCCTTCCTTTAGCTTTGCTTCAGAAAGTCGGGGGAACTTTGAGCAAAGGTACCGAAAGCACTCACCATCTTTTGGAAGGGACTTGATGAATTGCTTAATGAGACCCAACTTAATGTGGAGAGGTGGTAATAGAATTTTATCACGAGGTACCAAGCTCTCATGAAGAACATTTTTCTCACCGGGTCTCAAATACTCCCGAATTGACTAGTCTTTTTTCCCCCAGTGTAGGTCGCGGGCCCGGCTATCCCACAAGCAAAGGAAGCAGGGATATTTGGTGAAACCGAATTGCTGCCCTAATAGCATGGATAGAATTTTAAAGTCTCCACAAATCATCCACTTATGCTCATCATAATGAATCTTCTGAAGAATCAGGGCCAAATTCTCGTATTTTTCTTGGAGAATAACAGAGTGAGCAATAGGAACTGAAGCGAATGTGTTGCCATTATGAAGAACACCTTTTATGCTGTCTTTTGACGAATCAATGAACAGCCGCCATTCAGCAGGATCATACTTGAGTTTAAACTTTTCCATCACTCCATATATATCGTTGCAAAATACCAAATCTTCCTCTTTGCTGAAATACTTCAAAAATTGTGTCTCGCGGTTGCGGTACCAATAAAACGTTGTTCCTGGTGACAATAGATTTTTCTGTTTAAGCCGAGAACCTAGCAGTTGGGCAGCATCTTTTGGGAGTCCTAAATCCCGGACTAAATCATTCAATTCAGCTTGAGAGAAAAGTTCAGGTTTCGGATCTGGTTCAGTTTCAAACTCGGAAGTACTGGACTCATCAGGAAAAGCCATCTGATGAGTCTCATCATGATCAGAACCGTCCACACAAATATGATCCAAAGATTTTGGTGGTTCAGGCACAGGTACTTCGTTGCTATGAGGCATAGGCCTAATTGCTGAGGGAAGGTTGGGGTAACTTATTACGTTCTTATTTTTTAAGTTGTATCCCTTCACAATGCAAGAGCAAAAATAGCAGTCACTGCTGTGGTCTCTTTGTTCACGCCACATCATAGGTATTCCGAAACGAAATGCTTGTTTTTTACCTTTCATCCATAAGCGTAGATCTTCCTCACATGTCTTGCACACTTTGTGAGGAGCCCACGGTTTGTCTTGATCGCCTAACTTCAAACCGAAATAGGCGAAATATACTTTTTTAATAAATGCAGAAATGTTCCTCTGCCGCTTTTTCACGGTATATTCCCCACAAATAAAACAAAAACTGTCCGGAGAGTTGACGCAACCTCTGGCTCTGTGAGCCATCACAAATACACAGCACTGCAAACTACAACTGTAGTGAACCACTTCGGAATAAAGCTGGATTACGACTGAGCAAACAAAAGGTAATAATGAACTTGCAAGAAACTGAAATTTGACAGGAACGTTCACGTCGCAACCATGGTGTTTGAGCGAGCGAACGAGGCGAGGCGAACAGGAAAGAACATGCGCCAGCGCGAGTACTGGATTTAGCCCCCCACCTCCCAATTGTCCTGTTAATGTATAAAATGAATACAAAACACTCTAAAATATCATGAGGGAATGTTTCTAGTTAGTTAACCATTACAACCTCTATTTTGGGCCAAGAAAATAAACTGCAGTTGGCTAAAAAGAAATTATGTGAACATTTCTTATATGGGTAAGAAATCTAATTTTGCAAGAAAATGTGACGTGATGGAACATTTTGGCTATTTTTCCTGGATTCAGCACCCCAAAATCTATAGGAATCAGTTGCAAAACTGGAGGCAGTTTTTTGGTAGTGTACCTGTGTAATTTTTAAAATAAAATAACAATAATAAAATTAATCAACCATTCAAGCCCATGTCTTGGAGTAGCAAGAAAAAGTGCATAAAGAAAACGTTAATTATTGCTCAGTTTGCTGCACACTGATCTAATCTGATGTGCCCAAGCCAGATACCTGGCATCTCTTCTTGGATGATAGTTCATCAATGTCTGGGCTCAGGCTTTGAGCTGAGGAAATCCTCAGTATCGAGCGAAGGTGTTCATCAGTCAGACGTCTCCTGTGAGATGTTTTGGTCATCTTCATCGAGGAGAAAAGTTGCTCACATAGATAAGTGCTGCCGAACATGGAGAGCATCTGAGCAGCTTGGGTGCGGAGCTGAGGCATTGTGTCAGGGATGAACTGTGGAAACTGGGCGGCGCCCACAGCATCATACTTTGACTTCAGCGTGTCATTACACTGGAGTTCAATTAGCTCCATTTGGAGGTTGGTTGGTGCGTTTTCCACATTAACTGCAAAGGGATTACTGAGCAGTTCAAACCTACATTTCTGGACATCAAAGTCGGCAAATCGCCGGCTAAACTCAGCGCCGAGTACACTGAGTTTTTCAGCAAACTGTGCGCATGGGAACAAGTTGGTAAAGAACTGCGTTTTCATGGTTTGGCAGCAGGGAAAATGGCCAAGGTTTCCTTGCAGCATCTGATTCTCCCACAGGCACAGTTTAGTTTTAAAAGCCCTCACTGCAGCGTACATGTCTGTGATGATGCGCCCCTGCCCCTGAAGCTGCAGGTTCAGCGCATCGAGATGGCTCGAGATGTCACACAGAAAGGCCAGCTCACACAGAAACTTTTTCTCCCGAAGTTCTGCTGTGTCCTTCCCTTTGCTTTCCAGAAACTGACATATTTCCTCATGCAGCTCAAAACATTCTATTCAGTACTTTTCCTCGGCTTAACCATCTCACCTCTGTGTGATACGGCACGTCTGCGTATTCCGAACCACACTCCTCCAGAAAAGACTTAAACTGGCGGTGATTCAGACCTTTGGCTCTTATAAAGTTAACTACTTGTGTTACTGTGGTCATAACATGTTCCATCTTTAGGGCTTTGCCACACAATGATTCCTGATGTATGATGCAGTGATAAACAGTTAGTTCACCTGCACAGTTCTCTTCCTGCATCTTCTCCCGGACCCTGCCCACCAGTCCACTTGTTTTACCGCACATCGCTGGCGCAAGATCTGTCGTTAATCCCACGAGTTTATCCCACGGCAGCTTTATTTCAGTTACGCATTTGGAAACCTCCTCAAAAATTTCCTTTCCTGTGGTTGTGCCATGCATTGATTTGAATCCCAATAGCTCCTCCGTAACACACATATTTGAGTCCACTCCACGGATGAAGACTGACAGCTGAGCAGTATCAGATGCGTCGCTGCTCTCATCCACAGCAAGGGAGAATGCAACGAAATCTTTTCCCTTTTCCAAAAGCTGGTCATACAGATTGGTGGCAAGATCACATGTGCGATCAGCTACTGTGTTTCTGCTCAGGCTCACGTTTGAAAAGGCTTGCTTTTTCTCTGGGCACACGATGTCACAAACTTTCAACATGCACTTTTTCACAAACTCTCCCTCATTAAAGGGCCGGGCTGATTTTGCGATCTCTGCTGCCACAATATAACTAGCCTTTACAGCAGCCTCACTTTGTGATGTGGCTTTTTTGAACATATTCTGTTGTGAAACCAAACTTCTTTTCATCTCCTCCACTTTCTGGCTCCTTTGAGTCATGTCCAGGTCCTTGTACTTGTCATGGTGTTTTGTTTCATAGTGTCGTCGAATGTTATACTCCTTAGTTATAGCCACGTTGACTCCACAAATCAGACAAACAGGTCTGTCTTTTACATATGTAAACAAATATTCTGTCTCCCACCTGTCCAGAAAGTTCCTGTTGTCTGCCTTTCTTTTTGCCATTTTTGGGAAGGGGTTCCACAGTGACAGTTGTAGCTTGAGATCGCTATGACTTCTGTCACACAGGAGAGGGCGTTTCTGGGACCTGTCCTGATTGACGCGCCAAAACAACAGCAAGGCATTATGGGATTTGTAGTATTAGCGATGAATGAATGCGCTGTATAATACCGGCGGGCTAGCTCTAGTAGTCATTTGGTATAGCCTCGCGGGCCAAATATAATTACACTACGGGCCAAATTTGGCCCGCGGGCCAGAGTTTGACACCTATGGGCTAGACCGAAAGGAAGCACTCTGTATTGGTAATGTTTTCCCTGGAACAGAAAACGTAGGAATTTTCTGTGGGACGGATGGATGAGTATATGAGTGTACGCATCCTTGAGATCTAGAGAACAAAGCCAATCCTGACTCTGTAGGTATGGAAGGAGAGTGCCCAGAGAAAGCATCTTGAACTTCTCCTTGCATAGAAATTTGTTCAATTCTCTGAGATCTAGAATGGGTCTGTATCCCCCTGTTTTCTTCGGAATGAGAAAGTAGGGGGAGTAAAACCCTGTCCCCTGTTGAAGAAGAGGAACTTCTTCTATGGCCCTCTGGGCTAGAAGGGTGGTTACCTCCTGATCCAGAAGGTCGAGGAGAGATGTGGGAGAATTGAACTGTCTCACCATGGTGTAGGGAGGAAAGTCTGAGAAATGAAGTTTGTAGCCCTCTCTGATGATGGAGAGGGTCCACTGCTCTGATGTGATTTGCTCCCATATGGGAGCAAAATGAGCTAACCTTCCTGGAATGGTGAGAGGTTCTGACTGTTGTAGAGCCAGAAAGGTTAAGTTCTCTAGTATCAAGTCAAAAACCCTGAGGGGCTTGGGACTGCTGGGTTGCAACAGCCCCTGCAGGTTTAGGCCTAGCCTGTTTAGGTTGCTGACGCTTAGTAGCAAAGCGACCTGTAGAAGATTGTTGACCAGAAGTGGAAGGAAATCTGCCCTTCTTGTAAAAAGACTTTTTAAAAGATGTTTTCTTGGCTGGAGTGGAGGTAGACTTAGAAAGTCTATCCAGAGCAGCATTTTCTGCATCCATTTGAGTGGCTTTAATTTGCCACTCTTTGCCAAATAAATTTTCACCTGTACAGGGCAGATTTCCTAAACCATCTTGAACCCAGGGTTCTAGATCAGAAGCCTGGAGCCAAGCAATTCTACGAGCAGCTATGGCAATGCCTGAGGCTCTGCTGGCACCTTCAAAAGAATCAAAGGCTGCCCTGTTGGAAAACTTTGAAATGTCTTGAGTATGCTTAAGCCAAAGAAGGAACTCATCCCTTTTGTCCTCTGGAATAAAAGGGAGAAAGTTGTGCAGCTTTTCTGCAGCCTCCTTTAGAAACATACCCATATAAAGGCTGTATGAATTGATTCTGGCAATAAGCATGCTAGCTTGGAAGATTTTCCTTCCAAAAGCATCCAAGGTCCTGCATTCTCTTCCTGGAGGAGTAGAAGAGTGTCTTTTGGTACTCTTTATCCTCTTCATAGCTGACTGCACCACAATGGAGTGGTGGGGAAGCTGAGTTTTTTGAAATCCAGGAGAAGGAGGGACACGGTACATAGTGTCCAATCTACGAGAATGAGGAGAAAGGGTGAGAGGAGTCTCCCACAATTCAATCAAATGTTCTTGAAGAATTTCATGAATTGGTAAGGTGACTGCCTCTCTGGGAACCTTAGAGTATCCCAAAATATCTAATTTTTTTGCTCTAGGTTCTTTTTCAGAGGTTACTGAAATAGATAGTCCTTTAGCTACTTCTATTATGAAGTCTTGAAAGGACAAATCCTCTGGAGGAGACATTCTCCTTTTTGGAGAAGGCTCCTCAGGAAGAGTAACAGATACTTCAGGGGACTCATCCGATGAATCAGAATCATCAGAAGAATCGAAGTATCGTCTGCTCGATTCCAAAGATCGATAGGCGTATCGATCGGTACCGACATCGGGTGTCCCCGGTACCGGGTCGGTACCGAGAGAGTCCAGGACAGGGAGCCGGAATCGGTATCCTGGCCGATGTCGATGCAGCCGGTACCGGCATCGAAGTTGGTACTGGTACCGGCTTCGGTACCGACATCGGAGCTTGTTGTGGTACCGACGGCATCGCAGCCTTAATGAAAGCCAGTATAGCCTGCTGCATGGATTGCACAGTGTGATCCATGGACGCCACGACTGCCTGGATGTCGGTACCGGGAGATTGTGCCGGTACCCCAGAGCAGTCTAACAGGTGATCGGTCGAGGCCGTGCCATCGATGTCAACCTGTAACCCCATAGGAGGAGATTTGGAAGCCGGAGCTTCCCGCCGGGTTTGTTTGGCTGGGGCAGGATCCTCAAGGGCAAGCCCGGAGGCATCTCGATGCTTAGAGGGAGATTTGCCCTTTGAGGACCTGCTGAAAGTATGTTTGGTTACCTGAGACCCATCAGGAGAAGAAGACCTGGAAGATGTCGATGCCACCGCCGGTGCATCCGTGGGAAACAGCACATGGAGCTTGGCTGCCCGGTTCTGTAACCCTCGTTTAGACATTAGAGAGCAGGCTTGGCAATCCGGAATGGAGTGTTCAGGCCCCAAACATTTAAGACACCATTCATGGGTGTCGGTAACAGAAATTGTACCGCTACACTTAGTGCATTTTTTGAAACCAGAGGCTGGTTTATCCATGAGGGAAAATTTCTTGTGGGTCTGTAGGCCTAAGAAAAGAAATACACTAAGTGAGGAAAAATGTATATATATATATTTTTTTTTTAAAAGAAAAGAAAAGAAAAGACTGGCGGTACCAGTCCGGTGTCGGGGAAGGCAGACACGCGACCAAAGAAATAAATTAAAATAAAGAACTTCTTCAGCGGTGACAGGAACACGACCTGCTGGCTCCGCGGAAAAAGAAGAACTGAGGAGAGTTGGTAGGAAAGGCGGGAAGGCAGCGCGCATGCGCTGTGGGATGCCCCAAAAGCTTTCATTCTGGGAAGCTGGGGAGCATTCCCGCGCAGGCTCCGTCGGTACCGACGTACCCATATGTGAGGACTTATTCCTGCTTGTTCCTGGAGATGTGGAGGTCTTGCCCTGATTCCCTGTCTAGCTCAGAGGCAGAGAGAGTCACAAGCCACAGAAGCCTCAGCCAGGAAGGTGCTGCAACAAGACTCCAAGGTAGGAGAAAGAAAGCAGTAAAGCCAAAACCCTGTGTTTCTTGCTCTGACTCTGAAGAGAGGTTTAGGCCTGAGAAAACCCAGATTAGGAAGAAGGGGTTTTCAGGAGAAACTGAACAGGAGAAGCCCGTTGAAGTCCTACCTAGAGAAGAAGGGGCCATTCAGTGGAATAGGCTGTTTAACCTGTTAAAGAACATTAAGCATAAAGTGCCCGAGCGTTTTCAAACTTTGCCAAGATACAGCTCAGCAGAAAGCATGGAGGTAGAAGGTAAAGAAAGTGACCTGACTTCAGCTTGTTCTGAGATGGACTGTGATATGTGCATTGTGGCTAAGTAATGAAAGCCTGAGAGCAGTGAAAGAAAGCCTGTGTAAATAATTCTACTACAACACTGGTTGTAAGCTTTGCTTTAATAGGAGAAGATTATCCTTTATTTTCTTTGACTTGAGTGTACAACTGCTTGAAGGATTTGTTATCCGCTTGCCACGGAAGCTAATAAAATTCCTGTGTGCTTTGAAACAACCACTTGGTTCATTTATCTCTATACACAACTACAATCCTTGGTAAAGAGAAATTCAAGATGGCTTCCCGTCCCTACTAGGTGACCGCCTGGTAGGGGCGTGACCGCCACAATATTCAGTGGCGGTATCGGGCTTGTAGCTTCTGCTGAATATCTGGGTTGAGCACTGCCATCTGAATAAATGCCAGTTGTGCCTGGATAGCGGAGATTTCCAGAAGGCACTTGTCGAGACTGCAACATAAGACAGCTTGCCATTCAGTCTAAGTTATTTGGATAAGTACTGACTGAACCTCACACTATCTGGCTAAAGTCAGCACTTATCTAGACAGCACCAACACCGCCCTCGCTCTGTCTATGGACCGCCCCTGCACTAAACAGATCATGCCGGGGGCCTGTGTCGATGTCCAGTGGCACTATCTGGATAGAGCTGCTGAATAACGTGGTCAGCACTCTTACCCGGACAGCCTCGCGTTGGCCATCTGGGAAGGGTTTTGAATATCAGCCCAACAATGCTTATACATATTTGTACCATCCAATGAATTTTATTGTGCCTGTATGCACAGGGATTTGGTTGTATGCATAACTTCTGTTGCAAAGCTGTATGCAGATTCCAGATAGCCCTGCTTAATCATTAAAGAGCAAAGCTGCTATAATTTTCAAGTGGCAATAGTTCAAAGACTAAGTGCACTCAATTTATTGCTTATTAGCCCTAATATCTCTTTGGATATGCTGTTTTTATCAGTGTAAGCAAAGACTGAAATGAAGGTCTCTTAAGATAACAAATAAACATCACTCAGACATCCTACATACATACACTTTGGATAGATGCGCAATCTCTGAGGCTTTTAGAGAGAAAAATATTCTTAGTAAGTCACTTCTAATATTCAAATTTTCTTCTTCCAGGAAAAATACGAGAGCCCGATATTCACATGGTTAGCAGACCTTGTCCGCGATATAACATGGTTAGCAGACCTTGTCCGCGATATAACATGGTTAGTGCCACTGAAAATCCACAGGTATCGCCCCTGCACACCCCAATGCTAACCAGTGGCACCCGGCGATAACTGAGCAGCAGCAATGTTGAGCTGCTGCCCGGTGATCACTAAGCGGCAAAAGCCAGGAGCAGCAAAGGCTGGCCTAACGTTCACTGCAGAAGCTGCCCAGTTAGCTTCATTGCTATCCAATCAACCTGGATAAGCAGTGCTGGGCCCTGGATAGAGCCTCGGCGTTGAATATCCAGGGTTAAGGTTCAGCGGCAGCGGCTAGTCATTTTAGCAGCTCTAGCTACCACCGCTGAACATTGGGCCCTGAAGTTTTACTTTAAGTAGGTGAACCACCAATAAGAGAAGTAGGAAAATAAAAATTCTGGGGAAAATGTTTTGTTGTACTACCAGCTATGATTGCATAGTAGCTATTTTTGTCAGTTGGCTGATAGGCAACGCTGCTCTCTTCTCTCTGCATTAAGATTAGCTTTTCCATACCCTGAATCAACCTCAGGGAGGAGAGGAATGGTTGGTCCAGTTCCTTTAATTGAGGATTCATCAGGGGGCTCATTACTGGTCATTACATTCTTCCCTCCTTGGCTAGGTCTTGCAATTTGTCACACTGAATCTTTGGGGTTTGGAACCTAAATTCCCTCCTTCCCACAACCACAGTGCATAAGCACTCACCTTTAAATACACAGGAGACAGAGAAAGATGGCCCCGCTTGGTCTAGCATCGATGACTGGAATGTCACAGTTAACAACCGACAGGCCCTGCTGTGCACTAAAATATTTACAAAAATCAAATAATACTTTCCGAGGTTGTTGCCATTTCACTTTCATTAAAGACGTGAAAAAAAAACCAGGAAAGATTAGAGCTAACGCTTCTTTTCCCCGTAGCAGGCTGGAGCTTGGAATCTGCTGCGACTCATCAGGGCTACTTTGCCAGTACTCTACTTCATTAGGCAGTTCTGTTTAATGGTTTCAGCAAAAAAAACTATCATTTTAGCCCAACTGCTTTGACTAAATTAAAATTTCCAATCTCTGTTTTAGTGTTCTGCAAACTGATGTATACATAAGCAGAACTGGTCAACATCTGCCAGGGGGTTGGCCAAAAGTTCTGTAAAGACGCACTTCACATTTCCGAAGCATGTGCAAAGTAACAGCGCCCTTATCCTCCCGAGAGCTCTCATGATTTTACTTCACCATTTGTTCAAACACACTTAAGCAGCATATAAGCCATAGAGTTGATTCTCCCCTTGGTTGCCGTTTTATCTGTAGTGTCATTTTGAGTAATTGGGGTATCGTAGCTGATCAACTTTCAGGTTTCTCATTGGCAGGAAGGGAATGTATTGGCACCAAGAAGGAGTATGATGGGTCCTGTTGGTGCCTGACTAAGTCTCCCTCTTTTGCACTTGGCTATCCAAAGCCATTAGGAAATAAGCTTAATAAAGCAACCAGTGTACACATCTTAACTATTCCCAGCCAGGGGGATGCTCATATAGAAGAAATATTTAAGCTAACATGAAAGATGGTAAATGCCCATATTTAGGCAGTGATCTGTGAAAGTTTTTTGAATTGGTTTTTAAAGCTTTGTTAAGACCAGAACGCACAGATGTTGAAAACAAGTTCAGATGTAGCGACAGATGGTATTTGATTATGAAGCAGACTGTTCGTATAATACAAAGATGATGCTGCCGCCATAGACAAGCTACTGCAGAGTGTGTGCAATAGAAAATGTTGGAAGGCAGGCAGTTCCAGAGGTTCTTTCTGCAGCAACGGCTTTTACATTTTGCCGGCAGTAGTGGAGCAGAGTGAAATGTTCTTTTCACTGCAGTCAACACTGGCTTTCTTTTATACTCCTGCATCAGCGTGCTGACTTCTTTTTTTTTGTCCTTTTCACATCTTTCAAGATGTTGAAAACAAAATTTGACATTTAGGCCCTTGCTCAGAAAGGACTTTTGCACTTATTCTGTGGACTGGGGGAAAAATGTATTGAATAAAGTCCTTTTAAACTTATTTAATATTGATTTTGTGCAGGTCCTATTCATACCCCAGCTTCCAAAAAACCAAAGTGTCCTTAATACATTGGTTGCTGGTTATTTTACAGATCGAAGCAAAATTGTTTTTATCTCATAATAGAATATTAAAATGGACACAGTGTATAATAACTTACTCCTACTCATTCATATAACAAACTATAGAGTATTTGAATTATTATGCTAGGCCGGTTGTCAGGTTGTCCAGACAGATCTGAAATGGAAAGCAAAAATTTCCCTCTCACCCTTTCTGTAAAATTCAGCACTCTTCTGGATAATGCTACGCTCTTGAAAACAGAACCTCCATTAAAACAAATACTACTCTCTGGGTCAAATGGACCTGCCTTGTGTACTGGTATCAACTGAGAAGGCACATAAATCTGAGTGACGTTTTTATGCCTTTGGGTAGTTGTAGGGCTGAGGGACAATGGACAATTGCATACAGCAGCCTGGGCTTGGAATGGAACTGATAAGGTTTTCAAATGTCTTCTTGTCCCATCTTCCTAAATCTCAGGAATTAATTTTGTTGCCAGAAGAGGTAAAAAACAAAGAAAGGATGGAAATGCAGCAGAGAGGGAAACCTTTCAAATCCAGGCTGAAAACATACCTCTTGGAGGCCAGTTATAGGGTCCCCAGAATCTAGCTCCCTACTCTCAAGGATATGGAGAGTGCCAGGAATAAAAGGAAAAAAAAAACAGATATGGTGTGCGCTACTGATAACCCAAGCAGACATTAAATTTGGCAGCCTTACAGGGGTAATATTTTCACAGGGAGGAGCTGATTTTGAGCAATGTCTCCAATGTGTTAGACACAGACTGCCTTCAGTATGATACACAGATTAGTTTTTGTTTCAAATATTTGATTTCCAGAAAAAAAATCAGATGAAACCAACACATTAGAACAATTTTACTGTTCTTTTCTGTCAGTACTCCCCGAGGTTCCTCAAGTGACCAAACTGCAATACAGTAGACATTCAGGAAGTAGATAACTTGAGAAGGGATCTCACTAAGCTGAGATTTAACACTAAAAAAAGCAAGGTCATGCATTTGGGCTGCAAAACTCCAAGAGAGCAGTTCTGCATAGAGGATGAA
This sequence comes from Ichthyophis bannanicus, assembly GCA_033557465.1. Classification (NCBI taxonomy): domain Eukaryota; kingdom Metazoa; phylum Chordata; class Amphibia; order Gymnophiona; family Ichthyophiidae; genus Ichthyophis; species Ichthyophis bannanicus. The sequence goes on along the minus strand of CM066033.1, from coordinate 461,376,847 downwards.
GTACTTCTGTCCACAAAGGAAGAGCAGGACCTGGGGGTGATTGTTTCTGATGAGGTTGAACAGATAGAAAAGGCAAAGGCAAAAACAAGAATAATGTTGGATGCATAGGGAGAGGAATGGTCTGCAGGAAGAAGGAAGTGTTAGTATCGCTGTATAAGTCTTTGGTGAGACCTCATTTGAAGTATTATATGTAATTCTGGAGACCACACCTTCAAAAGGATATAAACAGGATTGAGTGTGCAGAGGGTGGCTACTAAACTGGTCAGTGGACTTCGTCATAAGGCATATTGGGACAGACTTAAAGATCTCAATATGTATACTTTAGAGGAAAGGCGGGAGACAGAAGATGTTTAAATATCTCTGTGACATCAATGCACAGAAGGAGAGTCTCTTTCAATGGAAAGAAAGCTCTGCAATGAGGGAGCATAGGATGTAGACGAAAGGAGAGACTCAGGAGTAATATGCAGAAAGTTTTCTTTATGGAGCGTGGTAGATGCATGGAACAGTCTCCCAGTGGAGGTAGTAGAGACTAGGACAGTATCTGAATTCAAGAAAGAGTAGGACCAACACAGAAGATCTCTAAAGGAAAAAAGGGACTATAGCAGTTGATATGGAAGGGCGGACTGGACAGGCCTTATGGTCTTTTTCTGCCGTCATGTTTCTATGTTTCTGCTGTGACACCCTCACAAGGGAGCACAGCTGAGGGTCACAGAGTCATTGGGAGAGAAGAGCAGCATGGGATCTAGTTTCAAATCCATCTTTGATCTCTTTTATCCCAACTCCCCAGCAGCTGGCCATGTATTCTGATGTCCTACAAACAGGGTTCTTGGGAGAGGGTCTTTTAAAGATGGCTTTGGAAAATTATTGCCATGTCGTGAAATGGGTGTTCAATGATAAATCTAGGAGGTCATTTTAGAAAGCATGCGTGGCATTTGAATATGTAGATAGTTCTAGCCATGCAAGCAGTGATTTGAGACAAGCTGCTACTTACACAGGTATGACGCGCATAGGATGTGTGTTCTGGGCATGATTTGAGAGGGCCTGAAAAGTGCACCTGCGCTTCCTCTTTTGCAACGGCAGTACAGTACATGCATACTGTTGGCATTTATGCCTGCTTCAAGTCACATGGAAGCATCGGCTAACTGCTTGAGCAATTGTGCTTACCTCTCTGAAACTACCCCAAGAAGCTGAAAATGTTTGGTGTGAGCATGACTTCTTAACTGGCTCCCTTCAGTGTTCCAGTTTTGTGAAATCCGGGACTTATGTGAGTAAGTGGTGGCACTTAAATACAGAAGTTGCAAAATCAGCTGCTTATACCCAGGGGCAGCCCAAGGGGGGTGTGGGGCCATGTGCAGAGACTCATTGCAGGGCCTCATTTGCATAATTAGTTGCATAATGTTAACGTGCACTAACTTTTAGTAAACATGCCTCTTAATGAGTCTCTGCATAAAGAAAGACTACCTCCAACTGCCAGGCACATTAGCAAATACTACAAACACTGCCCATTTGGAATCCATAGCAAACCTGCTGTATCATAACAGCACTACCTGGACTCACAAATCACCAAACCCTACCTATCAAAAAGGCAACACTGCAAATATTAAACCAATACATCCTAGAGAATACCAATACATCTCCTACTGGGGAAAGAGAACAAATGTGACTGTGTCACATAGAAACTACATGAACAGAATACCGCAGCTTGGTTACACATGCAGAACATAGACCATCACCAAACATAAAACAAGGGATCACGATTTAGAAATATGAGGACAATAATTAAACGGGGAACCCCAAAAGCCAAACTTGGAATGTACAAGAACACTGGAGAAATAAAACTATAAATTAATTTCCTCTTGTACTAAATAAAACACAAAGACGTTATTCCAGTTAATAAATTCAAAATAAAAAAGTATTTTTCTACCTTTTATTGTTTGTGCATTTTATTTTTCAGTTGCAATTGCTCCAGTCACTTTATTCTGGTTTCTTTGTGTTTTCTGCTAACTTTCCATTGTCTGCTGTCCATTTGTCCTTTCTTCTCTCTTCTATTTTTTTTCCATTCTCTCTCTACATCTGATTTAACATACTGATCTTTCCCCTTTTGCTCTTTCCTCCATTTCTTTCTTTATTTCTTTTTCAGTCACTCAAATTTCACCCTTCCATCCTCAATCCCCACTTACTCTCCCAATACCCGGCCAATCGTAGATTTTTCTTCCCTCCCACAGAAAATATCTTCTCGCCTCTCCATCCTCACTGCTCCCAGTCCCATTCCCTTCTAGTCCTCCCCCAACATCAGCTCACTTCTAGTTCCAGCCCCACCCAGCATCCGCTCCTTTCTAGTCCCATTCTCCCATCCCCCCGCATCAACCCATTTCCAATCCTAGCCCCACCATCAGCCATTTCCAGTCCTATCCTAGTCCCCATCATCCCATTTCCAGTCCAAGCCCCCCAAGCAGCCTTTTCCAGTCCTAGTCACTCCTTCATCCATTTCCAGTCCTATCCAGCCCTCCATCAGCTCATTTCCAGTCCTAGCCCCCCCCCCTTTTCCAGTCTAAGCACCGCCATCAGCCCATTTCCAGTCCTAACCCTCCATTAGCCATTTCAAGTCTTTTTTTTTTTTTAATTCTTTATTTTCGTTTTACAACAACAAAGGAAAGGAAGACATACAACTAAAAGACAAATACATACATGGAATGTGATACATACACCAAAATAAACCCCTACCACCCCCCTCCCCCCTGCTTCTTCTCTAGAAAACTAAAGCATTCTCGAAGCGGGCGTGTACTGACATTATTGTGTTACAAAACCTTACGGCGATCTGAAACATGATGAGTGTACATTAAACAGACATGTCGAAGCAATAAGCAGATTGTACATGATCATTGAGCATCTGCCATTTAGACAAGCGAGAATGAATTTGGGTATGGAAAATAGCTCTCCGAGATATCTGCTCATATTTACTATATAAGCAGACAAGATTCCACTATTCATTGACAGTAAGTCAAGAGCTATCCTTCCAAGTCCTCGTAATTAAACATATGGCTATACCCAGCATGAAATCAGGAGAAAGCGACCCTTCTTAGGAAGAGAGGGGACCCCCGCCACTGAGCGGAGTCCCACAGTCTTCCAAGAAAGAGGCACGTGAAGGTGTAAGATAAATGAAATACAACCCCAGACCCGCCCCCAGTAAACCTGTAGTTAAGGACATTCATAAAGAACATGAACGAGGGTTCCCACATCAGTATGGCAAGACCTACACTGGCCCCTGGCAGTTGTGTTCCATTTGGCTATTTTCCTGGAATATAAGAACATCTATGTGCAAAAAAAGACGAGAGTTGAGTTTGGGTAACTGAGGCAGATCGGGAAACCCGCATTATTTTGCTCCAGAAAACGCTCCAATGCACAGGGGTTAAAGTGGTTTGCGGTTAGCGATCCCAGGCTTGTTGGACTCTACAAGTGGCAGTATCTGTACCCTGACATAATAGTTTATAAAAGTTAGAGGCTACCCCATGTGTACTACTAATAGAGTGAATTAGTTCTAATTAGCCATCCTTAGTAGGGACAGAGGGCGGCATGATTGGAGCACTTTTGAGGCAGCATGGAAGCTGCATCAATTGAAGGTAATGTTTCGCTAGTAACGCAAATTCCCTGTATAAATCAGAAAAGGTTTTCCAACGAGCTGCAGAGAAGAGCTGTTGGGGTGTCCTGATCCCCCCGGAGTACCAGGGTCTGGAAGTAATCATGTATGGCTGCTCGAATTTCTAACCGGAACTCTGGCTGAGTTAATAGGGCTCTATCAAAGAACCAGGCCCCCGGATTCCCTTGAAGTGCAGTAGTGTGGTGTTGAAAAGAAATAGCAGCATGATCTGAAATATGCTGGGAGTGAATCTTTGCAGCGTCCACCTGAGGAACTAACAGTGTTGATACTGGAAAGAAATCTATGCGAAACTGGGATTTGTGAGGGGAAGAGAAGAAGGTAAAGTCAAGCTCATTGGGGTGTAGTAACCTCCATAGATCGACTAGAACAATATCTTTGATCACAGAGGTAAGCGCGATATGACTCTTGGGGGGACCACTTGTCCTAGGCGGCTATTTGTCAATCAGGGGATCAAGAACTAAATTGAAATCCCCCCCAATATCAATGAAGAATTAGCAGAGGCCTGCGCAGCCTGAGCAGTAATAGCAAAAGGGCAGGGTCATCCAGATTAGGAGCATGAAGGCATATACATGTAATTTTAAAGTTACCCATCTTGAGGTGAACTCTGGAGCATCTACCCGCTGTATCTAAGCAAGTCGCAACAATAGTAGCATGCAGAGATTTCCTATCCAATATGGCAACCCCACATTTCCTAGAAACAGCTGGTGAATAGGCGGCCACCATGTAAGGTTTAATATTGAGGTTGAGAGTTTCCTTCGAATTGAAATGTGTTTCTTGGAGGAAAATCAGGTCCGCAGCTTCATGACTTAGATAGCTTAGGAGTTTCCTCCGTTTTATCGGATTATTGATTCCTTGTACGTTCAATGAGAAAATCGTACATGGTGCCATCAATCGATAATAGACATTTTAGGTGAGAGCGCTTGAAAACTTACAACATAATCAGAATCTGTACAATAATGACATAAGCACCAAGTATGCTGGCCAATACACCCATATTGAAAAGTATGTACCAAAGTAACTTAGAGAAGAAGCAAAACCCCCAATGAATATGGCGACCAGATGTCTGTGGGAGGAGGCCCTAGAGAGGAAGATAGAGACATAATAAAAGAAAAGAAACACCAGAGTCCATAAGAAACACTGTCTCTGATACTCGTCGAGGCTACTATGGGTAGACGGAGTCGGGTCCCAGATATCTTCAAAATAAGGCAACAAACCGCCCTCTACAGACTCTTCGCTGAGCCGCGGTAAATCCAATATGGCAGGTACAGCGGATGTGAGAGTACTGGCAGGAATATTCTGGAAGTCAGCGCATCAAGTCGGCTTCTTTAGAGTCCAAAAACTCCGCTAGTAGATCAGGGTCCTCAAATGTTCTTGTCTGATTGTGAAGCGTGACTCGGAGCTTGGCCGGGTACATCAGGCCATAGCGTGCTTGTAGTTGTTGAAGCCTCGGCCGAAATTCCAGAAAGCGCTTTCGGCGGTCGACCGTGGGTTTAGCCAAGTCAGGATAGAAGGAGACCTTGTGGCTTTCAAACTCCATATGGCCCTTTGCCCGGGAGGCACTGAGAATTTGTTCCACATGTTGATATCTCAAAAGTCGAAAAATGATAGGCCGCGGGGTCTTCCTGTTGAGCGTTATGTTTGTGGGTACACAATGAGCGCGATCGATCTCCAATTCTTTGGTAAAGGTGATTTGGAGCAGGGAAGGGAGGATTTTACTTAAAAACTCCTTCATGTCTCCCAATTCCGCTCCCTCCGGTATGCCCACGAGTCGTAGGTTGTTGCGGCGCGCTCTATTATTGCCATCTTCCACTTCTTTCTGCAAGGCCCACACCTGACGTTCAACTTTGTCAAGTTTGGACAGCCGGACCGCATGGGAGTCTAATATACTCTCCATTTTGTCCTGACGCGAAGAGAGCCCCTCTAGCCTGCCTTGCAGTACACCAAGATCTTCCCTCAGCGCTCGAAGTGCTTCACCGTTTGACTGCACGAGGTCCTTAACCCCTCTAATTTCTGCGAGGATTTCCTGCTGCATTTCGGGGCCCTCGCGCAAAGCCAGCCCCTTCTGCGGGGACGGGGGTTCAGTTTTGGAGCGTTTACCGTGAGAAGCCGCTGGAGATCCAAATTCCAGGCGCGTGGGTTTGGTCCCCGCCATCTCACCAATGTGCCCCGGCAAGATCAGAGCAGAAATTCAAGTTTGTCCGGTGTTAATTCAGGATTCTGAGTAGGCCTCTCGGGAGCCTCAGCGTTATGCGACCATCCCGCTGGACATCGGGCTCCGCCCCCAGCCATTTCCAGTCTTATCCTAGCCTCCATCAACCCAGTTCCAGTCCTAGCTCCCCATCTGCCCATTTCCAATCCTAGCCCTCCCATTAGCCATTTCCAATCCTATCCTACCCCCCCCCATCAGTCCAGTTCCAGTCCAAGCCCCCCATCAGGCCATTTCCAGTCCAAGCTCCCCCATCTAGCACCATCATCAGCCATTTCCAGTCCTAGGCTCCCAAACAGCCATTTCCAGTCCTATCCTATCCTCCAATCAGTCATTTCCAGTCCTAGCCCCCCCCACCATCAGCCATTTCCAGTCCTATCCTAGTCTCCCATCAGACCATTTCCAATCCTAGCCCCCCATCAGACATTTCCAGTCCTATCCCACCATCAGCCCATTTGCAGTCCAAGCCCATCCATCAGGCCATTTCCAGTCAAAGCTCCCCCATCAGCCCATTTCAATCCTAGCCCTCCCATAAGCCATTTCCAGTCCTATCCTAGCCCCTTATCAGCCCATTTCCAGTCCTATCCTAGCCCCCATCAGACTTTTCCAGTCCTAGCTCCCATCAGCCCATTTCCAGTCCTATCCTAGCCCCCCATCAGCCCATTTCCTGTCCTAGCCCTCCATCAGACCATTTCCATTCCTAGACCCCCATCAGCTTTTTTCCAGTCCTAGCCCTCCCATCAGCCCATTTCCAATCCTAGCCCTCCAACAGTATTTCCAGTTCTATCCTAGCCCCCTTCAGCTCATTTCCAGTCCAAGCCCCCCAATCAGTCCATTTCCAGCCCTATCATATCCACCATTAGCCTTTTCCATTCCTAGCCCCCCATCAGCTTATTTCCAGTCCAAGTCCCCCCATTCAGCCCTTTCCAGTCCTAGCTCCCCATCAGCCCATTTCCAGTCCTAGGTCCCCATCATCCATTTCCCATCCTGTCCCAGCCCCCCATCAGCTCATTTCAAGTCCTAGCCCCTCATCAGCCCATTTGCAATCCAAGCCCCCGCGTATCAGCCCATTTCCAGTCCTAGCCCACCATCAGCCATTTCCAGTGCTATCCTAGCCCCCCATTAGCCCATTTCCAGTCCTAGCCCCCCCATCAGCCTTTTCCATCCACCCCCTCCCCTCCCAAAGAGCCCTGCACCTGTCTGACCAGCTTGAGACAGAGCCGGGGAGGCCTGAACCCCCAACTCACTTCTGCACAGCTCTGGAGTAAAGAGCAACCCGTTCCTTCACTCCAGCAGCTGTTTTCTCTTGAAGCGCGCTTGTGCACCAGAAGTTAAAGGGCATTTCCTGTTTCCCAGCACTCAGCGCACTTCAGGAGAACACAGCAGCTGGAAGCCGCTCTTCACTCTGGCACTGTGCAGAGGTGAGCTGGGGCTTTGTGCCTACCCGGCTCCCTCTGAAGTTGGCCGGCCCTGCAAACTGAACACCATGTGCAGAATGGAGTTGGCGGGGGCCCCCTGAAGAGCGGGGCCCTGTCCAAACAACATTCTCGCTGAATGGATGGGCTGGCCCTGCTTATAACTGTATGGTTGATGGGAACTGGATTCCCAATATAGCATGGCTTCAAGCATATTTATCGGCACGTATACTGCCAAGTTATAGTAGAATCAGATGTACTGGATTGTTTTGTGATGAGGCATCGTGTTCCTCAGGGCTCTGTCCTTTACACTCTCTTGTTTAGTTTATATGCTCAGCCTCTACATGATCTGGTAAAGAGATTTATCCTTCATCTCTGGTCCTTTCATATCCAGGCTGAAAACACACCTCTTCGAGGCCGCTTTTGGATCCCGATCAGCCTAGTCTCCTATGTGTTTCCCTACCACTCCCCTAGATATATCCTTGTCCTCCGCTGTTGTGGTGTCTGTCTTGACTAGATTGTAAGCTCTGATGAGCAGGGACCATCTTTTACATGTGTCTGTACAGTGCTGTGTATGCCTTGTAGTGCTATACAAATGATCAGTAGTAATAGTAGTAATTTTAGAATTTACTATCATTTTTATGCTGATGAAATTGTGATTAATCTTCCTTTTCTATTTTAATCTGCCACTGTCGTATTTTGTTTTCAGGCTATTGTTCTTAGTTTATCTTGACATAGCTTGGCTATCAGCCAGGAATTTCATGAGTTCTGGGAAATGGCAACATGTGGAAAAAAAAAATATAAAGACCCTTCATATGGCAACACCACAAATGTCAGAGATCCTTCCAGGACCCTTCCACTCCCTGGTAGCCAAGTGGGCCTGATATTCCATCCCCCAGCTCTGATGCAGGGCCCCATGCCTCTTTTACCTCTCCCAGTACCAACCCCTCTCCCCCTCTCCCCCCCTCCGGTACCCCAGCTCACCCTAAGGAGCTCATGAGTGATGGAGGCAGAAACAATACCCACTCACTCTTGCTCCAGAAGTTGCCTATGTCAAAATGGCACCAGCTGACCTCGTGCAGTAGTCTCACCCAATAAGATAATCTGACCTTTAGTGGTAGTATAGCGAGGCTATAACGAGCAGTCAGCTGGTTCAGTTTTGAACCAAACAGCCACCAGGGCAGCAGCAAGAAGATCATTCCTGTCACCATCATCCCCAAACCCCTTGAGGTGCTCAGGATGCCAGGGCATATTGGAAGGGAAGGGAGGGGCAGGAAGCCTTAACATGGGAAAAGGAAGGTTTAAGGTAGGGGGAACTTACAGCATTTTAGCCCTGCAGAGGTGCTGGGGGAGTACATTAGGCACACTGGGCTGCCATGCAAAAAAAAGACTTTTTAATTTTTATCCAGCTTTTGAGAAAATAACTACAGTAAATAACACAGAAATGCCCCACTGTCCTTGGCTACCCTGCCCAAAAGCAGGTCCAACAGCTACAGCATGCTAACACTGATTCATAGTAACATAGCAATTGCACAACTGGACCTGTCAAACAGCCCTCATTCTTATCTCATCTCCTAATCACATACACATAGAGAAACAACATAGATATAAACACACACGCATATAACCATATGCATACCATCATGCCCATGCATGTACAGACAGATACATACAAGCATCTGTGCACACACATACAAGCACACATGCAGTGACACACAAACATATACACATATATACATGCATGCATATAAATACCAGTCCACTAAAATATACATGCACAGAGCAGATAAACAGACAAAACAGCGGAGGTCACGTGATGTGGTGAGATCGGGCGGTTGTGATCTGCTCGAACTCCGGGCCCCCACCTCCCCCGCCAGCAAAAAGAGCCGTTTTTTAAGCCTTTGGGCTTCACCGAAATCGGGGGAGGAGAAACGGATAGCCCGTCTGGTGTCTGTAGCGGTGAGCGGGTTATGGTGGCAGTGGCAAAAGCGGACAGGCGCGAAAAGGAGCGGCTGACTGGGCATTCTAAGATGGCGGACTCAGAGTCAGCCCCAGCACCCTCCTTGCCTGTATCTCCGGCAGTCATCGAAGAAATCTCGGCAGCGGTGTCCTCCGCATTGGCGGCTCAGTTTGAGACTCTCCGCAGCAAAATGGATGCCCTGCAAAACTCTGTGGACTCGCTGGGAAGCCGGATGCGGGAGGCGGAGGGCCAAATTGGGACAACAGAGGAGGTGGTTGAGGCCCTGCAGAATGAGGTAAAGCAACTTCAGGCAACCTCACAGATGCACGAGGCCAAACTCGATGATTTAGAAAATCGCTCCCGCCGCAATAACCTCCGTTTTCTGGGCATTCCTAACAGCATACTGGACAGAGATTTAAAAGCCTATTTGGATGCTTTAAGTCTGCAAGTGCTGGGTGGTGAAGAGGAACATGGCAAGATTATATTGGAGAGAGTACATCGAGTGGGGCCTAGACAGCCAATTGAAAATAGGCCACGTGTGGTGTTGGCAAAATTCCTGCATTTCCCTCTAAAAGAAGCAGTGCTAAGAATGGCTAAGAAAACTGGGGTCATTGTAAAAGACTATGTAAAAGTGAGAATTGTGCAAGACTATTCAGCGGCTTTGAGTCAAAGACGGAGGGCTTATGCCCCCCTTTGCCAGAAACTTGTGATGGCTAATATCAAGTTTACTGTTCAGTACCCCTCGCAGCTCCATATCATACATGGTGGAGCGCAGAGGAGCTTCGCTACTGCGGCAGAAGCCTCCAAGTATGTTGAGGAACTGACAAAACACCAGCCATCCCCGAGCAGGGAGCCCGATGAGGAGAGCTGAAGCTGGACTGGGACTGTTGACAGCTCCTAGAGAGCCTGTAACATGCATGGATGAGGACAATAGCATGGCATAGAATGGAGGATTCGGGCCTCCGGTGTTCGCAATGGATGTTATGTGAAGTACATGTTAAGTTTGGTGAAGATATGTAGGTATAAGCTAGAGGGGGACCCGAGTGAGAAAGTACCCTAGGACAATCGGATGGGGGGTGGATGGGGTAATTGACCTGGCAGGTTGATTGGTTGGTGCATACTGTGGGTTAAGGGGTAGTGTGGAATGCAGCTAGAATATATATCATGAGGGTGTAGCACTAGTCTGCTTATGGGGCAATTTTGGATGTTTACCTCATGATGTGGGTTGCATGTTTTGTGGGACTTGATTGTATGTTGTTAATTACCATGTTAATCCCAATTTGGTTATGGGGGAGGGGTTTGAGTGGGGGGATGTGGCTTGTGAGTACTTAGTAAGCTGGTGGGGGAGGGGGGTCTACATACACATTTTAGTGACTACGAGGCGTAGAGGGTTAGGGTTAATGAGAGTGAGAGGGGATGGAGGGGGGTACAGGGTAGGACTGGTGGACAAGCTTCAGCCCCACCCAGTGGCGTTGTGTTTGTATGTATCTATACGATTTGTGATATGTTTTTTTTTGTGTGGTTCCATAAATAAAGAGTTTAAAAAACCCCATACAAACAGCAATACACGCACGCACACACAGATGTAGACAAATCACTTATACAAGACAAACACACATAGAAACAATACAAATGGATGTATGCATGCACACACACTCACACACACACACATAAAGGGATTAGAAAGAATTCCATAAGCCAAACTCTGCATGCTTTCCCCACTTGTTTTGAGCATGCTTGTTTGTAAAATGGCTGTTCCCACGGTACATGCCAACAGTTACATATGTATTTCCTGAAGCCTTATGTATATTTTACAAAAGGCGATGCATACAACATGCCTTTTGTAAAATACTCTGAAAAGTGTGAGATTTTTGTCTCTTTTCCTACCTAGGTAACTTATGCAAAATTAGGTTTATAAGATTTGCAATTGGAACAAACTTTATCTGCAGAACATTGCAAGTGTAAGTCTAAACAAAGCTGCCTCAACCATTGGGCAAGAATAGGCAGCCACCTAGGGTGGCAGCTTCAAGGGAGCAGCAAAAGGCAATTGCAGTCAAAACAATAGTCCAGACAGTCACACAAACTCAAAAAATAAACCTGTACTTTTACCCACAGGGAGGATGGGCAATTTTCAAATAGCCCACCTATCAATATAAATAGCTTTTGGTAATTGCTCTACAAACCGGAAGTCATTATTGGGTGGCCCGAGGGGGAAGAGGCAAACAGCCCTGTGGCACCCAAGTTGTAAGGTAAGTACTATGGGGCTGTTTGCGGCCATCGCCGCTGGTGCTGGTCCCGAGAAGGGCGGGATCAGTGGCAATGGATGCCCCTGGAGGGCCAGTGCTCTAGGCGACCACCTAGTTTCCCTAATGATAGCGCCTAGTCCTGCCTGGAGGAAAAGTCTGCAAACCATTATTAAAGAGGACCAGGAAAAATCCACTGCTTACCCCTGGGACAAGTGGCATGAAATCTGTCTACCTTTTGGGAACCTGACAGGTACTTGTGACCTGGATTGTTCACTGTTGGAAGCAGGATACTGGGCTTGATGAACCTTTGGTCTGACCCAATATGACATATCTCACATTTTTAGAGGTATGTCTATTAAATGGCGGTAACGGCTTCTGTGCGAGATCGGAGCCGCAGCCCCATTGATTTCAATGGGACCGTTGCTCCGATATTGCACAGAAGCCCCTACCAGCATTTAGTAAACATACCCCATAGAATTACAGCAAATCCAATGCAATTATAAAATACAAATCAAAGGCTATTAGTTCAATATATAACTGCAAAATAATAAAAACAAAAGTAAGAAACATCTCAGCACCCCTTTGAACTCAATCACCTTCTCTCTATGGAATGAGACACGGTCATCATCCTAAATATACATAGATAATGAACCAGGCTCTCCTACACAGTTAATCCACCCCTCCTCCCAGTTCCCAGAAATGTTTCTTCCCAAACTCGGGGACTTTGTATTTGTTTTGGGGTGGGGGGGGGGGGGTTTATAGATTTATAAACTGGTTTTCCACAGATGTCTCCAAAGTGGAGTACAATAGGTTAAAAATAATGGGGACAATATTCAGAGGTAGAAATCCACTTAGTGTTAATCAGATCACTTGTCTAATTAACTTTAAGTGGATTTTCAGGCAACTTATCTGGTTAAAAGTTAGGCTGCTGAACATCTGGCATTAAAATTAACCAGATAAGTGATCAAATTAACTTTAGGATGGCTATTTGTGTGGTCCTACTCAACTATATGAACTTAACTAGGTAGTACCTCAACACTGTATGGATAACCTAAGGCCAGGGCTGACCACAACCTCTGTCCTAGAATTAACCACATATTTTGCTGGGAAATTTAACTCACAAAGGGACATGTTTATTAAACTACCCTAATTGCTAGTGAGGTATAGGGCACCATGTGTCACACTAAAATGTAGCGCTCCATCCCATGTTGGAAATCCCACACCAGTAGCTTAGTGTCTGATTGGCAGAGAAAGGTCAAGTTGGCGGCAGAACATGAGTGCTGAGGACACATCGGATTTAGTGCTGGCATAAGGAATGTGCACTTACTACTATTGTTGCCATTAGCATGGGTGCACTTGATGGGTGGCAGTAAGTGCATCCACATGCTGGCTTACAATGGTGCCATGTGTTTGAAATGCGCCAAATGTAGGGGAACAGACTTACACAGCTCCTGAAGTGGGTATGGGCGGCCCAATTGCATGCTACCGGCATGATCTTTAGTAAACATATCCCAAAGTGCTTTGAATATCAATCCCAATAAATTTAAAATCCAGTTCCAGTATACATGGGGGTAATTTTATAAAGTGTTTCCCAAGGTTTGACACATGGTAAAGAGCTCCTAGTAAACAATGTGGATGAAAACTTTCATATAGGTATGTGTGCCAAGCACATAGCATGTACTCATACATGTGCTGGGTATAGACATTCCAAGTGGCGGAGTTTGCATGGAGTTGCCATGTGTGTGGGTGTTGTGGTTGTTGCTGTTAAGTGCCGTTGATTTGGTGTCGGCTCATGATGATCCTCTGGATAGTTGTCCTAAACTGTGTTTGATCTTCTGTCAGGCAGCTCATTGTTGATAGAGTGGCACCCATAACTGTTGTTACTGTATTGATCCTTCTCATTGCTGGCCTTCCTCTTTTGTGCCGACCTTCAACCTTGCCAAGCAAGATGTCTTTCTGTAATGATCTCTCTCTTCGCATGGTACATCCAAAGTATGAAAGTCAAAGTCTTGTCATTTGAGCTTCTAAAGAAAACTTAGATTTGATCTCCTCTAGTTCTGACTGTTTTTTTCTTTGGAATCAAAGAGAGCAAAGAACCCAAACAGGAAGCAGCAGGTTTGTGAGACAGAAACCAGGCTCTTTGTTGTCAGGCAAACCCCAACACATTTTGGTCCAACGGGCCTTCCTCAGGGGGTTTGCCTGACAACAAAGAGCCATCAAGTGCACCCATGCTAATGGCAACAATAGTAGTAAGTGCACATTCCTTATGCCAGCACTAAATCCGATGTGTCTTCAGCACCCATGTTCTGTCGCCAACTTGACTTTTCTCTGCCAATCAGAACCTCAAAATAAAACCAAACAATTATATATATATAATTATTATATATATACAGGGTGGCCCAAAAAAAGTGAGAACATCTCGTAGCATATAAGTTATTTAAAAATTCAAAAAGACAGATGTAAATGATTGACAAATTAAATAAAACAAAGATGGCGACTGGAAATTGTCAAAATAAAGACGTTATATAGCTAAAAAAGATAAATAAGTAAACTATTTAAGCTTTTAATTTATGAGATGTTCTCACTTTTTTGGACCACCCTGTAATATATATACATATATATATATATATATAATAAAATAATAATCCATAAAACTACATGTACGTAAAATCAAGGGTAAACAACGCCATTAAAACAATACATAAATAGATCTTACAGCCATAAATAGCTAAGTAAATAAACAGTGATAACAATGGGTGATATAAATAAATAAATAAACAAATTTAAATAAATAAGGGTGTTATTCTGTGCTATGAATAGCAGGGATGGACAGCTTGACGGGATGATGTGGGAAAGTTAGATGGGGGCACGGGATGGGCCATCCAGGGGCACAGTCTGGGCAGGCTGTGGGCGGTCGCTGTACCTGGACATACAGGGCCGTTTCTAATGCTGGCCCTGTATGTCCAGGGCCGGCGAAATGTGCGGGGAAGTTATTTTACCTCTGAGGTGGAATAACTTCCTTGGATGTGTCTTAATTTTAATGCTGGGGCACGGATGGGGCGGGGGGGGGGGGGGCGGCCCAGGGAACAGTGAAAAACGAGGCCAGATCGGGGGTTGGGCTGGGGGAATAAACCCCTTTTTCAGGTGGCCAGCATCGCGACTTTTCAATGGAATCGCAGTCCTGGCCTGCACATGCAGGATGTTCGCGATTCTGATCCCATGTGGCTAGAAGTGCCCCACAAAATCAGAATCGTGATCCCTTCTGTGCGTCCGGTTCAGACCAGATGCACAGAGGGAATCTATGTGTGGGACGGAATCGGGCCCTAAGTGTATGAAAACAAACATACTTTATATTCACAGTTAAAATGTAAAAATGTGAAAAGATAAAATCTTGTAAACTAAACACTAACAGGGGGAGGAGGACCAAGAACTAAAAAGAGGGGAACAAACCCAGAAGAAAGACGGTTACCTGGAAAATAGCTGATCACGTGTGAAGCAGAAATGCAAGGACACACTGCGCTGGTTTGAGTTCTGCTATTATACAAAAACAGCCGCTAAGTTAACACAATCAATGGCTAATACCTGTTGGGGGAGAGGGAGGAAACGATGTACATCTAACGATTCTAAACATGCATACAATATATAGGTGAAACCATCTGAATTTTTAAAAAGTGTGTGATAAAAAGGTTTTAAAACCTATAAAAGAATATTTAGTGTTCCTCGTGTCCAAAACATGAAAGTAAATAGGAACGCGTGTGTTCTAAATTGGCGAAATCATGCAGAGCAATGAAGTAAAACGTCATAATGCCATGAGGTTTTTACAGGGACACCATCTGCAAATGAAAATTGCCATACATCATAAAATGAATGAATATCTTTAAATTACATGAAGATAATTACAATGTCAAGAACAGCATACCTGCTATGTCAGTGCCACGGATACTCAAAAGTGAAAAATGCTAGCTGTAGCAGAGAACGGTTTAAATGGGGAAAATTCCTGCCAGGGTGAAGGTCATGAATAATAATTATAGAAATGTTAAAAATATGACATTCAAAGTATGATAATGCAAATATCATGACGACCATGTGGAGAAAACGGTTACACTAAAAAGGGGGTATTTTAAGACAAGAGAGATTAACTGATACAATACACTGTATAAAGTATGTTTGTTTTCATACACTTATTTATTTATTTATGTTTGTTTATTTGTTTATATCATCCATTATTATCATTGTTTATTTATTTATGGCTCTAAGATCTATTTATGTATTGTTTTAAGGGTGTTGTTTAGCCTTGATTTTACATACATGTAGTTTTATGGATTGTTTATTATTTTATACATATATATACAGGGAGGCCCAAAAAAGTGAGTACATCTCGTAAATTAAAAGCTTAAATAGTGTACTTATTTACCTTTTTTAGCTATATAACGTCTTTATTTTGACAATTTCCAATCACCATCTTTGTTTTTTTAATTTGTCAATAGTTTACATTTGTCTTTATGAATTTTTAAATAACTTATATGCTACAAGATGTCCTCACTTTTTTTTGGAAACCAGTTCAGGGCATGACAGAAGTGAAAAGACAAAGCCTTTATTTAATTCCTTGACAATCCGACACAGGCCGTGTTTCGTTACCCTTCGTCAGGGGTTTGTCAGGTATAAGCTAAAAAATAAACATTAAACATATATATGCTTAAAATCATAAAAACAGAATGCAAAAAACATTATCTAAGAAAACATTAAATAGATAAAAACAGTTAAAATAATAAATTATTGAATAAACCCAGTACAACATTTCGTATACAGGTATTAAAAAACCAACTGAAAACGTATGCTCAAAGAATAAAAAACATAAATACCTTTGTTGAAGACCATACAAAACAGACGGTCCAATGCTGTATTGTACTAAGGCATTAATGAAAAAACAGTCGCACTAACAAAATATATTGAATAGGTTAAAAGCAAATCAAAACAAATAAGATATACATTGCAATAATCAATATATCAGCTGTGAAATATGGTAAGTACTAAAATGAAACATACAAGACATATCCTAATCAAATTAAGAACTGTCAATGCCTTGCTACATCAAAAAGAAGGGGGCAATCCTTCATGAAATAAAGATAAATTACCTAATTCAATCTAAAGAAATGGCAGGAGTGAGTCAGCGAGAGTAGGGGACAAAGGAAAATAAGCTTTGATGTGAGCAATCATAACTAAAACTCAAAACGGAACATGATGTGTATAATGAGTGGAGGAGTGGCCTAGTGGTTGGGGCGAGGTACTTCAGGCCGGAAGGTCAGGGGCTCAAATCCCACTAGAGATCAGCAACATTGAGCCGGAAGGACTGGGGTTTCTAGTCCCACAGGTGCTCCTTGTGGTCTTGGGCAAGCCACTTAACCCTCCATAGCCCATGTTCCCTGTAAAATAGTTATCTCCAAGTTATAATGCCCTGTTCAATGTAATTTCAGTTTGTTCAATGTAAACCGCACTGATGCAGAATAGCACGGTATATAAGAGAATGTAAATAAATAAATAAATAACTGCACAATAAATGATCAAACAACTGATCATATAAAAATCTCACGTATCTAACTTGTGGTTGCAGAAGATATGGTTAGTGAACAGTATTATTGGCAAAAGTATTAAAAGTATGCTGCAAAGATGAAATGATGTGTTCGTATTCAAGGACTTCATACATTAAAAATCCTATAACCGAGGCAGGCGGACCCGGTGCCTCGGGCCCCCTGGCCCCCCTCCACCCCAACCTCCTCCGGTCCCCCACCCCAATAAGACACCACACCAAATATTCATGGGACACAGCTGGTCGCAGCTTTATTAACCTTTTACAATTAACAATAAGCCAACATCAAAACCTTCCCAATCAATTAGCGGAGCCCGGCCGCACCAGCCATACCTTAGCAAAGTGCCTTGCCACCGCTAATGCCATAACTTGCCTCCCGGCAAGTTGCCTACCCCTCTCCCCGACTTCGCCATGCTATTAGCAAAGGTCAGCCAGGGTTTGACCGGGTCAGGGGCACCCAGCCCCCGCCCAAGTGTAGCCTGAGGCTCCGGACCCTGGATACCTCCGGGATCCCGCCACCCCCCCAAGCTGCAACACTCCATTCACAGACCCCCCGCAAAAGGCAAGGGTGGACGGGAGGGAAGCCGGCACCCCCGAGCAGCCTCCGCTCTGAATGACCACGCGGAGGCTGCCGGCCGGGCACCACCCCCCCCACCATGCCGCCCAAAGCCCTGCTGATTGGCTCCCGCGCGGCCGCGGCCGCCGGGAGCCAATGGATTTAAAATCCTCGTCCCGCGCACCGCACCTGCGGACGCACACAGGGTCCCCGCACCGGGCCACGCGCCCGGTTAAGGTCGGCCGCCGGGACCCTGCCGGCGGCCTCGCCACTAACCGAGGCAGGTGGACCCGGTGCCTTGGGCCCCCTCGCCCCCCCCACCCCAACCTCCCCCGGTCCCCCACCCCAATAAGACACCACACCAAATATTCGTGGGACACAGCTGGTCACAGCTTTATTAACCTTTTACAATTAACAATAAGCCAACATCAAAACCTTCCCAATCAATTAGCGGAGCCCGGCCGCACCAGCCATACCTTAGCAAAGTGGCTTGCCACCGCTAATGCCATAACTTGCCTACCCCTCTCCCCAACTTCGCCATGCTATTAGCAAAAGTTGGCCAGGGTTTGACTGGGTCAGGAGCACCCCGCCCCCGCCCAAGTGTAGCCTGAGGCTCCGGACCCCGGACACCTCCGGGATCCTGCCACCGGCACAGGGAACAACCTTGTTCATGTGCCGCCCCCCCTAACATCAAGCTGCGACCAGCGCTCGTCCCGGACCAACACATATTCCAAGACCTCTTGCCAGTCGTTAAGGAGCAGATCCATCCCGACTGGAGACAAATGTACCCTGTCGCCCCTGTAAAGCCCCGCACACCCGACCTCTACCCAGGAGTGCATAATCTGGTAACCCCCCCCCGCTCACAGACCCATCAACCAATCTGTTGATTAATCTTTGTCAGGCCCCGCGACCAACGCCGCTGGCCCCAACAAGCCGGCCTTGGAATAATGTCAGACCAAATCAAAATAACACCCGGAACATCCGCAACACCACCCCCAGATCGTCTTTCGCTGCTCTGATCAGTTGCCTGCAGGACCAGGATACCAGGTCGTTGCCTCCCAAATGCACAATCAGAACTGCCGGCAGTCGTGATGTCCTCCCCTGGTGCCATAGCAAAGGCAGCAGCTGCGACCAATGGAGTCCGCGCTCACCCAGCCATGTCACAGCAACCACTGTCGGGTCCAGCCCCAGATTAGCTCCCAGAGGCCGTGCCGCGGCACACTGTCCCGCCCAGTGGACAAAGGAGTGACCAGTCACCCAGCATCCAGCAGGCCCCAATCTCCCATCTGCAAAATAAATGAACAATTAAAATCCCCGACCCCCACAACCCCAGCCTTTACCGCCGCACATAACCTTTAAATGCCCGAGAGCGCCATCTACCGATGTTCCGTAGCACCTGGGTGGGCAAGCCGGCCGCCGCCATGCACGTAGCTGCCCCGATGCGGAAAGAGTGTGGCGCAAAATGCATAGGGCCTTCCCCAACCAAGCGCAGCGCCAACCACAGCACCGCAGTCACCTGAAAATGGGTCAAAACACGCACGTTCTCGTGAATAAAGAAACCCCCATCCAGCCCGGGGTACACCTGCAGGTACTGCCTCACCGCCGTCACCGGGCATGTCACCAGGTCACTGACCTCCCTCAACAGCACCCACAGACCCTTCCCCAGCTGATCAGTCTTAGATCTAGCCAACAGAATCCGCCACTGCCCCACCTCAACCCAAACATGGTGCCGTTGCAATCCCCCCACACCCTCCACCGTACCAGAACTCGTGACCCACTCCCCGATTCTAAAGGCCCCCAAAAAAGGCAAGGCAAAACACTACCCAAAACATGGCCACCCCCTACCATGACGCCGCCACCCACGGTAAAACCCCGCAGAGCCTCACCAGCAAATCATGCATAATGGGCCGCCTACGATCCCGCGGAGTCGGCCGAGCATGCACCCAACCATGCAGGAGCCTACGAGGGAGGAGTGGTCTAGTGGTTAGGACAAGGTACTTCAGGCCGGAGGGCCGGGGGTTCAAGTCCCACCTGGGGACAGCAATCTCAGGCCGGAGGGACTGGGATTTCTAGTCCTATAGGCACTCCTTGTGGTCTTGGGCAAGCCATTTAACCCTCCATTGCCCATGTTCCCTGTAAGTATTAACGTATGTGTGTCATATCCCCTCGTGTTAAATGTATCCCCCAATTGACCGCTTTGACCCGGTGAAAAGCGGAATATAAATACAGCTAAATAAATAAATAAATAAAAATACGAGTTAAATTCGCACCTGCAGGTGAGCCCCACCCCACTGCGCTTGCAAAAAAGTTGAACCCCACCAAGTGCGAATGCACCGCCGATCTGGAGAATCCCGCCCCCTCAGCTTCCACAATATATCGACCGATCAAGCCTTCTGGCACGCCCCCCTGTTGCCACCCAGGAGCCACCAAAAACTCGACCACATTGTCACAGCCCCGCTGATAAGCAGACCAAGTCCCCGCTGACACCGAACTCCTCAGTAAACTCAGCATCTCCCCTGGCCAATGCTCCATAAGTTCTCTGGGACCACAGATCCTTCCTTGTCTGCTTCTGGGGCCCGAGCCCGGAACTGCTCCCACTGAAAACGAGAAAGAGCATCAGCGATCTCGTTAACGCAGCCAGGTATATGCCGAGCCCTTACCGACACATTCAACCGCAGACAATCTAAGACCACCTCCCGCATCAATCCCGCCACCCGCAAACATCTAGGGGAGTAGCGATTGACCATGCTGACCACAGCCTCCTTGGCACACCACCAGAGCACCCTACGGTTGCGGAACCTATCCGGCCATAACTCCAAAACCACCCGGATCGGGAACAGCTCCAGGAAGGTGATATTAATGGTCAATCCCAATACATGCCAAGCCTCCGGCCATCTGTCCGCAAACCAGACCCCGCCGAAGTAAACTCCCAACCCCGCTCCTCCTGCCGCGTCCGTGTAGAGCTGCAACTCAGAACTGGACACCCCCGCCTCCATCAGAACCGATGTCCCATTGAAAACTTCCAGAAATTGACTCCATACCCGCAAATCTTACCCTACACGTGAAGTTCAAAGACCCCAGCAATGCCTGCATCTCCCGTAAGGTTATCTTGGCTGAGGCCAACACATTAGCCAGTAAAATTCGTAAATTGGCAACCTTTTCCTGTGGCAGTCGAGCCACCATCTCCATGGAATCCAACTCCACCCCTAAAAAAGTTAAGCTCGTCGCCGGACCTTCGGTCTTACCCTCCGCCAATGGCACGCCCAATTCCCGTGCTAACTCCGTAAACCCGGATAACAGTCCTGGCACGCCTCTGACCGAGCCACACCCACGAACAAAAAATCATCCAGGTAATGCACCACATTCGTCGAGCCCCGTTTTTGCACCAGCACTCACTGCAGGAAGGAACTGAACATCTCAAAATACGCGCACGAGACCGAGCAGCCCATCGGCATGCACTTGTCAAAATAATACTCCCCTTGCAAACGAAAACCCAACAAATGAACAGCGGATGGGTGCACCGGCAGCAAGCGAAAAGCCGATCCGATATCAACCTTGTCCATCAATGCTGCCCGACCAGCTACCCCCACCATCTCTGCCGCCCGATCAAAGGACACGTACCGCACCATACACAACTCACGCGGTATGTGGTCATTAACCGATGCCCCCATCAGACAAGACAAATTATGGATTAGCCGGAACTTCCCCGGCTCCTTCTTGGGCATTATCCCCAAGGGAGAAATCACCATGTTGGGGAACGGTGGAACACTAGACGGGCCCGCAATCCTGCCCAACCCCAACTCCCCTAATAACTTATTCCGTACCACCGCTGCAAAACGCCAGACCGAAGGCAAATTCCTTGCACTAGGTGCCGACACTTCGCCCCGAACTGGGATAACAAAACCAAACCGAAAACCGAACTCAAGAACGACCCTATCCCGCCGTTTAGGATACCGGTGAAGCCAACCCAGCACGGCGTCCACCCGAATCGGGGACGGCGCACGATCACCCAACTCATTGCAGCTTAGGTGCTGGCCCAGCGGAGCCGGCGGATCCTGTCTTACTGCACCTTGTAGCCGGGTGGCCTCTGCCACACATGGAGCAGCAGTGCTTGACTTACAGTCAGGAAATGGGCAGGTTGACCTATTGAACCTCCAGCACACGTCACTGACCCCCACCGTTCCAGCTTTCTGCTGCAGACTGACTGCCCCCGGGCGAAAGGAACTACCCGCCCCCCCCGCCACCCCGGCACCGCCTTTTCCTCCACCCCCCCAACACCGGACCGAGCAGACATTTGGGTCAGCCAGAGGTTAATATCTTGCGTGCCCCAGGATAATGATCTGTTCTCTTCCATCTTGTCCCTGAACTTTTCATCATAGTTCAGCCACGCCCACCCCTCATGTGTCTGGGACGCCTTCAATATAGAATCAGCATACACCAATAGCATACCATAATGCTCCAGCATGTGATGTCCCCACACGCTGGCAAGGCGCAGGAAGGATCGCGGCCAGTTCACTACCTTGCACGCAACCCTCTTAACCCACCCCGCCTTCTCGTCCACCTTCCTCTTTTTCCTGCTCTCACCCGATCGCTTCCTCCCTTCCGACAGCCGAAATATATCAATATATCGCCGCTTTCTGATCTTGTGTCGTAGCCTTTTTGGCACTCCCTCCCACAGTTCAGGAAATGACAACACCACCGCTGGGGCCCATCCCCCTGCCCCATGCCCCACCCCACCCACGGTATCCCCCCCTGCCACAACAGCTCCCCCTTAGATGCCGACAACGAATCACCAGAGGAGGAGGAAGAAGAAGACGACTCCAAGCTATGATGCCGCCGACAAGACCGCCATCTCTTCTTCCGCGAGCTACCTGCAGCCTTCCCCCGCCCTGATTGCCTGACTAGTCCCTCACCCGGGAGGCCCGGCCACTCACCTGTCTCACGACCCTCAGCTGCTGTGGCAACAGCAGTCCCGGCTTCCAGCTGACGGGCCTCGTCGCTGGCCTGCGCCATCTCACTGCGCCGCCTATCGAATGCCTCCGCCGCCGCACCCAGACCTGCAGCCTCACCACCTTCCGGATTCGTCCAGCGCTCCTGTCCACCAGCACTAGGCCTCCACGATGCCTGCGCCATGACCTGCCCCTGTGGAGACACAAAAAAAGAAACAGGGGGGGGAACCACCAGCGACCAAGCTTGGGGCCAGGGCCCATCCCATTCTGCCCCCAACGTAACCTGACCCCCACCCAGCCAATGCTCCCAAGGTGAAGGCCCCCCTACCGTTCGGTAGTCACCCTGGCCCAGTAGCCAACCCGCAGGAGCGAAGTATCCACCACCCCACTGGGCCCCACCCGGCTGCAGCCCCCCTCCCTGCCTCTGTTCCCCATGCGCCTCCCCCGACGCCCCCTGATTACCCCCCAACTCGCCACCTAGGACCCCCGACCCCCCTCCGCCCCCCATATTCTCCTCCCCCACTGACCCAAGCCCCACAAGCGGCGCACCTCCAGACCGCCACGCCCTTTGAGGGGCGGGACCAACCGCACCACTCCCCCTCCCCTGAGCTCCCCCCACCCGACTTTCTTGCCCCCCCGGGCCCCCCCACGCACCCTTAAAGCACCCACCAGAGAAGCCCTACGACCCTGCTGCCCCCTCCTGGCAGCCAAACCCCATACCTCCCTACCAATCTCATTCCCCCTACCATCCTCCGTACCCCCTTGTGCACGCAGTGCTGGCGTAGTACACCCCGAGACCGGACCCCGCCCTGAAGCCCGACCTCTATGTGGCGGCATCCTAACAGCCCCATTCCCCGTCTACCCAAACATTACATTGATATTAAATGACAATGACTTCCAAAATACTTTGCTTATGTGAGGTTGTTTGTTTTTTTTGTTTTTTTTAAACAAGGCCCTTACAAGGAACACTAAGTTCCCTGAAGCGGCAGACTAACTGCCTTAGGGCAAAGCCTCCCCGTATGTCTGCCTGGACCCCCTCCTGCCCCGGCAGCCCCCACTTGCCTGCACCGGAGCCACCAGACACAGCCAAGCACGCTCCACCGATGAGGAGCTCTGCCGCACGGCCCCCACGAGCCACCAAGACTCTGCCTCCTTACTCCGCTGTTCCCCTCCAGGCAATCTGTCTAGCTGCTCGAGGCTCACAGGCTGCAACAGACAGCGCGCCACACAGAACCGACACTGGCAGCAGCAAGCCGGCACCTGCGAGCAGCCTCTGCTCTGAATGACCACGCGGAGGCTGCTGGCCGGGCACCACCCCCCACCACGCTGACCAAAGCCCTGCTGATTGGCTCCCGCATGGCCGCATCCGCTGGGAGCCAATGGATTTAAAATCCTCGTCCCGCGCGCCGCACCTGCGGCTGCGCGCAGGGTCCCCACACCGGGCCATGCGCCCGGTTAAGGTCGGTCGCCGGGACCCTGCCCGCAGCCTCGCCACTTCTGATGCGAGGGGATATTTTAACGGTACATCATCTCTCATGTATAAAATGCACTTGCAAAGGATGCTGTTAGTGATAAATAATATTAAGAAGGCTATTAAAAATCGGAGACTTCATAAGGTTAAAATCACTGCCCATCGTGATGTAAAATGATGTTGTAAAAACGGAGCAGAATGGACACGGAAAGAATTGTGACTGCAGCTATTTCAGTGCGCTAATTGTCATAAAAAATAAAAAAATAAAAAAAAAATTCATACCTTCCTTTACAGAGTAAACCGCATGTAGATTGCAAGGTGAATCACTGAAAAGACGCTCGCTCATGCGCGAGAGAAAAAAAGGGGAGGCAGGGGGCGGGGCTAGCTCCAGCGGAGCAGGAAAACTGCACTTGTAGAAAAAACAATAAAGTGAACCTCTCTAAACGTTGCTATGAATTTAAAAGATGAAAACTAAAAAAAGGGTGGGTAGACAAAGGTACTAAAAGTCTGCTGACAAAAACAAATGTATACAACCCCGCACCACAGAAGTGTAGCTGTGCAGGTTGTGCAAATCTATGCGTAAAAAGAGGGACCCAACTGTAACTGTAAAAAATCTATAATGTAATAAACTGTAGTATTAAACAGTCTACTTGAAACAAATGGGAAAATATGCGTGAAAAGATATCCAAATGAAACGAGGCAATCTGGTGGATGCCAAGAGTAGTGTGCTGATAAATAAATAAATAATTAAAACTAAATGGTTAAAAAACATCATGCTGTATGGCACGAATAAATAAATAAATAAATACAAGCTAAAGTAAAAACAAAATAAAAACAAAAACAGAGAGGGATAAAAACATTAAGAGCATTAAATATTACCATGAAGATCATTTAAAAAAATCTACCATGAAGATCATTTTCAGTGATTCACCTTGCGATCTACATGCGGTTTTCGCTGTAAAGGAAGGTATGAAATTTTTTTTTATTTTTTTATTTATTATGACAATTAGCGCACTGAAATAGCTGCAACCACAATTCTTTCCGTGTCCATTCTGCTCCGTTTTTACAACATCATTTTACATCACGATGGGCAGTGATTTTAACCTTATGAAGTCTCCATGTTATGTCTCTGTAATAGTTCCTTAATTTTTAATAGCCTTCTTAATATTATTTATCACTAACAGCATCCTCTGCAACTGCATTTTATACATGAGAGATGATGTACCGTTACAATATCCCCTCGCATCAGAATAGTTTTTTTAATGTATGAAGTCCTTGAATACGAACACATCATTTCATCTTTGCCGCATACTTTTAATACTTTTGCCAATAATACTGTTCACTAACCATATCTTCTGCAACCACAAGTTAGATACGTGAGATTTTTATTTGATCAGTTGTTTGATCATTTATTGTGCAGTTATACACATCATGTTCCGTTTTGAGTTTTAGTTATGATTGCCCACATCAAAGCTTGTTTTCCTTTGTCCCCTACTCTCGCTGACTCACTCCTGCCATTTCTTTAGATTGAATTAAGTAATTTATCTTTATTTCATGAAGGATTGCCCCCTTCTTTTTGATGTAGCAAGGCATTGACAGTTCTTAATTTGATTAGGATATGTCTTGTACGTCTCATTTTAGTACTTACCATATTTCACAGCTGATATATTGATTATTGCAATGTATATTTTATTTGTTTTGATTTGTTTTTAACCTATTCATTATATTTTAACTGTTTTTATCCATTTAATGTTTTCTTAGATAGTGTTTTTTGCAGTCTGTTTTTATGATTTTAAGCATATATATGTTTAATGTTTATTTTTTAGTTTATACCTGACAAACCCCTGACGAAGGGTAATGAAACACGGCCTGTGTCGGGTTGTCAAGGAATTAAATAAAGGCTTTGTCTTTCCTCTTCTGTCACACCCTGAACTGGTTTCTTTGGCTTTTGCATGGTAGCTGCTTTCTTACTGTGTTTTCCTACCTGTCAGCATGTTCTCCCCGTGGAAGGACATTTTGAGCTTCGGGGAGGATGCATTAGACAAACTCATTCCACAAGAACCTCTCCTCAATTTATCTGAAGAAGAACCTGACAATTTTTGGCCTCAATGGGAGGATGTGGTTCTATTGACCAAGAAATTGATTAAGGAACAGATGCACTCAGCCTATCTATTGGAATGCTGCAAGTCTAAGATTATCCCTAGAGGATTACGAGTCAACAAAGCTCCTGGCTTGTATACGAACGAAGAAGGATTTGTAAAGTGCTGGAACGCCATACTGAACAAGTGCTCGTTGGACTTAATGATTTTGCTCATCACTACAGCTAATAAACAATCGGAAATCCTAACAGCTAAATTAGATGAGAAAGTAGATGCACTCAAGAAAGGAGATAAGAATTTTGAGGTTGTTCATGATGATTATCATAGAAACATTCAAGAATTTAAGAAAGAGGAAAAGAATAAGAAAGTAGATAAGTACAAGAGAGACGAGGAAGACTATAGAACAAGTTATGTTTATTACTGGAATAAAAAAGTAGATCAAGACCGGTTATGGTTCAAGAAGAGGAAGTCTATCTTTGATCAAAAAGATAGTAGTACGGATTATCTACATAGTGACACACCTCTGGAACAGAAAAAGAAATGTAGTAGGAGTGAGTCAGTGGAGTTTGACGCTTCGGCATCTTTTTTTTTGAATCAAGTTGATCGCGCCCAATCACAGAAAGATAAGCCTAAGAAGAGAGACCTCCCTCCAGGACAAAAGAAGGAATCTTTTTTCAACATGGATCAAATGTGGAAGGGAGGGGGTCGCGATCACTCTCGGGGGCGTCCACGTCCTATAGAGGTAGACAGGCCGTATCCACTAGAAGATAATCGGTCAATTACACATCAGAATTATTACAGAGGACGTGGTCGTGGTCGAGGGGGAAGAGGAGGATGGAATACAGACAGATCCGAAGAGAGGAGAAGATGGTGATAGAACCCCCCAATAACGTCATTAATATATCTAAATACACCCCCACACCAGATGAGTTATCTTTACTTAATAAAGGCTTTTCCTTTGTGCCAAAAAAGAATTTAGATCTCTTTGACATCCAGGTAGATCTTTATAAATTTTTTCGTAAGGTGCGAATCTGGCAATTTTTTGCTAACCACGACATTAATTCTTCCGGAGATAGCTCTATCATCAGTAAGAAATCTACATGGATTCCCCCCTCTAATACGGATCCTATTATTGAAATATTCGAAAAAGTAGTAACCAAACAAGTTTCTGATGTGCTTCATCAACACCGTTCATCATTTCATAACATTACACATAATGAAAAGAAGGCTATTTTATCCTTACAAAAAAACAGTGATATTATAATCAAACCAGCTGATAAAGGAGGCGCAATTGTCATAATGGATAAGGAATATTACATATCTGATATTCACCGTCAACTAAATGATAGGGTTTTCTATGAGCGACTTGATGGAGATCCCACCCAAAATTTAAAGAGGAGTATAGACAATTTAGTGTTATCAGCTTTTGAAATCGGATATATTACTGCAAAAGAAAAGGCCTTTTTGATTGTAGATAAACCCATTATTCCCACTGTATACATCATTCCAAAAATCCATAAGTCTTTGACAACTCCACCTGGTCGACCTATAGTCTCTGCCATTGGCTCCTTATTGGAGCCTCTTTCCAAAATTTTAGATGTATTATTACGCCCTTTTGTCCAAGACATGTGGTCTTACATCAGAGATTCAACCCATGTCATACAGATACTGTCCACTTTTGATGATTACAGTTCTGATATTATTTTAGTTACACTTGACGTAGAGTCTTTGTACACTAATATACCTCAATTGGATGCATTGCATATCACTGAACAATGTTTCCTTAAAAGAACGACACATAGACGTATGCCCACAGCTTTCTTGACTACCTTAGCACGCTTAGCACTTTGTGAGAACTTTTTTTGTTTCAGAGACTTATTTTACAAACAAATCAAAGGGGTTGCTTTGGGGTCCTCCATGGCCCCTGATGTAGCAAATTTATACATGTTTAACTTTGAATCAAATTTTCTAAATATTCATCCTTTTAAGTCTCACATTGCCCTTTGGATACGTTATATAGACGATATTTTAATTCTTTGGAAAGGCACAATGGATACACTTACTAAATTCAATGTATGGATAAATCAATTGGATGACAATTTGCGTTTCCAGATGACATATGATCTGCATCAGATTCCCTATTTGGATTTATTAATCAGAAAAGAAGAAAATGTTTTCTCCACTACACTGTATAGGAAACCCACAGATAGAAACAATTTGTTACACTACATGAGTTTTCACAATCCATCACTCAAGAAAAATTTACCAGTCAGCCAATTCATTAGAGCTAAGAGGATCTGTACCAAACCTGAGGATTTTGAAACACATGCCTCGGAAATGAAAGAAAGATTTTTAGCTAAGCAGTATCCTCATTGTCATGTTAACCAAGCTTATAAACGAGCCTGTGACACATCTCGTGAGGACTTACTCAAAGTTAAAGAACGAAATGATAATAATGGTATAGTATGCCCTCTGATATACACTTCTAAGTCCAGTAGTATAATTAAGATACTTCAGAAGGAATGGCATTTGGTACAAACTCTGCCAGCCTTCCAGAATTTAAAGTTGACAATTGCACACAAACGTAACACTAATTTACAGAATTTGCTTGTTCCTTCCGCATTCACAGAAAAAAAGATGCTATCTAAATTCAAAGGGCAATATTAATGTGGTAAGTGTTCGGTATGTTTAAATTCTCTACTGGTGCGCAATAATTTTATCCATCCTCTCACCAATCGTATATTTTACATCAATGATTTTGCTAATTGTGAAACCAAAAATGTAATATACGTGGTCCAGTGCCCTTGCAAAAAATTGTATGTGGGTAAAACCACACGTAGCATTAGGACCAGAATAGTAGAACACAAGAGCTGTATCAACAGGGGTCTGGTTGACAAACCACTTGTCCAACATTGGCAAGATGCTAACCATAAGGTCACAGACTTAAAATTTTTTGTCATAAAACAAGTTAGAATCAATTGGAGGGGTGGTGACACTGACAAAACTATTAAGAGACTCGAGCAGAGATACATTTTTTTATTAGACACTATGGCACCCAATGGGCTAAATCTAGATAGAGATCTATCAGTTTTTCTTTGATTCTTATAGCATATTTGTTTCTATTTATTGGTTTTTATTTACTTTTGTATCTGTACAAATTATTCCGTTTACTTTAGCATAACCAGGGCATAATCTGCCTATGGTTGGTTAATTGTTCGCTTCTTTATAATGCCTGTCTACAAGCTGGTTTATATAGATTTTTTAAAATGATCTTCATGGTAATATTTAATGCTCTTAATGTTTTTATCCCTCTCTGTTTTTGTTTTTATTTTGTTTTTACTTTAGCTTGTATTTATTTATTTATTTATTCGTGCCATACCAGCATGATGTTTTTTAACCATTTAGTTTTAATTATTTATTTATTTATCAGCACACTACTCTTGGCATCCACAGATTGCCTCGTTTCATTTGGATATCTTTTCACGCATATTTTCCCATTTGTTTCAAGTAGTCTGTAACCGAGGCAGGCGGACCTGGTGCTTTGGGTCCAATTTCTCCACCCCCATCACCCCCAATCCCCCCAACCCAACAGAAGACACACACCAACAGTTCATGGAACATAACTGGTCGCAGCTTTATTAACCTTTTAACAATTTCACAATATGCCAACATCCTACAACTTCTCAATCGATTAGCGGCACCCGGCCCGCACCAGCCATACCTTAGCAAAGTGCCTTGCCACCGCTAACGCCATAACTTGCCCACCCGGTAAGTTACCTAACCCTTCCCCCGACTTCGCCATGCTATTAGCAAAAGTCGACCAGGGTTTGACCAGGTCAGGGGCACCCCGCCCCCGCCCAAGTGTAGCCTGAGGCTCCAGACCCCAGAAACCTCCGGGATCCCGCCAACCCCTCCCAAGCTGCAACACCCCATAACCAGAACCCCCATAAACATGCGTGGGCGGGTGGGTGGGAAGCCGGCACCCCCGAGCAGCCTCCGCCGTGAATGACCACGCGGAGGCTGCCTGCCGGGCCCAAACCACCCACCACGCTGACATGCTCCCCCCTGATTGGCTCCCGCGCGGCTGCATCCGCCAGGAGCCAATGAATTTAAATTAGCCATGGCCGCACGCAGGATCCTTGCACCGGCCGCGTGGCCGGTTAGGGTCGGCCGCTGGGACCCTGCCCGCGGCCTCATCAGTAACCGAGGCAGGCGGACCTGGTGCTTCGGGTCCATTTTCTCCACCCCCATCACCCCCAATCCCCCCAAACCAACAGAAGACACCACACCAACAGTTCATGGAACATAACTGGTTGCAGCTTTATTAACCTTTTTTCACAATATGCCAACATCCTACACCTTCTCAATCGATTAGCGGCACCCGGCCCGCACAAGCCATACCTTAGCAAAGTGCCTTGCCACCATTAACGCCATAACTTGCCCCCCCCGGCAAGTTACCTATCCCTTCCCCCGACTTCGCCATGCTATTAGCAAAAGTCGATCAGGGTTTGACCGGGTCAGGGGCACCCCGCCCCCGCCCAAGTGTAGCCTGAGGCTCCGGACCCCGGAAACCTCCGGGATCCCGCCACTGGCACAGGTGACAACCTTGTTCCTGTGCCGCCCCCCCCAACACCAAGCTGCGACCAGTGAGCATCCCAACGAACACCTATTCCAAGGCCTTCCATCAGTCGGAAAGGAACAGAGCCATCCCGACAGGTGACAACTGCCCAATCCCCCATAAAGCCGCGGGCGCAACCCCCACCCGAGAATGCAGCATCGGGAACCCCCAGGTCGGGCAACCCAGCGACCAAATGGAGCAGTACGGTTAACCAGCCCCCGCAACCAACGCCGCTGGCCCCAGCATGCAGGCCATGAAACAATTGCAGACCCCAGGAGAAGTACCCAAAGCATCTGCAAACCCACCAAATCCTCATGCGCCGCTCAGAGCAGATGCCGGCATGACCCAGAACCAGGGCAATGCCTCCACTGCAGGCCGCCCCGATCAGGCCTTGGCGCTGTAGCAAAGGAAGCCGCTGCAACCCATGGGGTCCGTGCTCACTCAGCCATGATACAGCCACAAAAAAACCGGGATAATCCCCAAAGTGGTGTCCACCCACCCCGCCACAGCTCACCGTCCTGCACATTGGACGACGGAGTGACCAATCCCCAACATTCAGCAGGCTACAGGCCCCCACCCGCAAAATAAATAAACAAGGAAACTCCCCAACCCCACCCTCCCTGCAGCCGTTACTGCCACCAAAAAACCGGGATAATCCCCAAAGTGGCGTCCACCCGCCCCGCCACAGCTCACCGTCCTGCACATTGGACGACGGAGTGACCAATCCCCAACATTCAGCAGGCTACAGGCCCCCACCCGCAAAATAAATAAACAAGGAAACTCCCCTACCCCACCCCCCCTGAAGCCTTCACAGCCGCACAAAACCCCCAACACCCGAGAGCACCGTCTGCTAGTGCTCCATGTGACCTGTGCAGCGACCCCGAAGTGAAAAAAGCGCAGCGCAAAATGCGTAGGCTCTCCACCCACCGAACGCAGTGCCATCCTAACTACCTCGGGCACCTGAACCACGGGCACCTGAAAAAGGTCACACTCTCACACCCAACAAGAAACCCCAGCCGCCCCGGGGAGCACCCACAGGTATCGCCGCACGGCAGCCACCGGGCACGTCACCAAGCCTTCAGCCCACTTAAACTCACGCACGATTGTTTCCACGCTGATCGGCCTGAAACTTGCCAAAACATTCCGAACCGCCCCGAAACCCAAACGTGGGGCCGATGAAGCCCCCCCACCCCCCTTCAAAACCGAATCCACCACCAACTCCAAAAATGGCAAGTCAAAAAACTGCCCAAAACAGGGCAGACTCAGCCATACGCAGTACCGCCGCAAAGAGCCATAGTGGCATATCACGCATGAGGGGCCGCCTCGGATCCCAAGGAGAGGGCCAAGCACGCACCCCCCCCCCCCCGCAAAAGCCTGCAAGTTGCAAATCCCCCAACTAGCGATCCCCACCCCACCACCTTCGCAAATGCACAATTGTCCAAACTGCAAATGCACCACCGGTCCGGAACCCCCCCCCCCACACCCTTAGCAAGCACCATATATCCACCAAGCAATGCTGCCGGTTGTCACCCATGAGCGACCAAAATTGCACCACTTAGTCACAACTCCGCGGACACCCAGACCACGGCCCCAGTGATACCGAACTCTGCAGAAAACTCAGGCTGTCTCCAAGGCCAGTGCTCCATAAGTTCCCTGGGACCCCTGGTCCCTCCTTGTCTGCTCCATAGCCAAAGCCCGAAACCGCTCCACTGGAAATGAGAAGGAGCATCGGCAACCTCGACAAAACAACCAGGGGCATGTCAGGCCTTCTCCGACACCTGCAACTGTAGAGACGCCAACCCTCCCTCCTCTTTAGACCCGCTACCAGCAAACTCCAGTGGGAGGCACGATGGAAGCACACTGCCCACAGCCGCAATGCCGCAACTGTAGAGACGCCAACACCACCTCCCTCATTAGACCCGCTACCGGCCAACTCCTGCGGGAGGCATGATGGACCACACTGCCGACAGCCGCATTACCGCAACACCATACCATCGCACGGTCACGGAGCCAATCTGGCCAGGACTCCAAAACCGCTTAAGGAAGGAGATATTGGCAGTCAACCCAATACCTGCCAAGACTGCGGCCAACCGACCGCGCACCAGGCCCTGCCAAAGTACACTCCCCACCCGGGTCCCCCCGCCACATCCGTGCAGAGCTGCAACCCCTCATGGGACACCTCCCCCCACATCAAAACCGAGGTCCCGTCGAAATGGGCCAAGAATGGACTCAAGGGCCGCAAATCCGCCCACACGATTCTGCGACCCCAATCAGGTGCTGAGAAATGTACACCCCCCCATGAAAACAGCCAACGGCCGCGAAACAACCTACCCCTCGGCAATGCACGGCTCGCAAAATCAACGAGCCCAGCAATGCTTGCCTCCCCCGCAAGATCACCCTGAAGGACGCCAACACATGAGCCACCAAATCCCCCAAACCGGCAACCTGTTTCTGCAGCAGGTGAGCTGCCCGGTCCGCTGAGTCCAATTCCACTACCTAAAGGTATTCTCTTCGCCGGATCGACTGTCCTGCCCTCCACCAATGCCCAACGAAGATACGCGATAGCTCTGCAAACCCGCTGAACATCTCCAGGCACTCCCCATCGAAGCCGCCCCACCAACCAAAACAACCACTAATGCACCACTCCCACCACCACTGCAGGAAGGTACTGAACATTGAAAATACGCACCGGAGACTGAGCAGCACCTAGGCCAACAGTTGTCAAAAGACGCCCCTGGAAAACGGAAGCCCCTCCAGGAAATGCAGAGGAATGCACCGACAACAGGCGAAAGGCCAAGGCAATCTCAACCTCGTCCAGCAATACGGCCCAACCCGATTCCTTCACCGTCCCCCGTCGCCCGAGCAAAAGACACATACTCCACTGGACACCACCCACGCGGAAAGCGGTTGGTGACCGACACCCCCCATAGGACAGGCAAACCACAAAGTACCCCAAACCTCCCAGGCTCCTCATTCAGCACCATCCACCAAAACACCAGATGGAAGGGGAATTCCGAGTACTAGGCACCACCACCGCGCCCTGCCCTGGAATCACAAATTCAAACAGAAACCGAACCCCCAGTACAATCCTATCCCGCCACCCGGATACCGCAAAAGCCACCATTACAAAATATACACACGTAACGGAGCCAGAGCCCGACCGCCCAACACCTCAGGGCTTGAGGGCCGATCCCCAGGCACCGTTGACCCATTTTGAACCACGCCGGGAAGTGGAATTCCCTCCACCACAAACCGTGCCAAAGTGCGAGATCAGCCGTCCGGAAATGGGGAGAATGACTTATGGAACCTCCCACACGCGTCACCGACCCCCTCCCCCCCACTCCGGCTGACCGCTGGAAACGGCCGAGAACGAGTGAAAGGAACAAACCGCCACCACTACCCGCATCGCCCTGGCAACCGCCACCACTACCCGCATCGTCCTGCCCCCCCGGCCGCCCCGCATCCTACACCCGCCCTCGTGGACATTCAGGTCAGCCATAGGTGAATATATCTTGAGTGTCCCAAGATAACCTGCGGTCCCCTTCCAACTTGCCCCCAACCTTCTATCACAGTGCCACCTCGCCCCCCCCATGAGCGGCCGGGACGCCTCCAATACAGAATCCGCGCATGCCAAAAGCATCCGAGATGGCAAGGCGCCGAAAGGATCGAGCCAATTCACAACCCCATACGCCACCTTTGCAACCCACCTCGTCTTCGCATCCACCGCTCTCTATGCACGGCTCGCCCTCGAGCGGTTCCAGCTGACCAACATTCGATGTGACGTCGAAGTCACTCCGACACCCCCTCCCACCGCACCGAGAACAGAACCATGGATAGGGCCCCCCCTATCCGACCCCGCCTCAGCAGCTCACCCACAGATGCCCTCTACGAATAACACCGGGCCATGACGCCGCTCGCACTTGCATGCCCGACCTCTCCGCCCTGCTCTTTCCCAACCTGGCAACCGTCGCACAGACTCTGCAGCCACCGCAGCAACAGCCCAGGTTGACAGCTGGCTGATCTGCGCGCCGGCCTGCGCCGTATCCTGCGCCTCACCGGAAGCCTCAGCGGCAGCACCCGTCTGCGTGTCTGATCCACTGCCCTCTGCGCCGGCCCCTGTGGAAACATAAGCAAAACAGGGGGGGGGGAAGGGGGACGGGGGAACGGGAGGGAACCGCCAGAGACCATGCATGTGGCCAGTACCCACCCTCCACCGATCTAGCCATTTCCCACCCACCCCCAAGCCAGCACTCCCCAGACAGATGCCCGCGAGCCACCACCCAATCACCTCAAACCGGAGAACAGCCAGCAGTAGCAAGGTGTCCCCCTACCCAACAGCCCACCAACCCGGCTGCCAATCCCCACTTACCAGAGCTACCCTCGCTCTCCCCACTGCTCCCCCCACTGCTTCCCCCAAATCACCCACCCTTCACCACCCCACCCCCCCACCCCCCCATAGGCTCCTCCGGCCAACCAACCCCGGAGCTGGGCACCGCTAGCCCACCTGGCCCACTGAAGAAAGGGGGCTCCAGTGTACCGCCCCCCAACCATGCCGTACCCCCACCCCCACCCGATGGCATCACCAATAGGGGCCCACAACCATCCCCCCGCCCTCTCCCTGACCGCGGCACGGGAAGATCTCCAGCAGACAGGGCGAGGAGCTGCGCAGCCCCTGAAGAAACCCCACAAGCAGGATGCCGGTCAGCTGCCCCCCTCTCCCAGAGGCCAGCATGCCCTGCCAGGCACCGGAGCCGGCGCACATCGAGCGCCCCTCCCTCCCCAACCCCACCACCCTCAAGCGGCTGCCACCGAGGCCCAGGACCCAGTGAGGCGCCCGGAAACGGGCCGCAGGGGCAAAGGGACCCCCGCACCAAAGGGGCCATGTAGAAACAGCCCTGGGAAGCAGCGGAAGCCCCGGGAAGCGGCGGCAGCCCCCCCCCGCCAAAGAGCAGACCATAGCTGCCCACACCCCAAAAGTGCCCCATTCCCCCACGGGGGCCCGAACCGGCGACCCCCACCTCCGCATTCCCCTCACTAACCAACGCGTCGAGAAGAGCAGAAGAAGCCGGGGCGCAAGGCAGCCCCGTCAGGAGAGAGCTCGCGCGCCGCGGGAAGAAGAAGCCGGCACCTCCGAGCAGCCTCCGCCATGAATGACCACGCGGAGGCTGCCCGCCGGGCCCAAACCACCCACCATGCTGACATGCTCCCCCCTGAATGTCTCCCGTGCGGCTGCATCCGCCAGGAGCCAATGAATTTAAATTAGCCATGGCCGCGCGCAGGATCCTCGCACTGGCCGCGCGCCCGGTTAGTGTCGGCCGCCGAGACCCTGCCTGCGGCCTCATCAGTTTAATACTACAGTTTATTACATTATGATTTTTTACAGTTACAGTTGGGTCCCTCTTTTACGCATAGACTTGCACAACCTGCACAGCTACACTTCTGTGGTGCGGGGTTGTATACATTTGTTTTTGTCAGCAGTCTTTTAGTACCTTTGTCTACCCCACCTTTTTTTAGTTTTCATCTTTTAAATTCATAGCAACGTTTAGAGAGGTTCACTTTATTGTTTTTTCTACAAGTGCAGTTTTCCCGCTCCGCCGGAGCTAGCCCCGCCCCCTGCCTCTCCTTTTTTTCTCTCGCGCATGAGTGAGCGTCTTTTCAGTGATTCACCTTGCGATCTACATGCAGTTTACTCTGTAAAGGAAGGTATGAAATTTTTTTTTTTTTTTAAATTTATTATGACAAGTAGCGCACTGAAATAGCTGCAATCACAATTCTTTCCGTGTCCATTCTGCTCCGTTTTTACAACATCATTTTACATCACGATGGGCAGTGATTTTAACCTTATGAAGTCTCCGTGTTACGTCTCTGTAATGGTTCCTTAATTTTTAAAAGCCTTCTTAATATTATTTATCACTAACAGCATCCTCTAACAAGTGCATTTTATACATGAGAGATGATGTACCGTTACAATATCCCCTCGCATCAGAATAGGTTTTTTAATGTATGAAGTCCTTGAATACGAACACATCATTTCATCTTTGCCGCATACTTTTAATACTTTTGCCAATAATACTGTTCACTAACCATATCTTCTGCAACCACAAGTTAGATACGTGAGATTTTTATTTGATCAGTTGTTTGATCATTTATTGTGCAGTTATACACATCATGTTCCGTTTTGAGTTTTAGTTATGATTGCCCACATCAAAGCTTGTTTTCCTTTGTCCCCTACTCTCGCTGACTCACTCCTGCCGTTTCTTTAGATTGAATTAGGTAATTTATCTTTATTTCATGAAGGATTGCCCCTTCTTTTTGATGTAGCAAGGCATTGACAGTTCTTAATTTGATTAGGATATGTCTTGTATGTCTCATTTTAGTACTTACCATATTTCACAGCTGATATATTGATTATTGCAATGTATATTTTATTTGTTTTGATTTGTTTTTGACCTATTCATTATATTTTGTTAGTGCGACTTTTTTTTCATTAATGCCTTAGTACAATACAGCATTGGACCGTCTGTTTTGTAT
The DNA here is from genome assembly GCA_033557465.1 of Ichthyophis bannanicus. Taxonomy (NCBI): domain Eukaryota; kingdom Metazoa; phylum Chordata; class Amphibia; order Gymnophiona; family Ichthyophiidae; genus Ichthyophis; species Ichthyophis bannanicus. The sequence goes on along the minus strand of CM066033.1, from coordinate 461,339,551 downwards.
GGTCTTCAACAAAGGTATTTATGTTTTTTATTCTTTGAGCATATGTTTTCAGTTGGTTTTTTATTACCTGTATACGAAATGTTGTACTGGGTTTATTCAATTATTTATTATTTTAACTGTTTTTATCTATTTAATGTTTTCTTAGATAGTGTTTTTTGCAGTCTGTTTTTATGATTTTAAGCATATATATGTTTAATGTTTATTTTTTAGCTTATACCTGACAAACCCCTGACGAAGGGTAACGAAACATGGCCTGTGTCGGGTTGTCAAGGAATTAAATAAAGGCTTTGTCTTTCCACTTCTGTCATGCCCTGAACTAGTTTCTTTGGCTTTTGTGTGGTAGCTGCTTTCTTACTGTGTTTTCCTCACTTTTTTTTGGGCCACCTTGTGTGTATATAGATATATATAATTGTTTGGTTTTATTTTTATTTATTTATTTTATTCTCTTATATACCGTGCTATTCTGCATCAGTGCCGTTTACATTGAACAAACTGAAATTACATTGAACAGGGCATTATAACTTGGAGATAACTATTTTACAGGGAACATGGGCTATGGAGGGTTAAGTGGCTTGCCCAAGACCACAAGGAGCACCTGTGGGAGTAGAAACCCCAGTCCTTCCGGCCCAAGGTTGCTGTCCTCTAGTGGGATTTGAACCACCAACCTTCTGGCCCGAAGTACCTTGTCCCAACCACTAGGCCACTCCTCCACTCCACTTTGAGATTTTGCAACCCGCTGAGGAAGGCCCTTTGGGCCGAAACACGTTGGGGTTTCTCTGGCAATAAAGAACTTGATTACTGTCTCACGAACCTGCTGCATCATTGTTCTGTTTTTTTTTTTCTTTGGGCATTCCATGACATACACAGTATTCTTCACCAGCACCTTAATTCAAAGGCATCGATTTTCTTCCTATCTTTTTCACTGTCAAAGTTTCAAATCCACATGACATTACTGAAAATACCATGGCTTGAACAAGTCAAATCTTTGTATGCAGAGAGACATCTCTGATCTTGAGAATCTTGTCTAGGTCCTTGATAGCCATTCTGCCCAAACAGTGTCATCAGATTTATTGACTGTTTGTCCTTTCTTTATTGATTGTTGATCCAAGTAGGTTAAAGTTGTCAACTGATTCAATTTCTTCTCCATCAACGATGAACTTATTGATTTTGCCAGTTGTCAGGATCTTTGTCTTCTTTACGTTAAGGTGCAGATCCATTTTAAGACTTATGTTCCTTGATCTTGAGAAGCAAATGTTTCAGATCATCTTCACTTTCAGCCAGTATTGTGGTATCATCAGCATAGCGAAGGTGGTTAATGAGTCTTCCACCAATCTTCACACCTCGGTTGTCTTCATACAGTCCTGCTTCTCTGATCTGTTCTGCATATTTATTTATTTAACCAGTTTTGTATACCACCTTATCCTTCAATCAAAGTGGTTGACAAGACAACAAAGGACCATGTCGAGGGCATGGGAAGATCAAATACAATACATTACAATATAAATACAGTACAAACGGTAAATTATAATATTATCTCATAGTGAAATTGGATATACAAGTTGATCAATTTAAGTTATTTGACCAAATGATTCTATGAATAAATAAGTCTTTAAAGATATGCGAAAGTCTTTGATGTCTTCCTGAGCTCTTAATTCTTCAGGAATAGAATTCCATACCTCTGGTGCCATGAAGGAAAATGCTCTTTTAGAGGTCATCTGTTTTGAATTATTGAAGTTAAAAAATTAAAGTTATAAATTAACCAGGTAAGGGGAAAGTATGCAGACTTTGTTATTTAAACCATTCTGTTTCTCCTTGTTCCTTTTGAACTGTTGCTTCTTAATCAATGTAAAGGTTGTTCAAGAGAATGATTATGTGTTCTGGTATCCCATGCTTCTTAATGTGGCCCAGAGTTTCTCAAGGTTTACACAGTCAAAACCCTTGCTATAGTCAATAAAACACATATAGATATCCTTCTGGTATTATTTTGTCTTTTTAAGGATCCATCTCACCTCCGCAGTGATGTCTCTACTTCCTTGCCCTTTCCTGAACCCTGCTTGCACTTCAGGCGGTTCTCGTTCCAGGTATTGTTGTAGTCTTTGCTGAATGATCTTGAGTAGAATCTTGCTGGCATATGGGATCAGAGTGATTGTGCAATAATCAGTTGGATCACCTTTCTTCAGTATTGGTATAAATGCAGATCTTGTCCAGTCATTTGGCCATGATATTCTCTTCCAAATTTCCTGCCAGAGCTTTGTAAGTATGGTAACAGCTGCATCAGATTGCTGTAATACTTCAGTGGGAATGCCATCAATGCCCAGTGCTTTGTTCTTTGATAAGGCTTTTAATGCTGCTTCAACTTCTTCTTTCATCACCAATGGCTCCTGATCATAAGGTACAGGTTGAAATGGCTGTTGATCCACTTGATCTTTATGGTATAGTGACTTTGTATATTCTTTCCAACTTTTCTTAATCTTCTCAGCATCATTCAACATGGATCCTTGAGCATCTTATAGCATTTTAATTTGAGGCTGGAATTTTCTCTTTAACTCTCATAGCTTTAGGAAAGCCAATCTTGTTCTTCCTCTAATAGTTTAGAATTCTATTTCCTTGCATGCATCATTGCAGTAATTCTCCTTGTCTCGTCTTACTGCACATTGGAAATCTCTGAGTTCTGAGATCACCTCTCTTTCTCCTCAGGCTTTAGCTTCTCTGCATTTCTGGGCAATTTTTAAAATGTCTTCAGTCAACTATTTTGGCCGTTTTTTGCTTTTTCACCTTTTGTAGAGACTTCTCACTTTCTTCAAGCACAACTTTCTTTGTTATCCCATAACTATTCTGGTGCTCTGTCATTTGTATCCAAAGCAGCAAACTGATTTTGCAGGCAGTCTTTAAATTCCATTTTGCTACATTCATAAGTGGTTTGATCTTTTTCAGCTTTACCTTGAGCTTGCATACTAGTAGTTGATGATCTGTACCACATTCAGCTCCAGGTTTTATCTTTTTTTTATGTTATTGAGCTTTTCTATCGTTGACTTCCACAGATGTAGTCAATTTGATTTTTGTACAACCCATTGGGTGAAGTCCATGTGTGCAGTTGCTGCTTGTGTTGCTGGAAGAAGGTGTTGGAGATGAATAGATCTTTGGCCTTGCAGAATTCTATCAGACTTTCTCCAGCTTCATTTCTGTTGTCAAGCCCATATTTTCCAACCACTTTGCCTTCTTCTTTGTTGCCAACATTTGCGTTCCAGTAACCCATGACTATCAGGCTATGCTGTTTGCATGTCCTGTCAATTTCAACTTGTACTTGTTCATAGAACTCATCAACGTCTTCCTCGTCTGCAGCTGTTGTTAGGGCATATACCTGAATAATAGTTGTATTGATGAGCATTCCTCATGGACAAATAGAAATTAAGCATTCAGTGTTTGCATTGTATTTCATAACTGTTCAGGCAAGTTTCTTCTTAATTATAAATGCAACACCATTTCTTCTTTCTCTTTCATTTCTAGCATAGTATTCCATGTGATCATCAAATGCAAAGTGCCTAATGCCAGTCCATTTCAGGTCATTGACATCCAACAGATTGAGTTGTACATATTCCATTTCATTCTTGACCACCTTCAACTTCCCTTGGTTCATGCTTCGTATGTTCCATGTTCCAATGTGTAAGACATCTTTGCAGCTTCTGACTCTCATTTCATGCACAGCTACTTCAGCAGTCAGATGTCCCAAGGGCTTTGATCCAACCATTCCTGCCGTCACGGATACAGAGCATGACGATGATTTCAAAAGAAAGTTCGTACACATCTTATACAGAGGACAAAGAGGAGGGGAGGCCTATTGCTCCAGTCCCAAGGGTTAGGGGAGGAGGCTATTGTGGAAGAGGTTGGGACTTGCAGCAGCAGCAGGAGCCAGGGAACCACGCTCTCCACCTCTAGTTGCTGGTAGGCAGAAATGGCCACATATAACATAGTGACATAGTAAAATGGCAGCAGATAAAGACCAGCATGGCCCATTCAGTGTCCTCAGTAAGGTGTTTTTACCGGAACTGCTCCTCCATCCAAGTTACCCCTGCTGTGCGCTTTTACTTTGGGTTTGAGCTGCTGATCTGTACAACTTACCTCTGCTCTATGTTTTTTTTGCCCAGAGTGGCAGCGTAGCCTAGTGGTTTGAGTGCTGGTTTGATTCCCACTAGCATTCCTTAGGCAAGTCACTTAACTCTCCATTGCTTTGGAAGAAAGGTCTGGCAATCTACCTCTGGTCACACTACCATGAAATTCCAGGGGCTGCTGCCTTGTCAGGAGTCAGCACTGACTCAATGGCACATTGCATGCATGTTTTTACTTTGCATTGGAACTGCTACTCCATGTAGGTTAATCCTGCTCTTTTGCATTTTCTTTGGGTTGGCATTGCTGCTCTGTGCAATTAACCCCTGCGCTGTGCTTTTATTTTATTTATTTATTTATTAACAATTCTTATATACCGCACTATTAGCCATCAGCGCGGTTTACATTGAACAGAAACATCTGACAATTCACAAATGTCTGGTCTTTACATTTAACAGGAGGTATAACTTGGAGAAAAGGGGGTAACTATATACAATGGTGGTTCATTTTGGGTCATAACTGCTGCTCCGTTCAGATTACCCCTGCTCCATGCTTTTACTTTGGGTTAGAACTGCTGCTCCTTGCAAGTTATCTCCTGTGCAGAGACTGGAATGTAGCAGGAGACTCCTTCTTTGCAACAGTAGAGAACTGGAAGGCACATGGGGCATTTTCAAAAGCACTTCTGCACTCTGGAGGTGCAGACTGCATAAGTGGCAATTCTTAAAAACAGCATAGCAGGTGTCAGCATACATTTTGCCCTTATAACACAGCATACAGCCAAAAGGTATGTGTCCATCTGGGGTGGCATTTTGGGTGGGCCAGAACTTATCTGTTCATTTGCAAAATTTAGCTGCTGAATGGGTTAGTTATCCAGTTAAGCCAGCAGCTCACCTTAGAGGAATAGAAATGCTGAATATATTCATAAAGTTAAGCAAAGCATGTGACCACATAACTTCATCCGATGGGTGCCATTCTAAATATCAAACTCTTATTGTCTGTGAACAATCTTGCCGAACATGAGAAAGCAAAATAGACTCCATTGATGACTATTTCTCTCTGTGCAACATTTAGTGGAGGAATTGCAAATCTCCTTATCCTAAGCTGGGTAACTGACAACCTTTGGCTTCATAGTCTGTGGCCAGACACCTTGCCGAAATGCTGTGTTTTGGTACCTGAGCTCCCAGAACCCTTCGTTCTTTCTGTCTTATGCTAATGAGTGCCCCCTACCAGGAAGGTGCTTGTTTATACCATACAGCCAACTTTCCCACTTACAGACTGAACCAACTGTTCTGCGCAAATCTGATAGAAATATCCCAGTGCCATAATAGGAGAGATGCATGCTGTCTGCTGCATATAACTCTGTCTCAGAGGCAATTTCTCCAAATTGGTTGTCACTTGGTTTGCAGCTTGTCGTGCTGTGAGGGCTTGTGTGCATCATTGATGCTGAGGGCTAAGCTATCGTAGGGTCTCCCAAGATGGTCAGGTCTCAGCTGAGATGTCAGATCAAGACAAACCACCCATTTGGGCAGCAGCAGAATGGGGTGGTGTTGGCGGTGAAAGATCACATTTCCGTGACAACAGCAACAACAATAAAATTAAACTGTGTGGAAGAAAGGCCTGGCAATCTTGCCACGAAAACAAAATGGATAGCTACAACAAAATGAATTGCACTATAGTGCTGGAAAATGAAGGCACTCAACTAGCTACTGGGGAGGAGCTGAAGACTTTTCAGAGTAAAGCAAGCATTTATGATGTGGTTAGATCAAAGTCCTCGGAATGTCTGACCGCTGACGTAGCTGTGTATGAAATGAGAGTTAGAAGCTGCAAAGATGTCTTACATATTGGGACATGGAACGTACAAAGCATGAACCAAGGGAAGTTGGAGGAGGTCAAGAATGAAATGGAACATGTGCAACTCGATCTGTTGAGTATCAGGGAACTCAAATAGACTGGCATCGGGCACTTTGCATCTGGTGATCACATGGTCTACTATGCTGGAAATGAAAGACAAAGAAGAAATGATCAACATAAGAGCATAAGATATGTCATACTGGGTCAGACCAAGGTCCATCAAGCCCAGTATCCTGTTTCCAACAGTGGCAAATCTAGGTCATACGTACCTAGCAGTTTCCCCAAAAGACACAGGTTCCGCAATGCTTCTACTGGGTCAAGCATTGATATCCTGGGTCCCTTCTTAATAATGGTTTATGGACCTTTCCTCCAGGAACTTGTCCAAACCTTTTTTAAACCCAGCTACACTAACAGCCTTTACTACATCCTCCGGTAACAAATTCCAGAGTTTGATTACACGTTGAGTGAAAAAATATTTTCTTTTATTAGTCTTAAATAGTTTACCCTGTAGCTTCATTGCATGTCCCCTAGTCTTTCTATATTCTGATAAGGTAAACAATCGATCTATGTTTACCCGTTCCACTCCGTTCATTAATTTATAGACCTCTATCATATCTCCCCTCAATTGTCTCTTTTCCAGATTGAAGAGTCCTAACCTTTTTTGCCTTTCTTCATAGGGGTATCCTTCAATCCCCTTTACCATTTTGGTGGCTCTTCTCTGTACCTCTTCTAATAATGCTATATCCTTTTTAAGATACGGCGACCAAAATTGCACACAATATTCAAGGTGTGGTAGCATCATGGAACGATACAGAGGTATTATAATATACTTTCTTTTATTCTCCATTCCTTTCCTTATGATACCTAGCATTCTATTTGCTCTCTTGGCCACCGCTGTACACTGGGTGGAGGGTTTAACATGTTATTCACGATGACGCCTAAATCTTTTTCCTGGGTGGTGGTTCCTAATGTGAAACCTTGCACCGTGTAACCATAGTTTGGGTTACTCTTTCCTAGGTGCATAACTTTGTACTTGTCCACATTAAATTTCATCTGCCATTTGGATGTCCAGTCTTCCAATTTATCAAGGTCCTCTTGCAATTTTTCACAATCCTCATGGTTATTCCCATTTACAGGTCATTTATGAATGTGCTAAAAAGCAGTGAACCCAGCACAGGTCCCTGGAGTACTCCACTATTCACTTTTATCCATTGGGAAAATTGGCCATTTAGCCCTACCTTCTGCTTTCTATCTTTTAACCAGTTCCTGATCCACAATAGTACACTGCCTCCTATCCCATGACTTTTTAATTTTGCCAAAAGTCTCTCATGGGAGACCTTGTCAAAGGCTTTCTGAAAGTCCAGATACACAATCTCAACCGACTCACCTTTGTCCACCTGATTATTCACTCCTTCAAAAAAACATAACAGATTAGTAAGATAAGACCTTCCTTGGCTAAAGCCATGTTGGCTGTCTCCCATTAAACCATGACTATCTACATGTTCAGTAATTTTGTTCTTTATAATGGTTTCTGACATTTTGCCCGGTACTGATGTCAGGCTCACCAGTCTGTAGAATCCCGGCTCACCCCTGGAACCCTTTTTAAAAATTGGTGTTACATTGGCCATCTTCCAGTCTTCAGGTATTACAGATAATTTTAATGATAATCCACAGATTACTAATAGTACATCTGCAATCTCATATTTCAGTTCTTTCAACACCCTTGGATATATACCATCCAGTCCAGGTGATTTGTTACTGTTTAGTTTATCAAATAGTTGCAATACATCTTCCCGGTCTATGAATATTTCTTCCAATTCTTCTGCGGCATCACCTTTCAGTACCATGTCAGTCATGGGTAACATTCCCACATCTTCTTCAGTAAAGACCAAAGCAAATAATCCATTCAGTCTCTCCGCTATGGCCTTGAACCCTCTTAGTGCTCCTTTTACCCCTCTATCATTTAATGGTCCAACTGACTCTCTCACAGGTTTTTTGCTATGAATGAAAGCAAGCTTTTTCTCAAATTCTCTCTTTGCCTGCCTTATCAGTACCTTGCCTCTAACTTGCCAGTGCTTATGTTGTTTCCAGTTTTTGTCATTTGGCTCCTTTTTCCATTTTCTGAAAGATGCTTTTTTTTTGGCAACAACAGCCTCTCTGACCTCACCTTTAAACCATGCTGGCAGGTTTTTGGACTTCCTTTCACTTTTCTTAAAGCGTGGAATACAGCTGGTCTGGGCTTCCAACATAGTATTTTTAAACAACATCCATCCTTGATGTAAATCTTTAACATTTACAACTGCTCCTTTTATTTTTTTCTTAACTGTTTTCCTCATTTTATCATAGTTTCCCTTATGAAAGTTAAAAGGCACTAGTGTGGATTTTCTTACCATCCTTCCATTTATTAAATCAAAAGCAATCATGCTGTGATCACTATTGCCAAGTGGCCCCAACACCCTTATTTCTTGTACCAAATCTTGTGTTCCACTAAGACTAGGTCCAAAATGGCTTCCCCTCTGGTTGGTTCATGAATCAGCTGCTCCAAGAAGCAGTCATTTATTTCATCTAGAAACTTTATCTCCCTAGCATGTCCTGCCGTGACATTGACCCTGTCGATTCTGGGGTAATTGAAATCACCAATTATTATTACTGTACTGTAACTTTTGTTAGCTTTCCTGATTTCTTTGAGCATTTCATCATCCATTCGTTCACTTTGGCCAGGTGGTCGATAGTACAACCACACTGCCATCTCCTTTCCCTTCTTACATGGAATTTCAATCCATAGAGATTCTACAGTGAATTTTGTTTCCTGCAAAACTTTAATGCTTTGTGACTCAATGATCTCTGCAACATAAAGTGCAACCCCACCATCAATTTTATCTGCTCTATCATTACGATATAGTTTGTACCCAGGTATTACAGTATTCCACTGGTGGTCCTCCTTCCACCATGTCTCTGAGATGCCAATCATATCTAACCTCTCATTTAATGCTATATATTCTAACTCTCCCATCTTATTTTTTAGACTTCTAGCATTTGCATACAAGCATTTTAGAGGCTGTATTTTATTCATATTAATCTGGTTATTGGTAGGCAGGGGTAATTTGAAAACTTTAAAGCTCTCTCTATCCTGTACTCAAGGGCATTTGGACTACTTTTGTGTTTATTTGAACCTCTCTGCTGATATGCCCTAACTTCAGTCTTTTGCTAGTATCCTTCAAGGATACATTGTTCCAAACCATGCGCTCCTGGGTGACTGTCGGATTTCCCCTATTATCTAGTTGAAAAGCTGCTCTATCTCCTTTTTAAAGGTTAATGCCAGCAGCCTGGTTCCATCCCGGTTAAAGTGGAGCCCATCCCTTCGGAACAGCCCCTCCTTTCCCCAGAATGTTCCCTAGTTCCTAACAAATCCAAAACCTTCTTCCTTGAACCATCATCTCATCCACGCATTGAGACTCCAGAGCTCTGCTTGCCTTTTGGGTCCTGCATGTGGAACAGGATGCATTTCAGAGAATGCTACCCTGGAAATTCTGGATTTCAACTTTCTACCTAAAAGCCTAAATTTAGCCTCTAGAACCTCCTTACCACACTTTCCTATGTCATTGGTACCAACATGTATCAAGACAGCAGACTCCTCCCCAGCACTATCTAAGACCTTGTCTAGGTGGCATGTGAGGTCCGCTACCTTTGCACCAGGAAGGCATGTTACCAGGTGATCCTCACATCCATCAGCCACCCAGCTATCTACATGCCTAATGATCCAATCATCAACTATAACTGCTATCCTAACCCTTCCCTTGTGGGCACCTGGCCTGGAGAAACCTTCTCTGTGCAAGAGGGTTTTACATCACCTTGAGGACAGGTCCTAGCTATAGGATCTTTCCTGCCATACCAGGGTGATGCTCTCCTGTCACGTGACCTCTCTCCTCCATGGCAACAGGGATGCTGCCAGACTGGAGGTGGGACTTCAGTACTACATCCCTGTAGTTCTTGTCTATGTATCATCTCTATGCTGATGACTCCCAAATCTATCTCTCTACTCCTGATCTTTCTTCTGCTTTCCAGTCCCGTATCTCTTGCTGTCTCTCTGGCATTGCTGCCTGAATGTTCCATTGTCGCCTGAAATTGAACATGGCCAAGACTGAACTTCTCATTTTTTTCTCCTAAAATTTTCCTTTCTCCTTCTTCTTTTTCATTCTCTGTTGATGGCTCTGTTCTCCAACCTGTTTCATCTGCTGGGTGTAATTTTTGACTCTTCACTCTCTTTCTCCTCTCATATCCAACTCATCGCTAAGACCTGTCGCTTCTTTCTCTTCAACATTGGCAAAATCCGCCCCTTTCTCTCTGAGCTCACTACTAAACCCCTCAACCATTCCCTAATCACCTCCTGCCTTGATTATTGTAACCTCCTTCTTGCTGGTATCCCTCAGTCTCATCTCTTCCCTCTTCAGTCTATTCAGCACTCCGCTGCCCGTTTGATTTTCTGTCAGCCTTGTCTTGCCCACATCACTCTTCTCCTCAGATCTCTTCACTGCCTCCCTATCTGTTTCCATATTCACTTTAAGCTTCTCCTTCTGACCTATAAGTGCATTTACTCTGTGGCTCCTCAGTACCTTTCTTCTCTCATTTCTCCCTATTTCCCCCCTCGTGTACTTCGCTCTTCTTCCCAGTTGCTTCTTGCTATGCCCTTCTCCTCTATTGCCAACTCCAGATTCCACTCTTTTCACCTTGCTGCTCCTTACGCTTGGAATAAACTTCCTTTGTCTATACGTCAGGCATCTTCTTTGCCCCTCTTCAAACTCAAGTTAAAAGCTCATCTTTTCGCCTCTGCCTTTGGCTCTTGATTTTGCTTTTCTCCTTCCTTCCCCTCTTTTATTTCACCTTTCTTTCTTCCTCTTACACTTGTTATTACCTCTTTCCTTTGTCCTGTCTCTCTTGCTCTTGTCTCTTTGCCCTTGTTCTTATCTTTTTCTACTCCTATTCTTGCTTTGTCTTTTTAGATTGTAAGCTCTTTTGAGCAGGGACTGTCTTTTTGTGTTTTCATTGTACATCGCTGCGTGTACCTTGTAGCGCTTTATAAATGCTTAGTAGTAGTAGTAGTAGTACCTCTCTGTCTGCTACTCTAGCCTCCAGAGATCGGACTTGTTTCCTGAGAGCAAAGAGCTCCTTGCACCTAGTGCACACATATGACCCCTCACCAACTGGGAGAAAATCATACATGTGACACTCAATGCAAAAGACTGGAAAGCCCCCATCTTGCTGCTGGACTGCTGTCTGCATCTTAGTTTTAGGGTTGTGTTTAGGTATTTAAGTTGTTTACTTACTAAGGTTTTGTTGGGGATACTTATACTAATAAAACTATACCTAATACATTTAATGGAGTTTGTTAACCTCAAGCGTAACTAATCTCAGGTTCTTAATGTATGTCTTTTGAGGATAAACAGCCGCACCTGATAGTGAATATGGCACCTCCTTTCCTTTAAGAGTTTTAAGTACCTATAAAGCTATGATTATCCCAGAGGTGAGTGGGAGTTGGGGGGGGGAGGGAGGGAAAGAAAACTTATAAAAATTGATTTAAATTAAAGCTCTTTGCTGCTACTAGACCCTTACTGAGTATTACATTTAAACTAGAAGCTCTCTGCTGGGTTTTAAATTGAAAGCTGCCTGTTGAGTTTTCAATTTAACTAAAATCTCTTTGCTGATACTAGGCCCTGATTGATTTAACAAATACACAGGATTTTAATTTACACAGATTAATCAGCTTTAAAGAATTCCCTTTTTCCCAAGATTTAGAAAAAAATTCCCAGAAGTAAAGACTTACAATTGCAGATCTCTTTCCAGAAGTAGCAGTCCCTTTTTGTGTTCCATTTATAATTAAGAAGAAACTTGCAAGAACTGTAATGAAATACAATGCAATCAGTCAATGCTTAATTTCTATTCGCCTACGAGGATTGCCCATCAACACAAGTATTTCAAGTATATGCCCCAACAACAACTGCAGAGGAGGATGAAGATAATGAGTTCTATGAATAAGTACAAGTTGAAATTGACAGAACATGCAAACAGGATATCCTGATAGTCATGGGTGACTGGAACACAAAAGTTGGCAACAAAAAAGAAGGCAAACTGGTTGGAAAATATGGATTTGGCAACAGAAATGAAGCTGGAGTAAGACTGATAGAATTCTGCAAGACCAAAGATCTATTCATCTCAAACACCTTCTTCCAGCAACACAAGTGGCGACTGTACACATGGACTTCACCCAATGAATTGTATAGAAATCAACTGTGGAAGTAAACAATGGAAAAGCTCTATTACATCAAAAGAGATAAAACTTGGAGCTGAATGTGGTACAGATCACCAACTACTAATATGTAAACTCAAGCTAAAGTTGAAAAAGAGCAAGCCACTCATGAATGTAGCAAAATATGACCTTAAGAATATAACACCGGAATTTAAAAACTGTCTGAAAAATCAATTTGCTGCTTTAAATACAAATGACAGAGCTCCAGAAGAGTTATGGGGTGACATCAAGAAGGTTGTGTTGCAAGAAAATGAGAAGTATCTACAAAAGGTGAAAAAGCAAAAAAGGCCAAAATGGATGACTGAAGAAACTTTGAAAATTGCCCAGAAATACAGAGAAGCTAAAGCCAGAGGAGAAAGAGGCAAGTGCAGAATTGAACAGAGATTTTCAACGTGCAGCAAGACAAGATCGGCTTTCCTAAAGCTATGAGAGTTAAAGAAAAATTCCAGCTTCGAATTGGAATATTATAAAATGTTCAAGGATCTATGTTGAATAAAGCTAAGAAGATCAGGAAAAGGTGGAGTTATATGATAAAGATCAAATGGACCAACAGCCATTTCAATCTGTATCTTATGATATGGAACCATTGGTGATGAAAGAAGTCAAAACAGCATTGAAAGCCTTATCAAAGAACAAAGACCAGGCATTGATGGCATACACATTGAAGTATTACAGCAATCTGATGCAGCTGTTACCATATTTACAAGGCTCTGCCAGGAAATTTGGAAGACAACATCATGGCCAATTGACTGGGAAAGATCTGTGTATATACCAATAATAAAGAAAGGCGATCCAACTGACTGTGGAAATTATCTCACTATCTCTCTGATCTCACACATCAGCAAGACTCTACTGAAGATTATTCATCAGAAACTACAACCATACCTAGAACGAGAACAGCCTGACGTGCAAGCAGGGTTCAGGGAAGGGTGAGGAACAAGAGACATCATCGCGGATGTGAAATGGATCCTTGAAAAGGCTAAAGAATACCAAAAGGATATCTATATTTATTTATTTATTTAAACAGGTTTTATATCCTACTTTTTCCTTCAATCAAAGTGGTCACACTACAATACAATACATTACAATACAGGTTATACAGAGGTGAGGGAAACATGTACCACTCTTCGTTACATCAGAGCAGTAGCAAATGGGATTTCAGAAATCAGGGAATACAGTACAGTACATACACAGTACATACATAGCATAACTACACAGTATATGTTACAGCATGGGTTATATTACATACTGTCTGCATGTGGTGAAACCGGCTCTGCCACCATGCCCTGCCTAAGGGCCATACCAAAGGGCCCTTTGGTGTGGCCCTTAGGCATGGGCATGCCTGCCGGTTCCAGTCTTTTAAACTGCTGCCTGGTGCGTCCCTGATTGTGCCTTGGTGGGGCGAGCGGGAGGGGCGAGCAGCTATATGTGTTTTATTGACTACAGCAAGGCTTTTGACTGTGTAAACCATGAGAAACTCTGGGTCACATTAAGAAGCATGGGTATACCAGAACACCTGATCGTTCTCTTGCACAACCTTTACATTGATTAAGAAGCAACAGTTCGAACAGAACAAGGAGAAACAGAATGGTTTAAAATCAGCAAAGGTGTTTGACAAGACTGCCATACATAGAGAACTACCAGAAAGCTTAGGGTGAGTCAATATAAGTTCCATCACTTACGTATTGAAGCCGCTATACGGCCTGATAGGCTAGAATGTTGCAATACACACGTCACAGATGGTGCCGTGGTTAACGATGCCAGATTAGAATTTTTAAATCCCAGCGTTAAAAGCCATTCACGATGGTTATATTTCACTCTCTTATAAACCTTTTTCAAAACAGAATCCGGATATCCACGTCTCTGAAATTTAGACAGCATAACTCTTGCTTGTGTCCTGAATTCATACTCAGAATTAAAATTCTAATCTGGCATCTTTAACCACGGCACCATCTATGATGTGTGTATTGCAGCATTCTAGCTTTTGGTAGTTCTCTACATATGGCATATAGTAGAGGTAGAAATTTTAGAGATTGGCTTTGTTCGGCAATCCCCCGATGGAAGAATCTGGATGAGATCGTGGGACATGTGAAATGTGGACATTGTTCTTATTGTGCAGTAATGGAAGGAGAGATTTGTCCTAATTATCGGAATAAGAATTATTGATTAAAAAGCAATACGACCTGCATAACCCCTTATGTGGTGTATGCGTTATGGTGCCCTTGCTCTAAGATGTATATTGGTAAGACTAAACATCCTTTAAAAACACGACTGGCAGAGCATAAACACAGTATCAATAAAGTGAAGATTGAAACACCTTTGGTTTTGCACTGTTTATCTATAGGTCATGCTTTTGATGAATTGTACTGTACAGTATTGGAACATGTTCCGATTAATATACGAAGAGGAGATAGAGGACATCTGCTGTTACAAAAGGAACAGAAATGGATTTATAAGCTGAATACGCTGGATCCATGTGGATTGAATGAGAAAATCGAATGGACGCTGTTTATATGACATGCTGTGGGTAGACTTTGAAGTTCCAACCGCTTTGATTTTAGTTTTTAGATAGGATTTATGTGATGTAGGTGTCTGTCTCTTTAGCTATGTCAGAGGCGGTATGTGTTTTCATTGGTGGATGGGTCTTTAAAAGTGAACTGCATCAGACACCGTCTGTGTGCAGAAAGCGGTAGATATCTTTGCATGCCGTGTCCATGGAATCTTTGAAGAAGTTTTTTCTGGCAAGGAACCCCTGAAGAAGACTTTTGGGTGAAACAAAGATCTTTGTTGGGTATACAGATGTGCAGATGATTAACTGGAATTTCGCTATATTCGAAAGTGGATGGAGTGAGGCTGCTGTGGCTGCCAGTTTTTGAGAATGACACCAGACCCTCCGGATTCTTGAGATAAATACTTGTGATCTCGCTCTACAGAGTGCGGGAGACATTATGCTTATACAATTTTCTGTTTTATTCTAGGAAACGGAACAAAGACATGAAATGAGCAGGTTTTGGAGTCTTTGTGAGAATTTAGACGCTGCTGTATTTTTATAATGTTTGTGTATGTATTTTGGTATTTAGAGTATTGGGAATCCTTAAAAGCACTTTTTTGGATATAATTATTGGGTTGGTTTGAGTAAATTATTTAAATAAAATTAAAAAATTAAAACTTTGGAAAAATAAATTAAAAGGGAGGCTTAAGACCTGTGATGTGAGCGTCTGCTAATCCCTATGGTGATTAATTTTGCCATATGTAGGGTGTATAGCCATCCTGAGGTTGTTTTTAATCCCTGCTTTAATATTGAGTAAGTACTCATGTTTGAGAATAATTGGGGAGTTATTTAGGTATTGTGTGAGTAGTAAATATACTAGGAGCTATTGTTAGTTTTGCACATACCATGACATCATGAATCTCACTCCTAAGCCAGGGTATGTGAAATATGATCTCAGTCTCTCAAATTTGCTTCTAATGCTTGGCATAGTACTTGCATCATGTCAAAGACAGCCTCCTTCTGGAGTTCATAAGATGTAACATTTATGGGTAATTTATCAAGGTGTGGTTGGAAATTCTTATTTGAGCCTGTGGCACCCAACATGATAGGAAATAACTCAGTATCTTTTTGCCACATTTTCTTGGTCTCCTACTGCATTTCTCGGTACTTGAAGATCTTCTGCCTCTCAATGAAATTCATAGAATAATTGCTTGGGACTGACACATCTATAATCAATTCTGTTCTGGTGTTTTTTCTGCTTTACCACTATGTCAGATTTCCTTGCATCCTGCTTTCTGTTGGTCAGAATGGGAGTATCTTAAATGATCATAACCTCTTCATTCTCCATAATTCTGTTAGGATTGTGATCACAGTGTTTCCAGTACAGTGATGTTGTAGTGTCTTCAGAGTTTCCAGTGAATGACAATGGCTACTTTATTGTGCCTTTCTGTATAGAAATTTTCTGCCATCAGAATTTCACAGCCAGCTGTAAGTCACCTCTGGAGGTGGCGGTAAGTGCATCCATGCTAAATGGCACATCTTGCAATTAGCACGGCTGCTCTGACTGCAAGGTGCTCACCTCACCCATCTTCACCTCTAATCTACCCACCTACTATCCTAGCATGTGAAATGGACCATGCTAACTGTGCTGACCCTGCAGTTACTATGGGTCACAGCATCAGGTTAGCGCATGCTGTGACCTGTGGTAACTGCTTAGCATACTTTAGTAAAAGACCCCATTAGTTATGAACTTCCTATTCATTTCCCTAAGAGAAGTTCATCTTGTTTCATACACATTCATTCTAGCAGCGAAGTGAAACCAGGACTGGGTCAACCTGTACTGAAAATCTGGAGCTCTAGCTTCTGAGACCCTTTCTGGATTGTATGTGCAACAGCTGCCCATTCACTCCAATCATGCCATTGCATAGATGGGTTGGCGGATAACCTGTTTGTGGGTGAACTGGGGGTATCTGCAGCAGCTCCTCCTCCTACTAACACTTTCTTTTTCTTTTTGAACTGTGCCAAGTATGTTTTGAACATCCTGCATGTCCCTATGCATTTGCTTCCATATCCTCCAAATAACAGGGGTGACTTGGTCCCTAAATGGTTCATAATCATATAGAATGTAGGCATCAAAGTACTGTATAGGCAGAGAATTTTGCTCAGCTTAATACTGTCTTACACTTTGCTACTATTTCTGTGATGGCTTTTATTTTTAAGCTGGGAGGGATGAAGTAAATTGTGTAAAATAAAAAAGATATGTATGTAATCAGTGTTTTGGATGTGAAGAATTTGTTATGCATGTAACAATTAGCCTTAAATTTCCCAGTTCAAGAATAAAATGTAATGACAATATAATGTGTGGAAAGAAAACCCAGCAGGATGACATTAATTTTTCAATTTAGACTAATGTGTGTATTTCTTTTAAGTTAGGCTTATTCTGAGCAAGATATTGTTTTTATATTTTATGCTAAATGTGAAATAATGGTTAAAATAGACAAAAATGTGACCTGCAAAAAGCAGAATTCACATCAGGCAGCGATTGGAAACATCCCAGCAATATGCAACCTATAAATAATACACAGGACTTGCAGATTGGTCTGTCTAGATCAGGAGTTCTCAGCCCCCATCCTCGGAACACACTTAACCAGTCAACTTATCCTGAAAACTCAACTGGCTAGGTGTGTTCCAAGGGCTGTGCTGAGAAGCCTTCGTCTAGAGTTATGTAGGTCCAGTTTGGGATTTTAAAAAACTTTTGCTGTTTTCGACTGAAGTGTGCATGTCACAATAATTGTTAAAAAAGTAGTTCAAGCAGGTATCTTCCTGTCTCCAGAGGATTTACAGTCCAAAGGGTTGATGCAGACATAATGTACTTGCTTTAACACTGGCATTTTTGTAATGATTTTATCACGCTAGGCTTGCTATCCAATGCAGAAAAGAAGCTAGAGAAGGAAAATGGTCAGAAAAACTACTGCACGAAACCATAGTGTGGCGGGCATGCTAATCACATGCAAAGTGATGCATAAGTAATTGCACCTGGTGTAAAAGATTTGCGCTGAAACTTAGCGCAGTTTTCTATTTGACTTTTAACACTGGATCTTTACACCAGCTTTGAGCAGGCGTAAAGATCCAGCCAAAAGCAAAAGGATTATCTGAGATGAAATTTGACATTTCATCTCAGATGATCCAGGCACTGGAAAAGTCCCCTGATGCCACTAACACAACATCAGGGGGCCAGTGTCCCCTTGGACACCATCTCCCCTGACCAGTATCAAAACCATTGGAGGTCCCGTGGGCCCTGATCCCCCTTCCCTTTCCACCTCATAAAAATCATTGGTGGCCCATGGGCAATGAAGCCCTCAGCCTCTCCAAAACATC
Organism: Ichthyophis bannanicus; assembly: GCA_033557465.1. NCBI lineage: Eukaryota > Metazoa > Chordata > Amphibia > Gymnophiona > Ichthyophiidae > Ichthyophis > Ichthyophis bannanicus. The sequence continues at coordinate 461,321,423 of CM066033.1, read as the reverse complement.
ATTGGTGGCTCGGTGGACCTTCATTAACCCTATTTCCCCTCCCCCCCCAATACATTTAGTAGAACTGGAGGAAGGAGTGATGCCCTCATACTCCTGCTTCCCTGCTATCATTTTTCAAAATGGCAGAACCTGACCCCGCACCTGGGGATGCACTGCCTGGGCGGGGGGGGGGGGGGGGATCTCAGCTTGCCAAAGAAGGAAAAATATTCCTTATTTGGCAGAATGACCCACCGCCTGTAGTCAGCAGACTGTAGACTGAGCCTCCCCCCCCAGGCGGTACATCCCCAGAATGCAACCATGCAGGATCAGGGAGGCAGCAGTGTGTGGGCATTGCTCTTGCCTCCCATTCTATTAAGGGAACTGTAGGGGGGGGGGGTGCATGGAGCTCTTTGCTCTCAGGGAACGAGTCCGATCTCTGGGGGCAAGGGCGGCGGACTTAGGGGACAGAGAGGTACATAGACAAGACCTAGGGATATATTTAACAGGTTTTTTATACCACTTTATCATTTCAATCAAAATGGTTTACATTATAACATAAACTTGGTAATGGACATTAAACAGGGATATTGATAACTTGGATTTTTCTGAGGCAATGGAGGGTTAAGTGACTTGCCAAAGGCCAAAAGGAGTGCTAGTGGGAATTGAACTCTGATCTTTCAGTTCCTAAGCCAGTACTCAAATCATTAGGCTACACCTCCACTCCTGAAGTCCACTCCACTCTGGCAGCATCCCTGTTGCCATGGAGGAGGGAGGTCACGTGACAGGACAGCATCACCCTGATGTGGCAGGAAGTGATCCTATAGCTAGGAACTGTCCTCCAGGTGATGTAAAACCCTCTCGCACCTAGGAAGTTTCTCCAGGGCCATGTGCCCTTGAGGGAAGGGTTAGGACAGCTGTTATAGTTGGTGATTTCATCATTAGGCATGTAGATAGCTGGGTGGCTGGTGGATATGAGGTTCACCTGGTAACATGCCTGCTTGGTGAGAAGGTAGCGGACCTCACGCGCCAGCTAGACAAGGTCTTAGATAGTGCTGGGGAGAAGTCTGCTATCTTGGTACGTCAGTACTAATGACATAGGAAAATGTGATAGGGAGGTTCTGGAGGCTAAATTTAGGCTTTTAGGTAGGAAGTTGAAATCCAGATCTTCCAGGGTAGCATTCTCCAAAATGATTCCCGTTCCATGCGCAGGACCCAAAAGGCAGGCAAAGCTCCGGAGTCTCAATGCATGGATGAGACAATGGTGCAAGGATGAGGGTTTTGGATTTGTTAGAAATTGGGGAACATTCTGAGGAAAGGAGGGGCTTTTCCGAAGGGATGGGCTTCACCTTAACCGGGATGGAGCCAGGCTGCTGGCATTAACCTTTAAAAAGGAGATACAACAGCTTTTAAACCAGATAATAGGGGAAAGCTGACAGTAATCCTAGAGCGCATGGTTCGGAACAATGTATCTTTAAGGATACTTGCAAAAGAATGAAGTTAGGACATATCAGCAGAGAGGTTCCAATAAAGATAAAAATAACCCAAATGCCCTTAAGTACAGAGCAGGCAGAGCTTAAAAATTCCAAATTACCCCTGCCTACCGATAACCAGATTAATATGAATAAAATACAGCCTATAAAATGCTTGAATGCAAATGCTAGAAGTCTAAAAAATAAGATGGGAGAATTAGAATATATAGCACTAAATGAGAGGTTAGATATGATTGGTATCTCAGAGACATAGTGGAAGGAGGACAACCAGTGGGACACTGTGATACCTGGGTATAATCTGTATCATAATGATAATTTGTGGATGGGTTGTGCTCTATATTAGGGAGGGCATTGAGTCACAAAGGATTAAAGTTTTGCAGGAACAAAATACACTGTAGAATCTCTATGGATTGAAATTCCATGTAAAAAGGGGAAGGGGAAAGCGATGGCAGTGGGGGTGTATTATCAACTGCCTGGCCAGAATGAACAAATGGATGATGAAATGCTCAAACAAATCAGGGAAGCTAACAAAAGTTACAGCACAGTAATAAGAATAGGTGATTTCAATTACCCTGGTATCGACTGGGTCAGTGTCACAGCAAGACATGCTAGAGAGATAACGTTTCTAGATGAAATAAATACCTGCTTCTTGGAGCAGCTAGTTCATGAACCAACAAGAGGGGAAGCTATCTTGGACCTAGTCTTTAATGGAACATAAGATCTGACCCTAACACCCAGGAGAAAAGGGTGTTAGGACCACTAGGCAATAGTAATCAGAGCATGATCACGTTTGATTTACTAAATGGAGGAAGGACGGCAAGGAAATCCACAGTACTACTTTTTAACTTTCAAAAGGGAAACTATGATAAAATGAGGAAAATAGTTTAAAAAATCTAAAAGGAGCAGTTGCAAAGGTTAAAGATTTACATCAAGCATGATCTTGGAAGCCCAGATCAGCTGTATTCCATGCTTTAAGAAAAGTGGAAGGAAGTCCAAAAAGCTGCCAGTATGGTTTAAAGGTGAGGTCAGAGAGGCTGTTGTTGCCAAAAAAGCATCTTTCAGGAAATGGAAAATGGAGCCAAATGACAAAAACTGGAAACAACATAATCACTGGCAAGTTAGATGCAAGACATTGATAAGGCAGGCAAAGAGAGAATTTGAGAAGCTTGCTGTGGAAGCAAAAACGCATAATAAAGACTTTTCAAGTACATTTGTAGCAAAAAACATGTGAGAGAGTCAGTTGGACCATGGTAGAGGGGTACAAGGGGATGAGGCCATAGTGGAGATTCTTGTTTATTTAGCTGCATTTATATCCTGCTTTTCACTGGGTCAAAGTGGTTGGGGGAAATGAGACACATACACTAATACTTACAGGGAACATGGGCAATGGAGGGTTAAGTGGCTTGCTCAAGACCACAAGGGGCAGCTGTGGGACTAAAAACTCCAGTCCTTCTGGCCCAAGGTTGCTGTCCTCTAGTGGGATTTAAACCACTGACCTCCTGGCCTGTGGTACCTTGCCCCAACCACTAGGCCACTCCTCCCTCCACAATGCTTTGCTTCAGTCTTTACTGAGGAAGATGTAGGGATGTTACCCATGACTGAAATTATATTTAAAGGTGATGCCACAGAAGAATAGAAAGAAATATCGATACACCGGGAAGATGTATTACCATTTGTTAAAATGGTAAATAAAAGGAAAGGAAAAGGAGTCTGCTATGGTTTTGGAAAGAAGTAGCTGAAAAGGTGAGGAAAAAGAGGGAGGTCTTCATGAAATACAAGAGATCACAGAGAAAGGAAGACAGGCATCTATATTTGGAAAAACTTAGAGAAGCTAGCAAAGTAGTCAGGAAAGCAAAGATTCAAAAAGATGAGGAAGTAGCCAATGCAATAAAATGGGGGGGGATAAGATATTTTTCATATATGTTAGTGAAAAGAGGAAGGGCCAAAGTGGTATTGTCAGACTCAAGGGTGAAGGGGAGGAATATGTAGAAGCTGATGAGGATATAGCGGAATTGCTTAACAAATATTTCTGTTCTGTGTTCACAGATGAAGAACCAGGAGCAGGACCTCAGAAAAAACTCAGAAACAGGAATAGAAGTGAGGGGCATCTTGAACAATTTTCAGAAGACTGTGTTCGCGAGAAACTAGCTAAACTTAAAGTAAACAAAGTGATGGGACAGGATGGGATACACTCTAGAATACTGAGGGAACTTGGGGACGTTCTAGCAGCTCCACTGACTGACCTTTTCAATGCCTTATTGGAGTTGGGAGTGGTGCCAAAGGACTGGAGAGAGGCTCATGTGGTCCCTTTACACAAAAACGGAAGGAAGGATGTGGTTGAAAACTACAGACCGGTTAGTTTAACTTCGGTGGTGAGTAAATTATTGGAAACGCTGCTGAAAGAGAAAATAGTGAGATTGCTGTAGTCCAGCAGATTACAGGATCTAAGGCAGCATGGATTCACCAGAGGCAGGTCTTGTCAAACAAATCTGATTGATTTCTTTGACTGGGTTACCAGGGAGTTGGACTGAGGGAGAACCCTAGATGTGGTGTATTTAGATTTCAGTAAAGGCTTTTGACACCGTTCCTCACAGGTGACTTATAAAGAAACTGAGCACCCTAGGGATGGACCCTAAAGTTACTGCTTGAGTTGGAAATTGGTTGAGTGGGAGGCGACAAAAGGTACAGGTAAATGGAGCTCACTCTGAGGAGAAGGAGGTTACCAGTGGTGTGTCCCAGGGATCTGTCCTTGTAATGATTCTTTTTAACATCTTTGTTAGTGATATAGCAGAAGTGCTGTCGGGTAAGGTTTGCCTCTTTGCAAATGATACCAAAATCTGCAATAGAGTAGATACCCAGGAAGGTGTAGATAACATGAGGAGGGATCTAGCTAAGCTTGAAGAATGGTCTAGAATTTGGCAGCTGGGATTTAATGTTAAAACATGTAAGGTCATGCATTTGGGCTGCAGCAACCCAAAGGAGCAATATAGTATAGGGGGTGAAATACTTTTGTCCACTAAAGAAGAGCGGGACCTAGGTGTGATTGTGTCTGATGATCTTAAAGTAGCTAAACAGATAGAAAAGGTGACAGCAAAAGCTAGAAGGATGCTTGGGTGCATAGGGAGAGGAATGGCCAGCAGAAGAAAGGAGGTGACAGTGCCTCTGTATAAGTCTTTGGTGCGACCTCATTTGGAGTATAGTGTGAAATTCTGGAGACCACACCTTCAAAAGGATATAAACAGGTTGGAGTCAGTACAGAGGGTGGCTACTAAAATGGTTAGTGGTCTTCATTATAAAGCATATGAGGACAGACTTAAGGATCTTAATATGTACACCTTAGAGGAAAGGTGGGATAGAGGTGATATGATTGAGACATTTAAATACCTCTGTGGCATAAATGCACAGGAGAAAAGCCTCTTTCAATTGAAAGCAAGTTCTACGAGGGGATATGGGATGAGGGTGAAAGGGAATAGATTCAGGAGTGATATGCGGAAATATTTCTTTATGGAAAGAGTGGTGGATCAGTGGAACAGTCTCCCAGTGGAGGTGGTAGAGATGATGACAGTATCTGAATTCAAAGAAGCATTGGACAAACACAGAGGATCTCTAAAGGAAAAAAGGGGACTGCTGTAGTGGTTGATATGGAAGGACAGACTAGATAGGCCATGTGGTCTTTTTCTGTCGTCATGTTTCTATGTTTCTATGTAACTATTTGATAAACTGAAGATTAGCAAATCACCTGGACTGGATGGTTTAAATCCAAGGGTGTTGAAAGAACTAAAATATGAGATTGCAGATCTACTATTAGTAATCTGTGAACTATCATTAAAATCATCTGCAATACCTAAAGATTGGAGGATGGCCAATGTAACCCTGTAAAAAGGGTTCCAGTGGTGATCTGGGAAAGTACAGACCGGTGAGCCTGACATCAGTACATGGAAAAATGGTAGAAACCATTATAAAAAACAAAATTACTGAACATGTAGGTAGTCATGGCTTAATAGGAGACAGCCAACATGGCCTTAGCCAAGGAAGGTCTTGTCTTAGTAATCTGTTATGTTTTTTTGAAGGTGTGAATAAACAAGTAAACAAAGATGAGTCAGTTGATATAGTGTATCTGAATTTTCAGAAAGCCTTTGACAAAGTCACTCATGAGAGACTTTTGATGAAATTAAAAAGTCATGTTCCATGTAAAAGCTGTTCCATGTCATGTAAAAGCTGTTCCATGTCATGTTCAAATTAAAAAGTCATGCTCCATGTAAAAGCTGTCCCATGTAAAAGCTGTTTAACTGTTAACTGTAAACCGCCCTTGATCTCTGGAAGGGGCGGTATAGAAAAAAATATATAAATAAGATGGGATAGGAGGCAGTGTACTTTTGTGGATCAGAAAATGGTTAAAAGATAGAAAGCAGAGGGTAGGGCTAAATGGCCAATTTTCCCAATGGAGAAAGGTAAATAGTGCAGTACCCCAGGGATCTGTGCTGGGTCTGCTGCTTTTTAACATATTCGTAAATGACCTAGAAATGGGAATAATGAGTGCGGTAATCAAATTTGTAGATGACTCAAAATTATTCAAAGTTGTTAAAACCCAAGCGGATAGTGGAAAATTACAAAGGGGCCTTTATAAATTGGAAGACTGGATGTTCAAATGACAGATGAAATTTAATATGGACAAGTGCAAAGTTATGCACCTAGGAAAGAACAACCTAAACTATGGTTACACGATGCAAGGTTCCACATTAGGAACCACTACCCAAGAAAAAGATTTAGGCGTCATCCTGGATAACATGTTGAAACCCTCCACCCAGTGTGCAGTGGTGGCCAAGAAAGCAAATAGAATGCTAGGAATCATACAAAAGGAAAGGAAAATAAAACAAAGGATATTACAATGCCTCTGTATCTGCCATGGTGCGACCACACCTTGAATATTATGTACAATTCTGGATATAGAGTTATTAGAAAAGGTTGCAGAGAAGAGCCACCAAAATGCTAAAGGGGATGGAAGGATACCCCTATGAGGAAAGGCTAAAAATGTTAGGGCTCTTCAACCTGGAAAAGAGACGGCTTAGTGGAGATATAATAGAAGTCTATAAATTAATAATGGAGTGGAACAGGTAAACGTAGATCAATTGTTTACGCAATCAAAATATAGAAAGACTAGGGGACATGCAACGAAGCTACAGGGTAGCCTATTCAAGGTTAGGAGGGCTTAGTGGTTGGAGCACATTACCTCAGGCTGGAGGGCTAGGGGTTTGAATCCCACCAGAGGGCAGCCACCTTGGGCTGGAAGGACTGGGGTTTCTAGTTCCACAGGTGCTCCTTGTAGCCTTGGGCAAGCCACTTAACCTTCCATTGCCTCAGGTACAAAAACAGATTCCCTTTACAGCAATAGGATAAAAACAAAATAAACAGTACCCTCTAACTTCTGAACCATATAATGTCTCAACAAATAGGGGTGTCCTACATGGAGTGGTGGGTTTACCCCTAAACAAAGACATGGGGAGGGGTGGCCTGCACAGAGTGACAGGTGCACCTACTCTTGCCATCTTGCTGGGCAGACTAGATGGACCATGCTGGTCTTTATCTGCCGTCATTTACTATGTTACTATGTTAGATTGTGAGCCTTTCAGGGACAAGGGAAATACATGTACAGTACCTGAATGTACTCTGCTTTGACTTGTATAAAAATGGTATATAAGCCTAGCTAAATAATAAGTGAAAATATGTTTTCACTCAATGCATAATGCATAATCAAACTCTGGAATTCGTTACCGGAGGATGTAGTAAAAGCTGTTAGTGTAGCTGGGTTTAAAAAAAGGTTTGGACAAGTTCCTGGAGGAAAGGTCCATAAACCATTATTAAAGGGGGCCCGGGAAACCCACTGCTTGCCCCAATACAAGCATTGTGGAACCTGTGTCTTTTGGGGAAACCGCTAGGTACTTGTGACCTAGATTGGCCACTGTTGGAAACAGGATACTGGGCTTGATGACCTTGGTGTGACCCAGTAGGGCATCTCTTATGTTCTTATGTAATGATTCATTAGGAATTCTAGCCATTCCAGCATGCTTTGTGTGCAAGCTCAGTCCATTGTTTTTCCTTAGCAGTAGTTATGTGCCATATTGCTGTAGCATCCCACCTATGGGATGCAGGACTAGTGCAAGGATATGAGGCAAACCCTCATTCCTCTTGCTCACCCTCTGCTCCCACCTCAACCCCTGCGGCTGCCCCTCTCCAGGAACTGCAGTGGCAACAATGACATTAAACCCGCAATGTGGCGCTTACCCAAAGCCTCTGGCACTGGTGCTCTTGAGGCTCTCTTTGACCAGTCTCCTCTGCCCCTTCCACCCCTCCAAAAGTGTCTGGTCAACGCGAGCATCAACAGCACGCAGCCCCAGAGGGTGTGAGCAAGTCCTACGCTGCTCTTTTAATGTCATTGGCAGCAGTGGCAATGGGCACTCATGAAATGTTGGTTTTCTAGATGACTGCGTGGTTCACCTAATGCGTAGCACCGTCCCTGACGGAATGGTTGCTTTAGTTCTATCTGTCCCTTATAGAACCCCAGTGAACAGGATGTGAGGTGTGGTTGTTGCCCGGCTTCCTTGTGCTTTATGTGTTGTCTCGGTAGATGTTGTTTTGAGCAGAGGTCCTGCTTTGGGCCTTAGGGGATGAGTTGGGGGCATGTGTGTAGGAGAATGTCCTGCCTCCATGGTGCTACCTGGGTTGGAGCCCCCAGACCACTAGTGTGCTTATCGCACACAGCCCCTTTAAGATGGTGGCCAGGATTATTGCAGCCCAATGCTCCTGGCGGAAAAATAACACTAGCTTTGAGCTGACGCTATTTTTCCCTTTGAATGATGCTGCTTGCGGCAATCACTACAAGCTGTGTTATTCCCTTATTGTGTGAGTCACTAACCTGTTGTACTGAGTTACCCCCAAGTTAGTGACTCTTGAACCTCAGTAACTATGGGCCCTATATTCAAAGGCATTTGCATGGTTTGCAGCCCTGCAAACTGTGTAAATGCCGCTAAGTTGGATATTTAGCGGTACTAATAGAGTCAGTGCTGCTGAATATCCATGTCTGCCGCCGCTCAGTGCCCTGATGCCTATCAGTTAGCATTGGGGTGTTCTGAGAGTGTTCCATGGGTAGTCAGTGTAATAGTCAACTATTGCTTGGTTATCCTTTGGCGGTGCAAGTTAGGCACAGAAAAGGCTGTCCTAACTTTTGCTGCAAAAGCTAACAAGGCAGTGGATGAATATCGCTGTTGCCCAGTTAGCTTTCTGCTTTTCTGGCTGAGCTGAATATTCACTGCTGGTGGCGGATATGGCTGGCATTGGATAACCTGGTTTAGCATTCAGAGGCAACGACTAGCCGCTGTAATCGCACTAGCTGCTGCCCTAACCTCCATAATGGAATGAATCAGCATGGGTTTAGCAAAGGCAAGTCTTGCCTTTCCTATTTATTCATTTTTTTTTAAGGTGTTTAAAAAACCAAGCCAGATGATATAATGTATTTGAATTTTCAGTAGGCATGTGACAAATTCTAGTATACAAACAAATACTGGTCTTTTGTTACGAGAGTAATATAAATGTCAAATAAATGAAATACTCCCAATCTACTCCAGAAAGTGTAATATGTTGACTTCCTAAATTTACTTCAAGCAATCTTCCCATAAACAACAAGAGACTTTGATCAGTGGCACAAAGGTCTCAGAACTAGCGGGCCACCATTGGTTTGTTTGAAACACCAAATGGTCTATTGCCCTATGTACATCAACGACCTTAGGAGGTTTTTTCAGCCACTAGCTTTCTGTATAAATTTTGTCCAGAAAAAGCTTGAATAATTTAGTGCTTATCAGTATATAAATGGCTGGTAGCTTCCAAAGTAAACTTAAATGCTGCTACTTAGCTTTTGAACAGCTTTCATAATGATCCAAAGGGAGCCCAGCCAATGAAATTCGTAATCCCGACGCCATCAAGCGCGCTGTGTATAAGCGTTTCACCCTGAGGTTTCTTCAGGGGAAATTCATTCGTAGAAGCACTTCAAGTGATTTTGAAAAGAAGAATCTTATGGACTCGCAGTAGCAGAAGTAGTTGAAGTAAATTTGCATAAGGGGCCTCATTTGCATAAATATTTGCATAATGTTACCATATACTAACTTTTAGTAAACATGCCTCTTAATGAGTGTATGAATAAAGAAAGACTAAAAGATTTCTACATTACTATAATCCAGTGCCAACTGCCAGACACATTAGGAACTACTACAAACACTGCCCATTTAGAACCCATAGGAAACCCGCCGTATCCTAACAGCACTACCAGGACTCACAAAGCACCATACCCTACCTATCAAAAGGAAACATGCAAATATTAAACCAATACATTTCAGAGAATACCAATACATGATCTACTGGGGAAAGAGAACAAGTGGCAATGTCAAATAGGAATTATATAAACAGAATACCTCAGCTCAGTTACACATGAACAGAACATAAACCATCACCAAACAAGGAATCATAATTTAGAAACAGGACGACAATAATTAAACTGGGAATCCCAAAAGCCAAACTTGGAATGTAGAAATAAAACTATACATTAATTTGCTCTTGTACTAAACAAAGTGCAGACGTTAATGATGCACATTTACCAGAGCTGACATATTCCAATTAATAAATTCAAAATAAAGAGATATTTTTCTACCTTTTGTGCATTTTTTTTCAGCTGCAATTGCTCCAGCCACTTTCTTCTGGTTTCTTCGTGTCTTCTGCTAACTCTCCATCGTCTGCTGTCCATTTGTCCTTTCTTCTCTCCTAGTTTTTTTTTCCATTCTCTCTCTACATCTGCTTTAACATACTAATCTTTCTCCTTTTGCTCTTTCTTCATTCCTATTTCATTCACACAAATTTTACCCCTCTATCCTCAATCCCCACTTACTCTCCCAATACCCGGCCAATTGTAGATTTTTCATCCATCCCACACAAAATATTTTTCCCCTCTCCATTTTACTCTCCCAGCCCCAGCCCATTCTAATCCTCCCCCAACATCAGCTCCCTTCTAGTTCCAGCCTCACCCAGCATCCATTCCCTTCTAGTCCCTGCATCAGCCCATTTCCAGTCCTAGCCCCCATCAGCCCATTTCCAGTCCTAGCAACCCCCAACCCAATACCAGTCCTAGCCCCCCCATCAACCCACTTCCAGTCCTAACCCCCCATCACCCCATTTTCAGTTTAAGCCCCCCCTATAACCCATTACCAGTCCTAACCCCCCATCAGCCCATTTCCAGTCAGCCCCCCATAGCCCATTGCCAGTCCTAACCCCCCCCCCCATCAGCCCACAGCCCATTACCAGTCCTAACCCAATCAGCCCACCTCAAGTCCTAACCCCTCCCCATAATCAAATTTCCCATCTGCCCCTGCAGGCTTAACAGAGACGCGAGGGAGACACTCTCCCTTCGCGTATCTGAAAGCCGGCACAGAGGGGCTCAGCCATCGCAGAGGGAGAGCTCAGCCGGGCAGAGGGGGCCTCGCGGGACACTCCATTCTGCCGCTGCCGTGGCGGCAGCCGGCTTTTTTTTTTTTTACTTAATTTTGAAAAAAAGCAGAATGTTCTTTGCGCGGGGCCCCCTGAAACGCGGGGCCCTGTGCAAAAAACATTCTTGCTCAATGGACGGGCCGGCCCTGGTTGGGCTAAATGGCTAATTTTCCCAATGGAGAAAGGTGAATAGTGGTGTACCCCAGGGATCTGTGCTGGGTCTGCTGCTTTTTGACATATTCATAAATGACCTGGAAAGTGGAATACCGAGTGAGGTTATCAAATTTGCAGATGACACAAAACTATTTAAAGTTGTTAAAACCCAAGAGGATTGTGGAAAATTGCAAGAGGATCTTGATAAATTGGAAGACTGGGCATCAAAATGGCAGATGAAATTTAAGGTGGACAAGTGCAAAGTTATGCACTTAGGGAAGAACAACCCAAACTATGGTTACACGATGCAAGGTTCCATATTAGGAACCACCACCCAGGAAAAAGATTTAGGCGTCATTGTGGATAACATGTTAAAACCCTCGGCCCAGTGTGCAGCAGCAGCCAAGAGAGCAAATAGAATGCTAGGTATCATAAGGAAAGGAATGGAAAATAAAACAAAAGATATTATAATGCCTCTATACCGTTCCATGGTGAGACCGCACCTTGAATATTGTGTGCAATTCTGGTCGCCGAATCTTAAAAAGGATATAGTGTTATTAGAAGAGGTTCAGAGAAGAGCAACCAAAATGGTAAAGGGGATGGAAGGATACCCCTATGAAGAAAGGCTAAAAAGGTTAGGGCTCTTTAACCTGGAAAAGAGACGGCTGAGGGAAGATATGACAGAAGTCTATAAATTAATGAACGGAGTGGAACGGGTAAACGTAGATCGACTGTTTACGTTATCAGAATATAGAAAGACTAGGGGACATGCAATGAAGCTACAGGGTAAACTATTTAAGACTAATAAGAGAAAATATTTTTTCACTCAACGTGTAATCAAACTCTGGAATTTGTTACCAGAGGATGTAGTAAAAGCTGTTAGTGTAGCTGGGTTTAAAAAAGGTTTGGACAAGTTCCTGGAGGAAAGGTCCATAAACCATTATTAAGAAGGGACCCAGGATATCAATGCTTGACCTAGTACAAGCATTGCAGAACCTGTGTCTTTTGGGGAAACTGCTAGGTACGTATGACCTAGATTTGCCACTGTTGGAAACAGGATACTGGGCTTGATGGACCTTGGTCTGACCCAGTATGGCATATCTTATGTTCTTATGTTCTTATAACTATTAATCGCTTCAGATGTGATTAAGTTATGTTCAATGTTTACTGTACATAGTTTAAACTGTGTCATCAGGCCAGCCTACTGCCTAGGGCGAGTAGGGTTGGTCTGCCTTGATATTCTATCTTCATGGGGGTATGACACTGCATTTGCTCCTGCAATGCATTGTGGGAATGGTAGTCCCCTTTCTACCCTCTGATTCAAGAAGGAGTTGCAGTCGAGTGTTAAAGGCAAAAATGACAAGGATTGTATTTCCCCTCCCAACAGAACTTAAGTGCAGATGAAATTAGGACAACTTTCCATATATTTGGTAGGAGGAATGCATACAAGAACTAAGGTAAATGTGCCTCTTCATTCTCAGGCTTCCAAACGTGCAGTGCTCGTCACAAAAACAAAAGCAAACAAACAGCTTTGATAGCAAAGGAAAATGTTCCCCTTTTCTTTGCCGCTTTATCAGCACTCTTATAGTAATGCTCAGCACAGGGATTCAATATGGTTAGCTATACATTGGGTGCAATCCATCTGTATATCAGCTGCGTCATAAACATCAGAGTCTATCTGCATCTCTTCCAGCTCAGCATTAGCTTGGTGTGGCTGTAAGCTGCTATCGTGGGTTTTAAAGTAACCTTCTTCTAGGCATTCAGGGATCTTCACTTTATACCATTCTAAACAGGACTTGAAACTACCCTGTACTCTGGAGTTGCTTCCTGGGCTGTTTCCTATTTCTTGGCAAAAACAAGGAAATAATTTTAAACTAGATTCATAGCTGGGCAAACTTTGAAGCCTACCTTCTGGCTTTAAGGAGGGAGGAATTCTCTGCTCTCTTGGCTCAGACAGATTTCCAAACACCGGCTGTGTTTTCTTTCCTCTTAGCTTGCTGGCTTCTGCCTCAGACCTATACGTATTTTCCTGCCACCGTCTCTCTCTCTCTGGAGCCTCCGAGCTTTTCCAAGCCTGCCTCCCAAGAGGTCTCTCCTTTCTCCTGCTTTTCCTGAACGGCACCTCTCTTGTGCTTCTTCCTTCAGGCTCTCGGGCTACGGCTCTCTCTTGACCTGGTCTCTGACTGGGACCTTCACCCGGTCTCTCTCTTCCTTGCCTCTGTGTTTCTCTCGGTCTCCATTTTAAAGCTAATAACCAATTATTATAGTCCTGTTTCTCGGGGCTTAGCTCTGCCCTTCCCCTGAACAGGTGTTTCTCATTAAACCCTAAGTTTAGTGATATGTCACAGCTTGGGCGTGTCCATTCGGCTCCTGACTTTCTCTGTTTACTTTCTTCTTGTAAACATTGAGCCATGTGCTCAGACTGCCTGTCAGATTCTAAGGTGGAATCTTCTACTATCCCTATCTCCATGGGCTCAGTAGGGGCTTCTTCATTACATATCCCCCCCTTTAAGATATTCCGGGCTGACGAGCTCATACTCGGACAGCTCGGAATCACTAATGGGGCGCTAATATGCTCTTCCACTTTGGCCAGCCGCGCTGTTGCTGACCTCTCATGCCTGGGCCTCAGGACGTTTAGATGGTAGACTTGACGGCGTCCTCTATCGTTTTCTATCACGTAGGAAACTGGACCTACTTGTTCTACTACTTTACACGGGCCTCTCCACTGGGATTCGAACTTTGGTCCCGCGTCGGCTACCATAATCACTACCTTATCTCCTATTGCTAACTGTCGAGACCTCGTCCCCCGGTCATAATATTTTTTCTGTCGTCTTTGACTAGCCTGCAAGTTTTCTACTGATGCTTGAGAAGTTCTCTGCAGGCAACGCATCAGATCCTTTAGAAAATGAGGCACCCCTATATCTTCGATTTCCGGCTACACCCATTGCTCATGTAAAATGTCTAGAACCCCTCTGGGAGCACGGCCGAACAGTAGTTCATAAGGTGACGCTCCTAAGGACGACTGCGTATGCTCGCGACAGGCGTACAACACAAATGGCAGCAAAATATCCCATTCAGACATTTTCCCGTCTCAACATTTGTTTGATGGTCTGATTCAACCTTTCAACCAGTCCATTGGACTGAGGGTGGTATGCTGCGGTCTTTATGTGGTGTACCCCAAACGTATCCCATACTTGGACCAGGTACTTTGACATAAAGTTACTACCCTGGTCCGTGAGCATCTCTTGGGGAAACCCTATCTCGCAAAACAATTTAATCAGTTCTAAGGCTATGGTCTTAGCCGAGGTACTCCGCAAAGGCATGGCCCATGGGAATCGAGTGGCCTGATCTATTACCACCAATATATATTGGAACCCTCTTGGTGTCTTAATCAGAGGTCCTACGATATCCATTGCCAGTCCGCGAATGGGTGTTGATATCGTGGGTGTGGATATCATGGGCACAGCTCGTGGCTTGGCAGAGGTAACTCGCTGACAAGTGGGACACGACTCACAGAAGCGGGCGGTCTCTTTAAAAAACCCCGGCCAATAAAAACGGGCTAAAATCTGGTCCAACGTCCCTTGAATTCCCTTATGGCCCCCTACAGGGTGGTCGTGGGCCAGCCTTAAAACCACTGCTTTGAATGTAGTTGGTACTACTAATTGTTTCCTCACCGCTCCTGTCTGCGGGTCGTTGCTCTCTCTACATAATATCCCCTTTTCTAGGAGGAACCTAGGAAGGGTATCTCTCTCAGTTTGAGCGTACTCAAATGCTCGTCTCAAAGCGGGGTCAGCTTGTTGCTCCTTAGGGAAGGAAGGAAATTTTCTAACAATATCAGCAGGAACCCAGGGCAGCCCCTGTCCAGCTTCCAGTTCTGCCCTCCCTTGGGCCCTCTGCTGTCTCTCCCGGCGTCTATCTGCCTTGTCTTTTCTAAGTTTTTTGGAAGGAGCATTAATCAGGTCTTCATGTATAGGAAGCTTTTCTACTACCTCCTCTACAGGTTCATCCTCATCCACTGGGGGTTCTTCCCTATCCTCAGGGAGTTCATCTCTCTCTTCGGGAAGTTCCTTTCTCTTCTCAGGGGGTTCAACCCTCACTCTAGAGGTTCCGGCCTGGGACCTAGTGCAGACCATGCCTGTCTTAGCATTTAGGCCCTTCTCCACCCCTCTACAAAATGGGGGCCAGTCCCTCCCCAACACAATATCATGAGGAAGTCGTGGGACAACTGCCACCATAACCTCTTTTTGGGTTCCTAATCCCTTTACTGAGAGCTTATATACTGGATAAAAAGAGGATGCACCATGTATACAGCGGATTTTCACCTGGCCTTCTGGTCGGCTCGGTACTGACCCCATGTGAGCTTCTATGGTCTGCCAGAGCTTTTTTGAGACCATGCTCTGGTCTGCACCAGAGTCGAGCAACGCATTGGCTAAAATGCCCTGAACTTCTACTTTTAACAGAAAACCTTCTTGCATCTTCTTTTCTTTGGCAGTTATTAATGCTGTACGGATCACACAGTTTCTTTGAAAATGTCCTATTTTTCCACACTTATAACATTTCCCTTTTGTCATTGGCAAAACAGCATTCAGACTTGATACATTGGTTCTTAAACCTTTTCCTGATTTTTCAAAGCTTGCCACCTCAGATACCTTCAGAGCGCCTCCTTTTGGCCTATGAGCTAACTCTGCCTCAATGTAGCGCTCTGTAAGGACGGCTGCCTCTGCTGTGGTCTGGCAACTTTGCAAGATCAAGAATGATTTTACTTCATAGGGAACTGCCTCCATGAACTGTTCCAAAACAATGGTATCTATTACAGATTCTAGAGTCTTTTTTTCATGGACAAGCCATTTCCATGCTAAACTCTTAATCCTTTGGAATAAGGCTTTGGGTGTTTCGTTAGGCTTTAACCTAGCCTCCCTAAACATTCTCCTGTAGAGCATTGGCGTCAAACCTAACCTATCTCTAACCGCCTTCTTAACGTCTTCAAAGTTAGTCGCAAGAGCAGCGGGCATGGCTTTATAGGCAGCTAAGGCCTCTCCCGTTAGGGACGTGGCAAACCTTACTGCCCATTGCTCTAGCGGCCACTTGACAGCAAGTGCAATCCTTTCAAAGGCCTCAATGAAATCATCTATGTCGTCATTTGCCGTTAACTGTCCAAATGTTAAGGCTTCACAGTCTCGTGGTCCTACCACACCAACAGGCGAGGGTCTTGCTTGTTCCTTAGCTTTTTGGCCGGCAAGCAGAGCCTCCATCAAGTCTACAAGGGGTTTTTGCTGTGCGTGCATGGCAGCAGCAGTCTGCTTTTGGGTGCGTTGAGCCAGCTCCATTTGCTTCTCAAATTGGTTGGCCATCCAGCGCAGAACTTCCTGTGGCTCCATCCTTATGGCTTTGTTTCTTCTGCAAAGAGAAAACAAAAAGAAAGGCCCACCAAGTGCGGCACACAACTACCTTCCTTAAACCTAGCTGGGGTTTATCTGTAGCAAAATGAACTCTCTTTCTCACTTCTAATCCCCCACACCCGTGCCCATATACCTTTTACCTGAGCACAGTAGAGATTCTGGCCTTGAGAAAGGAGTCTGCCCTCTGGAATCTGGTCCTCCTGGCTGATTTGCCAGCGAAATTCCCACTGCTTCTTCAGCCGACAACTCACCAGCATCTTTCCCGGTGCTCTCGTGGGAAAAACCTCTGGTATATCCCGATGTTCTTTTTTTTCTCTTTTTCTCCCTTGGAATGTCCTTTATATTCCACACAAAAAAATCCTAGAGACTACGCCAACTTGTCATCAGGCCAGACTACCTGCTAGGGCGAGTAGGGTTGGTCTGCCTTGATATTCTATCTTCAGGGAGTATGACACTGCATTTGCTCCTGCAAAGCCTTGTGGGAATGGTAGTCCCCTTTCTACCCTCTGATTCAAGAAGGAGTTGCAGTCGAGTGTTAAAGGCAAAAATGACAAGGATTTTATTTCCCCTCCCAACAGAACTTAAGTGCAGATGAAATTAGGACAACTTTCCATATATTTGGTAGGAGGAATGCATACAAGAACTAAGGTAAATGTGCCTCTTCATTCTCAGGCTTCCAAACGTGCAGTGCTCGTCACAAAAACAAAAGCAAACAAACAGCTTCTGATAGCAAAGGAAAATGTTCCCCTTTTCTTTGCCGCTTTATCAGCACTCTTATAGTAATGCTCAGCACAGGGATTCAATATGGTCAGCTATACATAGGGTGCAATCCATCTGTATATCAGCTGCGTCATAAATATCAGAGTCTATCTGCATCTCTTCCAGCTCAGCATTAGCTGGGTGTGGCTGTAAGCTGCTATCGTGGTTTTTTTTTTTTTTTAAGACTTTATTTTCATTTTCCAAAACATAACAAACATAACAAAATAGCACACATAATCCACTTAACAAAGCAAAAACCTACCTCTAGAACAATAATACAAGGAAAAAGTAACACCCTAAAAACACCCCGCCCCCCACCCTCCCCAGCCCTCCCCTCCAGGGTTCGAGTTGCAAGATTTTGAGCTGAAAGCCAAAAGCAAATCCCGAGTTTGGTCATCAATTCAGCTTGGCAGTCTCAATATAGTCATTTAGCAATTGCCATTTAAGAAATTGTTTCCCAGAGAACAGCTTAATTTTATCAGAACGCTGCTCAAACTGACTATACAAGCAAACTCGGTTCCACCACTCGTGCACATTTACATGTGCTGTAGATTTCTAATTGCTGATAATTAAACATATTGCTATGCCAACCATAAAGTCCAGCAGAAAGACACCCTCCTTGGGCAAGGAAGGTATACCCGCTGCAGACCGAAAGCCTATTATCCGCCAAGAGAGAGGCTCCCCGAACTTCAGAATAAGCTGTATTTGTTTCCAGACCGAATCCCAGTAGGTCTGCACCCCCGGGCATTCATATACTAGATGCATCAGGGTGCCGATCTCAACACCACAGGTCCAGCAGAGAGGGCTGAGAGTACCATCCCACCGTGCCAGTTTGACCGGTGTGTAGTAACCATTATGAGCAAAATAGTACAGAGTCTGAGTAATGGAGGCGGACCTAGAGACTCTGACTTGTTTACACCAGAATTTTCTCCATTGGAGTTCAGAGAGCCTCTTCCCTGTCTCCCGTTCCCATCGCTGTTGCACCTTTTGCATCAACAGCGACGGGGATTGGGTCAATCTCTTATAAATCTGTGACACTATACCCGTCGCTTGCGTGATTTCGCGGAAAGTTTCAGTGACCCCCTCAGCGCCCAAGCCCTGCTTAGGATCTATTCCCGCTCCTACTAAACAATGTTGGAGCTGAAGCCACTTAAAAAGGCAAGTAAGCGGGAGGCCAAATTCCTGCCGGAGCACCCCGAAATCCTTCCACTTATTAGCAGTCTGTAATTGACTCACCCGCCATATCCCACGTATGTACCATGTTTTCCAAGCAAAGGTCTTCTTCTGGATTTTAAATAGAGGATTATTCCAAATGGGCAGTTGGGCTCGAGAGCTACTATCGGAATTACTGACCTTAATAAAAGTCTGAAAGGCTTTAAGTGTATCAAGAATAACAATAGGGAGCGAAGAGGTGTTTGGGAATTGCATCCCTGGGACATACTCCAACGGCATTGGTGTCAATAACCGCTCTTCCAAGGCTACCCAAACTGGCCTTCCAGCAGTTGGAGTCTCTAGCCATCGAGAACCTTGCTTGAGAAGGAAGGCGTGATGATAAGATTGAAAATTAGGAAAATTCACCCCGCCCTGCTCACGACTAAGCCTTAATTTCTCTTTGGAGATCCTCGGCGTTCTATTCTTCCACAAGAACTGAAGAAGCATCCGTTCAAGATGCTGATAGACATGGGCAGGGAGATAGCTGGGGAGCATCTCCAGAATATAATTAACCTTAGGAGTTATCATCATTTTCACAGTTTCCAGCCGACCCCACCAAGAGAGCATTAGAGGGGACCACTTCATGGTCAACTCCCGGACCAAGGTCAGGAGCACTTCGGCGTTCCTTCTAACCGATTCTTCAAAAGGATAACAATAATGCACACCTAAATATTTCACGGCACCTGACTCCCATATAAAAGGATACTGGCTGAGATTTTCCTTATGAACCCATTTGTTCATAGGAAACACCACTGATTTCGACCAATTAATTTTATATCCTGAGTATTTCTCAATTTGCTCTAATATCCGGGGGATAGAATCAGGCGAGGTAAAAAGAAGGAGGTCATCCGCGTAGGCCGAAAGTTTGGTTTCCTGTCCCGCGATCGATGCTCCGTGTATATCAGGACTCTGCCGTATGAGAAGAACTAAGAGCTCCATCGCAAGGTTAAAGAGCATAGGGGAGAGCGGACAACCTTGGCGGGTACCACGCCTTAAAACAAAAGGGACCGAGGTCACTCCATTAACACAGACTCGCGCGGTGGGGAGAGTTACAAAACTTCCAAAGCTCTTAAATAAGCCGACCCGAAGCCGAACCATCTGAGAATCGCAAAAAGGAAGGGCCACTCCAGGCGATCAAAGGCCTTTTCGGCATCCAAGGAGAGACCTACTAAAGGCTTTTCCATCTCATCTGCTCCCAACAAAATGTGACACAGAAGGCGCGCGTTATCGGCAGTCGAGCGCCCCTCCGTAAAACCACATTGATCAGGGTGGATTAAAGTCGGAATAATCCCAGAGAGTCGGATTGACAGGGCAGTGGCATAGATCTTGTAATCGGCGTTGAGTAGTGAGATGGGGCGATAATTGGTTACTAGCTGAGGGTCTCTGCCGGGCTTCTCAAACACTACTAGATTAGCTGCCGCAAAAGCGCCCGATTGCTGCCCCAGCGAGGATAACATCCTAAAGTATTGCTCTAGGTGAGGAGTAAGGGCTTTAGCGAAGTTTTTTAAAGAATTCGGCAGGTAGCCCATCCGGCCCAGCGGCCTTACCCGTGGCCATTGAGGCTATTGCTCGGCGAATCTCCTCTTCAGTGAGGGGAGCGTCGAGTTCCTCCCGATGCACCTCAGAGAGAACGGGCCGCTGTACATTGGCGACAAATTGATCAAAGCCCTCCTGCGAAAACTCCCGCTCCGAGCTATATAGTTGAGTATAATAATCCCTAAAGACCTCGGCAATCTCAGCATCTTTGACTATCAAGCCGGTTTCTGGCGATTTCTTTAGGGCACTGACCCGTTTGGCCTCCCGCTTACCTTTTAAGGCCGTTGCGAGCATCTTACTTGCTTTATTACCCTCCCGGTAATAATTCCCTTGCTGCCTGCCTCCTAACGCTCTGGGAGGCCTCAGTGGTCATGAGGGCGTTATACTGAAATCTTAACCGCTGAAGCCTCACCAGAATACAAGGGTCAGTCCTCCGCGTCAGGACCCGCTCCCCCGCTTTGATCTGCTGCTCGAGGTCCTGCAAGCGCTGCTTCCTTTGTTTTTATTTCAAATCGTTTTTATTAAGCTTTTCACACATATACATACAACTATGCAAATTCAACTGAACATGAACTCCCCAATCCCAAACACAAACAGAAGACAGGCCCGGACTCTAGACCCCGGTACTCTGTAAAAGGTAACAACCCGTTCTTTTCTCCCCCCCCCTCCCTTCCCAGCATCCCAGAAAGTCCCCCCCCCCCACAGGCGCTATCATAAGTACCATTACATTAGTACAGGACATATTCTTACACATACAGTATCATACGTACATCACTTAAACAGGTAGAAAGAATTGGACTATCCGCCCTGGAGGAAGCCGGTGATTCTCTCCCGCGTCCTCCAGTAGCACTACTCCCCTTAGCACCCAGAGGTAGGCAGAACACTGGCGAGACGAAGGAATACATCGTGGCTGGAATTCCCCCCCCCCCCGAATTACCTCTACTACAGATTGAGCAGCCCTCCCCGTCCCCGGGGGGATAACTGGGAAGTCATGGGGGACCATAATTCCAAGAACCTCTCCCAACACTGGCCCCCTCTCTGCTGGGCTGTGGTTTTTTCCATACAGAGCAAGTCTACCATAAAGTTCTCCCACAGCATCAGGCAAGAGGGTGCGGGATTTACCCAGTGTCTCAGCAGAGCCCGTTTAACCAGCAGAAACCCCCTCTCAAGCAATGCACGTTGCGCGTAAGAGAACCGCTCATATCCCATCTCCCAGTTATGGAATAAACAAACCTCTCGTTGTAAAATCTCACCCAACCCCAACCATCCCTGTAACTTACTGCAAACTTGTACCCATATGGCACGCACCTTCGAGCATCCCCAGAACTTATGGGTCAGTGTCCCAGGACTACCCCCACACCACTGACAAGTAGAAGATGGCCGCAGACCTGCGTAAAAGGCCCATTTATCACTGGTATACGCGCGCCATAGAAATTTATACTGCATTTCTTGGAGGTATATCCATACCGGCCCATGTTGTATCCCTTCAAACGCTACCCGCAACATGTCCGTCGTTATTTCCTCAATCCCGTCTTCTCGCCACCGGCCGGCGAGTTCTTGAAGAAACTCAGGGCCCCCAATGGGTCGAAGGACCTTACGCACAGTCGGCTCCCCTGATCTGCCTTCATCCAACTGTTCCAAAATAATCCGCGGCGACTCAGAGGCGGGCCACATTCTCCCCCCCCCCCCGACCCCCGAGGCAGAAGCTAGATAAGAGCGGACCTGTAAATAACCATAAAAGTCTTGCTGACGAATAAGAAACCTACGCTGCACCTGTTGGAAGCTATCCAAGATGCCAGCATCGCCAGAGTAAAGATCACCTAAACACACAAGCCCTCTCTCCTTCCAGTGCCAAAAAATATTAGGCTGTGTATATCCGGGATCAAACTCCGGATTACCCACCAGCGGTAGTAATGGTGACCTACTCCAGGTCCACCCGAAGCGCCTACATAGCATTTTCCAAGCCGCACGTAGAGCCCCCAGATAACCTCCACCGACCCCCAACCGGATCACCCGAGGGAGTGAACTAGCATGCAAAAGATACAACCCATGATAAGGTTTCAGCACCTCCGCCAACTGCCGGACCGGGGCACAGCCCTCACCCTCCACCAGCGCCCGCATATGACGGGCTAGGTATCGGATATTATAGTTACGCAGGGAGGGCATTTCTAAGCCCCCCTCCTCTCTCCTACTCATTAAAACTCGGAGGGGGATTCGCGCTCTCCCCCCCCAGAGGAACCCCCGCAAGCATTGTTCAAAGCGTTTCCAGTCTGTATCCAGTACCCATATCGGTAGGGTACGTAACACATATAGCCAGCGGGGAAACTCCACCATAACAAACAATGCAATCCGTCCCCTCAAAGATAATGGGAGACCTCTCCACCCGGCGAAAGTGCGGCTACTTCTGTCCGGTAGCCCTGGTATATTGGCATGATATAGGCGTGCTGGTCGATCAGGAAGCTGTATCCCCAGGTATCTGATCGCCCCCTCCGCCCACACCAAGGGAAAGGCCCCTTCCCATTGTGGTCGGACTTTACCCCCAACATCGAGTACTACTGACTTCATAGTATTCACCTTCAGGCCTGAAAAACTCCCAAAGGTCTGTAGCAAGTGTAATACGCGTACTAAAGACCGAGGCAATTTCGTAAGACTCAGCAACATATCATCGGCAAAGGCACTAACACGTATATCCTCACCTCCCAAATGTATCCCAGCTATCTCAGGGTCCGTCCGCATCGCCCGCAGGAGCGGTTCTAAGGCCAACACGAAAAGCAGCGGTGATAGAGGGCAGCCCTGCCGCGTGCCGCGTTCTAACCCAAAAGGCTCCGAAAAGATTCCATTCGAGCCCACTCGTGCCAGGGGTTGAGCATACAGCGCCTGCACCCAGCCCACAAAGTTGCCATGCAGACCAAAGGCAGACAGCGCATCCCACATATAAGTCCATGCCACTCTATCAAACGCCTTTTCAGCGTCTAAGCTTACCAGAAGTAGCGCCTCATCCTGTTGCAGACAATGTTCCATTCCCAACAGTAACCTGGTAATATTTCGAGAGGCGTCCTGCCCCTGCACAAATCCAACCTGACTGGAGTCAACAAGTAAAAGAGGTGCGAGTCTGGCCGCTAGTACTGAAGCCAAAAGTTTCATATCACAGTTAATGAGAGAGATTGGGCGGTAAGAGGCCGGGTCTAACAAGTCCTTCCCTGGCTTTGGAATCACAGTGATATCTGCACAACGCATATCTCATGGGAAAATACCCTGTGCGCGGGCCTCCTCAAACATCACCACCATAGAAGGAGCAAGCTGCGGGCCCAGAATTTTATAATACTCCATACTGAAACCATCTGGCCCCGGAGCTTTATGAGACTTCCCCCGTGTAATCACTGCCATGAGCTCCGACACCTTCAATGGCGCATTGAGCTGTGCCAAGTCCGAGTCTGAGAGTGTGGGAAGGGACAAGCTGTGAAGAAAGGTTGCTCCCTGTCCATAGTCCCGGACCTCCTCACTATACAGTTGCTTATAGAAGGTTCTAAAAATCTGCGCGATGTGCTTAGGCTGGTGCTGCAGAGCACCGGTCTGATCACGGAGGACAGGAATAAACCGGTTGCCGCGGGGGTCTCGTACTAATCTGGCCAGTAGCTTCCCCGCCCTATTACCATATAAATGGAGTCGGTGTTTATAATAATGCATCGAAAACGAAGCTCTCCGCTGAAGCAAAGCGTTAAGCGCCGCCTGCGCATCAGCAAGGTCCCGCTGGAGAGCCCTGTCGCTATCCCGAGAGGCCCGACGCTGCAGCGTGCGGAGGGTACGTTCCGCAACCACAATACTACGATTCAAATGTTGACGCCGCGACACCATGTACGCGATAATCACGCCTCTCATCACCGCCTTGCTAGCCTCCCAAAAAACCAGCAGGGGACAATTAGGGGTATCATTAAAGAGAACATACTCCTCCCACTGTTTTAAAAGAAATACCCGGAAAGCCTCATCCTCCCATAGAAAAGCTGGAAATCTCCATCCCAGTCTCTCCGGCCCCTGACACTCCCAAGTAATCCAAACCATACCATGGTCCGAAATAGCGATGGGCTCTATTTCCGCCTGTCCTACCCGGGGGAGCCCACCCTCACTGACAAGTATATAATCAATACGGGACCACGTAAGGTGTGCTCTCGACTGGTGTGTATATTCCCGCATCCCCGGATGTAATACCCGCCATACATCCACAAGGGCCCCCATCCTACACAGATAGCTAATCCCTCTATGTGCCCACGCTCCCACTCCCCCCCGAGCGGACTTATCCAAATGGGGTTCATGTGGGCAATTGAAATCTCCAGCCACAATGACCTTCGCCTCCTCTGCATGTTTGAGCAGGTCAATCAAATGAGTAAAGAAGGCATGATCATATACATTAGGTGTGTAAACATTCAAAATCCAGATTGATTCATTGTACAGTTGGCCCTTCAACAAAACATATCGCCCTTGCAAGTCAGTTTGTATCCCTTTCACTACAAGAGAGACCCCCTTCCACACTAACACCACCACACCCGCTTTCTTCGTACCCGACTCTGCTCCATAAGCCACATCCACCCAATCCCGGGCTAATTTCCTGTGCTCTGCGGCACTCAAGTGCGTTTCTTGCAGCAGGGCAATGTGAGCACCCTTTCTCTTGAGCCCCTGGAGAATTTTGGTACGCTTAATCGGGGACCCAATGCCCCCCACATTCCAGGAAATTATCTTGAGCTCAGGCATGGGTCAATACAAAGGATAACCAATGGCAAGATCGCTTATTCTGCTCCCAGAGGCGCCCAGCCTCACCTCCGGGATCCTTGCTCATCGACACTACTGCACTAATGTCCCAATAGTTAAGAAACCCAGCTCTCCCCCGTAGGGTCATTCCCAAAAGAGAAGCACGGTGCCTCTTTCCCCTGTCCCCACCCACCCACCCACCCAGCTGCATCTCTCCTCCTTCCCTCTTCTCATCCCTTCCCCCTATCTCTCCCACCCCCCCGCCCCCCACTACTACCCCCCACCCCATCTCAAAACCCACGTTCCCCCTACCTACCTACCTCCCCGCCCCCAGCCCCCAACTGTACAACGCTCCCCCAACCACTAAAGTCGGAGCTGGACTTCGGGTTTGGCCCTACAGGGCCGCCCCAGCCCCTCCAGCGTTGGTCAAGTGTTACACACAATGCCCTATGCTGCAGACGGTAGGCCGCTCCCCAAACAAGTAGCAACCCCCACAGCCGGCAGCATACCCTCATCGAGCCATGACCGGCTCTTGCCATCCCCCACCTGTACAAGAGAATACATCAGATCAGAACAGATCCCCCCCCCCCCCCCAGATACAATATGCATCCACCGACCTTCCCAAGCATGCTCACCCAGGGTAACTGAACTGGGTGTAAGGTGGGGATATCAACAAGACAAACCAAGTCAAAGAGTCCATGTAGGATGTTGGCCCCTCCGGACTCTCTGAAAGATGCGCCACGATCGAGAATCTCAAGGACTGTCCTCCCGCACTAGCGATTCTGCTGGTCTTTCACGTAGCAAGTCCAAGAAAGACTTCGCTTCCCCGACCGTTGTAAAGGCATGATTCATACCAGAGTGTGAAATCCTCAATGTTGCTGGAAACGCCAGTGTAAACCGCATTTTTCTCCGGAAGAGCTCAGAGCATATCGGCGCAAAGCCCTTTCTCTTAGTTGCAACGGCTGCCGAATAATCTTGAAAAAGTAAGAGGTTATGATTCTCAAAAAATATCTCACGCTTCTGCCGATAGGCCTGGAGAAGTTGCATCTTGTGCTGGAAATTCAATATTCGGGCTATCACCACCCGCGGTCGCGGGCGCGAGTCGAATTTCGGCCCTAGTCTGTGCACGCACTCCACTCTTAGCTGACCCACTAAAGCATCTAGGCCCAGAGTCTTAGGTAGCCAAGATTCCACCAGGGGCAAAAGGAGAGCATCGGTAGTAGACTCCGGGATCCCCACAATCCTTATATTGTTCCTCCGGGACCGATTCTCGAGGTTGTCCACCTTCTCCATTAAAGCTGCTAGCTGTGCACGTTGAGCCTCGTGCTCCCCGGCCCTACTGTTCTCAGCATCTTCCATTGTGGAGACTCGGTGTTCCACCGCCTCCACTCTTTGACCCAAATCAGCCAGCGCTGTGCCCATGGAGTCCAGCTTACAAAGTATGCAGTCGAATTTGGGGTCCAGGAGTTTTACGACCTCTTTTGCAAGTTCCTCCGTTGCAGAGTCAACGCTCTCCGCTCCCGGTGAGGTCGGGTTAGTGCTTCCAGGCAACATGGCCCCGGCCCGGGTGGTTTTCTCCCGCTCCTTCCGCGGCGGTGGGGGCATTTTTTTCTGCAGTTTCGTTGCCACCGTGTCCCTCAGTATTTGTATAGCAGTTTGGGGTAAAGTCTCACCCTCCCCGCGGGCATCAATTGTAAAGAATATTCATTAAAGCTGGGGCGGCCCCGGAGCGAGCAGAGAACACGTCCTCACTCGCTCATGTGCCACCGGAAGTCCTGCTTCCTTTGTTTTTTCAGCCGTATGCTGAAGCTAATGATAGCCGCCAGGGCCGGATTTACCTTGAGTGAGGCCCTACGCCAACAAAAATTGTGGGCCCCCAGCAGGGGCGGCCCAAGGGGGGTGCGGGGCCTCATTTGCATAAGGGGCCTCATTTGCATAAATATTTGCATAATGTTACCATATACTAACTTTTAGTAAACGTGCCTCTTAATGAGTGTATGGATAAAGAAAGACTAAAAGATTTCTACATTACTATAATCCAGTGCCAACTGCCAGACACATTAGGAACTACTACAAACACTGCCCATTTAGAACCATAGTAAACCCGCCGTATCCTAACAGCACTACCAGGACTCACAAAGCACCATACTCTACCAATCAAAAGGCAACACTGCAAATATTAAACCAGTACATTTCAGAGAACAACAATACATGACCTACTGGGGAAAGAGAACAAGTGGCAATGTCAAATAGGAATTATATAAACAGAACACCTCAGCTCAGTTACACATGCAGAACATAGACCATCACCAAACAAGTAATCACAATTTAGAAACAGGAAGACAATAATTAAACTGGGAATCCCAAAAGCCAAACTTGGAATGTACAACACTGTAGAAATAAAACTATACATTAATTTGCTCTTGTACTAAACAAAGCGCAGACGTTAATGATGCACATTTACCAGAGCTGACATATTCCAATTAATAAATTCAAAATAAAGAGATATTTTTCTACCTTTTGTGCATTTTTTTCAGCTGCAATTGTTCCAGCCACTTTCTTCTGATTTCTTCGTGTCTTCTGCTAACTCTCCATCGTCTGCTGTCCATTTGTCCTTTCTTCTCTCTTCTAGATTTTTTTCCATTCTCTCTCTACATCTGCTTTAACATACTAATCTTTCTCCTTTTGCTCTTTCCTCATTCCTATTTCATCCACTCAAATTTTACCCCTCCATCCTCAATCCCCACTTACTCTCCCAATACCCGGCCAATTGTAGATTTTTTATCCCTCCCACACAAAATATTTTTCCCTTCTCCATTTTACTCTTCCAGCCCCATCCCATTCTAATCCTCCCCCAACATCAGCTCCCTTCTAGTTCCAGCCTCACCCAGCATCCATTCCCTTCTAGTCCCTGCATCAGCCCATTTCCAGTCCTAGCCATCCATCAGCCCATTTCCAGTCCTAGCAACCCCCCAACCCAATACCAGTCCTAGCCCCCCATCAACCCACTTACAGTCCTTAACCCATCACCCCATTTTCAGTTTAAGCCCCCCCTATAACCCATTACCAGTCCTAACCCCCCATCAGCCCACTTCCAGTCCTAACCCCATCAACCCATTTCCAGTCAGCCCCCCATAGCCCATTGCCAGTCCTACCCCCCCCCATCAGCCCACAGCCCATTACCAGTCCTAACCCCATCATCCCACCTCCAGTTTTAACCCCCAGCCCATTTCCAGTCCTAGCCCCCCATAGCCCATTACCAGACAGCCCCCATCAGCCCACAGCCCATTACCAGTCTTAACCCCCCCAAAGCCCATTGCCAGTTCTAAACCCCCAACAGCCCATTACCAGTCCTAACCCCATCAGCACTCCTCCCGTATTAACCCCCCATCCCATTTCCAGTCCGAGCCCCCCCATAGCCCATTACCCGACAGCCCCCATCAGCCCACAGCCCATTACCAGTCTTAACCCCCCCCAATTGAGGTTTCCTGTTCTAAGCCGCGCGATCAGCCCAAAGTCCATTACCAGTCCTAACCCCATCAGCCCACCTCTAGCCTTAACCCCCCCAGCCCATTTCCAGCCCCAGCCCCCCCAATAGCCCATTACCAGTCCTACCCCCCCATAGCCCATTACCAGCCCTACCCCCCAGCCCATTTCCAGCCCCAGCCCCCCAATAGCCCATTACCAGTCCTACCCCCCCGATAGCCCATTACCCGCCCGCCCCCCCCCGCCCATTTCCCGCCCCCGCCCCCCCAATAGCCCATTACCCGTCCTACCCCCCCCCATAGCCCATTACCCGTCCTACCCCCCCCCCCCCCCCGTCGGCCTAAAGTAAAATTTAATTTAAAAAAAAAACCTGGTGGCTGCCGCCGCGGGGCCCCCTCTGCTGCCGCGGCAGCACCGATTGACCCGCGGGGGCCCCGTCTACAAGCTGAAGCCGTCGGGTCGGGTCGGGTCGTTCCTCCCTCCCTCCGTCCGTGCAGGCTGCAGGCTGTGAGAGACGCGAAAGGAGAGTGTCTCCTCGCGTCTCTGTTAAGCCCGCAGGGGCTGATGGGAAATTTCCCATCAGCCCCTGCGGGCTTTACAGAGACGCGAGGAGACGCTCTCTCTTCGCGTCTCTCACAGCCTGCAGCCTGCACGGAGGGAGGGAGGGAGGAACGACCCGACCCGATCCGACGGCTTCAGCTTGTAGACGGGGCCCCCGCGGGTCAATCAGTGCTGCCGCGGCAGCAGAGGGGGCCCCGCGGCGGCAGCCACCAGGGTTTTTTTTAAATTGTATTTAAAAAAAATTTACTTCTTCTTTTTTTGTGGGCCCCTGCCGGCTGTGGGCCCTACGCCATGGCGTACATGGCGTATAGGTAAATCCGGCCCTGATAGCCGCCCTGATTGTGGCCTTGAAGCCCTCCCACCAAGCCCACCCAGAAGTGGCATGTGGAGAGTTAAACTGAAAGTATTCGGAGATGGTTGCTGCTATCTCTGTGTGAAATCCGGGGACATCTAGGAGAGACCTATCTAAAGCCCAATCGGCGGACGGGTTGTGAATAGAGTCATCATTTAAGACCAATGAGATAGGGGCATGATCCGAAATGTGAATTGAGTGAAGACTAGCGGGCCCCATGTTGGGAACCAAGGCCTTGGAGACCAGGAAAAAATCGATGTGGGACTGCGACGCATGTGGCGCAGAAAAAAAGGTAAATTCCAGCTCCTGTGGGTGTTGCAGGCGCCATATGTCTACTAGAGCTAGTTCCTGGATCATAGAGGCTAAAAAAAGTTGCCCCTTAGACCGCTTAAGCGAGCGGGGGGGGTTGGCGATCAATTAATGGGTCTAGTGTTTGATTAAAATCCCCCCCAACAATAAGTGATTTCCCACTATCCCCATGTAGTTCTTTCGCAACTGCAACATAAAAATCCAAATTATCAGCAGTGGGAGCATATAAGCACATAATGACCACTTCGAGTCCCCCCAGTTTTACCAGAACCTTAGTCCAGCGTCCTTCTGTATCAGAACGGTGGTAGATTACATTAATCTTAAGGGATTTTCTAACAAGAATAGCGACCCCATTATGTTTCTTTACAGCAGGAGAGTACGCTATTACCTCATAAGGCCGCACACCTAGCTTCAAAGACTCCTTCAAGTTTAAATGCGTCTCTTGTAACAGCAGTATGTCAGCCCCTTCTCACCGCGCATAGTCTAAGATTTTCCTTCTCTTAATCGGGCTATTTATTCCTTGCGCATTTAAAGAGACTACTTTACAAGGAGCCATTGAAGACGGTGGCTGAATTGCTCCCAGCGGACCTTAGCAGGATACATGTGGCTACCCGGAAAGCTACAATGATACCATGTGACATATCTAGGGACATCTTTGGTGAGTGAATGCTCTTGAGAGATCTTTTAAAGTTGCCAAGCAGATAAACTAATACAAACCCTGGAGGAGAGGCGATACCTTGATAAGTTACCGGTGAGCACAGGCCGGCAGAGCTGGCTCGGGAGACTCCATGAAACTGGAGGGCCCCTGCCGCCAGCGGTGTCAGTTACAGATGCAAACAAGCAAAATATTATAAAGTTGCACCCATCTCCCATTCTAAACAGACATCTATCACATTACTGGAACTTTGACAGATACAAGGACTCCGCAAGGAAAGGGGGTCCTCTGCAGAACACACAACGCCAATCTGGAGTCTCTAAACCAACTATAGTTGTCTGTTCACTAGATTAAACCGGGCCGTCCGTGCCCCACTTCTCAGCGCATCTGGGCGGCTTCCATTTCCTCCAAGTATTGCAAGAACGCATCTGGGTCCTCGAAGGTGCGAGTTTGATTGTGAAGTGTGACGCGCATTCTTGCGGGGTAGAGAAGACCAAAACGTGCTTGGAGCTGCTGCAGCCGAGGTCTGTATTCCAGAAATCTCTTACGCCTATTGACCGTAGGTTTGGCCAGATCCGGGAAAAAGGAGATTTTGCGCCCCTCAAATTCTATCGGGGCACGTGCGCGCGCCAATTCCAGGATCTGCGCAGCTTGCTGGTATCGCAGTGTGCGAAAAATGATAGGCCGCGGCCTGGAATTCTGCGGCATGCTATGAGAAGGGACGCAATGGGCGCGATCTATTTCAAAGTCTTTGTCAAAAGTGCAGTGCAGAATCTCAGGAATCACCTTATACAAGAAGGCTCTCATATCCTTTTCTTCCGCCCCCTCAGGTAAACCTACCATTCGCATGTTGTTGCATCGTGCCCGATTATTACCGTCCTCCACCTCCCTTTGTAGCGCTTTCAACTGCTTCTCAAGCTTGGCGGCTTTCTCCAGTCGGGCCTCATGGGCGGTTAGCATTGCCTCCGTTTTATCCTGTCTCAACGTAAGGCTTTCAATCTTGGTGTGAAGCCCGGCGATCTCGTCATGCACAGAGCTTAGTGCCACACCGTTAGCTTTAACCAGCTCCTTAACGCCTCGGATTTCTGTAAGTAGCTCCAGATGGGCATCTGGCCCCTCACGTGTAGCCGCCATTTTTTGCGGGGAGATGGGCTCCATTTTGGTCCTTTTTGCGCTGCTATTCAATGCGCTGGCATAATCTAGCCGCTGCGGTTTAGGGCCCGCCATCAGGAAGGTACCGTAGTTAAGTTCAGGAGACTTTAAGAGATTTAAGAGGCACTTATTATCCGGATTCTTGTAAGGTCTCCCCAGAGCCACCGCACTAAGCGTCCACTCTGCTCGACATCAGGCTCCGCCCTCCTGCTATTGTGGGTTTTAAAGTAACCTTCTTCTAGGCATTCAGGGATCTTCCCTTTATACCATTCTAAACAGCAGGGCTTGAAACTACCCTGTGCTCTGGAGTTGCTTCCTGGGCTGTTTCCTATTTCTTGGCAACAACAAGGAAATACTTTTAAACTAGATTCATAGCTGGGCAAACTTTGAAGCCTACCTTCTGGCTTTAAGGAGGGAGGAATTCTCTGCTCTCTTGACTCAGACAGGTTTCCAAACACCGGCTTTGTTTTCTTCCCTCTTAGCTTGCTGGTTTCTGCCTCAGACCTATATGTATTTTCCTGCCACCGTCTCTCTCTCTCTGGAACCTCCAAGCTTTTCCAAGCCTGCCTCCCAGGAGGTCTCTCGTTTCTCCTGCTTTTCCTGAACGGCACCTCTCTTGTGCTGCTTCCTTCAGGTTCTCGGGCTTTGGCTTCCTTGGCTCTTGCTACGGCTCTCTCTTGACCTGGTCTCTGACTGGGACCTTCACCCGGTCTCTCTCTTCCTTGCCTCTGTGTTTCTCTCGGTCTCCATTTTAAAGCTAATGACCAATTATTATAGTCCTGTTTCTCAGGGCTTAGCTCTGCCCTTCCTCTGAACAGGTGTTTCTCATTAACCCCTAAGCTTGGTGATACGTCACAGCTTGGGCTTGTCCATTTGGCTCAAGACTTTCTCTGCTTACTTTCTTCTTGTAAACATTGAGCCATGTGCTCAGACTGCCTGTCAGATTCTAAGGTGGAATCTTCTACTGTCCCTATCTCCATGGGCTCAGTAGGGGCTTCTTCATTACAACTGTTATGTGTATTGGACCTTTGTTTTATGAAAACCACTTTTGATCTATTGGAAAAAGTAGTATATAAATGCTAATAAATAAAGTGGAAAGTGATACCCATAAACTAAAATAATCCCAGTGCTGGGTCCTGAGTTAGGAGACACCACCCAAAAAAAAGATCTTGGAATCAGTGGAGAAGACACCTTTAAATATTCAGCACAATGTGCAGCCACTGCTAGCAAGCAAATAGAACGTTAAGGTTTATTTGAAAAGAGAGAGCGAATAAAACTGAGAATATCATTATGCCTCTGTATAACTTTCTGGGATGACTGCACCTTGAGTAGTGTGTACTGTTCTGGTCACCTCATCTCAAAAAGGATACAGTGGAAGTAGAAAACATTTCAAAAAAGGTGACAAAAATGACAAAGGGGCTTGAACGCTAGGGATGTCCTGTCCCCAAATTTTCATTTCATTTGGTTTTGTATTTTTCGTCTCGTACCATTATTGCTCAATGGTGTGCACTCTTGCAAAAGAGTGTGCACTATTAATGAGAACCAGAAAATGACAGCAATGTCATCATTTCCTGTTTCACCAAAATCCTGGCTTTCATTTGAAATGAAAGCACATTCCTATTAATCGCCTCCTTTGTGAAGAAAGCCTAAACAGGTTAGGACTCTTCAGTTTAGAGAAACGACAGTTGAGAGGGGATATGATATAAGTTTGTAAAATCCCAAGTGGGGAAAGTTATTCCTTTCAGACAACGCTAAAACAAGAGGACACTCCGTGAAACTAATGACCAGCAGACTGAAAAGGCATCATAGAAAGGTCTTTTTTCATGCGGCACATAATTAAGCATAATTAAGAATAATTAAACATTGGAATCTGTTGCTGGAGATGTGCTCAAGGTGACTAATGTAATGGGGCTTAAAAGAAGTTTGGACAAATTCCTGGAGAAAAATCCATAAAAAAAAGATTAGCCAGAAAGACTTTGGAGAGCTGCTGTTATCCCTGGAAATGAGCTGTGGGAAATAGATCTAGGGGGGCATTTTCAAAG
This sequence comes from Ichthyophis bannanicus, assembly GCA_033557465.1. NCBI lineage: Eukaryota > Metazoa > Chordata > Amphibia > Gymnophiona > Ichthyophiidae > Ichthyophis > Ichthyophis bannanicus. Next base: position 461,288,067 of record CM066033.1, on the reverse strand, counting down.
CAATTCAGCAAGTTAGCAGACAGTCAGCCTGATATTAGTTAGTGCCACTGAATAGCCCCACAGACCACCCAAAAAATGCTTGCTTAAAACCAGGGTGCTTTGTAGGCAGATTGGGGGTAGTAATGGCCACTCTCCACTTAGGGCCCGATTCTGATCCCGACGTACATCTCCTTTGTACATCCAGGCTGACCCGGATGTACAAAGGAGATCGCGATTCTGATCCTGTGGGTCACGTCTAGCCCCGTGGAATCAGAATCGCGAACAGGCCTGTACATGCAGGCCGGGACCGCAATTCAGTCCTGGCCTGCATGTACAGCCATAGCCCGGCTAACTCAGCCAGGGCTTTTAAATGGAGTCGCACGGCTCCATTTAAAAGCTGCGATACCAGCTGCTGCTACAAAAGTTAATTCCCCTCAGCCCAACCCCCGATCCGGCCTCTTAAGGCCAGGATCGGGTTGCGGGGAATTAACTCTGCCTCCCCCAGCCCCTTCCATGGGGCCGCTTAAAGAAACACAACCAGGGGAGTTATTCTACCTCAAAGGTGGAATAACTTCCCTGGCCATTTTGCCAGCCCTGGATGTAAAAGGCCGACATTAGAATCGGCCCTGTATGTCTAGGGCCAGTGACCACCCATTGCCTGCCACTCTCCGTCCCCGGGCTGCCTCTTCCCTGCCCCCTACTAAGTTCCCCACACAACCGGCGGGGAAGTTAGTCAGGGCATGAGGCCGGCACGAATAGCTCCCTTAGTGGTGATATTCAGCCATTAAATTGGCTAAGTTAGATCTGTCCTAAATATAGCTGGTTTTCACTATCCGGTTAGTGACCCTGCTATCCGACAAGTCTGGATATTTGGCAGCAAAAGTAGGATATTTTACACCACTGAATATCAGATTTTATATAAAACGGCAGCAGCTAGGAGCTTTTAAGCAGGCTAGTTGCTGCCATTGAATATGCCTCTCCAATGTTTTAGGATCTGCCAGGTGCTTGTGACCTGGATACTGGGCTCAATAGACCTTTGTCTGACCCAACATGGCACATTGTATCTTCTTATGTGAAATTCACAACTACCGAAAACCAAAGAAACTCCTGACAGACCGAGGATGCAAAGCAAATGTATACGATAAGTAAGGAGTATTTCAGCCAATAGAACCCTTATTGGATAGGCATGACATAGTTCATACTATTGGAAAAAGGACTTTTAGAGCAATATTTAAAAAGTGTAGATTATTGGAAACAGATGATGAGAGGCAAGGAAGGTAAGTGCTGCGAGAAACAGGCTGAGATAATGTGAAACATTAACACGTCTTAATAGAAATCAAAATTCTGGGTGAGAATATCAGCTTTTCCATCATTCAGTGTGGCATTACCTCTCACTGAGCCATATCATATTAAATAACCACTTAACTTGTTGCTTCTAAAGGCAACCATCTCAAGTTTTGAATTTTAGACCACTGTCCTTAGGTTTGTGAAAACCATCATTTCACTTGTATGGTTCAGTGCATAGCAAGAGAGTATTTATACCACGGCCTGACATAGGTTCTTAAGCAATCTGGTGATTTTGCACATTAAACTATTGGCACACCTGTTCCTCAGTCTCCTTTCTACTTACTCCCACTTTGGCCTTCAGTCTTCTCCTGAAGCGTGACCTGAGAATGTCGCGTGGCACGAACTGCAGTAAAGAGAAAGTTGTGGCAGTGATGGTGGCAGAGGTGGTAGCTTTATTCTCAAAAGCTTGCTGCCAATCAGTCCGTTGTCATATTGAAATTAGGCACTTGTAACAATAAGCTGCAGCAGTATACACACCTCCTCCTTGCAGATCTCTGATTAGAGTAGTGACACCAACTGTGGATTCTCAAAAATGAAAACAACTCATTATACCAGCACAGGCACCAGGTCTACAGTTATGGTTGAGATGTCCTTTCAATTATAAACTCCAATTTGGCAGAGTTGTAGCATACTTAACCTCTCGAAAATGGAATCAGTTTAGAATTCAGTAGACAAGTCACCTGTATGGATTCGATTTTGATTACAAAACTGGATGAAGTCTGCTAAACATTGTTGTCTTGAACATTAAAGTAGTAGCCATTATCTGAATATGTTAGCTCTGGACCTGGCATTGTACAAAAGGTGGACCACTCAAAATGCCAGTCAGTGTTTAAAAAATATTGAAAGGTTTACGAAGTGTGTGATTTTATTTATCATGAAGTAAGAACAGAGTGTCATTCCTACAAAAGTTATGTTACCAATAAGCCTAATTACATGAATGAAATATATACAACTCACATAAATAACCCAAAGAATAAAAACAGGGAAAAGTAGAGATATCCTGAGCTATGATCATCTTTAGTTTTCTCTGTTATAGATCTTGTCTTAATAATCTGTCTTTTTGAAGGTGTGAATAAACAGGTAGACAAAGGTGAATTGGTTGATATAGTGTACCTGGATTTTCAGAAAACCTTTGACAAGGTCCCTCATGAGAGACTCTTGGAAAAGTAGTAAACGTCATGGGATAGGAGGCTGTGTACTATTTGAAACAGGAACTGGTTAAAAGATAGAAAGCAGAGGGTAAGGCTAAATGGCCAATTTTCCCAATGGAGAGAGGAGACTAGTGGAGTACCCCAGGGATCTGTGCTGGGTCCACTACTTTTTAACATATTCGTAAATGACCTGGAAATGGGAATAATGAGTGAAGTAGTCAAATTTGCAGATAACATAAAATTATTCAAAGTTGTTAAAACCCTAGAGGATTGTGAAAAATTGCAAGAAGACCTTGATAAATTGGAAGACTGGATGTTCAAATGGCAGACGAAATTTAATGTGGACAAGTACAAAATTATGCACCTAGGAAAGAACAACCCAAACAATGGTTACATGATACAGGATTCCACGTTAGGAACCACGATCCAGGAAAAAGATTTAGGCTCATCATGGATAACATGTTAAAACCCTCCGCCCAATGTGCAACAATGGCCAAGAGAGCAAACAGAATGCTAGGAATCATAAGGAAAGGAATGGTAAATAAAACAAAGGATATTATAATGCCTCTGTATTGTTCCTTGGTGCGACCACACCTTGAATATTGTGTGCAATTCTGGTCCCCAGATCTTAAAAAGGATATAGCATTATTAGAATATACAAAGAAGAGCCACCAAAATGTTAAAGGGTATGGAAAGATACCCCTATGAGGAGAGGCTTAAAAGGTTAGGGCTTTTCAACCTGGAAACGAGACGGCTGAGGGGAGATATGATAGAAGTCTATAAATTAATGAATAGAGTGGAACGGGTAAACGTAGATTGATTCTTTATGCCATCAAAAAGTACAAAGACTAGGGGACATGCAATGAAACTACAGTGTAATCCATATAAGACTAATAAGAGAAAATATTTTTTCACTCAACACTTAATCAAACTCTGGAATTTGTCACTGGAGGATGTAGCAAAAGCTGTTAGTGTAGCTGGGTTTAAAAAATGTTTGGACAAGTTCCTGGAGGAAAGGTCCATAAACCATTATTAAAGAGGATCTGGGTAGTCCACTGCTTGCTCCAATACAAGCATTGTGGAATCTGTGTGTCTTTTTGGGAAGCTTCTTGGATTGGCCATTGTTGGAAATAGGATACTGGGTTTGATAGACCTTAGTCTGACCCAGTATGGCAGTTCTTATGTTCATAAGCATTGTTGGGACCTGCTTGCATTTATTATCAGTATTATCATTTAAGACTATGAGAAAGGGGACACCTCTGTATTTAAAAATAAAATACAGAGTTGCATCCCAAAAAGACAATTATGCTCCTCCCAGGGTAATTTCTCAGAAATCTCTAACGTGACTCTTATGCATAAGGCAACATGGAGATCTAAGGCATTCAGTGTGCTAGTAATGATGGAATGCATTACCAGAATATTTAAGAGAGGAAACCAATTTATTGAGCTCTTGGAAGGGGGTAAAAGCTTTACCACGTCCAGCAGAAGAATAAGGATGAGGGATTAGATCTTTGAGATTAAGGGGCTTGTTTACAAAGCGGCGGTAGCGGTTTGCGATCGTTATCGCCGCTTTGTAAACAAGCCCCTAAGTCTTCAGCAAAGGAAATGATATTTTCTGTACCTTGTACTCCGAACTTCGATTGTCTTCGTTTTATTTGAACCATTTTGAATGCTGCAAATAGCAAAGATGGTATATAAAAATTCTTAAATAAATAAATGCAAGTGGCTTGCCCAGCATTTGCCATGCATTTAGTGCACAGGACACACTTATCACACCTTGACTTACCGAATGCGAGAGCTAAGAATAAAAAGAATTTTGGCCACAGTGCCTTACCCCTATCTAAGCACTGATCCCCTCTCAGAGCAAAAACCCTCTGATCAACCATCCCCGACTGATGATCACCCCCATGGTTCTAAGCCCTCCAAGTATAACCCTCCCAGGTATCCCCCCTTTCAACACCCTCCTTCCAGAGAATAAGAAGAACCCCATTTGGCAATCCCCAACCCCCAAATAGAACCCCACTGACAGGTCTTAACCCCATCTCTCCCCCAATCTGGGGCTCTTTAGTGGTGTTAGGGGTCAATTGGACAGGATCAATTCCACTCTACTCCTGTCTTGGCTTTGGTAGCTCTCAAAATGGCACCTGTAGCCCCTAGCAGAAATACAAAAATGCAAGTAGCCCCTTATGCCATAAATACAAAAATACAAGATTGACAATGGCAAGAGGCATGAGACTTGGGAGAAGGGTGAGGCTGCTCAGAGTTTGAATTATGTAGTAGATACCGGATTTTGGCAGTTCTGCTACTCAGTATGCACTAAAGGAATTTAAGTCCCACTAAATTATAGAGGGTCTGTTGAGGTAACCTAAGGCCACTGAAACTACTTTCTTTTCCTGTATGTCTGCTGTTATAAGATAGTCAGCCATTTTTTCCTGGGTAGGGTACAAGTTCTAAAAAGAAAATAATGAAGCCTGACTTTCAGTCCAAAAGAATTTTTGCAGATTGTTTCTTATATTATGTACTGTATTCTTTCAGGGGTGCTAGAAGTTTATTATGCGTTTTTACAGGTTCGTTCTACAAGGGGTGATGCTGGGGTAATCATGATTGTTGAGTTTAATTATCAAAATCTCAAGAGGGACCTAGGGGTCTGAAAGTTAATTGAAAGGAATGCAAGATTGAAAGTTTGCCCACGGCACTAAATACCCTTTCACTGGCCTTGGCCAGTAGCATATAAAGTCTAGGTCTCCTGCACGCTCAGCACTGGGAGCTTTGTGGGGGTTTGGGAGTCAAAAGAGGCATGAGGGACTGGCTAGAGATACTTTGCTTTAGACAGATTTGCTTGGTGGGGAGGATGGGTAAGTGGCTTGGGTCCAACAGCACTTTTTAAATAAACTTTGAGCGGATAGTGCAAGACCCATGAACAGGTAAGGCTTAGTTTCTGCTGTGTCTGAAAACTGTCAGTTTTATATTTCATGGTCCAGTTACACTAGCGGCATGCCAGACTATGAATTTTACTTTTCTCAGTCCACTTCTCATCAGCAGAGCATATGATAGACAGCTTGGTCCTGAGATTTCAAAATACCTGCAACATCTAAGACCTTAATTACAATCTATTTGAGCCCTGAGATTACTTTCTTTAATCAATGTGTAAGGATCCATTGGAATCCGTATCAAGCAATGTAGAAAGGACGTATTAGTAGTGAATTTCATGAAACTGGTAAATCACCCCCATGGGAGATGCCACAATGGATCGTTCTATTAAAGAATGTAGTGACCCCCTACAGTGTTCCAGGATCAGTGTGTGTTTGGTAGGGATGGCCGACAGTCTCCTGTGAGGGAACGAGTCCCAGGGTCCTTAGCCCCAAGAGCTTATGAGGGTCAGGGACATCCTCGCTGGGAGGAAGAGAAAACCAAGGTAAGCCTCAGAAAGGGTCCGGGCGAGGATTTAGAAACACACCAGCAAACAGAAAGCAGAAGGTAGGTCAAAGGGGCAGAACCTGCGACCTGGTGGTTTCCCAGGGATGTAGGGAAGAGGGTGAGGCTGACATGCCTCCCTGGGAAAGTGAACAGTATATCCGGCTGCTCCCAGCCACGGTTGGGCTCCTGCCTAGAATCATTGTCTTCATAAGCTCTACACAATCCAGGAAGTACATGAGCCCACAGAGCGGGAAGCAGCGGAACCCTCTGACTGGAATCTGAGGACATGGAATATCATGAGGCTGGAGAACCAAGTATGTGAGTTAACCCGCTGACATAGATTGGGCTTTAGAGAATGCCGAGGGGAGGCTTCCCCAACCCTAGTCATGCACAGGCAGAAGGAGTAAGGCTTTGCCCAGATATGAAGAGTGAAGTAATTGAAACTGGTGAACTGAACTATTTCAAATGTTTTGGACCTGTTACTGAGAAGAAGTGCAGAAGTTTGAAGAACACCTGGAGAGAGGAGGACTGAGGGGGAAGGGCTGCCCTTTTCTCCAAAGGAGAGCAGCCAGCTGGCTCGAAAACCCGGACTGGCTCAATTTGAAGCCATGTGAGGTGGCTGAACCAAGTACAGGTGTGTTTTCAGTGTTTTTCTTTATTGTTTGATTGGACTTAGATTTTTGCCTGCTTGGGGGACAGAAAAGACTGATGAAAGCCAAGCAGTTCTAGAGATCTTTTAAAGTATTATGAGCAGTGGTGGCCCGAGGGTTTCTGCCGTCCCATGCAGACCCTCCTTGCAGCCCCCCCTGCTAACTGCACTGCTGTCTGGCCTACCATGCCGCACTCCCCTCCTCTCGTTGTGTTGAAGTGGCGGTGGCAGCTGAACTGCTGCTTCAGCGCTGCATTGGGCCTTAAAGTACCCTCATGCATTCATGCTCACTGCCTGCTGCTCCTGCCCCCCTCCGATGCAACTTACCAGGAGCAGCAGGCCAGAACTGCAAACATATGCATTGTAAAGCCTGCCGCAGCATTGAAATGGTAGTTCAGCTGGCGCTTCTGGGGGGGGAGGGGGGTTGGACATTAGCAATACCGCCCACCAGGGTTTGCCACCATAGGCGACTGCCTAGTGGATGGTCCGGCCCTGTATTTGAGCACTTTTTGGAGATGAAAAAAAATAATCTAGAGCCCTGGAGCATTGTGCATTGTGCGCCCCATTGTAAGTGTTGCCTCCAGAATTACTACAGCAGGATATTTCTGTACCTTGATCTGTTCTAACTTCTTATACTCCAAACTTCGATTGTCTTCATTTTATGTAAACCATTTTGAATGATGTAAATAGCAAAGATGGTATATAAAAATTTCTGTACCCTGAATTATTACAGCACCCACAGACAATGCACTCTACCCAGCACATGCTCAGACCCAAGAGTATCTGACACCTTCAGCCATGTGCCCTCCCCTCCAGGGGTGCTTCAAGACCCTATCTCCCCTTCCACCAATTTTTAAAAAGGGTTCCAGGGGTGATCCGGGAAACTACAGACCGGTGAGCCTCACGTCACTACTGGGAAAAATGGTAGAAACCATCATAAAGAATAAAATTACTCAGCATGTAGATAGTCATGGCCTAATGGGAGACAGCCAACATGGCTTTAGACAAGGAAGATCTTGTCTTACTAATCTGTTATGTTTTTTTGAAAGTGTGAATAAACAGGTGGACAAAGGTGAGTCGGTTGATGTAGTGTATCTGGACTTTCAGAAAGCCTTTGACAAGGTCCCTCATCAGAGACTTTTGGCAAAATTAAAGAGTCATGGGATAGGAGGCAGTGTACTACTGTGGATCAGGAACTGGTTAAAAGATAGAAAGCAGAGGGTTGGGCTAAATGGCCAATTTTCCCAATGGAGAAAGGTGAATAGTGGTGTACCCCAGGGATCTGTGCTGGGTCCGCTGCTTTTTGACATATTCATAAATGACCTGGAAAAGGGAATAACGAGTGAGGTTATCAAATTTGCAGATGACACAAAACTATTTAAAGTTGTTAAAACCCAAGAGGATTGTAGAAAATTGCAAGAGGATCTTTTTTTTTTAATTCTTTATTTTCGTTTTATAACAACAAAGGAAAGGAAGACATACAGCTAAAAGACAGATACATACATAGAATGAGATACATACACCAAAGTAAACCCCTACCACCCCCCTCCCCCCTGCTTCTTCTCTAGAAAACTAATCATTCCCGAAACGGGCGTGTACTGACATTATTGTGTTACAAAACCAAACGGTGATCTGAAAACATGATGAGTGTACATTAAACAGACATGTCGGAGCAATGAGCAGATTGTACATAATCATTGAGCATCTGCCATTTAGACAAGCGAGAGTGAGTTTGGGTATGGGGAATAGCTCTCCGAGATATCTGCTCATATTTACTATATAGGCAGACAAGGTTCCACCATTCGTTGACAGTAAGTCGAGAGCTATCCTTCCAATTCCTCGTGATTAAACATATAGCTATACCCAGCATGAAATCAAGGAGAAAGCGACCCTTCTTAGGAAGAGAGGGGACCTCCGCCACTGAGCAGGAGTCCCACAATCTTCCAAGAAAGAGGCTCGTGGAGGTGTAAGATAAGTTGAATACGACCCCAGACCCGCCCCCAGTAAACCTGTAGTTGAGGACATTCATAAATAACATGAGCAAGGGTTCCCACAGCAGTATGACAAGACCAACACTGGTCCCTAGCAGTTGTGTGCCATTTGGCTATTTTTTCTGGAGTATAAAAGCATCTATGTGCAAAAAAGAAGAGAGTTTGGGTAACTGAGGCAGATCGGGAAACCCGCACTACTTTGCTCCAGAAAAAGCTCCATTGCACAGGGGTTAAAGTGGTTTGCAGTTCGCGCTCCCAGGCTTGTTGGGCTCTACAAGTAGCAGTATCTGTACCCTGACATAATAGTTTATAAAAGTTAGAGGCTACCCCATGTGTACTACTAATAGAGTGAATTAGGTCTAATAGCCCGTCTTCAGTAGAGACAGAGGGTGGCAGGATTCGAGCACTTTTGAGGCAGTGTTGAAGCTGCATCAATTGAAAGTAATGTTTCGCTGGTAACGCAAATTCCTTTTGTAAATCAGAAAAGGTTTTCCAACGAGCTGCAGAAAAGAGCTGTTGGGGTGTCCAGATCCCCCTAGAGTACCAGGGTTTCCATGCTATCGTTCTATTTAGGATTTGAATTCTGGGGTTATTCCACAGCGGGAGTCCGTCCTGAGGACATACGTTTGGGCCCAGTGATAGAATGAGAGTATTAAAGGCCGCAAGAGTATCAACAATCATTGGGGGATGGCGGGTGTCTACCTGATGGGACATACCGGGGAGATGGATCAACGGAATTGGGTTACTAAGCTCCTCTTCTATGTCAAGCCAAACTGGTCTGCTGTCTGTCGAGGCATCTAGCCATCGGGCACCTTGTTTAAGTAAGAAGGCTTGATGATATTTGAGAAAATCAGGAAAGCGGGTACCCCCTAGTTCCTTCGCAGACTGTAGTTTTTGCTTAGCTATCCTTGGTGGTTTGCCCTGCCAGAGATAGCGGACGAGAAGGCCCTCAATATCTTTGTAGGTGTGTAGCGGGAGTAAGCATGGCAGCATTTCTAAAATATAGTTCACCTTGGGGACTATCATCATCTTCACAGTTTCTAGGCGGCCCCACCATGTAAGGGATAAGGGAGACCAACGATTTGTGAGCTCACGGACTTTGGAGACTACCTCTTTGGCATTAAAACTAATAGTGTCTTCTAAAGGAGAACAGTAATGGACCCCAAGGTATTTCACCATGCGGGATTGCCAAAGGAAAGGAAAGGCCTGCATGTCAGCCTCATGTACCCAGCGGTTCAGAGGGAATGCTACGGATTTGGTCCAGTTTATTTTATAGCCCGATAATTGCGAGTATCCATCAATCAGATCCAAGACAGCTGGAACCGAATCAAGGGATACGAAGAGCATAAGGTCATCTGCATATGCAGGGAGTTTAATCTCTCTGTGACTGAAGGGGACACCACGAATACGTGCAGACTGTCTAATAAGGAGGGCGAGGGGTTCAAGAGCGAGATCAAAGAGCATTGGTGATAGGGGGCAACCTTGACGCGTGCCTCTTTGGAGATTAAAAGGCTGAGACTTAATAGCATTTACACAAATACTGGCAACAGGTTGAGTGTACATGACTTGGAGGTATCGGAGGAAGCCCTCCCCAAAGCCATACCATCGGAGAACTGCAAATAAAAAGGGCCATTCTAGGCGATCAAAGGCTTTTTCAGCATCTAGGGAAAGACCCACCCAGGGGTGGTCCAAGTTGGCAGCACTGAAGAGCACATGGCACAAGGTCCGAGCATTGTCAGCGGTGGATCGGCCGGGTATAAAACCGCATTGGTCGGGATGGATTAAGGTGGCCATCCTGTCAGACAGCCGGGAGGCCAAGATCATTGCGAAGATCTTATAATCGGCATTAAGTAGGGAGATTGGACGATAGTTGGCGGTTAGCAGCGGGTCTCTGCCTTCTTTCTCAAATACTACCACATTAGCTGCAGAAAAGGATCCCAAAGAGGATGTATCTACCGCAAGGGCAGTAAAATAGAGTTTTAAGTAGGGTACTAAATCTGCACTGAACGTATTGTAGAATTCGGTCGGGAGACCATCAGGCCCGGCGGCTCGACCCGATGCTGTGCGTTTTAGGGCAAATTGGATCTCTGAAGTAGAGAAAGGTTCATCTAGCGCATCCCTATCATCTTCAGAAAGGGTCGGCCGCTGAATATCAGAAAACAATCGCTCGAAGGTCTCTGATGAGAAATCACATTCAGATTGATAGAGACGGGTATAGAAATCCCGAAAGAGTTCTACGATATCGGAGTCTGTGGTCAGTATGCCCCCTCCCTGTGGGGCTCGAAGGGCCGCTACGCATTTGGCTTCTTTTTGACCTTTCAAGGCGTTGGCTAAAAGTCGACCGGCTCGGTTGCTTTCATGGTAGTATGTCCCTCGTTGAAGCTCAATACTCTTAGAAGCTGCAGTTGAGAGGATTGCATTATATTGAAAACGGAGACGCTGTAAGCGAACTAAGACGCATGGATCAGTACGGGAAGTTAGAACTCGTTCGCCTGCTTTGATTTGTTGGTCTAGTATAAGTAGCTGCTGTTTGCGTTGTTTCCGCAGGCGAATTTGATAACTGGTGATCGTCGCACGAATGGCCGCTTTGAAACCCTCCCACCAAGCCCAATTTGCAGTATCCTGGGGTAAATTAAAATGGAAGTAATCCTGTATGGCTGCGCGAATTTCTAACTGGAACTCTGGCTGAGTTAATAGGGCTCTATCAAAGAACCAGGCCCCCGAATTCCCTTGGGGTGCAGTAGTGTGTAATTGAAAAGAAATAGCAGCATGATCGGAAATATGTTGGGAGTGAATCTTTGCAGTGTCCACCTGAGGGACTAACAGTTTTGATATGAGAAAGAAATCTATACGAGACTGGGATTTATGAGGGGAAGAAAAGAAGGTAAAGTCAAGCTCATTGGGGTGTAGTAACCTCCATAGATCGACTAAAGCAAGATCTTTGATCACAGAGGTAAGCGTGGTATGACTCTTGGGGGGACCACTTGTCCTAGGCGGCTGTTTGTCAATCAGGGGATCAAGAACTAAGTTGAAATCCCCCCCTATTATCAATGAGGTATTAGCAGAGGCCTGCGCAACCTGAGCAATGGTAGCAAAAAAGGCAGGGTCATCCACATTAGGAGCATAAAGGCATATACATGTAACTTCAAGGTTACCTATCTTGAGGTGAGCTCTGGACCATCTACCTGCTGTATCTGAGCTAGTCGCAATAATAGTAGCATGCAGAGATTTCCTAACCAGTATGGCAACCCCACATTTCTTAGAAACGGCTGGAGAATAGGCGGCCACCATGTAAGGTTTTATATTGAGTTTAAGAGTTTCCTTCGAATTTAAATGCGTTTCTTGGAGGAAAATCAGATCCGCAGCTTCATGACTTAGATAGCTTAGGATTTTCTTCCGTTTTATCGGATTATTGATTCCTTTTACGTTCAATGATAAAATCTTACATGGTGGCATCGATCAGTAATAGACATTTCAGATAAGGGCGCTGGAAAACATACAACATAATCAGAAACTGTACAAAAATGATAGAATCACCGAGTCTGCTGACTAATACACCCCATATTGAAAAGTATGTACCAAAGTAACTTAGAGAAGAAGCAAAACCCCCAATGAAAATGGCGACCATATGTCTGCGGGAGGAGGCCCTAGAGAGGAAGATAGAAACATAAAAAAAAAGGAAAAAAAAAAACACCAGAGTCCATAATTAACACTGTCTCTGATACTCATCGAGGCTACGATGGGTAGATGGAGTTGGGTCACAGATATCATCAAGATAAGGCAACAAACCGCCCTCGGCAGACTTTTGCTGAGCCGCGGTAAATCCAATATGGCAGGCACAGTGGACATGAGAATACTGGCAGGAATATTCTGGAAGTCAACGCATCAAGTCAGCTTCTTTAGCATCCAAAAACTCCGCTAGTAGATCAGGGTCCTCAAATGTTCTTGTCTGATTGTGAAGCGTGACTCGGAGCTTGGCCGGGTACATCAGGCCATAGCGTGCTTGTAGTTGTTGAAGCCTTGGCCGGAATTCCAGAAAGCGCTTTCGGCGGTCGACCGTGGGTTTAGCCAAGTCAGGATAGAAGGAGATCTTATGGCTCTCAAACTCCATATGGCCCTTTGCCCGAGAGGCACTGAGAATTTGCTCCACATGTTGATATCTCAAAAGTCGAAAGATGATAGGCCGCGGGGTCTTCCTGTTGAGCGTTATGTTTGTGGGTACACGATGAGCACGATCGATCTCCAATTCTTTGGTAAAGGTGATTTGGAGCAAGGAAGGGAGGATTTTATATAAAAACTCCTTTATGTCTCCCGATTCCGCTCCCTCCGGTATGCCCACGAGTCGTAGGTTGTTGCGGCGCGCTCTATTATTGCCATCTTCCACTTCTTTCTGCAAGGCCCGCACCTGACGTTCAACTTTGTCGAGTTTGGACAACCGGACCGCGTGGGAGTCTAATACGCTCTCCATTTTGTCCTGACGCGAAGAGAGTCCCTCTAGCCTGCCTTGTAACACACCAAGATCTTCCCGCAGCGCTCGGAGTGCTTCACCGTTTGACTGCACGAGGTCCTTAACCCCTCTAATCTCTGCGAGGATTTCCTGCTGCATTTCGGGGCCCTCGCGCAAAGCCAGCCCCTTCTGCGGAGACGGGGGTTCAGTTTTGGAGCGTTTGCCGTGAGAAGCCGCTGGAGATCCAAATTCCAGGCGCGTAGGTTTGGTCCCCGCCATCTCACCAATGTGCCCCGGCAAGATCAGAGCAGAAATTCAAGTATGTCCGGTGTTAATTCAGGATTCTGAGTAGGCCTCTCGGGAGCCTCAGCGTTATGCGACCATCCCGCTGGACATCGGGCTCCACCCTCCTTGCAAGAGGATCTTGATAAATTGGAAGACTAGGCATCAAAATGGCAGATGAAATTTAATGTGGACAAGTGCAAGGTTATGCACCTAGGGAAGAACAACCCAAACTATGGTTACACGATGCAAGGTTCCACATTAGGAACCACCACCCAGGAAAAAGATTTAGGCGTCATTGTGGATAACATGTTAAAACCCTCGGCCCAGTGTGCAGCGGCGGCCAAGAGAGCAAATAGAATGCTAGGTATCATCAGGAAAGGAATGGAAAATAAAACAAAAGATATTATAATGCCTCTATATCATTCCATGGTGAGACCGCACCTTGAATATTGTGCGCAATTCTGGTCGCCGTATCTTAAAAAGGATATAGCGTTATTAGAAAAGGTTCAGAGAAGAGCCACCAAAATGGTAAAGGGGATGGAAGATACTCCTATGAAGAAAGGCTAAAAAGGTTAGGGCTCTTTAACCTGGAAAAGAGACGGCTGAGGGGAGATATGATAGAAGTCTATAAATTAATGAACGGAGTGGAACGGGTAAACGTAGACCGATTGTTTACCTTATCAGAATATAGAAAGACTAGGGGACATGCAATGAAGCTACAGGGTAAACTATTTAAGACTAATAAAAGAAAATATTTTTTCACTCAACGTGTAATCAAACTCTGGAATTTGTTACCGGAGGATGTAGTAAAGGCTGTTGGTGTAGCTGGGTTTAAAAAAGGTTTGGACAAGTTCCTGGAGGAAAGGTCCATAAACCATTATTAAGAAGGGACCCAGGATATCAATGCTTGACCCAGTACAAGCATTGTGGAACCTGTGTCTTTTGGGGAGACTGCTAGGTACGTATGACCTAGATTGGCCACTGTTGGAAACAGGATACTGGGCTTGATGGACCTTGGTCTGACCCAGTATGGCATATCTTATGTTCTTATGTTCCCTTCCCCACATAGCCCAGCATGTGCCCTTCCCTTACCCCTCATTTCCCGTACCTCCCCAACCCTACTCCCCCATAGTCCAACAAGCCCCTTTCCTAACCCCTTGTTACCAGCATCTACCTTTTCAATCCCCTATAGCCCAGCATCTCCCCTCTATGTTCAGCGCCTCCCCATTCCTACTCCCCTTTCTTGCCCAGCATCTCCTCCTTACCTTCCTCTTGTTGGGCCTGCCTCCTCTCCTCATCACTGTCAGTGCCACTTTCGCCTCCTACACTACCTTCACTCAGGCCACAGTGCATTCAAGGCTTGATGTGGCCCAGCCTCTCTGAACTTCCTGTTTCAGAGGAGGTAGGAATTGGTTGGCTTGAGTGTGTGCATGTGCTCAAAGACCTTGCAGCACGCTGTCTGCCACTATTGGTTTTGTTGCATCAGCACCAGTGTTGCCTCAGGAATGCATCGTCCTAAGTGGATCCTAATCTGCCTAGTGCTACGGATGGTCTTATATTTGTGAGCGCGAATTGGAGATGGACTTCAGACAGGGAGCAGTCTTCACACATCCAATCCTGAAGTTGTGCAGGAGGAATGCCAATAGTATAAGACCTGTGGTTTCCTTTTGAGAAGAGATTTTGGTCCAAAGAACTAGCTAGTGAATTTTTTTTTCACTTTTTATGGTTGGACCACCATTCAAAAGAGGAAGATACGGAAAATGTTCCATCCTCTTTGATGGAGCTACTGTCCAAAGATCTGAGACTTGATCCAGGAATAAAGATTTCCCATCGCTAGTTAGTAACCTTTATCCTTAGGGCTGCTTTTCCCTGGCTGGGAGAGAGTTCTGATTTTGGAGACTAGAAGAGTATTTTGTGTTTCTGTGGGTTTCCATGAAAGGAGAATGGGGTCCTCTCAGTAATGCCCAGTCCCACTAAGGCAATATCTCATAGGAGAGTTGTCATCCTGGTATAGACCAGGAGACAAGAGCAAAATGTGCCCATCTGGTACAGCAAGAAGGTAGGGTTGCCAACTGGCTCCAGATGCGCCCGACAGGCTTGATCCAGTCCTGGGTTTACCCCATTGCATGCAGGGACATGTAGTCTTGCTTTTCTTAAGGAATGCAATGGAAAAATCAGAACTACATGTCCCTGCATGCAGTGGGGTAAACCTAGGTCTGGATCAAGTGTGTCGGGCGCATCTGGAGCCAGTTGTCAACCCTACAAGAAGGTAAAAGGTCAGAACATAGAAAGACAGAAAAATGATAGCACAAAAAGATCATGTGGCCCATCCATACCCAATCCAATGCTTGCAAACCCCTCTTCTCCCTTTGAGATACTCTGTTCATGTCTCATGCTTTCTTTGAAATCATATACAGTCCTTTCCTCTGCCTCCTCTGTTGGGAGGCTATTTCATGCATCTACTGCTCTTTCTCTGAAGAAATAGGGCCTGAAGGGAAATTGGCTGATAGGTATGTCTAGTATGGCTACATCCTTGCCTGAGGCTGTAATACATCATGATGGCATGAAAAAAACACATGGGCTAAGAAAATGAGTACCCAGAGCCCAGCACAACAAGAGTAAAGCCAGGGAACCATACTCTGAACAGAAGTGCACAGAAAATGGACCCGGCTAAGAAAAGCTAAGTCAGGCCTGAACAGATTGAACAGGCCTGAGCAAGTTGGGCAAGCCTGGACAAGTTAAACAGGCCAAACAAAGCTGGTGATACAAAGTATTCATAAGCCCTGAAGACTACAGTGCTGAAAGCTACAGTGATTAATGAAACAAAAGGAATGGCAGGGTGTAGCCAGAATGACTCAACACTAGCAAGAATAAAAGCCATTAATATGCTAATAAGGGTGGATCCCAAAGGAAAGAGGCCTCTGCAGACTTTTTGCACATGGCCCTCCTTTGTCCCAAAGGAAGGAGGCCTCTACAGGCCCTACAACCTTTTACAGACAGTATAGCAACTTTTGCACACGGAACAAAACTCTTGTGTATGAGTTGCTACAGAGGGTATAGAGTATATAAGGATGCAATTACAGAGTTCAGGGCGGCCTTCTCTGTCTCATCACTGTGGAGATAGGGAACGCTGCCTGTACTCAGATCCCTCATATAGACACTTGTGTATCTGTGCTTACAGCTTTTGCTTTTGCCAAATAAAAGAGTTATTTTTACTGACAAATAATTGTGATCTGAGTTCTTTTTATTTTCTGGTGCACGACTCCCATGTGCCCAGGCAATTGGAAATATTGGTGATATTTGAGGAACTTTTGTGGGAAAACCAGGCCTACAATTGGTGCCTGAAACCCGGTCTCCTGAGTTTTAGAACTCCTAAGTTTTTTTCTAAATTGCCCAAGGATTCCTCTGACTGCAGTTTTGGCTTGCCTGCATTTTTGTCAGAGAGGATACCTCCTGTTTTAAATTGTGCAAAAAACAGGAGATGTGGATACCATCCTAATAGAGGATGAGGATTCCTTTTGCTGGTTCAAAAGATGAGGATTCCTTCTGCCGGTCCAGAAGATGAGGATTCCTCCTGCCGGGTTCAGGAGATGAGAATACCGTCCTGAGGGACGAAGAGAGCTCTGTGGACACCCTACAGTGGTGAGTATTGTTGCATTACCTGCCTACAAACACGGACAGAAGACTTACCCTATCTGATTGGTGGGTGAGTACGAAATTTACACATATGCATATGTATTTTATGTAACTAATGTTGTTTTGTTGTGTAGAAAATTGTTAGAGTGTCTCTGTGTTTACTTGTAATATTAGGGAAAGAAAGTTTGAAAGTTTGCACAGACATTAGGTCTTTAAAACTACAGGATTGATTGGTGTATGCTTGAGACTGTACGTACATTGGTACGAAGCGGGTGTGTGTCCCTATCCACGTTTCCATACCCCCGTGAGGGGATTGGCTGGGTTTGGACGAAGCGCAAGGATTGCATGTCTGATTGAGTCCTGGATTTCTAATTTCACACCTCTGTAGATAAAGAGGTTTGATACTCTATCAGTAAAAAGTGAAGTTATTAACAAATCGCCCCTGTGTCCCCAAATAGTGAAAAACACCAGGTCTACTGATTGCAGGGAAAGGAACAATCTAGAAAATGTTCAAAAATAAATCCAAGAAGGGATTAGGTAATAAAAAAGGGACTGAGTCCAGTCCTAACCCCATAGATAGCCTTGTTAAACAGAACCCCCTACTGGAAGCCTCAATAAAAAATTGTTCTAAACAACGGGAAAAATGGACGAAGAAAACACCCTCACTTGCTTGGCCAGCAGGAGGGTCGTTCGATCCGCTCATTTTGACCAGAATTAGAGATCATATTTTATTTAAAAAATGTGGCAAAGCCCAATTGGAACATTTGCGACATATTTCTCTGTGTATGCAGGCCGGCCCAGAGCCCCTGCCATCTGCCCCTGCATCTCCACCTCCTTATTGGGCAGCCGAAAGTAAAACTATGGCAGCCATTGGTTACTCCGATCCTGTAGTGACCCCTAAGGTTAAACAGGAGTCCTCACGGCCCCTCTATCCATCACTTCCCAAATCCACCCCAGGAAAATTGGTTCACGATCCCACGATCTCGGACCAAGAAATAACTGAAGCTTTAAAAGACACCTCTAATGAGGAAAGTGGAACCTGGATTAAGGTTTCTGGTCAGGTTCATCTAGAAGAATCAAAAACCCCAGCTTTCGACCCCAAGGGATATGCTAAGCGTGAGGCTGCATTAAAGAAAGCAGAGGAGGATTTAATAGCTGAAAAACAATCCTTCCATGAGCATAAGCAGAAAGCACTGCAACAGCTCAGTGGGACTGGGAAGGAAGTTCCCTCACAACTCAATGAGCCTGAGACGGGGATGCCGAATCCGGATGACCCCGGGTTACAGGACAGTGATGATGGGGAGGATAATGATGGCCAAGATGGTCAGGATTGTCAAGGCAACCCAGGCAAAAAAGAGCCCTAAGCAGGATAGACCTAATACACGTAATCAGAAGAAAAATAACAGCAAAATACATGATGGTAAGCCTAGGACAGATGATAATCAGGACAATTGGTCCTGTGTGGTCCAATAGTCTCTCCTCTTACCTTGCAGGACTCCAGATTGCGCTCCAAGAAATTGCTGATCGTGTAGCAGTCACACAGTCTGTATCCAGTCCATCCTTGTTACCTTGTTTTCCTGTAGGGACTACTGTCTATAAAAGAAATTGTGTTCGTGCATCCTGGGACTGCCCTATTTTTTCAGGACCCCACATTGTCACTGCTGCTTCCCCTTTTGCTGCCAGACTTAATGATACTGACACTTGGATACATGTCAGCCATCTAAAAGCGGCTCCACCTGTCTCATCTGATTAACCAACTTCCTTCCCCTTACAAGACTAACGTGTTCTCCTTACACCCCTGCATCATTAGTGCCAAGGATGATCACTACCAACCCTGCCCCATGGGCACCCTTGTGTATCCTTTTGGGAATCTCAGTCATTATTGTCCTTCTTATTGAGTGTCTACACCCAGATGGACAGCTCGCTTTGTTCCTCCTAGGACAGAACCAGACTAACCAGGCGATATCTCGAGTACCCCGGATTTTATCTGAAGGCTCTCTGAACACATGGAAGCAATCAGTATTACACATTGTTTCCCTGATGAACATTTCAGACTGCATTATCTGTACTCCTCTGCCAAAGGGTGTATCATATGCTCCGGTACATGTTTCAAAGGTTCCCTTAAATGAGTATGCAGGACAACCTGCTTGTGTAGACAATAATAATTTTTCTGCCAGTTGTTATGAAGTTTTTAATTGTTCCCAAACGTGGCATATGATGAATATGACACATGACCCTTTGCGTGTATATGCTGACCCAAATATGGTATTTGATCTATGTTTGATAACAAATGCATCCGTTGTTTTTTCACACAGGTGTAACCTGTCGTATAATGTGGTTAATGGGTCTTTTCATTTTGCTAGTAATTCAGTCACGATAAAATGGTATAATCAAACCGGTAATATGGACCTTTCCAAGATGCTAAATGATTGGAGAAATATTACGGAGAGCCCACTAGTGCTTAATGGATCTGACTTCCGCTGGTATGTGGGGGTTGGTCCCATTTACCACGATGGTTCAGCTGTGCTGACAACGGGTTCCCAGAATGAATCTCCATTTACTTCATGCTATCTCCCGATGTCCAATTTAAGGAGGGATCTTAAGTCATCTATCACGGGTAATTCTCCTGTTAAGTGGTTTGATGGGCATAATATGAACCGCATATGGACACCTGCCACAAACCTCTTTGCTGTGGGGGGCCATTATTGGTTGTGTGGGGAAACTCTGTTTCAGGTAGTCAACCTCTCCCTATTACCCTGTGCTTTGGTCAAAGTTTCTCCTTTTTCTGTCTTGATACCCCTTAATGTTACCCATCACCCTGCTGCCCACTCCCCTCTGCACAGATTGAAGCGCAGTCTGTCAGCCAACTCAAGTCCTTGGGACTCCTCTGTTGCAGAGGATGATGCCATTCAGGCCTCATTCGAATACATCAATTCCACTTATCCTATGACTAAAACTCATTTAGATGCCCTTAGTGCTACTGCTTGGATTCCCTTTGCTACCCCTGCTCTTACTGCTGAACTAGGTATGTCCATCCACCGTTTGCAATGCTTATTACATATTCAGATGAAAGCTGTTACTGAATCCATATCTCGCTTAGCTGAATCCTTAGAACAAAATAACCAAATGACTTTGCAGAATAGACAGGCTCTTGATTTGCTCCTCGCTGCTGAAGGCGGAACTTGTACTTTTATTAATGCCACTAATTGCTGTACTGTCATCGCTAACCATACGGTATTTGTGCTAGATGCAATGAGCAAGATAAAACATCTCTCAGAATTACATATTGATGATTTTAAGGGGGGGGGGCTTCAGCTTGATAATATTTGGGGAAGTATTACGTCATGGTTTGCAAGTTTAGGAGGAGGTCTTAAAGCCTTCTTTATTACGCTTTTAACTATAGCTTGTTTTGGAATTATTGCCTGTTGTGTATTATCCATTTTGCTTGCCTGCTGTAAAAGAATGATATTGCAGAACACTAAAACCATGTACATTGTATCTAGGGAACAGTACCAGAAGCTGCCTTTTGATGACCCCTCCTTGTCTCAAATGGTTGTTGTTCATTGCCCTTAGTGGGATTACCTTTACCCCATTCACAAGAAAAGAAAAAGAAAAATTGGAGAATGAAGGGAAATTGGCTGATAGGTATGTCTAGTATGGCTACATCCTTGCCTGAGGCTGTAATACATCATGATGGCATGAAAAAAACACGTGGGCTAAGAAAATGTGTACCCAGAGCCCAGCACAACAAGAGTAAAGCCAGGGAACCATACTCTGAACAGAAGTGCATAGAAAATGGACCCGGCTAAGAAAAGCTAAGTCAGGCCTGAACAGATTGAACAGGCCTGAGCAAGTTGGGCAAGCCTGGACAAGTTAAACAGGCCAAACAAAGCTGGTGATACAAAGTATTCATAAGCCCTGAAGACTACAGTGCTGAAAGCTACAGTGATTAATGAAACAAAAGGAATGTCAGGGTGTAGCCAGAATGACTCAACACTAGCAAGAATAAAAGCCATTAATATGCTAATAAGGGTGGATCCCAAAGGAAAGAGGCCTCTGCAAACTTTTTGCACATGGCCCTCCTTTGTCCCAAAGGAAAGAGGCCTCTGCAGACGTTTTGCACATGGCCCTCCTTTGTCCCAAAGGAAGGAGGCCTCTACAGGCCCTACAACCTTTTACAGACAGTATAGCAACTTTTGCACACGGAACAAAACTCTTGTGTATGAGTTGCTACAGAGGGTATAGAGTATATAAGGATGCAATTACAGAGCTCAAGGCGGCCTTCTCTTTCTCATCACTGTGGAGATAGGGAACGCTGCCTGTACTCAGATCCCTCAGATAGACACTTGTGTATCTGTGCTTACAGCTTTTGCTTATGCCAAATAAAAGAGTTATTTTTACTGACAAATAATTGTGATCTGAGTTCTTTTTATTTTCTGGTGCACGACTCCCATGTGCCCAGGCAATTGGAAATATTGGTGATATTTGAGGAACTTTTGTGGGAAAGCCAGGCCCACAGGCCCGATATTGATCTGGGACAGCTGTGCGCTGCTACGATGCATAGCTGTCGCCACCGACCTTTAATCCCAGATATTCAATCAGGGGGTCATATGCGGCCCTGGCATTGAATATCCAGGGTTGCCGCACAGCCTCCACAGCCGCAGAAGCTAACCGAGTCGCAGCGATATTGAGCGGTGCCCAGTTAGCTCCTAGGGGTAAGGCGGGACCAGCTTTTGCTGTGCCTAACTTTATCCATGTGTCGCTAACCAGGTGCAATATCGCGGCTACATGGTTAGTGATTGCCACTGCCCATGACATGCCCTGGAACGCCGACAACATGCCCTGGTGCTCAGTGGTTAGCATCGGGGCGTGTAGTGGCATTTGTAGGGGAGATTCAGCACACTAACCATGTTAGTGCCATTGAATGTCCCGTTCAGCGGCATTTGCATGGTTTACGGGTCTGTAAACCATGTAAATGCATTTGAATATCAAGCCCATATTTCCTGAGATTACTCCTGAATCTAGCCCCTTTCATCTTTATCCTATGCCCCCTTGTTCCAGAGTTTTCTTTCAATTGAAAGAGGCTCTTCTGTGAATTTATGCCACAGAGTTATTTGAACATGTCTATCCTATTTCCCCTTCTCCCACCTTTCTTCTAAGTTATACATATTGAAATCTTTAAGTCTGTCCTCATATGCTTTATGACAAAGGCCACAGAATATTTTAGTAACCCCTTATGCACTGACTCCATCTTTTTGAAGGAACAGTCTCCAGAATTGCACACAATACTCCAAAAGAGGTCTCACTGGAAACTTACACAAAGGCACTATCACCTCCTTTGTCCTGCTGGCCATTCCCTTCCCTGTGCACTCAACCATCCTTGTTAATTTTGCTATCACCTTTCCTACCTGATTGATCATTCCCAGGTCCTGCTCTTCATTCATGGGCAGAAGAACTTTACTCCGTAAAGAGCAGAGGTTCCCAACTCCAGTCCTGGACGGCCAAACACCATTCAGGTTTTCAGGCTGTCCCTAATGAATATGCATGAGATACCTTTGAATACAACGGGGGCAGTACAGGCAAATGCATCTCATGCATATTTCTTAGGGACAGCCTGAAAACCTGAATGGTGTTTGGTCCTCCAGGACTGGAGTTGGGAACCTCTGGTATAGAGTACTACTCCCTTAGAACAACAGAGATCAAGTATAAGGAATGTCCTTTTAGAAGGTCATTTTATAGCAGGGCACTTAGGTTAGAGGACAAGTAGGCATCTTCTTAGGCGCTATTTTATAAAGATACATGGCAGCTTATGCGTCTTTATAAAATAGTCACCTCAGTAGCAGAGATCATACCTTGAATGGTGGTGCAGTTATTTGCACTAGCTAGAGAGCATACGTATGTATATATTCATGCATAAGATTCTCAAATGCACTCATTGATTGACAGCAGTTTATAATCAATGCGTGTACTTGCGAACTCTGCCCATGGTCTGTCCAGACCACACCCCAGGCTATGCCTACTGGCAAAGTATGTGCCTTCTTGACAAGGCATGCATCTTTAAGCCAGTCCGTATTATATAAAAGGCCTTTTATGTGCATGTGGCTACATAAATACAAAAATTAATTTATAAAATTACTCCCTTAAAGTCATTCAAGTAGGAGAACCTGAGGCAGAGGCAAACACCAAATAAGAAACCTATGTTTGTGAATTTGTAGCTTGAGCAGTGCATATTCCCTTCAACAGGAGTTCCACTTCTCCCTGGTAGAAGTTGTCCTTTCTGGTGAACAACCATTGAAAGAGGTGGGGGAGGGGGAGTCATGCAGGCAAGCTGCATGTTTTCCATTGCAAAATAGCCAGCTCATTGACAGCAGGTGGGATGCTAGCTGCTTCCAAGCCAGCTAAGGCTCTTGCCAGGGATGCACTTTGTTTGCAGTTGTCTGGGTGATTAACACATTGTACATCTGCCTTTTCTCCCTATCTCCTCCTCCACCTCTCCCTGCCCCCCACCTTCCTACCCTCAACCTCCTCTTCCTCCTCCCGATCTACATCGTCCATCCTCCTGCCCCTCCCCATCTTCCACCTCCTTCCCTCTCCACCCCCTCCTCCCACCTTTACTCCATCCCCTCCCTGCCCTCAGACTTCAGTTCCACATCTTATAGCTCATCACAGTCCACTCTACTGCTGCCCATGCCTTGGGGAGATGCAGCTGCCCCCCCTGGCCGTTCCTCAACAAGAGTGATTGCCACTTCCATTAATGCCGCCTCCTCCTTCTTTCCTCGGATGTGGCTGCC
This sequence comes from Ichthyophis bannanicus, assembly GCA_033557465.1. Taxonomy (NCBI): domain Eukaryota; kingdom Metazoa; phylum Chordata; class Amphibia; order Gymnophiona; family Ichthyophiidae; genus Ichthyophis; species Ichthyophis bannanicus. The sequence goes on along the minus strand of CM066033.1, from coordinate 461,264,374 downwards.
ACCCATGCTAGGGAGCTACAGCTGCTTCTGCTGGACTCCAGCTGGGTGGTGGTGGTGTCCTTATCTGCCATGGCTGTGGCTGCGGGCAGCAGTGATGGTGCTAGTGGCAGAGTCCTGGCAGCAGTGGTGGTAGAAGTGGCCAAAATACTGCTGGCCGTAGAGGTGGTTGGTGCTATCATGTCCACAGTTGCCACTGTGACTGCAAAAAAGAGTTCCTCCTTCATGCAATGCTGCATGGAGTTGGACTGGCACAGCCTATTGTGACTGCTTTTGGATTGGAGGGAGAGGAGTTTCTCCTTTACGGGATTTGCGCTGCGATAGTCACGTGCCTGGTGTTACGTGAGTGTTTGGCATTTAAAAAGGGTGTTCCCCTTCCTCTTTTAGTTTGGCGTTTTTGTTGAGTGATGGCAAGTTTACCTGAAGCAGGGTGTATGAAATGTAAATACCCGAAACGCAGGACTGTGTCGTGCATACATCACCAATCTCAGCGTCCTCACCAAAATTTGCAGATAAGTGCTAACTTTGCTGTTATTTGCAGATAAAAGATAATTGATAACTTGCAGATTTGGTATTGGGGTCTTTGTCTGGGTGAATTTACCAGCCTATCCCCTCAACTGCATTTTGATTAAAATGGGCATTTTTTCTCCTTTGTCGTAGCTTCACGGTTGGTAGCTTTGGCGAGAGAAAGTTTGTCTGACAAAAAACTGGGGGCTTTGGAGGTACACATTCCTTGATTTTGGTTCACTTTTTTATTTCATTATATTGCATGCCGCATGTAAGCATGTCACAGGCATTGACACATTACAGCTCTATCCTTGCAAGTCCCCTGCACTTTCTGTTATGTGTGCCTCCTCAACCAAGTTCTGCTTAGGTGTCAACCATTATAGATAAGACATGTTGCAAGGATACTATTCCTCTACTACTTGACATAACGGCTTCCCTATACTGCCTCTCTCTGCCAATGTGGCTCATCCCGTGGGTCCCAGATTCTTGCTTCTGAACCCTCCTTGCTACTGCTCCAAATATTTGTGGATACCATGTCCTGCTGGATACATCTTGAGTCCTCTCTACAACATATGTCAGCAGTTATGCAGGGCTGTTTGCTGCATGCCACAATTCTGGTCTATGCTTTGGACTTCTATGGCAGTGCAGTTGGTGCCCCAATGCGGCAATCCATATTGTGGATGTATACTGTTCTTATGCATCTTCTGGCCTTACGTATTGCTTAGGGTGTTTCGGGGTCCCTTCTCTACATGTTACATCTCTGCCACATGTACCATGATCTACCTTGCTGCTACTGGGCATGGCTCTAAACCTGATCTTTAAAGACTTTAGGTCTCGGAAGATTTGGAAGCAGCTGTTGGGGATAAGTGGTGACATCATGCTTAGCCATACACTCATTTCAGCAGTTCTTAACGTGTCATCCATCTGACTGTGTTGTCTTTGGGTTGAGGGTTGGTGCTGTCCAGGTGTATAGAGGTTGTTCCATGTGGTACTGGGTGCAGGTCACATCTTCCACCTCTTCCGATATCCTGGCTCTCAGTGTGACCCATATACATTGCTGATGGCTGTCATCTGTGGTTGTGCACTACCTGGCCACAGTGTGGCTGCTTTCCTTCCCTTAGGCCTTTGTGTACCAGCACTGCCTGCACCCATGTGCATATTGTGCTCTGTATGTGCCCTGGCCTGGGGGCTGGGACCTTGCAGAATCTCATGCATGCCTGAAAACATAGCCTTGCCCCTCCATGGCCACAGGCCATCGTAGTTGCAGATGTGCTACTGGCCACACAGCCCAGTGCACTATACATGTGTCAGACATGTCCTGCCGTCTCAAGCCTTGCCACTGCTCTGCTTGAATGTGTGTGCCTGTTTCCCCTGTCAGATGACAATTGTGCTTCTGGTTTATGTTTATTTAGATTTGGTATATCACCTTTCATAGATAACTGCAAAGCGGTTTACACTTCATAAAACAACCATACAACATAATAAGAAAATAAAAGCTACATTTCAAATTGGGAACAGTGTCCGGAAAACAAAGAATAGAAGGTGTGTTTGCATTATGTCTTTAAATCACAGTCCCCTCTGAGCTACCCTTAAGGGTTCATACATGTTTGCTCAAAGTAATAAGTTTTTAGTGCAGATTCGAATCTGTAATATGAAGTTTTTAGCCTGATATCGTGTGTCAGAGAATTCCATAAGGTTGGTGTCAGACAAAAAAATGCAGCCTGATGGGTAATGTCTAAATACACCCTGGGATTAGCAGTGGTACCAGTCTATTTTGCTGCAGGGAACAAAGGGTCCTGGATGGGACATACGGTATTAAAAGATCGGAGGGATAACGTGGGAGTCCTACATAAAACGCTTTGTGCGCTACAATGAGGATTTTATATCTAATCCTATAAAGAACGTATAACCAGTGGTGGTCCTTAGAAGTGGTGTGATGTGATCAAATCTTTTGGCATCCTCCCTGCCTGCACACTGGTTGTCTACCAGCAGTTACCTTTCCCCCTGTGTGCTGTGGCACTGGGTGACTCGCCTTGCTATGGCCGGACAGATCCTCTCCTAGACCTTTTGTGCTGCAGCGTGGCATGGGAGAAACGGCAGCTGCTCCTCTTACACAAGACAGCAGAGCATTAGGGTCTCAGCCCTCAAAAAATTAGGCTACCTGGTTGCCATTCTGATGTGACCTATGCACAGAGCTTAGGCAGGTGCAGAGCTTCTGCATACAGGGTGTGGTGGGGGGAACATGCCCACATGCAGGTCCTGTGCACACATGCACGTCGTCCAGTGGACATGAACATCTGTATTTTCCATTAGGCTTGAACCTTCCTGTCCCCTAGCTCTACCCCCTCAAACACTCTATTCACTTAACTTCTAGCTGTAAATAATCTATCACAAATCAAGGACCCTAATGTCATTACATACCCTTTATACACAGTTTATCTGTATATAAGTTTGCTTGAAAAAATCTCCTGCATACCCCCCTCACCTATTGTTCTATGTAAAACTCTCAAGTTGTGCTGTAAACCGCTCTGATTTTAGGATAAAGTGGTAGAAAAATCCTGTTAAATAAATAAACATCCCCTGTGTCAATGTTCTCTATGGGGGACCTACATGTACACAGTGCTTCATTTTGCGTCGCATGCATGTGGAAACCCTGCTGCCGGGAACACTTGCATATTTGGAGCTAGGGAAATGCTGATTTTGGAAGGTCCCTGCCTTTGCACGGCCCCTTTTCTGAAATCACCTTTGCTTTGCACACATTCACCCCCTGCTGCCACCTGGATGGCCTTTCTAAAATGTGCCTTTAAACAACTCAAAATTTTATAGATTCCCATCATATCTCCCCTCAAAAGCAATTCAGTGACTGTCATGAGTTAGGGTATATGACATGATATATCTTAACCAATATAGGTTGTGTGACCCAAGCAGAGCTGTAACTAGGCAATTCAGTGCATGGGGCAAGGAAGTGTATTTGTGCTCCCCTTCAACACCATCCTCCCCCGATCCCTGCTCCTATCTCCCTCCATTTTTATGCCTATTCCTCATTCCCTCTTTCTTCTCTGTGCCTCAGACTATGTGGTAGAAGGAGAGTGATGTTCTTCCTAGCTTTTCGTCTGTTGTGGCTGTCCTTCTCAGTCACCCCTAGTTACAGCCTTGGATCCATGAGAATAAGGGAAGATTAATAAGCCAGCTCGACAAGAGCCATGATTTAACATGTTGTGGAAGAGATGGAATTTGTTATACAAATCTCCCTGCCTAACCTTTTTCTCTTACCTTCTGAGTCACTGGAAAACTGACTTACAACCGGTGGTATTTCAAGCCCCCTGGGCACTGCTCCCGCCCCCTCCCCCCCTCCGCCAGAGCCAGCGTGGCAAACTTAACAAAGTCATGGGTGGTTTGCCACACTGCCTCCATTCCAAGCCCGGTAGCGTAGCAGGCCACCCACAGCTTTAAGTTAAGTTTTCCATGCTAGCTCTACCGTGTGGGCCTGCACCTGGGGCGGAACACACCCACCATCCCATATCCTTATTGTACCACTGCTTACAACATCAATAATTCATGGAAAGACAATTGTATTGTCTACTGAGACATTTCTAATATATACATTTACAAAACAAATTTTACACTGAAAGCATGTGCTTAAAAATGTAACAAATTGGTACCTGTCTAAATGAAATGAATAGGAACAAGTGAAGAAAACAATGTCAGAGTACACTAGCTCTCCAAAACTGTTGATAAAATGATTTCCTATCAATTAATCAACTGCATGGATAAATCTCTTTTAATATCCAATGCAAGCAGGTTATTGTAAAAGCCACAGTACAGAAATGGTGTTTACCATCCTACTTAATGATATACATACTCGTACATTCCTAGATCAAGGCAAAGTAGTTATTGCAATATCGTTAGACATGACTTGTGTCTTTGATCTTGTAGACCATCAGCTTTTACTCAGGATGACATTAGGATCGCTTCCGCCAACCTGAGGAGTAGAAGACTCATCTGGGAGATGCAACTGAGGATCTTCTGTATAGCTGTGCATAACGCTTGCCATCTGAAGCACAGGGCCAGCCTAGCATCAATCATTTAAATAAACTACTGTAGCTGACTGTAACTTTCATAATGTGTAACTTTTACTTAGCAGAAGATGGGGGTCCTGGCTTCAACACAGCATAATGCCAGTAAGGTAACTCCAAATTCATATTTTTTGAACAAAAATGTAAACACTTAAAAACGGACCTTTTAGAAAAAAATAATACAGGCAAGGCCAATGAGCTTGTAATTAATATTTTATTCTGCACAAGCTTGCATATATACTGCACATACATTCAGTTCAGAGAAGATGGAAGGCACACAAGGCAATTGAACTACTGAATTCTTTAAGTGGTACAAAGCAAAAAAAAAAAAAAGTAAAATTCTGGAGAGTATACAAAAGCTCAAAAACACATAAAATAAAAATTCTCTCCCTCTCCTCCTGCTCAGTTTTTTTGTTTGTATTTAAATTTAGTAGCTGCCAAGCTAGAATTTTCAAAATCAGTTGTCTACTGCACCTTTCTTTTCCTTACATGGAGAGGGCATTTCATTGTTTTATCATATCAATTAATATTACAGTACATCCTTGGTAATACAAAATTGTACACCTTCATCAAATAAATTAGGATAAATTAAACCAATAAATTATGCAAAGTTTTCAGAATAGACAAGGACAACAACAAACAACAACAGAACTCCATGGTTGAAATTGCCTCTAGCTAGAAAAGGAAACAAATCAGAATTGATTTATTGATTCAGATATTTGACTATCTTCAAATTAAAGGGTTGTTATTAGAAAAAACAGCATAATAACGCTATTTACAACATATTGCTAAATAATATAAAGGCAGTTTGATTTGTCACATTTGAAGTTATATACACATGGGTAGCCACTGGGACCATATCAGTGAAACTTTAACCTTTGAATCTTCCAGGCAACATCGGGGAAAGTCTGTAGAGATACTCTTTGCAGATTGTCGGCAATGTTCCTGTGAAGCTGCATGGGAGTCCTCTGTCTACACTGCTGCTGGCTGGGGGAGGTGCTTTGAAAGCACATTTCCACTTTCCCTGAATATTGATTGTCAGTGTGACAAAGCTACTTTCTTTTAGGTTGGTTGTGGGTATCACAGTGGTGATCTAAATCGACTTTTGAAACGATGGAAGAGATACGAGTAGTCCCATCGCAAAGGTTCTTCTGTATGTTTTCCCTCCTCTAAATAGTTTTGTGCATTTTGACTGGGGTTAAGTTGGGCGAGACGACCATTTTGGATAAAGACCCTAGAAAAGTGATAGTGTCTCGGGTCTTGCATTCTGTCCCAGAAGAAATTTCCAGGAAGATGCAAAGGTTAAACACCAGGTTACGTTTTACACTCCAGCTCTTAAATTAGAGCATTTCTATAGCTTCAATTTATAGATAATTCATAACCAATAATTCTACAAGGAAAGAAGAACTGTATTTCCTCAATCATAACATATAAGTGCAATATGGTAACTGGAACTGCTTGCTTATAAAAACCAGTTATATGTGTCTTTTAAGTGAAGCTTTCTGAAAACTGTGTCTGTTGAAATTTACAAATACACAGATGAGACCAGAAGAAAAAAAATGCGCTCATCAATACCAGTGAGCGCTCTCTACAGATAACATACATCGCAACATGGTTTAGCTTTGATGGTTCATATACAGACATCATTTCTGCTGGGGGTTTGAAAACACTATCCATTTCATGACTTTTTCAGTGCTGCTGGTGAAAAACATTTTATTTTAAAGCCAGAAAATATCCACCTTTATTTCAGTTATATATAATCTCACAAGTCAAAAAAAAAGCAATTTTGCTATTTCATTACTTCATATTCACAAGGGGAAAAAAAGGAGTCTATCATTTTATGCCTGACACTGAATAAAAGACTGCATTACTCCTTAGACAGTTGAAAGCTAGATTCTCAAGAACACTTTCAAGTATGTATGTACAATTACAAATTCCACAGGTCTCCTGCCTCACCCAACATTGGCATTAAAGTTCTGTATTTACATTGCTTTATAAAAGTTCCCCTCAAAGTCCGATATTCACCCATATACTCAGTATAGTAACAAAGAAAAAAAAATCTGCAAACTTAAAAACACTTTCAAAGATAATACCCACAAGGCATAAAACAAGCCTTAGGAATACATGGGTGAATAAATAACTAGAATCCTAACATATTTACCATTACTGCCAAATAATCCCATTAAACAACCAAAGACACAGTAAGAATTAAAATGTTTGTGACTGCAAATAGAATATTCTATTCATAAAACATAAAAAAATGTCTACAATAGGCTCTTAATCTAGATAGGAAAAGATAAGCTTTCCACCTCACTCATATATATATATATATATATATATATATATATATAACACTTTTAAAGATATGTGTGTGTGTGCATGTATGTGTATACATCATATATATACATGTACACAAACACTGGATGAAATATTGCTTCAAATACTAGTTTTCATTCAGTTAACCACAGTTACAAAAAAAGATTGGCTTCTATAATAATTTTCAACCTCTAATGCTGCCCAAACAGTCGAGGAAAAAAATACTTTTGCGTTTATCAAACGGTTCTAAAAATTTATCATCTTCAAAAATGCATTCTCTGGCTTCAATTTTTTTTTAAAGACCCCAAAATATGCATAGCTAAATCGACATTATGGTAGACAGTTGAACAAAAATTGACTAGCATTTATTGCAACTGTAGTAACTGGAAAAAACATTGAAAACATGAAATTGTAAGCCACAGAAGGCACAAGGACAGTTATATGTGCCGGACAATCTGGTATTTTGAAGTAATTCTCTCTGTCCACTGGTGTTTTTAAGGTCTAGGCACAGACTATATGCTCATGATTATATGATAAAAATAAAACGGGGCGGGCGATATATCGAAGTTACATATTCACCACTGGCCGGCGAATGCATAACTGCTACCTATATATTTTAAAATTGGGACAAAAACTCCCTAAATGGTCTGATACTATCCATCAAAGAAGAGGCCAAGTTTGGGGCGGAGTGAGTGCGAGCCAGGAAATTATTCAGATAATGGTGATATTCAGCCACTAACCCGATAACTTATCCATTCCGAGGGACTCTTATTAAAGGGTGCTTGCTGTTAGTGCGTGTTCTGGTGTATCCGCACTATTTGTATGCAGTCTTAGAACACAGGGCTCCTCATTGACTGCTGGGAACATGCTTTTCATGCCCCCGACAGTTAATGTGGTGATGTTGCATCTGAGTAGCAGGCCTAAACCGAACAAATATTATTAGCACGTTGCCTGCAGTTTACATATATTCAGCACTGCTGCTTCTGAATATACATCGTAAGTTAAGCGCCAGTGTCAATGTTTCAATTAATATTGTTGCCGCGCCGGCTGAATAGCAACTCCAGAAATAACAAGAAGAGTAGCGACATGGGGAAGTTCTTTCCCCGGTATAAACTATTTTTTCGTTCTGCAAATGGGTGGTTTTCTAGCTTGTAGGCAGTGAAATAAATTTAGTCAGAGGATATTCAGTTCTACTGAAACATTTGTAAAATATCTGATTTCTTTTTACATGCACTGGGAGGCACAAAGGTAGGATGACTGTAATCACCCCAGTAAGTAAAATTCCAAGGTGTAAGACCGGATCTAGGAGCTGAAGTGTTAAGAGTATGATGAAATTCCTTCTCTTCATCTTTCCTATTCACTTCTTTTTATAGAGATTAGGTCCGCGCTACTTGCATACCTGCAAGCATTTGAAGATCTCACACATTTCCACTGTTAGGTTACGTTAATGAAACATGAAAACAACATTAAAAGAAAAATCAGAATTAATGGCTGATAGCATATCCATGATAGCTATATAGTAATCACGGGGTTGATTTTCAAAGAGATGAACTAACACTGGAAGTAGAGCAGCTTACATTCGTTTTTGCTTGTATTTTGAGTGCAGTTTCAAAGAAATTTCCACAGGTTGGAAGTCTTTCTTTACTGCTGTCTGAAAACTGTCTAGCCTTTATGTGATGAAAAGTACACACATGGAGGATAATTTTATAACTGGGCACCTAGGTTTAGGCACCTAGAGCACACCTATCCTGAGCCTATTTTACAAAGAAAAGTGGGTGCCTAGTTTTCTTGATAAAATAGGGGCATAAGTAGTGCAAAAATCTAGGTGTGAATGCTTATGCCTACTCTAGGGCACATGTATAAGCTCAGATACAAGCATTTATTTATTTAAGTGCTGTCAAGTCAATGCTGACTCCTGACAACCCAGCAATCCCTGTTTTTTTGGCAAGGTATGACTAGAAGTAGATTGCTAGGCCTTTTCTTCCAAGGCAATGGAGGGTAAGGTGACTTGCCTAAGGCCACAAGGCGTGCCTCTGGGAATTGAACATAGAACTCTTAGATACTAGGTTATTATTCTAACCACTAGGCTACTCCTCCACAAGTGTAAGTTACAGTATTTTATAATGTACATGTGTACATTTGGACTTTACATTTTGGAAAAGCTCCAACCCTGTGCGTGCCCACACTGAAAGTATGCATCATTGCACTTACGCGCAAACACTTAACGTGGCATTTTAGAAAGGACGTCCAAGTGCAATCTGGGATGTCCAGGGCAAAATATCTTCATTGTTCCGCCCAGGTCACTCTTCTGGCATGCCCCTATTCTGCTTGGATGTCCTTGAGCTAGGGACGTCTATATACCCGGTTTCTAAAAAGGCTCTGGGGATGTCCTTGAGTTAGGGACGTCTATATACCTGGTTTCTAAAATGGCTCTGGGGATGTCCTTGTAATCTGGACGTCTGAATGCCCATTCTCAAACCTCCGAAACATGAAGATGGCTTCTAAACTAACCCCTTCACTGAACAGGGACTGCCTAAAGTATGTGCTTAAGTGCTCATTTCCTAGCTTAAGTCCTTTAAAACAAGAACCTGCGTGTGTAAATGGTGTATATCTTAAGGAGGTCCCCTTATAGGCTCCAGAACCTGTGTTTTTATTCACATTTGGAGAAGGCAGCCCTGGAAGCAGGGTTAGGGTGAGCACACATGGGTCTAGTTGGAAAAAGTATCTACCCAAAAGGAGATGCATATTTTTCTTATGGTAATTTTGAAAGCAAAACTAGGCATGTATTCTTGCTTTGCAAATTCTTACAAGTCCATGGACTTTGCAGATCTGTGGGCAGCATGAAAGTTGCCCACCTAGATGCAATTTTTAAAGGCAGTACACAGATAAATGGATTTACTTGGGCAAACTGACATGTCTGAAAATCGCTCTCTTCAGAGTGGCTAAAATGTATGTGCATGGCTCCCAACGTGTGGTCTTTTAGATGCAGTAAAAATATGCATTCCTCTGAGTATGTTTAGATTGGACATTTCCAAGCAAATGCGTGCTATTTCCTCCCCCCCCCCCCCGAGGGCCACCTGCATGAAACAGCAGATGCAAGCTACATGAGTGTTTTTTGAGCCACATATTTGAAGCCAACCTTCAAAAGCCCCATATGGTTTTGAAAATTGCCCCCACATAATGATTCTAATATGCTTTTTATATGTAAGATGACAATGCAGAGTTTTGTTCTATAAATAGGGGCAAATTTTCAGTTAGGTATGTCGCTGCCAAGTACAAGCTTATATGAATGCTTGCACAGAGCAAGATGATTTTCAAACATAGGATTCTCGGGTATATGGAGTCTGAAACTCAAGTTGTTATATGGATAAATGTATGCAGATATATTTAGACCACATAAAGTGGGGATGTAAAGTTAGTAGAGGTACAAGTGTAATCTTTTGAGATTACAAGGTATGCATGTACATCTAAGGTGTCCCCAAACAATCTCCAGCATCCCTTGCTTCTCTTTGGACCTGTTGTGCCCTTAGGAAAGCACATGAGTGCTTTCAGGGTGCTGAAAATCTACAATGGATAATGCTACGTTTATGTGCATAAAATGAAATTGTACCCTTTCTTGTGTTTGAAGGGAATTTTGCAGCTGCCCACACTGGGGAAAACTATGCATGGACTTTATAGCGCACGGTCTTAGCAGGATTTTCAAACTAAAAACGTGTGTATTTATTTTCATAACTGTCTCAAGGAACGTACGCACACTGCATTTACACCTATTAACTTTTCCCCGACAAATCTGCTCTGGAAAACATACCATCCCAACCCTACAAGTAGTGAAGTCTTCAAAAGCCACGAAGGGGTTAATTTTATGACTACCTGCAATGCTGAAAAGGGTGCGTGTATTTTTCACTCTGTAAAAATATGCCCATGCTTTCAATTTGCATATCATTATGTGCACACAGTTACATCTGCAAATTTGTGCAGATATCTTTCAGAGGAGAGGCACATGCTTTTGAAAATGCAGATGTAAGCCAGGAGCTCTGAACCCTGCCCCAGCCCCATGAAGGCCTCCTCCTTCAGCAGGTAAAACATGTGTGAGATGGCACCATGTGCCTACTTTTGTCCACAGTCTGGCAGACAATTTTATAAAAGTCAATTTCCATAGGTACAGCACAGGTTTACTCATAGACACGGGGCTTTTAAAACTGTCTGCCCTATTAGACCTTGGTGTTCATGCTAACCTCATCCCTGTGTAGTGGAATAAAAAGAAATGGCCCTTGGAAATATTTTTTTGTTGGGAGGACTGTTTGCAGGAATTTGCTAATTACATAAAACAGAAACACACATTTGCACGTATACACACGCATGTGTGGGCATAGATGTGTATTTATCACTTCCTGCTCTAGCACGATGCTCAAAGACAGACAACGCTGGTCTTCTTCGTGATGCGGCGAAACTGCCGCACCCCCAGCCCTGCATCATCCATATAACAGCACGGATCCTGTCTATGCTTCAGCAGAATGACAGTGCATCCTAAGACTGTTTCATTTCATTCGAAGTCAGCAGGTTTTTTAAGGCTTTGTGCTGACAACTGCTTTCATTCGCTTCTGCCTCTCAGCAGTATTTGTAAATGAAGCAAAATTGCAGAGATCAGGCCAGCTACAGTGACATGGGTGAAGTGTCGGGCCCTCAAAGTCAAAATATGTCATTTTCTAAAAAGGGAGTCAAAGAAATGGAAATAATGCTGCTTTGACTGGCCTGTAAGTTTTTTTTTCAGCAGCCATTCAGGCTGTACAGATCAATTTAGTCTGGACAGTGAACAACCTAGGGGAAGAAATTCTTACTGCGTCCATGCAAAACGAGTCAGAAAGGAATGGTAAAAATGTAACAGAAGGGGAAAAAAGATCAGACCAAGCAAGCAAATCAATCAATGGCTACTACAGAGAATCTATCGAAAAATACTAAATATGAAAAGAAAACATTAGGACAGGAAAGCAGAGGAAATCAACAGCATACTCTCGGACATCTTTGTGTTAATCATAACACACATTTTGCACTTGAATCTAACTTCCACGCATACAGGGCCACGGAGAATTTGGTCAATGCTAGTTTCTGCTTCAGAAAAGACATGCGGATTTCTCTCTCGTTACAGACATTCTCTACTACCATCATTTATTCCCTTTTGCACTTACTATAAGGCAAAACGTCTCTGAGTGCATTTTATCTTTTACAACCATTGAACACTTATAGGCCAATTCATGGTAGTGCGCTAATGCATCACTTTCCACTTCTCCCACTAGCACTAATGGAGTCTATTCACTAATAATATGTGCTATCATGGTAGCACATTTTCGTGAACCGACCTGTTATTTGCAAAAACAGCTTGCAAAAAATACAAAAACTAATACAAAGTTTGGTACATGTTCCAATGTCCAACGATTCTGGGTCAGTTTCTTACTCTGTAAAGTTAATACAGTAAACACCATTTTAAGGGAAATATTTCATGTGAATAAATAGCAAATCTGTAGCTTACAGAAAAAATATGCAAAATGTCCAAATCTATGTAAATGTGACCCTCACATGCCAACCACCAAATAATAGTCTTTATTTTTTTTCTTTCTCTGTGGAGACTAAAATACCTTCTTTAAGTAAGCTGACCCAAGCACAGGCATACGTGGGTCAGTTTATTTAGATATAAAATTGGAAAAATGCGCTATGACTTTGTGCATAAATTACTGGCATCACCCTGCAAGCTTACTTCTTGTCTTGTGCAAAATTGCTTTGTAGCAGTAGGACAATGACATTTTAACCACTTGTGTCGGGCACCATTACATTGGAACATTTTAGAAACTAATTTTGTTTTGACACCACTGTTATTAAATTAGTACCAAAAGAGATGTTTTTAAGATCCTTGTAAATAACAAGATATTTGCAATTAATCCAAAGAGCTAGTCACACAAACGTACTCAACCTCAGTCCGAACATCGTGTGAACTTCATGGTGTCATACTGTGGCATTAGTTTCGTCTGAGAAAAATCAAACGTTGTGGTAATTAATAAAGTCTGACAAAATAAAAACAACCCAATAATGCCCAAAATTCCAAAAACAGGCTTTATAAATTACAAACTTTTATCCCTGATAATTAGACACCACTTAGAGGGACGCTTGCTAAGCTAAGTTTTTGCAGGCATCGCACATTGAGAGTAACGGTCAATGTGTGATAAATGCAACCGTTGTGTGTTACCGGTTGGGGCATGTACAGCAGGACCCAGCAGATACTGCACTGATTTGTACCCTAACGCCAGCAGTATTTGTACTTAACATGGTTGCACTTAATGGTACCCATTGAGGCGGCGTAAAGTGCAGCCACGCAAATTGCAACATTGACGATGACTGCGCATTAGTAACTACTGTGCTAACCACAATGTGCAGTCGATGCCCACTCTCCACCCTTAGCCCCCCCCACTTCCCTCCCCATTCTGCGCTAAACAGATAGTACAGAATTAACCATGCACACTCCGTTTTGGGTGTGCGCTAGCTATTAGCATGCACTCCAGCGCACGTTATTGGCACAGCTTAGCCAACATGCCCCTTACAGTCAGATGTCCCCTAGTCTGTGCCTAAGGAAAAAATGCTCAGTACATTTGGCTCTTAGAATCCAAATGCTAAGGGCCCTTGGGTGAAAAGTAATCTGAAAGAAAATAACTGATTCCCCCACCCCACCATAACAACTGTCCAGAACAATGAAATAAAATAATAAATCAGATTCGAGAAGAATTACACGTAAGATTTCATATACATATATGTATATTCAGACTATATACACATATATGAAATTACAATTTACACACGCATCATCTGGGCATCAAAAAAGGACTGCCACATTCCGCACAGTCATAAAACAATCCTGGAAATCTCTACTCATGAAGAAGTTCTTGTAGGCAGTTTGGGGATTTAAAAATCTCAGGGACTTCACTGTCCAGCTTACAGATGACCTTGTATATAGCCTTCTTCCAGGAAGGATCAACATCTTTGCCTGCAATAATGGCATTGAAAAACTCTCGTAATGTGATCTGAGCCACTTCCAGGAATCTGTCCGGAACCTGCTGATACAAGGAGACAACGGCATTAGTAAAGTTTTCCGTTTCAGGTCCTCCCGAGTCTTCAAAGGGAATTTAGCTGGCTTTCTGCAGCAAGAGGGAACTTACAGAAGACCCACAGTTATGGCTGATGTCTAGTCTTGTATTTAAAAGAATGTATTTACAATATTATAAAATAATATTATGTGAACAGTTGCTTACTTTACAGCTTTTTAAAGTCTGTCAACTGAATCTTGCTATACAAAAAGAAAATCCAGTGTTTGATAAGCATACTATAGGTATTGAAACAATGTGAGAAACTATAAGGGAAATTTTAGAACCAGCAACATAAGAAGATATGGCCAATGCACATGTGCTTTCCCTCCTAAAACTGCTGTTAATGTGTGCATCTAACGGTGTCAGGCACATGTCGATATTTATGCCACCATTGGAGCAGGGAGAACTATACACGTATATCTGCTGTGAATTATACGTGTGGAGAGTGATTTCATAAACACTCGCACAGGATACATACATTTATATGCCTGTTTTATAAAGTGAAGCATGTGCGTGTTTTACTTTATCAAATACCGGCATATGGATGTGCCTCAACTTGGGCACGACAGTTATGCTGGCTGGAGAGCAGGCATAGTTGGCCGCACCTAGAATGGTGCAAACAGGTGCGTAGGTCATAGTATTCTAAAACTACGCACGTGCATTGCGGCCCCTCCTGTGCTTCTCTCAAGCTCCTCCCTCATGCACACCCCAACCGAAAGGACGTATAATGGGACTTATGTACATGCTTATAGACTAAAGACCGCCCAAAGCATGCACGCAAGTCTTTTAAAATAGGGACATGCATGTAAATACTGCATAACAGTCCACGCAACCCTGATAAAATCAGCCCCTACTTTGCAATTTTTAAAAGTGTATGTGTAAACCTTAAATTATGCCAACCGCCCGCACCCAGGAACACCCATGTAAAAAAATGTAGACGTATGTGTAGGATTGCTGCCTATTTTTATTCAGGACTCAATTTCCAGAGGAATGGCCTAGAACATTGCTCTGACACTTCTTTTCAGACACCAGAGCAGCAGGGATGTTGACCCCCAGCCCCTCCCTTCCAGACAGCCTGCAGGGAAGAGGAGGGGAGTGGGTAAGTCTGGAGCAGAGCGCAGAACAGTCATTCTACTCTCTAATCCATGCGTGCCAGCCTTCCCCCCTTCCCCGGGAACCAGCCTCTCAACATCAATCATGACCATTTCCATCCTTCACCAGACTCTGTTCCATCTTCCCCCAAATCATTTCCGTCCTCCCCAGACTCCCACTTGACATCAATCACAAGCCTCTCCCACCCTCTCTCCAACATCAATCACAATTCCCTCTCTAGCGCCCGGACTCCTCTGGCGCTTACCGGGGTCTCCTTGTGGTCATCACTGCTGCCCATTGGATGCCTGGTTCAGAAGATCTCCTGGGACCTCATAAGGGCTTTCTGGCAGTAATACCGCTAAGTGAGAAGCTGCCCAGTAAGGAGTAAATCCGCCTTCAGCTCTTACTAGGGATCTCCCTGTGTTTAGTGGAGGACAAGAGCAATCACCAATTGTTCCTGCCCCATCAGACACCTGTTTCAAAATGGCCTCTGAGCTTCTAGCAGCAGTCGTGCAGTACTATCACTGGGGTTCAAACTGCCAAATAAGAAGTGTGAACTTCTAATTTGGCAGATTGACACCTAGAGTTATTACTAGTTCAAAGCATGGGCATCCAAAGGGGCAGGAGCCACTGGGGATCCCTCCGGTACCCCATTATAAACCAGGGAAAGTCCTGGTAAGACAAGGGGATCTGGGGGTGGGTGAATGGTTGTGATTGATGTCAGGAGAGCGGGGAAGAAGTTGGGAGTGGGTTGGGATCAATGTTAGGGGGGCCCCAGAAGATGAGGGCAGGGCGGTGTTGTTTTTTGCACCTCCCCCTTGATTGAGACCCCAGGTCTTATCTGGGAGCTGGCACTTGTGCAAGCCTTGGGGCAGCTGCAAAAGCCAACAAATCCTTCAAGCTAGACATGTTTTCCCAATTGTAAAATGGGAAGTACATGTCTATGTTTGGGGCATGCCCATACCACACCTTGCCCCTCCCTTGCTATACTTCCTTTAAATTACTATGTTCAAGGCTGGGTTAAGCCACTAAACAGCACCTTTTGGAAATCACTATTTGAATGTGTAGACGATCTAGATGTGTAAATCTCATTGCAAGGTCTACAAGTTTCCATATAATTAAACACAACCTTAAAAAATACCAAAGTAACAGAAAATAACCTACCCCAACAAATTATCAAAACACATCCCCAAACAAAACTGAGAATCCCCTCCAAGCAATCTAACCAAAAGTCTTCTGCAAATAAAAGCCTTAAGCTGTTACCTAATAAATTCTAAAACATTCTTTTCCAGCCTGAGTCTATCTGGTAATGCAATTCCACATGGATGAGAGTTTTACGGGTGACCACTAGTCTCATGGCTTTTACTGACACAACTTTTAACTGATTAGTGGATGTCTTCAACGTCAACAGATCCTCCAGATAACAGGGACTAAGGCCACGCAATGCTTTAAAACTTAACATGCCAATTTTAAACTTGGTGCAATAAACAAATGGAAGTCAATGTAATGTTTTAAGGATCTATGTTTCCTCAGTTTGCAGCCAGCTGCAGCATTCTGAACCATTTCCAATGCTCTGACCACAACGAAAGGCAGTGCTTGATACACGGGGCTGCAGTAAGGACGCAGGCTTACAGAAGAAACCAAAAGTCAGTGTGGCCAACCAGTGGCTGAACTGTGCAGCTATACTATTCTTAACTTGGAAAATGCATTTCTCGCATCTTTAACATGTTATCATCACATTGTCTCCTTGTGTGAACTCAGACATTTGTGAGTAAAATTAGATTCTCGATTTCTGAGTTCAGAGTAAGGGGGTCATTTTAGAAGCTCTCTTCATGATTTGCACATCCGAAAACACACATTCAGATGTGCCAATCACATCCATGCCCCAAAGGTCATTTTATAAAGGACTGAATGTCTGGCACAATCACGTCTATATTGCACAGAGGTGTGATTGTGAGAAAAAGATCCACGTGCACCTTAAATTTCGAAAATGGCACCACACCTTTAAAACCGCGGTAGACACATCCATTTCTATACCTGCTCCTTGGCACAAGTAGGACTTTGAAAAATGTTTGTTTCGGCAAGCTTTCAATGGTAATGATAACAGGGGCGCTCCCTCTGTCACCATAACCATTTCCCCCCTCATAGAAGGACAGCAGATGAACGTTCAAGGCTCCTTTGCATTCCGCTAGGATGCTGCGCATCTTTGCTTCTAAAAGGGCAGCTGGGATGTTTCTGTGGTAACTTCTACACGTGCACATTCTGAAACGCCATCACAGACATGTCTATGTCGCCGACCCTGGCAACATCCATATTTTGCATGTGCACATTCCTGAAATCATCTATCTCCCTGCACGTGTCTGGCCCCTATTCTTCATGTCCCTATCTTCTTTATATGTTTGCCGAAACTTTTAGCTTTTGGGGCAGAGATAGATCAATTTTAGAATACATTTACACGCGTCGTCTTTCTCTTCTTCGGATGTTTTGACTTGGACGCACCAGGGGGCACTTAGACTGCCTTTCTGAAATGTGCATTCAAGGAAATCATGTTAGCAAGACTTGTACACATGTAATAAACAGCATTTGCACGTGTAAATGGCATACACATATAAATGTTTATGTTTATGTGTATTTAAAACTTTATATACCTCCCTTACAGAAGTACCTAGGCGGTTTACAATCAACGATAAAATTTGGGAGTTTAAAAAGGTGCTGCAGAAAAGGAAATTGAATGCCAATAAAAACCTCTAAAGGAAGGAAAGAAGTAGAAACAGTGGATAGAGGAGAAAAGAAGGAACAATAGGTAACAGATACAATAGGTGAGGATCGACAATAGGAAGAGGGGATAAGGAGGAACAATAGGAAAGGGGATGTGAAGGAAGCTGGGAAACAATTGCATTATTTTATTTTACAACTTGGGAGAGGAGAGGGGGAGGGGGAGGGAAATCGAGAGCTGCGCAGAAAAGGTAAGTTTTCAGTTGTGTTTTGAAAGATTTAAAAGAAGGATCCAGTCGAAGGGTGGGGGGGGGGGGGAGCGAGTTCCAGAGTCTTGGCCCAAGGAAGAAAAAAGCTGAGGACCGAGTGGATTCTAGGTGAACCTGGGATGGGGAGGGGAGGAACATGCGATTAATGTGGATTGAGCGAAGGGAACGGTGCGGGATGTGGAGGCGGACCTGATCGGCAAGATAAAGGGGAATGCCAGAGTGGATGGCTCTGTGTAAACTGTATTCGGTAGGTGATGGGGAGCCAGTGGTGGTGCAGGAGGAGGGGTGTGGCATGATCGAAGCGGGATGCGTGAGTGAGGATATGGATGGCGGTGTTTTGAACGCGTTGGAGACAAGAAAGCTGAGACTGGGGGAGACCGGCCAGAGAGACATTACAATATTCGAGACGTGAAATAACCAGAGAGAGAAGCAGTGTAGTCATCGAGGAGGAAGAGAGGAAAGGATGAACAGCACGAAGTTGTTTTAGAGCGAGGAAAGAGCGTTGAACAACAGTAGAAATGTGACCTTTAAAGGAGAGAGCAGAATCAAGGGCGACACCCAGGTATCTGAGAGAAGAAACCATGGGGATAGGTGTAGAGGAAAGCAAAGGTATAAGAGGGGGGGGGGGGGGGACACAGCCAAAAGTGAACCAATTTGCTGAGGTTTTGGTGAGATTGCTGTGAAGAAAATTAGAAGAAATCCAAGAGGCAACGGAGGAAAGACAATCATTGAGAGGGGTGATGTCCAGGGTAGAGGAATCGGTGTGATGAAGAAGAAAGATATCATTAGCATAATAATAAGCAGAAACACCATGCTGTTGGATTAACAGAGTGAGAGGGGCCAAAAAAACATTGAAAAGAAGGGGTGCAAGGATGGAGCCTTGGGGGACACCGCAAGGGAGGGGTGTGGAGGGAGAGGAAGAAGAGCCAGAAAGGACTGAAAAAGAAAGACAAGAAAGAAAGGAGCGAAACCATTGCAGGACCAGACCGGAGAGGCCGGCATCCTGAAGACGACCCAGCAGTGTGTGATGATCCACCAAGTCAAAAGCAGCGGAGAGATCCAATGAGACAGCAAGGTAAAAATAACCACGGTCGTAAGCAGCATGTAATTCATTAAAGAGTGAAAGAAGAACAGATTCCGACTTTACTGTGCCACAATTTACATGTATAGATGCTACGAGATGCAATGATTCTAACTAAGAGAGTGCATTCTCGATGTGGTTTGGGAGGTCCAAAAAACGTACATGCATTCCCAATTTTGCACAGGAATGCACATGCATTTTAAAGAATTTGCCGGTCAACATTTGCAACTCCTAGAGCACATAGAGTGTCAGCAACCTGCTTACTTTGGCCAGGATTTAGAAGAGTGATTGAGGGAGCAATTATGCCTAACTCTCTGGTATTTAAAATGTCCTAAAAAATGCAACCAAATTTTCTTTAGGAGCTTAGCTTATAATTGGCTGTTCTTATACATGGTACTTACATGTGTAGGTAGCAAAAACTTTCACGTAGAGAGATACACAGCGACACTTGCAGATAAAGGACACTGAGCGATGCCACTCTTTTTGTACCCACGAATATTTCTAAAATATCTGTATCTGCTGTGACATTAGAAAAATGAATCTGCATTTCCCCACTGCTCTATATGTATTTTACCAAAGCCTCCACATTCAGCAGATCTTTTGTAAAATAGGCTGGAAAATTGTGAATGTTCTGACTTAGACATTCAGGGACCGATAGTCGAAGGGGTTTATCTAGTTAGGAGGTCCTGTATTTTCAGGCTGCTAACGAGATAAGTGTGTGCATAAAGTTAGGCTATTGAAAGGCCGTCCTAACTTTATGCGGTTTCGGTGTCTGGATAGAGGCTGAGTATCGCCACTATCCAGATAGCGATGATGGTCAGTGCTGAACTTGGATATTGAGGGCTGGAGGATATCTGGGTACCGGCTTCGAATATCCAGTTTCGGTTTTAGTCATGGTGGTCAGGTACTTTAAAATCACTGACCGTCACAGCTGGATATTCATCTGTCCATTTCTGCCTAGACATCCTATGCAAAACTGCTGTTGACAGGTAATATTATGACCACAACATGCATTTCAGTCTTATCACTTAGCAAATGTAAATAATGCCCCCACATTTTTAATCTCACTCATATTTAGGACTAAGGGGTATGTTTATTAAACGGCGGTAGCAGACTCCATGGGATATTGGAGCCGTGGCCCCATTGAAATCAATGGGGCTGCGGCTCCGATATCGCACGGAGTCCACTACTGCAGTTTAGTAAACATACCCCTAAGTCATTCTGAGTCAACCATGTATTCAGAGTAATGAAATGAACCTTGCTTTCTGGTATATTGCTAAATAGGACTATAAATTGTATGTCATCTGTACATATAAAAGTCTATGCCCCCTAGATCATAACAGGGCAAGGGCCAGCAAATACACATTAAAAAGAACCACAGACCATGCAAACCCATTTAGGACCCAAATCCCATTGAGTCTAATCCGACTCATTATCATTCATTGAGACCACGTCCACACTTCACGGCAAGATCAAGGTAAGATGAAGTATGGCGTCGCATAGACCCAAAGTCTGAAGACAAACAAGAAGTATGGAATACTCAATGACATCAAATACAGATGGCACATCTAAGAAGATAAGCAACCATGACTCACATTTATCTAAACCAAGCCTCAAAAGCTCCCACAAGGAGATAATAAGAGTCTCTGCATTGTCATCACTGTGGAATCTACATATCTGTAAGCATGGGAGCATGTAAAGACCATGCTCATTTTACTTTCTTAGTAAATTTGGTCTTAAAGAGCAAGAAAGATTGCCTTCAACATGTACTGACAAACTTGCATGTGGACTAATTTACAGAGAGAGAGAGAAAGAGATTGGGAGACAGAGGATGAATACTTACTAAAAGTATTACTATTACATGAATCCCCATATTCCCATAACAATCCATTTTATTTATATTTTTATGTCCCAACTAAGATGCATCGTAAATTCTTATTACCATGCCAATAGTAATCAGGTACCGGTGCTCCTGATTGAGTGAAGAGGACGGAGAGATGTCACACCTACCTGTCCATCACCCTTCCTTGTATCATTTAGGAGGACTGGGATGGCCAGATGCTGCACTTTACTTTGGCTCCACCTGGCTGTATAAGACATGCATCAGCTGTCTTCTTTCAGACCTTCCAAAGTGCAGGGAGGGAAGATGAACATGTGCTGCTCTCCCCTTGCTCCAGCCTTCGAGCCAAATGTTCAAAATATATATTTGGGTGGGAGTAAGGGAGACCAATAGTGTGGGGGCTAAAAGGACCACATTACTGAGTGTGGGTCTCCTTCTCTTGCCCCATGCTACATCATTTGCATAACTCACCCATCCTCTTCATTAGAATGTTCCACACAATACACTAATCAAGCTCCACTAGAACAGTCAACTATAATGTTCTAGTCGGCCAAAATAAATAAATAAATTGTGTTGTGTGCCATAGAAGTGGTATATCTATGTATGCAATCAGTAGTGATTGTTTGCCTGGGATGAGGAATTTCAACTAAGGACTGGATGGAACTAACAAGGATGTAGAACTCCCCCTTCAAGGCTGTGGTCTGCTTTCTGGGCCTTCCTGAAACTGGTACGTCATCAGATGAGCAACCCATGTGATAGGATGACAGCCTTGCCTGCATGCGGTGCGCTGCACAGTAAAGCCTGGTCAGGACTTCCTCCTGAGAGGATCGTGACCTTACTTATTCATGGCTGGCTAGTTTAGTTTAGAGTGGGGGGATGGGTTGTTTTAGTTATAGGTTGGCTTCTCCATTTCTTATACATATTGGAAAGCCTTGGGTACATAGCCAGCTGATTATTTTATTAGTATTAATAAAGATGTGGCCTTACTTCTTCAATCAATTTTTGAGTCTGCTGTCTTCATTAGACGTGGCACTTCCATTTGGTTGCATGGTCATACAGCCACCCTCCCTCCCTCCCCTATCCCCCTCCCCCCTTTTTTCTCTACAGCCTGGGTTAGTTATGGCTGTCCTGGTTTTATATCTATAAGCTGCTTTCCCTTATCGGCCCACATATTGCACATATTTAACCTGTGCCTCTATTATCAGTTATAGCCGGACCATACCTGAGAGGCTCTATAGAAACTTTTTTTTTTTTCAGTTTTTTTGATTTAGGTACTTAACTGATATTTTTGATATTTTTTCAAAAAGCTTTTTTTTTTTTACATTGCTTGCTAGTGTGCTATGTTATTTATATTGCCTGCCTTATAAAAGGGAATTTTAAAAGCTAAGCTTTTTTGTTGTTTGGCTTCTTTTCCCCTAACTTTGATAGTAGAAGTTTATAGTTTACTAAAAACTTGCTACAATGCCCTTCAGTCCAGCAGGGCGGTTTACATAAAGATAGAAAAGCAAGAAAAGAACTCCAATAATTTAGAGAAAGATAGTCACACTCATACCATGCAAAACATAAGGGGGAGAAATCCAAAGGGAGTAGGCTAGTAATACTTAAGTCGTAGCAATTCTGAGCACTTCTTTTCCTCCCACCCCACCTTCCAGTTCTAGACTGACACTCCTATTAAGGCATTGGATTTGACAGAATTACTTGACATTGATTGGTACTGTGGGTAAGAATAAGGAAGTCATTTAGATCAAGTGTTGGTTATCTGCGAAAACAGAATACTTCAAAAAATCAGAGGGAGCTTCATTAACCATATCTTATTAGTTCTTTAACGTCATTATTTTTTAGTTGGTCTGACCTTTGCTGTACTGGACTACATACTTTTTAGGTGCACAAACACATTTTATAGATTGAAAGGATAATATAACCTCTGCCATACCTTATAATAACAAGCAAGAAAAACTACATCTAGAGGCGCAATTCACAATGGGACGTCCCAGTGCAATCTGGGACGTCAAAAGTTCAGATGTCCCGATATGCACGTGTATGAAACGTCTATATAGACGTCCCCAGGATACAGTTTCAGAACCAGGATGTCTAATAGCATAATGGTTAGAGTAGTGGCTTACAAGCAAAGTGGTCAAGGTTCAAATCCCAGTGTGGGCCTTTGTGATCTAAGGCTAGTTACTTAATTTCCCATATTGTCTACACTCTCTGGATGTTTTAGGGTGAAAACAAGCACTTTCCTGATGCCTATTCATACCTGGAGCAAGTATAAATATGGAAATGCCTGCAGACATCTCCAAAGTTTCTCAGATCAAATGGGAACAAGTAAGTACATTGCCACTCCTCGGACACATCTCTGCCACACTCCCCTGTGTCCACTTGGATGTTCCTGCACTGGAGACATCTGCAAACATCATTTGTTTAATGGCTATAGTGACATGTCTGTAATTTCAAGGTCCACATGCACATCTTCAGATGTCCAAATCATGACTAAACCTTTTAAAATGATCCTCATAGGAAATCAGAGCAGGGTTGGCCCTAGAACTGATTCAAGGTAATGGCGCCCTAGGCAAACCTTAAGCCTTATGTCCTCCCTGGATGTTAGAAGCTATTGTTTAGCTTTGAATGCCCTGCTCTTTGCTACCCCAGGCAGCTGTCTAGTTTGCCTGATGGTAGGGCCAGCCCTGAATCAAATTGTGGGGGTTTTAGATTTAAAAAAAGAGGTGAGGTGAATGTACTATCAGGACAACTGAGGAACAGGTAGGGACGTTGGTGAAGTCCTCATTTCTTTCAGGAGGTAGCAAAGCTCCTAACAGCAGACGATGGCTGGGAAATATTGTGTTGCCAAAGCTATTGCCACTGTTACTACTTCTGACTTTGTTCAGATGGATATCCTGATTCCCAGTGGGGAACCAGCTCACTGTGAAAGATAATTGCAGGTCGACCCTTATCGGAAACGGCGACAATGAGAACTACAACAGGGAAATGCTTCTTGAGGTGTTTAAGATTACCAGCAGAGGAGATCATCAAACTGTACAACAAAATGTCAGCTAGCAAAGGCTAACAAAGCCAGTACAATCTACACTTTGACTCCACCTTCACTTGAGCTGAGCAACTGGTACACAGCTCTTGAAGTGTAAGAGGTGAAATCATTCCAGGATGAGGAGAAACTAGAACTCATAAACTATGCCTAGGAAATGAAGGGTACTGGTGGTTGGTAACTATCTTGTGAGGGGCATGGAGGGCCAAACGGACTTGATGTCTTGGGAGGTGTGCAATCTGACAGGTGCCAAGATTGGATACATGATGGAGAGATTGCTGAGAGGGTATATATATATATATATATCAAAGAAGGGCTGAAGCATTTTACAAACAGATTGGCTAACTTATTGAGAAGGGCTTTCAACTAGGATCAATGTGGATGGGTAGATCAAACCCTTGGGTAAGCATAAACCTTCAGTAAGCAAAACATTGAGCGAGCACCTGTACAAAATGAAAGAAAAGAGCAAAAAGATGTGGCAAGCTCATAGAATGAGAAATAAAAGTCCTGCATCCAATGGAGGTCATGGAGGTGGCTGCCTTCAATACAGTGGCAATCATTGAGACATGGTGCACTGATATCCATGATTGGGATACGCGTATATCTGTAGTGGAATATAATCATTTCAGGAAGGGGTAGGAACAAGAGTGATGTTAAATATAAAAAAAATAATAATAAAACTATAGAACTGCAGGGGTTATATGATAAGGAGGAGTCACTGTGGAAATGATTAATAGTAGTAGTAGCAGCAGCAGAATCTGGAAAGAGGGAATGGAATGTCTGCTTTGATGTGATATTCTGATCTCTTTCACAGGCAAAAGAAAGATATAGATTTAACTGAAGACTTTCACAAAACTTGCTATGATAGGGGAAGTGTTATTATTGAAGATGGTTTCAATTTACCAGATTTTGATTGGGACATCACGATGTCATCTAAAAATGGGGAGATATGGGATTGTCTACGAGAAGAGCTATTCAAGGAACTGGTGGCAGAACTCATGTAGGAGGGGGGCAGTAACAGACAGTTTACAGTTTAACACTTGATATACCTGTTGCTATTAAATGGGGAGAGTGTTTCTGATGTTGTAGTGGGCAATCATCTTGGATCCAATGATCACCAGATGGTGTGGTCAATATTAGACACAAGTGGTGATGGTTCATTCAAAAGCGAAGGTCATAGAATTCAGGAAAGGATGGGGAGTACCTTAAGTAGGAATTAACTAGATAGGAAAATCTAGGGGAAGTAGAACAGCAGTGGGCAAAAATGAAAAGAGATACTATAAGGATAACAAACCCCTTTGTTAGAAAATATATAAAAGAGGAAGAAGAGGTCACTGGGTTTTTCTAATTTAGTAACTGAAAAGATAATGAAAAAGGTGGTGAGCCTTCATAAACTATAAGAGATCACAGAAAGATGAAGACAAGCAACAATATTTGAAAAAGCTGAGAAGCTGGGAAAATAGGAGACGGGGATACAAATTAAATTAAAAATAGATAACATGCTGAAGCAGGGGGAAAGACTTTGTTAGATATGTTAGTGATAGGATGAAGTAAAAACAATGGGAGGAATATGTAGAGGCTGATAAAGAAAAGGTGAAATGTCTTAAATATTTCTGTTTGGTGTTCAATGAGGAAAAGTGGAAACAGAACCATGGAAAATAGACACACACATGAATAAATAGAGACAATTGGAGCGAGAAAGCTAGATGGAGATGGATGGAGTCAGTCAAGAGGGGGCAGTTTTCTTCATAAAACATACTGGGACAAACTTGTTGTTGTTGTTGTTGTTGTTAAGTGCCGTCGAGTTGGGGTCAACTCATGGAGACCCTCTGGATAGTTGTCCAGGGATAGACTTAAAGATCTAAATATGGGTACTTTGGAAGAAAGAGGGTAGAGGGAAGACAGAGACATTTAAATGCCAAGCCATAAATTCACAGGAGGCAGGCCTCTTTCAACTGAAGGGAAGCTCTAAAAACAGACGTCATAGGATGAATGTGTAAGGGGATAGACTCAGGGGTAATCTAAAGAAATAATTCTTTATGGAAAGGGTGATGGATGCGTGGAACAGCTTCCCAGTGGAGGTGATGGAGATTAGGAGAAAATTAAAATTCAAGAAAACGTGTGACAAGCACAAATGTTTTCTCAGGGAGAGGAAGGGAAGGGACTACAGAGTCTAGTAGTTATTATGGCTGGGCATGCTGAGAGGACCTATGGTCTTTATCTATCATTATATTCTATGGGCTCCATATTCAACGGTGGCAGCTAGCAGACACTGCTGCTGAACATCAAACCCGGATATTCAACACCGGGGCCATATCCGGGCCTCGCCACTGAATATCCAGGTTGCCAGGATTGCCATGAAGCTAACTGGGCAGCGGCAATTTTCAGCTCCTGCCCGGTTAGCTTCAGCAGCAAAAGTTAGGCCAGCCTTTAACGCACTTGACTTTCGCCACACTGTGATAATCGCGCAGCGGCTCAATGTCGCCACTGCCCAGTTATTGCAGGTTCCCACCCCCAGAATGCCCTGATGCTAACCAGTTACTGCGCAGAAGAAAGGCCTGGCAGTCTACTTCCGGCCACACCCTACCCTGAAAACCCAGGAGCCGGGCTGCCAGGAGTCAGCACTGATTCAATGGCACACACTGTTTTAAAGCCACATATAGTCTTGAATTATGCAAATTCTATATACAAGCCAAAACGTCCCCAAACCATATTTTCAAACTTGTGCATGGATAGCTGGCATAGTTTGGACTTGGAAGACAGATTAAATAGATGAAATGAACACATGTATTCCTTCTGTTTCAGAAATTCTAACAAAATATTAGTTATGATCAAAGTGAAATAAGGCTGCAGGTTTATTTTTGCAAAATTCCCAATAAGTTAGTTAAAATATGGGAATTCTACAATATTGCTTTCCTGTTATTTTAACAGCATTAAGTTGTCGCTTTAAGTATATATTTTTTAATGTTTAAATAAAATACAAAACAGGAAAATAAACCCCATACAGAATAAAGAAAATACAAACCAGTCCCATTTCATGATAACTGAGTGAAAAAGCATAATTAAAAAAAACATAAAGAAAGTGAATGGTGAGAAAACTCACCTACTGCAATACTCAAATATATTTAGTCCTTTGTAACATCAGTTGTCAAAGTTTGAAGAGATATCCAGACCATTATTTTGATTGCCAACAGCTGCTTCTCATTGTTGTGCCAACAATTGTAAAGGGTCAAAAAAGATATATTCCCGACCATGGTGCTTAATCAAACACCTCCTAGGGAATTTAAAAAAGAAAGACACAAAGGGCCAAAACTCTAATCTTCAACTTCAAAAACTGAGTCCTTGGGGAGACATCAGGATAAACATAGATATTATGGTCGTGGAAAGGTGTCAATCTCTCTTTAAAAAACATAGACAGGACCCAATCATGATCTGAAAGATTCTGAAGGGATGTCAGCAAAGGACATCTACTGGTGGACTCCTGTACAGAACTTTCTAAGACTGCAGTTAAATTAAGGCCATTTTGATAGATTTTGGAACATAGTAAGTGGATACCAGAGAAGGAAGAGAGGCTGGGCAAAATATAAAACATTCAAAAATACTCTTTTAACATTTCCTGAGGAGACATCAAAGAACAATATGGGAAATAAAAAAATTTAAATTATTTGCTCTAAGGGAGTCTTTGCACCTTTTCCAGGTTAAATACATATTACTCTTCAGAAGTGTATTGTTTGCATTCTCCAGGGCCTCAAATCTCTTGATACAGTCATCCAATCTTTTACTTTGAAGGCTTAGATCAGTTTCTAAAGTTGACATTTTCATTACCGTTTGGCCAGAAAATGTACATAATTGTGACAAAGAGCCAGAAAACGCTTCTTCCATCTTAGCCATCGTCCTCCAGATTTCTAGATGAATGACCTCTCTTGATGAATTAAGCGGGAGGGGAACCTCTAAACCAAAACAACCTGAACACACCAACAGCTCCAGGATTTCTGGTGAGATGGGAGCAGGGGTGAGATGGATGAGGTCTGTCACTTGCAAAAGACCGAGCCCCCCCTCCCCCCCCAAAACTCAAATTCAGCAGCTGTTGCACCAGAAAACTCCTTGTTGACATCTTGCATAGTCTGAACTACATCCTTTGCGGTTTCCACCCCTGAAGAGGTTTTGGAAGCTGCAAAGTTCCAACTAGCCTACACAGCTGGTGGTGGGGGTGGAATGTGCGGGATAGGGCTGAAA
Organism: Ichthyophis bannanicus; assembly: GCA_033557465.1. NCBI lineage: Eukaryota > Metazoa > Chordata > Amphibia > Gymnophiona > Ichthyophiidae > Ichthyophis > Ichthyophis bannanicus. The sequence goes on along the minus strand of CM066033.1, from coordinate 461,236,075 downwards.
GAGATCTCCTCCATTACCAAATCCTTGCTAGATTCTAATGAAATTACAAAAGGATCCATAGAGCCCGGCTTGGGAAGCAGTACAAATGATTCATTTTCTTTATTCTTAGCTTTCCTCTTGCCACTCATGCTCAAATACTGGCAGATATGGAATGAGGTACCTTAAACGGATAGGTCTGGAAGTCCTTCTACTCCAAATCTCCACAACTAACTCCAAAGAAGGCTCCAAAGGGGCCCCCAAAGGGTTAAACGTCCCTCTTTGGGTGCATTCCTTTGTAAATACGCTCACAGGCACATACCACGGCACTGCAGCGTTTTTCAAGTCTGCCAATGCCGTCTTGATGACATCACCAGTGTGATTCAGGGGGTGGGGTTCACTAGGGAATCCTCCTCCTGCTTCTTCTTCCCTCCAGCACAGTAGGTACACATTGGTTTGCTCTGTCCATCCCTCCATGGCACTGCAGCGTTTTGCCCTCCTGATGACGTTACAGGTGCGACTTGTGGGGAGTCACCAGGATGTCCTCCGCCGGCTTCCTCTTCCCTCTCGCATAACAGGTGGATGGTTTGCTCTCTCTCCATTTCACTACTGCACTGCAGCTGTTTTCAAGTGTGCCGATGCCCTCCTGATGACATCACCAGAGTGACGAGGGGATGCCACCAGGGAGTTCTGCCCCGGCTTCCTCTTGCCTTCAGCAAAGAGGTACATGGTTGACTCTTTTCCCCATTAAGTGGAACTTTAAAATTAAACATACTTAATGGGACTATTTTTCTTCTCTTTATTTAACTGTAATAAGCAGAGTCAAAAAAACTACCAGGCCAATATTCCAAACCAATTGTTTGTTCACCGGTGCCAATTAACATATATCTTGCATATCTATCTTTTTTGAAAATGAAAAGGACTATATTGGACCATTTAAACCATTTTGGGACATGTTTACTAAAGTGTGCTAATAGTTAACGCATGCTGAAGCGCTCGCTAAGCGGTTAACACTGGACCACGGCAATGGCTACTGTGTGCTATAAACAGCTAAGGAAGTAAAAATCTAGTGCTAACTGCTTAGTGAACAATAGGGCAGGAACCTGGCAGGTTAAAAGCGGAGAGTGGGCACTGACTGCACATTGAAATTGGCACGGGAGTGATTAACTTTCACGATCAATGTTGTACTGAGCACAGTGCGCACAACGCCGCCTCAATAGATGGCATTAAGCACACTCGCGCTAACTGCGAATGCCGTTGGTGTGTGTGAGGGAACTGCTGGGAAAGCACAGTTACTTACCTGTAACAGGTGATCTCTGGGAACAGCAGGAATTAGTCCTCACATATGGGTACGTCGGTACCGACGGAGCCCGTGCGGGAAAGCTCCCCAGCTTCTTAGAATAGAAGCTTTTGGGACCTCCCACTGCACATGCGCACTGCCTTCCCGCCTTCCTGAACAGCTCTCCTCAGTTTCGAGTTTATAGCTGAGTCAACAGAGAGAGGACAGGAAGATAGATAGATAAAAGATACAACTCCTAGGGGAGGTGGGTGGGTTGTGAGGACTAATTCCTGCTGTTCCCAGAGATCACCTGTTACAGGTAAGTAACTGTGCTATCTCCAGGAACAAGCAGGAATAAGTCCTCACATATGGGGACTCCCTAGCTTAGATGCATGGGATCCCCTGTAAAGGTTCGCCATCTTCGTATGGATCTCAGGCATCCATTCTGGGAAGGTGGGCAGGAGTTGTTTAGGAATGGAACAGGTGCTTGAGGACAGCCTGGCCAAACAAGGCATCCCGGCGGGAGTCCTTGTCCAAACAGTAATGGGCTGTGAAGGTATGAACCGAGGCCCAGGTAGCGGCTCGACAGATCTGATCTATGGAAACAGAGTGCAGATGAGCCATAGAAGTTGCCATGGCCCTCACATTGTGAGCAGTGACATGGCTTTCCAGAGAAATGTTTTTGCTCTGGTAAGCAAAAGAAATACACTGAGCAATCCAATTGGAAAGTGTACGCTTGGAGACTGGAAGTCCCAAATGGGAAGGATCAAAGGCCACAAAAAGTTGAGAAGACTTTCGATGTGGCTGAGTCCTATTAAGGTAAAAAGCGAGAGCTCTTTTACAATCCAGAGTATGAAGGTTCCTCTCTGCATTGGATGCATGAGGAGCTGGAAAAAAGACAGGTAGATATACCTCTTGATTAAGATGAAAAGGCGAGACCACTTTAGGCATAAAGTGGGGATTCGTCCTAAGGACCACCTTATCATGATGAAATCTTGTGTAAGGAGGATTAGCCACTAAAGCCTGCAGCTCACTGATGCGGCGAGCCGAAGTGACTGCAATGAGGAAGATGACCTTCCAGGAAAAAAATTTCAAGGAGGTGGAAAACATTGGCTCAAAAGGTGGCTTCATAAGTTGACCGAGCACTAGATTCAAATCCCATGCGACCGGGGGTGGTCTGATGGGAGGTTTAGTGAGAGTCAGGCCTCTCATGAATCTTGTAACAAGAGGATGAGAGGAGATAGGTTGTCCATTTATATGTTTCAAGGATGCTGCAATAGCACTTAAATGGACTCTTACCGAATTCGTCTTGAGGCCTGCATTGGATAGATGCAGGAGATAATCAAGAAGAGAATTCAAAGGAAGTGCCAGAGGGTCAAGACCCTGCTGAGCACACCAAATGGAAAAACGTTTCCATTTGAAAGCATAGGAACGCCTGGTAGAGGGTTTCCTAGAGGCAGAAAGAATATCTTTCACTGGTTGGGAAAGATGAAAGTCTTGAAGGCTTAAGCCTTCAGTAACCAAGCACTGAGGTGAAGGGATTTGGGGTTTGGGTGCCACAAAGTCCCCTCCTCCTGAGACAGGAGGTCTGGCGCAGCTCCCAGATCCAAGTAGGATCCCTGGGAGAGCTGTAGAAGTAGAGGGAACCACACTTGGCGTGGCCAGCGTGGAGCTATGAGGATCATAGTTCCATGATCCCTCTGGAGTTTGAACAGAGTCTTGGGAATCAAAGGAATGGGTGGAAAGGCATATAGGAATGCCTGATTCCAATTCAGGAGAAAGGCGTCCGTAGCCTGAGCTCCCTGACACGGAGTTCTGGAACAGAACCGGGGAAGTTTGGCATTCCACGGACTTGCAAAGAGGTCTATGTCCGGGGTCCCCCATTCCTGAAAGATTCGGTTTATTTGGTCCAAATGTAGGGACCATTCGTGTGGCAGCAGAACTCGACTGAGCCTGTCTGCCCGAGAGTTTTGAACTCCTGGGAGATACACTGCTAGCAGGTGAATCTGATGCTCTCTGGCGAAGGCCCATAGTCTTAGAGCTTCGTTGCAAAGCGACAGAGAGCCCGTCCCTCCTTGTTTGTTTATGTAAAACATGGCCACCTGATTGTCCGTCTGAACTAGGACAGTGAGGTTGGCTAGGAGGGAGTGGAAGACCTTGAGGGCAAGGTAAATTGCTCGCAGTTCCAGAAGATTGATATGAAGGGTGGTCTCCTGTAGAGACCAAGTGCCCTGAGTGGAGAGAGTTTGCAGATGGGCTCCCCACCCTGTTTGGGAGGCATCTGTTGTGAGGGTTGCTTGGGGTAGCAATGGTTGAAATGGAGCCCCCAACAACAGATTCTTGGTGGAAGTCCACCAGTGGAGGGACCAAAACAGACGATCGGAGGTTTGTATTTGGTCTGAGAGCGCTCCTGACGCCTGAGTCCACTGAGTGGCCAGGGTCCATTGAGCTGCTCTCATATGAAGACGAGCATAGGGCACCACATGCACTGTGGAGGCCATATGACCCAGTAGGCGTAGCATTTCCCTGGCTGTCAAGTGAGTGCTGGACTGAGCTTGGGAGGCCAAACTCAGGAGGCGCTGGCCTCGAACATGTGGAAGGTAGGCCCTTGCAGTGATGGTGTCCAACTGGGCCCCTATGAATTCTAGAGATTGAGTAGGGATGAGTTGGGACTTGGGAAGGTTTACTACCAGTCCCAGATACTGCAAAAGGCTCCTTGTGTGGTCCAGGGAAATCTGGGCCTGTGACTGAGTTGGAGCTCGGATGAGCCAGTCGTCCAGATATGGGAAGACAAAGATTCCCATGCCTCTTAGAAATGCGGCTACGACTGCCATGCATTTTGTGAATACTCTTGGAGCAGAGGCTAGACCGAAGGGGAGTACTCTGTATTGGAAATGTTTTCCCTGAAACAGAAAGCGAAGATACTTTCTGTGGGATGGATGGATGAGTATATGTGTATACGCATCCTGTAGGTCTAGAGAACAAAGCCAGTCCTGACCCTGGAGGTAAGGAAGGAGAATGCCGAGAGACAGCATTTTGAATTTCTCCTTGAAGAGAAATTTGTTCAATTCTCTCAGATCTAGGATTGGTCTGAATCCCCCTGTCTTCTTTGGAATGAGAAAATAAGGGGAGTAGAAACCGGACCCTTGTTGAGGAAGAGGAACCTCTTCTATGGCCCCTTGGGCAAGAAGAGAGGAAACCTCTTGACCCAACAGGGTTAGGAGAGATGGGGGAGAATTGAATGGTCTCACCATATGATGGGGAGGAAGGCTGGAGAAATGAAGTTTGTAACCCTCTCGAATGATAGAGAGGGTCCATTGTTCTGTTGTGATTTGTTCCCATCTGGGAGCAAAGTGAACCAACCTTCCGGGTATGGTGAGAGGTTCTGGTTGTGTTAGAACCAGAAGTGGCAAGTTCCCTAGGAGCAAGTCAAAACCCCTGAGGGGTTGGAGCCTGCTGAGCTACAGTAGCTGCTGCAGGCTTAGCTCGTGCTTGTTTGGATTGCTGACGCTTAGCAGTATAGCGAGGTTGAGAAGACTGCTGGCCAGTATTTGAAGCAACTCTGGCCTTCTTATAGTAAGGCCTTTTAAAAGACTTTTTCTTAGTAGGAATTGAAGTGGACTTTGAAAGTCTTTCCAAGGTGGCATTTTCAGCATCCATCTGGGTGGCTTTGATTTGCCACTCTTCCCCAAATAAGTTCTCACCTGTACAGGGCAGATTCCGTAAGCCATCTAGAACCCAAGGTTCCAGATCAGAGGCCTGGAGCCAAGCAAGACGTCGGGCTGCAATAGCAATGCCCGAAGCCCTACTGGCTCCCTCAAAGGAATCATATGCTGCCCTATTAGAGAACTTAGAAACCTCTAAGAGTTGTTTCACTAGGGAAAGGAATCCCTGCTTTTTATCCTCAGGGATAAAGGGGGCAAAATGCCGCACCTTTTTGGCAAGTTCCTCCAGGAACATGCCCATATAGAGACTGTAGGAATTAATCCTGGCTATAAGCATACTAGCCTGGAAAATTTTCCTACCAAAAGAGTCCAAAGTCTTACATTCCCGTCCTGGAGGGGTGGAAGAGTGCCTTTTGGTACTCCTAATCTTCTTCATTGCAGACTTCACCACAATAGAGTGGTGGGGCAATTGAGTCTTTTGGAAACCAGGAGAAGGAGGGACCCTATACATGGTGTCCAACCTACGGGAATAAGGAGACAAAGTCAAAGGATTTTCCCAGAAATCCATCAGTTGTTCTTGAAGGATTTCATGGATAGGCAGGGTAACTGCCTCCTTAGGGGCCTTTGAGTATCCCAAAATATCCAGTTTTTTGGATCTGGGTTCCTTTTCAGAGGATGTGGTAATAGAAAGGGCTGTAGCCATATCTAAAACAAAGTCCTGGAAGGACAAATCCTCTGGAGGGGACATTCTCCTTTTAGGAGAAGAGGGCTCCTCAGGTAAGTTGAGTGAAAACTCAGCAGAATCATCAGAGGAGTGAAAATCCTCAGAGGAATCGGTGCTTTCCTCTAACGCACGATACGCGTACCGATCGGTATCGATATCGGGCGTATCGGGTATGGAACCGGTATGGAGCGAAAGCCCATACGGTACCGACTTGCGTTTAGAGGTGGACGGCCTCGATACCGGCATGGCGGACGATGCCGGTATCGGGCCCGGAACCGCTGAAAGCGGAACCGATGGCGTTGCAGCTTTAATGAAAGCTATGACGGCCTGCTGCATGGACTGTACAGTATCGCCCATGGACGCCATAGCTGCCTGGATGTCGGTACCGGAGTGACCCGGTACCCCAGAGCAGGCTAACAGGTGATCTGTCGAGGCCGTAGCATCGATATCAACCTGAGACCCCTGAATTGGCGTTTTTGGAAGTTGGACTTCCCGCCGGGGTTGTTTGGCTGGGGCAGGGTCCTCAAGTTCTAAGCTAAGAGCCTCTCGATGCTTTGAAGGAGATTTGCTCTTTGAGGACTTGCCCACAGAAGGTTTGGTTACCTGAGATCCATCCGGAGAAGAAGACCTGGATGACTGTGATGCTGTATTCTCTGAAGCAAACAGCACATGGAATTTGTTGGCCCGGTTCTGCAGCCCACGTTTAGACATGTGGGAGCAAGATGGGCAGTCCGGTATGGAATGGTCAGGCCCCAAACATTTCAGACACCAGTCATGGGTGTCTGTGACTGAAATAACAGCATTACATTTGGTACACTTCTTAAATCCAGGGGCTGGCTTCTCCATGAGGAGAAATTGAGTAGGCCGAGAGGCCTCTCTGAAGTGACCAAAAAGCTAAAAAATAAGAAAAAAGAATTATAATTTTTTAAAGAAAGAAAGAAAAGACCGGCGATACCGGTATCGGTATGGGGAAGGCAGGTACGCGGTCTAAAGAAACAAATAAAATAACAATTTCTTCAGCGGTGACAGGAACACGACCTGCTGGCTCCGCGGAAAAAGAGAAACTGAGGAGAGCTGTTCAGGAAGGCGGGAAGGCAGTGCGCATGTGCAGTGGGAGGTCCCAAAAGCTTCTATTCTAAGAAGCTGGGGAGCTTTCCCGCACGGGCTCCGTCGGTACCGACGTACCCATATGTGAGGACTTATTCCTGCTTGTTCCTGGAGATTATGCTGGACACACCTCTGACAATTAGCATGAGCCATTCCACTTACTGCGTGGTAAGTGCAAACTACTGCATCTTAGTAAACACGGCCCTAAATGGCTAGATAGTTTCTTTTTAATTATGGGCTGGATTTGAAACAGGGCAAGGGCAGGTTTTAAAATGGTCCATTTAGTGGCAGCATTCAGCTACTAAACAGATCGGGCCTAATATTCGAAAGATATCTACACGGTTTACAGCCCAGTAACCCGTGTAAATGCCTTTAATTGGGATATCCAATGGCACTCACACGGTCGTGCTGCTGAATATCCCCTTCTAACCGCGCTACTCGCCCCGATGCTATGCAGTTAGCATCGGGGCGTGTTGGGGGGGGAGGGGGGGCTTTCCGGGGCAGAGAGGAGGCGGAGACTGTCGCTAACTAGGCAGCAGCAATATTGCATGTTGCCCGGTTAGCGACCTGCACCTAAAAGATAGGCGGGGAAAACTCTTGCCTATCTTTAAGCGCAGGAGCTAACCAGGCAGTTGTCCGGTTAGCTATTGCAGCTTCTGGCATGTGCAACAACCTCCACATATTCAATGCCAGGGCAGCATATGACCCCGGCATTGAATATCCGGTGCTAAGGGTCAGTGGGCGGGGCTATGCGCCGTAGTGGAGCATAGCATGCCCAGATAAATATTGGGCCCATAATTTATATGATTAGTTCAGGTCCACTGAGTAGCAGACCTAAACTAAATGGATGGTGCTGGTACTATGACTGCACTATCTGGATATTCAGTGCTGTTATCTACATGGATAGTCACCCTGAATATGCGTATTAATTTAAGTGCTGGTGCTTCAACTGATGTGGTTGCTATATCAACTCAGTACTGACCCCTACTGGAATAAAATGATTACACACAAAAATTACACCAGGGAAAGAAACATTTTAAACCCCAAATCTACACAAACATATAACAAGTCTTTCCACTTGAAAAACAGATGAGGGGTACTAAAAGGAAATAAATTCATATTTTTTTAATAAGTCCTATCTACACCCCTTATCATGGGAGCAAAATAAAGACAAGAAGTTCAACAGTTTATAGGGTAATTTTCTAAACTCCTGCGCTGTTAATGCACATTTCCACAAGTGAATTTGGAACCCGTTTTATAAAATGAAGTATGGACGTACATTATAAAATTAGGGATGTAAAGACGCCCCTGTTCTTAGACTGTTCAGAAACATGCAAAAGTTATAATATTTCATAACTTACGTGTGGAAATTTAGGCTCCGTTCTTGTGCATTCCGAAACTGAAAGTATGCGTGCTTACAGAATAACAACTGCCTAAAGACTGCATGTAAGCGCCCTTCACACATATAAGTCCTTTAAAATAGGAGCTCGCACACATAATTAGTGCCTAACTTTCCGCATGTCATAACCCACAAAACCACTTGGGCTCCTCTTTCCTCCAGAAACTTCTCAAACTGGTATTTTACGGGAAATCTAAGGAAGATATCAGCTCTGGTGTGCAAAAAGAGAATTTTTCTCCTCTTTCCCTTACTACCTCTAGACAAATCATTAAAAAAAAACTTTATGGTTTTAAAAAGGAAGCATGTATTCCTAAAAAATGTTTTAAGGCCTGCAATATGAAGGCACTAACAATGTTGCCTTTAACATCTTTTTCTCTTGACATCGGTAGCGAAAGTTCTAGTGGGGGGCCTCCCAAGCAACATTTTGCTGAGGGCCCCCCTACTGTTGCTCCTCCCACACTCCGTCAGCGGTGCAACCCCCATTGTCGCCCCCCCTGCTCTGATGTTGGAGGCAGCAGTAGGATAGGGTTGCCAACTTTTTCACTGAGAAAAACCCGACACCTGTAGCTCGCCATGCTCCATCCATTCTCCGCCTCCTAGTCCCACTCCTGCCCCGCCCCCAGTCCCGCCCCCAGTCCCACCCATGCTGCACCCCAGCCCCACCTACAAAAATTACCGAGGATAAGTGTAGGCTAACTCCCTTGGTCAGATAATAATTAAACTGGGAACGCCAAAAGCCAAACATGAAATGTACAACACTGGAGAAATAAAACTATAAAGTAATTTCCTCTTGCACTAAACAAAAACGCAAAGATGTTAGCAATACACACTTCCCAGACCAGACATATTCCAGTTAATAAATTCAAAATAAAAAGTATTTTTCTACCTTCTGTTTGGGCGTTTTATTTTTCACTTGCAATTGCTCCAGTCACTTTCTTCTGGTTTCTTCGTGTCTTCTGCGAGCTATCCATTTGTCCTTTCTTCTCTTTTAGATGTTTTCCATTCTCTCTCTATATCTGCTTTAACATACTGATCGTTTCCCTTTTGCTCTTTCCCCCATTTCTTTCCTTATTCCTTTATCATCCACTCAAATTTCACCCTTCCATCCTCAATCCCCTCTTACTCTCCCAATACCCGGCCCATCGTAGACTTTTCTTCCACACAAAATATCTTTTCCCCTCTCCATTCTCATTCCCCATCCCCATCCCCTTCTAGTCCTCCCCCAAAATCAGCTCCCTTATAGTTCTAGACCCACCCAGCATCCTCTCCTTTCTAGTCCCATTCTCCCATGCCGCCACATCAGCCCATTTCCAGTCCTGTTCTAGCCCATCACCCATTTGCAGTCCAAGCTCCCCCCATCAGCCCATTTCTAGTCCTATTCCAGCTCCTCATCAGCCCATATCCAGTCCTAGCCCCACATATGCTCTTTTCCAGTTCCATTCCAGTCCCCCCATCAGCCAATTTCCACTCCAAGCTCCCCCATCAGCCAATTTCCAATCCTAGCCCCCTCGTCAGCCCATTTCCAGTCCCATTCCAGAACCCATCAGCCCATTTCCAGTCCTATTCCAGCTCTTCATCAGCCCATTTCCAGTGCTAGCCCTCCCATCACAGGCCATTTCCAGTCCTAGCCCCCCCCCAATCACAGCCCATTTCCAGTCCAAGTCCCCCCCATCACAGCCTCTTTCCATTCCTAGCCCCCCCCCACCATCACAGCTTCGTTCCAGTCCTAGGCCCCCCCACCATCACAGCCCATTTCCAGTCCTAGCCCCCCTAATCACAGCCTATTTCCAGTCCAAGTTCCCCCTCCCCCCACCATAGCCCATTTCCAGTCCAGGTTCCCCCCCATAGCCCATTTCCAGTCCAGGTGCTCCCCCATAGCCCATTTCCAGTCCAGGTACACCCCCCCCCATAGCCCAATTCCAGTCCAGGCCCCCCCCCATAGCCTATTTCCAGTCCAGGTTCCACCACCCCCCATAGCCCAATTCCAGTCTAGGTCCCCCCCCATAGCCCATTTCCAGTCCAGGTTCGCCCCCATAGCCTATTTCCAGTCCAGGTCCCCCCCAACCATACCTCATTTCCAGTCCAGCTACACCCCCCCCCCATAGCCCAATTCCAGTCCAGTCCCCCCCCTCAATAGCCTATTTCCAGTCCAGGTCCCCCCCCCATAGCCCATTTCTAGTCCAAGTACACCCCATCACAGCCCATCCAGTCCTTGGCCTCCCCTCCTCCCCATCAAAGCCCATTTGTAGTCCTAACCTCCCCCCCCTTACAGCCCATCCAGTCCTTGGCCTCCCCCCACCCCGACCAGCCCCGTGGTTGTCTGAGGTGCTTCAGAGGGAACCGGGAAAGCTCGCATGAGGCCCCGGCTCCCTCTGTACAACCGCCAGCGTGAAGATCCTTTTCCTTCACGCTGGCGGTTGTTTCTGTGAAGCCACGAATGCTGGGAAAGGTTAAAGGGCATTGCTTTTAACCTTTCCCAGCAATCACGGCTTCACATAAACAGCCGCCAGCGTGAAGGAAAAAGATCTTCACGCTGGCGGTTGTACAGAGGGAGCCGGGACCTCGCGCAGGCTTCCCCGGCTTCCTCCTCTGTGGACTTTGGGAGTCGGGAGAAAAGCTGTTTTTTTGCTCTGGCTGCTCCCGATCTTGTGGCCAGAGCAAAAAACCGGCTTTTCAAGAGCTGGTTTTACATCTCTGCCGACAGCCGGCCTGGCCATGGCAAAACCAGCGAGGCCGGCTGAAAACCGGCTGGTTGGCAACCCTACAGTAGGAGGAGTGGTAAACTTACTTTTCTTTGTCTGCCGCACTGCCTCCGCTGCAGGCCAGAAGGTGCTCATGATAAGGCTGTTATTGCGAGGCTTCAGCCTGAGCTAGCTGCTGTGTAGGCCCCCTTCCTGCCCAGGCCCCTCCCCCTTGCATTGCGGGGGCTGCTTGGGTGGAATTTATGCTGCTGCCTGACATTGTTCACACATTGGACAGGAAATGGCCTAGTGGCTAGAGCAATGTGCTGAAAATAGGACATCCAGGGCTCAAATTATATTTCTGCCACTCATATACCTTGTTTCTTTCGGTAAGTCACTTTCTCCCGTTGTCTCAGGCACCCACTATGGGCTTGATGCAGAAACTCTGTACTAGAGCTCAGCGCTAAAGCTCTAGCGAAGGATTACCCTAGCACAAGTTTAATACAGACGTTTTGCTCGCCAATGCTGTAAGCAAACAGCACGCAAATGAGCTGTTCAGAAACAAGGAGAGAAGCCAGATACATGTGCACAAGGGCCTGCGTGATGTTTGGCACCTGTGCACACGTGTTAAAAAGCTTGTAAACTTCTCCCTTCCTGTCAGGGAGATAAAAAAGAAAAAAGGCCAGTCTCCGGCTCCCACCCAATCCCGCCCCACTATTTTAGGGGGGGGGCTCCCCCCTAAAAAAATCATTGGTGACCCTACTGGATCCTGACATTCCCAGCCCCCAACACATTCTGTAGTGGGACCGGCCTCCCTCCCCCCCAGACCTCCAATGTTGGGAGGCAGGCATGATGTCCACATGCTCCCGCTTCTCAACACTGGAGGTGCCGGGGAGATGGGGGGGGGGGGGCAGGTCCACCATGGACAGTTTTGGCAGTTTGGTGAGTGGGGGGTGTCGGAGTCCACTAGGGCCAATTATTGTTTTGACACTCAGGAGGTGGAGAGTGAGGGGGCCAACCAGAGCCACAAATTTGTGTTGGCATTCGGGGTGGGGGGAATGTTGGCCACCTGTGATTTTAGGTCATATGAGGTGAAGTGTGAATCTTTTATGCCGTCTCTGAGCTGACAAAGATTCAGCTTTAAGGGGGTTTCAGCGCAGTCTTTTACATTGGGAGCAATTTTGAATCCGCTGCTTTGCATCCGTTTTGCATGCCCTCTGTGCCATCCTTTAGTGCAGAGGTTTTACGCTGCTTTTCCCTCAATGATCTTTATTTCTGCCTCAGGGAGTAAGATTAGTGTGGGAAAAGGAAGAACAAACTGCGGCGTTAAGGGGTAGGGCAGGTTCCTACATTGCTCCCTTAAACTGTACTCTTTCTGGGGCACAAAATCATGAACATGTTGTATCTGACTACGTACCATCATGGCATAGTGCTGAGCACATCAAGTAGCAGTATAACAATAAGTGTCCTTATTCCCTCCCCACTCTTTCTGAGGTTCCTCCTCTCCACTCAAAACTCTCAGGCCCCAGTGTAGTAAGCCAGGCTCTTCTTCAGTGCAGTGGTTTACTCCTCATTCTGCCACACTAATCTTACTCACTGTGCAGAAAGAAATTTTAGCACAGAAAAATAAGCTGTAAAATTACTACGCTAAAGGGCTGTGCAGTGCACATGCTAAATACATGCAAATCAATGAATGACGAATTGCTCCCGATGTAAAAAAAACAAACTAAACTTTCGCTCAGTTTTCTCTTATTCCACAAGATGGAGTGCAGGAGTGGAAGGGCCGCCTGAGGCGCCGTGCAGCACTCCTCAGATCACCCAAGATCTCTGGTGGCCCAAACGGGTTTCCTGAATCTTCCTCTCTCCAGACCCACAAAAAATGTCTCTGTTGGACTGTGGGCCCTAGGACCTCCCACCCCCTACCACCACAAAAAAAGTCCCTATTGGCCCAAGTGGGTCTCCAAACCCAAGACAACCTACACTCACCCACCTCTAATAGTTGGGAGGCAAGAGCGATGCCCACTCGCTCCTGCCTTCAGCGCTACTATATTCGAAAATGGCAGCAACTGACATCTAGTGTGCTTCAGGATGCAGCACTAGGAGTCAAACTGTCTGCTTCAAGAACTCCCTTGTTTGACAGAGTGACCCCTAGTGGTGCGTCCTGAAGATGGTGGCTCTAGAGGCAGGAGAGAGTGGGCATCACTCTGGCTTCCAAACTTTAGAGATGGGTGGGAGTTGGCATCTCTTGTCCACCACTGTAGGCTCTCTCGTTGAGGGCTTCCCTGACCTGGGATGCCTTGGATCAGATAGCTTGGGGGGGGGGGGATGTTTCTGAAAAATCTTGAAGTGGAACTGGAAGTATCAGCAGGGGTCAGGGTGGGGTCAGGGAAATCTGGCAGTTTGATGGTTGTCTGGGGAGGTCAAAATTGTTCAGGGTTTGGAAAGTCCTGGGTGGGGTCAGGAGTGTCAGAGGAGGGTGGAGAAGTCCGGGCCCACTGAGCCACCAGGGTAGTTTTGCTGGGTGAGGGTAGGAAATGGGGGTCAGGGGTCAAGGACTGGGGAGTCCAGCAGGCCTCTTTTCTTTTTTAATGTCTCTCTGCAAGTGCGTAAGCTAATTCCCACTCATGCGCTGACAGGGAGGGAGCGATTTTACTCGTGATACGCTAAGTGATTGCGCGTGACCATGGTGGTGTATGTTATATTTTTCTGAGACTGCACATTTTTTAATGCAGCAGTAATTTGTACGCCATTAGTTTAATGCATCAGGAGCAAAAAGGTTTCTTTTAGCTTGTGCACTGGAACACGGCACTGAAGCTTATGAAGTGTTCTTACAAGTTGCTCTCTGCATCAAGGACTCAGACGGGAAGGCAAATCATTAACAGACACCAGGCTAGAAGTTCTTCAGGAGGAATCTGAAAGCTTCTTTCAAATACTTACTTATCAAGCATGTCTTTAGGAGACTTAGTAGAAATGTATCAGAAAATTAACATAGCAGAGGTGACATCTTCTAGCATTATTCTCTAGTAACTTTAATCTATATCCTACATCAAAATTGCTTTCAACGCTTGCACAGATGTGACGTTTTCCTCACACCACTGCATTCAGGCTTGTGTGTTGCTCAGCTCCTCCTCATACTCTCTCAGCTTAAGAACGGCATACTTCAGAAATACGCACAAAGTAGTTTCACGCACCCAACCGCTGAAGTTTCAGTCCAGGTCGCTTCAGCCCAAATCTCTTTTAAGGAGACAGTCTGGGATAGTACTGCATGCTCAGCATAAGCATTACAGAAATGTTCCTTCCCTTCCTGCTCCTACTCTGGGACATCTGACATTATCAGCAGCAGTCAGAAGAAACTCCAACAGCTGGAGTAGGGGAGATCGCCCTCCAGAGCTTAACAAGGCCTCAGCGGCAACCTATTGGACAAACTCCCAAACTCACCAAGCCCACCCTACTTGCTACATCCTAGCCACCCACTGCCAACCACTCAAGAATCTGTGGTTTCAATCTGAACGGGTACAGGACCACCGAGTGCTGTTTCTTCTTCACCTTTCACTTCCCCATGATGCTTAAGTGCAGTTGGGAGTACACTGGGTACTGTAAGTGCTCTCATTGGCAAGGCACTGCCTCCGCCATCTTGTTCTATCCCTCCTGATGGCTGTCACAGTGGGTGGCATTAACGTTCGGTGTGATGAAAATGGTACATTGCAAAATGAGTTTTTTGAGATTACGACAAATTAGAAAATATTATCTCAAAATAATCCTTTGGTAAATAAATGAAAACACAATGGAGTGTGCATTTGCTAAATAGATTTGCCAGTCGGCAATTAACAGGTCAAAGGCAAAATACCTTAGCTAACCATAGTTCTGCAGGTAGTCCGTTTTCCTTCATTCTAAGAAACAGCATAAACCAACCTCCCCAGCTAACTGACTGGCCATCGGATGCAAACATCTGCAGAAGATTCTTAATGATAACTAAACTTCATGGACTTATCTTTTAATAGAATCGGTCATTCCTCAAATGAACTTGGAGCACTTTCTCAGCATCAGGTGGCTGCAGTCAATCATATAGAGCATTCGCCAGGAGAAGGCAGGGGTTGGGGGTAGGGGGGTGGAGGCTTTCCTAGACTTGAAGGGTATCTCACAACAATTCAAACAGCTGCAGCATGTCATTGTGTGTGCCTTGACAAACCAAAAAAAAAAAAGGTATTAAAAAGATTTGCTTTGATGTACCTGTTGAAGTTGCCAAGAAAATTTTGAATATAAATGCGTTAAGATTTCATGTTTCGAAATGTACGTATGTGTGTGTGTGTGTGTTTGTAGGTTGTTAAAGCGCAAACTGAACCTTCAAAGGAGACCGAGAAACAAAGATAAAACAGTCCTCACTTGTTCGGTGGCTGCGACATTGGCTTTTTACGCTGCTATTTTGACTGTGCAGCAAAGAATTTTTTTTTAAACCCTCCTCCTCTTCCCAGTTGCCTTACCTTCAAGGATGATTTGTTTTATTAAACTGACTGTCCCCAGCCTCTGCAGTACATAATAAAAGCCTGACATAGCAGCCTGCCTGCCTTCTGTGTCCTGCAGATACTCATCATAAGTGTCAGGACATACCAAGGTTAGCGGTCACTGGAACTGCGCTCGCTGGCCGAGCCTTGCCAAACACACTTGGCAGCTGAATGAATGTCACAGGGAATAGTCGGGGAATTGTAAAAGGTTAAAAGGAAGACAGCCTCTCCTATTTTCTGGAGGCATATAAGCAAAAAATTTTTAAACACTTCCGAAGTAAGCGCAGGCTCATTTCCCATTACCAGCACTTAAATCTTTCTTTTGGTCACAAAACCTGTATTACCCTTATGCCGCTGCTGGCCACAGAGAGATGCTTTTGTGTAACTTTACCGATCCCTACTCCGAAACTGGAACCGAACACCTTTCAAGAAATGTTTGCTCCGTTAAATCCTGCCAGGGACGGCCTTCCCTGTGATGAATTTTGCATTGTTCCCATCCGGCCCTAAACTCGGCTAATCTCGAGAATGCACGCACCGTATCTCCTTAAGATTTCAGGAAAGTGTAGTTGGTGCGGCTACCCCCAGAGATCTTTGTTTTGCTACTATAAAAGGACAATAAAATGCTGACTGTAAGGCGAAGACAATGTCAAGGAGAAAAGGGTATTGGTATTTTGGATACTCTTGACTGCTCGCCTTGGAGAGAGAGAGAGAGAGAGAGAGGGGGAAAGAGAGAGAGAGAGAAAGAGTTATTCTTGTCACAATCCCTTTTGTCTGCATCTGCTGACTGCTAGCTTGTAGCCAGCGGCATACTTTAACTGTTTTGTCACCTCCCAACATCTCATGCATCAGCTGTTGTGCTTTTGTTAGGGGTATTGTGGAACTAATCCACTGTGGCTGTTCTACTGTGCAGTAAATAAAACAGAAACCGCTTCTCAGACAATTCTGCATGAATATTTCAGATGGCTTTTACAACTCTGATTCACAAAATAATAATAATAATAAAGAAAAGGAACACTTCCACTAGACTCAGATGCCTCCGAGCGAAATATAGGCAATGACTTTGGAACCATTTCTGATGGTGCCCAATTAGGTAAATTAAATAGTTCTCTCTGTCCCAGTGTCTTTTTCTTAATATGATCCATTTGTAACCCACTGAACTAAAAGCTCTGGAGCAGTTTCCATTTTTTTTGTTAAGTATGATATCGAATTCCCTTCTATAATGTGTTTTAAAATAATCTTCGGACTATAATAATAAGACTTTAGGACTGATCTGCTAAAGCGTGGTTGCTTGCACTATTGTTACCCCATGCTCCCGTGTGTTTCCAAGGTAATCGACCTTTCAAAAACTAATTAGGTCGGTGGCAATTAATATGTCATGAGCTGTCTTGTTTTAGTGAATCAGCCCCTTTAAGACATATGCTTTGGGGTACAATCAGGTGCTTTTCGGTTTGATATCACGGTTGATGCACTAAAGCTTAGCATGCTAAATTGTTCCAAAGGATCTTAGCGTTTACAAGCAGATAATGAAATTAGGGTTTAGGTCTGCATGGAAAGTGCATGGTAAGCTTTACCCCGTGCGCTATTTAGAATGCTATGGCTAAGGCAGGGTTCAACAAATCCTAGGCGCCAGGTCATCATGACGACTGAAAACTCGGACCTGGCACCTGGGGCTGAGAGCACAAATGGGCCGACGCTGTCGGCCCGAGGGGATCCCATCTCCTGCAGGCTGAAGGGCTGCTCACGATTGAGACCGGCAGAATCTCCCCTCAGGAGATGGGATCCTCCTGGGTAGAAAGGCTGAAAAAGGCTGCCAGAGCCTGAAGAAAAAAAAAGGTTAGAGGTTGCACAGATGGGTGAAGAAATTTAAAGGGGCAGCATGATTTTTTTTTAATAAAAGGGGGGGGGGGGGTTTATAGGTCCGGGATGAATGCAAGAGGGATGGAGAAGGGGAGAGTCTGGGAAGGGAAACAGATGGGGATGTGGGAGGGACAGCAGGAGAGGGGTTGGAGTGTGGGGGGATAGGATGGAATAGTGCAAGCTGTTGGAGGGTGAAGAGATGAAGGCATGGGAAGTATGGGAATGAGCATGTGCCAAAAGATGCACCCCACACACCTCCGCATCACACACAGAGAGACACCCCACCTCCTCATCACACATACACAAAGGCACCCCACCTCCACATCACACACAGAGAGGCACCCCACCTCCTCATCACACACACACACAACGGCACCCCACCTCCGCATCACACACAGAGAGACACCCCACCTCCTCATCACACATACACAAAGGCACCCCACCTCCACATCACACACAGAGAGGCACCCCACCTCCTCATCACACACACACACAACGGCACCCCACCTCCGCATCACACACAAAGAGACACCCCACCTCCTCATCACACACACACACAACGGCACCCCACCTCCGCATCACACACAGAGAGACACCCCCCCGCCTCATCACACATACACAAAGGCACCCCACCTCCGCATCACACACAGAGAGACACCCCACCTCCTCATCACACATACACAAAGGCACCCCACCTCCGCATCACACACAGAGAGGCACCCCACCTCCGCATCACACACAGAGAAGCACCCCCACCTCCTCATCACACACACACACAACGGCACCCCACCTCCTCATCACACAAACACACAATGGCACCCCACCTCATCACACACACACACAACGGCACCCCACCTCCTCATCACACACACACAACGGCACCCCACCTCCACATCACACACAGAGATGCACCCCCACCTCCTCATTACACACACACACACAACGGCACCCCACCTCCTCATCACACACACACACAACGGCACCCCACCTCCTCATCACACACACACACAACGGCACCCCACCTCCTCATCACACACACAAACAATGGCACCCCACCTCTGCATCACACACAGAGAGGCACCCTACCTCCTCATCACACACACCCACAACGGCACCCCACCTCCACATCACACACAGAGATGCACCCCACCTCCTCATCACACACAGAGAGGCACCCCCACCTCCTCATCACACACACACACAACGGCACCCCACCTCTGCATCACACACAGAGAGGCACCCCACCTCCTCATCACACATACAGAGGCACCCCATCTCCGCATCACGCACATGCAGAGGCACCCCACACTCTCTATCACACATACAGAGTCGCCCCACCTCCTCATCACACATATGGAGGCACCCCACACTCCAAATCACACACACACAAAGGCACCCCATCTCCTCATCACACATATGGAGGCACCCCACCTCTGCATCATACACACACACAAAGGCAGCCCGCCTCCGCATCACACACACAGGCACCTCACCTCCACGCAACCCTCCCCACACAGATGTAGTGTAAAGGGTCAGTGGCGGTGGTGGGAGAGGGAATAGGGAATAGAAGGAGGAAGAGTGGCGCCAATGTCTTTTGTTGGCACTGTGCAGTGGGCCATTAAGAGCCTGATTTATTAAGCTTTTTTCCCGTAGAAAATGGGATAACGGTCTTAGTAAATAAGGCCCTAAAATCTAAAAAAGTAACTGTGATACACCTTTTTGGGGGTAGGGGCATATGACCTAGGTTTCGGCAGCCAGCTCCTAGATTTTTAGGCTGGCTCCTAGATTCCAAAAAAAATTTGTCAAGCCTGTGCTAAGGTCTACTCAAATGCACATGTACTGGTACAAAGAAAGGGTAAGATGTGACATATTTATACACTTCACAGTATAGGTCCTGCAGAATAAGCTGATTATAATGATCACTTATGTCCTTGCTGTGGCTGCTCAGTCTAAATTTCACAGCAGACATTCTGGGCTGGGAATTTTATAAGCCCTCTTTTATCCACGGAAAAGAGCTTTTACAAAATTACCCAGGGGTTACATGCATATAAAATAGGTGTGGAAAATGTTTGTGCCTACTTTTGAGGGACCTGAGGGGAGGCATGTTCAATGACGAGCTTGGGAAAGCCACAAAAACGTGTGTACATCTACACTGACTCCTGAGTGGGGGTAAATATATGTGGGTGCATTTACCCGCAACTGTAGGTCTAGTGAGGCTATTTTACACAGGCACTTACTATATGCCTCTTTATAAAGTATTCCAAAAACGGGAGTTCCTTGGACTCCCTATGTAGGTAAGCTGCTATAAAATGGTAACCCTTAGCGTCCCTGCTGCTAAAGCCCGTTAGCTGATTAATGTGCAGTAACTGGTAGCTGGGAACACTAATGCAAGGGCACTGCCACCACCGCATGCTTAAATGCACGTTAATCAACAGATGTGAGATGGAGTGGGGAAATAAGTGGAGTGTGGGCATGGAGCACGCATTATTGCTAGCACCAAGACAACTGTCACATGCTTAGCGGCAACACGGCTCTTAACATGAGTTCACCTAACAACTCCTCTATGGGAGTCATTAAGTGAACGTGCCTTGGTAGATCATACGTTTGAGTGGCCCATCACACCTTGGTTGCTAGGAACATACTGGTCATGCCCCTGACTGCTAATATAGAGGCTCTGCAATTAAAGTGCAGATTTTAGCAGATTAATTGCAAATTCTTAGAGGACTTTAGTGAAAAGGGCCCTAAGTCTTGAGCCAGAAAAGCTGTCTGGCAATGAGCCCTTCTTTGAGGTCAACCATTTTTTTCCAACTTGCATTTTATTCAAAATCAAAAGAGAACACAGACAACTTAGTTGGACACAGCACATCAAGCAACCACTCTTCCTCTTGCATTATGTCATAAGCAAGATCTCGTGAACAAGATCAAACCCATTGTGAAACAAGAGAAGATATTCACCTCCCAAAAAAAAAAAGAACAATACTCCCCACCATATCCTGGTCCCACCTACTGCCCCATTACCATTCTCCAACCTAACATACATGTCCCAAACTACACACTCACAATAACTGCATAGAAAACCATCATCCACTGTTTTGTTCATACATCCCCTTAACCATGTCTCTTGGCCTACAGCAACTCTGTTTCTACCAACACCCCCATTTCCTTCACTCACCCACTGAAGGGTGGTGCCTCCATCCACTTCCTCAACACTGCCCATCTCCCTAAACATCATCAATGATTTTTTTTAATTGAAGAGTTCTTTCTTAGAGCTTTAAGACCTCTCAAACTGCATCATCGCTGTTACTGCAGGTCCCCAGCAAGGACTCCTCCAACCCCTCCTTTAATATCTGAAGAATCATCAGAAAACAGCTGCTTATTAGTAATCATGGATGTGTGTGACATTTTCCAGGAAGATGCTATCATCTCCCTGCTAAAACTTTTCTACACTCCCTCTCCCTCACTTTCTGCCTCTTCTACCTCCTTGGGAGACATTTAAGAAGCATGCTTTTGCTCTGGTTTTCCATCAGAAAGGCTCGGGTTTCCTTCTCTTCTAGGATAAAGATGCTTTTCCACTTCTGCCTTCAACACCGGCAACCAGCTCCATGTGGCAAGCTTACTTTTATACACTTTTGTAGCAAGGGAAATGAGCCATGAGAAAAAGCGAACTATACAAGCCTGTTTTACTGCATGTGTGCTCATTTTTCTGGTGTCTACCTACTATTTAGTGATTAAGCTGACATAGGAGCATGTTCTGTTAACGCAGCAGACAGTGCATGCTCTCTGGCCGTGTTAACAGATAACACATGCAAAAAGCAGATAACGCAGTGCTTTACTGCCCTGTCTGCCAAAAGCACGGTATTCGCGCAAGTGGGTGGGACTGGGGTGGAGAATGGGTGTGTCTGCAACACGCAGTTACCTCTGGCCTCAACAGCATGCAGTAACTGTCGGATCTGCAGAGAGTGTGGGTGTTTAATGGGCGGAGTTAGCGGCATCCAACCGCGCTCTCTGCATTTTCAGTGCTGGGGAAATTCTGCGCATGCCCCAAATGCTAATACGTCACTATCTACCTTTTTGCCACGTTAGCTGCAAAAGCCTAATGCGCTTTAGTAAACAGACCCCATAGAGTGGAGCCCCTCTATGTGTAAGCAAGCATATCAATACCACTCGAGCACCACTGAGGCTAGTTTTTGGTACAGTCACTGAAAAATGTAGTGCATCATTTATTAAGTGACATCTTAGCATGAAGATTACGATTTTTAACAACTGCTTCCTAAAAGGTTTTACTGCAAAGTCTAATACATGGGGAATATTTACTAAAGTGCGCTATACGGTTAACGCCCATTTCAGTGGTAAATGCTACCATGCAGGTGGGACAATTACTGCGCTCTGCAAAGCTTGTTAACTGTGCATCGTGTGATGGGGCGGCATCGGGTGAAGAGTGGACAATGACTGCACATTGTGATTAGTACAGCTGTCAGTAGTGCGCGCTAATCGTCAATGCTGCAATTAGCAAAGAGCGCACTTAACACCACCGCAAAGGGTGGTGTTAGGAGCACTCGTTGTCATTGCCAACAGCTGGAACATTCGCTAAGGAGCTTGCTTGCATAGGAACTGTCGGGCACGTGCTGGCCAAGTCCCTCACAATTACCGTGGCGCAGTTGCACCTGACACAGATTGATTTTGATTTACAATGCATGTTAGGGGCAAACCACTACTGCACTTTAGCAAAAATGCCCCACAGACTCCATGATTTTATATTTTAGTGGGACCTTGAGATCAAAGGAAATTGCTTAGTATTCATCAATTATTCCAAGCCACGTAAAAGTTAATAACTTTCTCCTCTCACAGACTTTCCTAGAACAGGGAAGATGTATTTACACTACAGTTATTTTCTACATGGAGATTGCTAAATTGTTCTGCAACAGACTGACATTGAAAGCAACAACAAAGAAACACAGGGTGATAGAAAAAAAAGACACCCTAGGAAAAAGAGACAAACAGCTGAAGTAATTTACCGAGCATTCATTCACCCTTGTGTGCACATGATTTCTCTAAACAAACTCTCCTATCCCTGCTGTTTGTTAAGTAAATATTGATCAAGGAGAAACTTATCTCCTGACAGCAGCGGCACAAGCAGGGGACTTGTAGTGCAGACAGAGTGGACTTAAATGGATAAGCTCAGATGTTTTAGTACCTCCACAGTTGGATTACCGGCAAGGATGGCTGTATCTCTTTTCCCTTGGCAAAAACATTCATGGTACTTTGCCTTGGCCCAAACTACATCAAACTGCTGCATATTCAATTCCGGGAACATACATTAGAAAGGCAAAATTATGCAACTTGTAGTATTATTGAGATTTGCAAATTGTACAGTACAGATGCGTGTAAATGTAAATTTGCATTTTTGAAACAGAGCACCATTTCCAAAAATGCACTTTACTGGAAGGGGAATGATCTGACATTTAGATCACAGGGAGTCCAGTCCCGCTGAGGGACTGAAGATCTGAGTTTAGGCGAGTTACTTTCTTCTGCGACCTCAGCTTACCTAAACAGCAGGGCTGGCTTTAGCCTTGGTGGTGCCCTGTGTGGGCAGGGGAAAAGGCACCGCTCCTTCCCCCAGTGATGTAAGGTACAGCGATGAGAGTGGGGTTCCAGAAGTGCTCTGGCTGCTATAGCGGTACCTTCCGTGAGGCCGCATTACGGCCAGCACCTGCCAAACAGGAATTGAACAGTAGCAATGCTAACGCTGCCACTTCTGCCCTTTGGAAGCCAACCTACAATAGAGAAGGGCAAGGAGCCACTTAATCAGGAAGGATGGCTTCATGCTTTCGAAATGCTATGAATGCCAGCCTCTGGAGGAAGACCGCGATAGAAAGAGAAAACCGGTACTAGTGTCCAATTTAAAGAAATGTGACTGCACTAACCTCAGTCCGCACCCCTCAGCCTCGCTTGCCTCGTTCAATCATTTCTTCTTTTATTTCTGTTAGAGACCCCGTTTACTGGCCAAACAGAAACGTTTTCTAAATCTTGCGCGACTACCCCTGCATCCCTTCCTGAAGGAGCCTAAGGACATTGCACTTGTGACTGCTGCAATTTTATTTCAATGTTCATCTACGAAACTGAAAAAAGCAGTCTATAATATGCAGGGCTTTATTTAAAGGGGGTACTGGGTGGTACTGAGTACCAGCACGGCTTGCTAAAATTGACCCACAATCCTCAAGCGTTAATGAACTAACCATGTATATGAGTGCCAGCACCTTTTTTTGCTAGAAAGAATGCACTGATAATATCTAAAAATATTTTCAGAAAAACAATAGTAGGTGCTAGGTGAGATGTATTTGTGCTGGCTGTGAATACCCCTGTAATATTTTTATTTATTTATTTACATTCTCTTATATACTGTGCTATTCTGCATCAGTGCGGTTTACATTGAACAAACTGAAATTACATTGAACAGGGCATTATAACTTATAATAGAAGAGGAGTTTTAAATGTGTGCTCAGTAACAGTGAGAAGCTTTTCTTACAGATATTTATTCACTACCGACCCTCAAGGATATATCCAATGAATATGCATGAGATAGTATGCATATATAGAAGAGGAGTAGCCTAGTGGTTAGCGCACCTGCTAGTGGCCAGCTGATCAAGGGTTCGATTCCCACTGGCACTCCTTGTGACCTTGGGCAAGTCACTTTACCCTCCATTGTCTCGGAGGAAAAGGCCTGGCAATCTACTTCTGGTGATACATTGCCAAGAAAACCTAGAGGCAGCTGGGTCACCAGGAGTCAGCACTGACTTGATGGCACTAAAAAAAATAGTATGTATGCAAATGTATTAGCTGTGTCTCAAAAACACACCAATTTGCAGCACCCAAGGCCAGCCGGTGAATGCAACACCTCTAAATCATTACAGTAAAGTGACCTATTGTACAAGGAGCAGCACAGTGAAGACTGAAGAGTATCATCACTTAATCTAAACTCTTAACTAGCTGAAGGTGCGAGCCTGCTTTTGGCTTCATATGCCACCCAAACACATGATTATTATGGTACAATCCCTGTCAGGTTTTACTGCCACTGTTCCCTCTAAGCTGTGCGCGCGCACACACCTCACCGAGCGAGCACACATACTTTACAACAGAGCACACAAAAATTACGGTTCTGATTCTGATAGAAACCAACACAGACGTCTTAAACTTTAAAAGTTGTCATGTATTTACGGTTTTCACAAGTTCTACAATGTTTTCTAGTGCAATCAATGTGGTGTACATACTGTATTCTGATGTGTAGTCAAATTTTTAAAGTATATAACTCCGAGTGTCGTTATGTGGCGCACAAAAATGTAACCTTCCTTCAAAAGCTGCACAGCTGATATTTTATGCACACACAGCCTACAGAAAATTAGAGGGAACGTTGTTTACTGCTGGTACTTATAGTTTCTTCTAGGGATGTGCTCTGCTAAAAAAAACAACAAAAAAAAAAACCTGTGGTGGTCTTCATTTTAGAACAAACCTCTGCAATTTTTATGCATTTTTGGGTATATTCCTCTTAATTGTGTTCCTTCTTTGCATGCTACAACTTTTTAACATACACAAATCGATGGTACATGCATAAATTCATAGGTATATGCATGCACAAACTTTTTTAGGTGACCAAATAGGCTGAATAAACCATGACAAATGCACACCCCTATTTTTTTCTATCTACCACATCGCTGATTTCATCACCCTCTCTCACTCCATCATACATAAACGTTTTAGCTCAGCTCTGTAAAACATCGGCATAAAGAGTGAACAGCAGCTTCCAGTCAATGACTGTACTGTTCATCTCTGAAAACGCCAGCACTGGAAATCAGCCCTTCGCTGGCTCTGGCTACCTCATAACCCTGTCTATCTATAAACCCCAAACCGATGTCACCGAAGGCAATGGAACCCTAACATGTTGCCATGGTAACCCATGCCAAACCACGGGGCTGCCATGTCTGCATGTTGCAACTGCCAGCACTTTGCCAAGAGTTTCTACCATTCTGTGCCTGCGACAGAGACCTCTGATTAATCAAGATCTAAAAATGCCTTACACAAAAATTCTAAATTTCTCTAACAAGAATCATGACAGATCTAAAGAAATATAGAGCTGCCGCTGAATGTTTTCCAGATGCTGGTGGAACTAAACATGAATGAAAAAAATGCATTAGACTCTGGAAGCATGCTACAAAAATGCATACATCCTTTCTCTATTACATTTTTATTTCATTTTTTAAAGGGGACTTTGGGCATTTTTTACTATTTGTTTAGTTTTGCCTCAACAGAATTCTAAAACACAGCTGTATAACATTCTAAATGACATAAGAAAATGACCATATTAGCCAATCCAGTCTGCCCAGTTACAACTTTTCTATTGTGGATACATGAGTATATAATTTCCCACATGCAACCCAACACCAGATTCCCACCCACTATTTCTTTTCCCTGAACCTTCAACACCTTTTCCTTTCACTGCCTTCCATATCAGTCCCAATCATGGCCAGCATCTGGCCCTCATCATCTCCATCAATAAACCATTTCAGGCCTCTTTATGTTCCTCTCCGATTCTGACAACAGCAACACCAAACTCAACATCTAGGCCCTCTTCCGTGTCTTCTAACCAAGTTTCTTAATAATCCACATGGCTCCCAGTTCACATTTCCTCTGCTGGAGTTACTCTAAAGTGTTTCACTGCATTCAATGCAATCCAAAGAGTCTTAAGCTGGTAGGCCACATAACCCAGCATCCTCCTCACCATGAATCAAACTTTGCAAACATAAATGGCTAGATTTATCGTACCTACAAGCTATGCCCTTGTACAAGACTAGCACTAGATTCTGCATTATTAATATACCGAGAGTAAACACACTTGTAGGAAACAGCTGTAGTTCAAGGCTACACTTTAAAGGAAAAAATGTGTTTCATCTGTCTTAGCGCATGAACACAAAGCAGGACTGCAACATATCATACTTTACAAAGCTTTGAAAGAACAATGTCCCGTTGAGCAAAATTCAGAAGCATTTTGTAAACATTAATTCAAGAAAATCAATACTCTGTGGGCTGTAGCCCCATTGCAAGATAAACTGGCTGGAGAGCTACTTTGTCAAACAGATTTTAGTTTTCTCGGCTAGATAAAGATGGTTTCAAAATGGGTCAACGTGTTGCAACCAAGGTTTAAAAACTATGTGGCCTTCAAACGTTCTGCTTGTTTCTGCTACGGAGATGGACAAATATACTTTAAAATGATAAGACTCATTTCACGTCACATTACAAGTTAATTTTAAAATGGGTTTTCTCTCATACGAACAGTCTTGGCACCACACGCTCTACCTGTGGCATCGGTACTACAGGAAGAACACCTTACTACTAAGAGAAGTTCTTACTCTCCAACTCTAATAGATGTATTTGGCAGAGGCGTGCATATAAGCAGAATCCGTGAAATGTTAAACTACCTTGAGCCATCCAGAATAGTCTTAACAATCCCTGTTCCTGCTTACTAGGTGAATATCATCAGTTCCTGCTTAATATAGTGGGGTTCCCATATTGGCCCACTTTAATGGTTAATAAATAAAAAGAGAAGCAAGAAAAGAAAATAAGGCAATACCATGCTTGGACTAGCTTTTGAAGGTTTTTTTGAACCACACTTTTGTAAACAAGTCCCACAGTCTCTTCTGAAAGCCTCTTGCCAGCTAATTACTTTACAGCAAGAAGATGTAAACAGTGCAAAAGAAGCGATAATGAATAATTTTTCTTGAACTAAGGTAACAGAAGGTAGTAAAAGAGATGAATTAATGGAAAAAGTTTGAAAATTAATACATAAGAATGCCTATAGAAATAAGGGGACTCCATGGTCAGCGTTCCTTCTGAATGCTGGATGCTGCATTTAAAGTTATACCTGATTATTCAGCATCGGCTGCTCTTTAGACAGCAGCCTTGAATATCCAGGTATGTTGCCAAACGCTGCCACTATACAGATAATGGTAACATTCAGCACCGTGAGCCAAGACGGATCGTTATCCGGAATGTGGCCATGAGAATCGCCACTATGCGGATAAGTTGTTGCTCCTCCCTGACCCCACCCCCAGACCACCTCGGCGCTACCTAGAACACAATGATTTTCAGCAGCATTAGATCCGAGCCACTGAAGTCATTTTTCAATATATTATTTTCATTTAACAGAAGGATTGGACTAATGGCTAAATCACCAAAAGATTCATCCTAGCTCCAGTGTGGATGCTGTAGGATAGCTTGTTTTACTTCTACTTTCTCAAACACGTTAACCACATTCAGAGACTGGTGGTAGAGGAAAACAAAGGAAGATAAAGAAAAACAAGGTGTAAGTTCATGGAAACTCACCTGTTTATCTATTCGAAACGGTAGATGGCCAAAAAAGGGAGAAAGCACAATGACAGCATCACTGATGCACAAAGCACCCAGGGAGAGGTGGCAAGGTTGAACCCAGCCGGGCAGCAGAAGGGTTTTGATATACTAGCAGGTAGAGCTAGAGAGACTATGGACAGCTGCTTCTTCTATACATTTCCCAGCTAACTACTGCATCAGGCCGATATTTAACTGCGTAAATAACACTCAGCAGGATATTTAGTGAAGATCTGTGGGTGCCGCCGCTGCATGTCCTGTTGCTAGCTGGTTAGCATCGGGCATTCTGGGACAGTGTCCGCCGCTAACCAGGCAGCGGCAATATTGAGGCACTACCTGGTTTGTGACATGCAGTGAAAGTATCTTTCACTGAATATCGCCGCTGCCCGGTTAGCTTCTGGGTTCTGCAGCTGACCCAGATATTCAATGCCGGTGGCCGGATATGGCCCCGGCATTGAAAATCCAGGTCTATGGTTCAGTGCTGGCAGCTAGCCACTGTAGGAGTGCTAACTGCTGGCGCCGAATATTGAGCCCTTAATTTATCTAGATAGAAGCTGAATATCATTGCTACCTGAATATATTTCAGCCCACCTTTACTTATCTCTTAATCTGACCCATAAGTATAGAGGCCGATACTATAACATGCATGCCCGGCTGGCAGAAACGTCTAAACTGAAAATGTGCATGTAATATATCTGATTCCAAAACCGTGGTAATAGATCAGGGAGATGTATGTTCCCTGCGCAGCACGAACAACATGGCCTAGGTAACAGGGGCCCACGCTGCTATAATGGGACATGGGTAAACACAGGAAACAGCAAGTATGTTCCCTGCTGCCTGTCTCCGTGCGGCCACGCCTCTGCAGGCAAAAAGAACATCTCTGAAGCTTATGCTCACACTGACAGCGTAGTGCCCATGCAAATAAAACAGAAATAATGATGAAGCAGATTAGGTCATGCAACCCAGGCTATACTGTATATCCAGGTCTGTTGCATGTACACAACACTACATGGTCATCTGTGTGCACCAGAGGCACCAGAACAGGCAGGTGGAAAGGGAGATGTTTGTCCTGACAGACCCTTCAGCAAAACAGACATGGCTTATGATAGTAACATAGAATATGATGCCAGATAAAGACCAGTATGGTCCATCTAGTTTGCCTAGCAAGGCAACAAGAGTAGATGCAGCTGCTGCTCCATGCAGGCCACCCCTCCCCATGCCTTTGTATAGGGGTGATGAACACCTTAGTCATTCGTTCAGTGGCCATCGCTGAATACAGTATGTGCGATGTGAGGAATGGGCCAGAGAAAACTGAAACGGGTCTGTACAGCTATATGGCAAAACATATCCCTGGCAGCCATAGGAAACCATCAGGTTGCTAACATGCAGCAGTGCAACCATCAGAAATACCAAAAGCACCATCCTCTGTCCTGACAAATGTGCACAATGCTCGAGACCTCTGATGGTGCATTTGGATATGAATTAGTGCCGTCCGCACTGCAGCATGCCCCCACTCCGAGGCTACCCCACCATTCACAGGGACATGCCCTTCTGTCTTGCTGCAGAGCAGCTGTACATAGGTTCCTGCCCATTCATACAGGCATCTAGTGATGCAGTCAGCCTTATGGTCCAGGTACTGGCCAGGCATACATGTCCCCACTGAGTGAGGTATCAGTACACCAGGGCCTCTCCTGCAGCCCTCATACATCCAATACAAACACACTCTCTTGCTTGCAGTCACAGATAACATACTTCTGCCACAGCCATGCCCTACTCCTGTACACAACTGCTGCTACTGCATAATCGTAGGTGTCTCCGGACTACACATCTGATCTGCATTGCTCAGCGAAACACGTACCATCCCTACAGCTATGTTCCCATTTTTCCAAAGCATTTGTTGGGGAGATCTTGCACAGCCCCTTTGGCTATTGCAGGATACCGACTATTGCAGTGCTTTACATTTCTGTTGGGGTGTTGTTTACTGTTACTTTAGCTACAAACAGCCTTCGCCTGTGCATTCTATTCATTTCCACTGCATCTTTTGCTCTCCCAGACAGCAATGTCATGGCCATTCATCTCTATGGGATACATTGGAGGTAAGAGCGAGAATTTTTCTAACTCCTGCCCAATTTCCACGTTTAAGCAGGTATAATGTGGACATATGGGTGATATGCAGGAGACGTACATGGGCCTTTCCTGGATACACCTTATACGTCTCCGTGCCTGACCATGCCCCCATTCCGCCCCCTCTCGTCCATGTCCTGAGATCCCCGTTTTAGTGCCATGTACGTGCAGGGCTGCCTGGTGTCGGAATATGGGTCTAGACATTTTCGAATGAAACACGTCTATCCCGCACATACATAGGGCTTATTTGTGTTTCAGAATGACCTCCATAATAAATATATATAAATGACATGATATTATTCATATATTTACTGCACTAACGGTTTGTTGTTAATGGACATTAATGGTACATTTGGGCACACCCTAAAGCAAAACATTCATGCTATTTTGGGATATGGCTACCATAGAACATTAAGAGACTCTCTTATTAAAGCGCACTAACAGTTAACATGGCCCACAGTGACGATTACCATGTACTAAAAATGGCCAGCACAGTAAATATTCCATACTAACTGCTTAGCAAGGCTTCTGACTGTGTAAACCAGTGGTTCTCAACCCAGTCTTCTGGGACCCCCAGGCCAGTCCGATTTTCAGGGTATCCACAATGAATATGCATGATTATAGATCTGCATGCACTGCTTCCATTGTATGCAGATCTATCTCATGCATATTCATTGCAGATATCCTGAAAACCTGACTGCCCTGGGGGTCTCAGAGGACTGGGTTGTGAACCACTGGTGTAAACCATGAGAAACTCTGGGCCACATTAAGAAGCACGGGTATACCAGAACACTTGATAGTTCTTTTGCACTGATCAAGAAGCAACAGTTTGAACGGAACAAGGAGAAACAGAATGGTTTAAAATCAGCAAAGGTGTACGACAAGGCTACATACTTTCCCATTACCTGGTTAATTTATATGCAAAACAAAATCATCAGAGAAGCAGAACTGTATGAAGACAACAGAGGTGTGAAGATTGGTGGAAGACTCATCAACAACCTTCGCTATGCTGATGATACCACAACACTGGCTAAAAGTGAAGATGATCTGAAACATTTGCTTCTCACGATCAAGGAACATAGTCTTAAAATGGTCCTGCACCTTAATGTAAAGAAGACAAAGATCCTGACAGCTGGAAAAATCAATAAGTTCATCGTTGATGGAGAAGAAATTGAAATTGTGGACAACTTTAACCTACTTGGATCAACTATCAAAAAGGAAGCAGTCAAGAAATCCGATGACACATTGCTCGGCAGAGTGGCTATGAAGGACCTAGACAAGATTCTCAAGATCAGAGATGTCTCTCTCCATACAAAGAATCTACTTGCCCAAACTATGATATCTTCAATAACATCTTATGGATGTAAAAGTTGGACAGTGAGAATGACAGACAGGAAGAAAATCGATGCCTTTGAATTATGGTGCTGGTGACGAATATTGTGTATACTATGGACTGTCCAAAGAACAAACCAGTCAGTACTAGAGAAGATTAAACAAAAGCTTTCTTTAGAACTCAATGACAAGACTCTGACTTTCATACTTTGGACACATCATGCAAAGAGAGAGATCGTTAGAGAAAGACATCATGCTTGACAAGGTGGAAGGTCAATGCAAAAGAAGAAGGCTAGCAATGAGATGGATCGATACAATTACAGCAGCTATGAATGCCACTCTATCAACAATGAGCCGCCTGACTGAAGACTGAATACAGTTTAGGACTACTATCCAGAGGGACGCCATGATTCGACACGGACTTGACAGAACTTAACAACAAACAACAACAGCAGCAGCAACTGCTTAACATGTGATGGGTGGATTAGGGGGAGTGGGTGTGGACTGCACATTGAGGTCAGCGTGGGGGTAATTACTGTGTATGAATGGTTAATGATGCAGTTAGCATGGGTGTACTTAATGCCACCTCAGTAAGTGGTGTTGTGTACTTGTATTAATTGCGAATGTTTCTGCCGCATATCAGGGAACATTTCAGTGCAGTAACTTCCACGAACATTCTGGGCACACCCCCGAGAGTTAGCATGGGATTGCTGCACTTTAGTAAAAGGATCCCTAAGTGTGCATCACAATAATGCATGCTATTGTGTACTTCCACAGCAATTTCAAAGCAATTAAAAATCATGCATTAGCGTTATTACACATTTTTATAATGTGCATCAACACTGATGACTCCCATTCTTATAATTTCCAGACATCCCATTGCCATATTCTCATTGAATTCATCAGCAGTTTTAATGCAATAAGGCCAACTTTTAATGCACATTATTGCTTTAGCATAAATTAAAACCTGCATTCAGGGCCAGCCTGTCCACTAGGCGAACTAGGCTGTCACAAAGGGCAGCAGGCCCCGGTGGGTGGCATAGGCCCCCCTCCTCCCAGCGAAGCGCCAGTTCATCACCGCCCAACCCACCATGCGGACCCCCCCAAGCATCCATCTTATCACCTTGGTGAGGGGGGCGGCACAGCGATGCCTCCGTTGCATCAGGCTTTAAAGTGCCTGTTAGCACACTCACAGCCTGCCACTCCTGCCCCACTTCAATGCAACTTCCTGCCACTCCTGCCCCCTCCAACAGGAAGCTGTGTCAAAGAGGGGCAGGAGTGGCAGGTTGTGAGCATGCTAGCATGGGCACTTTAATGCCTGATGCAGTGGAGGGATTGTCATGCCGACCCCTCCCCAAAATAAGAAGTTGGATGCCGAGAGGGGGCAGCATGGCGGGCTGAATGGGACTGTAATCTTCAAGGGTGACATTGAAGGTCTGATTAAGGCAGCAGAAACTCTCGGGCCGGCCCTGCCTGCATTAAAATGTTAATGTGGTTTAGTAAATAGGCCCACTAATGCAAAGTGTGGCACTAAGGGCAATGACTGATGACCATATTACAATAGTGAAGACAAAGGCGAGTTGACCGACTGGTTCGGCAAAATACTCTAGGATGCTTGTTGAGATCATAGGTTGAACTGCAGTTGACTATGCTGTTGATAACAGCATGCAGACTGATGAGTGCAAGCGAAAATCTTTGATGAGGGAACCCCACAGAATTGGAGTAAATTGCTGAAAATTCTGTGACTCAAATGGAATCACAGTCAGCACTGGAAAAAGTTTAAAGCTTGGCTATTTCCATATTCTAAAGCTTAGCTGAGCATGCAATGGATAAAATGATTATACAACAGAAAGTTTATCTATTGACAGGTTAAACAGATACTTGGGGTCCGATATTCATTTGCGCATTCAGGAGCTGTGATGACCAGCCGACACATAGAGCTGTGTTTCCACACAGCCTGACCCCTGATCAGGCCTTCCAAGGCCTGGGTTGGGCTGAGTTGAACCCCTTGAGCTCCCTCACCTGCTCCTCTGGGTCCCACGCCATGATCCCCCACCGTCCAGGGGTACTTATTCCACTTTCAAGGTGTAATACGTCCCCCGTCTACATTGAAGGTCCTGGACATACAGGGGGTTTCCATAAAGAACTTTTTTCACTGATGCCGGACACGTGCATTATGGGCTATCATCAGATACGTTTGTTGGCGTTTCTTTAGAACCAAAATTGATTACAAGGATGTTTTAGTCATTTGAGAGGGATTATTCCTCTCCTGACTATTTATCCGACAAAACCTTTTATGTATGAGTTATCTGCATTCTAAGAGGTGATCATTTCTATATTTGATGGGTTCTAAATGGGCAGGGTGTATAGTACTTCCTAATGTGCCTGGCAGTTGGCACTGAAGTATATAATGTAGAAATCTGGTAATCTTTCTTTATCCTCACTCCCCATGCAAATGGTATACAGACACTCATTAAGAGGCATGTTTGCTAAAAGTTAATGCGCATTCATAAATGTTAACATGTGCGTTAAATGCAGGAACATTCATTTATTTCTATTGGCGCAGTGGCACTTAACACACATTAATATTTACTAAATATGCCCCTAAGTCACTGCCAGGACAAAAAAGAGGCTTGTAAAAGGCTCCTTTGAAAGCTGCCTAAAAATGTAGATGGGCAACATATACATTATAAAATAACATAAATTAAATTTATGCAAATTAAGTCTAGTGGATATGCAAATGAGGCCCCACAATGAGTCTCCACACATGACCCCTGTCCATGTGCAATGGCCACAAGATTGATAGCGCTCTGTATATATTCAAAGTATTAAGTCACTCTTTTTTGTTGAAGCTTTTGTATCTTAGAAATGAATGCCTCAAGCATAAAAGTTTTGTTTAATAAAGCATGCTGTCTTTGGAGCCAAAAACAGAATTTGAAACGGGACCAAATTATTTTCTTTTGCTGCTCTATAACACACAAAAGGCAAAACAAATGAAAACAAAATTCAAATCAAAACAAATGGAATGACCTCAGCCAAAAACCTGTGCATTATATTTGGAAAAACAAGCATTTTGAATGATATACAGCCATGCTGAATTGTAATCTGTTTAGGAAGAACAGCGATGGCAGAAAGGGGGGATCAAATATCAAAGCAACTGTGAGAGAAGAATTAAAAGTAGCTAAAAAACGAAAGCATGCCTTTTTTATTTAGTATGCCAGTGAACCCTCACTTGGTTTGCAGTTTGTCGTGGCAGCAGCAACACTATAGTGCTAGAATTACCAACGCGGAAGAAAGGCCTGGCAATCTACTCCGTATCTTGCCAAGAAAACCCAGTGGATAGGCACAACAAAACAGACTGCACTATAGTGCTGGAAGATGAAACCCCAGGTCAGAAGGCACTCAACTGGCTACTGGGGAGGAGCTGAAGACTTTTCAGAGTAAAGCCAACATTTATGATGTTGTTGGATCAAAGTCCTCGGGACGTCTGACTAATGATGTAGCTGCACATGAAATGAGAGTCAGAAGCTGCAAAGATGTCTTACATATTGGGACATGGAATGTACAAAGCATGAACCAAGGGAAGTTGGAGGTGGTCAAGAAGGAAATGGAACATGTACAACTCGATCTGTTGAGTGTCAGCAAATTGAAATGGACTGGCATCAGTCACTTTGCATCTGATGATCACCTGGTCTACTATGCTGGAAACGAAAGACAAAAAAGAAATGGTGTTGCATTTATAATTAAGAAGAAACTTGCAAGAACTTTAATGAAAGAAATATGATGCAATCAGTGAACGCTTAATTTCTATTCGTCTATGAGGAATGCCCATCAACACAACTATCATTCAAGTATATGCCCCCAACAGCTGCAGAGCAGGATGAAGTTGATGAGTTCTATGAACAAGTATAAGCTGAAATTGACAGAACATGCAAACAGGATATCCTGATAGTCGTGGGTGACTGGAACGCAAAGGTTGGCAACAAAGAAGAAGGCAAAATGGTTGGAAAATATGGACTTGGCGACAGAAATGAAGCTAGATAAAGATTGACAGAATTCTGCAAGACTAATGATCTATTGATCTCAAACACCTACTTCCAGCAACACAAGTGGCGACTGTGCACATAAACTTCACCCAATGGATTGTACAAAAATCAAATTGACTACATCTGTGGAGGTCAACGATGGAAAAGCTCAACAATATCAACAATGACAAAATCTGGAGCTGACTGTGGTATAGATCACCTACTACTAGTATGCAAATTCAAGCTAAAGTTGAAAAAGAGCAAGCCACTCATGAATGTAGCAAAATATGACCCTGAGAATATACCATCAGAATTTAAAGACTGCCTGCAAAATCGATTTGCTGCTTTAGATACAAATGACAGAGCTCCAGAAGAGTTATGGGATGACATCAAGAAGGCTGTGTTAGAAGAAAGTGAGAAGTCTCTACAAAAGGTGAAAAAGCAAAAACATCCAAAATGGATGACCAAAGAAACTCTGAAAATTGCCCTGAAAGTGAAGCTAAAGCCAGAGGAGAAAGAGAGGCAATCAAAGAACTCAACAGAGATTTCCAATGTGCAGCAAGACAAGACAAGGAGAAGTACTACAATGGCATATGCAAGGAATAGTAGCAGAAACTATTAGAGGAAGAACAATATCGGCTTTCCTAAAGCTACGAGAGTTAAAGAAAAAATTCCAGCCTCAAATTGTAATGTTACAAGATGCTCAAGGATCCATGTTGAATGAGAAGATCAAGAAAAGGTGGAAAGAATATAGCAAGTCATTATACCATAAAGATCAAGTGGACCAACAGCCGTTTCAACCTGTACTATATGGTCAGGGTCCATTGGTGATAAAAGAAGAGGTCGAAGCAGCACTGAAAGCCTTATCAAAGAACACACCAGGCATTGATGGCATTCCCATTGAAGTAATACAGCAATCTGATGCAGTTGCTACAAGGCTCTGCCAGGAAATTTGGAAGACAACATCATGGCCAACAGACTGGAAAAGATCTGTGTTTATACCAGTACTAAAGAAAGGTGATCCAACCAACTATGGAAATTATCGTACAATTGCTCTGATCCCACATGCCAGCAAGATTCTACTCAAGATTACTCAACAGATATTAGAATCATACCTAGAACGAGAATTGCCTGAAGTGCAAGCAGGGTTCAGGAAAGGGCAAGAAATGAGAGACATCATCGTGGATGTGAGATGGATCCTTGAAAAGACTAAAGAGTACCAAAATGATATCTATATGTGTTTTATCGACTCTGGCAAGGCTTTTGACTGTGTAAACCACGTGAACTCTTGGCCACATTAAGAAGTATGGGTATACCAGAACACACGATTGTTCTCTTGCACAATGTTTACATTGATCAAGAAGCAACAGTTCAAACGGAACAAGGAGAAACAGAATGGCTTAAAATCAGCAAAGGTGTACAACAAGGCTGCATACTTTCTACCTACCAGTTTAATTTATATGCAGAATAAATCATCAGAGAAGCAGGACTGTATGAAAACAACCAAGGAGTGAAGATTGGTGGAAGACTCATCAACAACCTTTGCTATGCTGAAAGTGAATCACAAAAGAATAAATCCCAATGGGAGAGATTAATAAATACCCCACCAAAAAATCTCCCTAAGACTCCTTAATGAAATCAAAGTATCTTTTTGTCGGGCCGCAGAGAGGGAGGTTAAAACAAATTTTGAAACCACTCCAGACTACTGCGGACCATTTTAATCATCAAACAGTTCTTTAGTAAAACAATTAGCATCTGACACTTCCATCACTATACGTAATGCCGATAAGGGCGGTGCTATCGTCCTACAAGCGACAGATGATTATTTGAGCGGTCTCCGTGCCCAGTTGTCTGATTCTACAGTTTACCAGCGGTTACCATGTGACCCCACTCCAATTTTACAAACATCTATCTCGGTTTTGGTATCCACCGGAACAGATCATGGGTGGCTTACTAAACGAGAAGGTATTTTTCTTAAAACTCTCCATCCAAAAATCCCCACCATTTACACCGTGCCCAAAATTCATAAATCGGTAACTTCACCTCCAGGGCGACCCATTGTTTCTTGCAGGGGCTCGGTTCTCGAGCCCCTGTCAAAATTTTGTGATGTCTTTCTTAAGGATGAGGCAGCTTCGGTTCGCTCGTTTATAAGGGATTCCACTCACTTTATGACGCAATTATCCACTTTGATTTTGCCTCAATCATCAATTCATTTAGTGACTCTCGACGTTGCAGCTCTTTATACCAACATTCATCAGGGTGAAGCGCTCACTTTACTTCAAGCTTTGTTCACCACTGCTCCACCGCGGTTGCCTAAACACTTTTTGTTGGATTTGATCACTTTAGTGCTCACGAGGAATTATTTTCTTTTTGAGGGGATATTTTATCAGCAATCTTTTGGTATAGCCATGGGTGTCACGGTGGCACCTTCGATTGCCACTTTATATCTCGCTCAAATGGAGGAGAGCTTGATTTATACATCTTCATGGTTTACTCATGTACTCCTATGGAAGAGATTCCTTGACGATATTTTTTTCGTGTGGACATCTACAGTGGTTGAATTGCAATCTTTTGTTGAATGGTTGAATGGCCTCAAACCCAACATTAAATTCACGGCTCATATGGATTCTCAGCGTATTAAATTTTTGGATATGCTCATTTTTAGAGTGGGCACTTCTTTACATACTACCTTATTTCGAAAGCCTGTTCAAAAAAACAGCCTTCTGAACTATGCCAGTTTTCATCCGATTTCCCTGAAGAGGGGTTTACCTTATGGACAATTCTTACGCTTGCGCAGGATTTGCTCCTCAGTGGATGACTTTCGGCATCATGCCCGCGAGTTAAAACAACGGCTACTTTCTAAGGGGTACCCCTATCGGGTTGTGGAGCAAGCCTATAAGCGTGCGTGATTTACTCATCGCGATTGGCTTTTGGACTCCCGAGCTACCACTGCTTCTTCTTTGACTGATTCTGACAAGACGATTGTGGGGGTTTTTCCCTATATGGCGCATAGTTCTACTATAATAAAGATTCTTCGAAAACACTGGTCGATCCTTTCAATGCATCCCAGTTTGGCTCATCCCTTTATGCCTGCTTTTAAAAAAGCCACTTGTTTGCGGGATCTTTTGGTAAGCTCTACTGTTGAGACAGATCAGCCATTACGTGCTTCTACAGTGGGTGGCCATTCCTCCTGCCAACATTGCAAATTTTGTTCTAATACTATGACGGGGGTCACATGGGCACATCCACACACTGGCCGTGTTTACACACGTCGCTGGTCTACCACCTGTTCCTCGTCTCATGTCGTCTACTTGATCCAATGTAGCTGCCCTTTTATTTATGTGGGATGCACGACACGGTTAATAAAAACCAGAATTGCTGAACATGCTTCCCGTCTTCAACAGCAGATTTTGTCAGCTCCCATAGTTTCCCACTGTGTCGAATGTGGGCACACTTTTGGGAATTTAAAGTGGACAGTTATTGATCACATCCCGGCGGATCCCAGGGGTGGAGACAGGACACCGACTTCAACGCTGTGAGCAACGCTGGATATATGATCTGGCTAGTGTGTATCCCGGGGGTTTAAATCAGGAGATTGAGTGGTTGAGTGCTCTTTGACTTCATGCTTGTGAATATAGGGGTTTCCCTGTTGCGGTGGATTTCCCCTCTTTTCCGAGCTGTTCTTTAGTTCTGGTTGAGTTTCTCAATGAACAATGTGATGTCACATAGTCTTTTACGATCATCCAATAGGTTGAGGGATCGCATTCGCATGTCCTTATCCTATTTTTCGGTTCCCTTGTTGAATGACATTTTGGCTGACCAATGGTAGTAGGACGGATTCCTTTTTTTGATTGGTCACCCGGTGTGAACCGGGGTTTTAAAATGGATGCACAAGGCTTTGTTTGATCAGCACAGGGGGAAGAATTATTTCTTAGCGACGTCCATAAAGAGCGCTTGATACAGAGGTTTTCGACCTCGAAACGTGCACGTCGTGCCATCTCAAATGTGGACTTCAGCACTCAAGTTTTTTGGAATTTCTTCTCTTTGGTTACTGAGATAAGTTTTCATAAATTTTTTCACAACTTTTCACATGTTTTACTAAAGAACTGTTTGATGATTAAAATGGTCCGCAGTAGTCTGGAGTGGTTTCAAAATTTGTTTTAACCTCCCTCTCTGCGGCCCGACAAAAAGATGCTGAAAGTGAAGGCATTCTGAAACATTTGCTTTTCAAGATCAAGGTACATAGTCTTAAAATGGACCTGTACCTTAATGTAAAGAAGATAAAGATCCTGACAATTGACAAAATCAAAAAGTTCATCACTGATGGAGAAGAAATTCAAATAGTAGACAACTTTAAACTACTTGGATCAACTATCAATAAAGAAATGACAAGCAGTCAAGAAATACGACTATGCATTGCTCTTGGCAGAATGGCTATGAAGGACCTAGACAAGATTCTCAAGAGTAGAGATGTCTCTCGCCATTCAAGCCCTATTCAAGCCATAGTATTTTCAATAACATCATATGGATGCAAAAGTTGAATAGTGAAAAAGACAGACAGGAAGAAAACTGATGCCTTTGAATTATGCTGCTGGCAACAAATTATATGTATACCATGGACTGTCCAAAGAACAAACCAGTCAGTACTAGAGGAGAGCAAGCCTAAGCTTTCTTTAGAAGCTCAGATGACAAGACTTCGACTTTCATACTTTGGACACATCATGCGAAGAGAGAGGTAATTAGAGAAAGACAACATGCTTGGCAAGGTAGAAGGTCAACGTAAAAGAGAAAGGCCAGCAATGAGATGGATTGATACAATAACTAGAGGGAAGAGTAGCTCAGTGGTTGGGACAGGTTACCTCAGGACGGAAGGCTGGGGGTTCAATTCCCACATGGGGAGAAGCAACTTCAGGCCAGAGGGACTGGGGTCTCTAGTCCCATGGCCACTCCTTGTGGCTTTGGGCAAGCCACTTAACCCTCCATTGCCTCAGGTATACTTAGATTGTGAGCCCTTCAGGGACATGGGAATAAAAAGTACCTGTAGTATACATGTAAACCACACTGATTCTAAACAGCACAGTTTAAAAAAAGAAATAAAATAAATAACTACAGCTATGAGTGCCACTCTCTCCAGAGGTTCGCCATCAGTCGACACTGACTTGACAGCACTTAACAGCAACAACATGCCAGTGAATGGCAGAAGGCAAGAGGAAGACTTTACAGCTGAGAGAGGACAAAGGGTGGATGGAAGCAAGAAAAAAAGCAGAAATGCTCATTGTTGGTAAGGCTCTGTATGGGGGTGGGGTAGATGCATTATGGAAGACAGTATCTGAACAAAGAAGCAACATTGAAAAACAGAAAAAACAACATGGGGCCCAAGGAAGCTCAACAGGAGCCATTTCAGTTGTGGGGAAAAAATGGAAGACCTACTGAGAGAAAGGGTGGTGAATTGTCGACAATCCAGTAGATTGCAGGATCTGAGGAAACATGGAGGTCTGTTTACTAAGTGGCGCTAGCAGCTTATGTGTGAAATCGAAGCCGCAGCCCATTGAATAAAATGGGGCCGCGGCTTCAATTTTGCACGGAAGCTCCTAGCGCTGCTTAGTAAACAAACCCCATGGTTTTACTAGAAATTGTGTCAAATAAATCTTATTGATTTCCTTGATTGGGTAACTAGAGAATTAGATCAAGGGCATAGGTTGGATTGGTCTGCATGGATTCCAGCAAAGCTTTGGATGCTGTCCTTTATAAGCGGTTCATTAACAAAATGAGCAGCCTGGCAGTGGATTCAGGGATTGTGGACTAGATTAGAAACTGGCTGAAGGAAAGACAACAGAGGATAGTGGTAATGGAAGTCATTCCAAGGCAAGAATGGTGTCGAGTGGGTTGCCTCAGAGATCGATTAAAGAGCAAAAATGATACAAAAATCTGCAACAGAGCAGAAACCTGAGGGAGTTGACACATGACTTCTCATTCCAAGAAAACACGAAGACTGGTCAAATGCTTGGCAGCTAAGATTTTATGTGATGAAGAAAGAGCGGGAATCTGATGTGCTCCCACCAAGTGATAGATTTGATGGTCTCAAGGAAGCGAAATGGTGTGATAAGGAAGTGATCAGAACTAGTAGGATTCTGGGGTGTAAGGGAAGAGGCACAGCTAGCAGAAAACAAGGTGATAAAGCCTTTGTATAGGTTGCTGGTGAGATGTCACCTACTGTGTTTAGTTCAGAGAGGATACATAGAGGCTAAAGGTGAACAATAAAAAGACAACCAAAATGGTGCAGGGTCTTTATGAAAATGTCATATGAGACACACAGGACTTAAATATGTAAACTCTAGAGAACAAGAGACAGAGGGAGTATATGACAGAAATATTTAAATACCTGAAAGGTATCAATAAGGCACAAGAAGTAAACTTTTTTTCAATGCAAAAGAAGGTGGTGAATTAGGGCTCATGATACGATGTTCCAAAGGGGCTGACTCAGTAAAAACAGAATGAACTATTTATTTCAGGAAAAAAATGGTGGAAGCCTGGAATGCCCTTCCAGAATGGGTGCTGGAAGCTCAAATGGTAACAGACTTCACTAAGTTATGTAATAAACACAGAGGATCGTTGATTGCAAAAAGTAAAGGGATAGCAGGAGCATGACCTAGTAGCACCACGGGACATGGTGTTAGCCACAGGGCAACTTGCACAAAGCAGATGTTACCATCTTAACAATAGTGACATGACTACGTTGGGCTTCCAAAAAGCACTTAAGTTGCTATTATGCAATGACCATGGTTAAAAGCTAAACTTCATTGACAGCAGGAAGGCCAATGCTTTGGAAATGGCTTTGCTAATTTTTAGTAGCCATGTGGATTATTAGAAAATTTGGTAATAAGACAATGAGGTGATAATTTTCTAGACGCCATGTAACATAATGTGCCATCAATGCGTGTAGAACATGGAGCTTTACATGTGTACTTTAGCCAGTTGCAATTTTGTAAGTACATACATCAGGTTGATGGCGTGAACTTTCGGTGAGGGTGTGCACAGGGGTAGAGTGCAAATCTATGCGTGCAAGCTATACAGTACTATGACTTATGCATGTTCTTCAAAATCTAGATGTCTAGATTTAACATGCATGTTTGGGATACTTGTGCCCCTATTTTATAAAGAAAAGGAGGTGCCTACTTTTCCTTATAAAATAGGCCTACGATAGGCATGTTCTGGGTGCCTATAACTAGGTGCCTGGCTATAAACTTACCCTCCACAAGGGCAAGGCCAAAATGGTTTACCAATGAAGATGGCAGAAGCCAGTATTTCAATAGATTCTCAGAATGTTTTGGACTGATAAGGGCAACAAAGGTAAAAGAAGGGTTTGATGGTCCAGGTAAAAGACATGGGGGTGGGGATCTGTTTTTTGGTTGAATATGGGAATTAATATGCTCGTCTATGTAATGTAGAAGAACTACAGCTGGGAATGGGCCAATTTAGTTTTCTTCTTCTATCATTTACTGGGTCACTATGTTACTTGCTTAAAAATAATAAGTAAAACTAAGCATACAACTGGTTCCATCAGTTTATTATACAAAACACAGTTCATATTTTTATCCTGTCCTCCATCTCAATGTACAGGAGGGAGTCGTTCAGAGGGCTTAGGGGTGCTTTTACTAAAGTGCAGTAGGGTTTTGCACTCATAGCATGTTAGGAGCAAAAACTAATGTATGGTAGGTGCAAAAACAGTGTAGCTACTGTTGATAGCATGGCCAATGTTTCCCCTACAGGTACCGGACAGCGAGTTAAGTTCATCCACAATTAGTGTGAGCGCAATTAATGCCTCCTGTTGAGATGGTGTTAAATGCTCTGCGCGGTCAGCAAAATTCACAGTGCATGGTAATTAGCATATGTTAACAATGTTGTGGAAATCCATGTCCACTCACCATTCAGAACCCACCCAGTCTCAACCCCATCACACCCTAAGGAGTTAGAGTGGGATTTTTGGCATGCTGGCTATTTTGAATGCACGGTAACCATTACCGCAGGCCCACACTAATGGTTGCCATGCACTAAAACGTGCATTAACTGGTAGGCGCACATTAGTAAAAGGGCCCTTAGTAATTAGTGCTGTTTTCAGTACTAACTGGACAAGAGAGTCAGGGACCCAGTCA
The DNA here is from genome assembly GCA_033557465.1 of Ichthyophis bannanicus. Lineage (NCBI taxonomy): Eukaryota > Metazoa > Chordata > Amphibia > Gymnophiona > Ichthyophiidae > Ichthyophis > Ichthyophis bannanicus. The sequence goes on along the minus strand of CM066033.1, from coordinate 461,192,856 downwards.
CAATATATCGTCTATGTCTACACTTTGACTGGCTAGATTTAGGGGCCCTTTTAACGGGTGCTATCATATTGCGCCTGATGTAGCAAAAGCTCTGAAGTGATGGCATGTTAGATGTAACACCTCCGCATTAGCTGTCAGGGGCGTGGAAAGTATTTCCCTGGAAGTTAACATAGAAGCATGTCGGCAGAAAAAGACCATATGGCCTATCTAGGCTGCCCTTGCCCCATAGCACGTGCTGTGTTTGTGCGGGATCATCTAACGCCACCTCAATAGGTGCACAGAGCACATCATGCCCACTTTCCACCCCTATCCCGCGCACTGGTAACCCTAATGTGAGTCAAACAGAACGGGAATCATCCCACGCTAACTGTCATGGTCCCTGCATTAGCTGGCACGCGTGTCCCAATGCACATTCAGTACATGCCAGAACATGCATTATCAGTTAATGCCCTTTAGTAACCCCCCCCTCCCCCCATATTCCACTGAACATCTATCTGGTTAGGTTCAGCTGAATATATGTCTACAAGATAACCATCTAACTAGCGATCTAACCTGCTCAGAGAGATTTTTGAATTCTGGCATGCCGGAGGGCATCCGCAACATCAGAGTAAGATAATAAATGACAACAGATAAAGACGAAAACTATCATCCAGTCTGCCAAGTAGAGATTGATCAAGTTTAGGTTTATGCTTCATTCAATGTTGGTTGGCACTAGGCATCTGCAGGGCCAAAAAGCCTTTGTTTTAAACAACTATGAACCAAAGCTTTTTCAACTTTCATTATAATTGATGTTTTTATGCATGCTAAAGCTGTTTTGTGCATGCAAATAGATTGTCCATGCTTTAATTCGGAGGTATACACATGCACAAGTTATTTGCATGCTCAATTAATTTTTAAACACCAAAATGAATCCAAAATATACATGCGTAGTAGGTGCAGACCCAAAATCCTACATGCATCCCAATACCAACTTCTGCTTCCCCCAGAAGGCTTCTACCCATCCTCCCAACCCCAACTCTGCCACTGTCCTGCACGTCTGTTTAGAGCTTGCCCAAAATTTTCCACAGTGAAGGCCTCCATCCCTTCTGCCAGGAGATCACTCCAGCCCATGTCATCCTCAATCTTGCCTCTCACAAAACCAGTACTAAACTCTGCAACAATCCCACAACATCAAGCTCAGTGATGCTGTGGAAAAAATAAAAATCCAGCCTCCATATGCTTATTAAAGTTTGAGGTTTAACCATCATACCTCCACACCTGCCATACAGGTAACCCCAGACTCATGGTCACTCTGCACAGTCCCCCCAATGTGTTTTAGGATGACTAATGCAATCACTGTTGTTTTCTTGGGTTGTAAGTGCAACTTCGTGCAGCTTACTCCAAGACATTCTCAGTGCGCACCTAGAATGATGCCACTATTTAAATAAGTACATTCTAAAATGGTAAATTTGGGCAGGAGTAGCCTAGTACCCAGAAGATCAAGGGTTTGATTCCCATTGGCACTCCTTGTGACATGGGCAAGTCACTTTATCCTCCACTGCCTGAGAAGAAAAGGCCTGGCAATCTACTTCCAGTGATATATTACCAAGAAAACCCAGAGACAGCTGGGTCACTACTGACTTAACAGCATTGAACAAAAAATGGTAGATAACACACTCAAGTGACTATAATCCCAAATTTATATGAAGTAAAAAATACAGGCCTCTGATAAATTAGCTGCTGAACATTGTAGTTCAAAAGCTAGAGAATTCTGCAACTGGAAACTGATTAAATGCACACTTGCAGGAGTAAATAATATAGAAGACAGGAGAGGCCTACATGCTCCAAGAAGGTGTGCTGAAGAGACAGAAGCCGGAAAAATGTGTTTCTTTGCAAGCATAATCTAAGGGGCATGTTTATTACGGTGTGCGCAAGTAGTGTGCAATTGTGCCATCAAATTAGCATGGAGGCCTGCGCTAATATTTGGGGGCACGTGTGTCTATGCCCCTGCTGTTAGTGTGATGCTAACATGCGGTACTGCATTAACCGGCGCATGGATGCACATCACCCACTGATGTGGCATTACTTGCAGTCACCCCAATGGCAACAGGCACAATGCATGCCCAAAATGCCCAAGCTAACTGCGACATGCTGCAAATGCCCCACCCAGTCGCTGCCCTAACGCATGCCCAATCATGTGCGCAGGATTTTTAGTGTGGAGTCCCATATGAACTACTAGTGCGGCACCCTCAGTGTGCATCAAACCTCATGACGACGGTTAATGCACCATAGTTTTGATCATTGTGGTCTATACAAAGCAGCTTCTATTTTAACCCCTCTGAAAAATGAAGAAAGAAAGAAAAAAAATAAGTAAAAATTGGGAGAGTCGGGGGGGCGTTCCAAGATGGCGATTGTAACTCTTACTGAGTGAGCACGTTATTGCTTCATGGGGAGGAAGCGTAAAGGGAAGGCTGGGCAGGAGCCCTCGCAGCCTCAGCTTACCTCGACGCCTCTTGCTGTTTCGGGTCCCTTGGACGCTTTTGTATTTCGTGCTCCCCGGGGTCCAGCTGTTGCAGGTGGAGACGAACGGCTGGTCGATTTACCGAAGTCGGAGAGCTCGGTATCGGCCTCGGTGTCATCTCTCTCCCCTGGTGTGAGCCCAGCGCCGAAGGTTCCTCGTCCTAGCCTGTTGCCGGAAGGCTTCCTGGAGGTATCCCCCCAAGAGAACTGGGAGAGGGGATTTCCTTGCGAGGCCCAAGGAAAGGTATGTCGCAGGAGCCTGGAAGTGAGGCCAGTGGAACCTCCTGTTCTTTGCCAACTTCGTCGCTGTCTGTTGGAGGTTTGTACGCAGGAGAAGTTCTTCCTTCTACACGCTTGGAACTATGGCAACCTGTTCGGCGGATGGAGAGTGCTCCGACTGCTGCCCCGGATGGAACCTTTGTTCTTCAACGTCCTGCGACTTTCACTCTGGAGTCGATATGGAATGCAGTTGTCTCTCTTGGTGAAGTATTGCTCCCGCAGATTACATCTGTATCATCGAAAGTTAATTTGACTTCGGGGACAGTTGCGGTTTTGGAGGAGAGGGTGTCTAATCTTTCTATGGTGTTAGAAGAAGAACGGCAGAAAGTAAAACTTTTGGAAGATTATGTAGATATCTCTCAAAAGAAGGATTTGATTGTGCATTCTAAGTTGGAACAATTAGAAAATTTCTCGCGTAGTAATAATCTTCGTGTTATTAATTTTCCTAGATTAGTATCTGTATCTCCTAGGGACATGTTTAAAGAGTATCTTGCCGATATTTTGGGGGTCTCTTCTAACCTTATGCCACCTTTGGTTAATGCTTATTATATTTCTAAGGCTAAGCGTGTCCCTATGTTGAGGAATTCAGGGGATGGTAATGTGCAAGGGGTTTCCCTTAATGTTACAGATTTGATTGAAAATTCTGGTTTAGAGTCTCAAGATCCCTCAACTTTGCTAGTAACATTTGCATTGATATCTGATAAAGAGTGGATATTGAAACTTTTCTTTAAGAAGAGGAAGATTCTATTCCGGGGTTTAGCGGTACGTATATATCCTGATCTCTCTAGGGAGACTCAAAAGCGTCGTAGAGATTTTTTACTTTTACGACCTCGTGTTTTGCAATTGGGGGGGTTATTTTTCCTTAAACACCCTTGTAAATGTCTGATCAAGTATTGTTCAGTTTCTTATGTTTTTTTTCACCCTGAGCAATTGGTTACCTTTATTAGTTCCAGACGTTTGGAAGCTTCTCCTGCTCCCTCTTAGTGCTCCTGTTAAGTGGTAATGCTGGATATGTGGTTATGATCTGTTTCTTTTGAGCTTTGATGTTAATTTCTTTTTGCTGTGATGCTCCCACTTCTCTTTGTGGACTAGAGAGGGTTAACACTGTATTTTTTGCTTTTACTATTTCTGTCATATGAGCATTTTGTATAGTGAAATGTGATTTTATGGGTGTAACCCTGTTTCTTGAGTAACCCTGATTTTATTGGTGTAACCCTGTTTATTAAGCATCTTCTCTAATGTATTGTAAATTGCATAAAAATTGGGAGAGTCAAAATGGGCAAAGAAGGGCTAAAAAGTCACTTTGTTATGCCAACGCGACAAAGGAGGTACCCAGATGTGCCAAAGCCCCCCAGAGCAAAATAATGAGTTAATCAGCATCAATGGCACAGACCAGACTGTACACAAGGTGACATGGAGAGAATAAACAAAAGCCTGTAGGGGCCCAACGTGCACGCACATGCAGAGGATAAAAGAGTCAGTTCTCACCGCTCCTGTCCTTCTGCTAGCATGTATTATTGCAATGGGTACTACTGCCATAAAAAGTTTCTCTTATAAAATTAAATCCTTGCTTTTTCCTGTTGCGCAACATCCCTTTATAGATGGTAATCTGGAAGATTAACCTCCTTGCCCCAACCTAGTGTGCTTCTGTAGCCTAAACACAGTGATAAATTACTATGGCACTCCACTGAACTGCACTTTTCCATAGAGCAGAGGTGGTCAAATGTTTTGGCCTGATGAGTATATTCAGGGTTAGGTCTGGGTGGGGTCAGGACAGGGTCAATGAGGATCTGGTGGTGTCTGAGTAGAAGTGCAAGAGTTCTTCCTCTGCCAGAAGTCCAATGGCCTGAAAGGGACCTCTACAAGCCATATGGACCTGCTCCTCATTCCCCTACTAGCCAAATGTGGCCCATGGCAGGTAATTTGCATACCTTTGCCCTAGATTTTCATGGCCAAATTGAAATTTCTGATATAAAGTAAGGCAAAGCTAATGTTTGTAAATTATAGAAAGCCTGCAGGTGGAGTTTCTTGCACATTTCTGAAGTAACTTATCTTCTGCCGAATATTTTATTTGTTACAACTCCTTGAAGGGCAAACAAACATATCAGAGAAAACAAAAATCGCACTAACAAATTGTTTTCCCAGGTCTTAAATCTAACAGAAGAAAATCAAGAAATCTCACAATGCTTTTTTACAGAGCTTTGTGTGTGCAATTTTCTTTGGCTTTTGCATATTTTTTGATAGGTTGTTTTTCTTAACCCATTGTTGCAACTGTTCCAGTACCAGGCATGCAAACTGAAATGCAAGTGTTCTGCCATTTTTTTGGCCCCCTTTTGCCTCAGACTGAAAAAAGAGAAATCAGGCACCATTTATATCATTGTACCCAGTGATCTCTGCTTCTTCTTCCCAAAAATTGTCCACCTTTCTTGTTGAAACGATTTGGGCCCGACTTACTAATCTTTTCTTCCCATAGGCATATACTTCCTTTATTTCTTTCCCTTCTTTCTCTTCTCGCTACATTTTCTTTTTCTTCTGATTTGTATATTTTTATACTCTTAACTTATTGCTTATTGCTTATCGCTTTGATATTATGATGTAAGGCAGTATATCGAGGCTGTCATTTTAGAAGGAAATACACGTGGAAATAGCAACATTGACGTGTAGATGGAATACCCATGCACAGGGAACAATTTTAGAAAGCTTCTATTTTTGTGTGCAGAGGCTGGGAGACAGAGATTTCAAGTGGGTGCGGTTTTGGCAGGTCAAAAAAGCATGCGAGTACTTCCCATTGAACAGTGGAAATATGCCTATATCTTAAAACATTTCTGTCGACTTCTGCACCTGCTCCAAGAGTGCTCATTTGGACCTAGGGTATCCATCTGTGTTTTGGGGCCCAAGAGTACAAATGCCTGTGATATCTATCAACAACTCAAGAGCTAAGCGGAACATGTTATTTCTCTCCTTAGCCGGCTCCTCTTGTTAGGATTTAAATGCCATCAAATTCATGGCAGGCACTGGCAAGTGCAAGCATATTTTGCAAAATCGGTAGCTACCCCTGTGCGTGCTGCCATACACACATGCAAAATCCCAAGTAATGCAGCCCCTTCCATGTGTAGATTTATAAAACTGTTGCTTCCTCTTGGCACATACACCTATATCCAGTGGTGTTCATATAGACATTCAACCAAAGGCTCCTCGTTCACCAGAGCTTTTTATAAAATTCAGCAGCAACTCAGCACACCCCAGCCTGGATGCCTTAACTCCTAACTCAATGACCTATGCAACACGGGGCTTCACATCTATGAAACTCTGAACATTAAACATCTATTGGAGATAAGTCCCAGTAAATCGGGCCTTTTGGTCTTGCAGGTCATGTCTATGCTGGCAAAATGGTCAAGGAGTTGTCACTGCATGGTAAGGCATTCTCCATCTGAAGCTTGAGAGGATGCCCTCCTTACAATTTATTGATCCTTTTATTGGTGTATGATTGTTGTTGTTGTTGTTAAGTGCCATTGAGTCAGTGTCGACTCATGGCGACCCTCTGGATAGTTGACCTAAACTTTGTTTGATTGTATGTGTATGATTGATGACCTATCAATTCCTTATCTAAGGAGTGCATCAGGTCACACGCTATCCCTCTCCTCCCACCTAACCTGCTACCTTTAAGAAAAGAGCAGCAGTATGGGAAGAGCCAGTGGGGGCGGAGTGTGGGCAGAGTGGGGCGGGCCGAGGCAACAGGTCGTACAGGGCATATGCAACCTACTTTGATTGCTCCATTTATCAGCCAGACCATTTTCTCTCTCTAATGGTCTCTTTCTTGGTCTTATTTTTAATCAGAATGTACTTTATTCCTCATATTCTAACATACTATCACCACCACCCTCCCCCTTCCCCCCCACCTGCTTTTTAAATCACCTTTTTGTACTCAACCCTCAGCTGCTCATGTTATATTCATGTTTTATTAAATTCATTAGTCTGGTCCTGGGCAACTGTGAAAAGCATAGTTACTCACCTGTAACAGGTGATCTCCGGGAACAGCAGGAATTTAGTCTTCACATATGGGTATTGTCGGTACCTACGGAGCCTGTGCGGGAACGCTCCCCAGCGTCTAATAGGAAGGCTTTTGGGAGCATCCCACAGTGCCTGCATGCTGCCTTCCCGCCTTTCCCAACTGTCCCTCTCCAGTTGAGTTTATAGCTGAGACAAAAGAGAGAGGGAAAGAGAGAGAGATAGAGAGATACAACTCCTAGGGGAGGTGGGTGGGTTGTGAAGACTAAATTCCTGCTGTTCCCGGAGATCACCTGTTACAGGTGAGTAACTATGCTATCTCCAGGAACAAGCAGGAATGCAGTCTTCACATATGGAGATTCCCTAGCTGCAGATGCCAGGGAGATGGCCCCAGAAAGTTGTGTGCCCTTGTGAAAGGGCTCCACTTCCCCCCATGGATCTCTGGCATCTTACCAGGGATGGTGGGTAGGAGTTGATTAAGTGTGGAACAGGTGTTGAAGAACAGCCTGACCAAACAAGGCATCCCGGCGGGAGTCCTTGTCTAAGCAGTAATGGGCTGTGAAGGTATGAACCGAAGCCCAAGTAGCTGCTCGACAGATGTCGTCGATAGACACAGAGTGAAGATGAGCCATTGAGGCTGCCATGGTTCTCACATTGTGAGCTATGACATGGCCTTCAAGAGGAAGGTTCTTACTCTCATAGGCAAAAGATATACACTGTGCAATCCAGCTGGACAGTGTCCTTTTGGAGACTGGAAGTCCCAAATGACTAGGATCAAAAGCAACAAAGAGTTGGGAGGACTTTCTATGTTGCTGAGTCCTTTGCAAGTAAAAGGCCAAAGCTCTTTTGCAGTCCAAAGTATGAAGATTCCTTTCTGCATTTGAGGCGTGAGGCCTTGGAAAGAATACAGGAAGGTAAACCGCTTGGTTTAAATGAAAAGGTGACACCAACTTTGGCATAAAGTGTGGATGAGTCCTAAGGACTACCTTATCATGATGGAACCTCGTATAAGGAGGATCAGCCACCAATGATTGCAATTCACTGATGCGACGTGCTGATGTGATTGCAATAGGAAAGATGACCTTCCAGGAAAGGAATTTCAAAGAGGTAGTAGCTAATGGTTCAAAAAGCAGCTTCATGAGCTGCCCAAGAACCAGATTTAAGTCCAATGCTACCGGTGGTGGCTTAATGGGAGGCTTAGTTAAAAGAAGGCCTCTCATAAATCTCGCTATGAGAGGATGAGAGGAAATAGGTTGTCCATTTAGAGGCTTGAAAGAAGCTGCAATAGCACTCAAATGAACTCTCACTGAATTGGTCTTAAGCCCTGCATTAGATAAATGAAGGAGATACTCCAGTAATGATTCCAGAGGTATTGCAAGAGGGTTAAGACCCTTCTGTGAGCACCATATGGTAAACCTTTTCCACTTGAAAGCATAAGAGCGTCTTGTGGAAGGCTTCCTGGAAGCATAAAGAATATCCTTTACCTGCTGAGAAAGGTTAAGACCGTGAAGTTATAGGCTTTCAGAAACCAGGCCCTGAGATGCAGGGACTGGGGATTAGGATGCCACAGCATCCCGTCCTCCTGAGAAAGGAGATTTGGAGTAGATCCTAACTCCAGAGGCGGATCTTGAGAGAGATGTAGGAGCAGAGGGTACCACATTTGCCGTGGCCAACGTGGAGCTATGAGAATCATATGACCTCTCTCTCTCTGATGCTTGAACAGAGTTTTGGGAATTAGGGAAATGGGTGGAAAGGCATACAGGAAGTCCTGACCCCGATGGAGGAGGAAAGCATCCCTGGCCTGACAACCCTGAGCTGGAATTCTGGAACAGAACCGGGGAAGTTTGGCATTCAGCGGACTTGGAAAGAGGTCTATGTCCGGGGTTCCCCAAATTTGAAAAACTTTGGCCACCTGGTCAGCATGGAGAGACCATTCGTGTGGAAGCAGAACTCGACTGAGCCTGTCTGCCCAAGAGTTTTGAATGCCTGGAAGATACATCACAAGGAGATGAATCTGATGCTCTCTGGCGAGGGCCCATAGTCGCAAAGCTTCGTTGCAGAGTGACAGAAAGCCTGTTCCCCCCTGCTTGTTCACCTAGAACATGGCTACTTGATTGTCCATTTGAACTAGGACAGTCTTGTAGCTGAGCTGGGTGTGGAATACTCGAAGAGCAAGGAAGACTGCTCTAAGTTCCAGGAGATTGATGTGTAGATAGGTCTCCTGTGGAGTCCAGGTACCCTGGGTAGAGAGGCCTTGCAGGTGGGCTCCCCAACCCACCTGTGAAGCATCTGTTGTTAGAGTGGCTTGGGTTGGGGGTTGCTGAAAAGGAGACCCCACCAAAAGGTTTTGGGGTGACTGCCATCATTGGAGGGACAAAATAAGGCGATCTGAGTTTGCTATTTTGTCTGACAGGCAACCTGACGCCTGAGTCCACTGAGTGGATAAAGTCCACTGGGCTGCCCTCATATGGAGGCGAGCATAAGGAACCACATGCAAGGTGGATGCCATGTGGCCTAGCAACTGTTACATTTACCAGCAGTGAGGTGAGATTTTAGCACTGCTTGGGAAGCTAACTGCACAATGCGAAGGCAGCGGGGCTGTGGAAGGTAGGCCCTTGTCTGTCTGGTATCCAGCAGAGCTCCTATAAACTCCAGGGACTGAGTGGGAGCAAGGTTGGATTTTGGGAAGTTTATGACAAGTCCCAAATACTGAAGGATGCGCATTGCGCATTGTGCGAGAGAGAGCAACCCTGGCTTCTGGCTCTGAAGGGCTCGAATGAGCCAGTCATCTAAGTAAGGGAAGCCGAATATTCCCAGGGTGCGGAGAAATGCTGCCACCACAGCCATGCATTTTGTGAACACCCTTGGTGCAGAGGCCGGGCCAAAAGCAAGAACCCTGTATTGGTAGTGCTTCCCTTGAAACAGAAAGCGAAGGAACGTTCGGTGGGTTGGATGGATGAGAACATGAGTGTACACATCCTTGAGATCTAGAGAGCAAAGCCAATCCTGACTCTGAAGGTATAGCAGCAGAGTTCCTAGAGAAATCATTTTGAACTTCTCTTTGAACAGGAATTTGTTCAATTCTCTGAGGTCTAAAATGGGTCTGTGTCCTCCTGTTTTCTTTGGAATAAGGAAATAGGGGGAGTAAACCCCTGTACCCCATTGGGGAATGGGTACCTCTTCTATTGCCCCTTGGGCAAGAAGCACAGTGACCTCTTGACCTAACTGGTCATTGAGAGAGGTCTGAGAATTGAACTGTCTTACCATTGTAGGAGGGGGCATGCTGAGGAAATGAAGCTTGTACCCCTCTCTTACAATAGACAGAGTCCAATTTTCTGCTGTTATCTGACCCCATCTGGGGGAAAATGACATAACCTTCCTGGGATGGTGGAAGGTTCTGGGCCGTTCAGGGCCAGGAAGGCAAAATTCTATAGATAGGAGTCAAAGCCCCTGTGGAGGCTGAGTTTGCTGAGCCGGATGAGGCTTAGCTGCTTTTTTCTTTCTTTGTCTAGGCTATTGCTGCTGTCCCTTTTGGGCAGACTGACCTAAACGATGCCCCTGTTGGGTATAGGAGGGATAAAACTTCTTCTTCTTACTGAAGAAAGGTTTCTTAGAAGATTTTTCCTCGCAGGATCAGCTGTAGATTTAGACAATCTATCCAAAGTGATATTGTCAGCATCTATTTCATTAGCTTTTTCCTGCCAATTCTTGCCAAAGAGATTCTCTCCTGTGCAAGGAATAATCCCTAGTTTATCCTGTACCCAAATTTCCAAGTCAGATGCCTGGAGCCAGGCAATCCTACGTGCACCTATGGCAATGGCAGAGGTTCTGCTTATGCACTCAAAGCAGTCAAAAGCTGCACGATTCACAAACTTGGAAACATCCTGAGCATGTTTGACAAGGGCGAGATAATCTTGCCTCTTATCATCAGGAAGGAGAGGGCTCATAAGCTCTAAATCTCCTGTGACCTCCTTAAGGAACATTCCCATATATAAAATATAGGAACTGATCCTAGCAGAAAGCATGGAAGCCTGGAAGGTTCGACGTCCAAAGGCGTCAAGCGTCCTACACTCACATCCTGGAGGATTAGATGCATGCCTTTTTGCACTCCTTATTCTTCTCATTGCTGACTCCACCACCATGGAATGTCATGGTAATTGAGTCTTTTGAAACCCAGGACAGGGAAGAACTTGATACATGGTGTCGAGTCTTTGAGAATGAGGAGATGTGGTTAGAGGTGTTTCCCACATCCTTAACATGAGATCATGCAAGATCTCATGAATGGGTAAGGTAGCTGCCTCCTTGGGAGCTTTAGGGTATTGCAGGATTTCTAATTCCTTTGTCCTAGGCTTTTTTTCAGGAGCCACTGTGATGGAAAGACCTTGAGCCATATCTCGGATAAAATCCTGAAAGGACATATCCTCTGGTGGAGACATCCTACGCTGATGAGAAGAAGAATCCTCAGGAAGAAGTACTCTGGTATCGGCAGAGCTTCCAGAGTCTTCAGACTCATCCGAGGATTCGAAGTATCTCCGATCCGGGTGATGGTGCAAGGCATGGTACCGGTACCGATCGAAGTAGGCATCGGAGTGGTCCAGTACCGACCTGTCGATACCGGATGGATACGCATGACTCGGTCGCGGTAAAATACCTGCCAATGTCGATGCAGTTGGTGCCGGTACCAGTTGAATTGTCTGAAGTGGTTTCAAGGGCATCGAGGCCGTGAGAAGAGCCACCAGACTGCGTTCAATAGCCAAGAATCTCTGGTCTATCGACGCTGCCGATGCTTGGGTATCGGTACCGGAAGAAGCGGCCGGTACCCCAGAGCATGGCACCAGTAGTTCTGCTGAGGTTGAAGCCTCAAGAACATCCTGGAGCTCCATTAGTGTTTTGGAAGCCGAAGCCTCCCACCGGGGCAATTTTGCCGGAGAAAGTCCCTCAAGGGCAACGCCAGAGGCATCTCGCTGTCTAGAAGGAGATCTACCCTTTGAGGACCAGCTAGATTTATGTTTAGTTACCTGAGATCCATGGGAGGAAGACAAAGCCCTGGAAGATGTCGATGCCACGGAGGCTGCATCGGAGGGAAAAAGGGTGCTAAGCTTAGCAGCTCGGTTCTGCCGGCCCCTTTTCGACATCATCCCACAGGCAACACACTCTGAAATAGAGTGGTCAGGACCTAAACATTTGAGGCACCACTCATGGGTGTCAATGACGGAGATGGTACCGCCACACTTAGAACACTTTTTAAAACCCGAAGCGGGTTTTTGCATTCTGAAGGAAAAGTTGGGCCTAGTGCCCAAAATGGCACGTGGCACCTGAGAGAAAATTACTGGAAAGACTCCAGAAGAAAGGGTTTTTTTGTTTTTTTTTAAGAAAAGAAAGAAGAAGAACCGGCGGTACCGGTGTATCGCTTAGGGAAGGCAGACGCGACCACAAAAAAGATGAATAGAAGGGATTTTTTTCTGCGGTGACAGGATGTGCGACCTGTCGGCTCCGTGGAAAATGAAGAACTGGAGAGGGACAGTTGGGAAAGGTGGGAAGGCAGCACGCAGGCGCTGTGGGATGCTCCCAAAAGCTTTCCTATTGGACGCTGGGGAGCGTTCCCGCTCAGGCTCCGTCGGTACCGACGATACCCATATGTGAAGACTACATTCCTGCTTGTTCCTGGAGATCTGTCTTTACACAGAAGAATGCAGATATGTATACAAGGAATATGACTTCAGGTAAGAACTATTAAGATCAACTAGGGCCTTATGTATTAAGGGCCTGCTATTTAAACACTGCACTTGGTGTTTTATTAAAATGCCGGCTGCAACATTGGAATATAATTTGTATATTGAGTGCCACTATTTGGCTTGTGAATATAAAGAGCGATCAGCACCACGGCTTTCCAGATAGCGACAATATTCGCTGCACTATCTGGATAAATTTAGGATAGCCTTTCACCTTTCCCAAATTTATCTGAATAGTTATTCAGGTGGAGCCCGATTCCACTAGGGGCACGTTTGGACCGTCTAGGCAGCCCCGAGCAGGACAGACCCATGCACCACTGTCACCTGCAGCGCCGACCCCCTCTAACCCCACCTACTGTGCTCCAGTTCCAGACGTGGGGGCTGTACTGGCCCCAATCGTCCCGATTCCAGCTGCTTATTCCACCTCCAAGGTTGTGTAAGCAGCATGTTCCCCTTGACTCGCAGGACATGCAGGGCCATAACCTGAATGAGCCCTGTATGTCCTGTCATCTCGGCCCACTCTGCCCATACTGCCCCCACTGGCTCTCTCTGTACTGTTGCTCTGGCCATGTGAGGAGAGACTGTGAAAGAATACGAGCAGGACGGCTTGTGGGGCTGCATGTCTCTCAAGTCGCCTTGCAGAATCGGGGCTATAATGGTCTGATTATTGCCACTATCTGGATAATTTGCATGAGTGCCCACATACTTCCACAAGCACTATAAGGGTTATCTTAGAAGACCTATTCATGCTTTGGACATCTGAAAATAGGCATAGAGATGTCCAAAGCATGCAGATGTCCCCAGAGCTATTTTAGAAGCCGGCTCTGTGGATGTCTCTGGCATGAGGACATCCAAATCTGTATTGGGCATTGTGTCAGTATGCTTGGGGCATTCTCAGAGCTTGGATGTCCTTACACCCTAAATCCTGAGCCATGGAAAAGTGCTCTTTTGGTTGGCTAGCCATGTGAAGGAGGAGATATGTTTATATCCCCTATCTGTTCCTGTATCTGAACACTGAGGAGGACTGAGGGCTCATGTTATCATTTTTCCATGCCGCTGGACATCCCCTTATGCTATTTTGCATGCAATAGACATCCCCACCCCATGCTTTCTGCAGGGCAATGTCTATGTGGCTGCGGGCATGGATGTCTATGTTACTAAAACCAGGCAGAGGCATTGACATCCCTGGTGTTTCTCAGCATGTTCTGTCCTGGAAGTCCCTGACTGGACTTGGATGCCCTTTATAAAATGCCACTTCACATGAATAGTGCCTAAAGGTGGTCTGCAAGAATTTTGGTGGCACCATCCCTATAGTGTTGCAGAAAATGCATGGATAATGCTAGCTAAGGGAATTATCTGGATAACGGTTGTCGTTATCTGGATAATTTCCTTTGACTATCTGCTCATACGTTTTTCCCCCATAGATACAAAAATCGGAAAAAGCCTTAGGTACCTAGATCCCTGGTGCAATGCCATAGACCTCAGATGATCTCTAGTTTCCATCTCACTTCTTTACAACTGGAGATCTACTGCACTCATCCCAGACTTTCCTGAATGCCATTCCATTACTGCTTCTGTCTCCACCACATCCACTGGGAAGTTACTGCATGGATCCACCACCCTTTCAGTGATGAGATATTTCTCTGCTGCTGTTCTTGAGGCTGTCCTCCTGGACCTTTATACCATGAACACTGCTCTAGAATATTCATTGAAGATGTGAAAATTTAACAACCACAGAGTGTGCCTGCTAAAAGCACTTGCATGCCATGCACTCGATATTTGTATGGGCAGTCGAATAGAGGAAAAATAGTAGATGCATGCATTACTTCCATCGTGTACACAAGCCAAGGGGCGTCTTATTTAAACCTGGCTAGAAGTCAATGTTCCTGCCAAGCTGTACAGAAGTCCTCCGCCCTTATGCTGCTGTAGTGGGTGCTGCTGCAATTTCACATTTTCAATCAGAAACATTGCAAGAAAGCCTGTGCATACTCTTTAGCAGTAGAGGGAACTTTTAAGACAGAACAACTTATTCAGGGAAATTGGAGTGTACTGGGATAAAGAGCTCTGAAAACTATCCTATAAATTCTGAGGACTTGTCAATAATCCATAGAGAGGCACTATCACTAGAGCTATCAGAAGCTGCAGGCAAGATGGAGGACTGTTCTGGATTCCAGGTCCAGGGATCATTTATGCAAGCCATGGAGGGGAGGTGGGACACTGGCATGCCCTGCTACTGCAGTAGTGGCAGGAGCTCTAAAATGGCCACTATTAATATAAGGGAACCCCAAGGTGGGCCCCACCCTCAAGGCTACCCTGGGCACTAATTGGCCCCCTAAAGGGCCTGATCATCACCTCCTTTTTGTTTTGGTGGCTAAGGGGGTCATTTTAGAATCTCTATTCATGATTTGGACGTCTGAAAATGGGCTTTCAGACATGCAAATCACAAAGACATCCCAGAGTAATTTTGGAAAACTGGGTATATCAATGTCCTTGATGCAATTACATCCATATTGCAGGGGGTATGGTGGAGGCAGAGTCTGGGTGGTCCTGCGGAAATGCAAGTCATCACATGATTTCAGAATGACCTGCGTATGTTTGGCCATGGCTGCTGACACGTCCATGCCTATACCTGCTTGAGATCACAAATAAGCTGCAGAAAAGTGCTCATTTCAAGGCAGCAACACTTGCAGAAGAGCAAAATGTGCTCTCACCACCACAGTACTTTACACCACATCAACAAAGCCTGTATATTAATTGACAGTCCCTTCATTTTCATAGCCCCACTGTGGCATGTCTGAAGATCTAAAATGTCAGGCTGGAACATGCATGTGTCATAGCATAGATGTTCCCATTCTGAAATACCTCGGCTGGCACATCTATGTACCCGTTTCTATGGCTCTGTATTTCGGGGATGTCCGGATTTCTAAACTGGCCTGAAAAGTGCATGTACTCCACCATGCCATTTGTACGGGCCCATCTCCAGAACCGGTTATGGGGACGTGCGTCTTTCGGTGCAGAGAGCGATCTAAGATGGAATTTACACATGCTCCCCTTCACTACTATCCTTCCCCCAGCATTTTCAACATTGTGACCTGGACATCTCAAATTCTACCTAGACGTCCTTTCTAAAACGCCGCTTCACACTTCTCCCTATGCAAACTAGTAACTGTCCAACTCTGGCCGCCACCTTATTTCTTTATTTATTTTAAAAGCTTTAATATATTGCCTCTTCCAGAGATGAGGTGACTTACATAACAACAATAGACTTTACATTGAACAATGATCAACATACATTGTTGTTGTTGTTGTTAAGTGCCATCGAGTCGGAGTCGATTCATGGCGACCCTCTGGATAGCTATCCTAAATTGTGTTCAGTCTTCAATCAGGCGGCTCATTGTTGACAGACTGGTACCCGTAGCTGCTGTTATTGTATCGATCCATCTCATTGCTGGCCTTCCTCTTTTGCGTTGACCTTCTATCTTGCCAAGCATGATGTCTTTCTCTAATGATCTCTCTCTTCACATGATGTGTCCAAAATATGAAAGTCAAAGTCTTGTCATCTAAGCTTCTAAAGAAAGCTTAGGTTTGATCTCCTCTAATACTGACTGGTTTGTTCTTCAGGCAGTCCATGGTATACACAGTATTCGCCGCCAGCACCATAATTCAAAGGCATCAATTTTCTTCCTGTCTATCTTTTTCACTGTCCAGCTTTCACATCCATATGATGTTATTGAAAATACCATGGCTTGAACAAGTCAAATCTTTGTATGGAGAGAGACATCTCTGCTCTTGAGAATCTTGTCTAGGTCTTTCATAGCCATTCTGCCAAGAGCAATGCGTCAATGGATTTCTTGACTGCTTGTTGCTTCTTTATTGATAATTGATCCAAGTAGGTTAAAGTTGTTCATAATTTCAATTTCTTCTTCAACGATGAACCTGTTGATTATGCCAGTTGTCATGATCTTTGTCTTCTTTACATTAAGGTGCAGGCCCATTTTGAGACTATATTCTTTGATTGTGAGAAGTAAATGTTTCAGATCATCTTCACTTTCAGCCAGTAATGTGGTATCATCAGCATAGCGAAGGTTGTTGATGAGTCTTCCACCAATCTTCACACCTCTGTTGTCTTCATACAATCCTGCTTCTCTGATGATTTGTTGTGCATATAAATTAAACAGGTAGGGGGAAAGTATGCAGCCTTGTCTTACACCTTTGCTTATTTTAAACCATTCTGTTTCTCCTTTTTCTGTTCGAACTGTTGCTTCTTGATCAATGTACAGATTGGTAACAAGGTTTATAATATAAATATAATGCATTAACTATGTACAATTTGGGAGGGCAAGGAGGAAGGATAGGAAGGGAGGGGGTAACTCTGTTTCACTGCTTGGAGTTGATCAGAAACGATCACCTCAAGATCTCACCCCTGGTGAGTGCACATGAGCTTCTCCCTTAGATTTATGCACCTTAAATACATCACTGTCCACGGATACTCCATCAGGAATTTTATAAATAGCAAAACAGAAAATAAGTACTGAGTTTCAGTATATATTGCCTTACTTAAATGTTTTCTAAGTGCTGCTTTCAAAGAAGCTTTAGATCATAATTAGACAAACTGAAATTTCTTTCTTTTTGGGAAATGAGGGGCTTATAGCAAAAAATTATAGGCAGGTTCCTGAAGGGTTTATGACAGGTCCGGCCCAAGGCTTTCTGCTGCCCCAGGCAGAAGCCCCTACTCAGTCGACCCCCCCCCCACCACCACTGCTGCTGCCTGAATCCATCTTCTCATCTTGCGGGGGGGGAGGGGGTCACGGAGGCAGCAGCGGCACGACTCTGACACCCACATGCACACTCATGGCCTGCTGCTCTTGCCCCTCTCTGAGAGGGACAGGAGCGACAGGCCATGGTTGTGGTGTCATGGATGCTGAAGCACATGGCCTGCTGCAGGCACCAAAGTGGTACCAGAAAGCTACCACTTAAAAAAATCATGGCGTGCTGCCTGGCAGGATCTGCTGCCCAAGTGGCCCTGGTTTATCAGCAATATAAGGAGTGCAGTGTTCTGATGGTCACAGTGCCTCTGCAGAACACAGGGCTCTCCGCAGTTTATGCCTTTTACTAGAACTAATGAAAGGATACATGAGGGTCCTAAACCACAAATTCCTTCCATACAGCCTGCAAAGACTCTTACAAGAGCTCAAGGCTTACAAGTTTATTTCTAATCATATTGGGGAGGGGGGTGGGGGACAGGAGAAAAGGAATCTAAAATGTTTTCACTGGCTCTAATGACGTGACAACAATTCTTCCTGAAGCAGGTAGTTTTTAAGTGACTTTTGTCAATTTTAGAAAGGGAACACCTACTTGAGAAAGTGAAAGGACAATGGTGAACAACGCTGAAGAGGAACTCTAAACAAAGAACGTGGCTTCACCAGTGTCTCTTTCCCACTGCTTCTAATTAAACATTCATAAGAAGAATTTTAATTTTTTATGAGACTTTTTTTTGTATCACAGTATTAGTTGTGTGTACTTAGGTCTTTATTTACAGTTTTCTCTCTCTCTTTTTTTCCAAGAGACAGAAAACCTTTGGGAAAGACATTCAAGGAAACCTTTCTACTCCGTACAGTCGGTCCGTGAGGTCCAATGTTCTGTTTTTTGCAAGAAAATCATGGAACTTTCAAGGAACCTCTACCCTTTCACTTAGCTCTGCACAAAGCCTTGCCTCTCCATATGGGATGATGTAGTTTGGATAGAGATATCCGGAACCCGAATCCTAATAACATCAATGCTTGGTTTAAAATATGGCATCTTTCATTTTTGGCCTCCATCTATGTGACATTAGCATAGACTGTGCACTAACGTTATGTTTGATGCAGGTTGTTTTAGGCATTAAAAAAATAATCAGTGCTAAGCAAGAAGTAAAAGGGTGACTTAATTTTATCATGCTTTCGGTGAGCTTCTTATGGAAAAACTTACAGAACAACAAAGTCTGTTAAAAGATAGCACGCATTTTTACTTCCCTTTTAGCGCTCAAATTTTACTTTTACCCTGAGGTGAAGTAAAGTTTTACCTTAAATATTATTTTGGAAGAAGTAATTGGAAGTTAAAAATTCAGCCACCAACAGACCTAGTTGGGGACACAAGGACACAGGATTCCCAGATTGGAGTCCCTTTTGTCCAGGCAGCCCAAGTACAGGAACCCTGTAGCCTGGAGATCTGAGTCTGAAACCCCACACTCTCTAGCCCATTGCATACTATGCCCACTCCCCTTATTCCCCTGCCCCTCTCTATCCTCTAATTTCATGAACCCACAAATCCCAATCAATATGGCCCCTACTATCTAAGCCCACTAACCTTCACTCACCCAATAATCCACCCTTACACATTCACCTAAACTCTCCCCATCCACCTATGTGCCCTAGCCATTGACTAGCCCATTCCCATCCACCCAGTGAAGAGAAGTGTGAGTCAGAGTTCCATTTCTAACCACTGAAGTTAAAATGAAAGTTAACGTTGCTTCAATTTTAGTGCATTTGCTTTTACTTTAATTCCTAATTAGTACACAATTTTAAGTATTGTGAACTATGAATCTCATCTGCTTATTATGTAGGAAGTAAAATTAAAATATACCATGGCAATAAAGAGGAAAGTCAGTGCTAAGACTTTAGTCCTGATTTATACTTTGATCTTATTACTGCTGGCTCTTTAGCTTCTAACCACATCTTATCACAAAAATTAATAAGATATAGACAGACACAACTGAGAAAAAAAATGAAAGAAAAGGGAAATTTGTTTTGTTCTGTAACAGGGTTTAAGGCATGCTAGGAAGTAGCAGGAATGGAAAAGGAAGTATGTCTAAACACAGGATGCTGCCGATCTTTAGTTAGCCTGCTTTAAACATTTGTTAATACATCATTTTCCTCTTAGAAATCCATGTTTACCTTTCCAATAATATCCTCACCTCTCCTCCTCAAAAAAAAAAATAAAAAAAAATAAGGAGATTTATTTTTATGAGGCTGTGATCAACTACAAGGTAATTAAATAAGCAGACTTGTAAAAAAGCCTAATGCAGTGGCGGTCTGGGATCTTTCGTTCCAGAAAAATAATGATGAAAAAAACTCTTCCAAGTCCTGTGTATTTTTAATTAACTCAATAGTTCTGAACAACCCAAATATGACCCAGATGGACTCGTTTGAAAAGTCTTGTTAGAACTCTTTGGCCTTTTAAGGAATGAATGCCTCAGTGCAATGACCCAGTCCAGTGCAAATCACCACCAGCACCAGCAGCAGCAGTGGAAGAGAGCTTGTATTCGATGTGTACCGATAACCCCTGTTCTAGGATGCAGAAAGAGAGCCGAGGGACGGAAAACAGAATGTCAGACCACAGATATCCCCAAGCATGCTGCCCCTGAACGCTCCTCATCTCGGAAGGACAATTAATAGTCAAAGCCTTTGGCGGTAGGTTGAGACAAGAGAAAGCCACCCAGCACTCCAGACGCACTCTGAGTCTGCTGAATGCTTGTGCCTATTTGGAAACAGGGGATCTGCAATCAATTGAGCCAATAGATCTTTTTGGGGCGAGGGGGATGGTGAAGAAGTGAGCAGAAAGGATTTTTTTCTTCTTTTTTTTGTGGCCGTCCTTGCATAATTCATACAGAAAACAGAAGGGCAAGTTTTTTCAACTATATAAGAACCACACTGTAGGTTACAATGAGAAATGGCCTCTCAGCAGCGTATTAATAAAGGATGGTCTTTTCACCAAATCATTTCACAGAGGCAAAACACACAAACACAAAGAACTGAAACTTTTTTTCCTACATTAAATAAAGCAACCGATAAGGTCAGACACACGATACCTAAAGACATGAATCTCTGAACTCTTCAAGTCAAAGGAGTTCTGTGTGCATAGGAACAATCTTTCAAAGGGAATAGATCACAGAACTCCACTGAATCCTCTTTAAACTTTATGAAGCGGGAGGAGATAAACCTCTAAGTAGGAAATCATGACAGAAGAGCCTTGAACTATTTTCTGAAGGAAAGATGAGACCCACCCTAGGCCTCCACAAAACATCTCTTTTTTTTTTCCAAAGGCTCTTCTGAACTTTGATATGTGCCAAGACACCGCTATTGAAAGCTGTATAATTATGTGCTATAGCCACTGCAGAAAATGCTTTGTTCGTCTCAACAAAGAACAATAAGCAAAAGTAAAACGACATTACACTGTATCTTTTTCTTTCGAGTGTTGAGAAAGGTCACAGTAGGCTAGACCTAATAAAGCTGTCGAGTAAGGAAGTTTAAAGTCTGGCTCATCATGCTTAAAAGTAACCCAATGAAAAAGACCAGAGGGAACTAAAAATTCAATGACTGACATTATAAATGCACATCATAAAACTCATTGTACCCACTTCATTATATTGATGAGCACCTGCAGTTCAAAAGAAGAGGAATGAATAAGATAAAAAAATATAGAAAAAAGCCCCTAGAATTTGGCTGTAATCTTCAGCCAATAACTTCAGTAACTGTAGGGCTTGATGATGTTAATTGAAGACTATGGGATTATGTCTTTGCCAAATTGTGTCTATTTGCATGCCCTTTAAAATAGCGGTGGAATGGCCTAGTGGTTAGTGCAGCCTGCTAAGAACCAGTGAAGCCAGGGTTCAAATCTTGCTTCTCCCACTGATGCTCCTTGGGTAAGGCACAAACTTACAGCTAAAGCTTTTAGTAACTAGATACAACTGCAAAGGTACCACACTGGCTGTAAAACCTGAAAGCTTGTTACTCACCTGTAACAGATGATCTCTGGGAACAGCAGGAATCAGTTTTCTCATATCGGCATCATCGGTACCGATACAGTCTGCACAGGAAAGCTCCCCAGCGTCCAACTGGGAAAGCCTTTGGGAGCAATCCACTGTGCCTGTGTATCTGCCTTCCCACCTTACAAGTCCTCCCCTCAGTTGAGTTTGTAGCTGAGAGATAGAGGAAAAAGAGAATACCCTACAACTCCTAGGGGAGGAGGGTGGGTTATGAAGACTGATTCCTGCTGTTCCCGGAGATCACCTGTTACAGGTGAGTAACAATGCTATCTCCAGGAAGAAGCAGGAATGCAGTCTTCACATATGGGATTCACTAGATCTGAGGTACCAGACTGGAGTTGGAAACAGTGGTATCCCCAGGCTAAAAAATAGAGCCGAGAAAGTGTGGATACAAAGTGGCCCCATTGGACTCGATTGCATTTGGCAAGACCATCACCAGGGAATTCTGCTGCCAGACATCCAAGACAAAGGGTAGGAGCTGCAGTTAGGTCCCAAAAAGGTGCTGGAGGACAGCCTGGCCAAAGACAGCATCCCAACAGGAGTCCCTGTCTAGCCAGTAGTGCGCAGCGAAGGTATGAATAATGGCGCAGGTAGCTGCTCAACAGATTTCATCAATGGAGACGGAACAAAGGTTGGTAACTGAGGTTGCCATGGCTTGCACATTGTGAGCCATGGTGTGACCCTCAAGGGAGAGTCCCACTTGAGCATATGCAAAAGAAATGCAGTCCGCAATCCAGTTGGATAGGGTGTGCTTCATAACTGGCAGTCCATGGTGACCTAGATCAAAATATATGAATAACAGAGGATTTCCTGTGATTCTTGGTTCTGTCCAAATAGAAAACCAGTAAGCACTTGCAGTCTAACGTGTAGCGCTGCTTCAGCCCTAGAGGCATGCTGTCTGGAGAAGAAGACCGGTAGTATCACTGATTGGTTGAGGTGGAAGGGTGAGACCACCTTCAGAAAGAAGAGTGGATGAGTATGGAGAACCACCTTGTCATGGTAGAAACAGGTTTATGGAGGATCCTACAGTAAAGCCTGCAGTTCATTGAAACAGTGAGCTGAGGTGAGGGTGATGAGGAAGATTACCTTCCAAGACAAGAATTTTAAAGAACTGATAGCTAAAGACTCAAAAGGAGGCTTTAGAAGTTGCGCTAGGACCACATTGAGGTCCCAGGCCACCGGTGGTGGTTCAATCGGTGGCTTGAACAGCAGGAGATCCCACATAAATCGTTGCACCAAGGGATGTAAAGAAATAGGATGCCTGTCCACTGGCCTATGATAGGCTGAGATGGCACTCAGATAAACTCTGAATGAGTTAGTCTTGAGACCTGCCAACAACAAGTGTAAAAGGAATTCCATTGGCAAGCAGAGGGGTCAATATGCTTTGAGGTACACCAGAGTGTGAATCTTCACCTTCTGAAGGCATAAGAACGCCTGGTAGATGGCTTGCAAGATATAAGTAGGATGTCTGAGCTGTTGTGGAAGGTCGAGGTCTGCAATGATTATGATTTAAGCAGCCATGCCATGAGACAGAGGGCTTGTGGATTGGGATAGAGAAGTGTCCCATGATCCTGAGAGAGGAGGTTGGGTGCATGTCCCAGACTGAGAAGTGGAATCTGCGCCAGATGAGTCAGCAGAGGAAACCATGGCTGATGGGGTCAGTAAGGGGCTATCAGGATCATGGAGCCCCTGTCGGCCTGCAGCTTGAACAGGATATTAAGGGGATGGGTGGGAATGCATAAAGTAAGCCTTTTCCCCAATAGAGAAGGAAGGCATCCATTGCTTGGCTGTGCCGAGAGGGAAGCCTTGAGCAAAACAGTGGAAGCTGTGTATTCTCCTGGGTGGCGAATAGATCTATTCTTGGAGTCTCCCACACGTAGAAGAAACAAGACGCTGTTTCCCAATTTAGAGTCCACTCATGTGGACGTAAGATATGGCTGAGTCAGTCTGCAAGGAGATTGAGTTCGCCCGGGAGATACACATCCCTGAGATGGATGCGATGTAGAATGGAGAAGAGAGATGAAGGGCTTCCTCACAGAGGAAATAGGAATCCGTTCCCCCCCTACTTGTTCACATAGAACATGGCCACCTGGTTGTCCTTTCAGACTAAGACCTGTTTACCCAAAAGCTGGGGTTGAAAAACTCCAAGAGCATTCATGAGAGCACGGGTCTGACGAATGTCCAGAAGTGCTCTGATGAATTTGAGCTGCTGGGATGGTTCCAGATGCGATTTTGGAAAGTTTAGGACAAATCCTAGATCATGAGGCACAGTGATGGTGCGATGAAGAGATAGTTTTAGCTCTTGTAGGGATTCTCCCCTGATTAGCCAGTCGTCTAAGTAGGGGAAGACGAAGACCCCCAAAGTACGAAGGTGGCCGGCAATCACTGCCATGCATTTTGTGAACATTTGGGGTGCGGAGGCTAACCCGAAGGGAAGCATCCAATATTGGTAGTGGATTTGCTGGAACCAAAAACACAGATACTGTCTGTGTTGAAAATGGGTCAGCAAATATATGTATGCCTTCTGGAGATCTACAGAACATAGCCAGTCGTTTCTCTGAAGGTATGGAAGAAGCATACCAAGGGAAATCATTTTGAAATTTTCTCGAACTAGGAATTTGTTTTGGTTCTTTAGATCTAGAATGGGCCTGAACCCTCCTGTTTTCTTGGGGATAAGAAAGTAAGGTCAGTAGAAGTGCCTGCCCTCTCTCTACAGCCCCCTGAGCTAATAGGGTTAAGACCTCAACTGACAGGAAATTTGTTTGCAAGAGGTTTGTGGGATAATCCCTTATGGAAGTGTTGGGGCGCAAGGTTTCGAAATGAAGCCGGTAGCCCATTTGGATGATGCTGAGAGTCCACTGCTCTTATGTGAGGAGGTGCCACCTGTGGGCATAGGAACAGAGTTTGCCTGCTATGTGTAGGGGTGGGAAGACCCTGCAGAGACAGAGTAGTCATGCTCTCTAGAAAGGAGTAAAAACCAGGAGATATCTGTGGCTGTGCAGCTGGTTGTGGCTTAGGTGTCTTAGGCTTTTTGGACTGGTGAGGGCCTTGCTGTTGCTGCTGAGGTTGGTAAGCAGGTAGGTAAGAAGGATAATATCTTTTCTTCTTAGGATAGAAAAACCTCTTTGGATTAGTCTTGCTCCTAGAATGATCTGACGTCTTTCTGGAGAGTGAGATCACCTGTCTCAATCTCTCCGGACTTCTCCCTCCAACCTTTTCCAAAGAGGTTCTCTCCAGAGCAGGGGATATTGGCCAATTTATCCTGAACCCACTGCTCAAGGTCAGATGCCTGGAGCCAGGCCATTCTGCAAGCACCAATGCAGAGTGCTGAAGCTCTGCTGCATAACACAAAAGCATTGAAAAATGCTCTGGTGAGAAATTTGGATGTATTCTGAGTTTGCCTGATTAAGGCTTGGAATGCATCTAATTTGTCATCAGGAAGGATAGGGGAAAGGTTATCTTGATCCCTGGAAATATCCTTGCGATACATGCCCATATAGAGCATATAGGAAGTAATCCTAGAAGTGAGCATGCATGCCTGAAAACACCGACGGCCAAAGGCATCGAGAGTTCTGGAGTCCTTGCCCAGGGGCATCGAAGAATGATTCTTAGAACTCTTGATGTGCCGCATCGCCGATTCCACTACCATGGAGTGGTATGGAAGTTGAGGTTTTTGGAAGCCAAGGCATGGTGGAACTAAGTTCATGGTATCAAGTCATTTGCTGATAGGTGGAACAGTTAGTGGGCCTCCCACATACGCAGCATTAGATCCTGCAGGATCCAAAGCACCAGTAACGTGGCCACTTCTTTGGGTGCCGAGGGGTATTGGAGGATTTCCAACTCCTCTTCCCTCGATTCCATCTCCGACGCCATAGTGATCTGCAGGCATGCTGCCATGTCCCTAATAAAGTCTTGAAAAGATATGTCCTCTAGCAGGGATCGAGGCTACTCTTGAGGAGGGGACAGATCAGAAGGGAAATCCCGGGTTACCTGGGAATTCTCTGATGGAATTGGAAGAGGTAGAGTCCGATTTTGACAGAAAGTCAAAGTATCAACAGTCCCGTGCCAATGTCGAGGCCCGATGCAGATACCGATGATTTATCGGTGCGGCAGTGGGAACCAGTTGGGTACCAACTATGTCTGTGAATTCCAAAGGAGGCAGCAGAGGGAGGGGGTACCCTGGTTCTGGTCCAAGGTCCAGCATCAGTCCCGAAGGTATCAGCTTTGGGCCGGATACTGACACCTGCACCTTTGGAACTATCGATACTGTTGGTACCGAGGCTGCCAGGAGTACTGCCAAACTCCTCTCAATAGCCAGGATGTGCTGGTCAAGGGAGGAGGTTGATGCCTGGGTGGAATCCTGCACAGGGCTTTGAGCCACCGTCCCAGAGCATGGAACCAGTAGCTCTCTGGAGGTCGAGGCCTCGGGAGCATCTTGGAGCCCCTGTTGTGCTTTGGAGGGAAGGGCTGTTTGGCAGGCCTGTCTGCATCGGATGCACCTTTCAGTGAATCTCGATGCTGATGAAGGAACTTACGTTGAAGATTGGTATTGAGTTTCGATGCCAATGACTTAGACTTAGTCTTATGTTTGAATTTTGAGGAGACCTGAGAACCAAGAGTGGAGGCCGACATCCTCGATGATGTGGAAACCACTGAAATCGAGTCCGGGGCAAACAGAGAACCTTACTGTCTGGCTCTGGTCTTTAGGCCTCTTTTTGTCATTTGTGGGCACAAAGGACAATCAGTTGGTAAAAGGTACGGGCGCAAGCATTTTAAACCCCAGCTATGTTTATCGGTGACTGATATTGTACCAGAACATGTGGTACACCTTTTGAAGCAACTGATGTGTTTTTCCATTGTGGTGGAAAAGGGTAGGCCGAAGTCTAATTTGGCTGTAGAAACCATCAAAAATGTGAAAAAATGACAGAAAAAAATATTTCAAAAGAAAAGAAATATGAGGGCCAGTATCAGCGAAGATACCGGTGTCGATGGAAAGGTAGAGTACAGATATAAACCAAAAAATGGCATTTTTTGGTGATGACAGGAAAAAAACAACCTGCTGGCTCCATGGTAAATGAAGAACTGAGGAAAGGATTTCGGAAGGCGGGAAGGCAGATGCGCAGGTGCAGTGAATTGTTCTCAAAGTCTTTCAAATTGGACGCTGGGGAGCGTTCCCGCACGGGCTCCGTCAGTATTGACGATACCCATATGTTAAGAGTGCATTCCTGCTTGTTCTGGAGATTTTGTAATTCATCTTAGGAAAGCAACCAACTGTGGTTTTGCTGCCCTGAACGAGCAGAAGCTATGCAGGGTCAGGTCTAGCTAGTACTTGGATGGAAGATCCATCTTGGAATACCAGGTGCTGTAGACTTACTGTGTGGAAGAAAGGTCTGGCAATCTACTTCTGGTCGCAGCTTGCCAAGAAAACCCTGGGGCTGGGTCAGCATGAGTCATTATTGACTCGACGGCCCACACTTTCACTTCCCACATCTAAAATCCAACAGGTCCATATTCAGCCTTGGCAGTCAGCTTTTTTTTTTTTTAAACACTGGCTGCCACATATGAAAATAACGCAGCTATTCAGCGCCAATAGCTGGATTGTGGCCAGTGCTGAATATCTGCACTCAGCAGAGGCCAGCAATGCTATCCGGATCGCAGTGACATAGAGCCTGCTATTCGGATACCTAACTGGATAAAGTCAGGAAAGCAAACTGAATATTGCCCATAACCGGCTAACTCCCAGCTCCATCCAAGCTGTACCCTTGGGCTGCCCTGGCTTTAACAACGCCACTGGGTTTTATGTCAACCAGCACAATAAGGGGTTAATATTATGAAGAATATTTTGTGCACATATGCCTGTAAATGTATGTTAAATGTCTCTCATAAAATTATCACAGGTCTACAAGTATGTACTATGACAAGTAAGCAGGCACTCGTATGTGACCCGGGTGTAAGCGTGATTGGGGGAAGCGGTTTGGGCAAAGCACTGGCAGAGTCATGAAGTATGTCGTGGGTTATAAACCACGCATCTATGGGCATTTTTTACCAAAATACATTCAAGTAGCTCAGGAGCTAGTGTAAATGTACGTGGCCGCATTTTAGCCAAGATCTTGGCTGTGTCTGTGCTGGTATTTTATAAATACAGACAGGGCCCCTTTGACTAACACTTGGCTCGAGCTACCTGTTATACAGCCCATAGGAATAAAATGGACCATGTTGCAAATAGCTTGAGCTAAGTGTTCGTAAAGGGGGCCCTAGATGCCTATAAGGGTCTTTTACTAAAAGACACTAGCTGTCAGTGTAGGGCTGTAAGCTAAAGATAGACATGCATTGACAGCTAGTGTGGGGCTATAACTGCGATGATGCAATAACTGTCCATGATGCATTAGAGTTGCAAGTGGGAGGGTTAGGGACGGAGGGTTGGCTGGGATGAGCACTGCGCAGTAAGCGTACCTGTGCTATCTGCACAGTGGGATAGTAGCACGGGTGGACTCATCACTATCTGCATAGGTGGCGTTGAAGTGCATCAGAGCTATTGTGCTGCAGGCAGGCTGTGTGCCCTGCGGTAGCTGCCGGGAACATGCTTTCCATGCTCCCGGTAGGCAACACCGTGGTACTGCCCTAACGTGCCATGGATTGGCACATTATTGGCATGTTTGGTGCAACACTATAGCGCTCTTTAGTGAAAAGGGCCCCTATGTGTCTTTATAAACCAGGCTTACAATCAGCACCTACTTGGACTGCCAACCTAGGTGACCTGTGAAAATTATGCTGGAAAGGGTTAATTTTACAAGGGACTTTTCACAGATATAAAAGTACTTTTATAAATATACTCCAGCTGCTATATGCCTGGGTTCAAATCCCACTGACACTCTTTATGGCTATGGCAAGTCATTTACCCCTCCATTTTCTCAGATAAAAACTTAGTTTGTACACCCGCAGGGGACAGTGAAATTTAATTTAATTTAAAAAGTCATTTATAGCCTGCTTCTATCCAAAACACAGGATCTGAAGCGGATTATATAAAATTACAAGCAAATTACAGCAAACAAAACCAAACAGTAGCCAAAAAAAATACTAATTCAATATTTAAGTAATTATCCTCTACTAATACAATATTTAAGTAATTATCCTATCCAGACAATTACATCACTCCTCACTGATTAAACGGCAATACATTAACCCCACTGAGAGAAAAGACATGTTTTTAATATCTTTTTAAACATTTTAGGATTTCTTTCAAGTTGCAATAGTCTTGGCAAATTATTCCGCTCTGTCGGAGCCCTTCCTGTTAGGCTTATCTTTCTAGTTGTAACTAATCTGCAAGAATTTTTAGAAGAGAATTGTAACTGGATATCTGCTTCAGATCTCAAGGAACGCTGAGGAATATATAACTCTATATATTTATTCACATAATTAGGGGCCTCAGCCCAAATAACCTCATGGGCTATTGTCAGCAATATAAACTGTTCAACAAGGAGCCACATGTAGCTCCTATAAAACTGTTGTAACTCATTTTCAATTTTTGACTCTTTTTATCATTTTTGTATTAATTGTAGCCTTGTATTGAGAGGCATTTTAACTACAGTGTACTACCGGGTAGCCAGATATTCAGCATGTGCCAAGTGTGCCGTGGTAAAAAGTACCATGCGCTGGAAATGCAGCCGTACTAAAAAATCCCACACTACACGAGCGGTGCGGATTGGGTTGGAGAATATATGGTTCTTGGACACAGCATCCGCATCGCAGGTCATGCGGGCGTTATTGGCCCATCTGTGCTACCCATCGATGTAACACTAAGCACGGGTGGCAAGTGCAGCTGTGCTGATTGCACCAGGGCAATCAGAGCGGGGATGGCGCGATACCTGCGTTAAGAATGTGGGGAATGCCTGCATTTATTAGCGTGGGTTGAGAGCCACTCCTGCGCTCATTTTCAGGGCGGTCTGCACAAAAGCGGCACGCCACTTTCGTAAACATGCTCCAATGTTTTCTCTAATACTAAATAAACCATGTTACATAATCTAGCTGAGCTATCACCATGGTTAGAATGAAGATGTTCAAATTATCTTCTAAAAATAAGACTGAATTTGTCTTCTAAAAAGCAAATTAGCATACAATTTTTGTCACATTTGAAATCTGATTTTCCATTGTCAATGATGAGTAATATTATTCCTAACCTTTTAAGTCCAGTTTCAAGCCATATCTCCACACTATTAATAACAGGACCCTTTAATGGAATGTTTGCTTTAAGACCTCTGACCCCCAAAATCTTGGTTTTACTTACACTAACCTTTAAACAATTTAAACCAGTCCAGGTTTGTATCAGTTCCATTGAATGAAACTACTGTACCCGAATGTAAGTCAACTTGAATTACTACTGAAAAGGTGACCCACATGTGGGTATGTTCTGGGGCTAAAGGCGTGCGTTGGACACGCGTCGACAGCACGGAGCTATGAAAGCACCGCCGGATTTTGGCGCTGTCCATGGTGCATTAAGGTTGCAAGTGGAAGGGTTGGGGTGGAGAGCGGGAGGGTCAAGCACCGCACAGGCAGCGCATCCATGCTACCTGCGTAGTGGGCTAGTAGCGCAGGTGCACTCACTGCCATTGAAGATACCCACCCTACTGTGCCATGGCAGGGCCACACACACACCACAATAACGCCCAAGAATATGCTTTCCATGCTCCCAGCAGTAAAGCACAGTTACTTACCTGTAACAGGTGATCTCTGGGAACAACAGGAATTAGTCATCACATATGGGTACGTCGGTACCGACGGAGCCTGCGCGGGAAAGCTCCACAGCTTTTCAGATGAAAAGCTTTTGGGGCCTCCCACTGCACATGCGCGCTGCCTTCCCGCCTTCCTGACCAGCTCTCCTCAGTTCGAGTTTAAAGCTGAGACAATAGAGAGAGAGGACAGGAAGATAGAGGAATAGAGAGACAACTCCTAGGGGAGGTGGGTGGGTTGTGATGACTAATTCCTGCTGTTCCCAGAGATCACCTGTTACAGGTAAGTAACTGTGCTATCTCTAGGAACAAGCAGGAATAAGTCATCACATATGGGGACTCCCTAGCTGAGATGCCTGGGAGATCCCCCTCCAAGGGTAACCATCTTCGGATGGATCTCAGGCATCCATTCTGGGAAGGTGGGCAGGAGTTGTTTAAGTATGGAACAGGTGTTTGAGGACAGCCTGACCAAACAAGGCATCCCGGCGGGAGTCCTTGTCCAAGCAGTAATGGGTTGTGAAGGTATGCACCGAGGCCCAAGTGGCTGCTCGACAGATCTGATCTATGGATACAGAGTGAAGATGAGCCATAGAAGTGGCCATGGCTCTCACATTGTGAGCTGTGACATGGCCTTCCAGAGAAATGTTCTTACTCTGGTAAGCAAAGGAAATACACTGAGCAATCCAGTTGGAAAGTGTGCGTTTGGCGACTGGAAGTCCCAAATGAGAAGGATCAAAAGGCACGAAAAGCTGAGAAGACTTTCGATGTGGCTGAGTTCTATTGAGGTAAAAGGCGAGAGCTCTTTTACAGTCAAGAGTATGAAGGTTCCTCTCTGCACTGGATGCATGAGGAGCCGGAAAAAAGACAGGTAGATATACCTCTTGATTAAGATGAAAAGGCGAGACCACTTTAGGCATAAAGTGGGGATTCGTCCTAAGGACCACCTTATCATGATGAAATCTGGTATAAGGTGGATTTGGCACCAAAGCCTGCAGTTCACTGATGCGGCGAGCCGAAGTGACTGCAATAAGGAAAAGGACCTTCCAAGAAAGAAATTTCAGGGAGGTAGATACCAACGGTTCAAAAGGTGGCTTCATAAGTTGACCCAGAACTAAATTCAAGTCCCATGCTACCGGAGGAGGCCGGATGGGAGGCTTAGTGAGGGTTAGGCCTCTCATGAATCTTGCAATAAGAGGATGAGAGGAAACAGATTGTCCATTTATAGGTTTTAAGGATGCTGTAATAGCACTTAAATGGACTCGTACTGAATTTGTCTTGAGGCCTGCATTGGAAAGATGCAGGAGATAGTCTAGTAGAGAATTCAAAGGAAGTGCCAGAGGGTCAAGACCCTGTTGAGCACACCAAATGGAAAAACGTTTCCATTTGAAAGCATAGGAACGCCTGGTAGAGGGTTTCCTAGAGGCATAAAGGATATCTTTCACTGGTTGAGAAAGATTAAACTCTTGAAGGCTTAAGCCTTCAGTAACCAAGCTCGGAGATGTAGGGACTTGGGGTTTGGATGCCACAAAGTCCCCTGCTCCTGAGACAGAAGGTCTGGTGCAGCTCCCAGGTCCAGGGAGGAGCCCTGGGAGAGCTGTAGAAGGAGAGGGAACCACACTTGGCGTGGCCAGCGTGGAGCAATGAGGATCATGGATCCGTGATCCCTCTGAAGTTTGAACAGAGTCTTGGGAATCAAAGGAATGGGTGGAAAAGCGTACAGGAATTCCTGACCCCAATGCAGGAGAAAGGCATCGTTGGCCTGAGCTCCCTGACACGGAGTCCAGGAACAGAACCGGGGAAGTTTGGCATTCCACGGACTTGCAAAGAGGTCTATGTCCGGGGTCCCCCATTCCTGAAAGATTCTGCGTATCTGGTCCATATGTAGGGACCATTCGTGTGGGAGCAGAACTCGACTGAGTCTGTCTGCCCGAGAGTTTTGAACTCCTGGAAGATATACTGCCAGAAGATGAATTTGGTGCTCTCTGGCGAAGGCCCATAATCTGAGAGCTTCGTTGCAAAGCGACAGAGAGCCCGTCCCTCCTTGTTTGTTGATATAAAACATGGCCACCTGATTGTCTGTCTGAACTAGGACAGTCAGGTTGGCAAGGAGGGTATGGAAGACTGTGAGGGCAAGGAAGATTGCTCGCAGTTCCAGAAGGTTGATATGAAGGGTGGTCTCTTGGGGAGACCAGATTCCCTGAGTGGAGAGATGTTGAAGATGAGCTCCCCACCCTGTTTGGGAGGCATCTCTTGTGAGGGTTGCTTGGGGCAACGAAGGTTGGAAGGGGGTCCCCAACAACAGATTTTTGGAGGATGTCCACCACTGGAGAGACCAAAACAGACGTTTTGAGGTGAGTACCTGGTCTGACAGCAGTCCCGATGCTTGAGACCACTGGGTGGCCAATGTCCATTGAGCTGCTCTCATATGGAGACGAGCATAGGGCACCACATGAACCGTGGAGGCCATGTGGCCCAGAAGTTGCAGCATTTCTCTGGCTGACAAGTGACTTCTGGACTGAGCCTGGGAGGCCAAGCTTATTAGCCTTTGGCCTCGGACCAGAGGGAGGTAGGCCCTTGCAGTGGTGGAGTCCAATTGGGCCCCTATGAATTCCAGGGACTGAGTAGGGATGAGTTGGGACTTGGGAACGTTTACCACAAGTCCCAGATATTGAAGAATACGCCTTGTGCGGTCCAGAGAAATCTGGGCTTCTGATTGAGATGGAGCTCGGATGAGCCAGTCGTCCAGATATGGGAAGACAAAGATTCCCATGCCTCTGAGAAATGCGGCAACGACTGCCATGCATTTTGTGAATACTCTTGGAGCAGAGGCCAGACCGAAGGGTAGTACTCTGTACTGGAAATGTTTTCCCTGGAACAGAAATCTTAGATACTTTCTGTGGGATGGATGGATGAGTATATGAGTGTACGCATCCTTGAGATCTAGAGAACAAAGCCAATCCTGACTCTGAAGGTATGGAAGGAGAAGGCCCAGAGAGAGCATTTTGAATTTCTCCTTGAATAGAAACCTGTTCAATTCTCTCAGATCTAGGATAGGTCTGAAGCCCCCTGTCTTCTTTGTTATGAGAAAGTAAGGGGAGTAGAAACCTAACCCCTGTTGTGGAGGAGGAACCTCCTCTATTGCCCCTTGGGCAAGAAGAGAAGAGACTTCCTGACCCAACAGGGTCAGAAGAGATGGGGGAGAACTGAATTGCCTCACCATGGTATGGGGAGGAAGGCTGGAGAAATGAAGTTTGTAGCCCTCTCGGATAATAGAGAGGGTCCATTGCTCTGATGTTATTTGCTCCCATCTGGGAGCAAAGTGAGCTAGCCTTCCAGGAATGGTGAGGGGCTCTGGATGTGCTAGAGCCAGAAACGGCAAGTTCTCTAGAGGGAAGTCAAAACCCCTGAGGAGGTTGAGCCTGCTGGGATGTAGCAGACACTGCAGGCTTTGACTTTACCTGCTTAGATTGTTGACGCTTAGCCGCAAGGCGAGGCTGAGCAGATTGCTGGCCAGTATTTGTGGGAAATCTGGTCTTTTTATAGTAAGGCCTTTTAAAAGGCTTCTTTTTGGTAGGGGTAGAAGTAGACTTGGAAAGTCTATCTAGAGTGGCATTTTCTGCATCCATTTGAGCAGCTTTAATCTGCCAGTCTTCCCCAAATAAGTTCTCACCGGTACAGGGCAGATTCCTGAGGCCATCTACAACCCAGGGTTCTAGGTTAGAAGCCTGGAGCCAAGCGAGACGTCGGGCTGCGATAGCAATTCCCGAAGCTCTGCCTGCAACTTCAAAGGAATCAAAGGCTGCCCTGTTGGAGAACTTGGAGACCTCGGAAAGTTGTGTCACCATAGAAAAGAAGTCCGCCCTTTGATCATCAGGGATAAAGGGGGCAAAATTCTGTATTTTTAGGGCAAGTTGCCCAAGATACATGCCCATATAAAGGCTATAAGAGTTGATCCTGGCTATAAGCATACTAGCCTGGAACATCTTTCTTCCAAAAGAGTCTAGGTTCTTACATTCTCACCCTGGAGGGGTAGAAGAATGCCTCTTAGGACTCTTTATTTTCTTCATGGCAGACTTCACCACAATAGAGTGGTGAGGCAGCTGAGTTTTCTGGAACCCAGGCGAAGGAGGGACCCGATACATGGTGTCCAACCTGCGGGAATGGAGAGACAGTGTTAAAGGAGTCTCCCACAAATCCATCAAGTGTTCTTGAAGGATTTCATGGACAGGCAGAGTGACTGCCTCTTTAGGAGCTTTTGAGTATCCTAAAATGTCCAATTTTTTTGATCTGGGTTCTCTTTCAGAAGATGTAGTAATAGAAAGTGCTTTAGCTACATCAACAATGAAATCCTGAAAGGATAAATCCTCTGGAGGAGACATCCTCCTCTTGGGAGAAGAGGGCTCCTCAGGAAGAGTAAGCTCAGCAGAGTCATCAGAGGAATTGAATTCATCAGAAAAATCTGAGTACTCCTTCTGTGCTTCCAATGTACGATACGCATACCGATCGGTATCGACATCGGGCGTATCGGGCATGGGATCGGTACCGGGCGAAAGCCGGAATCCGGCATGTGAAACCGATCGACGTTTAGAAGTCGATGGTCTCGGTTCCGGTGTAGATACCGGAACCGGGGTCGGTACCGAGGGCGTCGCAGCCTTAATGAAGGCCAGTACGGCTTGCTGCATGGTCTGGACAGTACTGCCCATAGACGCCACTACTGCCTGGATGTCGGTACCGGTATGGGCCGGTACCCCAGAGCAGTCCAACAGGTGATCTGTCGAGGCCGTGCCATCGATGTCAACCTGTGACCCCATGATTGCTTTGGAGGCCGGAACCTCCCGCCGGGGTTTTTTGGCCTGGGCAGAATCCTTGAACTCAGAACTGAGAGCCTCTCGAAAGAGATTTGCTTTTAGAGGATTTGCCCACAGAAG
This sequence comes from Ichthyophis bannanicus, assembly GCA_033557465.1. Classification (NCBI taxonomy): domain Eukaryota; kingdom Metazoa; phylum Chordata; class Amphibia; order Gymnophiona; family Ichthyophiidae; genus Ichthyophis; species Ichthyophis bannanicus. The sequence continues at coordinate 461,157,881 of CM066033.1, read as the reverse complement.
TTTTGGTTACCTGAGATCCATCCGGAGAGGAAGACCTGGATGACTGTGATGCTTCTGAAGGAAACAGCACATTGAGCTTGTTAGCCCGGTTCTGCAAACCGCGCTTAGACATCTGGGTGCAGGATGGGCAGTCCGGTATGGAGTGCTCAGGTCCCAAACATTTGAGACACCATTCATGGGTGTCTGTGACAGAAATGACAGCACTGCATTTGGTACATTTTTTGAAACCAGGGACTGGCTTCTCCATGAGGAGAAATTGTGTAGGCCTTAAGGCCTAACACCGGGTACCAAGCTGTGCTGAAGAAAATAAAAAAGTCTTTTTTTTTTTTTTTATATAGAAAGAAAGAAAGACCGGCGATACCGGTTTCGGTATGGGGAAGGCAGGTACGCGGTCTAAAGAAACAAACAAAAGTAACAAATTCTTCAGCGGTGACAGGAACATGACGTGCTGGCTCCGCGGAAAAAGAAGAACTGAGGAGAGCTGGTCAGGAAGGCGGGAAGGCAGCGTGCATGTGCAGTGGGAGGCCCCAAAAGCTTTTCATCTGAAAAGCTGGGGAGCTTTCCCGCGCAGGCTCCGTCGGTACCGACGTACCCATATGTGATGACTTATTCCTGCTTGTTCCTAGAGATACACTGTGTTGCCCTAACACTCCATGGATTTGAGTGTTATGGGCATTTTTGGTGCAACACCATAGCGCCCTTTAGTAAAAGGACCCCACAGGTGTCTTCACAAAATAGCCTATAGATAGGTGCCTTCTTGCCCTCGCAACCTAGGTGACCTGTTATAAAATTACTTTATTTTATTTAATTAGGCTTTTTATATATTGCCTTTTGGATTAGCAGCAAAGCAGTTTACATGACTAAAATTCAATATTGCTACCAAAAAAACAGTCAAGGGAAGGTAAAATAAAAGGGCAAAAAAAAGGAAAGCTGGAAATCAGAGGTTACAGAGATTTCAGTCCTGCCCCAGCTGCAGCCTTTCAGCATCTGACCAGGGCTGGCCCAAACACTAGGCAAACTAGGCAGTTGTCTAGGGAGGCTGCTTCGGGGGGGGGGGGGGGGGGAGAGAGCAAGACATTCAAAGCTAAACAATAAATTCCAAACAGCCAGGGATGACATGAGGCATAAGGTTTGCCTAGGGTGCCAATAATTATTATAATCTGAACCAACTCTAGGGCCAGCCCTGCATCTGATACAGGTTTAACTGAATCCAAAAGATGTAAACAACTTTGGTACGGAACAATGCTTTCAACTGTGTCTTGAACTTGGAGAATGAAGTTTCGGTTCTGAGGTAGGGGAAGATAAAACTGATTGACATATGAACAAAGGAGTAACTAGCAAGTTGCTTGAAAATGAACGAGAGGCCTAGTGGGGCAATAGAGAACTATCAGCTTGGACAGATACAGAGGGTACTCAGAGTAAAGTGCTTTATGGGTCAGAACTAGGAGTTTGAATCGCAATCAGTAGAAGACAGGGAGTCAGTGTTGTCCCATGAGGAGAGGAGAGATGTGATCATATTTATGGGCACTGTAAATAATACCAATGGAGATATTTTGAATTGGCTGAAGTCTTCTGACGGTGGAGAGGGGGAGACTAACGAGAAGAGAATTGCAGTTGTCCAATGGGCTAAGTACAGAAGCATGGGTAAAGTGAGTAGGTCCTTCTTATCAAGGACACTCCTAAGTCAGTAAATGTGATGTAGAGATAAAAAGCAGATTGGATCACTAGGTAGAAGTGATCAGTAGAAGTGAGAAATGAGTTGAATTTCTCCCTTATTGGGGTTGCTGACATTTTGTGCTTCACCTAATGACTACAAACAAATTTCAAAGGTTTTAACTATAGCAACTTGTGTTCTCTTCACTAGCTATCATAAGCAACAGCTTAACCTTTTGCAAAATGTGTGGAATATATATTTTACTTGTTTCTCCGTTAGATTTTAGATTTAAGTGCTTACTTTTCCAATACGAATTACAAATTCAGGTATCTTTGGTAGGCCCTGTCCCAGAAGCCTAACATTTAGTTACCAATGTGCACTAACGCGATTTGACTCTTTTTCCTGCAAGTTCTGTTTTATGTACTGGGATCAAGCTATTAATAACATTCATTAAAGGCATTAGGCATGAGCTAAATACTAATTAATAATAGCTGTCCTGTACTTGAGCTAAATGAAGCTTAAGTAACTTGCCCAAGGTTGCATTAGAATCTGCAGGAGAAGGTGACATTTTACTTACCAATTATTGTTCTTTCCTTGAGTCCAACTAGCCCAGTCCAGAAAACAGTGTTGTGTTCCCCTATCAGCAGATTGGTGGAGACAAAGAACCAATGAAAAGCCCAGGTTTGAATTACATCACTCACAAGCCTCTCTTTGCCTCAGCCACAAGAGGGCCCTTCAGTATTCATTCCAAAGCATATGGAAGAAACATGGCAAGCCTCACACAACTTCAACTGTGGGCAACAATGAGTGATCAACAGTAGAGAACAATGTACAAAAAAGCATAAACATAAGACTGTCAGCAGATAATGAACCTGCAGAGCCAAGTATAAAAATCATAGCAGAACCAAAGGGTACCACAGCAGAAGAACAGACCAATACAGTTTCAGGAGCGGGTCCTGGATTGCTCTAGCAGGATTCAAGCAAAGGACATTAACTGGTAAGTAAAATGTCACATTCCATATCATCCTGCTAGACCACTCCAGACATGTGGGATGTACCAAAGCTACGCCTCCGCTGGGCGGGAAGAAGACATAGAAGTCTGCAAAACCCTTGAGCCAAAGGCCATGTCTGCCTGCACGTGGACATCCAAGAGGTAATGCTTGATAAAAGTAAAAAGGGATGCCTACGTTGCTGTCCAACAAATGTCTGCAGGGATTACAGAGATCCGCTCCACCATAAGGATGCTTGTGCTCTGGTAGAATGGGCACGCAAACCAACCGCAACCGGCCAATTCCGTAACAGATATGCTGAGGCAATATCTTCCTTACTCCAGTGCCCCAAGGTCAACTTAGCTGTCATGTCACCCTTGCATGGGCCAGCAAACAGCACCAAAAAAGGATGGTTGAACTAACGAAAGAAATTCGTAACCTCCAAGTATCGAAGATGCAACCTCCGGATATTCACAAGGTAAAGATCCTTATCCATCCCCCGACCCAACTCCTTAGAGAAAGAGGACAGGCATACCATGTGGTCACAGGAAAGGGAGAAGGCACCTCAGGCAAGAATAAGGCATAGGTCGACTGGAAATGGCCTCCTCAAAAAAAAAAAAAAAGATAAGGATCAATCGAGATCAAGAAGACTGTCTTGAGTGTTAAATCCTTTAAAATAGTACACTTCAACGACTCAAAGGGCACCATCATCAGGGCCCTGAGCACCAGATCCAGATCCCAGGAAGGGATCACAGCCGGAGGGGAGGACTCAGATGCCGAAGCTCCTGGAGAAAGCACGAGATGTCCGGGTGCAAGGCTAGAGACTTACCAGCCACTGAACCTCGGAAACAAGCCAAAGCTGCTACCTGAACTTTCAGGGAGCTAAGGGAGCATCCCTTTTCCAGGCCATCCTATAGAAAGGCCAACAGAAATGGCAGCTTGACCACCTCAGGAGCCAAATGCTGAGCACCACACCGTCGCTCAAAAGACACAACCCACTTTTCTGTACTGGTCTAGCAGGATGATATGGAAACTAAATTTGAACTTCGGCTTCCCTGATTCTTAGCCTGCTGCTTTAACCAGTAGGCCACTCTGCTGTTCTTATTTTTAAAGAGATGCGCATCCAAATTCTAGCTTTTTTTTAAATTTAAGAACATAAGAAAATAAGATATGCCATACTGAGTCAGACCAAGGCCCATCAAGCCCAGCCTCCTGTTTGCAACAGCGGCCAATCCAGGTCACAGGTACCTGTCAGGTTCCCAAAAATGTACACAGATTTCACATTGCTTATCCTGGGGTAAGCATTGGATTTCCCTTGTCCTCTTTAATAATGATTTATGGACTTTTCCTCCAGGAACTTGTAATAGGAGGCTTGTGAATAAACTAAGCAGCCTGGGGATGGATCCCAACATGGTGAAATGGATGGGGAATCCAACTCCAGTCCTGGAAAGCCACATCCAGCTAATAAATATTCATGAGATATTTGCATGTACTGCCTCTGTTGAATTCAAATATATCTCATGCATATTCATCAGGGCTATCCTGATAACCTGACTGATTTGCGGCCCTCCAGGACTGAATTTGGAGACCTCTGAAATTCCAACATTAGTGAGCTGGTGCAATGCATGCAAAGAAGCTCATTAATAATGAACGTGAATCTGTGCATGCAAATCATTTTACAGGACAAGTTACACACAACAGTTGACTATACTTCAATAAAGAACAGTTAACCTATTTGTGAAGCATTTCACAGGCATTTGTTGCCGGAAGCTGTAGCAAAAGCTGTTAATGTAGCTAAGTTTAAAAAAGGTTTGCACAAGTTCCTGGAGGAAATGTCTATAAACCATTATTGAAGTGGACTGGGGAGATCTAATGCTTACCCCTGGGACAAGCAGCATGGAATCTGTCTTCCTATTGGAAACCTGACAGGGGCTTGTGACCTGGATTAGCCACTGTTGTAAACAAGATACTGGGCTTGAAGGATCCTTAGTCTGAGCCATTATAGCTTATCTTATGCACTTATGTTCCATATGTAAATTTTCTACTATGCTCATTTGCATACAGGTTTTGCTAAATACTTATGCATGGAAAACTGCAATTTTTTCTGTGAAACTGTATAAGTTACTATGTTCCTGAAGGGACTCTAGACAAGCTAAGATAATTTTCTGGCTTTTATATTCCAGTGCTCTGCTCAATGTTATTAGCAAACTGTTCTTTTTCAATACTGCTTGTCAAGTTATTGTTGTTGCTTTACAGAAGGGGATTTTTGAAAAGCGCTTTAGAAGTATTATAGAAAGAGAGTTGCTAAGGAAGTTGTTTTTTGTATTGATTTTTTCCCAAGCTTTAATACTAGAAATTGAAAGGGGGGATAGCTAATAATACTGTGTGAAGGCTCAGCACTTCTGTGATGTTAGTTTCCGACTCTCATCCATCTCATCTTTTAGACTTACTATATAAATTGACCCACCAGTTTGGAGGTTGTTATCAGATAGAATTGGTTGGAAGGGAAAAATAAGGAAGTAATTAGGTGAGATTTTGGCTAATGCGACAAGAGAATGCTTAATTTCTTTGAGATTTGGGATGTTACTTTAGTAGCTTATTAGATCTTTTGGGTAATTCTACAAGGGGAACCACACCGGACTACAAATCCAATAGATGCATACACCCATTTTATATTTTGACGGGATAAAAAACTGTTCATACACCAATTAAACAAGAATAAGCAAATAGAGAGGTGTTAGATTTCACAGAAAAGAGGTTACCTAATTTTCATTCTTAGAGGGAGGGATGGCCTAGTGGTTGGCGCAAGTTGCCTCAGGTCAGAGGTTAGAATTCTGCTGGAGGACAGCAACCTCTGGCTGGAGAGACTGGGGTTTCTAGTCCCACAAGCGCTCCTTGTGGCCTTGGGCAAGCCACTTAACTCTCCATTACTTCAGGTACAACATGTAGATTGTGAGCCCTTCAGGGACAAGGGAAATATATACTATACCTGAATGTACACCTCTTTGACCCGGTGAAAAGTGGTTTATAAACATTGCTAAATAAATAGAACAGTTGAGGAAAAGGTAAGGACTCTGGGTAGGTCTCATTTCTTTCAACAAACAGGCACTACAGCTAAACAACAAAAGAATAACTAGGAAAACTGCATTGCCAAAGCTGTCACCCTCTTTGTCAGATGGACATCCTGGCCCATGGTGAGGAACTGGCTCAGTATGAAAGATGCCTACAGGTTGCTCAGGGTGGCCCAAGGGTATTTGGCACACTAGGCAAACCTTCATTCATGCACCCCCCACTCCCAGGGGCAGCTCAAGTTAGCTCTGGAACAAGGAGTCATTAGATAAGAATATAAGATATGCCATTCTGGGTCAGACCAAAGGTCCTTCAAGTCCAGTATCCGGTTTCCAACCATGGCCAATCCAGGTCACAAGTACCTGTCAGGTTTCCAAAAGATAAGGGAGTAATCTAAGGAACTATCACTTTATCGAAAAGGTGGATGGATGGATGGATGGAATAGATGCCCAATAGGGGTGGTGGAAATGAATTCAAGAAAGCATGGGACAGACATCAAAGATCTCTGAAAGAGAAGAGGAGGTTGTAGAGGTTGGGTTGTTGATCGGGCTAGGCAGACTGGAGAGATTGTGTGTTTTTTCTGTCCTGCCATCATTTTTTGAAATTACATTGGTTTCAAGATATTCAGAGAAAATGAATGGCGGCATTAAACCTGAGGAGTACAGCACTATTACCTTCCCAGACCTATCTGAAGCCTTCTCCCATCCCTACATGCATTAAATAACAGGGCATTAGCCCATTTCTTTGTGTATCTGCATCATAGCAGAAGCTGATGCAGTTTGATAGTATTTCAGAGTGGCTCTTGGACAGAACTTTATTGTGTTTCAGAGCTTGCAGAAGTTTCAATGGTGAGGAACAATTTGACGTGGCTGTCTTGATTATTGTACAATGATTATTGGCCGAGGAAGGTGAAAATTACTGTGGAGAAGCAGTGCTCAAAAGCAATGTCAGAATTCACGTGCCGTACAACTTTTTCTCACCAAAAAACCTACATATTTGAAGAACGACTTATCCCTGTTTCTGCTGCTTTCAAACACAAGTTAAAGATCTCTTTCTATGCTAGCCATTTCCCTGTTGTGCTCCACAAAACCTGCGATTATGTTAAAAAGTTCTTAAAATACGCATTCTACTCCAATTGACCTTAGGAGCAAAACAGCAAGGGAGCAAATCAGCACATTAAAAAGTTACTGAATTATGCTGGAGCTGCTGAATCCACCTTTGGCTCTTAGGTACAAGGCAATGTTTTGCAAAGCTTAAATGAGCCCAGTGGCCTCTTCCGCACCCTATTCAACTTTGTTCTTTGCCACTTGTAAAGAGACATTATGAAAGGAAGAAAGTGAAATTTCCTGAGCGAGAAGAGCTTTTGATGGCCCACGTTCATGGTTTAATCACTACAATATTCAGTGTATATAGAAATGGGACAATTAAAGACATTTCATAGGTAGAAAGAGAAAGAGGTCGAGAAAAGAGTACAATAGAAGTCAGGAGGTGATTTCAGACCAACAGCAGAATCCCAAGATATAATCACGTTCTAAGATTAGCAAAGCATTGCTGCAATCCAAGGAGACGGAGCTTTGATGATATGCGCCGTTCGCTAAATCCCTCTGGATCTGGTTTCAGCATTGCCAGTGGAGTTGGCTTTCAAGCTAGTGCTGGAGGTGAGACGGATCAGGTGAGGTGAAGGCAACATTTAGTAAACTGTAGGATATATTTTAATGATCTGTACACCTCTGCATTTTCAGTGGGTCACGTAGCACAAGTCAGACACAGTGCTGAACTTTGCTTTATAAAGAAATGAAAGATACTATTAGAGACACCATTAAGCCTGGCTTTATCCAACCCAGTGTGCAATCAGAGCCCATGAATGCAACGTGCCATTACTATACTAGCAGGGAAGGGCTATTTGAAGAGAACAAACGTCGTTTTTTTTCTGATATTCAGATCTTGTTTAATGCTGGGTACAGTTTTTGATATTTAAAATCGCACTGATTGGTTTCTTGATAAAAAGAAAATCTTCTTATTGAGGAATTGTATGTTTACCTTGAAAATGTGCGTTTCCAGGAAATACTACAAAGACTTGCACTGAAGTTTCATGCCTTAAAAGGAGCTCAAAAGTCTTACTGATTTTGAATAAGAAGCTTTTAGCCCTTTAATATAAAAGTAAAATACTTTCAAGACAAATTCAATTTCCCTGTTGGATTTTAAAATTACAGCACATGTGATTCAACACTCCACATATCGTAATTTTATGGAATTTAACCAAATATTCATATATGAATCCAAAACATGGACTGTATCTGCTATTAAGCTGTCAACCACATCTTTATGTTCTACCACATCTCCCTGTTACTCCACAGTGCTCCCGGGGGTCTCTCTCTCTCTTCTCTGACATACTCTTTGTTACGAGCAGGCTTGATTACAGACCCGTCCATCTATTTGGAAGATTTAGTGTTACATGACAGTGTGCAAATATGTTCAAGTCATGGACAGGCAGGCAGCCTGTAAGCAGTAGACATCATTGGTAAGAATAGGAACCCCAGCTACCCCTCCTCGCAAAACCTCCGACACGCATGCACCTATCTTCTTCAGTTGGAAATGTGTAAATCTGAACCAGTTGCACTATGCAAACCACCACAGCCAATGAGGGTCAAAAGCAAACTGTTCTACCACAAGGACTATGTCTTAAATTTAAAAACTACAAACCTAAGACGTGCATACCAACATTCCCACAAAGCTGTGTGGCAGTCCTCCAGTTCGGCAGTCCACGCGGCTGCCGGGAGGGAGGTGCTGCGATATCACATTTTCAGTAGCATGATATCGCAGCACGACCCCTTATCGCTAGCAGCGCACGTGGAAGAATCCCAGTGCAGCTTTGAGGGAACATTGGAGCATACATACTATACATTGGCAACCATTGTTTTGCTATAAAAACAAAACAGGAGCGTACTGGCGTCCACTTCTACATAAAGCCCGTGTACTTTACACCTCAAATTGCAGCAAGATTCCTACATGTTCTTTCAGAAACCACCCAGCCAATGAGATTCTCTACCCAATGTCTCTTCCCAATGTCTACAGTATTGCTTCTTTTCCCCTGTTAAATGGGAAAATGCCAACAGTAAACACTGCCAGGGAAGAGTTCCCTTTTGCCATATTGTAACAGGTATGCTACAGCCACAGAAAAAGGAAAAGAAAAGCATTTGTTTCAGAACGACATCTACTCCACTCAAAATGGCAACAGCAGGGACAGCTCTCGGCATTACTTAGCAATTTAGTTTTAATTCTAATAAGCAGTGAGGGTAAAGGAGGGAGGAGAGTTGGAGTGGGCTCTGTGGTGACACAGTGGATGAGGTAATAGGACAAACTGGGTGTGTCAAGAGGTCATTATTGGCCTGTAATTGCAAACTCACTGTATTCGTTCGTGCTCTGTCCCAGGATAGACAACAGTGCAACAAGGAGACAGAACTATGAAGGAAGGAAACGGAGGAAAGCAAAGTAGATGACTGGTAAGGATAGAAACATTTTGAGCCCGATTCCAGAAGGGGCATGTCTGGGCCTTCCGGACGGCCCCGAGCAGAATGGGCCTATTTGGACCCGATTCTGAAACGCGAGAGTAAAATGTTCCTGTGGCAGTCAGAATCGTGCCCAAGGACAACCCGGCATGCTCCTCCCACAGCCACGTAGACGTCCATGGGACTGAACGGCCAGGTCCCCCGAACCTGATGGTGAGTAGATGACTCATCACCCTCCCCATCCAGTGTCCCCCCACCCCGGACAGCCCTCAGTTGGCCCGTTGCGGCCGTGGTTGGGTGACGGGCCTGTGCTTGTCATGCGTCTACTGTGATGGGGGAAGCTGCCGAGCCGGGGCGCACGGGGGACCAGCGCTTATTCCACCTCTGAGGTGGAATAAGCAATGCGTCCCCCTTGTGCCTCCTGAATCGGCCCTGTACGTCCGGGTGTCTGGCCTGCCTACGCTCTGCCCTGTCTCCATCTCCCCACATGCGCCTCTGTGTGTGCAGGGAGACAGTGATCTGGATTTTGGGCAGGACGGAGGGCAGGGCTGCACGTCCCACCGGGACATACAGCCCCGCTATTCTCCTTTCTGAATCTGAGCCTTTGGGGATAATTTTACAAAGGATTTTGTATGTAAAATGCTTCTTATAGAATTACAATCATGTACAAGTATGCACTACGACAATTTGGTGCATACTTGTAGGTGTCTTTAGGGAAAGTGTTTGAGTGGAATCACAATGTATGCGCACAGCCTTATAAAATACATATCTATGGGCATCCTTCAGCTGTGCACATTTCACCTGTGCTGGTTTAAATGTGCGCGACCATATTTTTGCTGCTTTTCTATTGGGATTTTATGACGACACATAGGTGCCTATATGTCTTTATACAAAAGGCTTTACATAGGTGCCCACTTGGCCTCTCAACCTAGGTGACCTGTTATAAAATCAATTTATACTATGAAAGTCCCACAAGGTCAGATTTAAACTTTGTTGGTCAGTATGTATCCTCCGTAGGAGGGCTCTATGTGCAATCTGTTTGGCCCAGTCAGTTAATCTTTCCAAGCACATACATTCCTTCTATAAAATCAAAGAAACAAACATGGATAATGAACTGGATTCCTAGGGAAGGAATGGCAATGACGAAATATAAATCTGGAACTTGAGATTTTAAAATTCAATGCTTAACGCCATAAGCCACCTCACACGCAGATATAAAAATGTTGGGTTTTCTTTTTTTTTTTTATTAAAGCTTATAAAGACTGCTAGATACAGCATTTAATCAACAAAATATTAGCATCTTAAAATAAATAAAGACAGACAGTTTACCTCAAAGTCGTTGGCTTTATTGTAGTGCATGTTCAGAGCCCTGTACAGCTCACAATCACGGGTAATAGAGAGCTCCTCTGTGCTTGTCACCCCATCATTGATGGCCTGGCGTGCATACTTCTCCATCTGAATGTAGTAAAATTCACGGAAATTGCTAAACCACTTGATGAGCTGAGACGTAATGCATCTGTTGAACTGTTAAATGGAAATGACGAAAATGTAAGAGACCTGCAGCTTATTTATTTATGATTTTCTTTAAAAAAAAATGTGGCAAACAAATGCAATGATCAAGAAAAAATATAAACTCATGGCTCAGTGTATCTTGAATGCAAAATAGGAGAAAGAGTGTTTTCCTGGCAATGGTAAGGAAGGAGATTCTATGGCGTGAGAGAGACTGAAGCAATATTTTTGTGAATAAAATACCTATGTGGCCCTTGTGTGGTCTAAGTTATGATGTTCACCACATAGAATGGTCTAGAAATATGAATAACGAATAAATGAAATAAGAGAATGCAAGACTCGGAAATATTCTTCCAGCTGCCGACATCGGGAAACGGGATGCCGTCATCTAGACCTGCTAGTGCCATGAAAAGAAAATTCTCCATTTTGATCTGTATTTCAATGATTTTAAGTCATTAAGCTGAACATAACCTGTGAGTCATAGAGCTGCCAAATATAGGCAAGCAATGGACATTTTTGGAGAGTGACTAATCAGAAATCGCCAACAATGCAAATGACATGTCTGAAAACAGTCTTCTGAGGTTGTAAATCACTTCTTTGGTCAATATTTTTTCTTTCTTTTCAGCTATGTTACTGTAATTGGGCGTGTGACAATTAATCAACATTAGCAAAAATTGAAGACGCAACTAAATGTATTTCTTGCTCTCTGTGGTCATGATGTCCACTCTTTCTATACAAAACAAGACAGTTTAGGCAGGCAACGTGTTTGTCACTCATTGGTCACTCACCTTCCCCCCTGATCGTGCCTCCTCTAATTCCCAACCTCGTATGCATTTGTCACATGAATAGAAACCCATCGTCAGATCAAATGTCAAAACATTTACATTACCTTTGCCCTCTTGAAAATTCTGGCCTGATCTATAACTTTCTTAAAGTTAAGTCATTGCTAGGGACTAACATACTGCCCTAGATATTGATGCAGTCGTGGGTGTTGCATACCTACATCTTACATCTTTTCATCTCACAAACTGATTTAGGGCCCACAATCCTGTTACAGCTTGGCAGATGATTTCACTGTACTAACAGCTCCTCCTCCTCCTCTTTATCATTTGTATGGCACCACAAGGTATGTGTGGTGCAGCAAACACACGTGTAAGAGGTGGTCTCTGCTCCTCAGAGTTTACAATCTAGTCAAGACAGACAAACAGAACAAACAGGAAACTAGAGTAATTCTTAAGGGATAGGATTAAAAGGCATATGGGTGTAGATAAGAGAATAAGAGGTTTGGGATCCAAAAGCAGCCTTGAAGAGGTGTTTTTTTAATCTGGTCTTGAACAGGGCCAGAGATGGGGCCTGGAGGTAATTTTATAAAGGTGTTAAGGCATGAATGTGGCAGTTTACATGCAGTAATGGCCTCTCACATAGAAAAATGACAGCAGATAAAGGCCATACGGCCTATCCAGTCTTCCCTTCCATACCAAGTACTAAACCTTACAGTCCCTTTTTCCCCTTAGAGAGCCTCTGTGTTTGTCCTATTCTTTCTTAAATTCAGATATAGCCCTCCTCGCTACCAACTCCACTGGGAGACTATCCCACACATCTACCACTCTTTCCTTAAGGAAATATGTCCTCAGATTACTCCTGAGTCTATCCCTTTCACCTTCATCCTATGCTCCCTTATTTCAAAGCATTCTTTCAATTGAAAAAGGCTCTCCTCCTGTGCATTTATGCCACGGAGGAATTTAAATGTCTGTCATAACTCCTCTCTCCTGCCTTTCCTCCAAAGTATACATATTGGGATCTTTAAGTCTGTCTCCATAAGTCATATGATGAAAACCACCGACCAGTTAAGTAGACACACTCTGCACAGACTCCATCCTGTTCATATCCTCTTGAAGGTGGGGCCACCAGACTTGCACATAGTACTCCAATGAGGTCTCACTAAAGACTTATACAGAGGCACTATCACTTCCTTCTTCCTGATGGCCATTCCTCTCCTTATGTACCCAAGCATCCTTCTGGCTTTCACCTTTGCCTTTTCTACCTGTTTAGCCATTTTAAGATCATAAAAAACAATCACTCTCAGGTCCCGCTCTTCTTTCATGGACACAAATACTTCACCCTTTATACTGTACTGCTCCCTTGGATTTTTGCAACCCAAATGCATGACCCAGCAGGTTTTTTTACATTAAATCTCAGTAGCAAAATTCTAGACCATTCTTCAAGCTTCGCTAGATCCCTCATGTTATCTACATCTTCCTAGGCATCTACTCTATTGCAGATTTTGGTATCATCTGCAAAGAAGCAAACCTTATCTGACAGCTCTTCCACAATATCACTTAGAAAAATGTTTAAAAGAATTGGACCAAGGAGAGATCCCCGGGGCACACCACTGGTAATGTTCTTCTCCTTAGAGTGAACTCCATTTACCTGTACCCTTTGTTGCCTCCCACTCAACCAGTTTCTAACCTAGTCAGTCAATCACTTTAGGGTCTATCCCTAGGGCACTTGATTTATTTATAAGTCACCTGTGCAGAACAGTGTCAAAAGCTTTACTGAAATCTAAGTACACTACATGTAGTGCTTTCCTTCAGTCCAACTCTCTGGTTACCCAGTCAAAGAAATTAATCAGATCTATCTGACAAGACCTGTCTCTGTAAAACCAGACTGGCATAAAAGGACATGGTTTGACATGAAGGCATGTACTCTGCTGGTAGGGATAGCAGAGGATACAGTCCGTGTGTAGTACAGGCAGAGCTATCATGTATGCACCTTAATTTGTGCGTGTACTTGCAAAACTTAGAGCAGATGTAAATGTCCGGATCTTGGTCCCTTATGCTAGTATTTTATAAAGGCAAGTACCTACTTGCCTTTATAAAATAGACTTAAACTAGGTGCCTTTTGATTGCCTTATCCTAGGTACCCTGATATGAAATTATCTTCCACAAGATTAAAGACAACACTTCTAGCAGAGTACAGTTTGACTACATGGCTCCAGAGCGAAGGGACACTATCTCCTAAATACTCTTTGCCTACAACATTTATGACAATGGAGCGCATCACCTTAAAGGCTAGGACAATGGGACACTTACACAGGCAAACAAAAGCAAAGGCAGCAGTGATGCATATGACAACTAAATCAGACCAGTCCTGTTCATACTATGGACGCCACATAGTGGATCATCTTCAACTGAATAGCCCTGAAGTGATGCAAAATATTCTTTGTGTAACTTGGGAGGGGAAGGTGGTTCTTTTGTTTACAAAGCAAAGAGCAAGCAAGGTTTCTCAGAAATATGGTCAAAAATCATATTAACAGTAAGTAAGCATCAAACATGCCAGCTGGTGAAAGCCAAGGCACCGCTGCAGGATTCTCAACCATGCCAATGAACGCTTCCGCTTACCACTTTCCACCGTTTCATCAGTGGGGCTGCATGTGCAAAATCAGCTCACACTGAATTTCTGCACTCTAGACTCCAATTTGAAATGATTCTATAGGTCTTTACTTTTGAACCCGAGAATATGGGCAGAAAGCAAAAAAAACATCTCTCTTCTTTGCTAAATGCCAGGAATCTTTTAGGCACTGTGTACAAAGCTGGTTCATCTACGATCTTCCAACATTTGGGTCACAAAACTAGTCCTCAAAGTAAACAAAATGAATCCAAAATGAAAGATTTCCTACAGCAAAATCAGTTCCCCGGCTAAGCTTGATTAAACAGCAGTCTTTTTACATTATCTTCCTAAGCATTCATTAAAACAGAATTGGCGTTGCACCAGCCCAAGAACCCGTTTAATTCCTTCAAGTTATCAAACTTTCATCTAGAATGTCTTCATGCAGAGCTGCAACTAGGCATTTTTGCATCGGGAGCCAGCAAGTGCGTTAGTGTCCCCATTTTGTATAAGGGCACTTACATTTCTGTCCATTTTCAGTCTTCAAAGGGTTCTGTTCCCCTGGGCACTTACCCCTCTCACCCACCTCTATTTACGAGCCCCAGTGCCTGACCTTTTCAGATAAATGACCCAGTTCCTGATATTCTAGTCTAGGGGTGTCCAAGTTCACACAAATAGCTCGAATTTTCAGGATATCCCGAATGAATATGCATACATTGTATGAATGCAGATCAGTATCATGCAAATTCATTTTGAAACTCCTGAAAACCTGACTCGTTTACAGTGGCTATATGGAATCTGGAGCAACATTCTACTGTGTTCAGAGACGGCAGCTAATCCAGCAGGAAGGTGCACAGAAAGTGCCATCAAACATGTTTGATTTGGTAGAGATGGACTAGGAGTGGAAAGTAGAAAAGGGAGAGCAAGCATTACTGGGATCAGCATATACGGGTGATTTAAGTGAGACCACAGATGCTCCTGCTTCAGGTACTGAACGGCACACTTGGTCTCAAAAGCTCCTGTATTTTCACATATTAGCTGCTGGTTGTTTAAAACACAGGCGTAGGAACGGGGTGGGCCACATGGGCCCTGGCCCCAGTAAGATTTTGCCCGCCATCCACAATAGCGGCAGACTCCTGTCTGCCCGCGGGAGATCAGATCCCCCGTGGGCAGGGTGGAAGGCCGCCACGATCATGGCAAAGACCCCTGTCTGCTCGCGGGAGATCCCCGCAGGCAGACAGGAATCTTTGCCACGATCGCGGCAGCCTTCCCCTGCTGGCCTTTCGGTGCATAAGCAAACTATTCAATTTAGAAAGGCAAAAAGGTCATGTGCTCATTGCACGGTAGACCTTGGCAGCTGCTGGAAAGGTACAGATTATCTAGATGTAATCTTACCATGCATGATCCTGATTTTCAAAGCTAAACAAGGTTGGGCCTGGCTAGTACTTGGATGGGTGACCACCTTGGAATACCAGGTGCTGTAGACTTACTGCATGGAAGAAAGGCCTGGCAATCTACTTCCAGTTACACCTTGCCACAAAAACCCAGGGGCTGGGTTGCCAGAAATCAGCACTGACACAACAACACGCATTTTTATTCTATGTTACTCTACGGTACTATGGTTGGGTAATTTTCTTGAGAAAGGCACAAGTTCTCCTATTATTAAGGGGGAGGGGGAGAGGATGGTTTTATCTGGTAAAAGAGGAGTTGGCTCTAACACACTTATCTATTCTTTATTTACTTATTTTGCACGCATTTAGCTTTACCTCATGCCTTTCCAGTTGTACCATAAGGTGAGTAATGTTCAAATACAGCAGGTATTTTCCTTTTCTTGGAGTGCTAAGAAGCCTCGATGCAGAAAATTGCACTAGGTTTTGCACAAAGGTTATATCAGTTGTAGCACAGAATTTTGTATGCTACCAATGCAAGAACAAGTTTTGCATATGAGCTAGTTGTGTGCACAGCCTCAAGCAGACAGCAATAGACAATGCATATAGATACATTTACACTGATGGCAACAAAGCAATTAGCTATGTAGGGAAGTGTGCAAACAACCAGAAGACTGAGCTCACTGCTGGAAGCGTAACCCAAGGGCTGCGGTCAGTGCTGGTGAGGAGTTTATGCCAATTTCTTGAATGTACATCACTAGCAACTTTTTCGGGCTTTGTTGAAGGGAGCAGTAAATAAAAAAGGCAGGGAAGGTGTACGGGAACAATGTTATGCGGATATGTTGGAATGCTATCTGATGCATAAACATAAATATTCTGTGCACAGTTTTTGTGGAGAGTAATACTGCTGATTATGAACACTGTATTTTATTTATTTATTTATTTATGTTAGTTATTTAACAGGCTTTTTTATACCAGTTTATCATTTCAGTCAAAAGTGGTTTACATTGTCACTTTAACTTGGTAATGTACATTAAACAGGGACATTGATAACTTGGATATTATTTATATTATTCTGAGCCAAGCTTCTAGGCAAACTAATATTGCTGTATGCGCCGGACAGCATTGCAATACGTGCACACAAGTGCCAAACTGTTCCTTGTGTCAGCACAAGATATAGCTGTTGCCAACGCAGACCCTTGTGTGCATCTGTTTGGCTTGCTCGCTTTTGGTGCAAACTTGTTGCACACGGCTTATTTACTGTACAAGCTCTTTGCTTACAGGATTGGTGAACAAACACTTCTGCATTAAACTTGCTTTAGGAAACCCTGTGCTGAGCTTTAGTGCAAGGCAGGGTTTCTGCACTGAGGCCTCTGTTTGTACCTAAGAGGAGAAAAAAATGTTTTCCACCACTTAGAACATCTAGCGGAGCCAGAAGGCCCACTTCAAAGATTTCCAGTTGGTGCTACTCTGGCAGACATGAATGCCTGAGATTTGGTCCCACATTGGTAGGGCCTGGGGCTGGGGCGAGTGTGTTAGGTGTCTAGACTAACCTGCTGCCCCTCCCTCTCAATTAACTTTCAAATCCTTAGGCTCCATCTTCCCTGAGATTAGGATTATTAAACTCAACAGTTATGATTACCTCAACACCACTCCTTCCATAGCAATCCTGTAAAAACACAAAATTGGACAGCATTTTAATATTAAAAATTGTTGTATATCTGTTTCTATCTATAGCTCTATTGACATTCAAAAAGCACTTAGACATTTGGCAATCTGTGGTGACATGCAGGAATGGAGGAATAGCCTAGTGGTTAGACTAGCAGCCTGCAAACCAGGGAAGCCATTTTGAATCCCACTGTTGCTACTTATGCTTTTGGACTAGTCACTTAACCCTCCAATGCCTCAGGTACAAATAGAGATTTTTAGGCCTCTAAGGACAACAAAGCTAACTCCCCTTGAACTTCTGAGGGAGAGCATGAACTAAATACAATTCCCTTTCCCTCAGTTATCACATTTCCCTTCCTTAACAAGGGCGGCAGTTTAGAAATAAGCCACAGCGCACAGTGATGTATGGCTGAAACTCCAACTCCTGACTAACTGGGGCAATTTAACTTGGTAAGGCATTTTCTCGGAAGACATTTCAGAAAGTATTTACAATCTCCGACGACAAAGTCCCATAAATTACTCCAGTCCATCTAGTCTTATCATTCATTCCAGGCGAATTTCAGCACATCGGGCTTTTACATATGGATCAGGCCCCATGCGCGGTCTAATGCACTCCTTTATCCTTGGTGGTTTTCCTCCCATTCTGGCAACGAATACTTGGGGTGGCCGCTATTTGGAAGCTGTCTCTGCAGCCCAGCTGACAGACTCTCTTATCCTACTTTACCATGTCCCAGTTTCTTGTTGGACCTCTTATCTCAGGGCAGAGCTGGCTTAAGGGGCAAGTCAGTGAGGCCCTGGCTCAGGGCCCCAAAGCTTTAAAGACACTAAGGGCCCAATATTCAAATTACATTTACCCAGTTTACAGCCCTGCAATCCGTGTAAATGCCACTATCTGGGCTATTCAACGGCACTAACATGGTTAATATCCCCTCTTCTCCCTTACATACCCCTCCCGCTTAGCATCAGGGCATGTCGGGGGCCTTTCATGGAGGAACGGAGGCGCTGACAATCAATAATTGAGCAGCAGTGAAATTTTATGCTGCCCGGTTAGCGACCTGCGCCTAAGATAGGCGAGCTTTTGCCTTGCCTATCTTTAATCGCAGGAGCTAACCGGGCAGCATGCAATGTTGTTGCTGCCCGGTTATCAGTGTGGCCCTCCCGGATACTCAATGCCTTGGCTGTATATGACCCCAGCATTGAATATCCGGGGTTAGAGGTCGGCAAGGAGGGCTTTATGCCGAAGGGGCGCATAGCCCTCCTAACTCAATAGGCCCTAAATGCCTGCCCCACCGGCTCTGCTCTTCACAAGAATGAGAGCGCCCTCCTTTGCTCCCACCATTGTGGCCACTGGCACTGCTGCAGGTCTTAAAAGCATAAAATAGGCTCTTTCTGGATTCTCGTGAGAAGCAGGAAGCGTCCGTTGCTCACATTTAAAACCTGCAGCCATGTCAGGGCCAGGCACAAGGATAGGCTTACGAGGCGCACAGTGGCGAGTAATCATGTCCCTGGGGAAGGGGAGGCACAGTTCTGGTGCTGGGAGGGGGATGATTGTGATGCTGGGGCTGGGGGGCTTGGTGCTAGAAGGGGGCTGATGCTGAGGGGCTGCTAGGGCTAATGCTGGAGATGGGGAGACTTGGACCAGGACCGGCCCAAACAATAGTCAACCAAGCAGCCACCTAAGGCAGCAGCTTCTAGGGGGTGGCAAGGAGCAGAGTATCCAAAGCTAAACAATAGATTCTGATACCCAGGAGGGGCATAAGACTTAAGGTTTGCCTAGGGTGCCAACACTTTGAAGCAACTTGGGTCAGCCCTGACTGGGGCTAGTGCTAGGAGCTTGATACTGGGAGGGAGATGATGCTAATGGGCTGATGTTGAGCTTTTAAAATGATCCTCTTTGTGTTCTATGTACAGGGGGTCACTTTGGAAGCCCCTGTGGGAGGAGTGGCCTAGTGGTTAGGACAAGGTACTTCAGGCCGGAGGGCTGGGGGTTCAAGTCCCACCTGGGGACAGCAATCTCAGGCCGGAGGGACTGGGATTTCTAGTCCTATAGGTACTCCTTGTGGTCTTGGGCAAGCCACTTAACCCTCCATTGCCCATGTTCCCTGTAAGTATTAGCGTATGTGTGTCATATCCCCTCGTGTTAAATGTATCTCCCAATTGACCGCTTTGACTTGGTGAAAAGCGGGATATAAATACAGCTAAAAAAATAAAAATAAATAAATAAAATATTCATGCTTTCGATGTTCAAAAATGGGCACAGATGCGTCTCCAGAGCCATTTTGGAAGCTGGGTCTGTGGACATCCCCAGCATGACATCCAAGCCTGGAAGGGGGCATGGCGGGGGGCATTCCCAGGAACCTGGACATCTCCACCCGATCTCAGAAATGTCCTGGACGTCCGGAGTCACATCTAAGTTTAGACTTGCTCCAGGCACAAATAAGCATCGGTAAAGTGCTTGTTTTGGCTGAAAAGCATCCAGAGGGCGTAGAGAAGAAGGCCCTCCACCAACCCCAGTACTCAGCACAAGCACAATGATAGCAACAGTGGGATTTGCACCCTGGCTTCTCTGACCCTAACCTACTACTCTAACCATTAGGCTTTTCCTAGATGTCTAGATTCTGAAATACTATTTTGGGGATGTCCATGTAGACGCCCCTGCACACATCCATATCGAGCACGTCCATATTTTTGAAATCACATCTGTACCTGGACGTGCCTGCATTTTTTTCAGATGCTCTGGCTTAGACATCCCAGACTGCAGTTGGATGTCCTTTCTAACAATCTCTCTCACAATGTTTGGCAATGGAGGGAGTTTGCATCGTTGCTACTGATGCGACACCAGAATTTAAAAATAATCTTTTTTGTATGTCGAATTGTAAAGGAAACATCCTACTTCTGCTCTGCACCCATGATTGGGAGAGATTTTATTAGTAAATTTGGGAACATTCCATATAAATAATTATAGTCTAAATGGACCGATATTCAAAGGCCATAATGCATTCATTGATGAACACATAATTAGCCTATCCGCGAACTTTCATAAAATATTGGCAATTTCTGTTAGATAACATTTTTTGCTAGTTTTGCTGGTTTATTTTTTGTAGCTGGATGCAGCAGGGCATTGTTTTTTGCTTTGGGCTTTCTGTTTTGCTGCTGCTGCCCCCCCCCACCCCCCTCCCCTTTCTGCTAGCCTGGTGTCACTAAGAGTGTTTTGTCTTCCTGGATTATGGCATGATTTTCCAAGAGCTGCTAAGCATAGATGGGACCCACTCATCAAAGAAGGGAGAAGTGTCTTCCACATCAGACTAGCTAATCTAGGAGGGCAAGATTCGCCCTCCTAGACTGGCTAGGAGGAGGGCTTCAAACTAGGATCACTGGGGATGGGTGAACAGAGCCCTCAGGTAAGTAAAAGCCCCTGGGTAAGTAAAACATTAAAAGTAGAATAGAAAAGGGAAGAAAGGCCATCATCCGGACATCTGCATATACTAATACCCTTACTGAGGCTGGCTTGGATACAGTGGCAGTGATGGAGATATGACACATGGAAAACAATGATTGGGATGTTATACCAGTCTATAATCTAGTCAGGAAAGACAGGGTTGGAAGAAAGACAGGAAACGTGGTGCTAAATGGAAAAAAATATATTAAAGACACAGAACTGCAGGGCTTACAAGGGAAGGAGGAGGCACTGTGAGTTGGTTTGGAAAATTGAGAATGGGAAATCTATTTATGCTGGTATGATATACATACAGATCTCCCTCATAGGGAGAAGAACTAGACAGAGACAGGGTCGGCCCAATCACCAGGCAAACTAGGCAGTCACCTAGGGCAGCAGCTACTGGAGAGAGGCAAAGAGCAAGGCATTCAAAGCTAAACAATAGATTCTGATAGTTGAGGGGAGGGGGGCATAAGGCTTAAGGTTTGCTTAGGGCACCTAACACTTGAACAAACTCTGGGGCTGGGTCTGGATAAAGATTTAATTGAAACCATTTGCAATACTGCGATAAAAGGGGAAGTACTATTAGAAGGAGTTTTCAGGTTGCCAGATGTTATTTATTTATTTATCTGGTTTTCTGTACCGCTTTATGTTGATTGGGATATTTGTGCTGCAGTGCCATCTTGAAGTAGGGAGATCCTGGATTCTCTACAGGGAGAACTGTTCCCACAGCTGGAAATGGAATCTACGCAGGAGGGGGTGATACTGGACTTGGTTCTTATAAATGGGGAGAGTTTTTCTAATGTTGTAGTGGGTGATCATCTGGAGTGCAGTGATCACTGGACGGTGAGCTTTAGTATTAGGACAGGGCGAAGAGCTTCATTCAAAATCAAGAGTCCTATACTTCAGAAAAACTAACTTTGCAAAGATGGGGCGAATACCTCAAGGAGTTGTTAGCTGGATGGGAACATCAGGGGGAAGTAGAACAGTGGGCAAAACTGAAAGAAGATATTTAAGGGCAACAAACCTTTTTGTTAGTAAAGTACATAAAAGGAATGGAGAGAATTATGATTTTCAAAAGAAGTATCTGAAAAGGTAATGAAAAATAGATTAGCCTTCATAAACTATAAGAGATTGCAAAAAAGAGGAAGACAAATAGCAATACCTTGAAAAGCTAAAGGAAACTGGTAAAGTAGTCAGGAAAGTAAAGACACAAATGGAAGAAAAAAATAGCCCATACAGTAAAACATGAGGACAAGACTTTTTTTTTAGGCATGTTACTGACAGGAGGAAGTGCAAGTGGCATTGTGAGACTCAAGTGGAGAGGGGGGACTATGTCGATGCTGATAAGGATAAAGCAAAATTGCTTAACAAATATTTTTGAAGGGCTAAGAATGAGACCTCAGAAAAAACAAACACAAATAGGAATGGAAGTGAACTCAAACGATTTTCAAAGGACTGTTCATGAGAATGTAGCAAAACTAAAAGTGAACTAAGCAATGGGGCAGGAAGGATATATCTGATGGGATTACAAGAACTTAGAGAAGTACTGGTGGCTCTGCTATCTGACCTTTTCAATGCTTCTTTAGTGTCTGGAGTGATTCTGGAAGACTGGAGATGGGCAAATATGGTCCCTGTCCACAAAAATGGAAGTAAGGAAGAGGTTGATAACTAAATGACAGGCTAGTCTGTCCTCTGTGATAAGAAAATTAATAGAATCACTGCTAAAACAGAGGAAAGCATAGTTTCTAGAATCTATTTTTCCACAGCTTTACTAGACGTCTTGTCAGATGAATCTGATTTTTTTTTTACATTTTTTATTTATACAACTTCAAAAACAAAACAAGAACTCTTGCACATAAAAGGGCAGAGAAGTCTGAAATCATACAATGTCACATGCATATCAAAAAGGCAACAAAATAAAAGACCCTCACCTACAAGCCCTCAAACAATGAGAGGGAAGGTCACAAATAAAAGGAAAATTTGTCCAAACGGAAAAAAACAAAAAAGAAAGATGGACTCTAAGGGAGACTATAATTCATGCCAACACAGGAGAGGGCCACTGTTAGGAGCATCAGAGGAAGCAGCCGGAGCAGCCGACAGCCTAGAAGAAATGAAGAAAGATAGATGTTGTGGGTCAAAGAAAGAAAAGTTGGATCCAGCCAACTTCAAACATTTGCAAAGGAAACGTAAAAAGAATAACCCACCCAACTGAAGAACCCCCGCTCTAAGTAACAAAAATTGCTTCCTTATTCTCTGCGTAGCTCTAGAAACATCCGGAAAATCCTAATATGGGAATCCATAAACAACTTTTGTGAAGAGTGAAAAACATTTTCAGGAGCCAATCATGGTCTGCCTCTAAAGCCAAGGTGACTAACAAAGTAGCGGTCATCCTGGAAACAGATGCAGATCTTTCCAAATATGCTGTAAGATCTAGACTATCACAAGATAAAACAGGACTCATCTTGAACCTCCTCAGTTTTAACTTCAGCAGCTGTCAAATAGAAAGCTTTGGATACCAGAGGCAAAGATTCAACAGGAATTTTCAGAACGGAAACAATAAATTTCTTAAACAATTCCGAGGCCGAAATAGAAGGAACCTTGGGAAAGTTAAGAACTCTTAAATTTCTATTTTTGAAAGAATTCTCAAGAAATTCAAGCTTCTTATGAATAAAGTCAGAGTCCTTAATAACCTTAAGGACAGTCTCTTGACACTTATCCAAGCCGGCCTCGACAGAAGCCACTTTTGTTTTAAAGTTAGTCAAGGAAATCTCATGTACCTCAATCTTCTTCCCAAAGTGGGTACTACTACTACTGATCATTTGTATAGCATTACAAGGCATATGCAGCGCTGTACAGACACATGTAAACTGCACAGAGATAGTATGAAGCTGAGAAGAAATAGATTGTTCCAATTTAAACAGTGCGTCCCACAAAATCTCCAGAGTAAATGCTTGAGGTCTCACCGACACCATCTGGGAACCCATAGGAGGATCTCTCAAAACCAAATCCGGGTGCTGCAGATCCGAAGGAGGCACTGAAAGAGTTACAGACCACTGCAAGCTGGCAGACTGCTCCTCTGAGGCAACCACTTCTCTGGAGTCGTCTGCAAATAACCCCGCCACTCGGTTTCCTCTTCCGAGGCAAGGCTGCTTCATCTTCATGGGAAAGGAGACGCCAACTTCTTCCCATGGCAACTTTCTAGCTGCAGCATGAAGGATCTTCCATGCTTGTTGCTCTGGGGCAGTATGGCACTCCGGGCAGAGAGAGATATCAGGCCCAAGGGTGAGCTGAGGGTCTCCTTCTACTCCCACTTCACCCAGTGGGCTGCCCAGAGCTCTTCCTCCTACAACGAGCCACACAATGGCATCCATGGGCCCAGCAAACACTGACTCTGCCACCAGCTTTGCGTCCACCGCCAGCTTAGCCTTCCATTTATGGCTGGAATGAGGCATCGAGGGAATAAAAACAGTGAAAAAAGCCAGCAAACATGGAGCGCTCCACGGAGGCAGGTCAGGGAGTGTCCATCACTGCCATCTTGTCCTTCTGTCCCTGATTGATTTTTTTATGAAGGGTGATCAAAGAAATGGATTGGGGAAGAACATTAGATTTGGAATACTTAGATTTTAGCAAGGCCTTTGACATCATTCTACATTGGCGACTTATAAATAAACTGAGTACCCTTGGGATGGACCGGAAGGGGGTTATTCTGAACTCCGTTCAGCGGATCTGGACATCTGATCTGGACATCCAGACCTGGCTAAACAGCTGGGCAACCTGCTGGGGACAGAGCTCCACATACGAACAGGAGATTTGTATGGGGAGCTCTGTTTGTGCAGAGAGGGAGCGGGACAGAGGAGAAGCAAGGGTGGGCGGTGAGTGACCCTGGATGTACAGGGCCGATTCTGAAGTTGGCCCTGTATGTTCAGGGTTGGCCATGGAGGCAGGGGACTTAGTCCACCTTGGAGGTGGAATACATCCCCCTGGATGTCGAGGGACTGAGGCACCAGACAGAGACGGAAGGTAAGGGAGTGCAGGGCAATCCCCACAGCCTGATCCTGGCCATGGGAGGGCAGATTGGGGGTCGGGCTGCAGGGAAAGGACAGTGTCACTGTCGGCTGGGGATTGTAGCTCCATTCAGGGATCTGATTTAGCTGGGGATGTGGGCTGGGCATGCGGCCAATCAGAATTGGGCCACAGCCTGCACATCTAGGCCATAGACCTGATTCTGATCCTGCAGGCACATCTAGCTCCCACGGGATCAGAATCGAGTCTACCTCTGTATGCCCCGATTATGATCAGCCATACAGGGGCTGGACGGCCAGTATGGAATCGGCCTCTAAGAGACTGATTAGGTAAAAAACTGATTAAGTGGGAGGCACCAGAGGGTAGAAGTAAATGCAGTTTACTCTGAAGATAGGGTGTTACCAATGGCGTGCCTCAGGGATCTGTCCTTGGTCCGGTATTTTTTAACATTTTTGTAAGTGATATTGCAGAAGATCTGTTGGGAGGTATGTCTCTTTGCAGATGGTATCAAAATCTGCAACAGTATAGACAGCCTGGAAGGTGTAGATAGCATGAGGAGGGATCTAGTGAAACTTGAAGAATGGTCAAGAATTTGGCAACTAAGATTTAATGATAAAAAACGCAAGATCAAGAACTCGATACAGTACAGTACTTCAGTGCATGAAAGAGAGACCTAGGGGTGATCATACTGGATGATCTTAAAGAGGCCAAACAAGTGGAAAAGGCAACAGCAAGAGCCAGAAGGATACTTGGGTAGATAGGGAGAGGAATGGCCAACAGAGAAAAGGAGGTGATAATGTCTTTGTACAAGCATTTTTCAGATGCCTATTCATGCCTGGAGCAGGTATAATCTTTGATGTGGCTGAGGATGTCCAGGAGGTTCCTGACCTCTGGTGAGGATGCCTGTTTTTTGGAATGCCCCCATCATGCCTCCACCATGCCCCCATTTTGACTTTGATGTCCTCACGCTGGGGACTTCCACAGACCCGGCTTCTAAAATGGCTCCAGAGACATCTCTGTGCTTTAGACGTCTCTCTGCCTGTTTTCAAATGTCCAAAGCACAAATAGGGCTTCTAAAATAACTTCCTTAATACTTATCCACCATGCTTTGACTTGGTCTACAATCCAAAATTCCACCTTAATGATTTGGTTATGTGAAGTTTCACAAAGTTAGAATGACAGGCAAATGCAGGAAGAATACTACTGAGCGTTTTTGATTTCTCAAAGTCAGTCAAGGTGGCAAAATGTTGCATGATATTTTGTAATATACTTTCAAGTACTGCTGGAACTGTCTTCCTAACATACATTGCAAAGACCTCTGTTCTTGCTGGAAGCACTGCTCTGTTAATGTAAAAAGGACGTCTCAACTTGCTAAATTAAAACCAATAAATTAGTAACATTGAATCAAGAAAGCTGATAAACAACACCCCTGCCTTTTGTCATCAGAGGCACTCACTTCCCTTAGCCCCCTACAAGAGATGTACATTAATCAAAAATCAACAAAGAACACTTATCAAACACTGGCCATGAGAGTATCCAGGCCTTCGTCAAGATGACAGCTAAAGTGTGTATGGGGGCTGTAATTACTACGCAGAAAGTTGTTTCTAGGCTAGCTAAGATAATGAAGTGAATGAAAATTCATGGCAGAGAATCTAAGGAAACACAGGCAGGGAGACTGGTGTTTCTCCCAAAAGGCCAACTTGCATCATAATTGCCATGCAGTTGCAAGGGTCCTTACAGATAATTGACCAGAAAATGATTAAGTCATCATCAAATCACTTCTGCTTGCAAGAGTTCAAACATGTACTTAACCTATCCAAGAATTATATTTTCACTCTCTGTGTCTGCTCTGTCTCCATTCAGCCTTGCGGGGAACCTGATTAAAAAGACAACTGAAGGACCCCCGTTATCTGATCTTCTGGTTGCCGATTTCAATAGAACTTAAACCCATTACGATCTGCTGAACTTGGAGTTCTTTCCATTTTATCTCGGCAGTAAAATACACTGTCCAAATTTCCAGACACTGAGATAAGGACCACAGGCCCCTGTGACGGCTTACTGTTCCTCTTTAATTCTTTTAGAATAAGAAACAAAACATTACAAAATGATAGCAGGCTGGGCACTGGGGAATGAAAATGGCTTTGACATGGAGATTAGGCTCCTGCATTGTTACGAGACATTGTCTCATATGGACAAGAGTACTGTAGAGAGAAAGAAAAGAATGGGCACTTTTTTTTTTCCAGAACAGCCATGAATGACCTAATGGGGACTAGAAAAAGTACGTGCACATGCCATTATTTTGCAATAGGGCATAAAGAGAGATTTAAAGCGTATTGTCTGCAGAATGGAAATACCAGAAAAACTCTGGACAAAGGCAGCAGACTCTCCAAACATAAGAGGTATGCAAAATGACAAAATGTGAACAAAATAGCACACAAATACACTGCATTTCTTTGGAAAAGTAGCATGTATGCACGGTACCACTGACATTTCTCCGTATGCGATAGAACCGAAAACTGGGGCTTATACCTTAAAGAATTGATTTTTTCCCCTTCTCTATCGAATTGACAAGAAAAGGAACGATTGTTTTATGACGAAAAGCAAAAGACATCTGTAGTGTGTTAATGTGTTACTGAAAAAAAACTAATCACTAGAATAAAGAGATTGTGTTTCCACAGTGTAAGATTCTTGGCGACTTTGATTAATGTTTCCCAAGGGATACCTCAGCCTCAACATCAACTGAAGAAACTTCCTAAATATTCAATGAGCATGGTCAAAAGATGTATAAAACATATCAATCTGACACCTTAATCTGGCTAGGCAGCAGTTGACACAAGGGGTGGAGGGAGGGAGATTCCTCATTTAACACTGCTGGGCTGAAAGGCCTGCAAGCATCTGCTTCTCAAACCCCCAGCGCTAAATTTGGGTGCATTGAGTGCTCCGAGAATTATTAGTTTGCACTTTAAAATTAAAAACAGTGAACAGTGGAAGCAAAGACCTGAACAGTGATATTCTTCGGAAGAGCCTTCCTCATTTGAGAAGATTTGCTGTGCCAAGAAATTTAAAAGTAAGGGCAATTTTTCCTTATTTAGCATTAAAGGCTAGAACTGAATTGAGCTAAAATAATCTTCCCTCAGAAACACCTGCACTAATTAGTGTGAATCATAAATTAAGCCTGTAAAACAGTCACTATTGCAACTGTACATTAAGTGGTTTCATTTAGAAACCTTGTTTGCGATTTACATGTGTGAATACAACCACTTACATATATAAATCGCATTCACATGTAAAAGACTGTCTTTGAAAGGGCCATTCGGCACATGGATGTCCATATCACGTCTGAGTTGCTCAGCGGTGTGCTGGGGGCATGGTCTGGCTAGTATCAACATCAATATGTGTATCCCCGATTTCATACAGGGGATGCGTGTGAGAGTGTAAAATTGTTCATGACTGGATTTACACCTACTTCCCAACATGAATAGGAAAACTAAAGGACTACTTTGGCCTTTCCCTTTGCATAGGGCATTAAGTGGGATATCCCCCTTCATTCTCAATGTTTACTTCCCTCTGTAGAAGCCTCTGTAGTTAGATGGTGGCATCTATACACCTAGGCTTGCAACGTATATGGGCTGATAGTTACACGTTGATCCAAAAACAAAATACACACCAAAAATGGGAACCAAACATAGAACGAATTACTATCAAAAAATTGGACCCAAGATATTACTTTTCGCGATTCTCCATATGTCACACTCAAAATTACACCAGAGGGCTCAACGTATGGTCTTCCTGGTGATATAATATCTACCTGCCACAACTATTATGTCATAGTTACACATGCCGGTTGTAAAATGCTGGCCCTTATACGTGTACTTTGCTGGGTTTCCAACACAGATTTTTTCCACATGAATTAATTGTCAAATGACTCCTTCTGCTGCTTGTGGATGGCCTCCCCCCCACCATGCATTCCTACGCTTCTTCCTTTGATGTAAACTGCGTATCCATAGTGAGGGGGGGTTGACATATTCATTATACATTGGACTATGCATGGATCCACCCTCTCCTCTAAAATTGTCAGGCTTGCAGACATTTTCACTTGGATATCACTATAATCCTATAAACGGCCTTTCTAAAATATGTGAATACAGTGAGTGTGTTCATATTAACCCTTTAATGGCTGTTGTTGCCATATGGCAACCTTCAAATTTTCCCCAAAATTTTTCACCGGATTCTATATTTCCAAAAACTCCGCACACCATGTGCGAAATGTGATGTGTATCTGTGCTTGACATCTGAAAAAAACCCTGTTATTTAAACTATCACACCCATCAGTAAATGAAACTGATGCCAAGATTGTTTTTAATTTTCAGCCATTCAGGACCGTAGTTGCCATATGGCAACAGTAAATATTGTTTCTTAGAAATAATTTTTTTTCATAAACACTTTATATTCTGCATCATTTAGCTCAAATCTTAATAAAAAAAAACAAAAAAAATTTTCAGTTACAAAACAATTATGTGGACGCAAAAGGGTTTAAGACAGAAAAAATATAAAAAAAAAGAAAAGAAGGATGTGGCATTAGTAAAACATCGAAAACCTATCACCATGCAAACAGTGTGGTCACTCCTAAAGCAGCGCGAGCACATACATTGGCGGCCCGCGCTACTTGCGTGTGGAGCAAATACCATGGGTGTAACGAAAGCTGAGTGGTGTTAGTGACTCCCATGGCTGTTTTACTGTGGTAAATACAGGGAAGTGGCTGTACCCATTGCCTGTAGAGAGTGTGGCCCTGTGCTAGTAACGTGGCCCACATGTGAGTTACCAGCGCAGGACTTAGTAAACATGTCCCCTTGGTTCGTTGGCAAGGACTATTGCTTTTTTTTTAACCTTTACAGTTGGAGACTTAAATGAAAACTCAAGAGATAACATTGGGGACCGAGAAATAGATTATGAAGCTCTAACCAAGTGGTTAAAGCAACAGCCTCATAACCAACAGACCCAGGGTTTGATTCCGACTGGTATTCCTTGTGACCTTGGGCAAGTCGCTTACCCTCCATTGCCTCAGAAGAATAGGCCTGGCAATCTACTTCTCGTCATTCCTTGCCAAGAAAACCCAGGGGCTGCTGGGTCACCAGGAGTCAGCATTGACTTGTGGCACTTTAAAAAAAAAAATCTCCAACAGCTGTTAAATTCTGGGGGTAATAATTAGGACAGAATATGCAGTTTTTCCTGATTTCCCTTTGCTCTTTATTTAAAATTCCATTCTCTCCTACATAGTGTTGTGATGGAGTGGGTCCTTGGCGTTTGTTTTTCTTATGTGGTTAATAACATTATGGGGCCCTTTTATTAAAGTGCGCTAAGTTGTCAGCACGGGTTACAGCACACGCTAACCCCACGCTGTGACCTGCGGTAACTGTTAGCATGGCCAGATTTCCACGCTAACTATGCTGCACACAGTGCGGCTGTTGGGGGAGGCGAGTGGAGGTAAATGCGCCCGTGCTGTTTTCATGCCACATCAGTGCTTTAATTGCTGGAAGCATGCTTTCCACGCCCCTGACAGCGCGATGGTGTTGCACCTACCATCCTATGGTTTTGAGGCTATGGGAATGTTAGGTACAACACCAAGGGCCCCTATTTGTTGGTACCTGCTCCTTTTCTGTAAAAAGGTGTTGTTTCCTTGTAATATACTAAATAACCTAAGAAAGTAAAAAATAAACAAAAACAGTTCTGAGAAGGTCACGTATTTATTCTAATGAGTTTGTCAACTGTTAGGATTTTAAAGTGTCATCTAAAAATTTACAAAGATTAGGGATCATCTTCAAAGCAAATTTGCTTGGCTGAACAATCATTATAAAATAAATGATTTGATTCCCCCCCCCCAAAAAAAAACCCCCACTAAAATCTATACAATTTGCACTTCTCCTTTCTACCCATTCTACATACTGTATGATGCACGACATTGTCATGATTGTATTTTCAACAATTTTTAACAGTTTTAAGCAAACTAATCTCAGAAAAGATCCTGAGTTCAAAGTAGAATACTAAGGGGCCCTTTGACTAAAGTGCGTTAAGTTTTTGCATTTACCACTGTTAGGAGCAAAATCCAATACGTGGTAAGCACATCCACCCCGCGCTAACTGCTGGGGGGGGGGGGGGTAGCATGCCCAGCATGTTTCCCGGCAGTAGTCACAGTGAAAAGTCCCTCACTGTGCATTAAGGTCATTCGCAATTATCACGGGTGCAGTTATTATCACCTATAGAGTTGGTGTTAAGGGCACCCCTGCTATCGGCGACACGGACACCGCGTGGTACTTATGTGCACTCCACATCCACTTTCCCCCAGAACCTGCCCATTCCCTGCCTGATGGCACAGTGAGCAGCTAACCACCAGGGCTGCTCAACCACCGGGCAAACTAGGTGGTCAACTAGGGCAACAGCCTTTGGGGAGGGAGGGTGGCAGCTGCTACAGTGAAATCAAAGCAATGGGTCCTAGTAGCCACACAAACTCAGAGTCACCAGCACGTATTTCTACTTATAGAAAGAATGGGCAATATACAAATAGTCCTCTACCCTTCAGTGGCTTTTTGAAAAATAAGTGTGTGATGTGCAAGTATGCGTTTTTATAGGATTTTTCTTGGAGAGATGATGCTGAGATGATTACAACTGAGTTTAGCCATCAAAATCCTGGAGGAGAGAGGGGAGGCCAGAGGTGTAAACGCTAATTGCAAGGGGGAGCAAGGCTGACGTTTTGCCTTCGCCTTGTAACACTCTTGCACCATCCCTGCTAACTGCTTAGTGTGCGTTAAAGCTCACAATAACCATTAGCGCACATTAGTAAAAGGATCTCCTAAATAAATACAATTCCCAGTTTCTGGAGAGTACATGAGCAATGCATGGCACCAAAGAATCAGGCCACAGGACTGTCCAGTGTCAAATCTAGCAGTAACTTTCTTCCCCTCCGCCATTCCACCCCCCCCCCCCCACGAGAAATCTGTGCCCATTCTTTGGCTCATCATCCCACAGGGACATCCCATATGCACATGTAACTCCTAGACTCCTGGACATTCTAAAGTGACAAGGATGCCAGATGTTTGCTTTGGAAGAGGCACCAATCCAGTCACCTTGAATCAAATACGATGTCTGTAACAATGCTTCCTCACATGGTTGCCTAGGATACTGACTCTGCTACCCCGTGAAGGGATCGGAGCTCTACAGGTTCTGTCTTTATGAAGGAAAGCATACAAAAATGGCAGCCCGGGGATAATTTTATAAGGAGGCTCTCACAAGATGTGTAAATGTTGCTATTTTAGTCATTTTCATGCGTAAGTGGCCTTTTATAAAATACCGAGCAGCATAAAAGTACGTGTGTTGTTTGCATGGCGCGTGGTTTTATTGTGGACTGCACATGGGCGGAATTTTGACAGAGCATGGGTAGTGCGAGCGAGAGCACATCTTGATTATAGAAAACATGATCATTTATGTGTGTGCTTGCAAAACGTAGGCATCGTCATTCACACCAGCTCTGGGACTGATTGTGCCTTAATTTAAAGCATTCTATCTGCCACTACGCCAGTGGGCACCTAGTTGTCATTCCTGTTATAAAATCATCCTCCATATGTATCACAGATGTGCTTCAATTGTAGTTTTCTTTGGCTGTTGATGGTAGTGAATAAGAGTATTTCAAACACACCACAAGAAAACCCACTTACATAATTCAATTATAACTGATTAACCTCAAGAAATGACTTTCGGTCTTAAGATAAATCAAAGTTACACCATCATTCGCATGAGAGAATTCTTCGACGCCCCTGGATTATGTTAACATTTGTGCTGGTGAACAGTGGCGATAACAAATGCATTTATGTTAACTCTACTGTCTGATTTATGCCAATACAGCTCCTCTCACAGTATAAAAATTACCTCTATCTGCAATGACACAAATCAGACATAAGACTAATATTATTTTGGCATTGCCCAGTGGGCACAAGCACAACAATGAGTAATCACCACAGGACCCAGCATGTCTTCCTGCCATGCAAATAGCCGGCTCATTTGTATAAAGACATAGAAGGTGACTGTCCACAAAGCACAGAACATTAAGAAATCAGAGCTATTCTGTCAAACTACTCAGCTCGCCTCCAAAATGTATGGGCATAAGTATATTCTCTAATTATTTAATATATAGCGCTTTTCTTGTAAAATAAAGGTGTTTATCATGCCATACAATATGACTCCTAACTATTAAGGGGCACTGTAAGACTACAGATTACCAAGTCCCACGACCATTCATGCAATATCAACAATCCAAAGACCATCATCCCAGTTTCCAGAAAATAAAAAGAAAAGTCAATATAGAATTTTAGGAAATACGAGGGTGTTTCACTACTTGCACCCTTTGTCACAAAGAGAGAACTTCTTGTAAAAAACATTGACTTTAGAGAGAAAAGCCAGAGAGGAAACCTTATAAACATTATTTTGTCTCCAACATTGAAAAACAAACTCAAGCCTCCTTTGGTAACCTGCATTATGATTTAACAGGTGTCAGTGCAAGCTTAGGGCTAGACTTGCTACTATGTTGGCATTTGTTAACCTTATTAACAGGGGTTATTAGTACTGTACTTAGGTCCCACTGCATAAAATGGTACCTTTGGTAACTAATGAGCATTAGCGTGTGCTAACATGGTAATGCAAGTTGGCAAATTTAGTCTTTGGGGCACTTTTACTAAACACCACTAATCGGTTAATGTGCGTTTTAACACGCAGTAATTGGCAGCGGTGAATGCTAATGCATGCCTGCTACCAGCCGCTAAAATGCACAGTAATTGGCGAAGAGTGGGTGGGTTAGGGTGGGAGTGTGGGCGTGGAGAGTACAATGCTCCTAGCGTGAGGGCAATTGCTATACAGTCAGTAGCAATTAACACGAGTGCACATAATGATACTTCTACGGGTTTCGTTAGGTATGCCCACATTAATCACACAGTGGCCTATTCCAATGAGGCCGTCCATCCCCTGTACGTCTGAGCAGAATCGGGCTGTCCAAAGTTAGACCCGATTCTGATCCCACGGCTCCATTCAGGAGCCGTGAATGTCAGCTGCTGCAGATAAACTCCTTTCCCCACAGCTGGACCCTCGATCCGGCCTCCCATGGCCAGGGTCCAGCTGCGGGGAACTTCTTCCACCCCTGCCTCACCTGTCCACGCCGGCTGCTGAAGAAAACAGTGTGTCCAGGGGGACTTATTTCACCTCTTAAATGGAATAAGTCCCCCGTCTAGTTGCAAGGCCCAGGATGTACCTCTGAATCAGCCCTGTATGTCCAGGGTCGCGGCCTGCCCATGCTCTGCCCTCGCTTCCACTCCAGAACGGCCCCTTCTAGGCTTCCCCATACAAACCTGCTGTTTGTATAGGGAGGCTTTTCTGGGACTGGCAGGAGAGCGAATAGGGTGCACAATGGTATATTAACTGACAGGCACTTGCTGGGCACACCTCTGACATGTAGCGCATGACAGGTGCTCTTATTGTGCATTGCTGCTAGTCATGCAGTAAGTGCATACCTCTAGTGAAAGGGCCCCTCAGTTTGTAAACAGGTCCTATTATGAATAGTGGGGCTTGCATCAAAGAACATCCATTAACTTATATCTATGTGCAATGTGTATTAACCCAACATTCCCAGCATATTAAATGAGGCTGTAGTTTCACTGTTTTTGTTCTCCTACCATCCGAACTGACAACCACCTTGCCTTTTGGAGTCTTATTGCATTATAAATTTGACTAGAGCCCTACTGTCATTTAGAAAAAGCTTAAAGGCACTAATTTTATAATAAATTTCTAACAGTAAATCAGTGTTTTACATGCATAAATAACTGCTTGTAAAATTGCCCAGAGGTTTACATGCTTAAGAGTACTTGCTACAGACGTATAACATGTATTTGTATGCAGCATAAGCACAGGTGTTCCTGGGGCAGAGGTGAGGCAGAAATAGCACTAAGGCATGCATCTTATAAAATCCACACCTTAACCTATGTGGAGAAGTTACATGTGCCTCTAAGTTTGCATACAAACTTTCAGGAAGGTTTATGCCTATAAGGTACTGGATTATTGTAACTGTTTGCAGATGGGGATTTTTCTGTTTTAGGAAAGGCTTTTTTGGCTGCTAGGTATTTTGTTTTCTTGACTCTAGCTTTTAGGCTTTAGAAGTTCAAAGCATGAAGGAAGGCAGTTAATAACTTTGAAGCCACAACATTGCTGAGGTGTAAGTGTTCTTAACTAAACTGCCTAAAAATCAGGGTTCTATATGTTGTATAAAAGTCTACAGTACCTTGCAGAAATGCCATTCCTGGAGGGGCTCCATTCAAACCAAGGTAATTCTGTTATGTTTACTGCAAGTTCTCTGCCTGAGAGTCCTTATAAAATAGGATCATTTTTGTTATACGACATTTTTATATATTGCTACTGGGTATTTTTTTGCCTCGATATCCACAATGAATATGCATAAGCTAGATCTGCATGCACTGCTTCCATTGTATGCAGATCGATCTCATGCATATTTGTTGTGGGTACCCTGACTAGCCTGGGGGGTCCCAGAAGACTGGGTTGAGAACTACTGCCCTAGCTTTTAGGCTTTAGACATTCAAAGAGGAGGGAAGGCAGCTCATATTCCTTGTAGCTACTGCACTACTGAGGTGTTAGACCCTTCCCTTCCCACATACCCCAATACTGAGTCTTCCTGTACAGACTGAATCCCCTAATCTTCCCTGTAAAATAGTTATCTCCAAGTTATCATGCCCTGTTCAATGTAATTTCAGTTTGTTCAATGTAAACCGCCTTGATATCATGAAAGGCGGTATATAAGAAATGTTAAACAAATAAATAAATAAATAAAACTAATCAAAGGGCTGGAATAGATAGTTTTATATTGGGTAAGGGAATTAAGAGAATTATGTTAATAGGCCAAATTTAGGTTCTCTTTGAGATAATTCCATAAAGGGAATACATTATACTACACATCCTAGGTATATAAACACATTTTGTAGTCTGAAGAGATAAGGTAAATGACCGAAGATCCCAGTAACAGATGAAAAAACAGACAGGACTACACCCTTGGAATCTGAACAGAGGTATTAGTTTTCACATAAAAAAGGCTAGTTTTTACTGACAGGACAGCTGAGGACAGGATACGGACTTTGGTAGGTCTTTTTTTCTCATTTTTTCCAACAGGTACAAAAGTTCCAACAGCAGAAGAATGGTTGTGAAACATTGTGATGCCAAAGTTGTCGCCCCCATTACCACTTCTGCATCCACCCAGATGGACAGCAAGATCCAGGGAATGGAAATGGTTCAGTGTGTAACATGCCTGCAGGTTGAATCTGTCAGGAATTAAATTGAGACCTGAGAGAAGAGGTAGTAAGGCCAAGAAGCATCCGTGACAATGAGAGTTACACTGACAAAATCTCTATAAGCATTTTGACAATCTCTAGCAGAAGGGAAGATGATACCATACAAAAAGATGACAGAGGACACAGATCACCAGAACATACAAATAAGCATCCCCCAGAGTTTCTCTTTCCTGTTTGACTCGTCTGGGACTGTTCCTGACCTCTGAACCTGCGTCACGCTGAAGCGTCCTGACATCAGCCAGGGGCTATTTAATTCTGGCCCTACTGTAGGTGTGTGCCCGTGGGCACGTGCCTGAAGGGGTGTGACCAAAGGGGCATGACCAAAAGTGAAGGTGCTGCCCCTCTGGAGTCAATAAGGAGCTGGAGCATGGAGATGTCTCCCCTAGTATGGGGAAACCGAAAAAAAAGGGGTTACAGTCATCGAGTTTGAAGGTGACAAAAGTAATTGGTCCCACGGATCTTCATGTGAAGGCCATGGCTGGGCTCGGCCAGGGAGATCATCTTCATCTGTGAGTAATCCCTTACCAGGTCCGCCCTTATCAAACTTGGGTGTTGACACCTCACCCAGTCAGTGTTGTGACTATTTAGGTGTGGATGCCCCACGGGTATGGAGAAGCAGGGGGAGGTGCCCCCCAACTATGTCTCCCTTTATGGAATGTTTCCTATTGATTTTGGTACTATATCACGATGAATACTTCCTTTGCCAATGCCTATAGACTTTTCTTCTACAAAGAGTGAAAAACTGGATCCTAAGGATATCTTCCCTCGTGATATTTGGAACATAGTGACTCGTACAGAGTTGTATATTCAAAACTCTAGAAAAGGTCTCTGATTTCTCAAAGGAGATTGTGGTAAAACCTGCTGCGCATGATAACGGACTTAATGCTGTAGATGTGCAGTTTAATAAGAGAGTTACAAACCTCTGTACTGCAAACTGCATTCTTCTCCTCTGTTAAACATACTTTGGTTGCATGATCCAAGGCAACATGGTTTTACCAAAGGATGATCATGCCAAACAAATCTGATTGAGTTCTTTGACTGGTAACCAGAGAACTAGATGAAGGGCATGCGATGGATGTGATCTACCTAGATTTCAGCAAAGCCTTTGATACTGTTCCTCATAGAAGGCTATCAATAAACTGAACAGCCTGGGGATGGGTCCCAAGGTGGTGAACTGGATCAGAAATTGGTCGACTGACAGACGACAGAAGGTGATGTTAAATGGAACTCACTCAGATGAAAGGAAGGTGATTAGTGGTGTGCCTCAGGGATCAGTCCTGGGATGGGTACTGTTCAATCTATTTGTGAGTGATATTGCTGAAGGACTGAATGGAAAAGTCTGGCTTTTTGCAGATGACATGAAAATTTGCAAAAGAATGGACTCCCCTGAGGAAGTGGTTAACATGAGGTAAGATCTACAAAAGCTGGAAGAATGGTCTAATGCTTGGCAGTTAAGATTTAATGTGAAGAAGTGCAGTGTCATGCGCTTGGGATGCAGAAATCCAAGGGAATTGTATGTGATAGGGGGCGAGAAGTTGGTGTGCATAGATCAGGAGAAGGACCTTGGAGTGATTGTTTCTGAGGATCTTAAGGTGGCAAAACAGTGAGACAAGGCGGTGGCAAAAGCCAGAAGGATGCTGGGTTGCATACAGAGAGGAATTACCAGCAGAAAGGAGGAGGTACTAATGCCA
Organism: Ichthyophis bannanicus; assembly: GCA_033557465.1. NCBI lineage: Eukaryota > Metazoa > Chordata > Amphibia > Gymnophiona > Ichthyophiidae > Ichthyophis > Ichthyophis bannanicus. The sequence continues at coordinate 461,120,162 of CM066033.1, read as the reverse complement.
CTGTACAAGTCGCTGGTGAGGCCTCACTTGGAATATTGTGTTCAGTTTTGGAGACCATATCTCACAAACAATATAAAAAGACTGGAAACTGTTCAGAGGAAGGCGACCAAAATGATTTGGAGCCTGCGCCAAAAGATGTATGAGAACAGACGTGAAGACCTAAATATGTACATGCTAGAGGAGAGGAAGGACAGGGAAGATAAGATACAGGCCATTAAATAATGAACAAACAAACCTTTTTCAAAGACGAGGAAGCTGTAATACTAGAGGGCATAACATGAAGCTGCAAAGGGGTAAACTGAAAGGCAATGTCAGGAAATACTTTCTAACTGAAAGGGTGGTGGATGCTTGGAATGCCCTCCCAATGGAAGTGGTGGGGGCAAATACAGTGACAGAATTCAAAATGGCATGGGACAGACACAGTGGATCCCTTTATAGCAACAGGATATTAAAATAAACTTAACTATCTCTTATATCTCAACAAATAAGGGTGACCTGCACGGAACGGTGGGTACATCCCTAACAAAGATATGGGGAGGGGTGACCTGCATAGAACGTCTGGTGCACCTACTCTTGCAGTCTTGCTGGACAGACTAGATGGACCATACTGGTCTTTATCTGCCGTCATATACTATGGGCCCGATATTGAGTTGGGCAGGCTATTGCATCATGGCGGTGAACAGCCTACCCGCCAACCACCGTAACTCGGCGGAAGTGAAAATCCAGGTTAGCTTGGACACCCCAGCAGCTGCAGAGGCTACACGGGTAGCAGCACTCGCCTATCTTTATGGCACAGAGGGCTACACAGGTAGCATCGAAAATCACTGTTACCCATGTAGCCCCTTCCTCTGCCCCGGCACGTCTCTAATACGCCCCGCCGGGATGCTGTGCAATTAGCATCTGGGCGCATTAGCCGGGATTTTCCAAGAGCATTACCCGTGTAGGTGCCCTTTGAAAATCCTGGATAAGGTCTTTACATGGGTAACTAAGGAAGTTACCTGTGTAAAGGCCTTCGAATATCAGGCCCTATGCTAGAGGCGATGGAAAATGCATCTTGTGCTAAGAATCTTTGTTTTTTTAACTTTCCTCAGACACAATACTTTTCACCAATGATTCATTTTGTTAAATATCTTAAGGAAGTATTACTTTATTCAGATGCAGACAATATTTAATTGTCTGTCTAATATATATTTTATTCCCAGGGGGATCAAAACAGAGGGGAAGGCTGGTACGGGGAAGAATTTGATCAAGTGCCACCAGTTGATAGTTTAGATGTTTCTGCCTTTTGGGAGTCCTCTGTTGAGGACATATCTACTAGTGCGACCTTAACTGTTTCCTTTTATATCTGAATTGGATAAGAACATTATCTTGTATATGTATTTTTGTAAGAAGGATGATAAGTTTTGCGGGCAGGCTATCCACATTTTCCCTGACTTTTCTAAAATTATTCAAAGATGTAGGAAAGCACTGTTAGAACTAAGACCTAGAGTCCTGATTCTCTGTGCTTTGGGTTTTTTTTTAATATCCTTGGAAGTGTTTTGGTAGTTTATCAGGGTATTTGATATGTGTTCTATGAAGTTGATCAGTTGGAGAACTTCATTCAAGGGAAAATGCTTTAATTTTTTAATGTAAGAGTTTCTTTTCACAGGCTTAGATAATGAGTCTAAATATATACTGTATGTATATACATACAGACAGACAGAGAAGTTGTTTTTGTTTTGTATGTCCTCCTTTAATGTGGACTTGTACTACGGTTTTATCTTATGTTCTCTGAATAAATAAGGAAATGTTATAAAAATGACGAATAGAAACCCTGACTCCACCTTCCCTAGAACTGAAAAACTGATACATAGCCCTGGAAGTGAAAGAGGGGACAATATCTGAGGAACAGGAGATGCCAGAGCTCAAAAACACCAGAGCTGTACGATCAGCATCCACTAGGAAGTGAATGGTAGTGGTGGCTGGGAGCTCTTCTCTGACGCGTCCATCTGCTGACCAGATATGATGTCCCAAAAGGTGTGCTCTCTACATGGTGCCAAGATCCATGACTATTATCCAATGCTGCTCATTCACGTTGGCATAAACCATACTGTTAGATTCCCACTTGAACATATCAAAGAAGTGACTTTGGGGCTTGTTTACAAAGCCGCGGTAGCGGTTCACGATCGTTATCGGAGCCGCGGCCCCATTGATTTCAATGGGGCCGTGGCTCCGATAACGATCGCGAACCGCTGCTGCGGCTTTGTAAATAAGCCCTTTTGTGTCTCTCTGGGGAAGAAGGTGGAGCACATAAATGCATAGGTGGTGTTCCCCTCAATCCTCTTTGTTGAGGGTCAAGGCCAAGATTCTTGCATCTGAAAATGAATGTCTGGCTGGTGGTGGATGGTGTCACTGACAGTGGTTTGGCTTCCTGGACTATGACATGATTTTCCAAGGGCTCCTAAAAAGAGATGGCATCCACCTATTGAAGAATAGGTGAAGTGTCTTCTGCAACAGACTGGCTAACCTACTAAGAAGGCTTTAAACTAAGATTATCGGGCATGGGTGAACAAAACCCCAAGGTAAGTAAAAGCCCTCGGGTAAGTAAAATATTAAAGAATAGCAAAATGAAAATGGAAAAAAGGGAAACCTTTGCAAAGTCACATATACTAGAGTTCCAGATTTAGAAGCTAAATAGAGTTCCAGATTTAGAAGCTGTAATGGAAGAGGTTGGCTTGGATATAGTGGCAGTCACAGAAACACGGTACATGGAAACAATGACTGGGATGTAGTTATAACAGGTTATAATCGATTCAGGAAAAACAAGATAGAAAGAAAGGGAGGAGTGGTGCTACACATTAAAAAAATATTTAAGCAACAGAACTGCAGGGCTCATAAAGGAAGGAGGTGGCATTGTGGGTTAGTCTGGAAAGAGGGAATGGAAAATCTATTTACACTGGTGTGATATATAGACCTTCCTTTAAGGCAGATGAAATAGTTAGAGATTTAATTGAAGACATTCACAATATTGCTATGAAAAAGGGAAGTGATTTTGGTAGGAGATTACAATTTGCCAGATGTTGTTCGGAATATCTTAGTAGCAGTTTCATCAAGAAGTAGGGAGATCCTGGATTCTTTACATGGAGAACTGTTCTGGCAACTTTTAACAAAACCCATATGGGAGGGAGTGATACTGGACTTGGTGCTTACAAATGGAGAAAGTGTTTCTGATGTTGTAGTGAGTGAACATCTGGTATCCAGTAATCACCAGATGGCATGCTTTACTATTAGGATGTTGGTGGAGTTGGTTTATTCAAAGCAAGGGTCCTACACGTCAGAAAAAGCTAACGTTGTCAAGATGGAAGAATACCTTAAGGAGTCATTAGCTGGATGAAGCAGATCAGTGGGCAAACCTTAAAGGAGATTTTGAAGGGCACTAACTTTTTTTTAGGAAAGAAAACAAAAGCAAGGGGAAAAGGAGGCCACTAATATTTTTAAAAGAAGTAGCTGAAATGTTAAGGAAAAAGAGCTTAGCCTTCATAAACTAAAAGAGATTGCAGAAAAAGAAAGACAAAACAACAGTATCTGGAGAAGCTAAGGGAAGATGGTAAAGTAGTCAGGAAAACAAAGATGCAAATGGAAGAAAAAACAGCCAATCAGGACCCATGCAAGAGTATTGGGCAACCTAGGTGAAGATTCAGTCTTACGCACTGCCCTCCTCAAGATTTTGCTAATTAAACTCAGTCATCGTGATTTAACACCCCCCTCACAAGCCTGTAAAAATGCATAATTAGACATAGTACTTTTAAATATTTTATGTGTATGTCCATGCCCACTTTCCTTGGAGGTAAAAACATGCTGATGGCTCTCTGAGTTTATGTGGCTGTCAGGATCTAGTGTTTTACTTTCACTGCTGCTGTTGCTCTTTGCTGCCACTCAGAAGCTACTGTCCTAGGTGACTGCTTAGTTTTGCCTGATGGTTAGTCCAGCCCTGTAGCCAATACAGTAAAATATGAGGACAAGACTTTTTTGGTATGTTAATGAGAGGAGGAAGTGCAAAGTTGGTATTAGGAGACTCAAGGGTGAAAGGGAGGAATATGCAGGCTAATGTGGATAAGTGGAATACAGTAGCTTAACAAACATTTCTGTCCTCCGTTCACAGATGAAAGGCCAGGAATGATGGGACTTCAGAAAACAAACACAAATAGGAATGGAAGTGAGGCAGACTCCAAGCGATTTTCATCAGACTATTCGTGAGGAACTATCTAGCTGGGGCAAGATGGGATTCATCTGATGGTACTGAAGAAGCGTAGGGAGGTACTGGTGACTCCACCGTCTTACTTTTACAATGAGGGACATATTCAAAGTGGTTTAGCTGGTTAGCATGACCTGCAAGCTGCGGCAATCCTGAAAATTCACTGCCACTATTTGGATAGCCGTGCTGAGAATTGCTGCAGACCTCACAATGTGGGGCAGCCTGTGGGTGTTTCGAGGGGCAGTTCCAGCCGTTACCCAGTCAGCGGTGGGTGATATTCAGTCAGTTTAGTATAACTAAACTGGTTAAAGTTAGGACAGGTCAGTGGCTGGATGCAAGATACGTTCTGGCACTGAATGTCCAGTGTAGATAAAGCAACGGCAGCCAGGCGCTGTAAATGTGCTTGACTGCCGCAGCTGACTAATCGACCCCAGTGCTTCCTTAAAGTCAGGAGCGATTCTCGAGGGCTGCAGATGGGTGAAGTGGTTCCTGTCCACAAAAGCAGAAGTAAGGATGGATATTCAATGCCATTGGACAGATATCGCTCCAGCACTGAATATCCGGGCCTAGGGCTCGTGGCAATGGCTAGCTTACCGCTACTGCCAAGGAATATCGGGCCCCATACTTTTAAATATTACACTTTGTTTTGCTTTTGAGGGAGATTTGCAAAAGCCACTTACAAGGATAAATAGCCCATCTGCAGATTGCCCCTTCTTCCTGCCCTGATAAGTCTGATTTTGTGTGGCTGTTAGGACTCATTTTTTGCTATGTCCATAGCCGCTCTTTGCATCCCTCCGGAAGCTGCTGCCCTAGAGCAGCCCTGGTGGTATGAATACACAGGAGATGGGCCTCTTTCAAATGAAAGGAAGCCCATAGGATGAAGGTGAAAGAGGATAGATTCACGAGTAATCGAAGGAAATATTTCTTTATGGAAAAGCTAGTGGATGCGTGTAACAGCCTCTCAGTGGAGGTGGTGAAGACTAGAACTATATATGAATCCGAAAAAGCATGGGGCAAGTATAGAAGATCTCTGAGAGAGAGGAAGGGATTGTAAAGCTTAATAGTCCTTATGGATGGGCAGACTGGATAGGCCATATGGCCTTTAACTGCTGTCATTTTTCTACATTTCCACAGGCGATGCCTACTTTCCTTGAAGTCTCACAATTTCTCAGCTAAACTTTTGTTGCCCCTGTACTGTTAAATTGCACAAACGTAAGCCCAATATTCCTGTCAAGCCTCATCCATGCTGATTTCGGTAGGGGGAGGAGTCTTTTTAGAGATACACACACATGCACACACACACAAATCTATATACACATAGGGCCCGATATTGAGTTAGGATGGCTAGGTGTGATAAAGTGCTTAGCTGTCACCGCCATCCTCTAACCCTGGATATTCAATGCCGGGGTCATATAAGGCCCTGGCATTGAATATCTGGGATCGCTGCACATGCCCAGAAACCACAGAGGCTAACCGGGTAGCGGCAATATTGCAACGTTGCCCAGCTTCTAAAGGTAAAGATAGGCGCTTCAAAATCTGGCCTAACTTTTACCTTTAGAAGCTAACCGGGTAGATTGGGGATATTCCGCTGAATATCCCACTGAGTGGCATTTACACAGTTTACAGGGCTGTAAACCATGTAAATGCCTTTCGAATATCAGACCCATACTGTATATTCAATGCTCCTGTGATGCTAAATATACAATAATTGCAGCAGTCTGCCCATTTGGAGGCTTCCTGTTTGGGTGAGAGCACCCTCATTGGAAGCCTCTGATAACTTATATGCTTAGTTCAGGTACTCATGTGCTGCTGAGAATATAGCTTGGTATGTATGTATGTATTACCAGTGCACGTCACAATCTTCAGTCTGTCCTTTATTCAGCTCCTGCTCCCTGCAATTGCACTGCTGCCTCTCCCACCTACCCCTGGCTTCCTTTCTTTCATAGCCTTCCTCTGCTCATTGCCCTAGTGACCCAGGTGCACCTGAACCCTCTACGACTTCTCTCCTCTGATGTGCATTCTACCCTCCTCTCCCACTACTGTGGCTGCATATCACTGTGTGTTCCCGATGTTAATTCTCCCTAATCTCTTCCCCTCATTCCCACAATTCCATGTCCCAACTCCTTATCACCCACTCCGTACCGTCCCCACCACCCCTACCGTTTTGTCTTCTACCTTATCATCTGCTCTCGAGCTTCACTATTTTCTTCCTTTCGTTCAGTCACCTCCACTCTCACTGAGAGACCCTCACCCTTGCTACCATCATGCCTCCTCCTCTCGCCCCCATATTCCCTTGCTCCTTCTACTTCTTTCATCTGCAGATATCAATCTCAACCCTGGCCCCCCTAGACTTTTTTCGTACTCCCAAGGCAGATCAATGTGCAGCCTTTCCAACCTTATTCATCTCTCTCTACTTTCTTCCTCTTCTCAGTAAATTAGTAATCGAATGAGCAAAACAATACTTGTACAAGGTCAGAGATATGGGCTATGTGGTAAGTAGTGAATTTCTTAAAAAGAATATACCCTATAAACAGTTCTGGGCTGTATGTTTCTTCAGGCTGGGGAGGGCTCCCGTCAATCAGTTTTCTCTGTGACTCAACAAACAACTTTAATCTGATTTGAGGCCAGTGAAGTATTTTTAGGAGCGTGGTCACAGCATTCTTACCCAACATTAAATCGAGAATTTTTTAAACTGTAAGCCTGCAAACCCACTACTTTCCTTGACTGGCTGATGCTCTAAAAAGGCCTGTCAGTTCATGAGAAGGCATCCCACAGGACTGAAGGCAGGAGATTCCCTGAATACGCTCACTGAGGTGCCATGACATTAATGCTATTATCCCACTGTGCGGCATATGGTCGTGAGGAGCCCACAGCCAACGGGCGAGGCAGGGAGAAGGCTGGATGCACAAACAAAAAGAGTCGCTCAAGTTTCGCAGGCTCCCGGGTCCCTTGCAAAAGATTCCAAAATCTGAAGTCGATTCTGCAGGTGCCAAATTATGGAGCTGATTTGGGGGTGACTTCAGCCAACGGTTTATTTTTAGACTCACGATTTGTTTATGCTCAAAGCTGGGCAAACTCACTGACTGAATGCTTGAGTTGCCAAAAAAATTTTTTTGCAAAAAGGCTTTCAAGCAAGCGTCTTGTGCTTTGCTGTTTTATATGACATCGCAAAAAAGTCAGCATTTTATTTTTCAGATTTGTATTGCTAAAGGAAAGGTAATGAACCAGCTTTAGCTAATGCGAGATTTTGATGTTAACGTAGGTATTGACACCACCATGCATAAGAAAAACGAACCTACTTTTAGTCTTTAATTGAAAAGGTTATTGACATAAAATCAAGTTGATGTGAAATAACAATTACTTACAATCTTTCCCCATGAAATATATAAATAAATAGACCAAACCCTCCCCCCCCCAAAAAAAAAAACACTCAGGCGGTCCCACCAATCTGTAGAACCAGGGAGGATGCAGCTGTAAGTTGACAGCTTTCGTATCCTCATTTGAATAATGTGGCCTGAATCTGTCATTGTATTCATCCTCCTTATGCTCAATGTACTCTGCATCAACAACAAATTAAGTTGTAAATAAGAGACAATCATCTCTTTTGTTTTTAAGCAGCTACTACGGGGAGGATTTCAAAGCACCGCTTCTTTATGACAGAGAGAAAGGTGCCTATATTTTGCTTATGTAAGCATAAGGATGGGGGGGGGGGAGGAAATAGCAAATAACAATTGAGAGAATGATTTACGCACCTTGTCACCATAGAAAGAGTGTTCCTGGAAACTGCAAGTTTGTGTCACTAATACTGTTTTATTATTGGTTTCATTTTTGGCTGGGTAATCTTATAACTACCGGCACTGGCAAAAAGCAGGTAGGCAATTTTCGCCACGTGAGTTTTGCTGGATTTCCAAAGCAGTACTTTCAATTTGAGCATCACCTCCAGGAAAATTATGCGTGCGCAGTTACACCTGCTACCTGGTGTGTGCCGCTATTCCATGAAAACGTACGTGCATACACTCTTGCCTTTGAAAATTCAGCGTAAGTGCAAACTCCTCTGCAGCCCTGTCCCCAGGAATATAACTGCTTGCTTCAGGTAACGGTATGCACAAGCGTTCCCGCAAAACTGTGCAATTAAAACTATTATATTATAGGACCTTCCCCTGCGGCAGCCAAGTGAGTGGAGGACACCTGTGTAGCTTTGTTGGTATGCACAACCAGCACTGCAGCAGAGGCATTTCCGAGGGTGGGATTCAAACAGAAAAGAATATCCAGACATTTTGCTAACACGGCCTACTATAATATTACGCCCACGGGAATAATTCTATTTTTTACACATCTAATTATGGTCTACATGGAAAAAAATGTCTCTTATGCAATTGTGCGGGGCTGTATGTGTGTAAAACATAGGCGCCCAGGGGAATGTTTATGCAAGTGTGCTACCAGGCAGTGTGGGGTCAGTGCACCGCAGTAAAATGTGTCATTTGCTGAAAATGCTGCTCTGTTGGGGCAGAGAATAGGCAGTTCTTGGGTGGAGCAGCTGCACTGCGGGTAGTGCAAGTGTTACTGATGCATGCTCCACATTGATGTGGCACTTAACACGGGCGCACTTATCACCTCAATGGGTGGCGTTAACTGCACCCACGGTGACTGTGCCAAAGACAACATGCATGGGGGAAGAGCAATACCTGTGCTAATAGCATGCTTCCATTTACTAGCTTGGGTCCAGCGCCACCCCCACGTCTTTTAGTAAACATGCCCCACAGAGAGACAGCACCTACTTTTGGATGAGGCATGGCGAATGGTGATATACGCATGCACGTTACACAATACTTGTATTCATACATAGAGTACATGCACACATTTAAGCCCGCCAACAAGCATGTGTAGGATTTCTGCATGCAAATTTGCATACTATTAGGGCTAGTTCTAGGTTCCTATTTTATAAAGGCATCTAGGCACTTACGTTACCTTCATAAAATAACAAAGGATAAATATAGGAACCAAAAAGTTAGAAATAAAACAAAATAAAAAATGTAGGACCTCAGCTATTCATACATAAACTCAAAACAACACAAAGACATATAAAAGTAAATAAGAACAACATATTCCCTAAATTTCTATCCATGGACTATCAGAGGTAGGTTTATAAAAGGGCCTTTATGGGAGACACTTTATAAAAGTTAACATTGGTGCCTACGTGCCTTTGCAAAGTAGGCTTTCAGAACCAGACTCAATAGGTGCACATTCCCACGAAAAAGGTGTGTGTGTGTGTGTGTGTTTATGTGTTTGTGTGTGTGTATGCTCTACATGTGTATCCATTGATTTTGCAAGACTGCCTCTGCTCCACCCAAACTATGACCACAGATTTTTAACTGCTGGATATAGGTTTTTAGGAATATTCTGATTGCCTACATTCCCTGCATAGCATTTAAATCAGATATCCGAGTGTGCCCTTGGTTCATGTAAGGCCTCCTTTAGCCAGCAGGAATACAAACCAAATTTTGTGCAAATAAGGACCTGAAGGACTTCAGGAAAAAACAAAAGACTCACCTATTTCAGACTCATTACAACCTAACCTAGTCAATATAATCCTTTCGAACAACATAGCTACTAAAAATCATATTCAACAAGAAATGCATCCTGTAATTATGTAATTTATGTATATATGTAAAGCCCCCTCTCAAGAAATGAAATGTAAATCTGTAACCGTTTGCTGTGACTTTCACCCTCCCCTGCAATCCTACTGTATGCTTAAATTCTGGTCTGTACAACCGCTCCCTTTTGTATAGAAAACCGCCACTGATCGCTGGAAGTGGCAGGATACAAGTGTACACTAAATAAATAAATAAATAAAATTGTTGGTATAGTTAGTGCAGAAAGTGAGCACTCCAAAACGGATGTCATCCACTTGGGTACAAATGACCTGGCTAGAAACTGCCTCTGCAGTTCAAAGGGACTTCCAGACTCTGGGGAAAAAAAACACTACAGCATTCTCAGAAGTTCTACCTGTTCTTGGTAAGGGGGCAGAAAGGCTGCATCGCATAAACAACTTTAATACATGGCTCCAAACCTGGTGCAAACAAGAAGGATTCGGATATATAGGCGACTGGGCAAACATATGGATCAACAAGAGACTATTCTGTGCTGATGGACTACATCTCTCCGTCGCAGGGAAAAGGATCCTAAGTGAAAGCTTCAGGCAGAATGTGGACAGGCATTTAAACTAGGGAAAGGGGGTGACGGATGGAGAAGGACAAGTTCAGGACATCACTCCCAGCAAAAGCAAAATGACATTGCAAACAGCTACTCTTTTAAACAACACATAAATGGCAAGTGGGAAGAGGAGTGTAGAACAAAATGCATGCAAAACACAGGCAAGCCAGTCAATGAATGCTGGAAAGCAATGAGCACAAATGCTTGAAGTCTAGCCAACAAAGTTCCTGATATGGAAGCCCTAACGGTGGAAATGGACTTGGACATTACAGAAACATGGTTTAACGAGTCGCATGAATGGGATATAGCCATAGCTGGCTATAATCTACTTAGAAGAGATAGAGAGGGTAGAAAAGGATGAGGAGTAGCCCTGTATGTCAAAAGCAATATTAAAGCTGCTGAAATGCAGGGGACATGGGGAAAAGAAGAAGTGCTGTGGATTGTGTTGGAAAGAGAAGATGGCACTGTCATCCATACTGGTGTAATCTACAGGCCTCCAACTCAAACTGAAGAAATGGACAGTGAATTGATTGTTGATATTGCAAAGATAGTCATGAAGGGGGAAGTGATCATATTGGGTGACTTTAATCTACCCGATATGGATTGGAGAATTCCTTCTGCAAATCTGGAAAGTAGTTAAATTGTGGATGCCTTCCAAGATAAATTACTTAGAAAATGGTGATGGAACCAACCAGGGAGTGCTCGGTACTGGATTTAATGCTCACCAACAGAGATAGCATGTCGAATATTTGAGTGGGTGCACCTCTGAGCAGCAGCAATCATCACATGGTGTGGTTTGAGATAAAAGCCAAGGTAGAATCCAATCACAGCAAGCTCAAAGTCCTAGACTTCAAAAACACTGACTTCAGTAAAATGGCCAAGTACCTGAAGGAGGAGTTGACAGGGTGGGAGGGGATAAGGGAAGTGGAATTACAATGGGCTAAACTAAAGGAGGCAATACAAGGGGCAACAGATTCATATGTAAGGAAAGTAAATAAAAGCAACAGGAAAAGGAAACCTATTTGTTTCTCCAAAGAAGTGGCTGCTCAAATAAAGGCAAAAAACGCAGCTTTTACAAAATTCAAAAGTTTGCAAACAGAAGAACACAGAAAAGAATACAGGATCAAACTAAAAGAGACAAAAAGAGAAATAAGGAAAGCAAAATCAAAGGAAGGAGGAAACATGGCCAAAGATGTGAAGTGTGGCGACAAAACATTTTTCAGGTATATTCAAGAGAGGAGGAAAATCAGAGGTGGAATTGCAGGACTCAAAAGTGCTGAGAATGGATTTGTGGAAAGTGACATTGAAAAAGCAAAAATGCTAAACAAATATTTCTGCTCTGTTTTAATTAGAGAAAATCCTGGAGAAGGATCACCTGTGATTGACAAATACACAAATGGGAATGGAGTAGATATCACACCGTTCACAGAAGATGATGTGCTAGAGCAGCTTGCAAAACTGAAAGTGGCCAAGGCAATGGGACCGGATGGGATACATCCCAGGATACTGAAAGAGCTCAGAGAAGTTCTTGCAGGGCCGTTAAAGGATGTTTTTAATAGATCCTTGGAAACAGGAGAAGTTCCTCAGGACTTGAGAAGGGCTGATGTGGTACCTCTTCATAAAAGTGGCAGTAGGGAAGAAGTGACAAACTACAGGTTAGTAAGCCTTACCTCTATGGTGGGAAAGGTAATGGAGGTGCTCATGAAAGAGCGAATAGTGGACTTTCTCAAAACCAATGGATTGCATGATCTGAGGCAACATGGTTTTACCAAAGGACGATCTTGCCAAACAAATCTGATTGGGTTCTTTGACTGGGTGACCAGAGAACTAGATCAAGGGCATGTGATGGATGTGATCTACCTAGATTTCAGTAAAACCTTTCATACTGTTCCTCATAGGAGGCTTATCAATAAACTCAACAGCTTGGGGATGGGTCACAAAGTGGTGAAATGGATCAGAAATTGGTTGACTGACAGATGGTGACGGCAAACGGAACTCACTCGGATGAAAGGAAGGTGATTAGCGGTGTGTCCCAGGGTTGGGTCCTGGGACCAATACTGTTCAACATATTTGTGAGTGATATTGCTGAAAGACTGAATGGAAAAGTGTCTTTTTGCAGATGACACGAAAATCTGCAACAGAGTGGACTCCCCTGAGGGAGTGGATAACATGAGGAAAGATCTACAAAAGCTGGAAGAATGCTTTGCAGTTAAGATTTATTTATTTATTTATTTTAGCTGTATTTATATCCCGCTTTTCACTGGGTCAAAGCGGTCAATTGGGGGATACATTTAACACGAGGGGATATGAGACACATACGCTAATACTTACAGGGAACATGGGCAATGGAGGGTTAAGTGGCTTGCCCAAGACCACAAGGAGTGCCTATAGGACTACAAATCCCAGTCCCTCCAGTCTGAGATTGCTGTCCCCAGGTGGGACTTGAACCCCCAGCCCTCCGGCCTGAAGTACATTGTCCTAACCACTAGACCACCATGAAGAAGTGCACTGTCATGCACTTGGGAAGCAGAAATCCAAGGGAATTGTATGTGATAGGGGGTGAAAGGTTGGTGTGCACAGATCAGGAGAAGGACCTCGGAGTGATTATTTCTGAGGATCTCTAGGTGGTGAAACAGTGTGACAAGGCGGTGGCAAAAGCCAGAAGGATGCTGGGTTGCATACAGAGAGGAATTACCAGCAGAAAGGAAGAGGTACTAATGCCACTGTACAAAAGCAATAGAGAAGAAGCTTGCTGCGGAAGTAAAAATGCGAAATAAAGATTTTTTTCAAATACATTCGTAGCAAAAAACCTGTGAGAGAGTCAGTTGGACCATTAGATGATAGAGGAGTTAAAGGGGCACTAAGAGGCGACAAGGCCATAGCGGAGAGACTGAATGAATTCTTTGCTTCGGTTTTGACTGAGGAAGATGTAGGGATGTTACCCATGACTGAAGTGGTATTTAAAGGTGCGGAAGTATTGAAGGAAATATCGATGCATCGGGAAGATGTATTACAACTATTAGATAAACTGAAGAGTAGCAAATCACCTGGGCCAGATGGTATACATCCAAGGGTGTTGAAAGAACTGAAATATGAGATTGCAGACCTGCTATTAGTAATCTGTGAACTATCATTAAAATCATCTCTAATACCTGAAGATTGGAGGATCGCCAATGTAACACCAATTTTTAAAAAGGGCTCCAGGGGTGATCCGGGAAACTACAGACCGGTGAGCCTCACGTCGGTAACGGGAAAAATGGTAGAAACCATCATAAAGAATAAAATTACTCAGCATGTAGATAGTCATGGCCTAATGGGAGACAGCCAACATGGCTTTAGACAAGGAAGATCTTGTCTTAATAATCTGTTATGTTTTTTTGAAAGTGTGAATAAACAGGTGGACAAAGGTGAGTCAGTTGATATAGTTTATCTGGACTTTCAGAAAGCCTTTGACAAGGTCCCTCATCAGAGACTTTTGGCAAAACTAAAGAGTCATGGGATAGGAGGCAGTGTAATACTGTGGATCAGGAACTGGTTAAAAGATAGAAAGCAGAGGCCAATTTTCCCAATGGAGAAAGGTGAATAGTGGTGTACCCCAGGGATCTGTGCTGGGTCCGCTGCTTTTTGACATATTCATAAATGACCTGGAAAGTGGAATAACGAGTGAGGTTATCAAATTTGCAGATGACACAAAACTATTTAAAGTTGTTAAAACCCAAGAGGATTGTGGAAAATTGCAAGAGGATCTTGATAAATTGGAAGACTGGGCATCAAAATGGCAGATGAAATTTAATGTGGGCAAGTGCAAAGTTATGCACCTAGGGAAGAACAACCCAAACTATGGTTACACAATGCAAGGTTCCACATTAGGAACCACCACCCAGGAAAAAGATTTAGGCGTCATTGTGGATAACATGTTAAAACCCTCGGCCCAGTGTGCAGCGGCGGCCAAGAGAACAAATGGAATGCTAGGTATCATAAGGAAAGGAATGGAAAATAAAACAAAAGATATTATAATGCTTCTATACCATTCCATGGTGAGACCGCACCTTGAATATTGTGTGCAATTCTGGTCGCCGTATCTTAAAAAGGATATAGCGTTATTAGAAAAGGTTCAGAGAAGAGCCACAAAAATGGTAAAAGGGATGGAAGGATACTCCTATGAAGAAAGGCTAAAAAGGTTAGGGCTCTTTAACCTGGAAAAGAGGGGAGAGGCTGAGGGGAGATATGATAGAAGGCTGAGGGGAGAAGGCTGAGGGGAGATATGATAGAAGTCTATAAATTAATGAACGGAGTGGAACGGGTAAACGTAGATCGACTGTTTACGTTATCAGAATATAGAAAGACTAGGGGACATGCAATGAAGCTACAGGGTAAACTTTTTAAGACTAATAAAAGAAAATATTTTTTCACTCAACGTGTAAACAAACTCTGGAATTTGTTACCGGAGGATGGAGTAAAGGCTGTTAGTGTAGCTGGGTTTAAAAAAGGTTTGGACAAGTTCCTGGAGGAAAGGTCCATAAACCATTATTAAGAAGGGACCCAGGATATCAATGCTTGACCCAGTACAAGCATTGCCGAACCTGTGTCTTTTGGGGAAACTGCTAGGTACGTATGACCTAGATTGACCACTGTTGGAAACAGGATACTGGGCTTGATGGACCTTGGTCTGACCCAGTATCATATCTTATGTTATGTTCTTATACAAGTCGCTGGTGAGGCCTCTCATGGAATATTGTGTTCAGTTTTGGAGACCATATCTCGCAAAAGACATATAAAGGCTGGAAACAGTTCAGAGGAAGGTGACCAAAATGATTTGGAGCCTGTGTCAGAAGACATGAGAAGAAACTTGAAGACCTAAATATGTACACTTTAGAGGAGAGGAGGGGACAGGGGAGATATGATTCAGACCTTTAAATACTTAAAGAGTATTAATGAACAAACAAACCTCTTCCAAAGATGGGGAAGCTGTAAAACTAGAGGGCATAACATGAAGCTGCAAGGGGGTAAACTGAAAGGCAAAGTCAGGAAACACTTTTTCTCTGAAAGGGTGGTGCATTCTTGGAATGTCCTCCCGATGGAAAATGGTGGGGGCAAATACAATGACAAAATTCAAAATGGCATGGGACAGACACAGTGGATCCCTTTATAGCAACAGGATAAAATCAAAACATACATAACTATCTCTTAGATCTCAGTGAATAGGGGTGAACTACACTGAGCGGTGGGTACACCCTTTAAACAAAGGCTTGCGGAGGGGTGACCTGCACAGAACAGCAAGTACACCTACTCTTGCCGCCTTGCTGGGCACACTAGATGGACCATACTGGTCTTTATATGCTGTCGTATACTATGTTACTATGTAGGAATGTCTACCTGCAGATTGCATAGAAGTAGGGATGCTCTTTCTCTGCACCCGTTTTTATACATGTATATGCCTGCACAATTTTATAAGGACTCCTTTTCATGTAGTAAACATGCTTTACACGATTACCTCCTAAGCTCCTGACTTTATAACAGAGGGCCTACATGAGAAGTCCAAAATGGTGCCTATTTGATGTTGCTGTTAAATCAATGCTGATGCCTGGCAACCCTGCAGATAGTTGCCCCTATCCATTGAGTTTTCTTGGCAGGGTGAATTGGAAGCAGATTGCCAGACTTTTCTTCTGCACAGTAAGTCTACAGCACCAGCTATACCAAGATGATCTCCCATCCAAGTTCTAACCAGGCCCGACCCTGCTAAGCTGCTGAGATCAGACTCACTCAGGATGCCACGGCCATAGTGCTTATTTTGTTCCCTTTTTTAAATGGAAGATAGGCACCTATGTGCCTTACAAAACAGGCATCCAGAACCTGCACCAGCGGCATGCAAACATCGACGCACACATTTACACCTGCACCAAAGATGCTGCAAATGTCTTCTGTAGGCTTCTGCTTATAGGATCCATGTCAAAGGAACCTTATTTTGCCATACCAAAGCAATGCAGCTACAATACACATAAAAGCGTGTGAAGAGATAAAGAATCATCTTTTGTCTCTTACCTTCACATCTGAGAAGTAGGTCTTCAGCATGTTGGAACTTGGATACCGGGTGTAAAAGAACATCAACTTGGCCTTTTTCAAGTGATTGGGAGAAAGTCCTTCCTGCATGTAGGATTGAGCTAGTCAAGGAAAAATCTCCATCCTTAGCATTCCGCATACAGATGCTGCCAAAAGAGTTCATTTCAGATACATACACAATACAACAATATTCCTTCATAACAATGGTATACACTTTGCACAAAATTTTCAGAAATTGGAATTATATTCAGTTGAAGATAACAACTGCCATATTGAGTCAAACCAAAAGGTCCATCAACCCCAGCATCCTGTTTCCAGCAGTGGCCAATCCACATCACAAGTATGTGACTAGTAGATTCCATGCTACGTAGCCTCAGAGATAAGCAGTGGCTTGTCCATGGTCTTCCTTCATAAAGGCTCATGGATCTTTTCTAAACCACATCTTCCAGCAAAGAGTTCCAAAGCTTAATTATGCATTGAGTGAAAAAAATACCGGACTTGATATTCAACGGCAGCAGTGGCCAGCCATCACTACTGAACTCTGAGCCCGGATATTGAATGCCAGGGTATATTTGTGGCCCAGCACTGAATATCCAAATTGGCCGGATTGTGGGGAAGCTAACTGGGCAGTGGTGATACTCAACCGCTGCCTGGCTTCTGCAGCAAAAGATAGACCAGCCTTTATCACGCCTGACATTTGCCATGTGTCAGGCAGTGACTCAGTCTCACCACCACCCCGTTATCAACAGGTGCTGCTCCTGTTATCATCGGGACGTGCAGCAGTGACACCCGGGATAATCATGTTAGTGTCGCTGAATATCCCACTGAACGGCATTTACACAGTTTGCAGGTGTGAAAATCATGGAAATTTCTTTGAACACCGACCTCCATTTTCCCCCATTTGTTTTAAATATACTGTTTTGTCACTTCAAGGCATGTCCCCTAGTCTCTGTACTTTTTGAAACAGTCAGCTATTGATTTGGGTTTACCGGTTCTACTCCACTTGAGTTTTGATACACAATTTGCTAGTGAGTCCTGTAATTTTCAGGCTGAAATTCTACATAACGTGATTCAATATGTAAGGAAAAGTGGCTGATTTTAAATTAGAGAGGTGCTTACCTCACTCCTAGTCCAGAAGGTTAAACATATATTCACGTGCTGCTAAAGAAACGCATGCAGGGAACACATACAGCACAAACGCTTGAAAAATAAGAAATTTTTGTAATTAAAGTTCTGCGGATGTCTATTGATGTGTTACAGAACAATCGAGGTACATCACCTTAAATACAATGCCTAGTAAGCTATGAGGGGGAATATAGGCACATCCAGGTGCAGATACGATTCCAGAAACGCAGAATTGTCTGCGGGGGGCATCTACACCGATGTCTCCAGAATAGTATTTTAGAATCTGGATGTCTATGAATAGCCGAATCGTTAGAGTAGTGTGCCCCAGCCACGACTCCACACCTCCCCCCCCCCCTCTCCCATTCAAACATGAAGTACTGTGTACAATTCTGGAGACCACATCTTCACCAGGATATAAACAGGATGGAGTTGGTGCAGAGGGAGACTACCAAAATGGTCAGTAGTCTTCATCGTAAGGCATATGGAGATAGACAATATGTATACTTTGGAAGAAAGTTGGGAGAGGGGAGATATGATAGAGATGTTTAAACACCTCCATGGCATAAATACACAGGAGGAGAGCTTCTTTCAATTGAAAGAAAATTCTGCAACGAAGGAGTATAGGATGAAGGTAAAGAGGGATAGACTTAGGAGTAATTTGAGGGAATATTTCTTTATGGACAGGATGGTAGACACATCGTATAGCCTCCCAGTGGATGTAATACAGACGAGGACTGTATCTGAATTCAAGAAAGCATGGCATTGAGTAGTGAGTGTGGAAGGGCAGACTGGATAGGCCGAATGGCCTTTATCTGCCATCATTTTTCTGTTTCCTTCCCCCTACTGGAAACCCTAAAAACTGCACATGCTAAAAAATGATGCAACCCCTGATCCAGCAAAACGGCCTCCTGCAACCGTGAATCAGTATTTGGGGGCTAACAAAATCAATACATGTGGGTTAGCAAGATCAATAAGTGGTCATTTATACCAACAAGAAGGTCTATTTATCTGGAAACATCATTACCTTTTAGATCTGTAAACAGAAGCAACTAACACGGTTCCCAGGAGACTAGGAAGCTAACCATAACAATCTAAGCTCTCTGATTTTCCTCCAGGATCTTGGCACTCTTTTGTGTACTGTGTGCGAGGACGGCTTTGGTCACATCTGTGCCGCAGGCTGGCCCTGCCATTTCCCCAGCAAATTAATGACTTTATAATTTATCAGAAATGAAGATGCATGTGGAGAAAATCAATGCGGCCCCCCCACAAGGTCAATTAAGGGTCCTCCCCAGAAGCTTCTCCAAGGACTGAGGCTGTTTGGAAGATGAACCAAGACAGTGCTAGTTTCACACCTTGTAGAGGGGATGTCAATAAAATCCGTCGAGCATGCAGTACCAATCAGCACAGTTCTGTTTACAGCGCACGCTTCCCATGAAAACAGAGCAGAAGTTGCTCTTTCTAGCTAGCAACGGGGCAAGTTCAACAAAAGCACAGGCTTAAGAAAGCAAGTTGGCACAGTTTTTGAGAGGGCTTGTCATTTTCCTAGATTTATTAAATGAGCCACTCTAGGCGTGTGCCTTTGTTTCCTAGGGAAAAAAAAATCCATGTCTCAACAAATGAGAGGAAAGAAAAAAAGCACATGGAAAGAAAACAGAGAGAACCTTAGCTGAGGGACCTTTTAGATTTATGTAAGAACGCTGAAAACAGCTCCGTTGAACTTGGGTTTTGTTTCAGACGCTTTAGGATGACAAAGGAGATAATTTACGACTGACATACTTCTTGCGCCAAGAAGACTTGCGAGAGCCTCCAGTTACCTCCATTAGACTGATAGAGAAGTCTAAAAGGGCATTACGCTCTTCAGTGCCATCTGTTAAAATGCATAAGCGAAATAACAGCAGCAAGCTGTCACCTATTGTCTGGCGATAAAAGAGTTTTAAGGAAGTCAAAACTTCTGCATGGAAACAGAAAGATCCTTGTGCATTATGTACCTTTGGCTGCAGTTGCTAAAATAAGACCACAGAGAAAAATAATCAAAGGACACTGAGGAAAACTGGGGACACTATTGTGTGCATTGATGCAGCAAATTCAAATTAATCCCCCCCCCCCCGCCAAAAAAAAATTGCTCATTTGGTGTATTACCTGTGTTTAATTTCTTTGGGAGTCATGAAGCTCATAGATTTAAAAGCATCACTCCAAAATGGATCCCTTTTGACAGGCTTAAGTGCATCAAAGGCTTTGTTTTTCTTGTAGTGCCTGGAGTCACTCAAAATTATTTGGTCTTTTTTTTAAATATAGCTCAATATTGACTTTGGAGAGAAAAAGGTACAAAAGACGTTTAGAATTCTGTACACCCCCCCCCCCCACCTTCCCCTCACAAGCTTGTGCCCTATTGTATTTTGGCAACTATTACGCACTTGGAAACAGTTAAAATGCAGTGAAGTCTAGGCAAAGAAAAATAGAAATAAATCTTTGCACCATTTATGATGCTGTGAAAATGACATTTTGTCATAAACTGCATGATTAAAACGAAATCTATTAAAAGTAGTTAAAACATTTGAAATCCGGATAGCCCATTGCTTTTCAAAATGAAAAGCTGAGCTGACCAATTGGTTAATTTCCCTTTTTAAGTGCTTGCGCTGAAAAGCGACCGTTCTTCCAAGAAAATACTGGCTGTTTCCAGGATACTTAAACGCGCACAATGAGTCATGATGGAATAGATTCTGTAAACATAGAGCTGTACTGAACACGAGCTAAGCCCCATTCAAGGCCAGGAAAGAAATAAGCACAGATAAATATTAAGGAGGCAAGAAGTGGGGAGGAAAAGGAGGGGAGGGGGAAGCGTATGCAAACAACCTCCATCCTAGCAGTTCATGTGGCTTGTCTCAATTCTCTTAGCCTTAGCTTTGTGAAGACAGATGACATTCAATTCTATGCGTAAGGCAAAATAGACAATAACTGCTGAAACTTGAGCCAGCTGCCAGGTGTAAAAAAAAAATGATAAATCCATAAATTAATGAAAGACATCTGCTCGGGAACATAAAAGATCAGAGGAACAGTGTACTGCAGCTGAACCTAAAGCAGTATTCAAACAACCTGAGAGTCTTGTGTTGTCTGTTTACAAAGTACAATCTAACCTTAACTCAACAGCAAGAGAATAAAAAAAAGGCAAAGTGGGGTGTAGGAAAGGTGACTTAGTGGCGGAAGACACTTATCTGCTATGCTCTGATACGTCTAAACTAGATTTTACACGTTTGAGGCTCTGAATAAACTAGCTAGATGGAACCTGGTAAGAACAGACTCTCCTACCCTGCACTTGTTGGGGAGGGGCAGGCAGAAACCTCTGTCACCGCAGCTAAAACAAATTCATGAGATTTGGCTCCTGCAGCCAGGCTGTTTACGGGGTTAACAAGCACTACCTTTGCCCTTCCAAACTTCTTAAGACGAGATTAGGACATGGCCTAGAGGTTAGAGTGATGGGCTGACAACTACGATTCAAATCGTGCTTTTCGCACTGGCAACCCTTGGGCGAGTTCCTTTATCTCCCATTACGTCAGGCACCCACTAAGACAGTAAGCATTTTGGGGCATGGGCGTATGGTACCTGAATACCTGTCATCATTTCACAGTGCTCTTGCATTCAATGCCACTGAGAGTAAGCTTCTATCATGCACTAGGGTGTGCCTTACAGGGGGTCATTCTGTCCCGTGAATAGCGACTGTTGGGATGTCCATCCGCGCTATTCGCCCCCCTGCTGGCCCCGGCAAAAGTCTTCCTGTATGAGTTACGCATTTGTACGGGGAGGTTTAGACGGGGTGGAAGAGGGCATTCTGGAGGCGGAGCGAGGGTGGGGCATGGGCGGGCCGCGACCCCGGACGCACAGGGCCAATAGGGGAGGGGAGGTCAAGTAAGTTCCCTGCAGCCGGAACCTGGCCACAGGAGGCCAGATTGAGAGTCCTGCTGTGGGGAACGAACGAAATAGGCAGCAGCCAGCATTCCGGCTCCTGAATGGGGCCTTGGCGCCAAGGGCAATGGGACCCCATGGCACTGCGGCTCCATTCAGGAGCCTGATTGAGGTAGCCGGGGATCTGCTGGGCATGCAAACTGATCAAAATCAGGGCCTGACCTGCACGTTCAGGCCATAGACCCGATTCTGATCCCACAGACACGTCTAGCCCCATGGGATCAGAATAGGGTCTATCTCTGGACATCCCGATTCTGATTGGCCACACAGGGGCCTGGCCTAACTCATAGCCTTTATACTGGGGTCACTAGTCAAAAGATTTCCTTGACTAAAACTGGAGTTTAGTAGGTAAATCTACCCATTCAAAAATGTGACTGCATTAACTAGATGTGTGGGATTAAACCCACAAGTCTCCCAAAGTTAGCCAGTTAACAGAAGGCCAGTGTTCCTTGGGCAGGCTTTCAAATTTAGCTGGCATGATAGACAGCACTAAGGGGCATGTTTACTAAAGCCCATGCCAATAACACGCGAGTGGAATATTTTAGCAGCACGAGGGGCCCCATGATAATTTTATAAGGCATTTACATCCATCCCTGCAATTAGCATGGGCCCAAGATGCAACACTGTGCAAGCCAACATGTGGGTGCACTTAATGCCACACACTGAGGTGGTGTTAAGGGCACCCACGCTAAGGGCAGCAAGCGTGGTTAGCATGAGCTGCGAGTTGACATCAATGCCTCCATTCCACTCTGGCCCATCCAATCCTGGCCCATCACATGCAACCTAGGCAGCATAAGAGTTTTAGTGCAGGGGCCATGCTACTTTTTAGCATGGTGCCCCATACTGTACCCTAAACTACTAGGTAGCACACTTTAGTAAACATGACCCTAAGTGCCGTGAAGCCCCATTGTGCAATGGATGTCTAGGTCAGAAAAAGGACATCCAAGTGCGGGCAAAAGACTCGTTGAATGAGGAACTTTTTGTAAAATAGGTGCAAGGACCTGCAGAAGTACAATTGCATTTGCCGGTATGTGTAGGTGGAACAGCTATTCTAAAACAGATCACACATGCAAAAAGCCACATATGGCTTCATTTGGGGTTTTGCATATGTCAGTGGTGGAGATTAAAAGTGCCAGTGTCCCCATGTATTGGTGTGAGTGCTGGCTTTTCTAAAACTACACACGCACTCAAGGAGACCACAAAGGAGCAGTCTGGCTTTCCAAGGTGGATTTTAAAGCCAGAGAGATAAGCATAAATTGCCTCTTCGCTCACTCCTTGAAACCCCAGGTCCAAATAAACAGTTGGCTCACTGGAGGAGGTGTAAATAACCGTGCTAATCTCCAAACTATCAACTTACATATTCCTAAACTCTCTTCCTCCACCATTTTGTCCCACATGATTTCCTACAGCTGCATATCTTTTTGTCTTATGGTTACATCTCGTATCAGTTCTCGTCTCTTAGGCGACTTAGGCTATGCATGTTATCAATGCACTTTGCATGGGAAAGCACCTGCATATGGATCTGGAACAGCTCAGCACTGCTTTCTTCTACTTAGGCCCATTGTGATGGGAATTGTCAAGCGGAAAGGACCCTCCAAAAAAGCCCAAATCCAGCCCTTGAGAGTAATCATAAATATTTTTACAAGCAGAAAGCGCTTTTAAGAAACTGGACAGCCCTGTATGTGCGCCAAGAAAAACGTACGTATTTATATGCGCACTGCACTTGAGGGTTTGAGGCATAGCTTGGGAGGAGCAGAGGTGGAGTTGCAATGTATGCACGGATTTTGAAAAAAATACGCATAATAACGTAGAGAATGTACGTCTATGTTTACACCAAAGTTACAGCTGTGACTTTGCATCTGCACATTGGCTCACTATTTCAGCTAGTTCGGGACGCTTATTTTAAGAAGACACAAAGGTGGTGGTAATGAGCAGCATTTAAAATTTAAAGAACATTCTCGGATTTACCATTTGGACACCGTAGCTCTGAAAGAGTTACATCAAGAGTTTGAGTGGATGGCTTTAATTTAGAAGCTGATTGGATGCTGAGATCACATGTCCTGTTTTAAATATTTCAGAAGCCATCTTATTTTAACCATAGGAGGACGCTGAGAATGTAGCCATGGCTGAGGAGCTGAAATGAATGACCGCGACGATAAAATGAAGTTCTAATAAGCAGACGTCTTAATTATTGAGGACTGAATCCGGTGATATGACGAGTACATTTTTTGGTGCAGATCAGTAAATGAAAAAAAGAATACTGTATTGGAGTATGGCAGAATTTTTTATGTAGCTGAATGAACGAACTGTGAAACTTTTTGAGGCGAGAACAGAATATTTAAGGTTTCATCTAAAGACTGGAAAGCGTTATATTCTGACATTGGACTGATGACGGGTTCTGGTATATGAAGGTTCTTTTAGCTTCCTGCCATTATACTTTCATTTTTTAGGTATTTTTCTGATTACCCAGGAATAAGGGTTTTTATTCTTATGTAATACTGGTCTTCCTAAAATAAAAATAGAATAGGTGCCTTTTTCACATTTTTAAGTGCCCTGTTATAAATTACCCCCTTCAAGTTTAAATTTGCATAGGGTGTCTAGGTGGGATATGAGATATCCAAGCTGGGCCGTTCACACTTTCCTTTGTAGTTTTACAAAAGGTTCTGGGAATGTGCAGCCTTGTGTGAAATATGTCAGGGGGCATGGAAATGAACATGTTAGTGACAGCATGTCCAGTGGGAACAGGCATTTTGGCAAAAAACACGTTAAATAAAAGAGCAGCGTCACTCGGGTTTAGCCCACCTAAGGACCATATGCTAATTTTGCAACCTGCGCGTATAAATGCAGCCACTGAAATGTGTAGGGGCCGAGTCTGTCAAACCAGGATGTCCAGAAAGCCAATTATGAGTTCAAGTGACGTAACTATTTTGGCGCATTTCGAGGTGGTTTTAAATACCAGAGAGGAAAGCACATTTGGCCCTCTCAGTTACTGGTGCAAACCCCAGGAGAAAAAAAAAAGATTATCTGACACTTGCACCCAACTTGCGCCTGGTATAAATACCGACGTCCAGATTTATTAGAATTCTCATGCATTCCCATTGTAAAAGCAGAAATGCATGCAGATTTTTCTGGCCCACTCAAAACACGCTTTCAGAACTGCATGCTGCAGATCTACATGGATAAACAGTGACTTTTAAAATCACTATTTCCATGTGTAAGCGTCATGCAAGTCCTCTAAAATGACCTCCTTAATGTACAGAAGGGATAGAAAATGATTCAGCCAAGAAAGGAGTAACCTTAGTATATTTGCTGTAACTGTTCATTTATTTATTATAAAATAAAACTGGTCAGACTGATGCTTTACCATTCGGTACTTTGATATCAAATTGTCGATATCAAACTGGCTGATTGCATCAGAAACCATGATGGCATCTATTAGCCTGCAAGCTTTGAAGGGTTAAAACTTATCTGCTTGGACACAAATGCTTTAATGTCTTCACCTGAGCAGATGTCTTCACGGGCATAATACTTCAGTTGTGGGTTAACATGGGGCATGCAAATGGTTTGGGCTTGAACAAAGCTATTTTTCTTGAGATGCAAAGAGGTTGCATGACAAGGAAGATTGGGCAAGAAAAACAATCAGCTGCCTGTTTCTTTAGGCATTTGAATAAAACTTAATATTTGATTAAATGGATTTATTTGCAAAGATAATGAATACATTCATGACCAAGACGTGAACTCACAGTACAAAGGCAACCAGAGGAATCCAACAGAACCTCTAGCAGTATTAAAATAAGACCAATGTAAAATAAGATTAAAAAAATAAAAATCGCCATTTCTATAGTTCTTCCACTATCCCTATCCTAAAACAAATCTGCTTGTTCTGTGTTGTTACTAGCTTTGTCCTCCTTCATGCCAGCCTTTGGATAAATACGAAAAAAACAAAAAAAACAAAAAAGAAACACACACAAAAAAAAAGTAGGCAACTAAGCCAGACCAAGACAAATGTCTTGTTTTCAAGCAGACCTCGAAGGCACATGGTGATAAAGTGACCGACTGACTTGCCCAAGGTCGCACAGAGGTTCAGTGGCACTTCTATATTACAGTTCAAGGAGTTGGCCCCTAGACAAAGCCTCTACACTATAATATAAAAGTTACTGCTTTGTATATGCATCTTAATGTGGGTTTTCTAAATGATCACTACTAATAATACAATTTGTTGCTACTCGAAGGATTGTGTTGGAGCTTTGAAAACAATTCTTGCAAGTGCAGTCTGACACAGCAGGCCATCTTGTATCTAGAGCCCTCTCACTCCCCCCCAAAAAAATCATTTTATATCTGCCTTGGACTGCCTTCTGAAAATAAACCGTGATGTGCAGTCAAAAAAAAATGTAGACATATTTGTCTATAAAAAAATGGTTTGTCCCATCCAAGAGTGCAATAAGTTGTATAGGTGTGTGTGTTAGTTTTGAAGATGTGGAGACCGGGTAACAAGGCAATTGTCACAGAACTACAGGGCTCTTCACCACTAGGTTATTGGTTCAAATTCAGCTCAGGTTGGTAGGAAGAAGGCACATGCACAACGCACTGCTGGATGCAGCTCAGTGCCAGGGACCGTAGCACAAGTGTGTGTGTCATGGTCCCTACTAAATTCCTCTGAATCTATGCATTCTGCTGCACACCCTGTCACCGATTGGTGACAAGGTCACAAGGAAAGCTTCTGTGCTCAGAAAGAGGAACTAAAATACTGCATGAAGGACTTACTTTATGTTAAAGAAATACGGGAATGTTATTCTCAGCATGGTCAAAATCCCTAAACTAAATTAATACCTGGAGTAAAAATGTATTGGTGAAGACGTATTAAAATACCTGGTGACACAGAACACATTTCAGCATAACCCCAAACATGGGCACTGTCCCTTTAACGATGCCTGCCCTTGTCAACCTGGAAAGAAAATTAGTTGTCACAGACAAAGGTCCTGCACCTCTCTATTCAAATCTCATTCAAAGTTTCTGTTTTTGTTGGCAGAAAAGTCACTGAGAACCGCAACATTTCACCCAAATTCCTTTTTTTTCTAAAAAAAATTCCCTTGCACAGTTACATAAATAGTAATGAGCAGTGAGAACATTTTCACCAAAAGACAGATGATATATTCATGTGTATGCAATATTTCAGAAAGATATACATGCAGACATTCTATGTTCCCACAAAACTGCGTGGCAATCCTTCAACTAAAAAAGTACGATATCGCAGTACCGCCCCCTTCTGGCAACAGAGTGCGTGGAGGACTCCCATGCAGCTTTATGAAATGTTGCTTAGACTTCTAATTCTTTGCAGACTGTGATAACATGTTGCTGGACTGAACAGAAGAATGATCTAGAAATGCGTTTCAATTTTCATGTACATCATTATCTTTGCACCTGTCTTACGCTATCATGGTCTATAGAGGGTCCAACTTTACCTAGGGTCAGTATGGCTATGACAACCCTGCACTGTACATATATTTTGGGGAAATAAGATTTACCTAATTAACAGGACCACAGGTTTCCCTCCCCACCTCACTCTCACATCCTGTTAATATCTTAATACGAAGAAATCCATTAAGGCAAACGGCCTCTTAAGTTCAAAACAGCTGAATTTTATCTTTAATTGTGCTCCCTGGATTTCCAAAATAATTTGCTTTGTGTATATAAGGACAAAAGGTTTTCTGTGTATGGCTGAACAGAGTTTAATCACGCATAGCAGGCAGCTGCACAGGGCTTGCAGAACAGACCTCTTTGTGGGGGTGGGGGTGGCGGGGATGACTTGATGGAGAATGAAGACATCACTACCTGTATCATTCTGTTCACCTGCTTCAGAACCAAAGGAAATATGTTTCCCCTTAAGAAAAAAATCAACAACTGATAATAATAATAATAATGGGCTCCTTCTAAGACTTCACTGTGGTGGTGTTAACATGAGTCATACGATGACTCAATAACTTGGCTTTCCTTAAAATTTTTAATGGAATATATTAAAGGGTGCACCTACTTGCATTCCCTTCTTTCTCCAGGCAGATTTTAGCTTGCATTTTCCTTGCCTCTGTTCTATCCATATGCTGGTGGGGGTGCAATTGTGGATGCTATACTGAATTGGGCCCCCTCTCTTCTCCTATGCTCCCTAAAAGCAGGCAAAGCTACACCTATTCTATTTAAAGAGAGACTTAGAGAGCGCACAGACGTCTGTGTGTGTGTTGAGCTTTCGGTGGCTGTATGTGTGTGAATCACTCCTCATATCTCAGAAGGTAACAGGAAGGGGACCACATTTTGGGGCTGAGAGAGATGTTGGCAGGGATGTGGCTTTTCTACTTTGGAGTAATTAGCAAGAGAGCTGTGCAGGGTCGGTGCGAGGAGATGAGACACTATAGGCAAACCTCATCCCTTGGGCCCCCACCCTCCTCTCTCCGGGACCTACAGCAATGGCAATGGCCACAAACAGCCCTGTGGCACTTACCTTACAGCTTCAGCACCGCGGGACTGCTTGCTTCCATCCCCTTGGACAGCCCGATGACAACTTCCTGTTTGCAAACAGGAAGCTGTCATCAGGTGTCAGAGGGGACAGAAGCAAAGAGCCCCGCAGCGCTGAAGTTGTAAGGTAAGTGCCACAGGCTGTTTGTGGGCACTGCTGCCGCTGCAGATACTAAGAGTGGCAACAGCAATGGCAGTGGACACCCCCTGGAGGGCCAGTGCTCTAGGCAACCACCTAGTTCACCTAATGGTAGCACCAGTCCTGGAGCTGTGTGTCGCAAAAACCTTCATATGTGAGCACCCTGAAGAGAAGCCAGACTGATAAGAATGTTCAGACCAGAAATGAATCAGGTATTTAAAATGGAAAATCCTTACTGAAAACCATAGCAAAGTTCTTAATTAAATCTACTAAAAGAGCAATTTTATAAGGGGCACCTAGTTAAATAGCTATTTAAAGGTGACTGTGTTAAGCCTATCTCATAAAAAATCCAAGAAGACGCCTACTTGCCTTTATAAAATACTAGCCTAAGTGGCAGAAACTGTGCCTTAAGTTAAGGTGTGGACATTTATATCAGCCCTGGAGCAAGAATGTGCTTAAATGATAACATGTTAGAATCCATGTGTGCTCTGTGTATCCTCAATCCAAACTCTGCCCTTTGGCAAAGGACGCACCATCAAGTCGCGCACTTTTACGCTAACTGGCATTTAATAAGAGGTCATTAATGCACGTATGGGACCACATAGATGCACTACTGACTGGTCATTTTATAACAGAGCACCTAGGCAGGGAAGGCACATAGGCAGGTATGTTGCACCTATTTCATAAAAGGTGACATAGGCACTTATGTGCCTTCATAAATGGCCTATCCAACAGCTCACACATAGTTACACTTGCTCCGAGGCGGGACTCACTTTATATGTGCATGTGCCAGTAGAAATCAGCCAATATATGTCTAATTTTATAAAATATGTGCACACAAGTACCGCTCCCACTCCCCCCCATGGGAATGCCCATGCATATATCACGTAAAAGTAGGCATTGGGGGGGGGGGGGAGATATTCAATGTGATTTAGCCAATTAGAAGACCTGCTGACTGACCAAAATCCAAAATTCCCACAACCTGATATTCAGCAGCACCGCCATTTGGGAAGGCGGTGATGGTTGTTGACTGGTTAGCAGAGATATTTGGCCGCTAAGCAGATAGTTATACTGATTAAAGCTAGGTCATCTGAATAGCCGCCCTAACTTCAACTGATTTTCGCTATCCAATTAGTGCATGTATATCACTGCTAACCACATAGCAATGCTGCTGTCCGGGGAATCTGGATATTCAGTGCCAGATGATTATCTGGGTTTAATGAAAGTGGCAGTGGCTAGGTGCTCTAAATAGCCCATTGGCCACTGCTGAATAAGCCCCCTATGTTTTCTGTGATATAGCACCGGATAATTATATAAGTGCGTACCCGAGTGTGTAAAATGCTATTCTACACGCTCAAGTCATTTATATAATTATTCTCTTATCATGCAACTTTTTTCTCAAATTACTCTAGCCTTTAGGAAGACACATTTCAAGATGTTCCTTCTATTGATCAATATAGGTACAGCTATGAGAATATTTCTACTTGCTGGCAATGTGCATATGAAGAGGTCAATCATCTACATTAAGGCTTTACTGTTAGTGTACACATTTCATCAGCTAACACCCCTAAATTCTCTGCAAAAGTAAAAAAAAAGAAAAAAAAGAAAGAGCAACGTGCATTGCACCAATGGTTTCAGTTTTTCTTAAATTGCTTTCAAAAGGATATTGCACTTCCTGAAAAAGGTGAAATTTCAGACATATCTTGCAGGTCCCCACACTCAGATTTTATGAGAGACAGGGAAAGTCCTTCAGCTGTGCTGGGAGGATGTGCAGGAGAACAGGGGTGGTGGTTCATATGATGTGATGACATCTTCGTTCTCAGGCTTGTGGTCTCCCTAGTTAAGTCTAAGGATTCTGGGGAGGCTCTGTCTTTCCCTAGGTAAGGGGCTGAAGAAGCACTCAAGGGATTCTGAAATGGGTATGCCATGAGGGGAAGGGGGAAAGGGTGGCGGAAAGATGCTGACGTGAAACCAGCAGCGGCAGAGAGTGGAGACTGATGAAGAGGAGCATGATGGTGACTGCCAGGCGGTGGAGCAGAGACAGACTGATCTGACGAATTTTTGCGAACTACCAGGGGCAGCGCTTCAGTTTGGTCTGTTGAGTTTGGCAGCTGCATATTGCCAAATGTGTCTAGATGGTGTGGAATGATGACATCACCGAAGCATTGCAGGCGCTGGTTGGCAGTATGGAAGTTGTGGTTTTCCCCGTTCACTGCAAACCTGGCTTGAGGGACATGAAGAGGTGGGAAGACCTGAGGAAGCTGGCGGGAGGGTTTGGATGAAAAAACTTTAACGACAGTGTCCACCACTTGTGCTACAGCAGTATTCAGTTCTTGTTTCAGTGTCTCGGCCAAATGCTTGCCTTCAGGATGACAAGACATCTGCCCAAACTCTCTTTCTTTCGGATTGTCTCTTTTGGTCTTATTCTCAGCTCCTACTTCATGCTCTCTGATCAGAGCACGTGCCCGATCAATGAACTGCCCGGGGTCTAAGTCAAACATTTCATTGTCTGACCTGCCAACAGAATCATGTGCCTTGGCATCCATGCTTTCTGACTGCAGGCTGCCGTCAGACAGGTTACCGTCTTCATCGAATTCAGAATCAGTGCTGTCATAGATCTGGTAGAACTTTTCCTGCAGCTGGCGCAGCTGTTTCTGCATGTCCTCCAGCTGCTGCTTCAGCTGTCTGCGCTCCTCTCGCTTCTGTTCTTTTCTGGCTGTAACCAGCTGTTGAAAGCTCTGTTGTTGTTGCTGTGGAAGCTTTTGCTTGCGCTTGTTTTCTCTATAGCTGTCTCGGGGACTTACGGACTGCGGTGCTCCCTCTCTTTCATTTTCATTGCCCCTTAATGCCACACTCGGGG
Source organism: Ichthyophis bannanicus (assembly GCA_033557465.1). NCBI lineage: Eukaryota > Metazoa > Chordata > Amphibia > Gymnophiona > Ichthyophiidae > Ichthyophis > Ichthyophis bannanicus. The sequence continues at coordinate 461,089,064 of CM066033.1, read as the reverse complement.
AATGGCTCATACCCCGAATTATGTTCTCAACCCGGGCGCGTTTAGCTCTCAGGTGCTCATCGCATAACCGATCCATATCAAACTGGCTCATCGTAGGCCTGCCAAAAGGAGAAAGACACTCTTGGGGGCTGTCTCTTGAAGAGTTGCTGCATATATCCTCCTGATGTATTTCAGAGCCCGCGCTAGAGAGACCACTGGCTTGGAAACTGGGCTCCGAGCCACCATTTTTGTTCATGTTATTTTTCAACAGCTGGGAAATTATGGTTGCTCCTGGAAAAGGCATCATGGCATCTTCATAGGAGTTTGCCCTCTTCAGCAGCTTGCGAAGCACATTTGACTTCTCCCCATCTGCATGCTGCACCACCGAATACTCGACATCCTGCTCTGAACCTTGGGGATTCATGGCACTAAAAAACGTTGGTCCTGCTTTAGCAAAAAATACAGATGCTGTCCCGACAGTCCTTTTCACTCCGATGTCAACTCTTCTTCTCTTGGTTTGCCTGCTTAAGAGGGTTGTGCTGTCATGGTCAGGCATCACTGGACTGTTATTGTGCCATCTTCAAAAGCCTGTCATCTGGGCAGAGCTCGAGAATCCTGGGACCCTGGCCAACAGAACAAAAGGGCTGATGAATCATTTTCTTTAAATTTCTCCAAATTTCCTGACCTCAATCCTGAATAAAATGCAAACCGCACAGGCTCTGGGATTTATAGCACATTACAATTATTGCAATTTATTATGCACTCTGCTTAAAGTGAAACAATTTTAAATATTTCTGCACCACTAGTTTAAGGCGGATTAAGATTTATTAAAATAAAAAAAAAAAAATAAATACAACCCACGACAAAAAGCAAAAACTGCTTAAGCATCACCAATAAAATTCCCTTGCCCATATGCCTGAAACGGCACTGTTTATATGCAGAGGAAATGGTAGATTATAGGAGCACAGCCCCCGACAACCAATTGATTAAATTAAGGGCACTGAAAAACATGTTTCAATAGAAGATGAAAGCAGCCTTTGTTTAAGATTTACTATTAAAACAAGAGACTGCGTGAAATGTGGATTGCAAAGTTTCAATTTTGATTTAAGACCAACAAAAAGGTAGCTTATAAAAAGCATCAATATGTCACAAGGACAGAACACCTACTTCACTAGATTTCAGATTTCCTCTTTGGGCGTAAAAATAAAACTTGAATTTGTGGTTTGCAGTTAGATTGTAGTTTTATACCAGTGACGGTGAGTTCACATTTAACTCAGTTTGGATAAAGCAATGACATTGATACACTTGAATGCGCAGAAATAAAGATTGATAAATGTTCTGAAAAACTGAGACCTTTTAACAGGACCAACATTACATTTCTCGGCTAGCTTTTGGAAGTTAGCAGTCCCTTCCTCAGAACTGGACAGAAAATGAAACAGGACTGTCAGCGCCTCAATGCTGGTCATGAAATCTATTAAGTTAGTCCAAGAAAAAGGTATCAGCTTGTATCCTTGTATTGTTTCTTGTTGTCATTGCTAATCTTTATTCCAATGACTTGGGTAACTGCTACATGCACCATCCTCAACATCCTGGAACTCATTTAAAAGAAGAGGGAAATAGGTTCTAAAGGTGTTATGGGAAAGTTAAGTTAGACTTGCAACAAAAAAGGGACACGTTTACTAAAATGCGTTATTAGTGCACATTAAGACCCGCTTTTTAGTGCGGAGGCAGGGACAGACCCATACGAGCTGATGGGAGCGTGCCTGGAATGTTGCCAGACAGTGGGTTTGGCACTACCCCTGTATTAAGCCATTTGCCACAATTGCCACGGGTGCACAGCTGGCATGAGTTGAAGACATCCATGCTAACCGCAATGTGCCCACTCTGTCCCTGAACCGACCAGTCGGCCACCGGAACCCATGCTATGTTGTTAGAGTGAGATATCTAGCACGCGGCAATGACTAGCACAACATGCTTAGTAAATCCCATGCTAACCGTTAGCGCACTTTAGTAAACACGCTCTAAAATGCATCAAGTATAACACAATATAAAACCATGGCACAAATTTACAAACATTTCGACTTTTTTTAATCTGATGACTTCTCAAATATGCATTTGTTTCCATTTCCAACCCAATTAAAACTTTGAGAGCTCTGAATATTGTGCATACAAGCTGGAATAACCAATCCAGAATACAAGGACCCTTCCCCATTAGAAAGAACCTGCTTCTAAAATAATAACTCAAATGACAAATGGCACTTGTTCGTGCCTTGCTTTTTCAAATTATTATTTTATGCAGGTTAAACCTGGCTCCACATGTCCTGTGCCACACAAAATCAACTGAAAAGACTAAAGGGACTTCACAAAGTATGGAAAGATGAAAGAAAATAAAAGCAGCCTAATGCGTGAGAAAGGAAGACATCTCATCTTTATATGGACTCAGGAACACGGCACAGATAGATAACACACTTCCCTTACTTTCCGCATAAAGGTTCCCATCGTATTCTGTAACTTATTAACTAGTGATGCTACCCTCACACAGTACAGAATAGCACAGCATTTTTCCCTTTTGCTTACGCTCAACACTATGCTAAATGAAATTAATTTTTTTTTCACGCTGTGTTTATGCAATATTAAACTTTACATTTGCTTAACAGAGCACATCTTTACAATAACAGGGTACACTGCCAGAGGCTTCAAGCAGACTTTTTGGAACGGCTCCCATCTCTTTTGGTTCACCTGTACAAACATGTACGTGCTCCCTACGACTGCATCTGTGGCTAGTTTTAAAGAATGACTATTCATGCAAATGGACATAATTTCAGCATGAAAAAATCCATACAATCAAGCCAGTAATCCACGCCTGGATTACAGCAAAGAATATCTAAAAGGAAATTGAAATGAGGCCGCCCTAGACTTTGCCCACTTTGAAAATCTGTCTTGCGCTTGTCTTAAAGGCCATTCGGAATTACCTTGGGATATCTGCTTATCTTCCTAAATGTTTGTGTGTTCAAAAGAACAGAAAAAAAAGGAAACAAAATTCCCCCTTCATTCAAAAGAAAAAAAAAAAAGCACAAAGGTGGCTACTGTTAAGAAAAAAAGGAAGTTTCCATTAAGCTAATTAGGGTAGTTGTTCAATACACAAGCACAAGGCAGATTAATGAAGATGCACTTCCTTAATGTCCAGGGCTCCGTGCTTTCTATTTTCAGTCAAATTCATCAGGGTCAGTCTGTAATAGAATTTTTATAAGAAACACGGGCAACCTGAACAAATCAGTGGTGCAAGAAGATTTAAATAATTTTTTCCCTATGATAAATAAAGCTCACGGGTAACAACCTTCGTATTTTAGCAACCATACACCACAGTTCCTCTTTGTGAAAAAGTATACACATTGTAAATTGCCTGGGAAGGCCTCTGATTCCTGCCAAAATCCACTATAAAATGTTGTACATTTCTATTTTAATGTTTTTCATTGCGTTCATTGCTTTGCTATTTCCTTGCTTCCAAAACGGAGGGGTCTCGTTCCAGTTTTGTGATGCTTCAAAGTTTTTTCACATGAGTCTATGTTTGGAAAATTGAGGACAGTGGCACAGAAAATCCTGTTCGCTAGCAGTGTGTGTGTGTGTGTGTGTGTGTGTGCGCGCTTTGAGTGCGATGGATGTCTATCTGAAGTGCAGTGCACAAAAATGGAGACACATGTGTGAACATTCAAATCCTGATCCCTAATTTAAGTTATGATGTTGGTCTTGCACAGGAAAATAAAGGGCTTCCCTATTTAATTACTATTTCACCCAAGCGTAATTTATTCACTCACCTCACCAAGGTGATGTGCAAACCACATTTGCATAAAGTCAAGCCCTTCTTAAAGTCTAGATTTACTAAAGTGTGTTACAGCATTAGCATATGCCAAGGCTGCTAAAGCATGTTTTTCGAAAGTCCCACTGCATAAAATGGGACCAGTGGTACATAACTGGTATTAATGCATGTCAGCATATGCTAACACAGGAGCGCACTTCAGTATATCTAGCGCAAAATGAGCAAACCATTGTGGGAGGGCTTTTGTTTTTTTTAACTATAACTATTAATTTTCTAACAATAAAACTACTCAAATCAATACAATTTGATGCCTTTTATACTGTACGTGTTCTCCCCCCAATATTTCTTTACACTGGAAATAAAATTGCTTGTTTTCAATACATTCGACCCACATATAAACTTGTATGTCATTATGGACAAAAATGAAAGCATTACTGTAATGTGATGTTCTTGTACATTTTACTAAAACAACGGTGATATCTTGGGTTATATAATGCACAATGTACTTTATCAAATCACGCATACATCTAACCAGCAAAATGAATATATTTAAAAATATAACAATTTTAAGCAAAAGGATCTTGCACTGAAATAGAATCCATAATTTTATTCTTAACTCTCCCTCCAGGCTCTAAAATGCCCGAATAGAAACATAGTTGGAAAGGTGATGAGAAAGGAGTGACTATGAAGAATGCAACAGGAATATAATATTTTTGTGGAAAGTGGTTGTGCTGCCGTGTCATGAGCAAATATCCAGCTACCTGCCGGGACTGCAGCCTACAGTGCATGTGACCAACCTGTGGACTGACGTATTTTAAAAGTGCTTTCTTCAAATCCGCGACACCCAGAACTTCAAAGTAACACTTAAGCTCCAGAACTGGCAACAGAGGCACTTAAGAGAATAAGGAATCCTACGAAAATCCAAAACCGCTTAGTCAATCTGAAGAAAACATTAGCCTTATGCTTCATGCTCGATCCCAAGCCATTTTGTTAGCCTGCTGCCATCTCTGCCTGGAAACGGACAGGAAGGATGGCGCTTGAAATTTACAGCATCCGCCCCACTTTTAAACCAAGCAAGGGGTTCAAGAATCATGCGCATTCCGGAAAGGAAGACTATATGTTTAAGGACTCCAAAGCTGGGATGGCTATCAACTCCTGACCGTTCAACAGTCATGACAACTTTTACTGCATAGATCCTCTACAGCAAACTTATTTTTTTTAAATGCACACTGTTGAAAAAGCTGATTCTGGTTGCTTAGAAAGCAAATATGCAAGTTAAAAGACACCCCCCCCCTCCCTTACATACACTAATTGGGTTTCTCTAGAAGCTAATAGGGGTTTCTGGAGAAATTAATTCTTAGATGTATTGGTTGGTAGCACTTTAGGTGAACAGTTTATGCAGCTGCTAAGCATCAGGGAAAAAAAGGGTTGGCAAGGGGCCATCTTTTCGCCCTTGCAAACTGTCTTAGGAATTGGTGTATAATGTATTCTAAATACCCTGAAATGTCTTGGAATCAAAGACGCTGCCAGAAAACATGTGCACCACCAATCAACCCTCTACAAAGAGCCGAACCAATTCAAAATCACTGCCATCGTTCCCTACAGCTGTGTCTTTGGACAATAAGTATGTTCAGTGCTACAAACCAAATGTTGTTAATGTTGGAATGGTCTTCATGGAAAAAGCCCACCAATATGAAAATCGTACAACAGAGAAGGAAGCTTGACACGGTGTGCGACCCGACATGCCACTTTGCTGCACAGAACCCAGACTCTCTCTGAAATCCTTTCCAGTTTCAAACTATCAAATATAGATTGTACATTAGCTTAACTTCTGTCTGATAGCACAGCATTTGTTGATTTTAAATTTGGCAGAAGGTAAGCAACCAGTTTGGATATTTACTAGGCTTCCCAAGTCACCGGCAAATGTGTTTTTGTTTTACATATGAAAAACCCTCCTTACCTGAGGGAGTTCAGAGACATCATTTAGAGCCTCTGATGGCGTATGCTCTATTGTAAAGTCATTTAACAAACATTCAAGAGTGAACATAGAAAAAAAATGGAAAGACTGCTTACATGAACAGAGATGAAAATAGATTCAAGATCATTTGATTTTTAAGAAAAAAAAAAAAGATACATCAAAAAAGGATTAGACAAGTTGTAGATAATAGCTTTCCATTGGATGAAGTACCAGGTACAACTCCTTTCATGAACCTGTTACTTCCACATATTCAAGGTGGCAACATTACTTTAAGGACACAAAAGAGAGAAATTATTAGTGACTCTCAAGCGAATGCAACACTTTCAGGTTGGTTTCGGGGAGAAGTGTTTATGGGCTCCCATCCTAGGCGACTGGTTTTAAACTTCCTAGTAGATGGAAAGGAAAAAAAATTCCCCACTTTGGGGGGGGGGGGGGAGGGGAGGACTTTGCACAGTAGATAGTAAATCATATAAAAAGAAAATGTGGTAAAGTGAATATTACATGCAAATACATATCCAAACACAATGTCTGTGAGTAATTTTAAAAACAAATCTTACCACACCTATAAAAAAGAATTAGCAAAAAGCATCACTGACTTTACAAATAACAGTTCCTTATTAGGGAATTTTACAGAAGTGTGGCTGCTGATTTGGTTAAAATTGTAGGAAAAACATTGAAACCCTGCCTTTAAATTATCTTCTGCTTTATTGCTTTTAAACAGTTGTTTTATGGCATTAATAGGGTGTTTTTAGACGTTTTGACAAGCGGTATTAAAATTACTATAATTTAACTTTTTCCAAAGCAACTCGAGTAGTTCACCCTTGACTTGAGTCCCTGATTAACAAGAAAGCCATTCAGTGCAAGTCTAAAACCGCTCTCCCACCCCATCCCCTCCATAGCCCATGTTCCCTGTAAGGATTAGTGTATGTGTCTCATATCCCCATGTGTTAAATGTATCCCCCAATTGTGTTGTGACCGCTTTGATTGAAGGATAAGGCGGTATACAAAACTGTCTAAATAAATAAATAAATCCCCCCACCCCCAACACCGTTTAAACTTCGGCTTTAGGAGTTTTACAACGTTAATAATTCAAATGGTTATCCTAGTGCGAGATGTAACTTTTAAAAGTGGAGCCTCAAGGCATCACCAGCAATTAATATCTGTTGCACACCCCAGATAAAAACGCCTACAGCTGGGGGAGGGGGGGGGGCAGAACTTCAAAGAGCTATTAAGATCGGGAGGATAGCACAGAGAGATCCGGAGCGGCACCGATGCCAACCCTGGGATGGCAGAGGGCACCAGCTGGGGAGGAGGAACGTCCCGACCTGGCTCAAGAAGCCCGGCGCCTCCACGGCCGGATCCCCGATGCATCCATCCACCCCGGCACGAAAGATCACAAGCCGAAAGCCAGCCCCCCACCCCCACCCGGGGCGATTTTTCTTATCTACCAGAGCGCTATAAATGCATAAACCATCTAACAATAGCCGTACGGGGCTGCAGAGGGAAACTTGCACCTGTCTTTCTTGACACAACGCACCTGTCTAGCATCGCCCATGCGCACTGGGCGCCGGCGCTCCAAAGCTTCCAGGAGCAGAGCCGGGGAGAAAGTGTCGCCGCAAAGGGCCAGCGAGCGCCGAAGCCCGTCCTAGGCGATCTGGCACAGGACGACTGCTGGAAAAAGCTTCCGTGCGATCTGAGCCTAACGGGTGCTGCTAAGCTACAACTAGTGACTGGTTTACAACCAAGGAAAGTGCCGGATCCTCACACTCCCCCCCCCCCCCATCCCTTGTTTTTTTGTGCGAACAATGTTTTTGTACCTGGGACACACTGGCTGGCGATCAAAGACACCCAACATCACCGGGAAACGCGGCGGTCCACTTTTCGCACTGCCTTCGTCCAAAGACTGGAGACTCCAGTCTTCAAAGCTTGGCTAACCTTGAGCGCGACCCCCTGCCTCTATGTTATTATTTCTGCCTATGCTGTGCTTTTTAAGTCGTCCCTAAAACATCGGACGTCCACCCCCGAAGGACTGCAAATACTTTTCTGGGCTGCTCAAACAGCTGAATTCTCATAAATCCTCTTATCAAAAGTAGATAGAAAAGCAGCCCTTAAATTTTCCGCAGCAATCACCTCTCTCCCCAAACTTGGCTATATTTGCCCTCCACTTAACCCATCCAAATTGTTCTCTCCAGCGACCCCTCATTCAGTCTGTATCTTTTTTTTTTTTACCTTTCCAATTTTAGCTCCCAGTAGAGCTGAAATGAAACTCATAAAACATCTCTGGCTCGCTTGGTTATAAAATCTGGGGAAGTGGGCATGCAAATTACAGGCAAACTGAACAGACAAAAAGGAAGGGCTTTGTAATGATAAGACAAAGAAACGCACAGGACGAGAGCAGGAGTTTGGGGGGGGGGGGGGGAAGGAACAGCTCCGAGCAAGAACAATAAACAAGCAAAATACTGGCTACATTTCCCTCTCCCCCCAACAAAGCGGCCAGTTCGCAAAAAAAAAAAAAAAACCCCAAGACAATTGCAAGTCACAACAAGAAAACAATCGGGATTTTATTTTGCCCGAGATGCACTTACTCTTTCGAACTATTGACGATTTCCACACTGGTCCCCTGGATACATCGCTCATATTATTGCAATTCATTCATTCATTCAACTGTATTAGACATTTTTACTCGGGGAGGGGGGAGAGACATTTTATACCAGTGAGCAGGCTGATCATAAAAGAACATCAACAAAAAGCCATGCATGTGCAAAAGAGGGGGCGTCGGTGGGAGTGGATACTTACTCAGCGAAAGCGAGGAAACTGATCCTTTTTGCCGGTGCAAGAGAGGAAATGCGGCGAGCCCCGGTTCTGTGCTGCTGAATATTCTAACGCGATACGCGCGAGGGAGTGAAAGGGACGCAGAAGGTGCAGGCGCTGCGTGCAGTGGGGAGAGCGAGGAAGACAGGCAGAGCGCGAGCTCTTTTGCGCCGCTCTAATTGTCTGGTCGCTGCAGGCAGAGCTCAGCTGAGGCTCCGCGCCGCCACAAGATTTACTTTAAGATACAGCTGAAGGAAGCAGGAAGACTGCACGTCACAGTTGGTGTGACGCAAGACGGCCGAACACCAATCCGGAGGCGAGGGGGCACCACGAGCTGCAAACTTGGAGTTCTAATAACAAAAAAAAAAAAAAAAAAAGAACAGAAGGGGAATTAAAGAGAGACAGGAGGAGGAGGAGGGACCCCCACCCCCCTAACCCCCAACCCTCCCTGCTGCCGGCTTCTGCAGCGCCATTACCCGTCCGATTACATTGAGAAAAAATACCCCCACACATTTTTTAGTTTGCTATATCCTTTTCACAAATGGGTCAGGTTTTTTTTCCGGTAGTTCACCGTTGAATGTACCTGCCAAAAAGCAGCAGCTTATAGGAGGTCTAGAAAGACATAAGCGTGCATGAAAGCGATTGTTGAAAGCAAGCGACACAGATGATCCAAAGAGTAAATCAATCTATAGAAAGCTAGAACAAAGAGAAAGTTTCTTTTTATATCGACTGTCTTCCAACGAGGAGAAATCTAGAGAGTTTTTGGACACATGCGCCTCATGACCTGCGATAGTGAGGAGTTTACACGATAGCAGAGCACTTTTCGCAGACTGACAGCAAGAACCAGAAACCCCGCGGAACAGCATGGATGGAGTTAGCTTGTGCATGCTCCAGGCGCTCCTTGCTGTGATTTCCCAGGAAGAGGTGGCTACATCGGAATTTCTCTGCTAAAACTCATCCTGAACTCTAGGAACAAACATCCCCGCTCTGAAAAAGACATAACTTTGACAGACCTTTCTGCAGCCCAGCCAGGGAGTCGGGGCTTCTTGTGCCTGCATCAGTTACAGGTATTATCTGGATGCCGCAGACTTAAAAATATGTTAGCTAAGTTCCCTCAGCCTGTGATCACTCCCCCCCCCCCCCCCACTCAAAATTATAGTAGGCAGAAAATCCAAGTGAAACAAATGCTCACACCTTGCCCGATGTGTAACTATACTTTCTCAAATCTCCTGCGATCTTTCAGAGAAAACAGCCTCAGACTGCATGAGTATGCTTAATGCTCGCTTCTCATCAGGGTCAACGCAAGGTACTTTTGATAAAGCCGAGACTGCCTTGATTATAAATTGGCTTTTGTACTTGAGCTGCTCGCTGGTCCCCTTATAGCAAAGGCAGTGTGGAGTGCAGCTTACTTTCTGACCCGTTAGGTAGCCTTTCAGACAACTTGGTGATGGTCTTTTACACAGTCGAGACACATTAAAACCTTAAACACCCAACATGAACAAACTTTATTTCCGATCTGTTTTTTTTTTTTTTTGGAAAAATAAAATAAAATAGAAAGCCACAATGATTTGGGGCACAGGGCTAAGGGGGAGCGGGTACATACACGTATAAAGTGCTTCGTATTCCGGTGTTCACAATTCCACATTTTTATATTTAAAAAACACTGGAACCACCGTAATAGTATTAACTATAAAATGCAAACTATGAAAGTTTTGTGAAGATGATAAAAGTGCGCACGTTCGCGTGGTAAGCAGAAAGAAAACCAATCCGAAAGAAAATATGAGAAAAGGGACGGGTTGAATTTCACCTGCAATCCGTATTTGGTATCACGACTTTGCCTTTCAGGATTTTTGATGTGATGGAATGCAGATCCTTATGCCTAAACCCGGCAGATCGGTAGTAGCGGGAGACGAGAGAACTTAAAAGCATTCTTCACCTGTGTCAAAAAAATTGAAAGCCGCTGTCGAAATTAGGAGATTGAAAATAAATGATCGAATTTCTTATCTAAATAGTTCAGGGTAGACGTTCATTAGCTGTAATAATTTAAGAGAACGCCCTGGGCTTTTTTTATTTTTTTATTTTCATTTTTAAGTATACGGACTTTATTTTTGGAATAAATGTAGTAATTTTCATTGTTTTATAAAATAAATTTGGGATTACAATCCCAGTACCTGAACGAAGCTCTCAGTGTCGTTCCCTCTGTTTTAGATAGAGAATAAATAACAGTAGTAGAAGAAAAAGGGCATCTTAAAATTTAACCAGTCGGAAGACTCGGCATGCAGGTGCGAAGGATACTGGCAGGAACGAATTAATAATATTAAACCAAACAGCATTTGAATGTTTTTCTTTAGTTATTATATCTGAAAGGATCCTGCTTTTTAACTATACTGATAAGGTTTTGTGTTCCAGAAACTTATGTACGTCCTGCTGGGTGGTGCAGATGTTGAAACAACCCCTTAGCCCTTAAACCTATCTTGCATGAATAGTTCTAGCAAATAGCTTTAGAACATGTTGCTAATTTTTTCAACCCAAATAATACTGAAACACCAAAAATAAATAAGGCATAACCCTGGGACCCTCCCTGCCTCTGCTGTTCCCTTTTCTTCCATGTCCTTCCTAATTTCATCTCCTGGACCCATCATCTCTCTTAGCAAGAGGGGGCAAGAGTGGAGGTTTATCCAAATTAGGGAGGTCACCTTCCAAGGAGTCTCCTGTTATATGAAAAACAGGGCGATGAGGCCGTATGGCAGTCAGAAACCCAGGCACATTTATGATTAAAGTTGCATTTCTTGCGTTTAGCACACTATCAGCAGACTGACAGGGTAGCAGAGACAGGGGCGAGCCCTTCATAGATGGATGGCTAGCTGCTAAAATCCAAAATCCCTTCCATCTTCTGCACTAGTGACTGTGCCTTCTATATTAGGGGGAGGAGTAGCCTAGTGGTTGGGGCAAGGTACTTCATGCCAGAAGGTCAGGGGCTCAAATCCCACTAGAGGACAGCAACCTTGGGCCAGAAGGACTGGGGTTTCTAGTCCCACAGGTGCTCCTTGTGGTCTTGGGCAAGCCACTTAACCCACCATAGCCCATGTTCCCTGTAAGTATTAGTGTGTGTGTCTCATATCCCCATGTGTTAAATGTATCCCCCAATTGTGTTGTGACCGCTTTGATTGAAGGATAAGGCGGTATACAAAACTGTCTAAATAAATAAATATTAGCATCACAATAAAAGGAGTGTGGGACTGCATGTTCACTATCAGGCACAGCACACCACCCTCTTTCATCCTTCGCCACTAAGCCTATCCTCTAGTATACTTTTGACACAGATTGGCCACTGTTGGAAACAGGATACTGGGCTTGATGGACCTTGGACTGACCCAGTATGGCATATCTTATGTTCTTATGTTCAGATCATCTTGGTGTGATCATGCCTCCCAGTCTCCTCTGGATATACTACGACCTTTCAGACCCTTGTACCCCATGCACTCTTAAGGCAGCCTTCATGCTCCAGGCAGCTGTGAAATGTGCATCTCTCCTCTAGGCAAACTCCTGGTCCTCCTGTGCACATATTTAAGAAACACCTTGTCTTTGTGCCCCCACGGGGTACTCTCTTATGCCTTCACAGCTTCTGAGCTTGCCTTATGCCAATACCCTCTTGAGCTGCCCCATGGATTCTTTGCACCTACTTTCTGCAGCCCTCTTCTTTTTACTTTCCCCAGTTTCATGGAACAGCTATTAAATATTCCCTCTGCTGTACTATATCCATACCTCTCCCTGGCTTTTGTACTCAGCCACCATGTCTTGGTTTTCTCATGGGTTATCTAAGGGCCCTTAACAAACACAGCACACAGTAGGAAGTGGGGCAGTATCCCCAGGTTTCTTTTGCCTTCCCTTCCATTCTCCAGTGGCAGTCAGCCACGGTCTTGCTCATCTCCCTCCTATCATCAGCCCGGAAACTTAGAGCAAAAATACTTCTGTGACTTTCTAAAACAATAATCCCACGTAGCCATCTAGAACAAACAAAACTATTTCAGCTCCCTTCCTCTTATCTCTGACTTTACGTTTAATTCTCAGGAGGTGTTATTTTTAAGAGTCTTTTATTTTTTTATTTTTGCACTCCCGTTATTCTGAATTTACTGCTGTGATGCCAGTCACTTGCAGCGGTACCATATACAAGCATAAGTAACTGAAGTACAGGTTTGGAGATGGGGACTTTCAAAAGCAGAGTGTGGCCAGAATGAAAGGCGAGCATTTTTTATTTCAAAAATATTTGAAAAAGAGAAAATATACAGAGAGGGAGAAAAGAGCACATATTCTCATACGAGAGGTTTAAAGTGGGCCTCAAACTCCATATTTTAAGTTGGCATATGTCAGCGTACTTGCGCACGGAATACCTAGGCTGGCGAACGGATGGAATTAGGTTCCTGTGTTACTGTACACATGCCAGTTACACTCCTATTTTTCTTCTGTTCTTATCTGTATTCGTCTTGATTTCTGTCTCAATTTCTTTCTGTCGTTGGGTATTGGAATTCCTGTTTCAATTTCCATGATCTAACTTGATGCTATTTTTGTAAACTTCTTTGTGGCTGGGGCATAAGGCGATATACTAAATGCCATAAATATATGACAAAATAAGAGGAAACATAGGATTGTGGTGAAATAAGAAAGCAAGAGATCCTGTTCTTTCTTGCTTTGATCCATTGAACACTGTTGAACTCACCTGGGATGGACACAGGCAATGGTGCATGCCCTCTCCCATTTCTCAGATTTCTTCTTGCACTGGCTTACTCTCCTTAACTCGTTCTCTCCTTCAAACACTTTGCCTGACTAACTTGTTTGAGGGAGAGCAATTTTCAATCTGACCAAGCGTTAGCTGGGCAGTGAGGAGCCATTCCTGCAGGCATTTTTAGGGCAAGGAAGAAAGGTCACAAATAAAGATTGCTTTTTCCAATTTATAAATGTTACTTTTAATGGAAATTTCAGCCACAATAGTAAGAGGCATATTTACTAAACCATGTTAACCATTAGTGTGCGTTTGCCACATGCTAAGCTTGGGGCCCTATGTTAAAAAGCCCATACTCACCAGTTAGCACGTGATTGGTTAGGGACTGGGCATGTTAGGGGCAAAACTGGGTGTTGACAGTGCGCTGTGGTTAGTGTGAGTGCCACGGGTGCGTGCTAACAGCACATGTTGCCGTTAGCACTTGTGCACTTCAGCCACCACAAGGGTGCACTTGCATGCTAATAGCAGGGGGACAAACCCACATGCCCCCGAAAGTTGGCTTAGGCCTCTGAACTAGCTTTTCTGCTCCAATGTGTGCTAATGGTATTACCTAAAAGCAGATTCCGAGTCCACAAGCGCTGTGTACCGCAGACAGTTTTCAAAGGGAAAGGAGGTGCATGCTTTCCATTGGACAATCAGGTTCATCGGTACAAAATATACACTGCAGTTATTGGGAGTTAGGAAAAATGCAATGCAATGTGTGTCTTCGAGTCAGTCCTGACTCCTGGCGACCCAGAAGCTCCTGGGTTTTCTTGGCAGTGTCACCGGAAGTAGATTGCCAGGCCTTTCTTCCGAGGCAATGGAGGGTTAAGTGATTTGCCCAAGGCCACAAGGAGTTAGGAAATTGCCCCTTTAATCTTTCTCTTGGTAAAATTCACTTGCTGCACAAACCAGAACACCAGCAATTGCTTTCCTGAGAAACTGAATGAGCTACAACCTCACCATATCCCAGGCTTTCCTGCCATCTTCATTATCATGATGGGTTCTTAAACCATGCCCTGTATTCCCCTTTACTTTGAAAACCTGATTAGGCATTGGTGTCATTAAATGAGCATCAAGGTTTTAAATATGGATTACTGCTATGGCCCAAAGTTATGTAGAGTCTGTATTGGAAGATGTTTTTCCTTAGACACAAAATGAGATAAACTAGTCTATCTGGCCCCGTCAACCTATGCTGAAATATGTTCTTGAACCACAAATAAAAATGGGTAGGTTCTAAAACAGTCCTTAAATCAAGATTCCACTCCGAAATTCTTGGCCTAATTTTGCTCATTTTGATGGTATACAAAAACTTACATGCAAAGGTTATTGGGGTGACCAGGAAATAGAAAATGAGCATTCTGGGATAAAAATGAATACACTCCGGCAGTCCACACTCCTCCAATTCTATCTCATCAGTTTTGTGTAATAGGATTTTATGCAATAGGTGAGGTCACACAATATGTTATTGTCCTTATTTCCATTTCTTCTCCTTCTGTCACAGGGGCGGCCCAAGGGGGGTGCGGGGCCATGTGCGGAGACTCGGTGCGGGGCCTCGTTTGCATAAGGGACCTCATTTGCATAAATATTTGCATAATGTTACCATACACTAACTTTTAGTAAACATGCCTCTTAATGAGTGTATGAATAAAGAAAGACTAAAAGATTTCTACATTACTATAATCCAGTGCCAACCGCCAGGCACATTAGCAACTACTACAAACACTGCCCATTTAGAACCCATAGCAAACCCGCCGTATCATAACAGCACTACCAGGACTCACAAAGCACAAGACCCTACCTATCAAAAGGCAACACTGCAAATATTAAACCAATACATTTCAGAGAACAACAATACATGACCTACTGGGGAAAGAGAACAAGTGGCAATGTCAAATAGGAATTACATAACCAGAATACCTCAGCTCAGTTACACATGCAGAACATAGACCATCACCAAACAAGGAATCACAGGAAGACAATAATTAAACTGGGAACCCCAAAAGCCAAACTTGGAATGTACAACAACACTGTAGAAATAAAACCATAAACTAATTTCCTCTTCTACTAAACAAAGCGCAGATGTTAATGATGCACATTTCCCAGAGCTGACATATTCCAGTTAATAAATTCAAAATAAAGAGATATCTTTCTACCTTTTGTGCATTTTTTTTTCAGTTGCAATTGCTCCAGCCACTTTATTCTGGTTTCTTCATGTCTTCTGCTAACTCTCCATCATCTGCTGTCCATTTGTCCTCTCTTCTAGTTTTTTTCCATTCTCTCTCTACATCTGCTTTAACATACTGATCTTTCTCCTTTTGCTCTTTCCTTATTTTTATTTCACCCACTCAAATTTTACCCCTCCATCCTCAATCCCCACTTACTCTCCCAATACCCGGGCAATTCCCACAGAAAATATTTTTCCCCTCTCCATTTCACTTTCCCAGCCCCATCCCATTCTAATCCTCCCACAACATCAGCTCCCTTCTAGTTCCAGCCCCAACCAGCATCCGCTCCCTTCGAGTCCCCCCATATGCCCATTTCTAGTCCTAGCCCCCCATAAGCCCATTTCTAGTCCTAGCCCCCCATAAGCCCATTTCCAATCCTATCCTAGCCCCACCATCAGCCCATTTCAAGTCTTAGCTCCCCCATCCATTTCCAGTCCTATCCGAGACACTCCATCAACCCCCAACCCATTACCAGTCCTAACCCCCATCAGCCCACTTCCAGTCCTAACCCCCCATCACCCCATTTTCAGTCTTAGCCCCATAGCCCATTACCAGTCCTAGCCCCACCCCCTTCAGCCCACCTCCAGTCCTAACCCTCCCATAAGCCCATTTGCAGTCCTAGCCCCTCATAGCCCATTAGTAGTCCTAACCCCCCATCAGCCCATTTCCAGTCCTAGCTCCCCCATCCATTTCCAGTCCTATCCTAGCCCCTCCATCAGCCCATTTCCTGTCCTAGTTCCCCCCACTCAGCCCATTTCTAGTCCTAGCTCCCTCCCCTCACAGCCTATTTCCATTCCAAACCCCCTCCCCATCAGCTATTTGCAGTTCAAGCCCCCCTCCACTCAGCCCATTTCCATTCCAAGCCCCCTCCCCATCAGCTATTTGCAGCTCAAGCCCCCCTTCCACTCAGCCCATTTCCAGTCCTAGCCCCCCATCAGCCCATTTCCAGTCCTAGCTCCCCCATCCATTTCCAGTCCTGAGTCCCCCCCGTCAGCTCATTTCCAATCCCAGACCCCTATCAGCCCATTTCTAGCCCTTTCCTAGCCCCACCATCAGCCCATGTCAAATCCTAGATCCCCTATACTCAGCCCAATTGCAATCCAAGCCCCCCCATGAGTCTACTTCCAGTTCTAGTCCCTCCTTGAGCCCTTTTCAATCCAAGCCACCACCACAGCCCATTTCCAATCTTAGCTCCCCCAACAGCCCATTTCCAGTCCTATCCTAGCCCCTCCATCAGCCCATTTCCTGTCCTAGCTCCCCCCACTCAGCCCATTTCCAGTCCTAGCTCCCTCCGCTCACAGCCCATTTCCTTTCCAAGACCCCCTCCCCATCAGCTATTTGCAGTTCAAGCCTCCCCTTCCACTCAGCCCATTTCCAGTCCTAGCAACCCCCCAAACCATTACCAGTCCTAACCTCCTATCAGCCCACTTCCAGTCCTAACCTCCCCATCACCCCATTTTCAGTCATAGCCCCCCATAGCCCATTACCAGTCCTAACCCCATCAGCCCACCTCAAGTCCTAACCCCCATCAGCCCACGTCCAGTCTTAGCTGCCCCATAGCCCATTACCAGTTCTAACCCCATCAGCTCATTTCCAGTCTTAGCCGCCCTATAGCCCATTACCAAACCTAACCCCCCCATCAGCCCACAGCCCATTACCAGTCCTAACCCCATCAGCCCACCTCAAGTCTTAACCCCCCCTATAGCCCACTTCCAGTCCTAGCCCCCCATCACCCCATTTTCAGTCTTAGCCCCCCAATAGCCCATTACCAGTCCTAACCCCACACCCATCAGTCCACCTCCAGTCCTAACCCTCCCATAAGCCCATTTGCAGTCCTAGCCCCCCATAGCCCATTAGTAGTCCTAACCCCCCATCAGCCCATTTCCAGTCCTAGCTCCCCCATCCATTTCCAGTCCTATCCTAGTCCCTCCATCAGCCCATTTCCTGTCCTAGCTCCCCCCGCTCAGCCCATTTCTAGTCCTAGCTCCCTCCCCTCACAGCCCATTTCCATTCCAAGCCCTCTCCCCATCAGCTGTTTGCAGTTCAAGCCTCCCCTTCCACTCAGCCCATTTCCAGTCCTAGCCCCCCATAGCCCACTAACAGTCCTAAGCCCCCCATCAGTCCACTTCCAGTCCCAAGCCCCCATCAGCCCACTTCCAGTTCTAACCCTCCATTACCCCATTTTCAGTCTTAGTTCCCCATAGCCCATTACCAGTCCTAATCCCCGATCAGCCCATTTCCAGTCTTAGCCCCTCCCCATAGCCCATTACCAGTCCTAACACATCAGCCCACCTCCAGTCCTAACCCCCCATCAGCCCATTTCCAGTCCTAGCCCCCCCATAGCCCATTACTAGTCCTAACCCCCCACATCAGCCCACTTCCAGTCTTAGCTCCCCCACAGCCCATTACTAGTCCTAACCCCCCACATCAGCCCACTTCCAGTCTTAGCTCCCCCATAGCCCATTACCAGTCCTAACCCCCCACATCAGCCCACTTCCAGTCTTAGCTCCCCCATAGCCCATTACCAGTCCTAACCCCCAACATCAGCCCACTTCCAGTCTTAACTCCCCCATAGCCCATTACCAGTCCTACGCCCCCATAGCCCATTACCTGTCCTAACCCCCCTCCTCCCATCAGCCCAGGTAGATTAAAAAAAATGGCTGCTGCTGCAGTTGCCACTGTGGCAGCGGCAGAATCAAGTATCCCGCGGGGCCCTCCCTGCCCGGCAGAGCCTTCCCTACAGCATCAGCTCCCAAAGCGCGGGCTTTTCAGAGCCGCGATTCACGAAGGGAGAGTTTCTCTCTCACGGCTCTGTTAAGCCCGCCGGGGCTGATGGGACTTCCTGTTTTCCATCAGTCCCGGCGGGCTTAACAGAGCCGAGAGAAAGGGAAACTCTCCCTTCTCGGCTCTTAAAAACCCACGCTGAGGGAGCTGATGCTGCAGGGAAGGCTCTGCCGGGCAAGGGGAGCCCCGCGGGATACTTGATTCTGCCGCTGCCATGGCGGCAGCAGCAGCAAAAGCCATTTTTTTAAATCTACTTGGGCTGATGAGAATGTTTTTGGTGCGGGGCCCCCTGAAACGCGGGGCCCTGTGCAAAAAACATTCTTGCTCAATGGACATATTTTGTCATATTTTTCCAATATGTACCTCTCTGCAGGTGACATCTTGCACATCTGAAATAGATGCTGATGTAGCCCACTGAGACTGCCTAAGTTACTGACTCCACAGTACAGGTAGGAGATGGAACCAAAAGCAGCTGTCCATGTGTTCCAAAATATTTTCTGTTTGCATCTCTGGCATAAATCTCACAGCCAAAAAGATGAATGCAAAGATTTTTGGCTTCTCTCATAAACAGTTTATCACCTTTTTCATTTGTAGAATTTCTTTAGACATCACCATATATTTGCACATCTCACTCCCAGGATTTCTGCAAGAAATTTGGAAAAAAAGAGGAAAAGCCTTTCAAATAATAAACCCATGTTTCAGTGACTTTGCTTCATTTATCAAAGGGTATGCATTCTAGGGGCACAAAATTTCCCTGCAAACATACCCTTGCATGCCCACATTCTCCAACGCTTTGTATATCACTCCTCACCCCCTGCATAGGATCTCATGAGAATTGACAGAACTCATTAGCACCTGGCAAGAATGCATGATATACGAGTATAATTATCCCATCTAGCCGCCACTCACTTCTGTTTTAACAGACAGTAACCATTCTCCTACACAAGCCACATATATACTTAAACACACGCACAGAATATTAACACCCATCCTCTCTGCCACACAAGGCAACCCCTATCTCTATATTATCTCATATGTGTACATAAGAACATAAGATATGCCATATTGGGTCAGACCAAGGTCCATCAAGCCCAGTATTCTGTTTCCAACAGTGGCCAATCTAGGTCATATGTACCTAGCAGTTTCCCCAAGGGACACAGGTTCCACAATGCTTGTATTGGTTCAAGCAGTGATATCCTGGGTCCCTTCTTAATAATGGTTTATGGACCTTTCCTCCAGGAACTTGTCCAAACCTTTTTTAAACCCAGCTACACTAACAGCCTTTACTACATCCTCCGGTAACAAATTCCAGAGTTTGATTACACGTTGAGTGAAAAAATATTTTCTTTTATTAGTCTTAAATAGTTTACCCTGTAGCTTCATTGCATGTCCCCTAGCCTTTCTATATTCTGATAAGGTAAACAATCGATCTACGTTTACCCGTTCCACTCTGTTCATTAATTTATAGACTTCTATCATATCTCCCCTCAGCCGTCTCTTTTCCAGGTTAAAGAGCCCTAACCTTTTTAGCCTTCAGAAGAACGCTTTCTTTGGCATAGTCCAAGTATTCAGATGAGCACTAGGAGTAAATTACAGAGAGTGACATCACACCCAACACACTCAGCTTATGAGTGAGGTTCATGCCTGATACGGGAAGCACAAAAGAAACCATTTTGGAGACACTACTTTATGAGACAAATTCCCAAGATCTCTCCATTCCAGCAGGGCACCTTCCCTTCTTCCTCTGTCCAGCTAGCATAGCCTGAACTTTCACTTCAGGATTAGACTGGCAACCAAAGAGGAGGAAGGTTTAACTCCAAGATAGGAAAGACTTCTATCTTTAAGTCTGAAGGAATGATGTCAGTAAGGGAAGCAATCACTACCTAGCAAGAGAGGAGATGGAAGAGGAAAATAATCCAAGAAGTCCACCACTGAGTAGAACAAGTCAAAGGAAGCCATTGGCATTAGGAAAAGTGCTTGTCCATCTCCCCATGTATACATGAAAGCATACAGGACACTTTGTCTTAACATGTGTAAATTATGCAAGGACTCTGGAAACTTGGCCACCACATTCAAACCAAAATTTAATAGTCACAACACTTTCACATCTTTAAAGCCATGATAAGCTATGTTAATTCTTATGATGGGAGTGGAGGAGTAGCCTAGTGGTTAGAGCAGCAGCCTGGTGACCAAGAGACCAGGATTTAGTTCCCACTGGTAGTCCTTGTGGCCTTGGGCAAGTCACTTTATCCTCCATTGCCTCAGAAGAAAGGCCTGCAATCTACTTCCAGTCATGTCTTGCCAAGAAAACTCAGGGGCTGCTGGGTCACCAGGAGTCAGCACTGACTCAATGGCACATATTGCTTTAATTCTTGTGTTTTGGAGGTACAAGGAATTAGGATGGATTGTGAGATGTAGAAAGTGTTGATATATTTGGGGACAGAAGACTTATGGAAGACTGGTTATTTTGTGAAAGAGCTAGCAGCCAAGAAGCAAAGGGTTGTCAGAAAAGTTACAGGGCTGATCTATGTGGGAATGCAAATATAGCCTCACTCAAGCATGGTTTTAGATTTCTTAATACAGGATCTTCATCCTTCACCTTACTTACATTTAATCCTTGTACCTTCTGGGGAAAAAAAAGATTCCCCCTTCCGCTTCCAGCAGGCAGGAGGAGAGCAGTACAGTACATCTTACCAGTATCTTCCTCCTTCTTTGCCAGTTTCATTCTGAAGTCTGAGTACACAGTGTGGGAAGCTTCTGCAAGATAGCCGAAGTCTCATTTGAGTCAACTTCCAGAGTGAAGCTAGCAGAGGAGTCAGAAAATGCAAGCAAGAAGCGCTGCTCTCCTCCTGCTAGTAGGAGGGAGCGGTGCTGGATCGTACAGATGTGGCATCAAAATGCACCGTTCCAAAACTTGCCATGAATTTCCATTTAATATTATCATCCATCTGTTTCTAATTTTTAAAATAAATTTACCTATTCACTTTTAAACCCCTAGGGAGGCGCCCTCTAGGTATGTGTCGAGGTAAATGTGAGCCTGGCCTCATCTGATTGCACAGTTCTGAGATGAGAGGGATGGTAAGATGAAACCTAGTTAAATATGCTCTCCCAGGAAGGTCTTGAAGCTGTGCTGTCCGTTCAAGATAGGCAAAGCCTACTCTTGTCAACCAGAGCTCAGTTCCAAAACCGTTGTTTGTATCAAGTCAACAAGTAGGTTTGACAAGGAGAGTAGGCAAGCCAATCTCATATGCTAAGCCATAGAAAATTATGACAATAAAGAATCGTACGCGCGTCTAATCTGCCCATCACTCCACATCTGCTGCTTATGTCTTTCTGATCCAATCCAGATCTATAGACTCTGCTCCATACTGTCCAGTATTGTTTTATTATTCCCAAATGCACAGAGGCACTTGGGAAGGGTGGAGAGACATGGCAATAGTGAGGGCTGTATGAAAAGGATGTCCTCTCTGAGGGATAGCTTCATAAAAGGCAGGATAGGGGCACCTGAAGTTTAAAAGGGAAGAGAGAAGGAAATTAAATACCTGAAAGGTATAAGTAATGCATATGAAGACGCTATTTTTCAGTGGTAAGGCATTTGTGAGGAAGGGTGGAGAATGAATGGAACAGCCTTATTCGCTGGCATATTTTAGCTTCTGGGTCGCCAGGAGTCAGGACTGACTCGAAGGCACACATTGCATTTGCATTTTTGTGAGAGGAAAAGAGACACCAAAGACTTGACATAATGTACACTACAGCAGGAGAAAACAGAGGAGGAAAAGGGAGGAACAGAAGCGACGAGATGGGGGAAAAGGTCTCGGAAAAACATTTTGGAAAGGCCGAGCAGGGAAAGCCAGAAGAAAGGAAAGGAAACAGGGAGGGGGTTTGAGAATGTAGGAGAAGAGATGAGGGAAGAGAAAAGGGTGAGGAGGGATGCCCAAGAGGGAAAGAAAGAAGTGGGAACGGAAAAACAACTTCTATAGACTTGAATGGAGCTGTGCAGCTGCAGCCAAGGGGATTTATGGCTGCCTGGGGCAGGAGTAAATATGTATGCTGGAGAGGCAGCCATGTGGCATACTAGTGCCTGCTGGGAATTTGGCAGAAGAAACCTCAAAAGTGGTGGCCACGTGATGAAGCTGGGGGGGGGGGGGGGAATCTTTAAACGGACGGACTATGGCATCCATTTCTATTATAAGACTCATATTTTTGCTGAATATCAGGATAAAGTAACTAAATATCTTTTATGAGCATAAAGAATAAAGGCTGAGCATCTTTAATTTATTTAACGAGTTTCATTCCCCTAAAATCTGGCAGAATTAAACCCTCTAAGGTACAAACCTATACCTCTTTTGTGCCCTATATAATGATTTCTGTGCTACAAATGAAAATAAATATGATATGCCTGCTTTGCCTGGCTTCATTTGTTTTAAGTGCTAGTTCGCCACTTTATTTGTTCTTTTCTTATACTCCTGCATACATTTTGGAGTTTCATTTTCCTTTTTCCTACAAAGCCAATACCAAATTTACAGCCTTTAGCAAAATGTCAGAATGGGTGCCTAACTCAGATATAATTTCTTATTGCTTCAGAATTGAAATTTCACCAATTTTATTGGACAATACATTTTTTGACCAGCTTTTGAAGCTTAAAACCTTCTTAAGCTAGTCAAAAGCGTATTGTTAGTCCAATAAAATGATAGCACCTTATTTTCCTTTTTTATTTCTCTTTTTATTTAACTACCATTAAAGCGGACTTACAAAGCTATAACACTACTTTAAGCAATAATGGGGACACTCATAGCTGGCCCAGTATGTTATAGTTTCATTTTAAAGCACATGAGTTAAGGACTTCCCTGAAAGAAAATCTCTAAAGAGTATGACAGGACAGAACACTAAGGGGGCGGAATGTGAACAACCAGACTACAGCAGAAAGGATTCTCTTAGCTGAGCTAGGAGAATTGCTTAAAACGATCTCCCTGCTTTTAGGACAAACTCAAATACGGAGAGAGGAAATAAGGCACCACAGATGCAAGGATTTGCGTATCCTTTATGTGCTTCTTAAAACCCGACAAATGCAAAGGTAGAACTATTTGATTTCCAAACAATTTTCTTATGTTCTTTTCACATTTGTGGTCTTGTTATCTTTAATTGCAAAATCAGGAAAATACCTTGCATGATGAATAAGTGACATGGCGGCTTCCCACCTTTTTAAGTCCTCACTGCTTCTTTGAGCTTTCAGAGTGACTGTCTCCAGCCAGGGCCTCAAATTGTTGCTCTGTTTCTATAACATGGCTAACATGTACCCCAAGTCCGAGCGATGGCTGAGGTCCTTACCCAGCCAACCTGAGGGGCAAAAACCTGGGCTAGGAATCAAGTCCAGTGTCTAGAACTTGCCACTGGTCCACATGGTCTGCCAAGTCTAGAAATGTAATGAGATACCTGATTAAGGGCAAAGACAATTTTAGTTGTTATAGTTTCTATTGTCTGCTTTACTAACTCTAATTTATAGGGATGCACATAAGGCACAAGTTTCTGGTTTGTCTGAAATTTTCCCTGATTTTTAGAATTTTTTCAGTTCATGTCACAAATTTGTTTTAATACAAAATGTTTATTGCACATTAGAACTTTTTAATGCCCCCTGATTGACTTAAGGTGCATTAAATCAATTTAGTGCACACTATAGGGCATATACTAAAATGCGTTAGCTGCCAACGCAGCAGGCAGTACACACTAAACACAGGGCAACTACAGATAATGCAGTGATTTTCTGTACTATTTGCCGAAAAAGCATGCTATTTGCAGGAATTGGTGAGATCAGGGCGGAGAGTGAGCATATCTGCAATGCATGGTTACTGCTGGCTCCAACAGCGTCCAGTAACCATCGGATTTACAAACAGCATTGGTGCAGTTAATGCCACCTCAGTGGATGGCATTAGCTGCATCCATGATGCTGCCTGACCGCATTCTCTGCACGTTTGGCGTGTTATCTGCTGGGAAAATGCTTTTGCAGTTAACATGACGCTATCTACACTTTTTTGGAGTGTTGACTGCAAAAGCATAACGCACTTTAGTAAACATGCCTCTAAGGGTCCCTTTTACTGACACTTAGCTCGAGTTATCTGCCACACAGCCCATACGAATAAAATGGGCCATGCAGCAGATAGTGTGAGTTAAGTGTTAGTAAAAAGAGCCCTAAAGTTTTTAAGGCACACTAACGAACTGAACATGCGCTAACAAACACATATCTCTATTCATTTAAGCTACAGCAGTTGGCAAAAGCAGTCCATACACTAGGTGGGATATGCATTGACTCTGATTGTTTAAATCCAACCCCCAAAAATTGGCTTTGTTACTTGTCCTCTTTGTGGTTTCAAGCAACTTATGCTAGAAGCTGCAGGCTATGTTCTGAGTCTCAGATTTTTGGGTTTTCATTCTCTCAGGAGAGAAAGGAGCCAATGTGATTCTGCCATCAAAATGGTACATCCTCTTATCTCTTTTCCTGCAGCCTGATGCAGCACATGTGTCGGTGGCTCTGGGACCACAGTTTGAGGACCCCTGGAATTCTTTATCTTTATTGCCATGCTTAATATACCACATTTTTAAAGAGGTATCAAGGTGGTTTGCAATAACAAAGATAGCTGTGAAAGGAAAAAGGAAAAGAACTCTCTTATCGACAGGAAAGACAAAACCAGTCATACAAGTGGGAGAGAACAAGAAGAGGAGAAGTAGAGGACAGCATAAGCAAAGGATAACAGTCCGGTATCTCCCCTCTTCCCTTCTCTCTTCCCGACGCATCCTCATCATGTGGTCAAGCATCTCTCCCTCTTACCCCCATGATCCAACATCTGCCCTCTCCTTCCATGGTTCAGCATCTCCCCTCTTCCCTCTCTTCTCTACCTCCCACCCCTCCCCTCACTGTGAGCATCTTTCCTTCTCTCTTCCTTCCTGTCTCTATCTAAGCAGAAGATGGCAGGATCATCTACAGGCTGTGACATCCTTTATTGGATGGACAAAAGAATTACCAGCCATACTGTTTTGCGCAAGCCAGCCAGACCCAGTCCAGGGTATCTTGACACCCTAGGTGAACCATCGGCCAAGCACCCCGCCCTGCCCATAATCTAGCATGTCCTCTTTCATTCCTAATGCACCCCCAGATCTCCAGCATCTTCCCTTCTCTATTCCCTCTCCCTGGTCTCCAGCATCTCTCTCCTTCCCTTCCCCTCCCCCCAGGTACCCAGCATCTCTTTCTTTCCCTCCTCCCCCAGGCATCCATCATGTTTCCCTCTTCCTCCCCAAGGTGTCCATGATCTCCTTCTCTTCCCTTCCCTCTGCCACTGCTGCTGCAGCCATCCCCAGCATCCTATTTCCATGCGAAGCCCAAAAAATTCAGTCAACGGGTGGCAGCACAGCTCTGACACAGGCAACAGATAGCACTGGGGAATTCCTTTAAAGCCACTGACAGTGGTGGGCTTTTGAGGATCTGCACACCTGAATGTCTGCACTCAAGGCCTACCACGTCCTTCCCACACTGCCATGGGGTGGGACATGCAAGGCTTTGAGTATGTGTGTGTGTGCACAAATGCTCAAAACTGCACCAATGACAGCAGTTTTAAGGAACTTCTCATAGTGCTGTCTGCTCACTATGCTGGCGCTACCCTACCTTCCGAAAGCCTGCTACCCTAGTCTGCCTATGGTAGGGCTTGCCCTGGCCAGGTTACACAGGACCCTCCTTCAAATACAGAAGAGACACCCTACATATCATCATCACTGGATAATTTTTACATTGGTACAGTACCAGTAATTGCAATTAAACCAGTTTTCTCCAGGAGTAAAACAGCTAATAGAACTCTAAGATACTAGAAAGTCAATCAAAGACTAATAGTACAATTCCACTTTCCCAAGTACACTTAGAAGGAATACTTATGGCGCAGACAATTTCTTAAACCAAATGCCCTAAATTTAATGATGGGCAAATTAATTGTGATCAGAGATCAGTCATAATCTCTAGGGCTTTGTAGCCCAAAAATTGTAATTTATTTTTATCTTATATTGTTATGCTCAATAGTGTGCACTAGCATGCGTGAATAGTATGTGTAATTGCACAATAGTGCACACTTATGAAAGGGTGCACACTCATGAAAGTATGTGCACAATTGATGGGAACCAGGAAATGACAACAACATCATAATTTCTGTTTCACGGCAACATAGGTTTCTTTCCAAATGAAAGCATATCCTGAACAATCTCTGCTGGAGGGTCACTTATGAGTGGGGTTCACTGGGTCACAATCATTGATTACAATAATCTTAACTCGATGAATGAGATGGAACATTACAAAGTCCCTGACATGATCCTGTATTGAACTTAATATTATTGCTATCAATAATCTATTTTTAAATATAACAGCTCATGGCTTTAAATATTAACACTAACAATTTAAAGTTGCATCTCTTTCATATAGGCAGTCAATGTAATTTCAACAGTGGTCAAGCGCTTTCATTTTACTTTCCTCCCAACAGAAACCTGGCTATTGTATTTTGCATTATCTATAGCTTTTTAACAATTTTCCTTTTAATCTCACATATAGCATATTACGGTAAACTAAAGGGGCCCTTTTACTAAAGGTTTTAACACGCATTAAGTGCTCAGAACCCTTTTATTTCTCTGGGCACAATGGCACTTAACATGCGTTAACTGCATGAACAATCTCAATTCAATAAATCCCAACTGCAGCTAAATACCTGCATTTAAAGGTGGAGGTTTACAATTGCAATCTCCATGCAACTATTGTACCATTTCTTATAAATCCAATATAAATCCTCTAGATATAACACGTGTGACGTGACATTTTAGAACAGACATCCAAGTCAAATCCGGGATGTCCAGGGCTTAACCTGAAGAAAACCGCCAGGGACGTCTATGTCTCTGGCCTGTTTTGGTAACATGGACATTCCTGATGTGGATGTCCATGTCAGTGGGCACATAGACGTACCCCTTAGGAAAGTTTGGGACGGGGAGATCCATCTCATGAAAGCTAGGATAAGGGGATATCCGGTAGCATAGCAAAACAAAGACATGAGCCCTTATTCCCCATCAGTGTTTGTTGTTGTACTGTAAAATAACGGGGGTATTAACGTAGCTCCTTCTCCACACCCTCCAGACATTTGCCTACAAAGTGATCATTTTTCAGATAGATGTCTGTTTGTGCCTGGAGCAAGTATAACTTTAGATGTGACTCTGGACATCCATGATGTTTCTGAGATCATGTAGGAATGTCAAAGTTCTTGGGAATGCCTCAGCTACACCTCCACCATGCCCC
This sequence comes from Ichthyophis bannanicus, assembly GCA_033557465.1. Classification (NCBI taxonomy): domain Eukaryota; kingdom Metazoa; phylum Chordata; class Amphibia; order Gymnophiona; family Ichthyophiidae; genus Ichthyophis; species Ichthyophis bannanicus. The sequence continues at coordinate 461,061,395 of CM066033.1, read as the reverse complement.
CATTCGGACTTGGACATCCTCGTACTGAGAACACGCACAGACTCAGCTTCTAAAATGCCTAAGGAGATGTTTCTGTGCTTTGTATGTTTCTATGCCTGTTTTCAGATGTTCAAAGCACAAATAGGGTTTCGAAAATAACCCTTGAAAGTTTTGGTTACAATGGATTCTATCTATCATTTTATAAACATCTCTAGTACATGTTTTGCATAAGTAAGAAGAGAATATTCCGAAGAAAGACTGAAAAGCAAAGAACTGAGAAAGGTAAGGCATCATTTGGTCTCCTATAGGGTGTATTCACTGACTTAAAGAACAGACATGCAGGCCAGACACTTAGGGGTGATGATATAAAAGGAACAAATTGGAACCAAACAGATTTCTAACATAACTAAATTAGGTTTTTTTTATAAATTAAAACTGGTTTATCAACAAACCGTACTTAGGATAAAGGAATTACAGATAATAGCAAAGGCTCTATTACTAAGGGACCCTTTTACTAAAGGTTAATTTTTTGATGTGGTTTGGCGTGACTGACACGCTCCACTTGGGGAATAGATTTCTTTTTTTCTGTAGTCTTAAAAGCAACATCAGGAAATACTTTTTCATGGAAAGGGTGGTGGATGCCTGGAATGCCCTTTCAAAAGAGTGGGTAGGAGCAAAAACAGTGATGGAATTAAAAAAGCATGAGACAGACACAGAGGATCACTACATAGAAAAAGGATGAAATCAAAACAAACATAAATAATTTCTAAATGAAGAAGGGTAACCTGTCTGGAGCAACATGTACAACTCTACAACTTTGGTACCTTACTGGGCAGACTGGTCTTTATATGCTATCACTTACAATGTTAGTACTACTTCCACAGCCAGATTGAATTGTCCATCTAGGATCAGCACCCTCCCTTTTCCTGAGCTAGAAAAGATGTTATTTTTGTAAATGATGAAGCATACCATTTTTGGTAAGAAGGCCCATCAGCTTCCCTTTACTACTATGTTTCCTAGATAGTTGTATTCTGCATACTGTGGATCCTCAAGCACTTTAAAATGCATCCACACCTCTGAGATTTTATGAAACTTCCTCTCAACTTCCTTAAGGGGGACTGCTGCTATTGTTGCTGCTTCTGGACCTGGGCTGAGGACAGAGGAGAGGATGAAAAGGCAGGGGCATCATTCCCACAGTCTATTCTCTTCTCTACCTATGGGGTGCTCTTGGCTCTGGCAGTACCAATATCCATTCCTACCTCCTTACCACTTATCAAGCTAACAACATCTTCAAGATCCACTTCAGCCATTAAACATTTACTGTATATCTGACGAATCTGATGCAAATCCCACCCATGAGGATTCATCAGATTGTGTACCTGCTAAGACTACCTGCATACAATTCTCAGCAGGTAGTCTTGGCACTGCTCTGCTCTCTTGACTTTACCTGCTGCTTCTCTCTTGTCTTTCCACCTTGCACCATCTCTGCCTTGCTTTGTCCTCCTGAGGAGATGGGACCTGACACCTGCTCTTTCACAGTTATACTGGAAGCTACAGTTGTTACTTTTTTCTTGAAGAAATATATATTGAGCTTGGTTTGTGGACTACAGGAGGCCATAGCTATACTCATAGATTGCCATGTCTCTTCCTCTGCACTTGTGCTACTGCTGGTCTCACATGTCTTTCCTTCATTCCTTGTATATCCATTTTCACACCTACCCTTCCCAGGCACTATGATGCAATCAGACTAGATTGCAAACTCCAAGAAACAGGACTGTCTCTCTTTTATGTGTCTTTGCAGCACTGTGTAATGCAACAGCACTTTGGAATTTGGAAGTAATAGTAGAGGGAGTGTAATCTGTACTATGATTTCTCAGATATTTAGGCTGAATTCCCTTTAAGAAACTGACAGATCCCCTTTACTCGCTGTTGTCCTCCTGCTATTGAGAGAAACCTTTCAGCAGACTGCAAGGTAGAATTCTTTCTCGAAGCTAGATTAGCTTTGAAAATAACAAAACGTCTGTAAGGATCTTAATTAGTTTAAACTTTATTCTATTTATACTAGCTGACAGTGTCTCCCTGTTTATGAGACAATGCACTAAGCTGTCTCTGAACCCTCAGGTGCTAACTTAAATTATAGGCCCTCCAAGGACAGAGAAATACCTATTGTACCTGAATTTAACTCACCTTGAGCTACCACTGAAAAGACTGAACTAAATCCAAAATCCACACTGTACTCCCTGGTGCAGTGGGCTATTCGGTAGCAGATGCCAGCTACCCACATGGACAAACAGATGCCAAGAACTCCTTTCTTTGCTTATAACAGAGATGTGCCACGCATATGCCCAGTCTCCCACTTCCACCATCACTCCCTGCCACTTTACCTATGCTCCCAGCTGGCAGAAAGAAAACACTCTTTCCCTCCAAGACTAGTCAGCAACTCTCACAAATGTAGAGGAGTGGCCTAGTGGTTGGGGCAAGGTACTTCAGGCCGGAAGGTCAGGGGTTAAAATCCCACTAGAGGACAGCAACCTTGGGCCGGAAGGACTGGGGTTTCTAGTCCCACAGGTGCTCCTTGTGGTCTTGGGCAAGCCACTTACCCCTCCATAGCCCATGTTCCCTGTAAAATAGTTATCTCCAAGTTATAATGCCCTGTTCAATGTAATTTCAGTTTGTTCAATGTAAACCGCACTGATGCAGAATAGCGTGGTATATAAGAGAATGTAAATATATAAATAAAATAAAATAAAACAAATATGAGGTGCTCAGATTAGTTATACGTACAGGGTATGTTCAGTATAACAGATCTGACACTCAGACCTTCACAATGAATAATTTCCAAGAGTTGTTCTCTGACTGTACCCAGTCAGGATCAGAAAACCGCTAAAAGTGGAGAAATGTAGAAGGGCAGAGAGTTTATTAAGTTATTTATCACATATTCTCTGCTTATATACTTTTTTCTCATGATTATATTTGCTTCTAATATTTTTGTAGTCCTAACAAGGTGGCTGGAAAAGCAAACAAGAAAACAAAAAAACTGAGAATATGGCACGACTACCAAATGTGATCTTCAGACTTTTGTTGTATATTGAAGCTTTACTAGACCTAGAATAAAAGACAGGACTGTCTGTGAAATGCTGGCTTTTGCTCAGAGGCAGCACTCTAGGGATCCATCCAAACTTCTAGCTGAGGTACCAAACAAAAGGGGCCCTGCTATAATAAAACCTACAATTCTCCTTTCACACTCTCCCAAGACTCCAGCTGCCAATAAGCTCAGATCCCAGACCCAATCCTAATACCTCCTGCTATTACTGACCCATTGGATTTGCCCTTGCTTCTAAACTTTCTAAATGTAAATTTCATCCCAAAGGGTGCAGGGCACTTGAGAAGCACTCGATATATACAGCAAAGCAGTTTAACATACAACTATCATATTTTCTAGGACACTGATCTGCAGTTTTTGCAGCAATACAAACAGAATTGATTCATACACAGATCTTGAAATGCAAAGGAACTTGTACTTACTTGACTCAGGGTTATAAAAAAGAATATTAAGGTATTTTTCCTTCTAAACATTGTACAACAATGACTTAAGACCATACTTTAGTGACAAATGCAATACAATCATATATTTTTGTAGGATTGCTAATAACTTGAAAATTCTCCCTATAAAAATGATAAAACGTCAGCCATGGGGTCTTATCACTTGCCAAAGTTAGTCTGCTAAACAGCTTTATCCTTTGCTACAAAACTTTCCTCATAACAAAATATCAGCATGAAGAAAAATAACTTTACTTTCTCTCCCCTTAAATAAGCATACACTTTATAACCCAGCTCTCAAGAGAGAGCTGTAAGCCATGGTTTTCTTCAGAACCTGAATACACCACTAGGTGTTACTGTTGCACGATGGTTAGGATGCCCTTCCTCTTGGGCGCTCCCTACTGGCTGCTGGCCTGAAAGACAAGAGAGCGATCTAGGAATCCAACCTGATCTCCTGCATGGTGAATACTGACTAGCACTGCCTTTGAGCCATTAGGCTTTGATTTCACTGGCAATCAGGAATCCTAATCTGATAACCAGTTTGCACCAGCTGTGTTGAAGGTTTCTGTACTGAAGTTTACAGGTGTCTTGTCTTCCATGAATCTTCTTTCTGTCTGAAACAGGTTCTGTTCACGCTGCTTGCGGAAGCACACATTTCCAAAACGAAATCTCAACTTGAAAGTCTCTAAGCAGTGACTGAGTTACTCCAAATATTTGTGTAGCATGAAATCAGTGCATCTGCACAAAACGTTATTTACAGTTTTTGCTAATTGTGCAAATTAGCACTTCATTAAATATTAATGGACACAAATGAAGAATCTTGGCCGAAGTTTGAGGAAAACTATGCTTGCTATGGAACCAGAGACACTAATTTAGTAGTGAGTTAATCTGTATAAATATTTCAGTTCAGTAGCTGCCAAGTCCCAGGGTTGTAAACTAGCCCTTGAAATGCTGGGATACAATGAGCAATAATCATTTAAAAGAAAGCTGTAGCCTCTGTGTGTGGGGTTGGCTTAACATTTAACACTAGAAGCCCCAAAGTGCGTCAATTGACGCAAATGCATCTTCAAAGTTGTATACCAGCGCCACTGCTAGAACCATGTCAGTCATGTTCCATGACTTTGTTAGCAAGGTCAAGATGTTCAAATATATGCATCGAAAATTAATGACAGATGCACCACCTAGTGGGGAAATGAATTTATACCTAGAAGCCCCAAAGTACGTCAATTGACGCACTCAATTGTCTTGGATGCATCAACTGACGTACTTTGGGGCTTCAAGGTATAAATTCATGTTCCCACTAGGTGGTGAATCTCAATCACTGTTTACAGTTTTACTCTGACATTACAAACAATAAATACATGATGACGTCATGTAATGACATCACATACTGCATTAACAAATAAGTAACTTCACATTAATTCACATCTGCATTTCATGCTAAACGCAGTTGTCGTGATAATGCGTCAATTGACGCACTTTGGGGTTTCTAGTAAAATTCCTTTTGGGGCTTCTAGTGTTAATGCTGGTATCAAACGTGCTATACTAAGTCCTACATTCTCTTCAGATTTGCTCCGTATAGTGTACACCATTCCAAAGGTGCATGCAGTAGTACTCGCACACTATAGCAAAGACATCTTTAATTTTGTTGAAAGGTCATTAATTTTAAGTACTCTAAACTGCTCTTCAACATTCCCCTTAGGAGCAACCATGTCTGAAAGACTGTCACAATCCATCTTGGCTGGAATAGAAGTTGGTTGATCTGAGCAAGATATAATACTGTCTGTGACATCACAATGTGGGTTATTGAGATTGGGTGAGCATGAGGTAGCCTTTTGCTGGCATGGCTACTCCAAGATTCCCAGGGAGATGCTTAATGAATTTCAGACATAATGACCCAGTAACATCTGCACACAGAATGCAATGTTTTAATGTAAATAATTTGACTTCTTTGATGCTTTGCATATTGCCTATTAAAGGAACATTTGTCCATATCTGTCCTTTTACACTTAGCACATGTCAGCATTAATGGGACAAAACAGTAAGGACATCAGCTGAAAACTATCAAAATTTTACAGGGCATAAAATTAGGTTGCAAAATGTGCTTTGGGAATGTGGCGAAGGCTTTATAAACAATTTTGAGATGTGGAATTTCATTATATATGATCTGTTTCACTTATCATTGAGACCATTCTTGAATGCCATATTGAAAGAAACCCATAAGCCCACTTATGCCCTAATTATTTCTTGTTAACTTGTAATTGCTGCTCATTCACATACTCGCAATAAGCCATTAGTATAACATTGTGCAAAGGAGTTCTTCCTCACCCTACCACCAAGTCTGGCCAGGGCATATTGCAGGATGCTTAAATAACTGACTGCAAGACTTAAAATATCAGCTACTTTGAATGGAGACATGAAGAGTCTCACAGAGTAGAAGGGGAGACACTTTCATGTTAAGTACTGTAGGGGTATCTCATGCAACTGACTATATATTCATCTTATGTTGTTTTTCACCTGCACATGCAAAACATTTTCGGCCACAGAAATTAACATGGGTCACAGTAACTTTATGCATGTCATTTTTTAAATACAGGTGGATGGCAGTAGCAAGGACAGAAGGATAGGCTGGCAAGGTTCCCAGGCCTCATCAACCAAAGAAGGGGAACAGGAGCTGGTGGTGGGATCAGCAGGGTGGGTGAGGTTTCCCAGGTTCTACTGGTTGAAGATATCAAACAGGAACTGTGGCTGGATCAGCTCAGCGGATAGAAATTCCTTGGCCTCCGCCATTAGATGAAAAGCAGATATAGCTGGTAGCAGCATCAAAGAAGCTGGCATGTTCCTAAGAAATCATATGTACTCCAAACTGCTTTTAAACAGACATTAGTCTCGTCACAATGACATATCTGGTGCAAAGGCTGCACTTTTATTGCAGTAGTAGACATACCAGTCTCATTCAATAGCACCCTAGTGGTCGGCGCAGTGGTCTAGAAACCAGCAATACAGGAATTTGAATCCCACTGACACTGCTAGTGCCCTTTGGAAAGCATATGACCTTCAGATATGAACTTGCATTGTAAGCCCTCAGGGGACAGACAAATATCGACTGCACCTGAATGTAATTTGCCTTGACTTACACTGGAAAGGAGTGAGCTAAACATATATAAAATATTGCAATACAGAAAGACTGAGCTGGGATGTTCAGAATGGCTCACCTTGATGGCAAATCTTGGGTCTATGTCTGTAAATAGCCTAGAGCAACTGTTCAGCTGTCAAAATTCTTGTTTCAGAACTAAAGCCCTGTTCTCTTAGTATTTGTATAAGTTAAAGTCTGTTTGCAGCAGCATACAGATGTATAGAAGTATGTGCAGTGACAAGACGGAGCATACTTACATGCATACAGGGGCATTTATAACAGCTTTGGAGCAGATGTAAAATATATGTCAGCATTTGGGCACCCTAGGGCTGGCTCTGGATGTCTCTTTCATAAAGGCATATACAGGCTTATTCTGTCACGGACGTAGATCCCCTCTGTATGTCCGGTCTGAGCCAGACATACAGATGGGATCACGATTCTGATCCCGTGGTGCACTTCTAGTCCTACAGGATCAGAATCGTGAACAGTCCTGTTCGTGCAGGGCAGGACTGCGATTCAGTCCAGCCTGGATGTACAGGATTGTCATCGGCTAATTCAGTCAAGGTTCTTCTATGGAGCTGCGGCACCATGGCATCATGTTGCCATGGCACAGTCCACTTCAAGGACTCATTCCCCACAGCCCAATCCAGCCTCCTGAGGTCAGAGTCAGGCTGTGGGGAATGCCTTCAGGCCCCCCCTGCCCAATCCAAGCTGATCCTTTACGTACGGGGAAGTTATTTCACCTCGGAGGTGGAATGACTTCCCCATACAATTTTCTGGCCCTGGAAGTACAGGGCCAACATTAGAATCGGCCCTGTATGTCCAGGGCCGGTGACCGACGACCACCCATCCTGCCTCCACCTCCAATCCTCCCCTTTCTCGTCCCTGTCTAACTTCCCTATACAACCAGCAGGGAAGTTAGACGCGAGCAGAGAAGGCACGAATAGCGGGGGTGGACACAGAATATTCGTGGCACAGAATCGGGCCCATAGTCTCTGATGCTGCCTTTATAATATAGACTTAAAGCAGACATCTTTTTGGACTCCTCACATAGATATCCTGTTATAAAAACAGGCCCATAATGGCTTTATAATCACAACTTTTTAAAAAATTATATTTATCAAATTAGAATCAAATATGTTCACACCACTTTTTGTCATCATGCAAAACTTCATATTTAGAGACTTTTTTACTATGCTTTTCCTCATAGACACAGAGGGCCTGATGTAAGAAAGTGCATTATCCTTTAGGGCAGCAGTTTACTTTTGATTTCCTGCACTAAACTTACTTATAATGCACTAAAAGGTAGCATGGTTGGCATGCAAAATGCATGAAATCTGCTGAATCAGAAATTGCTCCTAGTGTAAAAACCACACTGAATTGTGTTGCATTTTTTTAACCTTCCCTTTACTGCAGAATCTTTAATTCATCTCAGGGATGAAGTAAAGATCCTATGCAGTAGCAGCAGGGGCATCTCAGGTGAAGTTCAGCTTTGCCTCAGAGGACTAGTGGCCCAAGTGGGCACAGTAGCCACCCCCACACCAAAGTTATCTGGCCCAGTAGATCCATACACAGGGTATCCTTTTCAACCTGAATCGAGGCACCTCGAGCTTGAGCACTACAAGCCTGGGAACCCATAGTCCAGGCACACCGGTTGAGGGCACCCTATGGACCCAAGCATTCTGGGTCATGGCACCCTTCAGTTGGGTACTTGGATTAAGGCACCCCTGGGTTGGGCATCCCAGGTCAGAGTGCCACTGGATTGGGTACACAATGCTAGGAGGCTCTCAACCAGACAGCCTCCATGTAGCCAGATCCACTGTACCATTAATACTTACCTGGTCTAGGAAGTGACATCCTAATCCTGCCACCAGCTTGGAAAATGGTGGCGTATGACCTCTAGTGGTATGTCAGAATGCACTGCTAGGGATCAGTCTGCCAAATAAGGCAATGCTTCCTATCAAAGGAGACTGGATATTCCTAGAGCTAATGTTCCAGACATCTATGTATTTGGCTGGCTGACTATATGTGATGTGTCCCGACACATCGCTAGGAGTCAGGTGCTGCTATTTTCCAAGATGGAAGAAATATGCAAAGAATGAACTAGAGTGCCCTGAGCCAGGATGCTTGGGCCAGGGGTACCAAAGCCATTGTGGAGAGACTAGAAGTTTTTGCTTTGTTTTTTTCTGAAGAAGATGTAGGGAAGTGAACCATGCCAGAAATTATATTTAAAGGTGATATACTGGAAAATTTGAAACAAATTTCAATAAATCTGGAAGATGCAATACAGCAATTTGATAAACTATAGAATAGAAAATCATCTGGACTAGATGGCATACATTCCAGAGTGCTGAAATAACTAAAAAACTGAACCAAAAAATGAAATTGCAGACCTACTATTAGTAATTTGTAAAATATCATTAAAATCATTTATAGGACTTGAAGATTGGAGAATGGCCAATGTAATGTCAATTTTTAAAGAGTTCCAAGGGTGATCAGAGAAAGTATAGACATGTGAGCTTGATGTCAGTGCTGGGCAAAATAATAGAAACCATTATAAAGAGCAAAATTACTGAACATATAGAAAGTCATGGTTTAATGGGACGAAGCTAACATGGATTTAGCCAAGCAAGTCTTGTCTCATAAATCTGCTATTTTTTTTGAATGTGTGAATAAACAGGAAAGGTGAGTCGGTTGATATAGTGCATCTGGATTTTCAGAAACTCTTTGACAAGGTCCTTCATGTGAAACTCTTGGGGAAATTAAAAAATCATGAGATAGGAGGCAGTGTACTATTGTGGATCAGGATGGTTAAATGAAAGAAAACAGAGAGTAGGGCTAAATGGCCAATTTTCTCAATGGAGAAAGGTGAATAGTGGAGTATGGTACCCCAGGGATATGTGCAGGGTCTGCTGCTTTTTAACATATTCATAATTAACCTGGAAATGGGAATAACAAGTAAGGTGATCAAATTTGCAGATGACACAAAATTATTCAAAGTTGCTAAAACATAAAAAGGATTGTGAAAAATTGCAAGTGGACCTTGATAAATTGGAAGACTTGACGTTCAAATGGCAGATGAAATTTAATGTGGACAAGTGCGAAGTTATGCACCTAGGAAAGAACAACCCAGACTATGGTTACATGATGTAAGGATCGACATTAGGAACCAACACTCATGAAAAAGATTTAGGTGTCATCATGGATAATATGTTGAAACCCTCCAACCAGTGTGCACCAGCGGCCAAGAAAGCAAATAGAATGTTAGGAATCATAAGGAAAGGAGACTAAAACAAAGGATATTATAATTCCTCTGTATCGTTCCATGGTGCGACCGCACCTTGAATATTGTGTGCATTTCTGGTCGCCATATTTTAAAAAGTATATAGTGAAATTAGAAATGGTACAGAAAAGAGCCATCAAAATGGTAAAGTGGATGGAAGGATACCCCGATGAGGAAAGGCTAAAAAGGTTAGGACTCTTCAACTTGGAAAAGAGACAGCTGAGGAGAGATATGATAGAGATCTACAGTATAAATTAATGAACAGAATGGAACGAGTAAATGTAGATCAGTTGTTTATGCTATCAAAAAGTAGAAAGACTAAGGGACACACAATGAAGCTACAAAGTAACCCATTTAAGACTAATAAGGAAAATATTTTTTCACTCAGTGCGTAATAAAACTTTGGAATTCGTTACCAGAGGATGTAGTAAAAGCTGAGAGAGTAGCTGGGTTTAAAAAAAGGTTTGGACAAGTTCCTGGAGGACCCAGAGAAATCCACTGCTTACTCCGGAACAAGCACTGTGCAATCTGTGTACTTTTTTGGGAACCTTCCAGGTACTTGTGACCTGGTTTTGCCATTGAGGAACCTAGTATGGCATTTCTTATGTTCTTCTAGTGAGTAAAAGATTTTTTCAGTGCGTGTATTAGAAAGCCATGTGCTAAAGGTCAGTGCAATGTTCTAACACATGGCTTATTACATTAAAGTCAGAATGGAGAAAGAGCCTTAGTAGATCAGGCCCTTAATTACTTGCGCTTTAAGGTATACAGAGATGATAACAGAAGATGTGCAGAAAAGAGCAGAAGAAGCAGTCATCACAAAGTATTGTCATAAACCCTCCCCATCCCATAAAAACAATTAGGGAGTGTAAGCATGTGAGTGGAAACTGAATCAGTGGCATCACTTCCTTTAGAGAAAAAAATCAAACCAGTGTCTCCCTACCCCCTTGTTAACATTTCTTCATGAACAGAGATAACCAATGATCCAGGCATCCTCTGCATTGGTGTGCTTCTGTAGGTGAAGAGAGAGACTTTGGTTGTTGTGATCATCTGATCATCTTTCTAGCAGAAAATCGTGGTCCACAGCTCCTTCCATCTTACTTTTCATGGTGATTCTCATGCCTTCTGTTCACTGGTGGGATACGAATCGTGAGAAAAACCTCGCCTATCTTTAAGGCACAGAGGGCTAAGCAGGTAGCATCGAAAATTGCTGCTAGCCGTGTAGTCCTTTCCTCCGCCCCTATTCTGCCCCAGAATGCCCTAACACCCCCCGATGCTAACCGCTTACAGACTTATCCGGGTTTTTCGAAAGGCACTACCCATGTTGGTGTCTTTCGAAAATCCCGGATAAGGCATTGTAAATGTCTTTGAAAATTGGGCCCTAAGTCCTCTTCTGAGAGAGACTTGACAGGTACCTCTACATGTAGAATCACCCACAACTGCCTCACGGCCATGCTAATTGCCCCACTCTGGCAACTATCCCACCTCCATGCAAACTGTCTCACCTCCCTAGAATACCTCCCACAGCTGCCCCATCACCCTGTAAATTTCCCTATCCCCAAGACATAACACCTGCAACCACTTCACTACTTGTAAAAAAAACGCCACACTCCTCAAAAATATTCCCACAACTGTCCCACTCTCAAAAGCTCCCCCACACAACTCCCAAAATCTCTCCACCACAACTACTCCATCACCCTATAAATTATATCTTTACCCCCACATTTACCCCAGAAAGGTCCTCTCACCCTCAGCTACCCCCTCACTCCATAGACACAAAACATGCACTCACACACACAGAATACACAGCAGAGATACACACACACACATGAATACCACACATGCACAGGCACAAGGATTCAATATTATTCTCTAGTGTGATATACTGTATATTCAATTATTCACATTTTATTTCATTTTCTTTGATGTTATTTGTATTGGTAAAGTTACTGACTAAATTGTACTGCTTTCTTACTGATCGCTATGTATACTCGCAACTAATATCTGTTACCATGGATAGGGCAAGATTAAGGCAATGACAAGCTAGGAACATGAGAACATAAGATTTGCCATACTGGGTCACAACAGTGGTCCATAACGCCCAGGATCCTGTTTCCAACAGTGGCCAATCCAGATCTCAAGTACCTGGCAGGATCCCAAAAGGTACATCGATTCCATGCAGCTTATCCTAGGGATAAGTGCTGGATTTCCCTCAGTCTACTTTAATAATGGCCATGGGTTTTTCCTCCAGGAGCTGTCCAAACCTTCTTTAAATGTAGCACTTTGGAGCTTCATTACATATCCCCTAGACTTTATACTTTTTGAATTAGTAAACAACCTATTTATGTTTACTCATTCTACTCTGCTCATTATTTTATAGACCTTTATCATATCTCCCCTCAGCTATCTCTTCTACAAACTAAAGAGTGCTAACCTTTTAAGCCTTTCCTTATAGGTGAATCCTTCCATCCCCTTTTACATTTTGGTCGCCCTTCTCTGTACCTTTTCCAATTCCGCTATATCTATTTTCAGATGCAGCGGCCAGAACTGCATGCAATACTCAATGGACTATCCCACCATGGAGAGATACAGAGGTATGATGATATCTTTTGTTTTATTCTCCATTCCTTTACTTGTAATTCCTAGCAGTCTGTTAGCTTTCTTGACTGCTGAGGTTTGGTTCTGCAGAAAGGCAAGAAATGAATGGGCAGGTTTGCGGTAGTTTAACAAACAATCCCAGTCTCCTTCTTTTGCACTCACACAGACCAGGTTAATAATCCTCCCTTTAATATCTTCAATCTTATGCTTTTCAGACAAAAAATGTTGAACCAAAGATATCAATAGATTGCCAGTGGTTATCCAATTACGGTGCTCAATGTCTCGATTTTACTTTTCTCTTAATTCTCCCAATACACATTCAAAGGCAGAGGAATATAGAGGCATGCTTACTAAAGCACGGTAGCTGGGAGCACAGGTTAAAGTGGGAGTAACATGCAGCTTGGCCCGTGGAAGCTGGGAGCATGCTGTATTAATGTTTCCATGCTAACAACACTATCCAAGCACTGCATGATAGACAGGGTTATGGCGGAGATGGGATGGAGAGTGGGCGGGAGCAGCCCTGCTAGCGGTGCGTTTGAGTCCCAAGGATGCCACAGTAAGGGATGCAGCTACCACTTGCTTCTGAGTAGGCAAAAGTGGCTCCCGCTTTGCCTGTACACGTGGTACTGGCATGAGTCCCAAACAGTTCAAAGCCCAGAACTATTCCACACATATATCATCTCAGCTAAAGATAATCGTAGCTTTATAGGTACTTACACATCTTAAAAGACAGGAGGCGCTCTAAGGTGAACTCGTTATCCAAATCAGTCATACACTAAGGACCTGAGATTAATTAAGCTTCAGGTGAACAAGGTATATTAAACGTATTAGGTACAGTTTTATTGATATAAATATCCATAGCAACCCTTAGTAAGTAAAGAACTTAAAGATCTAAACAAAAACTTAAAACTAAGATGCAGAAAGCAGTCCAGCAGCGAGATGAGTGCTTTCCAGTCTTTTGCATTGAGTGTCACATGTATGATTTTCTCCCAGTTGGTGAGAGGTCTTACGTGTGCACTAGGTGCAAGGAGCTCTTTGCTCTCAGGGAACAAGTCCATTCTCTAGAGGCTAGAGTAGCGGAAAACAAGAAAGACAGAGAGGTACATAGACGAGACCTACAGGGATATAATCCTGAAGTCCCACCTCCAGTCTGGCAGCATCCCTGTTGCCATGGAGGAGAGAGGTCATGTGACAGGAGAGCATCACCCTGGTGTAGCAGGAAGTGATCCTGTAACTAGGACCTGTCCTCCAGGTGATGTAAAACCCTCTTGCACCGAGGAAGTTTCTCCAGGGCCATGTGCCAATGAGGGAAGGGTTAGGACAGCCATTATAGTTGGTGATTCGATCATTAGGCATGTAGATAGCTGGGTAGCTGGTGGACATGAGGATCGCCTGGTAACATACCTGCCTGGTGCGAAGGTAGCAGACTTCACGCGCACACCTAGATAAGGTCTTAGATAGTGCTGGGGAGGAGTCTGCTGTCTTGGTACATGTCGGTACCAATGACATAGGAAAATGTGGTAGGGAGGTTCTGGAGGCTATATTTAGGCTTTTAGGTAGGCAGTTGAAATCCAGAACTTCCATGGTAGCCTTCTCCGAAATGCTTCCCTTTCCACGTGCAGGACCCAAAAGGCAGGCAGAGCTCCAGATTCTCAATGCGTGGATGAGACAATGGTGCAGAGATGAGGGGTTTGGATTTGTTAGGAACTGGGGTACATTCTGGGGAAAGGAGGGGCTCTTCCGAAGGGATGGGCTTCATCTTAACCGGGATGGAACCAGGCTGCTGGCATTAACATTTAAAAAGGAGATAGAGCAGCTTTTAAACTAGATAATAGGGGAAAGCCGACAGTCGCCCAAGAGCGGATGGTTCGGAAGAATGTATCTTTGAAGGATACTACCAAAAGCAGAGAGGTTCCAAAAAAGTGTAAAGTAGCCCAAATGCCCTCGAGTACAGAGCAGACAGAGCTTAAAGGTCCCAAATTACCCATGTCTACCAATAGCCAAATTAATATGAATAAAATACAGTCTCTAAAATGCTTGTATGCAAATGCTAGAAGTCTAAAAAATAAGATGGGAGAGTTAGAATATATAGCACTAAATGAGAGGTTAGATATGATTGGAATATCAGAGACATGGTGGAAGGAGGACAACCAGTGTGACACTGTGATACCTGGGTACAAACTATATCGTAATGATAGAGCTGATCAAATTGGTGGAGGGGTTGCGCTCTATGTTAGAGAGGGCATTGAGTCAGAAAGGATTAAGGTTTTGCAGGAAACAAAATTTGATGTAGAATCTCTATGGATTGAAATTCCATGTAAAAAGGGGAAGGCGATGGCAGTGGGGGTGTACTATCGACCGCCTGGCCAGAATGAACAAATGGATGATGAAATGCTCAAAGAAATCAAGGAAGCTAACAAAAGTTACAGCGCAGTAATAATAATGGGTGATTTCAATTACCCCGGTATCTACTGGGTCAGTATACGGCAGGACATGCTAAGGAGATAAAGTTCCTAGATGACATAAATGACTGCTTCTTGGAGCAACTGGTTCATGAACTGACCAGAGGGGAAGCCATATTAGACCTAGTCCTTAGTGGAACACCAGATCTAGTGCAAGAGATAAGGGTGTTGGGGCCACTTGGCAATAGTGATCATAACATGATCACCTTTGATTTAATTAGTGGAGGAGGGATAGTATGGAAATCCACAGTACTTCCTTTTAACTTTCGAAAGGGAGACTATGATAAAATGAGGAAAATAGTTAAGAAAAAACTAAAATGAGCAGTTGCAAAGGTTACAGACTTACATCAAGCTTGGGTGTTGTTGAAAAATACTATCTTGGAAGCCCAGACCAGCTGTATTCCACGCTTTAAGAAAAGTGGAAGGAAGTCCAAAAAACTGCCAGCATGGTTTAAAGGTGAGGTCAGAGAGACTGTTGTTGCCAAAAAAGCATCTTTCAGGAAATGGAAAAAATAGTTAAACGACGAAACCTGGAAACAGCACAAGCACTGGCAGGTCAAATGGAAGGCATTGATAAAGAAGGCAAAGGGAGAGTTCCGGTTTGGCAGTCAAATGAGATGATCAGTCGGGTTCTGATCAGCTCCGGGTAGCCTACCCTGCAAAACAGCGATAAAACCCCACTTAGTGGGGTTAGTGGAAATCCCCACTAACATTTACTTATATGCGCTGCAGAAGGTAGCAAGATTGGAAAGGTGTACCGGCAATGCGGCAAATAGCCAGATGGTATCAAAGACCGTGAGGAGGGCGAAGTCACGAGTCCCAGAGGCCAAGATGGTGGAGGGGGTGCCTAGTAGCCCTCTCTTGGGAGGCACTCAAGGGCTGGTAGCAGAAGTGTCGGCAGCGGTGGTACAAGCGCTCGATGCCCGTTTTCAAGACCCGAAGGAGCAGATACATAGTGTCGGCCAGCGCATTACCGACTTCACGGGAAGAGTGGAGCAGGTAGAGACGCATGTCTCAGCTGTGGAGGACACTCTGCACCCCCTGCAAGCCAAAATAGAGGCCCTGGAGACCCTTGTTAAACAACAAGGGGAAAAGCTTGATGACCTTGAGAACCGAGGGCGGTGCAAGAATCTGCGGTTCGTTGGGATTCCCGAGAGTGTAGCGGATAGCGCCCTATATGGCTTCTTGTTGGCCTGGATCGAAAAGCTTCTGGGAGGTAAGGAGGACAACCCTGTGAAGCTGGAACGTGTGCACCGGCTGGGCCCTAAGCGGGAACAAGCCCGACGCCCGCGCGCGGTTATTGCCCGGTTCTTGGACTATAGACAAAAAGAAGTGCTCAGGGCCGCCCGGAGCCGCAAATGGCAAAAGCATGATGCTGAGCAAATCCTGGTCTTTCAAGACTACTCTGTTTTAGTCAGCCAACAACGACGGGCCTACTCGAATATCTGTGCACAGCTCTTACAAAAGGGGGTGTGTTTTTCTCTCCTATACCCGGCTCGTTTGCGGGTGGACTTCCAAGGCCAGACACGCTACCTGTTAACTTCTGAGGCGGCTGCTTCATTCCTGGAGACTTTGAATATTCCCGCAGACTCCAACTCTTGAAAGCGGAACTGGAGGCACTGATGGTGTTTTGTTGTCCGGACTGAGGGGGAAAGCTCAAGAGTCGAGTGCAGATACAGGAAGGCCGTGGCGGGCTCCTGCTCCCCTGGACTTGTGTATGAACTGGACTGTGCTGTTGGGGTGGTTTCCCCCGTATTTTTCTGTTCTTTACTTTCTTTTTACTGCCACGGGTTGTGCTAGAATTGGGGTTGGGAAGATGAACGTATGCAGCTCCCTGGCTAAGTTAATTGGGAGCTTAGTCTGCGATAGATATAAAGTGTAATGGTTTGCAACTGTCTTTCCCCTTAACAACAATGTTGCTGTAGAGGTTTGGTTACAGTTGCAATTTCTCAGTTGAAGCTGCATAGTGGGTTATTTAATTACTTAGGAAGGGGGGAAAGGGGGAGTTTACCTGGCTACACCTCAGCCGGATTGCGGTCCTTCAGGAGGGGGCTCTTCCCGGGTGGATTGAGGGTGGCTGGTCGCCTATGGCTCCCCCTGGGAGTCCGCTCGGACTGACTGAGCGGCCTGCAGTGGAAGCGTGAACGTGTGGCACAAGTGTGCTGGAGGGAGGAATTTCGAGGCTATAGCTTATTACTAGCCCCCTGGTTTTTGCAAATACCAAGAGAGCTGAAGCGGAATGTGTGGAAGGTGTTCTGGCCTGGGGCAGTGCAGTGTGTGGGGGATGGGCTAACTATGTAGGATGGGGGATAGAATTCGGGGGAGGTGTCCTATTGGCTATTGTTTATATAGGAACTATTCATTATTGTATATGTCTGCCCTTAGTTGGGCTTCACTCCTTGGATTTGGGGGACCCGTATAGTATTGGTTATGAGGGGTATGGCCATTGGCCACTAGGATGTAGGGTAGAGGGGCCTGACCAATAAGTGGAGCTATAGTCCTAACATTGTGTGGTATAATGGAGTTAAGATAGGCCGGTAATTGAGGTTAGTGTTGTCCTAGTAGTCCTTGGAATAGGTTGGGTGGGGGAGGACTAGGGTGGTGAGGTAATTGGGGAGGGAGGAAAGTCTCAGAGGCCCGTGTAGGTTGCTAGGGGGGGGGGTCTGGGTATCGGAGGTTTGGGTAATACTGAGGGGAATATAGAGATTGTGTCACAGGGTGGCCCCAATTGCCAATGGAAGTTGTCCGACCTGCTGGATGGACTAGACAGGGTGGAAGGGTGTGGGGTGGCTGGGGGGGGGGGGGAGGTGGGGAGGGGGGGAGGGGGGGGGAAAGATAGGGGAAGGGATAGTTCACACTCCGGGGTGCAATGATTGGCAGCACTGTACTGAATTGATACATGATAAAGGGGGGCTTCAGGCTGGGGGAGTCCCTCTTGTGTGACTGGGAATATATCTTGGGAGAAACCTTGACACTGCCCCACAACCTTGAAGGTCATTACCTGGAATGTTTGTGGCTTGGGGAACCCTATTAAGCAATATAAAGTCTTACAAGCATTGGCCTGACATCAGTGTGATATCGCACTGCTACAGGAAACCCACCAGACGGCTGAAGAGCATAGTAAACTTTGTAGGAACTGGGTGGGGCAAGTTTGGGGATCTCCGGCCAAAGGGAACAAGGGGGGAGTAGCTATTTTGGTCCACAAGCGAATTCGATTTGTGGCGGGGACTGTTCTAGCTGATGAAGTTGGTAGATCTCTTCTGATATATGGCCACTTAGAGGGGAAACCGCTGATTCTTGGGGATCTTTATGGACCTTATGTGTTTGACTCCGGCTTTTTTAGCGGCTTGGCCTCAAAACTAGATCAACCTCCGGACTGCCCCATGATCCTTTGGGGGGTCTTCAACGGGGTCCTAGATGTGGACCTAGATATGTCTGGGGGGGGGGGGAGAGGTGAGGGAGAGGGCGTTGTCTTCTCGGGTGTTGCAACGCTTCTGTAAGAAACTGGGTATGATAGATCCATGGCGGCTGATGCATCCCCTAGAAAAAGACTTTACCCACCAATCCAGGGCACACAGCACTAGTGCGCGCATAGACTATCTGTTGTTATCGGGAGACTTGTTTGCTCACATGGAGGATGCCCAGATTGGTCCCTTAGAAGTTTCGGATCATGCGATGGTCTGGCTAGAATTGCAGTGGGGCGGAGATGTCACTCGGACGCGTCTTTGGCGTTTTCCTTTGGGGTTGTATTATGACATGCAGTTTCACCATTTTATACGTCAGAGGTGGAAAGAGTTCGCAAGTGATCATCAAGTTCATATGGATGATCCTGAATTGGTATGGGAGACAGCGAAGGTGGTCCTCAGGGGGGATATTATAGGATTTGCAGCCCGGAAGCGTCGGATACTTGCAGAGCGCATTATTGTGCTCGAACATCAGGTTACTAAACTTCGTCGTAGGTGTGCTCACATGCCGTCGCCCGCGAATAAGAAAAAGCTATGGGAAATCCAGGTAGATCTTAATGAGCTTTTTCATCAGAGAGCCAAGAAGTCGGTCCTTTATTATCGGTATAGGTTGTACTGCTATGGCGATAAGCCTGGGAAGCTGTTAGCTCGTTGTTTGAGGGGCCGGCGGGGGTCATCCTTTGTGGCGGCACTTCGCGATGATAAGGGAAGCGTACATAAGGAGAGTGCGGAAATTGTTAAGGTTTTTCGCAGTTTTTTCCAATCGTTGTATAAGGCAGAGCCTGGATCTACTACGACAATGCATGACTATTTGTGAGACCTGGATCTGCCACGGCTTACTGAGGAACAGAGGGGGGTGTTAGATCAGCCATTTACCACTCAGGAGATACAATTAGTAATCTCTTCAGCTAGTTGTTGCAAGGCACCAGGACCGGACGGGCTAGGTGCAGAATTCTACAAGATCCTTGGTGATTGTGTCAGCCCATTGCTGTGGGAGGTTTTTAGTGGGTGGGCGGAGCAGGGGACCTTCTGCTGGGGGTGGAACCAGGCCCATATTACTCTGATCCCGAAACCGGGTAAAGATCAGATGTTAGCAGCCTCGTATTGCCCTATATCCCTCCTTAACTTTGATCTAAAATTGCTCGCGAATGTTCTGGCCGTAAGGCTGGCTGGAGTGTTGGGACACTTAGTCCATGACGCACAAGTGGGCTTTGTTAAAGGGCGCTACGCAGTTCGGAATCTTCAGAAAATTCTGGCCTCTTTGGAATGGGTACACGCCAGACAGTTACACTCGTTACTTGTCAGCTTTGATGCGGAAAAGGCCTTCGATAGGGTGAATTGGCAATATCTTTGGGGGCTTTTGCCGCAATATGGCATAGGTGCAGCCTTCTGTAAAATGGTGCAGAGTCTATATATAACACCGACCGCGGGCATTTTGTGTAATGGAGTGCTTTCGGAGGCCTTTGATCTGGAATGGGGTACGCGACAAGGCTGCCCTCTCTCTCTGTTGTTATTCGTTCTTTCACTAGACCCCCTGATCCGTACTATTGCGACCTCGTGAGCGGTAAAGGGAGTGAGGATGGGATCGCAGGAGTTTATAATTTCGGCATTCGCGGATGATTTGTTAGTTCATTTGACTTCCTCGGTTGGTTCCCTGCAGACTCTGCTGGAGGAATTTGCGCTCTTTGGGGTATTTGCAGGCCTTTGCATTAATAAGGATAAATCAGAAGCATTGGATACCTTGGGGCATCTACGTAGTTCATGGGGGGGGGGGCCTTTCCCTCTTAGGTGGGCGGCTGAGGACTTTGTTTATTTGGGCATAGTGTTGACTAGACAACCACAAGCGTTATATGGATGCAATTTGGATCATATCCTGCGGTGCCTGGCTGCGCAGCTAAAGGCCTGGGAGTCTCTCCCGTTGTCTCTTTCCGGGAGAATAGCGGCAGTACAGATGGTTATTTTACCACGAATCTTGTATTGGTTGCAGACCCTGCTAGTCTGGCTGTTATGTTGGGACCTGCGTAGGGTAGAAGCCTCCCTTAAGATGTTCCTTTGGAGGGGGAAGAGGGCGCGCATTCCATGGGATCGGTTGTTGGGGAAATGGCATGAAGGGGGTATGGGACTGCCAGATTTGAAGATGTATGCCCTGGTTTGTCAGGCTCGGCACCTGGGAGATTGGTTGGGAGGGACAGAAGCATATACGCCTAGGGCCTTGGAGGAGTGTTTAGTGGCCCCGTTGACTTTGCTGGGGGTTTTGCATGGGACGCATAATGATCTACCGGGTACTGTGCTTTGGTGGATTCTGCTAGGCGAACCTGGCAACAGCTTAATAAGTACTGGAACGAATCGTGGAGTGCTTCCAGTTGGCTACCTTTACAAGGGAATGTCAAATTCCTCCCTGGGTCCGAGACGGTGACGTTTCGTGACTGGCGGTCACGAGGTATATGGAATGTGGGGCACCTAGTAGACCCAGCGGGAAGATGCAAGTCCTTTATGACATTGAGTCGGGAGTATGATTTGCCTACTAAACATTGTTTTGCATTCATGCAGGTTTCTCATTATATGGCCTCTTTGCCACGAGGAGCGCTGCAAATTGAACGATCGGCCCAGATCTTGGAATTTTTTAGTTTAGGGGAGGATAGTCCACCTTTGATTTCCAAATTGAAGCTTCGTCTGGATCGTTATAGGGTAATTCCCGACTATTGGGGAGTCGAGGTGGCCTGGGCAGCTGAATTGGGTGGGGAAGTGCCTCCGGGGTTGGTTTGTAAGGCCTTGAAACGGATTGTTCGTGTGGCGCAGGGGGCTCGCTGGAGGGAGATTCAATTTAAATATGTGACTAGAGCCCACTTCTCGCCGCGGCGGGCATTTCGTAGTCGTTTGGGGACGGATGGCTGTTGCCCACGTTGCTCAGAGCCCTTGGCGACTTTATTGCATATGTGGTGGGGATGTCGTGGAGTGCATTCCTATTGGGCTAGGATATGCAACTTTCTTAGTCAGTTGTTGCAGCAAAGATTTAGATGGACTGGCTCCTTTGTAGTATTGGATCAGCTGGCGTCTCCCTGGCCTGAGAAGGCAGGGGAACGTTTACTATTGCGGAAGGCATGTTTGGTGCGTAAAGGGCCAATTCTCCATTTATGGAGAGAGCACCAGTCGCAAACCTTTGGTGAATGGCGGAACAGTTTTCATAATTTGATGTTAATGGAGCGATGGCTAGCAAGGGGCAGTGTCAAGTGTTGGACAGTGTTTATGTCAATATGGGAACCCTATATTCAACAACTAGGGGTTCACAGTCATAATGAAATTCTCCAGGTGGGGTGTTGAATGAGATTTGGCCAAGGGGGGAGTGGGGGTTGACTAGTTGTAGCTGCCATTTAATGGATATATGATCCTAGAATGCTGGTGGAGGAGTGTGAGATGGGTGGGGGGAGGGGGGTTGGGGGGATGAAGGGTGGGAGGGTGGGGGGGATGGGATAATATGTTATAACCCACCTGTTGTATTTCTTTATGTTGCCTCCCGGAGGGGATAAGAGTACACCCCCCCCCCCGTGGAGACTTTGTTTGATGTTTCTTATTGCTTGATGGTGGATTTAAATGAAGTATATATATTAAGAAAAGAAGGCAAAGGGAGAATTTGAGAAGAAGCTTGCTGCGGAAGCAAAAACACAAAATAAAGATTTTTTCAAGTACATTTGTAGCAAAAAACCTGTGAGAGAGTTGGTTGGACCATTAGATGATAGAGGAGTTAAAGGGGCACTAAGAGGCTACAAGGCGATAGCGGAGAGACTGAATGAATTCTTTGCTTCGGTCTTTACTGAGGAAGATGTAGGGATGTTACCCATGACTGAAGTGGTATTTAAAGGTGCGGAAGAATTGAAGGAAATATCGATACATCGGGAAGATGTATTACAACTATTAGATAAACTGAAGAGTAGCAAATCACCTGGGCCAGATGGTATACATCCAAGGGTGTTGAAAGAACTGAAATATGAGATTGCAGACCTGCTATTAGTAATCTCTGAACTATCATTAAAATCATCTCTAATACCTGAAGATTGGAGGATCGCCAATGTAACACCAATTTTTAAAAAGGGTTCCAGGGGTGTTCTGGGAAACTACAGACCGGTGAGCCTCACGTCAGTACCGGGAAAAATGGTAGAAACCATCATAAAGAATAAAATTACTCAGCATGTAGATAGTCATGGCCTAATGGAAGACAGCCAACATGGCTTTAGACAAGGAAGATCTTTTCTTACTAATCTCTTATGTTTTTTTGAAAGTGTGAATAAACAGGTGGACAAAGGTGAGTCGGTTGATATAGTGTATCTGGACTTTCAGAAAGCCTTTGAGAAGGTCCCTCATCAGAGACTTTTGGCAAAACTAAAGAGTTATGGGATAGGAGGCAGTGTACTACTCTGGATCAGGAACTGGTTAAAAGATAGAAAGCAGAGGGCTGGGCTGAATGGCCAATTTTCCCAATGAAGAAAGGTGAATAGTGGTGTATCCCATGGATCTGTGCTAGGTCCGCTGCTTTTTGACATATTCATAAATGACCTGGAAAGTGGAATAACGAGTGAGGTGATCAAATTTGCAGATGACACAAAACTATTTAAAGTTGTTAAAACCCAAGAGGATTGTGGAAAATTGCAAGAGGATCTTGATAAATTGGAAGACTGGGCATCAAAATGGCAGATGAAATTTAATGTGGACAAGTGCAACGTTATGCACCTAGGGAAGAACAACCCAAACTATGGTTACACAATGCAAGGTTCCACATTAGGAACCACCACCTAGGAAAAAGATTTAGGCATCATTGTGGATAACATGTTAAAACCCTCGGCCCAGTGTGCAGCGGCAGCCAAGAAAGCAAATAGAATGCTAGGTATCATAAGGAAAGGAATGGAAAATAAAACAAAAGATATTATAATGCCTCTATACCGTTCCATGGTGAGACCGCACCTTGAATATTGTGTGCAATTCTGGTCGCCGTATCTTAAAAAGGATATAGCGTTATTAGAAAAGGTTCAGAGAAGAGCCACCAAAATGGTAAAGGGGATGGAAGGATACTCCTATGAAGAAAGGCTAAAAAGGTTAGGGCTCTTTAACCTGGAAAAGAGACGGCTTAGGGGAGATATGATAGAAGTCTATAAATTAATGAACGGAGTGGAATGGGTAAACGTAGATCAATTGTTTACGTTATCAGAATATAGAAAGACTAGGGGACATGCAATGAAGCTACAGGGTAAACTATTTAAGACTAATAAAAGAAAATATTTTTTCACTCAACGTGTAATCAAACCCTGTAATTTGTTACCTGAGGATGTAGTAAAGGCTGTTAGTGTAGCTGGGTTTAAAAAAGGTTTGGACAAGTTCCTGGAGGAAAGGTCCATAAACCATTATTAAGAAGGGACCCAGGATATCAATGCTTGACCCAGTACAAGCATAGCGGAACCTGTGTCTTTTGGGGAAACTGCTAGGTACATATGACCTAGATTGGCCACTGTTGGAAACAGGATACTGGGCTTGATGGACCTTGGTCTGACCCAGTATGGCATATCTTATGTTCTTATGGCTACTGCAGCCTGGGTTGTTTGGCACTCTGAATGATTCAGAGTAAGAGGGGTTGTATTCCAGTCCAATATGCTGGACACCGTTGACCCCCTGCCTGTACCCATAAAGGTCCTCCTGCTCGTGTGGATGCAACATTTGTGCTCATCTTCCACAGAAATGGCCGCAGAACGGTCTCTATGAATGTGCTTGCTTCTCTCATTTGCACGCCTCGCCCCCTTGTACTTTGGCCCATAACTCTGATCTGTGCAGCAAGATGTGCATATTCCCCAGTCAGCTGTCTCTATCCTTCGCTAGTCACTTAATTTGTGGGGAGTTGGGGGTTATGTGTTGTCTTCAGGAGTGCAGCGCCATGTGCATAGACTCATTGTGGGGCCTCATTTGCATAATGTTAACTCTTAATGAGTGTCTGTATAAAGAAGACAAAGATCATGACAACTGGCATAATCAACAGGTTCATCATCGAAGGAGATGAAATTGAAATCGTGAATAACTTTAACCTACTTGGATCAACTATCAATAAAGAAGCAACAAGCAGTCAAGAAATCAGACGACGCATTGCTCTTGGCAGAATGGCTATGAAAGACCTAGATAAGATTCTCAAGAGCAGAGATGTCTCTCTCCATACAAAGATTCGACTTGTTCAAGCCATGGTATTTTCAATAACATCATATGGATGTGAAAGCTGGACAGTGAAAAAGATAGACAGGAAGAAAATTGATGCCTTTGAATTATGGTGCTGGCGGCGAATACTGTGTATACCATGGACTGCCCGAAGAACGAACCAGTCGGTACTAGAGGTGATCAAACCTAAGCTTTCTTTAGAAGCTCAGATGACAAGACTTCGACTTTCATACTTTGGACACATCATGCGAAGAGAGAGATCATTAGAGAAAGACATTATGCTTGGCAAGATAGAAGGTCAACGCAAAAGAGGAAGGCCAGCAATGAGATGGATCGATACAATAACAGCAGCTACGGGTACCAGTCTGTCAACAATAAGCCGCCTGACTGAAGACCGAACACAATTTAGGATAGCTATCCAGAGGGTTGCTATGAGTCGACTCTGACTCGACGGCACTTAACAACAACAACATAAAGAAAGACAACCAGATTTCTGCATTGCTATACTCCAGTGCCAACCGCCAGGCACATTAGGAAGTACTATAAATAATGGCCATTTAGAACCCATAGCAAACCCGCCGTATCATAACAGCACTATCAGGACTCACAAAGTACCAAACCCTACCTATCAAAAGCAGCACTGCAGATATTAAACCAATACATCTTCTACTGGGGAAAGAGAACAAGTGGCACTGTCAGATAGAAACTACATGAACAGAATACCTCAGCTCAGTTACACATGCAGAACATAGACTGTCACCAAAGAACAAGGGATCACAATTTAGAAACAGAAAGACAATATTAAACAGTGAACCAAACCCCAAAAGCCAAACTTGGAATGTACAACAACACTGGAGAAATGAAACTATAAATTAATTTCCTCTTGTACTAAACAAAAACGCGAAGACATTAGCAATGCACATTTCCCAGAGCTGACACATTCCAGTTAATAAATTCAAAATAAAGTATTTTTCTACCTTTTGTTGTTTGGGCATTTTATTTTTCAGTTGCAATTGCTCCAGTCACTTTCTTCTGGTTTCTTTGTGTCTTCTGCTAACTCTCCATTGTCTGCTGTCCATTTGTCCTTTCTTCTCTCTTCTAGTTTTTTCCCATTCTCTCTCTACACCTACTTTAACATACTGATCTTTCCCCTTTTGTTCTTTCCTCCATTTCTTTCTTATTTATTTTTCATCCACTCAAATTTCACCCTTCCATCCTCAATCCCCACTTACTCGCCTAATATCAGGCCAATCATAGATTTTTCTTCCTTCCCACACAAAATATCTTTTCCCCTCTCCATCCTCATTCTCCCAGCCCCATCCCCTTCTAGTCCTCCTCAACATCAGCTCCCTTCTAGTACAAGCCCCACCCAGTATCTGCTCTCTTCTAGTCCCATTCTCCTATCTCCCCGCTTCAGCCTCATTTCCAGTCTTAGCACCCCCTATCAGCCCATTTCTATTCTTAGACTCCCCCCATCAGCCATTTCCAGTCCTATCCTAGTCCTTCATCAGCACATTTCCAGTCCAAGCCCCCCATCAGCCATTTCCAGTCCTATCCCAGCCCCTCATCAGCCATGTCCATTCCTAGCCCCCCATCTGCCCTTTCCAGTCCATGTTCCCCATCAACCCTTTCCAGTCCTATCACAGCACCTCATCAGCCCTTTTCCAGTCCAAGCCCCCCCCCCCCCATCAGCCATTTCCAGTCCAAGCCCTGCATCAGCCCATTTCAGGACTATCCTAGCCCCCAATCAGCCCATATCCAGTCCAAGTCCCTCCCCCCATCAGCCCATTTCCATTCCAAGCCCCACATCAGCCTATTTCCAGTCCTATACCTGTCTGAGGGGCTTTTGAGGGAGCCGAAGATACCAGAGGCCCCAGCTCGCCTCTGCACAGCACTGGAATGAAGATCAGCATGCTCCTTCACTTGTGCTGTGTTCTCATGAAGCTCATTGAGTGCTGGGAAAGGTTAAAGGTCATTTTCTGGCACTCAGTGGGCTTCATGTGAACACAGTGTGAGTAAAGGAGCACACTGCTCTTCACTCCAGCACTGTGCAGAGGTGAAGTGGGGTCTCTGGCGTCCCCAGCTCCCTTTGAAGCCAGCTCTGCAATGCCCGTGGAATTAAGTTTGCAGAATGGACGGACAGGCCTGGTTGTCTCATCCCTCAGCAGGGATATGGTAGCCTGCTGCCATTCATAACATTGCCCTGCCTCCTTACTCAGACATTGTATAGCTCAGATTCCCTTTCACTGTGGCTATCCTCTGGGGTCCCACAGACAGCCTATGAACTGTCAGGTCCCTCTGGTTGCATGGAATGCTGCAGCCTGCCTGCTGTATCCTCTATCACCCTGCAGGAATCTCACCATACAGTACGGTGCAATGGCCCCTAAGGCATACACCTGTCTTGGGTGGTTGCATTGGTGTAAGCATGCAAGTGTGGTGTGCACATAGAACTCACCTTCACAGCACACATGCGCATCTAGCATGTAGTCGTTACTATCACTCCACTGATGTATCTAGTGTGGCATTACCAAGTCATACAAATTCGTGTACAGAAATTGGGAATTTCATACAAAACAATAACAAAAGGAAAATAACATAAGGCAAAATAAAGAATCAAAACCCACTCAAGCCCACAACTGAGAAGATCCAAGTAGAAAAGAAAAGCAATTCGTATATCAAAGGGAAAGAAAAACAACCACTACAGCTGGTACTTCCCAAATTCATGGCGGTATAGCGGGGGGTCCCACAGAACCCTACTACTACTACTATTTAGCATTTATATAGCGCTACGCACACAGCACTGTACAGAAATATAAGCAAAAAGACAGTCCCTGCTCGTCAGAGCTTACAATGTAGTCAAGACAACACAGAACAATAGACAGATCGGGAAAACAATTATGGTGATACGGAGCAATAGTTAACCCCCAATACCGTTTGAGTTAAGGAAGGACAGCAATTGGGCAGGCTCAAAAAAATATAGGAAACAGCCTGATATTTAAATAGGCATTTACATGGAAATTTTAGAAAGAAAAGGCTCTCTTCAGTAGCTAGTTCAAAAAGCTCTAAGTTTTTGTTCATTGTAAATAGTTATTATGTTTTCATGTGTTTCTTATGTTCAATGTCATTATTATGTTTCGGTTCCCTGTAAACTGCCCCTGATCTCTGGAAGGGGCGGTATAAAAAAACTTGCAAATAAAAAAAAAAAATAAATAAATAAATAAGGCCTCCCAATTGCTGAACCCCAGGGCGAAGGAGGAGAAACTCTCACCTCCTTCTCTCCCGAGCCAAATTGGGGTACATTCACACTAGCAAACCTTTAAAAGAAATATTACGCCTTTTAAAGTACACCTTCATTAACCAATCTTTATCAAACAATAATGCAAGAGTAATCAACAAAGTAGCAGACAATACTTGCTCCTCTTGAGAATTTTCCAATATCGCAGTTAAATTAAGACTATCTACTTGACCTAATCCTGGATGAGTCTTTAAGGCGCTCTCCTTTTTTGAAGCCAACAGATAATAAACTTTAACAAGTGGAGGATGAGATCAGGAGGAATCCCCAATATCTCGGACAAATAATTACGAAACATCTCTCTAGCTGAAATCAACGCTATACGAGGAAAATTCACCGGCCTCAGATTAACTGCTCTCACAGAGTTCTCCAAAGCCTCCAACTTAGATCTTACAACACCAACCTCTTTAATATGGGCATCGGAACGCTCCTTGACCAGTTTTACTTGCAATTGCACTGTTGATAAGGAATTCTGAAGTAAAAGTACCTTTGCCGAAGAATCCTCGATTGCATGAGAATGCTGCTATACTCTCTGGGCTAACAAAGCCTCTTGCGGCATCAAAGCGGATCCCAATTGCTCAATTGCCTTCCAAATATTTTCCAAGGTGAATGACTCTGGATGCTGCAGGGAGAAAGCAGAGATAGCACCTCCATAGCTCTGGGTTGACCTTCCACCTCAAGTGGAAGGTCAACAAAATAGCCTCAACAAAATAGCCCCCACAGCCATAACAGACCTTGTTCACCCCATGTCAGCGAACAGAGCAAGGAGAACATGCACCGCCAATACCCTACAGATACCCAGTGAAATAACAAAATGCACCAAGACAACAAGGAACAGAGCCTTCAAGTTCTACGCTTCCAGCTGTTGGAATGCACTCCCAACTACCATCAGAGCCATAACAGATCTTGCCCAATTCAGAAAGGCACTAAAACACCACCTCTTTCTTTTGCACTACTCTCAACCCACCAACCTAACATTACCTATCACACACCCAACTAGGAACTCATGAGTTACTGTCAACACATGTACATACTGTAGATAAACTGAAATTGATGTGCACAGTTTCCCCAGTTGACAGTTGAAACCAAGTTTTCTTCCTGTTCTTTGTAAGAGCCTAATAGGATCCTATTCGGCACAGATCCATTTTATGTAAACCGTGCTGATTTTTAAGAGTGGGGTATATAAGAACAATAAATAAAATAAATAAAAAATAAAAGTGGCATCGGTGTCCTGTACTGAACTGCAACCCACTCGACTACTCGCACTCCCGCTGAAAGCACTGGAAGGACGCCAGCACTGTGCTGACCCTGAAGAGAATTCATCCCCTCAGATGGGGACCCAGAACAGCCCCTATACTGCTTGCGAAAGTACCAGAGCAATCAGAGACGGCACACCGCAGTGCATCCAGAGACTCCTGAACGCGAAGCTCCTTCACCGGCCACCATACAGCAAGGAAGACAGAGTCACTGCCTATGGAGAGCACCGAGTCACCCGACTCTAGTGCAGACTCAATCAGACTTAACTCCCCCGCTATTACCGGCTGCCTAGACTGTCGCGATAAAAAAGGATCCAACGGCCCAAAAACAGAAGGCAAAGGAGAGGAGGGCATGGAGGCCTGAGAGGGGCACCCAGCCCCCCGACCCTTACTCTTCCGACCCATAGGAGAGATGACCGTTCAGACATGGTTGCCATTTTCCAACTATTATAACCGCCTTACTGGCTCCCTTTTCTCACACTGCTCTCCAATGCATTCAATCACAAATTATGTTTAGGCCTGCTATTTTAGAGATGTTTGTAAAGATTTTTTTGGGACTATTTTAGAGTTTCATCTTGATACATAAAGCCAGTGTTTTTTGGGGGGTTCCTCTCTCTCCTGACTTGGCAGTCGATTCCCACTACTTACCGTCGGTCTCTCAGCCCAGCTTGCTCATACTGTCCTCTTAGGACAGGCAGTTTTGCAATGCAGCCAGTATGATGAGAGTGGAGGTTTACCTGCTGATAAGACCTTTCGCAACTGAAGAACCTTTAGCACAGAAAAGGTGTAAAGACAAAGCAGTGGATATAAGACAGGCAAGCAGAATGGGCTGAGAATGTACTGAAGGATGGGGCAATGTTTTTCTGAATGTACAAGATTGAAACAAATACTGTAACAGGTTTTTTTAGCACACTTAGGACCCGATTCTGTAACGTGAATAGCGGGGCTGTAAGTCCCGGTAGGACATCCAGCCCCACTATCCACTGGCACCATATTCCACCTCATATGCCTCCAAACACACAGAATGGCTGTGCATGCTGCTCTGGACGGGGGCGGAGAGTCAGGCCAGGCACCCGGATGTACATCTGGTGGTCTTCAGGAAGCCATGGAGCCATGGAAGGTCAGGCCCTGCTGATGAGGATCGGGTGGTGGGAAAACAAAGTCTGCTTGTGAGTGGGGCCTTTGGCACTCCTGCTGGGCGTCCTGGTGCCATGGTGATGGGACACCACGGCACCAGCACACCAGCAGAAGCATGGGGCAAGCTGGCCACGCTGTGGGGTGGATGTCTCCCGTGGTGGATCCAGGGGCAAGCCAGGCTGCCTCAGTGCCCGATCCTGCAACCGCGGGAACGTTTAGCTCCCGTAGTGCAGAATCAAGTACGATCCGAGCCCGTCCTATTCTCTGACGTCCAGACTGCCCGGTCATGTCCCTTACTGAATCGAGCTCTTAGGGGCATGTTCATTGAAAAGCATGCTGGTAGTGTGCAGTCGGGTTGCAAAAGCAGTGCGGAGGTCTATGCCAACATCTGGAAGCGTGCGCATCCACCCCCCTGCCATTGACATCTTGCTGACGCGCCGCAGTACGGAACCCACGGGTGCACACCTATGTTAATGGCAGCAATCACATTTAGCACATGCCCATCACGCCCATGCTGTGATGCATGGCCAATGCCCATGTTCCACCCCCAACTCGCCCTGCTACCATGTGCTAACCTGTTAGCATGGGAATTATAGCAAAGAGCTACACACTAACCTTTAGCATGGCACGTTTACTAAGTGCGAAACCTTGCACTACATGACCCTTATTTTGTGGTTGTCAATTATCCTATAAACACTTATTTCATTTTTTACCACTGGCGGTATTTTATCAGCATTTATTGGTTACATCCTAAAATAGCAAAAGTCACAATTATGATGCTTCAAACATAGATTGTGAGCCCTTTGGGGACGAGGGAATGTATCCAGTACCTGCTTGTAGTAATTGTAAACTGCTCTAAAGCCCTTCAGCCTATGTGGTATATCAAGAAATTGAATAAATATAAACAATAAACATAAACATTTTCCAAACCCAGCACTTTGATCTTGCTTCCAAATTCCTTCAAACACTCTCCATCTTGGAGTTAAATTTAAACTTTCTTCAATGCCCTGTATACAATTTCTCCATCCCATCCCATCATCTCTGACATTCCTCTCCTGCCCTCTAAGCTGCAGAAGCCTCACACGTCTACCATTTTGGTTCCTCAGCTTTCGCACATTTCCTTGCCTTTGCCACTGCTGAATTTTACTCTCAGATCGCCCTCTGCATCTCTTTTATCTCAGTCTCCTGACAATAGCAAGTCATGCCTCAAATCCCAATTCTTTTGCAAAATGTTTTGTTTTAATAACCCTCAACAATTTTCTCCTTTTATTATTTTTATGTGAAAATAAAACTAAGTGCAATAAATTCTCTGGAAATAAAGGTAGGCGATGAAAAGCAAAATTCGGCTTTACCCAAGGACGTTTGACAATGAAAATTCAATGTTAATAAATGTGTGCTAGTGGAAATCGCATAGCTAGCTATTAGTAAACCCCTGCTCTGTTGCTCTGAAAGGCTAGATCCTGACTGTAATAA
Organism: Ichthyophis bannanicus; assembly: GCA_033557465.1. Classification (NCBI taxonomy): domain Eukaryota; kingdom Metazoa; phylum Chordata; class Amphibia; order Gymnophiona; family Ichthyophiidae; genus Ichthyophis; species Ichthyophis bannanicus. Next base: position 461,029,589 of record CM066033.1, on the reverse strand, counting down.
AAACTCTTTTATATGCACAGCTTCTAAATTATCTTCAATATTGCACTGTACCTAAAGTATTGAATCTCATTGTAAAGGGAATATTTTCCAAGTATTATTACAGCCCTCTCTTCATTATGTGTGAAACAGAGCACACACGTGTCTGTGGTTAGTCCAGTGCAATCTATGAGGCTATGGAAACCAACAAAACACAATACAGCTCAAAGTGAACACAGAAGTTAACTAAAAAAAAAAAAAGATAACAGAACCAGGTATTGGGGGTTAAAATGCCAAGCACTGTCAGTTCCATCACTGTTAAGAGCTACCCAAATAATTCTATTTGTTATTTCAATACTAACAGCTAGTTACTAATGTGCATTACTGTATTATCACACCTTAACACCATTAACACAAATTATTGTAGAGCAAATTTCATTTTATATAAAGGGACTTAGAGGTCTGTTTACTAAACAGTGATAGCGGCGACCGTGCAAAATTGGTGCCGTGGTAATGTCCCTGTTTAAGGTAAATTACAAAGTTTAAGTTACAATGTAAACCGCCTTAACTGAAATGATAAAGCGGTATACAAAAACCTGTTAAATAAATAATCTACATATCCTCATGTCATCCAGAGTGTTAGGTCATGGTACATACATCACTGGCTGCCAATCCTAGATGCCATCATATGTTGAAACTGTGGGTCCTGGGCCTGTGATCTGTGTAAGACATCGCGCTCTGTGCTGAGCTGTACGTACTGCATAAAATGAGAGCATGAACTCTGCCATGCCTTTCCCCGTATTTGCGACATGTTAGCACTAAGCACTACCAAAGGAGGCTGCCAACCTACAGCTAGTAATGTTTAGTCAGCAGACCCCTTAGTTACTAATAACAAGTATCAATGGTCTTAGGAAGCTAACACAGTAGCGCAGGCAAAAACATTTTCTATATGTCATTTCTTGTGTCATTTGCAGGTTTATTTTGTTTTAATTAATTTTCATCTTGTTTTTATAAATTTTCATTTCAGGGCAATTTTGGTAACATAAGAACATAAGAAATGCCACACTGGGTCAGACCAAGATCCATCAAGCCCAGTATCATGTTTCCAACAATGGCCAATCCAGGTCACAAGTACCGGGCAGGTTCCCAAAAAAGACACAGGTTCCACAATGCTTGTACTGGAGCAAGCAGAGGATTTCCCGGGTCCCATTTAATAATGGTTTATGGACCTTTCCTCCAAGAACTTGTCTAAACCTTTTTTAAACCCAGTTATACTAACAGCTTTTATAACATCCTCCGGTAACGAATTCCAGAGTTTGATTACGTACTGAGTGAAAAATATTTTCTCTTATTAGTCTTAACCGGGTTACATTGTAGCTTTATTGCATGTCCTCTAGTCCTTCTTGATGCCAGAAAGAATCAATCTACATTTACCCGTTCCACTCCATTCATTAATTTATAAACCTTTATCATATCTCCCCTCAGCCATCTTTTTTCCAGATTGAAGAGCCCTAACCTTTTAAGCCTCTCCTCATAGGGTATCCTTCCATCCCCTTTACCATTTTGGTGGCTCTTCTCTTTACCTTTTCTAATTCTGCTATATCCTTTTTAAGATACTGTGACCAGAATTGCACACAACATTCAAGGTGTGGTCGTACCATGGAATGATACAGAAGCATTATAATATCCTTTGTTTTATTCTCCATTCCTTTCCTTATGATTCCTAGCATTTTATTTGCCTTCTTGGCCGCCACTGCACACTGGGTGAAGGGTTTCAAAGTGTTATCCATGATGACACCTAAATCGTTTTTGTGGGTGGTGGTTCCTAATGTGGAACTTTGCATTGTGTAACCATAGTTTGGGTTGTTCTTTCCTAGGTGCATAACCTTGCACTTGTCCATATTAAATTTCATCTGCCATTTGAACATCAAGTCTTCCAATTTGTCAAAGTCTTCTTGTAATTTTTCACAATCCTCTTGGGTTTTAACAACTTTGAATAATTTTGTGTCATCTGCAAATTTGACTACCTCACTCATTATTCCCATTTCAGGTCATTTACGAATATGTTAAAAAGCAGCGGACCCAGTACAGATCTCTGGGGTACTCCACCATTCACCTTTCTCCATTGGGAAAATTTGCCATTCAGCCCTCTGCTTTCTATTTTTTAACCAGTTCCTGATCCACAGTAGTGATTGTCTCCTATCCCATGACTTTTTAACTTCGCCAAGAGTTTCTCATGAGGGATCTTGTCAAAGGCTTTCTGAAAATCCAGCTACACTATATCGACCAGCTCACCTTTGTCTACCTGTTTATTTATACCTTCAAAAATAAAAAAAAATAGTAAGACCAGACTTTCCTCGGCTAAGGCCATGTTGGCTTTCTTCCATGAAACCATGACTATCTACATGTTCAGCAATTTTGTTCTTTATAATGGTTTCTACCTTTATGCCTGGTACTGATGTCAGGCTCACTGGCTATTAGTTTCCCAGATCACCCCTGGAACCCTTTTTAAAAATTGTCATTACATTGGCCTTTCGCCAATCTTCAGGTACTACAGAAAATTTTAAAGATGTTTCACAGATTACTAATAGTAGGTTTGTAATCTCATATTTCAGTTCTTTTAATACCCTTGGGTGTATACCATCCAGTCCAGGTGATTTGCTACTGTTTAGTTTATAAAATTGTTGTAATATATATCTTCCAGGTTTATCAATATTTCTTTCAATTCTTCTGATGCATTACCTTCAAATACCATTTCAGTCATGGGTAACTTCCCTACATCTTATTCAGTAAAGACCGAAGCAAAGAATTCATTCAGTCTCTCCACTATAGCCTTGTTCACTCTTAGTGCCCCTTTTGCCCTTCTATCATCTAATGTCCAACTGACTCTCTCACAGGTTTTTTGCTACGAATGTACTTGAAAATGTTTTTATTATGCGTTTTTGCTTCCGCGGCAAGCTTCTTCTCAAATTCTCTCTTTGCCTGTCTTATCAATGCCTTGCATCTAACTTGCCAGTGCTTATGTTGTTTCCATTTTTCTTCATATGGCTCCTTTTTCCATTTCCTGAAAGATGCTTTTTTGGCTACTACAGCCTCTCTGTCCTCACCTTTAAACCATGCTGACAGTTTTTTTGACTTCCTTCCACCTTTCTTAAAGCATGGAATACAGCTAGTCTGGGCTTCCAATATAGTATTTTTAAACAATGCCCATGCTTGATGTAAATCCTTAACCTTTGCAGCAGCTCCATTTAGGTTTTTTTAACTGTTTTCCTCATTTTATCATAGTCTCCCTTTTGAAATTTAAAAGGCAGTACTGTGGATTTCCTTGCCATCCTTCCTCAATTTATGAAATCAAATGTGATCATGCTATGATCACTATTGGCAATTGGCCCCAATATCCTTATCTCTTGCACCAGATCTTGTGTACCACTAAAGACTAGTTCCAAAATGGCTTCCCCTCTTGTCAGTTCATGAACCAGCTGCTCCAAGAAGCAGTCATTTCTTTCATCTAGAAGCTTTCTCCCTAGCATGTCTTGCTGTGACACTTACCCAGTTGATACCGAGGTAATTGAAATCATCCATTATTATTATTGTATTGGAACTTTTGTTAACTTCCCTGATTTCTTTGAGCATTTTAGCATCCATTTGTTCATTCTGGAGAGGCGATCATTCATATACCCTCACTGCCATTGCCTTTCCCTTTTTACATGGAATTTCAATCCATAGAGATTCTACCGTGCATTTTGTTTCCTGCAAAACTTTAATCCTTTGTGACTCAATGCCCTCTCTAACATAGAGAGCAAACCCTCCACCAATTTGACCAGCTCTATCATTACGATATAGTTTGTACCCTGGTATCACAGTGTCCCACTGGTTGACCTCCTTCCACCAGGTCTCTGAGATACCAATCTATCTAACCTCCCATTTAGTGCTATATATTCTAACTCTCCCATCTTATTTTTTAAGACTTCTAGCATTTGCATACAAGCATTTTAGAGGTTGTATTTTATTCATATTAATCTGGTTAACAATTTGGAATCTTTAAGCTCTGTCTGCTCTGTGCTTAAGGGCATTTGGGTTACTTTTGTCTTTATTGGAATCTCTCTGTCCATATGCCCTAAGTTCAATTTTTTGCTTGTATCCGTCAAGGATACATCGTTCTGAGCTATGCACTATTGGGCGACTGTCGGCCTTTCCCTATAATCTAGTTTAAAAGCTGCTTTATCTCCTTTTTAAAGGCTAATACCAGAAGCCTGTTTCCATCCCAGTTAAGTTGGAGTCCATCCCTTTGGAAAAGCCTCTCCTTTCCCCAGAATGTTGCCCATTTCCTAACAAATTCAAAACCCTCTTCTTTACACCATTGTCTCATCCATGCATTGAGACTCTGGAGCTCTGCCTGCCTTTTGGGTCCTGCGCATGGAACGGGAAGCATTTCTGAGAATGCTACCCTGGGAGTTATGGATTTCAGCTTCCTACCTAAAAGCCTACATTTAGCCTCCAGAATCTCCCTACCACATTTTCCTATGTCATTGGTACCAACATGTACCAAGATAGCAGACTCCTCCCCAGTGCTATCTAACACCTTGTCAGGTGGCGTGTGAAGTCTGCTACCTTCGCACCAGACAGGCATGTTACCAGGTGATCCTCACGTCCACCAGCCACCCAGCTATTTACATGCCTAAAGACTGAATCACCGATTATAACGGCCATACTAACCCTCCCCTCATGGGCATATGGTGCGAGAGGGTTTTACATCACCTGGAGGACAAGTCCTAGCTACAGAATCACTTCCTGCCACACCAGGGTGATGCTCTCCCCTGTCACATGACCTCTCTCCTCCATGGCAACAGGGAGGTTGCCAGACTCGAGGTGGAACTTCAGTACTACATCCCTGTAGGGCTCATCTAGATACTTCTCTGGTTTCCTTATGTCCACCAAGTCTGCTACTCTAGCATCCAGAGATCAGACTCGTTCCCTGAGAGTAAAGAGCTCCTTGCACCTAGTGTACACGTAAGACCCTTCACCAACTGGGAGAAAATCATACATGTGACACTCAGTGAAAAAGGCTGGAAAATCCCCTTCTCACTTCTGGACTGCAGTTCAGATATTAAGGTTTTGTTCAGATATTAAAGTTGTTTACTTACTTAGGTTTGCAGGGGATACTTATACTAATACAACTAACTATACCTTATATGTTAAATTAACGTTGTTCATCTCAAGAATAATTAATCTCAGATCCCTAATAACTTTCTTCCTGATGAGGATAACCAGCAGCACCTGAAAGTGATTACGGGTATCTCCCCCCCTTTAATAGAGTTAAGAGCCTATAAAGCTGAGATTATCCTAGGGGTGGGTGGGAGAGAGGGAAAGACGTCTTACAGGCTGGCTTGCTACAGAGTGCCCTGACCTGCGCTTCTAAGGTAAGGTCTTGCTAATTTCCTGGGTGATTCACAGAGCCCCTGGTTTGATAGAGGGAGCCTTTCAAATTGCTCCTTTGATCTGTCTTTGTGTTTAACACCTATTTAAGACAAATTCACAGATCTTTTGCTTCCTTACTGAAAGGTCTCTTTGTTAAGGTCACTAGAAATACGTTTAGTTCTTTGTACTCAGAAACTATTTACTTGTATGCTAAGCCATACACTGATTTGTTTTAAATAAAAAAGATCTCTAGAAATAAAGTTATTTCAGTAATTATTTACTCTATTTTTTTCCTACGCTAAGCTGTACTCTGATTTCATTTAAATAAAAAGCTCTCTGGTGGTACTAAGACCTGATTGACTCAGCAAACATGCTGAATTCTAAAATACACAGATTTATCTGCTTCAACCAGAAGATTTACCCTTTTTCCCCAAGATTTAGAATATATTCCAGAAGATAAATACTTACAAGTGCAGATCTATTTCCAGACCCTTTGAGTAGTCCTTCAAGACTAATCATTATGCAATGCATGCCTTTGAATCTGTGCTGACTCCTTGTAATTAAAGAGGTAGCTGTAACTGCTGTCCAAATAAAGAACATAACTGAAAGTTTACGAGAGATTTCAGGCAAATGAAAAGCGCAATTGGCTTTTTGCCTCATAGTTAGAGGCTGGCCTCACACCAGTAACCTTTGGGTTAGAAAGCAGGTATCCTGCAGGGAAAACTATCAGATCTCCATAGGAGATAGTTTAGCCAGCCTGCTCTTAACTGTGTCTTGTATTGCTGATGAGCTTTATTCCTGTTTCCTGAATGGCCCAAGGTTTGTCTGATGTGGAGCTCTGTGCAAACCCTTTCTTGGATTTTTTTGCAAAGTGCCTGTTTTCTATCTCAGTGGTTACTGATTTGAGGCTTCTGTTCCCACCCCTCTCCCCGTCTCTGATGACATGGGGGAGAGGGAGAATTTTGGATTTTTTAAACTTCATCTTCAGATTAAAAATGATATGAAATTGCAGTTGATATTCCCATGGCATTTCAAACTACAAACGTGCTTTCATTTTAAATGAAAGCAGGGATTCCAGTGAAACAGGACATGATGTCCTTGTTGTCTTTTCCTGTTTCCTGTTTGCACTGTTTGCACTCACACGAACAGTACGCCCTTTTGAGCAATAGTGCACATTCTTTCATGAGTGCGCACTATTGCTCAGTAGAGTGCACTGTTCATGAAAGAGTGCAGGCTATTATGCAATAAAGGACACTTTTAAAAATGATATGAAGATTTAAAAAAAAAACTAAAAAGCAAAGTGAAACAAAACAAAATTTTTTGGTCTGCACATCCCTATTTCAAACAAATGCACATCCCTAGTAACTATGGGAGTATTTCAGATGCTCTGTCCATGAGCTGGATGTCTGAAAACAGGCATTCAGATGTGCCAATCATAGAGATGTCCCTGGACCCATTTTAGAAACCAGGTATATAGATGTCCCCGATGCGAGAATGTCCATGTAGTAAGGTGGTGTGGTGGAGGCTTGGTCTGGGCAGAACAAGAAAGATGCACATCGTGGTTCGATTTCAGAATAGCATAAGCGCATCCGGCTCTGGTTATTGAAACGTTTGACCTTGGCTAAGGTGACAAAAATGCTCGTTTCGTGGGAAGCGAAAAATGTGCTTACCTGGCTGAGGAAACATGAGCCTAAATACATACCAAAATATTTTACTGTCCCGCTGCTGCATGTCTGAATATCTAAACTGGCAGGCCTGGACGTGCAAGTTTCATAGCCTAGATGCCCCCTTCTGGGATACCCCTTGGTTCTAAGGCTGGGGACATCCACATTTCTGAAATGGCCTACAGCTGTGCAACAAACTTGAGCTTGCAATCTGTGTGGGGCCCACCTCTATGGGGACGTTCATTTTTCAGGGTACGGACAACAATTTCAGAAGGCACTACGGCCACTCCCCCAGTTTTTGGACGGTATGCTCTGGATGTCCCAGATATCTCCTAGATGTCCCCTCTAAAAAGCCCCTTCACAGCAGTAAATATTCTAGAGGCTCATCTGCAGAAATAGTTTAATGGATTCTACTTCCTCTCCCAGGTCAGTGCAAGTGAAGGAGAAGATTTTAGAAATAAAACAAAATGGAACTTTTGAATTCCAGTGCATTAAAATGAAAAATAATTTCATAAGCAGGGCCTATGCATGAGAAATACACTCAGAACTCCATAAAATGCACAAAACGGAAAAAAAATATTAGCAAATTTTGTGCCTTATAAGTAGTAAAATCTTTTACATAGTCTGAAATGTATGAAATTTTACTATAATTCTGAATAAGCTGCTACAATGTCATATCATGGAAAGCAGCTCATTAATTCAGAATAGAGTGAACACTTATGTGTAAAAAATGTTGCCAGCCATTTTTGTCAAAAAAGGTACGTTTTCTTAGCTGGGCTCCATACTAAGGGGTCTCTTTACTAAAGCGTGTTAGTTTTCTGCAGCTAATGTTGCAAAAAGGTGCAGATAGAGCAGTGTTAGCTGCAAAAAACGTGCATTATGTGTTGGGGACCTGCATAGCATTTTCCCAGTAGATAACACACCAAATTTGCAAAGAGCACAGCCAGACAGCAGCCTGGATGTAGCTAAAGCAGTTGGCATTAGTGGCATCTGCACTGTCCTGAAAATCCGGTAGTTACCACGTGTTGTTTAAGCTCGCGGTAACTGCGTTTTGCAGGAAGTCCCACTCTCCACCTTTCTCCTGCCCACTCATGCAGATAATGTGCTTTCAGAAGATAGCGCAGAAAATCGCTGCATTATCTGCATTGTGCTATCTGCCGCATTAACAGCTAATGCGGTTTAGTAAACAGGCCTCTAGACATTTTTCATGAAATTTTCCTATGGAACTTGTTTGCATCCACTGCAAGATTTTGCTGGAAATGGCTCTAGGCCTTAATTTAGAATAGGTAATATAGGCAGCTACATAGGGCACCAAATACCCAGGTCCATAACGAGCCTGCCCCTGCCTACCTGAGAGCCGTGTCATTTGCTGCATCAAAGTGGCACCACTTGGGCACTATGACTCTCTTCTGGTTCCCCAGTCTTTGGAATTTCTGCCCCCTCTGTGGGGTCTGCTATCTGGTCTTGCCTAAAGGTGCCAAAATCCTAAATCCGACCCTGAATGGGCCACTAACCTGCAGAAAATCCCAAGAGTCAGTATAGTGGCCCCGAAGTATCTGAGTTATTTATTTAATTTATTTAGCTGTATTTATATACCACCTTTCTTTGGGTCAAAGCGGTTACATGGAACTGAAACATAACCTACATTGAAACAGTGGTATCAAACTAAGTTGTATGTGAGTCTATGTGCCATTGTGAGACCATTTGTCTAATGACTGTGTATCTTCTGCAAACATGCCAACAGCTCTTCTTTGTCACTTTCACTATTACTACTACTCCTCCTCATTTGTATCGCTCTACAAGGTGTACTGTACATAGCTGTGCACAGAGACATGTAAGAGATGGTCCCTGCTCATCAGAGCTTACAATCTAGTCAAGACAAACAACACAATAACTGTTGTTGTTAAGTGCTGTTGAGTTGGCGTAGACTCATGGCGACCCTCTGTCAGCAGGCTGTTCTTCATTCAGGTTTGGTAACCTCCTTTGGCATAGTGGTCCAGGGCAACTGTCTTGGTTGCGCACTCCTAATACTGTCCCATAGGCAAGTCCAGAGAGCAGATCCCAGGCAGCAAGGGCAGGAGGAGGAGGGAAGGGAGTGTTGAGAACGAGATGGGCAGAGGAGGACCGTCGTGCCACAGTGGCATTGCTTTTTCACACCACAGGCACATGATGCTAAAGTGTAGGCTCTTTTTTGGCCTAGGTATTTGGTGCCTTCAAAATCTGGCATTTTAGGAACTGTCTATGTTGCCTATGCCTAAATCCAGACCTGCCTTCTGCATTAAGCTTGTGAGGCTACAGATAGAATTCAGCCTTAACCCAAGGTACAGGGAAAGTTCAGAAGGACTGGCTGAGACCACTTGGCTTTAAGTTACCAGTGAGTCAGTCCTGATTTTTCATCCCCCTTGCTAAACAAACATTCTGGGAATTTTTTTAAGTGAGGCTTTGAAGTAGGAGTCAGAAAGCCAGGATTGGCTCATCTGAACCTTTAGACTTTTGTACCAATCACCCTAGCCAAGCCAAGGCCATGGTGGAGAAGGACGAGGCTGGAGGCAGGGGTGAGGGGCGACTGGCAGGCAGTGAGTCACACTATTTCAGTGCTGTACAATCTTGCTTTTCTAAACCCCAAGGCAACAACAAGAAATTGGGATCAGGTTTGCAACAGACTTGTCAGCAACTGCCCATGGGATGGGGGGTAGAGGTAGAGGGCTAGGAGGACAGAAACCCCTGTCTTAGCAAACAGTCAAGGCAGGCTTGAGACTCTGAACAGCACCCAGCCCTAGCTGGGCACGTTTCACCCTATGGACACTTTTTCCCAGGGAATGTTGCTGTCTCTGGTGAACTCCAGAAATAATTGTTTGCAACAGGCAGCTGGAGTTGTAGCTTATTTATGCCCTGCTGCCCATTCACCAGTTCTCTTCCAGAGCAGAAAATATTGTCTAGTTCATTCAACCCAGCAGTGGAAAACATTTGGGAGCCCTGCTCCAAGTGTCCCTCCTTCCATAGGAGTTTGCTTTTCACATGGAAAGGGGGTGCTAAACGTAATGCAAATGACTTGTTTCTGTTCAATATGAGGGGTGTTCAAGCACCTACTGCAGCCATAAAGCTGGCACTAAGCCCCTCCTATATTATAGCGGATTCAAATACTTCAGGATCTCTAAGTGTCTGAAGAAGGTAAGAGCAGGTGGTTTGCTCAGGGCTTGCCCTAGCACCAGGGAAACTAGATCTTTGCCTAAGGCAGCAGTTTCTGAAGGGGGGGGGGGGCAGCAAAGAGTGGGTCATTCAAAGCTACATTGTGACAGCGGACAGGTTCCAGAGTGGTTTCATTCTTGAACCCACTCTGGAACCTGTCCTGGGTTTGCTTTTGTGGTATCATCAGCTATTTATTTCATGTGTTTTTCTGTCCGTTCTCCAAGAGGGTCAAACGCTAGGAAAACCATTCCATAGGAGTTTGCAATATACAAATACATGCACATAAAAAAATACCTCGTTAGCTCCCCCCCCCCCAAAGGACCGAAATTATCGTAACAACATGATTACAATAGAACTGTGTATCTCAACGGGTTCTGAACACCCTTCAGATCGCCGGTTCCTTGCAAACATTCAAGTCTGCATGCGAGAATCCCCCCATGAAAATCTCTCACAAGAGAAGGGGTTTGCACACTAAGAGCTCTCGCTGCATCAAAAAGAAAGCTCATCATCCAGTCAGAGCAAGAAACGCAATTCAGGAGTGCAGCGTGCTAAGTCAGAAATGTGGTGTTGGTTTGAGGTGGGACGGCAGGAGGCAGTTTAATTCAAGGATCCTGTACTGACGATGAAAAGAGAAACGTGAAAACGAGAGAGAGAGAGAAAGTGTATTTAACTAATCCTATTAAACGCAGTAGCTTGTTCCTGTAGAGCGCTGGCAGAGATTAAGCACAGGAAAAGAGATAAGTGCTGCTTCCATTTCACTAAACTAATGTGACAACTTGTCATTGGAAATTTTTACAGCTTGTTAGCAGATGACTAGCTGATTTCGAGCTGTGTTTTTTAAATCATCTCCTTCGTGCCTTCAAAATATTTACCTCTGCCAGAATTTTCGCTTTCGGGGTTTTCACTTAATTTGCACAGCCAAACTAGCCCGCTCCAAACCCTTTTTCACAGCTCCAGGAGCTTAACCGCCTGGATTCCCGGTTTTCTCCCTACTTCTGCTGGACACGCGTGCAAATTCAACCACTTTTGTGTTTCTTACTTCCGAAAGGGAAAAAGCAGCGTTTTTAGAACTAAGAGGTTGAATTGGCAACATATGTGTGTATATGCATAAACCTCTTTTACATGTATTTGTATGTGTATTATATACAAATTGGTTTCCCCCCTTCTTTCATATCCGAGCGGCCAGTTTCAAAATAGGGAAGTGGCCCTTGCCAGTTTCCAGTCTGTGGAAGGCGAAGCACTGCAGCCCCACTAGGAAGTGGGAAAGTTCAGAGTCACGAGTTTCGTTTCCAAGCCAGATGTCCAAAGGGGCGCTGTCGTTTCGCGCGCTTCCCTTCCCCCCTCCCCGGCAAAGGCGTGATTGTTGAGTCAATGGAAAACCACTTTCCAACATTAAAGGAACCTTGTTTAGAAAAGGAAGGCGCTGCCGAGGTGTAGAGGAAGCCTGTTTATTAACACTGGACACCTCTTATCTTGGGTAATTCCAGCCGGATCGCCCCTCTCTGAATCGCGCTATGTGCCAGCAGGGGCTAAGCGCTGGCCCTAGAGTTTGCCACCACCAGGGGCTGGATTCCTTCAGAGACCTTGACATTTAGTTTTTCTAATTTTTTTTCCTGTTGTGCCGGGCCTGAAGTGCGTAGTTGAAAAAAAGCAAATGAATATAGAAAAACAAAAACGGACAAGAGAGATGGGCGGATTTGCCGAGATGCAGTGACGGAATCGTCCGGCATTCTTGGTGAATTGGCGACTTGACTAGGGAAATGATCGGTGTTAGATATTTGCTGCTTTTTTTTTTACCATTGCGCGTCGATATAACCGAGGCTGATTTTTTTTTTTTTTGTATCTCGTATTTTCAGAAATAATTTAAAATGAATGCATATTGACAATTGTTATTCTTGTTATTAACTAAACCCATGTTGTCCAAGTTTTAACACCTATTCATGGTAAACACAGAGTACCCTAGGAAATGTGTAGTTCTATGTTTATTGTAAACCGCACTGATGTTGAATAGCGCGGTATAGAAGAGACTGGAAATAAATAAAAATAAATAAACCAAGGATCAGCATTTTCCCTATAGACAAAAAAACAAAACAAAACAAAGCCCCTGGATTTCTATTCCTTATCGTTCAAACTGTAGCGTGCAGATTACCACGAACATAAAATACAGTTTAAAACACAATTCATCCCAAAGTTCAGTGCAACAATATGTAACCACATTTCCTCTTCCTTTCTGTCTGCTACCTAATCCGATACATCTTTTTAAGCACAGTCCAGACTTACCACCACTGTTCCCTCTAAGCTGTGCGCGCGCACACACCTCGCCGAGCGAGCGCACATACTTTATAACAGAGCGCACAAAAATTACGGTTCTGATTCTGATAGAAAACAACACAGACATCTTAAAATTTAAAAGTTGTTGTGTATTTACGGTTTTCACAAGTTCTACAATATTATCTAGTGCAATCAATGTGGTGTACATACTATATTCTGACGTGTAGTCACATTTTAAAGTATAGAACTCCGAGTGTCGTTATGTGCCGCACAAAAATTTAACCTTCCTTCAAAAGCTGCACTGCTGATATTTTATGCGCACACAGCCTACAGAAAATTAGAGGGAACATTGCTTACCACCCTTAAACTTTCCCAAATTCCACTTTATGTTACTACTTAAAATTCTTGCTAAAACTCATAAGTCTCAATAGGTCTGCTCCTAAGAAAAGTACTTTGTCTTTAAGTGGAACTAACCCGTGCTTTAGGACAGGCATGAAAACGTAAAGGTTTTGGAGATTGTGAGGGGAGTGGGGTAAGCTTACAGATCGGGGTGATCACGGCTTGTTGGTGAGAGTGAGGGACTAGGGCCCAGCGCTGAGTTCCAATTCCAAATCAGCATGTCACTTTGAGACCCATATAGCAAAGAGTGAAGGTTTTCATCAAAATGAGCCGCACCACAGGAATTTTTTGTTGCAGTGCAGACTCACATAACTAATATGTAATACAGGATAGTAGCATTTTCTTGTGATAAAATCTGGGCAAAAATGTGGACTTTATTAAAGAAAAAAATATCCCTGGCCTTCCTAAAATTGTGAAATTTTGGAAGTGAACTTTAACAATTGCTAGATTGCCAGCCAGCTAAGTTGCATGATTTTTCAGCACATTTAGTGATATTTTTCATGGCTTTACAAATGCTAAGGGCCCTTTTTACTAAGCTGTGGTAAGTTTTACACTTATTGTGCATTTTGCATAAAAATCAATTTGCGATCAGTGCAAAAGTCGCGTGCGGTCTATCGGGGACATAGCCAGCATGTTCATAGCCAGAAAACTACCCTAAGGCACGGCAACAGCATTCACGATTAACGCGGGTGTGCTTAGCAATATGCATTGAGGTGGTGTTATATGCAGTCATGCTAATTGCAACACCGACAGACCTAGACACCCTTGTACTAAATTCTGCTAACAGGGAATATGCAGTTTAGCAAGTGGTAACGGGCCATGGTAAAGCCTAACTCACGGGCAGCTACTAGCCACTGAAATGCCCGCAAGCTGGCTCTCGTACATTTCTCTGGACAGTGGGTGGGTAGGACAGACCGTGGGCTTGGCAAGTGCTCTTTGGCATATAGTGTGGGTTCGCCTCTATAGGTGGTGCTAGGTGCCCCCAATTTACTTTGCTGCTTGTTAGGGCACCCCAACTCAGTTAGCTACCCAGAACATAAAGGTCATGTCCCCAACTGGCAACGCAGACACTTTGCACTTAACGGCATTTAGTAAAAGGGACCCTTAGGGTGCAATATATACTATACCACTGCGCTAATTGCGATATGCTCTCAATGCTGCTCTCCATCCATTCCCCCCATTACACAATGTGCAGTTACCATGGGAATTAGTGAATGGTAACTGGCATGCCAGCACGGTAACAGTTGCCATGGCCCCATCGGTTACTGCTACTGCTGATTATTTGTATAGCGCTACAAGGCATATGCAGTGCTGTACAGGCACATGAAAAAGACGGTCCCTGCTCATCAGAGCTTACAATCTAGTCAAGACAGACACCACAAGAGAGGAAGACAAGGATATATCTAGGGGAATGGTAAGGAGATACCCAGAGCCCGATTCTGGGAGCAGGATGTCTGAGCCAGCCAGACGTCCCTGTTGAAGACAGGGCAGTCAGGACTTGATTCTGGTCCGCGGGAACAAAATGTTCCCATGGGAGCCAGAATTGGGCCCAAGGACAGTCCGGCGTGCCCCTCCTGCCTGTGGGTACATCCTCCCCTCAGGCACTCTGGACCCCCAAATCCCCACCACCCAACCACGGCTGGCCTCCTGTGGCCTGGATCGGGTGGCAGGGACACCCGGCCCCAGCTTATACCACCTCTGCTTATACCACCTCTGAGGTACGCCCCGGCAGCAGGTACAGGGCTGTGATCGGAGTCAGCCCTGTACATGCTGCTGGGCGGCCCATCCCTTCTCCGCCCCCGTCAGCCCTCACCGTCCTGAAGCACAGGACATATGGGGGAGAACCAGTGGGGTAATAGAGTTTAGGTGGACCCACATTCTGGAATGAGAGCCTTAAGAGACTAAGTGGATCAGGATCCAGACGTAGCCTCAAAGAGGTGAGCTTTTAGCATGGATTTGAAAAGGGCCAGAGATGAAACCTGACGTACAGACTCAGGTAGTTTGTTCCAGGCATAAGGAGCAAGGTGAAAGGGTCAAGGTCTGGAGTTGGCAGTGGAAGAAAAGGGCAAAGAGAGGAGTAAGCTAGAGGAAGAGCGGAGTTCCCGAAGAGGGGTGTAGGAAGAGAGGAGAGAGGAAAGGTAGTGAGGGGCAGTAGAGTGAATGCTTTAATATGTTAGTAAGAGAAGTTTGAACTGGAAACAGATAGGAAGCCAATGAAGTGACTTGAGAAGAGAGGTAATATGAGTATATAAAAGGCTGATGGAAATGTGCATTAACTACTTAGCACACTTTAGTAAAAGGACCTCTCGATTCCGCACATGAAAATGGCAAATGACGTACACAAAATATGGCAAATGTAGGCGCTGTTTGCCACCTGTATGCAAGAAATTGCATTTGCGAAGCTACTGAGAACTTTTTACCTGGCCTCTTCATCTTCTGTTGCTTCAGGAACCCACTGAAATGGTAAGTTCGCTGGGGAAGGGATTGATGGCGCCCACATGTAATTTTGTGTGAAACGCTCTGGTTTAGGGAGCTATATAAATACCAAAATAATGAAAGTTACAACAACGATAAAGATCATTTATTATATATAGATCTTGTAAAATATGAAATCTCTGCTGAAGTAGGGTTTGTTTGGAGGATATTTCATGCCGTTGCACTCCAACAGGTCCTTAGGCATTGAAGGATGAGGAAATGAATTATAAAGACATGACGTGTTCCACAGAACGTTATATTATCTGTACGACCTCGTGGAGGCAGAGAAGAGTAGTAAAATGAAAGAAGCGAGTGAGATCTGGCAGCAGCTGGAAGGATCCTTGCAAAGATCTTAGCAGGTCTCTGGGAGCAATTGATTTTTCCTGTTACATGGTGTGTATTTCTCCTCTTCCCCATTGTAGTGTTTTTGTTGTTACTGTGCATGCAGCAGCTATCACTGGAAGATTGTTGAGTGCGTCCCTCCCTTCTTGTGGTATTACCTGGTTCTCATTTTTTGTTCCGAGATGTAAATAGTCTGATAAGACTGACGTTAAACAAATACAGATTCTTTTGAAAGTGAACGGGAAATAGGTCTGAGGTGTAACAGGAAGTTGGAGGGGAAGAGCAGAAATGCCTGAAAATCATTTTCTTTTCTCATAAAAACACAGACACCTTGAAGATGATGCCGGGCAAAGAGCACAAACTCCCCTGGATTTGCCCGTTCCTGATTCAGTATCGAGCCTAACTGATTTCAAGCTTCGCCCTCACATCCTGTCAGTAGTATGAATCCTGCTTAAGCAGCCTCTGTGGTTCAGGGAGAGAATAGGGGAGGGGGGGCTCAGTGACCCCTGTACTGTAGGGACAGAGACAGAACACGACAATATTGTACGTAGCTTTTAACAGCGTTACTACGCTGCCTCCCGATATTTTTCTTTAATTAAGTCTTGCAATAAGAGCTGCAAAATCACCTGGCTTTTATCGCAAAACTTGGATCCAGTAGCAGGAGATGCACTTCCTTGGCTGCTGAGTGCCACTGAGTGTTTTAATTAAAGAAAACGTGACAGAGGCAGGTGCCATTTTATAGACTAAACAATTTATTGAGTCATGAGCTTTTGAGAAGGTGAAGCAGTATGGTTAAAGTGTTACTGCACTCTGTCCTCCTATAAACGTAATAAATCGAAATCCATCTTACCTGCGCCCTTGTCAGAGCTGTGCATTGGGACTCCCGAGCTCTGCCGACTTCCGGAGTCTTGCATGTAGAATGGGGAGAGGTTCTGACAATGCTGCTCCGGAGGTTCTGAACTTCAGCTTTTGATCTAAAAGACTAAATTTGGCATCCTAAACCTCTGCCCCACATTTTTGGTGCCCATGGCTGTGAAAGCCCTCAACTCCCCAGCGCTGCCTCAATCCCATCTAGATGATGCATGAGGTCTGCTGCCTTTTTACCAAGCAGGCAAGTTATCAAGCGATACTTACATCCACCAGCCAACTAGCTAAGTACGTTCCTAATGATAGGATTGCTACCTTCAAGGACTATCCTAACCGTTCCCTCCTGGGCACAAGTCCTAGCTACAGGATCACTTTCTGTCATGCCAAGGTGATGCTCTCCTTTCAGGTGACTTTTCTACTCCAAGGCAGCATAGAGTCTGCCAGACTAGGGATGGGGTCCGCTCTACTATATCTCACTGTTTGCCTCAGCTTCTCCTAGTCTGTCACTCTAGTCTCCTGAGATTGGACTCATTGTTTTGATCTCCAGAGTGCTTTAATCATGCATGGGATGAAAAAAGTGTAAGTGTGTGCCCTTGTGTCAGTGGTGACTCCTGGTGACCCAGTCCTTAGATTTTCTTGGCAAAGTGCGATGAGAAGTAGATTGCCAGGCCTTTCTTCCATGCAGTAAGTGTTCAGCACCTGGTATTCCATGGTGGTCAGCTATTTCAGTATTAGCCAGGCCTGGCCCTGCTTAGCATTGCACCTTGTGCAAAGGACTAGAAAGCCTCCATTTCACTAATGGTGCAGTTTATGTCTGCTTTTTAATTACTTTCAAAGGACTTAAGAGTCCTTCTATTGGTAAGGTTAGTGTTACTAGTGATGAAAGTTCCCAATGTTTTTTAATATTCAGTGTATGCCTTTTTACTTTCAAGTACAGTAGATATTTTCCTGTCCCAAAGAATCTCCGTTTGTATCTGAGGCAATGCATGATCTACTCGAGATTTGAACCTTGGCTTCCCTAGATAGGTGCCCAGTACAAGAGGCAAGAGGAGGCTTAGTTCCAAACCCAGGCATGCACATTGGCTGACAGTGTCAGACAGGCTGAGACAACAGCATTGAGTTAGCCTGCCCTGCCTGATGACTGAGCTGAATGAACGCAGATGGAGTGCTTTTTCTCAATTCCTGGCCTCCTCTGCCTGCCCCCCCCCCCCCCCCCACTTCAAGCTCTGAGTCTGCTAGGCGCTGCCAGTTGTGTGTAGTTATTATCATATAATACAAACACTCACAGCAAACAATGCCGGGAGCTGCGATGCAGCCAATCACTGCTGCTACTGTGTGTTGATCCACCCTGTAGGCGGTGCAACCAACCAGGGGTGCAGTATTCTTAAAGGCCCACCCCCTTGGTCTGTCTTCCTGCCTACACATCATACCCACACGCAGCGGTAGCAATGATTGGCTGTGTCACTGCTCCCGATGCTAGTGTGTTCTGCTGCTCCCAGAGTTGCTGAGTGTGTGTCACGTCATGACGATGATAATTGTGGCAGATGCAGCGTCAGGCAGAGGCGGGGCTCAGGTGGGTTAGCAGGGGTTGGGCTGCTCAAGTGCTCACCAGTGAAAATGGAACTCGGCGGTGCCGGTTGTAACTTACAGGTACAGAGAGCAAGGGCTCCCATGCAAAGGAGCAGTGGAATAACCCAGAGCTAAGGAGGAAAAGGAAACCTGCCCAATGTCACACAGAGAGCTTCAGCGGCAGAACCAGGAATAAGACTTGCAGGAGTTTGGGAGTTCTAGTCCTCAGCCCGACCGCCTGAAGCTAGCAGTCACCATGGCTCTTGTACCAGTGATGACATATTTTGGGAGAAGAGAACCCTCTGGGCACAAAGCTGATTAAAGGGAAATCTATCAGGAAGCAAAATTCTTCCTTCCTTCCCTCTTTTAACAGTAGTTTAGCCAAGAGTGCATTTAAAACTCCAGATTTTTTAAAATAAGTTTGTCTTTGTAAATGTGAATTTTGTCTATACTGTATTATAAAAGGTGGGAAATTTTCATCTAAAACTGTGTTCAAACCTTTTTTGGTAATGTCTTGAATTTTGTATATTTTAAATTTATTTAAAAACGTGGTTGTATGTTTCCTTTTGCCCCTCCCCACTTTAGCCTCCCCAAACATCTACATCACCGATCACCTAGGCCTCCCTGGTTTTCAGCCTGTTCTTCTAGCCACTAAGCTGCTCCTTCAGAGAAAGGGGAGTTTACTTTAAAAGTTCTTTCTGTTGGTGTATTTAAAAGCTAGAAGTGCATTGCTGTGTATTAATACATTAATGCGGACTAGTAAATCTAATCTTAGATTGTGGGGCATCCCTGAATACGCGTATACCTCACCCATGACCTAAATCCTAAATAAACAGAGAAAATGACAGCAAATAAAGACCATGCGGCCTATCCAGCCTGTCCATCCAGAAGAACTCTAAAGTTCTTCAATCCCATCCTGTCCCTCAGAGATCCTCTGTATTTATCGCATGCTTTCTTGAATTCAGATACAGTGCTCATCGCCATCTCCACTAGGAGGCTGTTCCACACATCCACCATCATTTTCGTAAAGAAATATTTCCTCGGATTACTCCTGAGTCTATCTCCTTTCACCTTCATCCTATGAACCCTTGTTTGAGAGCTTCCTTTGAACTGGAAGAGGATCACCTTCTGGGCATTTATTCCATGAAGATATTTAAATGTCTCTTATCATATCACCTCTCTCCCACCTTTCCTCCAAAGTATACATATTGAGATCTTTAATCCTATTCCCATATGTCTTATGATGGAGACCACTAACCATTTTAGTAGCCATCCTTTGCACAGACTCCCTCCTATTGATATGCTTTTGAAAATGTGGTCTCCAGAATTGTACATAGTACTCCAAATGAGGTCTTACTAGAGATTCGTGTGAAGGTACTATCACCTCCTTTATCCTGTTGGTCATTCTTCTCCATATGCACTTGAGCATCCTTCTGGTTTTTGTTGTTGCCTTTTCTATCTGTATAGCCACCTTCAGATCATCGGAAACAATCACACCCAGGTCCCGCTCTTCTTTCATACATTGATGTATTTCACCCCCTATAGTGTATGGCTGCCTTGGGGTTTTGCAGCTCAAATGCAGGACCATGCATATTTTAGCATTAAATCTTAGCTGCCAAATTCTTGATCAGTCGTCTTCTCTAGATCCCTCCTCATCCCAAAGGTACCCTGTTTCTTTAAAAGTTATGAATGTAGAGCGTTTCTCTGCTTAGTCTTTCTTGGCTTGAATTTTTAAAGGAAAACTCCATGTGACATTTCTTCTTTTAAATTAGCTTGTGAGTCTGAGACCCATAAGCTACTGGAACAATTTAGCAGCATAGAATCCTGGTGACAATTTGATCTTCCAAAATGCAGTGGACTGGTGGATGTCTCCTGCGATACAACACTGGGGCTAAAAAAGGAATATGCTTTATGAAAATTATTATCGGAGAGGAAACAGAACACAAAAAAGGCCATATATGAATGTTTCAAAAGACTAACATTTAAATTCATAGAGTAGTCTGTAAAGATTTAGAGCCCAATATTCAAAGGATTTGTGCTCCTGACTTTGAGAGTTATGCCTCTAAATTGTACTCTGAAAATTTGCTAGAGCTAAGTTCCTATATAATTTGTTAACTTTCACTAAACTCCTAAATTTAAGAGCATAAAAAGTGGATGTCAATGGAGGCGGATTTAGGGTGGGGAAAAGAACTTAGGAGCTTAGTACCGATTTTCAGCACTAGACACCTAAATTAGGCTCCCAAATCTAGGCAAATGAACACAAACCTCAATTTAGGAGCATAAATGTTAAGCTCCTAAACTGGGATGAATTTTCAGCTGAAAATGTAGGCTCGTAAGTGTAGCTGCAAATAGGGTATAATCTTAGGACTCCAAATTTAGGAGCTCATTTTTTTAAAATATCGAGCCCTTGGAATAATTTTATAGAAGATGTAGAGACACACGGATGGTAATTTTATAAGAAGGCACCAGCTTTATGCCCAAAAGTAGGCTCCTAATTTTCTTTGTAAAACACTAGTGTAAGTTATTGTAAATGCACGTCAGCTTAAGGTGCGATTGCTTATACCAGCCCTAGGACTGGTATAAATGCCCACACCGGGATTTATAAAGAAAATGTATAAGTTATAGGGAGGGGGATATTGAAAAGGGCTTAGCCGGTTATCAGGAGGTGCTACGTGGCCAAACCCCAGTGATACTGATATTCAGTGGCACTGTTCAGATGATGCCACTGAATATCTCCGAGGTAAGAACATAAGACATGCCATACTGGGTCAGACCGAGGTCCATCAAGCCCAGTATCCTGTTTCCAACAGTGGCCAATCTAGGTCATACGTACCTAGCAATATCCCCAAAAGACACAGGTTCCATAATGCTTGTACTGGGTCAAGCATTGATATCCTGGGTCCATTTTTAATAGTGGTTTATGGACCTTTCCTCCAGGAACTTGTCCAAACCTTTTTTAAACCCAGCTATACTAACAGCCCTTACTACATCCTCCGGTAACAGATTCCAGAGTTTGATTACACGTTGAGTGAAAAAATATTTTCTCTTATTTGTCTTAAATAGTTTACCCTGTAGCTTCATTACATGTCCCCTAGTCTTTCTATACTCTGATAGCGTAAACAATTGATCCACGTTTATCCGTTCCACTCCATTCATTAATTTATAGACCTCTATCATATCTCCCCTCAGCCGTCTCTTCTCTAGGCTAAAGAGCCCTAACCTTCTTAGCCTCTCTTCATAGGAGTAGCCTTCCATCCCCTTCACCAATTTGGTGGCTCTTCTCTGTACTTTTTCTAATAACGCAATGTCTTTTTTAAGATACGGTGACCAGAATTGCACACAATATTCAAGGTGCGGTCGTACCATGGAGCGATACAGAGGCATTATAACATCCTTTGTTTTATTCTCCATCCCTTTCCTTATGATACCTAGCATTCTATTTGCTTTCTTGGCTGCCGCTGCACACTGGGCGGAGGGTTTTAACATGTTATCCACGATGACTCCTAAATCTTTTTCCTGGGTGGTGGTTTCTAATGTGGAGCCTTGCATCGTGTAACTATAGTGTGGGTTGTTCTTTCCTAGGGGCATAACTTTTCACTTGTCCACATTAAATTTCATCTGCCATTTGGATGCCCAGTCTTCCAATTTATCCAGATCCTCCTGCAGTTTTCCACAATCCTCTTGGGTTTTAACAACTTTAAACAGTTTTGTGTCATCTGCAAATTTGATAACCTCACTAGCTATTCCCTTTTCCAGGTCATTTATGAATATGTCAAAAAGCAGCGGACCCAGTACAGATCCCTGGGATACTCCACTATTCACCTTTTACCATTGGGAATATTGGCCATTTAGCCCTACCCTCTGCTTTCTATCTTTTAACCAGTTCCCGATCCACAATAGTACACTGCCTCCTATCCCATGACTTCTTAGCTTCGCCAAAAGTCTCTGATGGGGGACTTTGTCAAAAGCTTTCTGAAAGTCCAGATACACTATATCAACCGACTCACCTTTGTCTACCTGTTTATGCACACCTTCAAAAAACATATCAGATTAGTAAGACAAGATCTTCCTTGTCTAAAGCCATGTTGGCTGTCTCCCATTAGGCCATGACTATCTACATGCTTTGTAATTTTGTTCTTTATGATGGTTTCTACCATTTTCCCTGGTACTGACGTCAGGCTCACCGGTCTGTAATTTCCCGGGTCACCCCTGGAACCCTTTTTAAAAATTGGTGTTATGTTGGCGACCCTCCAATCTTCAGGTATTACAGATGATTTTAATGAAAGTTCACAGATTACCAATAGCAGGTCTGCAATCTCATATTTCAGTTCTTTCAACACTCTGGGATGTATACCATCTGGTCCAGGTGATTTGCTACTATTCAGTTTATCAAATAGTTGTAATATATCTTCCCGGTGTAGCGATATTTCTCTCAATTCCTCTGCAGTATCACCTTTAAATACCACTTCAGTCTTGGGTAACATCCCTACATCTTCCTCTGTAAAGACCGAAGCAAAGAATTCATTCAGTCTCTCTGCTATAGCCTTGTTTCCTCGGAAGCACGGAAGATCACCCTTGTTCTGCCAACAGGTAGTCTGTTGGCAGAACAGGGGTGATCTTCCGTGTTAACCAGATTGCTAAACTACATAAGGTTAGGACTGGGCAATTGCTGCCCTTACTTTATGCGGTTTTTGCTTTCCTGAATATTGCCGCTAAGCAGAGAGCAATCGTTCTGTCCAGCGAAACCATATATTTGGTGCTGGACGCTGAATAAACTCCGGTGCTTAATATCCAGTTTTAATTAAAGTGGCAGTGGCAGGTGCTTTAAAAGTGCTGACTGCCGCCGCTGAATATTGGCCCCCTAATATTTCGTAAGTTTCACATGTCCTTGTGCACTTTGCCCATGCTCCACCCAAACTCTAGAAACATAGAAACATAGAAACATGATGACAGAAAAAGACCACATGGCCTATCTAGTCTGTCCTTCCATAACAACAACTACAACAGTCCACTTTTTACCTTTAGAGATCCTCTGTGTTGGTCCCATGCTTTTTTGAATTCATTTACTGTCCTCATCTCTACCACCTCCACTGGGAGACTATTCCATGGATCCACTACTCTTTCCGTAAAGAAATATTTCCGCATATCACTCCTGAATCTATCTCCCTTCACCCTCATCCCATGTCCCCTCGTAGCAGAACTTGCTTTCAATTGAAAGAGGCTCTCTCCCTGAACATTTATGCCACGGAGGTATTTAAACATCTCAATCATATCACCTCTATCCCGCCTTTCCTCTAAGGTGTACATATTAAGATCCTTAAGTCTGTCCTCATATGCTTTATAATGAAGACCACTAATCATTTTAGTAGCAACCCTCTGCACCGACTCCATCCTGTTCACATCCTTTTGAAGGTGCGGTCTCCAGAATTGCACACTATACTCCAAATGAGGTCGCACCAAAGACTTATACAGAGGCATTATCACCTATCTACCCATGTACACGCCCACAGCGAAAGTACACATCACTGGGCTAACACGCATGTTTATAAAATCATGGCTGCAGAAATTACGCATGTAAAAAGGGATGGTGCAAGGATATGAAGCACCCTAGGCAAATCTCATTCCTTGTGCCCCCCCCTGCTCCTGCCCCTGCCCCTGCCACCATCTCCATTGCTACCAGTGTCGCCCCTCTCCAAGATCTGCAGTGGCAGCAATGCCTTTAAGATGTCACCTCAATGCTGACCATAACCTCCATCACTCTGGTGCTATTCCTGCTTCTGACCCCCTCTGATTCAACTTCCTTTTGCAGGGAGGCTGAGGGAACTGGTCCAACTGCTTCCATCGCTATACAAATGGGACGCCTGCATTGGAGGGGGCATAAACACAAAGAGCACTGCAGAGGCTTCAGTAAGTGCCACGGTGCTATTTAAAAGCATTGCTGCCACCGCAAGTCGCGGAGAAGGGTGGCAGTGATGGTAGTGGGCCACCCTTGGACCATTGGCACTTTAAGCAACTGCCTAATTTGCTTAATGGTAGCACCGGCCCTGCACACAAAGGCCCATTTATGCACATAAATCGCAAAAAGGCCAGGTTCTAGGTGAGTAGATAGCACGGAACTTTACATGGCTTCTTATAATATTACAGTACCCTTAAGGAGCAGCAGACTACCACTCACAGTAATGTCATATGCTGATGCGTATTGCATGCTTCTGAGATGCTCTAAGTTACGTAACAGTAACATTAGATAAATGTGTCCTACTATGGAAAGTCTCTCATTGGTATATATATGGAAGATCTTAAGTTACAATACAAAAACTCTCTTCCAAACATATTCCTTAGGTTGATACCGTGTTACATGTTTTGGAAGAAATAAGCATTTTTCCGTGCAAACCACATTTTAATTAAAATCTGTTTTTCAACAAATGTGTACTCTCTTTATTAACCCCAGCAGAGCAGGTTGTCATTGTAACCCTCTGATAGAGGGCAAACTGGCTCACTAGCCCTATCACAAACCCTTCCTGAAAGTAATAGCCTTCCTCCATCAGTAGCTTTAATTTGAATCTTAATCTGTTTTAAATTATTTTAAAGTATTACTTTTTTAACTAGCCATTTCTAACGTCATGAAACTAATCTTCCTGGGTTTGCATTGAGTTAACGGGAGCCAGTTTTTATCTGAGCAACGAAGACCATGGTTTGTTCAATTGTGTGACATGTGGAGGATAATTTTTTAACAGGTTGCCTAGGTTTGGAGTTCAAGAAGGTGCCTATTTTTAGTCTCTTTTATAAAAACACATAGGCTGTTGTTAAGTGCTGTCGAGTCGGTGTCGACTCCTGGCCACCCTCTGGATAGTTGACCTAAACATTTTTTGGTCTTCAGCCAAGGTAGGCTCATTGTTGATAGTGCTATACATAGCTGCTGTTATTGTATCAATCCATCTCATTGCCGGCCTTCCTCTTTTACGGTGACCTTCTACTTTGCCAAGCATTATGTCTTTCTCCAATGATCTCTCTCTTCGCATGATGTGTCCAAAGTATGAAGTCAAAGTCTTGTCATCTGAGCTTCTAAGGAAAGCTTAGGTTTGATCGCCTTTAATACTGACTGGTTTGTTCTTCGGGCAGTCCATGATATACACAGTATTAATCGCCAGCACCATAATTCAAAGGCATCAACTTTCTTCCGGACTATCTTTTTCACTGTCCAACTTTCGCATCCATATGATGTTATTGAAAATACCATGGCCTGGACAAGTCGAATCTTTGTATGGAGAGAGACATCTCTGCTCTTAAGAATCTTGTCTAGGTCCTTCATAGCCATTCTACCAAGAGCTATATGTCATCAGATTTCTTGACTGATAGTTCTTTCTTTATTGATTGTTGAGCCAAGTAAGTTAAAACTGTCAACTGTTTCAATTTCTTCTCCATCAATGATGGTCTTATTGATTTTACCAGTTGTCAGGATCTTTGTTTTCTTAACATTAAGGTGCAGACCCATTTTAAGACTATATGCCTTGGTCTTGAGAAGCAAATGTTTCAAATCGTCTTCACTTTCCACCAGTATCATCAGCATAGTGAAGGTTGTTGACGAGTCTTCCACCAATCTTCACACCTCGGTTGTCTTTATACGGTCCTGCTTTTCTGATAATTTGTTCTTATAGGCTATGGGCCCCTAAAGCCCATTAGCCAGTTTAATGTGCATTTTAATGCACTGCAACTGGTAGTCAGGAACACTAATGTGCGAGTATGTCTGCCACTACACTCTAAAACACGTTAATCATCGAACATGGGATGGGGCAGGGAATGGGTGAAGTATGGGTGATGGGTGAAGTATAGCCTCATGCTCAGTGGCAATACGGCTCTTAACACAAGGTCACCTAATGACTCCTCTATGGGAGTCATTAAGTGAACCTGCCTTGATGGAGTGCATGTTAGATTGGCCCATCAGGACCATACCGATCCTACCCCCGACAGTTACCGTGGAAGCTTTGAAATTAACGTGCATTTGTTTGGCAAATTAATTGTAAATCCTTAGTGGATTTTAGTAAAAGGGGCTTTATGTGTCTTTATAAAAGAACTAGTGGTAAAGTGGCAGAAATCATGGCTAGTTTGAAGCTAAGGGTTTTTACAGCTTGTAAATGGGTGTAATTGCTAACGTGTAGAAGATACACATAAATCGCAACTCTGCCCAAATTCCACCCGAGAACACGCCTACATCTGAGATACGTAAAACTACACACCTTCTTGTCACTATACAAATATATATTTGTGCGTAACCCCTGGGGTAATTTTGCAAAAACCCTTTTATTTGCAGAAAAAAAGGTTTTATTTGCACAATGTGTATAGAATTTATCCCTTAGGAGTCATTCTATAAATTTCTGAAAAACATGGTTATGTGCCTTTATAAAACAGGCTTCTACAGTACACACACTCGCACACATGTACATCTGTTTGGGGCAAATATAAATGTGTGGGTGGGTACTCTATGCATGTATGTGCATTTTAAGTCACATTTTAGAAAGGACACACAGTTGCAGTCTGGGATGTCCAGGTTAAAGGTCTGAGAAAACCCAGGGAAGTTTACATTTTGGCTCGATTTTAGAAATATGGATGTCCCCAAATGAATGGCCACAGAAACGACTTCTTGGACGTCCCGGCCGACATTTTCCAGAAGGGGGACGTCCATGTTCGGTGAGATCTCAGACACTCAGACATGCAGTGGTGGGTTAGTAATCCTGGGTTTGTATTGGCATGCACCTTTCTTTACCTAGGAAATATTGACAGTGATGATGACAGCCCTTTTTTTCCCTCCTTATTCATAGTCAGAAGGAGGTCTAGGCATGGACGCTTCAACAACTAGGACCAAACGTGTTTGTGCTGTTCTAAAATCGCACTGTAATCTGCATCGTCATTGCTCCATCCAGGCCACTCCTTTGGCATGCTCCTGTTTTATTGGATGTCCTCCTGCTAGGAACGTTTATATACCCAATCTCTAAAATGGCTCCGGGGACTCCCTTGTGATTTGGATGTCTGCGTAAAATAACCTCCACTTTTTGCAAACATCCCGACCCTACCCAGACTATGCTCCCAGGAGTAACTAATTACAGTTTGCCTAAAGTTGTGCATGCTCTCTTTGCAGGCATGGGGCTTGTATGCACATACACACCCATGCAAGTTTATAAGAACTATTTTCTGCATGTAAAATGTGCTATACATGTAGAAAATGATTATTTATATAAACTACCCACTTAGGGGAGAATTTCATAAGGAGTCACCTAGAGTTATATGTGAACCACACACATGAGTTCTAGTATTTTAGTCATTTATGCCCATAAATGACCTCTTATAAACTACCAACAAGCATGAAAGGATTTGCATAGTTTGTATCCTGCATACTTTCACTATGGGCATGGGCGAAGTTTGGGTGGAGCATAGGTTGCATGAGCAATTTTGCACATAGGTTATAAAATTATGTGATTTACATGTGTAACACCCAATCTGCTGGAAATGTCCCAAATATGAACGAAAAAAATTACAAAACAGGTAACTGTTCTTACTTGGAGACTCCATCATCAGAAGGATTAACTTGGGAACACAGTCCAAGGGACAGACGATGGTCAAATGCTCTCCAGGTTCTTCAGCCAGAACGAAAGCAAAGCAAATTTTTAGCATAGTCAGGTTTTAGGAGAGAAACTTGAACGCACTGTCAACACTACAGTATTCTCAGAAGTTCTACCTGTTTATGATAAGGGGGGGGGGGAGGGGGATAGAGGCTGCATCACATAACCATCTTTAATATGTGACTCCAAACCTGGTGTAAATGAGAAAGATTTAGATATATAGGCATCTGGGGCTATAGAAGGAACAACAAGAGACTATACTGTGTTGATGGATTGCATCTCTCTGCGGCAGGAAAAAAGATCCTAAATGAAAAATTCAGGCAATATGTGGACAAGCATTTAAACTAGGGAAAGGAGGTGAAGGATGGGAAAAAACAAGTTCAGGACATCACTCCTAGCAAAAACATAATAACATTAGTAATAGTCATCATATTAATCCACACATCAATGACAAGAGGGAAGAGGAGTCTGGAGCAAAATCTGTCCAAAATCCAAGCAAGTCAACCAACAATAGCTGGAAGGCAGCAAGCACAAATGCTCAAAGTCTAGCCAACAAAGTTCCTGATCTGGAGGCCCTGATGGTGGAAATGGATTTGGGCACTGGCCATTACAGAAACATGGCTTTTAACGAGTCGCATGAATGGGATATAGCCATAGCTGGCTATAATTTATTTAGAAGAGACAGAGAAGACAGAAAAGGAGGAGGAGTAGCCCTATATGTCAAAAGCAATATTAAAGCTGGTCCAGGCTGTGCCGCTGGGCCCCGGTCCCGCGGCTGGCCCAGTAACTGGGTTCCCGGGGCCTGACCACGCGGTAGGCCTCTCTCGTCTGGGGTGGGGGTGGGGGCTCTGGCTGGGCGGCAGGTGGGCCATCCGCGCCGGGGCTCCATGCTGGTCATGTGGAGCCCGGCGATTGGACCGCGCAGGCGGTCATGGGGGCGGGGCAGCGCAAGCAAGGAGGGATCGCCGGCTGGCGGTCTCCCTCTTCCTGCTTGCTCGCGCTGCATGATGGTTTGTGGCTGGGGGCTCCGTGTTTAGTGCGTGTGAGTGGGGTAGGTCTTTCCCGGGCGTCGGGGTTCTTTCTTCGTCTTGGGCTCGGGCAGTCAGGATAGCCGCGGAAACACAAAAAAAAAGAAAGAAGAATTACCCCACAAATTCAACCGTGCCGATTGCCAGTTTCGCGGCACGTGTGCTGGCTTCTGGGCACGTGGGTGATTCTGCCTTTCCCCCTTCCCTCGTCTTGTGTGCTGTGTTTGGCGGGGGCTCGGGGTGGGGGGTGCATTGGGTGTCGGGTGTGCTGTGTGCTTCTCCTACCTTAAAAAAAAACAATAAAAAATAAAAAACTATCTAACTGAAAGAACACCATCACCAGTTTCTGCACATCCCCCCGTTAGCATTAGCAGTGCTGAGGTGTTGGGTGCCTCATGGCCGGGTGTCTTAGTGGGCGTGGTGTAGGTAATGGGCCGCGGGGCGCTGCTCGGGGGCGGGGAGCTGCGCGGCGTGGGGCCACGCCCCTGGGCCGCGGTAGGGCAGCGCGTACCGCTTCCCCAGTACCCAGTGTCCATCCTGGGGTCAGGCAGGGGCGCGGCGCAGCAGGTCACGAGGGGCCCAGGGCCGGGTGGCCGCCAGGGTGCCTACCGTGCCTGTGAATGCGGCCATGGGCGCACTGCACGGAGCGCTGGTCCCTCACCCAGAGCTGTTGGGCGGTGTTGGCACGCCGGCGGCGTTTGGGGGCGGGAGGATCCTGGCTTCCCGGTTGTTGGTGGGGCTGGGTCCTCGGGGATTCCAGCTGCTGACCCGTCATCAGAGGATGCGGTTGGCAGTCCCTCTGGCTTGACACCACCCCCGGTCGATGGGTGCCGTTCCCCCGTCCCTCTGGGTTCCCCTCCCCCTCCCGGCTTCTTTGGTCCCACGGGCCCGAGGGGCGTATGGGGCTGTCCCGTGGGGGGTTTAGGGCACTGGGGGGGGGGGGTTGGGGGGGATGGTTCGGCGATGGGCTTGGGGTGGCGGGGAGTGCTGCTGCGTGGGATGCCAGTGGTCTGGGGTCTTCGGCGCATTGTTGGTGGGCCGGGCAGAGTGCAGCGTCTAGTACTCCTGGAGCTCTGGCTGCTGTTTTTTCTCCTTTCTCTTCGCAGGTCCCGTGGAATTCGACGCCTTCGACGTCCATGGCTGCTTCTGCCAGGCTGGATGGCTCCGGTCCTTCGAGTTCCGTGAACGAGCTGGTCGCTGCGGCGCCTGGAATGTCTCCTGGGAGTGCCCCAGTGGACTCTTCCGGTGGGGTTGGTGAGTATTCGAGGGTCTCTGGGGCTGCGGGAGGGGCCCTTGAGGCCGTTCCGGGTTCTGTTGTGGCGACGAAAGCAAAGGCTAAGCGTAGGCGGGGTCATCGTTGTCGGCGGGCGTCTTCATCTTCCTCTTCCTCGATGTCGTCCTCGGCCTCCTCGCACAGCTCGGCTCCTGCGACGGCTGACGCTGGGGTGGGCGTGGGGACCTTAGTCGTACGTTGCGCGGAGTTGTGGGAGGGCGTTCCGCGGAAGTTGCACCGGCAGATCAAGCGTCGCAAGTACATTGATATCTTCCGTCTGCTTGACGGTCGGAAGTGTTCCGGTGAGAGCAGGAAGAAGCGCAAGGAGGATGAGAAGGCGGGTAGGGTGCGTAAGGTCTCTCACAATACCCTTAATTGGACCCGTGCCTTCTTGCGCTTAGCGAGTGTCTGGGGTCACTATTTCCTGGATCAGTACGGGGCCTTGTTGGTTTACGCCGATAGCATTTTGGCGGCATCCCAGGCACACGAGGGGTGGGCCTGGTTGAATTACGACGAGGAGTTTCGGGACCAGATGGAGGAGAATTGTCACTTGTTGTGGGGGACGAAGGACATCAATCTTTGGTTGGCACAGATGTCCGCGAGGGGCCGGGTCGGGGAAGCGGGTGCCACGGTCAGTAAGGCGGGGTAGTCTCCGGTCCCGTCGGGGGGGCATTCCTTTCGATCCTCCGTCTCCGCCCTGCCCCAGTCCAGGGGGGGCCCTTGGGAGGACGTTTGCTGGCGCTTCAACAAGGCGTCCTGCCCGTTCCCCGACTGCAAATTCAAGCACGCTTGCTGCTTGTGTGGGGGTGCGCATGCAGCCACGAAGTGTAGCAGAAAGGGGGTCGCGGGAGCCCCTGCCAGGGGTAAGTGAGGCGGTGGGTGGGGTGCTGGCCCCTACTCCCATGAGGGTCGAGGCGATGCGCCCGTGGTTGGTGGAGTACGGGCGGTCCCGTCGCGGGAGGGCAGCTGGCTTGCTCTTAAGGGGGTTCTCGGGAGGCTTTCGAATCCCTGTCCAGGGTGCGTCCGCACCGGGGGGGGGGGGGGGCTTCGCAACGCTAGTTCTGTGCAGGAACATGGGGATTTCGTGCGTCGGAAGATTTCGGAGGAGTGTGCACTGGGTAGGGTGGCGGGCCCCTTTCCGGCGTCCCCCTTTTCCCCATTCACGGTCTCGCCGTTGGGAGTGGTTCCCAAGAAGGAGCCGGGCAAGTTCAGGTTGATACGCAACCTCTCTTGCCCGCCGGGCGATTCTGTCAATGACCTCATACCTCGCGAGCTCTGTACGGTACATTATGCTTCTTTCGATGCGGCCATTTCCCTTGTGCACCAATGTGGGCCTGGTGCCCTGCTCGCCAAGGTGGACATCGAATCGGCTTTTCGTTTGTTGCCGGTGCATCCTTCGGCTTTCCCTTCGCTCGGTTTTCGTTTCGAGGCGCAGTTCTACTTTGATAAGTGCATGCCTATGGGCTGTGCGATCTCTTGCGCTTACTTCGAGGCTTTTAGTACTTTCTTGCATTGGGTCGTGGAGCGGCAGTCGGGGGTCTCAAGTATTGTGCACTACCTCGATGATTTCCTGTTTGTCGGGCCGGAGCGGACCTCTACCTGTTCCACTCTCTTGCGAACTTTCTTGGGCTTGGCCGTTGACTTTGGCATTCCCATTGCGGCCAAGAAAACCGTGGGACCGGTCACTCGCCTCACCTTCTTAGGCATCGAAATCGATACGGTTGCGATGATTGTGCGCTTGCCGGCGCCGAAGGTCCAGCGGCTTCGCGAGTTGGTGGCCTTAGTCGGCTCTGCCACTAAGATTTCCCTCCAGGTCCTTCAGTCATTGGTCGGGCATCTCAATTTCACTTGCCGTGTCCTTCCCATGGGGCGCCCCTTTGCACGGCGCTTATCTTTGGCTATGGCGGGAGTGCGTCTCCCTCATCATCGGATCCGGGTGTCTGCGGGGATGCGGGAGGATTTGCGGGTCTGGGATGCGTTCCTGGCCGGTTTTGATGGTTGCTCCGTGCTTCAGTTGCCTGAGCTCTCGAATCTCGACCTGCATTTGTTTACAGATGCGGCTGGAAGTTCCGGTTTCGGTGCCTTCTATCATGGTGCTTGGTGCACTGAGCCTTGGCCTGCGGATTGGGTACGGTCCAGTTTGACCCGGAACATCACATTCTTGGAACTTTTCCTGATAGTGGTGTTTTTTTGGGTATGGCCGGACCGGCTGCGTGATCGGTGGGTTGTGTTCTGGTGCGATAATGCCACAGTGGTCGAGGTCATTAACCGGCACGCGCCTCGATGTCTGAGGGTAGCTTCATTGATGAGGGTCTTCGTGTTGGCGTGCTTGCGCCTGAATGTCACCGCTCGGGCACGGCATGTGCTGGGCTCACAGAATTCCATTGCTGACGCTTTATCCCGTTTTCAGTGGGCGCTGTTCCGGCGGTTGGCTCCAGGGGCGGACGAGCTGGCTTCACGGGTCCCGGAGCATCTCTGGAAGGTTGGGACCCTGACGTAATGTCCTTGCTGGCCGCGTCGGTGGCACGCAGTACTTGGGCGATGTACCTGCGGGGCTACACACAGGTGAGTGCATTTGTAAGCATGCTGGGCTGGTCTGGGGGGCGGATTGATTGGCTAGTTCGTGTTGTGGGCCAAGAAGGAAGGCTGGGCTCGGTCAGCGGTCATGGGAGCGTTGGCGGGATTTTCCTTCTTTTGCAAGGCCGCTGGCTGGGGTAACCCTCGCGTATCCTTTTTGGTCCGGCGGTTGCTCGCTGTTTGGGCTAGGGTGCACCCAGGGTTGCGGGATTGGAGGCTCCTGGTATCTCACGAGCTTTTGCTGAAAATTTGCGAGGCTTTACCGTGCGTGGTGACCTCAGGTTTTGAGGCTGTCCTGTTTCATGCGCTGTTTACTACGGCTTTTTTTGGTGCGTTCCGGGTGTCCGAGCTTGTCCCTAGGTCCGCCAGATGGGGGGCTTTTGGCGGGCTCGATGCCGCGCACGTCTGGGTGGATTCGGCACAGGCGCGGATCTTCTTACCGCGGTCGAAGACGGATCAGTCTGAGAAAGGGGGCTGGGTCCTCTTAAGCGCCATCTCTCCCTTGTTATCCTGCCCAGTTCGTGCACTGTGCAACTATGTGCAGCGGTGGTCAGCGGCACGTGGCTATATTTTCATTCATGCTGACGGCAAGCCGGTGACTCAGTTCCAGTTTACGGCTGTGCTGCGTCTGGTGCTGCGTGCCTTGGGTTGTGCTGATCAATGTTACGCTTTGCATTCGTTCCGGATTGGGGTAGATACTAGTGCGGCGGCCGTGGGCCTGGATGCGCGTGTTATTCAGCGCATTGGCCGGTGGCATTCGGGGGCATATGCCGGGTATGTTCGCCCATCGGCCCCTGGCGGCGCAGAGTAGGGCTGGGTGGTGTCCTGGCTGTGCTCCGCTCGCAAAGGGGGGGTGGCTCGGGGTACTAATGTCTTTTCTTCCTATTTCAGAGTTGCCTGCTGGTGGCAGTCCGCTTTTTTCTGCTTTCAGATGGTATGTGCGCCGGTGACTGGTGGATCATTGGGCACTCCTTCGTCTACTGGGCGGAGTGTCGGGTGGCGGTCCGGCCGTTGGGTGCCCACTTCGGTCTGGCCATGTCTGGAGTGCGGCTGTGCTGGATGGGTCAACGCGGCATGCACTGGGGGCAGCTCTTGGCTCGTGTACAGGCGGAGATCGGACTGCGGCAGCGGCCGGTCGGGCTGCTGCTCCACCTGGGCGGCAATGACTTGGCGAGTTGGTCTTGCCGGCAACTTATCAGAACTGTGCAGAGAGACATTGCTCATTTGCGGGAGGTTCTCCCAGGGGTGGCCATTATTTGGTCAGACATTATTCCCCGTCCTGCATGCTGGACTCAGCGGCGCTGGTCGAGGGGTCTGGTTAAGATCAACCGGCAGATCGGGCGCTGGGTCCAGCAGATGGGGGGGCTTCAGGTCCTGCACCCTTGGGTGGATGTTACTTGTGCCGGCCTATATCGGCTTGATGGGGTTCATCTTGCCCCGGTGGGGCAGGACTTACTCCTAAATGACTGGCAGGAGGCATTGGAATCGTGGTGCTGGTCGCAGCTTTCGGTGGTGGGGCGGCGCAAGGATAGTGGTCTACCTTGTGCCGGTGGCGGGGTGGCGAACAGGTGCTCGCTGACCCGGCGGGGCCTTTCAGGTTGAGGCCGCTTTCCACGGGAGCGACACTGCTCATTAGGTTGGGGGAAACGTCCCAGCTGGGGTCTCTGCCCGGAAAATTGGCAACCCTTGAGCCGGCCTTTGCTAATAACATGGCGAGGCGGGCGGTAGGGGGCAATGGGGGGGTGGATGATGCACCACTTTGCTAGAAACGGCTGGTGGGGGGCATCATCCGGATGACGGGGTGGGGGGGGGGGTGTTTTGTTATTGTTATAAATGCTGAGTTGGCCCTTGTTGGGTCGTGTTTTGATACCGTTAAATAAAAGCTGCGACCAAGCAATTTTGCACCAATGCCTGATGTCAGTGTGCTCTGTCAAAGGGTTAGGGGTTGTGGGTGGATAGATGTGGTGGGGGAACAAGGCGGGGTTGGGCATCCGGATACCTCGGTTAGTCCAGGCTGCGCCGCCGGGCCCCGGTCCCGTGGCCGGCCAAGTAACCGGGTTCCCGGGGCCCGACCACGCGGTAGGCCTCTCTCGTCTGGGGTGGGGGGGGGGGGCTCTGGCTGGGCGGCAGGCGGGGCATCTGCGCCGGGGCTCCACGCTGGACATGTGGAGCCCGAAGATTGGATCGCGCAGGCGGTCATGGG
This sequence comes from Ichthyophis bannanicus, assembly GCA_033557465.1. Taxonomy (NCBI): domain Eukaryota; kingdom Metazoa; phylum Chordata; class Amphibia; order Gymnophiona; family Ichthyophiidae; genus Ichthyophis; species Ichthyophis bannanicus. Next base: position 460,994,724 of record CM066033.1, on the reverse strand, counting down.
GGCGGGGCAGCGCGAGCAAGGAGGGATCGCCGGCTGGCGGTCTCCCTCTTCCTGCTTGCTCGCGCTGCATGAAGGTTTCCCTCCCTCCCTCCCCCTTTTTTGCCTTGGCTGTGGGAGGGAGGGCGTTGCAGCTGGCGGGGGGCATCGTTCAGGGCCCAGTGCGCGGGGTGGCGAGCAGGTGCTCGCTGACCCAGCGGGGCCTTTCAGGTTGAGGCCGCTTTCCACGGGAGCAGCACTGCTCGTTAGGTTGGGGAAGACGTCCCGGCTGGGGTCTCTGCCCGGAAAATTGGCAACCCTTGAGCCGGCCTTTGCTAATAACATGGCGAGGCGGGCGGTAGGGGGCAATGGGGGGGGGGGTGGATGATGTACCACTTTGCTATAAACGGCTGGTGGGTGGCATCATCCGGATGACGGGGTGGGGGGGTGTTTTGTTATTGTTATAAATGCTGAGTTGGCCCCTGTTGGGTCGTGTTTTGATACCATTAAATAAAAGCTGCGACCAAGCAATTTTGCACCAATGCCTGATGTCAGTGTGCTCTGTCAAAGGGTTAGGGGTTGTGGGTGGATAGATGTGGTGGGGGAACAAGGCGGGGTTGGGCATCCGGATACCTCGGTTACTGAAATGCAGGGGATGTGGGGAAAAGAAAAAGCACCGTGGATTGTGTTGGAAAGAGGAGATGGCACTGTCATCCATACTGGTGTAGTCTACAGGCCTCCAACTCAAACTAAGGAAATGGGTAGAGACTTTATCATTGATATTGCAAAGGTAGTATGAGGAACGAAGTGATCATATTGGGTGACTTTAATCTACCAAATGTGAATTAGAGTATTCCTTCTGCAAATGTGGAAAGAAGTAAAAAGATCGTGGATGCCTTCCAAGAAGCATTGCTCAGACAACTGATGATGGAACTAATCAGAGACGTTTGATACTGGATTTAGTACTCACCAATGGAGATAGCATGTCGAATGTCTGGGTGGTGCCCATGTGAGCAGCAGTGATTATCACACAGTGTAGTTTGAGGTAAAAGCCAAGGCAGAGTCCAATCACAGCAAACTCAAAGTCCTAGACTTCAAAAACACTGACTTCAGTAAAATGGGAAAGTACTTGAAGGAGAAGTTGGCTGGATGGGAGGAGATAAGGGAAGTGGAATTGCAGTGGGCTAAACTAAAAAAGGCAACAGATATATATGTAACGAAGGTAAATAAAAACAAGAGGAAAAGGAAAACTATATGGTTAACCAAAGAAGTGGCTGCACAAATAAAGGCAAAAACATAGCTGTCACAAAATTCAGAAGATTACAAACAGATGAACACATAAAAGAATAGAGGATAAAGCTAAAAGAGACAAAGAGAGAAGTAAGGATAGCAAGAGCAAAGGTGGAAGAAAAGATGGCTAAAGACGTGAAGTGTGGAGACATTTTTCAGGTATATTCCGAAGAGGAAGATCAGAGGTGGAACTGCAAGACTCAAAAGTGCCGAGAACAGATTTATGGAAAGTGACATCAAAAAAGCAAAAATCCTCCTGTTCTGTATTCATTAAATAAAATCCTGGAGAAGAGCCACATATGATTGACAAATATACAAATGGGAAAGGAGCAGAAACCACACCATTCACAGAAGATGATGTTTTTGAACAGTTTGCAAAACTGAAAGTGGACAAACACATGGGACCAATGTGATAGATCCCAGAATAATGAAAGAACTAAGAGGTTTTGGCAGGGCCTTTAAAGGATGTTTCTTTTTTTGTTTTAATTTTTTATTTATTGAAAATTTATACAATCAATCAAGACATAATCTCGAAAAGAAAAGAAATACAATGGCTCAAATGTCAAAAAAGAAAACATAAAACAAACATAAAACTTTTTCCATGATCTCTTGTAGTCCACATTATAAAGGAAAGGGGCGTAATTAAAACCTAAGGCCGGAGAACCGAAGGCTCCAAGAAAATAAGCAAGAAATACATATAAAGGCAAAAACCAAGAATAGGCGCAGCCTTTCTCAAGACCATCATAATATAGAGAGAGTTATTGAACATCTAACCCTAAGACTTGTCTAATAATTTAGCATTAATAAAGGCAGCAAGATCGGTAGGTTGAGAAAAAACATGTCTAACAGATTTATATATCACCGAACATTTACAAGGAAATCTCAAGAGAAAATAACCCGCAATCTGCAGCACTCCTGGCTTCTGAAGGAGGAAAAGCTTTCTTCTCTTTTGCGTCTCTTGCAATATCAGGAAACATAGAAATAGTAAATCCACAAAAAGTTTCCATTCTTTTCTTGAAGAACATCTTGAGAAGCCAGTCTTTATCAGAAACCAAGGCAAAGGAGACCAACAATGTAGCAGGAATATAGTTCTCCCCAACAGAACCTTTGAGTAATTCAGAAACATTCAAAACTTCCAAGACAAAATCTTCTTTTGAAGTCGCCAGTTCTTTCTTCCCTATAGGGAGATAATAAACCTTTGTTAAAGATGGAATTAAGTTTGGAGGGACTTTCAAAACTTCAGTTAGGTAGCGTTTAAACATATCCAAGGCCGCAACACTCTTCAACTTGGGAAAGTTCAAAACCCTAAGGTTCATAGGTTTAGGTTTAGGTTTAGGTTTATTCATTTGATATAACCGCCTTTCTGGGGTAATCAAAGCGGTGTACAGGTAGTAAGATACATAAAAATTCATAAAATACATAAAATAGATAAATTATACAAAACATAAAAACAGAATACATAAAAACTTTGGCCATGGCCAGAAAGGAAAGGAAATGTACAATTTTTTAAAAGGATAGGGACGAACATGCAGCAAGTACGGGACAGGATACAACAGGTGGGTAGGTACAGCAGGAACAGATTCATACAAAAGGAGAGGGGATATTGAATGCCAGTGAAAAGAGATGGTTTTTAAGGTTTTGTTTGAAAATTGCGAATTGTGGTTCCAGGCGGAGGGAAGGGGGGAGAGAATTCCAGTGTGCGGGACCAGCAAAGTAGAATGCAGATAGACGTGTGAATTGAAGGTGGGCACGGGAAGGTGGGGGGGGGGGGGAGAGCGAGACGGTTAAGATGGAAGGAACGGGGAGTGTAACGTGAGGAGTGAAAAGATAGAAGGTCAGACAGATAGGATGGGGTACCAGTGTGATAGACTTTGTGAAGTAAAGTTAGCAATTTAAACTGGGAACGGAATGGGACCGGCAACCAATGAAGATGGAAAAGTAAGGGAGTGACATGATCTCGAAGAGCGGAAGAAGTGATAAGACGTGCAGCAGTATTTTGTATTCTTTGGAGCCGGGTCACCTGGTTTTTGCAGGCATTTTGCTGCATCATCCAACACCTCCAGCTTATAACGTAAAGCCACATTATCTTTAACTAGATGAGCATTCGTATCAGATAATCTTACCAGCTGACTCGCATGATCTTCCATCTGCAATTTAACAGTTTCCAAAGACTTCACATTGGACTCTGTTCTAACTGAGTTCTCATGGATCTTGGAGGAGAGAACAGATGTTTGCTTGGTGGCTGCATCAGAAAGTGGTACAATGGCTTCCCAGATGATTTCCAAGGTGAAAACCTGTGGATGAGAAGGCAGAAGAGAAACCAGAGTAAAAATTACAGCCGCGGGGGAACAAGGTGATAATCCCTCAGGTACAGACTTGCTAGCCGGGAGTTCTTCCTGCCGCACAATGCCTAAGTCCTCCCCGATCACAACGGGGGACACCGGAGCCGAACCACCAGCCCCATCCCCTCGAAAGGCATCAACCCTGCCCTCTACAGGCGTGGAAGATGACACTTGACTGACAGGGATGAGGCTCAGGGAAGCTGGGCAAAGCGGCGATGCTCTCTCTGCAGGAGACAAAGGGACTTGTTTACAAAGTCACGGTAGCGGTTCGCGATCGTTATCGGAGCCATGGCCCCATTGATTTCAATGGGGCCGCGGCTCCGATAACGATCACGAACCACTACCGCGGCTTTGTAAACAAGCCCCAAAAGAGATCTCAAGGTCAGAAAGCAGCAGCGTTCCCTCCTCCAAAGCCGCTGCGAAGCCAGCACGAATCTCCTGTTTTTGCACTTGTGAAAGTTCAACAAAGCGACCCATCGGACCGTGAATTGAAGGCAAGGGCTCCGAGGGAAAACCCCTCTCTTTCCCCTTCCGTTTAGGCATCTGGTAAGCAAAAGAATGCAGCAGCTATCTTAGTTAGCCACTCCCCCCAGGACCGCTAAAAGATGTTTCTAATAGATCCTTGGAGACGGTAGATGTTCAGCAGGACTGGAAAAGGGCAGATATGGTACTGTATTTTTTCACAAAAGTGGTAATAGAGAAGAGGTGACAAACTATAGGCCGGTGGGAAAAGTAATGGAGGCACTCTTAAAAGAAAGAATAGTGAACTTTCTAGAAACCAATGAGTTGCATGATCCGATTCAACCCGGTTTTACCAAAGGAAGATCCTGCCAAACAAGTTTGATTGAGTTCTTTGACTGGGTGATCAGAGAACTAGATCAAGGGCATGCGATGGACGTGATATACCTAGATTTCTGCAAAGCCTTTGATACTGTTCCTCATAGGAGGCTTATCAATAAACTGAGTAGCCTGGAGATAGATCCTAAAGCGGTGAACTGGATTAGAAGTTGGTTAACTGACAGACCATAGAAGGTGGTGGTAAATGGAATTCACTCAGAAGAAAGGAAGGTGATTAGTGGCATGCCTCAGGGATCAGTTCTGGGACCGATATTGTTCAATTTATTTGTGAGTGATATTGCGGAATGAATGAAGGGAAAAGTCTGCCTTTTTGCAGATGACACAAAAATTTGCAACAGAGTAGACATTTCTGAGGGAGTGGACAACACGAGGAAAAATCTACAAAAACTGGAAGAATGGTCTTATGCTTGCTAGTTAAGATTTAATGTGAAAAAGTGTGCACTTAGAATGAAGAAATCCAAAGGGATTTTATGTGATAGGGGGCGAGAGGTTAGTGTGCATGGATCAGGAGAGGAATCTTGGAATGATAGAGTCTGAGGACAGTGTGACAAGGCGGTAGTCAAAGTAAGAAGGATGCTGGGTTGCATACAGAGAGGAATAACCTGGAGAAAGGAGGCGGTATTAATGCCCCTGTACAAGGCGTTGGTGAGACCACACTTGTAGTACTGTATTCAGTTTTGGAGACTATATCCCACAAAGGATATAAAAAGACTTGAAACGGTTCAGAGGAAGGTGACAAAAAAGATTTGGAGCCTGTGCCAGAAGACATATGATAAGAGACTTGAAGACCTAAATATATATACCCTAGAGGAGAGGAGGGACAAGGAAGATATGAAACAAACCTTTAAATACTTAAAGGGTATTAATGAACAAACAAACCTTTTTCAAAGAAGAGGAAGCTGTAATATTATAGGGCATATGATGAAGCTGCAAGGCGGTAAACTTAAAAGCAACATCAGGAAATACTTTTTCACTGAAAGGGTAGCGGAAGCTTTTAATGCTCTCCCGGTGGAGGTGGTGGGAGCAAATATATTGACGGAACGCAAAAACATAGTGGATCCCTTTATAGCAAGAAGATGAAATCAAAGCAAACTTAAATAAATATATTTTATACTTGAATGAATGAAAGGGAGGGGGGGGTCCTGCCCGGAGCGACGGGTGCAACCCTAAATAAAGGCATGGGGGGATGACTTGCACTGGGCAGCAGTTACAACTACTCTGGCCAGCTTACTGCTTAGAGTGGATGGATCATATTGGTCTTTACCTGCCATCATATACTATGTTACTATGTAATTGCAAAAAGTAGATGTTGTTGCATTAGCTCTATGGCTAACATATATGTACACATTTGCACTTACGCTCAGGGCTGGCCTCAGACTTGTTTCAATGTGTTGGCATCCTGGGCAAACTTTAAGCCGTATGCCCCCCCACCCCAGCTGTCAGAATCAATTGTTTAACTTTGTATGCCCTGCTCTTTGCCACCCTGCAGAAGCTGCCGCCCTAGGTAACTGCCTAGTTTGCCTGTTGTTGGGCCAGCCCTGCTTACACTCTATTTTATAAGGTTGAGTACGCAAACATTACACCCCTCCCCCTCCCATTCTCAAGGGAGCTTTAGCAATCGTAGTATCTCCTCCCTCCCTGCGTACCAGTCTACTCTTACTTTGTTGATGTAAATGTTTCTTATTTTGCTGATCAAGAAATATATACGGTTGAGTACGTGTGTATTTGACTTTATAAAATAGGTGTAAATTACACACATTTAGGAAGGTAATTTAATCAACTGGGGCCTTATGCCTAATTTATAAAGTAAGCACATGAAAAGGGGCATTAACCGGGCACCAGTCTAGAAAATATCCTCTTTGGGACTGATTTTATAAGGAGCCGCTTAGAAATATGTGCCATTTACATACACAAGTCACCTCTTTTCAAGGGCATGCATGCGTAACTGGGCACTTACGTACTTTCTGTGGTCACTATTCTGTAAGCACACGCCAAAGTCCGATGGTACGTACTTTCAGTGTGAGCGTGCACTTGGGGGGAGGGGAGTTTGAGCGAAGCATAGGCAAAATGAAAATTTGAATGCATAAGTTATAAAATACTATAATTTAGGCAGAAATCCGGCCATGCTAACTGTCATGGCCCCACACTAGCTCCTAAGGCCTGTCCCAGCACACCTCCACAACACACTCTGACAGCTAGCGCCCTTTAGTAAAGGAGCTCCTCTGTATCTTTTTGTCTCTCTCTCTCTTCTCACACACATACATTAAATTATCTGGGATGAAGGACAACTATGCTTTTCCCTCGAGTTAAACTCCAGGGACTGTGACTTACACTTTTGGATACTCTCGGCCCCCATCTTTCCCTCCAGTTCAGATCTGTAATTGTGTAAAGTGGTCTGACTGGGTTAGGTGCTGGGGAGGGAGAGGCAGGTGCCCTGGAGACAGAGGTAACACTGGCACAGCACTGAGAGAAGAAAATGTCCATTGATGCAAATTGTATTCATCTCCTGTGTCTGGTGATTGTATATGTTTGTCATATAGTTTTAAACAAATCTGAAATTTATATTTAAAACAAATAAACCTGCAAAGTGCCAAGTGACATCATTAGAAAATATTGCAAGCCGTTGTTTTCCAAACATGATACTGCAGTTTCCACAGTTGTTGAAAGTGGATACCTGAAACGGAAGAGAATTAAAGTATTCTCTGAAGGAGAGGACTGTCCCCATGTAGGTCAGAACTGACAGTCATTATGAAAAGAGAATCTCGGTAAAGATATTGGGCCTTCAGTTAGGATCTTGCTTCTCTTCTGAGTTGGGTAAAGATGGAACTCTGGAACTGGGTAAAAATCAAAAGAGGTAATATTGAAACCATAGCACTTGGCAATATTTTGAAACGCCAGCCACTGTGATTAGGTTATCTCAGTAGCCGTATCCAGATACTGAGTGGCACCAAATATCCAGATTGAGCGGCAAGGATGGTCATTATCCAGCCGCCATCCAGATAGCCAATCTGCGTGCACTCAGGGCTGCTCTTGTGTGTTGTCCTAAGTGATGCGGGTTGATACCAGGTAACATTTAAGTCCGCCCACTATCCAGATAGTGCCAAGATGCTTAGAGGTAATATGGCTCTCACCAGCACTTTTCTGTTTAGCAGCAGCTGATAACTGTAGAAGGGCCTTTGAATATTGTCCTCAAATATTTATTTATTTAACAGGATTTCTATACCACCTTATCATTAATTCAAAGCGGTTCACATGGAACAGATTACAGCAATAAGCTTTTACATAGGCTCTTCTCTGTTGAAGGAGTAGAATCCATGGGGGTAATATTCAAAAAGACTTATTAACAGGATCTGCCAACCTGATGAGTCCCAGCAAGAGGGCTAATTGGGGCCGCTGAATATTTCATTTGACTGGGGGGGGGGGGGGGGGTGGTCGGCGGGTGGAGCTGGTGCTTCTCCACATAGCAGTGATTTTCAGAGCCTCTCTCCGGAGAGCAATCGGAATAACTTAGGACTCCAAAAAAGCTGTGTTGAGTGATACACAGATTGTCTATCTGGACAGCAGCTGAATATCACTGCTGTCCAGATGATGGTGCCACCGATCGCTACATCCAGATATTCGGTTCTGCCCGGTATTTGCATTCTAATGCTGAATATCCGTTTTTTTTACTCATGGGGGCTGGCATTTCAGAAAAAAATGAATATCAGCTCACATGTTCCTCAGGAAGACTCTGAAGCTACCCAACTAAGAGCCATAGTTACTAAGCTGTTGTTACTTCATGCTGTAAATTTCATTTTCTGTTGCTGTAGGGTCCGAAGCTGGGTCTGCTGACTTTTACAGGGGCTGGTGGTGGAATCTGTTAACCCCACCAACCTCTAATCACAATATCCTGCCCCCCAACAGCACCTTAACCTACTATGAGGTTTCACTGGTGGCAAGTAAGTGGGCAGGAGTGATCTTCATTATTCCTGGATTCAAAATAGCACTGCGTGACCCTAGCAAAAGCTTTGTGGTACTTCCACTAGGAGTCAGAATGCCAAATAAGGGTTGTTAAAGAAAGCATACATTTCTTAGTAGGGTAAATATAATTTTGAGGTTGGGGGATATTTGTCCCATCCAGCCAATGTAAGGGTAGGGGTGGGTTAGATGGTAGTTGGTATGTGGGGATCTAGTGTTATAGTTGGCAAGCTTGGGAAAGGAGCTGTGGGCATGGGTTGGGGATAATTTCAATTCCCACAGTTTTAGGGTATCATTTGTTTCTTATTGTGCCTGTCTGCATCCCTCCCTTCTCTCCCACCCTAAATTGATCTGTTAGCTGTTGGCTGTTTGCTGGTATGACACATTGACACAAAGCCCTTAGCAGAAATCTGATGACGCAAGTTATCTAAGGAGGAATGACTGGCTAGTATGACACATTGGGGGAAACTCAGGCCTATTAAGTCACCATTACAAGTTGATAGTTAAGGAAAGGCGGTGGAAGGAGGTATGGCCTTTGAAGGATAAAGCATGCTGGGAAGCAGGGGGTAGGTGGTAAGGAACCAGTGCAGAGGTTGGCTTCCCCATGCTGGGGTGTGCGGGGTGGACAATATCTGAAACCGAGGTGGTTGAGAAAAATTACCTGCTGTGTAGTGGCAGAATTGTCACGTATTTATTGGGGGGAGGTTGGGGTTGGGATGAAGTCTTGGAGGATAAGTTGTTTGTTATTGTGAACACTCAGGTTGAAGTGACCAATAAACTGCAGGTTTTCAAATTACAAACATTTGTGATGTTTATTTTTTCTTTGGTAAGGTGAGATGGGGAACAGGTGTAAACCATATGTACTTTAAAATTAAAATGTATGCGGTGTAGTTAATTTTCTCTTCTGTTTATGGATTAATTCTTTTCTTTGTATATTGAGAACACTTTTGTATTCAGTAACTATATTGAAATACATGAATAAAGTTAAAACAAAGTAATAGTACATCTTATGTAAACACTCCCAGATAAAAGATCTTCCTACTTATACCTAGGGATATGCTTTCGATGTGTATTCAGTTTGTTTGCATGCCTTAAAAAAATCTAGTGGATTTGCCAGTCATTCCTCCTTAGATAACTTGCGTCGTCAGATCTCTGCTAAGGGCTTTGTGGCAGCTGCTTTCTACAACATTAAACACAATGTCAGTCAGCAATAAAAACATTGATCTGCTAAGGGTTTGGGAAAAATATCTTGCCTGGAAGATAGCAACTGAGGTCTGTCATGACTTGTGATAGGAAGACTGTTCGATGTTCTTCTTCAGCCTCAGTTTCACAATCACTTTATTTCTTAGTGCACGGAGGAATTTGGATGTCACTGAAGCTATATAGAATTGAGTAGACCATGTCCAACGGGTGTTGGTCATGTTTATCTGACACTGGGTCATTAGAACATCTATTGTTTTACTACGGAGATGTACAGGTGTTTTGGCAACAGGTGTGGGGTAAAATTCCGGATGTGCTGTGTATGCAGGAATACCTGACATACGAGTTTGTGATTCTTCTGTCGCAGTCTCATCTGAGGCCATAATATAAAAAACTCTTGGCTATATTGCTTTCAGTAGCCATACAAATAGTTTTAAGTTGTTGGAAGAATAACTTCAAGAAGTATAACACTGACAGTTACTGCACGCAGTCTCCTTCAAAGTAGTCCCCTTCTGATGAAACACACTTCTTTCTAGATAGAAACAGTTTTGAAATGCCTCTTTTGTTATGCCGTGAAGCTGCTGTGTCGAGTTTTGATTAATAGTCTCCAAGTCATCAAATCTCCTTCCTTTCAGTGATAATTTCAGTTCTGGAAACGAGAAAAAGTCACAGGGTGCGAGGTCAGGTGAGTACGGAAGCTGATGGACTTGCTCAGTTTGGTGTTTGGCCAGGAACGGCTGGACAAGATGTGATATGTGAGCTGGGGCATTGTCATGATGAAGCAACCATCCACCATTCCTGTGCAACTCTGGCCTCTTATGATGAACTGCATCTCTCAAACAAGTCAGAACTTGGACGTAGTACTCCTTATTGATGGTTTGGCCTTTTGGAGCATACTCATGATGAACAATTCCCTGGTAATCAAAGAAAACAGTGAGCATGACCTTAACATTGCTTCTCACCTGACGGGCTTTCTGGAGTCTTCCATTGTGAGGATTGAGCCTTAGTTTCCGGGTCATAGCCATAAACCCATGATTCATCACCAGTAATAATCTTTTGATGAAACCTGAGTCATATTCAATGCATTCCAACAACTCCCTGGCTGCAGACAGTCTATCTTCTTTTTGATCTGGGGACAGGAGTTTTGGCATGAATTTTGCAGACACATGTCTCAGCCCCAAATAGACAGTGAGGCCAATTCGGACTGGGGCACATCCAGCCCATCCAGACATCCAAAATCTGGACAGGCTGGATTTGCACCTGATTCTGCCTCCATGGAACTAGACATGCCAGTGGGAGCGGAATCGGGTGGAGGGGTCCTCACCTGACACCAGTCACCGCTTTGGGGTTGCCCTCTGCCTGGATCACTGCAGTCAGGGAGGACATATTCCACCTCCGAGGTAGAATAAGTCTCCCATCTATTTCCCCTAAGCTGGACATACAGGGCTGTGACCTGGATAGGCCCTGTATGTCTGGGTTGTACGCCATGCCCCCGCATAGCCCACTCTTCTCACTGTTGCAGCCCCTTCCTGCCCCCGTCTGGAGCTCCCCACACAAATGCCCTCTGTGTGCGGGGAGCTCCTGGCCCAGAATAGCTGAACAGAGAATAGCGATGCATGTATGTCTAATCCAGATGTACATCCCCACTATTCCCTGTTCAGAATGACCACCAGTACGAATGGACTGTACTGAGCTGAAACCGATGTCCATGTCCTCGGCAAGCTCCCTGATAGACAATCGACGATTTCAGCATATTGTGGCAGGCACTGCTTCAACTGTGTCTTCATTCCTGCTTGTGGACGCCCTTCCAGAACATTCATCACTCTCAACACTTTGGCGGCCCTCTGGAAACATTTGTACCAGTCATAAACTTGAGCACAACTCATGTATCCATCACCATACACTTGCTGTAACTTGTCATAAGTCTCTTTGTGCGAATCTCCAAGTTTCTGGCAGAATTTAATGCAAATTTGCTGTTCAATTTTTTCGCTCATCATAAATCTGCCAAACTGCTTTTATACGATTCCAAACACCACATGATTAAAGTACAAGTGTGCTGCAGCCACGCAACACTCTGCAAATGGGGGTGCGGGGCCATGTGCGGAGACTCGGTGTGGGGCCTCATTTGCATAAGGGACCTCATTTGCATAAATATTTGCATAATGTTACCATACACTAACTTTTAGTAAACATGCCTCTTAATGAGTGTATGGATAAAGAAAGACTAAAATATTTCTACATTACTATAATGCAGTGCCAACCGCCAAGCAGATTAGGAACTACTACAAACACTGCCCATTTGGAACCCATAGCAAACCCGCCGTATCCTAACAGCACTACCAGGACTCACAAAGCACCATACCCTACCTATCAAAAGGCAACACTGCAAATATTAAACCAATACATTTCAGAGAATAACAATACATGACCTACTGGGGAAAGAGAACAAGTGGCAATGTCAAATAGGAATTACATAAATAGAATACCTCAGCTCAGTTACACATGCAGAACATAGACCATCACCAAACAAGGAATCACAATTTAGAAACAGGAAGACAATAATTAAACTGGGAACCCCAAAAGCCAAACTTGGAATGTACAACAACACTGTAGAAATAAAACTATAAATTAATTTCGTCTTGTACTAAACAAAGCACAAATGTTAATGATGCACATTTCCCAGAGCTGACATATTCCAGTTAATAAATTCAAAATAAAGAGATATTTTTCTACTTTTTGTGCATTTTTTTCAGTTGCAATTGCTCCAGCCACTTGCTTCTGGTTTCTTCTTGTCTTCTGCTAACTCTCCATCGTCTGCTGTCCATTCTTCTGTCTTCTAGTTTTTTTCCATTCTCTCTCTACATCTGCTTTAACATACTAATCTTTCTCCTTTTGCTCTTTCCTCATTCCTTTTTCATCCACTCAAATTTTACCCCTCCATCCTCAATCCCCACTTACTCTCCCAATATCCTGCCAATTGTAGATTTGTCTTCCCTCCCACACAAAATATTTTTCCCTCTCCATTTCACTCTCCCAGCAACATCCCATTTTAATCCTCCCCCAACATCAGCTCCCTTCTAGTTCCAGCCTCACCCAGCATCCGCTCCCTTCTAGTCCCCCCCATATGCCCATTTCTACTCCTAGCCCCCCATAAGCCCATTTCCAATCCTATCCTAGCCCCACCATCAGCCCATTTCCAGTCCTAGCTCCCCCATCCATTTCCAGTCTTATCCAAATTCCTCCCTCATCTCATTTCCAATCCCAACCCCCCATCAGCCCATTTCTAGCCCTTTCCTAGCCCCACCATCAACCCATGTCAAATCCTAGCTCCCCTCCACTCAGCCCATTTCCAATCCAAGCCCCCCATGAGCCTACATCCAGTTCTAGCCCCTCCATGAGTCCATTTCAATCCAAGCCCCAACCACAGCTGATTTCCAATCTTAGCACCCCCCAACAGCCCATTTCCAGTCCTATCCTAGACCCTCCATCAGCCCATTTCCTGTCCTAGCCCCACCCAATCAGCCCATTTCCAGGCCTAGCTCCCACCCCTCACAGCCCATGCCCATTTCCATTCCAAGCCCCCCTTCCCATCAGCTATTTGCAGTTCAAGCCCCCCTTCCACTCAGCCCATTTCCAGTCCTAACAACCCCCCCAGCCCATTACCAGTCCTAAGCCCCCCATCAACCCACTTCCAGTCCTAACCCCCCATTCAGTCCATTTCCAGTCCTAGCCCCCCAATAGCCCATTACTAGTCCTAACCCCCCCATCAGCCCATTTCCAGTCTTAGCACCCCCATAGCCCATTACTAGTCCTAACCCCCCATCAGCCCATTTCCAGTCCTAGCCCCCCCATAGCCCATTACCAGTCCTAACCCCCATCAGCCCATTTCCAGTCTTAGCCCCCCATAGCTCATTACATCCTAACCCCCCATCAGTCCATTTCCAGTCCTAGCCCCCCATCAGCCCATTACCAGTCTTAACCCCCCCATCAGCCCATTTCGTCTTAGCCCCCATAGCCCATTACCAGTCTTAACCCCCGATCAGGCCATTTCCAGTCCTAGCCCTCCCATAACCCATCACTAGTCCTAACCCACCATCAGCCCACTTCCAGTCTTAGCCCCCCCATAGCCCATTACCAGTCTTAGCCCCCCCATAGCCCATTACCAGTCCTAACCCCCCTCCCCCCATCAGCCCAGGTAGATTAAAAAAAACCAAACCGGCTGCTGCTGCCACTGCTGCCGTGGTAGCGGCAGAATCAAGCATTCCGCCGCAGGGCCCCCCCTTGCCCGGCAGAGCCTCCCTGCAGCATCAGCTCCTGAGTCCCAAAGTGCGGGCTTTCAGAGCCATGAGAGTTTCCCTTTCTCGCGGCTCTGTTAATGCCACCGGGGCTGGTGGGATTTCCCATAGGCCCCGGCGAGCTTAACAGAGCAGCGAGAGGTCAGAGAACTCTCCCTTCGCGGCTCTGAAATCCCATGCTTTGGGATTCGGGAGCTGATGCTGCAGGGAGGCTCTGCCAGGCAAGGGGGGGGGGGGCCCACGGCGGGACGCTTGATTCTGCTGCCGCCGCCGATTTTTAAAATCTACTTGGGCTGATGTAGAATGTTTTTTGCGCTGGGCCCCCTGAAACGCAGGGCCCTGTGCAAAAAACATTCTTGCTCAATGGATGGGCCGGCCCTGCCTGCAGAGCACATAACTAGGTCACTGCATGCTTAATAGCATTGTGGTGCGACTTATTGTTATATAGCTACACAAGTCTCGATACGCTTTGATCACATCTCGTATACCGCCCTTGGCAGGGGCATATAGAGTGGTTTACAATCCAAAACTAGGGATAGAAGAAACAAAGTAAACCAGGGTAAGGGGAGAAAAGAACTACAAAATAGACAGGACAGGAAGGTTTAAGAGCAGCAGACAGAGGGGTAGGCAAAACAAAGCATAGAACAATTCAAACTCATGCAGTTCCCTGAAAATCAAACAAGGCAAAAGCTTGTGTGAACAGGTATGCTTTTAAAAGGGATTTGAATTTGGAGAAAGAGGGTTCCAGACGTAAACATAGGCCACGTGGTCTTTTTCTGACGTCATTTTCTATCTAGTCTGCCCTTCTATATCAATTACTATAGTCCACTTTTATCCTTTAGAGATCTTCTGTGTTCTTGAATTCAGATACTGTCCTCATCTCTACTACCTCCACTGAGAGACTATTCCACACATCTACCACTCATTTAAAGAAATAGTTCCGCATATTACTCCTGCGTCTATCCCCTTTCACTTTCATCCTATGTTGCTTCATTGCAGAGCTTGCTTTCAGTCGGAAGAGGCTCTCTTCCTGGGCATTTATGCCATGGAGGTATTTAAATGTCTCTAACATATCTGCTCTATCCCACCTTTCCTCTAACGTATACATACAGTATTAAGATCTTTAAGTCTGTCCCCATATGCTTTATGACGAAGACCTCTGACTAATCTTGGTAGATATTCTTTGCACTGACTCCATCTTGTTTATATCCTTTTGGAGTTGTGGTCTCCAGAATTGCACACAATACTCAGACTTATACAGAGGCACTATCACTTCCTTTTTTCTGCTGGCCATTCCTCTCCCTATGCACCCAAGCATCCTTCTGGCCTGAAGACGTCAAGAACTACATTTGTAAAATGCAACTGAATAAAAAATAAAAACAAAGGAGCAAAAAGAGATAAAAAGGGGAACATCCAGGCATGAACTGTACCAAAAGAACAAAATTATTCAGTTGTCTCTCTTTTACCCTAAAAGCAGGGAAACTTCCAACAAATGGGTATAGACAGCCCCATTAAAAATCAGTTTAAAACTTTCAATATAGGAAGTATAGAGCTGGATACATCTTAAAATCAAGCCCTCATCAATTATCATTTAATATCTTCAAAAACATTAGGTATGCATATGTTATCGCTAAAGATCGTTATATAACCAGTTCACCATCGGGATCCAGGGGAGACAGACTGGCTTAGTGGACAATATGTAAAAAAGTGGTAGAAGAAAAGAGATAAAAATGACCCCATAAAAATATT
Organism: Ichthyophis bannanicus; assembly: GCA_033557465.1. Lineage (NCBI taxonomy): Eukaryota > Metazoa > Chordata > Amphibia > Gymnophiona > Ichthyophiidae > Ichthyophis > Ichthyophis bannanicus. The sequence continues at coordinate 460,979,057 of CM066033.1, read as the reverse complement.
ATGTATATTATGTAAGTTAATTTGACACAACATGAGGCATAAATCTATCTCAATGTCCCACACTAGCTGCGGGACTGGCAACAGCAAGCAATGCAATGGAACCACCCATTTAAAAATATATATATATGTAGCGGACTATAATGTAAAAATTCTAGAAAAAAAGAGATAAAAGTAACCCCATAAAAATATGTGAATTAACCTGAGACAACATGAAGCATAAATTTGTCTTGGTATTCCACATTAGCCGGGGAGCGGACAACAGCAGGTAATGCAATGGAGCTATCCATTAAAAAAAAAAAAAAATATATATATATATATGAAATAAAAAATAAAGAATCTAGAACCACTAGGGCTTTAGCAAAGATAAAATATCAAAGGACCATAATATTAAATGTTTTATAGGGAAAAAGGTGGAAAAAGGCAGAAAGCGGCCAATCCACCATTCAGACCGCTAGAAATGTCCGAGGCCGTCGGGCCGGGTCCCGTGGCTGACAGTAACCTGGGCCCAGGCCCAGCCTCGGCCTTTGACATGTGACGGGGGGGGGGGGAGGAGGATGGAGCCCTGTGGCCAGGAGGGAATCGTTCCATGGCAGTGGAGGAGCGATTCCATTGGCCGCGGAGAGGAGAGGGCGGGGCTTGGTCCGGCGAGGAGCCGCGTGGCTCTGCTTTCAGCGTGGCTCCTCGGAGGGAATGGGTGTGTTTCGGGAGGCTCGTGTGCGTGGCGGAGGACTGGTGAAGCAAGGAGCTCGGCTGGGGGCCTTGTGCAGGATACTGGGTGAGCGAGGGACGCGGTGGAAGGGTGTTGGTTGGTGTGGAAGGTAGGGAGTTCAAAAGGGGTGCGTTGCTGGGCTGTGCAGAGGGTTTTGGTTTACAAAACCCCCCCCAAAAAACCTGCTGTTTAAGTTAAAAAAAAAAAAAGGGATTAAAAGCTAGACTATAAGCTTCGTGACCATGGGTGGGGAGCTGCAGCATGGTGCGGGCACGGAAGGGATCAAGGGGGCGGCAGAGGGCACAGTCTGGGGGGAGGGGTGGGGGGCCTCAAGGAGCTGGTGCATCCAAGGGGGCACAAGCAGGGGGGCAGAATGCCCGGCCGGCATCCCTAGCGGTTAGTCCCAGGGGTAGGGGAAGTAGAAGGGGCATGGGGGGGGGGATGGACGAAAGGGCTTCCTGTTTGGGGTTAGCAGGGGGGGGCGACTTCAGAAGCCCATGGCCGGGAGCAGGCAGGGCCAGGGTCCATTGGGCATAGTGTGGCAGGGAGGAGCAGGCCGGAGATGGCCGGGGCCCTGGGGCAGGTGGGTAGCAGGGGTGAGAGAGGGGAACAGGTGGCGGGGTCGGGGGGAGTGCAGAATGTGGCCGCATGCCAATTAAGGGTCCCATTTGGTATGCCCGGGGACGGCGTGTATGTTCCGTGGCAGCAGGGTGGGCAAGTAATGCAGTATGCACCGGGGGGGGGGGGTGTTGATGAATGTGCCACATGGGGGAAGGCAGCCCATGACCATGGGGCCATGGGGATTCGGCTGGGGGGAGTGGACCAGTGTGGGGTTCCCAGGTGGGGGGGTGCAGCCGGCATGGGAGGGGTCTCATTGGGCGGCAGGGGGTTTAGGTACTTCAGCTTGGCAGCATGGGGGGGTAGCTGTTTGGGAGCGGGGCGGTATGGGATGGGTCCTGCTGCTGTTGGTACTTCTCTCCTCTGCAGGTTCCGGTGAGTGGAGTGCCAGTAGCCGGAGTGTGGGGAACAGTACGGCGGCGATGGCCCAGAGTGTAGAGCAGGCCAGTTCGGCCGTGGCAGTGCCAGAGGCCAGTGAGCAAGTCACCGAGGGTTAGTGTAGAGGGGATACAGGTAATCTGGGTGGTGAAAGGGCGGCGGGCTATGGTGGGGCGCAAAGCCAAGGCTAAGAGGAAACACGGGCATCGCTGTAGGAGCAGTTCGTCGTCATCATCCTCCTCATCCTCCGGGAGTTCATTGGATGATTCAGCGGCAGCAAGGGGGAGAGGGGAAAGAGCGGTGTCTTCAGTGGTGCATTGCGCGGAGTTGTGGGAGAGTGTTCCGCGCAAGTTGCGGCGGCGGATTCAGAAGAGGAGGTACATTGATATCTTTCGGCTCTTGGAGGGAAGGAAGCATTCGGGAGAGAGTAGGAAGAAGCGTAAGGAGGATGAGAAGGCGGGGAGGGTGCGGAAGATCTCCCATAATACATTGAACTGGACGCGAGCGTTTTTGCGCTTGGCGAGTGTGTGTGGACATTTGGACCCGGATCTGTGTGGTGAGTTATTGGCATATGCTGATGCCATCCTGGCTGCATCTCAGGCGCATGAAGGTTGGGCTTGGCTCAATTATGATGAAGAGTTCCGGGACATGATGGAGGAGAATACGCAGTTGTCCTGGGGGTGCGAGATATTAATTTATGGCTGACGCAAATGTCTGCCAAAAAAGGGGGTGGAGGTAGCAGCAGCGGACAGGGGAAGGTTGGTGGGCAAAATTTGGCGGCAGGTTTTCGCTCCTTTCGGGCGGTGGGCGCGGTACCAGGCTCGCCCAATAGTGGGCCAGGGGGAGACCTCTGTTGGCGATTTAATAAATCATCCTGTCCCTTCCCAGATTGCAAGTTCCGCCACGCCTGCTCGATATGTGGGGGAGGCCACTCGGCCACGAAGTGTAGTAGGGAAGGGAGTGTCCGGAGCAGCGGGCGGGAGCAAATGAGGGTGTGCAATGGGGGTTGGCGCCTACCCCCATTATGACACAGGCGTTGCAGCCATGGCTGGAGCGTTATGGGAGGAGTAGACACTGCAAAGCGGCACAGATGTTGTGGTTGGGTTTTTCGGAGGGCTTTCATATTCCGTATCAGGGTGACGTCTCGGGGGTAGTGGCCAGTAATTCGGGCTCGGTGCATCTTTTGGTCGAGGTGGCCCGTTGTAAAATTGCGACTGAATGTGCCTTGGGCACAGTAGTGGGGCCATTTGATCATCCCCCATTTTCGCCTTTTATCATTTCACCCTTAGGGGTCATACCTAAGAAGGAGCCAGGGCGTTATCGTTTGATATACAACTTGTCCTTCCCACCGGGGGACTCCGTGAATGATCATATTCCGCCTGAGTGCTGTTCTGTGCGGTACGCTCCATTTGATGTGGCAGTGGATCTGCTGCGCCAGTGCGGGATGGGGGCCTTGATGGCGAAGATGGACATCGAATCGGCTTTTAGGCTCTTGCCAGTTCACCCATCAGCGTTTCCATTGCTGGGATTCAAGATTGATGCCCAGTTTTATTTTGACAAGTGTCTGCCAATGGGTTGTGCGATCTCCTGTGCCTATTTCGAGGCCTTCAGTTCGTTCTTGCATTGGGTGCTGGCTCAGTGGTCGGGTTGCCGTTCTATCGTACACTACCTGGACGATTTTTTGTTTGTGGATCCAGCGCAGAATGCAGCTTGTGCAACCTTGTTGCGATTGTTTCAGGCGATGGCGGAGGAATTTGGGATTCCGTTAGCGGTGGAGAAGACGGTTGGGCTGGTGACGTGTCTTTCCTTCTTGGGGATAGAGATAGATTCGGTGGAATTAGTGGTTCGCTTGCCGGCGGATAAGGTGGAACGGCTGAAGGCATTGGTAGCGGCGGTGGGTCGGCTTCGAAAGTGATGTTGAAGGAGTTGCAGGTGCTAGTAGGGCACTTGAATTTTGCATGTCGAGTGATTGCGATGGGGCGGCCGTTTGCACGGCGGCTGTCCTTGGCCACGGTGGGTATGCGGCGCCCGCATTATTACATTCGAGTGACTGTGGGGATGCAGGAGGATCTGCGGGTTTGGGGCGCTTTTCTCGCGGACTTCAACGGCTGCTCCCTGGTGCAATCTTCAGAGTTGTCCAATGTGGATTTGCAGCTATTTTCGGATGCGGCGGGCGATTCTGGGTTTGGTTAGTATTGTCAGGGTTCTTGGTGTGCTGCAGCTTGGCCAACATCCTGGGCGGAGAGTGGTTTGACGCATAACGTGACATTTTTGGAATTGTTCCCGATAGTGGTGGCGTTTTGGGTGTGGCCTGAGAGGTTGAGAAATAGGAGGGTGGTGTTCTGGTGTGATAATGCAGCAGTGGTGCAGGTGATTAACAGGCACTCCCCCAAGTGTCCGAGAGTGGCGGCGCTAATGCGGATAATGGTGCTTGCCTGCTTGTGCCTCAATGTCACAGCCAGGGTGCGTCATGTGCCGGGTTCGCATAATTCCATTGCTGATGCTTTGTCTCGCTTTCAGTGGGCGAAGTTCCGGGCATTGGCCCCAGGAGCGGACGAAGCAGCGACGACGGTGCCGGAGCACCTTTGGCAGCTTGGGACTCTGGAGTGATGGGGTTGTTGTGGTCCTCTGTGGCTCCAGGAACGTGGGCAGCATATAGGCGAGGATATGCCAAGGTGTGGGCTTTTCTGCGGGGGAGGGGCTGGACCGGCGGGAGAATAGACGACCAGCTGGGGGGTTCGTTCATAGTTTGGGAGAAAGGGCAAGGCTGGTCGCGGTTGTCGGTGCGGGCAGCATTGGCGGGCTTCTCCTTTTTCAGCAAGGCGGCGGGCTTGGGTAACCCTAATGCGTCATTTTTGGTAAAGCGGCTGTTGGTGGGGTGGGTATGGGAGAGGCCCCAAGGGCGGGATTGGCGGCGCTCAGTATCGCATGAGTTGCTCTTGCGGATATGGGGTGTGTTATCGGAGGTGGCGGCGATGGAGTCCGAGGCGGTATTGTTTTGTGCTCTGTTTGTGACTGCCTTCTTCGGGGCCTTTCGGGTTAGCAAATTGGTTCCACGATCGAAACGGCGGGAGGATCTGGGGGGCTTGGAAGTTCAGCACGTGGTCTTGGAGGAGACATCCGTGAGGATTTATATCAAGCGCTCAAAGACTGACCAGCAAGGTGTAGGCAGAAGGGTCATGCTGAAAGCGATTCCGGGGCTGTGTTCATGCCCGGTGAGGAATTTGCGGGCATATGAGCAGCTGCGGCCGCAGATGGCAGGCCAATTTTTTTTTCGTCACACGGATGGGAAGCCGGTCAAACAGTTTCAATTCACAGCGGTGCTGCGCTTGGCTTTGTGGTGGTTGGGATATGCGGAGCGGCAGTTCGCATCGCATTCCTTCAGGATTGGGGCGGCAACGAGTGCGGCGGCAGCTGGGCTGGAGGGGGAGGTGATTCAAAGGATTGGGGGATGGCAATCTGGGGCTTATGTGGGTTATGTTCGGCTGGAGCATTTGTGAAGGGTGCCTCTGGGTGGGGAGTGGGGGGGGGGCATGGGGGGGTATTAATGATGTGTTTCATGTTGCAGGAGGGCAGCCGCGTCTTCATTCCCTGGACGGAGGTTTGGGCGAGTGCACAGCTGGCGAGTGGTGGATTGTCGGGCACTCCTTTGTGGACTGGGCCGAGCGGAGGGCCTTGCTGCACCCTCTGGGAGTGCATCTGGGCCTGGCAACCCACAACATTTGGTTGCAGTGGATGGGGGAACATGGCATGCGGTGGTGGCAACTTCTTCCTTTGGTTCGACGACAGGCGGACCGGCGGCAGCACCCACGTCGGGTGTTGATTCATTTGGGCGGCAATGACTTATCAAGTTGGACTTGTCAATAGCTCATTTGAGCGGTGCAGCGGGACATAAGAGTGCTGCAGGGGGATTGGCTGGGAGTGGCGATTATATGGTCTGATATTATGCAGAAGCCGGCCTGCCAGTCTCAGCGGCGGTGGTCGCGAGGCCTAGCAAAAGTTAATTGGCAGATTGGGCGTTGGGTGCAGCAGGCGGGTGGCTGGCAGGTGCAGCACCCGTGGGCAGATGCAAAATGTGCGGGGCTGTACCGTACAGATGGGGTGCACCTATCTCCTGTGGGTCAGGATCTTTTATTAAACGATTGGCAGGAGATGCTGGAGCAGTTGGTTGGTCGCAGCTTTATTGGGGTGGGTCGGTGCGAGGATAAGTAGTTACCTTGCGCCAGTGGCGGGGTAGAGAGCCAGCGCTCACCAAGGCGGCGGGGCGGTAACTGATTTAGAAGCTGTGGGGGAGCGAAGGGCTCCCCGGGGTGGGGCGAGACATCCCAGTTGGGGGTCTCGGCCCAGTATCGGGGTGTGAGAGCCGGCCTTTGCTACTAGCATGGTGAGGCAGGCGGTGGGGGGCGGTGAGGAGGATTCTCCGCCTTGCTAATAGTATGGCAGGTGGGGGCATTGTCCGGTAAGGGGGTGGGGGGCGAGGTTGAGTATGTTTTGCCCATGTTGGGCTGGTTGTTACATGTATTAAATAAAGCTGCGACCAAAGTTGTACCATATTATGGTGTCGGTGTGTTTGTTAAGTGATAAGGGAATAGAAGGGGGCTGGGGAAAAGGGGGTGAAAGAGGGCGAGGAGGGTCTCCGGGTTACCAGAGTTACTAAAAGTGAAACCAGTCAACCGCAAAAGAGGGCACGTACCTCAAATAGCAGTTCACAAAAGATTCCTCCAGAAAGATGTAGTTGACGACAAAGCTATGGAATTTAAACAAGAAGTAGAGATGTCATACCAGTGTCATCAAAGTGCCATGACCAATCAGAATGAAAATCGCTATAGTCAGGAGACTACTTTATACCATGAAAGTAAAAAGCATTGTAAACTGAAACAGATACATAAGAACAATAGATAAGAAAGCGAAAAACCATTAGGCATGATCAGTTCACCGGTGGTAAATGGATTATCATCATGGCGCTAATCAAATAAACTGTGCCAAACATATAGGAGCATTGTAGAAACTCAGGAGGAACTATTTTCATATAATAAAAGCAAATAGTAACAAAACCAAGCAAACTGGAGGGGAAGGGGGAAAAGAAAAAGGGGGGGAAAGGGAAGAGAAGGGGAAGGGGGAAAAGGGAGGGGAAGGGGGAAGGAGGGGAAGGGAAAAGGGGAACCAACTGGAGAAGCTGAAAGTCATTGTAAAAGGACCACAGGGAGGTTCATTCATAAAAACACAGAGAAATCTGTATCCCGATTAAGACCAGCAGAAGACCAAGTATTCATTTGAAATTTAAACCTCTGCTCTAAGCGTAGTAAGCTTTTATCCATATTGCCCCTATGCCAATGGGGATGTACCTGTTTCAAAACTTAAGATCTGACACATCGACCCAATGGCTGACCAGTGCCTTCTGTTGTATCCCATGTTTGATGCAGCTACGGTGCTCCGCTATATGTGTCCTAACCGACTGGCTAGTCTTCCCTATATATATATCTATCAACCCACCTGGACATACAACCACATAGATAACATTTTCGGAGTTACAGTTAGTAAATCTCATCAAAGGGAAGGGCACTTGCTTGCGTGGGTGGACAAAGGTCCCTTCAGTATTGATAACATGTGTGCACACTGGGCATGATCCGCACTTAAAGTGTCCTAGGCAAAAGAGTTCTGGTAGGGCTGAGGGGACCGATATGTTGGACAAGCTGGGATTCTTTTTGTAAGCAATGGTAACATCCTGTGTTGTAAAGGCTGGAATAGTCTGTATAATATGCCATTCCTCCCCGATGATATTTGAAATCTGCTTAGAGTGAGTAGAGAATAAAGAAGGGCACAACAATTTGCTGTTAATAGGTTTATCCTTCTTGTAAATCAGAGAAGCACGATCTGTCTTCACAGCTCTTTTCATAGGCTCTACGGATAAATCTTTAGGGGTAGCCCTTTTCAACAAACCTCTCAGTCAACTTCTTGGCATGTCTTTCAAACTCATATTCCTCTGAACAAACATGTCTCACCCTTAGAAACTGGCTAAATGGCAGGTTATTCTTAAGGGAACAGTTATGAAAACTCTGGTAGTGAAGGAAATGGTTCCGTCTGTAGGCTTGCAATATGGATCATTAGGAAGCTGTGTCTGCCTTTTTTATTCTAATATCCAGATAGGAAATCTCCACACTACTAAATTGTGCCTGAAACTGCAAATTAGTGTCGCATGTGTTGATCCAGCTTAGAAATTGAGCGAGTCTTTCTTGATTTCCTTCCCAAATAAGAACATCATCAGTATAGTGCTATCAAAGATGTATATGTGTATGTGGATGCGGATTAGTGGATCTTTCAGTTAGACACCATAGTGGCGCAAACCGAACAATGCCCGCATGCAGAATGACCAACCTTAGCTGGCATCATCCTACACTAGCTACCGTGGGATGTCCCATGGTAGCTAGTAAGTGTAGGGAGATGCCAGCTGAGATTTGTCATTCTGCATGTGGTCATTGTTCAGTTTGCGCCATTATGGTGTCTTTACAGTCATTTGTACATCGTGACTGTGATTACAAGTTACAATGGAAAATAGACTGCCGGTCCAATTTTGTTGTGTATATGCTAGTGTGCACTTGTGGGCTGGCTTATGTGGTAAGATGTCTCGACAACTACAGATACATCTGTTGGAACATCAAAGTAAATTAAAACATGTAGTTCCATATGCTCCGCTGGTAGAACGTGTCTCATAGTTTTGCTGATCTAAAATGTTGGGTTATTGATCCTGTTCCGCTGTTTCAGAGAGAAGGCGATCAAGATTTGTTGTTGATCCAGAGGGAGCAGTCATGGATCTTTCGGTTAGACATGACTGCTCCGGCCAGTTTGAATGAAAGTATTGAATGGAAGCTTGTTGGTAGGCTGTAGGTGGTGTGGGTGTTTTTTTAGTCAGTTAGTAATCTTGTTACAATGGTGATTCTTTGAGTATGGTATGGTGTGCCAATGGGTTGTGTGAGGCGGGCGATGGTTTGTTTAGCGAGTTGGGCTGCGGGGCATTTTCCATTCATGATTTTGGCATGGACGGGACATTCAGGGAGTGGTGTTGTATAGGGGTGAGGGAGTTGTTATTGAGTCCCGCCTTCCCGAGCCCTGCTTAAAACACATGCACAGTGTTTTTGCCGATTGATTGCATTAATGTCATTTGAATTGGAAGTGCTGGCTGCTGCAGAAGGTTTGGCTCTGTGAGTCATTTGAAGGCGTTTTAAGTTTTGTAAAGGTTTGGCAATGGGTGGTATTTTTGTTGCTATACTGGCATGAATAATTCTCTCTGGTAAGTTTTGTGCTGTATCCATTAGTGTCTTTGTTTTTATTATAGGAAGTGTTGGTTGCTGCAGAGTGTTTTGGTGAATGCGCTCTGGTGTCCTTCTCCATGATGCAGCCTTTTGGTGAAACGCCTGGCATCGGAGGAAGGGCATTGTTTTGAATGGACAGCACTACATAATACAATTGCCATGCTTCAGCTAAGTGTGATTTTATGATTACTGCACAAATTGCTGCATTATATGTGTGAGTGGAATTTTTTTAGATCTATAATGGTTGGTCGCATAATATGTGACGTGTTTGGTTTAACTATACTGACAAGGAGCCATTGCGTCGGCTTGGTGATATTTTACACTGAGGTCTTTTTCTCCACTCAGGTGGGGTTTTGAGAGGTTCTGTGTCTTGTTAAACTAATGTTGGAACTTTGTATTCACTGATTTATTTTTATTTGCAGGACATAAATTGTAGACATCACAGGGTGAGTTATTGTTAAGAAATCATCTTTCTTAGGTCTTGAAGCAGGGCATCTTACTATCTGAATTAAACAATCAATCTTATTTTTTAATATACTAGTAAGGTCTTTATCTAACCGTTCATAAAAATCATGGTCCTTAAGCTGCCACTGTATCTCCTGAATATAGTCCTGATGGTTCATCTCCACAATTGCACCCCCTTTATCCACGGGTTTTATTATAAACCTATAATTTGTTTTGAGAGAGTCAAGGGTGCTCTTTTTTCCCTTGTAATATTGTGGTAGGACCATAATTTTTTACTTTCAAGATCATGAATACGTGTAAGTACCTTCTTTTCAAAAACATTGGCTGGATTAGTGTCATGTGGTGGAATCCACTGGGATTTCCTGTGGACTGCAGAGGTATCATCAACGGATTCCTTACTTTTAGAAAAGAAATCTCTAATTTTCAATTTTCTGACAAATTTAAATAAATCAATCCCTGGTGCTAAAGGGGTCATAGTGGATGGTGGGTATGAAGGAAATACTTTTATTCAGAACATCAAGTTGAATTGGAGACAATTCGATATCAGACAAATTCAAAGTGCGCCCACTCAGTCTTGATATGACACCCTCCTGGGCTCTTGTCTTTACCTCACCCTGCTCTCTAGTGTCTTGGTTCTTCTTTGCAAGGGTGAGTGCCTCGTTTGGACTCCCAATGACTCAAAACATACATCCAAAAGTAAAAAAGAATGGTTAAAAAGGAACAAATGGACTGTTTTAAACTGGTCAGCAACAAGTCCTGATCTCAATCCAATCGAGAATCTTTGGAAAGAGCTGAAATCTGCCATTGCTAACAAATCCTGGAAACATTCATGAGCTGGAACAAATTGCAGTTGAAGAGTGGGAGAAACTACCAGCAGACAGATGTACAAAACTTATAGAGGGAGAAATATTTGGAGGCTGTCATCACTGCCAGGGCTTGTGCAACCAAATATTAGTGAAGGGTGCCATTAATCCTGTCCAAGTCATATTTCATTTTCTAAGAAATTACAATGTCTAAGTTGCACAGACATCTTTTTTTTTGTTGTATACCTTTTGAACACACTATTAAAATATTATGATGGCATACAGTTGGAATATTTCTAATTATTTCTCAAGAAATCATACACAACATACCTAAAATGCAAGGGTGACAATAATGTTGACCACAAGTGTATATAAGCACAGACGCTATGACTAATTGAGTGGATTGAGTGGGATGTATTTTTGTGGTATAAGGGTGGGTAGGGAGAGGGGGTAGAACTGTCTGCAATTTTGCTGTTGTAATGTAGTTATATGGTGTTTACTTTCTATTTAATAAAATAAATATTGGAATTTAAAAAAAAAACAGAAAGCACATGGGCATCCCCTGAGCCATTTTAAAAAGCCCCAAGTGTACACGTGGCCGGCGCGATCACGTCCAAGTCACTCAATGGTGTGCCCAGGGTGGGGCAGAAAAGATATATGTGTGCAGGTAATTTAGAGCAATTCACCATCAGGGATCTCCCTGGCTATACCTGCTCCAGGGCACGAATAGGACGCAGAAAAGTGCTTGTTTCAGCAACCAACCACTGTAAGATAAAGAGGGAAATGCCCCTTCACTCCGCTGATATTTTTTGCTCCAGTCAAAAAACATGGCAGTAAGTCGGAAGACATTCTTCTGCCGCTGCATGTCTCCATTTGTAAAATAGAAGGTGGGGACTTGTAAAGGGGGAGCTATACATTGACACATTTCCAAAACGGAATGAAAACCTGCACATGCTTGACCCACTACTCCGCATGTCCCCGTTTTGCCTTGTAAGTGGCTGATATGTACATCTTTCAGGGTGGAGACGAGCCAGTTTTACAAGGTTACTTACATGTGCCTATCTTCTCTGCTGCCCTTGCTACTAGATTTCGGATATTCCAATTTGCACATCCCAAATGTCATCTACACGGCTTTTCTGAAATGTGTCTTCATATCAATTGGCTCACATTTATCCACGTTTATTCATGCATTCAAAAAATGAAGCAGATTGCTGAGGCGAGACGTCTCTTGGCTAAATCCTTGTTGACTTTGTACTTTCTGGCTTTCTTCTCGCTATGCCCTTCCCTTCCACTGCTTAATTTTCTGGCTCTGTGTGTCTTTTATATCTCTTTCTCTAGTCTTGTATCTGGTCCCTTTTGCATTTTTTTTCTTTCCGTCTTTTTCTTTCTCTCTTTGTCAGAGGATGTAGTAAATAAACTCCGCTCTTCCTCTGACTTTCTTCTCTCTGTGCCCTTCTCTTCCTCCGCCAACTCCAGACTTCGATCTTTTCACCTTGCTGCTCCTTATGCCTGGAACAGGCTACCTGTATCTTTACATCAGGTTTCATCTCTCCCCCTTTTCAAATCCATGCTAAAGGCTCACCTCTTTCAGGCCGCTTTTGGATCTTAATCCTTTGTTCTCCTTCTGTCTCATCCTTCCCTATTGTACCCTCATTCTCATCTATTGTTCTGTCTGTATCGTTTTAGATTGTAAGCTCTGATGAGCGGGGGCTGTCTTATTTATATGTTTCTGTACAGCGCTGCATACGCCTTGTAGTGCTATGTAAATGATTAATAATAATACTAGTAATTAAACCATGACTATCTACAATTTTGCCTGGAATTGATTGTTAGGCTCACTGGTCTGTAATTTTCAGGATCATCCCTGGATCTCCTTTTTAAAAACTATTGGTGTGCAGATCAAAAATGTTTGTTTTGTTTTGTTTCCCATGTCATTTAAGGGATTTTTATTTTGTTCCATTTTCTTTTCATTGTTTTTCATTTTGAGGGCAGTGTCATCAATAGCCTACATTATAGTGCAATCATGACATTATTATGGTGCAATAATGAACATTATTGCACAATAGTGTATCTGATGCTTAGTAGCGCAGACTATTTATGACATGAAAAACCCACAACATTTGATGTTTCCTATGTCATGAATGTATGTCTTTATTAAAAACTGGTATTACATTAGCCACCTACCAATCGTCAGGTACCATAGATAATTTTGATGAAAGGACATCGATTACTAATAGTATATCTGCAATTTCATTTTTGAGTTTTTTCTGCACCTTGGGATGTATACCGTCCAGTCCATGTGATTTTCTGCTCTATGGTTTGTCAGTTTGGTCTATTATATTGTTTCACTGAGATTTGTTTCAGTTCGTTCAAATCCCTACCGTTTCTGTCATGGGTAGTAGGTCCCTTACATATTCCTCAATGATGACGCAAAGGATTATTAAGGGAGGTTATTTTAAAAGCATTATTTGTGATTTCCATATGTCAGTGCAACCACTCACACGTGTATATTCTGTCCGCGTCTAAATGGTCATTTTGGAAATGATTCATTTTACACATGAACGGCCACATGCTTTAATTCAATGGTTAATGCATGTAAAATCAATTTAGTGGGCACTCAAATTTCCTTATCAGATTATCCGCAACGAACTGAATAAGGAATGAAAAGCTGTGAACATTTTGTAAAAATAATGAAAACTAAACAATTGTTTTGTGCCTGTACACATCCTTAGAGGTCTGCGGTCTTTAAGGGGTATGTTTACTAAACCGTCTTATTGTGCGCTCTGTGATGTTATCGCGCGATAAGGTACCTTATTGCGCGATAATGGCGCCTTATCATGTAATAAGGTACCTTAGCGCGCGATAACGCGCACTGTGGCGCAAACGAGCGCTGAAGGCGGAGAAAGACTCCCGGAGGGCGGAGGAAGGCTCCCCAGGGGCGGAGAGAAGGGGTCAATGGGTGGAGAGTGGGAGGGGAGAGGCTCCCTGCACACTAACGCTGTGAAATACGAGGCTAAAACTAACGCCACTGAAACCCTGGCGTTAAAGATGATTTAAAGGGAAGAGAAACCATTTCAGTCAGCAATGTACAGCAAAACCAGGGAAACCTACAAAAAAGTGATAAGTGTGATACATGTGCACGTAACAAAAGGGCAAATAAACAGTGAAAATGACCAGCAGAAAATGGAAAAATAAAATAACCAAGCTGGGTAATAGTGATCTCAATGGGAAACATCAAACAACACTCCCAAGAAGGCACCAAAAAAAGGATATGAATTCTGGAAGGGTCCATGCTCCGTCCCCATACAAGGTGAAGGAGCCCACAGTGAAATTGCGCTGTGCAGGGTTTTCCTCTCCATCGGACAGGTTTCCTATGGTGTGCACATGTGCGGCAACAGCAGGGCGGGCATGTCGGAATGGCCAACTGGACAGATGCTTGGAAATGGGATACAGAGGGCTGCAGTCGGCACATGCTGTGGTGCAGCTGGGGCACAGTGCAGACTAGGCAGATGCCTAGGTGGCACATAGGAATGCTGGAACTGTACAGCAGCCAGACAGCAACTGATGAGGGCCCAACATGGGCATGAGTGTGTTTATCACAGTGTCACAGGGGATAGTACCCAGCAGGTACCTCCAAGGGCACAGAACCTTGGCAGGCGGTGTTGGGGGGAAGCGTGGACGTCTATGCAGGCACCCCTACTTCAGAACATGCACCATAGGTAGCCGCCTACCTGCACACTGGATGGCCTGAGACTGCGCACCACCAGCCCCACCAGCAGAAGGGCATGTCAGCATGGTGGCAGAGGTGTACTGGTGGTGGAGGGGGGCAGTGGCAGTTGCCCAGAGCAGACCATGGCCTAGCCCTGTGTAGGTGGGTGCCATGCACTGCAACAGACAGGCCCTGCCGGACGAACAGTCATGGTATAACCCGGGAATGCACTGTCTCTGTGGCAACACAGTGGTGCAGTGCACACAGCCAGTGTGTTCAGAGGCAGAAGGTCACAGGTTCAAGTCCCAGCTGTGGTTCCTGCCACCCCAGTCCACATATTTTACCCACTACTAAAACGTGCTAATACAGACAGAACCTTTAATGCAGATGACGTAAACATGCCCAAAACACCTACATTTTACTCTACAGAGCACAGACACCATAAACATGCGCATTATCTAGAGCAGAGACTCCCAAATGCAGTCCTGGAGGGCCAAACACTATTCAGGTTCCAATGTGCCTCTAATAAAGATGCCTGTGCTGCATTTCTATGCGCCGCCCCATGGTATACAGATGTATCTCATGCATATTCATGAGGGACAGCATGAAAACCCGAACAGTGTTTGGCACACCAGGACTGGAGTTGGGAACCTCTGCCGTAAAGCAGCAGCAAACAGGGGCAGACACACCCGCACCCACAGGCTCCATTATCCAATTCCTCCTGGAGAGGCAGGACATTGGGCCCTGCGTGCATCTCCCAATACTAGCACTTGCATACCTTAGTAATGCCACCCTAAACCCGGGAATACGGTACACAGCTATCAAAAGGTTGCTATGATTACTGGCAGATAGCAATTCTGAAGTACAATTTTCTGATTGAGCTGCATCATAGCAACCTTTCTGATGTCTGTGGAGTGTGCTACAGGTCTTGTGTCTGACAGTGTTTACCACACTGGGGAGTGACCCCCAACAGTATTGCGTACCATAGCCATGCCTGCACTGTGCCGAGGACTGGAGTAGTGGCCAGGGCTGCCAAACACCTCAATAGTTGTACAATGCTGGCATAGGTGTGGGAGTGTGTGTCTGTCTATCCAGTGTGTGGTGGCTGCAAACACCCTCCACAGACATTGCCAGCACTGTTGCCAGTATTGGCCTGCCAATGTGCATAATGAGGAGCAAGGTACCATGGGTATAGCCCGGACAGGGTGGCCTGGCCAGGATGCATCTGCACAAGGCATAGGGCAATGGCTGGGACATTGTAGTGTCCGGCCACCACCTGCACAGACAGGGTGGCTACAGCATGTCCTGCTGGGAGATCACTCTCACCCTGACTGAGCAGTGACCATGGCATGGCTAGGTTCCCCCATAGTGCTCTCTAATATTTTTCTCATGTGATATTTATGGGTTCCCTTTTGGGGACCAATCACTGACCTATCTGCTTGGTGTTTATGTTGATATCCCAGTTCTGGGTGCATGCATCTTCTCCAGGAACATGGACTAGCTAGCAGACTGTCTGCAGTTAGTATGTGCTGTGCTGTGCTGGAACACCTTGCAGGATGCAGTGGCTGGAGGTTTGCTGCAGGAGAATATCAGATAGTGGTGGGGTGCAGCTGAGCATTTCTGGGCCTAATATCTGTCTGCTATTGCTTTATAGATGTGTACAGAGCTGCATTGACTGCCCTGTAGGTTGTCTGTTCCCCAGCAGGACTGCGGTTGATGGTCCCCTCTACTGCTGCCATTGCAGGGAGGTAAAATGTGGATCTGTTGGTGGGAGACCCTGTTTTCCACCCACAGCCCCTAGAGGGTGGGTTGGGTGGTGGTACATAATCTGCGTATGGGTCCATAAGGGCTAAATCTGACTGAGAAATACAGATGTATCCATAAGTGTGTCTGCAGGAACTACCTATCTCACACACTAGCACTGCTGGGGACTTGCAGCATGGCCTATTTCTGCCATGGCCGGTGCTGTGGACCTGGTGCTGGGAGCCCCACCTCACCCTCAGGGTGAGCACAGTACCGCCACAATGTGACGGTGTGTAGCTACTCTGTGCCAGTAACACACACGGTCAGTTCCCCCTACCAGGCCGAGGTGCTATGGGGGTGCATACTCCATCTTGTGTTCATCTGAAGACTGCTGATTTGCATGTGCAGTGCATCATGGGTACGGGTGGGTTGCCCCTATCCTGGTGATCACAGCAGACTGTTTGTGTGGTGACGTGCAGTCCTTCTGCAGCCAGCCAGGGGTTTGTTAGCAGCTATAGAGCTGTAGCCCATTGGTTACTTCACTGCCTGTGGAGCCAGAGGTCATGGGTTCAAACCCACAGTGAGGTTATTTGATAGGGCTGTCCAAAGCATTATCTATTTTTAATGTACATTAGTGCTGCCAGCAAAACCACCCTCAGCGTACTGTACCCATAAGGTGCCTCAGAAGGCGCTTTATAGGGCGCCCTATACAGCACTTTCTGAGGCACCTTATGGTTACCGTCCATATAAGGTGCCTTCTAAGGTATCCTATGGAGCGCCTTATAGGGTGCCTTATGCGGCACCTTAGGTTATGGCATGTGAGGGTGTGTTTGCTGGCAGCAATAATTAAAATAGAAATAAACTGCCTCAGGAAACAATACTTACATGTCAAAGCTGATGCCTCAGCCAGCCTTATGCATTAGGTACACTGGGGGATTTAACTCATGACCCCTGTATTATCCATCAATGTATTAACCATTGTGCTACACCTCTGTTTCTAGGTTTGCATATCTGGGTGCCTACTTAAGATTACCACGCGTTAACACGCTTAGCGGCGCTTTGCCCGATAATGTGCGCAGCAGCGCGTGTTATTGCGCGATACTCCCGTTTTGCTGCTTTAAGACTGAAACGCCCACTCTTTTTATGGCAGCCTGCACACTATCGCCGGGCGCACAATAAGACGGTTTAGTAAACATATCCCTAAGAGTCTGAGGAACCTTGGACAGCACCCCAGAATCGGAAGAGAAGCAGGTAAGAGAGGTAGACCACCCAGTCAGGCTAGGAGCAGAGAAGTACCAGGAGGATCAGAATGTCAGGAAACACAGAGAGCCAAAAGTAGGCCTGACCCTGGAAGAGTGAGAAGACAGGGGCCAGGAGCTACAGGATCATGGTGGAGTGACCATGAAGTGGAAGAGAGAGCTGAGAGTGGCCTGATCCAGGAGTAAAGAGGATCAGCATTGGTGGGAGTGAGGCAGAGAGTGACTGACCACAGAACGGAGAGAAGGCAGAGGAGCTCCAGGACCAACAGGGTGATGTTAGTAGGTAGGAGTAGAACCAGGGAGGGTGATTACAGAAGAGAGATGATGAGGGAAATGGAACTAGAGAGGGGATGATAGAACAGAGGCGTTTATACATGATCACCCTGGGAGAGGTTGTGCTGGGATGATTATGATTGTTTTGTTTAATCGAAGGGGGGGGAGGCATAAGGCTGAAGGGTCACGTAGGCACCCGATATCCTTGCAATGGCCCTGATGGGGAAAGCCACTTTTTATCCTTGGGAATAAATATCATCGGATCTGGCTGCTTTCGGGAGCATGCCTGGTACTTGTGACTTGAATTGACCACTGCTGGAAACAGAATACTGGGCTTAATGGACCTTTGATCTGACCCAGTCTCAATTCTTATGCCAAAAGAACTCTGGGATAAAGTTATTCACATATTGGGGGAAGGCTATAAAAGATCTCATTGTATTTGAATATTTATTAGGGCACCATCAGGTACAGCATTGTCAAGAGGAAACAGTTTGGTACCATTGAGACACACCATCTCGATTAGGACATTCCTCCAGTGCCAGTAGCTGTGGGTTAAGGAAACTGTTGAAGAAGGTTAACATAAGATCTAAGGTTACTTTAAAAGAACTATGGAGGCCTCTGGCTGAGACAGAGGAAAATGTTGACTGTTTAACAATAGGAACATGCATTCAGTTTGTGGTTTTCGTTAAACAAAATGCACTAAATCGACTTTGCAGGAATAAAACTGTGGTCAAAAACAGGTGTTAATTCTAAGCACATTCATGCTCTCATGCTCTTCCCAAGCTCCACTTGTGTGAACTACTACAATTTTTGAGTATTTTTTTCAGTTAATTTCACACATTCATTTTGATGGGAAATTTTTAGTGCCTGCTAAATTGATTTAGCGCACATTAAACAGTGAGTTGACTGTTGTTAAGTGCCATCGAGTCGGTGTCAACTCATGGCGACCTTTCTCCTTCTGCTGCCACAGACACAATGAGCCCAATCCTATAAAGTGTTTGTCTGGTCGCCAGAACATCTAAAGTGAAAAAGGGCATGTAATGTACCCGATTCCGCAGAGATATGCCTGCGGTTCTGGAATCGGTGAGATGTACGCTTCCGGTGCGGCACGAGCAACACATCTTCGGAAACATGGGCCCACACTGTTATAATGGGACATGGGAAACCGCAGCAAATGGCCTGTACATCCCCGTGCTTGCCGTATTCTGAAAAGATAGACGTGGGCGATGCTTCCCATCTCCATGCGGCCAAGCCTCCGCTAGTAAAACGTACATCTCCTAAGTTGATGCTTACACTGACAGGGTTGTGCACATGCAAAAAACACATTAATTCTGATGAAACAGATAAGGTTATGCAACCCAGACTATATAAGCTACTTCTGTTGCATGCCCATAACACTACAAGGGCCATCTAAGTGCACCAAAGCTGTTGTAAATGTAAGTGGGAAGTGAGATATTTGCTCTAACAGACCCTGCAGCAAAACATCCCTGGCATTTGATGAACATCTTCATTATTCTTTCAGTGGTCAACACTGAAAACAGTATTTGCAGTGCTAAGAATGGGCCAGAAAAAAACCTGAAATGGGTTTGTATAGCTACATGTCAAAACATATCCCTGTCATTCACAGGAAACCCATCAGGATGGGAACATGCAACAGTGCAAACATCAGAAACACATGCCCAAAAGCACCATCCTCTTTCCTGACAAATGTGCACAGTGTTAGAGACCTCTGATGGTGCATTTGGATTTGCATTAGTGCTGTCCGCACTCAGGACGTACATGGCCCTTTCCTGAATACGCTACATGTCTCCGCGGCTTGCCACGTCCCCGTTCCGCTCCCTCCCACCCATGTTCTGAGAGCCCCGTTTTAGTGCCATGTATGTGCAGGGCTGCCTGGTTGCAGAATACAGGAATGGACGTTTTCGTGAGCAAAACGTCTATCCCGCACGTCCAGGCGGCCTATTTGCATTTCGGAATGACCCTCAATGGGGATAATTTTAGAACAAGTTGCCTAGATTTAGGTAGCAAGAATGCCCCTAAATCTGGGTACTTTCATCATTTACATGAGCAAGTGTCCACTTATGTGTGCAAAGGGTCTCTCTTATGCTGGGTGATATTTTGTAAGCACGCGCATGGATTCGAAGGCATGCAGTTTCACTGTGGGTCTGCACATGGACAGAGCAGGGGAAGAATGATGTGCATCAATTCTAAAATCATATAATTTACCCATGTTCTTCATAAACATAGGCATTTATACTAGCCCTAGGGCTGGTATAAATGATCACGCCTTAAATTAGGATGCATTTTTGGCCCTGACACTAGTATTTGATAAAGAAAGGCACCTACTTTTTTTTTTATAAAAGAGATGCATTTTGGTTGCCTTAAACTAGACACCCTGCTATAAAAGTATTCTCCATAAGCATGTGTAGAGTGTTTTTTTTTTCACAAATGGGTCTGATGTATGATCTAATACTGGCGGCGATCAGCATGTAAATTTAAGGACAGTCCCCAAAAATTGAGGACTTCTGATAGCCTTAACAGACACACAGATGCACACGTGCATGCGCGCACACGCACCCACATGTATACAGACACACAGATGCACACGTGTATGCGCGCACACGCACCCACATGCATACAGACACACAAGCAGAGGGGTTGAAAAGAATTCTATGAGTCCTGCTCCACATGCTTTCCCCACTTCTTGAATATCGTTCTTTCATGTTGAAAGTGCAGAGCATATTATGTAGATCAGAAAGTAATCTTCTTTAATGCATTTTGAAGTGTATTTTTTAGACAGCAGTAAGATATACAAGGTTGTGAAGACTTTTACAAGGTATTGTAAAATATGCAGTCTAGTTTGACACCAAATATCATACAAAAATACTAAGGCGTAATTAAATCCACCACTTCTACTGGCTACCATAAAAATTAAAGAACACAAGAGATGCTCCACTGATCCAGACTGAAGGGCTTATCTAGTCCAGAAACATGGTGGAGAACCCTAATTAAGAAAATACAGAATGTGTGGTGCAGAATGTGTTCATATCATTCCCATTTCCAGCAGTCGTGGTTTAAGTTACGATTCTTCTGGGTTGGAAGAGAGAAGTTATAGTTCTTTTTTTCCCCAGATCTGTTTCTGAGACAGCAACATTTTGGTCACGCCGAAAAATGCCTGAACAATCTGTTGCATCCCTTCTCGTGTAAGTTGCTTTGAAGTATTTCATATTGTCTTCTGTAGCATAATTTTTATGTTTGTTTCTGTGCTAAGGATTTCTTTTCTTACATTCCACATCGAGTTCTGATGATGCCATGAGGGCAGCTGTGTAAGAATATTGTGTGTTTTACAGCCGGGCAGCCTGAAACCTGACCCAAATCACCTGTATTTCAGGGGTTACATATCTATTGCTGTTTCACTTCATCTTTCCGCTGCTTTCGACATCGTTGACCACCGCACCCTTCTTTCCCGTCTTCGTTCCGCTGGTCTATCTGGCACAGTTTTACACTGGTTTCACTCTTTTCTTTTCAATCAATCTTTCTCGGTTCTCTCTGGCACTGATTCCTCCCCTTTGACACCGGGCTCTGTCTTAGCACCTCTACTGTTTAACATCTTTTTGGCCCCCTATCCCTACTAATCCAACAATATGGTATTTCTGCGTACTACTACATAGACTATATTCTTCTCCTCTATCACTCTGATTCACTCACTCCCAATATTGGCCCACTTAATGCCTGTCTTTCTGCTGTAGCTTCCTGGTTCTCTGATAATTTTCTACACATTAATCTCTCAAAAACTTCGGCTATTTGGTTCTCTGCTGGTAAACCTATCCCCTCTCTTGTCCCATTTCTTTCATCTGCTCCGATTCCTATTGTCACTTCACTACGATATCTTGATGTGACTCTTGACTCGGCCTTGACTTTTAAGGATCACATTTCTTTGACCATCCGGAGTTCTTTTTACATCCTAAGGCAACTTCGTGCAGTCCTCCCCTTTCTCTCTACGTCTTCTTTAACCACATTGCTTCTCTCTCTTGTTTTCTCACGTTTAGATTATTGTAACGTGTCCCTAGCTGGTCTTCCCTCTTCCCAACTGCGTAGGCTCCAACTGGTACATCACATCGCTGCCCGCATTCTGACTCATGCCTCATGGTTTGATCACGTCACCCCCCTTCTCATCCGTTTGCATTGGCTTCCCATTCCTTTCTGGATTCAATATAAGATTCTCATTTTTGTACACAAATCACTTCACACCGGTATCCCTCTCTACCTCTCTGTTCTAGTTCATTTCCACTGTCCCCCTAGAATTCTCAGATCAATTCACGCCAATTGGTTATCTCTTCTCTCCCCTTCCCAGGCCCATCTGGAGTCCACACGCTCTGCTGCCTTTTTCTTTCTGGGTCCCCATTTATGGAACTCTCTACCACCTACGCTTCATCTCAAGCTCTCTTTTTCTACCTTTAAAGCTAGACTTAAGACACATCTTTTTTGCATGGCTTTTGATCTTCCTCCTCCTTCTTCCCCTCTTTCCCCTCCCCCCCCCGTTAATATTTAGTACTCTCTGTTTTGTTCCTGGCTGTCCCCCCTTTTTTCTTTCTCCCTGTTCTCTCCGACTGTCTCTTTCCTATTTATTTTATGGCGTTCTTTTTCTTTCTTTTCAGCAGTGCTTTTATGATTTTATTGTAAACTGCTATATGCCTATGGTTTTGGCGGTATATTAAATTTTTAAATAAAGATAAATAAATAAAGATAAAAGACATCTTGTTGCCTCAGAAGATACTAACACTGATTTGCTTTTACAGCGCGTCTGCCATGTACACAAGATAAAATACTGCATCGTACTCATTTACCTTTCAGTCCTCACTTGGACAAGTATGGATCATGGCGGTTTCCTAATGTGTTATTCCAAGAGGGGCTCTGTGAATGAGAAGCAAAACAACTCAAAGCCTTAAACTCAGCCGCTGTAGCGTTGGGTAACCATTAATGGATCTGCCCTTTATCATCTCGGATCAAGTATGAGGACAACAAATGCCGAAAATGGTCCATAAAGCAGTCATGAAGGACATCTGTGGGTAATGTGCGGTGTTTTAAAAGCCCTTCTAGAAAAACCAGTGCAGTGATTCAAGCAGGGAACAACATATTCAGAGAGCTTACGGAATTCTAGATGTGTCATTAAAGATCTCAAGGAGACTGTTGAGGTTAAGGAACAGGGAGCTGACATTACTGCAGTACCACGAAACGATAAAACGGGTAATTGGAATGCCATTTCTTGGACGCATAGGTCCTGTCCTTCTCAGAATTTGCTCTGCATGATACTTTTTTGTCCTTTGATTCAGTCTGCCTCAGATTTTGCAGCCACGGATTCAGCGCCCATTCCATCACCATTACAGCCACGATTACTGTCTCCTTTCACTTCTTCTGAAGTGCTTTTTCCTTTTGCCCTGACTGTTCCTGCAGTACTTCAGGTTTCACCGATTTTGGCAATGCTTTAGTAGTTTATGTTTAAACAGTTTTTTTTATGTTGCTTAGAGTATCTACTAAATTGGCCTGAGTAGCTTGACGTAGGTTTGCTGTGTGAACTGTATTGGGCCTGAATGCGTAATATGTTCTTCTCCTCAATGTGAACCTGAAGTCTCACTTTCCTCTTTTTGTAGAGATCTACATTCATTAGCGCCCATTTGGCATTTAGCAAGCCTTAAAAATGTAGTATGTGCAAAATCAGTTTAATGTAGGCCAACCTATGAATTAACGTGCACTGTCAATTAACACACATTCAGAATTGTGGCCATGGCCCCTAGCAGTAATCTGGTGGTACTTTCAGTAGGGGTCAGGCTGACAAGTGTTAGAGGGTCAGGGATGCCATTTTATGTAGGAGGAATCAGTTGCTGGGGGTCTTGTTTATGCCATCAAAATATAGAAAGAAGCTACAGTGTAACCTTTTTAAAACCCTTTCGTGTCCACAACAGATTTCATAACTTAAGATACAATTAATAATTTTTTGGAAATATTGAATCCAGTGAACGATTTGGGGGACAATTTGAAGGTTGCCATATGGCAAAAACAGCCATGAAAGGGTTAAGACTAATTATAAAAAAAGTATATTTTTACTCAACGTGTAATCATACTCTGGAATTTGTTACCGGAGGATGTAGTAAAGGCTGTTAGAGTAGCTTGGTTTAAAAAAGATTTGGACAAGTTCCTGGAGGTAAGGTCCATAAACCATTATTAAAGGGGACTTGGGAAATCCACTGCTTGCTCCAATACAAGCACTGAGGAACCTGTGTCTTTTGGGGAAACTACTAGGCACTTGTGACCTGGATTGGCCACTGTTGGAAACAGAATACTGGGCTTGACGGACCTTGGTCTGACCCAGTATGGCATATCTTATGTTCTTAAGTAAATATTTTTAATCAAAAATGTTTAGTGACCCAGTAGAAGAAACCCGCTGCAGTCTTCATTTTTGCGACACAGTTGCAATTATGGTAATGAACTTACAGTGAGAAACCACAACTCTTTCTGTCAGTGTGGCTTACAAAAAGGTACTTTAGGAACTGATCTACGCTATGCATGTGGACCCTTAGCCCAATGTTAGGATGGATGGCACATACTCCTGTGTCAGTAAAGAGCAATTGTGAATTTAATGATCAAACGGTTTTAGCATTTGATTGAAAGCCCTGTGTTCAGATGGGAGCCACTTACAGTCCAACACAAAGAGCCTTGATGCAGTGATTGTCACAAACGACTTCCTGTTCTTGCCAACATGAGAATTCCCTTGGGAGCCGAGAGGGCTGTGTGCTGCTCCATGATAAATTACAAAACTAATAGTAACATTTTCATCCAATTTGGTGAAGGTAATTGCTCCCCCTGTGAACTTCAAAATGCTGTCGAGACCATGGCAAAGGCGCATTTCATTTTAAGAAAGGCATTGCTCTGTGTTGCGGCACCAGATAGCAGATGCCATTTTGTGTTTTGTGCGATCTGTCTAAATTCACCGTTTTTTTCACTAACAGCAGAGAAATCCTTTCTCTGTTTTCAGTAGGGAAAAAACAGCCCATTGGCATCAAAAACATTGGCCTGGTATTGTAAAAGAACATGGTGCCCTCAAAATCTCGCAGTGCATTATGAAGAGACTGGCAATCTCAGCCGAGCTACGCATTTCTGGTATTCCAATGGTCCTCTTCAATGAATTAACATATGTTTTCTTTTATCTATGCAGCTAAAGATTTCATTATTTAATTGAAATGCAGTGATTTTAAACTACATTTTATTTGTTGGGCGGTGTGTGCGAGAGCACCCCTGGATATCCATGGAATATGTCTAATCTCTTATCATGCTTTCACTGTATGACTGCTCTGCTTTGTACGCTCATGCGGTCTTGTCAATTGACACTTCAACTGTTCTTTAATAAAAGGGTTAATTTGTGAGTTACAGGCTGCATCCAACAGGTACAGTACATTTAAGGAAAATGCATCGCATTAAAGCATTCTTATATTCTACCTTTTCAGCTTGAGAATGATAGATGCTTGTCAAGTTTATGAATGTCCTGTCAGCTAGCTGTGGGTGGAGGCTGAGTGTCTGTTCTGTATCTATGGAATCCACAGCTCTTTGGTCAGATCGGAAAGCTACGCTGGCGCTGTTTTGAATGTCTTTCTCTGCAGTTCATCTGATGTAGCCTTATCTCAGATTCTCAGCCAAGCACATGCACCAAATGTGGCTTATTTTTCAGCTCTTACGTGGTTAGGCCTAACTTTCTTGGTATTGATCATGCTTTTAATATTTAAGACCCTATTGAAGGGGCTATTTTAGAAGCCATATTTGTGATTTACACATGTCAGTGTGACCACTGAATAACATCAGGGCTGGCCCAAGGCTTTTCTACTGCTCAGGAAGAAATCCTGGCCGCACCAGTGCCCCCTGGGCTAAGCCAACTCCGCCCTGTAGCCACCGATTCTGTCTTGGGGGAGATGGGCTGCAGCAGTATTTAAAAGTGGCAGCTTTGTGTCACCACTTTGTTGCTTGCCGAAGCCCATGTGCTCCGGCACACATGGCTTGCTACTTCTGACCCCCTCCGACAGTAAGTTGCCTCGGAGGGGGATCAGAAGTGGTAGGTCATGTGTGCCGAAGCATATAGCCTGCTGCTAGCAACAAATTGGCAGCATAAAGCCGCCCACCCGTGTCACTCACTCTAAGTGACCTCCTAGCTCGTCCAGTGGACAGAACAGCCCTGGATAGCATCCACGTCTAAAAGGTTCATTTTACACCTAGATGCCTGTACTACGTTGAAAGTAGACAGGGGTGTGTCAGGGACGTGGCCTGGGTGGGACAAAAATCAACATGTTTTACTCAGTTCATATAGAGAATGGATGTGCAAGCCCAAAATTATCGATGTGAGAATTTGCACCCGCTTCCTGGCATGAATAGTGTGCAAAAAATGCTTCTTTTGCTCTCTCTTTACAGGAGGGATTAAGGGGGATATTCTCCTTAATCCCACAATGCTTCTTTCCCCCTCTAAATTGAAATAATGTAAAGACAGAGGCTTCTTTAGTTCATCAGTTGCAGCTATACATCTAGGGGTATGTTTACTAAAACCCCGGAAATGTGCGGGCCACGCTAGTGTGCGGATGCCATATAAGGAGTGGGCGTTTCAGGCTGAAAAAAGCAAAACCGGGATTAATCATGTGCTAATGTGCATGGCGCTCAAGTGCACCCCGCACATTAGCGCATGAGAAAGTTGCGCAGGAAGCATAAGTGGCGCGCTGATGCACAAGCACAGGAACAGAGCCACAGTACAATGGTAAAGACACTGTCAGACGGCTGCCTGGGTGAGAATCTTCACAGTCTTGGCAAGTGCATATATCTATATGATTTGCAAGGGATTGTGGGCAATGCAGTTCATTCACACCAGACACAGCTGCTCACAATAATTAGTTGTGCTTTTGGGTAAAGCCAATAAGATATTTATTTACGGGGTTATTTCTCCCAACACAGATATGCTTGGTAGCACATAAATCAGGTTACTTGCTTTCAGTGTTAAACTTAAAAAACAAAATCAGGAAAACAACATTTTAACTTATCAGGCAATCAAAGCAAAAGAAATAAGACCTGGTTGGTAACAAACTGGTCTTTTCTGTAGGCTTAGCTAATATTTTCTTAGCATGTATCCAAAAGCTACAAAGAAAGAAAAAAACTGTTCTTTTCAGGTTAACTTCTTATATCTTCCCACATAGATTCAGAAGTGATTCTCTCCTAGCTCACAAGCAATTAGGTAAGGCTCAATTGCTAGCAGTTATCCAGCTGAAACCCCTTAGCTGGCTTGCTTTCTACTGCGTGGCTAGAAATCTTACTCAGGAGCTTTTCTGAGTAGATTAAAGAACAAGTTTGTATTTCTTTGTGATGGTTGCTGTACTTTATAACAGAAAATCACCAAAGGAGTTTAGACAGAGAGCAGTCCATGTAAACAGATTCTTCATCTGCTATCACCCCCTCTTCTTCAACAAGCATGGGTTCAATATCATGGATTGGCACAGATGAATCTCCCAATGGAGCACTTTCAGGAGAATACTTGTTTCCCTGCTGTCTTTCAAGATTATAGCTAGGGCATAGATCAGTGTTCATACCTGAGCTTCCATTGCTGTTAGAGTTCCTCTCTATATAGCCTGGCCAGTATGTAGTCCAGTTCTTATTCCTCTGGCTTTCCCCAGTCCAATGGTGTATGCTGGCCCTTGGAATGCCTCCCAGTATACGTATTGCTCTGGACTCTTCTAGACCTCTCAAAGGCTTTTCTCCTCTTTCTTCCAAAGGGTTTCTTTCCCTCTCTGTCCGTCCGGTTTGGCTTCTGCTTCTGATGATCCTCCTGATGATGAAGATGATCAAGCTCAAGCTGATTCTCTGTAGAATAAACTCTACCTTTATTCTGCTTGGATGAGTGCTCCTCCCTAACACAGCGCAGCTGTGCTGAATCAGGCCCTGTCCTTTGAGATGAGTGCTTAGGGATTACCTCATAGCCCTCCTGATTGAACACACGTTTCCCCACTTCAGCTCCTCTAATGGCTGTTGGAAACCTGGTGCATTCTGGGACTGGTAGTCTTTTATGGGAAAATTCTGTTTTCTTATTTCTACCAGAACTGACAGGTTGCTTATTCAGAGTCACTTCACCTTTTCTATAGCTCCTTCCTGAGCTATGATAAGCTTCCTTATCACAACACTGACCAATGGTGCAGGGATCATGGGTTCAATCCCCCACTGTGCTCAATGAAGAAGGCTGGCTGAGGCATTACCTATTATGGGGAAGATTGCTTTAGGAGGCATTTTATTTTTATTTTAATTATCTCTACTAGCAAGCGCACTCTCAAAGCGTGTAAACATAAGGTGCCCCATAAGGCACATTTTAAAGTGCACTGTCCGCCAAGGCACCCTAGAATGTTGCTTATAGGGCGCTTTAGAGGGTGCCGTATGAGTTACCGCAAGGTCACAGCACTGTTTCTGATGGCAGCACTGTGCAGTTTAAGGAATGAAAATCATAAGTAGGTGTGCTGACATGCAACAAGAAGCAGCAGTGGAGCACAATGGTTAAGACACTGACCAATGATGTAGGAGTCATGGGTTCAATCCCCCACTGTGCCTAATGAAGAAGGTTGGCTGAGGCATTACCTGTTATAGGTAATAGTGCTGTGGGGGGCATATTGTTTTTATTTTAATTAGTGCTGGCAGCAAACACACCCTCAAAGTATTGTAACATAAGGTGCTGCATAAGGCGCCTCATAGGGTACCCCAGAGGGCACATTTTAAAGTGCAGTGTCCGCCACGTCACCCTACAATGTTGCTGAAAGGGCGGCCTATAGGGCGCCATATAGGGTGCCCTATGAGGCACAGCAAGGTCATAGCACTGTGTTTGATGGCAGCACTGTGCATTTAAACGCATGGAAATCTGAAGTAGGTGTGCTGACATGCAAGGAGGAGTAGCAGTGTAGCACAATGGTCAATGGACTGACTACTGTTACAGAGGTCATGAGTTTGCTCCCCAGTGTGCCTAATACATAAGGCTGGCTGAAGCATCAGCTTTGCAATGTACGTATTGTTTCCTGCAGCACTTTATTTGTATTTTCTTAATTGCTGCCATCAAACACGCCCTCACGTGCCGTAATTGAAGGTGCCGCATAAGGCACCCTATAAGGCACTCCATAGGGCACATTATAAAGTGCACTGTCCGCCATGGCACCCTAAAATGTCCCCTATAGGGCACCCTATAAGTCGCTCCACAGGATAATGTATAGTGCAGCTTATATGGACGGTAACCATAAGGTGCCCTATAGGGCGCCCTATAAAGCGCCCTCTGAGGCACCTTATGGGTACAGTATGCTGAGGGAGTTTTTGCTGGCAGCAATAATGTACATTAAAATGAAATAATGATTTGGACAGCCCTATCAAATAACCCCACTGTGGGTTTGAACCTATGACTTCTGGCTCCACAGGCAGTGAAGTAGCCATTGGGCTACAGCTGCTAGGAAGCCCCTGGCTGGCTGCAGAGGGAGTGCATGTCACCACACAGACAGTCTGCTGTAGTCACAAGGATAGGGTTAGCACACACGTACCCATGATGCACTGCACATGCAAATCAGCTGTCCACAGATAAACACAAGATGGGGTATGCACTCCCACAGCACCTCGGCCTGGTAGGGGGAACTGACCATGTCCACCCCCACAGCACCTTGGCCTGGTAGGGGGTACTGACCGTGTGTTTTACTGGCACAGAATAGCTACACACCATCACATTGTGTGGGTACTGTGCTCACCCTGAGGGTGCGGTGAGGCGCCCAGCACCAGGTCCACAGCACCTTCCATAGCAGAAATAGGCCATGCTGGAGGTCCAAAGCAGTGTTAAAGTGTGAGATAGGTAGTTTCTGTAGGAACACCTTGGATATATCTGTCTGTCTCAGTCAGGTGTAGCCCCTATGGATTCCTAGGAGGATTATGTACCACC
The DNA here is from genome assembly GCA_033557465.1 of Ichthyophis bannanicus. Classification (NCBI taxonomy): domain Eukaryota; kingdom Metazoa; phylum Chordata; class Amphibia; order Gymnophiona; family Ichthyophiidae; genus Ichthyophis; species Ichthyophis bannanicus. The sequence goes on along the minus strand of CM066033.1, from coordinate 460,949,813 downwards.
ACCACCCTCCTCCTCCAGGTCTGAGGGTGGTAAACAGGGTCTCCCATCAACAGATCCACCTTCTATCTTCCCTGCAATGGTGGCAGTAGAGGGGACCATCAATCCCAGTCCTGCTGGGGAACAGACACCCTACAGGGCAGTCAATGCAGCTCTGTACACATCCATAACACAATAGCAGACAGACATTAGGCCTGGATATGCTAAGCTGCACCCCACCACTATCTGATATTCTCCTGCAGCAAGCCTTCAGCCGCTGTACCCTGCAAGGCACTCCATCAACACACATACCAGCTGTAAACAGTCTGCAAGCTAGTCCATAGTGCATGTTCCTGGTGGAAATGCGTGCACCCAGAACTGGGATGTCAGTATACACAACAAGCAGATAAATCAGTGACTGGGCCCCAAAAGGAAACCCATAAACATCACATGAGCAAAATACTATATAGCACTATGGGGGTGCCAACCATGCTGTCGTCACTGACAGTCAGGGTGAGAGTGATCTCCCAGCAGGACATACTGAGGTCACCCTGTCTGTGTAGGTGGTGGCCGGGCACTAAAATATCCCAGCCAGTGCCCTATGCCCTGTGCAGATGCATCCTGGCCAGGCCACCCTGTCTGGGCTATACCCATGGTACCTTGCTCCTCATTATGCACATTGGCAGGCCAATACTGGCAACAGTGCTGGCAGTGTGGGCTGTGGAAGGTGTTTGCAGCCACCACACACTGTATAGACAGAACACACTCCCACACCTATGCCAGCATTGTGCTACTATAGAGGAGTTTAGCAGCCCTGCCCACCACACCAGTCCTGGGCACAGTACAGGCATGGATATGGTACGCAATACTGTTGGGGGTCACTCCCCAGGGTGGTAAACATTGTCAGAGACCAGACCTGAAGCATACACCGCAGACATCAGAAAGAGTGTTATGATGGAGCTCAATCAGCAAACTGTGCTTAACGTAGGAATTTCTATCTGCCAGTACTCATAGCAAACGTTTGATAGCTGTGTATCATATACCCAGGTGTAGGGTGGCATTGCTAAGGTATGCAAGTGCTAGTATTGGGAGATGCACACAGGGCCCAATGTCCTGCCTCTCCAGGAGGCATTGGCTAATGGGGCCTGTGGGTGTGAGTGTGGGTGTGTCTGTCCCTGTTGGCTGCTGCTTTACGGCAGAGGTGCCCAACTCCAGTCCTGGTGTGGCAAACACTGTTCGCGTTTTCATGCTGTCCCTCATGAATATGCATGAGCTACATCTGCATACCATGGGGGTGGTGCATAGATAGGCAGCACAGGCATCTTTATTAGAGGCAGCATGGAACCAGAATGGTGTGGGGCCCTCCAGGACTGCATTTGGGAAACTCTGCTCTAGGTAATGTGCCTGTTTATGGTGTCTGTGCTCGGTGGGGTAAAATATAGGCGTATTAACCATGCGTATGTTCTCAGCAATAAAGGTTTGTCCTTACTATCACGGTTTAGTTGTGGGAAAAATATGTGGACTGGATTGGCAGGAGCCCCAGCTGGGCTTTGAACCTGTGACCTTCTGTTCTTGCACACACTGTCTGTGTGCACTGCACCACCGTGTTGCCACAGTTATGATGCATTCCCTGGGGAGTCCATGACTGTACATCCGACAGGGCCTGTTTGTTGCAGTGCACAGCAACCACCTGGACAGGGCTAGGCCATGGTCTGCTGTAGGCACCAGCCGCTGCCACCTCCACCATCAGTACCGCTCCATCCTTAGATTGGAGACAGCATAAACCCTGATGGATTTGTGGCCCTCCAGGACTGCATTTGGGGGATTCTGCCGTAGGTAATGCACATTTCTATGGTGTTTGTGCTGTGTAGGGTAAAATAGAGGTTTTTGACCCATGCTTATGTTCTCAGCAATAATGGTTCAGTCTTTACTACCATGTTTTCTTCATGGGTAAAATAAGGGGACTGGGTTGGCAGGAGCCCCAGCTGGCCTTTGAACCTGTGACCTTCTGTCTTCAAACACACTGGTTGTGTGCACTGCACCACCGTGTTGCTACAGTGACAGTGCATTCCCTGATGATACCATGACTGTTTGTCCGGCAGGGCCTGTCTGTTTCAGTGCATTGCACCCACCTACACAGGGCTAGGCCATGGTCTGCTCTGGGCAGCTGCCACTGCCCCCCTCCACCTCCAGTACTCCTGTGCCACCATGTTGAAATGCCCTTCTGCTGGTGGTGCTGGTGGTACGCAGTCTCAGGCCATCCTGTGTGCAGGTAGGTGGCTGCCTATGGTGCAGGTTCTGGGGTAGGGGTGCCTGCATATCTGTCCGCACATCCCCCAATCACCGCCTGCCAATGTTCCGTGCCCTTGGGGGTACCTGCTGGGTACTATCCCCTGTGACACTGTGATAAACACTCTCGTGCCCATGTTGGGTCCTCATCAGTTGCTGTCTGGCTGCTGTTCAGTTTCAGCATTCCTAAGTGCCATCTAGGCATCTGCCTAGTCCGCACTGTGACCCAGCTGCACCACAGCATGTGCCGCCTGCAGCCCTCTGTATCCCCTTTCCCAGCATCTGTCCAATTGCCCATTCCGACCTGCCCGCCCTGCTGTTGTGGAAATGTGCATGCCATAGGAAACCTGTCCAATGGAGAGGGAAACCCTGATCAGTGCTATTTCACTGTGGGATCATTCACCTTGTATGGGGACGGAGCGTAGACCCTTCTAAAATTCATATTTATTTTTTGGGGCTTTCTTGGGAGTGTTTTTTGATGTTTCCCATTACTATCACTATTGCCCAGCTAGATTATAATTTTATTATATTTTGTTGGGGTCATTTTTAATGTTTATTTGCCTTTTTGTTCCGTGCACATGTATCACACTGCTCACGTTTTGTAGGTTTCCCTGGTTTTGCTGTACATTGCTGACAGAAATGGTTTCTCTTCCCTTTAAATCGGCTCTACCGCGAGGTTTTCACTCGCGGTATTTTTTTACTCGAATTTCAGCCCCGCTCCTGTGCGGAGAGCCTCTCCCCTCCCACTCTCCACCCATTGACCCCATCTCTCACCCCCTGGGGAGCCTTTCTCCGCCCTCCGGGAGCCTTTCCACGCCTCTATCGCTCAACACGTCTAGTATACCTCTAGGCATCCGTCCGTACATGAGCTCATACGGCGATGTACCTAACGAGTTCTGTTTCCTTTCCCTGCAGGCGTATAGTATGAAGGGTAACATGGTGTCCCATTCTTTCATTTGTCCGTTTAAGGCCCGTCTAAGCATCTGCTTTATACTTTGGTTTAAGCGCTCTACCAACCCATTGCATTGGGGATGGTAGGCTGCTGTCTTCACGTGTCGGATCCCGAATGCATCCCATACTTGGGCGAGGTATTTTGATAGAAAATTACTCCCCCTGTCGGTCAAGACTTCTTGCGGGAATCCGACCTCGCAAAATAATTTGACCATTTAGACTTAATTTGATAATTTGGACTTAGCGGAAATATTCCTCAAGGGAACTGCCCAGGGGAATCGAGTGGCCTGGTCAATAATTACCAGGATATACTGGAAGCCCCGCGGAGTCTTGATAAGCGGCCCCACGATGTCCATGGCCAGTCTCCTAATGGGTTCCGCTATTACAGGCATCGGGACTAGCGGCACTCCCGCTGGTCTTGCGGTGTAACCCTTTGGCAGGACGCACAGGATTCGCAGAAGCGTGTTGTCTCTCGGAAAACCCCCGGCCAGTAAAACCTGGCTAAAATCTGGTCCAGGGTGCCTTGTGAGCCCTTATGGCCTCCTATTGGATGGTCGTGTGCTAGTCGCAAGACGGACAATTTAAATTTGCTCGGGACCACTAACTGTTTACGAATAAGTCCAGTTCGCAAATCCTTGCTTTCTCGATACAAGATATCTTCATCCATGATGAATCTGGGGTAGGTCTCACATTCTTCCTGGGCCTACTCGAGCGCCCGGACCAAGGCAGGGTCCGTCCTTTGCTCCATTTTAAAGGAGGGGAACTTTTCCATCACATCCGCCGGTATCCAAGGCATGCCTCTTCCTGCCTCCAACTCAGCTCTCCCTTGGGATCGACATTTCCTCTCTCTCCTTCGGTCGGCTTTAGGTTTTCGTCCCTTCCTTGATGAGTCCCCTATTAGCTCATCATGCGAAGGGAGATCTCCTATGGAAGCCTCTTTTGAACAAGAGGGCTTCTCACCATCTTGGGAGTGTGCCCTTGTGGAGACTAGAGCCTTGATCTCCCCTGTATCCTTCTCCATACTATTCAGTTGGGGTATGGGAGCTTCCGACAGATCAGGTTGTATGCATGTGGAATCTGGCCTTTTCTGAGGCGACAAACCTTCCTTTAAAGTTTTCCTAAATTGTGGCCAATCACGGCCCAGGACCAATTCCTGTGGTAACTTAGGCACTACTGCGATCAGCATTTCCTTTACAATGCCCATACCTTTTACCCACAATTTATAAACCGGATAGCGTGTGGCTGCTCCATGCACGCACTTTATCTTTACATATCCCTGTGGAGATTCTGGAACCGAGAGGCCATGAGCCTGGATCGTTGACCATGATTTTTTAGAAACCATGGTCTGGTTGGCTCCAGAATCCAATAACGCTTGCTCACTTATACCTTGTACTTTTACATCAAGCAGAAAACCATTACGTATTGGTCTTGGTGATTCTCCCACCAAGGCAGTTCGTGAATAACACTCATACTGTAAATGTCCCCTTTTCCCACATGTGAAACATTTCCTTGCACTCTCCTTTACTAGAGGCTTATCATTTTTCCACCGGCCAACTGGAGGACGTGAGGGACTCTCCCTTTTTTGTGCCTCCAACCCCATGGCTATTTTTGGGCTTGCCCTAGGCTGGGTCACTTTTTCGGCCTCTAAATACCTCTCTGTAAGGGCTATTGCCTCTGTGGTAGTGCAACAGTTCTGTAACATTAAGAAATTTTGCACTCTACTGGGTAGGGCAATCATATACTGCTCAAGAATTATAGCGTCCATTAGGGTGCCTGTGTTCTTCTTCTCGGGCTGTAACCACTTATGGGCTAGGCTATGTAATCTATGGCCTAGTGCCTTAGGTGTTTCATTAGCCTTAAGAAAGGGAGCCCTAAACATTTTGTTGTAAGCTAATGGCGTAAGGCCCATACGATCCCTAATCGCTATTACTACATCTTTATAAGAATTTGCTAAAGTCGGGGGCATCGACCTATAGGCAGCCAGCGCCTCACCCGTGAGTGATGCTGCTAGCCGTATTGCCCACTGCTCCTCTGGCCACTTAGCTGAGTGCGCAATTCGAGCAAATGTATCTAAAAAGTCATCTATATCATCGTTCGGACTTAGCTTGCCAATCACTAAATCAGAACAGGACCATTGTCCGTGGTCAGAGTTTACCAGTCCGGCGACCGATAGCTTCTCCGCCTTGCTTTTGGCCAGTTCCTCCCGCTGCTGCGTGAGCCACCTGTCCATAGTTTCTAGGACTGGGAGTTGCTGTGCCTGTATCGCCTTCAGCGCTTGCTCTTGGCTCTGGTGTGCCACCTCCGCCTGCTTGCTGAACTGGTGTGCCATCCAGGCACATAATTCTTTAGGCTCCATGGTACCTGGTGAAAGAACAAACAGAGAAAAAACCCCCAAGTGTGGCTCTTTACAAAAACTTCTCCACACCCCTCTCTTTTTTTTTTTTTTGACTTCCCCAGATATCCAACACTAGGTAGGCTTAAGTACGTATTACCTGGTCTTAGTGTTGAATCAGCTTTGGGGAATATATGCTGTTATCCCAAGGTCGCTCCACTGCTTCTAGACTCGCCGCAGGATTTCCAACCTTCAGGATTTTCTTTTTAAATCCGGTCCGGATTTCAGGTACTCCACTCCACGTTTTCCAACTCCAATCCGGTTTTTGGTGTCTGCTCTTTTCCTGGCTTTTCCTCCGGTCCAGTTTTGTAGCAAGACGGTTCGGGTTTTACTTTGAGTTTTTTTTTTTTCAAAAAAAAAAAAAGAGACAGATTGTACTTTCCTTGGTACAGTTGCAGGTACAGTCCTGGAGGCTTATGGATGCCGTCAAGTAATCCTGCCAACTACGCCACTTATGTCCCCCACAGCCCCCCCTGGTGGCGGCGTAGTTTTCCACGGAAGGGCTGGGGAGCGCACAAGACTATGGTGATTGGGGTTGGACAGGTGCGAGGGTCAAGGGTAGCAGTCCCTTGTGCCGGCCTCGTTACCAACTTCCCAAAAAGAACAAGTTCACACGAAAATGGAGGGAAAAATGAAAAAGGCTTTATTTCCCCTTTGCACAAAAAATGGTTCAAAAACAGGATAAACGGCTTTGAAAAGTAACGCAACTGACGAAGACCTTGCATCAGGTTTAAAGCACAAATAAAACGGTCAAAGTAATGGCTGTTAACTTCACAGTAATTTAAGGTAGGACAAAACACTGCATTCACTTATGCATTCAAGGAGCTAGAAATAAACTACAGCTTCACTGCTGTACAATATGTACATTCCATTGGCTCATCAGACTCTTCGCCTGCAGATTCCACTTGCATAAATTCTATGTCTGATAGCTCTGAGTCTGAGGCTTCTGCATAACTGAACTCTGGCTTTTTAAAAACGTGTCGTACAGTTTCCCAGTGTCTGGTAGTTAGGTTAGGGCGTCGGCTTCTGGCCACTGGGTAAAACAATGGCTCCTCATCAGCTATAGTTTTAAAAGCTCTCTCAGCACAATGCTTAGTAGTTACAGTTCTCCTCTTAGGGAAATTGTCTGTTAGCTTTTGCTTATAAATGTCATTGTTACAAGGAGAAACTTCCTTCCCCTGTCTTTCTCTTATGTTAGGCTTGAGCAAACAATTGCAAGTAATAGAAGCTTTACCTTTGAGCTTTCTTCTTTCCTTCTCAGGGAAGGCTTGAGGCCTAGTCCGGTTGTCCTCTAACTCAGGATGGCCCAAGTTCTCCCACGATATCTCTCTTGCCTTAGTATATGGACGAACCTCTTTGTGCCAAGGCTGCAGCTGTTGCCATCTGCCCTTGCTTTCACTCCTGAGGCTGTCGTTGCCTGGTGGCCTCGCTCCTTCAGCTTCTCTCTGCTCACCAGTCCTCTGTGTTCTCCACTTTTCTCCCAGGCCAGCACTCACGTTGCTTCTCAGGCCTGCTTTCTCTCTCTCATTCAAGACTGCCCTTTCTTTGGCTCTTGAGTCTCTGTCCTTCTCTCTCAGGATATCTCTCCGGATACTTCTCTGGACATCTCTCTGGATATCTTTCTCTTCTGGATATCTTCCTCCCGGATATCTTTCACCTGGATATCTTTCTCTTGGATATCTTTCTCCCGGATATCTTTCTCTTGGATATCTTTCTCCCCTTGATTCAGACCTGCCTCTGCTTAAATCCAAACTGACTGGGCCCAAGTCCTGCCCATAGAGGCGTGGTTCTTCAGACTCTGTACTGACTCTCATGCTCCCTCTATGTGGATCTTCAGGATATTGCAGCTTATACCTGTTTTTTTCTGGATTTAAAACTTTTCTTCTATCTGCAAGAGGGTCTGCTGCATCACAATATATATATAGTGCCAACGTATGTGCATTGTGAAATGGCGCCTCCAACTGTGTGTGACATCACTCCCTGCACGTTCCCATACTTCCTTCTGTCCGCAACCCACTTTTAACCGTCACGTCCATTTTGAAGGGCAGCGATATGTCCATTTTACATTAGCTTCTCACTTGCACACCCTCTCTTCTAAAGCTGGCATAGACTGGCATACGTTTTTGCTTCCACATCCTTCTCACCACATAAATGGCCTTTCTGTAATGTGCCTTCACCTGTATAGTTATGGGCTGGGTTAGGGGAGGCGTGAGGACAGGCCAAAAACGTAACCCAGATAGCAGCAAGATTTAGTTGCTGTCTGGCTAAGTTATATGATTAGTTTCTGCCTGGTGAACGGCAGCCCTAAGTTACATAGATAGTGCCAGCCCAGTGACCACACTCTATATTCAGTGCTCTACCTCTACAGATAATGGCACTAGATAGGAGGGTTGAGTTAATTGCTGGTGCTGATGTTTAACTTAAGCTGCTCACTGCAGCTGGTGAATAATAATAAATACATATTCATACAGTATGTGATGCTATACAGCTCTGTTTCCATTAAACCTGAATGCTATCTTTCTCTATAATTTATTTGATTGTAACTTAGACTCAATAGTGTACATTGAATAGGGATATTGATAACTTGGAATTTTCTGAGGCAATGGAGGGTTAATTGACTTGTCCAAGGTCACAAGGAGTGCTAGTGGAAATTGAACCCTGGTTTCTTGTTTGTCAAACCAGTGCTCTAACCATTAGGCTAGGTGGTTATCCATATAACTGCACCTATATATATAAATATATTTGTATATCTTTCTTTTTATTCATTTTGTGTGCTGCTCATAATAGATAGAATATTGTTACTACTTCAAAGAACCTAAAGATTATATTCCATGCTATTAATCATCTTTTTATGGTTCTAAGTGGTGTCCAGATAGAGTTGAAGTGGGCAGTGTGCATAATAAGCTAATTCTGGGTGATACCATGACGTAGCAACAGCAGGGGCTCGGCTCCGAACTTCTTTGTTTTCCACTCACACCCACCATAAAGCACAGCTATATTTAGTTGTTTTTCATAGTGCTACCTAATGTTGTCCTTCTGAAGTATATTTTATATTAGTGAAATAGAAATGTAATAACACAGAGATAAGGCCTTTCAGATTTTCCATGAAAAGTTATAATCTGTAAGGTTTTCTTGGAAATGTTCTTATTTATATTGGTATAACAGTTACAAAAAAAATCCTCCACTTTATTTTCTATTTTTGTTTCTTAGTACAGTTTGTAACTAACTTCTTTAAATGCATACATTTTCTGATCTAGGAGTAGATATGGCATGGCTCCAAAAACCAGCTAATTGTTCTAGAATAACTGAAGTCTGCCGTAGTGGTCGTTAATATACGACTCTTGAATTCAGACATGCTCTTCTCGGAGCTGTAGCTCTACAGATGTTGGATGGTTCATATCCATGGGTTCCACTCTTTTAGGGCTCCAGAGAATGAATGTCTGGAGGAATAGTTAAAGGAGGCTATGGGAGATATGTAGGGTATTCGCTCAAATATTTGGCAAGACTCAAAACAAAAAAGATATCTTGGGGTGAACAAGGAGGTGAGGTCATAATAGATAGTCCATTCACACCCTTGGTTGTGCCTGCAAAAGCCGGTTATTTTTTCCGACACATATTATATTTACTTGTGGCTATGGGTAAAATATCTCTATACAGCTCTAATGGAGCAATTTTACTACATTTTTCTCTTTTCCTCTCATGGTCAAATCAGAAAAATCTAACTCGAACAAGTTAGGATTTTTTACTCAGTCATTTAAATCTTCATAAAATTTACATGCTATACAATGTTTGCAGAATGGATGATTTAATTTTTTTTTCATTTTTTGATTTCTATTTCTTTCACTGTTTCTGTTTCTTAGATGAGTTTGCTTAAGCGATAGAATCTATCAGAGTGTTACCATGACATAGCAACAGCAGGGGCTGGGTCCATCTATCTGTCTGTCTGTTCGTCCTTCCATATTCATGTGATTGTTTATATATGTGGATTCACATGGCTGCACGCTTGTCCTCCAGAGCAGAACAGAGAAGTGGCATAAGGAGCCTGTGGAAGACCCTGGATCACCCTGGAAGAACAACTGAGCTGCGGCAGTAAAAAAAAGGGGGGGGGAGTTAGAGAGAAGGAAAGAAGAAGAGGGGTGGAGCACAAGGCATGGGGCAGAATTAGAGGAGGAATAGAGAAGAGAGGGTGTATAAGAAGGAAAGCAGAAGGGAGGTTGTGTGGAAATGCACCGTGCAGTAACTATAAACTAAAGCAGTCACGATAGTCTGCAACGATAAAACAAGTTGTGATTTGTGTAACCTAAACAGGAAACGTTTCCACCATAAGGCAGATGCACAGGGATGAGAGAAAGCACAGAGCACAAGACCAGAAAGGCCCTTCTACCCCACCAGGCTCTCTCCTGTGGGTCCCCAGCCATATGCAGCACCCGGCCATGCGGCTCTTTATACTTGTTGGCTGCGGCTGAACCGCTGAGTTGACCCAGGCATTCAAGACGATTCTGCTGGCCAGGGTATAGCACCTGCGAACGGCCAATAAAATAAAGAAGTAAAACCTCACCTCCAACACCGTGCCCTGCTTCCACACCACCATCACGTTTACAGCCCTTCTTCCTACCCTATCCAGCCAAAAAGATGGTAACTTTGCCTCCCCATCTCCTGGCACACAATGAGCACAACAACTAAACGTTCCCGCCAACTTCTTTACAGGTGGAGAACAAATGAAGCCACCACTATTTCCTCCACTGGCACCTTCTATTACTTTATCTGCACCTGGAATACCGAGGTGACCCTGATGAGATTTTTCATGTGGGGAGATAATAGCTCTCCATAGATCACTGTATATCAAATGAACTGTTTAGGCAATCATTACTGCGGTGCACTGGGCCGACATCACATGGTAGGCCTCAACTGCCTACCTGTCCATCTGCTGCTCCGCTGCAGCCTTTGAGCCTTCTTAAGCATTGCTCACCTTTATGGCCTACAGTTCTTGCCACGAGTTCTTCCAGCTTCTCCAGCAGCACCTTCTTAGCTTGCCCAGGCAGCTCAATGGAAAGAAGCATCTCGGAAACCTGAGTAACTTTCTCTTCCTGGTACCCTACAACTGGCACCATCTATATTTACCAATGCTGCCATTTTATGAGTTAACTGGCAATTGACTAACTCTTGTGCTGAACAAACTGTCCCTGACATGAACAGAAATCTCAGAACCCCACATAAATTAATAGATTAACAGAATAATAGAACACTACCCTTGAGATTCCTTTTTCTCTGAACATATTAACAATCTAAGAATTTTCAACTGTATTTTAATTGATGCTTAATTGTTTCTTACATATTACCTGCACTTTGCCTTCATCCCTCTCCTCTCTCTCTAATAGAACCTCACTGGCCTACACAGCCACCTCTTTAGGTATTTTATTCCTTGATCCTTCCCCTGCCCAATACTTCAATCATTTCCTCAGTCTTCTACTTTCCTCTGCATCTATTCTTATGGCTCCACTTCACTTTTTCTTATTATTATTGACACTCCCTAAACTTCTTTACAGGTGGAGAACAAATGAAGACACCACTATTTCCTCCACTGGCACCTTCTATTACTTTATCTGCACCTGGAATGCACACAAGCCAGGTAAATGCTGGAAAGCAATGAGCACAAATGCTCGAAGCTTAGCCAAAAGAGTTCCGGACCTGGAAGCCCTAATGGTGGAAATGGATTTGGACATTGTGGCCATTACAGAAACATGGTTTAATGAATCGCATGATTGGGATATAGCCGTAGCTGGCTATAATCTATTCAGAAGAGACAGAGAAAATGGAAAAGGAGGAGGAGTAGCCTTGTATGTCAAAAGCAATATTAAAGCTACTGAAATGCAGGGGACATGGGGAAAAGAAGAAGTGCTCTGGATTGCGTTGGAAAGAGGGGATGGTGCTGTCATCCATACTGTTGTAGTCTACAGACCTCCGACTCAAATTGAAGAGATAGATAATGATTTGATTATAGATATTGCCAAGATAGCCACAAAGGGGGAAGCAATCATTTTGGGTGACTTTAATCCACCTGATATGGACTGGATTACTCCTTCTACACATCTGGAAAGAAGCAAAAAAATTTAGATGCTCTCCAAGATGCATCACTTAGACAAATGGTCATTTATTTATTTATTTTATTTATTTATTTTAATTCTCTTATATACCGCGCTATTCTGCATCAGTGCGGTTTACATTGAACAAACTGAAATTACATTGAACAGGGCATTATAACTTGGAGATGACTATTTTACAGGGAACCAACCAGGGAAAGCTCAACGCTGGATTTAGTGCTCACCAACGGTGATAGCGTGTCGAATGTCTCGGTGAGTGCCCCTATGAGCAACAGCGATCATCACACGGTGTGGTTTGAGATGAAAGCCAAGGTGCAGGCCAAACATAGCAAGCTCAAAGTCCTAAACTTCAAAAACACTGACTTCAATAAAATGGCCGAGTACCTAAAAGAGTAGATGACGGGGTGGAAGGAGATAAGGGAAGTGGAATTGCAATGGGCTAAACTAAAGGTGGCAATAAAAGGGGCAACAGACAAATATGTAAAAAAAGTAAACAAAAACAAGAGAAGCAGGAAACCTATTTGGTTTTCCAAAGAAGTGGCTGCTCAAATAAAGGCAAAAACCACAGCTTTCGCAAAATTCAAAAGCTTGCAAACAGAAGAACACAGAAATGAATACAGGATCAAACTCAAAGAGTCAAAAAGAGAAATAAGGATAGCAAAATCAAAGGCAGAGGAAAAGATGGCTAAAGATGTTAAGGGTAGCGACAAAACTTTCTTCAGGTATATTCGGGAAAGGAAGAAGATCAGAGTTGGAATTGCAGGACTAAGATGTGCTGGGAAAGGACTCATGGAAAGTGACATAGAAAAAGCGAAATTGCTAAACAAATACTTCTGCTCTGTTTTTACTAAAGAAAATCTTGGAGATGGACCAGCTGTGACTCCCAAATATAAAAATGGGAATGTAGTAGATACCACACCATTCACAAGATGAGGTGTTGGAACAACTTGCTAATCTGAAAGTGGACAAAGCCATGGGACCGGATGGAATACATCCCAGGATACTGAAAGAGCTCAGAGAGGTTCTTGCAGGGCCGTTAAAGGATGTATTCAACAGATCCTTGGAAACAGGAGAGGTTGCTCAGGACTGGAGAATGGGTGATGTCGTACCTCTACACAAAAGTGGTGACAGGGAAGAAGTGTCAAACTACAGACCCGTGAACCTTACCTTGGTGGCGGGAAAAGTAATGGAGGCGCTCCTGAAAGAGCGAATAGTGAACTTTCTCAAAACCAACAGGTTGCAAGATCCGAGGCAACATGGTTTTACTGAAGGATGGTCTTACCAAACAAATCTGATTGAGTTATTTGACTGGGTGACCAAGGAACTAGATCAGGGGCATGCAATGGACGTCATCTACCTGGATTTCAGCAAAGCCTTTGACACTTTTCTTCATAGGAGGTTTGTCAATAAACTCAGTAGCTTGGGGATGGGTACCAAGATGGTAAATTGGATTAGAAATTGGTTGACTGACAGACGACAGAAGGTGATGGTACATGGAGCTCACTCGGATGAAAGGAAGGTGATTAGTGGGGTGCCCCAGGGTTCCGTCCTGGGCTCGGCACTGTTCAATGTATTTGTGAGTGATATTGCTGAAGGACTGAATGGAAAAGTCTGTCTTTTTGCAGATGACACAAAAATTTGCAACAGAGTGGACTCCCCCGAGAGAGTGGATAACATGAGGAAAGATCTACAAAAGCTGGAAGAATGGTCTAATGCTTGTCAATTACGATTTAATGCGAAAGTTCAGTGTCATGCATTTAGGTAGCAGAAATCCAAGGGAAATGTGCGCAATAGGGGGCAAGAGGTTGGTGTGCATGGTTCAGGAGAAAGACCTTGGTGTGATTATCTCTGATGATCTCAAAGTGGCAAAACAGTGCGACAAGGCGGTGGCAAAAGCCAGGAGGATGTTGGGCTGCATACAAAGAGGGATTACCAGCAGAAAGGAAGAAGTACTTATGCCACTGTACAGGTCGCTGGTGAGGCCTCACCTGGAATACTGTGTTTAGTTTTAGAGACCATATCTTGCAAAAGATGTAAAAAGACTGGAAACTGTTCAGAGGAAGGCTACCAAAATGATTTGGAGCCTGCATAAGAAACCTTATGAGAAGAGACTTGAAGACCTAAATATGTACACTATGGAGGAGAGGAGGGATAGGGGAGATATGATTCAGACCTTTAAATACTTAAAGAGGAACGATGAACAAACAAACCTCTTCCAAAGACGGGGAAGCTGCAAAACGGAAAATTGAAAGGCAATGTCAGGAAATATTTTTTCACTGAAAGGGTGGTGGATGCTTGGAATGCTCTCCCAATGGAAGTGGTGGGGGCAAACATGGTGACAAAATTCAAAACAGCATGGGACAAGCACAGCGGATCCCTTTACAGCAACAGGATAAAAACAAAATAAACTGAACCAACTAACTTCTCAACAAATAGGGGTTTCCTACATGGAGTGGTGGGTCCACCCCTAAACAAAGACATGGGGAGGGGTAGCCTGCACAGAGCGACAGGTGCACCTACTCTTGCCGTATTGCTGGGCAGACTGGATGGTCCATGCTGGTCTTTATCTGCCGTCATTTACTATGTTACTATGTTCTCCCCTCTTACCAACATCTTCAACCCCCCTCCCCTTCCTTATCATCCTCTTTCTACCTTCCCCATCTCTTCTCCCATCTTGTCTTCTACCCTTTCTTCAGCTCTTGAACTTCACCTTTTTCTTCCTCTCGTTTCTCTTTGAAAGAACCTCATCCTTGTTTCTGCCATGTCATCAACTCTATGCCTTGTACTCTTCTGCTCTTTCTTCTTCCATCTGGAGACATTAATCCCAACCCTGCCCCCCCCCCCCCCGTAGACATTTCTCTCACTCCCATAAGAGTTCTTCATTCAACCATACCAATCTCATTCATATTCCTCTCCTTCCTCCCTCCTCTCTCCCTTTCTCTTGTGCCTTATGGAATGCTCATTCCATATTTAATAAATTTCCCTCTACTCGCAATCTCTTCATCTCTGATGCTTTCCATCTTCTATCTCTCACTGAGACCTGGCTCCTCCCTGATGACATTGCTTCAGTCGCTGTCCTCTATCACGGTGGCTACTATTTCTCCCACACTCCTCATGCCACTGGCTGTGGTGGTGGTGTTGGGTTTCTGTTTTCTCCTTCCTACCAATTTCAACCCCTCCCTCTATCTCAGTCTCACTGCTTTTGCTCCTTTGAAGTTCATTCCATCTGCCTTTTTAATCCCTTAACTCTCCAGATGGCTGCTATTTATAGACCCCCCTGACAAATCCACCTCTACCTTTCTCACTGACTTTGACTCATGGCTTTCCTTATTTCTGGATTCTTCTTCCCCCCTCCTTTATTCTTGGTGATTTTAATATTCATGTTGATAACCATTCTGACTCCTATGCTTCTAAACTCCTTTCTCTTACCTCCTCTTTCAACTTCTAGCTTTGCTCTTCTGCCCCCACTCATCAGCATGGTCACTGCCTTGAACTTGTTTTCTTCTCTAATTGTTTACTCTCTAATTTCCGTACCTCTGTTCTTCTCTTATCTGACCATCACCTGCTAAGCTTTACTCTTCATCACTCCACGCCTCAATCTCACCCAGTCTCCTCCTACCTTTTTAGGAATCTTCAAGCTATCAATCCTTCAACTTTCACCACTATTGTCTTATCATCTCTTTCCTCCACCCTGTCTTCAAAGTCTATTGATGAGGCTATAGTTTCCCATAATACTGCTCTCTCATCTGCTCTAGATGCTCTTACTCCACCTTGCCACATCCTGTGAGGTGCACTATACCTCAGCCCTGGCTGTCTTCAACTACCTGTTATCTACACTCCTGTGCCACTCAGCTGAGCTCATTTGGCTCAAATCCTGCTCCCTTCCTGACATTCTTCACTTTGAATTCATGCTTGCCTCCTTATAGTCAGCCATAGCACTTTCCAAGCAAAACTACTATGTCCATCTGATTAACTCTTGCCTCTGATCCCCGCCATCTCTTCTCAACTCTCTCCTGAAGGCGCCTCCACCTTTGATCCCTTCTTCTTTTTCTGTCCAAACCCTAGCCGACCATTTCCATGACAAAGTCCACAAAATCACACTCCAGTTCCCCACTAGATCAGTTTCATCCTCTATTCCCTCTTTCCAATACCAGCTTTTCCCTCAGTCTCTGTTACACTGCCATCTTTTTCTGAGATCTCCGAAGAGGAAACCTCTCATCTTCTTTCCTCCTCTAAACTTACTACCTGTTCCTCTGATCCTATCCCCACCCCTCTCCTTAACTCCATCTCCTCCTCTGTCATCCCTTCTATCTCATATATTCTCAATCTATCACTCTCCACTGCAACTGTCCCAGCAGCCTTCAAGCATGCTGTGGTCACATCTCTCCTCAAGAAACCTTCACCTGATCCTACTTGTCCTAATTATCAACCCATCTCTCTTCTTTCCTTCATTTCCATACTTCTTGAACATGCAGTTCTCTGCCTTTGCCTTGAATTTCTCTCCTCTCGAGCCCTGCTAGATCCACTTCAATCTGGCTTTCATTCCTTAAATTCTACTGAGACAGCTCTTGCCAAAGTCTCAATTGACTTGTTCCTGGCTAAATCTAAGGGCTTTTACTCAGTCCTCTTCCTTCTTGACCTCTCTGCTGCTTTTGATACTGTTGACCACAACTTTCTCCTTGATACATTGTCCTCACTTGGTTTTAGGGACTCTGTGCTGTCCTGGTTTTCTTCTCTCTTCTATCGCTTTTTCAGTGTCTGTTCTGGTGGTTCCTCCTCTACTGCTATCCCACTCTCAGTTGGTATACCCCAAAGGTCTGTTCTGGGGCCTCTCTTTTTCTCTCTCTATACCCAGTCCCTTCGTGCTCTCATCTCCTCCCATGGCTTTCGGTATCATTTCTGTGTTGATGACTCTCAGATCTATCTATCTACACCTGATATATCTCTAACACTCCAGGCCTGCATCTCTGCCTGCCTATCTGACATCGCTGCCTAGATGTCTTACTGCCATTTGAAACTGAACATGGCCAAACCAAACATCTTATTTTAAACTCAAACCCTCTTCCCCCTTCCTCCTTTCTCTATCTCTGTCAATAACACTCTTTTACTTCCTGTTTCCTCAGCCTGCAACCTTGGGGACATCTTTGACTCCTCTTTCTCCTTCTCCACACATATTCAACAGATATCTGTCGTTTCTTTCTCTATAACATTAACAAAATTCACCCCTTCTTTTCTGAACACACTACTAAAACACATCCATTTTTTAATCACCTCCCGTTTTGACTATTGCAACATCCTCCTTGCTGGTCTCCCTCTGAGTCATCTCTCTCCCCTTCAATTTATTCAGAATTTAGCTGCACAGCTAATCTTCCGCTAGCCCCAATACACTCATATAGCCCCTCTTCTCAAGTCTCTTCACTGGCTTCCCTTCTGTTTCCATAACCAGTTCAAACTTCTCCTTCTGACCAAGCACTCATCACACCTCTGCTTGATTACGGAAACTTGTTATATCAAGGCCTCCCTCAGCAAACCTTACACCCACGCCAAATGGTGCAAAACACTGCGGCACGTATCATTACAGACACTCCAAGAATTGAGCATATCACCCCTATCTTACAGCAACTGCACTGGCTCCCAATGATGGCCAGAGCAAAATTTAAAACAGTCCTGATCATCTTTAAAATCATTCACCATCTCTCAGCAGATGCACTACAAGATATCATAACAAGGGATATCAGCAACAGACCAAGAAGGACCAATAGTGATAACATGATTGGCACACCTGCAGGATATCACAAGACTAAACAAACAACTTCAAGGAGAGCTCCTTCACTACTGGCGTCCACACTTTGGAACTCCCTCCCAACGAGCCTGAGGGCATTAAATGACATCATAGACTTCTGCAAGGCCCTTAAAACCCTGCTCTTTACAGAAATCTATGAGCAGACAGACAACAGTCTCCACTCGAACAGTAATGCAACTATCTCCGCCAACTCGATAACCACTCATCCCAACTAGACATACGAGTTCATTGTATAATGTTGTTAAGTACCCTCATGTTAAATGTAACCCTCCAATTGTGATGTGACAACTTTGATTGTAGGATAAGGTGGTATACAAATCTGTCTAAATAAAATAAATGCATTCATTTTATTGCTCCTCATTACCTTTCCTCTCCCCCTATACCCCTCCTCTTGAACTCTGCTCTTCCACTGGCCTACTTCTCTCTATGCCCTTTTCTTCCACTATCAACTCCAGACTTTGATCCTTTCACCTTGCTGCTCCTTCTGGCTGGAACAAACTACCTGAGTCTGTATGTCAGGCTCCATCTCTGCCCCTTTTCAAATCCATGCTAAAGGCTCACCTCTTTGAGGCCTCTTTTGGATTCTGATCCCTTGTTTCCTTGTGTCTCTTTACCTTTCCTATTTGTTCCCTTATTCTCATCTATTGTATTGTCTGTCTAGATTATATTAAAAGCTCTGGTGAGCAGAGACAGTGTTTTATGTGTAGTGGAGGAGTGGCCTAGTGGTTGGGGAAAGGTACTTCAGACTGGAAGGTTGGGGGTTCAAATCCCACTAGAGAGCAGCAACCTTGAGCTGGAAGGACTGGGGCTTCTAGTCCTACAGGTGCTCCTTGTGGTCTTGGGCAAGCCACTTAACCCTCCATAGCCCATGTTCCCTGTAAAATAGTTATCTCCAAGTTATAATGCCTTGTTCAATGTAAAACCACCTTGATATCATGAAAGGTGGTATATAAGAAATGTTAAATATTTAAAATAAATCTGTACAGTGCTGCATATGATATAAGTGATTAGTAGTAGTAGTAAAGGTGGGTGGCAGAGAAGGGAGATAGATTACATGGCTGGGTTGAAAGGAAAGATGGTATTCAAGGACAGAGAAGAAAAATAGTGTGGGAGGGACAGAGAGTGGGCCCATTCAGCACTCCAATGTATGAATAGCAGTTAGCACATGAATCAGTATGTAGTAATTGTTATACCCCATATTAACAGTTACTATGGGCCTGAGCAGGCAGTTACCATGTGCAAAAATGCACATTAACGGCTTAGCACATTTTAGTAAAAGGGCTCCTAAGATTCAGACAGGAATAACAGGCTGCTAACAACAATTCTGTTCAATGTCTGTTCAACTTCCTGATGAAGAAAATTCCCTCGCAACCACTTCCCTTGACATCTGGAGTAGCTCAGTCTTAGACAAACCACCTGTCTCCATAGGGATGCCAACTGGCTCCAGATGCACTTACCAGGTTTGATCCTGTCCTAGGTTTACCCCATTGTATGCAGGGACATGTATTCAGATTTTTCTATTGTACTCCAAAAGAAAAGCAAGTCTACAAGTCCCTGCATGCAATGGGTAAACCCAGGACTAGATCAAAGCCTGTTGGGCACATTTGGAGCCAATTGGCAACCTTATATCTCCACCAACAATCATCAAGGCAGCTGTCACTTCAGCTCAAACCCTGGAATGCTGCAATGAGTTGTCGTCTTGTTGGCAGCCTTCAAGCTGCAACTCAAATTTTTTGCTTCTGTTATACTGCATTAACTGAATTTATAGAAATGTAGCATGGATTCACCGGAGGCAGGTCTTGCCAGATAAATCTGACTGATTTCTTTGACTGGGTGACCAGGGAGTTGGACCGAGGGAAAGCCCTAGATGTGGTGTACTTGGATTTCAGTAAAGCCTTTGACACCATTCCCCACAAGAGACTTATACACAAACTGAGCACCCTAGGGATAGACCCTAAAGTTACTGATTGGGTTAGAAATTGGTTGAATGGGAAGCAACAAAGGGTACAGGTAAATAGAGCTCACTCTAGAAAGATGGAGGTTACCAATGGTGTGACAAAAGGATCTATCCTTGGTCCAATTCTTTTTGACATCTTTGTTAGTGATATTGTGGAAGGGCTGTCGGGTAAAGTTTGCCTTTTTGCAGATGAAACCAAAATCTGCAATAGAGTAGACACCCAGGAAGGAGTAAATAACATGAGGAGAGATCTAGCTAAGCTTGAAGAATGGTTGAGAATTTGGCAGCTGAGATTTAATGCTAAAAAATGCAAGGTCATGCATTTGGGCTGCAATAATCCAAGAGAGCGGTACAGTGTAGGTGGTGAAGTACTTCTGCCCACAAAAGAAGAGCAGGACCTGGGAGTAATTGTGTGTGACAATCTTAAAGTAGCTAAACAGGTAGAAATGGTGATGGTGAAAGCTAGAAGGATGCTTGGATGCATAGGGATAGGAATTGCCAGCAGAAAAAAGGAGGTGATAGTGCCTCTGTATAAGTTTTTGGTGCGACCTCATTTGGAGTATTCTGTGCAATTCTGGAGACCGCACCTTCAAAAGGATATAAACAGGTTGGAGTTGGTACAGAGGGTGGCTACTAAAATGGTTAGTGGTCTTCATTATAAAGCATATGAGTATAGATTTAAGGATCTTAATATGTATATTGTAACAGTGCAGACTCCGAACAACCCGAGAAAATGCAGTTCAGCATAAAGGAGCACAGAAAAAGTGACAGGGTAAACAAGGAAATGTCAGATGGTTACCGTGAGCAACCTAGAAACATGTGCAAAAGCCCAATGAGGACACACCCAGCCAGCAAAGGAAGGGAATTCACTTTACCTGACAGGGTTCAGCTGGGTGGGGGTGGAGCAAGGAAACACTGGGATAAAATAGGCTCCCAGACAATCAGAGAGAGAGAGAGAGAGAGAGGAGCTGAAGCAGCCACGGACACACTCTGAGAGAATACAGCAAAGGCAGCTAAAACCCTGGGAAGCATGGAGCAGGTATGAGAATGTAAGAGAGAGTGACAATGAGGCTTTGGAGAAACTAGAGAGCCAGCGTGAAGGTCAGAGGGGAACCGAAGACCTGAGTGAAGCAGAGAGATATCAACAGCCAGATAGTGTGTTTGAGCCAGAGAGACGCAAGAAGACGGCAGTTGCAGGTTCCAGTGCACAGAGTGAATGCAAGAGTGATTTGCCATATGAAAGAAGAAAACCCTGGAGGTATGGAAATAGGCACACAAGGTCCCACTATCTAGAGGCTGAAAATATCCCTTCTTCTGGTTTTAAAAACCCTAGAAGAAAAAGGTTTTACTTACCAGATAAAGCTGAAGAGTTTTGTAGTCATTGTAAGCTCCCAGCTCCCTGTGAAACTCCATCACGAGCTCTCCAATCTAGCTCAGCTGGGTTACAAAAGGGAAGCCTGAACCGGCAGAGAAATTCCCTTAATTATCCCACTAGCAGAGCAAACCAGGAGTTGAGCTATATTCTAAAATACCAGCAGGGGCAGTGCCCTGAAAAGCTCAACTCTAGAATACATGGTAATTCCCAGAGAGACACTAGCTCTAAGGAAGAGAGGAACTTCCTGTCTGACGAGGTTAACCAGCCATTCTCCCACGTTACTGCTGAGGTCCAGAATGAACCTTCCAGTCAGCCGGAGTTAATGGAATATCAAAATGCAGAAGAAAATGATATGCCAGAATTGATGGACTGCTCTTTGACCTTGATTGAACCTGAGTTCTCTCTCAGATAAGTAATTGGTTTGTGTCCTAGCTTTAGTGTTATAAGCAACAGGCTGCAGCTCTCTCTAAGTAAAGCAGATATAAGCTGTGCTGTCAGCTACAGGAGAAAGAACCATATTGAAATATTTAAGCTGTTTTGTTCTTTTCATTTATTTGTTGTTTTGGAAGCTGAAGGAAGCAAGTTCTGTTTGCTTTTGTTACTTTATGTTATATGTCCAAGCAAGGCATTTGATTTATGTTCCTGAAGATAAAAGTACCCTCAAGGGACGGGGAATAAAACCCTTTAATTTGGAAAGAAGTGTTTTGTGGTTTATATCAGTGAAGGCACAACTACCACCCTCCAGAGCCTTGCAATACCAGTAGCTACCGCTTGGCCAGAGAGGGCACGACAATATGTTAGAGGAAAGGCGGGATATAGGAGATATGATAGAGATGTTTAAATACCTCTGTGGCATAAATGACCAGGAGGAGAGCCTTTTTCAATTGAAAGCAACCTCTGCTTGAGGGGACATAGGATGAGGGTGAAAGGGGATAATATGCGGAAATATTTCTTTACGGAAAGAGTGGTAGATGCATGGAATAGTCTCCCATTGAAGGTGGCAGAGATGAGGACAGTATCTGAATTCAAAAAAGCATGGGACAAACATAGAGTATCTCAAAAGGAAAAAAGGAGACTATTGTAGTGGTTGATATGGATGGGCAGACTGGATAGGTCATATTGTCTTTTTCTGCCGTCATGTTTATATGTATTTTCAAAAGCCTATGTTAGGGCTTTTCAAACTCCTCCTGGTGACTCCATAGCTCAGGTTTTTAGGATATCTAAAGGGCATATGAGATAGTTTTTATACATTGGAGCACCAGTGAATACAAATTTATTTCATGCATATTCACTGTGGATATCTAAAAAATCCAATTGGCTGTTAGATCAGCAAAATAGGGTTGGGACTGGCCTATATAGAATATATGCAGGGGTTCAACCAAAATCTCTTCCACAATGTTCAATTATTCCAATTATTATTCACAAAATCTATGTAAAAATAAAGCTAAGTTAGCATTTCAAAAGGATCCAACTGGTAAATTTAAAACATTTCTCCCTATATTTCAAGTAAAAAATGTGCTTAAGGAAAATGACTGAGCAGGAATGAGATGTAGGAAGTATGCACCTACATTAATGTTTTAAGTATGAGTTAATTTCCCTGCATGTAACTCAAATTTCAGATATTTTGTTGTTGTTAAGTGCCTTAGAGTCTGTGTCGACTCATGGCGACTCTCTGGATAGTTGTCCTAAACTGTGTGCGGTCTTCAGTCAGGCAGCTCATTGTTGATAGAGTGGCACCCATAGCTGCTGTTATTGTATTGATCCATCTCATTGCTGGCCTTCCTCTTTTGCATTGACCTTCAACCTTGCCAAGCATGATGTCTTTCTCTAATGATCTCTCTCTTTGTATAGGGCCTGATCCAGGAAGGCAAATAGTGGGGCTGGACATCCTGATGGGACATCCTGCCCCGCTATCTGACCTCAACCTATTCCGCCTCCCGGCCCTGCTGCACGTACAGAGCCGCTGTCCATGCTGCAGGAGATGGGAGAGGCATGGGGGTGGAGTGTGGGCAGGACTGATCCCTCGACATATAGGGCTGATTCCAGTGATGGTCCTGTACATCCGGGGATCACCAGGGGGACGCCCTGCTTACTCCACCTCAGAGGTGGAATAAATGTCCCCATGGGTATGCAGGGGCACATTGAGCCATCTCCGGGCCTGATCCTGCCCCCATGGGAACGTCTGGCTCCCGCAGTACAGAATCGGGTCCTAACGGGCCCATCCTGCTGGGATCGGGCTCATAATGTGTCCAAAGTATGAAAGTTGAAATTTTGTATCTGAGCTTCTAAAGAAAGCTTAGGTATGATCTCCTCTAGTACTGACTGTTTGAGCAGTCCATGGTATACACAGTATTCTTCGCCAGCACCATAATTCAAAGGCATTAAGAACATAAATATACCACACTGGGTCAGACCAAGGTCCATCAATTCCAGTATCCTGTTTCCAACAGTGGCCTATCTAGGTCAGAAGTATTTAGCAGTCTCCCCAAAAGACACAGGTACCACAATGCTTGTATGGGGACAAGCAGTGATATCCTGGGTCCCTTTTTAATAATGGTTTATGGACCATTCCACCAGGAACTTGTCCAAATCTTTTTTAAACCCAGCTACACTAACAGCTTTTACTACATCCTCCGGTAACAAATTCCAGAGTTTGATTACACGTTGAGTGACAAAGTATTTTCTCTTATTAGTCTTAAATAGGTTATCCTGTAGCTTCATTGCATCTCTCCTAGTCTTTTTATATTCTGATGACATAAACAATCGATCTACATTTACCCGTTCCACTCCATTCATTAATTTATAGACCTCTATCATATCTCCCCTCAGCCATCTCTTTTCCAGGTTGAAGAGCCCTAACCTTTTTAGTCTCTCTTCATAGGAGTATCCTTCCATCCCCTTTACCATTTTGGTGGCTCTTCTCTGAACCTTTTCTAATAACGCTATATCCTTTTTAAGATATGGTGACCAGAATTGCACACAATATTCAAGGTGCATTCACACCATGGAACGATAAAGAGGCATTATAATATCTTTTGTTTTATTTTCTATTCCTTTCCTTATGATACCTAGCATTCTATTTGCTCTCTTGGCCGCCGCTGCACACTGGGTGGAGGATTTTAACATGTTATCCATGATGATGCCTAAATCTTTTTCCTGGGTGGTGGTTCCCAACGTGGAACCTTGCATCATGTAACCATAGTTTCGGTTGTTCTTTCCTAGGTGCATAACTTCACACTTGTCCACATTAAATTTCATCTGCCATTTGGATGCCCAGTCTTCCAATTTATCAAGATCCTCTTGCAATTTTCCACAATCCTCTTGGGTTTTAACAACTTTAAATAGTTTTGTTGCATCTGCAAATTTGATAACCTCACTCGTTATTCCCTTTTCTAGGTCATTGATGTATATGTCAAAAAGCAGCAGACCCAGCACAGATCCCTGGGGTACACCACTATACACCTTTCTCCATTGGGAAAATTGGCCATTTAGCCCAACCCTGTGCTTTCTATCTTTGATTTTCTTCCTCTCTATCTTTTTCACTGGCCAACTTTCACATCCATATGATGTGATTGAAAATGCCATGTCTTGGACAAATCAAATCTTTGAATGGAGAGAGACATCTCTGCTCTTGAGAATCTTTTCTAGGTCCTTCATAGCCATTCTGCCAAGAGCAATTTGTCATCGGATTTCTTTTTTTTTTTTTTTTTTGAAGTTTTATTTAAATTTTGCACAAACATCAACAACAATCCAACATTACTCATAACCCACCCCACCCAACCCTCCCCTCCCCACCCCTGCAACCCTTATGCTGCAGCACATCAACCCCCATACAACAGGAAATGAAGTATAAGATATGCAAAGAGGGTAAACACAAAAATTTAACTGATAAGGCTTAGAAAGGTATATCATCATGTGAACAACGAGCTGCACTACAGTACATGAGCAGAGATTGCCATTTCCTCCAATACCCAGGCCCGTGGTGGACGCCTCTACGCGGCATCAATTCGTATTTACTATACAGACACACACAATTCCACCAGACCTGGTACTGGAGGTCAGAAAGCACTTTCCAATTCCTTATTCTACAACAAATGGCAATCCCCAGAAGAAAATCTAAAAGGAAGGAGTCATGTCGCCCCACTGGAATCCCAGACCCATATCGGAAGACCAAGATCTCCCATGAAAGAGGAGCTTTAAAGCCGAGAATGTTTTGGATGCAATCCCATACCTGGATCCAATACATACAGAGAAGAGGGCAGTCGTACACCATGTGCCGAAAGGTACCTACTGCCACTTTACAAAGCCAGCATTTGTTGCCGACCGAGGGGTCTCACTTAGTCACCTTAACCGGGGTAACAAAAGCTCTATGTGCATAAAAATACAAGGTCTGTGTGAGGGAGGCCGACCTAGAAATACGAGTCTGCCTAGCCCAAAAGTTGGACCGCTGCTGCATAGAAAGAGTGACTCCTGCTTCATGCTCCCAGACACTCCGCATCCCCTGGGCCTGCAAAGGACACTGCCACCTAAGCAGTTTGTATAGAGAGGAAACTATACCAGGGCTAGCCCAGGCCTGAGCGAGGTCACTTAAGAGAATCCCTTCTGTACTGGAAAATCGCACATCCCCCAACGCAGTCCCTATACAGTGTTTTAATTGCACCCATTGAAAAACAAGGGTACCCGGAAGATGGAATTCCCGCTGCAAATCCCCAAAATCCCGCCACCCACCATCCCGAACTAACTGGCTCAGTGTCCAGATATTTCTGACATACCACTGCCGCCAGGCAAAGGTTTTATTCTGGATTTTGAACAAAGGGTTGTACCAAAGCGGAAGATCCGGAGAAAACCGCTCTACTAGGGATCTTTGGGTCAGAAGGTCCTGAAAAGCCCGCTGGGTGTCCGTCAGGATGGAGGGCCAGCGGGGGGACAAAGGGAAGAGCATGCCCGGGACCAGTAGCAAAGGAAACGGCTTTACCAGCCGTCGCTCCAAGTCCAGCCAGACAGGGCTAAGTTCCGTCACCTCATCCCGCCATCTGCCCCCTTGTTTGAGCAAAAAAGCCCGTTGATACAGCTGAAAGTCAGGGAAGCTCACCCCACCCTCCTCCTTGACCCTCTTGAGTTTAGATAATGCAATCCTCGGGGGCTTATCATTCCAGAGAAACCTCACTAGCACCTTCTCAATCTGCTTGTAGATCGGAGGCACAAACAATATAGGCAGCATTTCTAGAACATAGTTAATTTTCGGGGCAATGGTCATTTTAATCGACTCCATGCGGCCCCACCATGATAAATGTAAAGGAGACCACTGGGCTGTCAAGGATTTCACTAAAGAGAGAAGACGGTCCACATTATACCGCACCATTTCTTCAAAAGGGTAGCAATAATAAGCCCCTAAATATTTCACCGCACCTACTTCCCAGACAAACGGAAATTGTGCAACATCCTCCTTGAACACCCGGGCATTAAGGGGAAAGGCCACAGACTTCAGCCAATTAATTTTATAGCCAGACAAGGCAGCATAGTCGTCAATTTGCGTGAGAACAGAAGGGATGGAAGATGGAGTGGTAAAAAGCAGTAAATCGTCAGCATATGCCGACAGCTTAAGCTCAAGACCCCGAATTTTAATACCATGTATCCTGGTATTCTGCCTAATCAGCATGGTGAGAGGCTCCAGAGCCAAATTAAATAGCATCGGCGAGAGGGGACAACCCTGTCGCGTCCCCCTGCCCAACCGAAACTCCTGAGATGTGGCATTATTGACACAAATACGAGCCGTGGGATTAGCGTACAAAATACCAATGAAATGAATAAAACCTTCCCCCAAGCCAAACCACCTAAGGGCATGAAACAAAAAAGACCATTCAAGGCGGTCAAACGCTTTCTCGGCATCAAGGGATAAGCCAACCATCGGCGTCTCCACAGAGGCAGCCTCTGTCAAAACATGACATAGAAGCCAGGCATTATCCGCCGTTGATCTACCACCAACAAAGCCACATTGGTCCAGATGGATCAACAGCGGAAGCACGGAGGACAAGCGCTTCGCCAAGATAGAGGCATATATCTTATAATCAGCATTTAATAATGAAATGGGGCGGTAATTCCCTACTTCCAGAGGATCTCGTCCAGGCTTCTCAATGACAACAATGCTGGCAGCCGCAAAGGAGCCAATTTGAGGGCATTCTGCCAACAGCGCTTGGTAATATTGCAACAGGAAGGGGCCGAGGTCTTTACAGAAAACCTTGAAAAATTCCGCCGGGAGCCCATCTGGGCCCGCCGCTTTCCCAGCAGAGAGGGAGTCTATTGCTGCACCAAGTTCCTCCAAGGTTATAGGGAGATCAAGCGGAGCCAAAAGAGCCGGATCTATCCCTGGTCTCTGGACCAGCTTTAAAAGCTGTTGGAAGGCCTCCAGGGAACAATCCCCTTCGGACGAGTAGAGGCGATCATAAAATTTCCGAAAGGCCGCCAATATATCCGGATCTGTGACCAATGCCTTCCCCTGCTGGGCATCCCTGAGGGCAGCAACCCATCCCCGCTCCCTCCGGGCATTCAACTGATTGGCTAGCAACGTACTGGCTCTATTGCTGTCTTGGTAATAAAGACCCTCTTGTGAGCGTATACTTTTGACCGCCTCGGAGGTGAGAATCTGATTGTAACGAAATCGCAGGCGCTGCAAACGTAGTAACACACAAGGATCAGATCTGCGGGCTAATACCCGCTCCCCGGCTTTAATTTGCGCCTCTAACACCCCAAGTTGCATCCTAAGTAACTTTGTTTGACCAATACTAAAACTGGTGATTACTGCCCTTATAGATGCTTTAAACCCCTCCCATCTAGCCCACCCTGATGTCAAGTGAGGGGGATTAAGGTCAAAATAGTTAAGTATCGCTTCACGCAGCTGCAGCTGGAACTCAGTATTGTACAACCAGGTGCGGTCGAAACTCCAGTTGCCCCGAATAGGGTTAAGCCCTACACCCTCCAAAAGCACAGAGACAGCAGCGTGATCCGATACATTTGAGGAGAGAATATCTGCAGCTGTGAGATATGGAATTAGGGACTTAGACACCAAAAGGTAATCTATTCGCTATAAAGACTGATGGGGAGACGAGTAGAAGGTAAACTCCTGCCCCTCAGGGTGAAGTAGTCTCCACACGTCTACCAATCCAGCCCCTCGCACCAAGGAGTGAAGAATCTCCTGAGCCCGACCGCTCTCAAGAGCTCTGGGAGGCTTCCTGTCTACCAGTGCGTCCAGGACTAAGTTAAAGTCGCCCCCCAGAACTATTGGAGTGGGCGAAGCAGCACAAGTTAACTCAGCTATACTGCTGTAGAAATCAGGGCAGTCTGCGTTGGGGGCATATATGTTAAGTATCATCAGTTCGAGAGTTCCCACTTTAAGACAGGCCTGGACCCACCTACCCTCCTCATCCCCTCGAGGATAAATCACCTGCAAATTAAGCGACTTCCGGGCAAGGATGGCCACCCCATTATGTTTACATTGTGCTGGTGAAAACGCTAACAAGGAAAAGGGACGGATATTCAGTTTCAGGGACTCCTTCGCGTTCAAATGTGTCTCCTGCAACAGCAAAATATCACTCTTTAGTTGCTTGCCATACAGAATAATCTTTTTGCACTTAATGGGGTTATTCACCCCATTGACATTCAATGAATGAATGCGCAGAGACGCCATAGGACAAGCAACAACATGCAAACTGTACCCACCGCTCCGGCGACATGACTCCTCCTTCCATCATACAATTGGTGCTGCCACAAATAGATATTACCAAGCTCAAGTAGTTCACACAAATTAGGAAAAACATCGCCTATCCCACGAATACCAAGCCTACAGCCCATACCACCCGGGGGGGGGGGGGGGGGGGGGACTCTGCCGTTCTGAACGGGCGAGCCCACACTGAAGCGGGAAAGCACAAACAGAGGCTATAGGGATGGTAATAAATGCCTGAGCAGGCTAGTCCACAACTGCACGCACAAACCATACTCCCTGACGGGATCTAGGAAAAGGAGAGCCCACCAGTGAGGATCTAATTGTCGCAGTGCGTCCAACAGACAACATAACAGGAATAAGTGCAGGGGGCACACTTAAGAGTTCATCATCTCTGCTTCCTTTTCCTCGATGTATAACCCCAGTGCATTTGGATCATCAAATGTTTTGGTAACATTATGTAGAGTCACCCTCATTCTCGCAGGCTGAAGAAGGCCAAAGCGCGCCTGTAAGCGCTGCAGGCGCGGCCTTAAGTCCAAGAAACGCTTCCTTTTCTCCACCGTAGTTTTAGCAAAGTCAGGAAAGAACATGAGCTTATGCCCCTCAAAAGTCACCGGGAAGCGGGCCCGTGCTGCCTCTAGTATTTTAATAGCATGCTGATGCCGCAGAGTTTTAAAAATAATAGGCCGAGGCCTCTTGTTGTTAGGCAGGGCCTGTGAGGGGACACGGTGCGCTCTGTCCAGCTCAAAAGGAGTGTCAAAGGACATTTGTAGTGCAGTAGTAAGGAGCTTTTGCAGAAAACCAAACATATCCTGCCCTTCTGCCCCCTCCGGGACACCTACTACACGGACATTAGTTCTCCTGGCCCGGTTATTGACGTCTTCTATCTCCTTTTGCAATTGCTCAATTTGACGAGAATGCTTTCCCAAAAGTTTCAGCTGTTCCTCGTGCACTTGTAGTCGGTGGTCCGTTTGGTCTTGGCGCACTGCAAGGGTCCCGAATTGCTCCTTGAGTTGCAATATGTCCTCCTGCATGCTCTGTAGCGAGGCACTGTTCGCCGTCACGATGGCCTTCACAGCACGGACCTCCTGCAGCAGTTCTTGTAGTGCCTCCGGTTGCTCACGCCCGGCCGCCATCTTTTGCGGGGATGGAGGTTCTGGTTTTGAGCGTTTAGTGCCAGTTCCAGACCCTGCAGCAAAGTCCAGGCGAACTGGTTTAGAATTTGCCATCTCCAGACACCTTATGTCAAATTCTGAGGGCTCGCGATCCTAAATGCTGGCGCAGACACAGGATTAAAGTATATTCCCCTGGAGCTCTCGCTCTACGCAGCCATTTCCCTTCGCGCTAGGCTCTGCCTCCCCTGTCATCGGATTTCTTGATTGCTTGTCATTTCTTTATTGATTATTGATCCAAGCAGGTTAAAGTTGTCAAGTATTTCAATTTCTTCTCCATCACTGGTGAACTTATTGATTTTGCTAGTTGTCAGAATGTTTATCTTCTTTACGTTAAGGCCCAGTTTTAGACTGTTTTCCTTGATCTTGAGAAGTAAATATTTCAGATCATTGTCATTTTCAGCCAGTGTTGTGGTATCATCAGCATAGTGAAGGTTGTTAATGAATCTTCCACCAATCTTCACACATTGGTTGTTTTCATACAGTCCTGCTCTGATGATTTGATCTGCATATAACTGGTCAAAATAGGATGTGCATATAGACTTTGTTTTGTTTAATGCAAGCTATATTTTTATATCACGTAAATTTTACTAAAGTTTGGGAATAGCAGGTTATATGGATAGTGGCCATATTCAGCAGCCATGTGTATAAGTCTGAATCAGGCCTGGATTCAGGAATAGGCAACTGCGTAGGGCACCAAATTTAGAAGGCATGAAATATGAAGGACAAAGAAGAGTCGGGGCAGCCTGACTCACTTTTAAAGAGGGCACCATTCGGGGAAGCAGTCCTTTCATCCTCCGCGTGCTCTCCCAGGAGGGATCGAGCTTTTTACAGCAGCGGGACATCCCAAAAGCAGCCGCTGCCCAATCGAGGCAGCCTGACTCACTTTTAAAGAGGGCGCCATTCGGGGAAGCAGTCCTTTCATCCCCCGCTTGCTCTCCCAGGAGGGATCGAGCTTTTTACAGCAGCGGGACATCCCAGAAGCAGCCGCTGTCCAATCGGGGCAGCCTGACTCACTTTTAAAGAGGGCGCCATCTGGCGCACCCGCGCCTGAGGGCCTCACCAGAGGGCCCTTTGGCGTGGCCCTTAGGCGTGGACTGCGAAAACAACCTGAGACTCTACAGCCTTCAGTTCTACCGACATAAGATACCAACCGACTACCATCGGACATCCAACAAACACGGAAGGAACCCGATATGATCCTACAGCCCTAACAATCCACTGCTCAGAAGCCCGGTATGTCTACGCCATCCGTCAGGCTGATCTAATGCTCAAATTTCAAACCCGAGACTCTGTACCCATCTGCAATCACTGTTTACCACCGAGTGCTCTGAGCTAGCCAGCAAACCGGTAACATTGTATCCACTGCATAATTACCCTGCCTACTATTGCCAGCAAGCAGCCGTATAGAATACAATGTATCTTCTGAATGTCTCATCACTTTCTATTGCCTAGCCGGCCACTCTGAATTTCTCACTGACTGTTTATGATACCTGCATTCTACTGTTTGCTAGCTAATCTGAATATACTGTACCACACCTGTAGTCTCATATACCTATCTGCTGGAGCATATATCTGCCCTGCTACTGATCTGCCTGATAGATCTGTATATCTAGCAAACATAATTGTCTACCTTCATTACTCATTAAACTATGTACATGCATAAATGCCTTTCTGTTCTATGCTACCCAGCTGATTGCCCTTAGATCAGTACAACTGGCCTGCATGCCCCCCTAGCTGTTGAATAAGGTACCAGTAATCCTACAGAAAGCTCTCACCCACTCACTATCCAGTACCTAGTACCCATCCACAACGTCTAGCGTGAACAAGATGGGGCCCCCCCATCGCTGCCATTGTCGGCTGTTACTTCCTCTTCTCGAGCTGGTTCTTCAACACTCTAGCCCTAACCCCTTCATTCAATCATATCCCAATCCTACAGAGTCAGGGGAGGAGATGGGCAGGTACTTCCCATCACAACGCAAAATGGGACACCCGCTCACACCACCCCCACCTATTACACATTGCACTCCAACACACTATGAAAGCTAAACAAAATGATAGCCCCTACCCGCAAAGCCTAAAATGTGCCCTCATCAACGCCCGCTCAATTCGTAAGAAATGGCCATTTATTGCAGATATAATATCACTCCCTGACCTCGATATACTTATGGTCACGGAGACATGGCTATCCTCTGAAGACAATGTCATACTTAACAAGCTCCTCCCTTTTAATTTCTCAGTGCATTCACGCCATAGACAAAACAAAAGAGGAGGAGGAGTGCTCATCCTCACCAGGACTGACCTCCATTTCCAGACGGACGACTCCACTAGCACAAACCACCTGGAAACAGTCACCATATCCAACAAGCTTTGCTCCATCAACCTGCTGTATAGAGCTCCCTTAGCCTTCCCGGATGATCTCCCAACTATAATAGACCTCGCCTCCAACATCCAGAATCCAAACACACCAACTTGGATTATGGGTGACTTCAACCTACCAGCACTGCAAGATAACCAAGCATCGAACTTCCTCGAAGCTCTCGAGACTCTGGGCTACAAGCAATTAGTTAAGGAACCTACTCATATGAAGGGAAATAGACTAGACCTTGTATTTGCCGCGCTGACAGCCTGCGACCCATCCCAGGACCCTGTGATGTCTAGAACTACAGTACCCTGGTCGGATCACAAACTCATTACTTTCCAGATTCCTACACACAAACACCAACCGAAGAACAGCAGAGTCCCAAGCAGCACCACAAGACTGCCTGCACGGAGTTTCTGACCGTTTAATAAAGAACTTATCCTGTCTGAAATGTGCCTGCTCTTAAATGAGACCACCCGAAACCTCGAAGATCTGATCACCAGTTGGAACAGTAGTCTCAGCGCAATCGCCCTACGATCACCACCTAACAGGCCCCCAAGGAAAAGAGCTACCGCTCCATGGTACACAGCGGAACTGAGATCATCACTCACCCATCTACGGAAGCTTGAGAGATGATGGCGTCGTTCACACTCCATTGGAGAACAGACAGTATACAACCTTCAGCTAACTATCCACAGCAAAGCGATCTCAGAGAAGATGAAACAGTACCACACGGAAACCTTAAAGAGATCCCTAAATAAGCCTCATGATCTGTTCAACCTAGTCAAGACTCTAACTAAGGAACCAGCCCCTGAGCACCAATGTGAAATCCACCTGCAGTAGGAATTTGCTGTTTACCTACAATCCAAACTATGCCAGACAAATAAACTACCATCATAAGAACATAAGAACATAAGATATGCCATACTGGGTCAGACCAAGGTCCATCAAGCCCAGTATTCTGTTTCCAACAGTGGCCAATCTAGGTCATATGTACCTAGCAGTTTCCCCAAGGGACACAGGTTCCACAATGCTTGTATTGGTTCAAGCATTGATATCCTGGGTCCCTTCTAAATAATGGCTTATGGACCTTTCCTCCAGGAACTTGTCCAAACCATTTTAAAACCCAGCTACACAAACAGCCTTTACTACATCCTCCGGTAACAAATTCCAGAGATTGATTACACGTTGAGTGAAAAAATATTTTCTTTTATTAGTCTTAAATAGTTTACCCTGTAGCTTCATTGCATGTCCCCTAGTCTTTCTATATTCTGATAAGGTAAACAATCGATCTACGTTTACCCGTTCCACTCCGTTCATTAATTTATAGACTTCTATCATATCTCCCCTCAGCCGTCTCTTTTCCAGGTTAAAGAGCCCTAACCTTTTTAGCCTTTCTTCATAGGAGTATCCTTCCATCCCCTTTACCATTTTGGTGGCTCTTCTCTGAACCTTTTCTAATAACTCTATATCCTTTTTAAGATACGGCGACCAGAATTGCACACAATATTCAAGGTGCGGTCTCACCATGGAACGATATAGAGGCATTATAATATCCTTTGTTTTATTTTCCATTCCTTTCCTTATCATACCTAGCATTCTATTTGCTCTCTTGGCCGCCGCTGCACACTGGGCCGAGGGTTTTAACATGTTATCCACAATGACGCCTAAATCTTTTTCCTGGGTGGTGGTTCCTAATGTGGAACCTTGCATCATGTAACCATAGTTTGGGTTGTTCTTCCCTAGGTGCATAACCTTGCACTTGTCCACATTAAATTTCATCTGCCATTTTGATGCCCAGTCTTCCAATTTATCAAGATCCTCTTGCAATTTTCCACAATCCTTTTGGGTTTTAACAACTTTAAATAGTTTTGTGTCATCTGCAAATTTGATAACCTCACTCGTTATTCCACTTTCCAGGTCATTTATGAATATGTCAAAAAGCAGCGGACCCAGCACAGATCCCTGGGGTACACCACTATTCACCTTTCTCCATTGGGAAAATTGGCCATTTAGCCCTACCCTCTGCTTTCTATCTTTTAACCAGTTCCTGATCCACAATAGTACACTGCCTCCTATCCCATGACTCTTTAGTTTTGCCAAACGTCTCTCATGAGGGACCTTGTCAAAGGCTTTCTGAAAGTCCAGATACACAATATCAACCGACTCACCTTTGTCCACCTGATTATTCACTCCTTAAAAAAAACATAACAGATTAGTAAGACAAGATCTTCCTTGTCTAAAGCCATGTTGGCTGTCTCTCATTAGTTCATGACTATCTACATGCTGAGTAATTTTATTCTTTATGATGGTTTCTATCATTTTTCCCGGTATTGACGTCAGGCTCACCGGTCTGTAGTTTCCCGGATCACCCCTGGAACCCTTTTTAAAAATTGGTGTTACATTGGCGATCCTCCAATCTTCAAGTATTAGAGATGATTTTAATGATAGTTCACAGATTACTAATAGCAGGTCTGCAATCTCATATTTCAGTTCTTTCAATACCCTTGGATGTATACCATCCGGCCCAGGTGATTTGCTACTCTTCAGCTTATCTAATAGTTGTAATACATCTTCTCGATGTATCGATATTTCCTTCAATTCTTCTGCACCTTTAAATACCACTTCAGTCATGGGTAACATCCCTACATCTTCCTCAGTAAAGACTGAAGCAAAGGATTCGTTCAGTCTCTCCGCTATCGCCTTGTCGCCTCTTAGTGCTCCTTTAACCCCTTTATCATCTAATGGACCAACTGACTCTCTCACAGGTTTTTTGCTACGAATGTACTTGAAAAGGTCTTTACTTCGCGTTTTTGCTTCTGCAGCAAGCTTCTTCTCAAATTCTCCCTTTGCCTGCCTTATCAATGCCTTGCAGTTGACTTGCCAGTGCTTGTGCTGTTTCCAGGTTTCGTCGTTTATTTCCAGGTTTCGTCGTTGCCGCCTCCCCAGAGCAAAAAGGTTCAATATCTCTAACTTCTTTTTCTACCCCAGCCAAGAAGCTCATCGAAGATACCATCATGACTCTCAATACCACTACTGCACAAACTGATCCTTGCCCAGCCTTCTGGATAAAGGAACTGTGCAGTGAATTCAGTCTACTAATAACCAGGATAATGAACCTTTCTTTCACATCTGGTTCTTTCCCTTCTGCCCTCAAGCACACGTCTATTAGACCTCTGCTAAAAAATAGCAAGCTGGACCCCCAAAAGGTAGACTCTTACAGACCCATATCCAGTATACCTTTACTTGCTAAGATAATCAAGAATGAGGTGCAAAGACAAATACAAGACCACATTGACACGGCCACGCCTCTAGACCAATGTTCCCTCTAATTTTCTGTAGACTGTGTGTGCATAAAATATCAGCTGTGTGCAGTTTTTGAAGGAAGGTTAAATTTTTGTGCACCACATAATGACACTCGGAGTTATATACTTTAAAATTTGACTACACGTCAGAATACAGTATGTACACCACATTGATTTTAATCAAATTAAATGAAAATAGATGATTACTAAATGAAGCGGGAAATTTCTAGTAATTACAATCATAACTTTTAAATTTTAAGACGTCTGTGTTGTTTTCTATCAGAATCAGAGCCGTGATTTTTGTGCACTCTGTTGTAAAGTATGTGCGCTTGCTCGGCGAGGTGTGTGCGCACGCACACGCACACAGCTTAGAGGGAACAGTGCTCTAGACCACTGCCAACATGGATTCAGGGAATCCCATGGAGTGGAAACACTCCTTACCACCTTCTTTAGTAATATAATTACTGGTATCGACAACA
The DNA here is from genome assembly GCA_033557465.1 of Ichthyophis bannanicus. Classification (NCBI taxonomy): domain Eukaryota; kingdom Metazoa; phylum Chordata; class Amphibia; order Gymnophiona; family Ichthyophiidae; genus Ichthyophis; species Ichthyophis bannanicus. The sequence continues at coordinate 460,913,934 of CM066033.1, read as the reverse complement.
TCCATCAAGGGTTTGTACTCATCTTCTTAGACATTGCTGCAGCTTTCGACTCTGTAAGCCATGAGCTTCTCCTAGGGCGGTTAAATGAGAAAGGCATCTGCGGAACAACACTTGAATGGTGTAGATCATATCTGTCCGGAAGATGGCAGCACGTACGATCCGGTGGATCATCATCAGAACCGTTCCATCAGGGCCAGGGAGTTCCGCAAGGATCCTCCCTCTCTGCCTTGATGTTCAACATATACATGCAGCCCATTTGTAAAATCATCCGGTCTTTCAATGTCGACTGCATGATATACGCTGATGATGTCCTGCTCTATATGCCGTTCTCCACGGAGCAAATGGACCTCTCCCCATTGACCAATTGTTTCAACGCAATATCTGACTGGCTCCTTTCCCAAGACCTCCGAATTCAACATAAGAAGACGGAGGTGCTCTTCGTTACGAGGAACCCAAATTTTAGCCCACCACAATACTTGAAAGTGAAAGATGCCAATCTACAAGCAAAATCCACAATATGTTACCTGGGTGTCATTCTGGATCAATGCCTAGACATGAAGGCCCACATAGATAACACAGTTAGAGCAATCTACTACAAGATCCGTTCACTCAGACATCTACGCTCCTTGCTTGAACCAGAAGATTTCCAGACAATCTACCAGGCTCTGATCATGCCTCACTTTGATTATGCCAATGCCATATTACAAGGACTCCCCCAATCCACCTTGATCCCTCTTCAGCTCGCAATGAATGGCGCTGCGAGGGTTTTCCATGGGGCATCTAGGAGCGACCATGTGAAGCCCCTTCTGAAACAGTTACACTGGCTTCCTATACAGGACAGGATCGTTTTCAAGACTGTGTTACTTACCTTCAAAGCTGTCAATAGGCTCTCCTCTTCATCACTAACAGACCTCATCCACATCATAGCCCCTAACAGATCAAGAAGATCCACAGCAATAAATACGCTAACAATTCCGAAGGCATTAACAAAATGCACCTCGGCTACAGCAAACAGGGCTTTCAGATTCTGTGCTCCAAGATGCTGGAATGCTTTACCAACAAACATCCGTGCCATCAATAGCCTAACCAAGTTTAGGAAGGCCCTCAAGCACCACCTCTTCCTCAAATACTTCTCAGATAACAATGAATCAATTCACGCAAACAAATGTATCTACACCAGCAGACCTAGTCAACTAAACTAACACTCCTAACAAGATCTCCTTGATTATTGAGACCATGTCACACATTATTAATGACACCTGTATGTAAATAGTTACCCACTAGGGTTCTTATTATTCTATTACACCGGTGTAAATAGTTATCCCACTGTTATCCAAGTTTTGCTGTCCTGTTAATTGTAAACTCAGACCTGTTATCCTGTTCTGATAATTTTGTTCCATGTAAACCGCACTGATGCCGAATAGCGCGGTATAGAAGAGATTGTAAATAATAATAAAATAAAAATAAGAGCCACTGTCTGCCTACTCTAGGGTAATGTGAATGTTGCTATTTCAAAGGGTCACCACTCTTTCATTATAGTATTCTTCTGCTCCTCTTTTGGCTCTCCAATCGTTGGGATCTTTGACACACTCCCACTGACCACCACTCTATGGGATCTGCTGTCTGGACGTCTATAGGGGCCAATGTCTTAAATCCAGTCCTGGTCTGAATGCAGAAGTAGCAAGGATATCTTTATATAGCTAAGTTATCACATGGAGGACAATTTTATAACTGCACGCCATAGGTGGGCGCCTACATAGGAGCTATTTTATAAAGGTAAGTAAGTGTCTACTTGTCTTTATAAAATACTAGAGTATGTAGAAAGTGCCTTGAATGTAGCTATAAATCTATGGACAAACATGGAAACTCCATGTGCACTCTGCCCAGACCGTACCACAGCTAAGCCTACTGGCAGAGTATGCACCTTCGTGCCAAAGGGTGTATTTTTTGTGCCAGTTGTTATTTTATAAGATGTCACCGACACGTGGATGTGGCCACATACGTAAGGAATGATATTAGAAAATTGCTTCCATAACGTTATGCTGCCGTTCTCAGCATTCTGGCTTGAACACTTAGGGCCACTGGAAATCCACAGAAAGATATACAAATTTGCCAAACTGCTAAGTATTGACCAGAGTTTTTCAGGGTTTTCCTTCTTAGTCCATGCAAACCCTTCAAATCCTATACTTGTTCATTTTCTTCCCTTTCAATGCTCACTGTTGGAAAGAGCTATACACAGAGTTAACAGAAGAAGGAGACCTTTTGCATTGGAGAAGCCAACAGCACAGGAATGGGTCTAAGGCAGGCAAAAGGAGCTGGACAGGAAGGGGGCAATGCTTTTCTAGTATTTATTCAACAAAGACTGATTTCATTTTTTTTTCACCAGGAGTGTTTTATTAGCGTTTATCAGTTAAAACCTAAAAATAGGTAGGCCAACATTCAGCCTTGACTGTTGGCTCTTTTTAAATACTGGCTAACCTGGCTGAAATTAATCTGGGTATTCAGCACTGGTATTTGTATAGCAACTGTTGCTGACTATTTATATTCACTAGATATACTAAATCACCACAGCACCCTTCCCAAAATTATTGAAATAAATTCACCTCTTTTTGTCGGATGGAACCAAGGGAAGCTAGAACAAATCCTAATCACACCAGATGGCACCATCCATTTTATTCATTAAACAAAGGCTGCAAAACAGCATAAAATGTCACTTATCTCCTGAAGAATTTTTCAATTCGCTGTGATACATAATCCATTGAGAGTAAGGCACGACGTGCATGTTTTGGAGATGACTCCTGTATCAAGTGCAGTGCTCTTCACCATGTATCAACTGCCAAACTATTTATTTTCAGCAGTGGCCAGTATCACTCTTTGGATAGTAGCAATACTGACACAGCTATCCCGATAGCAAACCAGGTAAAGTTAGGATAATCTTTTTGCTGTCTTAACTTTATCTGGATGGTGATCTGGGTTGCATATTGAGAGGGCTTTTACTTAAGCCCACTATGGTTTTGTACTTAACGTGCGATACAAATGCATGTGCGGCAAATCTTCCGCATTAGCTGTTGGGGATATGACCAGCATGTTCCCAACAGTTAATGCGTGATGGGGTACTTTAACATGTAGAGCACTGTGTGCGTGGCAATGGCCCTCATGCTAGTGGCAGTACGGACTCCACGCTCGCATTCCACCCTTGCTCTGCTCCATCGCGCGTTGGCCGACTCTGATCGCTTACTTCACGGTCGCTGGCATGCCCTCACATTAACATTCCTGGCTACCAATTATCACGCAATATAGGACATGTTAGTATTAACATATTTACTAAGTTTACTTCAAAACTAAAAGTTAACAAAAAAGAACCCAAGCATAGCATTTCAATCTCTGAAGCAATGAAACAACGACGAGGGGACAAAAAAAGGAACAGCAATAATACAGTACAATAAAGTACAATAACATGACATAAGCAGCATTCATCCCTCTAACGCTATACAAATGGAAGGAGAGAGGTCCTAATTGAAAAGAAACAAAATATACACACATAAAAAGGCCAGTTAGGCCAAAGTACCTACATCCTATTATGGATTACCCAGTAATCTCCCTCAGTAAATTCTCATTAGCCAGGTGGATCACTCACATCCCTAACATTGGCTCTTTCATAGGTAACAATTAGCCCAGCAATTGAGTAGGATCCATAAAAACATAATCTTCACCCAGGTATTTAATCAGCATTTCTGGGGATACTTCAAAAGAAAGGCCATTCCTAAAGTCAGAGCACGAGGCTTTAACTGAAGGAAGGCCTTTCAAATTAGCTTGGTCTTAGGTGACACTTCTGGAAAAACACTTATAACATGACCATGAAAGGAAGTCAGACGCTTCTTAAAGAAAGCTGAAAACATACGCTCTTTATCTAGAGACATTCGGAAGGAAGCCATCACTATACCTCTGTTGGTGGTCTCTTCCACAGAAGTCTCCAACAGAGTGGTTAAATCCACATCCAAAGGGCAGACCAAACTACCCCGATACCCCAGGAAAAAACACAGACTTCAGGGAATAAGACAGAGGGTAACCCTTTTGCCTTTTCTACAAGGGAGGACAATGCCAGCAGACCCACAGAAGAAACCCTACCTATCGACTCAAGGTTGTGCTCCTGTGCTACCAGGAGTTAACACCAAGCTGGAAGCACCCTACAGCTCTACAGAGGGATGGAAGAGACCAAGAGTTCGGACTCAAGGAGATAACCTCGGGACTAACATTTACCAGAGTTCTTGGAGCACTTCATTATAAAGATATTTTGCCTGGTGCCATAACAAAAGAGTCCATCGGACCTCGCAGGCCACTACCTGGATTCAGTCTGGAAACAACTGCAACACCTTACTTCCACCACTGAATCGACTCAGCAGCTATCTCCTCCAACAACTCCGGCGACTCCAAAGGGGCTCCAACGGGGCCTACAAGTCCCATTGGTCATGCCCCTTCAGTCACGTGACCGTTGTGCTATGGACCATGGTTCTCTCACAGATTTAAAACTGCGGGAGCGGAAGTGTAGCCCTTGATGACCTCTGGCATCTCTGGCACTGCTGGGGCAGCTGTAAGAGCCAGTCAATGCACTCAAACACCTCCTCTGGCAGCTTCCAATCAGATGCATACACAGACCAAAACTCCTCCATAAGACATGTTAACCAGTCACTGGACTTTAGAAAAAAGGGCCCCGAATATCACCTCTAACCAGAAAATGCCTAATTCCCTCAACCCCTCCTCCTAGATTGCCCCGGTACTATCTGAATAGTGCCACGAAATATCCATGGACAGTCCCAGCCACTGGAAACATGTGTATAACTTCCTAAGCTAGTCATATATTTGCATTTGAATACCGACCTCCGAGATTCTTAATAATCACATATATGTCATAAAATTTTATATATCTCATTTAGTTTATATCACCACGTAACAAGATCTAGTTTTTTCCTTTGAACAATGTGTTATACTATGCTTTTTATATTGTGTAATAAAGTATGGTATCTTATGAATGAAAGGGGAAATGAATGATGCAGTGGCCGATATGAGATGGAAAGAGTCTTGGTGTCTTTGTTTTCCCAGCAGTGCAAGATGGGGAGTAGCGCACCGCTGGGTCTAGACACACCTGAAGCAGAATGTGAATTTGAATATGGTATTATGTTGGACACATACGTTGAGCAGAGGAATCGATATACACAGAGGATCAACTTTATCTCAACCACAAAGCTCTTAAGTTAAGAAACATTGTTTAAAATTTTCACCGATGGAAAGTTTGTATGAATAGTTTCAAAAAGACTGTGGACCTATGTTTATAATAAATAGAGGGCAGTACAAAATTCTACCAACCCTTTATGATATATGACAACCCCAAAAGTGTTTTACAGCATTTGTTGTAGTTTTATTAATGTTACTAACTAGTTGGTTTTGACATTGTTAGTACTGGGGAAAAAAATTTGCAACTTTAACCAGGTATCAGTACAGAAAGAATACTATGGTTGGTTGATCTCTGAAGAATATCCTGCTAAGGTTGTATAAGAAGAAAAAACCCCCAATAATTGCAAATTCAGTGCTGCAAAATCTGTTGTCATTGTTAAGTGTCATTGAGTAGATGCTGGCACATGGCAACCGTCTGCATAGTTGCCCTAAACTATGTTCAGTCTTTAATCAGGCAGCTAATTACACAGGTACACTAAAAAAAAAATTTTTTAAACTGCCTCTAATGTTTCGATTGATTTTTACGTTTTTTGGTGCGCTGAATCCAAATCTGGTAACCAATTTGCTCCATCACGTACAGATTTTTTGCTACATTGGGTTAGCAGTTTGAGGTGAACGTTTCAGATTGAGTGCGATCGAGATAAAAGTTTCTTGGATGAATTCTTTATACTAATTGTTTAGTAGTTATTCAAATAAGAATAAAGAAAATTGTAACAAGGCAGCACATAAGAATAGAGTAATGTCAACAAAACACACTGTGATGGTAGCAAAATTGTCTGCACTTAAAACAGCCACATACATGTGCACAAACATTGAGCATATAAGAGCGAGGTTAGACACAAAGCAAAGCAAAGAAATGTGCAAAAAATGTTGTACAGGTATGTATGTAAGAATAGAAAACGCAAACCGCACCATTGCAATACATGAAGACAAACACCCGATGGTGTGAAAATAAAATTCTAATAAATGAGATCCGACACTGTGGTAATAACTAGCAAATTTTTATTTCAAAGTTTAGTAAAAACACGATATTTGTCAACACAGTTTAGATTTTAAAGTCATTCTTGGGTCAATCAATCTCCTGGTGGGCCCGTTTCTTCTTCCCCCGAATGCTTCTCTTGGTGCGCTGCTTGGCGTATTTTTCATCTGGGGTTTCCCGCAGCAGCAACCAGCAGAAATCAGCCATCATAGTGGTGTTCCATCTTCCTTGGTACCTTCTCTCTGCGTCCTTGATGTCCTGGTGAAACCTTTCACCTTGTTCTTTACTGTACACCCCCAAGTTTTCGGGAAAGTAGTTCACATGGGAGTGCAAGAAATGGACTTTCAGGCTCATGTTACAGCCTTGTTCTTTGAAGGCATTGAGCATCCTGGCAACAATATCCTTATAGTTCTCATCCCGCCTGTTCCCCAAGAATTTGAGAACAACATCCTTGAAGGAATCCCAGGCTTCTTTTTCCTTCTCAGACATCGTTTCAGCGAATGCTCCATCTGAAATGAGTTTCCTTATATCAGGGCCAACAAACACTCCTTCCTTTAGCTTTGCTTCAGAAAGTCGGGGGAACTTTGAGCAAAGGTACCGAAAGCACTCACCATCTTTTGGAAGGGACTTGATGAATTGCTTAATGAGACCCAACTTAATGTGGAGAGGTGGTAATAGAATTTTATCACGAGGTACCAAGCTCTCATGAAGAACATTTTTCTCACCGGGTCTCAAATACTCCCGAATTGGCCAGTCTTTTTTCCCCCAGTGTAGGTCGCGGGCCCGGCTATCCCACAAGCAAAGGAAGCAGGGATATTTGGTGAAACCGGATTGCTGCCCTAATAGCATGGATAGAATTTTAAAGTCTCCACAAATCATCCACTTATGCTCATCATAACGAATCTTCTGAAGAATCAGGGCCAAATTCTCATATTTTTCTTGGAGAATAACAGAGTGAGCAATAGGAACTGAGGCGAATGTGTTGCCATTATGAAGAAGAACACCTTTTATGCTGTCTTTTGACGAATCAATGAACAGCCGCCATTCAGCTGGATCATACTTGAGTTTTAAAACTTTTCCATCACTCCGTATATATCGTTGCAAAATACCAAATCTTCCTCTTTGCTGAAATACTTCAAAAATTGTGTCTCGCGGTTGCGGTACCAATAAAAAGTTGTTGCTGGTGACAATAGATTTTTCTGTTTAAGCCGAGAACCTAGCAGTTGGGCAGCATCTTTTGGGAGTCCTAAATCCCGGACTAAATCATTCAATTCAGCTTGAGAGAAAAGTTCAGGTTTCGGATCTGGTTCAGTTTCAAACTCGGAAGTACTGGACTCATCGGGAAAAGCCATCTGATGAGTCTCATCATGATCAGAACCGTCCAAACAAATATGATCCAAAGATTTTGGTGGTTCAGGCACAGGTACTTCGTTGCTATGAGGCATAGGCCTAATTGTTGAGGGAAGGTTGGGGTAACTTATTACGTTCTTATTTTTTAAGTTGTATCCCTTCACAATGCAAGAGCAAAAATAGCAGTCACTGCTGTGGTCTCTTTGTTCACGCCACATCATAGGTATTCCGAAACGAAATGCTTGTTTTTTACCTTTCATCCATAAGCGTAGATCTTCCTCACATGTCTTGCACACTTTGTGAGGAGCCCACGGTTTGTCTTGATCGCCTAACTTCAAACCGAAATAGGCGAAATATACTTTTTTAATAAATGCAGAAATGTTCCTCTGCCGCTTTTTCACGGTATATTCCCCACAAATAAAACAAAAACTGTCCGGAGAGTTGACGCAACCTCTGGCTCTGTGAGCCATCACAAATACACAGCACTGCAAACTACAACTGTAGTGAACCACTTCGGAATAAAGCTGGATTACGACTGAGCAAACAAAAGGTAATAATGAACTTGCAGGAAACTGAAATTTGACAGGAACGTTCATGTCGCAACCGCCGTGTTTGAGCGATGAGCGAGCGAACGAGGCGAGGCGAACAGGAAAGAACATGCGCCAGCGCGAGTACTGGATTTAGCCCCCCGCCTCCCAATTGTCCTGTTAATGTATAAAATGAATACAAAACACTCTAAAATATCATGAGGGAGTGTTTCTAGTTAGTTAACCATTACAACCTCTATTTTGGGCCAAGAAAATAAACTGCAGTTGGCTAAAAAGAAATTATGTGAACATTCCTTATATGGGTAAGAAATCTAATTTTGCAAGAAAACGTGACGTGATGGAACATTTTGGCTATTTTTCCTGGATTCAGCACCCCAAAATCTATAGGAATCAGTTGCAAAACTGGAGGCAGTTTTTTGGTAGTGTACCTGTGTTATTGATAGGCTGGCATCCATAGCTGCTGTTATTGTATCGATCCATCGCATTGCTGGCCTTCCTCTTTTGTGTAGACCTTCAACCTTGCCAAGCATGATGTTTTTTTTCTAATGATCTTTCTCTTTGCATAATGTGTCCAAAATATGAGAGTCGAAATGTTGTCATTTGAACTTCTAAAGAAAAGCTCAGGTTTGATCTCCTCTAGTACCAACTGATTTATTCTTCGGGCAGTCCATGGGGTATATACAATATTCTTCACCAGCACCAAAATTCGAAGGCATCTATTTTCTTCTCATCTTTCTAGTTCACTGTCCAACTTTCTCATCCATATGATATTGAAAACACCAGGGATTTGTATTTAGAGATATGTATCTGAATTTGAAAATCTTCTCTAGGTCCTTCATAGCCATACTGCCAAGAGCAATGCATTGTTGGATTTCTTGACTACTTGTTTCTTTATTGATGTTGATCCAAACAGGTTAAATTTGTCTGTTTCTATTTGTTCTCCATCAGTGATGAAATGATTGATCTTTGTCTTTTGCATTTTAAGGTGCAGGCCCATTTTAAAACTGTTGTTTGATCTTGACATTTAGATGTTGCAGATAATCTTCACTTTCGGCCAGTAACATGTTATCAACATAGCATAGGTTGTTGATGAGTCTTCCACCAATCTTCACACCTCGGTTGTCTTCATACAGTCCTGCTTCTCTGATGATTTTTTTCAGAAGTGTAAGAAAAGTTTGTAGCCTTGTCATACACCTTTGCTGATTTTAAACCATTCTGTTTTTCCTTGTTCTGTTTGAACTGTTGCTTCTTGATTAATGTAAAGGCTGTGCTTGAGAACTATCAGATGTTCAGGTATACCCATGTTTCTTAAAGTGGCCCAGCGTTTTTATGATTTACACAATCAGAGGTTTTGCTGTAGTCAGCAAAACACATATAAATATCCTTTTGGTACTATTTTGTCTTTTCAAGGCTCCATCCCACATCCACGATGATGTCTCTTATTCCTTGCCCTTTCCTGAACCCTACTTGAATTTCAGGCAGTTCACATTTCAGATGTGGTTGGAGTCTCCACTGAATGATCTGAGTAGAATCTTGCTGGTGTATGGGATCAGACCGATTGTGTGATAATTTCCACAGTCAATCAGATCGCTGTTCTTCAGTATTGGTATAAAGACATATCTTTTCCTGTCAGTTGGCCATGATGTTGTCTTCCAAACTTCCTAGCAGACTTCCAGACAGATGTAAAATTCAATCATTGGAGAATAAAGCACAACAGAGTACTCTTGAAGAATCAGGAATGCAATACCAATCCAGAGGAAATCTAAAGTCCAGGAAGGGAGGGGCTTACAGGAAGTGTGCAGAAAAGGATCAGAAACTCCATTTGTCTATTACAATTTTGTATTATAGATGCCACAAGGAGAAAAAGTTCCATGTGTTGATGACCTTTTACAGGAAGGACTTGTATTTTGGAGCACACCAATTGTATGGAGCATTTTTGTGAAAAGGTTCTAAGTCTAGAAGCTTGGCACATTTAAGATAAATCCTTTCCGTCGTCAGAGAATCCCATTGTGGCTGGAATGCATGAGTTAGGACTCAGTCAACTATTGATTAGCACTCTCCATCCAAAGAAGTGTCCGGAAGAGGGGTTACAATATCCTCCTGGGTGCTGTAACCAAAACTTCTACAACAAATATATACAGTTTTTGGTTTATGATGAGTGTTTATGAAGGGCAGTTCTGAAGGAGGCCGGCTTTTTCCATTTAATGCTCGGTAGTAGGGATGTGCACTCATGAGCACACATTTGATTTGTATAGGTGCCTATAAATGCAAAGTTCATACAAATTGCTTGTACTTATGTATACCTATGAATTAGCATGCATACAATCAATATGCATGCTTAAAAATGTTCTAGTGTGCCTGCATTGCACACCTAAAGAAGAAATATATAAAACAAACATGAAACAATGCCAGAAAATCAGGAAGAATTTGTTTCAAGAGTACAAACTGAATTTTTCTTTTGACTGTGCACACCCCTACATTCTTGGAAAGACAGTGCCTTTAGAACATGCATGAAAATCTAGAGTAAAAACAATGTCTTGAATAACTTCACTAAGAAATGATGTTAGGGTAGAAGGAAATAATGAGATTAATGGATCCAGTTGTTTCTACCTGCTGGGTCAAAAGGAATTGGAAAGATAGAAGGCATAAGAGGTTTGGACAACTTTGGGCACAGATGGGACAGACTGAATGGAAAAAATATGTGACTCACTTAGAATGCACGAACTGTGCGAAGGTACCACTGGTCCATTTTGGAATATATCTTACACCACAGTATTAGCTTCCAAATGCCATAGTTTTGTTGTGCTATTCTGACACTGTTAATTCAATACAGAGGATTTAAATGATATGTTCTAACACTCCTAAATTGGATCGTTGTTTTCCAGCACATTACCTCTGAGATCTTCTTACCTCTCTAAATTGTTGGACCTGAAAGTTACAAGACAAGAAGTCAGAGATGTGCACAGGCAAAAAAAGTTTGGGGTCATTTTCTGAATTTTCAGAAATATTCTTGATTTTTGGGTGGGGTTTTCTTGGTGGTTTTCACACATTTGGCTTAATAATTTTTTTAAATGCATTAGAATTTTAACCCATGCAAATAAACTTAATATGCACCAATTCATAGGTCGACGTGAATCTACATGCAGTACATTTTTAAGGCGTGCTAACAAATGGACATCCCCAGACGTTTCTTGCAACATGTCCTGCTGATAGCATAAAGAATTTTTGTATTAAGAAGCCCTTTACTAAATCCTGCTGAGGTTTGGCACTTAATGCACGAATGAGTACATTAACATGCAGCACTATTAATGTGGTTACACCTAACGATAGCCATGATCGCGAGATAATGTGCTCTCCACATCCATACTCTATCCCTCACATGCCCACTCTCCTCATTAGCATGTGATTACTAGCGAACATGAATTTTGGTGGCCGGCAGTTGGCATGTCCATACATTTGCATTCACCGCAGCCAGCTATCGCATACTAAAGTGTGCATTAACTGGTTAGCAGCGTTTACTAAAAGGGCCGCTAAGTTTGGAAGAGTCTCCCCCCACCCATCTGTGGAAATATTGTGCTTTTATAGGGAAGTGGAGGTGTAGACTAATGGTTAGAGCCCTGGCTTGTTAACTAAGAGACCAGAGTTTTATTTCAATAGCACTCCTTGTGGCCTTGGGCAAGTCATTTAACCCTCCATTGCCTCAGAAGAAAGGTCCGGCAATCTACTTCTGATGATGCATTGCCAAGAAAACCCAGGAACTGCAGAGTCAGTATTGACTCAAAGGCAGGCAAATCACATACTTTCAGGACCACACGTATGCTAAAATATTGAGGCCATTTCTTAAAATGGTAACTTCTAAAACTTTTGTGAAACTTTCTCCCAAACTTATGCAAAATATGCACAAGATTAAGGGTACATTCCCCAAAAGTATTCCAGTGTACCTGCTTGTGCGTTTGGTTGCAGCAACAAAAGCAAGCTTTGTACATCGGACTCTGCAAGGCAGTGAGAAGACAGTTTTGCTTCCACATCTTTTGAAGTGACTAAACTATTATGATAAATGTCATGTAAGGACGTTAATCATAACAGTGCAGTTATAAAGCTGCCATAACAATAATTTATGTTTATTGGACTTTTAAGAGGTCTGTGCTGTCCTACCACTATCTTTATTTAGGGATTACTGTATAGCTCTGGCATAACAAAACCCATTATCTCCCACCAAGTGAGAAAAATAACTCTGAGTCATTAGCACACTTATAAAACACATTTCTATATTATGAGTCCAAAGAAGATAGAGATAAAAGTTTTTCTTGTTAAATGCTGAACTCTGTTTCTATACTAAAAGAACAACGAGAATCTTCTTTGTATAAAATTGCCATGCATAAAGTAAGCAATGATTTTATTGATTGAACAGATGTAGAAGCAAAATTTCAGGTTATGTTAGATCGATTTTATTGAGCAAATTGTTTTTATTGAATAAATGAATTACTGTTATCTGGTGCTGAAACTAAAGCCCACATAACCCCAACTTCTCTGTGCAGAAGAATCTTGTGTAATAAACCATTGGATTTGATCTTCCTAAGTAATGAGTGTGTGTAAAACTACACCTGTACATACACCTTCATGAGAACACTGACTAGCACTAGAAGGACACAAACCTCATTTCTCCAAGTCATTTACTTACCCAGGTCTTCACAAACAGCAGATTTGTGCCAGCATATCTTCAAATTATGAATCACTAAAGCATCAGCAAGGTAACAGCAAAATGCACATAGAGGTGTGTTTGCTAAACTGTGGCAGCAGTTACTCATATGAATTAATGTGCAGTGACTGTTAGCATACAGTGCCATTTAGCATGTGTTAATTCACATGCTAAGGCACGCTAAGGGCATTAGCTGCTATCATTGGACTAATGTGGAATTATTGCCCAGTGATAACTGCTAACACGGGTGAAATGCAAATATCACAGACGTGTGATATCAGCATTTTGCACGTTGTAGTTGGGGGCGGGATCAGGACAAAGAGTTGGTATTCCAATATTCAGCAGCCATCACAAGAAAAATTTCTGCATGATGGCTGCAAAAATTGGCCTTATCATGGCCTTTGTCAGTCCTCTCCAGATCCTCACCCCCACCTAAGAACATTGTCGGTGCCACAGATATACAGACCTGCAGCACCAACAATAAAGAAAGTGTGGCCTCCCCTTCAGCACCGAAACCCTGGACAGCTACCGATTCCCATTCCAGCCCTCCTCTCCCATTCCAGATTAAAAATCCTAGCTAGCCAGCTGATTTAAGGGGCTCCCTGGCCCCCCTCACATCACTGATCCCCCCTCCCCAGCCTTTACTATACTTCATAGTGGACTAGTGGCCACAGGGGACAGGAATGGTCCTCTCCACTCCTGACCCCCGCATCATAGCTTCCCAAAATGGCCACAATCACATGGTGCTGCCCCCTAGTGTGAGGACTTTCCATGCTAAAACCAAAGTCAGAAGAGCACCACTACTTGCAAGTCCAAAACATCCAACCAAGGGATGCAAGATGGAGATAATTATGACTCACAAAAGTTAGAATACTTTTCAGGATGAGTTTATTGCTTCTAATACCCTACACAGCTGTATTTCAGCTGGAGCATTCCTCAGGAGTATAATGGATCAGAATTGACTCAGGAGAGAAGACCACATATGCCTGTATATGGAGTTCTCATCAGGTTTGCTATGCATGTTCTTTCAATGTTCTCCAAGATTGCAACAGAAATGCCTCATCTAACGCTCCTGTCTTCATATGCTACCTGCCATTGCAGGGATCGTGGGTCTCTGCAGTACCTGCAAACCTTCATGATATCTGCAGGGGGGAATATGGAAACTATGATAGCTGCCAACGACTACTGCGATTTAGTAGACATGCCTCTAAGGAGTAGGAAATGGGTAGCAAATGGGTGGGTTATGGGCATGGACAGTGCCTTGCAATTAGCACATGTTAAGTTACCATGGGCTGTTATCACTGTACATAGTACAGATGCAATAGTGTAGAGGGAATATTTAATCATTGCCACGACTCACAAGCTGCCAGGAGCCTTCTAAGATTCACAGTAGCATATCTTCCTTTTACAAGCCCTACTTGCTCTGGGGCTATTAAGTCAGGGATCAAATCTGCTAACTGGGTAGTGTGATGGCGAAGATGGTCAGATTCCCATGGAAATAGAGGGAATACAGGAAATTTCCCCTAGGCAGAGGGAAAAAGAAAAAAAGGCTCACTTTAAAACCAAAGTCAGCATTGAAAAAAACAGTCAGTCAGAACTTGCTGGGCAGAAGCCACGCCCCAGGTCCATAATAGCTAAGGGTGCTGATACAACTCAGCTGGGGCGGGGTGGAAGGAGAGCAGCAAGTCACATGCTTATAAACCCATGAGGGCAGAGGAAGTTAGTTCAGTGAGGAGATCAGATGATAGTTCACGGAAGGGTTCACTGAGGAGTGCACTGAGGAGCTCAGGACGGAGCTCAGCGTTGAACTCAGAGGATAGCTCAAGGAGTGCAGCTGGAAGGAAAGGAGCTGCCAGCCTTATACACTTCCCAGGAGAGGAAGGGAGACTGACCTCATTCTCAGAGGAACAGGCTGAAGAGAAACCTTGTTCAGGTCAGGAGCTGTATTCCTGGAGGGGAGATAATCAGGCTGCAGATATCCTGAAACCATATGGCTTCAGCAAGAGCAGAGAGCCATTCTTGAAAGGACGTCTCAGAGGTAAAACTGATTATCTTAACAAAGCCAAGTCTCAGGAAGACATAATAGCCAGCAAGCTTTATGCATTGAGCCAGGAGCCAGCATATGGAAAAGTCTTTAAACATGAGAAAGCTAATGTGTTAGAGCTACTACAAAGTTTATTACAGAACCAGGAAGTAATTGAGAAGCAGAGGTATTCTGTGCCCCGAGCAGAATCACAGGTGTCTGCTGATGAGGACTTAGACCTCTCCGGTTCTATGTGTGAATCAATGGAGATTGAAGAAGAGGTTCCATTAAATGATCTAGAGATTTGTATGGAATGTGATTTGTCACAGGTAGTCAAGTAAAGAACTGTCTTTTGCATCTGCTACAGAAAGGTACAGTTGATTTGGATTACCTAACCTTTTTAGAGCCAGAAGAGTTTTAATTAGAGTGTTTGCTGTGCTGAGTGAGACGTAAGAATGCCTAACGTTTTAAAGTCTCATGTGCTCTAATTAAGAACCAGGAACAAGCTCTGAAAGTTTGTACAAAAAAAAAAGTTTATTCTGTGAGAAGAGTTTTTGCATTTACCTTGAATAAGAAAAAGGAACATTTGTGTTTGAGCATTTTGGAGAAAAAGCCTTATTTGCCAGAAGAAGGATTTTTTCTAATGCTGAAGAAAGCTGTTTTGATTTTCTTATCTTGTATTTTGTTACTTCAAGTTTTCATGTAATGCCAAGCTTCATATTGAAGTTCTCTATGCCAAGGGAGGCTTAAAAATAAAAAAATATTCCTGTTTGCTTTCAACTCGGCTCCAGCTTATTTAGCTACACAACTACAGGTGCTTTGAACTACGACTCCCAGGAGCCCTTGCACTGGGTAGTCTCTTGAAAGTGATTATCACACCTTATCCGACGTCAGGCCACTGCCTAGGCGGACGACGGGGCGTGACAGTAGCCAATACTTTGGAATGGAGTTTAATATGGATGTTTATCAGGGAAATTGATCTATACAATTCAAAATTTATGGTGTCTTGTGGAGGTTTTGGAAGTATTGTCATTTTATAAAACTCTGCTCCAAAACCATTTGGACCTGGCATCTTATATAAGCCCACAGATCGTATTGTGTGCTAAATTTCCAGTGTGCAATAGGACCAGCTGCCAATAATTGCATTGATCATTCAACTGAGGAAGCTTTAATGCTTGCAGAAATGCCTCCATGTCCCTTTGATCTCTTTCACCTTGCCTATAAAATATATGTAATAGTCCCTCAACACTGCTGCCAAGTGCTTACTCTACAGCAGTCACGAAGCTTGGCCTCTTGCTGTTTTAACTACTTGAGACGTCTTCTCATCTTTGTTACGATATTTTTGGAAACACATTTTATAATATACTAATTCTTTCTTTATTGAATCATGGTATTTAAAGTCACCTGCATGGTCAATAGTCGGTCCCTTGCCTGAAAGGGCAAACTTGACTCAGTGGACTATCTTAAGTCAGCTCTAGCCGTAAAATATCTTTGGCTAGATCTCTTTTCCGCTTAACCACATAAGCTACAACATTGCCTTGTAGCACTGCTTTTGCTGCTCTCCCAAACAACAATGGACATAAGAACATAAGAACGTCTATACCGGGTCAGACCAAAGGTCCATCAAGCCTAGTGTCCTATTTCCAACAGTCGCAAATACTTGACACATCCCAAAAGTAGCCAGTTCCATGCTACTTATCCCCAGGGACAAGCAGTGGTGTTCTCTTGGGCTACTTTAATAATTCTTTATGGACTTTCCTTCCAGGAATTTATCCAAACCTTTATTAAACTCAACTACACTGCCTGTTTTTGTCATATTCTCCGATAATGAGTTCCAAATATGAATTATATGTTGAGAGAAAAAATATTTTCTCCTATCTGTTTTAAATATACTACTTTGAGGCTTCATGTTGTGTCTGCTAGTCCTTGTACTTTTTGAAAGAGCGAATGGTTGATTCGCTTCTACCCGTTCCAGACTACTCAGGATTTTATAGATCTCTCTCGTATCTCCCCTCAGCTGTCTCCTCTCCAGACTGAAGAGCCCCAACCTCTTTAGCCTTTCCTTATAGGAGAGTCATTCCATCCCCTTTATCATGTTGGTCGCCCTTCTCTAATACCATTACATCTTTTCGAAGATGCAGACCAGAACTGCACATTATGCTCGTACTCATAGCACAGTCCACCATGGAGCAGTACATTGGCATTGTGATAGCTTTCGTTTTATTCTCTATTTCTTTCCTAATGATTCCTTAAGATTCTGTTTGCTTTCTTGGCCACCATCACACCCTGAACAGAAGATTTCAATGTATTGTCTAGAATCACACCCAGATCCTTTTCCTGGGGGGCGACTCCTAATCTGGAACTAGCATGTCTATCTATAGTTTGGGTTACTCTTCCATGTATGCATCCCTTTGCACTTGTTCACTTTAAATTTCATCAGCCATTTGCATCTCCCAGTCTCAAAATCCACATGTGATTTTACAACTTTGAATAATTTTGCGTCATCTGCAAATTTAATCACCACACTTGTTATTCCCAATTCCATTTCATTTATAAATATGTTAAAAAGCACTGGTCCTGATAGAGATCCCTGGGTACTTCACTATTCACCTTCCTCCATTGAGAAAATTGCTGATTTATCTCTACATTTTGTTTTCTATCTCTCAACCAGTTTCCAATCCACAACAGGACATTGCCTCCTTTGACATGACTTTTCAGTTTCCTTAGGAGTTTCTGATGTGAGACTTTGTCATATGCTTTCTGAAAGTCTAAATACACTATATTAACTGGCTCACCTTTATCCACATGTTTATTCAGGCCTTCAGAGAAATGGAGCAGATTGGTGAGGACTTCCCTTGGCTAAATCCATGTCAACTTTGTTCCATTAAATTATGTCTGTCCATGTGTCCAATAATTTTGTTCTCAATAATGGTTTCCACCATTTTTCCTGGCACCGACATTAGGGTCACTGGTCTGTAGTTTACCGGATGATCCCTGGAACACTTTTTTAAAGTCGACGTTACACTAGCCACTCTCCAAACCATAGATGATTTCAATGATAGGTTTAAAATCACTTATAGGCCTGAAATGTCATCGTTGAGTTCTTTCAGCATTCTTGAAGTGGCATTTTAGAAACGATATAAAGCAGAATATTCAAAAATCTGGGGGAGTGGCAGCAGTGAGGGGAGACACGCATAAGTGCCTCCTGAAATTGCTCCGTCTCCACCCTGAAAAATAAATGTCCCTGTAACCGGTTATGGAGGTGGGCCTATGCAGGTTGCAAGGCCAGATGGAGGCCATTTCATAAATGTGGACGTCCCTGAATTGCATGGCCTCACAACTGAGTACTTGGATGTGCTGGCAGGGGTATTTCAGAAGGGGGCGACTATGTTATGAGACTTACACACCCTGACCTGCCATTTCAGACACTCAAACATGTCACAGCAGGCCAGTAATATGGTTGGAGTTTGTAGTTCTGCTCAGGTTTCTTTGGGCATGAAATAATAACTGTGGCAATATAAGTGCATTATGTGCTTCCCCTGGAAGAGTTACATCCATTAAATGAGCACTTTTTTTTCACGTTATTCGTGATCAGGAGCAGGTATAGGCATAGACATCTCACCGACCAGGGCCAGACATGCTTGTGCCATTTTGAAACTGCACCATAACATGCATCTCCTTGCTGTGCCCGGACCATGCCTCCACCACACTACATGGAAATTCTTGCGCTGGAACGTTTATATATCTGGCTTTTAAAATGGCTCCAGGATGTCTCCATGATTTGCACATCTAATGCCCATTTTTAGATGTTTAACTCATAAATAGGTTTCTAAAATTTTATTTATTTAGTATACATTTGTATACCGCTACTTCCAGCGATCAGCAGCGGTTTTGATTACAGATTGGAGATTGTCAAATCATGACAGGAAATTTTTGTGGTATAAACACATTGATTAGACAGGAAAGCACAGCACACAGAGAACTATTTTACAGGGAACATGGGCTATGGAGGGTTAAGTGGCTTGCCCAAGACCACAAGGAGCACCTGTGGGACTAGAAACCCCAGTCCTTCCGGCCCAAGGTTGCTGTCCTCTAGTGGGATTTGAACCCCTGACCTTCCGGCCCAAAGTACCTTGCCCCAACCACTAGGCCACTCCTCCACTCCCTCCCAAGGGCAAAATACTGCCCTTGGTGTATACCATCTGGTCCAGGTGATTTGTTGCTCTTTAATTTATCAATTTGTTCTACTACATTTTCCAGATTCACTGAGATTTGCTTCAGCTCTTTTGACTCATCACCATTAAATACTCTTTTTGGCATGGGTAGCTTTCCCACATCTTCCTAACTAAAGACTGAAGCAAAGAATTCATCTAGTCTCTCAGCTATGGTCTTGTCTTCCCTGAATGCCTCTTTTATCACTTGATCTTCTAATGGTCCAACTGACTCCTCCCTCAGCTTCTTCTTACCTGAAAAAACTTGTATAATGAGTATTTATCTCTATGGCAAGTTTCTTTTCAAACTTTCTTTATGCCTTCCTTATCAGAACCTTCCATTTAGCTTGCCAGTACTTGTGCTGTTTCCTATTTTCTGCATTTGGTTCCTTTTTCCAGTTTTCGAAAGATAAAAACATAAGAAATGCCATACTTTATCAGACCAAGGTCCATCAAGCCTAGTATCCTGTTTCCAACAGTGGCCAATCCAGGTCACAAATAGCAGTTTCCCAAAAACAAATACAGGTTCCACACTGTATTGTGCAAGCAGTGGATTGCCAGAGTCCTCTTTAATAATGGTTTATGGACCTTTCCTCTAGGAACTTGCCCAAACCATGTTTAAACCCAGTTACACTTTTACTACATTCTCCAGTAACAAATTCCATAATTTGATTATGTGTTGAGTGAAAAATATTTTCTTTTATTAGTCTTAAACAGGTTACACTGTAGCTTCATTGCATGTCCCCTAGTCTTTCTACTTTTTGATGGCATAAACAATTGATCCACTTTTACCTGTTCCACTCCATTCATTAATTTATAGACCTCTGTTCTAGCTCCCCTCAGCCATCTCAAAAGCCCGAAGCTTTTAAGCCTCTCCTCATAGGAGTATCCTTCCATTCCATTTACGATTTTGGTGACCCTTCTCTGTACCTTTTCTAATTCTGCTATTTCCTTTTTAAGATACGGCAACCAGAATTGCACACAATATTCAAGGTGCGGTTGCACCATGGATTGATACATTGGCATTATAATATCCTTTTTTAAATTCTACATTACATTCCTTATGATTCCTAACATTTTATTTACCTTCTTGGGCCCTGCTGCACACTGGATTTCAACATGTTATCCACAATGACGCCTAAATTGTTTTCCTGGGTAGTGGTTCCTAATGTGGAACCTTGTATCGTGTAGCTGTAGTTTGGGTTGTTCTTTCCTAGGTACATAACGTTGTACTTGTCCACATTAAATTTCATCTGCCATTTGAATGTCCAGTCTTCCAATTTATCAAGGTCCTCTTGCAATTTTATACAATACTCAGGTTTTAACAACTTTGAATAATTTTGTGTCATCTGCAAATTTAACTACCTCACTCGTTATTCTCATTTCAGGTCATTTACGAATATGTTCAAAAGCAGCAGACCCAGCACAGATGCCTGGGGTACTCCACTATTCACCTTGCTCCATTGGGAAAACTGGCCATTCAGCCCTACCTTCTGCTTTCTATCTTTTAACCAGTTCCTGATCCACAATAGTACGCTGCCTCCTATCCTATGACTTTTTAACCACCAAGAGTTTCTCATAAAGGACCTTGTCAAATGCTTTCTGAAAATCCAGATACAGTATATCAACTGGCTCACCTTTTTCTACCTTTTTATTCACACCTTCAAAAAAATATAACAGATTAGTAAGACAAGACCTTTCTTGGCTAAAGCCATATTGGCTTTCTCCTATTAGAGCAAGACTATCTACATGTTCAGTAATTTTGTTCTTTATAATGGTTTCTACCATTTTGCCAGGTACTGCTGTCAGGCTCACTGGTCTGTAGTTTCCCGGATCACCCCTGGAACCTTTTTTAAAAATTGGCATTACATTGGCCATTCGCAAATCTTCAGGTACTACAGATGATTTTAAAGATAGTTCACATATTACTAATAGTGGGTCTGCAATCTCATATTTCAGTTCTTTCAACACCCTCCGGTCCAGATGATTTGCTACTGTTTTAAGTTTACCAAATAGCTGTAATGTAACTTCCCGGTTTATCAACATTTCTTTCATTTCTTCCAGTGCATCACTTTTAAATACTATTTCAGTCATGGTTAACTTCCCTACATCTTCTTCAGTAAAGACTGAAGCAGAGAATTCATTCAGTCTTTCTGCTATGGCATTGTCCCCTCTTTGTGCCCCTTTTACCCCTCTGTCATCTAATGGTGCAACTGACTCTCTCACGGGTTTTTTGTTATGAATGTATTTGAAAAAGTCCCTCACACTGGCGGCTCTTACTGTGTAGTGTGCTGAATGCCAGGAAAGGTTAAAGGGCATTTCCTGGCACTCGTGTGCTTCACAGTAATAGCCGCCAGTGTGAGGAAAATGATGCTTTTCACACTGGCGGCTGTGCAGAGGTGAACCAGGGCCTCGCTCGGCTTTCCCAGCCTACCTCTGAAGCCATCCATTGTGTGAGAATGAAGTTTGCATGGGGCCCCCCTGAATCGCGGGGCCCTATGCAAAGAACATTCTCGTACAATGGACGGGCCAGCTTTGAACACGTGGGGAAGTTAGACAGGATCGTGAGAGGGCATGAATAGCGGGGATGGATGTTCCAACAGGACCTCCATCCCTGCTATTCATGCCTCGGAATGACCCCTAAAGGGATTAGGATGGAGATATGGGATAATGATGCTTGCATCAAATACAAAGTTAAGGTGGGCACACTTATCCATTTGTTCCTAGAGTGAGTACAACTTAAAGATTTGTGGAATAATGCTTTACAACCAATAGAAGAAACAGTATAAAAGCAAGTGGACTGGGCCAATATTTTACTCATGTTAGGGGATGAAGAATCTTTGATAGAGGGCAAAATACACAAAGCCAAATGCACATTTATTTTAATTGCAGTATGAGTGATAAAGAAGATTATCCTATGGAACTGGATAACAGAAATTGTGCCTTCTTTTCAGCTTTGTAAAAATAAGATGCCCAAGGAGCAATCTTTTGAACTATATGTGATAAAAAAAAGGCAAAACCAGAGTGGTTAAAACATAAAGAACAGTGGCACAGATTCTTGGCAGTAAGTCAAATGGCTTAGGAAGTTTATCTTTTTACTTCCTCCCCTCTTCTCGCCATGAGGTCATAGAGTGAAAGGCGTGTGAGTGAGGCTGTTGAGTGCTTGGCTGTGGATGGTGAGAGTTGGAATGATAAATTACAATGGGTTGACTGATGATGAATCAGAGTAATGGAAAAAGTGGGGCAGGTGGTTATTAGAAAAGACAGCTCAAGAGATTCAATTATATTCTTTGATTCTTAATTTACCGCAAAAATCAAGAGTGGAGGAGTGGCCTAGTGGTTGGCGCAAGGTACTTCAGGCTGGAAGGTTGGAGGTTCAAATCCCACTAGAGGACAGCAACCTTGGGCCGGAAGGACTGGGGTTTCTAGTCCCACAGGTGCTCCTTGTAGTCTTGGGCAAGCCACTTAACCCTCCATAGCCCATGTTCCCTGTAAAATAGTTATCTCCAAGTTATAATGCCCTGTTCAATGTAATTTCAGTTTGTTCAATGTAAACCGCACTGATGCAGAATAGTGCAGTATATAAGAGAATGTAAAATATCCTAAGTATTATGATATGTGGCATACATGGCTTAATTAGCCCCTAATACAAACTTACTTTCATAAATATGCGCTTTTAGAACATATCAGAATATGCAAATACTTGTTGTTTCAAATATTTATCATACAATATAAAATATATCCACACAATCATACATACACTAAAAACCGTTGATCCACTCATTTTCATGGATCATCCTATATGTAGAAGTCCACCCTCTTGAATAAAGGAAGTGTTCTTCAAGATTCCAAACAGGATTTTCTTTTTCAACTTTTGTCCTTATTCAGTCCTCTCTTGCTTTATCCCAACACGATGACAAAAATCCATATATAAACCACTTTCTTCGCAGAGGACGATGACTCAAAAGCCAGAAGCAATTCTCACTGACATAATAACTGCTGAACGGTCACTCACTTCACATCTAGCTTGCATATAATTTAGTGAATAACACAGGTACACTACCAAAAAACTGCCTCCAGTTTTGCAACTGATTCCTATAGATTTTGGGGTGCTGAATCCAGGAAAAATAGCCAAAATGTTCCATCACGTCACGTTTTCTTGCAAAATTAGATTTCTTACCCATATAAGGAATGTTCACATAATTTCTTTTTAGCCGACTGCAGTTTATTTTCTTGGCCCAAAATAGAGGTTGTAATGGTTAACTAATTAGAAACACTCCCTCATGATATTTTAGAGTGCTTTGTATTCATTTTATACATTAACAGGACAATTGGGAGGCGGGGGGATAAATCCAGTACTCTCGCTGGCGCATGTTCTTTCTTGTTCGCCTCGCCTCGTTCGCTCGCTCAAACACGGTGGTTGCAACATGAACGTTCCTGTCAAATTTCAGTTTCTTGCAAGTTCATTATTACCTTTTGTTTGCTCAGTCGTAATCCAGCTTTATTCCGAAGTGGTTCACTACAGTTGTAGTTTGCAGTGCTGTGTATTTGTGATGGCTCACAGAGTCAGAGGTTGCGTCAACTCTCCGGACAGTTTTTGTTTTATTTGTGGGGAATATACCGTGAA
Organism: Ichthyophis bannanicus; assembly: GCA_033557465.1. Lineage (NCBI taxonomy): Eukaryota > Metazoa > Chordata > Amphibia > Gymnophiona > Ichthyophiidae > Ichthyophis > Ichthyophis bannanicus. Next base: position 460,890,265 of record CM066033.1, on the reverse strand, counting down.
AAAGCGGCAGAGGAACATTTCTGCATTTATTAAAAAAGTATATTTCGCCTATTTCGGTTTGAAGTTAGGCGATCAAGACAAACCGTGGGCTCCTCACAAAGTGTGCAAGACATGTGAGGAAGATCTACACTTATGGATGAAAGGTAAAAAACAAGCATTTTGTTTCGGAATACCTATGATGTGGCGTGAACAAAGAGACCACAGCAGTGACTGCTATTTTTGCTCTTGCATTGTGAAGGGATACAACTTAAAAAATAAGAACGTAATAAGTTACCCCAACCTTCCCTCAGCAATTAGGCCTATGCCTCATAGCAACGAAGTACCTGTGCCTGAACCACCAAAATCTTTGGATCATATTTGTGTGGACGGTTCTGATCATGATGAGACTCATCAGATGGCTTTTCCCGATGAGTCCAGTACTTCCGAGTTTGAAACTGAACCAGATCCGAAACCTGAACTTTTTTTCTCAAGCTGAATTGAATGATTTAGTCCGGGATTTAGGACTCCCAAAAGATGCTGCCCAACTGCTAGGTTCTCGGCTTAAACAGAAAAATCTATTGTCACCAGGAACAACTTTTTATTGGTAACGCAACCGCGAGACACAATTTTTGAAGTATTTCAGCAAAGAGGAAGATTTGGTATTTTGCAACGATATATACGGAGTGATGGAAAAGTTTAAACTCAAGTATGATCCTGCTGAATGGCGGCTGTTCATTGATTCGTCAAAAGACAGCATAAAAGGTGTGCTTCTTCATAATGGCAACACATTCGCTTCAGTTCCTATTGCTCACTCTGTTATTCTCCAAGAAAAATACGAGAATTTGGCCCTGATTCTTCAGAAGATTCGTTATGATGAGCATAAGTGGATGATTTGTGGAGACTTTAAAATTCTATCCATGCTATTAGGGCAGCAATCCGGTTTCACCAAATATCCCTGCTTCCTTTGCTTGTGGGATAGCCGGGCCCGCGACCTACACTGGGGGAAAAAAGACTGGCCAATTCAGGAGTATTTGAGACCCGGTGAGAAAAATGTTCTTCATGAGAGCTTGGTACCTCGTGATAAAATTCTATTACCACCTCTCCACATTAAGTTGGGTCTCATTAAGCAATTCATCAAGTCCCTTCCAAAAGATGGTGAGTGCTTTCGGTACCTTTGCTCAAAGTTCCCCCGACTTTCTGAAGCAAAGCTAAAGGAAGGAGTGTTTGTTGGCCCTGATATAAGGAAACTCATTTCAGATGGAGCATTCGCTGAAACGATGTCTGAGAAGGAAAAAGAAGCCTGGGATTCCTTCAAGGATGTTGTTCTCAAATTCTTGGGGAACAGGCGGGATGAGAACTATAAGGATATTGTTGCCAGGATGCTCAATGCCTTCAAAGAACAAGGCTGTAACATGAGCCTGAAAGTCCATTTCTTGCACTCCCATGTGAACTACTTTCCCGAAAACTTGAGGGCGTACAGTGAAGAACAAGGTGAAAGGTTTCACCAGGACATCAAGGATGCAGAGAGAAGGTACCAAGGAAGATGGAACACCACTATGATGGCTGATTTCTGCTGGTTGCTGCTGCAGGAAACCCCAGATGAAAAATACGCCAAGCAGCGCACCAAGAGAAGCATTCGGGGGAAGAAGAAACGGGCCCACCAGGAGATTGATTGACCCAAGAATGACTTTAAAATCTAAACTGTGTTGACAAATATCGTGTTTTTACTAAACTTTGAAATAAAAATTTGCTAGTTATTACCACAGTGTCGGATCTCATTTATTAGAATTTTATTTTCACATCATCGGGTGTTTGTCTTCATGTATTGCAATGGTGCGGTTTGCGTTTTCTATTCTTACATACATACCTGTACAACATTTTTTGCACATTTCTTTGCTTTGCTTTGTGTCTAACCTCGCTCTTATATACTCAATGTTTGTGCACATGTATGTGGCTGTTTTAAGTGCAGACAATTTTGCTACCATCACAGTGTGTTTTGTTGACATTACTCTATTCTTATGTGCTGCCTTGTTACAATTTTCTTTATTCTTATTTGAATAACTACTAAACAATTAGTATAAAGAATTCATCCAAGAAACTTTTATCTCGATCGCACTCAATCTGAAACGTTCACCTCAAACTGCTAACCCAATGTAGCAAAAAATCTGTACGTGATGGAGCAAATTGGTTACCAGATTTGGATTCAGCGCACCAAAAAACGTAAAAATCAATCGAAACATTAGAGGCAGTTTAATAAAAAATTTTTTTAGTGTACCTGTGTAATTGGTACTTCTTTTACTCCCCTTTGTTTATCCCCCAAACCAGTCATCAGTTTTGCCACAGGCCAAGGCTTCGTCAGGGAGTAACCATACAAACTTCAGTAACACTCTCCTCGTTTCTCAGACCGCCATACTGCAATTGAATGAATGTACAGTTGTTAATGTATGTATGGTTGTGGGATATATTTTAGATTGTGTGATAAATATTTAAAATAAAAAGTATTTATATATTCTGGTATTTTACTAAACGGGTATATTTATGAAAGTAAATTTATATTAGGGGCTAATTAAGCCATGTATAACACATATTATACTGTCTAGGTCTTTCATAGCCATTCTGCCAAGAGTAATGCGTTGTCGGATTTCTTGACTGCTTGTCATTTCTCTATTGATTATTGATCCAAGCAGGTTGAAGTTGTCAACTATTTCAATTTCTCCTCTATCACTGATGAACTTACTGATTTTGCCAGTTGTCAGGATCTTTGTCTTCTTTACATTAAGGTGCAGGCCCATTTTAAGATTATATTCCTTGATCCTGAGAAGCAAATGTTTCAGATCATCTTCATTTTCAGCCAGTATTGTGGTTTCATCAGCATAGCGAAGGTTGTTGATGAGTCTTCCACCAATCTTCACACCTCGGTTGTCTTCATACAGTCCTGCTTCTCTGATGACTTGTTCTGCATATAAATTGACAGGTTGGGGGAAAGTATACAGCATTGTCATACACCTTTGCTGATTTTAAACCATTCTGTGTCTCCTAGTTCTGTTCGAACTCTTGCTTCTTGATTAATGTAAAGGTTGTGCAAGAGAACTATCACGTGTTCTGATATACCCATGCTTCTTAATGTGGCCCAGAGTTTCTCATGGTTTACAACTTTACACAGTCAAAAGCCTTGCTGTAGTCAATAAAACGCATATAGATATCAATGCCCTTTACATTTTTTCTGAAAAGTTTCACAGTTCTTATGTTTACATTCTAAGGGAGTTAGTTACTAAAGTGCAATAATGTTAACGTGTTAATTCACTGCTAATGTGCATAACATGGGACCTTTGCTAAAATAGCGCACTTTATGCTGAATTAATGCATGTTGACATTAATGCACCTTAGTAACAAGGGCCCTAAATATTTTTGGAATTAAAGATTTAATGGACAATCAGTACAGAAGCCTCTCAGTTTATTTCAGTTTGCAGAGACCAGAATGTATACATAAATGTAGCTCTTTGAAATAGCTAAGTCGGTCATTTTAAAAGCCATTCTGAACTGCGAATAGTAGGGATGTGCATCCATTTTTGGCATATTCGCAGGGACCCGATTCTGTACATCTAGCTCCCTGTAGGCACAGGGCCTTTGTGCGCTGGAGCTCCAGACGGGAGTGGGAAGGGGTGGTGACAGGGTGGAAATTAGGCAGATTGAGGGTGGGCCACACAACCAAGATGTACAGGGCCTATTCAGGTCACAACCCTGTACTTCTGGCGCTGACAGGATGAATGTCAGACTTATTCCACCTCCAAGGTGGAATACGTCCCATGCGTGGCAGGGATCGGGGCCCGCAGGCCAGCAGAAGTCCCAAGGCAGTCAAAGTCCCTGCTGCCTGATCCTGGCCCTGGCTGCACACACTGAGGGCTGGGCGGTGGGGAAAGAGGAGCGGGACAGCGTCTGGACTTTCAGCACTCCTGCATGGCATCCCAGTGCCATGGCAAGAAGATGTCATGGCACGGGAGCTCCAGCAGGAGCATAGGGAGGGCTAGATGGGACGGTTGATGGACGGACGTTCAGCACAGCAGAATCAGGGCCTGCCTGGCCCATCTATGTGTTCGATTCTGCACCCACGGGAACATCTAGCTCCCACAGGTGCATAATCAGGTACACATTTAGGCCAACCATATTTTGGACGTCCAGATGGCTCGGATGTGCCATGATTGGAATTGCCTCCACATGATTTGCACATCTAAAAGCACCCATTCATATGTGCCAATCACATCCACATTCCAAGAGCCATTTTGGAATGGCCCAAATTTACACATATCCAGCACGATCATGTCTATGTCATACTGGGGCATGGTGGAGGCGTGTCTGGGGTAGTTTGTAAAAGATCTATGCGCATGCCCAATTTTAGAATGGGGCCAGCATATTTATGACTGCCAGCGGACATGTCTTTGTTTCTACCTGCTCCCGTGGCATTGTAAGTATGCTCCCTATGGCCAGCAAGCAACAGTATGGAGAAAAGGGCGATGCCGTCTAACTTCCCCAATCATTTTTGCCCTTTCTAAAAAGCATACAGGTAAATACAGAGTTCTTTTTGTTTGCTGCTGTGCATCTCCGCTTGCCAAATGACAGGGACGGACATATATGGGGTGATAGATACATGTGCACATTCTTAAGTACCGATCTATGTTGCTGGTTTTGCAGATGTGTATATTTCACAGATGCACGTTTCTGAAATCACCCATTTTCCTACATGCATTTCGGGGTTGATGTTGCACATCCTCTGTTTCCATGTATATTGGCAGAGAGAGGTTGATTTTAGGACCTATTTATACATGCCCCCTTCTCTGCTGCACCTCCCATGGACTTTAAGACGTATTGCCTTGGACGTCCCAGACGGCACCTAAACAACCTTTCTAAAATGCTGCTTTGAAAGATTTGCCATGTTAATCCACTTTGATGGCTGATAAATAAAAGAAAACCTATCAAAATTAAGAAGGAATATAAGGTGATACCCTTTTATTAGACTAACTTAATACATTTTTGACTAGCTTTTGGAGGTTCAAATCTTACCCAGAACAGGACAGTATGAACAAAAGATGTTTGTTCTGTCACTTAATCACATGAAAGTGATTTTGCTAGTATTGCTGTTTCATAGCAATGACCATCATTAACAGTGGATTAATAAGCGAATGCAAAAGCGTCAAAGTAAACTGTCAGAAATAAATGAACTCGGTGAATGTGATAATATCCTACTTTCCAATTCTGTTTCCAGAGGTACTCAGTGCATCTTGAAAGGTAAGTCAGACACACAACTGGTACTTAGAAGTTTGCACAATACACGCACACATCAGATAGATAATGTTGCTACAGAGCACAGATAGCTCCACAGAAATTGCTCCAAAGAAGATGATATAGTACAAATTCCAAAAGTAAGTAGTGGATTCACTTCCTTGTACAAAATTATTGCAAAACACCCCCTCAATAACTCCTCTCCCCCCACGATTGTGCATCAAAAATCATTAACAGCAATCTTCCCATTATAAGGCATCATCAACAAACGGCACAACGACTATAGGGCTCCTCATTGAAAGGGCAGCTGAGGAAAATCTTATTAGTGCCAAAACAAACATAGAAAGTGAAGGCAAGTACTGAAGACCCAACTAGTCTGCCCAAATTATTGTCACAAAGTTGGAAATAATTATACAAAAGGGGTTGGAAATGTCTGTCAGTCTGTGGGCAAAAGAACTCTGAAAATTTAATTTTATTTATTTATTTGGCTGGCTTTATATAACACTTTTCGCAGAAGTCCAAGTGGTTTACATGGAACCTTGAACATTTCAAACAACGTTTATATTAAAATGATCCACTTTGTACAATAAAACAGAAATTGCTGCTTCAAATTTAGGCATGTTAAGTTGCCTTTAACTATTTACATAATGCTAAATAATGGAACGGGATGAAACATGGCATGTGAGAGAAACTGGAAAAAGACATATTGAGTTTGAAATTGGGTCAGATCAGTCTGGGGGTTCCAGAGAAATACAGTGTAAGCTGTCCCAAAAAAAAAATAACTCAATGCATTTCTATGGGAGAAGGAGTTCCAGCTTCTATAGCATAGAGACGTACATAGAGTGAAGCCTAGCAGTCAGGAATTCCTCCTTTCAAACTCACTCTCCCGTTCCCTATCTTCCAACCCCTGAAGCTGCCTATATGCCCACAAACTAACCCCCAATTGCCCCACCATTCTGCATTATTGCCCAAATGTTCCCACCACAAAAAATATACACACACAAGTGTCTCACTGCTCTGCAAAAAGCCCCACTCACAAGGACTACACCCCTATACCTGTCCCAATACACCACAAACTGTCTCACTCTGTTATTTATTTATTTATTTTAAATGTATTTATTTATATATCTTCTATACCGCGCTATTAAAATCAGTGCCGTGTACATTAAACAGAACATACAGCAATGCATCAAGCAACATTGTGTTTACAATGAACAGGGTGGTAACTTGGGTATAACCGGGGAAACTATCTACAAATCATTTAAATGGTGTATAGGTTCCTGGAACAGTGAGATTTAGGTCAGGGGGAAATGAGAAATGAACTAAGTAAAAAGGCGCGGGCAGGGTCCCGGCGCCTGCCCGTAACCGGGTGCTCTGCCCGGCGCGGGACCCTGCTCGTGCACGGCGGCGGCTGGGCCGTGCACGGGGCGCATTCTTTGAATTGATTGGCTCCGCTGGGAAAAGCAAGCCAGCGGAGCCAATCGGAGGGCAGGCGACCATGTGCTCCGGAGTGCGTTATCGCGCCGGAGCACAGGTCGTCTGGCGGGAGGCTCGGCAGGAGAGGACCTAGAAGCGGCGTTGTCCCGGGCGTGGAAGGCTTTTGTTGGGGGGCAGGAATCAGCCCCAATCCAGGTCGTGGCGCAGGGAGCACGGGAGATCCAATCCCGGTCGGACCAGGCGAGTGGGAAAGGGCTTGAGGTTGGGGTAAGCTGTTGCGGTGCTTGGCAGCCTGCAGGCATTGTCCGGGACGGTTTGGGGGGGGGGGGTGATCTGAGGAGCGGGGATCGAGCCGGAGCTGCGGCGCGAGGGCGAAGGCTAATAAAAAAAAAAAAAAAAAACACGCTATACGCGTGAGCCTCAGCTGTCGCCGCAGCGGGTGGTGAGTGTGTGCAGGAACTTTGTTTCTGCCTGGGGGAGCTATGGCGGGAAAGCAGCCAGCAAAAAAGGGGGGGGGGTAGGGTGGACAAGGGGAAGCAGGCCGGCGGGCAGAGAGGCCGGGGGTTGGGGAAAGCACTGCGGTCTGGGGCCGGGTCGGCGGGGGGGGGGGGGTTCAAAAAGGGGGGTTCGAGGTGCACGGGGTTCTGGGAGGGGCAGAGGGGAAGTAGGCCGGTGGAGGGCCCCAGTGATGGTGGTGCCGGGCAGAGTGTAGGTGCTGAGCCGAGGGACAGGCATTAGCCTCAATAGGTGCTGGGCCAGACAATGTAGTGGCGATGGAGCACAGTGGGGGGCTGTCAGATGGTGGGGGAGTGGGGGGGTCTAATGTTGCTCAAGAGCAGGGGCAGAGCTGGGGCTCAAGCCCTACGAGCCAAGGGGGGGTAGGCCCGCGGTCTGGTTTTGGGGTGGCAGGGGGGGATGGCTGGGGTTGGCTGTCACCGGCTGGGGGATTCGGGCCTACGGGGGTGGGTCTGCCACCGACGGGTTGGTACGGGCAGTCGGGGCAGCGGGTGGGGTGGGAGCACTGGTTGGGAGGGGGGCAGGGTTCGTCCAGGTCTGATTGGACACGAGCGTGGCCCCCGGGGAGTGCCCCTGGGCTCTCTTTTGGTTTTCCTGTTTTGTCTTCACAGGTGCCGTATATGTCTTCCCCAGGTGAGGGTTTGTCAGCGGGCAGGTCAAGCGGAGAGAGGAGGATGGGGGCGCAGCCCCACACGGAGGTGGGGTCCGCGGGAGTTGGGGTCCAGGCGTCTGTGAATGAGGAGCGGCAGCGGACGATGGGGCCTGGCGCCGATGGGCGCCCCTCGGCTGAGGTCGGCGAAGTCGCGGACGAGACAGGTGAGTTGCGGGCGGCGGGCGGGGGTGTTACGGGGAGGTGGGGTCTTGGCCGGAGAGGTCTCGTAAGGCTCGCAGAAAGAAGAGGCATGGGTCTCGCCGCCGGCGTGCCTCGTCGTCGTCTACCTCCTCGTCGTCGTCTGATTCGTCCGATACGGCGGAAGGGTCCGAGAGGGGGGCGGGGGTGATTTGGAAAGGGGGTCTCAAGGCAGAGCAGGTGGGGGATCCACGTCCATGGTGGCGTTATCGGAATTGTGGGAAGGGGTCCCCAAGAAGCTGAGGCGGAAAATCCGCAAGCGGAAATATATTGATATTTTTCGCTTGCTGGAGGGGCGGAAGCGTTCCGGGGACAGTAAGAAAAAACGGAAAGAAGATGAGAAAGCGGGGCGGCTTCGGAAAGTGTCACGGAATGTAGTGAATTGGGTGCGCTCGTTTTTACGTTTAGCCAGCGTGTGGGGTCATCATTTTCCTCACCAGTATGGGCTGTTGTTGTCCTATGCCGATTCGATTCTCGAGGCTTCTCAGATGCACGACGGATGGTCGTGGCTGAATTATGATGAGAAGTTTCGAGATAAGATGGAGGAGAATAAGTTGTTGACTTGGGGTACCCAAGATATTAACCTGTGGCTAACGCAAATGTCGGTAAAAAGCGGGAGTGGTGGGGGTGGTGGGGGAAAAGGAGGGACAGTAGCGGTTGGGGGGGCTCCGCGGTCCTTTCGGGGAGGGCTCGCCGCGGGGCCGGCCAAGTCGACTCTTGGGACGGGAGGCGATGTCTGCTGGAGATTTAATCGGTCCATGTGTCCCTTCCCGGACTGTAAATTCCGCCACGCTTGTTCGGTCTGTGGGGGTCCACATTCGGCCGCAAAATGTGCAAAAAAGGTGCCTGGTGCCCCTCCAGCGGCGGGGCTCAAGTAAGGGGCATGCCTTTGAGATTGCGCCTTCCCCGATTAAGGTTCCGCTTTTATGCCAGTGGTTGCTGGATTATCCGCGGAGGCGGGATAGGTTGGTTTTGCAATGGGGTTTTAGTTTGGGTTTTGTGGTTCCGGTACAAGGGGTGGTTTATGGGTCTTCGACACGGAACTCTCCCAGTGTGCGGCGCTGGGGGGATATAGTGCGGGAGAAGCTAACAGAGGAACTGCGGTTGGGTAGAATTGCGGGGCCCTTTAGGCATCCGCCATTCGCAGATTTTGTTGTATCGCCATTGGGCATTATTCCGAAGAAGGAGCCCGGGAAGTTTCGGATTATTCACAATCTGTCTGCCCCGGTCGGCTATTCGGTTAATGACGCGATTCCGCAAGAGTTGTGCACGGTTCGTTATGAGTCGTTCGACAAGGCGGCGGACTTAGTCAAGAGAGCGGGACGCGGGGCGTTGATGGCGAAGGTTGATATTGAGTCAGCGTTTCGCTTGTTGCCGGTTCACCCGGCTTCCTTCAGGTTGTTGGGCTTCCAGTTCGAGGGGGATTTTTATTTTGACAAATGTATGCCCATGGGCTGTTCGGTATCCTGTGCGTACTTCGAGAAGTTTAGCTCATTCTTGCACTGGCTAGTGGTATCTCGAGTCGGTAGGGGGGAGGTGGTCCATTATTTGGATGATTTTTTGTTTGTAGGGGCGGCAGGGTCGGCGGGGTGTGGTGAGCTGTTGGCTGGCTTCATGCATTTAGCGAGCGAGTTGGGAGTGCCCTTGGCGGAGAGCAAGACGTTAGGCCCGACGACGACGTTGTCCTTTTTGGGGGTGGAGTTGGATTCCCAGAGTTTGGAGGCGAGATTGCCGGCAGAGAAGGTGAAGAAATTGAGAGTACTGGTGGCTAATACACTGGCATCTTCTAAGTTGAATTTGCGGGAGCTGCAGGCATTAATTGGATCCCTCAACTTCGCTTGTAAGGTCGTTCCCATGGGGAGGGTTTTCCTCCGGAGTCTGGAGGCGGCGACGGCTGGGGTATGGAAGCCTCACCATCGTATTCGAGTCTCTGCGGTTATGCGGGAGGATTTGCGGATTTGGGATTTGTTTTTGCGGGACTTTAATGGCATTTCGGTCTTGCGGGAGGCAGAGGTATCCAGCCACGATTTGCAGTTGTATTCTGATGCGGCAGGGGGTGTGGGTCTGGGGATATATTTCAACGGGGCTTGGTGTGCGGACAGTTGGCCACGGGAGTGGGCGGTCGAGGGGCTATTGCGGAATATTACTTTTCTCGAGTTGTTTCCAATTTTAGTGGCTCTTTCATTGTGGCCTGATAGATTGGCTAACCGTAGGGTGGTGTGGTGGTGCGATAACGAGGCGGCGGTGGTGGCGGTGGTGAACCGGTATACTCCACGCTGCCTTTCGGTTGCGGCCTTAATGCGTCAAGTGATACTAGCTTGTTTGCGTTTAAATGTGGATTTGCGAGCCCGTCATATTCCGGGGCGTACTAATGACATCGCTGATGCTCTTTCTCGTTTACAGTTGGAGCGTTTCTGGCAGTTGGCACCGGAGGCGGACGAGGAAGGGCTCCGGGTCCCGTGGAACTTGTGGAGTTGTGGCCCGCCGAGATGAAGCGCCTCTTGAAGAATTCGGTGGTTGAGCGCACGTGGGACGCATACCGGCGGGGATGTGAGAGTGTGTGGGAGTATCTGTGTGGCACGGGGTGTGTGGGAAGTGCGGTGTCGGAGCATATGCTGGGCATGTATGTTGGCTGGGCGAAGTCGCGGGGGTTGTCGAGATCGGTGGTGCGGGGGCAGCTGGCGGGGTTTGAGTTTTTTGCCAGGGCAGTAGGTTGGCAGAGCGCATTGCGGGGGAGGCTGGCACGGCGGTTACTGCATGGGTGGGAGCGGGAACTACTGCCGCAGAGGGACCGCCGTCTTCCGATATCCCATTGCTTGTTGCAGCGTTTGTGTCGAGGGTTGCCGGGGGTGGCGTCCTCTCCATATGAGGCAGTCCTCTTTCGGGCAGTTTTTTGTTTGGCGTTTTTTGGGGCATTTCGGGTTGGTGAACTGGCGGTGGCTTCGGTTAAGGCAGGGCTGGGTCATTCTTTGCGGTTGCAGCACGTGTGGCGTGAGTCGGGGAGCATTCGCGTGCTGTTGGCTAAGTCCAAAACCGATCAAACAGGAAGGGGTTTGTGGGTGGTACTGGGAAGGATTGGGGGAATAACGTGTCCGGTGGCGGCCCTTGAGAACTACTTGGGTGTGCGCCCGAGAGGTAGCGAAGGGCTGTTCGTGCATGAGAATTCTGCACCCGTGACCAGGTATCAGGTGGCGGCGGTGCTACGCATGGCGCTGCGGGGGATAGGCACCGATCCGGCGTTGTTTTCGGCACACTCATTTCGTATCGGAGCAGCCACTAGTGCGGCAGCGGCGGGTCTGTCGCGGGAAGAGATTCAGCTTATTGGCCGATGGCGGTCGAAAGCGTTCCGGGGTTATGTGCGGCTATGAGAGGCCGTGCGGGTTGGGGGGGGGGGGTACTAATGTTTTTTACTTTCTGTTGCAGGTGTGGGGCAGGCTACAAAAAGCTGCTGGATGCTGGGACACTCCTTTGTCTACTGGGCGGGGCAGAGAGCGGCTGTGCGGCCTATCGGGGCGAATTTAGGAGTGGACCCGGCGCGGCTGGCGATTTCATGGCTGGGTGAGCGGGGGCTGCGGTGGTCTCAGATGCTCCCTTTGCTGAGGCATCATCTGCGGGTTCGTGGACAGTCAGCGATCATCCTCGTCCATCTTGGGGGCAACGATTTGTCGGAGTGGTCCTGCAAGCAGCTGATACGGGCGGCAAAAAAGGACTTGAAGACTCTACTCAGTTTGTTGCATGGAGTGGAGTTAATTTGGTCAGACATTATCCCGAGACCTTCTGCCTGGGGCCAGCGCAGGTGGTCCCGAGGTTTGACCAAGATTAATAGGCAACTTGGAAGATGGGTTTGTGAGCAGGGGGGCTGGCAGGTGCAGCATCCCTGGGTTGATGTGGCCTGTCCCGGGTTGTTTCGGGCGGATGGGGTGCACCTCTCGCCAGTAGGTATGGACTTGCTCTTAAATGACTGGCAAGAGGTGTTGGAAAGAGTTTTCGGGGTGTGACACACTGGTCGCAGCTGCCGGTAGGTTTGCCTTTGGGGGGGGTGGCACAGGTATGGTTAGGCCTGTGCCGGTGGCGGGATCCCGGAGGTTTCCGGGGTCCGGAGCCTTTGGCGACTCGGGACGAGGGCGGGGTGCCCTCGGCCCGGACTGCCCCTGGAAGACTTTTGCTAGTAATATGGCGAAGTCGGATAGGGGTAGTCGGAACGTTGCCGGTGGTGTGAGCTTGGCTAGAGCGGAAGCAAGGTCGCTTTGCTAGTAGCATGGCTGGTGACGCAATGCTCCGCTGGTGGGGGGGGGGGGGGTTTGAGATCATTGTTACTGTTGTTGTTTTGAAATTTGATAAAATAAAGCTGCGACCAGTTGTCACCATACTTGGAGTCTGTGTAATCTGTGAAAATGAAATGGGGAATGTCTAGAAAAGGGGGTGCGGGTTGAAAGGGGGAGCTAAGGGTTGAAAGGAAAGGAGGGAGCGCCGGGTCTGGCTACCCGGTTAGTAAAAAGGTGCGGGCAGGGTCCCGGCGCCTGCCCGTAACCAGGTGCTCTGCCCGGCGCGGGACCCTGCTCGTGCACGGCGGCGGCTGGGCCATGCACGGGGCGCATTCTTTGAATTGATTGGCTCCGCTGGGAGAAGCAAGCCAGCGGAGCCAATCGGAGGGCAGGCGACCATGTGCTCCGGAGTGCGTTATCGCGCCGGAGCACAGGTCGTCTGGCGGGAGGCTCGGCAGCCCACCCGCCCACCCAGCCTTTTTGTGATGGGGCTGGAGTCGGGGTGTCGCAGCTGGGGGGGGGGAGCGAGGCGGGATCCCGGAGGTTTCCGGGGTCCGGAGCCTTTGGCGACTCGGGACGAGGGCGGGGTGCCCTCGGCCCGGACTGCCCCTGGAAGACTTTTGCTAGTAATATGGCGAAGTCGGATAGGGGTAGTCGGAACGTTGCCGGTGGTGTGAGCTTGGCTAGAACGGAAGCAAGGTCGCTTTGCTAGTAGCATGGCTGGTGACGCAATGCTCCGCTGGTGGGGGGGGGGGGGGTTTGAGATCATTGTTACTGTTGTTGTTTTGAAATTTGATAAAATAAAGCTGCGACCAGTTGTCACCATACTTGGAGTCTGTGTAATCTGTGAAAATGAAATGGGGAATGTCTAGAAAAGGGGGTGCGGGTTGAAAGGGGGAGCTAAGGGTTGAAAGGAAAGGAGGGAGCGCCGGGTCTGGCTACCCGGTTACTAACCATTTTCTTGCTGGGCCTGATTGTTGGGGTGGTTTGGGCAGGAAGACGGAGTGCTCGTTGCCTGCTTTCCAGTATTAAAGAACCTTCTGCAACTACCCCACCAATCAAAAATACCACCTCACAAATTCCCTACTGCCCCACTCCCTAAACCTACCTCCTGCAAATCTTACCACCCCACAGTTTCTACTCCCCCAAAACACTCCTGGCAATGGCCCTACCATCCTGACCATTGCTCAGTCCCCAAAAATCATCCACAGCAATTGCCCCACCACAAACTGCTCATCCCCCAAACTACCAATCTGCTACTACCCCACCATTCCACAAACTGCCCCACCCTCAAAAATACCTCCTCACAACTACCCCTTCAACCTCTGTACTGCCCCACCCCTAAAAAGCACTCCCTGGCAAACAGCCTTGTTGTTGTTAAGTACTGTCAAGTTGGTGTCAACTCATGGCGACCTTCTGGATAGTTTCCTAAACTGTGTTCGGTCTTCAGTTAGGCAGCTCATTGTTCATAGAGTGGCATTTCACTGTCCAACTTTTGCATCCATATGATGTTATTGAAAATACCATGGCTTGAACAAGTCAAATCTTTGTAGGGAGAGAGACATCTCTGCTCTTGAGAATCTTGTCTAGGTCTTTCATAGCCATTCTGCCAAGAGCAATGCATCATTGGATTTCTTAACTGCTTGTTGTTTCTTTATTGATAGTTGATCCAAGTAGGATAAAGTTGTCAACTATTTCAATTTCTTCTCCATCAACAATGAGCTTATTGATTTTTACCAGTTGTCAGGATATTTGTCTTCTTTACATTAAGATGCAGGTTCATTTTAAGACTATGCTCTTTGATCTTGGGAAGCAAATGTTTCAAATTGTCTTCACAGACAGTAATGTGGTATCATAAGCATAGCAAAGGTTGTTGATGATTTTGCCACCAATCTTCACACCTCAGTTGTCTTCATACAGTCATGCTTCTCTGATGATGGGTTCTGAATATAAATTAAACAGGTTGGGGGAAAGTATGCAGCCTTGTTGTATACCTTTGCTGATTTTAAACCATTCTGTTTCTGCTTGTTCCGTTTGCTGTTGCTTCTTGATCAATATAAAGGTTGTGTTAGAGAACAAACAGGTGTTCTGGTATGCCCATTCCATCTTTTCAGGGATTCGTCTCACATCCGCAATAATGTCTCTCATTCCTCGTCCTGTCCTGAACCCTGCTTGCACTTCAGACAGTTCTCGTTCTAGGTATGGTTGTAGTTTCTGCTGAATAATCTTGAGTAGAATCTTGCTGGTATGTGCGATCAGAGCAATTGGGCGATAATTTCCACAGTCAGTTGGATCACTTTTCTTTAACATTTGAATAAACACAGATCTTTTCCAGTCAGTTAGCCATGATGTCGTCTTCCAAATTTCCTGGCAGAGCTTGTAAGTATGGTAACAGCTGCATCCAATTGCTGTAATTCTGCCGTGGGAATGCTATCAATGCCTGGTGCTTTGTTCTTTAATAAGACTTTCAATGCTGCTTCGACTTCTTTCATCGCCAATTTTTCCTGATCATAAGGTACAGGTTGAAATGGCTATTGGTCTACTTGATCTTTATAGTATAATGACTCTGTATATTCTTTCCACCTTTTCTTGATCTTCTCAGCATCATTCAACATGGATCCTTGAGCATCTTGGAGCATTCCAATTCAAGACTGGAATTTTTTCTTTAATTTTTGTAGCTTTAGGAAAGCCAATCTTGTTCTTCCTCTAATAGTTTCTGATTCTATTTCCTTGCATGCATCATTGTAATATTTCTCCTTGTCTCATCTTGCTGCACAGTGGAAATCTCTGTTTTCTGCGATTTCCTCTCTTTTTTTTTTCTGGCTTTAGCTTCTCTGCATTTTTGAGCAATTTTCATAGTTTCTTTGGTCATCCAATTTGGCCATTTTTGCTTTTTCACCTTTTGTAGAGACTTGTCAATTTCTTCCAACACAACCTTCTTGATATCATCCCATAACTCTTCTGGAGCTCTGTCATTTTATCCAAAGCAGAAAATCAATTTTGCATAGAGTCTTTAAATTGTGGTGGTATTTTCTCAAGGTCATATTTTGTTATATTCATGAGTTGCTTGCTCTTTTTCAACTTTAGCTTGAGTTTGCATGCTAGTAGTTGGTGATCTGTACCATAGTCAGCTCCAGGTTTTGCCTTTGTTGATGTTATAGAGTTTTTCTATCATTGACTTCCACAGATGTAGTCAGTTTGATTTTTGTACAATCCTTTGGGCGAAGTCCATGTGTACAGTTGCTGCTTGTGTTGCTGGAAGAAGGTGTTTGAGATGAATAGATCGTTGGTCTTGCAGAATTCTATCAGTTTTTCTCAGCTTCATTTTTATTGCCAAGTCCATATTTTCCAACCACTTTGCCTTCTTCTTTGTTGTCAGCTTTTGCATTCCAATGACTATCAGGGTATCCTGTTCGCATGTTCTGTCAATTTCAGCTTGTACTTGTTCATAGAACTCATTAACCTGTGCCCTGCCACACTCCTAAAAAATCATTCCCTGGTAAACAGCTTTACCACCCCACAAACTGCCCCACCCCTAACCCCCCCTCAAAACTCCTCCATCATCCTACAAAGTAATCCCACCCCCAAAACTACCTCCTCACAATGGTCCTCAACTCCTAAAATACCCTCTGGAAATCCCCAGCAACCCCACAACAGATACAACATACCCCAAAAAAAACAGGAATAACATTGCCGTGGGCGGAGCTTGTGTAGTACGCACTTCTGCCGCTAGGCGTGTATAGTGCAACTCATTGTCAGTTCAGTGCCGCCTGTGTTGTCGACCTGGCTTGTTCTGTTCATCTGCAGTGATTGTTTTTGCTAGCGCTGTTTTGTTCTTGTTTCTTTTTTTATGATGACAAGTTTAAGTGAACAACGTGCAGCTGTGAAATTTTGTTTTCTACTCGGTAAAAATGCTGCTGAAACTGTTTTAATGTTGAAAACAGCTTATCAAGATGACGCTATGGGAAAAAGTCAAGTGTACCAGTGGTTTGCTCGGTTTAAAAATGGCGACATGTCGATTGATGACAAACCTCGTTCTGGGCGTCCATCAACTGCCTGAATCGATGAAAATATTGAAAAAATTAGAGAGCTTGTGCTCAGACCGTCGACAGACAATTGATCAACTGTCAGAGATTAGTGGGTTATCTTGGAGCTCGGTTCAGCGAATTTTAATGGAAGATTTGGGAATGAAAAGGGTTGCTGCCAAGTTTGTTCCTCGGGTTCTGACTGACAATCAAAAGGAACATCGAGTTGAAACATGTCGTGTTTTGAAACAACAGCTTGAAACTGATCCAGATTTTCTGTCAAAGGTCATTACAGGTGATGAGTCATGGTGCTATGGTTACGACCCAGAAACAAAGCAACAGTCAAGCCAATGGAAGATGTCATCGTCACCCCGTCCAAAAAAATGTCGTCAAGTCAAATCAATCATCAAAACAATGCTGATTTGCTTTTTTTATGCCAAGTGGGTAGTTCATTCAGAGTTTGTTCCCCCAGGTCAGACCGTCAATCAAACCTTTTATTTGGAAGTTTTAAGAAGATTGCGCAACAGTGTTCGTCAAAAAAGACCCGATTTGTGGCAGACAGGAGACTGGTTCTTCCACCACGACAACGCACCTGCAGACACAGCCATCTCTGTTAGACAGTTTTTGGCTAAAAATGGCATGGTTCCGCTGCCCCACGCACCTTACTCGCCTGACCTGGCTCCGTGCGACTTTTTCTTATTTCCACGCATGAAAAGGGGCATGAAAGGACACCGATTTGACAACATTGAAGAAGTCAAGAAAAAAAGGAGGGAGGAGCTGTCAGCCGTTTCTAAAGATGACTACAAAAAATGTTTCGAACAGTGGAAGCACCGGTGGGACAAATGTATCAGTTGTAATGGAGAGTATTTTGAAGGGGACAAGGTTGTTTTGTAAAGAATTTGAAATAAATAGCTTTTAAAAAATAATTCCTGTTTTTTTTGGGTACCCCCTCGTACACAACAGAGATATGTACATACACACACAAACAAATGAATACCACACATACACATAACAAACAAACATATGAACATTGCACACATACAGACATAGGGATTACAAATAATTCCGTAGCTATCTACCTGCATTTTACATTATTCACATATATTCTCATTTTCTTTTCTATTGTCTCTACTCTGAAAGCTATTGACTGCATTGTACTGCTTTCTTAGTGGTTTCTACTTGTATTGGCAGCTAGTTGCTATTGTCCTCGGCAAGACTAAATTAAAACATTGGTAAACTAGGAATATACCCACAGTAGGATCAAAGGATTAGGCAGGTGCTCAGCATTCAGGAGATTAGGATTGACTGTTGTCTGGCTTT
Source organism: Ichthyophis bannanicus (assembly GCA_033557465.1). Classification (NCBI taxonomy): domain Eukaryota; kingdom Metazoa; phylum Chordata; class Amphibia; order Gymnophiona; family Ichthyophiidae; genus Ichthyophis; species Ichthyophis bannanicus. The sequence continues at coordinate 460,872,596 of CM066033.1, read as the reverse complement.
TTTCATTATTCTACTGATTTTTACATTAATGTCTGGGAGCTAGAAGGATCGCTAACATATCTGAACATTTTTCAGAGTTTAAAATGTCTATTTGTAGCTCTCCAATCCTTCCACCTGTGTGAGTGAGCCTGCCCTGCCTACTTTCAATGCAACTAGCAACAGAGACTGTGGGTAGGGTCCAACTGTGAGGCGGAGCACTAGAATGCTGCTCTAGTGATAGGAAGGAAGGAGGTGTGAGCTGGGGAAAGTTCTTGTGCTGTACAAGTTAAGTTTCTGTGAGTGGTGGAAGATGGAAGGGAAATGAAGCCTCCCCCCCCCCCCAAAAAAAAATCCTTGGTGCATTTCTGCAGGAAAGGTAGTTCCAACAGCTGCAATATACTAGCACTGATTTACAGTAACACAGCAATTCCAGAATGGCGCCCTCTCATCTCCTTTCCCAGTCACAGACACACAAGAACAAATATAAATATAATTATGTACACATGGAGGCCAATTCTACTCAGGGCACGTCTGGGCCATCCGGCCATCCAAAAAATGGATGGGATCCAAGAGAGGGGAGTGGTCTATCCAAGATGGTGGCTGTGAAGGTTTGAGCTAAAATGCCTAAACTTAAGGGCATGTTAAGAGCCTTCCCCGCGGAGCCCTTACGTGCTATTTCGGGTCCTATGGATCGTTTCATGTGGCTCACTGAGAACCAGATCCGGGAGATTAGCATGGGCTTGGAGGCGCCGGTGGAGGAGACCTTAGCGTCCTCCGCCCTTGATGCATCTCTCTCTCCCTGAATGTGCGCTCACCGCCAGCCCTTCTGGGCTCCTCAGACACCTCCTCAGCATGTGGGGCTGTGGGCCTACCAGATTTAGCTGCGTCTGCAACCCCAGAGTGGGGTCACCGGAGGAAGGAGTTGGAGGTCAGTCTCTTGCGATCTTGACTGTTTTGCCAGGAGAGGCAGTGATTACAGCAGCAGATGTTCCTGCTCAGGGGTTGAGTAGTGCTGATGGGTTGAAGAAGGACCCGGTGGCTGTTGCCACTTCTACAGCCCCATTTTCCTTTGATACTTCGCGCCCTGTTTCTGTGACTCTGGACAACATCTGGGATGCTATCATGCAGTTATCTCAGGTAGTTGGTCAACAGTTGGCTCTATCTTCCACTAAAGTGTCTTCTCTTGAGGAGACAGTATCGAAATTAGATAAAGATGTAGTGGAAACTGGTGTTAAACTGGAAGTTACTGATCAGAAGCTGAGTCAGGTTTTTGATTTGACTCTCTCTTTGGTTAAAGATAATACTTACCTTTGGGTGAAGCTAGAGGCATTAGAGAATGCTGCTCGGTCTTCTAATTTACGTCTTTTGAATTTTCCTGTGATAACTGGTGTGGCTCCTATTGATCTTTTTAACAAGTATCTCCAAGAGTCGTTATCAGTTCCCTCTGACTTGATACCACTAGTAATGAAAGCGTATTATTTACCATTGCGTAAAAAAGAAGGTAAATCTCCAACTATGAACTTGGATATGGACTTTCTTAATGTCTCAGATCTTCTTTAAACTCCTAAAGAGGATGAGGTGTTGGTTTCCACATTGCTTATAACCTTTGCTCTGGTTTCAGATAGAGAATGGCTTTTTAAGCTGTATTATAAAAAAAGGGCTAATTTGTTTTATGGGAAGAAAATTATGATTTTTCCAGATGTGGCCAGAGAAACGCAGAAAAGGCACAGACAATTTTTGTTACTCAGACCTGGAGTTATGCAGCTAGGAGCTTCTTTTATGTTACGTTTCCCATGTAAATGTATAGTCATACATAAATTACAGAAGTATATTTTTCAACCCGAGGATCTTTCTTCTTTCATTAGTGCTCGTGTATCCATCTCTTTACCCTCTGAGTAGGTTTGCCATTCATATGTATGTATGTTCTTGGGCCTTCAGCTTCCACTTTAATTTGGGATAGTGTTTTCTTTGATATATATCAGTGGGGGGGTTCCTGCCCCCATTGTGTTGTTCTTTTCTGTTCCTCACCCTTTGAGGACTACTGATATTTCTTGCTGTTGCTTTAGATATGTATAAATTTTCCTGATTTTGATTATGCAAGATGCATCTTTTCTCTACAAGCTGTGTTGCTTGGTATATTGTAAAATTTATAAATATAAAAAAATGGATGGGCCCCAATTACACCGGATTCTGCAACCGCAGGAGCTAGACGTTCCCGCGGCTGCAGAATCAGGCACTTAGATGGCCCATGCGTGCCCTGATTCTGAAGCGCAGGACGTCCATCGACCTCCATGTCCAGGTAGCCTTGTGCTCCTGCTGGAGTCCCAGTGCAATGGTGTCTCAGCCGCATTTCTCCTCCACCTGACCCTTAGCATTGTCTGCCAGGGCCGGGATCGGGTGGAGGGGCACCACCTGCTGCTGCTCACCTTGGTGTGGGGGTCTGCCGGGCCTTATTGCTGTCTTTGGGGGGGCTTATTCCATCTCTGAGGTGGAATAAGTTGCTCCTCCATCTTGGCCCTGTATTTCCGGGGCCGTGGGCCTGCCTCCACTCTGCCCCTCTCTGCCTCTGGTCCTCCCCCTCATGACCCCATCCAGCAATCCCTACAGAAGGCCTCTGTGTGTGTGGGGAGCCTGGAGTTTGGGATTCACTCCCCGCGAATAGCGGGGGGGGGGGGGGTTGGACGTCTAAGCCAGACATCCATCCCACTATTCACATCTCCGAATGACTCCCTTATTGCATACATACTTTTATAAACACAAAATGCTGAAAAATGTTAATAGGGTCTGTTCGGACTTTGGGCTCCAATATATCCTCTGACACATAGAGAGGCTTGTTGTGACATGCTGTCGAGGCAATACTGACTCCTGGCAACCACTGAAAAAAACAGAATCAAGCTGCCTGATTGGCTGATCCATTTTTTTTTCTGATCTGCAAATCCTATAGCCCAGGGATCAAATCAATTGTCCTCTATATATGAGAAACTACTTTTGAAGAGAGACTAAATACTTTCTGACTGTGCTAAAACTCTGAATTCCAGAAGCATTTTTAATCAATTCTGAAACATGTTTATTCTAATATAAATGTGCAGGTTAAAACGAAGCAATCTGTGTGTAGCAAATGGTAAGCAAGGTTCTAATCTTATATTTCCATGAGCATTGAGCTGCATGTTGAAAAACTATCATTTCTGTCAAAACCTAGCGAAAGAAAAACAAGAGACCCTGCAATCTTAATGTCTAAACTGACTGCCGATTAACAGAAATTAAATGCCTGAGAATTTCTAATCTTTTTTGATCTCTGAGATGTCTAGATGATTTTTGTTTTTTTTTTCTATAACCATATGAGAATTTCCACATAGTATTTAAGAATCAATTATATAGCAATTAATGCAATTAAATCTAATACTCTATTAAAAGTCAGTAGGAGGGCTATTCAAGTCAACAGAAAAGAAGGACTATATCATGAAGGTGTTATTAACCTATGCAGAACTTTACGGCATATTCTCCTTTTCTTTCACAATAAGTATACTGTGCTTAGGAAGGCTGTCATCATCATTTAAAGGGAACAATACCACATTACTTTCTTCCATGAAAAAGAAACATTACTAATTCAATATGCTGCAGAGTTGCATGAATAAAAGGGACACTTGCTTGTTTTTCTTTTTTGTCTTGGAAGAGATCTGCCGTACTTGTAGGTGACCACCCAATTACATCCTACGATCAGGCTGTCCCACGCTTTTGTCAGGTGAAAATACCTTGCATCTCATTTTTTCTTTTCCTTTGAAAGGATTGGGGTCATGCGTTCACTTTTGTTGATCTGTCTCATGGTCTGGTTCTTCAGCTTCGCCTGAATTTATTAGAGATGCGCACAGCAAACATTTTCGGTTTGGTTCGGTTCATCTTAAGTTCAATCACTTGTTCGGTTCATCTTCAGAGTTCAAATTATTTGGATCTACTGAAGTTAATGGGGCAAGTGCTTGTGCACTCTAACAGTGGGGATTTACATCCATTTTGATCATACTTGCTTAACCCTTGCTGGAAGGCATCTGCCACATAGGCAACAGCGCTGTAAGACATCAAGAATGGCATGGAATCAGAAGGAGGCCAAGGACACTAACAGTACCATGAAGACTCCAAGTCACCATCAGAAGGGCAAAGTGACACAAAAACTGGAATAAAGACCCCAAGGCACAGGAAGAGGGACAAATATCAACACCAGCAATAGCATGGACATCCCAATGTACCAGCAGAGAGGTAGAGTGGCACAAACCTTGGTAGAAAGGCTAAAAAGGTTAGGGCTCTTTAACCTGGAAAAGAGACGGCTGAGGGGAGATATGATAGAAGTCTATAAATTAATGAACGGAGTGGAACGGGTAAACGTAGATCGATTGTTTACATTATCAGAATATAGAAAGACTAGGGGACATGCAATGAAGCTACACGGTAAACTATTTAACAGTAATAAGAGAAAATATTTTTTCACTCAACGTGTAATCAAACTCTGGAATTTGTTACCGGAGGATGTAGTAAAGGCTGTTAGTGTAGCTGAGTTTAAAAAAGGTTTGGACAAGTTCCTGGAGGAAAGGTCTATAAACCATTATTAAGAAGGGACCCAGGATATCAATGCTTGACCCAGTACAAGCATTGCGGAACCTGTGTCTTTTGGGGAAACTGCTAGGTACGTTTGACCTAGATTGGCCACTGTTGGAAACAGGATACTGGGCTTGATGGACCTTGGTCTGACCCAGTATGGCATATCTTATGTTCTTATGTTCTAGGAAGACCCTAAGGCACTGGAAGAGAAGAAAAGCAGAACCAACTTAGCAGGAAGACCCCCAGCACCAGAAGAGTAAAGTAACACCTACATTGGCATGAAGACCATAGATTCTCTGTGCATGGGGCAAAGAAGTACCAAGAGGGTTAGGTCAGGGTCAGAGTTTTGTGGGGAAATGAGTTTGTTTGAGGGGTGCATGAAGAAGTACCCAGTTGTCTCCATAGAACAGATTTGCCTAGGAAAATTTAAGGTCAAGAGCCTATTTTCTGTTCCATTGTCAGACTGATTATGCACACGTCTGTCACAGAGGCAATAGAACTTCAAGACATCAAGAGCAGCATAAGGATTCCATTGAACCAAAGGAGGTGCAAAGGATACTAACAGTGACTGTACTGTCAGAGGGGTAAGGTGGCATGCTACTAAAATAATTCAAAATATTTTATTCTAAAGCTATATAGTACCAATGATGAGATTGAGCATACACAGGCTTATGAGGCAGATTCCAGAACATTGCTGTACGGTCCACGCACATGTGTAAATTGGGCACAGGCACGATTTCAACAGTATTCCGGATCCATGGATATGGACATACATGTGCTTCTGGAATCGCCCTGGGAATGTTTTCGCCATATCCACTCAGCATCCTGGGCATGTAGAATAGACAACATGGATGACCCATTTGCCGGGACATCCAGGTGCTCATTGCACATCTCTGGGTGGGCACATCTCTACGATATAAACATGGATGACTCGGATGGCCACGCCTCCTCAGTTTCAATGTGCATTTTCTAAGCTTCTGTTATCACTGGGAAATGGCTCCAAAGCTTCCCACAAGAAAGTGCAGCTTCGTTGAGGGGGTGCTAAACCTCATGTTACAGGAGATCCTTGCTCACCTGGACATTCTGATAGGCAATGAGGGCACATGAGTGGGTGCCTACAAAAAGCTCACCATCTGATGCAAGCTCCATGCCATATATCACAATAACAGAGACATTGAGGACCTGAAGCACACGTGGAGGAAGGTGCACCGGAAATGGTTACAGGCATGTCTCACAACAGCTCCCTATATGTGCCTACACCTGTCCCATACAATGTCAGCTCTCTGTTGTGGCTTATTTTGTCTGCACACATCTGCTATCTGTGCGGCAACCCTGCCTTCCTTCTCATAGCCTGCTTTGTAGCAATGCTCCCCTGATCAGGCCTGTGTGGTCATGGGAGGGGGGATCTCTGTGTCAGCTTACCTAGTACCGGCTTCCGGAGATGTCACCACTCTCAAAACTTGCATAGATACATCATGGCAAAGATAGATACATCATGGCACAATCTGGGGAATCTTGTAACAACATCAGTAATTTCACCCAGCGCATTGCACACTACTTGCATATTGAGAAAGTAATGCTGTTGGGTTGCAGAATGTGACCTCAGGGCCACATGCGTACAATCAATCAACCCCAGCACAGAAGGGAACCTAGTCACCTCAGGAAATCAAAGCATTATAATCTGAGGCACGCATCAGGAAAGCACTCGGAAACTGGGCGATGCACTTGGACACTGCTACTTGGCTCAGACCTGCAGTGACTGCCAGCACAGATTGGAAGGCAGAGCCATACCAAGCCATAATTGCTCCCCATGTGACTTGCATATCTGGCCCCCCCCCATCTCTCCATCATACCCACAACTCCATGTCCAGTCGGCTGCCTGCTCTTGCCCTGCCGCCACCACCTTTTGTGTATTTTCGTCGTCATTGGTGTTGGCAGCAGTGGAGCAGACCTGACTTCAATTTAAAAAAAAAACATGTGGGTCTTTCGACTCCGCGCTTGCATGCAGATCTGATCCCTCCCTTCTCTGACATAGGTTTGCGTCAGAGGAGGAGGGCCCAGACCAGCCAGTCAAATGTGGGTCTTTGCAACTCCGCACTTGAATGGCTGGTATGGTCCCTCACTCCTCTGATGCGACCTACTTCAGAGGAAGGAGGGATCAGACCTGTGTGCAAGCACGGAGTCAGAAAGACCCACATGTTTTTTTAATTTGAGTTCAGGTCTGCTCCGCTGCTGCCGCTGCTGAGAAAACACAAAAAGTGGTGGCGTCAGCGCAACAGCAGGCAACATGGGGAAGGTGCCGAAGCCGGCAACACAAAATGCGCCCCTAATCTTTTGCGCTCTGTGTGGCTGCACCACTCACACAGGGCTAGGTACCTGTTGCTAAGAAGACGAGTGCTGTGGTCACCTTTAGATGCGCAGGCACAGCCTGTCCCCTGTGTGTTATTGCGCAGGGGTGGGGCTACAACTCCTGGCATAGCTGATGCATGGCTGCCTTATCAAAGCAGAACCTGGGGACACTGAGTTCATCAGTAAGGTCCATGTACTGCCATCTCAGCCTAGGTAGCCTCTGATAGGGAGCCTCCTTGCTGCTCTCCTCCTTTCCCTATCTGCCTCATGCAGCATGGACATTGCACACCAGGCATTCACGTTTATAATTCTAATTCTAACATACTCTTGTATACCACAACAATCCCATACAAAGTGGTTCAGTGTGGTTTGCAACAAAGGGAACACATAAAAAGAATAAGAAGGGTAAGCAAGTATTGACGTTCATTAAGACAAACAACCCGGCCTTTAAATTTTTTTTGAATATGAAGATAGGAAGTGTAGGTAATTCTGACCATAATTTAGCCTCCTTATAAGGAATGATAGGTATAAACCTTGATTCAAATCTAATACCTTTACAAGAGGATATAACAATGTGCTAAAAGACTGCAAATGTTTTTTTTTTTTTTTAAACTTTTATTTTCATTTTGCAACAAACAAAAGAAAACAACACACCAAAAGAGACAAAACAAGTATACAATATGGAAAAGTAAACCCAATTACCCCCCACCCCGATGCTTCTTCTCTACCCGATTAGATCAGCATGTGGGCGCTTCCAACTAACAGTGATTATACATCAAACGATCAAAAGAGCATCTACAATACAGCATGATCATGGGACAGAGATATATACAAAGTTAGACAGTCAGATGAGAGCATTTAGCAAAATGTACATAGTCATTGAGCATCTTCCATTGAGACCAATGAGAAGGAGTCTGAACAGGGGAAGCGAACAGACGAGGTATTTGTGCATATTTACTGTAAGGACAGGCATGATTCCACCATTCATTGGGGCTCAGATGGGAGCTAAATTTCCAGTATTACTTAATTAGGGAAACAGCAATGCCAAACATAAAGTTCGAAAGGAGATAAGCCATTTTTGGGAGAGAGGGGATCCCCGCAACTGGGCGAAGTCCCACTATCCTCCAAGAAAGAGGCTCCTGAGAGTGCGAGATAGACTAAATACAACCCCAGACCCGACGCCAGTAATACTGTAGTGCGGGATATTCATGCATAACATGAGGCAATGAACCAATGGCCGCAGGACATGTCCAGCAAACATTGCCCTGAGTAGTGTTCCATTTGTCTAATCTGTAAGGAGTGTAAAAACACCGGTGGGCTAGAAAGAAGAGGGTCTGAGTGAGTGAGGCGGATCGGGAACCCGTGTCCCTCTACTCCAGATAAGGCTCCATTGCTCCCAGGTCAAAGTCACATGCAATTCTCTCTCGCATACTTTCTGCGCTATAGGGGTATCTCTAGTTATAGCATTACATAAGGTTTAGTAAAATTGGATGCTACACCCGTTGAACTACCGATAGATCGGAAAGTCTCCAATCAACCTTATGTAGAGAATGCCGATGGCGGGAGTACCCTAGTACTCCGAGGGCGATGCTGAAGTTGCACTGACCAGAGTCGGGAGTCTAAAGATTGCATAAGAGTATTAAAGGCACCTAAAGTGTCTAAAAGCATTGGTGGATAGTGGGAGTCTGATGGGAGAGTCATACCAGGGAGAAAAGTAAGAGGAATCGGTTTGCAAAGGCCCGCTTCTATATCTAGCCACACAGGTCTACTCGGTACTGGATATTCCGCCAACGAGCGCCTTATTTGAGAAGAAAAGATTGAGGGAACACTGAAGTAAAATCGCCACCAAGTATTAATGGAGCATTGGCAGAGGCCAATGCCAACTGCGCAATACTTGCATAGTAAGCAGGGTTGTCCACATTCGGGGCATAATGCAAATACACGTGAATTCACTATCTCCAACCTCAAGGTGTACACGGGCCCATCTACCCTCTTTGTCAACGCTAATATCAAGTACAGTAGCGTGCAAAGACTTCTTAACCAGAAAGGCTACCCCGTACCATTTGGAAACGGTGGGAGAATAGGCAGCTACCATGTAAGGCTTAGCATGGAGTTTCAGTGTTTTAGCAAAGTTTAAATGCGTTTCCTGAGGAAACACTAAATCAACATGCTCATGGCTAAGATAGCTAAGGATGTTCTTTCCTTTGAGTGGACCATTAATGCCTTTTACGGTGATTGACAAGATTTTACATAAGTCATGTAAAAAAGTTAAAAATTCTGAGCATTATAGCACACATAATTTCACTATGTCCCTCAAACTGACTGTATCTGGCTGTACACATGACATAAGAAAAATAAGCTAATATAATACAATGAAGCGCCCCACATTAACAAAGAAAACCGCAGTAAGGTAGAGGAGAAGCAAAACCCCAAAATTACTGGCGACCATGTGTCTGCGGGGAGAAGCCCCAGAGAAGGCCGAAATTGAAAAAACACATAACCTGTAGGACTGTGCGTGCTCCGAATCCGACCGAGGCACACATCATGAAGGGATAGGAGACCAAAAAACAGAAGTCATATAGAGAAAGAAAGAAAGTCCAGGCAATCTCTGTGCTTGGCTATGACCGCCGCATCGGGCCCTTCAAAATGGCGGACAGAGCCGACAGATAAGAGTCCAAGATTTGGGATTAGCGCATCTGCTCTGCTTCTTTGGAGTCTAAAAATGTTGATAGTAGATCAGGATCTTCGAACGTCCTGGTTTGGTTGTGGAGAGTCACTCGGAGCTTCGCTGGATACAACAGGCCAAAACGAGCCTGTAGCTGTTGAAGTCGAGGGCGAAGAGCAAGGAGTTTCTTCCGACGGTCAACGGTAGGCTTTGCCAAATCAGGAAAGAAGGAGACTTTACGACCTTCAAATTCCAAATGATGATTCGCTCGGGCAGTATTTAAAATTTGTTCCACTTGTTGATATCGTAGCAAGCTAAAGATAATAGGCCGGGGGGTCGTGCGGTTGGGCGCCATGTGGGCAGGAACACGGTGTGCTCGATCGATTTCCAGTTCTCTATGAAAAGTGATCTTCAGTAAGGAGGGAAGAGTTTTGAGCAAGAATTCTCTTATATCTCCTGCTTCCACCCCCTCCGGTATTCCAATGAGCCTCACATTGTTGCGACGGGCTCGATTATTGCTATCTTCTAACTCCTTTTGAAGATTCTGTATCTGGCGCTCAGCCTTGTCCAGTTTGCCCAAGCGCACCGCGTGCGAGTCGAGGACCCCCGCCATGTTGTCCTGCCGTAATGAAAGACTTTCAAGTCGGTCCTGGAGTACTCCAAAGTCTTCTCGCATGGCTCGAAGCGCTTCTCCATTGGACTGCACCAATTCCTTCACGCCGCGTATTTCCTCCAAAATCTCCAGGTGCATTTCGGAGTTTTCACGAAATGGAACCATCTTCTGTGGGGAGGACACCTCTGTTTTGGAGCGTTTTCCGTGAGAAGAAGAAGGAGACCCGAAGTCCAAGCGCGCTGGTTTATGGGCCGCCATCCCCCCCGAGGTACCCCGGTCAGCTCGGAGCAAAATAGTAAGTTTGTATAGGTATTAAGTCAGGATTCTAAGTAGGCCTCTCGGGAGCTTCAACGCAAAGCGTCCTACCCGCTGGACATCAGGCTCCGCCCCCCAGACTGCAAATGTTTTGACTTATATGCTGAATATGGAAGCAGTACAGAGGAAAGCCATATGGGAATAAAATTATTATAATATTTGTAAAGAACAGGATAAAACTTTGCAGATTCTAACACCAGCTCCTCCAGTGCAGCCATCCAACCTTAATGTGCACACACACTTACACTTGCAGGGACGAATCCTAGAAGACAGCAGAAAGTTGGCTAAGTCCTGCCCTTGTTCCATGGATCCAGCAGGAATAATAAGCACGTCTGCGGCAAAGGGCAGAAACGTCCATGGGGCTTTCTGGAATACAGTCTACACATTTCAGGGACAGCTATGCCCCCATTCCACCCTCTGGTGGAGACATACAGACAACCCCGTTCACAACAAATAAACATTCACGGTAGTCATTAACCAGAATACGCCCGTAGATGTTTCTGCTACATATACTTCTCCAGGCACGTGCAAATGTTCTGTTTGGCTTCTGGAATGACCCTACAGTATATGTGTCTTCTGCTGATGTACTCTACTTTTGAGGTCTACTATCAAACTACTATGTAAATCTATTGCAGTCTTTTTTCTATATTATTAATGATTTTGCCTGTATCCCCTGGGAAACATATTTTTGATTCATTGAATGATTGTATTCCAATTAAGGGTGTTTTCATCTAGTGATGACGACTGCAAGCTAGATAATGCTGACTGACTTCTAAGAGCTATTTGAAAGGATCAGTATGAAGGAGTTAGTCATAGGATATCGTGTTTGGATTTTTCCAAACTTGGCAAAGGTCACTCAAAAAAGGCAAAAGGCCTTTCTGGCCATGCATCAAGAAGGTAGGATTGGGGGCTACTTTTGTCTTGCATTATCCTTGTAAACGCTGTGTCAAATGTCACGGACTAGCATATTTATTTTGTGTCCTAAAAAAATTGAGACTCTTTTTAGATTCTAGGAAATTTTTATCGCAGTGACAGTGATATGGCACCAAATGCTGTTATACATGCCAATATCCCTTGATTGCCCAGACCTTACCCCTCTGACTAAATGCTTCAACACCATATCCGAATGGCTACTATCACAAAATCTGCAAATCCAACACAAGAAAACGGAGGTTCTTTTCATCTCGAGAAATCCCAACTTCACACCACCCAGCTGTTTGAAGGTAAATAATGCCGAGCTACAAGTAAAATCAGCTATACGTTACCTTGGGGTGACGTTGGACCAAAATCTCGACATGAAGCAACACATAGCTAACACTGTAAGAGCGGTCTACTTTAAAACCAGATCCCTCAGACACTTACGCCCGTTACTCGAACCAGATGATTTCCACACCATTTACCAAGCCCTTATCATCCCTCATTTTGATTATTCAAATGCCATCCTACAAGGACTCTCCCGAGCAACCTTAAACCCCCTGCAACTTGCTATGAACAGTGCAGCGCGGGTACTCTTTGGAGCCTCCAGAAAAGAGCATATCACACCCCTCCTGAAACAGCTGCACTGGCTCCCCATTCAAGCCAGGACCAGTTTTAAGACCTTGTTGGTGACGTTCAAAGCTACCAAGGGGCTCTCCTCCTCCTCTCTATCTGACCTCATCCAACCACTTGCACCTAGCAGACTATGAAGAACCGCTGAGACCAATATGCTATCAATACCGAAAGAAACGACAAACTGCACCAAAACAACATCCAACCGAGCCTTCAGTATCTGCGCCCCAAGTCTGTGGAACACCTTACCACCTCATATCAGAGCAATCCCCAACATGAGCCAGTTCAGGAAGGCCCTGAAACATTTCCTCTTTATCAAATATCTCACTAACAGCACGGAACCCCAGTCACACTCGAATAGTGCGTCCCCAACAATGTAAAACACCAAACAGTATCCTTTCCCTTTCAACTTCTTATGTATATAGTTTACCTTGTTCTCCAAGTTCCATTTCTTGTTCAATGTAATGACCAGACATATGTATATTGTCGGATGTGGTTGTTCTATGTAAACCGCGCTGATCGCAAATAGTGCGGTATATAAGAAATGTTAATAAATAATAAATAAATAAATAAATAAATAAATGTATGGCTCATGTTTTGGCTATATCTGTTTTACTTTACTTTTTTCTTGAGTATGTACTTCCATTAAGTATAGTGTTTCCCTCCCCTTATGACTTGGGTCATGTGCAGCCCTCAATTAAGTTCTTCTAATATCTGTACTGGTAGATATTTGATGTTATTTTGACCTGCTTTTCTGGAATCAAAATTGCTTGATGTGTTTGTTGAACACTGATAAATATGAAATTTAAAAAAGCAGAAAAAGTCTGGTTCCAATAAATACTTCAGACTACTTTATCTAGACATCTGTTTAATAATCGAATGAAGCCACTTAGAAACAGCTTTTAGATCTTGTCAGTGGTAAGATGAAACATTTGAGCTACACTGGCTGCATTAAAATGCTCTAATGAAAAGAGGAGAGGAGGGCTTCAGTTCTCAAATCTTTAGAGCTACTTCCAGTCTGCTCAATTATTCCAACTGGTTGATTGGTTTAGGAAAGATTCTAGTGCGATCTCTTCCAAAATCAAGGGCTCATTAGTGGGGAAACCTTTTCTTTCTGAAATCATATATATTCCATTCAATGACTGAATGTATTTGATTTATTTATTAAAATATTTATAGCCCTCTTATCCACAATTCTCAGGGAGTACATCAGTACATACATAATTAAAACACATCATATGTGGAGAGGAAGTGATGTCACCCCTGAGGATGGCAACAGGAGACTTTTTAACAGTGTTCTTGAGCTAGCATCAGCTGTCATCCTCATACCTGTGTAGGTGCTAAAGTTTGCTTTGGCGAGCTGCTTCAGCTATGTCCTCCAAAAAGAAGACCAATGATATTACGTAATGTGTTGTTCCAGGTGGCTGGGAAGGAGGTAGGAGCACATGTTGGATGTAGAATCTGACTCACTGAGTGACTCGGTGCCGGTAGTGCAGGAGGTGATGCTTACGGTGGCAGGCATTAAAAGTGATCATTGCTGATTCTGCTCGCGGGTGAGCAGTGCTGGTGAAGTGAAGGCTTTGCTTGGGGCAGCAACAACTGAATTTCCATCTTCCTTTGCCATTTCTTGTCCTGCCTCATTGACTCTGGACAATATCTGGGAGGCGATAGTTCAACTTTCTCAGGTAGTAAGTCAGCAGTTGGCTCTATCTACTTCTAAGTTTTCTAAACTCGAGGAGACCGTCTCCAAATTAGACAATGATATGGTGGAGATAAAAGGGAAAGTAGAAGTTTCTGATCAGAAGATCTCTCAGGTTTCTGATGTGACTTTATCCTTGGTTAAAGATAATATGGCTTTAAGAGCGAAGTTAAAGTCATTCGAAAATGCTGCCAGGTCTTCAAATATTCGTCTTTTGAATTTCCCGGTTGTTCCTGCAGTGGCTCCTTTGGACCTTTTTAAGAAATATCTCCAAGAGTCACTATTGGTACCTTTTGACTGGATACCTCCAGTGTCGAAAGCTTATTATTTACCAGTGAGTAAAAAAGATGGGAAGATGGCTGTTGGGACTATAGAGATGGATTTCCTCAATGTCTCTGCTCTTCTTCAATCTCCCAAGGAAGATGAATTGTCTGTTTCCACCTTGTTAGTAACATTTGCTTTATCATCGGATACAGAATGGCTCCTCAGGTTATACTATAAAAAAAAGAGCTAACTTGTTTATGGGCAGGAAAATATCGATATTTCCAGATGTTGCCAGAGAAACACAGAAAATACATAAATCTTTTCTTTTGTTACGCCCTGGAGTGATTCAGATGGGAGCTTCTTTTGTACTAAGATTTCCTTGTAAATGTATTGTTATTTTCCAATTGAAGAAATATGTTTTCTTTCAGCCTGAAGATTTGTCTTCCTTTATTAGCACTCATATTATTACATCTTCACCCTCTTGAGCGGTTCCTCATTTATATATAAGATGTTCTTGGACCTCCGCCTCCACTTGTTTTGAGGATAATTTTTTTTTCCTTTTGAGATATCATTGGGGGGTCTCCTGCCCTTAGTGTGTTTGTTAATACTGCTTCCCCCTTACTGAGGACTATGGATACTCTTGCTAACATTTCTTTTGAGTATGTTTTCTTATGTATTGCTATGTAAGCTTGTATCTTTGCTGTACAAGCAGTGTTGCTTGGTTTATTGTTAAAAACGTATAAACATAAAATAAAATAAAAGTGATCATTGCGGACTTAAAAAAAAAAGAATTAAAATCTGACCTGGTTGATGTAGGTGAGGAGGTCTGGGAACTGCTTTCAGACTTGTGCCGGGATGGACGCATACTTGCTAATCATGTAGAGGAGATCGAGCAGCAGGAGGGAGACATCACAGCGCTTGCTATATGGATGAAGAAAATAGAAATGCAGCAGCTTAGTTATAGGCTGAGCCTGAAGATTTTGAAAATCATGTTCGGCACGGTAACCTCTGGGTGAGTGGCCTATAGGGTTGCCAACCGGCTCCAAATGCACCAGACGGGCTTGATCCTGTCCTTGGGTTACCCCATTGCATGCAAGGACTTGTAGTCTTGCTTTTCTTATGGAGTGCAATAGGAAAATAGAATTACATGTCCTTGCATGCAATGGGGGTAAACTCTGGACTGGATCAAACCTGTTGGGCACATCTGAAGCCAATTGGCAACCCTGGTGGCCTACCAGAGTTGGATAAATATGCTAATGTGACAGTGGTGGTGCAATAAAGTTTTTGTGTTCTCTTACATTTTGCAGATGCTTTCCTGGTGGAGGGGAGGAGCGGGGCCGGGGGGGGGGGGGGGGGGAGAGGCGAAGATTCAGATTGAGAGAGCACATCGAGCCCTGGGCCCCCATAGAGGGAATTTACCTCATGGCATTGTTGTTTATTTACATCAGTTCCCAGTAAAAGAATATATTTCTTTTTATATTATTTTTATTATAGCATAGTAGATGTAAACTTCAAATGTACAATTTAGCATCTGGAAACAAATCCATCATGATAGGAATAACAAACAATAAAATAATTTCTGTCCAATCACTGAAGATCAGTCCCCCTACATCATATAGAGTCGTTCTTGTGCACTGGTTATAAAAGACCTAGACAATATTCTCAAGAGCAGTGATGTTTCTCTTTATACAAAGATTTGACTTGTCCAAGTCATGGTATTTTCAATAACATCATATGGATGCAAAAGTTAGACAGTGAAAAAGATAGGAAGAAAATTGATGCCTTTGAATTAAAGTGCTGGCGACAAATACTATGTATACCATGAACTGCCCGAAGAACAAATCAGTCAGTACTAGAGGAGATCAAACCTAAGCTTTCTTTAGAAGCTCAGATGACAAGACTTTGACTTTCATATTTTGTACACATCTTGTGAAGAGAGAGATCATTAGAGAAAGACATCATGCTTGGCAAGTTTGAAGGTCAATGCAAAAGAGGAAGGCCAACAGTGAGATAGACTGATACAATAACAGCAGCTATGGATGCTACTCTACCAACAATGAGTGCTTGACTGAAGATCGAACATAGTTTAGAACAGCTATACTGAGGGTTGCCATAAGTTGACTGACTTAACAACAGCAATAAGAATGTAAAGTGTCTTTGCTAGCCAAACCCTTCAACATTTCTACAATATGTGTTTTATGATTCTATTCATTTATCTTTGTTCTAATTACTGAGCCTTTTTTTGTATGGTCTAATATATTTTCTTGTATTTTTATGTTTATTTGGTATATGAGCTGCATATCCAAAATTAGGTGGAGTCCTCTGCAGCTAATTTAGGTTTACAAAATCTCTCAGATAACACATGTAAGCAGGGCAGGACCAGAGTTGGTTCAAGGTGTTAGTTCCATAGGCAAAGGAACAGAAACATGATGGCCGAAAAAGACCACATGGCCTGTCTAGTCCGCCTTTCCATATCAACCACTACAACAGTCCCCCTTTTTCCTTTAGAGATGCTCTGTTTGTCCCATGCTTTTTTGAATTCAGATACTATCCTCATCTCTACCACCTCTACTGGAAGACTATTTCATGCATCTACCACTCTTTCCGTAAAGAAATATTTCCACATATTACTCCTGAGTCTATCCCCTTTCACCCTCATCCTATGTCCCCTCATAGCAGAGTTTATTCTGCCTATTCACGAAGGCTTCCTATATCACCATTATCTCTACCACTGCCCTACAAGCTCTTCCACCTTACATACCATACCACCTACCAATATGGCAAAACAATTACAAGCATCACAACAGGAGAACCACTAGGGTAATAAGAATCCAACCATCTATACACGCATCCTCCTACCATATACAACCCTCCCTAGGTTCCCCCATCAATACAGGACTCATCAACACTAGATCAATCCTAAATAAGATGAACATCATTATAGATCACATACAATCCCACCAAACTGACATTCTCTGCATTATTGAATCCTGGCTTAAAAGCACTGACCAGGTTGTCCTGAACCAAATCACACCTCCTGCATACACAGCTTTTAACTGTCCTCGAACCCACAAGAGAAGTAGTGGGGTACTAATCCTAGCCTGAACAAACTTTAAGCTTAAAACCTCCAGGTTCACTGCGATGTAATCACCATAGAAAACCACTGCGATGTAATCACCATAGAAAACAAATACATAGCCAGCTGTCTAGCCTACAGAGCCCCCAGCGCTGTTGCTGAAGAAACAGCCAACATACTTGAATTGGTATGCTCAGCTAACTCACCCCACAAGCCATTTATATTAGTAGGTGATCTGAACCTCACTTTGGCTTCCAGCAAGGAGGAAGCTGCTTTCCACAAAGTAATGGAGTCCCTCCAATTTCACCAAATACTAACTAGACCCTCCCATCGCTCTGGCTCCAATCCAGATCACAAAAATAATCAAAAAGGCAGTTCAGAGACAGCTCCAGGACCACATTGACTCGCATGCCCCTCTGGACTCCCACCAACATGGCTTTCGTCCCAACCACAGTTTTGAGACCCTACTCACCCATCTATTCAACAACCTGCTCAGAGGTATCAACAACATAAAGAAAGGCTTCCTACTCGTTTTTGTTGACATCTCCTCTGCCTTCGACACTGTATCACACGACACCCTCTTGAAGTGACTAACAAGCATAGGACTCCACAACACTACACACAAATGGTTTCAATCTTACCTTAGTGACAGACAACAAAAATGTCAAAGGGGCTTGTTTACAAAGCTGCAGTAGTGGTTTCCGATTGTTATCAGAGCTATGGCCCCATCGATTTCAATTGGGCCATGGCTTCAATAACGATCGGAAAGCACTACCGCGGCTTTGTAAACAAGCCCCAAAGTTGGAACACATACCTCCACTCCCTTCCACACAGCATAGGGAGTTCCGCAAGGGCCCTCTTTATCTGCCCTCCTCTTTAACGTTTACATACAGCCAGTCTGTAACATCTTCAAAAAGCACAAGATACACTATGTCATTTACGCAGATGATATCATGGCCTATACCCCAATCCACAAGGACACCTCTGACTATGCAACAATGTCAAAATGCCTCCAAGAGATGATCGAATGGCTCTCGTACAATAACCTACACATCAACATTAAAAAATCAGAGTCATTAATCATCACATGTGACACTTCCTTCACCTCCCCCCTCCAACTTCTATCAATATGGCTGACACTCCTATCTCAATAAAGGATGAAGTTCGGTACCTGGGAGTCCCCCTCGACTGCCACCTAAACCTACAAGCCCACATCAACAGAACCACCAGGAATGCTTTCCACAAACTGGCCACAATTTTTGAAGACTCAAACCTCTTCTCAGCCATGACCATTTCTGTGCAGTCTGTCAAGCCATCATAACACCCATACTGGACTACTGCAATGCTCTTTTCCAAGCACTCCCTAAGCAAACTATCCAACCCTTCACCTAGTCCAGGACACTGCTGCCTGAGCCATCCCTGGATCAACCAAGAATGATTACATAACGCCCCTCTTGAACCAGCTCTACTGGCTACCAATTACTTCATGTGCCAAATATAAATCTGCACTAACCATCTTCAAAATCAGAAATAATATGTCAGCAGGAACCATACAAGACCTGATTTGCACTATGCTTACTAATAGACCAAGGAGACAGAGTACCATGAACACCATTCCAATACCCAGCTCATATACAAAGACCAATAAGTTCACTGTGAAGAGGACACTTTCACCTGCTATTTGGAATTCTCTCCCAGAGAAACTAAGGACCACCAAGGACTTAAAAGACTTTAGAAAGCAGCTAAAAACCTTCCTCTTTATTGAACACTTCAGTGAAGACACCTAACACCCCAGTCTCTGGACCCCTGTATACACGCCATTCAGCGTTTGCATATATGTTCTGTTGTAAATAAGTTATGTTTCTGAGCATTCACTGCATGTCACCCCCTCCCCAGATTTTTTGAAATAAGTTCTCTGTAATGGTTTGAGTTGTAATGTAAACTGCTTTGATTTTATGATAAGGCAGTATAAAAAATTTGTTAAATAAATATAAATAAATGCCTCAGTCATATCACCTCTATCCCTCCTTTCCTCTAGTCTAAAGTATATATATTAAGATCCCTAAGTCTGTCCTCATATGATTTATAACGAAGACCACTATCCATTTTAATAGCCACCCTCTGTACTGACTCCAACCTGTTTATATCCTTTAGAAGGTATGGTCTCCAGAACTGCACACAATACTCCAAATGAGATTGCACCATACAGAGGCACCATCACCTCCTTTCTTCTGCTGGCCATTCCTCTCCCTATGCACCCAAGCATCCTTCTAGCTTTCATCATTGCCTTTTCTACCTGTTTAGCTACTTCAAGATCATCAAACACAATCACGCCCAGGTCCCGCTCTTCTTTTGTGAACAGAAGTACTTCACCCCTATACTGTATCGTTCCCGTGGATTGCTGCAGTTCAAATGCATGACCTTGCGGGGTTTTTTAAAAAAATGTATTTATACAGGTTCAATTTTACACAAGATACATGCTTGTTACAGAAACGAATACAATTTAAAAGGAAAAGAAAAAAACAAAAGAATAAGGGGATAACTTCCCTATTCTTAACACTCGTTCATGAAGAACTAAGATTCACTAGCCCACAAAATAGATAAAGGGCAAGACAAAATCAAAGGAACAGTTAAAGGAAATAGACACAAAAACTAGTGCAGACATTTACTATTCACAGACCTAAATCCCCCCCCCCCCCCCAATAGAGGAGGTAGTTGGAGTAGCCCAGACTGCTACGATAGAGTCACTACTAGCTACAAACTGAGTTAAGTGTGCTGGCTCAAAAAAGGTATAACTAACAATAACTAACACCCTGATATTTGATTAAGCATCTACATGGGTAGCGCAGAGAAAATAACCCACTCAACTGCAGAACACAGGGCCACAGCAAGAGAAACTGCTGCCTGCGTTTCTGAGTAGCTTTAGAGACATCCGGAAACATCCTTATTACCCCCCCCCCCCCCATAAAGGGCTCATTTCTAGCCTTAAAGTACAATTTCAAAAGCAAATCTTGATCATGCTCTAGAGCCAAAGTCAAGAGCAGAGTAACTCTCGGGATAAAACCCGGATCTGTAGTCTCTAGGACCCCAGTCAAATCCAAGGAATCCATCGGAGGTGAATGTGCAAGTGAGGAAACTCCATGGTCCTTGTGCTTGGCAATTGGCAAAAAGAACATCCTTGCCAAAGGAGGGACTGATTCCAACGGAAGTTTCAAGATAAAAGTAACAAGAATTGAAGAAATCCTTCGGCGAGACAGCAGGAACCCGAGGAAAGTTCAACAAGCGCAAATTTCTCTTCCGGACAGACTTCTCTAACATTTCAATCTTCCCATGGATAGCAGTTGAATCTTTAGAAACAGTACCTGAAAGAGTTACTGCACCCTCCACTTTAACTTCCAACTCGGTCACCTTAGAAGATAAACTGGTCACCTCCTGCTTCTGATGATCAGCAGATTGAATCATGGAGGCTAAGGCACTTTGGAGGGCATCAAACTGGGATGAGAACGAATACTCCAAAGCCTAAAGTCCTTCTCAAAGAGAATCCAAGGTAACAGCAGTTGGACGGAGAAGAACAGACTTAACAGGGTTTACCTCCACAGTGCCGGTAGAAGTGAGAGGAGATACATCTGGCCCGGCTGCAGATTCAACAGACAGATGTCCACTAAGTGCGGCTGAGCTCTCCACCAAACCAGTTAGCCCCACAGCCATGAATGCCTCCACCGCGGAGCTGCACACCATTGCTCCCAAAACCACAAGATTCTGCCTTTGCCATTCCGACGCCTTGCCCAGTGGGCTGAGCTGGAGGAGTCCATGTTTCTGGGCTAAGTGTGACCTGGAGCTCAGAGGGGTGCAGCAAGCCTCCTTCCGCTCCTTATGCCCCCAACGAGTCAAACCCCAGAGAATACTCCACACCAGTGGGCCTCACGAAAGCGTCGAGAGGACCCTTAGCTGCTGCAGCTGCCGTCTTGGGTAAGACCCAGCATTTGGCCTTCCACTTACGCGGCATTTCAAGGAAAAGAAACAAATAGGAAATATATTGCAAAGACAGCCAGCAGCGAGCTAACGCGTGTCAGCCATCTTGCCCCCCACTGAGTGTTGCCCCTGACCTTGCATTTTTTAACATTAAATCTCAGCAGCCAAATTCTTGGCCATTCTTCAAGCTTAGCTAGATCCCTCCTCATGTTATCTACAGCTTCCTGGGTGTCTAATCTATTGCAGATTTTGGTATCATCCGCAAAGAGGCAAACCTTACCCGACAGCCCTTCCGCTATATCACTAACAAAGATGTTAAAAAGAATCGGACCAAGGACAGATCCCTGGGTCACACCACTGGTAACATCCTTCTCCTCAGAGTGAGCTCCATTTACCTGTACCCTTTGTTGCCTCCCACTCAACCAATTTCTAACTCAAGCAGTAAATTTGGGGTCTATCCCTAGGGTGCTCAGTTTGTTTATAAGTCACCTGTGTGGAACGGTGTCAAAGGCTTTACTAAAATCTAAATATACCACACCATAATTGTGGATGCTGTTTACTTTTGCTATATGCAACTGTCAATAATGAAAGTGATTAAGGGTAATGTATATCTTCTGGAAAATGATGCCAAGGTCCTAGTGAATGTTCCTCTCTCACCTTCACAACATAACAAACTAACCACAATAGCCAGAGCTGTTGAAGCTGGACTCTTCTCTACAATTTGCACACAATCATATTTAAAAATTAGGACCCTGGTGGTAAAGAATGCGTAGCACCCTATTTGCTATCTGTTACTCCATATGCTTGAATTCGTCCTGTTATCTTTTTTTCCTTTCTTCTTTCCTTCCTTTGGATCCTTTTGGACAATTGGATAAAGCACTGATCAAATAGCTTTCTCCTTTTCTCCTTTCAACCCTTCATATGGTGGAGTAACTCCGGCTTAGCATCTGGCACATAGCTCTCAACACTCCCGTGAAGATCTTTGTTATCTTCTGGAACTCAGATCAGGGTCTTCTCTCTCTACTGGAGACAGACCAGGAGGGAGAGATTTACATCCTTAAAGTGAGGCTATGGTTGGATCACTCAGGAGCAGCTGCTTCAGTGAAATACCAGATAAACTAATACAGGAATTTTACTGCACTCGTCACTGGACACTAGCACCAGAAGGCAGGTTCTCACCATTCTTGATCTCCAAACTCTTTGAAAGAAACAGGAGACCGACCTTCTCCTTCTCTCAGTTTTAGCCCTTCTGACTAGAATCTCCTTGTGAAACCCTCAACAACTTCCTGGATTATGCCAGTTTAATCATTCATGGGGGGAGTACCATGACAAAATGGTTCAGTCCATTCTACTCTTTCAGTCCTCCACTGGGAGAAGCACAGACCTCAGTAGAACAGTCTAAAGGCCCCTTTACATATGCATGGTACAATGGGGGTAATATTCAGTGATGATGGTCAGAATTTTAATTTAAGTACTTGCCTCAGTATTCAAATAAATATGTGTATACAGCATCTCTCGGAGTGGAAGAGTAGCCTAGTGGTTAGCCAGATGTACCCCAGCATGTGGAGAGCTGAAGGAAGAAAGGAGAAAACTACTTGATTAGTGCTTTATGCAGTTTTCCAAAGCAGTTAGAGCAGTGGTTTGGTTACCAAGAGACCAGGGTTTGATTAGCACTAGTACTCCTTGTGGCCTTAGGCAAGTCATTTTACCTTCCATTGCCTCAAAAGAAAGGCCTGGCAATCTACTTCTGATCACAATTTGCCAAGAAAACCTAGGAGCTGCTGGGTCACCGTCAGCATTGACTCAACGACAGTAAAAAAATAACAGCATCTCTGTGCGCATACTCGATGGCACTGAAAATATGTATTGGCCATTGACTGCCACCATCGCTATTGGTTAATTTAGTACTGTTATGTATAAGATCTACACTAAACGTACACAGAAAACAACAAGAACACACCACCTGCAGTGTCCAAGCAGCAAGGAAAGCAAGACTCACAGCACACCGTGGAGGGGGCAAAAGGGTTTATTGAGTATCCTGAGAGGTCAAAACCCTTCACGTGTTTCAGCAGTTGCCTTCTTCAGGGGCTTGAGACCTACAGAGGAGGATACTATATCTTAGCACTCTCATTAGGAATTACATCTAAAGTAAAGTACTGATAATGAACAGTCCAAGCAGCTTGCCTCCTTGCTATACAGATTTTGCCGGGAGAGTTAGACATATTTTCAGCCTGCACTGTCTGTATAGACTTTGAGTATCTACAGATAAGGAATGCATATGTTTATTGATCATCGGTAAACATATAACTAACTTTAACCGACTGCCAAATTTTTATATATCTACTGCAATTTTATTGTCCTTGGTTTAATTATAAAGAATTTATTGGAAACATATAGTTTTGTTGTCTTAATTTGAATGCACAGTTTTGAAGCAAAATGTTTCCACCACTAGCAGAGTCTTGGAGCTCTACATTCCTTCCTTCTGAAAGACCCTTATAGATACCCTCTGAGGAAGACTGGGAGCTATTGGGCTACACACTTGGAGGTATGTTTACTAAGCTGGCTTAACGGTTAGCATCGGCTGTTTGTAACAAAGTCCCATTGAATAACATGACACCTAGTTACAAATAGCAGGAGTTAACCTTTAGCCCATCTTAGTAAACATATCCCTTGATTGAACCGAGTCTGTACATTTGCCCACTGTACTTGAATCAATTCTCTAAATATCAAACTATTAGCCTGGAGATTCAAATAATCAAGTGATGTAACTGTGTTACCAGCATTGCTGGGTTTGATTTTGTTGATTTATTTTCTAGGGACAGATACATTAAAGGGTTTTTCCCATTTTGTGTCAATGGGAGAATGTTTGTGGTTTAATCTTCATTGTACACTATATAACCCAGGCAACATAACTTACTGTACATTGTTTTTACAACACATCACAACAATCTGCCTGCAGAGGTTTCCCCAAGGCAAAATTAAGTACTTACAATAATAAATTATTAAAGACGACCTGTAAGGGCACCATCCACCTTGTGCTAAACACTAGGTATTCAATAAATCATAACATCCCCTTCTTTCTGCCGTCACAAAACTGGGCAGGGTATGCCACTGAAAATGAGATCCAAATTATCTAGTTAAATGAGTTTCCAAGTTTTTCTGTTTGTAAGGAACAGACCTTTTGATTGTTCGGGTCTTTAAGGAAAGCCTTTTAATTTTCCCATTCCAACTACTTCCTGTGGAAATGAGGGGAAATGAGCATTAAGCAGAAGGATGGGCCCACCCTTTTCCAGTCGTGTGCCTGTGTCAGGTGGGTTATTGGCATTGGCAGGCTTGTTTTGGCGGCTATTACATCCCCTACTGGGGAAATATCACAATTTTTGTTCTGCACAATATAGGACTTCAAAGTCTTCATGTAAAGAATGTGGAAGAGATGTTGTCGTTGCAAAGTTAAAAGTTGAATACCCACTGTGCAAGTTATTGGCAGGTCATGTATGAACATGTGATAGAATGGAGAAAAAATGCATTAATGTCTGACAACCTTACAATATGTGGGACTCCTTTACTAACCTGCATTAACTTGTTGGTGCATGCTAATACACATTAATATGCATTAATAAGAGTTATGTGCTTAGTTGGTAAATAGGCCCCACTGAGAATAATGGGGTTGCATAAAATAATGTGTGTTAAATTGCAATGTGAATTCATGCACATTAACATATTAATGCAAGTTAGTAAATTAGACCCTGATTTTTTTTTTAGGGATGTGCATTCATTTGAAATGACAAAGGAAATGCCAATGACATTTTCCATGCCATTTTTAACCCAGAACTACAGGAAATCCCCCAAATGTGTACACTATTGCCAAGTAGTGCACACTATTACCTGATAGTGCACTCTCAGCAAAGGATTTCAGTGTATTATCGGTGATGACACCTAGATTCTTTTCCTGGGTGATGGCTCCTAATATGGAAGCTTGCATCATGTAGCTAAAGTTTGGGGTGTTTTTTCCTAAAGTGAATAACTTTGCACTTGTCCACATTAAATTTCATCTGCCATTTGGATATCCACTCTCTCAGTTTCTCAAGATTCTCTTGGAATTTTTCACAATTCTCTTGTGTTTTAACAACTTTGAATAATTTTGTATTATCTGCAAATTTGATCACCTCATTCATTATTCCAATTTCCAGGTCATTTATGAATATGTTAAAAATCAGTGGGCCCTTTAAATAAAGAATTAAAAAAAAATCAGTGGGCCCAGCACATATCCCTGGGGTACTCCACTATTAACCTCTCTCCATTGAGAAAATAGACCATTTAGCACTATGTTCTGTTCTGTTTTCTGCCTTTAAACCAGTTCCTGATCCACAGTAGTACACTGCCTCCAATCCCATGACTTTTTATCTTCACCAAGGGGCTTGTTTACAAAGCCGCGGTAGCGGTTTGCGATCGTAATCGGAGCCGCAGCCCCATTGATTTCAATGGGGCCGCGGCTGCGATCGCGATCGCGAACCACTACCGCGGCTTTGTAAACAAGCCCCCAAGAGTCTCTCATGAGGGACCTTGTGAAAGGCTTTCTGAAAATCCAAGTATACTATATTCATGGCTCCCCTTTATCTACCTGTTTCAAAACAACGCAGCTGATTGGTGAGGCAAGACTTCCTTTTGCTAAATGTTGGCTTTTTCCCATTACCATTATAAATATATGTTCAGTAATTTTGTTCTTTATAATGGTTTCTACATTTTGCCTGGCAGTAACATCAGGCTCATCATTCTGTAGTTTTCTGGTTCATCCCTGGATCCCTTTTGAAAAATTGGCATTACATTGGCCACTCTCCAGTCTCTCAGGGACTATAGGTGATTTTTATGATAGTTTATGAATTACTAATAGTAGGTTGCAATTTCATTTTTGAGTTTTTTTAGCATCCTGGGATATATGCCAGTGCGGGCATTTTGGGAGCACACTAACCATGCAGTTTCTATATCCCCAAATGCTGGAATGCGCTACCCCCTGACATTAGGGCCATAACCAATCTATATCAGTTCAGGAAGGCACTCAAAACCTACCTCTTCCTCTAATACTTCCCAGCCAGCAATTGATCCTAGATACCCCTCCCACGAATGACCCACTCTAGAAATGCCCTCATATTCATTATCTGATTTTTACCTATCCTTGCTGTGTAAATAGCTTATGTATATAGTTTACCCTGTTATCCAAGTTTGTATCCCTGTTCGATGTAAAACCTGACAACTTGCCCTCATATTCATTATCTGATTTTTACCTATCCTTGCTGTGTAAATAGC
This sequence comes from Ichthyophis bannanicus, assembly GCA_033557465.1. Classification (NCBI taxonomy): domain Eukaryota; kingdom Metazoa; phylum Chordata; class Amphibia; order Gymnophiona; family Ichthyophiidae; genus Ichthyophis; species Ichthyophis bannanicus. Next base: position 460,846,222 of record CM066033.1, on the reverse strand, counting down.
TTATGTATATAGTTTACCCTGTTATCCAAGTTTGTATCCCTGTTCGATGTAAAACCTGACAACTTGTCGTTATGGTAGTTATGTTATGATGTAAGCCGCGCTGATACCGAATAGCGCGGTATATAAGAAACTGTAATAAATAAATAAATAAATAACACGTACAGTTAGCTCAGTATGGCATGTTAACAGTAGGAGGATGGATCCATATGCTCCTAAATGTTAGCATAGGTGTCCATGATAATTTTTGGACCTCAACACACTACCAGTGTGTTTCTTTGTAAATATGTCCCTTAGTGTTTCTGCTGTGGCCTTGTCCCCTCTTAGTGCTCCTTATACTCCTCTATCATCTAATGGTCCAACTGATTCCTTCAAAGGTGTTTTGCTTTGAATGTACCTCTTTGTTTGCCTTATCAATGCTTTATATCTAACTTGCCAGTGCTTATGCTGTTTCCTGTTTTCTTTGTTCAGATCCTCTTTCCATTTTGTGAAAGATCATTTTTTGGCTATAACAGCCTCTCTCATCTCACCATTAAACCATGCTGGCAGTGGTTTGGCCTTTCTTCCACCTTTTTTAAAGCATAAAATACATCTAATCTGGGTTTCCAAGATGGCACTTTTAAACAATGTCCAGGCCTGATGTAAACTCTTAACCTTTACAGGCTGCTCCTTTTATTTTTTTTCTTAACCTTTTTTCTCATTTTTCACTGTCTCTCTTTTGGAAGTTAGATGCTAGTGCAGTAGATCTCCTTGCTCTTCTTCTGCTGCTTCCATAGAAATAAATGGGCCTCAGCAGCACTTAGTGCACATTAATGTTTGTTAATACGCATTAACGTTTAGGGAGTTCTTTTAGAAGACATGTCTGCTTTATTCACATGTATATACTGACACAAGCACATGCAAACTATGCCCACGTGCAAATATACATTTTAGAAAGGTCAGAATTTAACATATGGATGTCCCACATGTGGGCATGGTCTGGGCAGGACAAAAAGATATACGTGTAACCCCCATTTCATACAGGAGATAATGTGTAAAGCCAATATTGTCTATTTCTAGATTAACACTTGCTCCCTGGCATGAATGGGTTTATCTAGGGTGTTTCTTCTGGCCATCTCTTTAGAGGAGGGATCAAGGGGGATATCCTCCTTACTCCCCCAATGCTTATTTATCCTTCCCACTTGAAATGAAGTAAAGAAAGAGGGCCTGATATTGAGTTGGGCAGGCTATGTGCCCCTATGGCGCAAAGCCCTGCCCACCGACCCTTAATCTCGGATATTCAATGTCTAGGTTTTCCTTGCCTATCTTATCTGTGCAAATCGCTGCCCGGGCAGCATGCAATATTGCTGCTGTCAGGTTAGCACTTGTTGCCGCTTCCTCTCCACCCCGACATGCCCCGATGATAACTGCATAGCATCGGGGTGCGTAGGGGGGGCAGAAAGGGATATTCAACAGCAGTAACTGTGTAAGTACCACTGAATATCTGCATTTAAGGCATTTACACAGTTTACGGGGCTGTAAACCATGTAAATGGCTTTCGAAAATTGGGCCCAGAGTCCTCTGTGATTCATTAAGTTTCTCTGTAGATTCAGGTTTGCAAAATGGCTAAGTTGCACCTGCCAGTTTCGTTATTTGTACGCGCTGTAGCGCCCCCTACTGGCTAGGCGGTTGCCTATAGGCAGTGGGCGTACCTCCTATTGTCCCTTGTTAGTATGGGTTCCCAGAGCCAAGGCTTCTGGGGATTGTAGTTGTGAAAAAATGAGTAGCCGAGGGTGGAAGGCAACTACAGGAAAAATTTATTTCTTTTCTTCTTTTACCCTTTCAAACATACAGCAACAAAAGTAGGATACTTCTCCAAATAAAAGAAAAAGAACTTTTACAGTAACACCGGTAGCAACTGCTTCACTCAGCTTGCTATACCAGCAGTATATCTTTTTCCATAGTTCAAGAATACAGCTTAAGGGTTCCTTGCTTAGTTCAGCCCAAATAACTGCTCGTCCAAACTGAGCACTATGCAAAGCACACCTCTCTTTACTTCTGGCTGTTTATACATTTAGGACGTGGCTTCTTAAGCATTCAAATCACCACTTCTGAACATTCTCTGCCAGCTTTAAAATGTTATCCTATCCACCTATCGAGTGAAACCTAAGTAACTGAAAACATTTTTAAACTTTTTTTCTATTTTACTTTTTTTGTCGGAAGTTTTTGCCGTGAGAGATTACTCCCTCTTGGAGCTTAACTTCCCTTTTAATCACTTATGTGGTAACCTAACCACTGTATAAAATACTGTGAAGTAATCGCATTCAAAACTTGATGCTACATCACAGTCATATCTCCAATTAAAATTCACATTGCAGATCTCAACGAACACAGTACTGCGTTTAAAGCCGCACATTCACTTTCGGCTCTGTTTCAACGCTTATAATCTGCTAACTTTTTTACTCATCTGATTCTGATGTCCAGCCAAAGAGGTTTATATTTTTTCACGTCTTCGTTATAAACTTCTCATTTCCTCTCAGCTCTTTAACGAGGCGGCAGCATAATTTGTCCCTCTCTGAAACCGGACTCCCCTTTTCTCATGCAGTCACACTTACACACTTAAAGAGCTGAGAGGAAATGAGAAGCTTATAACGAAGACGTGAAAAAATATAAACCTCTTTGGCTGGACATCAGAATCAGATGAGTAAAAAAGTTAGCAGATTATAAGCGTTGAAACAGAGCCGAAAGTGAATGTGCTTTAAACGCAGTACTGTGTTCGTTGAGATCTGCAATGTGAATTTTAATTGGAGATATGATTGTGATGTAGCATCAAGTTTTGAATGCGATTACTTCACAGTAATTTATACAGTGGTTAGGTTACCACATAAGTGATTAAGGGGGAAGTTAAGCTCCAAGAGGGAGTAATCTCTCACGGCAAAAACCTCCGACAAAAAAGTAAAATAGAAAAAAAGTTTTAAAAAGTTTTCAGTTACTTAGGTTTCACTCGATAGGTGGATAGGATAGAGTTTTGTGAGTTGAGTGAAGGGTTGGAGGTGTATATAGCTTTAAAATGTTAGCAACTTCATTCCAAACATTTCCAGCAGAACAGGCCAGTACCAAACTTCTGGGTTTTCTCAGTTTTAAAACTTACAGCTTCTTCACCTTTGCTTTACACAAAAAGAACAGTCCATTTGAGAGTCTGCAGAACTATTATCAGAATCATAGTTATCTACCTGCATGCTCTCATACTCGGGGTCAGTTAGCACCTGGCTGGAATCAGCTTGTGGGACTGCAGGTTTAATTTCTTCTAATAACTTTAAAACCTTCTCCCAATGAGAGCTCTCTCTACGCTGAGGAATGTTGGAAGGGCTGAGGAGATTCTTATCCTTCAATAAACTGTGCAAGGTTTCAAATGGGCTCACCTTACTTCTAGTAACAGAGCTCTTTACAGACCTTCCTCGAGGTGAAGCTCTTCCCCCGGGCTCTGGCAGGACCACGCCCGCACCTTGCTCAAAGACAGCACTTTCCTCAGGGTAAACTCTCCTGTCTCCAGGGCCTGCTGTAATGCTCCTACAACATGGGCTTCCTTCAGAGCTGTAGTTTCCTGTGTGCTGGCTGCAATGGGAATCCTTTCTGAGGCTGCTTCTAGAACACCTCCCTCTCCCAGCTTCCTTGCAAGAATCCTTCCCTTCTCCTTCCTGTTCCTTGGTGGTCTCTTCTCGTTCCTGTTCCTTGGTGGTGGTCCCCTCTCTTCCTGTTTCCTCAGGCTTAAATGAGTGGGGCTGCCCTACAGCTTCAAACTCCGCCCCCAGGTATTCCCCATTACCTCCCCTGGTTGCCTTGGAGCTAGGGCGTGGCTTGCACTCAGCAACTCTATGTGTGTGTGTTTTTTTCCTTGGCTGGAGTTTCAAAGTCAAAACTCCCTGAACTATTCTTCTGCTTAGAGGTAAATGTCTGTTTTTTATCCATTTCCCTGGGCTCTACTACAGTCTCGCCACCACAGCGTGCATTGTGAGATACCGGCATTTACATGTGTATGTTGCCAAATTTCCTCCGCTGATTTTTTGCAAATGTACATTTGTACAATGGTGCCTCCCGCTGCACATAGATGTCCAGTCCTGCACCTTCTTCGATGATTTAACATTCATGGCCATTTTAAGGGGCTGCATTATTTATTTAGCTGTACATATATACCTCTTTTCACCGGGTCAAAGTGGTTTACATTAAACAAGTGGGGATACATTAAACAGGGCTATTCATATTTATGGGGGGGGGAGATATACCATTACCAAGAGGGTTCAACATATTTACATTCCTGAGTTTGGGGTGCATCAGAGGTATTAGTCTTATTTACAGTTCTGGCTTTTCTCTTCAGTCTCAATCTGCTTAGTGAACTTCAGTGGGTGCTGTTCCATTCCGATCCTAGGTGCTCTCGGAATAGATGGGTTTTTAGTTGTTTTCTAAATGCAGAGAGGTTCTTGGTGCTACGGATTTGGGTTGGAAGAGGGTTCCAGAGTGAGGGGGCGCACAAATCAAATGCACGGTTACAGGTTTGGAGATTAAACTTTGTCCTGTCATGCGGAACAATGAGTGCATTGTTTGTGGTCTGTCGTATTGGTGTCGATTTTACATCAGCCTTTCTTGCGTACACCCTCTCTTTTAAAATGTGCATGAAGTTTCACGCAGACATTGCTGAAATCACATAAATGGCCTTTCTAAAATGTGCCTTTAACGAACATGCCCTTTAACGAATGCTAAATTGATTTGACGCACACTAATACCTACTAATCAATATGCTGCATCAGTTTAGAGTGCACTAAATATTCCCTATTCAAACAAACGTGTGAAACTAACTGAAAAACACCCCAAAATGGAAGAAGTTTGTAAAAAATGACCGAAACTAACTACATTTTTCTTGCCTGTGCATATCCCTAGTAATTTTACAACAGGAACCTAGGCTTGGAAAGCACATGGGCTTATACATTGCAAACTGTTCTAAAGAGGACCCAGGCGAGGATCAAAAGAATTATGTGTGTTCTCCGATTTATTTATTTGTTATTTAAAAAATTTGTCACATGCCTATCCTAAATTCTAGATGAGTCAGAGAAAAACATTTATAGTTCACAAATCATACGAGTATTCCAGACAACATACACACACAATAAATCATAATAACATCAGTAAAAGCCTGCTGAAAATAAAAGCTTTTAACTGCTTCCGAAAATCAGTGGTATTAACCATTGATCAAAGTGGCACTGACAACGTGTTCCATTCCAAGCAGTTACAAGATCATATCAATACCCACGCCCCTCTGGATTCATCCCAACATGGATTCAGAGAGTCGCATGGAGTTGAAACACTACTCACAACTCTCTTTGACACCATAATCTCGGGCATTGACAACATACGTCAAGGGTTTGCTCTCATCTTCTTGGATATTGCGGCGGCTTTCGACTCGGTTTGCCACGAGATTCTCCTATGTCGACTAAGAGAAAAAGGCATCAGTGGAACAGCTCTCGAGTGGTGTAGATCTTACTTGTCTGGAAGATGGCAATACGTTCGAGCAGACGGATCCACATCCGAACCATTCCTACAAAGTCAAGGAGTACCTCAAGGATCCTCCCTATCATCACTTATGTTTAACATCTATATCCAACCCATCTGTGACATCATCAGATCGTTCAATGTGAGTTGCATGATATACGTGGATGATGTCCTACTATACATGCCAATATCCCTGGATTGCCCAGACCTTACCCCTCTGACTAAGTGCTTCAACACAATATCCGAGTGGCTCCTATCTCAAAATCTGCGCATACAACACAAGAAAACAGAGATCCTGTTCATCTCGAGAAATCCAAAGTTCACACCACCCAGCTATTTGAAAGTAAATAACGCCGAGTTGCAAGTAAAATCAGCCATACGTTACCTAGGAGTGACACTGGATCGGAACCTCAACATGAAGCAACACATAACCAATAGTATAAGAGCGATCTACTTCAAAATCAGATCCCTCAGACACTTACGCCCGTTACTCGAACCAGGAGACTTCCGCACCATTTACCAAGCCCTCATTCTTCCTCATTTTGATTATTCAAACACCATCCTACAAGGACTCCCCCCTGCAACTGGCCATGAACAGTGCAGCATGGGTGCTCTTTGGAGCCTCCAGAAGAAAGCATATCACACCCCTCCTGAAGCAGCTGCACTGGCTCCCCATTCAAGCCAGGATCAGTTTTAAGACCTTGGTGATGACTTTCAAGGCCACCAAGGGGCTCTCCTCCTCTTCACTATTTGACCTCATCCAACCACTCGCACCCAACAGGCTAAGGAGAACCGCAGAGGCCAATATGCTATTGATACCGATAGACACGACAAAATGCTCTAAAACAACATCTAACAGAGCCTTCAGACTCCGCGCCCCAAGTCTCTGGAACTCCCTACCACCACATATCAGAGCAATCCCCAACTTGAGCCAGTTCAGGAAGGCCTTAAAACATTTTCTCTTTACCAAATACCTCACTGACTGCCCTGAACCCCTGCCACTCTCGTATAGTGTGTCCCCAAGTATGATCAATACCTAATAATAACTGCTTTCATTTCATTTGTACATGTATATAGTTACCCTGTTCAATGCACCTGCACATGTATATAGTTTACCCTGTTCTCCAAGTTACTTTTTCCTGTTCAATGTAATGACCTGACTTTTGTTTATTGTCGGATACTGTTTCATTTAATGTAAACTGCGCTGATCGCAAATAGTGCGGTATATAAGAAATGCAAATAAATAAATAATTAAATAAATAAAATTCCTTTGGCCCAGCTATAAAGAATAGGCTATTCCTCTGTTCACTCAAATGTACATCATGAATAGACAACACATCAGGTTGCTGACTACCCATTGACCTCGGTGAACCCGATCCCTTGTTTTCCTTATGTCTCCTTACCTTTCCCTATTTGTACGCTTACTTGCATCTATTGTATTGCCTGCCTTAATTAGATTGTAAGCTTTGACAAGCAAGGACTGTCTTTTATATGTATCTGTACAGTGCTGAGTACGCCTTGTAGCACTATATAAATGATTGATAGTAGTAGTAATAGTAGTGAACATACAGGTTTTTAGATCCATATTACCATTGAAGTAAATGACTGCCAATCCACTCAATGCCCTTGTGTATCAAGGTCAGAACTTTAAACGTTATTCTCCAAGCTACTGGAAGCCGGTACAATAAACATAAAACTGGAAATTTATGTTCCGTCTGAGAAAGACTTGAAAGCAAATGAGCCGCAGAATTCTGAACTTTTTGTAGAGCTTGGATAGCCCAGTCAAGGAACACGATGTCATTTGGACTGGTAGAACAACTGTAGATCCCGATTCTTATTAATATGAATTCAGAGCACAACGACATTTGAATATTTTAAAAGTACTTTACAGAAGAGTAATTAAATGATAGCAAAAGCTAAAGGACATGAAAAATTGGGAGGTTGATGTTCAAAAGCTCTTATGTGGTTGATGGTGGCCCAACCGCTTAAGTGTGTTTTATTAAGAATCTGGACCAGTGAAACAGATATTTGACTGTATAAGTCATCATATGATCAAAATTATCTATTCAAGAAGAGGGAGAAATTTGGGGTGCTCCGGGGGTGGTGCCACTTAGACCTGTCACTCAGACATCTAAGTGGTGATATTCGGCTGCTGAATATTGTGGTAAGGAGAGTGTAGCACAGCCCTGGGAAATAGAGGAAAAAGGAACTTTTGCTTCTTTAAGGGGGATGGGCTCACCTAAACACATGTGCAAAAGAAAAAGCAGTGAAAGAAACCACGCTTGCAGAGCTAGGCTGAAGCCACACCCAGACTCCATGGCAACCCTAAGTAAGGATAAGGGACACCTGTGCGTGGAGCCAGAGGGGGAGGCACACTGCCCAGCATTTAAGGTTAAGCAAACAGAAAGTGATAGACTCGGTAGAACTGTTAGAAGCCTTGGAGGTGTTGGAAGCCACGGGAACAGCTTGAGAAGCAGCAGCTGGGGAAAGGCCAGAGGACAGGCCGAGTACTTTCCTTCTAGGAGAGAGAAGGGCAAAAGGCTGGCTGTAAGAAAGCTAGAACAGGAAGGCTCAGCTTCTTCTGAAGAAAGACAAATCTTCAGGCTGAGAAAGCCCAGGAAAGCTGGAAGAAATTCCTGCAGTGATTCCCTGAGCAGCTCTGACTCAGAGGACGCTACCTCCAACAGATTCACAGCTGTGAAACTCCCACAGTTAAGCTCCAAGGTAGGAGAGGAAAGTTGGAAAGAGTTAATGCTTATAACTCTGACTCAGATACTGAGGAGATAGTTATACCTGCTAGCACGCAGAACAGGAAGAAGGGTTTTGTAGATAAAGCCAAGCAAACAAAGTCTGTCAATGTTTTACCAAGAGAAAGAAAGGCAGTTCAATGGGAGAAACTGTTTAAGCTGTTAAAGCATATAAACCTTAAAGTACCTGAACGTATTCAAGTTCCACAATCAGGCAGTGCAGAGGAAGAAATGGAGGTGGATTATAAGGAAGATGACCCTGATTCCACTTGCTCTGAAATGGAATGTGCTCTGTGCATCACTGCTGATTGAAAGAAGTAAAATACTAGGAAGAATCTCAGGAAGCAGTTCTCAGGTTCATGATAGCTGAAAGCTTTGAAAAGAGAGAAAGGCAATCTCTTAGTCTAAAACTTGCAAAGCTCTGTCTGTTGAAGAGAAGTAGATGATGCAATGGAGTTCTGTGCTGACCAGCTGAGAAGTGTTTTAAACTGAAGCAGCTAAAGGGCGCCGACAGAATTACTGAGTTCCGTTGTGTGCTTTAACTGCAAATAAAGCTGTTGTTTCTGAGATGAGAAATTTCCTAATGAAAGAAGTAAAAACATTTACTTGTAAATAATACCACTGAAACACACTGTTTGTAAAGAACTTTATTTGGGAGAAAATATCCTTGTTTTCTGTTGTTGAGTTTGGAATCTTCTACAAAGGACTGTTACTAAACTGCACCAAGTTAAAAATCAATAAAAATTCCTGTGTTGCTTTAAAACCATTTGGACTGCTTTTATACACAACTACACGTTTAAAGCTAAAAGATACAAGATGGGAGCCCGTCTTCGCTAGGCGACCGCCTAGTGGAGGCGCGCCCGCCACAATATATATGTTATGGGTCATTTAATGAATGTTTGTGAATGAATGTCAGGAAAGGAAATTCGATTTTGCTCACACCTTTCTCAGAAGTTCAAGGTGAGTTGCATTAAGTCACAATAGGTGAACCTTTGTTTACATATAGAAAAGGTCTTTTATGAAATTGTGCAGTGGTATACAAGCATATACAGTAGGTATGTGCGGTGTCAAAATGATTTCTATTTGCATGAGCACACATGAAGGCATTTTGTAATTTGGATGGAGCAAGAATTTTATAAAATATGCATGCATAGGGTGCACACATACACACCGGGTATAAATAGTAACATAGAAAAATGACGACAGAAAAAAGACCACATGGCCTATCTAGTCTGTCCTTCCATGCTACAGGGGCTTGTCCTAGATGCTTCTTTTATAAAGGCACTTAGTTGCTTAGTTTGTCTTTATAAAATAGGCTTAAAGAGGCACCTTCAGGGCTTCTCACATATGTGTCTGTTTTAAATTCAGGCCCTGTGTTATCTGGGCAGCTCGTACAAATAACAGGTATAGCCTGACATGTCTAAATTAGCTGTTTCTGGTAATACATGGATATTTAGTGGCACTGCTAAATGAGCAGCATTGTCGAATGTGTATATGATCGGAAAACATGTACGCTAGATGTTTCAGATTTTAGATTGATTATACTGCTGAATACTGACCTCTCTGTTGCTCTAGTCTTTAAGATAGATGATGCATTCTGAGACATTGTGCTACGTCGCGTGCTGGATGTGATGTGTTAATCTCACCATAGCTGGAGAGGCCATAGATACGTACAGTGACTGAAGGAACTGAAGGGCAAGGAAAGATGTTACAAACATCTGATACTGAGCCCACGGCGGTCAGCCTTGTTTTAAACGCTAGATGCCATGGGTAAAGCAAATCCAAATATTTGGTAGCAGTATGGGGATTTTGTGGTCTGCAGCGGTGACTATCCAAACAGCGGCGACTTTCAGCCACTATCCAGAGAGCCAGCCTGCAGATTTTTACGGAACATTGCGGCTATCCAGATAAATGTCAGCTTCTCTCCAGCTCCGTCTACAGACCACCAGGCACTATCTGGATACTGCTGAGACAGAAGAAATATGTAGTGGCATTATCCGGATAGTGCTGCTGAATACTGGGTTCACCAGGGCTCTTCTGGTTAACAGGTCCTGCTAACCGGATAGTCCCGTTTGAATATCAGTCCCTAAATATCCAACAGGCTTCAGTAAAGCATAGAAGACAACTGTTCAAAACATTAAAGTTGATAAACTCAATACAAACTAACCCTGTATAGACACAGTGAAGGAGTTTACTGGGTGCAAGGGATAGTTAAGCACTAACGGTATCCACAGAGCTGGCATTTATGCAGTGAAGTACCAGAAGAAAGCATTTTCCATAGACTGAAATACTCAGGGATTGGCAGGTATAATATTACTATTATTAGTATTTAGCTCACACTTTTTTACTTGTGGCTAAAGACAAGTTTCATTTCAGTTACAATAAGTATTTCCATGTTTTTAGAGTAGTACCAGGGGGATTTGAATTCTGCTAGAGTGGAGGAATAGCCTAGTGGTTACAGCACTGGCCTAGTGATTAAGAGGCTAGGGAAGGAGTATTGGATTCCCACTGCAACATCTTGTGGCTTTGGGCAAGTCACTTTAATCTCCATTGCCTTGGAAGAAAGACCTAGCACTTTACTTCTGGTTATACCTTGCCAAGAAAATCCAAGGGCTGTTGGGTTGCCAGGAGTCAGCATTGATTCAATGGCAGACATTTTTTTTTTTTGCTGCATGAGTTGCAATTACTTCACTTCCTCCATAGTGGGTGGCCTAATCAATCTGATAGCCAGAAGGGTAGACTGAGTTGCCAGGCATACCATCTTTACTGATGGGCAAGCGTTATCCCACACCTGGCAGGTATTGTTACAAGACCCGCAAGCTGGATCACATGGATTTGTGGTCAAGATACTGTCAGGCCAGGCTGTTTGTCAGGCAGTATGACTCGGGGCAGAAGGTTCCTCAGGAAGCGTCAAGATGTGATTTGGGTGCAGCTATGTCAACAGAAGGTCATCTAGTTTGGTATGGGGTGGATAGGGGGGAGACCTATGAATTCATACTCATGCTGTTTTGGCTGGGAGGTTTAGGAATTGAATATGTCCTCCTGAAACCTTAAATATAGGAGCCTATAAAGTGGGTAGCAACAGAGGCAAATTTAGGGTGGGGGAAAGGCTAGGCGCTCAGGAATGCTTTTTCAGCATTAAACACCTAAATTAGGCTTAGAAATTTAGGAAAATGAATGTGAGGCCTAAATTTAGGAAAACACAGAGCGTGAGATGTAAACAAGGAAGTCCTTTATTGGGATCCATTGACCCTGACACAGCCAATATCTTCTAAAAAAATAAAGTGGCCAGTGAAATGACTTTGAACTATATATGTACACATATTTAACACATAAAAGAATCAAATGACACAAGACCAATTAAAAAAGGAAATAGTAGGAAATGTTATAAAAACTGGGACATTGCCAGGACATGACTATTGGCACCCTTATAAAAATTCAAATCAGTTTGAACAGAAGAACCACATTCCCATTGCAGTAAAATTAGATGCACCTATGATCAATTGTCAGTACTCACATGACTTAAATCAACTAATGAATGATGGCTCTAATATTTTAAATAGTGACATTCACTCCCTGTTCCATTTCCATGATGATGAAGACAAGAGAGCTGCCCTTAGACAGTCAAAAAAGCTATTATCACCAAACATCAAAGGGGTACAAGACCATCTCCAAATACCTAGGGATTCCTGTTTCTACAGTTCACAATGATATTAAGAAGTTTTCTGCACATGGAACTGTCAAGTACCTTCCAGGACATGGTGGGAAGAGGAAAATTAATCCAAGAAGTCTTCAAAGGTTACTTTGAACTATTGGAAAAAACACCACGTACAACATCCAAAGAGATTAAGGCTGATCTGGAGCAATCTGGAGTGGCGGTTTCAGCCTGCACCATATGCTATGCACTAAATAAAGAAGGACTTCATGGGTGAAGGCCAAGGAGGACCCCACTGCTCAAAGACAGACATAAAAAGGCAGGCCTATTTTTGCATAAACCCATCTTGAGAAATCATAATCCTTCTGGGAAAATGTTCTATGGAGAGATGAAACCAAACTTGAACTCTTTGGCAATGCAGACCAGCAATACATTTACAGGCAAAGAAATGAAGCTTACAGCCCTTCCTACAGTTAAATATGGTGGAGTTTCCATAATGCTGTGGGGCTGTTTTTCTGCTTCAGGAACCGGAGGCCTGGAACATGTTAAAGGAATCATGAAGTCAGAAGACTATCAAGGTATTGTGGAGTGAAATGTGCTACCTAGTGTCAAAAGACTATGTATGGGCCAAAGGTCATGAGTCCTCCAGCAGGACAGTGGCCCAAAACATACATCCAAAAGTACAAAAGAATGGTTAAAAAGGAACAATGAGTCCTGATCTCAATCCAATTGTGAACCTTTGGAAAGAGCTGAAATCTGCCTTCAATAAAAGGGATCCTGGAACAAATCACAGTTGAAGAGTGGGAAAAGCTACCCGCAGACAGATGTAAGAAATTTATAGATGGCTACAAGAAATGTTTGGAGACTGGGTTGTGCAACCAAATATTAGTGAAGGATGACATTAATCCTGTCTAGGCCATAGTTTGTTTGTTTTTCTCAAAATTATTTCGTTTAAGTTACACAGACATCTCTTTCATATACCTTTGAGCATGCTATTAAAATATTATGCTGACATACAGTTGGGATATTTCCAATTATTTCTGAAGATATTGTAGACAATATACCTAAAATGCAAGGGTGCCAATAATGTTGACCACAAATGTAAGTAACATTTTTATCTGAAAGCGCCTAACACAGACCTCTAGTGACAGACATTAGGAAGGATCCAGATTAACATGTGACATGTCTTTATCTGCCATGCTGGTCTTTATCTGCCGTCATATACTATGTTACATCATTACTTTGTCCTTTGACAGAAGTGGCTTGAATAGCCTTTGAAAATCACACAAAGAGATGAAGACAGGCGAGCTACTAGGTTGCAAAACTACCCCGCATGATACCATGAGTGGTGCAGAGAGTTTCTCTGTTGCTATGTTTCCATGAAATCTCTGAAGCACGTTTTTTTTCCACTGTATCTTGAGGCTTCCGTACAACATTCCCCTTATCCATGCCCAGGGCCTCTTCTAGACCAAGGCTCACAGCTAGGTATTTAGGAGATCTGAATAAACATAAAACCTCTAAAATTGTTGACAGGAAATTTATTAAACTTTTCAGAAGTCCTGAAAATCAGTTAAGATATCTGAAGCTCCAAGCCAAGGTTGATAATTTGTTGGACTGTTGAGTTTGATGAATCCATAGGCAAGATCCACTCACCCAAAATTTGATGGAAGTTGCCAGCACATTTGTCAGAGGCCGCCTCTATGAAGTGTGTGCTGTTCTGTGGTTTTGTGAGAGGAAGTGTATGAGCAAAACCTTTTACCTTCTAGTTTTTATGTGTTGAGGTTGGAGGGAGGTAAATTGTGTGGTGTCTTGCTTTTTTAATATTTTATTTTATAATTTGTATTGGAAAGTTCTGGAAGGTTAATTGATAGAGTAGTGCTGTTGGCATTGAGGAGCAGTAGGCATAGTGATGATTTTCCTTATCTACTCACTAGTCACCTCCTGGCTTGCCCTGAGAAAAGAAAACATGGCGGTGGCAGGGCAAGAGCAGGCAGCCGAAAAGCACCCCCTAAGTCTTTGCACCCTGTGCGGCTGCACCACTCGCACAGGGCTAGATTCGGTAATGACTGGATGGCCATCTCTGGTGTAGTTCACTGCAAGAGAATATGATGTTGCTATCTATCAGTTGAAGAAATTCATGCACCTAGAAATGTTGTCTTTGATCTTCACACCAAGCAGCATCACCTTCAACTATTTCCTGACTTACAGCTGGGGAGGGGTCCAAGTCCTGACTCAGATATTCATGACACTGCTGCCCCCTGCTCCTGGCTCTTTTACTGTACCAGAACACAGCAATGTCACTTCAACAAAATCACCGTAAAACAAATATTTCTCCGCCTCAGATTCACTCAAGATGCATATGCCGCGTGACACAATGAAGAAGAATACAAATCTGTGTGCTTACTGATCATTGTTTAGTGACCAAATCACCAGAAACTCTGCATGGCAATACTAGATCTAGGGATGTGCGTGGCAAAAGTTTATAGTTCAGTTCAATTGCCCATTCACTTTGTTTTCGAATATTGAATAATTTGTTTCATTAATGTCCATTAAAGTCAATGTGACAAGCAGTTTTGCACTGTAACAGTGGAGTTTTCCGTTAATTCTTAGTGAACGTTGCTTGCATCTTTGCAGTTTTCTGGACCATGCCCCGTCTTAGTAAATGGAACTGACGCTCATGGCATCGTGCTATGGCTTTCTGCAAAGATGATGATACTAGCCATGGAAGCCTAAGAGAATAAAGACGCTTGCAGTGGGAATGGAGGCATGGCCTAGGGGTGAGAACAGTAATATAAAAGCCAGGCATTAGATTCCAGTGATCCTATCCTGCCTCAGATACCAGCTTACTTGCTTTTTATTTTTATATTTGAAACACTAAGGGGCATGTTTACTAAAACCCCGGTAGAGTGCGGGCCGTGGTAGAGTGCGGATGCCATATAAGGGGTGGGCGTTCCGACCTGAAAAAGAAAAGCCGGAATTTAAATATGCGCTAAGGTGCACGGCGCCCTTATGCGCCCCGCACCTTAGCGCAGCAGATGGCTGCGCGGGAGGCATATGTGGCACGCTGATGGGCAAGCAGAAGAGCAGAGCCACAGCACAATGGTTAAGGCACCTACCAATGGTACAGGGATCAGGGGTTCAATCCCCACAGAGCCCAATAAAGATGGCTGGCTAAGGCATTAATTTAGGAGGCATTGAAATAATGGGCATCATAAGGCAGCAAGCTAACATTTTGGGCGGTATAAGTGGTGCGCTGATGTGCAGGAAGAAGAGCAGAGCCACAGCACAATGGTTAAGACACTGACTAACTAGTGCAAGGATCAGGGGTTCGGTCACCCACAGTGCTCAATGAAGAAGGCTAGCCAAGGCATTACTTTAGGAGCCAGTGTAATATTGGGCAGCAGAAGGTGGTGCGCTGATGGCCATGAGGCGGCACAGTAATGATTTTGGAGGCATGTCAATGATGGCAGGCATATGGCGGTGCGCTGATGTACAAACACAGGAACAGAACCACAACACAATGGTTTAGGCACTGTCCAATGGTGCAGAGATCAGGGGTTCAATCCCTCACAGTGCCCAATGGAGACAGCTGGCTAAGACATTACTTTAGGAGGCATATAAGTGATGGGCAGCATAAGGCGGCACGCTTATGGGCACAAGGCGGCATGCTAATGTTTTAGGAGGCCTTTTAATATTGGGCTGCATAAGGCGGCGCGCTGATGTGCAATCACAGGAACAGAACCACAGCACAATGGTTAAGACACTGACCAATGGTACAGGGATCAGGGGTTCAATCCCCCAAAGTGCCCAATAAACAAGGCTGGCTGAGGCCTAAAATATTATGGGGAAGATTGCTTTAGGAGGCATTTTATTCATATTTTAATTATCACTACTAGCAAACGCACTCTCAAAGCGTGTTAACATAAGGCGCCCTATAAGGCACATTTTAAAGTGCACTGTCAGCCAAGGCACCCTAGAATGTTGCCTATAGGGCGCTTTAGAGGGTGCCGTATGAGGTACCGCAAGGACAGTGTACTGTTTTTTATGGCAGCACTGTGCAGTTTAAGGAATGCAAAGCATAAGTAGGTGCGCTGACATGCAAGGAGGAACAGCAGTGGAGCACAATGGTTAAGGCACTGACAGCTGATACAGGGGTCATGAGTTTGCTCCCCAGTGTGCCTAATACGTAAGGCTGACTGTGGCAGCAGCTTTGCATTGTACATATTTTGTCCAGCAGCACTTTATGTTTATGCTATTAATTGCTGCCAGCAAACATGCCCTCACTTGCCGTAATTGAAGGTGCTGTATAAAGCACCCTATAAGGCACTCCATAGGGCACATTATAAATTGCACTGTCCGCCACAGCACCCTAAAATGTCCCCTATAGGGCACCCTATAGGTTGCGGCACAGGAGAATGTATAGTGCACCTTATATGGACGGGAACCATAAGGTGCCCTATAGGGCGCCCTATAAAGCACCCTCAGAGGCACCTTATGGGTACAGTACGCTGAGGGTGTTGTTGCTGGCATCAAAATATGTACATTAAAAAAAAGATAATGCATTGAACAACCCTATCACATAACTCCACTGTGGGCTTGAACCCATGACCTCTAGGTTCAGAGGCAGTGAAGTAACCATTGGGCTACAGCTGCTAGCATGCCCCTGGCTGGCTGCAGAGAGCATGCATGTCACCACACAGACAGTCTGCTGCGGTCACCAGGATAGGGTAGCCCACCCATACCCATGATGCACTGCACATGCAAATCAGCTGTCCACAGATGAACACAAGATGGGCAATGCACCCCCACAGCACCTCGGCCTGGTAGAGGGAAGTGACCATGTGCACCCACACACCACCTCAGCCTGGTAGGGGGTACTGACCGTGTCTTTTACTGGCACAGAGTAGCTACACACCGTCACATTGTGCGGGTACTGTGCTCACCCTGAGGGTGCGGTGAGGCGCCCAGGACCAGGTCCACAACACCGTCCATGGCTGAATGAGGCCATGCTGGAGGTCCAAAGCAGTGTTAATGTGTGGGATATGTAGTTTCTGCACATGGACCATGCACCACCCCCACCACCACCAGGGCAGCAAACAGGGTCCCCCATCAATAGATCCACCTTCTACCTCCCTGCAATGGTGGCAGTAGAGGGGACCATCCACCAGGGTCCTGCTGAGGAACAGACACCCCACAGGGCAGTCAATGCAGCTCTATACACATCCCTAACACAATAGCAGACAGATATCAGGTCTGGATATGGTGAGCTGCACCCCACCACTATCTGATATTCTCCTGCAGCAAGTCATCAGCCACTGCACCCTGCATGTTGCTCCATCACAACACATACCAGCTGCAAACAGCATGCTAATTAGTCCAAAGTGCATGTTACCAGTAGAGATGCATCCACCCAGAACTAGGATGTCAGCATACACAGCAAGCAGATAAATCAGTGACTGGGTCCCAAAAGGAAACCCATATCTATCACATGAGAGAAATACCATATAGCACTATGGGGGTGCCTAGCCATGCTGTGGTCACTGCACAGTCAGGGTGAGAGTGATCTCAGCAGGACATACTGAAGTCACCCTGTCTGTGTAGGTGTTGGTTGGGCACTACAATGTCTCAGTCAGTGCCCTATGCCCTGTGCAGATGCACCCTGGCCAGGCCACCCTGTCCGGCCTATACCCATGGTACCTTGCTCCTCATTATGCACATTGGCAGCCCAATACTGGCAACATTGCTGGCAGTGTGGGCTGTGGAAGGTGTTTGCAGCCACCACACACTGGATAGGCAGACAGCCACCCCCACACCAATGCCAGCATTATGCTACTATAGAGGAGTCCAGCAGCCATACCCACTACACCAGTCCTGGGCACAGTACAGGTATGGATATGGTACGCACTACTGTTTGGGGTCACTCCCCAGGGTGGTAAACACTGTCAGCGACCAGACCTGCAGCGCACACCGCAGACATCACAATGATTGTTATGGTGGAGATTTATGAGCAACATGTGCTTAACGTAGGAATTGATATCTGCCAGTTATCATGGGCAACGTTTGATAGCTGTTTACCATATACCCAGGTGTAGGGTGGCAGTGCTAAGGTCTGCAATTGCTAGTATTGGGGGATACAGGCAGGGCCCAATGTCCTGCCGCTCTAGGAGGCATTGGCCAATGGGGCCTGGGGGGGGGGGGGGTGTCTGGCCCTGTTGGCTGCTGCTTTACGGCAGAGTGTCCCAACTCCAGTCCTGGTGTTCCAACCACTGTTTGGGTTTTCATGCTGTCCCTCATAAATATGCATGAGCTACATTAGCATACCATGGGGGTGGTGAATAGATATGGAGCACAGGCATCTGTAGTAGAGGCAGCATGGATCCTGAATGGTGTGGGGCCCTCCAGGACTGCATTTGGGAGTCTCTGCTCTAGGTAATGCGGCTGTTTATGGTGTCTGTGTTTGGTGTGGTAAAATATCGGCGTATGAACCATACGTATGTTCTCAGCAATAAAGGTTTGTCTGTACTATCACGGTTTAGTTGTAGGGAAAATATGTGTGCTGGATTGGCAGTAGCCCCAGCTGGGCTTTGAACCTGTGACCTTTTGTTCCTTCACAAGCTGTCTGTGTGCACTGCACCACCATGTTGCCACAGATATGTTGTATTCCCTGGGGAGTCCATGACTGTACATCCGACAGAGCCTGTCTTGCAGTGGACGGTGCCAGCCTGCACAGGCCTAGGCCACTGTCTACTGTGGTTTGCGGCCACTGCCCCCTCCACCACCTGTACCCTTCCGCCAACATGCAGACATGTCCCTATCTGGGAAAAAGCATATGACCTGATTGAGTTGTGGCACTCCAGGACTGAATTTGGGGGACTCAGCTGTAGGTAATGGCCATTCTTATGGTTTGTGTGTGGTGTAGGGTAAAATATAGGTGTTGGAACCATGCTTATGTTTATTTTATTTATTTATTTATTTAACAATTCTTTTATACCGCGCTATTACAATCTCTGCCATACAGAAGTGTCTGTACTATCACTGTTTAGTGGTGGGTAAAACTATGGGGATTGGGTTGGCAGGAGCCCCAGCTGGGATTTGAACCTGTGACTCTCTGGTTTTAGAGGCACTGGCTGGGTCCACTGCACCACACTGTAACCACAGAGATGGTATAGTCTCTAGAGATAGGAAACCTGGCCGCACGAGTCAGACACCCTGCTCTGCACAATTTTACTGTGGGCTCGTTTACCTTGTATGGGGACAAAGGTGCAAATAAACCTCAGGAATGCCCTCCAAAAAAGGGGGAAAAACCAAAACCAAGCTGCGCAACTGTGATATCAATGGGCAACCTGAAAAACACTTCCAGGAAAGCTCCATTTAAATGCAGTGCTTTTGAAAGAGTCTACGGAGGATAGACCCTTCCAAAAATCATTTCTTTTTTTTGGAGCTTTCCTGGGAGTATTTTCTATGGTTTCCCATTAATATCACTGTTGCCCAGCTGAATTATATTTAATTTGGAATTTGTTGTGGTCATTTTCATTTAATATTTGCTATTTTGTTCTGTGCACATGTATCACACTGCTCACGTTTTGCAGGTTTCCCCGGTTTTGCTGTACATTGCTGATGGAAATGGTTTCTCTTCCCTTTAAATCGGCTCTAATGCGAGGTTTTCACTCGCGGTAAATTTTAGGTTGGTTTTCAGCCCTGCTCCTGTGCGGGGAGCCTCTCCACGCCCACTCTCCACCCATTGACCCCGTCCCCCCGCCCCTCGGGAGCCTTCCTCCGCCCTCGCAATGCCTTTCCACGCCTCTATTGCACATCAGCGCGCCGCGCACTTTGGCAGGCGGCGCGCACGTGTGCGACCAGAGCGCACGCGTGCGGGGCACCAAAAATGCACTATTAACGTGCGCTAAGGTACCTTAGCGCACGCTCAAGTGCGCCCCGCACAATTGCGCTGTTTAGTAAACATACCCCTAAGGGATTTACATAATTAAATACAGCAAGCAGTATATAAACATATTATAAAATCATTCAGTAAGAAAAAATACAAAACAAAGTTCTTAAACAAATATTAAACCAATTCTGTTAACAATAAAAAACCTATTTGGGGTGGATATTCAAAAGTATTTATCCAGGTATCAGCACCTGCTACTCAGATAAATGCCACTGTACCATATACTCAGCGGCACTAGATTCTAGATAGTTCTGCTGCATATCATTACAGACCACCTTCACGTTATCCGCATGATAACATGAAGGTGGTCTGTAATGATATGCAGCAGAACTATCTAGAATCTTCAAATCCCACTAGAGGACAGCAACCTTGGGCTGGAAGGACTGGGGTTTCTAGTCCCACAGGTGCTCCTTGTGATCTTGGGCAAGCCACTTAACCCTCCATAGCCCATGTTCCCTGTAAAATAGTTATCTCCAAGTTATAATGCCCTGTTCAATGTAATTTCAGTTTGTTCAATGTAAACCGCACTGATGCAGAATAGCGCGGTATATAAGAGAATGAAAATAAATAAATAAAAATAAATAAATAAATGATGCTGAGGCAATCTGGGGACAGTCATGATTTATTCAGATAGTGGCGAAAATCGCTGCTATCTGGATAATGGTGGTGATTATCCAGATAGTGGCCGCACAATCCAGGCATTCAGCAGCTGTTACTATCCAGAGATTTTTTTGCCTGTGATGGCAATCATTTAAAAAAACACCGACTGGCACAAGCAAATATTACCGGGATCTGTATTCAGCAATAGTAACCTCTAAAGCGCAGGGCTGTGGTCACTTTAACTAAACCTGGAAATTCAACGTCAGAGCCTATCTAGCATTTGGCGCTGAATATCCAGTTTCACCGGCTAGAAGTTGTGCTATCTGGTTAACATCAAATGTCGCCGCGCCGCAGGGCAGGGTCCCGAGGCCGGTAGTAACCGGGTTTCCGGGGCCCCAGCCTTTCGGTGGTGGTATCGCGGCGGTGGGTAGGTGGGGGGGGGGAAAGAGCGTGGCAGAAGTGCGGCCGGCACCAGCAAGTGACGTGCACACGTAGTGCTTCACGATTGGTGCTGGTGCCGGTCGGGGGGCGGAGCGGCGGCACGCGAGGGAGATCGTGGGCGTGCGCTCTCCCTCTTTGCAGCGTGGCCAGCCGCTCGAAAGGTTTGTCGGGGAGTTCGGTGGTTTCGGGCGAGGCATCGGATTTCGGGCCGGCTGTCCGTCGCGGTTTTCAAATTTTCGGCGGTAGGGGCCCTTCGGGTCGGCGGGGGGGGGGGGGTTCCTTTGTTGGGCATCGATTGCGCTGTTGGCTGGCTCGGTGAAGGGCCTGTGCCTCACGGCGGGTGCGTTAGTTTTTAAAAAAAAAAAAAAAGAAAAAGAAGAAAAGAGTAAATCTGCTACGGGTTTTCAGCGGCTACCAGTTCAGGGTTAATTATATATATATCTATACGTATATATCTATATCTATATATTTGTAGTACTGATAGGAGCAGGGCCTGAGGTGCCCACAGTGGTGCAGCGGACACAGCCGGCGCCTGTGGGACCTGCGGGTCACAGGTTCCAATCCCAGCTGGGGCCCCTGCCAACCCAGTACCCATAATTTCCATTGCATTCCCTGGCAATACTCTGCGCCTCGGGCTGAGCTGCCAGTATGGCCTGCCGGTCTGGCAAGGCCGCTCCCAAGAGGGTGGGGGCTCGGGGGGTGGCAGTTAAGGGGAAGGGGCGTGGGAAGCCTGGGTCTGTTCCTGCTCTTGGGGGGGAGGCGGAGGGGGCAGTGGCTTGGGACCCGCAGGGCGGGCGGGGCAGAGGGAGGGCGCCGAGGACGCGCTCTGGTACAGCGGGCCAGCCCGCGCGGGCTCGTGCTCCGGCAGCTTCGGCTGTGCCTCGGGGGAGCGGGATGCCTGGGCCTTCTGGCCCGGTGGGTGGGGAAGGAGTCTCGGGTGATGTAGCGAATGCCACAGTGGAGCGCTCCGGGGCGGGGGCTGCATTGGAGGCCTGGCCCCCGGAGGTGGGGGCTTCTCCTGCAGAGGGCGGCGGGTTGGTGGGTACGTATCCTCTTCCTCTTTCCTCCGGTTGGGCTAGTCCTGGGTGTATGAGCGGGCATGCTCCGCCTGCTGGGTTTATTGGAGCGCCGGGGGCGTGGCCGTTTTTGGGGGGGGGCGCATGGTGTGGACCGGCGCAGTGGGGTGGTGACTGGGAGGGGTGGCGGGACCTCCGTTCCGGGGGGAAGGGGGATGGCGGCGTGGGAGGCGGGGGGCCTCGGGTCCTCAGCCTGGGACTGGGGAGTGGGACCCAACGTTGCTTCCAACACTTTGCGGGCAGGGCCTGCCGCTTTTTCTCCTCTTTTGCCTCAGGTTCCTTGGCGGGAATCGCCCGGAATGGACAGCGTTGACCCTGGTCGAGCGGGCTCCGCGAGCGCGGTGGAGGAGTGGGGCGGTTCGGCTGCTGCGGGTCCGAACCCGCTGGTGTCTTCGCCTCTTCCCCATCCGGCTGGTGAGTATACTGTGGGCGCAGGCAGTTCGGTGGGGGGAGGGCAAGGTCCTGAGGTGGTCCGGGTGGCCGGGGGTAAGGAGACCGTTAAGCGCAAACATGGGCGTCGCTGCCGGAGGGCTTCTTCGTCCTCCTCTTCCTCTTCCACGACTTCCTCTGACGATTCGGTGGTGGCGGGGGGGGGGGGGAAAGGAGGTGGGCGGTGGGTCGGCAGTGGTTCGTTGCGCGGAACTGTGGGAGGGTGTTCCTCGGAAGTTGCGGCACCGGATCAAGCGTCGAAGATATATTGATATCTTCCGCTTGCTCGAGGGCCGGAGGCGCTTCGGCGAGAGTAAGAAAAAGCGCAAGGAGGATGAGAAGGCGGGTCGGGTGCGTTAGCCTTCTCGCAACACCTTGAATTGGACTCGGGCGTTTTTACGGTTGGCTAGCGTTTGGGGTCATTATTACCCGGAACAGTATGGAGCGCTCTTGGCTTACGGTGATACGATATTGGCGGCGGCACAGGCGCAGGACGGGTGGGCTTGGCTGAACTATGACGAGGAGTTCAGGGACATGATGGAAGAGAGTAAGCAGCTATCGTGGGGCACGAAGGACATCAATCTGTGGTTGACGCAGATGTCCACACGGGGCCGGGCTGCTGGGGCCACCGGGGGAGGTGGGAAGGTCGGAGCCGCGGCGGCACCAGGGGGCGTGCGGTCCTTTCGGTCGGCCGCCACTCCGGCGCCTCAGCCCAGGGGTGGGGTGGCGGGCACAGACGTCTGCTGGCGTTTTAATAAATCCTCGTGCCCTTTCCCAGACTGCAAATTTAAACATGCTTGTTCCTTGTGTGGCAGCGGCCATGCGGCCCTTAAATGCAGTAGGAGAGGCGTGGCAGGTGCCCCTGCGGGGGGCAAGTGAGGGCGGTCTCGTGTCTTTGGCTCCCACGCCCGTGCGAGTCGAAGTCATGCGCCCATGGCTGATGGAGTATGGCAGGGCGAACCGCGGGGGGGCGTGGAGTATATTACTGGAGGGTTTTTCGGAGGGTTTTCGGATCCTGTGTCAGGGTTTCCCTGCAGGGGGTGGGTCACGTAACGCTAGTTCTGTGCGCTCTCTGGGGGAGGTGGTGCGGAAGAAGATTGCGGAGGAGTGCGCGCTGGGCAGAGTGGCCGGGCCCTTTCGCGAGCCTCCCTTCTCCCCGTTCACGGTGTCCCCGCTGGGGGTGGTGCCCAAGAAGGAGCCGGGCAAGTTCCGGTTAATTCACAACTTATCCTCTCCTGTCGGGGATTCCGTGAATGACCATATACCTCGAGAGCAATGTACTGTGCGCTACGTTTCTTTTGACGCCGCTGTTGTGTTGGTGCAGCAATGCGGGGCCGGGGCGTCCTTGGCGAAGGTGGATATAGAATCGGCGTTCCGACTGCTGCCTGTGCATCCTGCGTCCTTCCCTTTGTTGGGTTTTACATTCGAGTCGCAGTACTATTTTGATAAATGCATGCCTATGGGCTGTGCCATATCCTGCGCTTACTTCGAAGCGTTTAGCACCTTTTTGCATTGGGTGTTGGAAAAGCTGACGGGGTTGCGTACTATTGTACATTATCTGGACGATTTCTTGTTCGTCGGGCCAGAGCGGGAAACGACTTGTGACACATTGCTAGAGACCTTCTTGCGCTTGGCGGGGGACTTCGGTATTCCAGTTGCAGCTAATAAAACGGTTGGGCCTGTGACTTGCCTGACGTTCCTGGGAATTGAGATTGATACCGTGGAAATGGTGGTCCGCTTGCCGGAGCAGAAGGTGGCTTGTCTTCGGCGGTTGGTAGCTGTGGTGGGATCTGTGCGCAAGACTACACTGCGTGTTATGCAATCTTTGGTTGGGCATCTCATGTTCGCGTGCAGAGTGCTGCCCATGGGGCGCCCCTTTGCTCGGCGGTTGTCGCTCGCTATGGCAGGAGTTCAGCTCCCACATCACCGTATTCGGGTGACGGCGGGAATGCATGAGGATTTGCGGGTTTGGGATTCCTTTTTAGCTGATTTCAACGGTCGCTCGGTCATTCAGTTCCCTGAAATGTCGAATGCAGATCTCCATTTATTTACGGATGCGGCCGGCAGTTTTGGTTTCGGGGCTTATTGTCAGGGGGCGTGGTGTGCGGAGCCGTGGCCTTCCGAGTGGGTGCAGTCCGGCTTGACTCGGAACATCGCTTTTCTGGAGCTTTTTCCCATAGTGGTTGCCTTCTGGGTCTGGCCTGAGCGCTTACGAGATCGGCGGGTGGTATTTTGGTGCGATAACGCGGCAGTGGTGGAGGTTATTAATCGCCATGCGCCTCGCTGCCCGAAGGTGGCTGCTTTAATGAGGATTTTTGTGTTAGCCTGCTTACGTATGAATGTCACCGCCAGGGCTCGGCATGTGCCTGGGGCCCAGAATTCCATTGCTGACGCTCTATCCCGTTTTCAGTGGGCGCAATTTTGGCGGTTGGCTCCGAAGGTGGATCCGGCGGCTTCCCCGATCCCGGGGCATCTCTGGAAATCTCTGGCATCTCTGAAATGCCGCTTGGCAGAGGAGCGGCCTTGCTCCAGTTTGGGAGAGACATCACGGTTGTGGTCTCTGCCCGGTGGGAAAATGCCGGCCTTTGCTAATAACATGGCAAGGCGGGCGGAGGGGAAATGGGGGGGTGGATGATGCACCGCTTTGCTAGAAATGGCTGGTGGGGTATCATCCGGAATTCGGGAGGTGGAGGGGGGGGGAAAACGTTTTGATTAAGAACGCTTGTTGGCCTATGTTCGGCCGGTTTTCCAATGTTATAAATAAAGCTGCGACCAACTAATTGTTCACCAATCTTATGGTCTGTGTGTCTTTGTTGGGGGGGGGGGAATGTGAAAAGCAAAGGGGGTATTGGCTGGAGTGGTGGCAAAGTGTTATGGCTGCCGCCAGCCAAAGGATGGGCATCCGGATACCTCGGTTATGTTCTGTCATTAACCGGACAGCAAAACCGCATAAACTTAGGACAGTCATTGACCTATCCAAACTTTATGCGGATAAGTGTTGAATATTGATGCTGATGGAATAGTTGTCGAGACCACCCCATCTCCACCCACAGATAACCCCAGAATTAACCGGGCATCTTTACTGTGGTCTGTGGGGACATTCAACAGTGCTAGCTGGACAGTGCCGTTGAATCCTGCAAGTGCTGCAAACTGCATAAACTCGTCTGAATATTGGCTCTACCCTGCTTATCTTTATCTTTATTTAAAATTTATAGACTGCCATTACTAACAATAATGTTTTTGCACAGCGACAAAACATCCAGGTTGTAAGATGATGACTTGTCATTTATCTTGAACTACCACTGAAAAGGTGTGAACTAAATCCAAATATGTTTTTAAACTTGATGACAGTCATCTAACACAGGCAACAGCACTGCAAACTATTAAGGGCAGAGCTTCCATGTTACCCAGTCCCAGGTAGGAAACTTCAGGCCAGTCCTGAATTTCTGACAAACTTATTTTGATGCATTACGGGACTATAGCACTGATTTCAGTGGGTTGAATTAAGGGCTACAAATAGATGTAAGTTCAAACCAGGACTGACCAAAACGTCTCTCTCCTGGAATTGGGTAACTCGGTACCTCTTCAAGTATATACAAAGATCTCATGGCCTCAAAGAGGGGCAAAAGACACTCAAAATGGCATGAAGACCCAAAGGTACTGGGGGGAGGCAAAGAAACTCCAGCATTAGCAGGAGGGCTCTAAGGAATAAGGGGAAGGGACTAGCAGCAAAACTTTTGGCAGAAAGATCTGCGAGTACCAGAAGAGGGATAAAGTGGAAGTGACCTTTTCGTCAAGCTTCTGCCTGTGAAGTCTGTCTGCTTTGCACCATAGACACATATTCACCAAACTTTTGCCTGCCAGCAGAGAGAGAGAGCAGCTGCAATCGCAGCAGACCTCTGTCTGCCCATGGGGATCCAATCTCCCATGGGCAGACAAGAGGAGTCTTTGCTGTGATCACGGCTACCTTCCCCTTCTGCCCACAGGGATCCAATCTCCTGCGAAAAGACAGAAGAGGTCTCATGATTGCAGCCATTCCCTTCTCTTCTGTCTCCGGGAGATTGGATTCTCATTGGCAGAACAGGAGAGGAAGGCCGTGGGAAGCTAGGGGCGGAGTTATGGTAGACCTTGGAGTGGAGTCAAGGTGAAGCTTGGCCCCCCTTAATCAAAGAGGTGTTCTGCTTCCCCTGCATTTAGTGCCTAACTCCTCTATAACTGAGCCCTTGTGATGCTCTTTGTTTTCTCTCTGTCTTTAAGCCTGATTATTTCTACCCATTTTGCCTCTGAAGCCTATGCCTTTTTAACACAATTTTCTCTTCCTGAGATCTAAGAGAAAATGGTTTGGGAATAATGCTGGTCTCGGATTCATGACACAATCATGGGATTTGGAAGTGAGGCTGGGATAGACTAGTTTGACTGCTTGCGTAAATGTTTCAACATGGTAGGTCAAGTGACTTCTGCTCCTTCCATGTCCTTCCAATGGTAGGTCCACTCTGCTTGTTACACAGCGACATGAGGCAACATGTGATAAGCAGTTGGAGGAGTAACCTAGTGGTTAGAGCAACAATCTAGCACCCAAGATATCAGAGTTTGATTCCCACTGGCACTCCTTGTGACCTCTTGGGCAAGTCAGTTGCCCTTTGAATAGTCTAATTACATACTCTATGATGGGGCAGCAGATAGCACAAACAAGAAGCTGCCAATGCTATATGTAACTACATTTACCCTGTGGCAAAAATTTTTGTGTATGGGAAGATGCTGAGAATGCTTCTAACAGTTATCACATAGGATATGCACTTACTACACAGTAATTTGGGCACTCACCACACATCAAGTGCAAGACTTTACCACACTTTAGTAAAGGAGTCCCTACGTCATTGCTATTTAAATTCTCTCAGAGATGAACAAAAATCCATGCATGATGAATTGCCCTTATCTGATGGCAATGAATGATTTATACTGCATGAAAAATGAATTTACAGTTGGGGTCAACATTAATGGCACCTTTGCAGTTCAACCCCTTAATGTCCACTATCTCCTAAAAATAAAAGTAGCCAGTGAAATGGTTTTGAACTAGATATATATACAGGGTGGCCCAAAAAAAGTGAGAACATCTCGTAAATTAAAAGTTTAAATAGTTTACTTATTTACCTTTTTTAGCTATATAACATCTTTATTTCGACAATTTACGGTCACCATCTTTTTTTTTTAAATTAGTCAATCGTTTACATCTGTCTTTTTGAATTTTTAAATAACTTATATGCTATGAGATGTTCTCACTTTTTTTGGACCACACTGTATATACACATATTTGACGCATAAAAGAATAAAATAAAACAAGACCAATCAAAAAAGGAAATAGTAGGAAATAGTGCAAAAAGTGGGACATTGCCAGGGCGTGATTATTGGAATCCTTATAAATTCTAATCAGTTTGAACAGAAAAACCACATTCCCATTACAGTAAAATTAGACAAACCTGTGATCAATTGTCAGTACTCACATGACTTGAATCAACCAATGAATGATGGTTCTAATGCCTAAAATGGCCACATTCACTCCCTGTGACATTTTCACAATGGTGAAGACAAGAAAGCTGCCTGAGACCATCAGAAAAGCCATTATCACCAAACATCAAACTTCAAAGGGGTACAAGGCCTTCTCCAAAGACCATGGGTTTCCTGTATCTACAGTTCACAATGTTATTAAATTGTTTCCTGCTCATGGAACTTCAAGAACCTCTCAGGACATGGTAAGAAGAGGAAAATTAATCCAAGAAGGTTTTAGATTGATCATACTGCTGAATACTGACCTCTCTGTTGCTCTAGTCTTTAAGATAGATGATGCATTCTGAGACATAGTGCGAACTTTTGGAAAAACATCATGCACTGCATCCAAAGAGCTTAAGGTTGACCTGGAGCAATCTGGAGTGGTTGTTTCAACCTGCACCATACACAGCACATTAAACAAAGAAGACTTCATGGGCGAAGACCAAGGAGGATCCCACTGCTCAAAGACAGACATAAAAAGACATGCCTGATCTTTGCCCAAACCCACCTTGAGAAAGCACAGTCCTGGGAAAATGTTCTGTGGACAGATGAACCCAAACTTGAGCTGTTTGGCAATACAGACCAGCAATATATTTACATGTGAAGAAATGAAGCTTATAAGGAAAAAAACATCCTTCCTTAAGTTAAATATGATGGAGATTCCATAATGTTGTGGGACTGTTTTGCTACCTCAGGAACTGGAGGCCTGGAACATATTAAAGGAATCATGAAGTCAGAGGACTACAAAAGTATTTTGGAGTTAAATGTGCTACCTAGTATCAGAAAGCTGGGTCTGGGTCAAAGGTCATGGGTCCTCCAGCAGGACATTGACCCAAAATATACATCCAAAAATACAAAAGAATGGTTAAAAAGGAACAAATGGACTATTTTAAACTGGCCAGCAATGAGTCTAGTTGAGAATCTTTGGAATTAGCTGAAATCTGCCACTGGTAAAAGGAATCCTGGAAACATTCATGAGCTGGAACAAATTACAGTTGAAGAGTGGGAGAAACTACCAGCAGACAGATGTACGAAAGTTATAGATGGCTGCAAGAAATGTTTTGAGGCTGTCATCGCTGCCAAGGGTTGTACAACCAAATATTAGTGAAGGGTGCCAATAATCCTGTCCAGGTCATATTTTGTTTTTTTTCTCAGAAATTACTATGTCTATGTTGCACAGCCATCTTTTTTTTGTTATATACCTTTTGAATAAAATATTAAAATATTATGACATACAGTTGGAATATTTCCAATAATTTTTCAAGATATTGTACACAACATACCTAAAATGCAAGGATGCCAATAATGTTGACCACAACTGTATATAATGATAAACGTCTAAATCCAGAGAATCAAAATTCTGCTGGAATTTGTTGAATCTGTGGGAAAATCCTGCATCATTAGCATATTCCCAGTAAACTTGTGGCAATTCAAAGTTAAATTCGAAGTTAAAACAGAAACCACCTGATTCAAGTTTGACCTTGAAATTTTCCCATATCCCTACTTGAAACCATGCCAAATTATTTGGGAGGTACATTTTTTAGTAAACGTATAGTTCATTAACATACCTTAAATAATGCAGGGCCCGATACTCAATTGGGATGGCTATGTGCCACTGACCTCTAACCTTAGATATTCAATGCCGGGATCAGATGTAGCCCTAACACTGAACATCTGTGGTCATCACACAGCCTCCAACACCGCAGAAGCTAACTGGGTAGTGACGATATTGCACCGCTACCTGGCTGGCTTCCACAGATACAAGTTGACCAGCTTTTGCTTCGCCTAGTTTTACCCGCAGGATAGTGGTGTAATAACTGGATAGTGGTGTAATATCACTGCTACCTGGTTAACAATTGTTCCCACCCACGGCACGCCCCGGAAGACCCGTGACATACTTTGATGCTAAGCGGTTAGCTTCAGGATGTTTATTTATTTATTTATATTTTTTTAACAGTTTTTATATACCGTCTTTCATCAATTCAAGACGGTTTACAGGTAACAAAAACGTAACAGCATGGCACTGCTGTTTTACATGAAACAGAACTTAGTTAAATTGAACTCTTATAATATGAGAATACAAGAACCATCAGGTAACTATGTACATATTTACATTATATGGAAATCATTAAGTGAGGAGAGTTTAAAGGCAGAAGGGGAGGGAGAGGTGCAGTGTCCATAAGGCCATGGGGGGGGGGGGGGAGCTAGGGTGGTGTGGAGAAGTATTCATTGAAAAGGTGAGTTTTGAGTCTCTTTCTGAAATCAGAATGGTCAGCACAGTTCTGAAGTTCAGGCGGAAGAGTATTTCATATGGAAGGTGCATAGAGTGAGAAGACCTTGTTACTGGTGGTTTGCTTGTAGGTTTTCCTTTGAGAGGGTATGTTTAGCAGGTTTTTGGTGTTTGAGCGGCGTGATCTACCGTTATTGAGGTTGGACATAAGGGAGGATAGGCATGGAACTGATTGATTGTGAATGACTTTATGGATAAGAGTTTGATTTTAGAAAGTATAGGGAGTCAGTGTAGGTCATAGAGGATTGGGGTTATGTGTGTGTGGCTAGTATTATTTGTGATTAAGCGGGCAATTGTATTCTGTGCCATTTGGAGAGGATGGATACTGTTTTTAGGGAGGTCATGGTAGATGAGGTTGCAGTAGTCTAGGGTAAGTGTAGTGAGGGATTGGCAGACTGTACGAAATGAGTCAGGGTTTAAGAGCGGTCAGAGTTTTCGGAGGGTTCGTAATTTGGCATAGAGAGTGTTCAAGGTTTTTCTTATGTGTTCAAGGAATGTGAGGTTCTGGTCGAGGGTAATGTCAAGATATTTGATGTGATTTCTTATAGGGAGGGTTAGGTCACCGAGGGTCAGAGATGAAGGAGGAGAGTAGGAGGTGTTGGTGAATATTTGGAGAGCTTCTAATTTAGATTGGTTGATTATTAGGTTCTTATATTTGTCAGGCATTTAGCATATTTGTGAAGTCAGGGTTTGCTATACTGAACAGGGAGAAGCACATGATATCGTCTACATAGATTTGGTAACGATGCCATAGTTTTGGAAATTTTTACATATAGGTTGCAGGAAGATGTTAAATAAGAGGGCGGATAAACTGGATCCTTGAGGAATTCCCTGTTTTAGTGTGAAGGGTTGGGAGGTGTCATTTCCTTTTTTTTTTTATTTTGTTTATTTAAACCATTTCCAAACAGTAACACAATTTGAACATATTTCAATTTGTAGATGAAGAAACATGATATATAAGACAGGCGTGTAATTAAACAACATAGAAAAACTAAACAAAACATAAATTAAAATCTAAAGTATCAAGATCTAAAAAAAATAAAGGGCATTCCAAGCTAGCCGCGCATCAACGTGTCTTGTGGGAGTTAGTGTTCTTGTGCTCCCATTGCTGCCTTGTTAAGCATGCAACCAGTATGTCCCATCGGGGAATGAGGGGTGCCCAGTTTCAAGTATGCATTGACAGGCTCCCATTTTACGAGCATCCTAACCAGGTCAGGCCTTTTATGCACATAGAACTCTTCGTATAACTTGTGTTGACAGACTAGGTTCCACCAGTGATCACAGCTCAGCTTATCAAAGCTCTTCCAATTGAGTAGGAGAGCCTTAAGGGCTATGCTAAGCAGGACATCTAAGAGCCTTGATTCTTGGTGATCAAGCATAAGACCAACCATCGTGGATTTGTATATAATTATCTGGTAAGATAGGGGAATGTGAACCCCGAGAATTCTGGATATTCTACCCAGCACTTTCTTCCAATAGTCTTGGAGGTACACGCAATAGTACAACATGTGTGACAAAGTTCCCATCTCTACTTTACAGGACCAGCAGATATTACCGGCTTGTGGTGCCCATTTCATTATCTTGACGGGAGTCAGGTATGCTCTATGGGACAGGAAAAACAGCGACTGCGTTAAAGATGCCGCTCGAGATACTCTCGTGAGGGCCCAAAAAGCGTCCCAATCCTCCTGCTGCGTATAATTCCTAGCTTCTTTTGACCAAGCTGATTGCACGCTGTCACATTTCTTATTGGTGCCCGTCCGAAACAAGTGAAGAAATTTGGATAGGATTCGAGAGTCCTGCTGTAGTTCACGGAATTTTTGGAGCAAGGGCCATCCAGGTTTCAGCAGCACCGGGGAAACTCCGGCCTTGCCCAGGCAACTACGGAGCTGGCACCATTGAAAAAGGCACGTCTGGGGTAGGCCAAATTCAGCAACCAACGTGTCAAAAGTTTTGAAGGAGGAACCGTGTATGAGCTGACCAAGAACAGTGATCCCACAGCTCTTCCATGTCTTCCATAAAAATGGTCTACCTCCTATAAGGATATCTCGATTCAACCAGAGTGGGGTCTGCAAGGCAAATTCTGCACCTCCTTCAATATATGATGACACCATCCGACAGGCCTGTTGGGTCGCCGTGATAACCGCATTTCGCCGCCTGCTTACGGTGCCAATCATCATACTCATGTCGGCTAAATCATTCATGGCTGCTTCGACTTGCCGCCATCGTGGGGGTTCAACATCGACTTCCTCAGCCACCCATTGCACACTTTGTTTTAAAATGGCTGCGTGATGCAACCATTCAGCATCCGGGAACTGCAGCCCGCCTTCCTCCTTGGGTAGCTTGAGTTTCCATGCAGCTATCCTGGGAACTTTCGCGTTCCACAGAAAGGACAATAACATGCGATTTATCGTTTTGTAGAAACCTTGCGGAAAGAGAATTGGTATCATGCCAAGTATATAGCTGAGTTTCGGAACTAGCACCATTTTAATCGTCTCCAGTCTTCCCCACCAGGTAAAATTTAGAGGTGACCAGGCATTGGTACAGGAGCGGACGATATCCTTACAGCATTCGATTGCGTGGGTGACAGTCTCAGCCATGGTACGGCCATATTCGACACCGAGGTATTTGAAGGATGAGTGGGCGTACTGAAAAGGATACGCAGTGAACATTTCCGGTCGGACCCTAGAATTAAGGGGAACAATTATAGTTTTGGATCGGTTAATCTTGTATCCAGAGACTGCAGAGTACGCATCAATCAGGTCCATGGCTACAGGTAAGGAGGCTGGTTGCATAAACAGTAGGAGATCGTCAGCATAGGCTGATAATTTGCATGGACCATCGGCCAGGGTAATTCCAGTGAGCCGATCAAGTTGCCGAACAGATAGCAGCAATGGCTCTAGGGCGAGGTTGAATAGTAACGGGGATAAAGGACATCCTTGCCTGGTGCCCCTGTGAAGAACAAAAGTCCCGGAAGTAGCCGAGTTAGCTGCAATCCGTGCAATGGGGTTGGCATACAGGACCATAATCCTCTTGATAAAGGCCTCTTCAATACCAAACCATTTGAGAGTCTGGACCAGGAAATTCCATTCCAGCCGATCAAAGGCTTTTTCAGTGTCCAGTGATAAACCTATCAGCGGTTCGGAAGACTTCTCGGCTGCGAGCATCACATGAGCAAGTAATCTTCCATTATCAGTAGTGGACCTGCCGGCCATAAAACCGCATTGGTCTATATGTATTAGCGAACTAAGCACCTTGCTAAGTCGATTTGCAAGCAGTTTCGCATAGATTTTATAATCTGCGTTAAGCAGTGAGATAGGCCTATAATTCTCAATTTTCTGGGGATCTCGTCCTGGTTTAGGGTGGATCACGATGGTCGCCTCCGCAAAGGTTCCAACCTCTCGAGTATCAGATGCCAGACCACTGTAGTATGTATATAGCAGCGGTACCAGGCAAGTTTGGCATTTTCGGTAGAATTCAAGGGGAAGGCCATCTGGACCGGATGCCTTACCCGTGGCCAGTTGGCCAATGGCCTGCTGTATCTCCTGGAGGGTGAAATCCGCCTCTAGCATTTGCACCTGGGCACCCGTTAATTTGGGGCCAACAATATCAGAAATGAAATCTTGAAATTTCTCAGACTCACAGGCCACTTCAGAGGCGTATAGCGTTTCATAGAATTCTTTGCAGCGCTGTAGGATCTGATCGTTTTGCAGCAGGAGAGTTCCTTCTGCACTGTGCAGGGCCGGTATGTGAGCCATGTTTCTCTTCGCCTTTAGCAGTTTGGCCAGGAGTGATCCCGCACGGTTGTTTTCATGGTAATAGGTGCTATGCTGCAGCCCTACGCCAGCCTGTGCTCGCGCTGAAAGGATAGCATTATATCTACTTCGCAGTTTCTGCAGCCGTAACAGTATCATGGAGTCCTTCCGCTTTGCCAGTAGACGTTCGCCCGCTTTGATCTGGTCCTCCAGCTCCTGTAGTTCTCGTCTTTGGGCTTTACACTTCTGAATGGAGTAGGTGGTTATGTGCGCCCGAATGGTCGCCTTAAACCCCTCCCACCAGGCCCATATTGGTGTATCAATGGGACTGTTGAACTTGTCGTATGTTTCAATTTCCTTGTTCATGTAAGCAACAAAGTCTAGATCAGATAACAAGGCCTTGTTGAAGGTCCATCGCCGGGATGTCTGGTGCGTTTGCCCAGAATCAAGGACCAATGTGACCGCCGAGTGGTCGGAAACTGTTCCCGCCTTGATATCAGAGGTTATTACCTGCTTGATCAGCCTACTGGTGACAAGGAAATAGTCGATCCTCGTCTGGGTAGCGTGTGGCAACGAGTAAAAGGTGTATTCTCTCTCTGTGGGGTTAAGGAGACGCCAAGCATCACTGAGATGTAATTCGTTGATCATGCTCAGTACAACTGCATGAGATTTCACCTTATGGACCGGTCGATATGGAGTCCTGTCCATAAGGGGGTCTAAGATCATGTTGAAATCTCCTCCTAACACTAGTTCCGTATGGGCCATGTCTAATAACACCTTGGCAACGGTTCTGAAAAAGGAGGGGTCATCTGTGGTTGGGGCATATATGTTCATGAACGTATAATAGGTCTGTGCTATTTCCATGGTGGCACTGACCCACCTGCCATCAGGATCTGATTTAGTTTCTTTGACAACTGCAGCGAAGGATTTTCGCATCAGAATCAGCACTCCACCTTTCCTTTTCACTGCAGGTGCTGCTGCTACCAAATGATAATACGCCGAGGTCACCTTTAAGGACTCAGTACCTGACAAGTGTGTCTCTTGTAGGTATACTAGGTCGGCACGCTTCTGTTGGCAGTAATTAAGGATTTTCTTGCGCTTTACTGGGTTTGTGATTCCTTTGACATTGAGGGTCAGCAGCGTTATTCTATTCATTGTATGGGTCATATTGGGACAGGACAAGACATGGGAGCTCTATGATAACATACGCGAAAGATTCTGTACAGTTAATGCAGCGTACTAGATTGGATTGCCCACATTTAACAAAAAACTTAATATTGAAACATCTGTTGGCGAAGGACCAACCTCTCTGAGCAGCAGGTTCCATACAAGAGCCTCCTCCCTGCCCTGTATCACACAACTTTAAATTACATAGCGCTCCTGCAGGTGCAAGTCTGAGTGCAGTCAAGCTATACTAAACTAGGCAGCGCTCAATAAACCGGCAGCTCTACTTGTGCTATAGCACGATAACTAGATACTACATGCACACAATATTAAACACACGTTTGCTTTATCAGTCAATCTATAAGGTACGGGTACGTAGGGGTAACATAGTCAAGGCCTAACCATACATCCCT
Organism: Ichthyophis bannanicus; assembly: GCA_033557465.1. NCBI lineage: Eukaryota > Metazoa > Chordata > Amphibia > Gymnophiona > Ichthyophiidae > Ichthyophis > Ichthyophis bannanicus. The sequence goes on along the minus strand of CM066033.1, from coordinate 460,810,640 downwards.
GTATATTGTTAACCCATATACTTAGCAATGCAGTCTCATCTCCGGGGATTTTCAAGTGTCCATGGCACTATTCTCTTGCAGGAAGGCGCGTAGTGCGCTCGCGTCAGTGAAGTTCCTGGTGGAGTTATTTAAAGTGACCCTCATAGTGCCAGGATAATAAAGGCCGTATCGTGCCTGCAGTTTTTGAAGCAGCGGCCTACATGCCAGCAGTTCCTTCCTGCGGTCCATCGTGGGCTTGCTCAGGTCCGGAAAGAAAGAGATTCTCTGTCCCTGTAGTTGTAGTGGCCCCGCTTTCCTTGCCGCTTGAAGGATTTGCAGAACCTGGGGATAGCGCATTATTTTCAGCACGATTGGTCTCGGGTACCGGCTGGTTTCGGTTTGATGCATAGGCACGCGGTGGGCCCGCTCAAGCTCAAAAGCCTTGTCGAAGGAGATGTGCAGCAGCTCAGGGATCATTTTCTCGAGGAACACTGTCATATCCGTTCCTTCCATGCCTTCAGGGACTCCGATCAGGCGAATATTGTTCCGCCGTGAGCGGTTGTTTTGGTCCTCTAGTTGTGCCTCCATATGCTTGACGCGCTTAGATAAAGACCCGACGCAGGAAAGCATGGCGTCATGTTTTTGTACAAGGCCCTCCGTTGCGGTCAGCCGACTGTTTAAATCTCGCATTTGTCCTTTCAGCTCGCCTAGGTCTTCTTGAATCGCTGCCAAGGACGTTGTATTGGTAACAATTAGCTCCTTCACGTTCCTCAGTTCTAACAGGATCTCCTTTATGCCTTCTCCTGTCGGCTCCGTGCTGGGCGGCGCCATTTTTTGAGGAGAGCCGGCCTCCGATTTCGGCCTCTTTGACGCCGGACTGGTGCCTTGGTGAAACTCCAAACGTGCAGGCTTTAATGTTGCCATCTTGCCCTGCATTCACTTATAGCAATGGTTAGTTCTAGGCGCTGTGGGAGCTGGTAAATGGTCAGGATTCTGTACGGGCACCGGGAGCTCTAAGCTTACACTTCCATCTCGCTCTGCGGCTGGCTCCGCCCCCCCAGGGAGGTGTCATTTCCAATGCGAACCTGTTCTGTTCTGTTGTCCAGGTAGAAGCGGAACCAGTTAAGGGTTGTGTCTCTAAGTCCAATTTGGTGGAGTGTATTCAATAGTTGGTGGTGGGGGAGAGAGTCAAAAGCTAAGGAAATATCAAGAAAAATGAGTAGGCAGCCTTGGGTGGGGTTCTGAGTGTGAATTATCACAGCATCTAAAAGGGATGCTATAAGGATTTCAACTCCATGGTTCTCTTTGAAGCTGTGTTGGAATAAATCAAGGGGGGAATGATCATCTATGAAATTCTGAAGCTGAGTCTGGACTATTTTTTCAGTAATCTTTATAGGTATCTGTATAGCGGTGTTAGTTGGTGATATTCAGCAGCACTAACCCTGTTAGTGTCATTGAATATCTCTTTCAGCAGCATTTACATGCTTTACAGTTCAGTAAACCATGTAAATGCCTTTAGAATATTTTGCCTGTAGAGCTTGCAAAAATTTAAGGTATGCTAACCTACAAATTAACACTTAAAGGTGCATGTTTACTGAAATCCTCACAGGTAACACACGTGTGGATCATATTACCAGCGCGGGGGCCCATGCTAACTGCAAAGGGCATATGTGTCTGTCCACAGCAGTTAGCATGGTGCTAAGGTATGGCACTGCTCAAGTTGGCAAGCAAGCACATTTAACGCTACCAACTGAAGTGGTGTTAACTGCAACCATGCAATGGGCATCAAGAGCGGTTAGCGAAAGCCATTCATGCCTACCCTAGCTGTGATGTACTGGCACTGCTTGCAATCCACCCCTGTCCTGCCAAGTCCCTGCCCTGATGTGTGCTGCCAGGGTAGTGCAGGATTTTTAGCACTAGGGCCTACACTACGTTTTATCATGAAGCTGAAACCATATGAAGTGTGATTCCCTAACGTGGACGTCTGGCCTGCGGACACGTCTAAAGGAAAAATGTGCCCCATTTAACCCTAATTCCACATGCATGGGTCTGGCTCTGCCTGCGGGTCCAAAATCGGGGACAGAGATGTGTTCGGCGTGACACACCCAAATCCTGGGACATGGGTATACATAGCAAGCGGCATGGAAGTCCCTGTCCTCAGTGAATTCCAAAAAGATATATAGCTACACTGCTGCTCATCTCCATGTGGCCATGCCTCCTCAGTTAAAACGTGCATCCCCGAGCTGCTGCTCATACTGATGGTGTGGTACCCATGCCAACTACCCATGAAAACGGATGATACAGATGTGCTGATGCAAAACAGACCATATAAGCTAGTCCTTTGCATGACCAGGACACTGCAGGGTGATCCCTGTGTACTCCAAGATGTTACAACAGCAAATAGAAAGTGCTATGAGTGTCCTGACATACCTTGCAGCAAAACATACATGGCAGTAGGTGAACATTTTAGTTGGGCTTGCATTGGACAACAATCTGTACAATACTATGTATGGACCAGGAGTAATCAGAAATGGTCCTCTACAGCTAAATGTCAGAGCATATCCCTGACTTTAAATAGGGACCCTCAGATTAAGTGCATGCACCAGCTCAGACAGCACCACTAGATGCCCAAGAGCACCAGCATCTGTCTATACAAATGTGCAAATTTGTGAGACTGCTGATGGTGCTAAGTGCCCTGCTGCATGCACTCATTCTGAGGGTCCCTTATCACTGACAGGGATATGCTTTTGGCATTTAGCCATAGAGACCCCATTCTGCTGTATCCTGGCCAATCACACTGGCACCTGGTTATGCTGCAGTCAGCCCTAGGGACTATGTACTGGCCAGGCACTTATGTCCCCCAAAATTGCAGTTGCGCTCACCAGGTGCCCCCCCCCTCCCCATGCATCCCTCTAACCACACACACACTCTCACCTGCAGTCACATAAAATATACATCTGCACCTCTAGAAAACAGCTGGCATAACATGATGGCATGGGGTCCCAGGACTACTAATCTGATCTGTATTTTTCACCCACACATGCATCCATCCTATACTCACCCACATGCAATCCCTACATCAACAGTCCCACTTCTCGGATGACAGGAATTGTTAGGGTGCCCTAATTTATCTCCTCTAGCTCACACAGCAATTGTCAGCATAGTCGGAATAATCACCACTGCTCCTCTGAATATTTCTTTTTTTTTTTTTTTTTTTGAAAATTTATTTTCAGTTTTCAAATACAAACCATATGATAATACATGACAACCATCATAACCAACAACCTAGCACACCTAACCCTCCCCCCATCTTCCCTCCCTCCCTAATATCCAACTTCCAACCCCCCCCCCCCCCCCGGCATCTCCTTTTGGGATCACACAGAACCTGTGCATAATACACTAAGACAGCAATATAATACAATGACCATTACTTCGCCTTTGCTACAAAGTCATCTAAATAACTCCATTTACACTTCTGCAAACTCCCGGTGCCCAAATCCCACCCAACAGATGCCCTGGAATTTTTATGAAGCGATGCAAGACAGGATCGATCACATTCTTTCTCAAAATTGGCATACAAACAGAATAAATTCCACCAGTGAAGAACATCCAGTTTAGAGGAATCTTTCCAACAACTGAAAATCAGTTTTATGGCAATAGCCATCATGAAATTAAACAAAAATCTTCTATCTTTAGTAACAGTTACATTCACGTCCGTTGAACGCATGATAACAGTTTGCCAAGTTAGTTGGTCTTGAAAACAAAGAATCTGTTGAATCTTATCCCAGACTCTAGACCAAAAAAATTTAACGTGAGGGCAATCAAACAACATATGCCGCAGAGTAGCCGGCCTTTGATGACAAGTCCAGCAAGCATTCTGGGTTTCCTTATTCCATTTGGATAGCTTTACGGGGGTAATATGAGCTCTATGGATTAAAAAATATAGGGACTGAGTGATCCCGGCCCCCCGAGATACTCTGTTCACCTGCCGCCAAATCCGTTCCCAGGTGGCCGCTGATACATGCAATCCTAAATCACTGTCCCACGTCTTTTCAAGCCCAACTAAACGATGGGGGGAACAGTCCCGTAAAATAGCTAAAAACCGTGAAGCAACCCACTTCCCAGAGCTACACTCTGCCACCGCTTTTTGTAATTCCCACTCCGAAGAAAGAGCAGGTGCTTTTACCTTCGCCTTTGACAAACAATGTATTAATTGTAGCCATTGGAAATAACAGACATTCGGCACTCCGAACTCTCGCTGCAGCTCCGAGAATGATTTCCAGCGCGAGGGAGTCGCTAAATGACCCAATGTCCAAATTCCACTAGATTGCCAAATTTCCCAGGAGACAACTCGCTGACCAATTTTAAAGCAGGTATTATACCAAATGGGCGTTTGTCGTGAAAAGGCGATATCCTGACCCGAAAGCTGTTCTAAGGCGAGAAAAGCCTCCTGTGTAGAAATCATTACTCTACCTAGTGGGAAGGAGTCTGGCCATTTCATGCCCAATACATTTGAAATGGGGATCAGGGCAGCTATTCGTTTTTCCACCTCCAACCAAGTGGGGATCCCATACTGGTGATCCGCAACAGACCATACAGCACCTTGCTTAAGGCGAAACGCATAATGATAGTTCCTAAAATCAGGAAATTGAACCCCCCCTTGAACTTTCTTTGCCTTTAACTTGCAGGTCGCTATTTTGGGAGGCTTACCTTGCCACAGAAAGTTAACTAACTGACGTTCAATAGAACGATAAACCTTGGGAGGGAAGCTCACCGGAAGCATTTCCAGAACATAGTTGATCTTTGGTGTCAAAACCATTTTAATGGACTCTAGTCTGCCCCACCATGTTAAATGTAACGGGGACCACTGTTTAGCGAAGGATTGGACCATCTCAACCAAGATCCTAGAGTTAATATCAATTAAATCATCCAAGTCTCTCATAAAACGCACATCTAAGTATTTGACTTCTGCAGGGGCCCACACAAAGGGGTGAGAGCCCAGCATAGATTGAAAAGTCCACTTATTTAGGGGGAAAGCTACAGATTTAGACCAGTTTATTTTATAACCAGATAGACTGGAATAAGTATCGAAAGAATTTAACAGGCAGCCGATGGAGGAAGGGAGTACGAAAAGCAACAGATCATCAGCGTAAGCTGAGATTTTGACTTCCAGATCACCTATCTTGACACCAGAAATCCCTTTTTGGGAGCGGATGAGAAGCATCAGGGGTTCGAGTGCTAAGTTAAATAATAAGGGTGAGAGGGGGCAACCTTGTCTGGTTCCCCTATGCAGTAATAAAGGGGAAGAAAGAGAACCATTAGCAAAAATGCTAGCAGTTGGGTTTGTATATAAGACCTGAATTAAACGTAAAAGTTTTTCACCAAAGCCAAACCATCTTAATGTCTGAAACAAAAAGGCCCATTCCAGACGATCGAAGGCCTTTTCGGCGTCTAATGATAAGCCCATCACTGGATCAGCCTGATTCTCTGCAATAAGGAATAGGTTTAAGAGAAGCCGCGCATTATCTGACGTGGCTCTACCCGTCATAAAACCGCATTGATCAGGATGGACAAGATCTAACATAACTTTTGATAGCCTTTTCGCCAGAATAGAAGCATAGAGCTTGTAATCAGCATTTAATAAAGAGATTGGCCGGTAGTTCTCAACTTTCTGCGGATCTCTACCCGGCTTAGGAATTACCACAATTGTTGCGTCGTTGAACGCACCAATTGCGGGCGATTGGGCTTCCAGCAGGCCAAAATAATCCAACATGTGCGGAATCAACTCATTCGCGAAGACTTGATAGAATTCACAAGGAATACCATCTGGGCCTACCGCTTTCCCCGATTTCCCGGCCTTAATAGCATCTTGAATCTCTCCGACTGTTATATCAGTTTCAAGCTCCCTAAGCTGAGTATCAGAAAGTATAGGATGGGAAATGTGGCCAAAGGTAGTTTGAAAGTCATCTACCTTCATTTGGGTCTCAGACGCATATAGGTTAGCGTAAAAATGGCGCAAGGCCTCTACAATATCTGAGCTCTTTGTTAAAATCTCCTGCCTATCCCCTTTGAAAGCTTCTATTCTGGTCTGGGCTGCACGGGGTGTCAAGGTCTGAGCCAGCAATCTTCCTGACTTATTGGCTTCTATATAATATCGAAATTTCTGGTGCAAAATCTGCTGCGACGCCTCCGCACTTAAAATTTGATTATATTGACACCTCAACCTCTGGAGGCGAAGCAGAATACCGGGATCAGTTCTGGAGATCAGCAACCGCTCACCTGCTTTAATTTGTGAGTCCAAGGCGGCTAGTTTGGCTTTCCTTGTTTTATACAATGAGATGGAATAACTAGTAATTTTGGCTCGAATGGTAGCTTTAAATCCCTCCCACCAGGCCCAACCTGACGTTTCTCCCAAAAGGTTCACTTCAAAATACTCTCTGATTGCCTGTCTGATGTGATCACAAAACCCTCTATCGCTCAAAAGGGATCTATTGAAAAAGAATCTCGACCTGGGAGCTTCCTGCTCCCCCAAGGAAAGAGAAAAGGTAATGGCCGCATGGTCAGATATTTGAGTCGGTTTTATATGAGACTGCGTAACCGCGGGAATTAAAGTTTTGGCAACTAAAAAATAATCTATCCGCGAGTGCGACTTATGGGGGAGAGAAAAGAACGTGAAGTCCTTCTCACTAGGATGCTGTAAACGCCAAATATCAGACAGACCCATATCATGCATTATGGCTCGAACCACTGAAGGGGCATGGCACGTTCTATATGAACGAAAGGGCTGACAATCCAGTAGAGGATCTAAAATCAGATAAAAATCCCCCCCCACGATGATGTCATATTTAGGTAATGAAAGTAACTCTTCAGCAATGCTATGAGAAAAAGTAGCATCGTCAACATTAGGAGCATACAAATTTAAGATAGCCAGCTTCTTCCCACTTATTTGGAGTAGGACCGAGGTCCATCTACCATATATATCAGCATGAGACGACTCTATCACAGGTAGCAGTTTTTTCTTAACTAAAATGATAACACCATTCTTTTTTTGAACGGCAGCAGAGTGTGCAGCTAAAACATAACTGCCCAGGCCCAATTTGAGAGCTTCCTTGGATGGTAGACGGGTCTCTTGTAAGAGAACCACGTCTGCTTGCTCCTTCATGCAGTATAACAGGATCTTCTTGCGCTTAATGGGGTTGTTGATTCCCTTCACGTTCAACGACAGAAACTTAAGTGAGCACATGGGACAGCCGAGATAAACAGTGCTGTGTTGAAAAAAAGTTAAAGGACACCATAACTACAGTACATGATAAAACATAACTACAGGTCACTGCAATAACAGAGTTCCCACCACCAAAAGGAGACACCAAAAGACCCCAATCTCGGGAATAAACCGGGTGAGACAGCATTACCTGAGTGCTGCCTAAACTCCCGAGCCCATCAAACAAATAAAACCATTCCCCTCTGTGATCCGAACTAAAAAGTCCCCTAAGAACCCCGCCTGTAAGCTTCCCCAATGCCCCATTGTTTCAATTCTTCCCTCCCCATTCTCTGTTCTTCTTTCTTTTTTTTTTTTTTTTTTATTTTATACTATCTCCTCCATCCCACCCTAATCATCCTGACCCACCCATCCATTTAGGTACTTAATCAATGACGTTCTAAGGGATGAGTCCCCTCAAAACCTAGAAATCATAACACCACAACAGTAGGATTAGGGTGTAAATCGGGCGGCCAACTACCGCCATCAAGGCTTCGCTTGGAACAACTCGTGGCAGTCCCCGCAGCAGACATGTCCATAATAGCTCCGTTTCGGCGCCTTCAGCTCATCTTTAAAGCTTCATGTTCCTCCACAAAGACTCCCAGAGCAGAGGGATCCTCAAATGTGCGCGTTTGATTATGTAGCGTAACCCGGAGCCTCGCAGGAAACAGAAGGCCATAACGGGCTCCTAGGGATTGCAGACGTGGGCGAAAAGCCAGTAGCTGTTTCCTTCTCTCTACTGTAGCTTTATGGAAGTCCGGAAAAAAGGACACCCTTTGTCCATCAACTATAAGAGAGGGAGCGTCTCTTGCTGCCGCAAGAATCTGCGTTACCTGAGAATGCCGGAGGGCACACAATATAATTGGGCGTGGGGACCAGACATTAGGGCCTGACTGCGTTGGAATCCTATGAGCCCTCTCGATCTCAAACGGTGTTTCAAAAGAGATTCTCAATAGCTTAGGAATCATCGAGGTCAAATACAGAGTCATGTTAGAGCCCTCCGCACCTTCCGGCACTCCGATAATTCTTATATTGTTCCTTCTCGTTCTGTTATTCAGATCTTCCAGGCTCCGCTCCAGTTGAGTTATCCTCTTGGAGTTAGCCGGCACTTTCAGCAGCTTCTCCTCATGCACTGCAACTTTCCCTTCTAAACATGTATAATTACCAGCCAGGATAGCAACTTGAGCTTTCAATTCTTTCAATTCAGTGATGTCAGTTTGCACTTCACGGAGAGTTTCACTGTTCGCGGCTACCATCTCACGCACCGCTCGAATTTCAGCGAGGATATCTTGCAGGCCCACGGGGTTCTCTTTTGGATTCGCCATCTTTTGTGGAGAGGGTGGGTCGGCTTTAGCTCTTTTCACACCACCGCTTGCGGCAGCTAGGTAATCAAGCCGCGTGGGTTTACCGATGGACATAGCTTCACAAATGGAGCCTCGAAACCCAGGTTTGGGGTATCGACAAAACAAGAGGGGACAGGATTTTTTTCAGGAATCAGGGAGCTCGGTAGCTAAGCAGCCATCTTGGACCCTGCTGGCTCCGCCTCCTCCTCTGAATATTTCTGTAGGGGTGTTTAGTAATGTCTTTTCACCATTCAACCTTCCCCCGCATCTGCATTCTCTTCTTTACAAGTGCATCTTGTGGTCTTCCGGACTGCAGACACACCGTTTCAAAACATTGTTGTCACAGCCATTCATCTGTATGGGACGCACTGCAGAGCAGAAAAGTTTCTAAGTCTTTGCCTTATTCCACATTTCTGCGGATATAACATGGACATCCGTGGGAAACATGCAGGATGTACACGGGCCTTCCCTGAATATGCATTGCATGTCTCTGCTGCTGACTATGCCCCTGTTCTGCCCACGTTCTGAGATCTGCCATGTATGTGGAGGGCCATGGGTGTATCAGAATACACTTGTAGATGTTTTCACTAGAAAAAGTCTACACCGCACGTCCAAGGGCTTATTCCTGTTCCAGAATGACCCCCATAGCGCATTTTAGTAAACATGCCCCTAACTAGGCATTAAAAAGTTACATAAGAACATAAGAAATACCTTATTGGGTCAGACCACGGTCTATCAAGCCCAGTATCCTGTTTCCAACAGTGGCCATCCAGGCCACAAGTACCTGGCAGGTTCCCAAAAAGGCACACAGGTTCCACAATGCTTGTCCTGGAGCAAGCAGTGAATTTCCCAGGTCCTCTTTAATAATGGTTTATGAATCTTTCCTCCAGGAACTTGTCCAAACCTTTTTAAACCCAGCTCCACTAACAACTTTTACTACATCCTCTGGTAATGAATTCCAGAGTTTGATTACACGTTGAGTAAAAAATATTTTCTCTTATTAGTCTTAAATGGGTTGCATTGTATCTTCATTGTGTGTTTCCTAGTTTTTCTACTTTTTGATGGCGTAAACAACTGATCTATGCTTACCCGTTCCACTCCATTCATTAATTTATAAACCTCTATCATATCCCCTTGTACCTTTTCTAGTTCCGCTATATCCTTTTCAAGATATGGCAACCAGAATTGCACACAATATTTGAGGTGCGGTCGAACCATGGAACGATAGAGAGGCATTATAATATCCTTTGTTTTATTCTCCATTCCTTTTCTTATGGAAGTTCTGTGCGTTAAAAATGTCTGTAAACCTAGATGTCTGAAAAGAACCATAAACAATGCCCGACAATTAGGAAAAAAAGGCCAGTTATCCAAAAAGGAAACAAACTTCCCCCTGTGGACATCTTGTAAAATCTATGCATGACAGTTTGTGATACTAGCAGAAGTCCACGAGATACTGAGCCCATGAAACTCATTTTACCGACGGCCTTCTCTATGCTAATTGAAATATTTCCTAGAGGTGAAAATAATAGGAAAAAAACCACCAATTTGTTTCAGGTTTCATTTCATTCCTTAATTTTGTTGTTTCATTTCATGTACCCCTCCCTCCTTTTCTTTCATTATTTTTCAGGTTGTGGCATCATTTGCTTTATAAAGGGGCTTGTAGGGAAACCTTGGGGGTGCACTGGGAGAGGCTCTTTCTTACTGAGGGCTCACTGCTGCTTAACCAGGAAGGTGTTGGCACTGGGAGCATGCTGTCTTCATGCCACTGCCAATAACGACAGTAGCACTATCTGGTCGGTCATTGAAAAGGAAATGATACAAAATGAATAGGAAATATTGTTGGCGTTTTAATGTTATTTTCAACTGACAACACATTCCTAGAAAATAACCGATACGTTTAAGCTACGAAATTCTAAAATCATTCTTACTGCGTCTTATTTTCTTTGGCTCCACCCTCCATTTTCCTGTGAGTTGGCGGAGAGTAAGTCAACCGCTCTTCTGGTGCTAGTTGGCAGAATCCATCAACAAGTTCCAGGGAAACCACTGATATGCAGACTGCCGCTTACCCTATACCTTGTGCCGAAAGCTGTAGTGCTGAATTGAGTCAAAAGAGCCATTAATTGATGAATTTTGATATACTGCCAGGCCTGCAGCACGGACCATAACTTCGCCCCAAAAAAGTCTGGGGCATGTTTACTAAATCACTAGGCTGGGGTTTAGTGTGCGATAAGTATGCCAGGCTAAAAGTTAGCATCGGGCCCTGCGCTAACAGATTAGCATGCAACTGGGTGGAGTCAAGACAGGTTGAAGGGGAACATGGGCACTGATGCCGCATCATGGTTATTGCAGTTAGCGTGGGTATGATGGATGTGCACTAACCATGATTGTTGCTGTTAGTACAAATGCACTTAATGCCCCCGCCGTGGGTAGTGCTAGGTGCACCCACTTGCTCAGTTCCATGCGCTGTGGATGAACATGTCTTCTGAAGTTATCACAGGCCTCTGTGCTAGTTTCGCCGCCCGACCAAACGCTGCCAGCATGCTTTTTAGTGCCCCTCTTTGTCCAATCCCCTTCTTCAATATCTTTGTAGCCGGGCCCTTTCCATGACTACGGTTTTCCAAGTCTTTCATGACCTTTGTTATTAGGGATCACACACAGATGTGCCATTCTTCTCAGTGATAAAGATTCAGAGCCATATCTAAGTTTCCGGAAAGGTAAGGCTAAAATGCATAAAAAAATCCCACCGTCACTTTGCTTGTTTGGTTTTTAAATAGCACATATTTTGCTATAGATTTTGCGTTTTTGCAGTTCACAGGCATTGAAACCAATTCAACAGAACAGTGGCATAAATTCTGCTCAAGCAGCCCTCGCAGTGCGGGGGAGCCCAAGGAGGAAAGGGGCCCATTTGAAGCCTCTCCAAGATCTTTTAAAATGGACTCTTCCTGCGTTCGGGGTCTTTCAGAATCTTTTGCTTGAGGGCCCTCTATTTGAACTTCTGCCCCTGCAGCGGAACAGTGTTTGCAAGAATCAGCTTTTCTATCCAGCATTGAGGAACTTCTTCCTAATTCATAAATGTAACCCCGTTAGGAAAAATGACCACAACACCTTTTGTAGAATGTTATGGTTGCAGAATGGTCTTCTGTATTTTCTTCTCTTTCCCTCCCCCCTTCTCTTTCTGAAGCTGCAGGAAATTAAATTCTAGTACAAAAGATAAGCGATTTCAAAACTGTGCAAGCAAGCTGGCAAATAGAATTGGTGTATTAATTTTTGCCCTACTTTTACCTAAAACTTAAAGTATGTCTACATGGTTTGAGCCGGTATTTTTGTTCTTTTCATATAACTGATACAGAAGTATAAAGCCAAAAGACGTAGTTTAAAACACAAAGAACCTCAGGAATAACTCATAAATGATGTTTGAAAAAACCTAAAGGTAGTAAAGAAAAATCCAATTCTGAGTTTTTGATGACAAAGGAAGTATTCTAAATAAAGAAGGCCGCGGGTTGGGTTCATCTCAGTGCATTTCTTCCCTGTGTTGCTCTGCTAACATGATTGCTTAAAGAAATGGGGCCTTTGGGAGGAAAAGGTTAAAGTTTGCTACTGATATTCATCAAGAGATGGATATTTAATCTTTAATCTCTTGTCCTAGGCCTCCACTTTGGATCAACTCATTATCCAGAATAAACGATGTGTCAGTCCCATTATTTATGTTTCACTGCAGCCAAAGTGTCTGGACCTCGTTTTGGTGAGCGCCATTCACTTCTGCCCATTCAGTATTAATCTCCACCCTAACATCTTTCCTGTTCTGTGTGCTGTCCTCTGTTTGCTTTTATGTTTTCTGCGGCATGTTTATAAAAGGATAATCTTTTGCACAGCAGACAAAATTTGTGTGTACAAACCACTCTGTTTGGATGCCTCATTGATATACCAACTAAACCGCTCAGCATGATTAGTGCATGCATTGAGCACAGCGCAGAAATATGGGAACTGCTCCTCTCCGTCTTGCAGGAAAGGGGGTAATTAATGATACAATGATACTGTTTTTCTTTCTGGTAAGATCATTTTTCTCACCGTGAACTTTAAGAATTACCGGCAACTTCTTCAGTGCAAAATGAATTTGCAAGTGAGGCTGGGATAATCTGTATACATAAACCACTCTTTTTACTATTTTTAAATGTTTTCCACTACAAAGGGGTCAGGCAGCTGGCCTGGGACTAGAATGGTTGGTATTCTAACATTCAAATGCGTGCTATTAAATTAGACCTACGATATTCAAAGATCCACATGGAAAGCAGTGGTGCACGCACCCTATGGCAGATCCATATTGTACTTTTTAAAGTTGCAATTAAAGAAAATCTTTTAATGCATCCCCTAAATTCTGTGGAACCAAAAGGAACAGCTGTGTTTTGAACAACCTCCCAAATCTGGAATGAGAATATTTTAAAGATGCTTCTGATTGTTTCATACTGGGCGTGTGATCCTCTTTGTGATGTCATAATCATAATGTAAAGAATAAGCCACAGCAGGGTGACAGTACAACAGATTTTACAATGCACCTGGGTGTACAAGATCGCCTTTTGCTTTGCAGATACTAGTGATCTAGTGCAGAAGTGGCCTTTGATGTTTGTTTAAAAAACAAACAATCTGGAGAAAAAATAATCTAGCCATTTTTCAAGAGGTTGGTAGAGGTATTTTGAATGACCCTGCAGAAAGGTTGCTACATAACCATGTGATCTCTTCTGTCCATTCACAGCAATGCACTTGTGAGTACTATATTTATAAGGAACTTATGAGGTCTCATGTGTACCCAGTTCTCGAAACGGCTGCATCATAGGACATGCTTTACATATACCTCTCTTCTGAAAGTAAGGCTGTGTGATAGATGTCCCCTCTACAAGACTTATCTTTTGGTTTGATTTGGAGGATTGTGCAATATGGTCACCCTTTCTCCTTTCATATGGATCTTATTTGAATGGGTATTCCTGATCTTTTTTATTTTGATTTTTATAATGATCTAAATGCAGTTTTCAGTTCCTACATTTTACCTGAGAGGCATGTTTATTAAAATGAATTAAGCACTTAGGGGCTGATTCTATAAGGGGCTGCTGAAATTTATGTGCCATTTAGGTACCTAATTCCCTATTTTGAAAGACTTAAAGGGTCATTTTAAAAGGTTTAGTCATGATTTGGACATCTGAAGACCTGCACGTGGATGTCAAAATTGCAGACACATCTCCATAGCCATTCCACAAATGTCTCCTGTGCAGGGACATCCAAGAAAGCACAGGGGTGTGGCAGAGGAGCAATGGACTTACACGTCCTTGTTTGATCTCAGAAACATTTGTGTTTATACTTGTTCCAGGCATGAATAGGTAACAGAACAGTGCTTGTTTTCACCTTAGAACATCCAAAGAGCATAGAGAAGATGGACAATCAAGTGATCACAAGGACCCATTCTAGGATTTGAATCCTGGCCACCCTCCTCTTAAGTCACTGCTCTAGCCATTATGCTATTAGACATCTCTGTTCTGAAATGCTATCCTGGGGATGTCTATATAGACTTTTGATATACATGCATATTAGGCACATCGACATTTCCGAAATCGTGCCTGAACTTGCACGTGCCTGGTATTTTTTTAGACAATCTGGCTTTGACATCCCAGATTGCACTTGGACGTCCCGTTGTGAAATGTGCATCTTAGTTATCTAAATGGGTACTTAGGTGCATGTTTGAGGTGGGCATTATTCAGTAAACATGCAGCTAAGTGTTCCTGCCCCCCTTAAAGGACCTAACAAAAATAGCTGCTTTCTCGTGGTGCTGCCCCCTAGCTTGAAGCTAGAGGTCAGTACCTCCTGTTGTTGTTGTTAAGTGCCGTCGAGTCGGAGTCGACTCATGGCGACCCTCTGGATAGCTATCCTAAATTGTGTTCGGTCTTCATTCAGGCGGCTCATTGTTGACAGACTGGTACCTAATGGAGGCAATTTTGTTTTGGCCATATGATGGGGCAGGAGCCCAGAGGAGCACTCCTGCCCTGTTCCAACACTAGACCACCAGGTTACAATGACGTATGTGCTTGGATGGGTTGTGGGCTCCTCTTTGCCAATAGGCTAGCTGAAACGTTTTTTATATCACGAAGGTGAGAGATGCACCAAGCACACACACACATGAACGCCAGTGATGCACAAACCACAGAGACATCACCACAGAGGTGGGAGAATAGTGCCATATGGGGTCAGGTGTCCCAGGGCGGCATGCAGCAATGTGAAACAGGGACCGAGGCACACACAGAACAGTGCAGACCTAAAACCACAAAGCCCTACAACCAGGCAGCAGAGTCCAATGGGTCTGTGCAGCATGCCCAAGCGTGCCCCAAGGCCAACCAGGAGGAACAAACATGCACAGTTCAATGGGTGGTAGAAGGCATGGCCGAACTGGAGATACAGGTCCGTTGCTGAACCTATGTGGGTAGATGGACAATATAGAGCAGGCACTCATCCTGGTCCAGTGAGGCCTGTGAGGTATCTAGTTGCCCAGTGCCATCCATGGCTGCAGGGCCAACTTTGCCAGGACCTGCTGCCTGAGGTCTTTCAGTTGTGCTCCCTGGCCATCTGTACCCAGTGTGCCTTCTTGCAGGTGTCCCTGTGTACCTGCTGCCACTTCCGCTTGACATCCTCAATGTCACGGTTATTATGGGAGATAGTGTTGAGCTTCCTGCAGATGGAAAGCCACCTCTGCTGCCACTCATATGTGCCCATCTTCATCTCCTCCGTCCCCATGAGCATCTCATAGTCTGCCAGTATCTCCTTAATGAGGAATGTCGGCTCCCCATCGGAGAAGTTGGGCTTTCGTGTGGAGATCTTGGGAGCCATGGCACAGACAAACCACAGACTGCAGTGAAAGAGGCATAAACCACGGGGGCATGTATGCTGATGGGCTACATGTTTTATAGTGTATGTGCAGAAGCGCGATCACATAAATAGTGAACATGTCTGTGCTGGTGTCCCTGTTACAACTGAGATTTGTGCCTTGGACACAACTGGAATACATTGCAAGGAACACCTAAGTGATCTGAGACAGATGAGGTAGGTGCTAAAGACTGATTTTGAAAATGTGCTGCTATGTGTGGTACACACTGTGCCCCTGTACCCGAGATGCAAAGTGTGCTGTGCATGTGCCCTTATGGGTAACAGTGGCAGCCCAGAGCCCAAGGACAGAGGGCAAGTGCCTTGCACACACCCCTACCGCATATCAATCAGAAGAGGGCAGGGGGATGGGTGAACCTGAAAGTGGGTGTCAGACAGCAGGATGAGGCAGGGCCAGCTGATCAGCACAGCCCCCAGACCACATGCCCCCCACCCTCACATAACTGAGAACTGTGTGCTGTTGCAGCCAGTGCAGTGATCAAGTCAGTGCATGTAGCAGCAAATAACAGAGTGATGCTATAGCCTAGAGGTACAGAACACAGACCACTAAGTTGGTGACCAGGGTTCAGTCCCTACACAGAGGGGGCAAGTGACTGGACATTGCATGCAGCACAGCAGGCTGCCCCATGTCCCCCCCACAAAACACCTATGTGTGCTGTGTGTCCCTGGAGTGCACTAGACTGTTTCAACCTATCAGTGAGAGTGAGCTCTGGCAGAACTGTGTCTAAGCATGCATGGTGTATTGCTGTACATGTGCATGGTGTCCCTTTATGCACATTGCTTAAATGCCTGACCAGCAATGGCCATAGCAGGGAGGAGGGGGTAGGCAGCAGATCATGCACACTCACCATCCAAAACCCCATGTTAAGGTATATGAAACTTAATACTTATTTAACAGGGGTTTTTAAACCACTTTATCATATGGTCAAAGCAGTTTATATTGTAACTGGTAATGTACATTAAACAGAGACATTAATAACTTGGATTCTTCTAAGGTAATGGAGGATTATGTGACTTGCCCAAAGACACAAGGAGTTCTAGTGGGAAACAAACCCTGGACTCATGGATCCCAAGCCAGTGCTCTAACCATTAGGCTACTCCTCCACTCCAATATAGCAACCAAAGGTCCCAGTGGCAGGAAGGTGAGTAAAATCAAAACATCCACCAACCTGCCATGGCTCTTCCAACAGCCAATACCAAACCCAACCACCGATTGGAGCCCCTACAGATATGTGTGTGTTGTCATTGACTTCACCATGCTGGTGTTCGTACTCTCTGACATAACACATGCATAGAAGAACGCATATCTGGTGTCGTCACTGGCAAGTTAGATGCAAGGCACTGATAAGGCAGGCAAAGAGAGAATTTGAGAAGAAGCTTGTTGTGGAAGCAAAAACGCATAATAAAGACTTTTTCAAGTACATTCATAGCAAAAAACCCGTGAGAGAGTCAGTTGGATCATTAGATGATAGAGGGGTAAAAGGGGCACTAAGAGGGGACAAGGCCATAGAGGAGAGACTGAATGAATTATTTGCTTTGGTCTTTACTGAGGAAGATGTAAGGATATTACCCATGACTGAAATGGTATTTAAAGGTGATGCCGCAGAAGAATTGAAAGAAATATCGATACACCGGGAAGATATATTATAGCTATTTGATAAATTGAACAGTAGCAAATCACCTGGACCGGATTGTATAAATCAAAGGGTGTTGAAAGAACTGAAATATGAGATTGCAGACCTACTATTAATAATCTGTGAACTATCATTAAAATCATCTCTAATACCTGAAGATTGGAGGATGACCAATGTCATGCCAATTTTTAAAAAGGGTTCCAGGGGTGATCCGGGAAACTACAGACCAGTGAGCCTGACGTGAGTACCAGGAAAAATGGTATAAACCATTATAAAGAACAAAATTACTGAACATGTAGATAGTCATTGCTTAATGGGAGACTGCCAACATGGCTTGTCTTACTAATCTGTTATGGTTTTTTGAAGGTGTGAATGAACAGGTAGATAAAGGTGAATCAGTTGATATAGTGTATCTGGATTTTCAGAAAGCTGTTGACAAGGTCCCTCATGAGAGACTTTTTGCAAAATTAAAAAGTCATGGGATAGGAGGCAGTGTATTATTGTGGCTCAGGAACTGGTTAAAAGATAGAAAGCAGAGGTTAGGGCTAAGTGGCCAATTTTTCCAATGGAGAAAGATGAATAGTGGAGTATCCCAGGGATCTGTGCTAGGTCTGTTGCTTTTTAACATATTCATAAATGACCTGGAAATGGGAATAACGAGTGAGGTAATCAAATTTGCAGATGACACAAAATTATTCAAAGTTGTTAAAACCCATGAGGATTGTGAAAAATTGCAAGAGGACCTAGATAAATTGGAAGACTGGGCATCCAAATGCCAGACAAATTTAATGTGGACAAGTGCAAAGTTATGCACCTAAGAAATAACAACCCAAACCATGGTTACACGATGCAAGGTTCCACATTAGGAAACACCACCCAGGAAAAAGATTTAGACGATATGGTGGAAAACATGTTGAAACCCTCCGCCAAGTTTGCAGTGGCAGCCAAGAGAGCAAATAGAATGCTAGGTATCATAAGGAAAGGAATTGAGAATAAAACAAAGGATATTATAATCCCTCTGTATCATTCCATGGTGCGACCGCACCTTGAATATTGTGTGCTATTCCAGTCACCGTATCTTCAAAAGGATATAGCGTTATTAGAAAAGGTACAGAGAAGAGCCATCAAAATGGTAAAGGGGATGGAAGGATACCTCTATGAAGAGAGGCTAAAAAGGTTAGGGCTCTTCAACCTGAAAAAGAGATGGCTGAGGGGAGATATGATAGAGGTCTATAAATTAATGAATGGAGTGGAATGGGTAAATATAGATCGAATATTTATGCCATCAAAATATGGAAAGACTAGGAGACATGCAATGAAGCTACAGGGTAATCTATTTAAGACTAATAAGAGAAAATATTTTTTTCACTCAATGTGTAGTCAAGCTCTGGAATTCATTGCCGGAGGATGTAGTAAAAGCTGTTAGTATAGACAGGTTTAAAAAAGGTTTGGACAAGTTCCTGGAGGAAAGGTCCATTAACCATTATTAAAGGGGACCCGGGATATTCACTGCTTGCCCGAGTACAAGCATTGTGGAACCTGTGTCTTTTAGGGAACCTGCTACATACTTGTGACCTAGATTGGCCACTTTTAGAAACAGGATACTGGGCTTGATGGACTTTCATCTGACCAAGTATGGCAAATCTTATGCTCTTATGATCTTAACAGGTCATGGTGCAGTTCTATGAGGTGACAGGCTTCTCATCCATCCTTGGAGCCATAGACTGCACACACATGGCCCTCTATCCCCCATGCAACCATGAAGTGACATACATGGACTGGAAGGCATACCATTCCATGAGCATGCAGATTGTGTGTGATGCAAAGTCAGAGATCACGGATGTTGTGGCACGCTATCCTGGCTCATGCCATGATGCGTATATACTGAGCCAGTTGGGTATGCATGCAGTGTTCGAGGATGGCAACATCACCGGTGGCTGGCTAATAAGTACATGGACACAGACAGAGCCACATGCCTGCTTGAACCTGTTGTCCCTCATGAGCAAAGCAGCAGCAATGTACATATGTATGCAGGCAGGTGGCTCTCCCCTTGTTGGCAGCTGTCTGGTTCATAATGCCCAAACCATGCCCAGATATCCTAAGTGCAGCCCCACGATGTTACCACAGCAGGATGGTTATGGCCATGAGACACACATGGTTGGGTGAGTGTGCAGCCATGTAGCCCTGTGTGCGCCACTGAGTCATTTGCATGATCAGGTGTGGGTCCACAACACAACACGGTGATGGCCAGCAAAGCACCTGTGTGCCACACAGACACAGTGGGGATGGCAGTGTGGGTTGCGATGCACAGTCTGACTGTTCTCCACCCTGTGGCCTGCCACTCATCACTGACATGATACCTTCTCCCTCCATCTCTGCAGGCGACAGGAGATACCTCCTGTAGTACTGGCTGATGATGCCGATCGTACATCCACATACGCTTGCAGAACAGCGCTACAACTGTGCACCCAGAGAATCCGCTCCATCATAGAGCGGATGTTCGGCCAGCTTAAGAGCTGCTTCCGCTGCCTGGACTGGTTGGGCGGGGAACTCCTCCATGAGTCAGCAAAGGTCTGCCAAAATTTCCTTGCCTGTTGCATGCTGCATGCTGCACAATTATGCACGGTCTGGGGTAGCCCATGCCCGATGGGGTGGCCCTCCCACCTGAAGAAGCAGATGATGACAATGTGCCATCAAGGACGCCCTCTGGCAGGTGTTCCGGAGGGGTGCAGTAATCCGCCTGAACCTTGTGTAGACACACTTTGCTTGAAGTACACTGACACAGCTGGGCTCAGTCTGGGGTGGGTGGGGAGTCCGTCAGGAGCATATGGCAGGGGTGTGTGAGCTGGGGAGCCCATTGCACCTGGGAGGGGTGACTAGAGGGTGTTGCTGGGCATGTGCACCGGATAGGGGCAACAGGGATAGGTGGGTAGTGGCTGGATGTGTGGTAGGGCATGGTTGGGAGGGGGATGCAAAGCAGCATATACACAGGGGATGCACAAATGTGCATGCAGGGGCTGTGCAGATGCAGAGACAGCCGGAGGTATCTGAGTGCATAGCGCCTGCCTGACGCTGGTGAGTGCTGCCGCACCACACCATATGCCCATCAAGCCCACCTTGTCACCCTGCATGCTCACTTGGGGCCTCCCACCCCACAGCTTTCAGCAACAGGTGCCACCATGGCATACAATACACCTTTGTCTGTGCAACCTATTTCTCTGTGCGGTGCATTGTACAGTGCCCTCTCTGGGCCCAAATGATATAAGACGTGGAGACTTTATTCCAACATGAACAGATGTCCTTGCGATGTGCAACAGGCACACGCTGAGGCTTTGTAGTGCTGTAGAACTGTGCACCTGTTGTTGTACATACATCTTTACATGAAACTATAACAGGCATTGTATAACACTCTGTGATGTTAGCTGTAGTGGCTAACCTTGTAACATTACATGTTAATGTACATTTTACGGTGCCATTTGAATTGTCCCTGCGCACTGCTGTGGGACCTGCCACCCTGTCCCTGACAGACTACAGGCCCTCCCCCCTAACAGCCTGTGGCCCCTGTGGACATGTGCAAGACTTGTTGAAGCGGCGCACCTCCTGGGTCAGGGCCCTGATGTCATTCCACATGCCCTTCAGCTGCTGCGCAATGAGCTCCAGGGGCCGGATCAGGGCTGTAAGACCATGTGGCACAGCGCTCTCCATGTCACCACCTTGCTGCAGGGTTGTGCAGTGTGCAGTGGCTACTGATGCCTCACCATGCTGTACCATGGCCAGGTCCCAAACACACAGTACACGACCCTCTGTACCTTCTGCCCCAGTAGGCTTCCTTCCCCACCTTCTGCCATCTGCACACTCCCCTCCCTGCCCTCCACCCCTGCACACTCCTGTCCCCACCCTCCCCCACTGCAGACTCCCCTCCATGCCCTCCCCCACCTGCCCACTCCCCTCACTCCCCTCCACTCTTGCACACTCGCGTCACCACCCTCCACCCCTGCACACTATCATGCCTACTCTCAGCCTTCTGCATACTCCCATACTCCCCTCTGCCCCCTGCACACTACCATCCATACCTTCTACCCCCTGCACACTCCTGGTCCCCCCCGCCCCCAACTGCACACTCCCTTCCCTGCCCTTCTCCCACTGCACACTTCCCTCACTCCCCTCTGCCCCTGCATACTCCCATCCTCACCACTCTCCCATGGCCTCCCCTCTGTGTCCCCCACCTCCCCAGACCCATGGTTCCACTAGGTGACATTTCTCACAACTCCCCCTCCTCAAGGGATTTAGCGTCATCCACAGTCCTGGCCCCTGGTGACCCACCTGTCCTCTGTCAGCTCACTTTCCTCCAGTGTGGCTGACTCTGGCCCCTCCTCTGGGACAATCCTCCATCTGGGCTCTGGCTCCCACTCCTCAGCCCATCCAGCCCATGGCATGGCTCTCTCTGAGGCATCCGATCCTCTGTCCTGGGCCGTGCACTGGGGTGGTCCATATCCCAGGAAGTACAGGGCTATCAGGCCCCTCCCTCCTGGGGGTGTAGGGTACCGCAGTTAGTGTGAGGACAACCTCCTCATCTTCCCCACTTTCCCCCAAAGGGGAGTAGCTGGATAGCACTATGGAACTTGGGATGCTTGGAGTGGCCACCTCACTCGAATGGCTGCTGGGGCCGACTATTCTGGGGGGACCTTCCCCTGTGATGTAGCCCTGGTTGTGACTGCAGTGCTGCTTCCTCTTCCACCTCCTCCAACTCCTACTCTTCCTCCTCAGGCTCCTTGGCGTGGGTGGGGGGGGGGGGATGAGTCCTCCATTGGGATAGCTCTGTGTGGGATGCAAAGAAGTGGCCACTAGATACAATGGGAGGGAGGGTTGTCTGGCTTTTATGTGCCTGTGCTCATGCCCTGCCTACATGCTCTGTCTGCTGTCCCCCTGTACATAGTCCTGCTACCTGGGGCTCTATTACCAGTGTGTCATTGTGGGGTAATGGCAGCGCGAGTGCTACCCCTGCTACCTGCGTGTTGGTGGCAGGTGTGTGGTTGTCTGATGAAAGTGGGTACTGTCCTAGGTTTCTGTTTGTGTTTGGGCATCCATGGGTTTTGGCTGGCAAGGCTGTCTGGCTAGCATGTGGACCCAGGCTGGGGGGTGCTCATCCTCTATTGTCTGTACTGCATAGCTACAGGTTGTGGTCCTTGTGGTGTCTGCACATTATCGTGGTCCAGTAGACAGGGCTGGGTGGGTGTAACCTGTACCTCTCCTCTTGGGTTGGCATACTCTGTACCGCTGTAGCTGTATGTGGGCATCGGGTACAGGGGCAGTGTTGCTGGGTTGGTCCCATATGCGTGGTGCCCATTGGGAGTGTTTCTGGCCCTGGGAGGTTGTTCACTGTCCCTGGGCCAGTATGTGTGGCCCTGTCTCCAGGCCTCTGTGGCCATGTCAGGCTGGTGTGCTTTTGTGGACGCGAGCTGCACTGCCCCAAGTGCACTTTAGCACCTTCAGTGCCTATGTCCTGTACTGCATCCTCTCCTGTCCCTCCTGGCATTCTCTGTGTCTGTTCTGCCAGTTCCTCCGCGGTGTCTATCCCACATGCTGTGGGTGTCCCCCATGGGTCTGTTCTGTGCCCCCTTCTTTTCTCTTTCTACATCTTGCTACTCTCCACAGATCCCATGGTTTCAGCATGCTATCTGTGCTGTGCTGCAGCTTCTCTGATCTATTGCTCAGCACATGATTTGTTCCCTGCACTGTGGGCCCGTGTTTCTCACTGGCTCTCAGACATCACCACTTGCATATTTCACCACTCTTTACATGGAAAATGTGGACGCACCCGGACCTGTTGTCTCCCCCCACCCTGGGAACTCCCTCAACATGTTCTCCTCCCTCCCGCCCTGTGTGTGACAGTCTTCCATCCCTGGTATCCACATCCCTTGGCCTTAGGCCCATGTTTGCTTCCACCCTCACCTTCTGCTCACATTTTCAACTTTTGACTAGTGGTGTCTTTCCCCTTTACCTGGCTGGTTGGCTACCCTACCTCTGTGGGCACACTATAACCTCACTTCTCCACTCTCTCATTACATCACAACTCCAGTTTTTGGACCTCCATCTTGCTGGTTTCCCTCTGGGTCATCTCTCTACCCTTCCCTCTAGTCAGGGCTCTGCTGCGCAGCTGCACTTATGGCTGCCACACTATATTTCTTTATTTAATCAGATTTGTATACCACTTTATCCTTTAATCAAAGTGGTTGATAACACAATAGTGGGTCTACATCGAACATTAGGGGAGGGGTGACAAGATGTACATATAGACCTGGATAGCTGGTTCTTCATTCTTTTTCTTGTGTGTCGGTGGGGCAGTGGACACCTCTTCCCAGTATATGTCATTTCCTCCCCTTCTGCTTCAGTTGACATTTCCTATCCCTCCTCCTGGACTGTGTCTGTCTTAGTTTGCTTGCTTCTCTCTGTCGTGTCTCTCTTGCCGCACCCTGGAGCACAACCCATGCATTGCACACCTCTACTAGTGCTTCTTACTTGAGGTTGCAGCCTTGGGCTGGCTGCACTCAGGTGTGCTAGGTGTGCTGGTGTGGGGGTCTTGGTGCTTGGTGGACATGTTTGCTGGCTGACCTATGGGGCTGTTGTCTGGGTACTGCTGTATGAATATGTGGCGTTTCAGCGCCTTCCTGAATTGGGTCATATCAGTGATTGTTCGGATGGCCGTAGGGAGGGCCTTCCAGCATCTAGTCTTTGTTGGCTCCTACAGTGTCAACACCTGTGCTGATGTGTCTTCTGCCTGGATTAGTTGCATAGGTGTGGTGTCTCCCTGCTCTCTATTGCATTCACCTATTTTTTTTTTAAATTTAACAGGTTTTGTTCATACCATTTTATCATTTTAGTCAAAGTGGCTTATACTGTAATTTAAACTTGGTAATGTACATTAAACAGGCACATTTATAACTTGGATTCTTCTGAGGCAATGAAAGGTTGAGTGACTTGCCCAAGACCACAAGTAGTGTTAGTGAGAATCAAACCCTGGTCTCTTGGTTCCCAAACCAGAACTCTAACTACTAGGCTACTCCACACCTATTGCTGTGCCTCAGCCTGGGGGGTCAGGGCTAGCTTTTGTTGCTCTGCATCATGTTTGAGGACATGTCTGTTGAGGGTATTAGGACATGACAACTGTCCGGACTCTGTACATGTGCACTCACCTCGCTCCCGCTGCAGCTGCTGCCTGAGCTGCTTTAGTAGTCTTGGCCAGGTGCAGCAAATAGTCTGGTACCGGACCATGTATGCCTCTGTATCCCTCATGATACGGAAGCATCTGTGGACATGAAGGTTAGAGAACTCCATGAGTGCATGTGCTTTTCCATCCCCAGTCAAACTCTACAGCTGCCTGCCCGCATTCCCATTTCCTGAGGTGGCTGGACCTAGTCCCATTCAGCTGACACATCTCCATAGTTACCTCACCCTAGACTCCTGCTTGCTCTGCTCCCCCAGGCCTCTTGACTCATGTGTGGCTGAATAGCCTACTGACTGGTGCATGGGCTGGGGGACCAGGGGTTCATTTCCCACTGACTCTCCATGTTTTGCATGCCCTATTGGTGTTACTCACACATGTTCTCCATTCTGGGTACTCTTGTTGCCTGTGGTTTTCTCTGTGTATTCTTCAATGATGCTCTCCCGCAGGTCTGAGCAGCTTTCTGTTTGCATACCTGGGAGTTACAGCACACAGCATGTCTTGCTACTTTGCCTCATTTTCATGAGCCTGTCACTGCTTTTCCTCCGGAAATGGTTGTGGTTGCTGCACCTTGTCTGTCTACACTGGGGGGGGGAGAGGGGGGGGGGGAAGTGTAGCCTAATGGTTGGAGCTGTGACTTGGGGACTAGGGTTCATTTCCCAGTGGCACTCCTTGTGGCCTCACACATGTCATTATCACCTGAGATACATACATGTTCTTGGTGTCACTTTTGCATGTATGTTCCCACATTGCAATTTCAATGTTTACTGCATTGGCTGATATATTCTCGCATTATCACTACACTGTTAAATGTTTATATTTCTAACAGATGGGGAGTATGGGGATGGTATGTGGGATGATTGGTGTGCTCATTTGTACGTGTGTGTGTGTGTGTTGATCTTTTGGGTCATCTGTCTTTTGCACAAGGGCATCCGTCTTGTCTCCATTGTATTCTCCATAGCAGCATGTTTCTCTTCTGTGTTTTCTGCGGCTACCTGGGTGCTGCCCTCAGTGGTCACTGCTCTGCTCACCTGAGATTTGGGTGGGGGGCCCTTGCATCTTGTTTCCAGATTGTGGGCCCTGTTATGTGTGTCAATACATTTGGTGGTGTGGTCTCACTTTGTACCCACTCTCTGGGGCCACAGGACACTCCTGGCAGTGTGCATCACATCCTGTCACTCATATTGGGGTTGTGCTGTGGGGCTACCATCCTGACTGTCTGCAATGTTCTTGTTCCTCCACATGCATTCATCCTGCTCATGCCCAGACCAATCCTTTCATACCCTCTCTCTACGCTCACATTTTGTTGCATGCTTTCCTCAGTACATGTCTGCCAGCTTTACTGCTATTTCTGTACTTACTGAGCTAGAGTGGAACTTATCCTCTTCCAGCCCCTATAGTGTTGCAGTGAAGTGCCCGCAATGAATAAAACCAGGAGTCCATTCAAAGATCCAAGCCAATTTATTGTGCACAAGTCTCAGGCAATGTCACATTCAAAATGGTCTGAGCAATGGAGTCCAGTAAACAACACCTTATATACCTTTCTTCTTCAGTTTAATACAGGCAAACTTCTTATTGGTCCCGATGACCCCCGCACCCATCCAATTGGGATCTCTTTCTGGGCCTAGCACTCTGTTCCCCCTGCTCAGACTTCTCTAACAATGGCACAGTTCTTAGACTTTGATACATTTCTCCTACAAGGTCACTTCTAGCTCAGAAAATGTGTGAATACAGAGCACTGGAACATATCTGTCATCAGCATAGAAGAATTCAATAAAAGATTCATGCAACCTTATCAAAAGCAGTTTAAAGCAGTTTTTCTAACTTCTACTGACTTTGGTTTCTCTCAGCTATATTATTGTCAAGTGGGGGTTGGGACTCAGGCCTAACTTACAGGCCTCTTCTACGTGACATACTTTTACAGGCTATTCTAGGCCATAGCCTGCCACATTCCCCCCTTTGATTATTCTCACCCGCAAGTGCGAAAAGGGTGAGAATCAAATCACATATTATACTGGGGTAACAGTATCACTTTGGGGTATAGGGTAATATTGCCACATAGCTAATATCTTTGTAGCTGCCTTACGCTCAACAATACTATCAATGGTTGAGTTCAGCATATGCAAGCATAAGGGTAGGAAACATGGGAGGAATAAGCAAACAGCCAATATTAATAAAATAATGAATACAAGTGTTTTCAGGCTGCCCATTCCTGAAAACAAAGAACCAAACCAGCCATCGAGTTGCAAGCCATGCCAGGTCTGGACTGGTACATAAGTTTGTTTCCTCATGTGATTGGCTATATCTTCTACAACTTGTCCTTCATTATCGATTTGCAAACAACAGTTAGTTAAATTCAGTTTGCCACATACTCCTCCTTCAGCTGCAAGTAAATAATCTAATGCTAATCGATTCTGATAAATGGCTGTATGCATCTGTGTGGCTTGCTTAGCTAACAAGGTTAGTGCTCTACTAGTTTCATTGGTTATTATTTCAACAACAGCTTGTAAACGTATAATACGATTCAACATATATACAGGGGTGCGGTAACCCCAAGAGCCATCTTGTGCCCATGTAGCAGGTCCATAGTAGGAAACAATTCTCTCCGGTGGCCATTCTTCAGATGTCGCACCCAATTTGTCCCACTGACCGATCTTCAGAGCCTCTCGTTTCTGTCGACATTTATATATAGGAAATCCCAATTGTTCTCCATGGGAAATAGGCAAGAGGAAGAAAGAAGGTCTTATGGTTCCCAAAACACACGCCCCTCTCCATTTGGCAGGGAGTTTAGCATATGCTCGAGTTCCACAGATCCAATATAGTCCAGGTGGAGCTTGCCAGGTGTTGTGAGAAGCCAGATTTGTCCATATCCTGGCTAGGTGAGGAAAGATAATCAGAGGATTGGAGGGTTCCGGGGTATTGGAACCTGACCACCAGGATGTCTTTCCGGTAGTAGCATTATAGTATTTCTGGTTTAAACAGACCAACTGTCCCACTAGCACAGTTAATTGTGGTCCAGCTCGAGCAGAACACAGGCTACCAACAATGGGGTTAGCTAGGACCCATTCATTGGTAGCTTTGTGCAGATCAGTCTGGTTGTATGGTACAGAATAGTTCAGTTCTTGCACTTCCCAAGGCCACTGGTCGCCCATCTGAGTTCCTCCACAGAAAAGACAGTCAGAGACATGGAGGCTGGATGCTACAGCTACAGCCAGTTCGATGAACAAATTCTGCGAAGCGTGGGGAACTACAAATTCTGCATTCATGGCCTCATAAAAGGTATGATGTATTCGATATGGTGAAGAGACATGAGTTTTTGTATTAAGCTGGATATATATAATCGTTCTAGGGTCAGTTCCACTTCCTGTTATACGTAGGCCGAATCGGAATCCCTGTTTCCACTGGCTTGAGTCGAGGATGAGAAGCCGTAAGGGATTACAAGCACCTTTTTTGCACTTCTTAGGTTCCAGTAGGGGTAATCTCTCCAGCTTAGCCTTGCGATTATCTCCATTTTGTCCAGTAGGGCCATCAGACCAGGTAGCATAGTACACACAGCCCCATTTTGGACAGAAATAGTCATCCTTTGATGGTTTTCCATAAGCTGATGGAGAATGCATCCCAGTGCATATTCCCCATCTGTATGCACCTTCAGGACACATATACTTATCATCATAGTAGTAAGCTTGTTCCCATGATCCACACCTGTAATAGTCATTTCTGTTTATCAGATCACATGCATCAAAATATAGGGGTGCAGGTTGGGTGGGATCAGAGAGTTGACTTGTAACATTTATGAGGGCTCCATCTTCATCATTCCATCGTAGTTCCAGGACATAATAAGGATTCTGTCGGGGTCTAAAACAGGTACGAGTCTTTCCCTTCATACAGACATTCAGTTCTGTACCATTATAGATGCACTGGCTGACTGTACCAGTGCAAGTATAGTAAGAATGATAAAGTAAAGTCTGAGTGACATTCATTCCAGTTCAGATAGCGGTTATACAAGCTGCACAAGGGGGCAGGGCAAAAGTGGTTCTCAGGGGTCCCAGGGCTACCGCAAAAATGAAACAGCAGTAAGTAATCATCATCATAGTCTTTGATGATTGATAAACTGAGATGTTGATGACGCAGGACTTGAGGACTTCTCCTCCCTCAACGTCCAGGAGTAGGTTTTCACAATGATGGGTCTTTTCTTCACAGTGTAAGTCGCAATGGTGATGCAGGATCAGCGATCGAGGTCCAGGGGAGATCTTCAGGAACTGCTGCTGGCTTCACTCGACTGTGGTGTACCCAGGAGTCGATTTCTGCCACTTTAACTGCTGTCGGTGTTGACAGCAAAACGACATATGGTCCCTTCCAATGAGGTGCCAACGGTGTCTTCTTCCACTCTTTTACCCACACCGAGGCTCCAGGTTTGAAAGGATGTAATGGTTCTGTTAGATTGATAGGTAGCTGGTCCTGCACCCAGGTATGGAGGCCCTGAAAAACAGAACTTAGAGCCAACAATTCTTGTCTAGTGATTTCTGATCCAATCTGACTCATATCCCCCCTTATTCCCTGAACTATGGGAGGGGGTCGCCCATACAAAACCTCAAATGGGGAAACTCCTAGTGACTTAGTGGGGGCTGAACATATTCTGAGAAGGGCTATGGGAAGAGCTTGGGGCCACTTCAAGTGAGCTTCTTGACAGAGCTTGGATAACTGAGACTTCAGGGTTCGGTTCATTCTCTCTACTTTCCCTGAACTCTGGGGTCTGTAAGCTGTATGTAACTTCCACTGTATTTGTAAAGCATGGGCTAGTTGCTGAGTTACTTGTGACACAAAGGAGGGCCCATTGTCTGACTCTATGGTCAAAGGTATTCCAAACCGAGGAATGATCTCATGGAGCAAAGCCTTAGTGACTTCTCTGGCCTTTTCAGTTCCGGTGGGAAAAGCTTCTACCTACCCAGAAAAAGTACAAACTAGGACTAATAAGTAGTGATATCCATTTGCTCGTGGCATTTCTGCAAAGTCTATTTGGATATTTCCCATGGGGGTAACTCCCACTGATTGAACTCTTGGGGGTGGGACAGGACCTTGCCGGGCATTATTCTTGTCACAAGTCACACATCTTCGGGCTACTGATGCAGTCAAGGGTCCCAGTAATGAGATATAGAAGTACGGTTTCAGAGCTTTTTCCATTGCAGTTTTCCCATAGTGTGTAGCTTGATGAAAGGCATGAACAAAGGCTGGACCCAGGGCTTCAGGGATCACAGTCATACCAGGGGTTGAGCTTCCCTCGGGCAGTGGCAACACTATCCATCCAGTCTTTGATAATTGCCCCCCCTCATTTTGACAGTAGTGGTCCAGCTCACTTAGGGTGTATCGAGGTGTCCATGCACTAAGAGGCACCGGAAATATGGCTGCTTGAATTGTAACGCTAGGGGTAGAGATCTGTCCAGTAATGGCCGCTTCCCGGGCTGAGGCATCGGCGAATCTGTTCCCTCGGGACACTTCTCCATCTCCGGTCTGGTGACCTCGGCAGTGCATTACAGCAACTTGTTTGGGGGCCCATACTGCTTCCAATAAAGTCAATATTTCTGGGCCATACTTGACAGACTTGCCTCCCGAGGTGATCAATCCACGCTCCTTGTACAGGGCTCCATGGGCATGTAATGTTGTAAAGGCATATTTGGAATCTGTGTATACATTCAAACTGATCCCATTCCCTAATTTTAGTGCTCGTGTGAGGGCTATTAATTCAGCCTTCTGTGCTGAAGTTCCCGGGGCCAGAGCTGACAATTCTATTACCATGTCCAGGGTCACCACTGCATAACCAGCACACATAATTAATGGACATGAGACTGCTTCCATCCACGAAGAAAGTCCTTTCTGGGTGGCTCAAAGGGATATCAGTTAAGTCTGGGCAACTTGAGTATACAGTGTCCATTACTTCTAGGCAATCATGGTCAGGAGGGCCTGGACCGGTCGGCAGTAGGGTAGCTGGGTTTAGAGTTTGGCTGACACCCAATTTCAGCCAAGGATTTTCACACAGCATACTTTGATATTTCAGCATTCGTGCGTTGGTGAACCAGTGGTTCCTTTTGTGTTCCATCAGGGTTAAAACAGAATGCAGTACAGTGACTTGAAGATTCTGTCCCAAAGTGAGCTTGTCAGCTTCGCTTACCAAGAGGGCTGTGGCCGCTACAGCTCTCAGGCAAGGTGGCCATCCTTTTGCAACAGGATCCAATTGTTTTGACAAATAGGCTACAGGTCATTGCCAGGATCCAAGGGGCTGAGTCAGAACTCCCAACGCATTTCCACTTGACTCATGGACGTATAGACAAAATGATTTCTGTACATCTGGTAGGCCCAAGGCTGGTGATGACATCAATGCTGTTTTTAGTGATTTGAATGCTTTATCTTGTTCTGGTCCCCATTCCAGGGGAGATCGTTCCACTCCCTTCGTGGCTTGGTACAAGGGTTTTGCCAAGAGCGCACAATTTGGTATCCATATTCGGCAATAGCCCGCAGTTCCCAGGAAGGCCCGCACCTGCTTTCTGGTGGTGGGGGTTGGGATGCGGCATACTGCTTCCTTTTGCTCGAGTCACAATTTCCGGATCCCTCTGGATAGATGGAACCCCAGATATTTCACTTCTGTCTGGCACAGCTGCGCTTTGGCTCTTGAGACCTTGTATCTGGCTTCATTCAAGAGGTGCAAGAGATCACTGGTAGCTTGCACACCTTCAGTCTTGGTGTTGGTGGCTATAAGCAGATCATCTACATATTGAAGCAAAATTCTTTTTCCAGGAGTCACAGAATAACTTGAAAGATCTTGCTTGAGGGCTGCACTAAAGATGGTGGGTGAATTCTTGAATCCTTGAGGTAATCGAGTCCAAGTGAGTTGTCCTCGTCTTCCTGTAGTAGGGTTTTCCCATTCAAACGCAAACAAAAGCTGGCTGGCGGATGCCAGGCGTATACAGAAAAAGGCATCTTTTAAATCCAGGACAGTAAAATGAGCGGCTTCTGCTGGAATCAGTCCCTGGAGGGTATAAGGATTTGGTACTACTGGATGTATAGTTTCAACTGCACTGTTCACTCGTCGTAAATCCTGCACTGGGCGGTAGTCACCTGTCCCAGGCTTTTTGACTGGGAGGAGGGGGGTGTTCCAGGGCGATTGGCATTCTCTGAGATGTCCATACTGTAACAATTTCTTTAGGTGACAATGAATGCCTTCGATTGCTGGTCGTGGGAGGGGATATTGTCGCACATGCACTGGTTCTGCTCCCGGTTTAAGGGTGACAAGCACAGGAGCTATATTCTTTGCTAGGCCAGGAGGATTATTTTCCGCCCACACTCTGGGCGGGGCTAAAATACTGGTGGGTATACAGGGGCTAGCTGCTTTGGATGCAGGCAGATAGAACTGCCATTCTTCTTCTCGGGGGACCGTCAACACCATCAGACCAGCAGATTTTGAGTTTACAGTCATTTCCATTCTTCCCCCTTCAACAAAGGATATCTGTGCCTGGAGCTTTGCAAGCATGTCTCGGCCCAAGAGGGGAATTGGGCATTCAAGTATGTACAGGAACTGGTGTGTTATCTTCCGTCCCCCTAGTTCACAGGCACAGTTCTGCAGAAAATGTCTTGTGGTTCTAGTTCCAGTGGCGCCCACAATGGTGACAGATCGGGAAGACAAAGGAGCCACTGGCTTAGCCACTACTGAATGTTCGGACCCCGTATCCACTATAAAGTCCATGTACTGGTCCCCAATCTTTAAATTGACCATAGGCTCCTGGGGACCCAGGGAAAACTTGGAGCCCGGTCTGAACTAGTCCTCTTCCACATAATAGTCTTCGGTGGTCGCCACTCCCTCTATGGCGGCCTCTTTCTGCTGAAACTGTGCACGCTGCATTCCCCCTCGTTGCTGGAATCGCCCCCCTGCTCTCCTGGTGCTCCCTCCTCCCCTCCAGGGGGTGGAGCTAATATTCGGGCATTCGTTTTTCCAATGTCCTTCTTCTTTACAATAGGCGCACTGATTTGCACCTAAGGGGGACCGAGCGCTCCCTCGGCCCCTTCCCCATCCTCTGGCTCTTCTGTTTGGATATCTTCCTCCACGTCCTTCAACTAGTGCTGCAGCAAGCAAATCAGCTTTCTTCTTCATCTTTCTTTCACTTTTGCATTCTTGATCACGATTCACAAATACCTTCTGGGTGACTTCCATTAGCTGTGCTGTGTTCATACCCGCAAATCCTTCCAACTTTTGCAGTTTCCGTTTTATATCTCCCTGGGACTGACTCACAAAAACAGCATTCACCATGCGCAAATTCTCCTGGGCTGCTGGATCATATGGGATATAAAGTCTATAGGCTTCAGTTAATCGTTCATAGAAAGCAGCTGGACTTTCGTCTGGGCGCTGAAGAACGTCTGCTACCTTCCCAACATTCATGGCTTTCTGGCCTCCCCTCCTCAGGCCCTGCAATAAGGCCTGGTGGAACCGGGTGAGGGCCTTCTCTCCATCTGTACTATTTGGATCCCACTTCGGATCTTCATTCGGGAAATCTACAGCTGCTGCCTGTCGGGGGTCTAGGTCTCTCCCTCCTTCAGGGTTCTCTTCCAACCATCGAGTGGTTGCTCGCACTATCCATGCCCGCTCATCAGTAGTAAAGAGGGTAGACAAGAGCTGGCGACAATCAGACCAGGTAGGCTGGTGGGTCTGCATGATACTGGACATTAATTCTGTCAAATCTTGGGGTTTTTCGGTATAGGAGGCATAATGCATTTTCCAGTTCAATAAATCTGTTGTAAAGAAGGGCACATAAACTAGACTAGCCGGTCCGGCCACAACCTGACCCTCTTCATTTAGAATAGGTAATCCTGGGACCTGCTGCAATGGCATCTGGCAAACTTCTCTCGGGCCCGCCTCTCTGCTTCGGAGGGCGTAGCGCAGATTTGCGGGTCCAGTGGTGGCTCCTCTGCTGGTACCTGGACTAATGGGTGACCCTGGACTGGCAGCGGGTCCTCCACTGGCAGCTCCTTCAGAGGACAGCAGTTCCACCGTAGAACTTTGCTCGGGACTGGGGCTCCGACTTGGGGGAGGGAGCTGTTCCCCCTTGGGTGACGGAGGTGGTTGATGGGGCAGAGGCAAATCAGCTGGAGGTACTCTCTCTTCCTCTGGCTCTACTTGGGGTAACGGTGGAGCTGACGGGACTGGTTTATACAGAAATAAGGGTGGATAGTTCGGGATTTCTGAAGGTTCTGGGGCTGAGTAAATAGGGGGCTTCTCTTCCTTAGCCGGGACTCCCTTTGCAGCTGCTAACATAATTCTGCATTGCTCCTCACGGCAACGCCTCATCCAAGAGGGTCGCCTTTCACAAATACCTAACCAGGAGTCTATATAGGGAAACTGGTCGGGGTAATGTCTACACACTATCCCATGCACTCGGGACACAATTCTAACATCAAAAGTACCCTCTGGTGGCCACATGGCATCCAGCACCGGCCACTCCCTACCACACAAGATTTCTAATCGGGACGGCGACATTTTCGTCCCATAATCACTACTAGATCCCTTCTTAAAATTTGTGATCATACAGTTCAACGGAGTTTGTACAGACTCCGCCCCTTCCATTATGACGTACAAGACAGCAAACAAAGAGGGCGGGTAGTATGGCTGCGGGTAAGGGGTCCGCACAGCCCACAGAATGGTAAGGGGGACAAACACCAAACGCTTCCTCCTTTTTGCAACCTGGGCGCGGTCACCCGGCCAGGAACTGTGCTAATCAGGAGTCCGCTCTCACTTGGTCTGTTATTGCAAGACCTCTCAATCACACATCACACAGACAAACATGCTAGCAATTCCCAGATTCCCAGGCCTGACTGACTAAACCAAGATTAACCAAAAGGGTCAGTGGGTTCGCCCTGTGCATACTCATGCAGGGGTACTAGGACCGCCCTGAGAGGTGATCAGCCTCTCTTTACCTTAAACCAAACCGTATTAGTCTCACGCAAACTCGTGTGAGACTTTCCCAGAGCTAACTGACTAAGAACCAGACAATTACTACTCACCGGATCTGGTAGCTAATGCGCTGCACAACCAGTTCCTCCTTGGGTTGAATCCTGGACTCCCCTCGGGTTCGAGGTGTTGGCCGGCCGGACCCGGCAGGCCGCCGAGGCAGGGCGGAACCCTCTCCGATACAAAGGGACCGGCGGCGCCTGGGGATCCTCTCCGCTGTCGGCCGGCCACGATCCCGACCGGACCAAACCTGGAGGCGGTAATACGTGGTATATTCACTTGTGCACCATTCACGTACTCCACCTTCCCGGCCAATGCACCAGGAATATGTTGCAGTGAAGTGCCCGCAATGAATAAAACCAGGAGTCAATTCAAAGATCCAAGCCAATTTATTGTGCACAAGTCTCAGACAATGTCACATTCAAAATGGCCTGAGCAATGGAGTCCAGTAAACAACACCTTATATACCTTTCTTCTTCAGTTTAATACAGGCAAACTTCTTATTGGTCCCGATGACCCCTGCACCCATCCAATTGGGATCTCTTTCTGGGCCTAGCACTCTGTTACCCCTGCTCAGACTTCTCTAACAATGGGACAGTTCTTAGACTTTGATACATTTCTCCTACAAGGTCACTTCTAGCTCAGAAAAAGTGTGAATACAGAGCACTGGAACATATCTGTCATCAGCATAGAAGAATTCAATAAAAGATTCATACAAACTTATCAGAAGCAGTTTAAAGCAGTTTTTCTAACTTCTACTGACTTTGGTTTCTCTCAGCTATATTATTCTCAAGTGGGGGTTGGGACTCAGGCCTAACTTACAGGACTCTTCTACGTGACATACGTTTACAGGCTATTCTAGGCCATAGCCTGCGACATTAAGACAAGTCTTTGGCTCTGAAAAGTTTGGTTGGCATGTTGCCATTGCTCCAATTTTCTCTCTGGATTTCACCTGGGGGGGGGGGGAGGGGTGCTTCACTCCATCCTGTTTCCTGTTGCACGTGGACCACAGTGCAGGTGGAAACATTTTTAGACTTACACATGGATGGCTGCATCGGAATTGTGTGCAGCTGTAGACGGGTATCGCACCTGTAACGCAAGGGCAGTTTAGACAGGTGGCAGGGGGAGGTGTTTTCGCTGTTTGCATGTGCGGGGCATACACGCACAGCGGGCACTGCTGTATGTGTTGGCGCAGATACATCCCTGTTGTGATTCCGTTGATGTGCATACATACATCCACAGGCCTACGGAATCGCCCAACTGGATATGCACCTCCAACATACATGTTTCCGGCATTTCTGCATGTCCTGGTCTGAATTGTCCTCCACCTGAATATTTAAATACTGAGCTATGAGTATTTAGACATGAAGCAACAGAGAGTGAAAGGACTTAAGGGTTGCAAGGAGTGTCAACAGGATTTGAATCTTGGCTTTTCTTGTATCCTTTCTCTGAGCCTTTTCCAGCCTGTCTATTTCCTTTCAGAGAAAAGACCTCAAGAACTGGACACCATATTCCAGCTGAGGTCTCACCAGTGATCAGTACAGAAGCATAACTACTTCCTTTCTTATGATAGCCTATGCTTGTCCCTTTTATAGTAAGAAGAAGGAATAAAAATAAGCTTAACTATTTTTTATACTTCAACAAATTGAGAGGGGTGACCTGCATAGAGTGGTGGATACCACCCTAAACAAAGGCATAGAGGGCAGGTACACCTATTCTAGTCACCTTACTGGGCAGACTAGATAGACCATACTGGTCTTTATCTGCTGTCATATACTATGCTACTATACACCATAGAATCAGTCTAGCTCTGGCAACTGCCCTATCACACTATCTTGAAACCATCAGGTATTATATTTAGAAGAAATAAAATTAATTTAATAGGGAATTTAAGAAATGTCTGCATATATTGAGGCCATTTTTGAAACTTCCTGTGCCTACAAGTATTTCATTGAAGTATCTCTCTGCTACTGTCCTCTAGGGAATACATATCTTGTGCCTTAGGGCTTTGGGGGTAGACCCTGTACCATTTGCTAGCCCTTTTCTAGACCATTGCTACTCTTATCTATATTTTTATAGCCTCCAGAAATGAACACAGTACTCCAGAGGAGGTCTCACCAATGGCCTGCACAGATGGATTTTCTGTATATTTTCTACTCATCGTGTCTCACCCAATGTACCCTAGCATTCCTTTACTTCTGCCTCAAGCCTTGTTGCTCTGTTTGCTAAATAGATATCATTAGATACGATTACCCCCGACACTATCTCAACTTCCTTTTACAGTATGGCCTAATGTGCTCGATGCAAATCTTCCAAGTTTGTCACCAATTTAGAAAGTGAAGCAGGAAAAGAATTTCTAATGTGTGGCACTGGCCTGGGTGATTCATTTTATTGCTTCAAAAAATATTCTATTAAGTAGGCTGCAATTTTGAATGAGCTTTGTTATAGTAGATGTAATTAAAAAGTAGTGTAATTATGATATCCTATGAGAAAATGTCTGATATCCCACTAACCTAGTAATTACTGCCGCTCCCCAGCTGTGGATGTCAGCAATAAAAAAGCCCTAGTCTATTGTACCCAGTATAATAGCTATATTAAAGTATTTCTAATGTAAACCTGTGTTAGCCAGTGCTCACATTTTATAAATTAATAAATTAGTTAATTAATTAAGCGATCCATTTATTAATTTGATAGGATAGCTTACCAGCAGTTAAAGCAGTGCTAGAATTTTAAGCACCGTGGTGTTCCTCATGTAACGAGATGTTGGGGATGGGGGGGGGAGGCAGATTTCACAATTATTTTCCCCCCTGATCGCGGATGTGGCAGCAGAGTATGCTGAAGGGCACTGCACGGCAAACCACTGGAGTCTGCAGAGGTTTCAGAGACTTCCGTTTATTCTTTTTGTTTTGTTTGTTTTGGTGGGACCATGGGTAGGGGCAAGAATGTGATGCAGCAACCAGATCACTGGCATAATACTACCTTATGGGCTGCAGTTTCGAGCAGGCAGGGCAGAAAGCGGCAGACGTTTTGAAGTGTACTATGAAACATAAATATGTAATTATCGCCCATAAAATTGCATTGGGGCTGAGAATGGCCCAAAATATTTCTTAGCAATGCTGCTTGAACGTCATAAAAGTAGTGTACTTGTGTGAGGTGGTTTTAAGTTGAAAACTTCAATAAGAATTCTCCCATGGAAGAAATAATTTGTAATGACTTAGGACCCCTTTTACTGAAGGATGCTATAGTGTTGCATCTAATGTGTCCATAGCGCCCAAACCATAGGGCGTTAGGTGTAAAACCAGTAGGGTTAGTTGTTGGAGCCATTGAAACTATGTTTCTGACAGTTAACACAGAGCACCCTGCACTAACACAACATAATTATAGCACAGATGAACTTACCTCCACCTATTGAGGTGGCAATAGTGTACCCGTTGACTGCAAGACTCTCACCCCACCTACTATCCACCAAAATCCAGCAGCACTAACTGTCATGGCCTCACGGTAACAGTCAACGCATATCCCAGTGAGCCTTCAGTATGCACCAAGACCTGTGCTAACAGCCAATGTCTTTTAGTGTCTTTATAGCACAGGCACAAATAGGTGCTTTTCTGCCCAATTAACCTAGGCGACCTCTTATAAAATTACCATCTCCAGTATGCAGCGGGGGCGGGCAGTTAATGCTGCTAAAGCAGATAGCCACCACTGCTGGACCTGAGACCCAGATATTCATATCCAGGCCCCAGCATTGAATATCCGGGTTGCCCGGATTTCCGTGAAGGTAACCAGGCAGTGGCAATATTTAGCCGATGATCGGTTAACTTCGGCGGCAAAAATTAGGCCATCCTCTATCGCGCTTGACTTTTGCCACTTAGCAATTAATGGGCAGCTGCTCAATATTCACACTGCTCTGTTATTGCTGGTTGCCACCCCCAGACTGCCACGCATCAGGACGCACAGCGGCGGCACCCGTCGATATTCAGCAACCTTAACACAGTTAGTGCGGCAGAATATCCCAGACAAGGGGATTAACATGGTTAGCAGCTCTATTAACTGTGTTATTCCCTTTGAATATCGGACCCATTCTCTTTAAGCATTTATTATATTTAATGACATCTTTTATAGTCTGAGACACTCCAGTGAAATGTTCCAAATGCATACAAATTTACATTTTTGACATAGTGGTGTATATTCATTCCATGTAATAGATAGTTGTTCCGAAGGGAAACAGGCATGGTGTTTTAACAAGATACACTATTCCTTCTGTCTGTATGAATTGATAGTAAATAAACCTCTTTTTCTCCAGACCTTTCTATCTCTGGAAGAAGAACTGGTCATGTGGATGCAAACCTTTCATTTTAGAAGCATGGTCCCAAGGGCAAGGTGGTTTGAACATAGGCCCCTCCAGAAAATTCCTGTAAACCCCGTGAAGTTACACACTTTTTGCACTGACAACTGCATTTAACAGTCACCAGAAAAGAAGGAGCCATACTAACTAGGTGGTTTACTGCAGGGCAGATAATAACTATTTGCCCATATAGTTAAAGATAAAGGGGGTGAATTTATAAAGCTTTTTTCACATGTAAAGTCTATTCCTTATCGTCCCTCCAGTCTAGTCCCACACCTCTGGGTAGTGCACCTCTTCCAGCAGCTTGGAGACTGAGCATGTCATCTTTTGATGACATCCATCTACTTATACAGCTGGCACCGCCTACCAGCCCTAGTATACTCAGTCGCCAAGCAGCTGGAGGAGGTGTGAGCCAGGGGTGCTGGACTCACTGAGGACAAAAAAGTATATATATATGTAGAGAGAAAAGGAGTTTTGGCAGGCAGCCCTGATGCCTTGCAGAAAGCAAAGGAAGGGATTCCCCGGTCTCCCTAGCGAGCGAAGGCTAGTAGGTGAGGGCCCTTACACGTTGGGGAGGGCAGATGGCTCCCAAAGAGGAGCTGTCTCCCAGATGCCAGCAGCGAGGCAGACAGCTCCTGCTAGGACTCTTCAGTGCCAAAGTCTCTTGGAGTGGGCTGAGCACGAGGGTAGAGGAGGCACATTGAGCAATAGATGTGGGATGCAGGCCCTGGGAGTGCGGGCTTGCACCAAGTGGAGGGAGCCTTGATCGTCAAAAGAGCGGCAGCGATCGTCTGGTGCTCCCGGCGGTGGCCTAGGGTTTTCTTGTCGACATATCTTCTTCCCTCCCCAGGGGCTGACCGGAGGGGGGGGGGGGGGGTTGAATTGGTCGCATTTTTTTCTGGCGGTTGTGAGTTTGTGGTTTCTTTTGGGTGAAAGCTGGCAGTGAGGAATAGGAGCCTGCAGTTTGTGGCACTGTAGTTCTCTTTCCCTGGTAGTCCCCATGGGTGCATTTGTTTAGTTTTCTGGGGCTCTTTGGAGGGCTGTGCCACCAAAAAAAAAAAAAAAAAGGGGGAAAGAGAAGTGAAATACATCAAAGGAAGGCTCACTAATCTTTCTGCAGGAGTGCTGGTTGCCTTCCGGGTGTTTAGGGTGAAGAGCTGGTGGCACGGGTGCTATTATGGTGGCCAGACCCCAGTGCCTGGTCTGTGGGACCAAACGGGGAGCAGTCTCAGAAGAGGGGTGTGTGTCTGGTATGTGCTCAACCAGGAAGCCACTTCCTTGGAGAAGGGCCTGCAGGAGAAGATAAGAGACCCTGGGCTTTCTTCATTGGTAGGGCTCCCAGGGGATTTTTCCCCAGAATTTGCCCTTTTGCTCCATCAGGCTTTTTGTATGCACCAGCAGAGAGGAGGGGCCCCTTTGCTAGCACAGGACTTGGGGCTAAGCAGGGGCAGCCCAAGGGGGCTGCGGGGCCATGTGTGGAGACTCGGTGCGGGGCCTCATTTGCATAAGGTGCCTCATTTGCATAAATATTTGCATAATGTTACTATACACTAACTTTTAGTAAACATGCCTCTTAATGAGTATATGGATAAAGAAAGACTAAAAGATTTCTACATTACTATAATCCAGTACCAACCGCCAGGCACATTAGGAACTACTACAAACACTGCCCATTTGGAACCCATAGCAAACCCGCCATATCCTAACAGCACTACCAGGACTCACAAATCACCATACCCTAACTATCAAAAGGCAACACTGCAAATATTAAACCAATACATTTCAGAGAATAACAATACATGACCTACTGGGGAAAGAGAACAAGTGGCAATGTCAAATAGGAATTATATAAACAGAATACCTCAGCTCAGTTACACATGCAGAACATAGACCATCACCAAACAAGGAATCACAATTTAGAAACAGGAAGACAATAATTAAAATGGGAACCCCAAAAGCCAAACTTGGAATGTACAACACTGTAGAAATAAAACTATAAATTAATTTCCTCTTGTACTAAACAAAGCACAGACGTTAATGATGCACATTTCCCAGAGCTGACATATTCCAGTTAATAAATTCAAAATAAAGAGATATTTTTCTACCTTTTGTGCATTTTTTTCAGTTACAATTGTTCCAACCACTTTATTTTAGTTTCTTTGTGTCTTCTGCTAACTCTCCATCTGCTGTCCATTTGTCCTTTCTTCTCTCTAGTTTTTTTTTCCATTCTCTCTCTACATCTGCTTTAACATACTACTCTTTCTCCTTTTGCTCTTTCCTCATTCCTATTTCATCCACTCAAATTTTACCCCTCCATCCTCAATCCCCACTTACTCTCACAATATCCGGCCAATTGTAGATTTGTCTTCCCTCCCACACAAAATATTTTTCTCTCTCCATTTCACTCTCCCAGCTCCATCCCATTCTAATCCTCCCCCAACATCAGCTCCCTTCTAGTTACAGCCCCACCCAGCATCTGCTCCCTTCTAGTCCCTGCATCAGCCCATTTCCAGTCCTAGCCCCCATCAGCCCATTTCCAGTCCTATCCTAGCCCCACCATCAGCCCATTTCGTCCTAGCTCCCCATCCATTTCCAGTCCTATCCGAGTACCTCCATCAGCTCATTTCCAATCCCAGCCTCCCAATCAGCTCATTTCTAGTCCTTTCCTAGCCCCACCATCAGCCCATGTCAAATCCTAGCTCCCCTCCACTCAGCCCATTTCCAATCCAACCCCCCCATGAGCCTACTTCCAGTTCTAGCCCCTCCATGAGTCCATTTCAATTCAAGCCCCCACCACAGCCCATTT
Organism: Ichthyophis bannanicus; assembly: GCA_033557465.1. Lineage (NCBI taxonomy): Eukaryota > Metazoa > Chordata > Amphibia > Gymnophiona > Ichthyophiidae > Ichthyophis > Ichthyophis bannanicus. The sequence goes on along the minus strand of CM066033.1, from coordinate 460,769,141 downwards.
CCAACCTTAGCACCCCCAACAGCCCATTTCCAGTCCTATCCTAGCCCCTCCATCAGCCCATTTCCTGTCCTAGCCCTCCCACTCAGCCCATTTCCAGTCCTAGCTCCCTCCCCTCACAGCCCATTTCCATTCCAAGCCCCCTCCCCATCAGCTATTTGCAGTTCACCCCCCCACAGCCTATTACCAGTCTTAACCCCCCATCACCCCATTTTCAGTCTTACCAGTCCTACCCCCCATCACCCCATTTTCAGTCTTACCCCCCAAAGTCCATTACCAGTCCTAACCCCCCCATCAGCCCATTACCAGTCCTAACCCCCCATCAGCCCACTTCCAGTCCTAACCCCCCCATCAGCCCATTAGCAGTCCTAGCCCCCCCATAGCCCATTACCAGACCTAAGCCCCCCATCAGCCCACTTGTAGACTTAGCCCCCCCAAAGCCCATTACCTGTCGTAACCCCCCATCAGCCCACTTTCAGTCTTTGCCCCCCATAGCCTATTACCAGTCCTAAGCCCACATCAGCCCACTTGCAGTCTTATCCCCCCTACAGCCCATTACCTGTCGTAACCCCCCATCAGCCCACTTCCAGTCTTAGCGCCCCCATAGCCCATTACCAGTTCTAACCCCCCATCAGCCCACTTCCAGTCCTAACCCCCCCATCAGCCCATTTCCAGTCCTAGCCCCTCATAGCCCATTACAAGTCATAAGCCCCCCATCAGCCCACTTGTAGTCTTAGCCCCCCATAGCCCATTACCAGTCCTAACCCCCCCATCAGCCCATTTCCAGTCTTAGCCCCCATAGCCTATTACCTGTCCTACCCCCCATAGCCCATTAACAGTCCTACCACCCCACCCCATAGCCCATTACCAGTACTAACCTCCCCCCTCCATCAGCCCAGCTAGGTTAAAAAAAACACAAACCAGCTTCTGCTGCCGCTGCCGCTGTGGCAGCGGCAGAATCGAGCATCTCGCGGGGCCCCCCTGCCCTTCAGAGTCTTCCATGTGGCCTCAGCGCGGGCTTTTCAGAGCCGCGCAAATGGAGAGTTTCCCTTTCTCGCGGCTCTGTTAATCCCGCCGTGGGGCTGATGGGAAATCCCATCATCCCCGCGGCGGGATTAACAGAGCCACGAGAGGAGAAGCTCTCTTTCTTTGCGTGGCTCTGACAGCCGACGCTGAGGCCACATGGAGGACTCTGCAGGACACGGGGGGCCCCGCAGGATGCTCAATTCTACCACTGCCATGGCGGCAGCGGCAGCAGCAGCCAGTTCGTGGTTTTTTTAACCTAGTTGGGCTGATGCAAGATGTTTTTTGCGCAGGGCCCCCTGAAACGCGGGGCCCTGTGCAAAAAACATTCTTGCTCAATGGACAGGCCAGCCCTGGAGCTAAGCAAGCAGTGGAAACAAAGGTGAGCCCGGCAGAGGTAGCAGGACGTGGAAGATCTGGACATGGAACTGGAGTCTCAAGATGAAGAACTGGAAGAAGGAGAGATCCCAGAGCGAGTGGTCCAAGTGTTTCAACTAGAGGAATTGCAAGCTCTCATTGGCGGGGGGGGGGGGGGGGAGTCCTTGAAGGCCCTGAATATGCCAGCAGCTGTGGATCCCAGCGAGTGGACTCTCAACCAGGAGGTTTTCAAGCAGGTGGCTTGTCGTTGGAGCACGCTGGTCATGGATCTGATGGTGACCTTTCAATCTGCTAAGGCAAGCCGGTTCTTCAGCAGAAGGGAACGAATGTCAGAGGGGCTGGACGCCCTCGTGTAAAGGTGGCTCGAGGAGGTGCTGCTCTATATCTTTTCACCGTGGGCGCTCATAGGCCAGGTGATAGAGAAGATTGAAGCTCACCGGGGGTCTGTGATCTTGATTGCCCCAGACTGGCTGAGACGCCTGTGGTATGCCAATCTAGTGCGGCTACTGGCGGATCAGCCGTGGCGTCTGCCAGTTCAAGAAGCTCTATTGGTGCAGGTGCCAGTCATTCCTCAGGTGGATTGATTCTCACTTATGGCTTGGCTCTTGAGAGGGCAAGGCTGAAGAGGAAAGGCTACACTGGGCCAGTGATTGCGATCCTGCTGAAGGCATGGAAGAGGTCAACCTCTTTGGCTTACATCAGGGTATGGCATATAATTGAGTCGTGGTGTGAGAATAGGCAGGAGAGCCCATTATCTGCTTCCATTCCCGACATTTTAGCCTTTTTGCAATCCGGGTTTGACAAAGGCGTGGAGACTAGTTCCCTAAGGGTCCGGTTTGCGGTGCTCTCCTGTCACCGGGATAAGGTGCAAGGGTGGCGTTGGGCTCGCATCCTGATATGCTGAGGTTCCTGAGAGCGGTGGGGTGCCTCCGTCCTCCATGGAGAGCAGTGGTGCTGCCCTGGGATCTCAATTTGGTGCTATTGACAATGGCCAAGAAGCCTTTTGAGTCTTTGAGAAGGTGCTCATTGAAGGATTTGACTCTGAAAGTGGTTTTCCTCGTAGCCATTTGTTCGGCTTGCAGGATTTCGGAGATTCAGGCACTGTCCTGCAAAGAACCGTATCTTGTGTTTTCCAGGGAGAAGGTAGTCCTTCGGCTGGTACCCTCCTTCTTGCCAAAAATGATTTTGGCCTGCCATGTGAATCAGCCAGTGTCCTTACCAGTCCTTTCGGTTTCGAGATGGATTCTTTGCACTCAGAGTTGTGCCGGTTAGATGTTAAACAGATCCTGAGGCACTATTTGAAGCAGACTGGCTCCCTCTGAAGCCAATCAGGCATGCCCCCCCCCCCCCAGGTGCGGGGCCATATACAGGCAACATTCCATCCCAGGTAACATGGGATCATTAACACTTGCTAACTACTAATATGGTGGATAATGGAGAACAGGTAGCTAAACCTTTAGAAGTGCTTTCACCTGCTAATATGGTGCATAATGGAGAACATTTAACTTCAGAGGTACTCTTACCTGCTAATATCATGGAAAAGAGAACAGTTAGATATACTTTCAGAGGTGAGTTCAGCTGCTAATATGGCGGATAATGGAGAACAATTAACTTCAGAGGTGCTCTCACTGGCTACTATGGTGGAAAATGTAATGTTTGTTTAATGTAATGTTCAATCCTTGAGTTCTCTGTAAACCGCTTTGATTCACGAAAAGCGGTAAATAAGCACTAATGAATAAATAAACAAAATAAATAAATAATGGAGAATAGTTAATTTCAGAGGTGCTCTTACCTGCTAATATGGTGGATAATAAGAGAATGGGTAGCTTCAGAGGAGCTCGTACCTGCTAATATGGGGGAGAATTGGAATAGGTAGTTTCTAAGGTACTTTCACTAGCTAATATGGCGGATAATTAGGAACAGGTGGTTACACCTTCAGAGGAGCTTTTACCTGCTAATATAGTGAATAATGCATAACTGTTAGCTACAACTTCAGCTGCTTTCAGCTGCTAATATGGTAGATAACGGAGAAAGATAGTTATATCTTCAGAGGTGCTTTCACCGGCTAATATGGCGGATAATAGAGAACAGGTAGCAACGCCTTCAAAGGCGTTTTCACCTGCTGATATGGTGGATAATGGAGAACAGGTAGCTTCAGAGGTACTTTCACGTGTTAATATGATGGATAATTGGGAACAGTTAGTTACACATTCAGAGGTGCTTTGACCTGTTAATTTGGTGAATAACGGAGACGAGGTAGCTACATATTTGGAGGTATAGATAATTGCATTCCGAGTATGTGGACATGGTTTGAATGCTCAGTAACATAGTATATGATGGCAAATAAAGACCAGTATGGTCCATCTAGTCCGCCACTCTGTGCAGCTCACCCTCCTCTATGCCTTTGTTTAGGGTTGTATCCGCTGCTCCGTGCAGGTCACCCCTCTCTACTTGTTGAGATATAAGAAATAGTTACGTTTATTTTTATTTTATCCCCTTGCTATAAAGAGATCCAGTATGTCTCGTGACCATTGATCTGCGTTTGCGGCATAAGCTGCCTGTTCCAAATTCCCAGAGACGCTGCCAACTGTTTTCACAGAGATTTTTTACTTATTGCCCCTTAACTTTGGCTGATAGGGTAAATTAGGTGCAAAACCTTAGCACAAATTAATAAATAAGCCCTGAAGCATAAAACCACAGACTTAAAAATGGTGATGGTGAAAGAATTTTATCTTCTTAAACTTCATGCAACCTACTTGTATGTATGAAAAACTTCCAGAACTGACCAATACTTAAAACTACATGGTACATTTACCTAATTTAAAAGACACACTATATAAATTTACCCCAGGAGCTGTAAAACTCTCTTATCAATTTGAATTTCCTGTGAGAATTGTCTGGGGAAAAAATATCCATAGAAATTTGCTCCTGCTTTTTCTACAGATAAGCGTTTTCCCTTTAAAATGGCATGCATAATTCTGCAGATCTAAAACCTTCCCTAACCTAATCTTACATCGGGCCAGCACTTCTGTTAGGCAAACTAGGCGGTCACCTAGAGTATTTGCACTCTGGGGGTGGCAAAAGGACAATGTCATCGAGCAAACATTATCCCAGCACTTCACCTTCAGGCCCGCTCTTTCTCTCACTCTGTCGCCCAGCATAAGGAAGAGTGCTTAACAGCACATCAATTTCCTCTGCGGGACCAGGTCAGTCTCGCGAGATTGCCCCATGCCACAGAGATATGGGGAGGATCAGGGCGTGCCATGGGGATTCGGATCTCGTTCTGTGACACTCATATGGGGATACTGAGGGGAGGAGGGAGTGTCCGTGATTACAGATCTGCTACCTGTAGGTAGGTATGTGGTATGGGGGGGCAAGAATGAAGGTTCACCCAGGACCCCTCATATCCTTGCACTGGTCCTGACCTCACCCTAGGAACCCTTCTGCTGACTGTGAGTAAGGGTATATGCATTGCACAATAGCACTTGTATTTTCACCTGCTGGAAAAGTGGACAAATTCAGATAGCTGGTTCCCAGGGATAAATAAATAGGCATTAATCTACTTAAGTGGCCTGTGAAAACTGCCCTTCCTATGTGATCTGCTCTTACAAATCCTTGCACTCTAGCAGCTTCCTTCATGGTGAGTTACTGGGAAATGCTAACAACTGTTTTGACAGACCTAAGTACGGCTTATTACTTCCAAGCTGAAAACATTTGTACAATGTCAAGCTGCTGTATTTTAGCATTATCATAACCTCCAATAAACAAACACATTTCTATTTTACATTTGCTTAGTCTGAGAAGCAAATGCCAGTGTGGTCAGATGGGGACGGGCAGCATTTGCGATGTATTTCTTCCATTAAACACCTTTTTTGTCAAACAACAGTAACAGAAAGACAAATGCAGTTACTAGCGCTGACAACTTAAACAAAGAAAATCATTAAGGGCTGCCTATCTTGACTTTTTTTTTTTTTTTGCTTAGGAGACAGAGTGCGAGCAGAGAACCTGAGCGATCCTGCTGAAGTGTCAGCTGGACCCTGCCACATTCTAGGTCTTCCCCCAGGATGGGCCATCATCTTCCCACCCTTGTGCAAATGTCCTCAGGCGCAGCAGAAGCTGCTGCGGTGTCTGGTCAGGAGAGGGCAGTCACAGAAGAGAGACATTCCTTCCCTCATGCTAGCTGCTTCCCTGAACACCTTATAGGGGTGTGCATTCGAGAGCATGCATTGGACTCGTTTGGTTGCCTAAAAATTCAATGCGCATGCAAATCGCACACACACGCATACACTGTGAATCAATGTGTGTACAATCGTTGTGCACATTCTTAAGTTCTTGCACATATACACTATGCACCTTCAGAAACAAACACAAAAAATGCCTGAAAATCAGGAAAAAGTCATTTTAAAAGAGTACAAACCAATCTTTTTTTTTTTTTTCAGCGGTGCACACCCCTAATGCCTTATGATTCCTCTGTTGTCCTAGAGTAGGACTCTTGACTGAAGAACAGTGCATTCACTGGCTGCTGCTGGTGAGTGAAGGAGAGTCTTGCCTGTTTCCGGCGTTCACCTGGTTTTCCCCCCAACGGTGCTGCTGCTCCTGCTCCGCTTATTAAGTTCTCCCTCGGTAGGTGAAAGGCCCTCCGCTGCATGCTTTCGCCTTTCCTAGTGGTAAGGGCTGAGAGAACATAGGGAAGAAATGGGGCAAAGGAGTGGGGAGAAAATACAGAAAGCACGGAGAACATGGGAGAATATGAAAATGAAGGCAGGTAAATGGAGAATGTGAGGTAAGGAAAGAAACGAGAGAAGAAGCGATGGAAGATGTGGCAGTGAAGCTCTGACAGATTAAGAGGAGAGGTGAGAGGAGGAAGGATGGCACAGGGCATGCTGATGGAATAAAGAGAGGGGATGTGTTGGGGACAGCTGGAAAATAGGAAGAGGAAAGAGAAAGCGCTATGAAAAGGGGAACTTAGAGAGGGGTTTGAGATAAAAAGATGAGTTTAAGCCTATGTATACTGCAATATGCTGCCTTAATGCATAGCTCTCTGTAAACTGCGTGAGTCTGGAAGACATGACTAGGTTGAAGCACATGCAGGCGACATGCAAAGGTGGTCCAGTATGAACGCTTTTATTCCAAAGGGTTTATCCAGTTAGCAGGACCTGCTAACTGAAAAGCCCCGGTGACAGCAATGCCCGCATACTGCCAGGGAATGTTTCCTCTTGCCACCTCAGTACCATTTGGATAGATCTGGGGCGGTCCTTAGACAGAACAGGGAAGAAGTCAAAGGTTATTCAGATAGTGGTGATACTCAGTCCTAACTTTAGGCCACAAAGGCTTATTTGGATAGCGGCTGAATATCGCTGCTGCCCGAAAAAACAGATATTCAGCTACTGTTTCTGGATACTGCCATTGAATATCAGGTATAATTTACCCACAGCAACTAGTTGTTAAAGAAACCACTAACGTCTGTGAGTTGAACATCAGCCAAAAACCCATTCATATTCTAAAGGATTTATATCATTGAGTTCAGATTTAACTTTCTAAATATAACTACATAAAAGTATGGGGCCCCGAGATTGAGTTGATGTCCAATAATTCATTTTATGGGATTATTCTGGAAAGGGTGGTGTTGAGAAGATTACGATTTTTGTGTTTAATTATCAAAACCTCAGCTGCTTCTGCCCCTATGCAACTGGAAGTTTGCATGAGGGGGAGGTGGGGAAGCAGTGCCAAAGGGGGTTCAAGGGGAAGTGCAGCAGAAAGTTCACTAGCTGTGGTTGGTGAATTGCTGTGTTTCTTAGGGGGGTGAGAATATAGTTCTCTCCCCAAGTCTTTGCTGGGTACCTTCACATGGTGACCACATTGTACAAAATCTATACTGAATCCCAGCAAGGTGACACTACATTTGAAGTATGTTAGGAACGAAAAAGAAAAATACATACTGACTGCACGCTGCCCAGGATATAAAGGTGCCCACCCATAGCTTACGCACTAGGACAATCGATGGTGGTTGCGGTAGTGCAAGCACTGTAGATGTGGATAACATCCCTGCCACAGATAAAGGCCATAGAGAGCATGTTCATTGACCCACTGAGGCAGGAAATAAACCACAGAAATGAATGAAAAAGTGATGAGGATTCACTACAGTTAAGTGGACTTCTGCAGATAAGGAGGAGATAATGTAAGCTCTGATCTTTATCTTTATTTCAAAACTTTATATTCCGCCCATTGTCAGGACATTAGAGTGGTTTACAAAAGAAAAATAAGTCTACGCTAAAGAAAAATGAAAAGAACGCCATAAAATATAGGAAAGAAGAAAGAGTAGTAAAGCAACAGCAAGCTACAATGAAAAAAAACAACACGGAGGGGCATCACAAAAGGGTATCATTTGGGAGGAGGTTAAAGGCCTGCTGAAATAAGCTTGTTTTGAACATGTTCTTAAACGCTGGATATGAGGGTTCGAAACGGAGTGAAGCTGGTAGGGCATTCCAAAGTGAGGGGCCGAGGAAGAAAAAGGCAGCCCGCCGAGTCTGCTCCAAGTGGGCTCTCGAGGGGGGAGGTAGTGAGAGTCTGTTGGCATGCAGTGAACGAAGTTGACGATATGATGAGCAGGGACCGTCTCTTACACGTCTGTGCAGCACTGCGCACGTCTTGTAGCGCTATACAAATGCTCAGTAGTAGTAGTGGTACTTTCATGCTACAAACCCTATAGTTAAATCAAGAGGGTATGCAAAGGGAATCTGCCAAAGCTGGAAGAGAGAGGAAAACTGCCTCAAGAAAACCTGCAAAAAGCAACAGATGCAAATTTAAGATCTTCAATTTCACAGATCAAAGCAAAGGAGTATGTGGATGACAACATCCTGAAGCAACTAAAGGCTTCCGTGGAAAATGAAACATGTGAGGAAGCCGGGTATAGTGGTCAAGGAGAAAAACACAAAAACGCATTGATTATAGAGATGTCAGTTCCAAGCGACTACCCTGTGAATTGCTTTGAGAGGTAGAAAATATTCAAGTGCCAAGAAATGCAGTCGGAGACTAAGAAAATGTGGCGGAAAGATATCGAGTTATATCCCATTGTATTAGGTGCCGTAGGCTTAATTAAGAGGAATTTCTAAACACACCTTGATAAATTATCCATACACGTAACATCTTATCGACTCCACAGGGAGGCTCTCTTTGCACAACGCAAGTACTACGCTTAGTATTAGCAGCAAATCTGAGAGACTGAGATCATACTCCACATACCCTGACTTAGAAGTGAGCTTCATGAGTGTCATGGTACGTACTGTATGCACAAAACGAAGCCATTTGGGTGTGCTGCCCTGCCAGAGGTTTTGTTGTGCGCTGCAGTGCTGTTTCAAGTCATTGTCACCGCTGCGGGTCCCGGAATGGGCTGCAGCAGTGGCAATGGGCTATCCTCACATTATTGGGGCTCTAGGCAACTGCCTACTGTGCCTAATGGTAGCACCAACCCTGGTGGCAGGTGTACATGTATGTTTTGGGATGGAGTATGTGTGTGTGCCTGTTCCAGCCTTCAGCTGGGGAATGTATTTGTGTTTGGGGTTGGGGTTGGGGGGGGGGGGATTGTTTGTGAGGTGTGTGAGCATTCCTGCTGCCAGCTTCCCTGCTGTTCTCCTGTGTCTGTGAGGAACAGGTGAATGCAGATTTTAGATAGTATGTGGAAAGGGGGATTCACAAGTTCAGGTCAGGATGCAGAGAATTCCCACAGTATTTTAGAAGAGGCTCTGTAGAGAACGGCACTTCTTTCCCCTCCATGTCGAGTGGGAGCAGTGATTTTTAAAAGCTGCTAATAGCGGGGAAAAAACATAGAAATCTCTCCAAATATGCATGACAGCAGTTTTCATAAATTGCTGCTCCCGCCATACATGGTTAGCTTGAGCCAGGAGGATCATTTCTCTCCTCTGATCCCCTTAATGTCAACCACCCCTGATCACCACCCAAAGGTTGATCCCTTCGCTGATTACTTATACAATCTCGTACAGGTATACCTTGACAGGCGATCCCCCCAGTATATCTGATATGCCTACCTCTCAAAAATATCCAATCCCACCACAAGTATCCTCTCCAGCATGAAGACCCCCGCTTGGCAACAAAAAACCCCCATTGACAGACCCCATGACCCCTAGCAGTAATCTTGTGCCACATAAGGGTAAGATGCTCTTATTTGGCAACCTGATCCTCAGCGGTACTATTAAAGATTACTGCTAGGGGTCATGGGGTCTCAGGTGCCATTTTGCAATCCCCCAGCCAACCAAGCAGGAGTGAGTGGCAATTGCTCTTGCTCCACTATAGAAACATAGAAATTTGACGGCAGAAAAAGACGACATGGCCTCTCGAGTCTGCTCACTAGACACAAGGGATCCCCTTAAAGTCTAGGGATGGGGATTGGGGGATGAGGGAACTGCTAGGTGGGGCTTCAGGTGTCCTTGTCACTGGTTGGGGGAGGGTCAGCAGAGAGTCTTCGTGCTGGGGGTTGTTTGTGGGGGGATCGGATGATTGGAGTATAGGGGGAAAGGATGTTTTTGGGTATTGCCTGTTAGGGAGTCAAAAGGGAATTGGATGGCTTCCCAGTTAATCAGGGGTGAAATTAAGGTTGGGAGTTATGGGGTAGATTGGGGTTAGAGGGATTGGAGGGATTGGTTAGATCTCAACATTGATGACTGCTCATTCCAGCAGGCATTTAGACATGGATTCCCATGTGTAATAAGGAATACACATCAAACCACTCCCTCCCTCACCCTCATCACACCTCTAGGAAATTTAAATGTGGTAGGTATCCCCAAGTTTAAAAAGCATTCTAAAATGCATTTACACAAATATGGCAATCTATGTCAAACAATCTTTCAGTCGGTATAGCCTCTGTTTTGGGACCTCTCCTTTTCTCTCTCTACACTCAGTCTCTTGGTGCACTCTCCTCCCACAGTTTTCAGTACCATCTCTATGCTGATGACTCCCAGATCTACCTCTCTGCACCTGAAATATCTCTTGGAATTTAGGCCCGGATCTCTGCCTGTTTATCTGACATTAGTACCTGGATTTCTCACCACCATCTGAAATTGAACATGGCCAAAACTGAGCTCCTTATCTTTCCCCCTAAGCTCCCCTCCTCCTTCCTCTTTCCTCTGTCTCTGTAGATAGCCAGGGCCGGCCCGTCCATTGAGCAAGAATGTTTTTTGCACAGGGCCCCACGTTTCAGGGGGCCCCGCGCAAAAAACATTCTGCATCAGCCCAGCTAGATTTAAAAAACACAATCCAGCTGCTGCTGCCGCTGCCACCGTGGCAGCAGCAGAATCGAGTGTCTCATGGGGCCCCTCCTTGCCCAGCAGAGCCCTCCCTGCAGAATCAGCTGCCTCAGCGTCGGCTGTCAGAGCCGCGAAGGGAGAACTTCTCTCTCGCAGCTCTGTTAATCCCGCTGGGGCTGATGGGAAATCCCATCAGCCCCGGAAGGATTAACAGAGCCGCGAGAAAAGGAAACTCCTTTCGCAGCTCTGAAAAGCCCGTGCTTTGGGAGCTGATGCTGCAGGAAGGACTCTGCCGGGTAGGGGGGCCCGCGAGATGCTCGATTCTGCCGCTGCCATGGCAGCAGCGGCAGCAGCAGCCGGATTGTGGGCTGATGGGGGGGAGGGGGTTAGGACTGTTAATGGGCTATGGGGTGGGGGCTAAAACTGGAAGTGGGCTGATGGAGGTTAGGACTGGTAATGGGCTATGGGGGGGCTAAGACTGGAAGTGGGCTATGGGGGGAGGCTAAGACTGGAAGTGGGCTGATGGGGGGGCTAAGACTGGAAGTGGGCTGATGGGGGTTAGGACTCGTAATGAGCTATGGGGGGTTAGGACTGAATGAGCAATGGGGGGTTAGGACTGGTAATGGGCTATGGGGGGGCTAAGACTGGAAGTGGGCTATGGGGGGAGGCTAAGACTAGAAGTGGGCTGATGGGGGGTTAGGACTAGTAATGGGCTATGGGGGGGGGGCTAGGACTGGAAATGGGCTATGGGGGGGCTAAGACTGGAAATGGGATGATGGGGAGTTAGGACTGGAAGTGGGCTAATGGGTTAGGACTGGTAATGGGCTAAGGGGGGGCTAAGACTGGAAGTGAGCTATGGGGGGAGGCTAAGACTGGAGGTGGGCTGATGGAGGGTTAGGACTGGTAATGGGCTATGGGGGGGGCTAAGACTGGAAGTGGGCTATGGGGGGAGGCTATGACTGGAAGTGGGCTGATGGGGGTTAGGACTAGTAATGGGCTATGGGGGGGCTAGGACTGGAAATGGGCTGATGTGGGGGTAAGGAATGGTAATGGGCTATGGGGGGGGGGCTAAAACTGGAAATGGGATGATGGGGGAGTTAGGACTGGAAGTGGGCTGATGGGTTAGGACTGGTAATGGGCTATGGGGGGGCTAAGACTGAAAGTGGGCTATGGGGGGAGGCTAAGACTGGAAGTGGACTGATGGGGGGTTAGGACTGGTAATGGGCTATGTGGGGACTAGGACTGGTAATGGGCTATGGGGGAGCTAGGACTGGTAATGGGCCTTGGAGGGTTGCTAGGACTGGAAATGGGCTGAGTGTAAGGGGGGACTTGAACTGCAAATAGTTGATGGGGACGGGATCTTGGAATAGAAATGGGCTGAGTGGAGGGGAGCTAGGATTTGACATGAGCTGATGGTGGGGCTAGGAAAGGACTAGAAATGGGCTGATGGGGGGCTGGGATTGGAAATGAGCTGATGGAGGGACTCGGATAGGACTGGAAATGGGTGGGGGAGCTAGGACTGGAAATGAGCTGATGGTGTGGCTATGAAAGGATTGGAAATGGGCTGATGGGGGGCTAGGATTGGAAATGGGCTAATGCGGGGACTGAAAGGGAGTGGATGCTGGGTGGGGCTGGAAATAAAAGGGAGCTGATGTTGGGAGAGGATTAGAATGGGATGCAGCTGGGAGAGTGAAATGGAGAGGGAAAAATATTTTGTGTGGGAGGGAAGACAAATCTACAATTGGCCGGATATTGTGAGAGTAAGTGGGGATTGAGGATGGAGGGGTAAAATTTGAGTGGATGAAATAGGAATGAGGAAAGAGCAAAAGGAGAAAGATTAGTATGTTAAAGCAAATGTAGAGAGAGAATGGAAAAAAAATCTAGAAGACAGAAGAAAGGACAAATGGACAGCAGACAATGGAGAGTTAGCAGAAGACACGAAGAAACCAGAAGAAAGTAGCTGGAGCAATTGCAACTGAAAAAAAAATGCACAAAAGGTAGAAAAATATCTCTTTATTTTGAATTTATTAACTGGAATATGTCAGCTCTTAGAAATGTGCATCATTAACGTCTGCGCTTTGTTTAGTACAAGAGGAAATTAATTTATAGTTTTATTTCTACAGTGTTGTTGTACATTCCAAATTTTTTGGGGTTCCCAGTTTAATTGTCTTCCTGTTTCTAAATTGTGATTCCTTGTTTGCTGATGGTCTATGTTCTGCATGTGTAACTGAGCTGAGGTATTCTGTTTATGTAATTCCTATTTGACATTGCCACTTGTTCTCTTTCCCCAGTAGGTCATGTATTGTTGTTCTCTGAAATGTATTGGTTTAATATTTGTAATGTTGCCTTTTGATAGGTAGGGTATGGTGCTCTGTGAATCCTAGTAGTGCTGTTAGAATACGTGGGTTTGCTATGGGTTCTAAATGGACAGTGTTTGTAGTAGTTCCTAATGTGCCTGGCGGTTGGCACTTGATTATAGTAATGTAGAAATCTTTTAGTCTTTCTTTATCCATACACTCATTAAGAGGCATGTTTACTGAAAGTTAATGTATGGTAACATTATGCAAAGATTTATACAAATGTGGCCCATTATGCAAATGAGGCCCCGCACAGAGTCTCCGCACATGGCCCCGCACCCCCCTTGGGCCGCCCCTGTAGATAGCACTCTACTCCTTCCTGTTTGCTCGGCTCGCAACCTTGTGGTATCTTTGACTCTTCCCTCTCCTTCTCCACACACATCCAACAGATAGCTAAAACCTGTCACTTCTCTCTCTATAACATTGGCAAAATTTTTCCCTTCCCTTCTGAACACACTACTAAGACCTTTATCCATTCTCTAGTCACCCACATCTAGACTATGGCAATGTCCCCTTTGCTGGTCTTCCTCTGAATGATCTCTCCCCACTTCAATCTGTTCAAACCTCAGCTGCACGGCTAATCTTCCACCAGTGTCACTATGCTCATGTCACCCCTCGTCTCAAGTCACTTCAATGGCTCCCAGTTCAAACTTCTTCTACTAACCTATAAGTGCCTTCATTCAGCTGCTCCTCACTATCTTTCCTCTCTTATTTCTCCCTACACTCCTCCTCGGGAACTCTGCTCTTCTGGCAGATCCCTTATACTGTATCTGTGCCCTTCTTGTCTACTGCCAACTCTAGACTTTGATCTTTCTACTTTGCTGCTCCTTATGCCTGGAGCAAACTAACTGAGTTGGTATGTCAGGCTCCATCTTTGGTCCTGTTCAAATCTAGGCTAAAAACTCACTGCTTTTGGATCCTGAACCCACTAGTCTCCTGTCCACCTCCTACGTGTTTCCTTACCATTCCCCTAGATATATCCTAGTCCCCACTTGTTGTGTTGTCTGTCCTGACTAGACTGTAAGCTCTTAGAGTAGGGACTGCCTTACAGTACATGTCTCTGAGCTGCATACGCCTTGTAACGCTATGTAAATGATAAAGAGCAGCAGTAGTAGTAGCAATCTACATCTGTCATTGCTACTACTGTATGTAGATGCGGAGATGCTTGTAAAATAACCCTCTTTATGAATATAAATTGAATTTTACGGGTGTAATTTCCTGCCACCAGGATTTCATGCAGGTAAACAGGAGGGGAGGGGGAGCACATCCAGACAGACACCATCATCAGGTATGTAAAGTGCTTCTACATTGCGCCATTGTAAAGCAGATGCTAAGGCTTTGTGTAGGTCTTTATTTGTTTTCTTACTTCCATTCTATGCTGCTTTTCCAAGAACAGGTCAAGTGGTTTGCAATATTAAAAAAGGTAACACAGCAAGGTGCTGTATAGCGAAGGCTGGCCTACCTTTCTCCACGGAAGCTAACTGGGCAGTGGCTGAATGTTGCCATTGACCGGTTAGCTTCCTGCCAATCTGGGCAACCTAGATATTCAATGTTGGGCTGGACATGACCTGGCATGGAATATCCAGGTTTAAGTTTCAGTGGCAAAGACTAGTTACAAATAACAGACGTTAACTGTGAGCCCTGCTTAGAGTGGAGGCCGTCTACAGGGGCTTCCAAAATGGTGCTTGGATTCCATCGAAAGTCATATGAAATAAAACTAAAGATCTAGGTGTATATAAACTAGATGAGAAGAAAAAGAGAGGGGTTGTATTATAGGGGCATTCAAATACCCCGAACAATAAAATAATGGGCAAGAAGCAAACATTTTTTTTCAGTGGATGGGATGTTTTAGAACATGAAATCATGATATGAAGTGTCAAAGGGACAATATGAGAAAATAGCACTTCACGGTGCAGCTGGTGGATGCAAAGAATAGATGCAGGAGTAGGAGTGTGGTGATAGATGCAGGATCAGGAGTGCAATTTATCAACCTCACCACTGCACCCAATGATCCTTGTCCAGCTCTCTGGATAAAAGAGCTACGGCGTGACCTAAGCCAATTCCTGACCAAAATACTGAATCAATCACTCTCAATGGGATCCTTTCCACAGAGCTTAAAGCACACATCAATCAGACCACTCTTGAAAAACAGCAGACTGGACCCATCCAAGGTTGAATCCTACAGACCAATTTCAAGCATCCCCCTGCTTGCCAAAATAATTGAAAAGGTAGTCCAGAGACAAATCCAACAACATGTCGACACTGAAGCCCTGCTGGATCCATCCCAGCACGGTTTCAGGGAAGCACATGGTGTGGACACCTTACTCACTACCCTCTTCAATATCCTAGTCTCAGGAATTGACAACACTCACCAAGGATTTGTCCTCATCTTCATGGACATCGCAGCGGCCTTCGACTCGGTGAGCCATGAGATACTAATAAAGCGCCTCGAAGAAAAAGGGATACAAGGCACGGCACTAAACTGGTGCAAATCATACCTGTCCAACAGATAGCAACAAGTGAGGACCGGCTCCACGATCTCAGAGCCATTTCTACAAAAACAAGGGGTGCCGCAGGGATCCTCACTATCTGCAATGATGTTTAACATCTATATGCAGCCCATCTGTGCCTTGATCCGAGCTTTCAACGTCAATTGTCTTGCCTATGCAGACGATATCCTGCTATACATACCATTTACGATTGACCAGCCAGATTTCTCATCAATAATAAAGATGTTTTGAAGCAGTAGCAGATTGGCTCCTCATGCAAAACCTACAGATCAACCACAGCAAAACAGATGTCCTTTTCATCACGCGGAACTAGGATTTTACCCCACCATCTTCATTACAAGTCAACAATACTGAGCTGAAAACCAAATCCACAATTCGCTACCTAGGCATTACACTCGACCAACGGCTGGACATGAAAACACATATAAGAAATACTGTGAAAGCAGTATACAATAAGATACGAACATTATGACATCTACAACCACTGCTTGACCTTGCTGACTACCGAACGATCTACCAACCTTAGTGATCCCACATCTAGATTTTGCTAACGTAATCCTTCATGGACTCCCACAGGCAACGCTAAGTCCGCTCCAGCTTGCGATGAACTCAGCTGCGAGAGTTCTAGTAGGAGTATCAAGGACGGACCACATAACGCCAGTTTTGAAGAAACTCCACTGGTTACCTGTACAGGACAGAATCCATTACAAGATTCTAGTCCTGACCTTCAAAGCACTAAATAATCAGCCCTCCACACCCATCAGCAAATTGATTCACACCATACCGGATAATATAAACAGAAGATCCACAATGACGAACACATTAGAGGTCCCCAAAGTAATGACAAAATGCACAAAGGCAATGGTCAACAGGGCCTTCATGATATATGCACCTAGAGCATGGAATGCCCTCCCCATAGATATTCGAAGCATCACAAACCTGGCCCTATTCAGAAAAGCACTGAAACATCATCTGTTCCTAATGTACTACCCTGAATCTAACTCTGGTAAGCAGGCAACAAACATTATATCTACCCGCCCAAAGCGCCCCAACAAGCATACCCAGCAAGAAAATGGATAGCCAGCTTGATTCCCCCTGACCCAAATTACCTAGATCTAGGAACGTATGCACCAATGTATATTAAATGTAGATAGTTTCCCCAGTTTTTACCCAAGTTATTACCCTGTTCATTGTAATTATAATTTGGCTTGCTGCATTGTAATAAGTTATGTTTGAATGTACACCACACTGATCTGAATAGCGCGGTATAGAAGAAAAGTTAAATAAATAAATAACAAAGAAACATAGAACATCATTAGCCATAAATAAGTGACCCAGTAAAGGGAGGGTAGCTTATGAAAGTCAGCAGCAGATGTATTGTTAGTCCATTAATAAGGTACCACCGTCAACTTGTTCATTGACCCTTTTTTCTACATATATAGCAGTCCTAATGCACTCGTTTGAAAAGAACACATGCTTTCTTGCCTTGTAAACATGAGGGCATTGCTTCCAGGTGTAAAATGCAAAATAGAAGGGCCCCTTTTGCTAAAGCGCATTAAGCAGTTCGGGAATCATTTTATACTGGAGCTTTTACTTTTTTTCCGTGCCTAACTGTATGGAGCGACATGCATGGGTTAATGGCCTCTTATAAAATTCCAACCAGCGGAAAATACATGTGTTGCATGTTGGTGTGTACTTTGCACATGGGCGGAGTTTAAGTGAAGTGTGGATGAAGCACACAAGTACGCACTTATAAAATACTATAAGTTGCGTGTGTCTTTGAAAAATCTAGGTTCAGGAATTAGAATCAGCTTTAGGGCTGGTGTAACTATCTGCATCTTACCCAAAGACAAATTTCTGCCACTTACTGTAGGGTGGTATTTTAGAAAGACGATAGGTGCCTACTTGTTTTTATAAAATAAGCTTAACTCTGGCTCCTTGAAAGGTGCTTTAACTAAGTTTCCCTTGTAAAATTCCCCAATGGGGGTATAATTAGCATATTCTGTTAATGCACACTCAAGCTATCAATTACATCTTGACACCTGTCAGGTACTAATTCCTGTGTTAACTGACAAACACAGGATGGTACAGGGGATGGGTGGAGACTCAACATGCATTAACTGTTAATGCCGCAGGTAATGTGAAGCCATTAACACCACCTAAATAGATGGCGTTAAATGCATCTGCGTTATATGCAATGCAGTTAAAGTGCCAAGAGAAGAATCTAGGCAAGTTCTCAACAGTTAATGCGGGAGTTTTGCAGTGACTGCATTGCAAATTTTGGCAATTAACACATGGTAACTGGTTTACATGGCAATTAACACATGGTAACTGCAACATTTTAAGACAGCCTAGTAAAGAATGCCAGAATCCCATACTTTGCTAAAGGAGGATAAGGACGAAAGTGATTTTGATACTTCTGTGCTTGCTGCCAGTGTTCCCATAGAGAGGGGAGGGGGAGGGGAGAATGCTCTATGAAAACACAGATATGTCAAATAAACACCTTGGGGCATGTATAGTGCTGAATTACCCCTTCATCTTTCACTTCATTTCCCTTGCTTCAGAGCCTTATTGATCATGGGAATGACTGTCTAAGAATCAGTCGGAGCATTTTAAGACAAATTTGATTCTACAGCTCATCATGGATCAGTTTTTTCACACTAATTCTTTGTAATAGGGGTCATTCCTGTCTCTTCTGCAAACTGCTACCAGAATGGATGAAGTTTTGCTAAAAAGAGACTAAGCTACAGTTCGGGGCACATTGCAGTTACTAAAGGGCTCAATAGATGAAGAAATGATGTCGGGTTTCAATTTTGTAGGCTGTAGGACACTTTATTGGACAGGCAGAGGGTGAGAGGGTGTCATACCAGATCCTACTAATTTCTCGTCAGAATCTATTGAGCCAGTCCTGACCTAGATGTCTCAATTCTTCTCTCAATGACCTTCTAAATTGGGTCTTGTAGTGTATTTCGATTTACAGAAAGCATTTGAAAAGGCCTTCATGGGAGAGTCCTGAGAAAAGTAAAAAATCATGGGCTAGGAGGCAATATCCCACTATGGATCGGGAAGTAGTTCAAAGAGAAAAGAGAATAGGGCTAAATGATTAATTTTCTCCATGGACAAAGGTGGAGCCCCCCAGGTATATGTTCTGGAACCACAGCGATCTGGTGAACTCAAGGAGCTGCTGACTCCTGATAGACTTTATGAAACTAGGAGAGCAGGGGGTGATGCAAAAGGCCTCCCTGTGTTTTTCCCACCACAGAAAGATAATCATCTCCCCTTTCCCATTTTTTCTTCTGTAGCGACCTCTTTGCAAACACGCTTATCCACAGCCAGCCCCAGCTTACACATTGAATTCTGCCAAAAGTGAAAATTTCATGTATTGGTATTTATCCAATTAGAGAAAATCACGTGGAGGGCCGCAGAAAAGCAAAGATCAAGAAGGTCTTTTCCTGTTTTTTACAGCCTGTCAATGAATCAAATAGATATGAAAATTATAATACTCAAGGTAATACAACATTGAACTTTTAAGGAAGACTGTGCAGTTTGTAGAGGTTTAAAAAGCAACTAGAATTTCTAAACAATGATACTACGAGCACGGCGATAAGATGAAGCACTTTTTGGCTAAGAATACGAAGGAGTGATAGCAAAGGGCTATAATTTCCTGTATTATGATGAGACAGGCATATTTGCTACTAGGTCTCATGAAATCTCAGCTGTTTTTAAATATTATTTCCAATGGTTGTATTCTGTGGGTGATATTTGTTCCCCATTTCGAATCAGTGAGTTTTTTTGGAGATCATTGAACTTTCAGTGCTAACTGAAGCAGAGGGAGGGCTTGTTGAGACCAGTGATGGATGTTGAAGTGCAGAGAGATGTTATGAGCCTCCCTTCTGCTAAGCATCTGGTAAGGATATCTTCTTATCTCCTTCTTTCTTTCTTTAACATTTCTTATATACTGCTTTTCAATTTATCAAAGCGGTTTACAGAGAAACAGAACAAGTCTTACAAGGAACGGTATAAGAACTATTTATATTTAACTGTTTACAGTGCTACAACTATTTACAATATATAGCTACAAAGCTAGACGGCATTTTGTTATGGGGCAGTTGTGTAGGGATTTCAATCCAGTGGTTGTGTTTCATATGCTGTTGTAGTGCTTGTTGAAAAGGTAGGCTTTTAGATATTTTTTGAAGTCGGCGATGTCTGTAATATCTCTTAGGTGGTGTGGGAGTGAGTTCCATAGTGGAGGTGTATAGTATTCGAATGCTCTGTGAAGCAATCTTTGTGAAGAGTTGGACGGTATGAATGGTGTTGAGAGGGTGTTTTGGTGGAACTTCCTCCTTGAACGTGTGTTTGGTACTCTTTTGATGATTTCATTTAAACAATGAGTGGACTGGATATTTAATGTCTTGTATGTCATCATTATGGCTTTATATTCTATTCTTTCCTTTCCTGTTTTGTTTGCTGATTTTTTTTCATTTTATTTTATTTTTGTTTTAATAAATTTTCATTTTGTTTTGCTTTTATACATTTTAATTTCAGGGCAATTTTGTTAAAGAGTTAGCTGTGACTACTGTTCAAACAAAAAACATACTGAAAGGTTACTAGAGGTTTCAGGTAAATAAAAAAACTAACTAGAAAACCTTTTTTTCCTTTAGTCATAGTTGGTCTTGAACCAGCAGTCTTTGGATTACATAGCAGATAATTTGCAGAAGGGCCAGCACATCTCTGTTAGAGCTAAATCTAGCCAGCCTTCTATATTGCTGATGATTTTCATTCTTGTTTTCTGATTGGCCCAAAATTTGTCTGATTTGGATGGAAAATGCTAATTGGATTTTTTTGCCTGCTTTAGAGATTTACTTAAAGATTTTGATTTTGCCATGTTTTTGTGCTAGAAATTCTGTGAAACTATGTCTAAGTATGCTATCAGAGATATTTACCAAGCCTATTGCAGATCTTTATTGATCATCACTAATTGGACAACCAGGATCTAGATTAGGCTTGATAAATGTCTGTGATCGCGTACTTAGACATGGTTTCACTGAATTTCTGGCACAAGAACATAAGAACATGGCAAAAAAATCTTTGGAATAAATTTCTACAGCTAGAGTTAAGAGATTCACAAGGCAAAAAATCCAGATAGCATTATCCATACAGCTCCAGACTAAAATTTTGGGTCAATCAGGAAACACAAATGATCACCAGCAATACAAGAGTTAAGAGAAGCTTCACTAGAGCAACCCTTCATGGAGATACAATGGCTCTATTGTAAGATGCTTGCTTTCCAACCAAAAGATTGTTGGTCTGAGACTGACCTGGGGAGAAAATTGTTTTGGAGTAAACAATATGTACCCCAGTTACAAACTGAGGGTCTTGTGCCAGGTTTAATTCATAATGATCAGTTAGGCTTTAACAAGGGATGCTCTTCAGTAGTTGTTTGATTTGATGGCTTGGGCTGATTGAACTTGCATGCTAGGCCTGGTTTTGGCCTTGGATGCAAAAAAGTCTTTCAACTGAGTTTTGTGGCCTTTTTTGTTTGCTGTGCTGGAAAATTTTAACTTTCCTGTGGAGATTCGGAACCTGAACACATTCTCTGTATTTCAACCCCAAAGCTTGAGTATTTGCTAATAGGGTCCTCTCGGTTATTTTTTCTATAGGCCAGGGAGACTTGGCAGGAATGTCCCCTTTCTCTATTACTTTTTAATTTAATAACTAAACTATAATGGGTTTCTTGATAGGGGTGCAACTGCGTAAGATATCGTTCTATGTGAATGATATCTTGCTGTTTCTCAATAGACCTGAGGAGTCTGTGCCTTCATTGCTTAATCTTCTAGCTGATTATAGTGCCCTTTCTGGATATAAGATCAGATATTAATAGATCAGAGGTTTCCATGCAGGCTTCTAATTGCCATATCCCTGGGATTTTATTGGAATTCAAGGTGCAGAAAGGATATTTGAAATATTTCGTTATTAATGTTGCTCATAGTCTGCAACGTGATATTTTAATTACCAGATAATGTCCTTTCCTTGAGTCCTGCTAGACCACTCCAGAAAAGTGGACTGTGTTCCCCTACTAGCAGATTGGTGGAGAAATGCCTAGGTTTCAATGACATCACTCCTATGCCTGAGCCATTAGAGGGCACCTCAGTATTCATCCCAAAGCATATGAGAAAGCATGGCAAATCTCACACAAGCTCAATGTGGGGAACAATGACAAATCAAACAGTAGAGAAACTATGTATAGGAAAAATGGAACAGCAGGCTGACAGTAGGATATGGATCTCCAGAGCCAAGCATATAAATCATAGTGGACCAAGGTACTGCTGCAACATAACAGATCAAGCACAGTTCAAGGGGTGGATCCTGGACTGGTCTAGCAGGACTCAAGAAAAGGATATTATCTGGTAAGAAAAATGTCACCTTCAATATCATCCTGCTAAACCAATCCAGACAAGTGGGACATACCAAAGCTATGCCTCCACTGGGCAGGAAGAAGACACAGCAGCTCGTAACTCTTGAGCCCAAAGGCCATGTCTGCCTGAGCATGGACATCAAAGCAGTAATGCTTGACAAAAAGTGGAAAGTGAAGCTCATGTTGCCACCTGACAATGTCTGAAGGGGCTACCGAGCTATACTCTGCCCATGAGGAAGCTTGCACCTGAGTAAATTGGGAGCAGAAACACTCCAGAACCGGCTGGTTCCATCACAGATACACTGAGGCAATTGGCTATGTGATCCAGTGCCTCAAAGTAGACTTGGCTGCCACTACACCCTTGCCCAGGCCAATAAACAGCACAAAAGGATGATTGGACTTACAAAAGGAATTTGTAACCTCCAAGTCCTGGAGAAGTACCCTCTGGATATCCATAAGGAGAAGATCCTTATCTTTTCCTCTACACTGCTCCTTAGAAAAAGGAGGGCAAACAAACTACCTGGTTCACATGAAAGGGAGATATTATCTTGGGCAAAAAGGAAGGCACAAGCCAAATAGAAATGGCCACCTCTGGAAAAAACAAAAATGGATCCCAGCAAGACAGAGACTGCAACTTGGAAATCCGCCTTGCTGAACAAATTGTGACCAAGAAAACAGTCAGAGTAGCGTACTTCAGAGGCTCAAAGGTCTCCAATACCAGGGCCCTGAGCACCAGACAGAGATCAGAGGAAGAGACAAATGATGCAGACGTCAAACCCCTTGAAGAAAACTTGAAAAATCCGGGTGCAGAGCTGAAGACTTTTCAGCCACCAGACCTCTGAAACAGGACTTTCAAGGAGGTAAGGGAAATACCCATTTCCAGACTGTCCTGCAGAAGACCAACAGAGCGGCACTTGGCAGACTTAGGAACAAGCTGTCTTATGCTGCACCCACACTCAAAGAGGTACCAGACTCACACGTATGCCAGGCTGGTAGAACCCCTCCGGGCTTTGAGCAGCGTGGAAATAACTTCAGGAGAATAGTGCTTATGTGGCAGCTGAGTCCCTTCAAGAGCCAAGCCATAAGTGAGAAGGGAGCCGGGTTATCCAGGACAAACAGCCCCTAATGCAATCAGCCCCAGAATGGGGCAGATGAAGAGGAGGAACCTGTAGGAACCGTATCATGTCCCTAAACCACACTTTCCTCATTCAATCCAGCACCACCAGTACAATCCAGTCCAGATGGTGCTCTATGTGCAGAAGCACAAGCCCCAACAGCAAAAATGGAGGAAGTCTATAGAGCAGGTACTGCCCTGTCCAGGACTGAACCAGGGCAACAATACCCTTGGATCCGATCTCTGTATGGTGAGTGAAGCAATGGCACACTTTGTCATTGGAGCAGGATGCCATCAGTTCCATCATGGGGTGACCCCAATGGTGGAGAAGCATCTATAAAGCCTTCTAACTCAACTCCCACTCTCCAGGATCGAGAGAGTGATGATGGAAGAAGACCGCTTTCACAATGACAACCTCAGTAATGTGCTGAGCCGCTAGAGCTAGGAAGCTCATTTCTGTCCAGGCGAACCAAGAGCCATCCCCAGGGCCACTCCTGCACACCTCGTGTTGCCTTGGCAATTGACATATGTCACTGCCGTGGTGTTGCCCGAGAACACTCGCACCACCCTGTCCTTGACCAAGGGTGTGAAAACACAAGAGGCCAGCCAGATAGCCCTTTCTTTGAGATGGCTGTTGGACCACACTGCCTGCCTGTGGCCTTTCAGTCTTGATAATGGCTTCCCTCAACCCCCCCCCCCCCCGTAAGACTGGCATCCATCACCAGAAGAATCCACAAGCGATCATCCAGCAGCATGCCCCTCTTTAGATAGTCGGTGTAGCCCCCACCTCAAGCTGGCTTTCATCTCCAGCTGGAGCAGAAGCCTGAGCTTGAACTCCAGTCAGGAAAGGCCCGCTGGAGCGGCCTCAGATGAGCATGCCCATTGCACCATCTTGATTGCCATCATCAAGCCAAGAAGCTGGAGCCTGTTGAGAATAGAACACTTCAAGTCATTCCAACAACTCCTGCACTCTGTCTTCTGGCAGGAAGACATTGCCCATTCAAGCATCAAACCATGTGACAGGAATTCCATGGATTTGGAACGCTTCAATGGACACTTTCCCCAATTGACCACCCAGACAAGCCTTCCAGAAGGACACCACTCAGGCTGAAACTTTAGAGGCCTCTGCCAGAGAACAGGCTCAGATGAGCTATTCATTCAGAAATGGGTGTACACATAGTTTTTAGCACTGTAGTGCAGCAACTACCACCACCATGACCCTCAAAAACATTCTCAGAGAAGTGGAGAGGCTGAAGGGAGGGCTATTGAAAAGACTTCAGTCTAGTCACTGGAACCTCCCATGCATCATGTAACCATAGCTTAGGTTGTTCTTCCTTATGTGCATAACTTTGCACTTGTCCACATTAAATTTCATTTGCCATTTGGATGTCCAGTCTTCCAATTTATCAAGGTCCTCTTGCAATTTTTCATAATCCTCTTGTGTTTTAACAACTTTGAAAATTTTTGTCATCTGCAAATTTGATCTCCTCACTCATTATTCCCATTTCCAGGTCATTTATGAATATGTTACAAAGCAGTGGGCCCTGCAAAAATCCCTGATGTACTCCACTATTCATCTTTTCCATTCAGAAAATTGGCCATTTACCCTACTCTTTGTTTTCTGTCTTTTAACCAGTTCCTGATCAACAATAGCACACTGCCTCCTATCTCATGACTTTTTAATTTCCCCAAGAGTCTCTCATGAGGGACCTTGTCAAAGGATTTCTGAAAATCCAGATACACTATATCGATGGACTAACTTTTGTCTACCTGTTTATTCACACCTTCAAAAAAATATAACAGATTAGTAAGATAAGACTTTCCTTGGCTAAATCCATATTGGCTTTCTCCCATTAAACCATGACTATCTACATGTTCAGTAATTTTATTCTTTATAATGGTTCTATCATTTTGCCCAGTACTGATGTCGGGATCACCAGTCTGTAGTTTCCAGGATCACTACTGGAACTCTTTAAAAAAATGTTGTTACATTGGCCATTCTCCAATCTTCAGGTACTAGAGATGATTTTAATGATAGTTTACAGATTACTGTGAGTAGGTTTGCAATCTCATATTTCAGTTCTTTCAACACCTTCAGATGTATACCATCTGGTCCAGGTGATTTGCCACTCTTTATCAAATAGTTGTAATACATCTTTCTGGTTTATCAATATTTCTTTTAATTCTCCTGATATATCACTTTTAAATACCATTTCAGGCATGAGTAACTTTCCTACATGTGCTTCATTAAAGACCAAAGCAAGTCTTTCTGCTATGGCTTTGTCCTCCCTTAGCACCCCTTTCACCCCTCTATCATCTAATGGTCCAACTGACTCTCTCATAGTTTTTTTTTGCCACAAATGTACCTGAAAAAGTTTTTATTATGTTTTTTTACTTCCAATGCAAACTGTTTTTTCAAATTATTTCTTTGCCTGCCTTGTCAATGCCTTGCATCTAACTTACCAGTTTTATGTTGTTTCCCATTTTTGTCATTTGGCTCCTTTTTCCATTTCCTGAAAAATGCTTTTTTGGCAAAAAGCTCCCTTTCATTTTGCTTACCCGAAGGCTTAGCTTTCTCAAGTTTCATAGTTCCTCATGAGGCCTGATCTCTCACCTCCACTGAGTCCTTTGACGGCAGACAGTGCCGTTCCAACACCTGATGGTACTGATAGTGCAGCAGGTGTCAGCATTGCCACAGGAATAGACAGAACAGCACAATTCAAACTTTCTGCCTCATCCACTTTGCTGATTCCCTGCTCACCTCGTTGTTCAGGTTGTGGGGTAGAATGAGCTTGTGAGATCAAAGATGGCACCTCCCCAAGGGAAGCTAGCCCTCCATCCTTGGGCCTTGTAGCAGAGAATTCACATATGAGAGATTCTTTCCAAGAGGTAGAACGCTGGTACCCATCTACGTACTGTTCCTGAGAATCCAAAAGAATGGCTTTAGAAGCCTTAGCCACCGATTTTGCTTTCTTTTTAGAATCCATTGAAGGAAGCAGAAATAAATAAAATATCACCCCTCTCTTGGAGACACTTAACAGTGCAGCACTTCTTCGCTCCTCCCCCAATATCCAAAATGGTATATTTGAAACAAATTTATTTATTTATTTACATTTTCTTATATACCGCGCTATTCTGCATCAGTGCGGTTTACATTGAACAAACTGAAATTACATTGAACAGGGTATTATAACTTGGAGATAACTATTTTACAGGGAACATGGGCTATGGAGGGTTAAGTGGCTTGCCCAAGACCACAAGGAGCACCCGTGAGACTAGAAACCCCAGTCCTTCCGGCCCAAGGTTGCTGTCCTCTACTGGGATTTGAACCCCCGACCTTCTGGCCTGAAGTACCTTGCCCCAACCACTAGGCTACAAATAGGAGAGGATTGTTTTTCACTCAATGCATAATTAAGCTATGGAACTTATTGTCCGAGGATGTGGTAATTGCAGTTTGCCTAACTGGATTTAAAAAAGGGTTGGACAGGTTCCTAGAAGAAAAGTCTATAAACTGTTATTAAGGTGGGCTTGGAGAAGCCCTTGGGGTGGGGGAGGGGGATTAAACAGCACAGAATGTTACTACTTTTTAGGAGCCTGCTAAGCACTAGTGATTTGAATTTGCAGGATACTGGACTTGATGGAACATCGGTGTGACCCAGTATGGCGGTTCTTTTGTTCTTTTTTTTTTTTTTTTTTTTTTACCAGCACCAGCATTTAAACTTTTATTTTCATTTTGCAACAAACAAAAGAAACAACACACCAAAGGAGACAAAACAAGTATACAATAAGGAAAAGTAAACCCAATTACCCCCCACCCCCATGCTTCTTCTCTAGCCGATTATGTCAGCATGTGAGCGCTTCCTAACAACAGTGATTGTACATCAAAACTATCAAAAGAGTAGCTACAATACAGAATGATACAGAATGATCATGGGACAGAGATATATACAAATTTAGACAGTCAGATGAGAGCATTTAGCAGAATGTACATAGTCATTGAGCATCTTCCATTTAGACCGATGATGAGGAGTCTGAACAGGGGAGGCAAACATACGAGGTATTTGTTCATATTTACTGTAGAGACAGACATGATTCCACCATTCATTGGGGCTCAGATGGGAGCTATTTTTCCAGTATTTCGTAATTAGGGAAATAGCAATGCCAAGCATAAAGTCCAAAAGGAAGTAAGCCGTTTTTGGAAGAGAGGGGATCCCCGCAGCTGAGCGAAGTCCCACTATCCTCCAAGAAAGGGGCTCTTGAAAGTGCAAAATAGACTGGATACGACCCCAGACCCGACGCCAGTAATACTGTAGTGCGGGACATTCATACATAACATGAGGTAGTGAACCAATGGCCGCATGGCATGTCCAACAACTATTGCCCTGAGTAGTGTTCCATTTGGCTAATCTGTCAGGAGTGTAAAAACACCGGTGGGCTAGAAAGAAGAGTGTCTGAGTGAGTGAGGCGGATCGGGAAACCCGCGTCACTCTACTCCAGACAAGGCTCCATTGCTCCGGGGTCAAAGTCACATGCAATTCTCTCTCCCATGCTTTCTGCGCTATAGGGGTATCTCTAGTTATAGCATTACATAAGGTTTTGTAAAAATTGGATGCTACACCCGGTGAACTACCGATAGATCGGATAATCTCCGACCAACCTTGTGTAGGGGATGCCGATGGCGGGAGCACCTTAGCACTCCGAAGGCAATGCTGGAGTTGCACCAACTGAAAGTAGTGTTTCGCTGGGAGACCAAATTCAATTTGCAATTCACTAAAAGTTTTCCAGCGACCATCATGGAACAACTGGCTAGGAATCCAAATGCCCCTAGTGTACCAGGGGCTCCACGCCATCGGCTTATTTTGTATTCGAAATCGAGTATTGAACCAAAGCGGGAGCCTGTCTAATGGACAGAGTCGGGAGTCTAGAGAGTGCATAAGAGTATTAAAGGCACCTAAAGTGTCTAAAAGCATTGGTGGATAGTGGGAGTCTGATGGGAGAGTCATACCAGGGAGAAAAGTAAGAGGAATCGGTTTGCAAAGGTCCTCTTCTATGTCTAGCCACACAGGTCTACTCGGTACTAGATCTTCCAGCCAACGAGCGCCTTGTTTGAGAAGAAAAGATTGATGGTACTTCAGGAAATCTGGGAATCTGACACCCCCATTTTCCTTATCTGCTTGCAGCTTATGTTTCGCTATCCTAGGTGTCTTGTTTTGCCATAAGTATCTAGTCAGAAGGCCCTCTATATCTTTATATGTATGTCGAGGCAAGAGACAGGGCAACATTTCTAAAATATAATTCACTTTCGGAACAATCATCATTTTTATGGTTTCTAAGCGACCCCACCAGGTAAGTGTTAAAGGGGTCCAGCGGTGAGTAAGCGCCCGGACTTTAGAGGTTAAGTCTTTGGCATTGAAGGAGATAGTGTCTTCCAAAGGAGAACAATAGTGAACCCCAAGGTATTTGACCATGCGAGGTTGCCATAAAAAGGGGAAGGGTTGCATATCTGCCTGATGGAGCAAAGGATTTAAAGGAAAGGCTACCGACTTGGTCCAATTTATCTTATAACCGGACAGTTGTGAGTATTTACCAATTTGCTCTAGGACAGCCGGTACTGAGTCTATAGAGACAAAAAGCATAAGGTCATCAGCATACGCTGAAATTTTGATTTCCCTATGGGAGAAGGGGACTCCATGAATCTCCTCCGATTGCCGGATTAGTAAAGCCAAGGGTTCGAGTGCAAGATCGAAAAGAAGTGGAGACAGTGGGCATCCCTGGCGAGTACCGCGTTGGAGGGGAAAAGGCTGAGACTTTAAAGCATTGGCACATATACTGGCTGTAGGCTGTGCGTACATGGTGCGGAGACAACGGAGAAAACCTTCCCCGAATCCGTACCAGCGGAGGACTGCAAACAGGAAGGGCCACTCTAAACGATCAAAGGCCTTCTCAGCATCAAGGGAGAGGCCGACAAATGGGCGATCAAGATTAACTGCGGCAGTCAGTACATGACATAGAGTCCGAGCATTGTCAGCAGTTGATCTACCAGGAATGAAACCGCATTGATCTGGGTGTATTAAGGTAGACATCCTATCAGAGAGCCGGGTGGAGAGAATGGTGGCAAATATTTTATAGTCCGCGTTTAGGAGGGAAATTGGACGATAATTAGCTGTTAGTTGCGGGTCTCTCCCCTCTTTCTCAAAAACTACTACATTCGCCATTGAAAAGGACCCAGAAGGGGAACCCTCCTCGGCCAGAGCAGAAAAATAAAGTTTCAAGACTGGGGCTAAGTCATCGTGAAAGGTTTTGTAGAATTCAGCAGGGAGACCGTCTGGGCCTGCGGCTCGACCTGAGGCACATTTCTTGATAGCAGAATGAATTTCTGACAAAGTAAATGGTTTGTCCATGGCCACTCTATCTTCGTCGGATAGGGTCGGTCTTTGTACCCCTGAAAGTAAGCGTTCAAATACTTCTGGCTCAAAATCACATTCAGATTGATAAAGCCGAGTATAAAAATCACGAAAGAGTTCTAAGATTTCTGTATCTTTAGTGACCAAGCCCCCCCCCCGACGGATTACGGAGGGCGGTAACACGCTTGGCTTCTTTTTGACCTTTTAGGGCATTTGCTAATAATTTGCCAGCACAGTTATTTTCCCGGTAATATATCCCTTGTTGTGATTCAATATTTTTAACAGCAGCAGTGTACAAAAGCTGATTGTATTGAAAACGCAAGCGTTGTAAACGGAGTAAAATACATGGGTCAGTACGGGACGTGAGGAGACGCTCCCCAGCTTGTATCTGCTGCTCTAGAATCAGTAAGTGCTGCTTTCTTTGTTTCCCCTGCCGAATTTGATAGCTAGTTATAGTTGCACGGATAGATGCTTTAAAACCCTCCCACCAAGCCCAGCTCGCTGTGTCATGGGGTGAGTTAAAATGAAAATAATCTTGGATAGCGGCCTTTATATCAACCTGAAAGTCTTTTTGACCTAGTAGGGATCTATCAAAAAAACCAAGCTCGGGGAGAATCGTCCCGCGCAGTAACATGTAATGATAAAGATATGGCAGCATGATCTGAAATATGGAGAGGATGAGTCCTAGCCGTGTCCACTTGAGAAATCAGTGCTTTGGAAATGAGAAAGAAATCTATTCTAGATTGGGAGTGATGGGGGGCAGAAAAAAAAGTAAACTCTAAGTCGGAGGGGTGAAGCAGCCTCCATATATCTACCAACGCAAGATCTTGCATCAGAGCTGTAAGGGAAGCAAGACTCTTGGGTGGACTACTCGTTCTGGGCGGCTGTCTATCTATCAAAGGGTCTAACACTTGATTAAAATCACCACCAAGTATTAATGGAGTATTGGCAGAGGCCTGTGCCAACTGCGCAATACTTGCATAGTAAGCAGGGCTGTCCACATTCGGAGCATAAATGCAAATACACGTGAATTCACTATCTCCAACCTTAAGGTGTACACGGGCCCATCTACCCTCCTTGTCAGCGCTAGTATCAATTACAGTAGCTTGCAAAGACTTCTTAACCAGAATGGCTACCCCGCACCGTTTGGAAACGGCGAGAGAATAGGCAGCCACCATGTAAGGCTTAGCATTGAGTTTCAGTGTTTCA
This sequence comes from Ichthyophis bannanicus, assembly GCA_033557465.1. Taxonomy (NCBI): domain Eukaryota; kingdom Metazoa; phylum Chordata; class Amphibia; order Gymnophiona; family Ichthyophiidae; genus Ichthyophis; species Ichthyophis bannanicus. The sequence continues at coordinate 460,738,474 of CM066033.1, read as the reverse complement.
GCAGAGTTTAGATGCGTTTCCTGAAGAAACACTAAATCAGCATGCTCATGGCTAAGATAGCTAAGGATTTTCTTTCTTTTGATTGGACTATTAATGCCTTTTACGTTGAGTGATAAGATTTTACATAAGGCCATTCAGAAAAGTTAAAAATTCTGAGCATGATAACGCACATAATTTCACAATGTCCCTCATATTGACTGTATCTGGCTGTACACATGACATAAAAGAAAATAAGCTAATATAATACAATGAAGCGCCCCACATTAAAAAAGAAAAACCGCAGTGCGGTAGAGAAGAAGCAGAACCCCAGAAATTACTGGCGACCATGTGTCTGCGGGGAGAAACCCCAGAGAAGGCCGCTATTGAAAAAACACATAACCTGTAGGACTGTGCGTGCTCCGAATCCGACCGAGGCACACATCATGGAGGGATAGGAGACCAAAAAACAAAAAAGTCATATAGAGAAAGAAAGAAAGTCCAGGCAGTCTCTGCGTTTGACTATGACCGCCGCATCAGGCCCTTCAAAATGGCGGACAGAGCCGGCAAATAAAAGTCCAAGTTTTGGATTAGCGCATCTGCTCTGCTTCTTTGGAGTCTAAAAATGTTGATAGTAGATTAGGATCTTCAAATGTCCTGGTTTGGTTGTGGAGGGTCACTCGGAGCTTCGCTGGATACAACAGGCCGAAGCGAGCCTGTAGCTGTTGAAGTCGAGGGCGAAAAGCAAGGAGTTTCTTCCGACGGTCTACGGTAGGCTTTGCCAAATCAGGGAAGAAGGAGACTTTGTGACCTTCAAAGTCCAAATGATGATTCGCCCGGGCAGCATTTAAGATTTGTTCCACTTGTTGATATCGTAGCAAGCGGAAGATAATAGGCCGGGGGGTCGTTCGGTTGAGCGCCATGTGGGTAGGAACACGATGTGCACGATCGATTTCCAGTTCTCTATGAAAAGTGATCTTCAGCAAGGAGGGAAGAGTGTTGAGCAGGAATTCTCTTATATCTCCTGCTTCCACCCCCTCCGGTATTCCAATGAGCCTCACATTGTTGCGACGGGCTCGATTATTACTATCTTCTAACTCCTTTTGAAGATTCTGTATCTGGCGCTCAGCCTTGTCCAGTTTGCCCAAGCGCTCCTCGTGCGAGTCGAGGACCCCCGCCATGTTGTCCTGCCGTAACGAGACTTTCAAGTCGGTCCTGGAGCACTCCAAAGTCTTCTCGCAGGGCTCGAAGCGCTTCTCCATTGGACTGCACCAATTCCTTCACGCCGCGTATTTCCTCTAAAATCTCCAGGTGCATTTCGGGGTTTTCACGAAATGGAGCCATCTTCTGTGGGGAGGACACCTCTGTTTTGGAGCGTTTTCCGTGAGAAGAAGAAGGAGACCCGAAATCCAAGCGCGCTGGTTTATGGGCCGCCATCCCCCCCGAGGTACCCCGGTCAGCTCGGAGCGAAATAGTAAGTTTGTATAGGTATTAAGTCAGGATTCTAAGTAGGCCTCTCGGGAGCTTCAGCGCGAAGCGTCTTACCCGCTGGACATCAGGCTCCGCCCCCCGTTCTTATCTTAACTGAATAGCGCCACTGAACATGCATGGAAAGCAGTGGCATTTATTCTGATAGCAGCTATCTTTCAATATCAAACTGGAGAATTCTAGGGAAGTGGCACGCCTTAGACTTCTTTTTTTGCATGTATTTGTTTGGAATCCAATACATAAGGGCTAGATGTCCTGTCAAACAGATTTTGGCAAGGATTTAGTCAAATATAGAAAGATGGGAAAGAGGGCATTACTTCTTTCTAGCCTTTACTGTACCATGATTTGCCTCGGGTACCTTGCAGAAGTTAGAATCCCATATAGGCAGTCACCTAGGAGAGGAGCTTCTTGGGGGGAAGCAAAGAGCAGCTATAGACAAAGCAAAGCAATGGGTCCTGGCAGCCACACACACTCTGAGTCCTCACTAGGTACATTTACCTGCAGGAGAAATAGGCAAGAGTCCATTTACCCTTGCAAGTGGCTTCTGAAATCACTCTCATTAAAAACTTTTTTCGAGAGCTGTTTTGGTCAATCCACGTAATCTTTATGTTTTTTGGTGTGCTGAATCCGAAAATGACCTCCATTTTGTCATAGGACATCACGTTTCCTGACAATGTAGGTAAGTATGTTAAATAAGGCAATACCTCAAAATAAATGGTAATAGACTTATAAAATTAAAGTTTTATTACAATATTTTCATGAAAATCCTTTTTTGAACTGAAATGAGCTCACTTACACACACTAAACTCGATTCTTCTTCTTTGTGAGGCTCCTCTTGGTGCATTTACGCTTGTGAGTAGCATCTGGAATGTCTCTCTGAAGCATCCAACAGTAGTCTGCCATCATTGTAATGCACCATTTTCCCTGGTATCTCCTTTCCATCTCTTTAATGTCTTGATGGAATCGTTCACCTTGTTCCTCACTCACAGCTCCCAAATTTTCAGGAAAGTAGTCAAGGTGGGACTGGAGGAAATGCACTTTCAAACTCATCAGGCAACCTAAAGCTTGAAATGCTTTCAGCATTCGTCCGACGATCTTTTTGTAGTGAGGATCTTTGTTATTGCCTAAAAATTTCTGTACAACTTCTTTAACCCTTTCCAGGCCGAGCCCAAAACTCTCGGGATCCAAAATTCTGACTAAATATTCCTATCAAATGGTATATAATACATGACCAGAGCAGAAGGAAAATCACTATTAGAACATATTGAATAAGATGGGTACAATTTTCCTGAAATATGCAAAACTTAACCTGGCTGCAGAATGTGGATTAAAAATTTAAAGTAGGCCTTCAAAGGGTTAAATGCAATCCACCCTTCTTTTTGAGGATCCGTCATGGTATTGACAAACCCTTGATCAACTATAAGCCTTCTAATGTCTGGTCCGACAAAGACACCTTCCTTCAATTTTGCCTCTCCGACAGGCCTGGAAACTTGGTGACCAAGTATTTGAAGCATTCTCCATCTCTTGGAAGTGATTTTACGAATTTGCTTCATCAATCCCAATTTTATGTGGAGAGGTGGTAGAAGAACTTTATGGGAAGGTACCAAAGTTTCTCGGAGGACATTTTTTTCACCGACTGTTAGCACCCTCGGCTGCCAACTCATCTTGGTCCAGTGATTTTGTCGGTCCCATAGACACAGAAAACAGGGATATTTGTTATACCCAGCTTGTTGCCCGAGCAGCATGCACAAGACCTTCAAGTCCCCACACACTTTCCAACCATGGTCTTCATATTTAAGTTTACGAAGAACAAATTCCAAGTTCTCGTAGGTTTCCTTCAAGTGTACAGAATGACCTACAGGTATGGAAGCGTAAAAACCGTTGTGGAGTAAAACTGCTTTGAGACTTCTTTTTGAAGAATGTATAAAAAGACGCCATTGCTCTGAATCATATTGGATTTTAAATTGACCCATCAGACCTTCGACATCGATGCAATAAACCAACTTGTCTTCCTGGGCGAAGTAAGGAACGAACTCCTTTTCACGATGTCTGAACCATGAAGATGACACTCCTGGCAACAATAAATTCCTGCTTTTCAGCCTTGATCCGAGTAACTCAGTGGCATCTTTGGGAAGATTCAAGTCTCTTACCAAATCATTCATCTCCTCCTGAGAAAACAATTTTGGTCTTGTATCATCTTCAAAGTCAGAACTTGATTCGTCATCAGGTTCAGGTATGACTTCACCTTCATCGGAGCTAGGTATCTCTTCCAAGGTAGCAGGGGGCTTGGGTACTGGTATATCTGTGCCATGGGGGATGGGACGAATTGCCGAGTGAAGATTGGGGTATGAAATGGAATGCTTCCATTTGGAATTAAACCCTTTCACATCGCATGAACAAAAGTAACAGTCGTCACTATGGTTCTTTTGCTCTCGCCATACCATAGGAATCCCATAACGGAAAGATTGTTTCTTACCCTTGAACCAGTTTTGGAGGTCCTCAACACACCGTTTGCACACTTTATGAGGCACCCAGACTTTATCTTGATCTCCAATTTTTAGTCCAAAGTATGCAAAGTATACTTTTTCACAAAGTCTGTAATATTCTGCTGTTGCTTCAACACTGTATATTCACCACAGATGAAACAGAAACTGTCTGGCGAATTAATACACTTTCGCGGAGCCATAACATAACGGTTGAAGAATGACGAGCTAACACAAATTGCGGTGAACAGCCTAGAACCAAGAACCTGATGATGATTCGTGCACAAGTGTGGCATGCAGGAGAGAGCAGCTCTGTGTCTGTACACGAGACGTCACAGTGCTGGCCACACCCCCCTGCACTGACCGGAGCTGCTGCTATCTGCCCTGTGTCTCCCTCCCACTGGATTCTTCAGGAAAGATTAACCCCTTCTACCATTAGAAGCATGGACTTAAAACTTGCTCAGCTTATGTATATATTGATGACCATCAGATTTACAGTGCTATATTTTTTTTTACATAACTCGGACAACCCCTTTAAGGTTTTTTTGGCATTTTATATCTTAAATGCACTTATGTGAATTAATTAATAGTAATTTGAATTAATTAGTAGTAATTTGAAAAAAATTGATAAATTTGAAGACAATTTTGCATGTTGTGGCAAATCATGACGTCTAGGAGTTTTTTCAATATTTTATTTGTTTTCAGCACACCAAAATACATGGAAATTAGATGAAAATAATCAAACAGCTTTTTAGTCGCAGACTTGTGTTATGTATATATTTACAAAACAAAGTTTAATATTTAAAAGTGTGATGCCTAGGGCAGTGGTTCTCAACCCAGTCCTCAGGGCACACCTTGACCAGTTGGGTTTTCAGGAGTCCCACAATGAAAATGGATGAGATAGATCTGCATATAATGAAGGCAGCACATTCAAATCTACCTTCATTATATGTAGATCTAACTCTTGCATATCCATTGTGGGAACCCTAAAAACCCAACTGGCCTCAGTGTTCCCCAAGAACTGGATAAAAAACCATTGGACTCCTGCCCTTCTGACACTACTCCCCTACCCGACATGCCATCACAACATCAGATCCCACCCTGACACTTTATGACATTTGATCCCCCCAACCTCTCCATCAGCAAATCCCCTAAACTGATCTCCTTGCAGCATCAGATTCCCCCATCCTAAGCCCCTCCAACATCAAAATCCCCATGGTAACAAAACCATGCTTTGCCCCTCGGAGACCCTCCTACCTTCCATCCCCAGTCTCATCCCCAACTCTTCCTGGTTCCTGGTGTCTAGTGGGAACTGGAGCGATTCCCAATCATACCTGCTCACATGGCCAAGTAAGCCCCTAGACACCATGGACCCTGGTAAAAACCAGGGATGGAATTTGGAAGTTGGGCATGGGGACATTTGCCAGGGGCCATGGGGGTTTCCTTTTACCATGAGGGTTGAGGGGGTCATCGGGGGGGGGGGGGGAATTGGATGCTATGATAGGTCAGATGGTGGGTATCAAATTTGGGAGGATTTGGAGGGATTGGATGTGAGAGATGGGAATCGAGGAGGGGATGTGATGCCGGGGAGGTTTTTTTTTGGGGGGGGGGGGAAATTGATGTCAGGGGGGTGATTGGGGAGTGAGTTGATGTGCTGTTAAGGATGAATATTGGGAGCAGTGCTTTAAAAGCTGCTCCTGTGGGGTAAAGCTACACCTTTTTTCGCACGTGCAGCATTTTAAAATCACTGCTCCCGCTGGATCCGGGGAAACATTGATTTGCAGTGCTGTAAATTCTTACATGTATTTTACAACAGACTGTGTTTGGCAGAGCCTTGTTAAAATAGGTTCCCAGAACTATCTCCAGAGGTGCACAAATGCTCCCTCACAAAGTTACACCTCTTCTGATGCAGATTCAGGCATAAGGCGAATGTCCCCTGCCCTCCCCCTCCGCCCCATCCACGCCCCGTCATTGAAATTAAGACACACACATGTCAGTGGCACTGGACATACAGGGCCGACATTAGAATCGACCCTGTATGTTTATGTTTATGTTTATTAAAATACTTTCTATACCGCCCCATACCAATGGTGTCTGGGCAGTTTACAAATTAAAAGAATAAAATACAATACAGGCTGTCAGAAAGGTTAAAAAGAACGCCAATTAAAATCTTAAAAGGGACAGAAAAGAAGCAGAGGATAGAAAATACAGCAAAAGTATAAAAAAAAGAAAACGCTGTACGTCCAGCGACTGCCCATTCCCTGCTCCCACCTAATTTCCCTACACAAAAGCCATTGCTATAGCTGTGGGGATGCACAAAAGTGATTTTGACTGGTGTACAAATGGCAGCCTATATCCCCATTGGCACCCCTAGTCCTAGCAAGTGGAATGGAGGTGGCATATGAAGAAAAGATTTATTGAACACTTAAAATCAAGCCTCACCTGCCTGTATGTTTTGAGTTCAATTTTAAACCTTTCACTGGACATGCTTAAACTCTTAGGGGCCCTTTTACTAATGAGCACTGGGTGTTACACCTAACGTGCCAAAAGTGCCGAAATTTAGGTGCTTAGGTGCAAAAGCAGGACGTTAACTCTCGGGGGTGTGGGAAGCATTTCCCTGGCAGCTAATACAAAACACTTCCCCCTAACTCAGGTCATATTAGCACAAGTGCACTTAATTCCACCTATTGAGGTGGTGTTAGGTGAACCCGCGCTAATGCAGTTAGTGCTTGATATGAACCTGAGCTCACCACGGCCACTCTCCGCCCCTAATCATGCCCACTCTCTGCCGCTAACCACGCCCACTCATGACCCTAACACAGGTTGCACAGTTAGTGTGGGAATTGTCCCACACTGTCCTGGCCCTGTGTCAGCTGGCACACCTTCAGCACGTGTCAGGACATGTGCTGCCAGCTAGTTCCCTTTAGGAAAAGACCTCCTTAATGTAAGTCCCCCCCCTAACTTACATGATTTCTGCAATAAGCTCCCCATTGCTTTGAATCTGCATGTTAAACATCTTGCTCAGCATGCATTGCCCACCTCCTTCCCCCCCGGACAACCTGAGACAGGGATATGGTACATGTCCTGCAATGAGTAAAGCAGAGCCATGAAATTCCTGTTTTTAGTAGAATACATTGTAGCGGTAGCCCAACCTTAAGTGTACTGCATGTAATGTGTTTTTAATAATCTCCATAAAAGCCTGGTTTCCAATCCCCCAAGCTCAGGCTGATGGTGTAAATAAAATCCACAGAGTAAGAGAAATGAAAATGACAAGGATTACAATTTGTTCAAACCTCTTTCTTTTTTTAAAATTCTGCTCCCCTTCCAATTGGATCATGACCCCTGTGTGCAAGCGGGGCTTAAGGCCAGACGGTTCTGCTTTCACTTTTATTCCTCTCTGCAGCAGGCTTACAGTATTTAGGGAAAGTCTGAAAAGAATCTTCTGCTGTGTAGGGAGTTAATACCATAATCCCCAGTTGCTGGGGGTCAAATGCTGAGTAGGGCAGAAGAATTAGAAAATATGTTGCATACAAAGGCAGGGAATAAAATGTATCAGCATTCCAGTCTGTTAACGGAAGCGTTTTATCCTAGCACATGAACCGCAGTGAGGACATAAGGTACAAAAGAAGCAGGGCTGTTTTTGCGTGGGTACAGAGTAGCGGCGCCTTTTTCATTGCCTCTTAAAGCTGACCCAGTGTTCTCATGTGCTGACGAAAGAGCCTTGCATATGAGTACCAGCACCATTTTAACTAGGAAAAATGTACTGAAAAGAAGAGATGTTAACATTGCTCAAAGTCAACTGTGTTTCAGGGAAGATGTGGCCCACATTTTTGCCCTGAGGAAATTTCACTTCTGCCCTCTAAACCATGTGAAAATATTTACAGTTAAAGAACGGTGGGGCATTCCCTTGCTCACTCCTTGCAAATATGGATTTGCTGCAGTGTGTCCTATGCTAGAGGGTTTCCTTATCCCCAAAACAAAAACCACACTAGGGAGGTGGGGTTGAGAGAATAGCAGGCTGGAAGAATCAGCATTAAAACAGTAAACAAACAGAACTGGGAAATAGATCTATGCAGGCACATGTGGTCAATAAACTTTGAAAATAAATCCTGTTATCTTAAACTACAGGAAAGATAACATACCCCACAATAAGAGATAACACAGTTACCTCGGCCCATTACAAAAGATTGTATCTTTCCTGAAACTAAAAATACAGGGAGCCTATTATCCCTGCCACTATTTCCAAAATAAGAAGCCAATGTTTTGTTTTCAATTTGGATATACTGTTTTTTTTACAGTAGCTGGGAATCTATGTACTTGGCTTCATGTTCATGTTAAGGATGCATTTAGTGGCTGTTAGGTGCACGTCAACGTTGGTGTCATCCAATGCCAACGTCAATGAGCCCGTTATTTGCATAGGCATTATTGCTGTCACATATTAACATAATGTGCATACAAATGAGATGATCAGCAGTAAATTAATTGCTAATCATCTCATCCGGAATTACGAATTGATGTACTATCTAGTTTTATTGTACCATTTAGTGGTTAGAGCATTTGTAGTGCAGGAAACATAATTATATTTTGAGGGGTACGTTAAATGTCCTGTGCTAGCACACACCCCTGGACTTTTGTAGCTTTCCACCATCACAGCCTGGAAGACAAGATATGACAAGCTTTCACTTTAATATTGTTGGCATATGCTGATAAGAGTATCCCTTGTGCCATTTTAGTTTTGGCACTAAGGATGGCAGATAGGATGCTGAAAATTACCTAGGGACAGGCTGGTCGAACCATTAAGCAAATAAAGCATCCACCTAGGGCAGCAACCTTGGGGGAGGCGGGGGGAGGGGCAGCAAAAAGCAGGGCATTCAAAGCTAAGCAAATATTTTGACAACTACAGAAAGAGTGGTGGATCCGTGGAATAGTCTCCAAAGTGGAGGTGGTAGAAATGAGGACAGTACCTGAATTCAAAAAAGCATGGGACACAGAGGAGATCTATAAAGGAAAAAAGGGGACTATTGTAGGGATATGGAAGGGCAGACTAGCTAAGCTATGTGGTCTTTTTCTGCCATCATGTTTCTATGTTTCTAGGGTCCTGCTGGAAGGATAAGTGAGGTCTAAAGGTTTTGTTCAGAGAGGTCTAGACTGCAAAGTCTCACATAACCTTTGGAGTCTCCATGACAGCTCTGGAGTTAGGGGAGAGGAGCCAGGGCCTATTGCTGGGGTCCAGGCTGTAATTTGGGGTTTCAGAAATATGGAAAATCAAGGCCAAGCATTCAGATATGTCATGAATTAAGGAGGTCGGATGGGAGGCGGAACTGGAAGCTGACAGTTGTTTGATGGGTTGAGCATTGATGGTGAGGGCAATGCAGTGATTTTAGAGGAGGTTCGAGGAAAAAGCAATCCAGAAGCTGTCGGGGATAGATCTTCATTTTAAAGGGTGTGCCATTTCCTGGAGGAAAGATCCATAAACCATTATTAAAGTAGACCAAGAATATCCACTGCTTGCCCCAAGCATTGTGGAACCTGTGTCTTTTCGGGAAACTGCTAGGTACTTGTGACCTAGATTGGCCACTGTTGGAAACAGGATACTGGGCTTGATGTACCTTGGTCTGACCCAGTATGGCATATCTTATGTTCTTATTTATATGCCCCATTCCACAATTAATTGTCAGTGTTTATAAATACACATAAAATTATAACACAAAAAAAAGCAAGCAGTTAATATAATAATATTCAAAGATAGACCAAACCACCAAAATACACAATAAGAACCTAAACAAGCTCCAGCAAAGCCTCTTTTAAATCCAGGTAATGGTAATATGGGCTGCAACGTCTAAAGAAGAGCTATTGGGGAGGAACTGTGGGACTGTTAAGTAGGTTGCCTTGCCCTTCGGAGTAAAAAGAAAGGGACCCTTAGGCCAACTGTGTTGCATAATCTGGAGTGGGGGATGTTTGGCTTATTGATCTGATCTCTTTGTGGAGGAAGAGATATTTTTCTCAGATTAATACAGGTTTGATTATGATTATCTCCTGCTCCATTGCCTACTGACTGTACCTATTCCAAAGCCTCTGCTCCTTCTCTCTTTTCTCCTCACCTCATTCGCTGCTTCTCCTCATCCTTCTCTCCTCTGGTAAGTCCCTTCTTCTATCTCTAATAAACTTGCCTTTGTACATGACCTTTTTATTTCCTGCTCTTTTCATCTCTTTGCCTTAACTGAGATCTGGCTTCTTCCTGAAGACAATGCCTCCATTGCCGCTCTTTGTCATGGGGGCTTCCAGTTCTCCCACTCTCCTCGGCCTACTGGTCGTGGTGGGGGTATTGGACTTCTTCTGTCTCCCTCTTGTCACTTCCAGTCTCTCATCCTACCTCAATCTCTTTCCTCTCTCTCTTTTGAACTCCACCCGATCCGCCTCTTCGCTCCTGTCCCACTCCGAGTAGCTGTTCTCTATCGTTCTCCTGATACTTCTATTTCCACTTTTCTTTCTGACTTTGATTCTTGGCTGTCTACCTTTCTTCACACCTCCTCCCCCACCTTTATTTCTTGGCGACTTTAACATTCATGTTGATGACCCCTCCAATCCCCATGTTCTAAAACTCCTCTCTCATACCTCCTCATATAACCTTCAACTCTCTTCCACTGCTCCTACTCACCAACATGGTCATTGCCTTGACCTAATTTTCTTCTCTAACTGCTCACCCTCCAACTTCTCTAACTTTGTCCTTCCTTTATCTGACCACCACCTTTTAAGTCTTATTATTCATCATCCTCCACCTCAGCCTCATCCTGCTTCCACTAATCTATTTAGAAACCTTCTTGCTATTGATCCCTTAGCTCTCTCCTGCACTATTTCCTCACCCCTTTCATCCATTCTTTCTTCTAATTCTATTGATGAGGCTGTGGCCTCCTATAATGCTGTACTCTCCTCTGCTTTGGATTCTCTTGCTCCCCTCATCTCACGTCCTGTTAGGCGTTCTCCTCCACAGCTTTGGCTCTCTCCTTTTGCCCGCTATTTGCGCTCTCATGCTGACTTTCTCCACTTTAAATTCATGCTCTTTTCCTTCCAATCAGCCATTACACTTGCCAAACAAATCTACTTCACCCATCTGACTAACTCTCTTGTCTCTAATCCTCGTCGTCTTTTTATACACTCAATTCTCTCCTCAGTGTGCCCCCACCTTTGGCTCCTACCTCCCTTCCTGCCGAAACCTTGGCACAGTACTTCCATGACAAAATCCATAAAATCACCCTCCATTTCACTACCTCCTCTTCTTCCTCCCCTTTTTCCCAACTCTCCCCCCTTACTTCTGCTTCCCTTTCTTCCTTCCCTCTGGTCTCTGATGAGGAAACAACACTCCTCCTTTCTTCCTCTAAGCTGACTACCTGCCCTTCTGATCCTATGCCCACCCTCTTCCTTAGCTCCATTTTTCCACTATTATCCCCTCCATCACTCATATTCTCAACCTATCGCTCTCCACCACTACCTTCCCTTCTGACTTCAAGCATGCTATTGTCACACCCCTCCTCAAGAAACCCTCACTCGATCCCTCCTGTCCTTCTAGCTATCGTCCCATCTCTCTCCTCCCCTTCATTTCTAAATTACTTGAGCATGCTGTCTACCACCGCTGTCTCGACATCCTCTCCTCTCATGCCCTCCTAGATCCTTTACAATCCGGTTTCCATCCCCTACATTCTATCGAAACTGCTCTTACCAAAGTCACCAATGATTTGTTTCTGGCTAAGTCCAAAGGCTTTTATTCTGTCCTCATTCTTCTGGATATCTCTGCTGCCTTTGACACCGTTGACCACAATCTTCTTCTTATCACCCTGTCTTCACTCGGTTTCAAAGGCTCTGTACTTTCTTGGTTCTCCTCCTATCTCTCCCACCGCTCTTTCAGTGTGTACTTCAGTGGCTCCTCTTCCTCTTCTACCCCTTTACCTGTGGGTGTACCTCAAGGTTCTGTCTTAGGTCCGCTCCTCTTCTCTCTCTATATCCAATCCCTTGGTGCCCTTATCTCTTCCCATGGCTTTCACTATCATCTCTATGCTGATGACTCTCAAATCTACCTCTCTACGCCTGTTATCTCTCCTGAAATTCAAGCTAAGATCTCGGCCTGCCTCTCTGACATTGCTTCCTGGATGTCCTACCACCACTTGAAGCTGAACATGGCCAAAACTGAACTCCTTGTCTTTCCCCCTAATGCCTCCCCTCCTCCTTCCCCTTTCTCAATATCTGTGGATAACTCTGTTATCCTTCCTGTCTCTTTGGCACGGAACCTTGGTGTTATCTTTGACTCATCTCTCTCCTTCTCTTTACATATCCAAAACATTGCTAAAACATGCCGTTTCTTTCTTTACAATATCTCCAAGATTCACCCTTTTCTCTCTGATAACACTACTAAACTGATTGTCCACTCTTTAATCACCTCCTGCCTTGATTACTGTAACCTTCTCCTTGCTGGCCTCCCTGCTAACCACCTCTTTCCTCTCCAGTCTATTCAACATTCTGCAGCTCGTCTGATTTTCTGTCAGTCTCGTTTTTCACACATTACTCCTCTTCTCATGTCCCTTCACTGGTTCCCCATCCACTTCTGTATGCAGTTCAAACTACTCCTTCTAACCTATAAATGTATTCATTCTTCTGCCCCTCATTATCTTTCATCCCTCATCTCTACCTACACCCTCTCTCGCCTACTCCGCTCATCTAATTGTCTTCGTTTATCTATGCCTTTTACTCATACTGCTAATTCTAGACTTCGCTCCTTTCAACTGGCTGCACCCTTTTCCTGGAATTCTCTACCTGCCTCTGTCCACCAAGCCTCCTCCCTGGCCATCTTCAAATCCAAATTCAAATCCCATTTCTTCACTATTGCTTTTTGTTCCTAACTCATCCTTTCTTGTTCTCTCCATAAACATTTATTCTTGTCTTGTTAATTGTTATTTGTATTATCTAATTTATTTCATATTTTGTCTTGACTAGATTGTGAGCTCTAACGGGCAGGGACTGTCTCTTTTTATGTTTGTACAGCACTTCGTATGTTGCAGCGCTTTATAAATGCTTAGTAATAATAATAATAGGTTAGGTAGTCTTGTAACTTTGGGCCATTCACTGGAAGCAAATCTAATTTGCCGGTTGTACAGGGATACTAAAAATCAATAATAAAGGGGTAAATAGCATAAAACATATAATAAGGCTAAAGGGAGTCATCGACAGCCATTCACCTAAGCAGACCTTGCAGGCTTTTACAATCAGGGACTTGCAAGGTTCCCCAATGGAGTGCATTGGATACCTGGAGTTCCAGTAAGCCTGCTGACTGCTCCTGAAGCAAGCTTTTTTAGCTGAAACATCAATGTCGGGCATGAAAGATCTGGAGGTTTTAAAATTTCTTCTCCTGTGGGTGCATCATCTCCACTATTTCACACCTAAGAATGCTGTCTGAACAGATGATACCAGGTGTTCGCAATTTTAGTGTGTGTGTTCTAAATGCTTTTCCTGGCAAGAGTGCTTAGCACAGTATCTTTTCTAGAAGCTCCTTAACCCCTGAAGAAGGCCAGTGCCGAAACACGTGTAAGGTTTGACCTCGTTGGATATTTACTAAAGTCCTTGCTCTTTCCATAGCATGCTGTGTTCCTGCTCCTTTCTGCCCCACATCTCCACTATTTACCATCAAAGGAAATATGCTACAGCGACTGAACTCACACAAGATAAGTTGATTATAGTATGATAACACACTGATTTTTTTCTGTGAATATTTTAAATTTGAAACTTATATATGTGATGAGTGTTTTTACTAGTTGAAAAGCGCTAACATTACGTAAAAACATAAAAAGGACTTTTGGGCAGGGGAATCAAATGATGAAATTAGGATGATTCTTATTGGCCTGCAAAGTCCGGTTTAGGTGACCTCTTTATGTCTTCCCTTTAGCCCTATCACATGTTTTCTGCTGTTTACCCCTTTATTATTGATTTTTGGTTGCATTGGTGGGGTTTGAGATAGGCATGAGGAAAGGCAACCTGGCAGACACTTCCTTGTTACTTCTATATGAGAAACCAGGAGGAAGTTCCCACAGGTGCTCTTCTCTTTGACTAGCTATTACTCCTTACATGAAGAAGGAGAGAAATATTATTCAGGGCTATCCTCCACTTTCTAGAAAGAAGAATAATGACGGGGGGTGTCTGGTCTCTCCTTCTCCCCTCTCTCTTCTAGTAGGAGAAAGGGGTACTCAAGTCCCTTGACTGACCAGCTGGTGTTCCACAGGAGGGTCGGGATGACTTTTAGTTTCCCTTATTGGCCTCAGTCTCCTGCAGGAGGGTCCATATATGCTAGCAGGCAAATCAAAGAAAATGTGCACAATGCAGACATAGAGGGGTGTGTGCATGCACACACAAACGCACATACATATACATACATAAAGGGACTGGAAAGAATTCCTTGAGCCATGCTCTGCATGCTTTCCCTTTCCCTTTGCAGAATATCACTTGTGTCTTGTGGTGGACAACCCTGATGCCTGAAACTTCCTACCCGTTCAGTGGCTAAAGTTCATCCAGCCAAAAAAGGCAGCACTGGGGGGCAGTTAGTACTGTTATTCATAGTTGGCTGATCAAAATTGCCCAGGTAATAGCAGGGCCTATACTAAACCAGACAATTTCCCTCGTTACCTGAGACTGGATTTTCAGTTGAGTGAATTTGGGCTGAATAACTAAATAAAGATAACTGGACAAAACTGTAACTTGGACACAGCTTGGTCTTATGATCAAATAAAATTTTATAGCAGTTTAACACCTATATTCTGAGGAATCAAGAGACTTCTAATGTTGATTGACAAGTTCCATGTATTGAGTTCTAAGGAGAGTAATTCATGAATTGCAATTACCAAAGTCTGTTGCAATCCAGCATAAAGGGGCACATACAGACCATCTGTACAAATGGAACCCATCTACTGGGAGTCTCCTCCATGCCCCAGGTAGAACCTCTCCTCAATGAGAAAGTCTATTTGATAAGAACATGGTATTTTTCATTCAAAGCAAGCTTAAAAGGTTGGAGCTCTTCAGCTTGGAAAAAGAGATGGCTGAGGGGAGATATGAGTGAAGTAAAATGGATAAATGTAGATCGGTTCTTTACTACTTCAAAATGTAGAAAGACTAGGGGATATGCACTGAAGCTACAATGTAGCAAATTTAAGACTAATCAGAGAAAATCTTTTTTCACTCAATGTGAAATCAAACTTTGGAGTTCGTTACCAGAGGAGGTGGTAAAAGCTGTTAGTGTAGCTGGGTTGAAAAGAAGTATGGACAAGTTCCTGGAGGAAAAGTCCATAAATTATTATTAAAGTGAACTGGGGAAATCCACTGCTTACCCCTGGGATAAGCAACAAGGAATCTGTCTACCTTTTGGGATCCTGACAGGTACTTGTGATCTGGATTGGCCACTGTTGAAAACAGGATACTGGGCTTAATGGACCTTTGGTCTGACCCAGTATGACATATCTTATGTTCTTAACAAACGTTTTCACATATTTTATTACACTGTGCCACTATCTGATTCATGGATGCATAGAGCTGAAAGAAATGCAATGTGTGCCTTCAAGTCTGTGCTGACTCCTGGTGACCCATCAGCTCCTTGGTTTTCTTGACAGTGTGACCAGAAGTAGATTGCCAGGCCTTTCTTCCAAGGCAATGGAGGGTTAAATGACTTGCCCAAGGCCACAAGGAGTGCCAGTAGGAATCAAATGCTGGTCTCTTGGTTGCCAAGCCAGTGCTCTAACCACTAGGTTTGTCTTCCACTCCAGGAAATCAACATGCTCAGTTTTATCCACTTTGTCTTATATTTGTATACTGCAAAAATGAAAAAGGAGAGCTGAAGAATTACATATTTTGGGCTCCTATCAGTTAATCAAAATAATCAAGGGTTTTTAATTAATAATCTTAGCACATTTTCTGCTAATGCAATACCAATTTCAATTCTGTGATTAAACTAAAAAATGAAAACATTTTCAGGGTTTTTTTTAATTATTGCTGCATAGCTCTAGGGATTTGAAAACCTAGTTTCTAATCAAATTTGTACAAGTCTAGACGTAGATGAAAATGTGATGGTGATAATGTGATCTTTTTTAAAAGCCTCCGACAGAAATGTTGAAAAATAGAGTGATGTGGGAAAATACACTGCCAAGCCAAATCTCATTGCAGCTTATGCTGTATGTATATTGACTTTCTGAAAACAAATTGAAACTGATGGAACCACTTCAGGTTCATAGACAATATGCATGAATTTGAACACTGTAAAAGCTATCAGATCAGAAGATAGAAATGATAAGCCTGCATAAAAAGAAAACCAAGCTCAACTAGTGTCCAAATGCAAGAAAGATAGCTATAGATGAGGAAATCATAGACTACAAAGGAGGAGCATGCACTTACCTCTTACTTTGTCCAGGTTGTACAGAAACTAAATAAAATAGAGGGGACACAAAGTCAATAAAAGCTCTTTCTGAAAGACATCACAAAGGGCTATCATTTTCTCTTAGCCTGCTCAAGAAGACCTAGGGCAAAGATCTCGTCCTAAGAACTGAATTAATACGTTACAATAATAAGAACAAAATTGCGATTTTGCACTCAGTCTATAATAAACGACAGGCTAATGGAACCTCCTTGAGAAGATCAAGAGAAAGGTGGGACCATGATTAAGGGTTGTTATCAGAAAAATAGCAATGAAAGCTTTCAAAGTATCTCTTAGGTCAACCTCATAGACAAAGATATTTTGAAGTAATGTGCTATTTTATGGCATTGAGTATGTTAGGTTACTGTAGATAAACAGAAGACTAAACTGATGAACTATACCACCAGTGTCGTCATGCTGTCTTATCTCGACATGAAAATCTTGAAACTACAGGTGATTCTAGTGAAAATATTTAGGAAGAAGAAGGTTTTCTGTATCCCCTTTCCCTCATCGTTGATTTTGATAGAATTAAAACATACAGTAAATGTTCCATGGCAGATTGTTTATTATGATATCAGGAACAAGAATGGTGATTGCCACCTCTGTCACAAATAGGACACATGAGGGCTAATTTCATAAGAAGGTGTCTATGTAAAATTCCAAAAAGATGCCTGCTTTATAAAGATGGCTATGTGCCTTTGTAAAATAGGCTTCTACAAATACCCCAGTAGCACATACATTTTCTCGCACAAACTTACGACTGCATAGAAGAAGCAAATGTACATGCATTTTATAAATTACGCACAATTATGGCAACTCCACTCCAGTTCTGCCCAGTCTACAATCCCAGGGCTGCCTACATGTCAGTCTTGTAAATGTAGAGGCAATCTTGCAATGTGTCTTTTTTTTTGCACATTTATCTCTCACTCAATTTTATAAGAACCATTTTCCATATGTAACATATGCTTTACACGTGAAAACAGCTTTAAAAAATGACCCCGGAATGGTCTAGATTGGACAGTTGTGATAGTTGAAAGGTCGATAAGATCTAGAACCAGCTTGGCTGGTTGGGCTTTCAGGATATCTCCAATGAATATGCATGAGCTAGATATGTATGCATTGTATGCAGATCTCTCTTATGCATATTTATTGTGAATATCTTGATACCCAGGTTGCCAAGTGTTCCCTGAGGATTGTGTTGAGAACCATTGATCTAGAACATGAACCACAAAACAGTAAAATCATAATGGCTGATTGCAATTTGTATTTCAGCACACACGTTCTAATTATTGGTTGCATTATTGCCACAGTGGCATCACCATGCTTAACACAACATTCCTAATTTAAAAAGAGTGACCCCAATGGAGGGGGAAAGGAGGGGGATAATTCTCACCTGTGTACCTGAATGAATGACCAAAGAAAAACAGATGTTTATCAACAGACAAGAAGCATTCCTAGTTGTATTTAGGCTTCCATTCTTAGGTGCTTACAAATAGTACATGTAGATATTTATTTTCCAGCTAACTAGGGGTTTTTTGAGACATTAGTGCATCTATGTTTTCACACCATAGGTTCTATTGATGGGAACCTTTTTCAGTGGAATCAGATCTACATTTGCATTACTTAGGAGTGGTCAAAGCAGAAAAGGTATAAAAACAGTGAAGGATACAAGATACTGTAGGGGCAGAGTATTGGGGATGTGGCGTTTTTCTGGTGTTTATCCACTAAACACCTATTTTAAAGTTTTTGCCATCCAAGGCCTAATTTTATTGCATGAAACAAGTCATTTTATAACTAATGATTACAAATTCTAATCATTTTTATACAGGAGATAGCAAACTAATATGTGACATGCATACTGATACCTTTACAAATATGCATCTATGGGAGTCAGTCAAGATGCTTGATGTCTCTTTAGGCACATTGAGAAAACTGTCCTCTACGCCCCCAAATATCTGCTGCTCCTGAAGGATGAGGTTTCCACCCAAACATGTCTCAAGCTGATCTGCAGCATGCTCTGTGATGATATCATCTTTAGCAGACCGCAACAGGAAGATGAGAATGAAACATTTCTTTAATATGTAAATATGCAAAGGCTACCTCTATTTCTGTTTCATACTTGCAAACTGCAGTCCCCCAATAAGAGCACCCAAACCTGTTAACAGCATTAAACAAAAAAGACATCAACAAAATAGGTGACAGGTTGTATCACACAGCTAAAAATTAACACTTCTGCCCTGTTCCCTCCTAGCTGAAGTCTCGAAAACCGCAAGATTTCGACCTAGGAAGAAAGAGCTTCTGGGCCCGGTGCGGAGGCATCATGGGCAAGCCAGCAAGGGTGCTCAGGTATGTTTGCCTCATGCGTCCCGGCCATGTGAGTCTGGCAGGCGGCGCTGTGAGGAGGGGTGGTGTCTGCTCCTGGTGCCCAAGAGGCTCGGAATGCTACTGCCCCCCAATATGGACAATTTAAGGAATACATGAGCAGAAAGATGCTTTTCTGAAGTCCGTTATCAGAGCTGTAGCAGTGTATGCATTTTTTGATTGGAAATAGGCAGAAAAATACTGATGTTAAGTGATCCTGTTTGCAAACTCCTCACCCATTCCAGGCCCGTGAGAGGATTTCATTGCAACAATTCTGATTCATAAATCAGGTTAAAATGTGTAATGGTCAATTCCACTGGGGATTTTATTATTTTAACCCTAATTTCCTTGGTCTGAATAATCATAAATGTTGCAATAAAAACTGGTCATTGAAGGATGCCTGGATGACTATCAATCAGCCCTTATGAGTGCGACTG
Source organism: Ichthyophis bannanicus (assembly GCA_033557465.1). Taxonomy (NCBI): domain Eukaryota; kingdom Metazoa; phylum Chordata; class Amphibia; order Gymnophiona; family Ichthyophiidae; genus Ichthyophis; species Ichthyophis bannanicus. The sequence goes on along the minus strand of CM066033.1, from coordinate 460,719,290 downwards.
TGGCTGGTTTTCTGGCCTTTCTCTGCACTCTACAAGGGCTATTTTGAGCAACTCAAGACAAGATTCAGTACTTGTGTAAAGTCCTGGCATTCTTCAAGAGACAGATAATCTCCACACTTCTCTAAGAACTTAGATTATGAGTGAAAACTCTAATCCTGGGCATAGATTTGTTTTTACAACATGCCATAAAGATTAAAAATACATTGTGCACAAGTGCAGTATTTATCATAGTATTTTAATTACATTCAGGCGTGTTGCTAAATAGTCTTGAGAAAGCCTTAATGGGCAGCTGTTCTTGCCGCTTCCCATATGTCAGAAATGGTTTCTAAAATCACATTCTGAGACAGTTGGGTTGTATAATTAGACAGTGTCTAGTTAGCACATCTCGATTTTCCTCTTAAACCATGGACCCTGGCCTTTTCAATATTATTTTGTGGTTTGATTCCAGTTTGGTGATGTAGAAAAGTGAATGCATTGAGCTACAACAGGGATGTGCAAACTCTGAGACAGTGTGAAATTACCCCATTATCTTTCCGTGCCTTTATTAACATTAGGACTGGGTGTGTGCACTGTATGTTTGATATGCGAGGGGAGGCTGATAAGTCTCTGGCCTTGTAACGAAACAGAAAGCTACGGGCACACTTCAGTTCCGAAGGTCCGAATGATCTCTCCGCAGTTTCGTTTTATTTGGTACCAAAGTACTGAAGTTTAGCTACTAGGACCAAATCCTTTTAATAGTCATTTTTATCTCCTGATCCAAATTGTGATGACACTTATTTTTAATTTTATGGAGCAAAATAACATCTTAAGAAAACAATTTTATAGCTGCTTGCTTTGGTGGAGTAGCCACCTAGCAGTTAGCTCAATAAAATACGAACTAGTGAAGCCATGGTTCAAATATCACTGATGCTCCCTGTGGCCTTGGACAAATCACCTAATCTCCTATTGCCCAGGTATAAGATAGTAAGTCCTCCAGGGACAGGGAAATACCTACTCTACCTGAATGTGACTCAACTAGGGTTGCCAAGTGGCTCCAGATCGCCCGACAGGCTTGATCCAGTGCTGGGTTTACCCCATTGCATGCAGTGACTTGTAGTTTTCCTTTTCTTATAGAGTGCAATGGAGAAATCAAAACTACATATTCCTGCATACAATGAGGCAAACCCAGCACTGGATCAAGCCTGTCAGGTGCATCTGGAGCCAGCTGGCAACCCTAGATTCACCTATTGGAAAAGCCTGAATCCAAAAAAATAAAAACTATCAGCATATTTGTAATACTTGCCACCAGTGGTGTCGTGACATTATTGGGTGCCCGGAACGGACGCAGAGCTAGCCTGTCCATTGTGCGATAATGTTGTTCACACAGGGCCCCACGCTTCAGAGGACCCTGTGCCAACAACATCCCGCACATGCTGATCGGTTCCCGGCAGGGCCGGTTTTAGAGGGATCCAGGGAGACCCAAGGCCGCGTCTCACTTTTGTACAGCTGCTAAAGTGAAGAGCACCATCTTCTTTTACTTTGGCAGCTGTGTTATAGTGCACACTGCTGGCACACTGGAGGTTAAAGGGCATTTCCTGTTTCCCAGCACTAAGCTTGCCAGCGGCCTATACTAGAACACAGTTGCTGAACTGAAGAAAAATAACGCTCTTCACTTCAGCGGCTGTACAGAGGTGAGCTGGGGCCTCTCTGGCTCCCTCTAAAGCCAGTCAGACAGGCACAGGGCTCTTTGGGGGAGGGGGCGTAGGACTGGAAAAGGTTGTTGGGGGGGTTAGGATTGGAAAAGGGCTGATTGGGGGCTAGGATAGTACTGCAAATGGGCTGATGGAGGGGTAGAATAGGACTGGAAATGGGCTGATGGGGGGTAGGATAGGACTGGAAAGGGCTTATGGGGTGGGGCTAGGACTTGAAATGGCTGATGGGGGCTAGGACTGGAAATAGGCTGATGGAGGGGGCTTGGACTGGAAATAGGCTGATTGGGGGACTAGGATAGGACTGCAAAGAGGCTAATAGAGGGACCAGGACAAGAGTGGAAATGGCTGATAGGGGGGCTAGGATTGGAAATAGGCTGGTGGGGGGGGGGGCTTAGAATGGAAATGGCTTATGGGGGGGTGAGGATTGGAAATGGGCTGATGGGGGGGCTTAGAATGGAAATTGGCTTATGGGGGGGGGGTGAGGATTGGAAATGGGCTGATGGGGGGAGCTTGGACTGGAAATGGGTTGATGGAGGACTGGGATAGGACTGGAAATGGCTGAAGGTGGGGCTAGGATTGGAAATGGGCTGATTGGGGGGCTAGGATAGGACTGCAAATGGGCTGTGTAGAATAGGACTGGAAATGGGCTGATAGAGGGGGCTAGAACAGGACTGGAAATGGCTGATGGATGGTCTAGGATTGGAAATGGGCTGATGAGAGGCTTGGACTACTAAAAGGTAAAACTCCCACTATCTTCTCATCCGAAGTATTGTTCCTAGTAGAGGACAATTACCACTCTCTATGATTGAATAATGCCCGTTTTATAGGCCTGACGAATAATATGTTTTGTATATCCACGAGCCTGTAATCTATGACTTAACTCCCGTGTGTGTAGTTTAAAATCCTCACAAGATGAACAAATCCTTCACAGTCATAAAAACTGATCAAAAGGAAGTCCCCACTTCAGAGAAGGTGGATGGAAACTTGAAGGTGGATGGAAACTTGAATATTGAAGAAGAGTATTCTGTTGTACCAGTTGCCTAAACAAAGATGTGGTCAAAACATGATTCAATAACAAGATTGAAACATCCAAAAATTCAATATTATGGGGATCATATTTTAAAGTAAATTTAATATGAGGATCTGCTTGGTTCAAAAATTGAACTTATTGTTGCAAAGCAATAGCAGTTCCCTTCCATAAAAGAAAGATGTCATCTAGAAATCTTTTCCACAACAACTTCAGAAAACCATAAAGAAGGATAAACAAAATGTTCTTCAAAATCAGCCATGAACAAGGTGGCCACAGAAGGGGCTACCATAGCCCCCATGGCTATTCTAAAAACCTGTAAATAAAAAGAATTTGGAAACAGAAAATAATTCTTCTCCAGCACTAACCGCAATAAAGACAATACAAAATGTTGTGGGGTGGCAAAGGAAGAGGCATGTCAGAAATCACCTGAAATGCCTGAACCTGAGAAATATTAGAATAGAGGGCCACTACATCCAACGTTGCCAATAACACCAGAGCTGAAGGTAACTCCACTGAAGATAATATGGTCAAAAAATGTGATGTATCCCAAATAAACGATGACACTTGATTTGCCAAAGGCTATAAAAATAAATCACAAAATTTGGATAAAAGCTCAAGGACAGAGCCACAACATGAGACAATGGGGTGTCCAGGAGGTCTGTTTAAGGATTTATGGATCTTGGGTACGGTATAAAATACTGGAATCCTAGGTTGATCCTATATCAAAAACTGACATTCACGTTGGGTTATCCAACCATCTGCATGTGCTTGACGACATAAATTCGTAATGTCAGACAATAAAGATAGAGTAGGATCCATTTCTAAAAGTTGCTAATAATGATTATCAGAAAGTTGCATTATGATATCAGAATGATAATCGATAGATGACTGAAGAACTATAGCTCCTCCTTTATCCGCTGCTCTGATGACCAAATATGGATCATCAACCATTTCTCGCAAAGCCTGTCTGCGTGTCCAAGTCATATTATGAATAGGTTGTGCCAATGTCTGTTCCATCTTCTCCAAATCCGCCAAAACCAACCATTGAAAGGTGTAAATAACAGAATCCTCAGGACCTGGGAGTGTCCAATTTGAAGGTCTAAAAAGAACAGAATCATCACTGACTGCTTTTTCAGAAAAGAACAAACTTACTTGAAGTTTCCTAAAGAACTTATATAAAGCCAAACGTACAGCGAAGGAATCATAAGGTACTGTTGGTACAAAAGACAAACCCAAGGATAAAACGTTCAATTGATCCTGTGTTAAGGATTTTCCACTAAGGTTGAAGATTGATGTTTGCATCTCTGTCTGGTAATTGGACCTCTCCATGGGCCCTGTTGGTAATGGGGTCAGGTCAAACCCCGGTACCGGCCCTCGTGAAAATCCCATTGAAAACCCATCTCATGTTGTACATCAGAGTCATTACCAGAGGAAGGTCCCACATGTTGAAACGGGAGAGATTTTGGTTTGGATTTAGATGTATAATAACCCTTCTTATCTCGTTGTTTCTCCCCCTCTGAATCAGTGGACGTGCCAGACACATCCTCAAAAGAAACTTTCTTCACGGAGGGTAATTCAGTTTTAGACATCCAGGAATATACCTAGTCATTCTGATAATCTATCTGGTCCCGTTTAATTTCTTAATTTTATAATTCCTCAAGTTGTCCCTAAATTGTGACAAATTGGTCTCCATATCCAATAAAGAAGCCTGATATTTATTGGAATCACAAGATGATATATATTTGTCCGGCAGTTCTATCAATTGAAGTGAAAAGATCTCCTCTTCTGGTGGAAAGTACTACTATGGAAGAGTCATGAGATCAAAGGCACACTTATTCAGAATTCCATTCCATTTAGTCAAAAAATCAGGTTCATCAGGAAACAATTTAGGAGGTTTATTAATCCGTAAACCACGCGGAATAGTCTGAGTTCGTAGATACTGAGTAAGATAAGCTCCATGAAGCTGTGCATGGACAGACCATTTCTGGTCTTTCTGCAGTTCATCAAAAGAGTTTAAATCCAGCACTGAATGAGAATCATCCTCAAACAATGCCACATGTTGCAAGATACGGTCACGTTGTTCATCAGAAAAGGTAAATGTATCCGGTTTAGAGTCAGCCATGTTGGTGGGTAGACATTTGGTCTGACAAAAAAAATCTGTTTTTTTGTTTCTACATACGAAGCTTTTCTTCTTTTTGGGATCCACTATTTTTCTATGCTTTATAGATTTTTTGGGCTTGGTGGAACTTTTTTAGGCCCCGGGGGTTTTTCTTTCAGTGTTTGTACTATATGCTATATATGGGCGGTGTTTATGGTACTTCCTAATGTGCCTGGTGGTTGGCACTGGAGTATAGTAATGTAGAAATCTGGTAGTCTTTCTTTATCCAGACACTCGTTAAGAGGCGTGTCTACTATAATTTAGTGCATGTTAACATTATGCAAATATTTATGCAATTCAAACCCCGCAATAAGTCTCCGCACATGGCCCCGCACCCCCTTGGGCCAACCCTCAATGGATGCCCCCCCTGGATGATACCCTCTGCCCCAGGACAACAGTCCCCCACCAAGCCCTTATGGAGGAGGCGTGTGTGGCAGGCATACCTTTGCTGGCTTGCCTCACAGCTCTCCAGACATGGATTTTTCCATAGATTAATTCCTGTTCTGCTAAAGTCCCTTGGAAACTGGCCTTTTAGAGAGTACTTTTATAACAGGGTACTTAACTTGTGGGGAAGTGCATAAGTTATACCTCTTTTATAAATCAGGGCTTCCAAAACCTGTTCTGGGGACCCCTAGCCAGGATATCTACAATGAACATTCATGAGGTAAATCTACATGCACTGGAGACCCAGAATATGCAGATTTATTTCATGCATATATGTGCATATCCTGAAACCCTGACCGACTGTGAAGTTCACAGGACAGGTTTGGAAAGCCCTGTTAAAAGTTTAGGTTTTGTTTCACTCTTGATTATCCATTAGTGGGAAATTTAAATATCAAAGTGGAGTAGTCTAGAAGGTAAAGCAGGGCTTCTCAACCCAGTCCTCAGGACACACCTAGCCAGTCTGGTATTCAGGATAATCACAATGAATATCCATGAGAAAGATTTGCATGCACTAACTCAATTGCTGTTCTTTGCTGCTCTCCTCCCCAAAACCTCTGCCCTAGGTGTCCAACTAGTTTGCCTAGTGATTGGGCCATCCCTGGGTCACATCACCACTGCTATGCGGTTTTCAACATGGTCAAGTTACAATATATTCAGTTCAGTAAAAGCGGGCATGAAGTTTAACAAATTAAAATAAGAAAGATTTACAATGTTTTCTTTTTCCTCTCTCTCTCTTGAATCCTCTGCTACTTAATTAGATGTAAGGAATGATAACTGTCATCACGTTTTAAATCTTGCTTTGCATTCTTAGTTAAAATGTTGTTCAATTAATATTTGGAATACTGGAAGTGATGTGTCCCTTTGAATAAAGATTTGAACACAGGCCAAAGCTTTGGAAAGCTGAGTCTCAGGAGGATTAGTCCGCATTAAATCATGTATTAATAAAAATCTGATCTTCTGCTTTGTGGTATGCATAATATTATGGGTTTTTAAGCACTTTAATAGCGCAGTGTCCTTTGTCCTGATTTTTAAAGGGATTTTAAAAATCTAGCTCCATCAAAACAATCCTGCTTTGATGCACACCCATTTTACCTAATTTATCTGTTGTTGCTGGATACAAAACTGTTGAAGAAAGAGCTCCTGGTTTACATGACAAAGAAAAAGAGAGTGTGCCTAAAAAGCTGTTAATTCTACTTAAAAAAAAACCTCTCACAAAGAAATATCTTTTAAAAGTATAATCTTAGGCTTTTTTCCTCTATGTATGTGTCTTGCCACTTTGTTCCCCCTCTAACCACTGCTCTGGTTATTCCATTTTAATTTTCAAGAGCACAGTTTAGCAGCGCTCCCAAACTTAAGATCGATCATCAGCCTATGCACTGATCATCAGGAGTTTCATAGGAAATTTGTCAAGCCGCTGCTACCCCCATGCAAAAGGAGGTAGAATCTTAGGGGCGGGAGCAGGAACAGCACCGCAGCACTGGAGATGATGGTAATCATTATGGCACTATTTTAAAAGTACTGCTGCCGCTGCACATCCCTGAGGGGGGGGGGGGAACAGCGGGGTGCTAGGAATGATGTTCACCTAGGGCACCTCATATCCTTGCACCGAGCCCGATCTCTCACTCTTCAGAAGGATAGAGCTTATCGAGCCGAGGATCATGTCAACTATCAGTCTATAAGGACAACTGCAGTCTGGCTTTGGATCACTGGAAGTATCTGCTGGATACTTTTGGATGTTGACCGGCTGAAAGAAAAGGAGCTACAGAGTCATATGCCAAGTATGAGATATGACTTCTGTTGGATAGCTTAAATTAGGAAAGAGAAAAAACATGGGCACCCTGAGCCAACAAAGCAAGAAGAAAATGTGAATTCACCACATTAACGTGGTCACCAGCAAGTGAAGAGCTGCCAAATTATCCGTTTCCTGCAAGAAGATCAGTCCAGTCCTGTTTTTTTGACATCCTGATGCTTTTGTTTTTATAAGCCATACTGCTAAATTCAAGAGAAAAAAATGGGTTACAAATGCCATGAGGTGCCTGACTATTAGCTTCAAAAGCAAGAAAGGTAGTAATGTGGATTTCCTTGCCGTCCTTTCTCCATTTGTTAAATCAAACGCAATCATGCTATGATCACTATTGCCAAGTGGCCCCCAACACCCTTATCTCTTGCACCAAATCTTGTGTTCCACTAAGGACTAGGTCCAAAATGGCTTCAATTTTTTCAGTTCATGGACCAGCTTCTCCAAGAAGCAGTCATTTATTTCATCTAGAAACCTTATCTACCTAGCATGTCCTGCCATGATACTGATCCAGTCGATACCGGGGTAATTGAAATCACCCATTATTATTACTGCGCTGTAACTTTTGTTAGCTTCCCTGATTTCTTTGAGCATTTCATCATCCATTTGTTCATTCTGGCCAGATGGTTGATAGTACACTCCCACTGCCATCGCCTTCCCCTTTTTTACATGGAATTTCAATCCATAGAGATTCTACCTCTCACTTGGTTTGCAGCTTGTCGTGCTGTGAGGGCTTGCGTGCATCAGTGATGCTGAGAGCTAAACTATCGGTAGTTTAACTACTGGCAGGGTCTCCCAAGATGGACAGGTCTCAGCTGAGGTGCCAGACCAAGACAAACCACCCATATGGGCAGCAGCAGAATGGGACAGTGTTGACGGCGGAGGATCACATTTTTGTGACAACGGCAACAACACCAAACTTAAACTGCGTGGAAGAAAGGCCCGGCAATCTACTTCTGTATCTTGCCATGAAAACCCAATGGATAGTTACAACAAAACAAATTGTGCTATGGTGCTGGAAGATGAGACCCCCAGGTCAGAAGGCACTCAACTAGCTACTGGGGAAGAGCTGAAGACTTTTCAGAGTAAAGCCAGCATTTATGATGTGGTTGGATCAAAGCCCTCGGGAAGTCTGACTGCTGATGTAGCTGCGCATGAAATGAGAGTCAGAAGCTGTAAAGATATCTTACACATTGGAACATGGAACGTACGAAGCATGAACCAAGGGAAGTTGGAGGTGGTCAAGAATGAAATGGAACGTGTACAACTTGATCTGTTGGGTGTCAGCGAACTGAAATGGACTGGCATTGGGCACTTTGCATCAGATGATCACATGGTCTACTATGCTGGAAATGAAAGACAAAGAAGAAATGGTGTTGCATTTATAATAAAGAAGAAACTTGCAAGAACTGTAATAAAATACAATGCAGTCAGCGAACGCTTAATCTCTATTCGTCTACGAGGATTGCCTATCAACACAACTATAATTCAAGTATATGCCCCAACAACAGCTGCTGAAGAGAATGAAATTGAAGAGTTCTATGAACAAGTACAAGCTGAAATTGACAGAACATGCAAACAGTATATCCTGATAGTCATGGGTGACTGGAACGCAAATGTTGGCAACAAAGAAGAAGGCAAAGTAGTTGGAAAATATGGACTTGGCAACAGAAATGAAGCTGGAGAAAGACTGATAGAATTCTGCAAGACCAATGATCTATTCATCTCAAACACCTTCTTCCAGCAACACAAGCAGCGACTGTACACATGGACTTCACCGAATGGTTTATATAAAAATCAAATTGACTACATATGTGGAAGTCAATGATGGAAAAGCTCTGTAACATCAACAAAGACAAAACCTGGAGCTGACTGTGGTACAGATCATCAACTACTAGTATGCAAACTCAAGCTAAAGTTGAAAAAGAGCAAACCACTCATGAATGCAGCAAAATATGACCTTGAGAATATACCACTGGAATTTAAAGACTGCCTGCAAAATCGATTTGCTGCTTTAGATACAAATGACAGAGCTCCGGAAGAGTTATGGAATGACATCAAGAAGGTTGTGTTGGAAGAAAGCGAGAAGTCTCTACAAAAGGTGAAAAAGCAAAACCGGCCAAAATGGATGACGGAAGAAACTCTGAAAATTGCCCAGAAACGCAGAGAAGCTAAAGCCAGAGGAGAAAGAAAGACAATCGCAGAACTCAACAGAGATTTCCAACGTGCAGCAAGACAGGACAAGGAAAAGTACTACAATGACACTTGCAAGGAAATAGAAGCAGAAACTATTAGAGGAAGAACAAGATCGGCTTTCCTAAAGCTACGAGAGTTAAAGAAAAAGTTCCAGCCTCGAATTCGAATGTTACAAGATGCTCAGGGTTCTATGTTGAATGATGGTGAGAAGATCAAGAAAAGGTGGAAGGAATATACAGAGTTTTTATATGATAAAGATCAAGTGGACCAACAGGCATTTCAACCTGTACCTTATGATCGGGAACCATTGGTGATGAAAGAAAAAGTTGAAGCAGCATTGAAAGCCTTATCAAAGAACAAAGCACCAGGCATTGATAGCATTCCCATAGAAGTATTGCAGCAATCTGATGCAGCTGTTACCGTACTCACAAGGCTCTGCCAAGAAATATGGAAGACAACATCATGGCCAACTGACTGGAAAAGATCTGTGTTTATACCAATACTAAAGAAAGGTGATCCAACTGACTGTGGAAATTATCGCACAATCGCTCTGATCCCACATGCCAGCAAGATTCTACTGAAGATTATTCAAAAGCGACTACAACCATACCTGGAACAAGAACTACCTGAAGTGCAAGCAGGGTTCAGGAAAGGGCGAGGAACGAGAGACATCATTGCGGATGTGAGATGGATCCTTGAAAAGACTAAAGAATACCAAAAGGATATCTATTTGTGCTTTATCGACTATAGCAAGGCTTTTGACTGTGTAAACCATGAGAAACTCTGGGCCACATTAAGAAGCATGGGTATACCAGAACACCTGATCGTTCTCTTGCGCAATCTGTACATTGATCAAGAAGCAACAGTTCGAACGGAACAAGGAGAAACAGAATGGTTTAAAATAAGCAAAGGTGTAAGACAAGGCTGCATACTTTCCCCCTACCTGTTTAATTTATATGCAGAACAAATCATCAGAGAAGCAGGATTGTATGAAGACAACAGAGGTGTGAAGATTGGTGGAAGACTCATCAACAACCTTCGCTATGCTGATGATACCACATTATTGGCTGAAAGTGAAGATGATCTGAAACATTTGCTTCTCACAATCAAAGAACATAGTCTCAAAATGGGCCTGCACCTTAATGTAAAGAAGACAAAGATCATGACAACTGGCATAATCAACAGGTTCATCGTTGAAGGAGAAGAAATTGAAATTGTGAGCAACTTTAACCTACTTGGATCAACTCAATAAAGAAGCAACAAGCAGTCAAGAAATCAGACGACACATTGCTCTTGGCAGAATGGCTGTGAAAGACCTAGATAAGATTCTCAAGAGCAGAGATGTCTCTCTCCATACAAAGATTCGACTTGTTCAAGCCATGGTATTTTCAATAACATCATATGGATGTGAAAGCTGGACAGTGAAAAAGATAGACAGGAAGAAAATTGATGCCTTTGAATTATGGTGCTGGCAGCGAATACTGTGTATACCATGGACTGCCTGAAGAACAAACCAGTCGGTACTAGAGGAGATCAAACCTAAGCTTTCTTTAGAAGCTCAGATGACAAGACTTCAACTTTCATACTTTGGACACATCATGCGAAGAGAGAGATCATTAGAGAAAGACATTATGCTTGGCAAGATAGAAGGTCAACGCAATAGAGGAAGGCCAGCAATGAGATGGATCGATACAATAACAGCAGCTACGGGTACCAGTCTGTCAACAATGAGCCGCCTGACTGAAGACCGAACACAGTTTAGGATAGCTATCCAGAGGGTCGCCATGAGTCGACTCCGACTCGACGGCACTTAACAACAACAACAACAACAGAGATTCTACAGTGTATTCAGTTTCCTGCAAGACTTTAATCCTTTGCCCTCTCTAACATAGAGTGCAACCCCTCCACCAATTTGATCAGCTCTATCATTACAATATAGTTTGTACCCAGGTATCACAGTGTCCCACTGGTTGTCCTCCCTCCACCATGTCTTTAAGATACCAATCATATCTAACCTCTCATTTAGTGCTATATATTCTAACTCTCCCATCTTATTTTTCAAACTTCTAGCATTTGCATATAAGCATTTTAGAGGCTGTATTTTATTAATATTAATCTTGTTATTGGTAGGCAGAGGTAATTTGGAATCTTTAAGCTCTGTCTGCTGTGTACTTAAGGGCATTTGGGTTACTTTTGTCTTTATTGAAACCTCTCTGTCGATATGCCCTAACTTCAATCTTCTGTTAATATCCTTCAAGAATACATTGTTCTGAATCATGTGCTCATGGGCAAATGTTGGCTTTCCTCTATCTCCTTATTAAAAGTTAATACCAGCAGCCTGGTTCCATCCCGGTTAAGGTGGATACCCATCCCTTCGGAAAAGCCACTTCTTTCCCCAGAACCTTTCCCAGTTCCTAACAAATCGAAAACCCTCTTCCTTGCACCATTGTCTCATCCACGCATTGAAACTCTGAAGCTCTGCCTACCTTTGGGATCCTGCGCGTGGAATGGGAAGCATTTTGGAGAACGCTAGCCTGGAAGTTCTGGATTTCAACTTCCTACCTAAAAGCCTAAATTTGGCCTCCAGAACCTCCCTATCACACTTTCCTATGTCATTGGTACCAACATGTACCAAGACAGCAAACTCCTCCCCAGCACTATCTAAGACCTTGTCTCCGTGGTGCGTGAGTCCATTTCCTTCGTACCAGGCAGACATGTTACCAGATGATCCTCACATTCACCAGCCACCCAGTTATCTACATGCCTAAAGATTGAATCACCAACTATAATGGCTGTCCTAACCCTTCCCTCATGGGCACATGGCTCTGGAGAAGTCTCCTCTGTGTGAGAGGGTTTTACATCACCTGGAGGACAGGTCCTAGCTACAGGATCACTTCCTGCTGCACCAGGGTGATTCTCTCCTGTCATGTGACCTCTCTCCTCCATGCCAGCAGTGATGATGAAAGACTGGTGGTGGGACCTCAGCCCTGTAGGTCTTGTTTATGTACCTCTCTGTCTTCCTTATGTCCTTCAAATCTGCTACTCTAGCCTCCAGAGACTGGACTCATTCCCTGAGAGCAAAGAACTCCTTGCATCTACTGCACATGTAAGACCCCTCACCAACTGGGAGAAAATCATACATGTGACATTCAATGCAAAAGACTGGAAAGCCCCCATCTCACTGCTGGACTGTTGTCTGCATCTTAATTTTAAGGTTGTGTTTAGGTATTTAAGTTGTTTACTTACTTAGGTTTTGCTGGGGATACTTATACTAATAAAACTATATCTAATGGGGGTCATTCTAAGCCAGGAATAGTGGGGATGGATGTCCCAACATCCCAGCTATTGGTGGCCTTTCCCGGCTCCATCCTCCTTCGCCGTGTGTTGTATGGGGAAGTTACATGGGGCGGGAAAGGGGAGTATCGGGAGTGGCATTAGGGAAAGCAGTGGGCAGTCACTGGCCCCGGCTGTACAGGGCCAGTTCTAATGTCAGCCCTGTACATCCAGGGCCGGAAACATGAATGGCGAAGTTATTCCACCTCCAAGTTGGAATAACTTCCCCAATTCGGCAGGATTGGTGTGGCCGGGGCTGGGAAGGGGCAGCAGGGGCGAGAGGGCAGATCAGAGATCAGGCTGCCGGGAAAGCAATTTACAGTAAATGGAGCCTTAGCGCCATGGCAACCGGATGCCATGGTGCCATGGCTCCATTTAAAAGCCTGACTGAGTTAATTGGTGAAGGCCTGTATGTGCAGGCCGGATGGAATCAGGGTCCGATCCTGCATGACGTGCCCCATGGGATCAGAATCACGACGCCCTCTGTGTGTCCGGTTCTGACTGGGCGCACAGAGGGCCTGTACATACACTACAGAATCGGGCTCAATACAATTAATAGACTTTGTTCACCTCAACATTAATTAATCTCAGCTCCTTAATGTATGTCTGATGAAGATAAACAGCTCACTTGAGAGCGAAAATGGGCTTCTCCTTCCTTTTAAGAGGTTTAAGCACCTATAAAGCTACATCTATCCCAGGGGTAGGTGGGAGTCAGGGAGGGAGGGAGGGAAAAAGAGAGGGAGGGAGGGAAAAAGACTTATTAAAAGTTGGCTGCTATACAGTGCCCTATTCTGTGCTTCTAAGGTAAATGCTTACCAATTTCCTGGGTGATTCACACAGCCCTTGGTTTGATAGAAGGGGCCTTTTAAATTGCCCCTTCGATCTGTCACTTGCCTTTAACACCTATTTAAAACAGCTTCACAGATCTTTTGACTCCTAATTGGAAGGGCTCTTTGTAAAGGTCACTAGAAACAAGTTTATTTTTCTTTCTACTTAGAGACTATTCTACTTGTATGCAAAGTTATATTCTGATTTAAGTAAAAAAGCTCTCTAGAAACACATTTATTTCAGTAACTATTTACTCTATTTTATTTTCAAGGTTAAGCTTAACTCTGGTTTCATTTAAATGAAAAGCTCTCTAGAAACAATTTTATTTCAAAGTCTATTTACTCTTATTGTATGTTCGATGCTAAGCTATATTCTGCTTTGTTTTAAATAAAAAGCTCACTGGTGGTACTAAGACCTGACTGACTTAGCAAAAACACTAAATTCTAAAATACACAGATTTATCAGCTTTAATCCCAAGATTTAGAGTTTATTCCAGAAGATTATACTCACAAGTGTAGATCTACTTCCAGTTGTAGCAGTCCCTTTTGGAAGTCCTTCAAGACTCCTATCAAGTTGCAGTAGTCCAATATGGGGGTGATAGAGGCTTGGCATACTGAGCAGAAGTGTTCAGAGGACAGAAGGGGATGTAGGTTCCATAAGGATCTGAGTTTAGTAAATAGAGTTGGTGACATTCCAGATGGGTCTTGAAGTCCAGTTGCTGATCTAGGGTGATGCCTAGATATCTGACCTGGGTTTTGACTTGAAGGTCAAGCTTGTCGAATCTGATGGATGAGGGAGGTGTAAAGGTGGGGTCCTTTGTGATATGCAGGTATGGAGAAAGGATAGCAAGGGAAGATCAGGAATGGGGAGAAGAGAGGGATAGTGACAAGATCGGAAATGAAAGGAGAATGAGGGAAGATTGGGTTGAGGAGAGAAGGGAGATGATTGAAGTTAAGGAAAGGCAGGAGAAGGAAAAAGAAAGATCAGGGATAGGGAGAGGGAGAGGTGGAGGGGGAGGGGCAAGAGAGTCCAGGGTCTTGGGGGAAGCAACAAAGGGTGACAAAGTTTCTGAGATGTTGCCAAGGGATCTGAAAAGAGCAGATGGAAGTTCCTTGCTTCCTCTAATATTCTCACGTTGATCCCCTTTCTTTCTTTTGTCACCTTCACTTCTTTTATCCTCTCCTCATCCCAGATGATCCCTCTGATCCCCTCTTCCCATGTGCAAATATACAAACATGTACACAGCCATTTTCCCCTAGCCCTTCTTTCACACCAACCCAATTCACCCAGCCTCTTTTGGATAGGCCTCACCTCTCTTTTCATTTAACTCCCATTTCCTCAGGGCCTCTTTCAGGCAACCTTCAGACCGTATGTGAGAACCCTAACCACAAAACCTTATCCTTAAGTATTTTTTTTCCAGCTAATCCCCTCATTGCAGCTCATCATGCACCCTCCCCCCCAAAAAGGTCACCATCCCCCATGCCCTCTTTTCTCCAGCTCCCCATCTTTTACCCTCCTCCATGCTACTTGAGTGACAAGAGGAGGAAGATAGTTATCAGCAGTGGTCTCAGGCTGTGTTCTCTTCCTCAGCACCTCGGGCCCAACTGCAGGTTTGAACCACATGGTACACTGTACAGCCATGCAGTTCAAATCAACAGACAGGCCCTGGTCAGGAGAGCTGGAGGACACAGCTAGAAGCACCATTGCTACTCTTTTGTTTATGCTTGCTGATTAGCATGGGAAGAAGGAAACTGACAGTAGGATGACACCCACCTCCACTTGGATCCATCTCATTGGAATTGGCCAGTTCTCTGCAAAATCCTGGATTGTGCAGGACTTTTAATGGTTGCAGTATCACAGGAGATTGGGTGTCTCATCATACCTTTATGTTTATGTTTATTTGATTGCTTTATAGATTGCACCTTCATAACACCAGGATGATGTACAATTAATAAAATATACAAAGGTAGGGAGGGAGTTCCACAGGGAGGGGCCCAGGAAGAAAAAAGCAGAATGGCGAGTGTAAGTGTGCTGAGTGAAGACTACGGGTGGGAGTGTGAAACTGTAGAGAGTCTGCCAGGGACTGTGGTTATTTAGTTACTTTATATACCACCTTATCGGAGTGTCAAGGTGGTTTACTGTTTAGCAGGTTAACTGAACATTGAACTTACACAGGAACATATGAATGTAAGGAACATGAATACTGAAATACAATTGGGGGGGCATTCCGATCGGTGAATAGTGGCTCTGTACGTGCGGGTCAGACAGGCAAACAATGAACAGCCCCTGTGGTGTATTCTTCTGCCTAGTCTCCCTGCATGTACACAGCATTTCTGCAGGGAGTGCTGAATGTGTGTGGGAGGGGGTGGGGGCAGGGCGAGGGAGTGGCCAGGTGCCGGGATATAAGAGCCTATGCAGGCAAGACCCGTGTACGTACTCCGGCACCACCAAAGATGTCCAGCCTATTCCAGCCGATGGTAGAATAAATGCTGGGCACTGTGCAGTTGATGTTCCTGTGCCCGTATCCCATGGTGATGCCGCACTACAGTACCTGCCACCCGCTCCAGGCCATAGGGGCCCCTGCTGATGGTCGGCAGAGGTGTGCAGGGGCCGCTATTGGGCAGGGCATTCTGTGCTACCGGCTGGACATGTCAGTGCCATGGTGACAGGACACCAATACACAAGCACACCAGCCAGAGTGTTGTGTGATGGGGACGGGCAGCCTCAGAGACATCTCCCACCTTGGAATACGGTGCACGCTAAGACATTTATGTGCCCAATTCCACCATCGCGGGTGCATCCACATGAGCCAATCTCCTGCATCCATCTCCCATTGATGCTCGGTTCTACAGCATATACACGAAAAATAGAGTAGAAAACAGTCACAAGCTTGTTAGATTCACGAAGGCTATGAATCTTGGTCCAAAAGTCACCATCGGCTATGAGACTCCCTGAATCAATGCCAGAGTGTATCAGACAGTGTCTAAGCTGATACAATTACAGAGGGAGATCAAACTCCCACTGAAGCTCAGCAAAGGTCTTCAACGAGTACACAGTTAATAATTGCTCCACTGTCCAAATCCCATGATCTTGCCAGACCCATCAGTTAATAGGGCATTTATATTTTAAAATTGGAGTTGAACCAAAGGAGCATATTCCATGAGTGCACATAAATATCACAAAAGTGTGGGAGAAGGGCCTGCAACACCTGTTGCATAGAAACCAGGATAGGGAAATGTCCTTTAAGACCTTTGAAAGTCATACCCAAGAGCAGATGATAAGGTATTGGCGCAGTAAGCTGTTGCTCAACTTTTGCCCAAACGGGGGTGGTACGTGGTTGTGAATTCCTACCCCAAAGAATCCCCTGCTTAAGGATATATGAAGAGTGGTACCAACAAACATCCAGGAAATGGAACCCTCCCTTCTCTTTGGGAAGCTTCTGTTTCCACAAGACAATCCGGAGGAGGGAGGGGGGGGGGGGTAACTTTCTCTTCCAGAGATAATTCACCAGCAGTTTTTCCATTCTCTTTTAAACTGCAAGGGGGTAAATTGAAAGGCAATGTCAAGAAATATTTTTTTTACTGAAAGGGTGGTGGATGCTTGGAATGCCCTCCTGTTGGAAGTGGTGGGGGCAAATACAGTGACAGAATTCAAAATGGCATGGGACAGACACAGTGGATCCCTCTATAGCAACAGGATAAAATACAAATAAGCTTAACAATCTAATTTCTAAATGAACAGGGGTACCCTACATGGAGTGGTGGGTTCACCCCTAAACAAGGACATGGGGAGGGGTGACCTGCATGGAGCAGCAGATGCACCTACTCTTGCCACCTTGCTGGGCAGACTAGATGGACCATAATAGTCTTTATCTGCTGTCATTCACTATGTTACTATGCTACTAGAGATCCCAGTTCCTCTGGCCTGAGGTTACTTGTCCCTATGTGGGAATTGAACCCCTGGCCCTCCAGTCTGGGGTAACCTGTCCCACCTACTGAGCCACTCCTCCCTCCCTGTGATTTCTCTTAGTACTGGTGGAAGGGAGTTCCATAAAGTGTGGGCAAATAATGAAAAGGCTCGGTTGCAGGGGGACTGCTTGCGCTTGATCAATTTTCCCAAATTGAGGTACTATTCTTTTAAATGTTTGGGTAAATCCCCCCCCCCCCATGGCTCTTCTTTAAATCCCCTCTCACTAACCTTATACTTGAAAAAGAATTCCAGAGTCCCAATCCTACTTGGCTGAACTGCTTGAAAAAACTGGGATGCCGTCACTTTAAAATTAAAAATAAACACTTAACTATATTCCCTAAATCCCCCTTATATAAACCCTATATTCAATTCCCCCTTACTTTTAAAATGTGTTCTTACCTCAATTTTTAACAGTGTGGCCGCTTTAAATCCACCAGTTTCAGTCAGCACAACCCTGATGTTTCATTTCAAATCGCAGCTTTGACAGATGAGCAGATCCTGCCTCAAGCTCCTCCCTGAAGGCTCAAACCAACAAGAAAACTCTCCAACGCTGATCCCCGCAACAACTTTCTTTACTTTTTAAAATTTTTAAGCTGCCGGCTTCCTCTCCTGCTCCCCCGATGCTGCGATTCAACATAGGAAGGGCCCAGGATGCTGTGGAGGACATTTTTTATATTTAAAAACCCAAAGCCCAGATTATTGCAGCCTACCCCGGAGGCTTCATCCTGCCTGGATTTTCACTGCGGGCCATTTCAGCACCGTGGGACCCAGATAACTACCTATTTATTACTTTTTACGCTATCCAAAATACGAACCCCACCCTTCTTGCGAGACAAGGGGAGGAAATAATATGGGTGTATAAATGAGTTCAGCTTAGTAGCTTCCGCTGCTGGCAAGCGCATTTCTTGTAGATACATTACATCTGCTGATATCTTCTGGCAATACAACATTATCTTCTTTCGCTTAACCAGATAATTGAGCCCTTTGGTATTAAGAGAAAGAAACCTAAGAGGTGCAGCCATTCGTCACACAAAATGATACTAGAACAGCTTGTTGACAAAGGAATATAGGAATACACAGAGAACGGTTATAGACCTTCCTTGCAACACAAAAATGGTGATAGGGCTGCAGTCTGTAATACCACCTGAATGATACCAAAACCAAGACACTAAAATTATAAAGAAAGAAGCCAGGGATTATACCCCAACATCCCAAAAGTATCCAATACATCATAAGTAAAGTCCACCTGTTGCAGACCATCAAGATGGAGTCGTAACAGTACAGAATTAAAGTTGCCCTTCCCTCTCCCCCACCCACAGAGTCTTGCACCTACTGGAAATCTCCCCTCCCCTTGCCAATACAAGAAAGTTTGTGATCAACCGTCTCAAAGCCATAATTCCCATACATTCTGGCCCTCCATATACCCCATGCACACCCCCATTCACACTATGAGCAGTCTCTACTCTTGCAAGTAAATCTTTAGCATAGCGGCAGGAGCAGGTGGTAGTGCTAGTCACCGAGCAGAAGACTCACCTGAGTCACTAGGAAGGTTAGGTGCCCAGGGCCGCATTCCCACATAGTCACATAAATGACCACAAGTCAGTAAGGATGAGAGGGACAAAGAACTGGGAACGGGGATGGTGGTGCTTCACAGTGCGGAAGAAAATTGTCACCAAATTCAGCAGTAGATTTTGAGAACAAAAGTCCTGGTTTGACAGCCAGGTGCACCCTTCACTTACAAAATGAGAGGGAAACACGTCCTATGAGGGATCTAAGCCAGTCCATAAAGATCATTCAATGTCCATGCCCGTCGATTCCGCCAGGAACTTCTGAACTTCTGCTGGGTCCTCGCAGGATCTCATGGTATTATGAAGAGTAATACTAAGTCGAGCAGGATAAAACATTACATATTTGGCCAGAAGCTTGAGGAACTGGGGGCGGAAAGCTCGGAATTGCTTTCTGTGCTCCATAGTAGTTTTATTGAGATCCAGAAATAATAGAATCTTCTGCTTGTCCAAGTAGACCGGTGCTTGTCGATGAGCTGGTTGCAGTATTGGTAATGCTTGAGGACACCTTAAGGTTCTTAGAACAAATGACCTGGGGTACTTTGCTCCAAAAGCCTGATGAGACGGGGCACTGTGGGCCCTTTCAATTTTGAATGGGTGCTAAAAATCCAATTTGAGGAGCTTTGGTAACAAGTGTTCTAGATAAGCAATAGGATCAGAACATTCTGCTCCTTCGCACATCCCCGGATTAGGCACATTATTCCGTCGTGTTCGATTGTTCAAATCTTTAGGATCTCTTTCCAGTTTTGCATTGTGTGTGCTATCCCAGCCTGCATGTTGAAGGAACTCCTAGTGGTGTCCGCTGCATCCAGCCTCAGAGAAAGCAATGCAAACTGATTTTTAACTTCAAACAGCTCAGCTTGCATAGCATTAAGGGCTTCTCCATTTGATGCCTCCAGTTCTTTCACTTGTCGGATCTCCATTAGGATTTCCTTTAGCCCTCCTTTGAAGTCTTTAAGACCCACTATTTGCTTGGTGAGGGAGGCTAAGGTTTTGCTTAATTAACTCCCTGCGCAGCAGCTGCAGCGAGTGAGAAGGCTCGATTTGAGGTGTTCTGGTTGCTCTTCACCTTTGCTGTAGGAATGGTGAAGGTATTTTGTGCATTGGTTCTTCTCTATCTATTGTATGGTGAATTTATGTAATAGAGATTGTAGGTAGACCAAGGAAAGGTTGTGGGACATCTTGAAAATGGTAAGCAAGATCTTGTATTTTGTGCGACTTGTTATGGCAATGCCAGTGTAGTTGCCTGGGTATAGGGGTTACGTATTCAGTTCTGGGTGCACCATAAAACAGCCGGGCAGCTCTGTTCTGGGTCAACTGTAATGGGTGGAGTGCATAGTTCAGTAGCCCTTGTAGGATAATATTACAATAATCCAAGTGTGCGAAGACTAAGGGGCTTGTTTACAAAGCCGCAGTAGCGGCTTCCGCCCAATATCAGAGCCGCGGCTCCATTGAATTACAATAATCCAAGTGTGCGAAGACCAAGGGGCTTATTTACAAAGCCGCGGTAGCGGCTTCCGCCCGATATCAGAGCCGCAGCCCCATTGATGAATTCAATGGGGCCACGGCTCCGATATCGGGCGGAAGCTGCTACCGCGGCTTTGTAAACAAGCCCCTAAGGCTTGAAAGACTATACACAAGTAATAGATACTCAGTAAAGGTCATAGGCACTGTACTGTTTTATGGTATATGTGCTTAATGGTGTTAATATGTGGCTAAAGGGTTAAATGTTGACCAAGGGTTATTCCCAAGTATCACACTTTCAACTTCACTTCTAGCTGGGTTCTTGGGATTTTTAGAGATGTTGGTTCGAAGTTTGTCTCTTTTGTGATGTGAAGGATTTCACTTTTCCTGTAGTTCATGAGTAGGTTGTGTTCAGATAACCAGTGAGTGATGTAAGGCATTTTATTAGTGAGGTATAGATAGACTGTGAACAAGTACAAGCTGAAATTGACAGAACATGCAAACAGGATATCCTGATAGTCATGGGTGACTGGAACGCAAAAGTTGGCAACAAAGAAGAAGGCAAAGTAGTTGGAAAATATGGACTTGGCAACAGAAATGAAGCTGGAGAAAGATTGATAGAATTCTGCAAGACCAATGATCTATTCATCTCAAACACCTTCTTCCAGCAACACAAGCGACGACTGTACACATGGACTTCACCCAATGGATTGTATAAAAATCAAATTGACTACATCTGTGGAAGTCAACGATGGAAAAGCTCTGTAACATCAACAAAGACAAAACCTGGAGCTGACTGTGGTACAGATCATCAACTACTAGTATGCAAACTCAAGCTAAAGTTGAAAAAGAGCAAACCACTCATGAATGCACCAAAATATGACCTTGAGAATATACCACTGGAATTTAAAGACTGCCTGCAAAATCGATTTGCTGCTTTAGATACAAATGACAGAGCTCCGGAAGAGTTATGGAATGACATCAAGAAGGTTGTGCTGGAAGAAAGCGAGAAGTCTCTACAAAAGGTGAAAAAGCAAAAACGGCCAAAATGGATGACGGAAGAAACTCTGAAAATTGCCCAGAAACGCAGAGAAGCTAAAGCCAAAGGAGAAAGAAAGACAATCGCAGAACTCAACAGAGATTTCCAACGTGCAGCAAGACAGGACAAGGAAAAGTACTACAATGACACTTGCAAGGAAATAGAAGCAGAAACTATTAGAGGAAGAACAAGATCGGCTTTCCTAAAGCTGCGAGAGTTAAAGAAAAAGTTCCAGCCCCGAATTGGAATGTTACAAGATGCTCAAGGTTCTATGTTGAATGATGCTGAGAAGATCAAGAAAAGGTGGAAGGAATATACAGAGTTTTTATATGATAAAGATCAAGTGGACCAACAGCCGTTTCAACCTATACCTTATGATCAGGAACCATTGGTGATGAAAGAAGAAGTTGAAGCAGCATTGAAAGCCTTATCAAAGAACAAAGCACCAGGCATTGATAGCATTCCCATAGAAGTATTGCAGCAATCTGATGCAGCTGTTACCGTACTTACAAGGCTCTGCCAAGAAATATGGAAGACAACATCATGGCCAACTGACTGGAAAAGATCTGTGTTTATACCAATACTAAAGAAAGGTGATCCAACTGACTGTGGAAATTATCGCACAATCGCTCTGATCCCACATGCCAGCAAGATTCTACTGAAGATTATTCAAAAGAGACTACAGCCATACCTAGAACAAGAACTACCTGAAGTGCAAGCAGGGTTCAGGAAAGGGCGAGGAACGAGAGACATCATTGCGGATGTGAGATGGATCCTTGAAAAGACTAAAGAATACCAAAAGGATATCTATTTGTGCTTTATCGACTATAGCAAGGCTTTTGACTGTGTAAACCATGATAAACTCTGGGCCACATTAAGAAGCATGGGTATACCAGAACACCTGATCGTTCTCTTGCGTAATCTGTACATTGATCAAGAAGCAACAGTTCGAACGGAACAAGGAGAAACAGAATGGTTTAAAATAAGCAAAGGTGTAAGACAAGGCTGCATACTTTCCCCCTACCTGTTTAATTTATATGCAGAACAAATCATCAGAGAAGCAGGACTGTATGAAGACAACAGAGGTGTGAAGATTGGTGGAAGACTCATCAACAACCTTCGCTATGCTGATGATACCACATTACTGGCTGAAAGCGAAGATGATCTGAAACATTTGCTTCTCACAATCAAAGAACATAGTCTCAAAATGGGCCTGCACCTTAATGTAAAGAAGACAAAGATCATGACAACTGGCATAATCAACAGGTTCATCGTTGAAGGAGAAGAAATTGAAATTGTGAACAACTTTAACCTACTTGGATCAACTATCAATAAAGAAGCAACAAGCAGTCAAGAAATCAGACGACGCATTGCTCTTGGCAGAATGGCTATGAAAGACCTAGATAAGATTCTCAAGAGCAGAGATGTGTCTCTCCATACAAAGATTCGACTTGTTCAAGCCATGGTATTTTCAATAACATCATATGGATGTGAAAGCTGGACAGTGAAAAAGACAGACAGGAAGAAAATTGATGCCTTTGAATTATGGTGCTGGCGGCGAATACTGTGTATACCATGGACTGCCCGAAGAACAAACCAGTCGGTACTAGAGGAGATCAAACCTAAGCTTTCTTTAGAAGCTCAGATGACAAGACTTCGGCTTTCATACTTCGGACACATCATGCGAAGAGAGAGATCATTAGAGAAAGACATCATGCTTGGCAAGATAGAAGGTCAACGCAAAAGAGGAAGGCCAGCAATGAGATGGATCGCTACAATAACAGCAGCTACGGGTACCAGTCTGTCGTCAATGAGCCGCCTGACTGAAGACCGAACACAATTTAGGATAGCTATCCAGAGGGTCGCCATGAGTCGACTCCTACTCGACGGCACTTAACAACAACAACAGATAGACTGTACGGTGGAGAAGGGTACATAGAGCATTATGTCATCTGCATAAACATGGTAAAACACGTTATGTGCTTGTATAATTGAGCAGCTGGGTTGCAGATACATTAGATGTTAAACAGGAGTGAGGATAGTGCAGAGCATTGAGGAACTCCTTGCTGTAATTTGTATGGAGCAGATTCAATTCCTGCTGTTTTTACTTGTTGTTGGCGCTCTGTTAAATAGGAGCTGAACCATCTTAATCCTATGGATTGTAGGCGTTGCATTATGAGGGACCGAATCAAAGGCAGAGATCATGTCCAGGACCATTAGGGTAAATCCTTGATGAGGTTTCTGGATGCCTTGTGTTAATCTGTCTATGAATGTGGTTAAAAGGGTTTCTGCGCCATGATTGGCCTGAATATGTACTGTTGTGGGTCAAGGGGTGCATGTGAGTTGATGTGATCCTGAAGCTGAAGTTGTGCAACCTTTCTGATGATCTTAAAGTGGCTAAACAGGTAGAAAAGGTGATGGCAAAAACCAGAAGGATGCTCGAGTGTATAGGGAGAGGGATGGCCAGCAGAAAAAAGGAGGTGATAGTGCCTCTGTATAAGTCTCTGGTGCGACCTCATTTGTAATGTTGTGTGCAATTCTGGAGACCACAGCTACAAAAAGATATAAACAGGATGATGTCGATGCAGAGAGCAGCTACTAAAATGGTTAGTGGTCTTCGTTATAAAGCATATGGGGATAGACTTAAAGATCTTAATATGTATACGTCAGAGGAAAGGCGGGATAGAGGAGATATGATAGAGATGTTTAAATACCTCCATGGCATAAATGCACAAGAGGAGAGCCTCTTTCGAATGAAAGCAAGCTCAGCTACATGGGGACATAAGATGAGGATGAAAGAGGATAGACTCAGGAGTAATATGCCGAAATATTTCTTTATGGAAAGAGTGGTAGATGCATGGAATAGTCTCCCAAAGGAGGTAGTAGAGAAGGACAGTATCTGAATTCAAGAAAGTATGGGACAAGCACAGAAGATCTCTAAAGGTAAAAAGGGGACTATTGTAGTTGATATAGGGCAGACTTGATAGGCTATATGGTCTTTTTCTGCCATTATGTTTCTCAAAAATCTTTGCAAAGAAGGGTAGGCCGAATATGGGTCTATATGAACTGGGGATCTCCAGGTCCAGAGATGTGCCTTTGATTATTGGTCAGATAAAGGCATTCTTGATCTTGGTGGGTATATAGCCCTGGGTGAGAGAGAGCTGTGTTATTCTGAGTAACGTGAGGGAGAGGTCAGAATGATCCAGCTTGCTGGGCATAGATATAGAGGCGAGGTAATGGTGTTAAGATTTGTGATAATAATATGGGATGCTATTACTTTCTTATCAGTGGTCAGAGGTGGTCACTTCTCAGGTTGCTGGGACTTCGGCGAGGGTGTCTCAAGTTGAAGAGAAATCGCAGAGACATTATACTGAGGTGGACCAACTTAAAATACAGGTTGGAGAGTCACATCAAAAATTGAGTTCTGTTTTGGATACTAACACGGCTATTATTAAAGATAATATTCTCCTGCGTGCGAAAATGGAAGGATTGGAAAATGCTGTTCGGGCTACTAACTTGAGAGTGCTGAACTTTCCTTTGATTCCAGGGACTGCACCGCTGGATCTCTTCAAAAAGTATTTGGTGGACGTATTATCGGTACCTCAAGATTTAATGCCACCGATTTTGAAGGCCTTCTATTTTCCTGTGGCAAAAATAGAGCTGGGATCTGTTAGTGAGGATGTGGATACAGATGTATTGAATGTGTCTGATTTATTAGCTTCCCCAACCGTAGGCTCTGTTAAAGTGTCAACCTTGCTGGTCTCGCTTGCCTTAGTTTCAAATAGAGAGTGGTTGCTAAAATTATTCTTTAAGAAACGTTTCTCTTTGTTTTATGGGGTTAAGGTGTCCATGTTTCCTGAAATAAGTAGAGACTCTAAAAAGGCGCAGGCAATTTCTTTTGTTAAAAAATGGGGTATTGCAGATAGGGGGGACTTATCATTTGCGTTTTCCATGTAAATGTGTTATAGTGTATAATTCACAGAAATGTATTTTCTATCAACCTGAAGCTTTATCCGCTTTTATTAGTTCTAGATTGCCCCCTGTCATATCCCTAGCCGAGGGTTGAAGTGACCTTGCTGTTAAATTTTATTTATTTTATTTATTTAAAATGGATTTCTATACCGCCTTTTCTTACAATCAAGGCGGTCTACACGGCAAACAATCAACCAATTACTGTGTCTAGTGTGTGCATGCAGTGAGCATTGAGTGTGTGTGTGTGTATATGGTTGTTGATTCTTGGTGAGCTATTTACAGTGTGTGCTATTTACAATACTATGTACATCAGGACTTTAATTCAGTACCATAATCGTGTCGTGAGGGGAGGGTGGTTGATCTGGGGGATTGTCTGTTGCACAGTTTAAGTGATGTCACCATAGTGTTCTATGAAGAGGGTTGTTTTTAGCAGCTTCCTAAAGTCCTTAATGTCCGTTGTTGACCGTAGTTCATCGGGGAGGGCGTTCCAAATTGTTGGAGCCGCCTTTGATAAAGCTCATTTTTTTGTGTCCTTGCGTACCTTGGTGAAGTCTCTTGGAATATTGACACTGTTGGATGTGCCTCTTCTCCTCGGTCTTGTGCTGCTATCGGGTTGTATGAGTGGGTGTAGGCTGAAAGCTGATGATTGTTGTTTGATTTTGAATATGTGTATGACTGTCTTGTATTTTATGCGGGATCCGATTGGTAGCCAGTGGGTGTGATGTGTGCTTGTCTTGTGGTACCAGATATTATGCGTGCTGCTGTGTTTTGCGCCAATTGCAGTGGCCTGATTGTCTGTTTTGTTAGTCCAAGATAGATTGGGTTGCAGAAGTCTAGGATTGGGGTTACTAGTGCCTAACAGACTGTGCGGAAGTGATCCTGAGAGAGGAGGGGCTTGAGGCGTCGGACTAGTCTCATCCTGTGGTATGCATTTTTGGTGGTTCTGCTGATGTGGGACTGAAGGTTTAGTTATTTTTCCAGTGTCACTCTGAGGTATTTCACTTCTGGATGTATGGGTATGGTTGTGTTGTCTATCTTGATGTTGCGAGGAGGGATGAAGTCAGAGTTTCGTGTGATGATTAGTGCCTCGGTCTTGCTATAATTTATGGTCAGGTTGTTGTCTTGAAACCAGCTGTTCATATGCCTGAGACATTGTTATCTTGGAGTAGTCTGGGCTGTCGAGGGTGATTGGTGTGTATATCATTATGTCATCCGCATAGATTGTGTATTTTATCCTGTGTTCTTTTATGATGCTACATATTGGCTGGATGTAGAGGTTAAATAATAGTGCTGATAGGGTGGATCCTTGAGGTACTCCTTGCATGACTTTTATGGGTCGGGATGTGTTGGGACCGATCTTGACCTGTATCTGTCTGTCTGTTAAGTAGGAGTGGAACCACTTCAGAGTGGCTCTGTGTAGTCCGATGTTCTGTAGTCTTGTTAGTAGGGTTCCGTGATCCACTGTGTCAAATGCTGATGAAATGTTGATGAAGATCATGAGTATTCCGTTGTTGCTGTTGTCTATGATGTGTAGTATGTCGTTAAATAGGTATAACAGGAGTGTTTCGACTCCGTGGTTGGGTCGGAAGCCGTGTTGGTTAAGGTCCAGTTGTGCGTGGTTGTCAATGTGGTCTTGTAGCTGATGTTGTACCACTTTCTCAATGATCTTAGCCAGTAGAGGGATGCTTGAGATAGGCCTGTAGGCTGCTGGGTTGTTCTTGTTGAGTGGTGATTTCTTTGGGATTGGTCTTATTGTGGCGAGTTTTAGCTGGTCTGGCATGATTCCTTGGGTTAGTGAACTGTTCACCATGTTGTGTATGCTGCGGATGAAGTTTGACTTTGTTGTTTTAATCCATGTGACTTGGCATGGGTCTGTTGGAGCCGTGCTTGTATTGAGTGTGGTGATGATGTGTGAGAGCAGCTCTGTGGATGGGGTGCTGAATCTGTCCCAGGTTTTTCTTGAGGGTGTAATTGGTTTGGTGCTTGTGTCTGTTTTTCGTTGTGAAGTAGAATGGAATTTTTCTTGGATGTGGTCTGCGAATGCTTGAGGGTCTATTTGCACTTCGCTCTCGGTTTTCTGATCTTTGGTGAGGGTTTTCACAATTTTGAAGCGCTCTCTCGGTTTGTTGTTTGATTTGAGTATGATGTTAGTGTGGTATTCTTTCTTCGTTTGGTTGATAAGTTCATTGTATTCTTTTTGTTTTGTTAATTATAGTGCCTGAGTGTTGGGTGACTTGGTGTGTCTCCATCGCCGTTCTAACTTCCTGAGTTCCCTCTTCTCGTTCAGTATGACTTTTGAGTACCAGGGTGTGTGATGTGCTTTGGTGCGTCGAGGCTTCTTGGGTCTGTATTCGGTGGCTTTGGCAGCTGTATTGATAATGCTGTTCCATTTTCTGATTTGTTCGTCTAGATCCCCTGCTTCTGTGCTCAGGTGTGGTAGTGTGTCCTTTAAAAATCTGTCCTTGTCGAAGCTTTTAAATCTTTTTTGTGGTGTTGGGTTGTCCAGATTTTTGTCGTGGTTTCGCCCCTGTGGCGAAATCTCTATTCTGATTATGTGCTGGTCTGACCACGGTACAGGTGTGACATTGGGTCTACCCTCTTGCTCTATGGCTGTATTTTTCCTTTATATTAACTAATTGTAATGGTCTTGGTGATTTCCTCAGCCACTAAGAGTTTTTTTTTCTTTCACTCTTCCTTCTGTTTGTGGACTATAGATGAACTAGTGTTGTTATCTTCTTCTTTTTATGTTATTGCTGGATGGTGTCCCCTTTTCTGACAAGCTTTCTTTGCTTGTTTTTTGTTAAAAATTATAAATAATAAATAAAAATAATAATAAAAAAAAGATTTGTGATAATGCTCTCTTGGTGCTCCAGAGAGATTGGTTGAAGGTATGCCAGGCAAAGAGTACTGGACTGTTGTTTTGTGGCAATAAGGTTGCAGTTGGGGAGTTGCCCATCTTTTAAGTTTTAGTTTGGAAGTAGTCAGCTAGCATTTGTGGGAACAGGGTACAGTGCCTGGTCTTTTGTGTAGGAATCTTGACTAATGATTTCACTATGTCAAATAATTCTTTGGGGCAGTATAATGAGCTTAGTATGAGTTTGGTGTAGTATTCCTTCTTCTCCTTGTTTATCATATTCTGGTATTCTTGAAGACATCACGGTCATGTGTGGTCTTGGATCATTGCCATCATCTCTCAAACTGTCCAAATTTGCATTTAGCATAGCTTAATATGTTATAGCAAATTGTCTTACATGTTAATATGGCTTTGAATTTTGGTGTTTGTAGATTGTAAATGTAGGTGTTTATCTTTTAGCTAGTTAAGGCTTTTTTTGAAGGTACAGACACTTGTATATATTAGTGTTTTTGTGTTGCTATGAGATTTATTGAGATGCTGTTCAATTATTGCAAATTCTATATTTATTTAGTTCAGATTTTAGCTGGCTAGATCACTTGAGAATGCATCAGGTAGGTAATAAAAAGAAACATATCACAGGAAAAATGCATTTACAGTATCAAAAACATTAGATAAAGATTATAAAATATTCCAATATAAACTAATTCAATGCCCAAAATTAATTGATTACAGTTTCTATCATGTCTACACTATCCTAAAAAATGAACAATCGGGGATTGAGTCAAGATGGCATCAGTGTGACTTCTCTGAAGCACATGTTTTTTCGACATGGGAAAGAAGCATAAAGGTAGGGGGTCTGTTGCCTTCCCACCTTCCTCCTACCTCTACGCTGGTTGTCTCAGGAGTCGTTGGACCTTTGGATCCCTATATGCGTCGTGTGCCTCAGGATTTGGCTGATTTGGGGAATGTAAGCTGTGCTGCAGTTCTGCCAGAGTTGGAGGACTTGACGGCTGCTTCGGCATCATTGCTGTCTTCTGATTTGAGGCCAGCAACAAAAGTCTTCCGCTGTCAGTACCCAATTAAGGAGAACCTGAGACTAGAGCTGTCCCATATGCAGGGAGTTTCTCCGGAGCTGAGAAGGTCAGGTTGGGGTACAAGCAGAGGATTCTCCTGCCCTGGATCAACCTCACACAGCAGAATCTATGGCATTCTCGAGTAGAAGAGCAGCTGAGAGGGATCTTGCCAATGACAGAGAGAATGTAATGCCAACAAGAATGGAGGCTCTCCCATCTCAATTATGTGCCATAACTGTTTTTTTCCCTGCAACATCCTGAGAATTTTATTTTAGAGTCAATTTGGCATGCTATCGTGTCTCTGGAAGAAGTTTTATTGCCCCAGATTTCTTCATTGGTTCTGAAGGTGAATAATACTGTGAGTGTGGTGGAACAATTGGAAAGTGAGGTGGCCATGACTCAAGTCTAAGTAGTGGAGACACAAGCTAGAGTTGTCGTGCTGGAAGAACAGTCTGAAGTCTACAGGAAAAACTTTGCTCAGTACAAACTAAGCTGGAACTCTTGGAGAAAGCATTCTGGGTTAACAATCAGAGAGTGATTAATTTTCCTTGGGTGTCAACCCTATCAGCAAGGAACATGTTTAAAGAATATTCAACTTATGTTTTGGAGGTTTCTCCTGAGTTAATTCCACCTCTTGTTAAGGTTTATTATTTACCTAAGGCTAGCTATCTACAGTCTCTGCTAGGATGGGGTCCCAGCAGGTGAGTGATTTGAATGTAACAGATTTGCTTGAGACCTCGTGTGAAGAACCTCCATTCCATCTACTCTATTAATAACTTTTGCCTTATTGTCTGATAAAGATTGGTTGCTTAAATTGTTTTTTTCAGAAAAGGAATCTCTTGTTTTGTGGCTTATTAAAACTTATGTATCCTGATTTGGCTAGGGACACCCAGAGGCGTCACAGGGAGTTTCTCCTGCTACATCCTCGGGTTTTGCAACTTGAAGGACTCTTTTTTTCTGAAACATCCTTGTAAATGTTTGGTGAGATATCGTTGTTTCTTATATTTTTTATGAGCCCTCACAGTTGACCGCTTTCATAACTGCTAGGTGTTTGGAATCCTCTATAGATTCTCCTCTTGAACCCTCATGATTTGGTATAATGCTGGATATTAGTCAACTAATTTTCTTTCATTTTTGGTTTGGGATTAAATTTGGTGGTGTACTCCACCCTTCATATTGTGGACTAGGATGAGCAGACATATATAATCTGTATTCAGTGTTTACTCCTTGTTTTGTTTACTGTTGAATAATGTTTTCTACTGTTATGCTCTTTTTCTGGATGAGATTGTTCATGTGAACTTTCTTGGTATTATTGTAAAATCGTATAAATATATAATAAAATAAAAAAAATGAAAAATAACATACAAATACAATAACAGGCTACAAGAATGCTTGCCCATTGCTGTTTTCATTTCTTGATTATAGTATGTAAAATGCATGAGGAGTGGTCTAGTGGTTAGGACAAGGTACTTCAGGCCGGAGGGCCAGGGGTTCAAGTCCCACCTGGGGACAGCAATCTCAGGCCAGAGGGACTGGGATTTCTAGTCCTGTAGGCACTCCTTGTGGTCTTGGGCAAGCCACTTAACCCTCCAATGCCCATGTTCCCTGTAAGTATTAGTGTATGTGTCTCATATCCCCTCGTGTTAAATGTATCCCCCAATTGACCGCTCTGACCCAGTGAAAAGCAGGATATAAATACAGCTAAATAAAAAAAAATTAAAAAAATTATTTACAGGATTTTACATACTGCCAGTGATGCTTGCATTATAGTGGTTTATGATATATATCCATTAATAGACACAGAAAACATAGATTAGACAAAGACAAAAAACTTTGATCAAAGAACTACATAAAAAAGGAGGAGAAAATAAATATTTTTTCCCTAGCACAACCCCAGCACCCTACACCTAGGGGACACGCAATGAAGCTGCAATGTAACCCATTTAAGAGTAATAAGAGAAAGATTTTTTCACTCAATGCTTTATCAAACTCTGGAATTCATTACCGGAAGATGTAGTAAAAACTGTTAGTGTAATGCAATATGTGCCTTCAAGTCAATGTTGACTCCTGGCGACCCAGCAGCTCCTGGGTTTCTGACAGTGTGACTAGAAGTAGATTACCAGGCCTTTTTTCCAAGGCAATGGAGGATGAAGTGACTTGCCCAAGTTCCACAAGGCTGTTAGTGCAGATGAGTTAAAAAAAGGTTTGGACAAGTTCCTGCTGGAAAGGTCCATAAACCAGTATTAAAGAGGACCTGGGAAATCCACTGCTTACCCTGGGACAGTAGGTGAATGAGGTGATTTTGATCTAAAGTCTTCTTCTAGAAATCAATGTTGACTTTTGGGCATTGGGCTGTGGTGTACTGCAGGATCTGTAGTGTAGGTTTCAAATGGAAAATCATGGATTACAAATAAGATAATAGACTGTGTGCAGTCTTAAAAAAAAGTTTAAAAATGGTCAAAGGTCTCTCTCCAGAAACTGGATCATTAGACAGGACTCTCTCTCTCTCTCTCATCCATGAGGCTAGAACTCAACCTCAACCAGCTTAAGGAGTACAGAATAGTTTCTGCATCATGCTACATCAGTCTGACATGGAACTATTAAGTCAATTACAGGACTCTGTTTTGTTAATATTCAGCATACTGAAATACATACAGTTACTCCAATACTACTGCCCAGTGCTAAGGAAATTATCATAGAAAAACATCATGCTTGGCAAGGTAGAAGGTCAATGCAAAAGAGGAAGGCCAGCAATGAGATGGATCGATACAATAACAGCAGCTACGGGTGCAGTCTGTCAACAATGAGCCGCCTGACTGAAGACCAAACACAATTTACGACAACTATCCAGAGGGTCACCATGAGTCGACACTGACTCGACGGCACTTAACAACAACAACCCCGGGACAAGCATTGTGGAACCTATGTACCTTGTTGGGAACCTGCCAGATACTTGTGACCTGGATTGGCCACTGTTCGAAACAGGATACTGGACTTGATGGACATTGGTCTGACCCAGTATAGCATTTCTTATGTTCTTATTTCCACCCAGTACAGGTCTCCACAGGCCCAACACTCTGCCCTCCACTCAGCATAGCCTTCCCACAGCCATGGTGCTCTACAAATGCACTCATTACAGTTCTTTAGAATCCCAGTACTCTACCTCCACCTAACACAGCCCTCCAATGCCCCAGCACTCTACTGTTTACCCAGAACAGCCTCTTCACTGATCCATTAGTCTACACCTCCAGCATTCTAGATCTCTACCCAGCCAGTGAAGCCCCCAGAATTCACCACTCCCACCCACTACAGTATCCCCTAGACCGAGAACTCTACATTTAGTCATTCCCTCCCAATGTGGCCCATGATATTTAAACAGTTAAGCTACTCATATGACCTACTCATATGACCTGCACGGTCGAAAGAGTGGAACTATCAGTCTGCTCCAATTTCCTGCCGACACTGTCCATTGCTGCTGGTCTGGGCCAAGAGGAAGAAGAAAAGAATGATGATGCTTTGGGCTGCTCCTCTTCTTCTCAAGACTTGGTATACAGGAACTGCATATGGTGAAGTAGTGCATATGGTTCAAAGCAGTGCTCAGGCAACAGGATACAAAGGATCAGCTTGTGGCAAAACCGTTTTCTTCCACTTCCTGTAGGCTGAACTCAGCAGTGGGAAGTAGTCTCAGCTTGGAACATTTCAGACTGGCAGTTCCACACTTTGGCCTTCACAGGCCACAAAGGAAGGAACAGAGCTCCAGCATCTCTGCTGCCATGGGCAACATTAAGAAAAACCTAGTAGGGATGCGCTCAGGGGAAAACTTTGAAAACTGTGAAAAGAGAGCAAATGTACTGCAGACTTTAGTTCATTTCACACATTTATTTTAATAAAAATATTTTAATGTGTTAGAACTTTTTAATGCCATGTATCAGCTTAATGTGCAATAATTCATAAATTAATGCATGTGAAATTCAATTTGCACCTTCTAAATTTTTAAAGACACACTAATGAAGCAAATGCATTCTAATAAATATCAACCCTCACAGCCTGGATGGCTTCTGTTTTTTGTTTATTTATTTAATGGTATTTATATACCGCCTTATCCTTCAATCAAAGCGGTTTCCACGGCAAACAATCAAGGGGGCAAATGCTTTCATGCAGTGTACAGAGTGCTGTGTATGTGTTGGCGGGGATGTGATTATATTTGGTTTGCCTGGAATGCCCTCCCAGCAGAACTCCGAGCTACCCAAAACCTGGTGGTGTTCCGAAAAGCCCTAAAACACCATCTGTTCATGCAGCACTACCCAGTCCCCCAGTTTGAAAAGCACGCACCCACCCCTCGGACCCCCCATCTAACCCCCCCCCCCACTGAACATCCCCCCACTGATAATGGTTAATCACATTTCCCTCTCTCCATCCTGACTCATATGTACTAGTATGCTTACAGACCCCTTACATACCCATTGAGATTTATCGTTATTGTAACATTTACATAAGCTGTATATAGTTCCCCCTAGTTCCTCCAGGTTTTGAATACCCTGTTCTATGTAAGCTCAATGTACCACTACATTGTAGTACGTTTGTTTCAACTGTAAACCGCACTGATTATAATAGCGCGGTATATAAGAAATGCAAATAAATAAAATAAATAAATAATAGTGCGCTATTATATATCATGAGCTATTATACAGTCTTATATACAGTCTTGGGGTGGTGGGGGGGGGGGGGTGGATGATCTGACTTGTATGCTGGTTCAGGGGGTATGTCCATAGTAATCAATGAACAGGGTTGTCTTCAGCTGTTTTCGGAAGTCCTTGATTTCTGTGGTTAGTCTCAGATCATCTGGGAGGGAGTTCCATACGGATGGAGCAGCCAGGGAGATTGCTCGTTGTGCGGTGTCTTTGCGGGTCTTGGTGAAGTCTTTTGGGGTGTTAACCCGATTGGAGGTGCCTCTTCTTCTTGGCCGTGTGCTTGTGTCGGGTTGTATGAGTGTGTGTAGGCTTATGGCGGAGGAGTGTTGTTTGATCTTGAATATGTTTATGATAGTCTTGTATTTGATGCGTGAGATGATTGGGAGCCAGTGCAGTTCTTTCAGTATGGGTGTGATGTGATCGTGTCTTGTAGTACCGGCTATTATGCGGGCAGCTGTGTTTTGGGCCAGTTGTAGTGGTCTGAGGGTCTGCTTTGGTAGCCCGGTGAATATTGGATTGCAGAAGTCTAGTAGAGGGGTTATCAGCGCCTGGCAAACGGTGCGAAAGTGCTTTGGGTCGAGGAGGGGCTTCTGATGAGTCGCATTCTTAGGTATGCACTTTTGGTTGCTCTACCTATGTGTGCTTGGAGGTTAAGTTCTTTGTCCAGGATGACTCCGAGATACTTAACTTCTGATTTTATGGGTATGAGTGCATCTCTTATCTTGATGTCGGGTGGAGGGATAAAGGCCGGGTTTCGCGTGATGATCAGTGCCTCCGTCTTGCTGTAGTTGATTGATAGGTTGTTTTCCTGAAGCCAGTTTGCCATTTGGGTGAGGCAGTTTGTTATGTTGGTGTAGTCCGGGTTGTCGACTGAGATGGGTGTGTAGATCATGATGTCATCTGCGTAGATTGTATAATGTATGTGGTGCTCTTTCATGATGGCACATATTGGCTGGATGTATAGGTTGAATAGGAGAGCTGAAAGGGCCGATCCCTGTGGCACTCCTTGTTGAACCCAATGGATCTATTTTTCCAATCAGGGGTGTTTTACTGGGTTCTATCTGTATAAACCATAGTAACATCATAGTATAGTAAATGATGGCAGATAAAGACCAGCATTATCCATCTAGTCTGCCCAGTAAGGTGGCTAGAGTTTCATGTACTGCTCAGAAGTCCTATAGATAGCTAAGATAGGGACTCTGAGAGAAGATGATACCTGCAAAGTGAAGAATAGAGGGAATGAAAGTGGGAGCCTGAGTGCGCAAAAGATCATATGCAGACAATATTTTCAACGAAAAGTAAGTATAAAAAAATAAGAAAGGGATGTAAATTAATAAACCAAGTAGCATTTCTTGCTTTCTCAGTAGAAGCTGAGCAAACCTGTAATGAATAAAAAATAAGTACTATTTGTAATTGAAAGTACCTTAGCATTTCACTTGTGCTATCATAAGAACACTAGATCATAAGACGTTCCATGCTGAGTCAGACCAAGGGTTGACTGTGCTAGGCTTCTCTTCTCTGACATTGGTCAATATGAGTCACCCGAAAACGCCTAGCAGATCTCAAGAAGATTCCCTTCCCAGTACCAGCACCAGGTGCAAGAGGTGGTGATCTCCAGGTATTAAAGGTGTTATTAATACATTCAATTTAATTTATGCATGTTAATAGCCAGCTCAATATTTTAAAGGACATTTTTATTTATTTATTTATTTGCATTCTCTTATATTCCGCGCTAT
This sequence comes from Ichthyophis bannanicus, assembly GCA_033557465.1. Classification (NCBI taxonomy): domain Eukaryota; kingdom Metazoa; phylum Chordata; class Amphibia; order Gymnophiona; family Ichthyophiidae; genus Ichthyophis; species Ichthyophis bannanicus. The sequence goes on along the minus strand of CM066033.1, from coordinate 460,683,449 downwards.
TCTGCATCAGTGCGGTTTACATTGAACAAACTGAAATTACATTGAACAGGGCATTATAACTTGGAGATAACTATTTTACAGGGAACATGGGCTATGGAGGGTTAAGTGGCTTGCCCAAGACCACAGGGAGCACCTGTGGGACTAGAAACCCCAGTCCTTCCGGCCCAAGGTTGCTGTCCTCTAGTGGGATTTGAACCCCCGACCTTAAGTACCTTGCCCCAACCACTAGGCCACTCCTCCACTCCAAACCATCAATTTTGTGCATTTTCACTGGCACTGTACAGAAAGTGTTGAAAATTCTTACAGGCTAAACCTGGCACTATCCTAAACCTATCTGGATCGTGGCTGAATATCACCCCTATCTTTAGAGCGGCAGAGGCCATCAGTGTGCTGCTGTTTCCACGGATTGCAGCACTGAATAGATGTAAATTACTTAAATTTTACTGCCAGAGTTTTAAAAAATGTTGAACGTGGTGTTGGACTATGCAAGCGTTTTAATGCCGAAATAACTAGAGGTGTAGCTGTATCACTCTGTAGCAGAAAAAATAACAAAGTGTCTGGAGTACTTTATGAACTAATTGAAGCATGAACGTTTGACAAGAAGAAACCACATCCGCAGGCAGGGGTAAAAAGTACGGGCATACCTTTGTCTGAATGAACTGTGCTGGAATTTTCTGTCTCTGGGATTTCAGTAATTGGAGTTTAACATTTGTGGTGTACATTATAATATGCCCCTACCGTAAATGTAAAATGTCTCAATTTTTACATGTTCCCATCACCGAACACAAAAGTTTGAAAGAAATCGATAAGTCCCGGTCATGTCACATTGTATTGATTAAGGATATTTTTTTTATTTTCTCAGATGCTTTTGTATTACTAAGATAAAAGCAAGTCAACAAGGTGGAGATCACAAGCAGATTTGCAGGACTGCACAGGAATGGATATATAGACTACACACCTTGGAACCAAATGGACTCAACATTTAGATTAGAATGGGAAGTGTTTCTTTAAAGGCGCATTTTAAAAAGGCCGTTTAGGTGCCATCTGGAACGTCCAAGTTAAAATTCCATGGGAGGGGCAGCGGAGAAAGTGGACATGTAACTATTTACTAAAATGGACCCCTCTCTGCCCCAAAAGCTAAACATCACTGCAAAATAGAAGGAACTGAGTATGTGCAGAATAAAGCACCAGGCATATGCAGGCTAACGGGTGATTTTAGGAACGTGTGTGTGCAAAATATGAAGCTTTCCAAAACCTTCGACATCATCTGGCTACATGGTATTTTAAAGTGTGCATGTGGATCTGACACCACATACGCATCCTGGCCTGCAATATTGCAGTGGCGTGGCAGTGGTATGGCTGCAACGTAATAGGGCCTCTTTCTATGTATTTGGATGTTTTTTGAGTGGGTTAAAAATTATGGGGAGAGCGAGAGGCCATTCTGCTCTTCTAAAATGCCTATTCCTGACCAGGAGCAGGTATAGACATGGACGTGCCCAGCAATGGGTTTAAACATGTGGCACCATTTTAAAATTGAGCGTGCATGTGCATATTTTCTGGACCGCCTTAGACACTCTTACAACCCCCCTCCTGTGCGACATAGATGTGATCATGTCAGACACGTGTAAATTCAGGGCTTTGTAAAATAGCTTTCGGGATATGGATGTGATTGGCAAACATCCATTCAGATGTTCCAAAGTCGAAATAAAGGGAGTTGGTTGTCTAGTATGGATGACAGACCACTGCTGTTGATTTAACTAGTAGAAGGGGAAGGACTTTGCCCCTTTAAATAATATGGAGATTTGAGAACAGCTGTCCAACTGCAGGTAATCATTTTCAGGAACAGTTGAAGGGAGAGTTATGAGTAATTCGTGAGTATGCTTAGTATTGTCCGTTAAATATAATCCTTGAAGAGATATTGCTTTTTATAGGTTTGTGCATGGTTTTGAGTCCCTGGGGCAGTTATGAGTACAGCACTGATAGTGTTTCAGATAGCGTCGGAGTTAGAGAAAGTCACAGTGCCCTGCACATTATACCTTGGAAATACTAGCAAGATAAATTATATTAGAAATATTTTTAAATGACTTTGGTTAAGATGGAAAATAAGGTTTCATTAAAATGGAGAATTAAGTTTTGCTGACCTATGATGGACTTCTGAGCTGATTTTTACAGTCTTCAGTATTCAACTGAATATGCGAAGAATTTATCAGAAGAATCTTCTCAATTAGTGCCGGACACCTCATGGCATTACGAATACAGAACATTAGACTGGAATTGTAAAATGGAGTGCATTCCAGGGGGATTGCAAGTAGCTGGCAAGTAGCTGAAAGCTGTCCCTTCTCCAGGGTGGTTGTGGGCAATCCACTTTCCACCTGAGGTATCCAGGGTCCTGTAATGACTTTCTCTTTTGTTGCATTAGGTTCTTGGGTATTAACTGAGCTTGGTGGAAGGCATTAGCTACTTCCAAGGCACCTTCTAGAGTCAGCTTCAGATGTTTGTATATTCAGTGTATTATGGGTGGACTTGTTCTCTTGGTCCAGTAGAACTATTTTGGCAACCTTGAGTCCAATTTTCCCCTCTGATTGCAGTCACTTCCATCTTCCATCTTAAATCCTTCAATTGATAGAAAAGACTTTTTGGATCTCCTCCCACTTGGAGGACTCCTCTGTGGAACTGATGCCTGTAAACCTCTGGGGTACATCCTGCCCCATCTAGGATGCTTGCCTTGACTATAGCATAGGTAGCTCTCCCTTCTGGATCGTAGCTGCAAGGCAACCTGACTGCTGTCCATCAGTAGATTACCCAGGTAATTGGTCCAAGATTCCTCTGGCCACCCTGCCAAGTGAGCAGTCTGCTCAAAGTTCACCAACAGATAGTCTGTATCTCCTTTGGGAGTCATTTTGGGCATTATTGGAGGAGGCCTGTTGCAGTTTTATCTGTTTCTGTAGGAACTGCTGCTGTTGCTCCCACTGATGCCAGTGGTGAATTCTTGCCAATAACAGTCCAGCTGACCAACTTTTAGAATTCCAGCAGAACAGGCCTTATTCAATACAGGAAGCAAACAAGCCTGGCTTACCTTTTGCAGACTTACAAACACCACAATTTTGAAATCATACAGCATATGCACCCTCTTAATGTAGTCTGGAGAGTTTCTTCTTTTTAATCTGAACCTTGCTACTTCATTTTGTGGAAGAGTAGTGATGCTGAGGGCTAAGCTATCAGTAGTTTAACTATTGGCAGGGTCTCAACTGAGGTGCCAGACCAACACAAACCACCCATCCGCGCAGCAGCAGAATGGGATGGTGTTGGCAGCGGAGGGTCACATTTCTGTGGCAATTGCAACAACACTAAACTTAAACTGCGCAGAGAAAAGGCCTGGCAATCTACTTCTGTATCTTGCCATGAAAACCCAATGGATAGTCACAACAAAACAAATTGCACTATAGTGCAGGAAGATGAGACCCCCAGGTCAGAAGGCACTCAACTAGCTATTGGGGAGGAGCTAAAGATTTTTAAGAGTAAAGCCAACATTTATGATGTGGTTTGATCAAAGTCCTCGGGACGTCTGACTGCTGATGTAGCTGCGCATGAAATGAGAGTCAGAAGCTGTAAAGATGTATTACATATTGGGGACATGGAATGTACGAAGCATGAACCAAGGGAAGTTGGAGGTGGTCAAGAATGAAATGGAATGTGTACAACTTGATCTGCTGGGTGTAAGCGAACTGAAATGGACTGGTATCGGGCACTTTGCATCAGATGATCACATGGTCTACTATGCTGGAAATGAAAGACAAAGAAGAAATGGTGTTGCATTTATAATAAAGAAGAAACGTGCAAGAACTGTAATGAAATACAATGCAGTCAGGGAATGCTTAATCTTTATTCGTCTATGAGGAAAGCCTATCAACAAAACTTTAATTCAAGTATATGCCCCAACAACAGCTGCAGAGGAGGATGACATTGATGAGTTCTGTGAACAAGTACAAGCTGAAATTGACAGAACATGCAAACAGGATATCATGATTGTCATTGGTGGCTGGAACACAAATGTTGGCAACAAAGAAGAAGGCAAAGTGGTTGGAAAATATGGACTTGGCAACAGAAATGAAGCAGCAGAAAGACTGATAGAATTCTGTAAGACCAACGATATATGCATCTCAAACACCTTCTTCCAGCAACACAAATGTAACTGTACACATGGACTTTACCCAATGGATTGAACAAAAATCAAATTGACTACATCCGTGGAAGTCAATGATGGGAAAGCTCTATAACATTAACAAAGACAAAACCTGGAGTTGACTGTGGTACAGATCACCAACTACTAATATGCAAACTCAAGCTACAGTTGAAAAAGAGGATGCCACTCATGAATGTAGCAAAATATGACCCTGAGAATATACCACTGGAATTTAAAGACTGCCTGCAAAATCAATTTGCTGCTTTAGATACAAATGACAGAGCTCCAGAAGAGTTATGGAATGACATCAAGAAGGTTGCGTTGGAAGAAAGAGAGAAGTCTCTACAACAGGTGAAAAAGCAAAAATGGCCAAAATGGATGATGGAAGAAACTCTGAAAATTGCCCAGAAACACAGAGAAGCTAAAGCCAGAGGAGAAAGAAAGACAATCGCAGAACTCAACAGAGATTTCCAACATGCAGCAAGACAGGACAAGGAAAAGTACTACAGTGACACATGTAAGGAAATAGAAGCAGAAACTATTAGAGGAAGAACAAGATCGTCTTTCATAAAGCTACGAGATTTAAAGAAAAAATTCCAGCATCAAATTGGAATGTTACAAGATGCTCAAGGTTTTATGTTGAATGATGCTAAGAAGATCAAGAAAAGGTGGAAAGAATATACAGAGTTTTTATATGATAAAGATCAAGTGGACCAACAGCCGTTTCAACCTGTACCTTAAGATCCGGAACCATTGGTGATGAAAGAAGAAGTCGAAACAGCTTTGAAAGCCTTATCAAAGAACAAAGCACCAGGCAATGATGGCATTCCCATAGAAGTATTACAGAAATCTGATGCAGCTGTTACCATACTTAGAAGGCTCTGCCAAGAAATTTGGAAGACAACATTATGGCCAACTGACTGTAAAAGAAATGTGTTTATACCAAGACTAAAGAAAGGTGATCCAACTGACTGTGAAATTATCGCACAATCGCTCTGATCCCACATACCAGCAAGATTCTATTGAAGATTATTCAACAGAGACTACAACCATACCTGGAACAAGAACAACTTGAAGTGCAAGCAGGGTTCAGGAAAGGGTGAGGAACGAGAGACATCATTGTGGATGTGAGATGGATCCTTTAAAAGACTAAAGAATACCAAAAGGATATTTATTTGTGCTTTATCGACTACATCAAGGCTTTTGACTGTGTAAACCATGATAAACTCTGGGCCACATGGGTATACCAGAGCACCTGATCATTCTCTTGTACAAGCTGTACATTGATAAGAAGCAACAGTTCGAACGGAACAAGGAGAAACAGAATGGTTTAAAATAAGCAAAGGTGTATGAAGGTTGCATACTTTCCCCCTACCTGTTTAATTTATATGCACAACAAATCATCAGAGAAGCAGGATTGTATGAAGACAAGAGATGTGAAGATTGGTGGAAGACTCATCAACAACTATCGCTACGCTGATGATACTACATTACTGGCTGAAAGTGAAGATGATCTGAAACATTTGCTTCTCACAATCAAGGAACATAGTCTTAAAATGGGCCTGCACCTTAATGTAAAGAAGACAAAGATCATGACAAATGGAAAAATCAATAAGTTCATCATTGAAGGAGAAGAAATTGAAATAGTAGACAACTTTAACCTACATGTATCAACTATCAATAAAGAAGCAACATGCAGGAGGGAGGAGTGGCCTAGTGGTTGGTGCAAGGTACCACAGGCCACAAGGTCAGTGGTTCAAATCCCATTAGAGGACAGCAACCTTGGGCTGGAAGGACTGGGTTTTCTAGTCCCACAGGTGCTCCTTGTGGTCTTGGGCAAGCCACATAACCCTCCATTGCCCATGTTCCCTGTAAGCATTAGTGTATATGTCTCATATCACCTCATGTTAAAAGTATCCCCCAAACACTTTGACCCAGTGAAAAGTGGGATATAAATGCAGCTAAATAAATAAAAACCATCAAGAAATCCAACAACACATTGCTCTTGGCAGAATGGCTATGAACAATCTAGACAAGAAATGTCTGTCTCCATACAAAGATTTGACTCGTTCAAGCCATTATATTTTCAATAACGTCATATGGATGCAAAAGCTAGACAGTGAAAAAGATATACAGAAAGAAAATTAATGCCTTTGAATTATGGTGCTGGCGGCAAATACTGTGTATACCATGGACTGCCTGAAGAACAAACCAGTCAGTACTAGAAGAGATCAAACCTAAGCTTTCTTTAGAAGCTCAGATGACAAGACTTCGACTTTCATACTTTAGACACATCATGCGAAGAGAGAGATCATTAGAGAAAGACATCATGCAGGCAAGATAGAAGGTCAACGCAAAAGAGGAAGTCCAGTAATGAGATGGATCAATACAATAACAGCAGCTACAGGTACCAGTCTGTCAACAATGAGCCGCCTGACTGAAGACCAAACACAGTTTAGGACAACTATCCAGAGGGTTGCCATGAGTCAACACCGACTCAACGGCACTTAACAAGAACAGTCTAGAGGCTAGAGCAACTGCCTACAACACAGGCAATCTGGGTTTCATTCCCACTAGCATTCCTTGTGGCTTTGAGCAAGCTACTTTACCCTCTATTGCTTCAGAAGAAAAGGTCTGGCAATCTACTTCCAGTCATACCTTGCCAAGAATACCTAGGGTGCTACTGGGTTGCCAGGAGTCAGCATTACTTGAAGGCACTTGAAAAAAAAACCCTCACTTTTCAGGCCCCATCTATGCCTCTGGGCTTCCCAGCTGCAGCCTTGTTAGCGTAGGCTGGTTTTAAGGAGTGCCGGGGATCTCTTCTCTATGCCCTTAAGATACTGCATATTTTATCTGCTGCTATATTCTCTGTTTCTAAGAGTCTACATTTTAAAGACCTTAATATCATCCCCATGAGATATAGAAACATAGAAACATGATGGCAGAAAATGACCATATGGCCTATCTAGTCTGCCCTTCCATATCAACTACAATAGTCCCCCTTTTTACGGTTTTACCTTTAGAGATTCTCTGTGTTTGTCCCATGTTTTTTTGAATTCAGATACTGCCCCACCTCCACTGGGAAACGATTCCACGCATTTACCACTCTTTCTGTAAAGAAATATTTCTGCATACTAGTCCTGAGTCTATTCCCTTTCACTCTCATCCTATGTCCCCCTCATAGCAGAGCTTGCCTTCAATTGAAAGAACACCTCCTGTGCAAATATGCCACAAAGGTATTTAAATATCTCTATCATATTGCCCTCATCCCGCTTTTCCTCTAAAGTATACATATTATGATCTTTAAGTCTGTCCTCATATGCTTCATAACAAAGACCACTATCCATTTTAGTAGCCACCCTCTGCACCGACTCCAAACTGCTTATAATCTTTTAAAGGTGAAGTCTCTGGAATTGCACACAATACTCCAAATGAGGTTGCACCAGAGACTGATACAGAGGCATTATCACCTCCTTTTTTCTGCTGGCCATTCCTCTCCCTTTACACCCAAGTATCTTTCTGGCTTTCACATCACCTTTTCTATCTGATTAGCTACTTTAAGATCGTCAGACACAGTTACGCCCAGGTCCCACTCTTCTTTTGTGGACAGAAGTACCTCACTACCTACACTTCCTTTGGATTTTTCAGCCTAAATACATGATCCTGATTTTTTAGCATTAAATTTCAGCTGCCAAATTCTAGACCATTCTTCAAGCTTAGCTAGATCCCTCCTCATGTTGTCGACTCCTTCCTGTGTGTCTATTCTATTGCATATTTTGGTATCATCCACAAACAAACAAACCTTATCTGACAGTCCTTCTGCAATATCAATAACAAAGATGTTAAACAGAATCGGACCAAGAACAGATCCGTGTGGCATACCACTGGCAACCTCCTTCTCCTCAGAGTGAGCTCCATTTAACTGTACTCTTTGTCGCCTCTCACTCAATGAATTTCTAACCCAATCAGTAACTTTTATACCACATCTAGGGCTCTCCCTTGGTCCAACTCCCTGGTCACCCAGTCAAAGAAATCTATCAGATTTGTCTAACAAGACCTGACTCTGGTGAATCCATGCTGCTTCGGATCCTGCAATCCATTGGAGTCCAGAAACCTCACTATTCTATCCTTTAGTAGCCTTTCCACTAATCCATTAACCACAGAAGTTAGACAAATCAGCCTGTTGTTCTCAATGTCATCCTTATGTCCGCTTTTGTGTAAAGGGACCATATGTGCCTTTCTCCAGTCCTCAAGCACCAGTCCCAACTCAAAAGAGGCATTGAAAAGGTCAGACAATGGAGCCAATAGAACATCCCCAAGTTCCCTCAGTATTCTTGGATGTATCCATCCGGACCCATAACTTTGTCTACGTTTAGTTTAATTAGTTCCTTATGAACACAGTCTTCTGAAAATCTTTTGAGATCCCTTTCGCTTCTGTTCCTATTTGTGGATGTTTTTTTCTGAAGTCCTGCTCCTGGCCCTTCATCTGTGAACACAGGACAGAAATATTTGTTAAGCAATTCTGCTTTATCCTCATCCGTTTCTGCATATTCCTCTCCTGTACCCTTGAGTCTGACAATACCCTTCCTCCTCTCATTAACATATCTAGAAAATGTCTTATCCCTGCATTTTATTGCATTGGCTATTTCTTCTTCTTTTTGAACCTTTGCTTTCCTGACTGCTTTGCTAGCTTCTCTAAAATTTTCCAAATATAGATGCCGGTCTTCCTCTCTCTGTGATCTCCTATTTTTCATGAAGGCCTACCTATTTTTCCTCACCATTTCAGCTTCTTCTTTTGAAAACCACAGTGGCCTCATTTTCCTTTTACATTTATTTATCTAATAAAAAGGTTTGTTGCCCTTAAAATATCACCTTTCAGTTTTGCCCACTGTTTTTCTATATCCCCTAGCTGTTCCCATCCCACTAACGACTCTCTGAGGTATTGTCCCATCTTTACAAAGTTAGTTTTCCTAAAGTCTAAAACCCTCACTTTCAATGGATTTTATCAATCCTAGTCCTAATACTGAACCATACCATCTGGTGATCACTGGATGCGCGATGATCTCCCACTGTAACATCAGAAACATTTTCACCATTGGTAAACACCTAGTCCGATATGGCCCCATCATGTGTGGGTTCTGTTACCAATTGTCTGAATAGTTCTCCCTGTAGAGAATCCAAGATCTCCTTGCTTATAGATGACACTGCAGCAGGGATGTGCCTTTCATGGAAATACTGTGTATGTCTTCTATTAAATCTTCATCCACTTCTACTCCCTGTGACGGAGGTCTGTATATAACTCCAATGCAAATGGATTTCCCTTTCCCTCTTTCTAGTTTAACCCACTGTGCCTCCTTTCTTCCTTTTAAGCCCTGCTTTAATATTATTTTTTACATATAGTGCCACTCCACCTCCCTTTCTTCCTATCCTGTCCTTCCTGAATAAAGTATAGCCAGTATAATTACATCCTAGTCATGGTTTTCTGTGAATGATGACTCTGTAACTTCCATTAAATCCAAGTCAGCCTCTTCCATTAAAGCTTCAACATCTGGGATCTTATTTCCCATACTATGGGCATTTATAAGCACTGCTTTGCAGATGTTACCCATAACCCATTTCTACAGAGGTATTTAATGTTTAACTTACCTATGGGCTTTCTTTGCTTACCTGGGGGCTGTCTTCACCCATCCCCAATTAATTTAATTTAAAGCCCTCTTTAGTAGGTTAGTCAGAACCTTCTTGGACAGATGTACACCATCTTTGCTCTGCAGCCCTTGGAACATCATCCTATGGTCCAGGAAACCAAAATGCTTCATCCACTTCTACTCCCTGTGACGGAGGTCTGTATATAACTTCAATGCAAATGGATTTCCCTTTCCCTCTTTCTAGTTTAACCCACAGTGCCTCCTCTCTTCCTTTTAAGCTCTGCTTTAATATTATTTTTTACATATAGTGCCACTCCACCTCCCTTTCTTCCTATCCCGTCCTTCCTGAATAAAGTATAGCCAGTATAATTACATCCTAGTCATGGTTTTCTGTGAACGATGACTCTGTAACTTCCACTAAATCCAAGTCAGCCTCTTCCATTAAAGCTTCAACATCTGGGATCTTATTTCCCATACTATGGGCATTTATACACACTGCTTTCCAGATGTTACCCATAACCCATTTCTACAGAGGTATTTAATGTTTCACTTACCTATGGGCTTTCTTTGCTTACCTGGGGGCTGTCTTCACCCATCCCCAATTAATTTAATTTAAAGCCCTCTATAGTAGGTTAGCCAGAACCTTCTTGGACAGATGGACACCATCTTTGCTCTGCAGCCCTTGGAACATCATCCTATGGTCCAGGAAACCAAAAATGCTCTTGATGACACCATCCACGCAGCCATGCATTCATCTCCAGGATGTGAGCTTCTCTGCCTCGGTCTTTTCCCTCAACAGGGAGAATTGCAGAGAACACCACCTGCACATCTATCTGCTTCACCCTCTGTCCCATAGCCATGAAGTCACATTTGATATAAATGACAACACAATGTAAAATAAAGCCAGCGCATGTCAAGTTGGTGTTTAGTGCTTAGCCACTCTAATAAATGCAAGCATGCTAAACTGATGTCCCACCATTTTATTTTACTAATCCTATTCAAGGGTTAGGAAAGTTCAAATGGCCTTGTATATGATGTTTTAAAGTAGATGAGCCTACAAATGTATAATGCCAATTGTATTAACTACTAAAGTGGAGTTGCAAAGGGTTTTTTGGGGGGTAGAAGGGGTTCTAAAACATCAGCTATAGATGTTAGATTACTTTTAAATAAACCCTTTCTATACTCTACTTAAGGTTTGTTTAAATAATACAGTTTTTCTGATTCCTTCGGAGAAATCAATAAACATAGCTAAAAAAAATGTCTGTCTTTATTTGTTATAATAAATAGAAACATTTCCACTGTCTGACTATGAACATTTGGCTAATGAATTGTTCCAGACCCAAATTGATGCTTTCATTCACTATAAAGAAATAAAAATTTCATAAATGATGAAAAATATTTTATTTTCTTCCTTTCTTCCCCATGATTTAACTTCTTTACTGCCAAGGTGTTTGCCAGCTCTATAGTCTAAACAATTCTTTTGGTGTGCAGGGTAGAAGGGGGAGCGAGATTTAACTTAAATTGTTCAGACCTTTCCTTTAGAAACATTTACATATATAGATCCACTACACAGTATATTGGAGTATTTAAAATGAAAAACATTTGCAAATATAAATAATGTTAAAGGAATATTTTTGGCTGTTGATGTGATGGAGAGGATAAAGACATGTTTGGTTCTATCTGCCTAACCCATGTAATCTGAAGTCTTTTTCTCCTTATAGTCCTGTGATAACATATTTTATGGGTATAGGTATAGAACTTTAATACCTAGCCTATGTTCATTACAGTAGAGTGACTTTTTGCTTTGTTGAACTGAGTTTGTTTCACTCTGGAATTGAGGATTTATTATGTTACCACTACATGTGCAAACAGAAATTCTATAAAGTTGTTATTGACATGAAGAGATGAATAGGACGTTGAGATTTCAATCTTTATCTTTATCTTTATTATAAAACTTTTTATACCGCTATGACCAAAAAGGCATACAGCGGTGTACAATAAAAACAGGCTACTGAGAGAACAGAAAAGAACGCCAATTATTCATAAAAGAGACAGCAAAGATAGAAAAGGAAGAACAGAGAAACAGAACAGTCAACTGTGGGCAGGGGGGGAAGGAACATCAAAAGCAACACAGAAGAGGTGAGTTTTGAGGGAGGCCTTAAAAGTATTAAGAGATGACTCCATGCGTAAAGTTGAGGGAAGAGAGTTCCAAAGGCGGGGGCCGAGGAAGAAAAAAGCAGAAGAGCGTGTTGATTCGAGGTGAGCCCGAGAAGGAGGTGGGAGAAAGAGGCGGTTAGCGTGAATCGACCGAAGCGTTCTAGAGGGACAGTGAAAACGCACCAGATCAGAGAGGTAAAGGGGAACACCAGTGTGGAGAGCTTTGTGAACAAAGATCAGAACTTTATATTGAATACGGAAAGGGATAGGCAGCCAGTGTAAACGAATAAGAAGTGGAGTGATATGAGCCGTACGTGAAGAATTAGTCAGAAGACGAGCAGCAGTATGGTGAACCAGTTGAAGACGACGGAGCTGAGAAAGAGGGAGGCCGGCCAGAGAAGCATTACAGTAGTCTAAACGAGAAACCACAAGAGAAAGAAGAAGTGTAGTCAGAGAAGAAAAGGAAAGAAAAGGCCGGATAGCACGGAGTTGACGCAGGGTGTAGAAGGAACGTTGAACAATAGAAGAAACGTGCTCTTTGAAGGTTAAAGCTGAATCCAAAGTAACCCCAAGATAACGCATAGAAGAGACAAGAGGAATAGGCCCAGCAGACAGAGAAGGAGCAAGAGTGGGAAGAGGAGCACCAGCAGTGAACCAGATGGCTGAAGTTTTGGACAGGTTAACATGTAAAAAGTTGTCAGAAAACCAAGAAGAAACAGTGGCAAGACAGGCATTGAGGGGACCGATATCAGGGGAAAGAGGGCAAGTGTGATAGAGGAGAAGGATATCATCTGCATAATAGTACGCAGAGATACCGTGCTGTTGGATAAGTAAAGCAAGAGGGGCCAGAAAAATATTAAACAGTAAGGGGGCTAATACAGAACCCTGTGGGACACCACACGTCAAAGGTGAAGGAGAAGATGAAGTAGTGCCAGAGAGAACTGAGAAAGATCGATTGAAAAGAAAAGAGTGAAACCAGCGGAGAACCGAACCAGAGAGACCAATAGAATGAAGCCAATGGGGTGTGGTTTGAGCTGGCCCAAAATATAGATGTGTATTACCCAGTTTACAAGGGGGAGGGATGTGTGTATCAAAGATTTTCCATGTTGGCATTTGCATCCGCCTCAAGGCATATGCAAGTGTCAATAAAGGGGTCAAATCCAAAGGTTAGCCATCTTCAATCCCCTCCACCCGACATCCCAGAACATGCCACCCCTCTCCCCAATCTTCTCCTGACAGGCAAGATCTCCTGATCCCCAAGATCTCTCCCACACAATAGGCAAAATCCTTCAATATGCAAACACCCACTCCTCCAATCCCACTTTCTGCTCTTACCAAGCGCCTCCTTGATGTCTAGTGGAGGACAGATGTGATCTCCAGTCACTGCTGCCCCACCAGGTGCCCAGGTTCATAATGTTACCTTTGACACCCTAATGGTTATCTCATGGTACTATCGCTAGATGTCAAGCTGTCAAGGGTGTGCACCCCTTATTTTATAGCTTGACCCCTCGCAGTTGTACTTGGAGACTACCACTAGGGGGTCCGAGGTGCCATTTTGAACCCCAGTACACAAAGGACACGAGCAATTGGAGATGCAACTGGGGTTCACTCCTGCAGTCCACTAGACACCAGGAATACCCCAGTAAGAGCTAGGGGGTGGGATTGGAGGTAGGTTTTGCCTATTGAGGGGTCTTGCATTTCAAGGGATGAGATTAGGGGATATGAGGTTCTTGATTGTCCAGGGGCAAAGGGAATTTAGGACTCTTGCATATCAGTGGGTCTTGCCTGTGAGGGGTGGGATTGGGAGGATTAGGAGGTTCTTCCTTGTTACTGGGAATTGGGGGGGAAGGGTTGAGAAGCTCTTGCCTGTTGAGGCAGGAAAAGTGGGTAGGGTTCTTGGTTGTCGGGAGCAGCAATTATAAAAAACTTCACCACCCACATATGGGGAGAATGAGAGGCTCTTTTTTCCCCATGATGCTTTTTCACATTTCTGCTTCCATGGGACGTACTGGCAAATATCTGAATATTGCTAGTGCTCTATGTATTTAATAGGCTCTGCATTTGGAAGTACCTTTAGTAAAATACTAGGGTAACTGAGCACACATCCCGATCTGGAGGTTTCAATTCTCATCTTAACAACTTATCTAAAATGGCCTTCAAGACTATAATTTCCATATTTCCTTGCACTTTTAACCTCAGTTTGATAAGAAGAGAGACTCATCAGATAAAAGGAGCGGTTGCAAAGGTTAAAGACTTACATCAAGCTTGGGTGTTGTTTAAAAAATACTATCCTAGAAGCCCAGACCAGCTGTATTCCATGCATTAGGAAAAGTGGAAGAAAGTCCAAAAAACTGCCAACATGGTTTAAAGGTGAGGTCAGAGAGGCTGTTGCTGCCAAAAAAGCATCTTTCAGGAAATGGAAAAAAGAGCCAAATGACGAAAACTGGAAACAGCCCAAGCACTGGCAAGTTAAATGCAAAGCATTGATAAGGCAGGCAAAGTGAGAATTTGAGAAGAAACTTGCTATGGAAGCAAAAGCGAAATAAAGACTTTTTCAAGTACATTTGTAGCAAAAATCCTGTGAGAGAGTCAATTGGACTGTTAGACGATAGAGGGGGAAAAGGGGCAGTAAGAGGAGACAAGGCTATAGCGGAGAGACTGAATGAATTCTTTACTTCGGTCTTTACTGAGGAAGATGTAGGGATGTTACTCAAGACTGAGGTGGTATTTAAAGGTGATACTGCAGAGGAATTGAGAGAAATATCGCTATACCGGAAAGATATATTACAACTATTTGATAAACTGAATAGTAGCAAATCACCTGGACCAGATGGTATACATCCAAGGGTGTTGAAAGAACTGAAATATGAGATTGCAGACCTGCTATCAGTAACCTGTGAACTTTCATTAAAATCATCTGTAATACCTGAAGATTGGAGGATGACCAATGTAATGCCAATTTTTAAAAAGGGTTCCAGGGGTGATCCGGGAAACTACAGACCAGTGAGCCTGACGTACCAGGAAAAATGGTATAAACCATTATAAAGAACAAAATTACTGAACATGTAGATAGTCATGGCTTAATGGGAGACAGCCAACATGGCTTTAGACAAGGAAGATCTTGTCTTACTAATCTGTTATGTTTTTTTGAAGGTGTGAATAAACAGGTAGACAAAGGTGAGTTGGTTGATATAGTGTAACTGGACTTTCAGAAAGCCTTTGACAAGGTCCCTCATCAGAGACTTTTGGCAAAACTAAAGAGTCATGGGATAGGAGGCAATGTACTATTGTGGATCAGGAACTGGTTAAAAGATAGAAAGCAGAGGGTAGGGCTAAATGGCCAATTTTCCCAATGGAAAAAGGTGAATAGTGCAGTACCCCAGGGATCTGAACTGGGTCCACTGCTTTTTGACATATTCATAAATGACCTGGAAAAGGGAATAACTAGTGAGGTTATCAAATTTGCAGATGACACAAAACTGTTTAAAGTTGTTAAAACCCAAGGGGTTTGCGGAAAACTGCAGGAGGATATGGATAAATTGAAAGACTGGGCATCCAAATGGCAGATGAAATTTAATGTGGACAAGTGCAAAATTATCCACCTAGGAAAGAACAACCTACACTATGGTTACACGATGCAAGGTTCCACATTAGGAACCACCACCCAGGAAAAAGATTTAGGCGTCATTGTGGATACCATGTTAAAACCCTCGGCCCAGTGTGCAGCGGCGGCCAAGAGAGCAAATAGAATGCTAGGTATGATAAGGAAAGGAATGGAAAATAAAACAAAAGATATTATAATGCCTCTATATCGTTCCATGGTGAGACCGCACCTTGAATATTGTGTGCAATTCTGGTCGCCGTATCTTAAAAAGGATATAGCGATTTTAGAAAAGGTACAGAGAAGAGCCGCCAAAATGGTAAAGGGGATGGAAGGATACTCCTATGAAGAAAGGCTAAAAAGGTTAGGGCTCTTTAACCTGGAAAAGAGACGGCTGAGGGGAGATATGATAGAAGTCTATAAATTAATGAACGGAGTGGAACGGGTAAACGTAGATCGATTGTTTACCTTATCAGAATATAGAAAGACTAGGGGACATGCAATGATGCTACAGGGTAAACTATTTAAGACTAATAAAAGAAAATATTTTTTCACTCAACGTGTAATCAAACTCTGGAATTTGTTACCGGAGGATGTAGTAAAGGCTGTTAGTGTAGCTGGGTTTAAAAAAGGTTTGGACAAGTTCCTGGAGGAAAGGTCCATAAACCATTATTAAGAAGTGACCAAAGATATCAATGCTTGACCCAGTACAAGCATTGTGGAATTTGTGTCTCTTGGGGAAACTGCTAGGTACATATGACCTAGATTGGCCACTGTTGGAAACAGAATACTGGCTTGATGGACCTTGGTCTGACCCAGTATGGCATATCTTATGTTCTTATGTTCTTATGTTAAAATGGTAAAGGGGATGGAAAGCTGCTCCTATGAAGAGAGGCTACAAAGGTTAGGGCTCTTCAATCTGGAAAAGAGAGGTCTATAAATTAATGAACGGAGTGGAACGGGTAAACATAGATCAATTGTTTACTTTATCAGAATATAGAAAGACTATGGGACATGTAATGAAGCTACAGGGTAAACTATTTAAGACAAATAAGAGAAAATATTTTTTCACTCAATGTGTAATCAAACTCTGGAATTTGCTACCGGAGGATGTAGTAAAGGCTGTTAGTGTAGCTGGGTTTAAAAAAGGTTTGGACAAGTTCCTGGAGGAAAGGTCCATAAACCATTATTAAGAAGGGACCCAGGATACCAGTGGAGGAGTGGCCTAGTGGTTGGGGCAATGTACTTCAGGCTAGAAAGTCAGGGGTTCAAATCCCCCTTGAGGACAGCAACCTTAGGCCGGAAGGACTGGGGTTTCTAGTCCCACAGGTGCTCCTTGTGGTCTTGGGCAAGCCACTTAACCCTCCATTGCCCATGTTCCCTGTAAAATAGTTATCTCCAAGTTATAATGCCCTGTTCAATATAATGTTTCATGTAAACCACACTGATGTCAAATAGTGTGGTATATAAGAGAAATAAATAAATACCAGTGCTTCACCCAGTACAAGTATTGTGGAACCTGTGTCTTTTGGAGAAACTGCTAGGTACGTAGGACCTAGATTGGCCACTGTAGGAAACAGGATACTGGGCTTGATGGACCTTGGTCTGACCCAGTATGGCATATCTTATGTTCTTATGGCAATGCCTCTCTCTGTTTCTGTTTGTGTGTGTGATCTTTCCACTTTTAAATTCTGATTGACAGCACCCAGCTCAATGAAATTTGATGTGGAACTAAGTCAGTGGCATTACACTGTTTTAATTTTCAGGAGGAGTGTTGTGAGGGGAGGAGGCACAGGAATGGGAGCAAAGTAGCAGTATTTGCCATAGAAACTGCATTGCAATTTGAACTATGGCTAGATGAAATCTTGCTCCTTCAACTTGTTATGAGACAAATAATCCATACAATTTTTAGCCATATTTATATTGATGAAAACTATGATGTCGCCCATTAACCTCCCAAGAGCCAGGTGTGTCGTAGGAAATGAGCTCTAGTCTCTTTCTGTTTTATATACTATTCTTGGACTCAACTCTATGATATGATGCTACCCGATTGGTCTTTCTGAATATCCAGTGGACTGACTGTGTCTTCTAGAAGGCACCCTCTGATTGGCTCCCTGAATCTATATATATCCTGGAAATTTCTTTCTGTCCTCAGATAGGTCTCTTGTGGGAGCTCTGAATGCCTTGTTCTCTGCTAATCTTTGGTGTCTGGCTTATGCATGTTACTGTGTCCAACAGGTAGGCAGTACTCACGTAAGTAGCACACAGTTCAAGACGTGAGATATGTGGAAGACAGTTTATTGAAACTCACAGTACCTATGGCAACCCGACACAGGCCGTGTTTCGTAACCATTTTTAGGGTTTAAAATTAGCGGTTTCTTTGAAATCTCCTGAAATTTAACAAATATTTGTTTTTAAATCATTCTTAATTTATACCTTTATCGATTTGAATAACATGGCTTTGAATGCATTTGACACCTCATACCTGAGTATTGGTCCAATATTACATTATTAACTATTTATTACTTTTAACTTTTGTATTACAACATATTTGATATATTTATTACCTACTCTCTTTTAACACAAGTTCCCCTGTCTTAGATGATTTTAGTTATTTATTTATTTATTTCATCATCACTTGTTTTAGAGTAGTAACTATGATTGTCAACACACGGAAGTGTAGTAATAGTTTTTAGAGTTATTTATTTATTTTAGTGATACCATAATTGTTCTCAAGAATTGTATGCTCCTTGAGTCTACAGAAATAAGGTATTTTTCATTTATCGGAAGAATACCCCTTTTCGCTCCTGCTGCCTTCTCCTTAACTTACTTTGCTCCAGAATAGTAGTTTTTTGAATCTAACTTGTTTTATTCATTTATAATATGTTTTATGTGTATAACCATTTTGAAGATTTTTAGTCACAGTTGTCTAGTTGAAGTTTGCCCATCAACAGCCATTATTTATAATGATTTATGTATATTGGTCTCCTTGCTTGTCACACCTATATGATGTTTCTAATGATGTTAGTTGAGAACTTAAGATTGTAACGTCTCCAATAATAATATCAGAACATTTTTTGTCCATTTAGCGTTCCGTCACATATATTTTTTATGTTTTATTATATTTTTTTAATCCTATTATGAAATTTGAATTGTTTTATTAGTTATTATATATATATATTTTTATATATATTATTGTCTTATCTGCTCTTTTACCCCCTTTTTTAATATGTTGTTATTTAATATTTATGTTTTTATGTTTATAGTATTTGGCCTAATCAACTCCTGACGAAGGTTACGAAACACGGCCTGTGTCGGGTTGCCATAGGTACTGTGAGTTTCAATAAACTGTCTTCCACATATCTCACGTCTTGGACTGTGTTTATGCAGGTTACTGTTCATGAACCTGTGCTGCCTGTTCCAACTTCTGCCTATTCCTGGACTCTGCCTCCACTTCTGCCTCTGCCTGGACTCTGCTTGTGCCTGCTGTTTCGATGTGGGTCTATGCCCATTTTTTCTCTTGCCTCCTTATCTGCCTGAAGTCTGGTGTCCACTCCTCTCTGCTAGGAACACCTGTGCTGCAAGTCCTGGTAGCTTAACCCCTAGTGGTAGTATTGTAAGACTACCTCTAGGGGTCAAAGGCACCATTTTGAACCCGGCAGAGCGAGTGGCGATTGTTCCTGTGTGGATCCCTGTAGACCTCCAGGAAATCATTTAGGTAGGCCTGGGAAGGCCTATAGGTAGTGGGGGCTGGGAGGGGGCTCATGATTGGGAGTTTGCGGGACCTTTGAATGCATCTTCAGAGGGGTGGGGGATCTATGTTGAGAGCTGAGGAGTATCTTCATGGGGAGAGTCTGTGCTGGAGTGCAGGGGGGATGGGGACCACTGGACCATGCTTGTTTTTTTTTTAAATTTGCCATCCCCTTTCGATGATAACTGGGAGCACTAGGTTGCATGCTGTGACCCAGCACTCCTGGGAGGAAAAGTAATGCCAGCTTTGAGCTGGCATTATTTCTTCTTCAATAATGCAGCTTGCCCAGTTCAACACAAACTGTATTATTCAAATTGCATAATAATGAAGTGTTTTGCATGCATTTCCATTCTTTGCATCTCACTATTAAGCAACGTGCACTGCGGCAAATTGATGTGAGTTACTGAAAAACAATGCACAATTTGCCTTGATGCACATTAGAACAATCCCCTAAGCATTTTCCAAAAATGGTGTGAAAAAGCCATTGCCAAAAGTATCTTCGGGAAGGGAATGAATCTATCCCCACGTAGAGAGCTATGGTGGGCTATCAGGGTCCGCTGCAATAAATGGATGGTGAGGAGAAAGCTGACTTATTTCACGACTATAACCAGGTTCCAGGGAGGTGCTACACAGTTAGAGGAAAGGAGGTGCAGAGATGCAATGTTAACAGTTTTGAAGGAACAGGATTTCTGGGTACTAGAAAAGATGTTTCACCACTTCCTCACCTCTTTGTCTTGTATACTTGTCCACACTAGCGATTGTATTAAGATATCTTGTTTAGACCACAAGATTTTGAAATGCTGGGATTGGAGAGGAACATGGTAGAAGCCCCACTAAGCAGGGTCAGTCTATTGTTATAGAAAATAATAGATCCTGGATCTCTTTCAAGTAAAATGGAAGGTTTTGATTCTTTCCCTAACAAATGCATTGTCTCTGAAACTTGAGATGTTTATTTGCAGTAAAAACTTTACGGAAGCACAGTCTCTCTATGAAGATTTTGTGTGCATCCTTGTATTAACATCCAAAGGGTCCCTGTTGAAGAACCAGTCAACCTCAGTGCCCATCTTCTTAGAGGAGAGGGTGTGTGTGTGTGGGGGGGGGGGGTGTAGGGGGAGAGGGGGTTGAGGGGATTTGAGGGGATTGCTATGGGTAAAAAAATAGTTTGAAGGAAGAAATATCTCGCCTACTTTCTCCTTCAGCCCAATAATTCCTTTCTGCTCCATGGTATTCATGACTACCTATGTCAGTAAAGCAGCTAGTCTATTTTTCTTTTAGAAACTATTGCTGGTATTTTAACATGTCTGCAATATAATTTAGAAGTACGGAGATCCTAGATTCTCTACTGGATGAACAATCTGGCAGCAGGTTATGGAACCTATGTGGGTTGCTACCTGGTGCTTATGAATGGGGGACTGTTTCTGATGCTACAGTGAGTGAACATTTAGGATCCAGTGATCATAGGAAGGTGTGGTTCATTATTGGAGCACAGACAGCGATGGTTCATTCTAAAGTGAAGGTCCTACACTTCAAGGAGAGATGGTAAGGGCAACAAACATCTTTGCTGGGAAAGAAAAGAAAAACAAGAAGAAAAAAAGACCACAATGATTTTTGAAGGAAGTAATTGAAATGATAAAGGGGTAGACGCAGAGGAAGTTTTATCTCCAACAGCTAAGCAAATGAATTTTTCCCTGGTTAAGCCACATACTGTATCTATGGATGCTAGCTGAATCCTCCAAGCTCTCAGATTTAATGGCTCAGGTTCACAAGGAAGACTAAGGTGGAGGACCATGATTGTAGAATCACAGACCTCAGTTCTAGGATGGGAGCAGTGGAAGAAAAGGTACCCGGAGTAGCTAATAATGTTCAAACCTTATTACGGATAATGATTTTATGCCATTAGGATTCATTTTCCAAACACTGGTAGAATTTCCCTGTTTCAAATGCAACTGTTTAAAAAAAATATCTTGTGAACATATTGAAGATACCTCAAGAATCTCTTTCTCTCCAACATCGAGTTTATTATGTTCTTCAACTAGGGTGGAAAGAGAAGCACAGTTGGTAGTATCAGGGATAGTCTTGATGACTGCTTTTCTTGAGAGCGCTGGAGATGGGGAGGCCTCTCCCGTGACTTTAACTGCATGTCTGGTTTTTGACCAGATAGATAGAGATTTAATAATGCATCTGCTTTTCCACTACAAGGATGAGAAGTTTCTTGGTTTGAAGATTTATATTATTCCAGGTGTGGCCAGAGCAACATAGAAGAGATGGAGGCAGTTCCTTCTCCTTTGCTCTAGAGTGTTGCAAATTGGTGCTAGATATCTTTTGAAATATCCATTACTACTACAAGGCGGGGGGAGGGGGGGCGCTGATAAGTCTTTGGCCTTCTAATGAAGCAGAAAATTACGGGCACACTTCAGTTCTGGTGGTCCAAATGATCACTCTGCAGTTTCGTTTTATTTGGAACGAAATAAAACAAAACTGTAGTGAGATCATTTAGACCACCAGAACTGAAATGTGGCCGTAGCTTTCTGTTTCGTTACAAGGCCAGAGACTTATCGGTCCCCCTCATACTATTAATTGTTTTTATAGCCCTACAAGTTGTATGCAGCGCTGTGCATATAGATGTAAGAAACAGACTCTGCTCATCAGAGCTTACAATCTAATCAAGATTTCCCTGCTGTCTGACCCCGGTGAGGGTGGCCAGGGCCAGGATTGCGTGGCGGGGACTCACTGGACATGCCTCCAATGCTGCTGGAGGCCTGGCTGTCAGATCTGGAGGGGTGGCCAGTGCTTATTACACTTCCAAGGTGGAATAAGCTGGCCATCCCCCTGGCGCTCCCCGGATGTACAGGTTCGTGACCGGAATTGGCCCTCTATGTCCAAGTGACAGGAACGCCCCTGCTCCACCCACTCTCTGCCCCTGTGCTGCCCCCTTCCCCCACAGAATGCACAGAGCCATTGTGCATGCAGGGGGCCCAGAGGCAACATATGGTAAAGGTGGAAAGCAGGGCTGGACATCCCACTGGGACGTATAGCCCCAGTATTCACCTTCCTGGATCGGGCTAATAGTGAAAATGGGGACTAGAGTATGGTAAGATACACATAAGTAGTAGACAAGAGAGAGAGGAGCATCAGGATCCAAAAGCAGCTTCAAAGAGGTAGGTTTTTAGCCTGGATTTGAATAGGCTAGAGAGTAAAAAAGATAGAGAGGAAGAAAATTGATGCCTTTGAATTATGGTGCTGGCATCGAATACTTTTTATACCATGGACTGCCTTTAGAACAAACCAGTCAGTACTAGAGGAGATCAAACCTAAGCTCTCTTTAGAAGTTCAGATGACAAGACTTCGACTTTCATACTTTGGACATAACATGCAAAGAGAGAGATCATTAGAGAAAAACATCATGCTTGGCAAGGTAGAAGGTCAACGCAAAAGAGGAAGGCCAGCAATGAGATGGATTGATACAATAACAGCAGCTATGCGTGCCAGTCTGCCAACAATGCCTGACTGACGACCGAACACAGTTTAGGACAACTATCCAGAGGGTCGCCATGAATCAACACCGACTTGAAGGCAACAACAGAGAAGGGGCCCGACGCACAGACTCAGGTCATTTTTTCCAGGCATATGGAACAGTAAGATGGAATGAACAAAGTCTGGAGTTGGCAGTGGCAGAGAAGGGCACAGATAAAAGGTATCTGCCAGAGGGGCGGAGTTTCCGAGGAGGGGTGTAGTGAGATAAGCGAGGAAAGTAGTCAGGGAGGTGACTAGTGAGTGGATAAGGGTCTTAGTAGTGTGAGTAGAATGGAAGGGACAAATTTTGCTGATGTTATAGAGAAAGAAGCGACAGGTTTTAGCCGTCTATTACATGTGCCCAGAAAAAGAGATTGTAGAGTCAAAGATGACTACAAGGTTGCAAGCTGAGGAAATGGGGAGGAGTGTAGTGTCATGCACAGAATTAGAGAAGGGAGGAAGGAGGGAGGTGAGTTTAGGAGGAACGATAAGGAGCTCAGTTTTGGCCATGTTCAAATTCAGATGGTAGTAAGACATCCAGGTAGCAATATCAGATAAGCAGGCAGAGTCCTGAGGTATGCCAACTGAAAGCCGGATGGGAGTAGAGGAGGATCCATCAGAACTTTCACTAAAAGTGAACTTGGATAGATAAGAAGAAAGCTAGGACAGAACAGAGTCCCTAAATCCAAGCAAGGACAGGGTATCAAGCAGAAGGTGGTGATCAAAAGTGTCAAAGGCAGCAGAAAGGTCAAGAAGGAAGAGGATCGAGTAAAGGCCCTTGGATTTGGTGAGGAACAAGTTGCTGGAGACTTTGGCAAGAGTTGTTTCTGTCGAATATAGATGAAAGCCAGACTACAGGGATCTAGAAGGGCTTGAGAGGAAAGAAAATCAAGAGATGGCGGTGAACCGCTCGTTCAAATAGTTTTGAAGTAAAAGGGAGGAGAGAGTTAGGCCAATAGCTGGAAGGACAGGCAGGATCTAGTGAGGATTTTTTGAGAAGAGGTGTGACGAGAAAATGCTTAAAGGCCACAGGAACAGTTGCAGTGGAAAGCAATAGGTTAAGGATATGATAGATGGAAGGGATGATGGTGGAAGAGATAGAGTTTAGTAGACGGGTGGGAATGGAATCAGAGGAGCAAGTAGTCAATTTGAAGGAGGAGAAAAGATTTGAAGTTTCCTCCTCAGTGATTTCAGAAAAGGAAGAAAGAGTGACTGAAGATGAGGGAAGGATATGGGACTGAAGAGGGGTAGGTGGAAGTGAACCTGTGGAGAATTCAAGGCTAATCTTTTGGACTTTGTCATGGAAATAGTCAGCCAAGGTCTGGGCAGAAAGTGAAGGAAGGAGTGGGGAAGGAGGAATCTTGAGGAGAGAGTTAAGCATAGCAAAGAGACAGCAAGGGTCAGAGGTCAGATGGACAGTACTCTTGCATGGTGAGTGCTATGACTGACTGAAAAGAGGTTAGCATGAATTTGAAATGTAGGTAGTCAGCAATGGTACATGATTTAAGCCAAAGGTGCTCAGCTGAGTAGGCACAGGAACATAGGTAGTAGGTTGTTGAGGACAACTAGGGTATAGGTATGATAGGCCTCACAGGGCATGGAATGGGAGGAGCAAGTGCATCTAGAGCAGAGGAGAGTATAGTATTATAGGAAGATACTGCCTCATCAACAGACTCAGATGACATAGTGGAGGAAAAAAGTGATAAGACAGCAGTTGAAAGAACTGAAAGGTCGATAGTATGAAGATTCCTAAACATGTTGGCTGGAGATCAGGCAAGACCAGGGTGGGGGTGTGGCTAAGGGTAAAGGTTAGATGGATGGTCAGATAAGGGAAGAACTGAGGTGGAGAAGTTTGAGGGTGAGCAGTTGGAGAAGAAACAAGGTCAAGGCAGTGGCTATGCTTTTGAGTAGGAGTGGTAGAGCACAACTGGAGGTTGAATGAGGTGGTTAGGGAAAGGAGCTTTAAGGCATAAGGGTTAGAACAACCCAAACTACAGTTACACGATGCAAGCTTCCACATTAGGAACCACCACCCAGGAAAAGGATTTAGGTATGATCATGGATAACATGTTGAAACCTTCCGCCCAGTGTGCAGTGACAGCCAAGAAAGCAAATAGAATGCTAGGGATCATAAGGAAAGGAATGGAGAATGAAACAAAGGATATTATAATGCCTCTGTATCGTTCCATGGTGCTCCCGCACCTTGAATATTGTGTGCAATGCTGATCACCGTATCTTAAAAAAGATATAGCGTTATTAGAAAAGGTACAGAGAAGAGCCACCAAAATGGTAAAGGGGATGGAAAGATACCCCTATGAAGAGAGGATAAATAGATTAGGGCTCTTCAACCTGGAAAAGAGATGGCTGAGAGGAGATATGATAGCGGTCTATAAATTAATGAATGGAGTGGGACGGGTAAACATAGATCTATTGTTTATACCATCAAAATATAGAAAGACTAGGGGATGTGCAATGAAGCTACAGTGTAACCTATTTAAGACTAATAAGAGAAAATATTTTTTCACTCAGTGTGTATTCAAACGCTGGAATTTGTTGCCAGAGGATGTAGTATAAGCTGTTAGTGTAGCCAGGTTTAAAAAAGGTTTGGACAAGTTCCTGGAGGAAAGGTCCATAAACCATTATTAAAGGAAACCCGGGAAATCCACTGCTTGCCCCAGTACAAGCATTGTGGAACCTGTGTCTTTTGGGGAAACTGCTAGGTACTTGTGACCTAGATTGGCCACTGTTGGAAACAGGATACAGGGCTTGATGGATCTTGGTCTGACCCAGTATGGCATATCTTATGTCCTTATGTTGATGGACATTGGTCTGACCCAGTATGGCATTTCTTATATTCTTATGTTATGTTCTTAACTAATATTTCCCTATGTATAATACTTCTGATTTCCTAGAACTTAATATCAATCTATTCCTTATTAACAAGCCTTAGAAACATAGAAACATGTTGGCAGTAAAAGTAAACATGGCCTATGTAGTCTGCCCTTCCATATCAACCACTACAACAGTCCCCTTTTTTCCTTTAGAGATCCTCTGTGTTTGTTCCAAGCTTTATTTTTCTTTCGTCATATTTCTATGTTTCTATGAATTCAGATATTGTCCTCATCTCTATCACCTCCACTGGGAGACTATTGCATGCATCTTCCACTCTTTCCGTAAAGAAATATTTCTGCATATTACTCCTGAGTCTATTCCCATTCACCCTCATCCTATGTCTCCTCATAGCAGAGCATGCTTTCCATCGAAAGAGGCTCTCCTCCTATGCATTTATGCCATGGAGGTATTTAAATATCTCAATCATATCACCTCTATCCCGCCTTTCCTCTAACGTATACATATTAAGATCCTTAAGTCTGTCCTTATAACAAAGACCACTAACCATTTTAGTAGCCACCCTCTGTACCGACTCCAACCTGTTTATATCCTTTTGAAGGTGCGGTCTCCAGAATTGCACAAATACTCCAAATGAGGTCGCACCAAAGACTTATACAGAGCCACTATTACCTCCTTTCTGCTGCTGTCCATTCCTCTCCCTATGCACCCAAGGATCCTTCTAGCTTTCTTTGTTGCCTTTTCTACCTATTCAGCTATTTTAAGATCATCAGACACAATCACACCTAGATCCTGCTCTTCTTTTGTGTACAGAAGTACTTCACCCTCTGTACTATATCACTCCCTTGGATTGCTGCAGCCCAAATGCATGACCTTGCATTTTTTAACATTATATCTCAGCTGCCAAATTCTAGACCATTCTTCATGCTTAGTGAGATCCCTCCTCATGGTATCTCGTCAATCTCTTCCTCCCCTTACCAAGCTTCCTACTAATCTCCTCTATTGACAATAAGATCTGGAAATCATCAGCGTAGAAGTAATAAAAACCTAACTTCTTCATCTAATGTTAAATAGGTATGGAGATAGTACTGATCCTTGCAGCATCTCATTTGGCACTATATATTTCTCACAGTCTCCCAACATCGCTCTCCATTTACTCTCCATCAGAAAGGAGGAGAATCAGCTTAAACAATCCCCCTGTGCCTAGATCTCACAATCCACTCACTAGGGTCTGACTCTGTAGGCCCAATTCCATCCCTGACATAGATCCCTTCTGTATGTCTGGTCTCAGACGGATGTACAGAGCGGATCGAGATTCTGATCCTGTGGGGCACATCTAGCCCTGCGGGATCAGAATCGCAATCAGGCATATATGTGCAGGCCGGGACTGAAATTCAGTCCAGCCTGCACGCGTACGTGCACAGCCTGGCTAACTCAGTCAGGGCTTTTAAATGGAGCCACGGTGCTATGGTGTCCTGTTGCCATGGCACCGCAGCTCCATTTAAAAGCCGTGATGCCTGCCGCCTGAAAAAAGTGTTTATTCCCTGCAGCCCGATCCCCGATCTTGCCTCCTAAGGCCAGGGTCGGGCTGCGGGGAATGTCCCCTGGCCCCCCCCCCCCGCCCCATGGGCTATTAAAAAAATCCCACATCCATGGAAGTTATTCCATCTTGGAGGTGG
Source organism: Ichthyophis bannanicus (assembly GCA_033557465.1). Taxonomy (NCBI): domain Eukaryota; kingdom Metazoa; phylum Chordata; class Amphibia; order Gymnophiona; family Ichthyophiidae; genus Ichthyophis; species Ichthyophis bannanicus. Next base: position 460,656,070 of record CM066033.1, on the reverse strand, counting down.
AATAACTTCCCCACACATGTCGCCAGCCCTGGACATACAGAGCCAACATTAGAATCGGCCCTGTACGTCCAGGGCCGGCGATCGCCCACTGCTCGCCCAGACTCTGCCCCCGGGTCACCCCTTTCCCATCCCCGTCTAACTTTCCCACACAACCGGTGGGGAAGTTATTTGCGGGCAGAAGGCATGAATAGCAGGGAAGGACGTCCTGTTGGGACGTCCATCCCTGCTATTTGTGGCTCAGAATAACCCTGTGTGTGAAACGTTGATGTTAAATCTAAAAGGAGGAGGATAGCTCACTCCTTATCCCATCATATATACAGTATAATTCATTTAGCATTGATAATAATACTGCCTCGATACTGTACAGTAACTAGTACCAAACCCTTACTGATGCTTATCCAAAACTTGAGCATCTTCCATAAATTGCAGTAACTGCCAGGCCATTGTTTTTTCCAACATTTTACTCAGAAATGTCAGATTTCACACCAGCCTGTAATTATCTATTTGCTGGACATCTAAATTATAGTTGTTCAATGGTGGGTGCAGTCCTGCATGTTTCATCTCCAGTAGCATCATCCCTGATATAGGGAGCCATTCACTAACATAGTCAGTTTATCAACAATCTTAGGCCCCAAGGCTTTCATCAGAAAAGATGGAGAAAGATCTGGGAGACAAATGATAAACCTAACTCTCTTAAGAATTTTCCACATTTCTTCCTCTGTAGCAAGCTCAGACTCCACCCTACTCTGTCCTCTCTCCTTATCCTCATTTCCTGTTCCTGGAGTAACATCTTCAACAACCTCCTCATCTCATTCTTTCACCAATAAGCTTATTTTATTCCCAAGCCATAGAGAAAATTCTTCAATCCCTATGTTTAGCACTCCCACCACTGGACACTTAGCTGTTCACCTAGACCACTTCCTAAACACAGAGAATATATCACTAGAGTCCTATTCCATTTTCTACAAAAAAATGTGTCTCTTTGAGTCAGTCCTGACTCCTGGTGACCCAGAAGAAGATTGTTAGGCCTTTCTTTGGAGGCAATAGAGGGTTAAGTGACTTGCCTAAGATGTGCTAGTGGGAATTGAATTCTGGTTGCTTGATTACCAAGCCAGTGTTCTAACCACATGGCTACTCCTCCATTCCTCCATGCTTTACACTAAGCCATTAATAGATCTGCCATACTGGTTCAAACTAATGGTACATCAAGCCCAGTATCCTGTTTCCAACAGTGGATAATCCAAGTCACAAGTACCTCTTGTTTTGTCTGCTTCCTCAGAGATAGGTGTCCATTTATGGTACAGATCTTAACTCCTTCTCATAGCATTGCTCACAAAGATATTGAATAAAAGCAGTCCCAGGACTGATCCCTGAGGCATTCCATTAATTACCTTTTCTCACAATGATTTCCATTTACAGTACCATCACCTTCTGTTGTCTGCCACTGAACCAGTATCTAATACAGTCTGCAGTCCCGAGGTCTCCTGTCTGCCCAGTTTATTTATGAGACTTCTGTGTAGGAGAGTATCAAAACCTTTGTTGAAATTCAAGTGCACCACATCCATTGTACGCTCCTCATACGCTGTTCACTCAATGGAAGAAATTGATACCATATAAAATATATACCCACACCTTGCTTTGACATATGCAGACAGCCCAGAACCTAAATGCTAGGTATCATAAGGAAAGGAATGGAGAATAAAACAAAGGATATTATAATGCCTCTGTATCATTCTTGAATATTGTGTGCAATTCTGGCTGCCGTATCTTAAAAAGGATATAGCATTATAAGAAAAGGTACAGAGAAGCGCCACCAAAATGGTAAATGTAATGGAAGGATACCCCTATGAAGAGAGGCTAAAAAGGTTAGGGCTCTTCAACCTACAAGAGAGATGGGTGAGGGGAGATATGATAGAGGTCTATAAATTAATGAATGGAGTAGAATGGGTCATTGTCAAAATATAGAAAAACTAGAGGGCATGTAATGAAGCTACAGGGTAACTTATTTAAGACTAATAATCAAAAATATTTGTTCACTCAAAGTGTAATCAAACTCTGGATTTAGTTACTGGAGGATGTAGTAAAAGCTATTAATGCAGCTGGTTTTAGAAAAGGTTTGGACAAGTTTCTGGTGGAAAGGTCCATAAACCATTATTAAGAGGACCCAGGAAATCCACTGCTTGACCGAATACAAGCATTGTGGAACCTGTGTGTCTTTTGGGGAAACTGCTAGGTACGTATGACCTAGATTGGCCACTGTTGGAAACAGGATATTGGGCTTGATGGACCTTGGTCTGACCCAGTATGGCATATCTTATGTTCTTATGATTCCATGCTACTTTTCCCAGCAAAAAGCAGCAGATTTTTTCCAATCACCTTTAAATAATGGTTTATGAACTTTTCGTCCAGGAAGTTGTCCACATTTTTTTTAAATTCAGCTTTTTGTACATCCTCTGGCAATGAAATTTGAGTTTGTAATTACATGTTGAGTAAAAAATATAATCCTTTTAAGCTGCCAAATAGTCTCTTATAGTATTTAGCATGATTTTTCCTTGCAACCAGGTCCTCCATGAACCTCGTGTTCCTCCACCTATGCTCCAGCCATCGATTACTCTGTTTCATGACTCTTAGAGAGACTGAAAACTATGGGGTTGATTGAGGGCCATGACTCTTCAACCTCCTCAGGGGAACTATTGCCTCCAGAACTGTTGTCTGCTGATTATACATTCTAGCACTGTCTCTACAACATCTAGGGAATTTCTATAAATGGTTCTTTACTTTCAGGGTTACCAAAAATAAATATATTATATTAAAACCCCACCATACGGCATATTATAGTATTAGGGCCTGATATTCGAAAGGTATTTACACGGTTTACAGCCCTGTAATCTGTGTAAATGCCGCTATCCGGGATATTCAGCAGCACTCACATGGTTAGTGCCACTGAGTATTCTCTCTCTTCTCCCTTACATGCCCCGATGCTAACCGCTTAGCATCAGAGCATGTCGGGGGCGTTCCGAGGAGGAGCGGAGGTGGCGTCCAGTTAGCGAGCTGCGCCTAAAAGATAGACGAGGCAGAAGCTCACCTATCTTTAAGTGCAGGAGCTAACCGGCAGTATGCAGTATCATTGCTGCCCGTTTATTGGCTGCGGCTGAGAGGCAGTGTGGCGATTCTGGATATTCAATGCCAGGGTCACATATGACCCTGGCACTGAATATCCGGGGTTAGAGATCAGCCAGGAGGGCTATGCACCAAAGGAGGGAGGAGTGGCCTAGTGGTTAGGACAAGGTACCTCAGGCTGGAGGGCCAGGGGTTCAATTCCCACCTGGGGACAGCAATCTCAGGCCGGAGGGACTGGGGTTTCTAGTCCTATAGGTACTCCTTGTGGCCTTGGGCAAGCCACTTAACCCTCCATTGCCTCAGGTACACATAGATTGTGAGCCCTTTGGGGATGAGGGAATGTAACCAGTACCTGCTTATAGTGATTGCAAACCACTCTGATGCCCTTCAGCCTGGGCAGTATATCAGGAAATTGCATAAACATAAACATAGCCCTTCTAACTCAATATCAGGCCCTTACTCTCTAAATTATTTTTGTATCGGATTTCATTTTGAAACTCCTCTTTCAGCGTGTCTCCCTCTCAAAAGGTGAAGAGAGGGAGATACCCTGAAAGAAGAGATTCCAAAACGAAGTCCAACAAAAAATTAATTTAGACAGGGATACTATAATATGCTGCATTGTGAGGTTTTAGTATATATCTATGAGATCTAGCAGAGACTGATTCTGTAGCCAGACTTCCAAAGAATTACGTACAACTGCTATATTCAGGTACTTAAAAGATCTGGCTCACTTTTCTTGCACTTTCCGTTGTATCTTCCCAATATAAGGCAAAGAAAACTGGAAGAAGTAATGATCTGACAATTCGCTATCTCATATTTCAGACCCTCAACTATTAGGAACAAACAGGGGTAGTCAACTCCAGTCCTGGAGAGCCACAAACCAGCCTGGTTTTCAGGATGTCCCTAATGAATATTCATGAGATATATTTGCATACAATGGGGGGGGGGCGGTGGATGCAAATATATCTTATGAATAGTCATTAGGGACATCCTGAAAACCAGGCTAGATTGCGGCTCTCCAAGACTGGAGTTGGCCACCCCTGAAGTAGAAGGGAGTTCCAGAGGGAGGTGGCTAAATAAGCAGAAACATATTTATCTAATAACATAGTAAATGATGGCAGAAAAGGCCAGCAAGGCCCATCTAGTCTACCCAGTGATGTGGAGGTTACTTCCCTCTTTTTTTTGGAAGGTAAGTTATTTATTTTTAATTTGCTTTGTCATTTTTACCTGTTATGTCCAATCAAATTTTATAAGATGATGGGAATGAACAATAAAGAGGGTTGTGAAGAACAAAGACTTCTAGCAGGAGAGTAATGGGTAAAGTTGTTGGCAAGACAGACTGGCTGGTCAGAGATATCAGAGCATAAGATGTGTCATATTGGGTTAGACCAAACATACATCAAGCCCAGCATACGATTTCTAATAGTGGTCAATCCAAGTCCAAAGTCCTTGGCAGGATCCCAAATAATCAACCCCTTCCTTATTACTTACAGGGATAACAAATGATTTTCCTAAGTTTACCTGGCTAACAATGGTTTATTGATTTTTCCTTAAGGAACTTATGTAAACCCCTTTTAACCCATGTACAGTATGTTAATTGCTTTTACCATATCTTCCAGCACAAATTTCATAGTATAATTGTGTGCTGGGTGAAAAAATACTTCCTTGAATTACAATATCTTCATGGACTGTCATCTAATCTTTTTGCTGTTTGAAAGGGTAACCATTTCCTAATTACTTGCTCCACTCCATTCATGATTTTATAGAAATATATCATATCTCCTTTCAGCTGTCTCTTCTCAAAACTGAAGAGCCCTAACCACTTTAGCTTTTTGCCATAGCTGTTCCATTCTCTTTATCTCTTTTTCTGTGTGCTGGGAGCCAATTTGATAAAGGCACATGAGCGCCCATGTTTTCTTTATAAAATTGGCTTAACATAGGTGCCTTTCGGGACTTCCCATACAGGCATCCTCTTAGAAGACATCACATCCATACTCACATACTGTTGCTCTCATTCCCCAGGTGACCCTCGATGGTCTTTAACTCCAGTATCACTTCTTATGATACCCACAGAAAGAAGGTACAAGGAAACATAAAAGTCCACTTTCTAGATCATTGAGCACACATTCAGAATGTTAAACGTACTGACCTGCTGCTTGCTACACAACCTTGCTGTCTGTTATCAACTACCAGCAGACAGTAACTGTGAAACATATTCCTCCCCTCCCCCCCCCTCACTCTTTTGTCCTTTCTCCCACCCTCTGTCTCATTCCTTCCTTCATTCTTTTTCTCCCATCCACTGTGATCACCAGGAATGGAGGCGGTCCTAAGTAGCAGAAGGCAGGAAGCTGACTCATCCAGTAACAGCAGAAGCAGTGGACCTAACAGGCATTCACACCTTGTTTTTCCAGACTTATCTGCTCTCAGTCGTGGAGGTGAATAGTGCAAAAACATGAAGGCTATGGGACTGTTGCTGTCTCGGGGTAAGCAGCTACAACATTTCTGACTCTGCTCAGATTCCTCCAGGGTTTATGAGAACAGAAATTATCCAACCCCATCAGTGGCTCGGCTCCATTTCCACACAGAATTCAGAACTGATTTACACTACTGGTCCTGCTCTGTTTCCTCAGGGCACCGAAAAAAAAGTGATAGGATGTTGCTTTGGGTTGTCCTGCCAAAAATACAGCTTGGAGAACACAGTGACTTCTACTGTCCATATTCTCCTGGAAATGAGGGATACATGTCAAGATTTCATTTATTATATTTCTATAGTGTAATAACATCTATGTGGTTCACATAAAATATTCATAATATGCATAACAAATTAAAATGACATAAAATAACATTTATAAATATCAAAGAACCTACATGTGCTTCTTATAATATCATCACAATCTCTCAGCACTTTTTCACTTAAGGACCAATTTCACTATCACACATCCTACCACCCTAGCAGCTAGTATTGGCTCAATTTAAAATCATCTTAACGCAAATATGCTTGTGAAAATAAATGGAGAGTGAGTGAAGGGATTCAAGGTGCTGCAGGATCTGAGTGAAGGGATTGAACAACTGAGGTGCGAAAGACAGCGTTAGAATGTCTAAGTTATGGGGTCTATTCTGTCTCACAAATAGTGGGGATGGACGTCCCGTTGGAACCTCCATCCCGCTTTTTTCCCCCCTGCTGGCCCTGTCACAAGCCTCCCCTGTACGAACATGGTATGGGGAGGGGGCATTGAGGAGGCGGAGTTAGGGTGGGCAGTGGGCAGTCCGTGACCCCAGACATCCAGGGCCAATTCTGAAGTCGGCCCTGTACGTCCAGGGTCAGCAGACTGGATGTTGTCAGACTCGATGGCAGAGGACGGCAGGCCAGGGCAGTGCAAGTGAGCTTAAGAGGTGAAGGGGGTTCCCCGCAGCTCGACCCTGGCCATGATAGGCCATATCGGAGGTCGGGCTGCGGGGAAAGGAAAGTGTGGTTGACAGTCGGGGATCATGATTCCTGAATGGAGCCGCAGTGCCATGGCAATGAGACGCCATGGCACCGTTGCTCCATTCAGGAGCCTGACTGAGTTAGTCGGGCGTGAGTCTGTACATGCAGGCCAATGAAAATCGGGTCCCGGCCTGCACATACAGACACTAGACCCAATTCTGATCCTGCAGGGCACGTCTGGCCCCCGCAGGATCAGAATCGGTTCTACTTCTGTGCGTCCCGATTCTCATTGGGCACACATATTGGAATGTGCCTCCCTGTGTCTTTATAAAGCAGGCCAAAAATACAGTTGTGGTCAACATTATTGGCACCCCTGCATTTTAGGTATGTTGTGCACAATATCTTGATAAATAATTAGAAATATTCCTAATGTATGTTATCATAATATTTTAATAGTATGTTCAAAAGGTATACAACAAAAAAAAAAGATGGCTGTGCAACTTAAATGTAGTCATTTCTGAGAAAAAAATCAAAATATGACTTGGACAGGATTAATAGCACCCTTCACTAATATTTGTTTGCACAACCCTTGGCAGTGATGACAGCCTCCATACATTTCTTGTAGCCATCTATACGTTTCATACATCTGTCTGCTTGTAGTTTCTCCCACTTTTCAACTGTGATTAATGTTCCAGCTCATGAATGTTTCCAGGACTCCTTTTATCAATGGCAAATTTCAGCTCATTCCAAAGGTTCTCGATTGGATTGATGTCAGGACTCATTGTTGGCCAGTTTAAAAGAGTCCATTTGTTCCTTTCTAACCATTCTTTTGTACATTTGCATGTATGTTTTGGGTCATTGTCCTGCTGGAGGACCCATGACCTTTGACCCAGACCCAGCATTCTGACTCTAGGTAGCACATTTTCTGACTTCATAATTCCTTTAATACTGCACGCTGCAGGCCTCCAGTTCCTGAGACAGCAAAACAGTCCCACAACATTATGGAACTTCCACCATATTTAACCCTAGGAAGAGTGTTTTTCCCCTTATAAGCTTCATTTCTTCGCCTGTAAATGTATTGTTGGTTTGCATTGCCAAAGAGCTCAATTTTGGGTTCATCTGTCATCAGAACAATTTCCCAGAAGCATTATGGTTTCTCAAGGTGGGTTTGGGCAAAGATCAGGCATGCCTCTTTATCTCTGTCTTTGAGCAGTGAGGTCCTTTTTGGCTTTCGAAGATGAAATCCTTCTTTGTTTAGTGCATGGCAGATGGTGCAGGTTGAAACCACCACTCCAGTTGCTCCAGGTAAGCCTTAAGCTTTTTGAATGTTGTAAGTAGTGTTTTTCCAGCAGTTTGCATAACCTTCGAAGACTTCTTGGATTAATTTTCCTCTTCCCACCATGCCCTGGGAGGTACTTGACAGTTCCATGAGCAGAAATAGTCTTAACAACGTTGTGAACTGTAGACACAGGAATCCAAAGGTCTTTGGAGATGGCCTTGTATCCCTTTGAATTTTGATGTTTGGTGATAACGACTTTTCTGATGTTCTCAGGCAGCTCTCTTGTCTTCACTATTGTGAAAATGGGAGTGAATGTAGCCATTTTAAAGAATAGAGCCATCATTCATTGGTTGATATAAGTCATGTGAGTACTGAGAATTGATCACAGATGTGTCGAACTTCACTGCCAGGGGAATGTGGTTCTTCTGTTCAAACTGATTTGAATTGTTTATAAGGGTGCCAATAATCATGTCCTGTCAATGTTCCAGTTTTTATACTATTTCCTTTTTAAATTGGTCTTGTTTTATTTGATTCTTTTAGGTGTCAAAGAGGAGTACATATATAGCCCAAAGCCATTTCACTGACCACTCTTTTTTTTAGGAGACATTGGATATTAAGGGATTGAACTGCAAGGGTGCCAGTAATGTTAACCACAACTGTAGGTGCGTTCTCCACCTTCATACCTAGGCGCCCTGTTATAAAATTACCCTCCACAAGACAGAAGACTAAAAACAGCACTATCAAATGACATAGGGAGTAGTGTTTCAGAAGAAACTGGTTTTACCTTTTCCCGGTTCTTTATTCAATGTTTCACAGTATCCAAACTCTGAGCAACCTGACCTCTCGTGCTTATTTTTCCTTATTTATTAATTATTCTGTTGGCTATCTATCCCCAGAACATTAGCTTGACCCATAATTTTCTATCATGTGGCAACTTTTTAAGGCATAATCAAGTTGACCCACATTCAGTCCTGGAAATGTACCAGAATGCTAAGCAGGGGTTTGGTGGCTTTTATGTCCTCACACAGGAAGTGCATGCACAAAAGATCTGTAAAAACCTTTGTAAGAATATTGTATGTACAAAACATGCATTCCAAGCATTTCTGCTTGAATTTGTTATGTTATTATTTTGGTACATGCATTGCCTTCATAAACTAGCTTTTTGCAAAGCTTCCTCTACAGGACAATGTGCTATGGTCAGTAGATGGCCTCTCTCCTGTGCTCAATTTTGCCTCATGAAGATTCTGGACTTTTCAGATGGCAAATTGAAACCAATAGATTCTAAGATCCAATGTCCTCAAAAGTCATACCTCCATGCAGAGATCTGTTTCCCACAGGCAATGCCTCCTTATTAGCCAAATTGAAATTTGTCAGTAAATAAAAATCAGGTGTCAGACAAGAAAAAAGGAAGCTATTTGGAAGATTAACATATTGGGAGTGTCACCAGGAGAGGGGCGCACTGCATGCAACATTAACTGGCTCCAATGATGCAGACTCATGCTTTTATTTCCAAAAAGGAAAAGGATAAAAAACAAGCCTGGGTGCCTCAACGAGAGCTAGGCCAGCCTTTCAGAGTTCTAAGAAACCAAAAGAACTCCAAACAGCTCTCCTTAGAAGATCAAGTCTTTACTCATTCACCAAAAGTGTTGTACAGTTCTCTTTAGTAACACAATTCAAAATATTTAAGCCTAGTCTTATTATCATTGTAATTTCCTTCATCTCAAAATATATAAACTGCTTAATGCTATACTGTTACAACTTGTGCTACAAAAGTATCTAATTATTGTTACACTCACTGCTGCTAATTTACAAAAGTATCCAATTTTCTGTAATATCTACTGCTACTTATACAACCCCTCTGAACTGACGCTGGATCCAGCTTTGCCACTGTCCCTGCCTTTCAACCCTGCTCACACTTTATTCCCTTATTCCATATTCTATATTGCCACCATATTCCTAATCTATCCCAGAATGGCCCCTCCTAATTCTTGCTCATTCACCCTGTGCTTTGCCCTCAGTTTACTATACATCTCCTTGCTTACCTTCCCTTATGCGCTCACTTTGACTCATATGCTCATTATAACCCCCACCACCGTACATGTAAACTCAAACCCATTACTATAAACCCCAACCTTAAACCCTACTCCCCCTCTGACATCCTCCATCCCCCCTCAAATGCGCCCTATTCAATGCTCGCTCAGCCAGAAATAAAATCCCTTACTCACTGACCTTATATCCGATTACAACCTTGATATACTTTGCCTCACTGAAACCTGGTTCCAAGACTCTGACATGGTCCTAATAAACCAACTATGCCCCAAAGCATACTCAATCAATATATGTAACAGATCACATGGCAGGGGAGGAGGTGTAGCTATTATATCTAGATCCAACTTACAACTCTCTACTGTTGAATCCACTTCTACCTCAGGCATGGACTCTATTACAGCCTCCAACTCTACGCTATCTTTGCACCTCTTATACTGAGCCACCCCAGACAGACTTAACTGATCTCTCCACGATCCTAGATACAGCCTGCTCACCCCAACCTGCCTCACGCCCTCTTATAATCTTAGGTGATCTAAACTTACATTCCACATCTCCAATACAATCCTCCACCTTCCTCCAAGCAATGAACACCCTCCACTTCACCCAAATACTGGAACACCCTACACATTCTAAAGGAAACATCCTTGACCTAATATTTATCCCACAACACTCTCTATCCGCTGACCAGGTCCTACACACTATTCAACCCATACCCTAGTCTGATCATGCTCTCATCCTCTTCTCCTTCCCCTACTCCACTCACAGAAGTCAACTTCCCACCCATCCTCAACATACCTGTAAATTCAAACAATTTAATGCAGCCAACTTTCTAGAGCAAACAATCTCATCACTTGACCTACTAAATGGTAAAAACCTGAACCAAGAGTCCCACATCTCTAAATGGAATGAAATCCTATCTGCAGCCTCCCTACTCCCACCTAAACAACCTCCTCAAAAGTACCGCAGAAGAGCCCCCTGGTTCTCCACAAATCTGAGAAGCCTCAAAAGTGAGCTTAGACGTCTTGAATGTAAATGGAGACACACTCAAGACCCCAACGCACATATTGCCTACACAACTAAACTCCAAACCTACTGCTCTGAAACCCTCAACCATAAAAGAGAATATAATGAAAATATTATCCAACGATCACTTAATAAACCAAGAAAGCTTTTCTCCATTGCCAAATCCTTAATAAACAAACCCCTACGGCAGGATCAGCCACCAAAAATAACTGCACAGGCTATAGCTAACCACTTGGTCTCTAAATTCCTCTCACCCTTATCAACCAATAACCCCCAACCCACTGCTGACCACACCACCCAACCACATGAGTCAACCCTCTCAAACTCATGGAATGAGTTTGATCTACTTACATTAGATAATGTATCTAATGTTATAAAAGATTTGAATGCCTCAACCTCTGCCCTTGATCCTTGCCCCGTCCCCTGGATCAAATCAACCAGAAGTTCCCTCAGCCCCTACATTCTGTATATTGTACAAACCTTCATCCAGACTGGTTCTGTACCACCTCCACTTAAGTGTGCTACTATCCGTCCAATCCTAAAAGGAGCAAAACTTGACCCCACTTCCCCTTCCTCCTACAGACCCATCTCTAGTATCCCTTTCTTTGCAAAGATAACCGAGAAGCTAGTCCAAACCCAACTTCAGAACTATATTGATGATCACTCTCCCCTCAATTTATTCCAACATGGTTTCAAAAAGAATCATGGAGCTGAAACTCTCCTTACCTCCCTACTAAATTCCTTGCACTTGCACACCTAGAACCCTACCCAAGGATGCCTACTCATATTCCTTGATTTATCCACTGCATTTGACTCCCTTCCCCACCATCAACTCCTAAACAGACTTCATGAAATAGGACTAGAGGCACAACACTAAACTGGTTCCGATCCTACTTAGATGACAGAACCCAACAGGTCCATATTGGAAATGATACCTCCCTTCCATTTACACTAAAATAAGGTGTCCCCCAAGGATCTAGTCTATCCACTCTACTTTTCAATATCTTCCTTCAACCTGTCTGCAAGATTTTCCAAAACTATGGCATTCAGTACCAATTATATGCAGATGATATGATGTGCTTCACCCCATTTAACCTCACTAACCCTAACTTTACTAAACTAAGTGAATGCCTAACCAGCCTAAAATCTTGGCTCTCCCAGCACAACTTCCTAATTAATCAATCCAAAACTGAGGTTCTTCAAGTATTTTCCAATCCCTCATACACCCCTCTTCCAACCCTTACCATTGGTGATCTCACACTCACCATAAAAAACAAAGTGAAATATCTTGGTATTATCCTCGATCAGAACCTCTCCTTCTCTGATCAAATAAAGAGAACCACCAATACAATATATACAAAGCTACGTACCCTCCGGAACCTCAAATCTCTCTTAAGCCCTGACTCCTTTCGTACTGTCTGTCAGGCCCTCACAATCCCTTCGCTTGATTACTGTAACCATATCTATCATGGCCTTCCCAAGAACACCATCCAACTGCTCCAACTAGCCCAGAACATGCTAGCGCGGCTTATAACCAACAACCCCAGATGATCCCATATCACACCAGTCCTCTATGATCTCCACTGGCTCCCCATTCAATACAGAGTTAAATTCAAGGTCCTTACTCTTATACATAAAATCATCTCCAATGTGTCAGCTCCATGCCTCTCCCCACCCCTTGCCTTCTCCAACAACACAAGAACACACCGCTCCATTACCAAAAGCCTACTGACCATCCCAACAACTAAAAGACATTGTAAACAATTTACTAGCAAAAGAGCCTTCTCTCTCTATGCTCCATCCTTATGGAATACCCTTCCTCACGAGCTGTGAAACTGTTCAAACCACTCTGAGTTCCGAAAGAAGTTAAAAACTCATCTCTTCCTTGAACATTTTTCCCTACCACCCTAGTACCTATCCCTCTACATCTACCTCCCCGCCCATGCCCTCTCAAATTCTATCATGCAACCATATATATACATATGTAAATAGTTGATCATTGATCATTGTAATTAATTTATATCGTTTACCTATGTATCCTTGTTAATTTGTTCTATGTAAACAGTTGAAACACACTGCCACGAATTGTTGTATGTAAACCGTCTTGATTTGTAGAAAGACGGTATATAAAAAATGTTAAATAAATAAATAAATAGTTCTGCAGGCCCTTGCAGGTTCCAGGTCTTGCAAAGGAATCAATCCGGTCCACCATTTCTCCCTTGTCTGCAGCTGGGCTGTTGTCATCAGCAGTTGTCAAAACCCCCAGAGGAAAACAATACTTATCATCATTAAGAGTCTACCTCTCAGTTTTTCTACAGTGTTAGTGCTGGTAAGGGAAGCCCTCCTCTAGCCTTTCTACTGCTCTGTCTCTGCTTTTCAGGTTTAGCAGAGAGGACAGCCGCCACCTTCTGGCAGGCAAGCTCACATTTATTGAACTTTTTACTGCCTGCCCCTCACACAAGCAGTCCTAAGAAATAGCAGCTTTATTCCCTTAATATTCCTTGCACTCAACCAGGCACACAGTTCCTCCTCTGCTCAGAGAGCAGTCCATTGATTCCATAAATTCTGTACCTTGTGGTAGTACTATTAAAGCAGGCTCAGTCTCCATTGGTTCCAATCCACCAAACTCTTCCTCAGGCATATACTCGTCTGGCTCAGGAGTTGCAGAGGAAGTGACCTCACCCAGTGCTGGCCCCAGGAGCTCCTCCCCTCCTCCCAAACGTCCCTATTACATTTGCTAGGTTGCCACCCTTTGGGCTGGGAAAGGGAGAGAAAGCTGCAGATGAAGCCCTGGGCTTAAAGGAACCCTGCCTTCTGTCTCAGGGTTTTCTTCTAGCCTTTTCTTTTCCTCTTTGCCGGGCTTTTCCCTTTACCTGGAAGGGGAGATATGGATGAGATAATTCCTGCTGCGAACTGGGAGGGTCACAGGAGTCTTACTAAAAAGTGCTAGTTGTCACCAGTCTCTGCTACCTGAGCAAGAATTCTGATCCAGCATTTACTGCAAAGCTAAGTTTTTCTAAATTTACTATTTTGGCTAGTTTTGCTATAAATTTTCCTTGCCTATTTATTACTTGTTTATGTTCTCTTAGATCTAAGTGTACCCTCAGTTCATATAAGGTCTACTGGCCAGGGACACTATATCCTTGATATTTGTCTACTAGGGCTTGCAGTACACATTTGTTTTTAGATTTGCAAAGACCTGGTTTCCTACTAAATTTTGCAGAAAAGGTATACATTTTAAAGTTCCAAGGTCCTTTGCACTGGTACATAGAAGTAAGATTTAATTTGAAAGTTTAAAGTTCCTTTGCTGTTAAAAGCCCACCTCACGGGGTGTGGTTAATTCAATCAGCCTACTGCCTGAGAGTTAATTCAATCAGTCTCTGCTATAGGAGCAAGAGTTCTGATTCAGCATTTACTGCAAAGCTAAGTTTTTCTAAATTTATTATTTTGGCTGGTTTTGATATAAAATTTCCTTGCCTATTTATTACCTGTTTATATTCTGTTAGATATAAGTGTATCCTCAGTTTGTAGAAGGTCTACTGTCCAGGGACACTTAAATTACCAACCACCATAACCCTTACCCCACCTACCCCAGGGTTGCATTGCCTATATAACCATCATATAGATTGACATTTGTCCTCCAATTAGGTGTAACACTCACCTTTTTTCCTTGTCCTAGAACTGCTTTATAACCATCTTAATCAGCATGTCATGTATTCAATACAATAGTTGTGGTGCCTTCATTCTAAGAAGAATCATTTGGAGCCTAAGAGCTTGCCCTATGTGTCTCAAGTTATCTGCCATGCATAAAGAATTGATTCTATTGGGAGAAGAATTAGCTGCAATTAAACACACCTCCTCTAGTTTACAAATTGAAAAAAATCTACCACCATTCCGACAAAGAATCAAGCAGCACAGGAACAAATGGATCACAGTGGGCTCTGGTAGGTTGCGACCTGTAACATGAAGACAACCTTGCCATCAAGAGATATCCCTGCATAACGCCTTCTCTGCCTTGGGAAATTTGAGTGCCCAATTAGTGGAAACTGAAGTGCCCTTAAATGAGAAGCTTAATACCCAATCTACTAATAATGCCCTACATATGAAGAAACTGTCACAAAAGAGGAAACTACTACTACTTGAAGATTCCATCATCAGAGGCACCAACTTGGGAACACAGTTCAAAGGAGCAAAGATGGTCAAATGCCTCTCAGACTCTTCAGCCAGTAGGAATACGAAACAAATTGCTGGCATAGTTAGTGAAGAAAGTGAGCACTCCAGAATTGATGTTATCATCCACTTGGGTACAAATGACCTGGCTAGAAACAGTTCAGAGGGACTTCCAGATTCTGGGAGAGAAACTCAAACCCATTGCTAACACTATAGCATTCTCAGAGGGCCTACCTGTTCTTGATAAGGGGGCAGAAAGGCTGTATCACATAATCAACTTTAATACATGGCTTCAAACCTGGTGCAAACAAGAAGGATTTAGATATACAGGGTGGCCCAAAAAAAGTGAGAACATCTCGTAAATTAAAAGCTTAAATATTTTACTTATTTACCTTTTTTAGCTATATAACGTCTTTATTTCGACAATTTCCGGTCGCCATCTTTTTTAAAAAAATTTATCAATCGTTTACATCTGTCTTTTTGAATTTTTTTACACAGAATGACAAAAATCACCGCAAAAGACCGTATTCTGATTATACATTTGCGAATTGAAAAACAGTGGGGTGCTAGGAGAATGACAAATGAGTTTCCAAACAAAGCCTGGAGCATAGCCAGTGTTAGTTGGGTTATCAATAAAATTGACAACAACTGCACAACAGAGCGTAAACCCGGAAGTGGTCGACCAAGGTCTGCTAGAACACAACAGAACATTGATCTGATGAGTGAGCTGATCTGCAGTCAAGATGACGATCCTCACAGTCACAAAAGTCCACGGGAAATAGAAAGAGAAGCTGGTATACCATGTTTGTCGGTCCAACGTATTTTAAAGCAAGATTTACAACTTAAAATGTACAAGTGTGTGATCAGGCAAAAGCTCAATGAAAATGTCAAATTGAAATGCTTGCAACGCAGTCGGCAGCTACTTGAACGGTTTCCTAATGAGAGAAGTGTACAAAGCATCTGGTTTACAGGCGAAAAGATATTCACCATTGCTACTCCAGTTAATTCTCAAAATGATCGTGTTTATTCCGTTGAAACAAAGAAAAGTCAAGTTCCAGAAAGGCAACTTATACGAGAACATGACCATTTCAGCCGCAGTATCATGGTATCAGTTGGTGTGTCTCGAATGGGGAAAAGTAGTGTTGTGTTCGTTGAACCAGGCGCCAAATTAAACAGTGGATATTATTGTGAACATGTTCTAGAACAAGGTTTACTGCCCATAATTCAAGCCACACGTGGTCACCATAACTGGACATTTCAGCAGGACGGAGCCCCATCCCACACAGCCAGAAATATGATCAACTTTCTTCATCAGGAGAATGTAAATTTCATCGAACCAGACATGTGGCCACTGAACAGTCCTGATTTAAACCCAGTAGATTATGCCATATGGGGTGCTTTGCAAGAAAAAAGTCTACCTTCGGCGAAAATTTACCACAGTTGAGCAGCTCAAGTTGGCAATAACTGAGGAATGGAGAAATATGGGGCAGCACTTTATTGACAGAAGCATAAATAAGTGGCGTCGATGCTTAGAAAAAGTGGTTGAGAAGCAAGGAGGACACATTGAACATAATTTCTGATTAGCTAAATACTTGGCAAAAAACTTACATGAAAAAAATGTAGTTAATTAAATTGTATTTTTAAATAACTTATATGCTATGAGATGTTCTCACTTTTTTTGGGCCACCCTGTATAGGCGACTGGAGAAATTGATGGAACAACAAGAGGCTATATTGTGTTGATGACTACTTCTCTCTGTTGCAGGGAAAAGGATCCTAAGAGAAAAATTCAGGCAGTATGTGGACAGGCATTTAAACTAGGGAAAGGGGCTGGTGGATGCAAAAGAACAACTTCAGGATGTCACTCCCAGCAAAAACATGATATTTTATTTATTTATTTAATTTATTTAAAAGTATTTATATCCCGCTTTATCCTTGAATCAACGCGGATTTCACTGCAAACCAATCAAGTAGGGTAGTACGGGGGTGTCGACATGCAGTGGCTGTGAAGTAAGTGTTCGTGAGTGTGTGGATAGGTAAATCTTGATTTGGGGTGCAATATATACAGGTTGAGCTATCTATATTGGGCTATATACATTTTACTGAGAGTAGTAGGATGTTTTGATGTTGTGGATGTCATTTCTTGTGTAACTCATTTTGTGATGTGGTTGGGGTGGATTGGTGATCTTCATTGAATTGTTCAATGAATAGGGTGGTTTTGAGTAGCTTCTGGAAATCCTTTATATCTGTTGTTGATTTTAGATTATCTGGGAGGAAATTCCAGATGGCAGGGGCAGCAAGAGAGAAGGCTCGCATGGATGTGGATTTGTTTGTTCTTCTGAATAGAGTAGGTGTTGGTATATTGTTTTTGGTGCTGTTTCTGTCTGGTCTTTTGCTTGTTTTGGTTCCAGTGAGTTCCTGTAGTATTCCTGCTGAGATGTTGTTTTTAATTTTGAAGATGGTGAGCACTGATTTATATTTTGCCTGTGAGGAGACTGGTAGCCAATGTAGATCTTGTAGTATTGGAGTTATATGGTCTTGTATTGATGCACCAGTAAAAATGCAGGCAGCAGTGTTCTGGACTATTTGTAAGGGGCGGGTGGTTTGTTTAGGTAGACCTTGGAAAAGTATATTACAGTAGTCTAGCAGCGGTGTAATGATGGCCTGGCATACTGTGCAGAAATGTTCTTTATTGAGGAGGGGTTTTAGTCTCCAGAGTGTTGCGAGTTTGAAGAAGGCTGTTCTGGATATCTTGTTGATATGAGGTTGGAGGGTGAGTTGCTTGTCTAGGATTACTCCAAGGTATCTGACTTTGTCTTTTATTGTAATTGGTGTGTTGGATATGTTGATAGCAGTAGGGGGAATGAATGTGGAGTCTCTCTTAATGATAATTGCTTCCGTTTCTTTACGTTGATGTTTAGGTTGTTGTTAGCTAGCCAGGTTGTTATTTCTTGAATGCAGGTTGATATTTTTGTATAGTCTGGGGAGTCCAGTTGAATAGGGGTATGCCATGATGTTGTCAGCATATATGGCGTATTGTATCTTGTGTTTGTTAAATATTTTGCATATGGGTTGAATATAGATGTTAAAGAGAAGAGCTTATAATCATGAGCCTTGGGGAACTCCTTGAGTAGTCTTGAATGGTTCTGAGGTGAGGTTCCCAGATTTTACTCTCTGGTGTCTATCTTCAAGGTATGATTGGAACCATTTAATTGTGGTATCTTATAGTCCAATCTCCGTTAGGCACTTCAATAGGATGTGATGGGAAACTGTGTCGAATGCAGATGATATATTGATAAATATTGGTAGGAAGCCTTTCTTTATCTTGTCTATTCCTTTGATTATGTTATTGAATAGATGTATGAGTAGTGTCTCAATGCCATGTTTTGGACAGAATCCATGCTGGTGGGGATCTAGTGGAGCGAATTCGTCAATGTGATCTTGGAGCTGTCTCTGTACAATTTTTTCAGTTATTTTAGCCAGGAATGGGAGGCTGGAATATTGGGTGTTAGGTTGAAGGGTCGATAATGTTGGATGAGGTAGATTTCGGAATGGGGCGGATAGCAGATTGCTTGAGGGCTTTTGGCATGTAGCCCTGGTTGAGAGAGGTGCTCACTATCTTTTGGATGAATGTGCTGAGTTATTCTTTAGTGGATTTAATCCAAGTTACCGGGCAGGGGTCAGATGGAGAGATGATGGTGTTTAGAGCAGTGATGGTTTGTTCTATTTGTTTTTTTGATGGAATGCTGAAGTTCTTCCATTGATTGGTAGTTGTAGAGACATCTGTTGCTGGTGTGTCCATAAGGGTGATGTGCTTATGGTGTGTGTTGATGCTGTTCTTGGCTGTTAGGTAATCAGCAAAGGTTTGCAGGTGTATTTTACTTTCATCTTTCATTGTTGGGTCATTCGTTAGAGTACGAATGATGTTGAAGAGTTCTTTAAGTTTATTACAGGCTTTTAGTATAAGGTTTGTGTGGTATTGTTGTTTATGTTTGTTTATTAGGTTATTGTAATCTTTTTGCTTCTCCTGGTATTGCTCCAGTGTAGTTTCTGATTTGCTGTGTCTCCAGCGATGTTCCAGTTGCCTTAGTTTTCTTTTGGATTGTCTTATTGTGTTAGAGTACCATGGTGTAGATCTGGTCCTGTTTTTGTTGTGTGAGTTCATATGAGGTGTTAGTTGAGATGCAGCAAATATGGTGGTGTTCCATGAGTTGATGGCTTTGTCCGGGTCGGTGAAATCTTGGGGTAGGGACTGTACGGTATCTTTGAGAAATTGCTCTTTGTTAAAAGCTTTGAAGTGTCTTGTTGGCTGTTCCGTTTTCTGGGCTGCCTGATCGGTATTGAGGTGGAGTTCAAATGATATAGCATGGTGATCTGACCATGGTATTGGTGTAGTTTTGGGTGGTGTTATGACATCTTTATTTAGGGTGTTGGTTGGAATGAATATGCAATCTGGTGTGGAGCCAGAGCGATGGGATGGGCCCGATAAGATTTGCTTGAGTTGAATGGATTCCATTGCTTTGTGAAATGCGAATTCAGTTGTTGTTGAGGCAGATGTGAGGTTTAGGTCACCTAGCACAATGAGAGTCTTGTGTGGTGAGTTAGCTGCATATATCATGTCCAAGATGTTGGATGTGTCTTCTGATGGGGCATTGGGGGGTCGGTATATTAAGCAGATGGATAGATGTTTGTTTTCAGTGTTGATGAATTCACAGTGTTCGGAGCTTTTGGAGGATGATGTCTTGAGCCTTAATTCTGATCAGGCAAGGATTAATACTCCGCCTCCTCGTTTGTGGGTTCTGGGGCAGTTGTAAGCTGTGAATGCTGGTGGTGTTATTTGGTTCAGTATTACCTGGTCTGTACTCTTGAGCCATGATTCAGTAATGCATAGGATGTCAATGTTGCTTTCATAGATGTAGTCGGTAATAGTGTTTGTTTTGTTCCATATTGATCTTGCATTTATCGGGCCTATGGTTAAGCGGGTGGTATGTGGAGAGTGCAATTGAGGTATGTATGTTTGTGCTGATGGTTCTCTTTGAATATATTTCATCGGTCTCTTGCTGTGAGATTTATAGTGTGCAGAGGTATATAAAGGTCGGTATATGATAGGGATGTATGATATATATGTAGGGGGAGCTTGTAAGGCTGTAAAGTAGTTGGTGTAGTAAAATGTATCTGTTTGGTAAGAGCATAGGGCAAGACTTAGTATACAAGCATACATTTTTAGGACGAGTGTTCTTTTGTGCTTTTGCTGTCCGTATAGGAGTTTGCCGCTTTTGTGTGTAGGAAGAGTGTGATGGGGTTGATGTTCCTCCATGTGGGGTGAGCTATTCATCGCTGGATTGTGTTCTTGGTTGTTAGTCTGGGGAGTATCTATTCTGGGGTGGGTTGATTTATCAGAGCTTGGCTATGCTATCAGTATATAGACAGGTAGCAATGTTGTACAGGTGGACTACTAATAAACATAGCATACAAATGTAGTATTATACAGAGTGACAATTAATGCAATAGAGTGGCAGTTAATGCAATAGAGGTGGACTACTGAACAACATAGTATACAAATGTAATATTATACAGAATGACAGATAATGCAATACAGTGACTTTGTTTAAGAACATAACATAAGAACATAAGATATGCCATACTGGGTCAGACCAAGGTCCATCAAGCCCAGTATTCTGTTTCCAACAGTGGCCAATCTAGGTCATACGTACCTAGCAGTTTCCCCAAGGGACACAGGTTCCACAATGCTTGTATTGGTTCAAGCATTGATATCCTGGGTCCCTTCTTAATAATGGTTTATGGACCTTTCCTCCAGGAACTTGTCCAAACCTTTTTTAAACCCAGCTACACTAACAGCCTTTACTACATCCTCCGGTAACAAATTCCAGAGTTTGATTACACGTTGAGTGAAAAAATATTTTCTTTTATTAGTCTTAAATAGTTTACCCTGTAGCTTCATTGCATGGCCCCTAGTCTTTCTATATTCTGATAAGGTAAACAATCGATCTACGTTTACCCGTTCCACTCCGTTCATTAATTTATAGACTTCTATCATATCTCCCCTCAGCCGTCTCTTTTCCAGGTTAAAGAGCCCCAACCTTTTTAGCCTTTCTTCATAGGAGTAGCCTTCCATCCCCTTTACCATTTTGGTGGCTCTTCTCTGAACCTTTTCTAAAATTGCTATATCCTTTTTAAGATATGGCGACCAGAATTGCACACAATATTCAAGGTGCGGTCTCACCATGGAACGATATAGAGGCATTATAATATCTTTTGTTTTATTTTCCATTCCTTTCCTTATCATACCTAGCATTCTATTTGCTCTCTTGGCCGCCGCTGCACACTGGGCCGAGGGTTTTAACATGGTATCCACAAGGACGCCTAAATCTTTTTCTTGGGTGGTGGTTCCTAATGTGGAACCTTGCATCGTGTAACCATAGTTTGGGTTGTTCTTCCCTAGGTGCATAACCTTGCACTTCTCCACATTAAATTTCATCTGCCATTTTGATGCCCAGTCTTCCAATTTATCAAGATCCTCTTGCAATTTTCCACAATCCTCCTGGGTTTTAACAACTTTAAATAGTTTTGTGTCATCAGCAAATTTGATAACCTCACTCGTTATTCCACTTTCCAGGTCATTTATGAATATGTCAAAAAGCAGCGGACCCAGCACAGATCCCTGGGGTACACCACTATTCACCTTTCTCCATTGGGAAAATTGGCCATTTAGCCCTACCCTCTGCTTTCTATCTTTTAACCAGTTCCTGATCCACAGTAGTACACTGCCTCCTATCCCATGACTCTTTAGTTTTGCCAAAAGTCTCTCATGAGGGACCTTGTCAAAGGCTTTCTGAAAGTCCAGATATACAATATCAACCGACTCACCTTTGTCCACCTGTTTATTCACTCCTTCAAAAAAACATAACAGATTAGTAAGACAAGATCTTCCTTGTCTAAAGCCATGTTGGCTGTCTCCCATTAGGTCATGACTATCTATATGCTGAGTAATTTTATTCTTTATGATGGTTTCTGCCATTTTTCCCGGTACTGATGTCAGGCTCACCGGTCTGTAGTTTCCCGGATCACCCCTCGAACCCTTTTTAAAAATTGGTGTTACATTGGCGATCCTCCAATCCTCAGGTATTAGAGATGATTTTAATGATAGTTCACAGATTACTGATAGCAGGTCTGCAATCTCAAATTTCAGTTCTTTCAACACCCTTGGATGTATACCATCTGGCCCAGGTGATTTGCTACTCTTCAGTTTATCTAATAGTTGTAAGACATCTTCCCGATGTATCGATATTTCCTTCAATTCTTCCACACCTTTAAATACCACTTCAGTCGTGGGTAACATCCCTACATCTTCCTCAGTAAAGACCGAAGCAAAGAATTCATTCAGTCTCTCCGCTATCGCCTGGTCGCCTCTTAGTGCTCCTTTAACCCCTTTATCATCTAATGGATCAACTGACTCTCTCACGGGTTTTTTGCTACGAATGTACTTGAAAAGGTCTTTATTTCGCGTTTTTGCTTCCGCAGCAAGCTTCTTCTCAAATTCTCTCTTTGCCTGCCTTATCAATGCCTTGCATTTGACCTGCCAGTGCTTGTGCTGTTTCCAGGTTTCATCATTTGGCTCTTTTTTCCATTTCTTGAAAGATGCTTTTTTGGCAACAACAGCCTCTCTGACCTCAGCTTTAAACCATGCTGGCAATTTTTTGGACTTCCTTCCACTTTTCTTAAAGCGTGGAATACAGCTGGTCTGGGCTTCCAAGATAGTATTTTTCAACAACACCCAAGCTTGATGTACGTCTTTAACCTTTGCAACTGCTCCTTTTAGTTTTTTCTTAACTGTTTTCCTCATTCTATCATAGTCTCCCTTTCGAAAGTTAAAGGGTAGTACTGTGGATTTCCTTACTATCCCTCCTCCACTAATTAAATCAAAGGCGATCATGCTATGATCACTATTGCCAAGTGGCCCCAACACCCTTATCTCTTGCACTACATCTGGTGTTCCACTAAGGACTAGGTCTAATATTGCTTCCCCTCTGGTCGGTTCATGAACCAGCTGCTCCAAGAAGCAGTCATTTATTTCATCTAGGAACTTTATCTCCCTAGCATGTCCTGTTGTGACACTGACCCAGTCGATGCCGGGGTAATTGAAATCACCCATTATTATTACTGCACTGTAACTTTTGCTAGCTTCCTTGATTTCTTTGAGCATTTCATCATCCATTTGTTCATTCTGGCCAGGCGGACGATAGTACACCCCCACTGCCATCACCTTCCCCTTTTTACATGGAATTTCAATCCATAGAGATTCTACAGCAAATTTTGTTTCTTGCAAAACTTTAATCCTTTCTGACTCAATGCCCTCTCTAACATAGAGCGCAACCCCTCCACCAATTTGATCAGCTCTATCATTTCGATATAGTTTGTACCCAGGTATCACAGTGTCCCACTGGTTGTCCTCCTTCCACCATGTCTCTGATATTCCAATCATATCTAACCTCTCGTTTAGTGCTATATATTCTAACTCTCCCATCTTGTTTTGTAGACTTCTAGCATTTGCATACAAGCATTTTAGAGACTGTATTTTATTCATATTAATTTGGCTATTGGTAGACATGGGTAATTTGGGATCTTTAAGTTCTGTCTGCTCCATACTCGAGGGCATTTGGGCTACTTTACTCTTTTTTGGAACCTCTCTGCTTTTTGTAGTATCCTTCAAGGATACATTCTTCCGAACCATGCGCTCTTGGGCGACTGTCGGCTTTCCCCTATTATCTAGTTTAAAAGCTGCTCTATCTCCTTTTTAAAGGTTAATGCCAGCAGCCTGGTTCCATCCCGGTTAAGGTGAAGCCCATCCCTTCGGAAGAGCCCCTCCTTTCCCCAGAATGTTCCCCAGTTCCTAACAAATCCGAACCCCTCATCTCTGCACCATTGTCTCATCCACGCATTGAGACTCCGGAGCTCTGCCTGCCTATTGGGTCCTGCGCGTGGAACGGGAAGCATTTCGGAGAACGCTACCCTGGAAGTTCTGGATTTCAACTTCCTGCCTAAAAGCCTAAATTTAGCTTCCAGAACCTCCCTACCACATTTTCCTATGTCATTGGTACCAACATGTATAGGTTAGTTCAGGTGTTCACGTGCAGTATACAGTTCCTATATGTTTATGTTTATTTCTTTGATATACTGCCCTACTTTAACAATCAGAGCGGTTCACAATTTACAATAACTTAGAAAATGGGCACAAGGCCAGAAAGTGAAAGGAAGTTACAATCAGTAATAGGATAGAGGTAGTAAACAGGCATACAAGACAGAAAGCATAGTAACAATTATAGTGAGGAGGTGGTGGGTCAAACAAAAGGGGAGGGAAGGTCAAAGGCTAGGGAAAAAAGTTGGGTTTTTAGGTTCTTTTTGAAGGTGATGTGATGGGGTTCCAACCTGAGGGAAGTGGGCAGTGTGTTCCAGAGTGCTGGGCCAATGAAGAAGAACGCAGTCAACAAATTCTGGAAAGCAATGAGCACAAATGCTCAAAGCCTAGCTGACAAAGTTCCTGACCTGGAAGCCCTAAAGATGGAAATGAACTTGGACATTGTGGCCATTACAGAAACATGGTTTAATGAGTCATACGAATGGGATATAGCCATAGCTGGCTATAATCTATTTAAAAGAGATAGAGAGGGTAGAAAAGGAGGAGTTGCCCTATATGTCAAAAGCAGTATTAAAGCTGCTGAAATGCAGGGGATGTGGATAAAAGAAGCGCTGTGGATTGTGTTGGAAAGAGGAGATGGCACCTGTCATCCCTACTGGTGTAGTCTACAGGCCTCCAACTCAAACCTAAGAAATGGATAGCAAATTGATTATTGATATTGCAAAGATAGCCATGAAGGGGGAAGTGATCATATTGGGTGACTTTAATCTACCCAATCTGGATTGGAGTTTTCCTTCTGCCAATCTGGAAAGAAATAAAAAAATTGTGGATGCCTTCCAAGATGCATTACTTAGAGAAATGGTGATGGAACCAACCAGGGAAAGCCCGATGCCTGACCCAATACAAGCATTGTGGAAACTGTGTCTTTTGGGGAGACTACTAGGTACTTATGACCTAGCTTGGCCACTGTTGGAAAAAGGATACTGAGCTTGATGGACCTTGGTCTGACCCAGTATGTCATATCTTATGTTTTTATGTAGTATTCACCAATGGAGATAGCATGTCAAATATTCAGGTGGGTACCCATGTAAGCAGCAGTGATCATCACATGGTGTGCTTTGAGATAAAAGCCAAGGCGGAGTCCAATCACAGCAAGCTGAAAGTCCTAGACTTCAAAAACACTGACTTCAGTAAAATGGCCAAGTGCCTGAAGGAGGAGTTAGCAGGGTGGGAGGGGATAAGAGAAGTGGAATTACAATGGGCTAAACTAAAGGAGGCAATAAAAGGGGCAACAGATACATATGTAAGGAAAGTAAATACAAATGAGGAAAAGGAACCTATTTGGTTCTCCAAAGAAGTGGCTACGCAAATAAAGGCAAAAAGCACAGCTTTCACAGAATTCAGAAGTTTGCAAACAGAGGAACACAGCAAAGAATACAGGATAAAACTAAAAGAGACAAAAAGGGAAATAAGGATAGCAAAATCAAAGGCAGAAGAAAAGATGGCTAAAGATGTGAAGTGTGGCGACAAAACTGTTTTCAAGTATATTCGGGAGAGGAGGAAAATCAGAGGTGGAATTGCAGGACTCAAAATTGCCGGGAACGGATTTGTGGAAAGTGACATTGAAAAAGCAAAAATGCTAAACAAATACTTCTGCTTCTGTTTTTACTAAAGAAAATCCTGGAGAGGGATCACTAAAATCATCTCTAATACCTGAAGATTGGAGGATCGCCATTGTAACACCAATTTTTAAAAAGGCTTCCAGGGGTGATCCGGGAAACTACAGACCGGTGAGCCTGACGTCAGTACCGGGAAAAATGGTAGAAACCATCATAAAGAATAAAATTACTCAGCATGTAGATAGTCATGACCTAATGGGAGACAGCCAACATGGCTTTAGACAAGGAAGATCTTGTCTTACTAATCTGTTATGTTTTTTTGAAGGAGTGAATAATCAGGTGGACAAAGGTGAGTTGGATGATATTGTGTATCTGGACTTTCAGAAAGCCTTTGACAAGGTCCCTCATCAGAGACTGTTGGCAAAACTAAAGAGTCATGGGATAGGAGGCAGTGTACTATTGTGGATCAGGAACTGGTTAAAAGATAGAAAGCAGAGGGTAGGGCTAAATGGCCAATTTTCCCAATGGAGAAAGGTGAATAGTGGTGTACCCCAGGGATCTGTGCTGGGTCCGCTGCTTTTTGACATATTCATAAATGACCTGGAAAGTGGAATAACGAGTGAGGTTGTCAAATTTGCAGATGACACAAAACTATTTAAAGTTGTTAAAACCCAAGAGGATTGTGGAAAACTGCAAGAGGATCTTGATAAATTGGAAGACTGGGCATCAAAATGGCAGATGAAATTTAATGTGGACAAGTGCAAGGTTATGCACCTAAGGAAGAACAACCCAAACTATGGTTACACGATGCAAGGTTCCACATTAGGAACCACCACCCAGGAAAAAGATTTAGGCGTCATTGTGGATACCATGTTAAAATCCTCGGCCCAGTGTGCAGCGGCGGCCAAGAGAGCAAATAGAATGCTAGGTATGATAAGGAAAGGAATGGAAAATAAAACAAAAGATATTATAATGCCTTTATATCGTTCCATGGTGAGACCGCACCTTGAATATTGTGTGCAATTCTGGTTGCCGTATCTTAAAAAGGATATAGCGATTTTAGAAAAGGTTCAGAGAAGAGCCACCAAAATGGTAAAGGGGATGGAAGGATACTCCTATGAAGAAAGGCTAAAAAGGTTAGGGCTCTTTAACCTGGAAAAGAGACGGCTGAGGGGAGATATGATAGAAGACTATAAATTAATGACCGGAGTGGAACGGGTAAACGTAGATCGATTGTTTACCTTATCAGAATATAGAAAGACTAGGGGACATGCAATGAAGCTACAGGGTAAACTATTTAAGACTAATAAAAGAAAATATTTTTTCACTCAACGTGTAATCAAACTCTGGAATTTGTTACCGGAGGATGTAGTAAAGGCTGTTAGTGTAGTTGGGTTTAAAAAAGGTTTGGACAAGTTCCTGGAGGAAAGGTCCATAAACCATTATTAAGAAGGGACCCAGGATATCAATGCTTGAACCAATACAAGCATTGTGGAACCTGTGTCCTTTGGGGAAACTGCTAGGTACGTATGACCTAGATTGGCCACTGTTGGAAACAGAATACTGGGCTTGATGGACCTTGGTCTGACCCAGTATGGCATATCTTATGTTATGTTCTTATGTACCTGTGATTGACAAATATACAAATGGGAATGGAGCAAATACTACACCATTCACAGAAGATGACGTGTTAGAACTGCTTGCAAAACTGAAAGTAGACTAGGCCATGGGACTGGATGGGATACATCCCAGGATACTGAAAGAGCTCAGAGAGGTTCTGACAGGGCTGTTAAAGAATGTTTTTGATAGATCCTTGGAGACAGGAGACGTTCCACAGGACTTGAGAAGGGCTGATGTGGTACCTCTTCATAAAAGTGGTAATAGGGAAAAAGTGACAAACTACAGACCTGTAAGCCTTACCTCGGTGGCGAGAAAAGTAATGGAGGTGCTCCCAAAAGAGCAAATTTAGTGGACTTTCTCAAAACCAACGGATTGCATGATCTGAGGCAACATGGTTTTACCAAAGGACGATCTTGCCAAACAAATCTGATTGAGTTCTTTGACTGGGTGATCAGAGAACTAGATCAAGGGTAAGCGATGGATGTGATCTACCTAGATTTCAGCAGAGCCTTTGATATGTTACTCATAGGAGACTTATCAATAAACTTAACAATTTGGGGATGTGTCCCAAGGTGATGAACTGGTTCAGAAATTGGTTGACTGACAGACAACAGAAGTTGATGGTAAACGGAATTCACTGTGATGAAAGGAATGTGATTAGTGGTGTGCCCCAGAGTTCGGTCCTGGGACCAGTACTGTTCAATGTATTTGTGAGTGATATTGCTGAAGGACTGAATGAAAAAGTCTGTCTTTTTGCAGATGACATGAAAATTTGCAACAGAGTGGACTCCCCCAAGGGAGTGAATAACCTGAGGAAAGATGTATAAAAGCTGGAAGAATGGTCTAATGCTTGGCAGTTAATATTTAATGTGAAGAAGTGTAGTGTCATGCACTTGTGAAGCAGAAACCCAAGAGAATTGTATGCAATAGGGGGTGAGAGGTTGGTGTGCACAGACCAGGCGAAGGACCTCGGAGTGATTGTTTCTGAGGATCTCAAGGTAGCAAAACAGTGTGACAAGGTGGTGGCAGCAGCCAGAAAGATGCTGGGTTGCATACAGAGAGGAATTACCAGCAGAAAGGAAGAGGTACTAATGCCACTGTATAAGTCGCTGGTGAGGTCTCACTTGGAATATTGTGTTCAATTTTGGAGACCATATCTCATAAAGGATATAAAAAGACTGGAAACGGTTCAGAGGAAGGTGACCAAAATGATTTGGGGCTTGCGTCAGAAGACGTATGAGAAGAGACTTGAAGACCTAAATATGTACACTCTGGAGGAGAGGAGGGACAGGGGAAATATGATTCAGACCTTCAAATACTTACAGAATATTAATAGGAGGAGGAGTCTCCTAGTGGTTGGGGCAAGTTACCTCAGGCTGGAGGGCTAGGGGCTTGAATCCCACTAGAGGACAGCAACCTTGGGCCAGAAAGACTGGGGTTTCTAGTCCCACAGGTGCTCCTTGTGACCTTGGGCAAGCCACCTAACCCTCCATTGCTTCAGGTACAAAAACAGATTGTGAGGCCTTTGGAGACAAGGGAAAAATATATGCAGTACCCAAATGTACAGCATTTTGACTAGTAGAAAAGCGGCATATAAGCCTATTTAAATAAAATAAATAATGAACAAACAAACCTCTTCCAAAGATAGGGAAGCTGTAAAACCAGAGGGCATAACATGAAGCTGCAAGGGGGTAAACTGAAAGGCAATGTTAGAAAATATTTTTTTACTGTAAGGGTGGTGGATGCTTGGAATGCCCTCCGAATGGAAGTGGTGGAGGCAAATACAGTGACAGAATTCAAAATGGCATGGGACAGACACAGTGGATCCCTTTATAGCAACAGGATAAAATCAAAATAAACATAACCATCTCTTATACCTCAACAAATGGGAGTGACCTACATGGAGCGGTGGGTACACCCCTAAACAAAGGCAAGGAGAGGGATGACCTGCAAGGAGCGGCAAGTGCATCTACTCTTGCCGCCTTGCTGGGCAGACTAGATGGACATGCTGGTCTTTATCTGCCGTCATATACTATGTTACTATATGTTGCTATGTATGCTGAAGGTGACACACATGGACAGCTAGCGCGAAGGCCATGACAGTTAGTGTAGGCTGATTTCCACCCTGTGAATCGCACATTGCAGTAGTAACAGGTCGGGTGAGATGTGGAGAGTGGGTGTTGTGAGGATTGCATAGTTAGCGCGGGGGTAAACACTGTGCATTAGTGGTGACTCTTGCATTTAACGCAGATTCACCTAACATCATCGCAAGTAGAATTAAGTACACCTATGCTATTTGTATGTCTTGTTAGGGCATAGGGCTCCACATTAACTGCCAGAAAAATGTTGTCCATGCTCCCAACAGTTAATGCAATGATACGGCACCTAAAATGCATGGTTTTGTCACTACTGGTGCGCTAGGTGCAACACCTTAGGGCCTTTTAGTAAAAGGTCTTATTAAGTCCATGACTGTAAATGGGTAAGTTTTGGGGGAAAGAAGCAGGGAGGGGGTGTTGAATTATTTTACCCGGTAAGAATATCTGCATGTTGTAGGGGCATTCACTAGCTTTCATCATTCCAAAGAAAAGGCCGATGAAGAGGTTCAAGAAATCACAGCCAGGTGTGGCTAACAATTTTCTTTTCCACTAGAAATCAGTGGTAGACCCTTTTCTTTTGATAAATCTTTCTGACAAACTAGCAGACTTGGTTGCGTTTAATTCGCCTCTGTTTACCATCACAGTGCACGAAGCTCCTCATTCACATTCATATGCACTATGGAAAACAGCAATACACATTTGTTAGCATATCTTAAAAAATTAAGTGGGCAGACAATTCATTTAACACACATTAATCCATGAATTAACCTGTGTGAAGCCGATGTGTGCACATTAAAAAGTTCTAGCATACATTAAACATTTTCAAACATATTAAGCATATGAATATGAGGAACAAATCAAAACAAATTCTGAAAACTGGGGAAAGTAGATCAAACAAAACAAAAATGTTTGCGCTGTGCACACCCTTTTTTCTGTTCATTTCCTTACAGCGTGTCCTCTCGTTCCCCACCACCTCTTTTCTTCCCACTAGATGAATGAGGGTTGGAAAGACAATCTCCAGCAGGTGAACGGTTAATAAACAGCAAACCTCAGGCTAATAATCACTTTCTGGCCCTTCTGAATATTCTAATTTTTTAATGGAGAAAATGCATTCTTAAATTAAATATGCATAATAAGTCATACCAATAATAAGAATAAAGTAGGATATGTGAGAATGAATGTAATGCGGTAAGCAAAATGCATTTGATTTGCTGTGTATAAAAGCAAGGCCCTGAATCTGTAAAAAAAAAATCTGTTGAAAGATAGCAAGCCTCATAATGTTCATAAATTGTTCATAATTGTATGGATTTTAAATATAAAGTTGGCAGTGGAAAAAGCGGAAAGCCATTAGGAGAGATACCATTGTGCAATATGCCAGTGGCAATGATTCACTATCTTATTAAAAGAAAAAAAATCCCGTAACTAGAGTTTTCTAAAAAATTTGCTAACTATACTTGAGTCTTGTCTTAATGTTTACCACAATACTGGCATTGTTCAGAATGACATGGCCCTAATGCAGACCTGAAACATATTTGAAAAGAGTTGCTAATGAACATGAATGGTTTTCTTGCATGAAGGTCATTTATTGCTAACTTCACTTTGCAGCTGAATACTGCTAAAGTAGTCACCTTCAGTAATAGCTATTAACTTTAAAAGATTTTGGATTGTCTGTTTACCATTAAGTCACAATCTGAATAAGTACCTTCGATGGCAAGACTGTAGTAGGGCCTTATGTCTAAGCATTTCCCCCAGGAGAGCAATTTTCAAAGCTGTACCTAAGGGTAATACTCTGCTAACAATTGCCCCCTAATGAGGGTAGAAATACCTGTGCTGCTCATAGTGTACGTATGTGAGAAATCGTTGAAGAGAGGTTGGGCGGAGAGAAAGTCTGTGTAAAGGTTTCATGGATCTCCCCTTGGATGGATTGTTGCCATATTTACCTTTGAATATTCTCCAGTATACATATATGTGCCAAATATTGCCCACCGTGGAGGTAATTTTATAAGAAGACTCTTAGATTTGTGTGTGAAGAACGCACATAAATTTAAAGGCCTGATAGTCAGTGGCGGTGGCTAGCCGATCTAGCACAGTTAGCCATTGCCACTGAACTTTAAACCCTGATATTCAATGCTGAGGCTATATCTGGGCTCGGGCATTAAATATAAGGGTTGCCTGGAAGCTAACCGGGCAGCCACCGCCAGTTAGCTTCTGTGGTAGAAGCTAGACTAGTCTTTCCTGCACCTCACTTTTGCAGCATGTCACTAACCAGGCAGTAGCTCAATACCACCATTGCCCAGTTAGTAACAGATGCCACCCTGCAATGCCCCCATGCTAATCGGTCTGCAAACACCTTTGCATATTGCTCCCAAATATTTTAACTAAAGGCTGCGGCCAGTGTTTGAGTGGCTCCCACGCTTTCTAAATGGGGAAACAGAAGTGTAAAGCGGCCAAGGTTCCCCTGGCCTACCGCACACCAACTATTGATTTGCCTCAGAAGGGTCCGTTGGACTCATACCTTTGTCCACATGTCCAGCCAGAGTTGACCAGTGATGGACGAGACGTTTTCCTGGCTTCAGGGGCATTGGAGCGAGAAAGCTTGGTGTCCTCATCGAGAATTGATCACACCCCTCAAGAGGTGCGGCACCTGCTGAAACACAACACTACGATGTCTTTGGAACAGAGGAGTCTGGATGGCAGTCCTGAAGTGGGTGTGCTGCCCAGGGTTTGGGGGCCGGCTCCCAGAAACGGGGGGCCCGTTTGTAGGTCCCTTCTGAATACCAGCTCGTCGGTGTTGTTTTGACATTGACTGACATGAATTGGACTGGTGCATCTGGAGCTGAGAGGAGAGAAATGGCTGAACTGGATGGAACTATTGAGTGGACCACATTGGATGTTGTTCTTGCACCTCCAGATCAGATTACCCTTGAGTCCATTTAGCGTGCCATCAACTTGCTGAAGCTTTATTACCGCAAGTGAACGCTGTGAAGTCTCAGTTTCAAGGTATGCGACAAGACTGCGAAGAACATGGAAGATATTTCTAAACTGAAGGGGGTTTGCAGTGATTTGTCTGTTTATGTGGATAGTATGGATGGTTATGCTGAAGCTATGGTGAAAGATGCTTCACCTATGAAGGTGAAAATTGAACAGTAGGAAAATGCGGTCAGGATCTCTAACTTGCATTTGGTAAACTTTCCTAAATATCAATTAATCATCCCTAAAGATATATTTAAGGATTATTTGGAGGAAGTATTGGGAGTTAAACCTGAGTCTCAACTACCCCTTACAAAGATTTGTTACATTCCTCAAGGCAAAAAAAACTCCTGCTCAGGTGGGGACTTCTCCATTGGATGAACTGAATTTTTTAGCTATCTTTGAAAGTTCAGATGTTTGAAGTATTGTTCCTGTGATATGTCTTGTCCAGTTTATCTATTTAACAGGTTTTATATACTGCTTTATCATTTCAGTCAGAGTGGTTTACATGGAAACTTTTTAATGTATGTTAAACGGGGACATTGATTACTTGGATTTTTTTCTGAGACAATGGAGGGTTAAGGGACTTATCCAAGGCCACAAGGAGTGCTAGTGGGAATTGAACCCTGGTCTCTAAGTTTCCAAGCCAGTGTTCTTAACCATTAGGCTACTCCTCCACTCTGGGTTGCAGTACCATCTGATAGAGAATGGTTTTGAAAATGTTTTTTTCTTAGAAGGAATGTTAGATAAGAAGAGTTGCTGGTTAGGGCATTTCCAGACCTAGCACGGGAGACCCAGTGCTGAGGGTCTCTCAGCTGGGGACATTATTTTCCTCAAATACCCCTGTAAATGCCTGATTAAGTTTCAGTCAAACTCTTAGGGGGTCATTCTGAATCAAAAATAGTCCACTGCGGGATCAGAATCGCACTCCCCTTTGTATGTCTGGCTCATACCGGACGTACAAAGGGGGACGAACAAAGGGGATGCACGTGTGGGTCAGAATCAGACTATTAATGTTTTCCTGTATCCCTCCCAGCTTATACCCTTCCTCAATGCTCACCCAGTTCCTAAACCTACTATGGAAGTATCGGAACACCTCAAGTTTAAAAGGTCGTCATTAACACTGGCTAATTCCTTCATGTTTGAATAATTTTGGTTTTCCTTTGGCTACCTCCTCTGATTGTGGACTAGGGTTGGGGCTAGAGTATGCTTTTTTTAAATTTTCCTTATTATGTATAGTGATGTAATTAATTTTTGTGTATTCTATGGTTTTCCACAAGTTGTGAGATGTTACACTTGTATTTTGTATAATGCATAAATACCAAATAAAAAATAAATAGATAAAATATTTTAACTATATATGTGGTACAATGCGAAATGCGTCTTTGAGTCAATGTTGACCCAGCAGCTCCTGGGTTTTTTTGGCAGTAGATTGCCAAACCTGTCTTCAAAGGCAATGGAGGATTAAGTGACTCGCCCAAGGCCACAAGGAGTGCTAGTGGGAATTGAATGCTGGTCTCTTGGTTACCAAGCTAGTGTGCTAGCCATTAGGCGACTCCTCCTCTCCATGGGGAAAGTATCTACTATTCATGTGAAAGATGCAGTCACTATTTTGTAACTGTGCACGTTTCCCATTGGTGTGTACAGAGTGGAGTTTGGGCAAGGATTAGAGGCAGCCAAGGCGAACCCTCAATCTGCCTTTCCTGCCCCCATTGCCACTGCTGCCACCCCTCTCCAGGACCTGCAGTGACCGCAATGGTGAGAAACATGATGCAGCACTTACTTGTATTCTCAGGTACAGTGTTTCTTTTCCTGCCCACTATGATCTGTCACTTCCACTCCCCCTCCCCCTCCCCGACACAGACTTCTGGTAAAACGAGAGACCAGGTAATTGCTGCATCGCAGTTTCAATGCCTTTGCTACCACTCAGGGTCAGCCCAATGGTGGTGCGGGGCCATGTGCAGAGGCTCATTGCGAAGTCTCATTTCCATAGCCACTGGACTTCACTTGCATAAATTTAATTTATTTTATTTTAAAATGTATATGTTGCCATCTAAAATTTTAGGCAACTTTCAAAGGAGCCCTTCACAAGCCTCTCTTTTGTCCTGGCAATGATCTAGGGGCATGTTTACTAACTATTAATCTGTGTTAAGTGCCACTTGGACAATAGAAATAAACGGGTGTTCCTGCACTTAGTGCACAATAACATTTGTGAATGCGCATTAACTTTTAAACATGCCTCTTAATGAGTGTCTGAATACCATTTTCATGGGCAGTGAAGATAAAGAAAGACTACCAGATTTCTACAATACTGTACTCCAGTGCCAACTGCCAGGAAGTATTATAAACCCTGCTCATTTAGAACCCATAACAAACCTGCCGGAACATAATTGTACTACCAGGACTCACGAAGCACCAAACCCTAACTATCAAAAAGCAACACTGATAATATTAAACCAATACATCTCAGAGAATACCAATACTTCTCCTACTGGGGAAAGAGAACAAGTGGCACTGTCAAATAGAAACTACATGAACAGAATACCTCAGCTCGGTTACACATGCAGAACATAGACCGCCACCAAACAAAGAACAAGGGATCACAATTTAAAAATATAAAGACAATAATAAAACTGGGAACACCAAAAGCTAAACTTGGAATGTACAACAGTACTGGAGAAATAAAACTATAAATTAATTTCCTCTTGTACTAAAGAAAGCAAAACGATGTTAGTGATGCACATTTCCCAGAGTTGACATATTCCAGTTAATAAATTCAAAATAAAATAGTATTTTTCTACCTTTTTGTTGTTTGGGCATTTATTTTTTTGTTGCAACTGCCCCAGTCATTTTCTTCTGTTTTCTTTGTGTCTTCTGCTAACTCTCCATTGTGTACTTTCCATTTATCCATCAGCCCATTTCCAGTCCTATCCTAGCCCTCCTATTAGCCCATTTCCAGTCCTAGCCTCTCCATCAGCCCATTAACCGGGTAAGGCGGACACGTCACCCTCCACCCCTCTTCACCCCCTTTCCATTTACTCTACCTATACATGTTAGCAATCACACAACAACATTATTTGGATTTTAACACTGGTCGCAGCTTTAATAACCTTTTAACAAACCAATTAATACAAATACAAACATTATCACGCCCCCCCCCCAGCCGAGCGAGCCCACACCCGCCAGGTTATTAGCAAGGTGACGCCGCTTCCGCTTCCCCCCGGCACAGGCCCAATAATTTTCCACGCCCTCCCTCTTCCGGCTTCGCCATATTATTAGCAAAAACCTGAGGGATTAACCGGGTCGGGGGTACCCCACCCCCGCCCTCCTGCTTGCCTCCGGCTCCGGACCCCGGAAACCTCCGGGATCCCGCCAATCCCCCCCCCCAGCTGCAACAACCCATACCCCCCACACCCCCGCGGGTCCATATAAAGGGCGGGTGGGCGGGACGTCCGGCGCCTCCAGCCTCAACAACCGAGAGACTGGAGCAGCGCCGGGTCCCCGCACCCCCTCCCTTCGCAGCCCGCAGACCTCGGACTCCCATTGGCTCCCGCGCGCTTGAAAAAACCCGCGGGAGCCAATGACACCGCCGGACAGCACGGCCTTCCCTGTGCCCGCGCGCCGCCGAATCCCAAGGGGGGAGGGCAGCCTGCCGCCCCCCCGGTTAGCGGCGGCCACGGGGACGCGGACCCGAGGCCTTCCAGTTCCAGTCCTAGTCCACCATCAGCCCTTTCCAGTCCTATCCTAGCCCCCCAATCAGCCCTTTCCAGTCCTAGCCCCCATCAGCCCTTTTCCATTCCAAGCCCCCCCCCAGTCAGCCCATTTCCATTCCTAGCCCCCCATCAGCCCTTTCAAGTCCTATTCTAGCTCCCCCATTAGCCCATTTCTAGTCCTAGCCCCCTATCTGCCCATTTCCAGTCCAAGGCCCCCCCCCCCCCCGAAGAGCCCCATGTCTGTCTGACCTGAAGCATGGGGCCTCGTTGAACAACATTCCTGCACAATTAACAGGCTGGCCCTGCCACCAGTAGAGGTCCTAGAGAGGGGTCATAATGGAGCATCCCCCCCCCCACAACATTGGCACTCTAGGTTACCCCCTAGTTAGTCTATTGGGTCATGCTGGCTCTGACTATCACTTGATTTATAGTGATTTTATAATCCAGAAGAAATAAATAATACTTTCTTTTTAACCCCCATGACTCTTGTTCCATATTAGATTATATGATGTCTGAGCAAGGAGTGCGTAGAGTGCTGAGCTCTATAGGGACGGCCTCAATTTCAGATCAAGCACCAGTTTGTTTTATATTAGAGCCACTGAGGACTCTTAAAAGATCATCTTTCTGGAAATTCCCTATTTATTTATGCAATAATCAACAGGTTAGTGAGTATTTACAAGACAAATGAGCAGATTATTGCATAAACAATGCTTGGCTTAGGCTAGATGATCCATCTTTATTTTGGAAAGCAGCTAAAGCAGCACTCAAGGGAGATGTTATCTCTTACAGTTGTGGTCAACATTATTGGCACTCTTGCAATTTAGGTATGTTGTGTACAGTATGTTGAGAAATAATTGGAAATATTCCAGCTGTATGTCATCATAAAATTTTAATAGTATATTCATAGGTATACAACAAAAAAAAGATGCCCGTGCTACGTAGACGTAGTAATTTCTGAGAAAAAACAGAATATGACCTGAACAGGATTAACGACACCCTTCACTAATATTTGGTTGCACAACCCTTGGCAGTGATGACAGCCTCCAATTGTTTCTTGTAGCCATCTATGCGTTTTGTGAATCTGTCTGCTGGTAGTTTCTCCCACTCTTCAACTGCGATTTGTTCCAGCTCATGAATGGTTCCAGGATTCCTTTTACCAATGGCGGATTTCAGCTCTTTTCAAAGGTTCTTAATTGGACTGAGATCAGGACTCATTGCTGACCAGTTTAAAACAGTCCATTATTTCCTTTTTAACCATTCTTTTGTACTTTTGCATGTATTGTCCTGCTGGAGCATCCATGACCTTTGACCCAGACCTATTTTTCTGACACTAGGTAACACATTTTCCTCCAAAGTACCTTAGTAGTCCTCTGACTTCACGATTCCTTTAATACGTTCCAGGCCTCCATTTCCTGAGGCAACAAAACAGCCCCACAACATTATGGAATCCCCACCATATATAACTCTAGGAAAGGTGTTTTTTCCCTTATAAGCTTCATTTCTTCGCCAAGCTTGAGCTCTTTGCATTGCCAAAGAGCTCAAGCTTGGTTTCATCCGATATCTCTCTGACACTCCAGGCCCACATCTCTGCCTGCCTGTCTGACATCGCCACCTCAGTGTCTCACTGCTGGTTGAAATTAAACATAGCCAAAACCGAACTCATTTTTCCGCTTAATCCTTCCTCCCCCATTCCTCCTCTCTCTATTACTGTAGACAACACTCTTCTACTTTCTGTTTCCTCATTCTGTAACTTTGGGGTTATCTTTGACTTCTCCCTCTCCTTTTCCTCTCATATCCAACAGATAGCTAAAATATGTTGTTTCTTTCTCTATAACATTAACAAAATTCGCTCTTTTCTTTCCAGACATACTACTAAACCATGTATCCACTCTCTAATCACTTCCCATCTCGACTATTGCAACCTCCTTCTTGCTGGTCTCCCTCTGAGCCACCTCTCTCCCCTCCAATTTATTCAAAACCCTGCTGCACGACTAATCTTTCACCAGCTTCAATATTCTCATATAACCCCTCTTCTCAAATTACTTCATTGGCTTCCCTTCCATTTCCATATCAAATTCAAACTTCTCCTTCTGACCTATAAATTTATTCATTCTACTGCTCTTCCCTATCTTCCCTCTCTCCTCTCTTTCTACTCCCCTCCTCATGAGCTCTGCTCTTCCTTTGGCCCACTCCTCTCTATGCCCTTTTCTTTAAGTGCCAGCTCTAGACTTCAATCCTTTCACCTTGCAGTTCTTTATGCCTGGAACAAACTTCCCAAGTCTGTGTGTCAGGCGTCCTCTCTCCCCCTCTTCAGATCCATGTTAAAGGCTCACCTCTTTCAGGCTGCCTTTGATTCCTGATCCCTTGCTTTCCTTGTGTCTACTTACCCTTCCCTTTTTTCATCCTTACTCTTATTTTATTCTTTTTTTTGTCTTGTCTGTCTTTTAGATTGTAAGCTTAATCATGGACCATCTTTTTTTCTGTGTTTCTAAAGTGTTTTGTATGCCTTGTAGTGCTATATAGATGATAAATAATAGTAATAGTGGTAATCTGTCCACAGAACATCTTCCCAGGATTGTGGTTTCTCAAGATTGGTGTGGGCAAAGATCAGGCATGCCTTTTTATGTCTGTCTTTGAGCAGTGGTGTCCTCCTTGACCTTCACCCATGAAGTCCTTCTTTGTTTAGTGTGCAGTGTATGGTGTGGGTTGAAACCACCACTCCAGATTGTTCCAGGTCAGCCTTAAGCTCTTTGGATGTTGTACGTGGTGCTTTTCCAACAGTTCGCACTAACCTTTGAAGACTTCTTGGATTAATTATCCTCTTCTCACCACGTCCTGGAAGGTTCTTGACAGTTCCATGAGCAGAAAACGTCTTAATAACATTGTGAACTGTAGACACAGGAATCCCAAGGTCTTTGAAGATGGCCCTTTACCCCTTTGAATTTTGTTATTTGGTGATGGCTTTTCTGACATTCTCAGGCAACTCTCTTGTCTTCACCATTGTGAAAATGGAACAGGGACTGAATGTGCCCATTTTAAACATTACAGCCATCATTTATTGGCTGATTCAAGTCATGTGAGTATGGACAATTGATCACAGAGACATCTATTTTTAATGCAATGGGAATGTGGTTCTTCTGTTCAAATTGATTTGAATTGTTTATAAGAGTGCCAATAATCATGTCCTGGCAATGTCCCAGTTTTTATACTATTTCTTTTTTTGATTGGTCTTGTTTTATTTGATTCTTTTATGTGTCAAATATGTGTGCATAGTCCAAAGTCATTTCACTGGCCACTTTTTTTAGGCGATATTGGACATTAAGGGGTCGGACTGGAGGGGCGGGTGGAGGGTACGCCCGCGGATTGCGGTCCTGTTGTGGGCCCCCTTGACAAGCATTTTTCTCGCCCGGTAATGCAGTCTTCCCCTGAGGGTGCCTCCCTCAGTTCCGGAGGGAGGACCCCACCTTCTTGCCCTGCTGTGTCAGCTTCTTTGTTGCCTTTGGGGAAAAGTTTAGACTCGGTAAGAGTAGCTTCTAATTCTAAGGTTTTAGTTACTTTGCCTCAGCCGGTTCGGTTAGCAAAGGAGGGAGACTCTTTGGGCTTCCCACCTTTGCTGCCTGACAAGGAGATAACTTTAAAGGATCTCTGAGCTACTTTGCAGGGTATTGATGTTAAATTATCTTCAACTTTAAGTTCGCTATGTGATTTCTCGCAAGAAGCAGTTTCGACCTTTCAACAGTTAGATGAGAAAGTTTCTTTTGTAGATGCAGCTGTCGTTAGATTAGAGTCACAGTTTTCCTTGATGCAATCCACTAACGTGGCCGGTATTAAGGATTCCCTGATTATGCATACTAAGTTAGAAGCTTTTGAAAAATCCTTACGTGCCTATAATCTACGACTTCTGAATTTTCCTTATACTTCTCTTCTCGCTCCTAAAATTTTATTTGAGAAATACCTGAAAGAAGTATTGCTTATTGTGGATCCTATTGAAGTATCTCATTTATATTATATTTCACACTTTAAACATAATGAGAATGCTGAAGGAGAGCTTGATGTGCTTGAGTCCTCCATTTCAGATTTGACAGCTTTTCTGGAAGACTCCGCCGAGGTAATTAACTCTCGTTCCACACTAATTGTTACATTGAGATCTTTGGAGTGTAAACAATGTATACTCAAAGCTTTCTTTAAGTATAAGTTAACAGTTTTTTGTGGGCACAGAGTTAACATTTTCCCGGATGTCTCACGTAGCACCCAACTTAGAAGGAGGCTTTTTTTAGCTTTAAAGCCTCGTGTTCTGAAGTTGGGTGCTACGTTCTTTCTTCGATTTCCTTGTAAATGTATTGTGAATTACAATAGTGTAACGTATGTTTTTTCTGATGTTGCCCATCTTGAGCAATTTATTACTGACAGACAGGACTTAGTTCAGGTAGAAGAGGATGAGTAATTAATCATGCCTCCCTAGAAGTAGGCTTTTTCTTTAAGCCTTGTTTTCCTTTTCTCTTTTTCTTTATTACAA
The DNA here is from genome assembly GCA_033557465.1 of Ichthyophis bannanicus. Taxonomy (NCBI): domain Eukaryota; kingdom Metazoa; phylum Chordata; class Amphibia; order Gymnophiona; family Ichthyophiidae; genus Ichthyophis; species Ichthyophis bannanicus. The sequence continues at coordinate 460,615,312 of CM066033.1, read as the reverse complement.
TCACACTTAGGTCCCAGTGATGTGGGCTGTATCATTACAACTTTCCGTGCAGTTTCTGTAATGTATTCATGCAATTTCTTATTTGATTGACCTGTATGTTATAGTTGGTTGTTATACTAATTTTATAATCAAATTTAAAAAAAAATGTGTCAAATATGTGTGCATAGTCCAAAGTTATTTCACTGGCCACTTTTTTTAGGCGATATTGGACATTAAGGGGTTGGACTGCAAGGGTGCCAATAATGTTGACCACAACTGTACTACATTAAAACAAGGAAAATTAGGGAAGTCTAGACTTTGGAATCTTACAACAGTTTATTGTTGGCTGTATAGATGAATCTGATTTACAGATCTGAAAAAATGAGGAATGCTTAAATTCACCTAGAATGTTTAGGGAAAAGGCACTTTCCATAATTTGAGGTCTAGACTCACATTCTACTTATTGTATATGGTAATAAGGTGAGAAAAATTCTAGCACAAACTTCTAAGGGATTAATTTCCCTGATATTGCTGGTGCTACTACTATGCTATTTGACAGCGATTCAAAGTAGGTCATGAATCACACCCATTAGCTAATAGGCAGGGCTGCCACTACCATTAGGCAATCTAGGCAGACGCCTAGAGAATTGGCCTTCTTGAGGGTGCCAATTGCTGCTGCTTGTGATGCAGCAGACCAGCAGGGAATAGAAGAAAATGTTTTAAAAGCGAAAAAAGGCATGCACAAGCTGCAATATTCTCAGGAGCCTGGTAGGGGGAGCAAGAGGGACCTCTGGAAGACTGAGGATCCACGCCCCACAGGGTGTGACCTAGAGCCAGCCAGCCTCCAATCCAGGAAGGCAGGAACTCCTTTTAAAGAAAGTCTGGAAGACTGTAGAGGGAGAAGTGGCAGTAAAGAGGAAGGTGGCTGTAGAGGCAGAAGTGTCTGTAAAGCCAGAAGCAGCAGAGAAGGCAGCAGAGAAGTTGCAGAGCCTTCAGAAGCCGGAGAAGTAGCAGAAACTGCAGATGCTGGAGAAACTGCAGATGCTACAGACGCTGCTGGAGTGCAAGAAAGAGGTACAGGCCAGAGAGACCTGAAAGGACAGAGAATACAGAAGGATCCAGGAGATTCAGGAACGCAAAAGCCGTACTGTGACTGCTGTGGGAAAAACCCAAGCCATATTGCAGGAGCAAGGCAGGATCTCACCAGGAGCAGGCCTCAAGCCTCGTCCCAAGGAAAGAAGCCGGAGTTACAAGGCAACCCATACTTTGTTGGAAACAGCCTTCAGAGGGCTAGTTTATGAAGAGGACAAGAAACAGAAGCTCCCTGTCCATGGCACACATCTCAGGAGACAAGGTATGAGAACCTTTTATCAAATAAGAAACTTTTAAATAAGCAAGGTTTGCAGGAAGCAAATGTAAAACCGTTGAAGAGAGAAGGATACTCACACTGTAGAACAGCTCATGACCGACGCCCCACGCTGAACCCCAAGCACTGGGAGCTCATACAGCGTTTGTGTGAAAAGCCTGATTATAACTTGCCAGGAACCATTAACTCTGGTTCAGATACGCTTGAGCAAGAACCGATGCAAGTGGAAGTGGTAGAGTCCCTTTCAGAGGAAGAAATGGATTGTAGCTATTGTACCACTGGAAGCTTGGAATCCCTGTGTAGCAAGTGAGCAGCAAACTTGTGAAATTAGAAATGCTTGTTTTTGTATCCTCTGTGAAGAAAACAGTTTTTGCTTTTGAACCTGAGTTGTACCTTTTCTTTCTAACCTGATGTAAGGACATTTCTTTTGTTGTTTGGATCTGATCCGTTTGAACCTTTTGCAATACAAGGGAAATAAAGCCTTATTTTTCCCTCCACTCGAAGACCTCTGTTCTCTGGGTATTTGGTAATAAGGACGCTACCAAGGCTATACATCCCTGGGCCCTAGAAAATACATACCAAACCCAACCTTTATTTTTATTTATGTCCGACCTGCCTTGGTGCCCATTAACCACCAGGGTGGCGTTGTGACACGCTGCAGCAGCAAAACTGGAAGTCTATGTGTGTGTGTGTGGGGGGGGGGGGGTCGGAAGCAGCAACTAAGAAAAGACTGAAACCGTGGCTCAGTGCTAGACCCCTAAGGTAAGAGCTGTGTTATGGTTTGTAGCCATTGCAGGCACCATGGGCCCAGAGAGGGCCTGCAGTGGCAGCAATGCAGATGGCAGGATAGGTGACTTGTTTAGGGCACCTCTAATCCTTGCACCGGCCCTGCTGATAGGAAATATTGGATGGAATTTCATGTGGGGCACACATTTCCACTGGAAGGCTATTTCAGGTCTTGCCTTCTTCAACTTTCCGTTGACAAAACCAACACTTAACACCTGGATGTCCTTCTATGGCTTATTGCCAAATTCTGTAAAATACTCATAGCCAGCAAGCTAAATGAGGCTGCTGTAATAACAAATCCAATCTCCTAATGGTCATTAAAGTTTGAGATTCAGTTATGGTGTCTCCATGTGTAAATCATCCCAGCATTTTGGAAGCATGATGTTCTTGTGTCACTGCTGCTGCATGTTGTAACCACTATTTCATGAACATAACTCCAGTACTGTCAGGTTACCACCCTTAAGACCATTTGGAGCTCAGCAATGGAGACTCAGACTGAGCCAATTTTAACTTGATAATCCATCTTTCAACATCAATCAGCAAGGCAGAATACAATACAACTTAAATACAATACATAAATAAATATATACAATATAAAACTCAGAAGTCTCACTTGGATAGACAAAAGCCTGTAATTGAATAATTTGACTTGCATTGTCCACTAGGGTGGTATATCAAGTATTTAATAAAGATAAAGAACTGGAGCAGTAGTGGAGTCAGATCAGAGCTGCAGATCTGGAACTGGAATCAACAGGCAGGTCACAAGGCTAGTACAGGAACTGAAAAGGAACTATGGCCATGAGCCTGGAACTAGAGTCAGCAGACAGGCCCACATCTGGACTAGGACTGGAAGTACATCAGAACTTCAGGCCTGGAACTGTAGTTAGAAAGAAGGTAATGAATAAGTCTGAAGCAGAGAGACTTGGCAACAAGGACTACATGTAAAGATGGCTTAATAGCATGCTGGCTGCTTGACCTTCATGCTGCTACATACAACTTTCTGCTTCTAAGTGATCACTTTTAACTGAGTTCCAGATAATCTGGGATGTTTAGGGGTAAGGCTTTGGTACCTATCCAGTAGTCTTCTCCTTTATGGCCCTGGTTTTCTTGTAGTCACTAGCTGGTCTGAAGATTATGATTTTCTTCCTGAATTCTAGGGCTAACCTGGATGATGCCTCTATTGAGATTTTGTTCCCACACTCAAAGCCTCATTTCTGGAAGTAATTCCTGTGAAACTCATGCCACTTTGCTGAGGCATTGATGTTTCCTGCCATTTCCCAGTGATATTATTCAGGGACATAACCACCCCATTGCACTAGATACATCAGTTTATTTCAAATTCGTCTAGAGTCCAAAATAGCTTTCACTACATACTTACCATGCTCCTGGTCACAGACTTGTGGAGAAGACATCTGAGTCTAGTCTAGGAACATATTATCTGTGAATTACTTCATGAGATTCATAGAACACTGGATGTATCTGGAGGGAGCATGGAAGTTCTAGTTCAAAATAACGGGATTTATCTGTCACGTGATAGGCTATGGTCCCATGAACCGGTGGTCTAGCCTGCGACATGGGCTCATGGACTTTAAATTCTTTGCTGCTAACTAAACTTTCTGACTCACTGGGATTGTCAGACCTTCCTGCCCTTTACAGGCAGCTTGAGTTTCATAACCTACCTTAGCAGTCTCCAGCTGTCTTTTCAATTTCTCTTGAATCTGCTGTACTGTCTGAGTGACTTTTATGAGTTCTGAAATTGGTGAGACCAGAGACACTTTAGGATGGAAGACTGGGTGAAAGCCATAATTGGCCAAAAAAAGGGTGTGCAGAAAAGTGTTCATGAAGAGAGCTTGGGCAGTTTCCTCAGGCAATAAATCGATCCACCACTACACAGATCATTGTATTATCTTTTGATGGTGGAAAACTGGTAAAGTAATCAAGGCTTATTTGCCATCCATGGCCTAGCAGGAGTTTCAGCAATTTAGGGATATATCTACTAAATCACATTAGTTTTGGATGCTAACATGGTGGGTTAGCAGCCAAAACAGTGCGGTAAGTGGCAAACCTCCACAGTATCTGCAGGAGGTGTTCCCAGGGGAGGTCCTATGGAGTTTTGGATTTCCCATGGAGACCCTGCATTACCTGCCTAGGCCGATACCTCGGAAAAAGTCCCACAGTGCCTGCTGAAGTAAATACTGTGGGTCCCTGTGGTAAATCATGGGGAGGGATGACAACAATCGGGCACAGAGTTGTCAGCAGCTCTGTGCACCCAATCCTATATGCTCCTGCCTCATCTAGTGGCCTGAACAAAATGGCCACCATCACAAGGTGCTGCCCTCTAGCCTCTCGCTAGGGGACAGCACTGCAAGATCATGTCCATCTTTGTTTGGACCTATGAGAAGGGCAGGAGAGAAGATCCCACATTATCTGCACCACGAACAGGCCCAATTTTGGCAACCACTGCGTGAAATCCTTTTGCCTGCGATATCTGATTTTTTTGCAGGTTAGCTGCTACCATGGGGCATTAATCCTGCATTAGTTTCCATGGCAGCAGCTAAGCACTTTAATAGTCATACCCCTTAAAGTAGACTTACTGGTTTTCTCCAGGGAACCTTTGTCCTGATACAGGTTTCACATGAATGGATATGCTGAGATCAGTTTGGACCACCAAAAATAACTAGAAATTTGTTGGAGGGTCTTGGGCCATCCAAAGTTCCAGCCAACAGGGAATCATAACAGACTTGAAGCATTTCCAATCTGGTGGGACCTGGGTGGCATATATAGTAGGGGTATGCAGGCAAAATTTTTTGTTTAGTTTCTTATGTCCTTTGCAGGGTTTTTTTTGTTTTAATACATTTTTATTTTGTGCTGTTTTGTTTTTATAAATATTCATTTTTGTGCAATTTTGTTAATTAAAAAGGTAGCTGAGGCTACTGCCCAAAATGAAAAACAGAACTGAAAGGTTACTAGAGTTTTGAGGCAAAAAGAATACCCCACTAGCTGTTTTTTCTCACAGTGACCTTTGGATTAGAATACAGACATATTGCTGAAAGAGTTACTAAATCCCCATGGGGATGTGTTCGAGCCTGCCTGCTCTTAACTGTGTCTTGTATTGTTGGTGATCTTCATTCCTGTTTCCTGATTGTCCCAAAGTTTATTTAGTCTGGAGCTCTGTACAAAACTCTTCCTTAATTTTTTGTCTTGTGAATCTATTGGCTCCTGCTCTAGACAGAGCTTACTCCAAAGAGTTTTCTTTGGCCATGTTATTGGGCCAGAAATTCCATGAAACCCTCTATCCTGCCACCCCTCGCTGCCCCCCTTCGCCCATTGCCACTGCTGGTTCCCCTCTCTGGAGACAAAAGCAACGGCAATTGCCCCTGAAACCGCAAAACAGCACTTACCCTCCTTCTCTGGGGCTGCATCATGGTTTCATTCTGCCCAGTTTGCCGCTTCAGCCCTCCCTCTACTGGGGCAGAAGCAGCAGATTGTGCAGAATGAAACCGATATGCAGCCCAGAGACAGAAGGTAAGTGCTGTGTCACAGTTTCAGGGGCAAATACCACTGCTGTTGGCCCTGGAACTGCCTAGTTTGCCTCATGGTAGCTCCAGCCCTGGCATAAGGGAGTCAATAAGTTTCCCCTTACTATTGGGCCTCAGAGTTTCCACATGCTCTGCAAGTAATGAGTTAACAGTGACAGGAGTAGAAAGTTCATAACAAATTCCAAGGGCAGCTATCAGGGGAGGAGGAAGTTTAACAAAACTCAAGGATTTGTGTCTTTTTTCTTTATTTTCCACCCTTCCTTGTGTATACTGGCACTAAGGAATGAGTGTGACAGTAAAGAATGGATTCTAGAGATGTGCATAGGCAAAAGGAAGCCCATTTAAATTCATTTAAATCAAAAATTTCCTCATTTTTTAGGCATTTTTTTGTATTCAGTTTGCATATATTTTTAGACATGCACTGCATGCTGCAACCTTTTAAGCATGCAGATCTATTGAACATGTTAATTCACAGGTATACGTACATACAAGCTCTTTCAGCACTTTAATTTTTTAGGCAACCAAGCGAATTGAATGTACACTCAGGAATGCACATTTCTATTGGATCCTTAGGGTCCAGAAGGGCATAGGGCTTGGGTGAAGAGGCCGAGTTTTAATGACTGAGATTTGCAAGGTAAAATTCTTCACAATAACTATTGAAAAGTGGAGGAGCAGCCTAGTGGTTAGAACAGCAGCTTGATATCCAGGGTGCTAGGTTCTGAAGAGGGGTTGCCCTAACATGCTGGTGCCTTGGATCTTCAAATCCACAGCACTGGCACCATTTGACCATCGGGGGGCCTAAGGAGGGCCAGGAGGGGTTCCAGTACACTGCTGCTGATCAGCAGTGGCATCAGCGATGGCTCTGCTGTTCTTGAGGTTTTGTTATCTGCAACCACGCTATCGGTGATTTGAGCAGCCAGCACATGACAATTGCTTGACGCTGGCTGCCTCCTATCACCACATCTTCTTCCTGCCCTGATCCTGCTTCCCCCTATATCTAATGCATGCAATACAGATAGCATGGAAAATTGCCATACTATGTGTATTTTGCCCATGTTAGCTGCCAGCATGACATGATAGCATAGGTTATCTACCACATTAACAGCAAACGTGGTTTAGTAAACATGACCCTATGGAGAACATTTACTAAACTGTACTAAGTAGTTAGTGTTAATTTTAATGTGCACTAACCATTAGCATGGGTTTGTGATAACACCTAATGTGTTAAAACTAGCTGAGTGGTAAATATCCCACAGAAACTGCTTAGTACAGGTTGGGGCAGGAATGAGACAGGTTATGGGTAGAGGTAGGTCATGAGGATTCCAAAAGAGACACTTCGACTTTCAAACTTTGGACACATCATGCAAAGAGAAAGATCGTTAGAGAAAGACATAATGCTTGGCAAGGTAGAAGATCAATGCAAAAGAGGAAGGCCAGCAATGAGATGGATCAATACAATAACAGCAGCTAGGATGCTTCACAAGTTAGCAAAATGGGATTTACTGTGATTATTGTGTATTTTTTTAAATATGCATGAAGTTGGTCCAACCTTTTCAACCTAATTCATCTTTGGTCCACAAGCCATTTGAAGCATTGAGAAAAGGTACTATAGCATCTATTTTGGAACCATAAAACATGAGTTAGTAAGAAAACAAGTTTTATTGCAATAAAAAGATATTAATTTTTTAAAGATTGTAGATGAATTTTCTAAATCATAATACATGTCAAAATTTTTGAAAAGCCAACGATTTGTAGGGGTTAAGATCCCTTTCACAATGTAGAAACATTTTGAGTTCCATAATTCTTGTGGTTGTAAAATAAATAAAGAAATATTCTTAAAGGCTAATTTAAATATTAATACAGAAAGAAGTCAAATTAGCACATGACTGAAGCCTGCATGGTCGGAACAACCCCAAAAATAAAGGTTTGTGGAAAGTGACTGCGTGGTAGGTACAACCTCCAAATAACAAGATATTTATTTTAAGATAAAATCAGAATAAACTTAAATATCTTTTATTCCTCAACAAACAGAGGGGGGTGACCTGCCTAGAGAGGAGGGTACTACCCTAAACAAGGGCATATAAGGAGGTAACTTACATAGAGTGGTGGGTACAATCACTCTAACCACCTTACTGGGCAGACTAGATGGACCATACTGGTCTTTATCTGCCATCATCTACTATGTTATTTTGTTACTCACTCTTGCAAAGGGGAAGCAGAGACGTTAGAGAGAAAACGAAAAAGGACACAACCCTCTATACGTGGAACTAGTCTTTATTAATCACCCCTACACTGACAGTGTTTCAGCACAGAAAGCCTTCGTCAGGGGATATATATGTTCTGACTGTAATCCACAGTACATATCTAGTGGGCATAAAAAGACTGCTATGCAAAAATGCACTGGCAATGGAAGCCAACCAAGTAAAACCAAATCTTACTGTCCTTTCTTGCCTTGCTCTCTAGCGTTTCTGGATGTAGGTCATAGCCAGCACTGACAGCTAGTGTGCTGTACATTACCGTGCACTTTCAGGACTACCAACAGTGTGGGTTGGGGGGGGATCATATCAGAGGGGGAAATCAGAATGGGGAGAGATTGGCTGGAGATAGCACCTTGGGGTCAGAGTTCATAGCAGGGAGGGTAGGACATAGTGACTGGGAGAGGGGAGTTCATTGGCCACATGTTCTTTATGCCTTGGCAGATACCGTGGCCCACAGAGACCACACTCCTGACAGTTGGCATATAGCCTCTGTACTTACCGCATGTTAGTTTTTGTTCCTCATCCACAGTAAATGCAAAAACTTACCACACTTCAGTAAACATGTTTGTCAGAAATTTGCTTATCTGGATTTGGTGTTTTTTGGGACCTGGAAGACTGATCTATCCCACCCCTCTAACCCCATCTAGCAATAGTCCCTAGGGGTATGTGGCACACCACTGATAGATGAGCCAGAGGGTCTCACATACCCACTTCCAGATCCTGCATAAACAAGAAGAGGAACCCCAACCTCTGGGAACACTCTCTTAATTACCCTTCATTCGTCAGACTTAATTCCATATGTCACCAAGTCTAGTCAACCACCTTGGGATCCACCCTCTGGCTGCTTGGTTTATTTATGGATCTCCTTTGTGAGACAGTATCCAACGCTGTGCTGAAATAGAAATTAACCACATCTACTGCATGTCCTTGATCTAATTGTTTAGTCACCCAAGTGAAAAAAATCAATTAACTAACCAGCTTGTGCTTTCCAACCTCTTCGTTGTTATCGCTGGGGGTATGCACACCAATCATGGTCTGTTTTGGATGCTTTTCCCCTCAATTTTATTGTATTTGACTTCTTCTTTTTTGTTTCTCACAGTTTCATTTTGAGCATGCACTACTTGCAAATACATGCCAAAAATGAAATGAAAGAAAACAGAGCAAAAGAAAAAATAATTTTATGTTTTATTTTAGATCATGTGGAAATGAAATGAAATGCAACAAGCCTGTTTTGTTGCACGTTTCATTTCTTTTCCTTTTTAATTTTTAATTTAGGAATTTTCAAATAACTCTACAAGCATAACTAACTTGTTACATAAATGACAGTACCATACATAAGAAAAACCATAAATAAAATATCATGTATAAAATACAAAAAGTGAAGCAGCACTATTAATTAGTCCTCAAATACAGGTGGAAACCAAATTCAAAGGAAAAAGAGAAGAAATAGGTAATACTGCAAAGTCAAGATGATAGAAACATCCTTATTATATATACAGTGATTATAACTAACACCTAAGGAGCCTAGCAATGTACTTCTAGTTGCATTTTGCCATGAAAACCCAGGGGATAGTCACAGGACTGGTACTAGAACTGGAGGTGTCCTAGGTGTGCCTTCCATCTTGCCCCCCCCCCCCGCCCCATTACCACTACAGCCGCCCCTCTCTAGGGTAAGGCCCCAAACCAGAATGCAGTGCTTACCTGCACATGTCAGCACTGAATCTGGTTTTCTTTGCCTTCTGTCTCCCACTTCCGCTCCACCTGGCACAAATTTCTGCTTTATGCAAACCATAAGTGTGTGTCAGAGGGAGCAGAAGTAGAAGATAGTAAGCAAAAGAAACCGTGACACGGCACCGACATGTGTAGGTAAGTGCTGCTTCATGGTTTGAAGCCATTGTCACCACTACAGGCCTCAGAGAGGAGCGGTATCGACGACAATGGGTGCCCCCTGGAGGACTGGCACACTCAATGACTGCCTAGTGTGCCTAATGGTAGTCACAACTATCCACAGAGTCGCCAGGAGTTGGCACTGACTTGATGGCACACAACAAGATGCACTAGATATTATTGCTACAGGACATGGGCTTGACGTTTCAGCCAACTTGACTTTAATGAACAAAGAACATTATTGTGGCTCAAAGAAAATGTATCTAGCATCTTTTTATTTCACTAAACACATACAAAGGCTATGTAAAGAGAAAAGCCCCCCTATTGTTCCCACTCCCCTGGTTTCAGCAGAAGAAAGTACCTCCTCCTCCTCTTCTATGTTACATTCACCACAGCAGAAAACATACGGATCATACAGCCCATAAACGAGCTTCCCTTGCTCTAAAAAACAACTTCATAAGCCAATCACGGTCTAGGTTTAGGGTCCAAATGAGAGTAGCGGTCTGAGCCTTCCAAGAAGACAATCAGTTCCAAACAATCAAATGTCACTTGTGCTGGTTGCTCCCCTTCATCTGCCTCCTTTCTCTGCATGACAGGCAAGTAAAAAGCTCTAGACAAGGGGGGTGCTGACTCCAGAGGGATTTTTAGAATAGCAGAGGCAAACATCTTTTACACGTCTACAGGGGTGACAGCTGGAACACGAGGAAAATTCGAAAGACGTGAACTCCTCCGCCTAATGCCGTTCACCAAAGTCTCCGGTTTCCTGTGGATGTCACCAGAGTCCCGCATAAACATCTCCTCCTTAGTTTGGGAAAGGATTACCTTCTCCTCTAAGGCAGCCACACAGCTCTTAACCTTGAACATAACCTGCTGCAAAGAGGGAAAAGACTTTTCGAAAACAACCAAGCCTTCTCAAACTCAAACTCTAAGGGTTGCGCCAAAGTGAATTCTTGGAGTTCCTTTGACAAAGCCTTGGTGGCACTCGCTTAGGGAGGTAATGAAAGCCAATGATTCCTCTGCTTGAAGCACACATCCAACTACTGCTTGCAGTCCCCTGTTGGAAAAGGCTGCTATCCACCCCCTGCCTTCTCCTCGCAGAGAAAGGGTGTAGGTGTCATCTGTCACTTGTGCTGTTCCTCTTTCCTGCAGAATAGCACTCTCTACTGTAACTCAGCATCCAGTAGTGCTTTAGGCCATTTGGGGGGGGGGGGGGACTCGTGCCTCCAGGCTTAAGTTGATCTCATGCCCGAGGGAGATCAGGAAGGCTCCTTCTGTCCCCACCATCCCAAGCACTTCTTCCATTGCTAAGGACTGATTGAGAAACAGGTCAATTGGGCCCTTTGCCACCAGGGCAGATAGAGGTGTTTTTTGCTGCACTTTTCCCTTGTGCGTATGCAGCATAGCACAGGTAATACTTGCAGCTGCACTGCACAGATGTTGCTAATGTGCCATCTTGGTTCCCCCTAGCTGGAAATATACCCTGCACTTTTCCTTTCATTTCAAAATGAAGACACATCCTTAGCTATCACTTTTATAAAAGGAGACCGCATCTTCCCTTTTCCAGTCCCTTGAAGCCACTCCTGTTACCAAAGATCTATTGAACAGATCCTTCAATGGACCCATCAGGATCTTTTGAGCTCCCTTGGAATCCCAGGAAGCATCCTATCTGGCCCCATGATTTTTTCCACCTTGTCGGTAATTTTTAAAATTTTTCTTACATGTAAAACCTTTTGCTTTTATTAAATCGCCTGAGGAGTTAGAAGTGTGAATGTAAGTTCAGTGACAGGACATGTGTGTTTATGCAACTTACATGTATGTAGGTGTGTCCTGGGGTGGAAACTGGGCAGAGGGTGGGACAAGTCATGGTCTACATACATAAGTACTGCACAAGCATGTACACCTTCATCCAACAGTCATAAATGTCTGCGGCTTCAATCTAGCTGCAATTTCCACTGGTTTATCCCTAATATTTTTAGAAAGACACATAGGGGTACTGTATATCTACTAAACCACGTTAGGTTTGGCTGCTAATACGGTGTGTTAGCAGCCAAACCCATGTGGTAAGGGGCAAATCTCTATATTATCTGCAGTGGGCAATCTCGATATTTTGAAAACAGCTTCTGTGTGTCCATTGTTAAAAAAAAACTCCTCCTTAAGTAAGGAAGATCCTTTGAATTATCATCTGATCTCTTCCTTGCTATTTTTGGCTAAGGTTATAGAAAAAAATTATATTGCGACAGCTTCAGAAATATATTGATAAGCAGGATGTACCTAGTGCACTTCAATTTGGTTTTTGTCACATCATGGCACTGAAACCTTGTTATTGTCACTGATTGATACATCTCTTACTGGTTTTGATCAAGGAAAATCTTATTTATTAATTATGCTTGATATTTCCGCAGCTTTTGATACGATTGATCATTCTTTGTTGCTGACGAGACAGCGTGAGATTGGTCTTGATCATAATGTCCATTCCTGGTTCTCTTCTGTTCTGAGTGACAGTTTCAGGTGAGATCTGTGAGAAAAGGTTCTGGTAGCTTATTAGTGCCTATGTACCACAAGGATCTGCTCTTTCTGCAATATTCTTTGACATTTATGCTGCTCCTGTCTTTAAGATCTTTAATGGCCTTGACCTTACTTATAGGATTTATGCAGACAATTCGGTTTATGGTTCCTTTCTTCTCTTTGTTGGATGCTGCAATGGAGTATGCTGGTATATGCATTGCCAAATGCAATGTGTGCTTTCAAGTCAATGCTGACTTCTGGTGACCCAGCAGTACCTGGGTTTTCTTGGCAGCATGATTGGAAGTAGATTGCCAGACCTTTCTTCCAAGGAAATGTTAAATGATTTGTCCAAGGGCTTGTGGGAACCAAACCCTGGCCTGTTGGTTAGCAAGCCAGTGCTCTAACCATTAAGCTAGTCCTCCACTCCAGGAAATTAGGATGCTTAGTTTTATCCACTAAGTGCAGATTTGTAAAAATGCCTCCTCCCATTGCACATGGATATGTTTTTAGAAATGGTTCCATGTATAGCAGACAGGACCGTACCGAACCCTGTATGAGCGGAGCAGCCGCACAGGGCGCAAAGACTTAAAGGGCACATTCCGGCTCTCTGCCATTGTCTGCCGCCGCCACTTTTTTGGTGCAACTAGGTTAAGATGTATCACTATGCATTATAATATAAAGTATATTCCTATTTAATTTATAAAATAGGCCCCACATACACACCTCAGTGAATTCTTTGAACTTGAATGCTAGAGGAAAGAAGAAAAGCAGCAGAAAAGCTTTGCCTAAAACAGAAAAAGCCCTTTCTGCAAATAGCTACAAAAACTAAACCAGTAACATTAGCAGCAATAATTGTATCTTTCTTAAGAACTCTCGGGCAGATAATTAAGAGACACAGAATTATCTTGTTTGAAACAGAGCCCCTTTTACAAGCGTACTGTATGTGGCCACGTATGCATGGAAAAGATTTTATAAAATTACCACTACATAGGTTTGCATTTTCAACATCAACCCAGTATGACAATTCTTATGTTCTTATGTTAACCAGGCCCATCGACAGATTCTTTAGAGAGGACAGTTGCTTCTTTAGCCACTGTCACTGTGGACTTTCATTCTAGATTACAAGTGGAATCTGATCATGTGGTTCTAGCTGGAAGGGTTGTTGTTTTAGAACAGAAGTCCCACTACTTCTCTAGCTTTCAGGAGACCCTGGTGCAGGAAAAGAAGGATCTATCCCATCAAGTAGAAAATCTTGAAAATGCAGCTAAACGCTGAATCTTTGAACTTTCCAAGGATTTCCTCTGTTACATCAGAAGCTGCATTTCAGAATTACTCGTGAGAAGTTCTAAAGGTTCCTGAAGGACCTTTTCTCCTGTGAGTGAGGCATACTACTTGCTGTCCTCAGTTAAAGAAGGTAGAGGTGGTGGTGGAGTACCAAATATGGAACAATCTACAGATAGTCTGGATATTTCTAATTTCTTAAAGAGATATACTGTTGAGGGACAGTACAGAGAGACATTGTTTGCAACTTCTGCAGAACCGATATCATGTACTCCATTGTTTGTTTGCTTTTTATTGGGGGGGGGGGGGAGGGTTTATAAGAGCATAAGATTTTCCTTACTGACTCAGACCAAAAATCCATCAAGCCTAGTATCCTGCTTCCAACAGTGGCCAATCCAGGTCACCAGTCCATAGCAGGATCCATGGGGCTTATTTAAGGGATTAACGGTAGATGCACCCCAGTCCACTTTAATAATGGTTTATGGACTTTTCCTCCAGAAACTTGTCCAAACCTTGTTCAAACCCAGCTATACTGTACTAACAGCTTTTTCTATATCTTCTAGCAATGAATTCCAAATCCTAATTTTGCATTGAATGAAAAAATATTATCTACTCAGTTGCTTCATTTTGTTTCCCCTAGAGGCCACATACGCGTGTAAATGACCTCTTCTAAAATACCAAGCAGCATAAAAGTACACACTGAGATAATCTTTTTTACTTTTTTTCTTGTTGGGCTGTTCATGGTCTTCCTTGGATTTCCTATTTAACATGACATGATTCTCTTTTCTACCTTGTAATGATATTTATTTAACATTTCTTATATACTGCCTTTCATATCAAGGTGGTTTACATTGAACAAACTGAAATTACATTGAACAGGGCATTATAACTTGGAGATAACTATTTTACAGGGAACATGGGCTATGGAGGGTTAAGTGACTTGCCGAAGACCACAAGGAGCACCTGTGGGACTAAAAACCCCAGTCCTTCTGGCCCAAGGTTGCTGTCCTCTAGTGGGATTTGAACCCCTGACCTTTGGTACCTTGCCCCAACCACTAAGCCACTCCTCCACTTTTCATTTACATATATTTCATGCCAATTGTATGCTTGTATACATATATGAGCTTAATAAAGTTAAAAAAAGATTTGGATCCTAATATGAAAAATCACTATTACAACTTGGAGTAGGTGCAATATTGGGTGAAAAAGGGGCCCTGGGTGGAATTCCCTACAGGAAAGCAAATGCATTCTGTCCTTTAAAATAAAGCATTAAAACTACTGATGACCCTCCTGGAATTCCTCTTTTTACAATGAGCTATAAAAATGACAAAACAAATTAGCAAAGTTCTAGTTTTATGCAAAAATGACCATATTCCAAAACAGCAGACTTGTATCAGCAATGCAAAAGATGCACAAAGTAATTGGTGCTTAATTTGTACACAAACTGTCAAGGCAGTTTTCCTCACGGCCTGCATCTTCTGAATTCATTAGTCTCTAATTAAGGCCAGTTGGGACCAGCAGTTAGAAGGTTAAAGAGGTTCTGACAGTCCTAATCATTGCTCAGGAAGCTGAAAATGTATGCAAAGTCTCGGCAGATGGGGTGAGATCTGCTTCTGCCAAGTGATAACTATTATTCCTTTGCACCTCCAAAGCTGTCATCCTAATAGGCACATTTTAAATTTATTAATGCTCTAGTTACAATGCATACACAGTCTCTAATGGTATGTGATTCAGAGTATATAAACTGAGCAATTAACACACATTACCAGGTAATGGTAAAATTATTTGTTGCCTGTTTGATTCTCCCACAACTACACATACATATACACACCCCTCCCCCCCCACCCGCCATTTCTCTTTTACTCCTCCAACCATATAGAAGAAGGACTTTTTTCTTTGTTCTAAAGGTAACATTCTGACTGAGCTGTGCATTTATTTGGGTCATGTTTGTGAAGACAGGGTTTCCTAGTATGCAACCAAACAGCGATCATCTCAACCATCCCCCTTCCTTCCACCATCACCACAAAACCACAAAGAACTTATGAGGTTTTTCACTGCGCTCCCCTCACCCCCACTAGACATCTTCTCGTTTCTTATGTTTAGAGAAGCAATTGAATACTTTGATCTGCATCGTTAATTCCTTCCAGTGGTCTCCATGTCCTGAGTGGTGTTTTGTTGAAAGTCACCTAATCCAAAGAGTGGCATTTTTGAAAAGAACCCCCAAGCCTTCCTCTTCTCCGGATTATGGAAAAGGGCAAGAGATGGGGAATGTTCTTTAATTCAACAAATGTCAGTGGACTGAGGTGTGGGTGAGAGGAGAAATCTACCACCACTCGAGAAAGTTTGAATGTACTGTTTGTATGTCCTAATGTGGATATATGGACTTTTTCAACTAGAAGAAATTTAAGATTTAACTGAACCTCTGATAATTATCACATTCTGTAATGTATTTTTTAGTGCACTGTTTATAGCAAAAATCATGCAGTAGAACGAAAAGGTCTTTTTTGCAAGGAAAAATTGGATTGCAATCCACTCCGACACACAGCGAGGAGAGACAAATCAAGAAATCAGAGCAAATCAAAAAAACGGATACATTTCCTGCTTCGAAAGCAGGATTATGTCATTTTTTCCTGGGGCAGTTCTCAAACAGCCCATGTAATAGGTGGTTATAATATGCATATTATCAGTACATTTTCAAAGAAGAACTAGCCACATTGTGTCTCTTAAATAATTAGCAAGTGCAAAGCACATGCATTAAATATTACTCAGCACTTTACATGTGCCATGTGTACATTCGATGAGGGTGGGTGGGAGGAGGGGAAGAGTGCAAATTAGGGATGGGAATTTTTCCTTCATTGTGTAATAGTTCAGTATTTAGTGATAGTGGGCACCATTATGAAACACAATGGAATGACACAAGCAAAGGTCCAATGAAAATTTCCACTTGTACCTTTCCCTCCCATATTTAAGCAATTGTAATGCATTTCAATGTTACTGTTCCATGTAAAACTTCATGTTCTTTGTTCTCTGTAAACCGCTTTGATTTATAGATAAAGTAGTATAAAAGGATATGCAAATGAGTAAATTAAATACAGTAAAGTGATTGTATGGTGGTCTTCACCCCCAGAGCCTGAGGGCCGCCAACAGCCAGGTTTGCAGAATATCCCTAAAGAATATTCATGAAAGAGAATTGCATACAATGAGGTAGCAGTATGCAAATCTATTTCATACATATTTATTAGGGATATCATGAAACCCTGACTTACTGGCATCCCTCAAACACTGGGAGTGACGACCTCTTCTATCTACGCTGTTTTCCTCCTCTGACCTAACTATGTTTACAGGAACACTAGCTTTTAATGTGCCTAAAAGTGCAGGTGCTATGGAAACCATGTATACCTTTAGCCTTACTTTCCCTTCAGGTGATTTTCGCCCCAGAAGTGACTTTGCTCTGTCTATAGCAACAAGCGCCATTTTCCCTGCCCCATCGACCATAATGGCACTGAAAACAAACAAAAAAACAAACAGTTTTCAGTTCATTCAGGGCCAGCACCTTTCATTTTGCTTTACAGTGAAACAAATCACCTTGAGGATAAACTTTGCAGCCCTTGCAATTGAAAATGTGATAGCGGATCACCACTGTCCACGAGCAGCAACATGGGCATCCCACACAGCTTAGCAGGAAGGCGGTAGACACTTCATAAATCCTGGTGCTGGTAAGGGGTATGTAATTTTCCAGGTATCACCATAAGGCAAAGGGTGTGAGCAGCAGAGACCTTTAGGAGTGGCATAAAACAATTAATGTTAGGGGATTCTACGATCCTTTTAGCTGCTGAATTTCATCATTCCTCAGCTAATCTCTAGCACAGCCCTCACTTTTTTTCAGAAATAAGAATCCACTGTGCTTTTGCAATACATTCAATGAATGTCTACCTTTTATGTCCTTTTTTGACTTTTTGCTTTCCTGTTATTTTACGGCGTTCTTTTCCTTACTCTGCAGTGTGGACTTTTATTTTGTTTTATTGTACACCGCTTAATGCTTTGGCCATAGCGGTCTATCAAGTGTTTTAATAAGGATAAAGATAAAGATGAATCATCACAGTTTTGTTTCCACCACCTCTACTGGGGGTTCTTTCCATCTAGCAGTCACCCTTTCAGTGAAGAAACACTATCTTTCTCTTGAGCCTAACTAACCCATTCATTTTCAGGGGAAGATATAAAATAAAATGTATTGATTTCAGGGTTTTCTATACCGCCTTCTCATAGTTTCAAAGTGGTTTACATTATAACTCGTAGTTAAATATACATTGTAACAGGGATGTAAACTTGGAGGCCAAAAAATGTAACAGGGATCAAGAACTTGGAGCATAATGGGAGTTAAATGGTTTCAAATGTTAATGGTACAAATAGTGTAAAGATTCCGACAACAAAACGTCCCCTTATAACTTTTCTATATATTTTTTTGTCGGAGCTAGTCGGCACAGTGTAAAGAAGTTCTCACTACACCACTGTGACCTCTCCTTTTAATCTGAAAACTTTAAATTAAGAAATTTTTCATAAGTTTTGCCAAAATATAACTTAGCTTTGTTGGTGCTTTCATTGAAAAAGCCAAAATCAGCTTAAAAAGTGCTTGCCAGATCCACCGAATTGACGACGTGCCACACGTTTCGGGTTAATTCAAATCTTTCCATAACCCTGCTTCAGGTCCATTCATTACTGGCAGAATGCAAAACTTCATTGTAAGAAGAATGGGAACAACTCCAATCCTATAGACTTCGGCGTCTGACATCATTTAAAACAGAAGACTGCTAACCATCAATCAAAACGCTCAAACACCTTAGCCAATAGATAAATCCCACTAAACAGGGACACCTCCATTGGACAGAAGTGTAAAAGAGCTTTTAGTTGTAATTTAGACTTTGATTTAGACTAGGAAGATTCTACGGATACTGAAGTGAGTGATTCTGGGATTCAAGAGAATACACGATCCCGAATGGCCAATGTGGAACGTTATCGGGGAAATTCCTCTAGGGGTCGTCATTCTCGTAGAAATTACCTACAGGATTTTTGGGAAGGTCCCGATACCCGCTCCCGGACCAAGAACCTTCAGTTATAAATCTATCGGGGAAGCCTTTGACCCAGTCTCAATTACAAGTTTTGGAGATGGGTCTTTCATTTGTCCCGACATCGAAATATGATGGCTTTGCTACCCGGCTTGCTCTTCATAGGTTTTTTCGTAAATTAAGGGTGATACATCATTTTTCTGATGCTCCCAAAGTTGCAGACCGTTCATTGGTAAAGAATCCCTCCAGATGGCTGCCTCCAGGGTCTCTGGATCGTACCATCTCCACCTTTCAAGAGTTGGTTTTGCAACAATTAAATATACTTGAACGGAACAGATTTCGAGTTTACTCTAATCTGTCTAAGGATCAACAACAAGCGGTCAAACAATTGGCAGAGATGGATATCATTGTTAGGAGGGCTGACAAAGGCGGTGCCACAGTGATTCTCTCAGAAGAGCAGTATCAGAGAGAAATTGAGGTCCATTTAAGTAATCGTATTAATTATATTTGTTTATCTAATGACCCGACGAGAGACCTTCAGACGAAGATTCAAACCGTGGTTTCCAATGCTTTTTACAGTAATTGGATCACGAAGCAGAAATCAGAATTTTTGGTAAAAAAGCATCCCAAAACTCCGATTTTTTACCTGGTCCCGAAGATCCATAAGACTCTGGTTGATCCACCAGGATGGCCTATTGTCTCCTGCAGGGACTCATTACTTGAGCCTCTCTCCAAATTCTGTGACATTTTTCTACAGCCAGCAGCAGCAAAGGTTCGCTCTTATATCAGAGACACAGGGGATTTTCTGAGTCAGCTAATGGAATGTACTGATGTGGGGTCCTATAAATACCTAGTATCTTTGGATGTACAATCTTTGTACACGAACATTGACCAGCAGGAGGCCATCTCCTCTTTGGTGAATTATCCCTTGGAATTACCAGATCGAATTCCCAGGTCATTTTTGTTGGCTTTATTGGATCTAGTTTTGAACAATAGTTTTTTCTTACATCAGCAACAGTATTACAAACAGGTGTTTGGAATAGCAATGGGGGCGACAGTGGCCCCATCTATAGCGACCATCTTTATGGCTGATTTTGAAGAAAAATATGTATATTCAGATCCAGCCTTCACATTCATCCCTTTTTGGAAAAGGTTCCTGGATGACATTGTCTTCCTTTGGACGGGAACAAGTTGAGATTTGGATCTTTTTTTACAAATACTCATGAAGCCAAGATTCAATTTACAGCACAGATGGATGATCAGTGTTTGCAATTTCTGGACATTAAGGTTATCCTGACCCCTTTGGGGTTTGAGACTACTTTATACTGAAAGTCTGTGCAATGGAATACGTTGCTTTTTTATGACAGCTTTCATCCGCGGGCTTTGAGGGAGGGACTCCCGTTTGGACAATTTTTGCGACTTAGACGTAACTGTTCAAGTTTGCAGGAGTTTTGCCTTCATGCAGAAGAATTGAAATCACATTTAGTTCAGAGGGGATATCCTTACCCGGTGGTTAGGAAAGCCTGGAAGTGGGCTAGGTATTTACACCGGGGATGGCTTTTTACCCCTACTATACCTGCAGCTTCTGATGATACTATTACGAGGGTTTTTCCCTATACCAGGGACATGACCAAGGTGGTACAGATATTGCACAAATTTTGGCCCATTTTAGGATTACATTCTTGTTTCCGAGAGAAAACTTGCAAATTGCATACTCACGTAAGGCTAATTTTAGAGATTTAATAGTGCGGACAACTTCTAAATTGGATCGTCCAATAACATCTCATGCAGTCAAAGGCCATTTTACATGTGGTACCTGTGCCTACTGCCCGCTCTCTTTATCGGGTCTTACTTGGACGGATGTTCACACATCTCAGACCTATTCATCTCTATGGCACACAGACTGTCTTTCGACATTTGTAGTGTACCTTATTGTATGTCCATGCTCTTTATATTATGTTGGCCACACTATACGTTCAGTTAAAACACGACTCTCAGAACATGCTTCGAGATTACAGACAGGCACCCTTTCAGCACCTATAGTTGAGCACTGTTTGAAATATCATCATGATTTTGGCTCACTACGATGGCGCATGCTGGACTTTGTGCCTTTGGATCCGAGAGGAGGGGATTGTGAGCAACAACTACAACTACGTGAGCAGCGGTGGATTTTTCTACTGAACTCGGTATCCCCTAGAGGCTTAAATCAGCAGATCAATTGGTATACTATCATTTAAATTACAACTAAAAGCTCTTTTACACCGCTGTCCAATGGAGGTTTCCCTGTTTAGTGGGATTTATCTATTGGCTAAGGTGTTTGAGCGTTTTGATTGGTGGTCAGCAGTCTTCTGTTTTAAGTGACGTCAGACACCGAAGTTTATAGGATTGGAGTTGTTCCCATTCTTCTTACATTGAAGTTTTTCATTCTGCAAGTAATGAATGGACCTGAAGCAGGGTTATGGAAAGACTTAAATTAACCCGAAACGTGTGGCACGTCATCAATTCGGTGGATCTGGCAAGCGCTTTTTAAGCTGATTTTGGCTTTTTCAATGAAATCACCAACAAAGCTAAGTTATATTTTGGCAAAACTTATGAAAAATTTCTTAATTTAAAGTTTTCTGATTAAAAGGAGAGGTCGCAGTGGTGTAGTGAAAACGTCTTTACACTGTGCCGACTAGCTCCGACAAAAAAATATATAGAAAAGTTATAAGGGGACGTTTTGTTGTCGGAATCTTTACACTTTATGGATTTTTAAGGAGATTCTGGTTTGGTTTGTTCTGAGTAGAATGGTAATAATAGTACATATATGGATAGTGGTCTTCATTATAAACATAGAAACATAGAAATATGACGACAGAAAAAGACCACATGGCCCCTTCATGTGTGGGGTCTGTTACCAATTGCTTGAATAGTTCTCCCTGTAGAGAATCCAGGATCTCTTTACTTCTAGATGATACTGCAGCAGGAATGTGCCAATCAACATCTGGCATATTGAAATCCCCTATCAGTAGCACTTCCCCTTTCACAGCAATGCTGCGTATGTCTTCAATTAACTCTGTCCACCTCTTCCTTTTGTGAGGGAGGTCTGTATATCACACCAATACAAATAGATTTCTCTTTCCCTCTTTCTAATTTAACCCACAATGCCTCCCCTCTCCCTTTTAAGCTCTGTAATTCCAAAGCTTTAATAGTATTTTTTACATATAGTGCCACTCCTCCTCCCCTTCTTCCTACCCTATCCTTTCTGAATAAAGTATAGCCAGGTATAGTTACATCCCAGTCATGGTTTTCTGTGAACCATGTTTCTGTAACTGCCACTAAATCCAAGTTGGCCACTCCCACCAAAGCTTCAACATCAGGGATCTTATTTCCCATGCTACGGGCATTTTATTTTTATAAAGCATATGAGGACACACTTAAGGATCTTAATATGTACACCTTAGAGGAAAGGCAGGATAGAGGTGATATGGTTGAGATGTTTAAATACCTCTATGGCATAAATGTACAGGGGGAGAGCCTCTTTCAATTGAAAGCAAGTTCTGCTATGAGGGGACATGGGATGAGGGTGAAGGGGGATAGATTCAGGAGTGATATACGGAAATATTTCTTTATGGAAAGAGTGGTGGATCCGTGGAATAGTCTCCCATTGGAGGTGGTAGAGATGAGGACAGTAGCTGAATTCAAAAAAGCATGGGACAAACACAGGATCTCTAAAGGAAAAAAGGGGACTGTTGTAGATGTTGATATGGAAGGATCGACTAGATTGGCCATGTGGTATTTTTCTGTCATCATATTTCTATGTTTCTATGTTTCTACTTGGGGATGGGGGACAGTTTGTGATTTTATGAGTAGTAGGATGATGTAGGAGGCAATTGGGTATGTCATATAAAGTGTCATTCAATTTTTTTTATAGTGTTCTTTTAAGAAGAGGGTTTTTAGCATCCTTCTGAAGTCCCATAAGTCCTTAGTGGCTCTCATGCTATCTGGGAGGGCATTCCATAGTGATGGGGCATATATGGATAATGCTCTTTTTCAGTTTGACTAGTTGAGTTTTTCTTTGTGTTTGGGATGATAAATAGATTTTAATGGTTTGTTCTTTTTATTCTTTTCTCCGGATCCTTGAGGATCAGTGGCTGGAGGATGTCTGGAGATAGGTTATTTAGGATTTTGAATATGGTAACCAGATTTTTTTTTAATATTATTTATTTATAGAATTTCACAAAAACAACAAGAAATGAAACAATTTCCTGCAAGAAATTGGGGTATATGTCAGGATAAATCCATAAGCAGATCAAAGTAATACAAGATAATAATTCAACATTACCCCAAGTAGTCCACATGAGTAGGGGGAGAAAAGAGAGAAAAAAAAAAGCTTCCAACAGAGGCACTTGGAAGCCAATACAAGCAATCAATTAAAGAAATCCAAAACCTGCGGAGGACCCAGGAAATACTAATTCACAGAGAATATTCAGACAGCATCAACAAACAGCCGATACAGTAGATGAAAGTCTGGCATTAATAAAGGTATTCAAATCATTTGGGTCAGAAAAAACATATTTAACATCCTGAAGTATTACCAGACATCAACACGGAAACCTGAGGAAAAAGGGTCCCCCCACCTGAGCCACACCTGCCTTATACAAAAGAAACTGTTTTCTCCGCTTCTGAGTTTCTTTGGTTATAACAGGAAACATAGAAAAGGTTAAACCCAGAAAAGTATCTAAACGCTTTTTGAAAAACAGTTTCAAAAGCCAATCCTTGTCAGAGATTAAAGCACATTGTACTAATAAGGTAGAGGCGATACAAGTT
Source organism: Ichthyophis bannanicus (assembly GCA_033557465.1). Taxonomy (NCBI): domain Eukaryota; kingdom Metazoa; phylum Chordata; class Amphibia; order Gymnophiona; family Ichthyophiidae; genus Ichthyophis; species Ichthyophis bannanicus. The sequence continues at coordinate 460,591,839 of CM066033.1, read as the reverse complement.
TCCCCCCCAACATCAGAAATCATACCAGAAATATCCAGAGTATCAAAATTAACTTGAGATACAACCACTGGATGCTCAGCATTCTTCTTAACAGAAGGCAAATAATATACTTTAGCCAAAGGAGGAATCAATCCTTCTGGGATTTTCAAAATTTCCAGCATATATCTTCGGAACATATCCACAGCTGTGACACCCGATAAACGAGGAAAATTCAAAACACAAAGATTTGCAGCCCTGGAAGCATTCTCCAACACTTCCAGTTTATATTTAAGTGTCCCATTTTCTTTCATCAGAGCCAAAGAGATAGCAGTAGCATTATCCAGCTGAGATCCGAGATTATCAATCCGATTCTTCAACTGTTCATTCGAAGACATTACAATATCAATATTATCAGCATTCTTCTGGATAGCAAGATCATGCTCGTGAACTTGAGAAGCCAAAACCTTGGTCTGTGAGATAATCGCTGACGTTGAAGAGGCAATAGCGTCCCAAATAGACTCCAAAGTAAAAACTTTGGGTCGAAGCAAGAAAGAATTCTCCGACGAGGAAGGCGTTGAAACAAGCAAAGGGGATCCTTCCCCCTCCGTAGAGAGTATCGGCTGAATATCCGCCGAACTAATCTCACCTAGTGCCTCCCCGGATCTACCGGGGGTCTGAGGAACCACACAATCAGCAGACACCCTCCCCGCACTCGGGGCCCCCACCTCGGAGGACACCGAGGCTGTCGAAGCTGAAGTAGGGTCCAAAGCAACTGGGCATAATGGCGGTGTTCTCTGTGCAGGGGAGAGAGATGTCTCTAAATCTGACGGAGGAGCCCAGGCCTCCTGACAGGGCGCAGCCAAGCCGGCTCGAATCCCCTGCTTCTTTTCCTCAGGTAAATGAACAAAACGGTCCATGGGACCAGAGTTAGGAGGTCGGGGCTCGGAGGGAACAGCCCGCAACTTTCCTTTCCGTTTAGGCATTGAAAGTCAGAAAACACTCCGCAGCCATCTTGGAAATCAACTCCTCCGGTAACCCGATTTTTTAAAATTTGGTGCACACATGGAGCCAGTGAAATTGCTTCAGTGTAGATTTAATATGAGCATGTTTTGCAGTTCCTGTGATTATTCGTGCAGCAGTATTCTGAACCATTTGAGGAGGGGAGTGTAATGTGTTTTGGTAGGTCTTGGTAGATTAAATTGCAGTAATCTAGTATGGGTGTTATCATTGCTTGGCAAACTGTTCTGAAGTCGCTTTCATTGAGGTGAGGTGTGATCTTCTGTATCGTTCTCATTTTGTGGTAGGCTGTTTTTGTCATTTTGTTGACGTGTGCTTGGAAACTACTTTTTGGTCCATTACCACACCTAGGTATTTGACCTCTGATTTTATGGTGAGGATGTTGTTTTGTATTTTTATGGTTGTGGTTGGGATGAATGTAGTGTTCCTGGTGACGTGGAGGACTTCTGTTATGGCTAAGTTTTGTTTTCCTAGCCACTGTATTGTTGCCTCCAGACAGTTTATTACCTGTGTGCAATCTGGATTATCCACGTTGAAGGGGACATAAATCATGATGTCATCTGCATAGATATTGTAATGTCTGTTGAAGTTTTTGATTATGTCACACAAAGGTTGCAGATATATATTGAACAGGATTGAACTTGTGGTATTCCTTGAGGTTGGTCAATGGTTTTGGATTTCTGTGAACCACATTTGATGTGTTGTTTCCAGTGTGTCAAGTAGGAAGCGAACCGTTTGCACAGTAAGTCAATCTGCTGTTCATTGATGTAGTCAGAAAATGTATGAATTTTTTTCTGAATGCAGCGTGCATTAATTAGGGTACATTTTAATACACATTGACTGGCATGTGAGGTCTTGTGATTTAGGGATGAGAGGTGCACTAGTACAACTCTGTGTGACCTTCTTTGTTCCGTTTGGTATGAGTAGTATTGCAGTGTTCTGTTTTGGATTCTTTATATGATTGGTATCGTCTGTATTGTTTGTTGCTGCGTAATGTCTCCGGCATGTGTTTACAAGAGGTGGAGTACAATTATTATAGTGAGTAGGCTGTAGGCAACAATCTGGCTTTCCACGTTGAATTTGAGAAGCATTGAGAATCTCTAGTCAGAGTGCAGTGTATCTTTTAGTGTGTTTCAGAAGCATTTGCCTGTACTCTCTATTAAGACTTTGGTGTGTGATTGGAAATGAGCTTTCCTTGGGGTACTGAGATTTTGAATAACATTAGTAGACTCTACTCCTGCAGATCACTCTAAAGGCCACATCTAAGGGCCCTTTGGCGTGACCGTTAGGAGAAGGCTCGCTTAGGATGTGAGGTGCTTTAAGAGGTGCTGGTGGGTAACAACGCCCTGAAGCTCTTTGTGACCATTATCACCATTGCAGATCCTGGAGAGTGGTGGTAACATAGAAACATAGAAATATGATGACAAAAAAAGACCACATGGCCTATCTAGTCTGTCATTCCATATTAACAACTACAACAGTCCCCTTTTTACCTTTAGAGGTCCTCTGTGTTTGTCCCATGCTTTTTTGAATTCAGTTACTGTCCTCATCTCTACCACCTCCACTGGGAGACTATTCCACGGATCCACTACTCTTTCCATAAAGAAATATTTCCGCATATCACTCCTGAATCTATCTCCCTTCACCCTCATCCCACGTCCCCTCATAGCAGAACTTGCTTTCAATTGAAAGAGGCTCTCTCCCTGAACATTTATGGCATGGAGGTATTTAAACATCTCAATCATATCACCTCTATCCCGCCTTTCCTCCAAGGTGTCCATATTAAGATCCTTAAGTCTGTCCTCATATGCTTTATAATGAAGAACACTAATCAATTTAGTAGCCACCCTCTGCACCGACTCCATCCTGTTCACATCCTTTTGAAGGTGCGGTCTCCAGAATTGCACACTATACTCCAAATGAGGTCGCATCAAAGACTTATACAGAGGCATTATCACCTCCTTTTTTCTGCTAGCCATTCCTCTCCGCATGCACCCAAGCATCCTTTTAGCTTTTGCCGTCACCTTTTCTACCTGTTTAGCTACTTTAAGATCATCAGTCACAACCACGCCTAGGTCCCTCTCTTCTTTAGTGGACAAAAGTACTTCACCCCTTATACTATATTGCTTTCTTGGATTGCTGCAGCCCAAATGCATGACCTTACATTTTTTAGCATTAAATCCCAGCTGCCAAATTCTAGACCATTCTTCAAGCTTAGCTAGGTCCCTCCTCATGTTATCCACACCTTCCTGGGTGTCTACTCTATTGCAGATTTTGGTATCATCCGCAAAGAGGCAAACCTTACCCGACAGCCCTTCCGCTATATCACTAACAAAGATGTTAAAAAGAATCGGACCAAGGACAGATCCCTGGGGCACACCACTGGTAACATCCCTCTCCTCAGAGTGAGCTCCATTTACCTGTACTCTTTGTCGCCTCCCACCCAACCAATTTCTAACCCAAGCAGTAACTTTAGGGTCCATCCCTAAGGTGCTCAGTTTGTTTATACGTCGCCTGTGAGGAACAGTGTCAAAGGCTTTACTGAAATCTAAATACACCGCATCTAGGGCTCTCCCTCGGTCCAACTCCCTGGTCACCCAGTCAAAGAAATCAATCAGATTTGTCTGTCAAGGCCTGCCTCTGGTAAATCCATGCTGCTTCGGATCCTGTAATCCGCTGGACTCCAGAAACCTCACTATTTTCTCTTTCAGCAGCATTTCCAATAATTTACTCACCACCGAAGTTAAACTAACCGACCTGTAGTTTTCAACCACATCCTTACTTCCGCTTTTGTGTAAAGGCACCACATGAGCCTCTCTCCAGTCCTTTGGCACCACTCCCAACTCCAATGAGGCATTGAAAAGGTCAGTCAGTGGAGCTGCTAGAACGTCCCTAAGTTCCCTCAGTATTCTAGGGTGTATCCCATCCGGTCCCATCGCTTTGTCTACTTTAAGTTGAGCTAGTTTCTCACGAACACAGTCTTCTGAAAATTGTTCAAGATGTCCCTCGCTTCTGTTCCTATTTGTGGGTGTTTTCTGAGGTCCTGCTCCTGATTCTTCATCTGTGAACACAGAACAAAAATATTTGTTAAGCAATTCCGCTTTATCCTTATCAGCTTCTACATATTCCTCCCCTGCACCCTTGAGTCTGACAATACCACTTTTGCCCTTCCTCTTCTCACTAATATATCTGAAAAATGACTTATCCCCCCATTTTATTACATTGGCTATTTCCTCCTCCTTTTGAATCTTTGCCTTCTTGACTACTTTGCTAGCTTCTCTAAGTTTTTCCAAATACAGATGCCTGTCTTCCTCTCTCTGTGATCTCTTGTATTTCATGAAGGCCTCCCTCTTTTTCTTCACTTTTTCAGCTACTTCTTTCGAAAATCATAGCGGTCTCCTTTTCCTTTTACCTTTATTTACCATTTTAACAAAAATGTTGGTTGCCCTTAAAATATCCCCTTTGAGTTTTGCCCACTGTTTTTCTACATCCCTCAGCTGTTCCCATCCCGCTAACGATTCCCTAAGGTATTGGCCCATCTTCGCAAAGTTAGTCTTCCTAAAGTCTAAGATCCTCAACTTTGAATGGATTCTAACAGCCCTAGTCCTAATACTGAACCATACCATCTGGTGATCACTGGATGCAAAATGATCTCCCACTATAACATCAGAAACACTTTCACCATTGGTAAGCACCAAGTCCAGTATGGCCTCTTCACGTGTGGGGTCTGTTACCAATTGCCTGAATAGTTCTCCCTGTAGATCCCTGGTAGTAGCAGCAATGGGATGCCCCCAGACCATTGGCATACTAGGTGGCCGCCTAATTCACCTAATGGTCGCACCAGTCCGGGTCAGAAGTGTGATAATAAAGAGAAGCTGAGTATCATCCACATAAAGATGGGCATGTATTTCCATTGATTAAATCAGCAGTGTGATAGGACTAAGATAATGATTAAAGAGAAAAAAAAAAAGAAAGGAACCCTGTGGGACTCCACAATTTAGAGAATGTAATGGTGAGGAAGAAAAGGGAAACAGTGAGAATACATTCTGTCAGGTAAGAAGTGGCTCGGCTTTATCTGCCCTCCTGTTCAATCTGTATCTTCAACCATTATGTGTAATCTTCAAAAAACACAAAATCAGGTACCACATCTATGCAGATGATATTATGGTATATGCACCAGTAGATATTAAAAAAAACATATCACACCATTTCTGAATGCCTGCAAGAAGCAGAATCCTGGATAAATGCAAACAACCTCTACATAAATTTAAAAAAAAAAAAAAACAGAAATTCTTTTTACAACTAGGATCCAAAACGTCATCACCTCCCCAACATTTAAGATATGTGATACTACTATTCAAGTAAAAAATGAGATGAAATACCTTGAAATAATAATAGATAGATTCCTCAATATGTCAGCTCAAATAAAACATACTGCTAGAACCATATTTTACAAACTAAGAACAATCCAGCACCTCAGACCCCTTCTAAAATCAAACGATTTCAGAACAGTACTCCAAGCCCTAATTACTCCTCACTTGGATGACTGCAACAGTTTGTTACAAGGTCTGCCCAAAATGAATCTACATACACTTCAATTAGCACAGAATGTAACTGCCAGGATTATTAATAAGGCAAGTTCATCTGATCACATTACACCAATACTATATAACAATCATTGGCTACCGACAGCATGCAGAATTAAGTACAAAATAATAATTATTACATTTAAACTGCTTAATAACATCTCCCTCTCTATCCTTACAACTAAGATCCACACCCAACCAGATGTTAGGAGCAGGAGAAAAAGTAACCAAAATCTCCTCTCAATACCACCCTCAATTCGTAAGACTAAACAATCGACTAGTAATAGAGCCTTCATGTACACTGCACCCACTCTTTGGAATTCCCTTTCAGACTCCATCTGATCAATCAAAGACCTACAGACATTCTGTAAGGAACTAAAGACTTTACTATTCTCTGAATACTATAACAATTCCATCTGCAACAATACTAATATTTACTCCTCCATGCAATCCTTCCCATCTGATCCAGCCCCTTTCTCCATATAGGAAAGGCCACGTGGGCCGCGTCCCAGCCGGCCGCCGGTAACCAGGCGGCTCGGCATGATGCGAGGCCCAGGCTGTGATCCTAGGTAGATGGGGGGAGGGTTGTGATGCGGCGCACTGGGCAGCGGGATTTAAATTCATTGGCTCTCCCCGGCACGTGGTGAGGGGAGAGAGCCAATGGGAAGTGGCCAGCGTCGAGAAGCAGCAGCGGGGAGCTGGAGGACGGGGCCAGTTGCCACGAGCTCCGGGAGCAGCGGGTAGGAGCAGTGCGCGGTCCGGGTGGCGTATAGCGGGAGTGGCTGGGGTTTGAAGCAGTCAGCAGAGGAGTGGATGACAGCACCACGTGGCTGGGGACGGCGCAGCGTGCGACAGACGGCCCGGAACGCAGGGAAAGGCGCAGGCCAGGAGGTGTCCAGAAGAGTTGCTGGGGCTTGAAGCTGCCGGCAGAGGAGCTGATGACAGCAACACATGGCTGGGGATTGCGCAACGTGTGGCAGACGGCCCGGCACGTGGAGACAAGCATTTTTTGCAGAAAATTGTGCCGCGGGGACCGGGAGGCAAGTGTAAGTGGCCTGGGGGCGGGGGGGGCGCTGGGTACTAATTAAAATATTGCTGTGGCACAGGTTACCTGTTTTTTACAAGGCAATTCAGGTGGTACTATTCAGCAGCGGTGCGGGGGGTTACAGCTTGGAGAGTCAGCGGGGGTCTTTTATTAGTATCTTTGATGGCTGGGGGGGCTGCCGGGGTGGGGGAAGGGGAGGGGAAGGACTCGGGGGCTGCGGGGCAGCAAGGCAGCAGGACTGGAGGTCCGGGAAGGGCAAGGTGATGTGGGTAAGCGGCACAGCCACAGGAGGTAGGCAGGGTGCAGAAAGGAAGGGGAGAAAGGGGGACAGGGCGAAGGTCGCAAGGGGGGGTTATGGTGGAAAGGGGGGGTGGGGAGTGAGTGCGCAATGGGCTGGGGCTCGGGGGAGAGGGGGGCCTCATCGGGGAGGGCCGGATCTGCAGCCTTTTGGGATGTGGGGTGCAGAGGCAGGAGGCAAAGAGGGAGGCAGGCCGGAGCGCCCGGCTGGGACTCATGGCATGGGAGAGGGGGAAAGGGCTCGAGGTCAGCAAGGGTCCGGAAGTCAGCGGGGGGGGGGGGAATTCAGGGGTGAGGGAAGCGGGGATTTGGGGGGGCATTGGCGAGCCAATTTCTGAAACTAGGCAGTTTTGGTGGCTGGGGAGTCATGTAGGGAGGGGGGAAATGTTCGGGCGGGGGGGTGAACATATGGGGGCGGGTGTTGGGTCCTGGCAACATTGGCTCGATGGCGGCCAAGGGTCATCAGGATCGGAGTGGCTCGGGGCTTGGCAACCAGCCTGGCCGGCGACGGCCCCTCCCCAGGTTTTCTCTTTTATGTCTCCTCAGGTACCGGTGATGATCCCATATGTGGCGATACCGGGTGGAGGAGGCCAAAAAGGAGCGGAGCTGCTGCAGCAAGGCACGATGGTCAGCATGGTGGAATCGGTGCCAGCGTCAGATCGAGTGGGGGAAGCAGTGGCTGCAGGTGAGTCACAGGAGGAAACGGGGGGGGGGGTGGTGTGAGGGAGGGGAACGGGGGGGGAAGGCTAAGAGGAAAAGGAAACACACTTGTCGGCGGCGTTATGGTTCCGACTCGTCGTCCTCGTCTACTTCTTCGTCAGAGTCCTCTTCCATGTCAGAAACGGGCAGGGAGGGGCAAGAGGAGGGGGTTAAGGGGGGGGGGGTGGATGGTGAAAGGGGTCACACCCCGTCCTTAGCGGCGTACGCTGAGCTATGGGAGGGGGTTCCAAGAAAGTTGCGGCGCAAGATTAAAAAACAGCGTTATATCGATATATTCCATTTGCTGGAAGGACGGCGGAGGTTTGGGGATAGTAAGAAAAAAAGGCGGGAAGACGAAAAGGCCGGGACAGTCAAGAAAGTGTCGAGGAACGTAGTGAATTGGACTAGAGCATTTCTGAGTTTGGCGAGCGTATGGGGGCACTACTTTCCGGAGCAGTACGGAATGTTGTTGGCTTATGCAGACTCTATTCTAGAAGCCGCTCAGATGCATGAGGGATGGTCGTGGTTGAACTATGACGAGAAGTTCTGAGATAAAATGGAGGAGAATCGGTTTTTGTCATGGGGTACGCAGTATATTAACCGGTGGCTCACCCAGATGTCTGTGAAACACGGGGGGGGGGGGAGCGAAACCGGGTGGGAGCACTCCTGGGGGGACAGGATGGTCCTTTCGTCCCTCCTGAACCCTTTCGTCCCTCCTGAACCCCGATGAAGCCAAAAAGTGGAGTTACAGGGACGGGGGACGTGTGCTGGAGGTCCTGCCCCTTTCCGGATTGCAAATTCCGGCATGCCTGTTCGAGTTGTGGAGGAGGGCATTCGGCGACGAAATGTGTTAAAAAAGGGACAGCCCAGCCCAGTGGGCCTGCCATTAAGTAGTGGTACAGTGAGCAGCCTGGCCTATACCCCAGTACGGTTTGAGCCGTTATGTGCCAGGCTACAACATTATCCGAAACGAGGGGATAGAGAGATACTGTTAAAGGGGTTTCGGGAGGGCTTCGTTATCCCTGTGGAGGGGGCGGTGTAGCGGACAGATCGTGCAACCCTCCCTCGGTGCGACGTTGGGCGGCAATTGCGCAGGAGAAATTGTTGAAGGAAGTTGAATTGGGGAGGGTTGCAGGACCTTTTGCCGAAAAGCCGTTCGTGAATTTGGTAGTGTCTCCATTGGGTATCATACCCAAAAAGGAAGCCGGGAAATTTAGATTAATTCATAATCTGTCCTTCCCGGAAGGAACATCGATCAATGATCATATACCGCGGGATATTTGTACGGTGCGATATGCGTCTTTTGACCAGGTGGTGAAATTGGTGAGGAAGGCAGGGGCGGGGGCATGGATGTCAAAAGTAGACATTGAGTCTGCCTTCCGTCTTTTGCCGGTACACCCCAGTAATTTTCCCTTGTTAGGTTTTTGTTTTGAGGGGCAGTTTTATTTTGACAAGTGCATGCCGATGGGGTGCTCAGTGTCTTGTGCCTATTTTGAGAAATTTAGTTCCTTCTTGCATTGGGCGGTGGTCCGGGAAGTGGGTTGTGCAAATGTGGTGCATTATTTGGACGACTTTCTATTTGACGGTGCGGAGAATTCCGGTGAGTGTAGGCGGCTATTGGACGGTTTTATGGAGTTAGCCAGGGACTTGGGTGTGCCGTTAGCTGAGGAAAAGACGGAGGAGCCAGCTAGACAACTCACGTTTCTGGGTGTAGAATTGGATTCAGTGGCAATGGTGGCCCGGCTTCCGGAGGTTAAAGTGGATAAGCTTTGGGTACTAGTGTCCAATGTGTTGGTCTCTAAGAAGTTGAACTTGAGGGAGTTGCAGTCGGTCATCGGGGCATTGAATTTCGCATGCCGTATCATACCTATGGGTAGGGTGTTTTTGCGACGGTTGGCAGGGGCAACGGCAGGTGCTCGAAAACCGCATCACCGGATCAGGGTGACCAAAGGAATGAAGGAGGATTTGCGGATTTGGGATATCTTTTTGCAGGAGTTCAACGGCACAGCAGTGCTGTCGGAGGCAGAAGAGTCCTCAGTGGACTTGCAATTGTTCTCGGACGCAGCGGGGGGATGGGTATCTATTTTGTAGGGGCATGGTGTGCTGACAGATGGCCACAGACTTGGCAGGCAAGTGGGCTGGTTAACAACATTGCATTTCTGGAGCTGTTTCCTATACGGGTGGCGTTGGAATTGTGGCCCAAGCGCTTGCATAATAAAAGGGTATTATGGTGGTGTGACAATGCGGCGGTGGTGTATGTAATCAATCAATACAGCCCGAGATGTGTGCCAGTGGCTGACTTAATGCGTGAGGTGGTGCTAGCTTGTTTAAAGCTGAATGTGCGGATCAGAGCGCGTCACATTCCTGGCTGTACTAATGAGATTGCGGATGCTTTGTCTCGTTTTCAGTGGGACAGGTTCCGGAAGCTGGCACCAGGAGCCGACGAGAGTGGTCTGTGGGTCCCGGATCACTTGTGGCAGATTGGCCTGAAGAAATGCTGAGTTTTCTGTGAGCATCGGTGGCCAGAAGAACGTGGTTGGTGTATCAGCGTGGTTGCAACAAGGTGGAGGAATTTTTGCGGGGGCGGGGGCGGGGATGGCAGCCGGAGGTGGCATCTGACTGGATGCTAGCAAATTATGTGGTTGAGGCCAAGAAGGAGGGTTGGTCCAAGGCAGCGGTCCACTCACACTTAGCTGGGTTTGCATTTTTTGCGAAGGCGGTGGGATGGATACAGGCCGGGGGTGGAATTTTGACAAGGAGTTTGATGCAGGGGTGGGGCAGAATGTGTCCTGCACATAAGGATCGGCGATGGCCGATTATGCACGACTTGCTAGTTCGGCTATGTGCGGCCCTCCCACGGGTGGCCACGTCTGCCTATGAAGCGGCATTATTCAAGGCAGTTTTTTGCCTGGCATTCTTTGGAGCCTTTCGTATTGGAGAATTGGTAGCTGACTCTGCGAAGACGGGGAAGGGCAGTGCGTTGCTGAGGCAGCAGGTGCAAGTAGAAAGGGGGTCAGTAAGGGTGCTTTTGGCATGCTCTAAGACCGACCAGGGGGGTCGGAGGTGTTTGGTGGTACTGCCGGCGATGGAAGGGGTTCAGTCCTGTGTGGTGGCGGCGCTACGGGAATATTTGCGCCGCCAACCAGAGGTGGATGGTGTGTTTTTTATTCATGAGGACACTCGGTTGCTCACGCGTTTCCAGGTGACAACTGTCCTAAGGTTGGTCCTGCGACATATAGGGGAGGTACCGCAGCAGTTTGCGGCACATTCATTTCGCATTGGCGCGGCCACAAGTGCAGCGGCGGCGGGTTTGGCGGACTCGGAGGTACAATGTATTGGGCGTTGGCGTTCGGGAGCTTTTTGCGGATATGTCAGGCTGTAAAGGTAATCGGGGGAATGTGGTGGGGGGGGGCTAATTCTGTTTTTTCTTTTACAGATGGTAGGAGTGGTCCACATGGCTGTTGGCTGGTTAACCATTCGTTTGTGCACTGGGCGGGTCGGCGAGCGGCTGTGCGGCCTGTGGGGGCTAATCTGGGCATGGATCCAGAAGTGGTGTCGGTCTTATGGCTGGATGAGCGAGGTCTCCGCTGGACACAGTTGCTCCCTTTGCTTCGGCACCATAGGCGATTGCGGACCGCTCCGGGCTTGCTGTTGCTGCATTTGGGGGGCAATGACCTGACAGCCTGGACCTGCAAGCAACTCATTCGAGCGGTGCAGAAAGATCTCGAGGAGGTGCTGCAGTTGTTTCCAGGAGTTATACTGATGTGGTCGGGCATTATACAAAAGCCCAGTTGTCGTGACCTGAGATGCTGGTCGCGGGGTTTGACAAAAATTAACCGACAGATTGGCCGCTGGGTTTGTGCACACGGGGGGTATCAGGTTATGCATTCTTGGATGGAGGTGGGTTGTGCGGGGTTGTACGGGAGTGATGGTGTGCATTTATCCCCGGTGGGCTTGGATTTATTATTAAATGACTGGCAGGAGGCATTGGAGTGGGTAGTGTTAAGGGATGCTCGCTGGTCGCAGCTTTTGGGAGGGCAGCGTGGGAGTGGCCAGCCCTCCAGTGCCGGTGGCGGGATCCCGGAGGTTTCCGGGGTCCACTTGGAACAGGGGTGGGGTACCCCCGACCCGGAGAACCCCTGGGCTGGCTTTTGCTAATTATATGGCGAAGTCGGGGGCCAAGGGGGGAGAGAAGCTGGGAAAAGCGTACGCGTGCCCACCTTGCTAGGGACATGGCTGGTGGTGCATCATTCCGCTCGGTATGAAAATGATAGTTATGTGATGTTGATGTTATGTTTTTCATGGTTCAATAAAGCTGCGACTAAGCGTGTTTTACCAAAAGTTGGTGTTTGTGTGTTTTTTGGTTGTGGAGGAGGGGGAAGGGTATGGAGGGAGGGTGCAAGTTTGGGACATAGTATCGAGTCCGACCTGCTCCGATTAAGGAAAGGCCGTGTGGGCCACGTCCCAGCCAGCCGCCGATAACCGGGCGGCTCAGCAAGATGCGAGGCCTGGGCCGTGATCCTTGGTAGAAGGGGGGAGGGTTGTGATGCGGTGCGCTGGGCAGTGGGATTTAAATTCATTGGCTCTCCCCAGCATGTGGCGAGGGGAGAGAGCCAATGGGAAGTGGACAGCGTCGAGAAGCAGCAGCGGGGAGCTGGAGGATGGGGCCAGTTGCCACGAGTTCCGGGTGCGGCGGCCCGCCTTCCCGCCCCTTGGGTAAGGTAGCAGTAATAGGGGTGTCGCAGTGGGGGGTGTTAAGTGGGATCCCAGAGGTTTCCGGGGTCAGGAGCCTTGGATAAACTTGGGACGGGGGTGGGGTACCCCCGACCCGGAGAACCCCTGGGCTGGCTTTTGCTAATTATATGGCGAAGTCGGGGGCCAAGGGGGGAGAGAAGCTGGGAAAAGCGTACGCGTGCCCACCTTGCTAGGGACATGGCTGGTGGTGCATCATTCCGCTTGGTATGAAAATGATAGTTATGCGATGTTGATGTTATGTTTTTCATGGTTCAATAAAGCTGTGACCAAGCGTGTTTTACCAAAAGTTGGTGTTTGTGTGTTTTTTGGTTGTGGAGGAGGGGGAAGGGTATGGAGGGGGGGGGGTGCAAGTTTGGGACGTAGTATCGAGTCCGACCTGCTCCGATTAAGGAAAGGCCGCGTGGGCCACGTCCCAGCCAGCCACCGGTAACCGGGCGGCTCAGCAAGATGCGAGGCCTGGGCCGTGATCCTTGGTAGAAGGGGGGAGGGTTGTGATGCGGTGCGCTGGGCAGTGGGATTTAAATTCATTGGCTCTCCCCGGCACGTGGCGAGGGGAGAGAGCCAATGGGAAGTGGCCAGCGTCGAGAAGCAGCAGCGGGGAGCTGGAGGATGGGGCCAGTTGCCACGAGTTCCGGGTGCGGCGGCCCGCCTTCCCGCCCCTTGGGTAAGGTAGCAGTAATAGGGGTGTCGCAGTGGGGGGTGTTAAGTGGGATCCCAGAGGTTTCCGGGGTCAGGAGCCTTGGATAAACTTGGGACGGGGTGGGGTACCCCCGACCCGGAGAACCCCTGGGCTGGCTTTTGCTAATTATATGGCGAAGTCGGGGGCCAAGGGGGGAGAGAAGCTGGGAAAAGCGTACGCGTGCCCACCTTGCTAGGGACATGGCTGGTGGTGCATCATTCCGCTTGGTTTCAAAATGATAGTTATGCGATGTTGATGTTATGTTTTTCATGGTTCAATAAAGCTGCGACCAAGCGTGTTTTACCAAAAGTTGGTGTTGTGTGTTTTTTGGTTGTGGAGGAGGGGGAAGGGTATGGAGGGGTGGGGGGTGCAAGTTCGGGACGTAGTATCAGGTCCGACCTGCTCCAGTTACTACCTAGCATACATTATTGTACCTTCATAATTGGTATCACTGCTGAGCTACTATGTAAATAGTTAAATGTTAACCATCTTCCACCATACTTTGACATGTGTGAACAGATGGTTTGTAAATAGTTAAATAGTTCAATGTAAATTAGTTCACTACAATGTTCTATGTAACTCACATTTATTCGATGTAAACAGCCCCTAATTATTGGAAAGGGCGGTATAGAAAAACTGTTCAAATAAATAAATAAATAACAGATTTTTTTATTTATTTTTTATTTAAGGTTTTTATATACCACCTTTCTACAATTCAAGGTGGTTTACATAGAACTCAACATAACAGTGTAGTTACAACTTTTGTACATAGAACTATGAAGCAGCAAAGCATAATTTAATTATCAAAGAGATTTCTGTTTCAAGGATTAGAGAAGTGTCAGAATAACAAACAAAAATTCTGAAGAGTTGACTAAGGTTATAGATACCCCCAAAAGTTGGAGGGGGGAAGACTGAGTGTACCACAATGTCCCGTGATCCACATTACTTCTAATTCCACTCCATTCGTTAATTTATAGACTTCTATCATATCTCCTTTTAGCCTTCTCTTTTCCAAGTTGAAGAGCCCTAACCTTTTAAATCTTTCCTCATAGGGGTATCCTTCCATCCCCTTTATCATTTTGGTGGCTCTTCTCTATATCTTTTCTTTTCTGTCAGGTAAGAAGTGAACCACTGTAGTATAATGCCTTGAATGCCAAGACTGAAAAGCTCAGAAAGTAGAAGCTGATGGTCTACTAAATCAAAAGCAACCATAAGATCAAGGAATACTAGGAGGATTGCTCTACCACCATCAATGTAAGTGTGAACATTGCTCAAGAGTCACTCCTGGACAGCAGGACCCCTGTTGCTCAGGGGCCTGGGGAAGCTGTGTCTTTTGCCCGTAGCCCTGGACACTGATCTACCACTTTCCCTGTTCTTGAGGGGAAGTAGTAGATGATTCATGATTTATTTTTACATATTGAAAACGATTGGAGATGTATGATTTGGACCATGTTAATGCTGTTCCAGCTATACCTATTTGAGCTAATCTTGTCACAAGGATGTTATGATTAACACTATTAAAGGCAGAAGTGATATCTAATAAGACCAGAATAAATGCTTGGTTTGCATTATCTTTGCCACAGATGAGTGTATCGAATAAGACCATGAACAGAGTTTCCACACCATGATATGGGCGGAACCTGTATTAGTGTTCATCAAGAGGTGCGTTAAGGTCGATAAAGGTCTTGGAGTTGGATTTGTACTATTTTTTCTATGATTTTTGCTAAAAATGGAATACTAGAGATTAGTCTATACGAGGTTGGATCATCTTTGTTGAGGGAATTGTTTTTGAGAATTGGGCGAATGATGGATAGTTTGAGTTGTTTTGGCATTATGTCTTGGAGGAGGGATTGATTTACCATATTGAGTATAATTGGGGCTAATTCTGTTTTCTTTGCCTTTATCCAAGATACCAGATGAAGATCTAGATGGGAGGTAGTGGTACTGATTTTTGTTATTGTTTCCAGGAGTTGTTTTTCATTGATAAGGTGGAAAGTGTGCCTTTTATTGGTAGCAGAATGACATTCACTGAGTGGGGGCATTGTTGAGGGGTTTTTGTTTTTTAGTTTTAATGCAAGGTGGTTTGCTATAGTTTGAGGATTGATGGGAGCATTGTTTTTCATGTTCAGATGGACTTTGGTTAATGTTTTTTCAATCTCAAAAGAGCTCTCTAGGGTGATTAATAGATTTATTCAATATATTTGTGTGGTGGTCTTTCTTTGCCCTGAGAATCATTTCTTTATAGCTGCTTAGTGCTATAAGGTAGAGATCCTTATGTTCAGGAGGTTTTTTTGCCCTCCATTTTTTCTCCAATTTACGGAGTTCTTTCTTGAGGTTGGTAATTTCTTGTGTAAACCATTTCTCAGAGGGCCTGTGATATGTATTCTTTTTTGATGTAGTGGGTTTTTGCTGCTTTATTAATTATAGTGAACCAATTCTTTATTGAATCATCAAGGTCCTGCGGTTGTGAAGCCAGTTGAGGGGTAATCTCCTCCAGGAATGTATCTTTGTTGAAATGCCTGAACAACGAGGTTTGGTGAGATGAATTGTAATATTTCTGGGATGATAGAGGGATTGGGATATTTATACATATGATAAAAGTGATCGGACCAAGGGACTTGAGTTGAGGTAGGGAGGGAGTAATTTGGGTGTGTGGTGAGATGCTTATAGATGAATATCAGATCAAGGGTATTGCCCTTGATGTGGGTGGGGTATTCTATAGCTTGTAAGAAGCCCATTTCTTCCATGAATTCTAGGAATGCAGATGTTTGTTGTACAGGGAGAGATGCTAAATTAAAGTCTCCCATGATGATATGGGATTTCTTAGTCAGAGAGGTGCAGGCTGATACAAGTATAGTGGTGAGGTTAAGGTGATTGTTAGTAGGTAGTCTGTAGAGGAGGCAAACTGCTACATTTTTATTCTCAATTTTGATTACGCCAATGCCATCATAGTTGCCACAAATACTGGCAGATGCATTTAGCTTTGTTTTGATGAATATAATGACTCCACCTCCTTTTTTGGACTCTCTGGGACAGATGAAAAGTGAGTAGCTGTATCTATTTAGCTAATTTATTAGGATGGAGTCATGTTCAGTAAGCCATATTTCTGTTACACCCAGTAGATCTGGAGATTAATCTATTAGGATATCTCGAATTACTGGAATTTTGTTTCTTACAGAGTGTGAATTTATTAAAATGCATCTTAAAGGGATAATGGGATTATTGATAGATTGAGTATTAGGTATAGTATTGATTTGGACTAGCCTCTGGTGTTGTTTATGTCTGAGGTGATGGTTTACGCGTAAGTTTTCATAGTTGTAAAAATGCATTATATGGTTATAAACTGGATAGTGTTGGGTGTATAGCGTGAGGTAATAGAATATAGGTTCTTGGTGTGTTAGCTGGGCATTGGACAGTGCTAGGATTATAGAGATTAGGTGTATAGCACATATTAGATTGTGTGAGATCTCCATCGTCATGTAGTGGGAGGAGGAGTATAAGAATGAGGGAGCAAATTAGCAGCGCAGCAGAGTGTTGCAAATATGAAGGTGGGTAGAACCCAATGCAAGGTTATTTGGGAGTTAAAAAGGTGAATATACAATGAATAGTTCAGGTTGGGTGCAAGAGGAGGAGCTAGATTGTGGGGTTGCAGCTCAATCGGGATAGAAAGTGAATAATTATAATGTAGTTATGCAGCAAACGTGAAACAATAAGTATGGTAACAATCAAGTAAAAATCAGACAGCGTTTGGCATTCACAGGCAGAGTAGACATGAATAATTCAGCAAGTCTCAATAGGTTGTAGATGTAGGTATAGCAATTGGTATATACCTCGTGCTGGCGAGTTAATATTCAGGGAAAAAATAAGTTATTGGCAGCAGTTACTAATAATATATGAGTCTATGACCAGATATGGATTGCTGAGTACAATGTGATAACATTGTAGGTTACATCGATCAATACATTGTATCACAGTAGTGTAATGAAAGCAATACAGACTGTATTTTGGTAACAGAATAAATCATGAAGTAGATAGTCTGTTGAGGACAAAACTCAAGATAGAGCAATAAAATAAAACCGTTGGCTGTTGAATAATTATCAGGTTTATGGATATGGAGTGAATTTTGAGAACTATGAGCATTTTGTGTATGGTTATAGGGCCATCAATTAACTCTGTAGGGAGTGTTCATCATTATGAAGTACATTCGTATTCAGTAAAGTGCAGTTTGTTTAGAATCGATTATGTGATAGTTTGGTATGAGAATAGTTATGGTAATTCTGCTCGATGCTGAGGTGTTAAGGCTGTAGGAGTGAACTTACTTTTTTACTTTCCAGTGTGATTGGTGATAATAGTTTTGCCAGCGAAGATTATTTATTTATTTAATCAGATTTGTATACCACTTTATCCTTCAGTCAAAGTAGTGTGATGCAGCGGACCCTCTTGCAGAAGGAAGAAAAGTTTTAAATTCAGAAAAAAACAGGTTTAAGCTGCAATATCCTGAAGGTCCACATAGAGGGAGCAGGAGAGTCAGCACAAAGTCAGAAGAACCACGCCTCTATGGGCAGGACTTAGGCCCAGTCAGTTCCGATTTAAGCAGAGGCAGGCCTGAATCAAGCAGACCAGGCCAAAGACAACTCCAGGGACAACTCCAGAGACAAGTCAAGAGACCAGTCAAGGGACAACTCCAGAGACAACTCCAGAGACAAGCCAAAAGAGAAGTGCTAAGAGAAGTACCAAGCCAGGTTGAGAGAGATGTTCCAACATCCAGCCTGGGAGAGAGACATGTCCAGGGAGAAGTGCTAGGACACATCCTGGGAGAAAGACATCCGAGGAAGGTCGTGGAGGAAAGATATCCAGTGAAAAGATATCCAGGAGAAAGATATCCAGAAGGAAAAAATATCCAAGGAGAGAAAGGTATCCAGAGAGATATCCATAGAAGTAACCTGAGAGAAAGTGGAGAACACAGAGGCCTGGAGAGCAGGGAGAAGCTGAAAGGGCGAGGCCACCAGACAACAGTCTCAGGAGTGAAAGCAAGGGCAGATGGCAACAGCTGCAGCCTTGGCTCAGAGGGGTTCCTCCACACACTAAGGCAAGAGAGATATCGTGGGAGTACTTGGGCCATCCCGAGTTGGAGGACAACCAGACTAGGCCTCAAGCCTTCCCTGAGAAAGACAGAAGAAAGCTCAAAGGTAAAGCTTCCATTTCTTGTAATTGTTTGCTTAGGCCTAGCATAGAAGAAAGGCAGGGGAAAGAAGTTTATCTGCATGACAATGACATTTATAAGCAAAGACTAACAGATAATCTCCCTAAGAAGAGAACTGCCAGTATTAAACGTTGTGATGAGAGAGCTTTTAAAACTATAGCGGATGAAGAGCCATTGTTTTACCCAGTAGCCAGAAACCGACGCCCTAATCTAACAAACAGACACTGGGAAACTGTACGGCACGCTTTTAAAAAGCCAGAACTCAGCCATGCAGAAGCCTCAGACTCAGAGCCATCTGATATAGAATGGATGCAAGTGGAATCTGCGGGTGAGGAGGCTGAGGAACCAATGGAATGTACATATTGTACAGCAGTGAAGCTGTAGTCTATTTGGAGTTCCATGAATGCATAAAGTGAATGCAGTATTTGTCCTACTTTAAATTACTGTGAAGTTAACAGTTATTACTTTGACCGTTTTGTGCTTTAAACCTGATGTAAGGACTGGTACAATTCTGTTACTTTCCAAAGCCGTTTGTTTTTGAACCATTTTTGTGCAAAGGGGAAATAAAGCCTTTTTCTTTTTCCCTCCACTTTGGTGTGAAGTTATTCTTTTTGGGAAGTTGGTAACGAGGCCGGCACAAAGGACTGCTACCTTTGACCCTCGCACCTGGCCAACCCCAATATCCCTAGTCTTGTGCGCTCCCCAGCCCTTCCGTGGAAAACTATGCCGCCACTAGGGGGGGCTGAGGGGGACAGTAGTCAACAATACAACTAAAGACCCCAAGGTTGTGGACTGAGGAAACAGGAAGTAGAAGAGTGTTATCAACAGAGATAGAGAAAGGTGGAAGGGGGGAGGAGGATTTAGGGAGAAAAATAAGAAGTTTCAATTTCAGACCATGTTCAATTTCAAATGGCAGTGAGACATCCAGGCAGCGATGTCAGATAGGCAGGCAGAGATTCAGGCTTGGAGTGTTAGAGAAATATCAGGTGTAGAGAGATAGATCTGAGAGTCATCAGCATAAAAATGGTACTGAAAGCCATGGGAGGAGATAAGAGCAGCAAGGGACTGGATATAAAGAGAGAAAAGGAGAGGGCCCAGAACAGACCCTTGGGGACACCAACTGAGTGTGGGATAGCAGTAGAGGAGGAACCACCAGAACAAACACTGAAAGAACGATGGGAGAGATAAGAAGAGAGCCAGGAGAGCACAGAACCCCTAAGACCAAGTGAGGACAACGTAGCGAGGTTGTTAGAGCTGAATCTAATTACTCTTATTTTAAAAAGGTTCTAAAACTCATTATTTCTCACTTGCTTTTGGACCTTCAAGTAACCATATTTGCAGTAACTGTTGGTGCCAATGATTTTCCGAACGGGCTCTGGAGGCTGGTCTTAATGCATACCAAATTTGCCTTTCCCCTTTGTTCCCTCTCCTTAGCCTCCTAATAAGCTTAAATCTGATGCCATTTAGCTATTACCATTTACTCTGTCCCTCCCCTTTTCCCTCCTTCTCTAGTTCCTCGTTTTTTTAAAATTGTGTTTATGTTAGTCTTTTTTATTTTTAATGAAATTGGAAACCACCTTGAGATGTCCAATGGAAGGCAGTATAGAAAGCTTTAAATAAACCTAAACACACTAGATTAATGTGTGAAATCAATTTAGCTTGCACTAAATTTTTTTAAGGTACGCTAACAAACTGACTGTAATTGGTGGCAGTGTTAGAGGAGGGCCTCTCGAAGTGATAATTGCCTGTGGCGCCATGTCTGAGTAATCAACATACATTTCAGCATGTGCCATAAAACCTTAATTATAATACAAAGAGCCTTCCTTTAGCAGTTCAAGAGGAACTTGGGAGTGTATCACTCTACAATAGGTACCCAGCAAAATGTTTATGTTCATGGTCCATTGTACCATTAAAGCAATGACATTTATTTCACTACTGTATTTTTAACCATTTGATTAATGCTGAGTGTCTGCATAAATGCAGGCTGTACAGTTTTGAAGGCATAAAAAATGAGATAATGTAACTGCAGGTGCGAAGGTTTCTTAAAACACTGATCATTTCAATTAACAATTTAGAGCCATAAAATAATGAAAGGTATGATAAAGTAAATGTCTGTACAAAGTAAACATACAATGAAATGCTGTTGAATGACTTCAAGCAATTGCACAGTTTTAACAGCGTTACACTAATTTAATTAGGCAAACTATTTCTGCTAAGGCAGCTGAGACATGCTTAAATTGGCCCTGGACTGTCACAATAAAATGAGACTTATTTATTGTGCCAAGCCATTTCTTTAAGAGTATATTTGAACATCATACTCATTAAGGCTTCATTTGTAAACCATGAGTTATCTTACAGGCTTTCAACAGACTTGTGATCAAATGATAATTTCACAACCTGCCAACAGTAAAACCTTCAAACCAAATTTATTTTTATTTATTTACTCAGGTTTATGAGTTGTTCCATCAATGAGGACTCACAAATATGCAGTCACAACCAAATACCTCAATAAATAAATACAAAACAATAAAAAATAAAATAAAACTGTACAGAGCAAAGATAAAATAAGAATAAATAAGTATCGTAACTAATTAAAAAGTCAGGTTAAACTATGAGAACAGGACTTAAATGGATATGTTAAATCTCATGGTATGAGATGTACATTTTTCAGCAAGTAGATTGACTGCCCTCCTCAGTAAGGTTAAATGTATGGGTAGTGTCTCCCATCTCATGTATTTTAGTCATATTAACCCATTAACGCATGAATTTTTGTTTTCACATGAAACTCCATAATATGTTAGTCAATTTAAACTAAAAGTACTTTGCTGATACTAGACCCAGAGAGAGTATTAAATTTAAACTACAAGCTCTCTGCTGGGTATGAAATCTAACCAGAAAGCTCTCTTCTGTGTTTTAAATTTAAACTTAAACTACTGCTACTAGGCCCTGACTGATTTAACAAATACACTGGATTCACAGATTAATCAGCTTTAATCCAAAGAAGTCCCTTTAGAAAAATTCCCAGAAGTATATACTCACAATTGCAGATCTCTCTCCAGAAGTAGCAGCCCCCTTTTCTAGTCCTTCAAGACTGAGAAAAAGTATAGACTCCCTGGATATTTAACTAAGAAGGAATCAGAATTTTTGACACCCTCTTGTCCCTACCATTTACAGTTTGTTCCTCCTAAGGTCCATAAATCTTTGCCAACCCCCCCCCCCCCTCCCAGGACAACCCATTATATACGCTGTAGGATCACTCTTTTAACCTCTCAGTTCCTAGATGTTCTACTTAGATGGTTTGTTACTTCTATAGCATCATATACAAGAGATTCCTCACACATTATTCAGATCTTGGAACATTTTTAGGGATATCATGTGCAGTTGATTTCGATCATCTTGGATATCATACTTATTATTTTACACTAATATCCCATAGGTGGGTACAATTCAGATCCTTGAATGAATCCTTCTCATCGTACTGAACGCAAGAGAATCCTCACTGGATTCCTTATGCAGTGGCTGAACTAGCCCTGATGGAGAACTATGTTTGTTTTCAGGGCCTTTTTTATAGCCTTTTTATAAGGTAGCTATGGGGTCAGCCATTGCCCCAGACATCACCATTTATATGTTGCAGAGTTTGAAGCTGCCTGGTTATTGGCACTTGGCAAAAGTCAGGCACAGTAAAAACTGGCCTATCTCGCCGCAAAAGCTAACCATGCAGTGGCTGAATATCGCCGCTGCCCGGTTAGCTTCCTGACAATCTGGAAGTGATGGAGTCTATAGAATGTTACCCATCCTTCTCCAGAGGGATTATCAACAGGCCCCTTTAAGAGAGTCTGCAGCCCCGAGTTTAGAGCTGGGAGGGCATGGCTCACAGGGAGAGTTAAGAACTCAGACTGCAGGAGAGAGAGAGAGGCTTGTGGAGCCAGAAGTCCTTTCAAGGCAATTCATGCAAAGGAGTTTTGAGGAAGGAATTTAACTGGGGCTGGAGGAAGGGTGGGGAGAACCAGCTTGTGAAGATTTAGCAAGCTGGGACAGAATAAAAGCACATTTTTTCCCCTGAACTGCTGTCCTGTGTTTTCGCTTTGTGAAGGTTTAACAAGCTGGGATAGATTAAAGCTACTTTTGTTTTCCCTGAACTCCTGCCTGTTCTATGTTTTAAAAGAAAGCCCCTTCCCATTGACCGCCACACTACCACAAATGGAGGCAGCTTGGGGATTTTCTCCAACCATGTGACTGAGGGCAAATCCAAGTCACTCCAGGTCTGAGCCTCTACATCAGGCCAGGAATTTTGGTTGTTGTTTGTATGGGCTAATAGGGTTAGGGAGCTTGAAGAAGGTAGAGTCAGTGCCAGACAGGCAGGCTTTATTTTGGCCACTAGAGGCCACTGAAAGTTGTTGGAGCTGGAATACTGCAGTGTTAACTCAGTTGCAGAAGAGTGAGTTGTGATTGTGGTTTTCAACTGAGCAGTGACAAGCCAAAAATGGAGCGCCTCCTCCAGATGCTGAAAGAAGGGCAGCAACAACAACAATGGCAGCAGTAGTTACAGAATCTTGTTCAGGTGCAGGGGGAGCTACAGAGGAGTTCACTGGCTCAGTTGACCCAGGCCCTGCAGAGACCATAACTCCACTTTCCAGCGCAAGCGCTTCTTTAAATGACAGCAGAAGGTGAACATCTTGGTAAACTTTGAATGAACTGCCTGCATGGCCAGGTGGCTAGAGGCAACATAGATCACTTATTTGGGGAATCTGCTGATGTGCAGCAGTCTAGCTGCATTCCAGGATGCCAACTCAGATGGGTGAGCTACATATACCACTGTCAAGGCCGCTATACTAGAATAGGCTGGCTGTACTCTAGAGGCCTACCACCAGCAATTCAGTAGGTGGGAGGACTCTAGATAAAAGAGAGCTCTCAGAGGTTCCTCTATTGGTTGAAGGATCTCGCATGGAAGTGGCTGCAACCAGAGGGAAAGATCTGGCCCAAGATAGCCAAGATTGTACTATTGGAGCAGTTTTTGGAGGGCTTGACTACCCTGATGAAATAATGGGTATGTCAGCACCCCAGGTTTACACTGGAGAGTTCACTGGACATAGCCGGGGGGTATCATAAAGTCCAGCTGGTGAATGAAGCACACAGAAGGCGAAGAAGTCACCTATTAGCCCAGGAGGATGGAAGTGAAAGCTGGAACGGATGTTATGACCCCCAAAGTCACCTTCATGTCAAGGGCATGGCCCCAGCCACAACCCCTTCACCTGTTTTAGGTGTGGAGCCTGGGGACACTTTGTTCGGGAATGTCCCCTGGGTACCGAAGAACCCATGGAGGTCAGCCTAACCACCCCTCGTGCTTTGCGGACAGTGATTCCTACGGCATATTGTACCACATCTATACCAATGATGTGTTGCTCTACACCCCTTTCTCTACAGCCAGTCCCAACTACACTGCAATCACAGACTGCTTTAACGAAGAAAGTATACTTCAAACTTAAAATCCTAAAGCAACTACGCCCACTAATGTACTTACAAGACTTCCAGCGAATAATACAAGCCATAATTACACCTCACTTTGACTTTGCAAATCTAATACTACTAGGTACAACAAAACAAAACTTGAAAAGACTACAAATTGTACAAAACGCTGCGGCCAGGACCATTATGAAGGTCCCCCATTTCAACATATCACACCGACTCTGGCGTACTTACACTGGCTACTGATACAAAGCCGAATAGTATATAAAACCGTAATAACTGCCTTCAAAACTCTAAACAACATGGCACCACCTACCCTATTCAATCTCATCACTAAAGAACCTGCTAGAAACCTACACAGGAGAGATCATACAAACAAACTAAGGACTCCGAAAGAATTTATAAAAGCCAGAAAGATAACAAACAAAAAAGCATTCTCTCATGCAGCCCCCATTCTATGGAACGCCCTTCCAGATGAGATGAGATCACATTCAGAGATCAACGAATTCCGCAAAAAACTTAAAACGCACCTGTCCACATCACACTACGGATCTCTGCCAAACACACCTACCCAACTAGAAAATGGATAATACAATGTCAGTCCTCATAAACCAAATTGGATTTGACATAGGATGTGAAACCCAAACGCTTATATATTATGATTCACCCATGTCACACTCACCACTGTATTTAGCTCTCATTTTGATCCCTGTAAATAGTTATTTTATGTTCCATGTAATGTAATATAAGTTGTTATGGTTTTAAGCTGTTCACTGTAAAAACAGACTTTGACCTGTTATTTTATGTTGTTCCATGTAAACCGCATTTGATCGCTGGAAGGTGCGGTATATAAGAAACTGTTAATTAAATTAAATTAAATTAAATGAGGTCTCGGACTGGATGGGAACTCACAATCTAAAAGTGAACTGTAAGAAGACGGAAGTTTTATTTATCACAAGAGACTCTTTCTTCATACGTCTGCCTGCCCTACAGGTAAAAGATGCAGATTTGAAAACAACTCAGGGGGTACGATATCTTGGGAGCACTCTGAATCAGTGCCTGTATGTGGAATCCCATATAAGTAATATCACCAAAACAGTATACCTCAAGATACGGACCCTGCATCACCTATGGCCCTTACTAGATCCTGCTGACTTCTGCACTGTATTCCAGGCTCTTATCATCCCTCAATTTGACTACTCTAACATTATTCTACATGGCCTACCTGACTGTGCACTCCATCCCCTACAATTGGCCATGAACACCGCAGCTGGAGCCCTTTATGAAAATGTAACACATATCCTAAAGCAGCTTCATTGGCTCCTGATAGCTTATCGCCACAAGAACAAAGCCCTCACAATAACATTTAAAATCCTTTACCACCTCTCTGCA
Source organism: Ichthyophis bannanicus (assembly GCA_033557465.1). Lineage (NCBI taxonomy): Eukaryota > Metazoa > Chordata > Amphibia > Gymnophiona > Ichthyophiidae > Ichthyophis > Ichthyophis bannanicus. The sequence continues at coordinate 460,566,721 of CM066033.1, read as the reverse complement.
AGCACCCTGGAAGAACTCGTCCAATGGACAACAGAGCTAGGAGGTCAAGCATGGCTAACACTCTTATCATCCTCAACCAGATATAGCTCCCAAACTGCTAAGCACAGAGCTTTCACCTTTTGCGCACCTTCACTCTGGAACTCACTCCTGGCCCCGATCCGAGGCATATCTGACCTTGCGACCTTCAGAAAAGCATTAAAGACACACCTCTTCTAACTTTACTTTGAACATATAGTATAGCCCTTCCTTGACACAACTCCTCAGCATAGCACAGACCTACCTTCACATTATAGTCCTCTGATCATCATGATATAAGTGCCTAGGGTTCTACCCTAATTGTAGAGATCTACCTTCACATTATAGTCCTCCGATCATCATGTATATAGGTGCTTAGGGCTCTACCCTAATTGTATACAGTTGCTCAGAGTTCTACCCCATTTGTCACACTTGCTATAGTAGATAGATTATGTTCAATTGGCCTTAAATAGCCACTGTTCATTGTAATGCCTGTTTAGTTCTATTCACCTGTTCCATGTAAACCTGTTCTATGTAATGAGTTGTTTTACTATAAATAACGCTGATTTAAAATAGTGCAATATATAAAACCAAATAAATTCCTGTGGAGTTTGAAGGGACCCACCTCCAAGCCTTGATACTCCGGAAGTGTATGGACCCTCATTTGCTGGGAAACAGTAACCAAATTTCAAATTGACTATGCAAAGATGGTAACACTATTTATGGTAACGCTGCTTTTTGACATATTCATAAATGACCTGGAAAGTGGAATAACGAGTGAGGTTATGAAATTTGCAGATGACACAAAACTATTTAAAGTTGTTAAAACCCAAGAGGATTGTGAAAACTTGCAAGAGGATCTTGATAAATTGGAAGACTGGGCATCAAAATGGCAGATGAAATTTAATGTGGACAAGTGCAAGGTTATGCACCTAGGGAAGAACAACCCAAACTATGGTTACACGATGCAAGGTTCCACATTAGGAACCACCACCCAAGAAAAAGATTTAGGCGTCATTGTGGATAACATGGTAAAACCCTCGGCCCAGTGTGCAGCGGCGGCCAAGAGAGCAAATAGAATGCTAGGTATGATAAGGAAAGGAATGGAAAATAAAACAAAAGATATTATAATGCCTCTCTATCGTTCCAAGGTGAGACCGCACCTTGAATATTGTGTGCAATTCTGGTTGCCGTATCTTAAAAAGGATATAGCGAATTTAGAAAAGGTACAGAGAAGAGCCACCAAAATGGTAAAGGGGATGCTAGGATACTCCTATGAAGAAAGGCTAAAAAGGTTCGGGCTCTTTAACCTGGAAAAGAGACGGCTGAGGGCAGATATGATAGAAGTCTATAAATTAATGAACGGAGTGGAACGGGTAAACGTAGATCGATTGTTTACCTTATCAGAATATAGAAAGACTAGGGGACATGCAATGAAGCTACAGGGTAAACTATTTAAGACTAATAAAAGAAAATATTTTTTCACTCAACGTGTAATCAAACTCTGGAATTTGTTACCGGAGGATGTAGTAAAGGCTGTTAGTGTAGCTGGGTTTAAAAAAGGTTTGGACAAGTTCCTGGATGAAAGGTCCATAAACCATTATTAAGAAGTGACCGAAGATATCAATGCTTGACCCAGTACAAGCATTGTGGAACTTGTGTCTCTTGGGGAAACTGCTAGGTACTGTGGTACTGCAGAGCCTATTCAAACAGGAAAAAAGGTTTTAAATCCAGAAAAAAGATTCCAACACCAGATGCGACATTACGAGGAGCCAGATAGGGGGAGCAAGAGAGACCTTCCAGGGCCTAGAGAACCGCACCCCAGAGCTGGTGATGTAATGCCGACCAACAGCCTATCCAGGAGAGGGGGAGTTCCTTCTAAGAAAGGCTGGGAAGTTGAAAAGGAGGAAGTAGGACAAGCAAGAGAGGCAGAAGCAGAAGCAGAGGCGGAGGCAGAAGCCGAAGAAGAAAAGGAGTCTTGGCAAAGAGACCAGAGAGGAAGGAGTTCCTGGCAAGAAGACACAGTGAGTCCGGTGCAGCAGAATACCAGGAGTTCTTGGCAAAGAGACACTGGAAAGAAAGGTACCAGGAGAGAGACAAAGGTCAGAGTTTTATATGAGGAACCGGTACCAGCAGTTACCAGAGAGATGATGAAGTCATTGCCATAAGAGGTAACACTCTTCATTCAAGGAGCAAAAGGTGTGGGTGTGAAAGAGTGGTAACTCCACCCGAAGGCCAGCTGAACAGTGGGAAGCCTACTACGCGAGTAAGGCTGAATTGCAGCAGGACTAGGCCTCAAGCCTCAGCTAACTGGGATAGGCCCAGAGAACAAGGTAAACCACATTTTTATTCTAATAAGCGTTATAACTTGCTGACACAGGGAGCACAAGGAACGGAGGTGTGCACTCCTTACCAAGCTGTCTGTAAGACAAGACACAAACTTTTATCAAAAGAAAGACTGTTTAATACAAGGCACCAAGACAAAGGAAGATACTTTAATAGCAAGCATTCACATGAGCAAAGCCCAGACCTAGGCCCAGAACACTGGAGGCTAGTGCAAGCGGTATATGAGAAGCCTCAACGTATTCCACAAGAATATACTGATACAGAGTCACAGTTATCAGACCCACAGCCTATGCAGGTGGAATTCAATGAGGACCCTCCTGAGATAGCCATGGATTGCAGCTACTGTCAGGCAGGAAGCCTAGAGTCTCTGCCTGATGTGTAAAGCAGGGCTCAGTAGCAAAGCCTGTGTGTTTTTTTTGTTGTGTTTCCTTGCTACAGATTCGCCATGGAACCCAAAGAATTGTGCGCATGGATGGCTCACCAGTTCGATAAGCAGGCAGAACTAGCGCTGCAAAATCAAGCACAAGCATTGAGAGCCATGCAGGACCAGCAGTCACCCATTCTGTAGACAATGGACAATTGGCTAACCCAGCAGCGGGAGGAGATGGCGAAGGTGAAGGACGAGAAGTTGCAAGCAACTGGACTGCACAATACGGAGCTTGGTCAATGGTCATGCAGTGATCTAACGGTGGGAAAATTAAGCCCCAATGATAACCTTGATGATTTCTTGGATTCCTTTAGTAGGATAGCGAAGTCAGCTCGGTGGCCGACCGAACAATGGGCTGTCAGACTAGCCGCGTCCCTGACAGGGGAAGCTCTGGCCGCCTACCGGTCAATGCCTCCGTCATTAGCAGATAATTACGATGAAGTAGTGATGGCAATCAGAGATCGCCTAGGCCTCACCCCATTGGCATATAAAAAAATGTTTAGGGCCACTATCCTTAGCCCAAACGAAACACCAAAAGCTTTGGGGCATAGAATAAAAAGCCTGGCGTATAAATGGCTCCAGCCGGAGAAAAAAAATATTGAAACTCTGATGGACGCCGTAATATTGGAGCAATTCTTAGACGCAGTGCCGAGTAGGGTACAGAATTTCTTAATCCTCCAAAATTGCTGTACCACTACCGAGGCAATATCCCTTACTGAGAGATATCTAGAAGCAGAGAGAGTGACCCAGCCAAAGATAGGGGTTCCCAAACTGAATATAGGGATGGAAGCTCGAAGGGTAGGTAGTCCTTCCAGACCTATGTATAGCCCTAGGAGTGGTAATGACCCTAAGGATATTGAAACTGTGAAAAGGTGTTTTTCCTGTGGTAAGAGAGGACATGTAAAAAAGGAATGTTATTCTCGCATTGCACTAGTAGGAGAAGTCCCAAAGACAATGAGAGAGGGCTTTGTATTGAAAGTGAAAATACATGGAGTTAACGCAAAGGCACTTCTGGATTCAGGAGCGGACCAATCCATGATCTCTAAACGGCTATGGTTTATGATCCGAAGCCAAGGATGGTCAGTCCCTGAATGTCCAGAAGCGCAAGTTAAAATAAAGTGTATTCACGGATCAGCTACGAGCTACCCCGTGTATAAACTTTGGGTAAAAGGATTAGGAATAAAAAAGGAAATGTTGGTGGCCGTGGTCCCAAGGCTGCCACAAGAGTTGGTATTGGGTCGCGACTGGCCACAATTTCGAAGGAGTCTGAGAGAGGGTTTATCTCCTCAGAAAGTCCCAAATTCCACCTGTAGTGGGCATGAGTCCATAGGTAACTCGGAGGCACAGCCGACTAGCTCAAAGACAGGTGCTAATCCAAGAGAGGCTTTAGTTTCTACCAGATCCCAGACCCAAGGGGGGGAAGAGCCTTCATGTTCTACGGACACTACTTTTGGGGTTCTACCCGCGCATGAAGACCTAATTGAGGAACCCGTGGGGAGAGGACAGAAAGCTAAAGCAGAGCGAAGGAGGGAGCGGAGATGCCGCTCGCGAGGACGTGCAGAATTGGAAGCTGGAGAGGGGATGCCCTGGGTACCAGCGGAGTTAATGGAGAGGTTTCCCTCCTTTAAAAGAGAGCGACAGACCCGGTATTAGCTCACGCCTTTGAGCAAGCCCAAGAAGAAAGAAGTGCCTTCCCCAGGTTTATTATGGAGGAGGAGATACTCTACCGAGAGAGTAAGGACCCGCGAACGGGGTCTCTGCGGAAACAATTGGTAGTGCCAAACACATTTAAATCACTGGTCCTACGGTTGGCCCACGACCATCCCGTAGGGGGCCATAAGGGAATGCAGGGAACCCTTGACCAGATTTTGGCCCGCTTTTACTGGCCAGGAGTATTTCGAGAAGCAACTCGTTTTTGCGAGTCCTGTGCGTCGTGTCAAAGAGTGGCTCCGCACAAACCCCCTGCAGTACCCTTAGTGTCAATGCCCGTGATTTCCGATCCAGTGAGACGATTAGCCATGGACATAGTGGGTCCCCTCATCAAAACACCTAGAGGATACCAATATATGCTGGTAATCATTGACCAGGCCACCCGTTTCCCATGGGCGATCCCTCTAAGAAATATTTCGGCAAAAGCAATCGCCGGGGAACTTGTTAAATTATTCTGCGAGATCGGATTCCCGCAGGAGGTCCTGACCGATAGAGGCAGCAATTTCCTGTCCAAATACCTTGCTCAGGTTTGGGATGCCTTTGGCATCCACCACAAGAAAACCGCAGCCTACCATCCCCAGTGTAATGGCCTGGTGGAGCGCTTGAATCAAAGCATAAAACAGATGCTCCGGCGTGCATTGGGTGGACAAATGGCCGAGTGGGATACTATGCTACCATTTGTCCTGTACACTTGCAGGGAAAGAAGACAGAAGTCCTTGGGCACTTCACCTTACGAGCTTCTGTATGGAAGACCCCCCAGAGGCCTATTAGACGTCTTAAAGGAGCAATGGGTGGAGCCCGTAGAGACGGAAATAGGGGTGCCTCTATTCCTAAAGAATCTAAGAACATGCCTAGAACGAACCTCTCGGGTGGCGAGTGAGAATTTGGAGGAGAATCAACTAAAACAGAAGAGGTATTACGATCAGCGGACAAAGCCTAGACAGTTAAAAGCAGGAGAAAAAGTGATGGTCCTGGTATCAGGAGCTACCCCAAAATTCGAGGCTCGGTGGAGGGGACCTCATGTGGTATTTAAGCCTAAGGGACCCACCTCTTACAAGGTACAGGATACCAAAGGACACACACAAATTTACCATATTAATGCTCTTCGGTCCTGGCATGACCGATCGGTTTTACTAGCCTCAGTAGCCAACACATATCACCCAGAAGAGATAGTAATGGATAACAGGCGGAAGACATATGGTACCAGCGACTTCCATTGCAACACCGCTGCCATGGCCAGTATTCCGTGCTGTGTGAAGGGGGCTTCACCAGCCCGTCATATTTTAAGAGGGGGGATATGTGGTACTGCAGAGCCTATTCAAACACGAAAAAAGGTTTTAAATCCAGAAAAAAGATTCCAACACCAGATGCGACATTACGAGGAGCCAGATAGGGGGAGCAAGAGAGACCTTCCAGGGCCTAGAGAACCGCACCCCAGAGCTGGTGATGTAATGCCGACCAACAGCCTATCCAGGAGAGGGGGAGTTCCTTCTAAGAAAGGCTGGGAAGTTGAAAAGGAGGAAGTAGGACAAGCAAGAGAGGCAGAAGCAGAAGCAGAAGCAGAGGCAGAAGCAGAAGCAGAGGCGGAGGCAGAAGCCGAAGAAGAAAAGGAGTCTTGGCAAAGAGACCAGAGAGGAAGGAGTTCCTGGCAAGAAGACACAGTGAGTCCGGTGCAGCAGAATACCAGGAGTTCTTGGCAAAGAGACACTGGAAAGAAAGGTACCAGGAGAGAGACAAAGGTCAGAGTTTTATATGAGGAAACCGGTACCAGCAGATGCAGGACACTGTGGAAGTTACCAGAGAGATGATGAAGTCATTGCCATAAGAGGTAACACTCTTCATTCAAGGAGCAAAAGGTGTGGGTGTGAAAGAGTGGTAACTCCACCCGAAGGCCAGCTGAACAGTGGGAAGCCTACTATGCGAGTAAGGCTGAATTGCAGCAGGACTAGGCCTCAAGCCTCAGCTAACTGGGATAGGCTCAGAGAACAAGGTAAACCACATTTTTATTCTAATAAGCGTTATAACTTGCTGACACAGGGAGCACAAGGAACGGAGGTGTGCACTCCTTACCAAGCTGTCTGTAAGACAAGACACAAGCTTTTATCAAAAGAAAGACTGTTTAATACAAGGCACCAAGACAAAGGAAGATACTTTAATAGCAAGCATTCACATGAGCAAAGCCCAGACCTAGGCCCAGAACACTGGAGGCTAGTGCAAGCGGTATATGAGAAGCCTCAACGTATTCCACAAGAATATACTGATACAGAGTCACAGTTATCAGACCCACAGCCTATGCAGGTGGAATTCAATGAGGACCCTCCTGAGATAGCCATGGATTGCAGCTACTGTCAGGCAGGAAGCCTAGAGTCTCTGCCTGATGTGTAAAGCAGGGCTCAGTAGCAAAGCCTGTGTGTTTTATTTGTATAAGGTCCTGTGAAGTAACAGTAGACAAGCAATATCTGAATATGTTTTCTTTTCTGCCTGAAGCAAGGTTTTCTTTATGTTGATGTAGACTCCACTATTTGAACCATTGTACATTAGGGGAAATAAAAAGCCTTTCTTTCCCTACACTCGGACTTTGTGTTCACTTGAAGTTTTGGTACACGGTAGGTCCTGGGAACAGATATCCAGACCCTGCATACAAGGACCAAACTCAAAATAGAAAAAAATAACTCATGTCCACCCGACCTGCCTTAACCACCCTTGGCCACTAGGGCGGCGGTGCGACAGTACATATGACCTAGATTGGCCACTGTTGGAAACAGAATACTGGGCTTGATGGACCTTGGTCTGACCCAGTATGGCATATCTTATGTTCTTATGTTTATTTATTTACATTCTTTTATATACCGCGCTATTCTGCATCAGTGCGGTTTACATTGTACAAACTGAAATTACATTGAACAGGGCATTATAACTTGGAGATAACTATTTTACAGGGAACATGGGCTATGGAGGGTTAAGTGGCTTGCCCAAGACCACAAGGAGCACCTGTGGGACTAGAAACCCCTTCCGGCCCAAGGTTGCTGTCCTCTAGTGGGATTTGTACCCCCTACCTGAAGTACCTTGCCCCAACCACTAGGCCACTCCTCCACTAGCTGGTATACATGGAGACCGGAGGCAGTATCCAATGGCACAGGCTTTACTACTTAAGAGTCCAGCAGGGCAAGCCACGTTTGAGGTCATGGTGCTGCCCTGGCTCCTGTATCCAGTGGTGATCGGCTGAGACTACTCAAATTTTGGAGTGATATGGGCCCAACTGATGGCTCCACTAAATCATACCAGGAAGATTTCCCAGAGATTGTCCTCCTGGAAGACCCCGATCTATTTGTTGAGAATACCAAGCCCACTAAGTCCTGGAGTTGGTGTCAGTGGGAAAAGCTATGCTATCAACAGAATCTGGGGACAGCTATGGGGGAGGGATCCGGGGAAGGACAGCCTAAGGAAGAAACTCTGTGGGATTCCTCAGGGCTCAATGGTAGTAACCAAAATGCAGTTGTCTCCTTACCAGAGTGGGGGCTGGGGGAAGACCTAGGGAGTTTCAGGAGGGTACAGCAAGAGGATGAGTTCCTTAAATATGCCTGAGAGTGGGTTTTGGAGATTGATCAGGATCCAGTAGGTAAGGGAGAGCCCTTATTTTGGCTAAAGTGAGATTTATAATACAGAGTGACTGAGGAGGCCCTAGAGAGGGAAGAGGAAGAACAACTGATAGTTTCCGGACCCTTTCACCAGCAGGTATTATAATTGGCCCATAGCCCTTTATTAGGAGGACACATGGGGCTAGAGAAAACACTAGAGTGTGTTTTAGCCCAATGTTTCTGCCCTGAGGTGCATAAACAGGTGCAGTTATATTGCCAGACATGCCCCACCTGCCAACTTTATAACAGAGCTAGAGTCCAACCTGCCCTTCTAGTGCCTATGCCCATCATTGAACCCCCATTTGAAAGAGTGGTTATGGATCTGCTAGGACCCTTGGAGTGAACTACCCGAGGCAACAAGTCATATTTGAGTATGTTACCCGATACTCGGAGACCATTGCTTTAAGGAATATGAAGACTACTATGACCACAGATGCCCTCTGGGAAGTATTCTTGTGGATGGGAATATCCAATGAGATCTTTAGATCAAGGAACACCCTTTGTGTGTACCCTGGTGAAGGTCAAGATGCTGCAAACATCAGTATATCACCCACAGATGGATGGCCTCAATAAAACTCTGAAACAAATGTTTAAAAAGTTTGTGCAGGAGGACGGGAAGAATTGGGACATTCTCCAACCCTATTTGATGTTTGCCATCTGCAAGGTACCTCAGAGTTCCACAGGGTTTTTGCCTTTTGAGTTGCTCTCTGGAAGGTGGCCAAGAGGCATATTAGACGTGTTAAGGGAAACCTGGGAAGAAGAACCTCGTGCAGGGCATAATTTGATGGAATATGTTCTACAAATGTAAAACCAACTGAGGAAAGCTGGAGAGGTGACCAAACTCAATCTGGAAAAAGCCCAAGCTGAGCAGGCCAGGGGCTACAAATGGGCAGCCGTGCACCACACCTTCCAACTGAGAGACAGAGTTTTAGTCTTGCTGCTGTCATTCGAGAGCAAGTTACTCTGCAAATGGCAAGAGCACTATGAGGTGGAAGAGAAAGTGGGGCCTGTTAGAAACATAGAAACATGATGGCAGAAAAAAGACCACATGACCTATCTAGTCTGCCCTTCGATATCAACCAGTACAACAGTCCCATTTTTCCCTTTAAAGATCCTTTGTGTTTATCCCATGCTTTTTTGAATTCAGACACTGCCCTCATCTCTATGACCTCCACTGGGATATTCCATGCATCTCCCACTCTTTCCGTAAAGAAATATTTCTGCATATTACTTTTGAGTCTATTTCCTTTAACCCTCATCCTATGTCCCCTCATATCAGAGCTTGCTTTCAATCGAAAGAGGCTCTACTCCTGTGCATTTATGCCATGGAGGTATTTAAATGTCTCAATCATAGTAACATAGTAAATGATGGCAGATAAAGACCAGTATAGTCCATCTAGTCTGCCCAGTAAGATAGCAAGAGTAAGTGCACCTGCCGCTCGGTGCAGGCCACCCCTCCCCATGTCTTTGTTTAGGGGTGAACCCACTGCTCCATGTAGGACACCCTTGTTTGTTGAGAAATTAGATAATTAAGTTTATTTTGATTTTATCCTGTTGCTGTAAAGGGATCCACTCTGTCTGTCCCATGTCATTTTGAATTCTGTCACTGTGTTTGCCTCCATCACTTCCATCGGGAGGGCCTTCCAAGCATCCACCACCCTTTCAATGAAAAAGTATTTCCTGACATTGCCTTTCAATTTACCCCCTTGCAGCTTCATGTTATGCCCTCTAGTTTTACAGCTTCCCCATCTTTGGAAGAGGTTTGTTTGTTCATTATTTCTCTTTAAGTATTTATTTCCTTTCAGCCTGCCCATACCAGCTGCCCTTAACGGCTTTAAAACCGTCACTTCCACTGGCGCGCAGAGACAGGGAGAGCAGCAGCCAGCCAGCTTCGGAGGTGTGTGAGCGGGAGCTCCACCTCTTTCCTTTCAGCCTGCCCATACCAGCTGCCTTTAACGGCTTTAAAATCGTCACTTCCACTGGCGCGCCTGCGCCTTGCGGGCCTGCGCCTGAGGGCCTCGCCAGAGGGCCCTTTGGCGTAGGACCGTGCGGGGCCGTTTAAAATGCTGCTACATTGGTTCTGCTTGCTGTGGAGATTGGAGCGGTGGAGGAGTGATGTCGACAGCGGAGGTTGTGAGTGGGAGCTTAAACACCTGGTGGTATGATATCTACCTCTTCTGATGCTATGTGGAGCATTTCTTCTTGTCTCCTCTATTCCTTTAACTATCATTGTATCTCATATTCTGTCCTATCTAATTAATGGCGTTCTTTTCATATTTTCTGTAACTTTTATGTAATATTGTAAACCGCTCTGATGCTTTGGCTTGAGCGGTATATCAAATGTAATAAACATAAACATAAAGGTCTGAATCATATCTCCCCTCTCCCTCCTCTCCTCCAGAGTGTACATATGACGCAGGCTCCAAATCATTTTGGTCGCCTTCCTCTGAACAGTTTCCAGTCTTTTTGTTGCCTTTGCAAGATATGGTCTCCAAAACTGAACACAGTATTCCAAGTGAGGCCTCACCAGTGACTTATACAGTGACATTAGTACCTCTTCCTTTCTGCTGGTAATTCCTCTTTGTATGCAACCCAACATCCTCCTGGCTTTTCCAACTGCCTTGTCACACTGTTTTGCCACCTTGAGATCCTCAGAAATAATCACACCAAGGTCCTTCTCCTGGTCCTTGCACACCAACCTCTCTCCCCCTATCAATTATATCACCTTTATCTCGCCTTTCCTCTAAAGTATACATATTAAGATCCTTTAGTCTGTCCTGATATGCTTTATAATGAAGATTATAAAGCATTACTAAGCATTTTAGTAGCCACCCTCTGCATCGACTCCAACCTGTTTATATCCTTTTGAAGGTCAGTCTCCAGAATTGCACACAATACTCCAAATGAGGTCGCACCAGAGACCTATACAGAGGCACTATCACTTCATTTCTTCTGCTGGCCATTCCTCTCCCTATGCACCCAAGCATCCCTCTAGCTTTTACCGGCACCTTTTCTACCTGTTTAGCTACTTTAAGGTCATTAGACACAACCATGCCTAGGTCCCGCTCATCTTTTATGGACAGAAATACTTCACCCTCTATACTATATCGTTCCCTTGGATTGCTACAGCCCAAATGTATGACCTTGCATTTTTTAACATTAAATTTCAGCTTCCAAATTCTAGACCATTCTTCAAGCTTAGCTAGATCCTTCCTCATGTTATCCACAGCTTCCTGGGTGTCTACTGTATTGCAGATTTTGGTGTCATCCACAAAGAGGTTAACTACGAGATTGCCCAGCCAGATAAACTGAAGAAAGCCAACATTTACCATATTAACCTATTGAAAAAGTGGACTCCTATAGTGATACAGGGAGATGATTTTGGACTGGAACTTTCAGCCCCATTGAATCTGACTCAAGCCCCAATTGGAGACCAGCTGTTTGCTGCCCAGAGAAGAGATCTAGAAGGGTTGATCCACCGGAACCTAAGGGTGTTCTCCACCTGCCCAGGATGAATCCACCTCATTTGTCATGATATTGTTACTGACCCAGGGGTGGTTATCAAGCAACAACCCTATCGGATTACAGAGGTACGGCAACAAGCCATCGACTAGGAGCTGGAAAATATGCTTAACCTGGGAGTTATAGAAGAGTCTATGAGTAACTGGTCATTGTCTATCACCTTGGTTCCTAAAACGATGGAAGCATCAGGTTCTGCACTGACTTCTGGAGGGTAAATGCAGCTTCTAAACTGGAAGGGTATCCCATGCCCAGAATAGATGAGCTAATCAAGTGACTTGATGGAGTATGCTTTATATCAACCTTGGATCTGACCAAGGGATACTGGCAGGTGCCCTTCACTTTGGCTGCCAAGGAGAAGACTGCTTTTTCGACACCACAAGGTTTGTTCCAGTCTACAATACTGCCCTTTTTATTACATGGGGCTCCTGCCACATTTCAATGCCTAGTTGACTGCTTACTGAGTCTGCACAAGGAGCATGCGGCTGCATACCTTGATGACATCATCATCTACAGCAGAGACTAGACCACCCATCTAAACCAAGTACAAGCTGTGTTGAGCAGCCTGTGGAAGGTGGGTTGATGGCCAACCCCAAGAAATGTTTTCTAGGAGGTTGGGATGTTCAATACCTGGGATATTTAATTGAGAATGGCAGATACAACCTCAATTATGGAAGGGGGATACCATTGCCCAGGACCCCCACCCCAAAATCAAAAAAATATGTTTGTGCCTTCCATGTATTGATTATCTATTACCGCCGATTCATCTCTAATTTTGCAGAGATGATGGAGCTATTATCCAGTCTCCTCTAGATGAAAGCTCTTGAATAGTGGTCACCAGACCTGGATCTGGCCTTCCAGTGTCTCAAGAAGACTGTGTGCTCTGAACCCTTCCTGATTAGCCCTGATTTCTCGCTATCATTTATTGTGTAAACTGATGCCTCAGAGATTGTCCTAGGAGCCGTTCTAGCACAGGAAATCAGGGGTGAAGAACATCCTGTAGCATTCATCAGCAGCATGCTGTCTCCTCGGGAGCAGCTTTATGTGGTGATCAAGAAGGAAGCTCTGGCTGTCAAGTGGGTTCTTGAGACCTGCAAATACTACCTGCTCGGCCATCTGTTTATGCTGGTAATGGACCACCAGCCCCTCAAGTGACTGACTCAACAAAAGGAGTCCAATGGCCATATTGTACAGTGTTTTTTGAACCTGCAATCCTACCAGTTCTGGATCCATCATAGGGATAATTGGACTCACCTGATTGCAGACTTCCTTTCCCAGGTGGGGGTCCTGGGTGAAGCAGGTGCTCAGTGGGGCATGGTTGAGCTGAGGGGGAGGATTTGTGATGAGCTCTATAGAATGTTACCCGTCCCTCTCCAGAGGAATCATCAACAGGCCCCTTTAAGAGAGTCTGCAGCTCAGAGTTCAGGGCTAGAAGGGTGTGGCTCACAGAGAGAGGTTAAGAACACAGCAGGCTGTAGAAGAGAGAGAGGCCCATGGAGTCAGAAGTCCTTCCATGGCACGCCGTGCAAAGGAGTTCTGAGGTAGGAGCTTTAACTGGGGCTGGAGGAAGGGTCAGGGGAACTAGCTTGTGGAGATTTAACAAACTGGGACAGAATTTTGTTTTCTGTCTTGTGTTTTTGCTTTGCGAAGGTTTAACAAACTGGGACAGAATAAAGCTACTTTTGTTTTCCCTGAACTGCTGCCTGTTCTGTGTTGTAAAAGAAAACCTCTTCCCACTGCATGCCACACTACCACACTGGGCAAACCAGTTATTCAGTGCTAAGGCCTGGATATGACCCTGGTATTGAATATCTGGGTTTAAGTTTCAGCAGAGTTATCTTTATCTTTATTTGCATTATTTGATATACCGCCTTTACCAAGGTGTCGTGGCGGTGTACAATAAAAAAAAATCAAAACTGCTAGAAACAAAAGATGAAAAGGAACGCCAACAAATCGATAGAAAAGCAAATAGAAAAGGCATAGAGAAAGATAGCAAAGGACAGCAATGGACAAAAAACACCATGAATATTAGACACAACAAGGGACCAATGGTGGGAGGGGGGAGGGGAACTGTGGTGATTGTGAACAACGTTGGTTCATGGAATTTTCGCAAGTGGGGGATCTACCTGGGGGAGTGTGGAGGAGTTGTGCGGAGTAGGGAGATCATAAGCCTGACAGTAATGGTGGGTCTTGAGGAGAGACTTGAACCAGGGAAAGGACAGTTCGGTGTGGAGGGAGAGTGGGAGGGAGTTCCAAAGGGCCGGACTCAAAAAGAAGAAAACGGCATGACGAGTTAGTTCAAGGCAAGCTTGGGCAGATGGGAGAAAGAGACGGTTGCCTTGAGCAGAGCAAAGTAGACAGGGAGTGGGCTGAAGATAGCTGATGTCAGCCAGATACTGGGGCGTGCTAGTATGAAGAACCTTGTGTGTGATAGTGAGAAGCTTGTATATAAATCTAACCTTGAAGGGGAGCCATATAGAACAAGAAGGGGAACAAAATAAAACGGGTATATGCTATAGAAGGAATGATGGGTTAACATTCAAATCTTGTATTTGATATGAGTGGCAATAGGAAGCTGGTATTCTTCCATTAATAAGGGTGTGGCAAGATCATAAGAACATAAGAACATAAGATATGCCATACTGGGTCAGACCAAGGTCCATCAAGCCCAGTATCCTGTTTCCAACAGTGGCCAATCTAGGTCATACGTACCTAGCAGTTTCCACAAAAGACACAGGTTCTGCAATGCTTGTACTAGGTCAAGCATTGATATCCTGGGTCCCTTCTTAATAATGGTTTATGGAGCTTTCCTCCAGGAACTTGTCCAAACCTTTTTTAAACCCAGCTACACTAACAGCCTTTACTACATCCTCCGGTAACAAATTCCAGAGTTTGATTACACGTTGAGTGAAAAAATCTTTTCTTTTATTAGTCTTAAATAGTTTACCTGTAGCTTCATTGCATGTCCCCTAGTCTTTCTATATTCTGATTACGTAAACAGTCGATCTACGTTTACCCGTTCCACTCCGTTCATTAATTTATAGACTTCTATCATATCTCCCCTCAGCCGTTTCTTTTCCAGGTTAAAGAGCCCTAACCTTTTTAGACTTTCTTCATAGGAGTATCCTTCCATCCCCTTTACCATTTTGGTGGCTCTTCTCTGAACCTTTTCTAATAACGCTATATCCTTTTTAAGATATGGCGAGCAGAATTGCACACAATATTCAAGGTGCGGTCTCACCATGGAACGGTATAGAGGCATTATAATATCTTTTGTTTTATTTTCCATTCCTTTCCTTATGATACCTAGCATTCTATTTGCTCTCTTGGCTGCCGCTGCACACTGGGCCGAGGGTTTTAACATGTTATCCACAATGACGCCTAAATCTTTTTCCTGGGTGGTGGTTCCTAATGTGGAACCTTGCATTGTGTAACCATAGTTTGGGTTGTTCTTCCCTAGGTACATAACTTTGCACTTGTCCACATTAAATTTCATCTGCCATTTTGATGCCCAGTCTTCTAATTTATCAAGATCCTCTTGCAATTTTCCACAATCCTCTTGGGTTTTAACAACTTTAAATAGTTTTGTGTCATCTGCAAATTTGATTACCTCACTCGTTATTCCACTTTCCAGGTCATTTATGAATATGTCAAAAAGCAGCGGACCCAGCACAGATCCCTGGGGTACACCACTATTCAACTTTCTCCATTGGGAAAATTGGCCATTTAGCCCAACCCTCTGCTTTCTATCTTTTTACCAGTTCCTGATCCACAGTAGTACACTGCATCCTATCCCATTACTCTTTAGTTTTGCCAAAAGTCTCTGATGAGGGACCTTGTCAAAGGCTTTCTGAAAGTCCAGATACACTATATTAACCGACTCACCTTTGTCCATCTGTTTATTCACACTTTCAAAAAAACATAACAGATTAGTAAGACGAGATCTTCCTTGTCTAAAGCCATGTTGGCTGTCTCCCATTAGGCCATGACTATCTACATGCTGAGTAATTTTATTCTTTATGATGGTTTCTACCATTTTTCCCGGTACTGACGTGAGGCTCACCAGTCTGTAGTTTCCCGGATCACCCCTCGAACCCTTTTTAAAAATTGGTGTTACATTGGCGATCCGCCAATCTTCAGGTATTAGAGATGATTTTAATGATAGTTCACAGATTACTAATAGCAGGTCTGTAATCTCATATTTCAGTTCTTTCAACACCCTTGGATGTATACCATCCGGCCCAGGTGATTTGCTACTCTTCAGTTTATCTAATAGTTGTAATACATCTTCCCGATGTATCGATATTTCCTTCAATTCTTCCGCACCTTTAAAAACCACTTCAGTCATGGGTAACATCCCTACATCTTCCTCAGTAAAGACCGAAGCAAAGAATTCATTCATTCTCTCTGCTATTGCCTTGTCGTCTCTTAGTGCCCCTTTAACTCCTCTATCATCTAATGGTCCAACTGACTCTCTCACAGGTTTTTTGCTACGAATGTACTTGAAAAAATCTTTGTTTCGCGTTTTTGCTTCCGCAGCAAGCTTCTTCTCAAATTCTCTCTTTGCCTTCTTTATCAATGCCTTGCATTTGACCTGCCAGTGCTTGTGCTGTTTCCAGGTTTCATCGTTTGGCTCTTTTTTCCATTTCCTGAAAATGCTTTTTTGGCAACAACAGCCTCTCTGACCTCACCTTTAAACCATGCTGGCAGTTTTTTGCACTTCCATCCACTTTTCTTAAAGCGTGGAATACAGCTGGTCTGGGCTTCCAAGATAGTATTTTTCAACAACACCCAAGCTTGATGTAAGTCTTTAACCTTTGCAACTGCTCTTTTTAGTTTTTTCTTAACTATTTTCCTCATTTTATCATAGTCTTCCTTTCAAAAGTTAAAAGGTAGTACTGTGGATTTCCTTACTTTCCCTCCTCCACTAATTAAATCAAAGGCGATCATGCTATGATCACTATTGCCAAGTGGCCCCAACACCCTTATCTCTCGCACTAGATCTGGTGTTCCACTAAGGACTAGGTCTAATATGGCTTCCCCTCTGTTCGGTTCATGAACCAGCTGCTCCAAGAAGCAGCTATTTAAGTCATCTAGGAACTTTATCTCTCTAGCATGTCCTGCCGTGACACTGACCCAGTCGATACCGGGGTAATTGAAATCACCCATTATTATTATCGCGCTGTAACTTTTGTTAGCTTCCTTGATTTCTTTGAGCATTTCATCATCCATTTGTTCATTCTGGCCAGGCGGTCGATAGTACACCCCCACTGCCATCGCCTTCCCCTTTTTACATGGAATTTCAATCCATAGAGATTCTACAGCAAATTTTGTTTCCTGAAAAACTTTAATCCTTTCTGACTCAATGCCCTCTCTAACATAGAGCGCAACCCCTCCACCAATTTGATCAGCTCTATCATTACGATATAGTTTGTACCCAGATATCACAGTGTCCCACTGGTTGTCCTCCTTCCACCATGTCTCTGATATTCCAATCACATCTAACCTCTCATTTAGTGCTATATATTCTAACTCTCCCATCTTATTTTTTAGACTTCTAGCATTTGCATACAAGCATTTTAGAGACTGTATTTTATTCATATTAATTTGGCATTTGGTAGACATGGGTAATTTGGGATCTTTAAGCTCTGTCTGCTCCATATTCGAGGGCATTTGGGCTACTTTACTCTTTTTTGAACCTCTCTGCTTTTGGTAGTATCCTTCAATGATACATTCTTCCGAACCATGTGCTCTTGGGCGACTGTCGGCTTTCCCCTATTTTCTAGTTTAAAAGCTGCTCATAGTGGTTTACATTCAGGATGAAATTTCAGAAACACCTAATAAAGATATTCCTTAAAAAGATACAAAAGAAAGGTCTGCATAACACAACAATTCTCTACCAAAGACAAAATTAATACTATCAAAGATACAAAAAGTGTGGAAACCCGTGTGAGCCTTCCTAACATAAGCCAAATAAGATGAGGGGAAGAATAGGGAAGATGACGTTTATGGACATGGAAAAATTTTGAATGCTGCTGAGTGATATGTTGCAAAATATATACTGTATTAGGTTTGTACCTTGTATATTGAACCCGATCAGAATATTTGAAGAATATTTTTGTTCAAATATTTTTCTTCATTTGCTTGCACCTTCTATATTGAAGTCATCAGTGGGACTTTGCTTTTGTGGATTTTACAGGTACATAATCATATTACATAGATTTCAGACACATACTGCATTTCTGCATATGTATGCCAGTAAGAATAATGAATAGCACAAAGGCTTATATTATATTGTTAGTGAAATCAAAACAAATGCATAGTTGTTACAAGGGAATGTAGCATGCATTACTGTAGAGTTTGAGGCACTAATTAGATTTGATCGGACTATACTCATATTAACCTAATTATCATACCACTTCTGTCACAACACTGGGCATATTGAAGAGTTAATTAAGGTATATCCGCCTCTTATTTCAATTGAGGGAGCCAGGAGACCTTCACTAGGGTAACAATACTCCACATATGCCAAGCTATTAATTAACATATTTTGCTCAATAGCAGGTAGCTTTAACCCTTAAATCACAGATGATACATAGAGCGACAAAGGTATCAGGGATATAGTGGAAAAATATCTCCCTTGAGGAAAAACAGTATTAATCATGGATGTACATAGGTGAAAAAAATAAATTTGGCTTGTTTTCGCTTCTCCCAGAATGTTTCCCAGTTTTTAGATTTTTTTTTAAGTTCAATTCATGCATCATTTTAATACAAATCTTTTAACATTAATTATAGCATTTTAATGTGCACTAATTGATTAACTTATAGTAATGTATATGTTTGTCTGCCTTAAATCAATTCAGATTGATTTAAGGGGCATTTTTGTAAAATGTACTGATTAGTCAGCATGGGATTTAGTGTGCTCTATCCATTAGTGTGGCCCTGCTAAAACCAGCCAGCACGCTAAAAATCCTGTGCTAACTGCTTCGCACAGTATTGGGCAGAAAACAGGCAGGTTATGAGTGGAAATAGGGTGTGGACAGCACTGGTAGTTAGAGCATGGTAAGTTACTGTGTGTTATCACCACTGCAGATAACACAGATATTCATAATACCTTCTCAAGACGAGGCATTAAGTGCACTAGGTTATTGGCAGACGTTTACGTGGCCAATGTTACAAAACAGGAACAAGAACCCACCCATGACAATCTAAACTGCTTCTCTTTCTAATATGCCTCAGCATCAGCCCATCCTTCAATCCAAGTGTCCAATATAACCCCCCATCCTTCAGTCCTTCCCAAGTACCAGTATAACACTCTTCCCTTCAATCTCCCCCAAGTTTCCAGTATCAACCCACCCACCCTCCAGTCTCCTTCAGGTGTCCATTATCATCCCGTGCCCTCACACTTCCAAAGGGGAAGCCAACCTTCCCCCCCACCCCCCACACTCTCTGGCCCTCCCCCAACACATACCAGGAGTTTCCATGGTGGTATATTGGTGGGGCAGGAGTAATATCTGGATACTCCTCCCCATTGCCACCCAAATCCAAAATGGTGACTCTGACTCCTAGCATCAGTCTTGCAGTACTACCTGTTAGGGTCAAGCTACCAAATAAAGACATTTCAACTGGGTGAATAAAGAGTTGGATCGAGGCGGATCACTAGATATGGTGTACTCAGATTTCAACAAGGCCTTTTAGGTGGGTCCATATAAGTGACTTATAAGTTGAGCATCCTTGGTAAGGGCTCTAATGTGACTGAGTAAGTTAGAAACCAATTGAGTCAGAAGCAAAAAAGGATGAGAGTGTTATCAGTGGTGTGCTGTAGGGATTGTCCCTAGTCCGGTTCTTTTTTACATTTTTGTAAGTGATATTGTGGAAAGGCTGTCAGGTAAAATTTGCCTCTTTGCAGATGATACCAAAATCTGCATTAAGGATAGAAAACTGGGAGGGTGTGGATAACATGAGCAGGGACCTTGTGAATCATGAAGAATGGTCTAGAATTTGGCAGCTGAAATTCAACGCTAAAAGATGCAGGGTCATTCATTTGTGCTGCAAAAATCCAAGGGAGTGATACAATATAGGAGCTGAAGTACCTCTAGCAACAAAGAAAAGCAGGACATGGGGATGATCATTTCTGATGATCTTAAGGTGGCCAGAAAGTTAGAAAAGGTCAGCGGAAAAGCAGGAGTGGCGGAACACCTTTTTCTGACCTAACTCCACCTCTAGGCCATCCAATCTGAAAAAGGCTACGTCACCAGCCTTCCCTTCCTCTCCTGCCCTTGGGCAATTGTAGCAATGGATTTTTGGTGGGCCAGGGACTGTGTGGCCCACCTCTTTCTGATGCCTATGGAGAAAAGCCAGAATGATACCTGGGTGCACAGTGAGAGGCCAGCAGGATAAAGGAGGTGATAATGCCTCTACATAAATCTCTGATGAGACCTCATTAGGCAAACTGTGGAATTCTGGAGACTGCTCCTTCAAAAACATATAAAGAGGATGGAGCTGGTCCCTAGCTGAGGGCTGTGACATCAATAATCTTGAACAGGAAGGAGTATATAAGTATCTTGGAGTAGAGGAAAGAATGACACATTCAAGCAGAAATTACTGAGAGAAAAGATCAATAAAGAATACTACAGGAGATTAAAATCATTATTGAAAAGTGCCTTAACATCACAGAATAAGATACAGGCCATTAATTGGCTGGAAATTCCTGTACTCTCATACAGCTTTGGGATTGTGGACTGGCCTCTCAAAGATCTTGAAAAACTGGATGTGCGAACAAGAAAACTCCTCCAAGCCCATGAATTAATTTACAAGAAATCAGTGTATGACAAGACTGTACAACTCTAGAGCTGAAGGAGGGCTAGGACTTATAGAGATTGATTACACATACAGAGCTATAGGCCTACCTAACTGCATCATCAGATCCAAATGCGCAAAACGTGCTGAAATATGAGAGTAAACATCCAGAATCTGTCTCCATCATCAAACTTGGACAAGTGTTCCAATGACTAGAGGGAATGAGTGAGAATCCACAAGGAAAGAAGTAACAGAATTTGCAAAACAAGAGAAAAGCTCTTCAAAGAATTAGATCAACGGACAAGGAAAAACAAGTGGCAAATGCACAAATATAGTGGGAAATACAGAGTGTTACTCCAGGAACCCTTTGTTGATCAAGAATGGACATATGAATGGTTGAGGAGAGGTGAATAGAAACCGAAGGATGAGAGGTTGATAGTTGCAGCCCAGGACAGCAGCTTATGGATGAGATGGCTTACAGCAAGCATTGAAAAAACTGACAATACAGACATATGTTGATTTTATAAGAAAGACCTGGCAATGGTAACTCATCTCATAGCTGGCTGTGAAGTTTTGATGGCAGAAAATTTCTATACAGAAAGACATAATAAAGTAGCATGCCTACTCCATTGGAAACTGTAAGCACTACAACATCACTGTGCCCGAAAAGCAATGGGATCATGACCCTAAGAGAATTACAGAGAATGAGGAGGTTATGATCACCTGGGACATTCTCATTCTGACTGATAAAAAGTTGGATGCGAGAAAGGCGGATAAAGTGGTTAACCCTTTCCAGGCCGAGCCCAAAACTCTCGGGATCCAAAATTCTGACTAAATATTCCAATCAAATGGTATGTAATACATGACCATAGCAGAAGGAAAAGCACTATTAGAACATATTGAATAAGACGGGTACAATTTTCCTGAAATATGCAAAAATTAACCCGGCTGCAGAATGCGGATTAAAAATTTAAAGTAGGCCTTCAAAGAAGAACATCAGAACGGCATTGATAATAGAGGTGTCAGTCCCAAGCGACTATTCTGTGAATTGCGTGGAGAGGCAGAATATCCTGAAATACCAAGAAATGCAGTCGGAGACCAAGAAAATGAGGCAGAAAGATACAGAAATATTTCCCATCGTGTTGGGTGCCACAGGCTTGATAAAGAAGAATTTCCAAGCACATCATGACAAACTACCCATACATGTTACATCTTATGAATTCCAGAAGGAAGCTCTCTGGCACGATGCAAGTACTATGCCAAGCATTAGCAGTAAATCTGAGAGACTGAGATCATACTCCACATGCCCTGGCTTAGAACTGAGGTTTATGACTGTCATGGTATGAGCAAAACTAATCCATTTGGAGAAACTGCCCTTGAAATAAACAAATTTTAGTTGCCATGGTATTGAATTTTAGTGCTGGTATTTGACCTCACATTTTTTGGATAGAGTAGAGGCTGAGATTTACTGGATTATGCTTTGGCTATATTTTGCTTTGATAAACAACAACAAATGCATGGGTGGGGGTCAACTTATTTGATTAGGGTAACAGAACAACTAGTGTTGGCTTGTAAAGGGTAGAGAATACAACCATGTAAGATAAATGCATCAGTAGGAGACTAGTAACTCCAGGGACAAATTGGAAAAAGGAAAAATAGGTGACTCAGGAGGTAAAATTCATGGGAGGGGGAAAGCGGGGCTTATGGATGAGAGAGTCCACCTCTTCCTGAGTGCATTTCATTATCTCCTGCAAGAATCCTTGGCTTTTAGGGGTAACTGTCGATGAATATGACAACTGTAAACCCTTAAGAAGAGAAGAGGTAGATGGAGAGCTTTGACCACTCCTTGGTTTTCCTCTGCCATGAATTTGATGAGGAGTCTGAAAAGCTGCAACCTCTTCACCCTGCCTCTTGATCTTCAGGCATCCTGATTCCTAAAAGACAGGATTTGGTGGACATAGCTCCACTGAATTAGTGCTAATTCCATGCAAAAAATCACTACAGATACTGTATGTAGAAAGGCTGCATTCTGGGGTTCCCTGCAAGTCATATGAATACAACATAAGTGCATAAAAACATAAGAATATTAAAAATGTCACAAAGGGTCAGATCAAAGGTTGATTAAGCCTAGCATCCTATTTCCAACAGTGGCCAATCCAGGTTGCAAGTACCCAACAGAATGTAGATCTATGTCTTCTTGTTTAAACAGAGGGATAAACTTTGGCTATCTCAAGTCTATCTGACCAATAATGGTTTATGGACCTTTCTTCCAGGAACTTGTCTAAACTCTTTTTAAATCCAGTTATCTTAAATGATTTCATCATATTTTCTGGTAACAGATTCTATATCTTAAAGCAGGGGTCTCAAACTCAAATTGCTTTGAGGGCCAAATGAGGACTTGTAAAGTAACCCGGGGGCCGCATAAGACGCGGGGCCTCATTTGCATAAGGGGCCTCATTTGCATAAATATTTGCATAATGTTACCATACACTAACTTTTAGTAAACATGCCTCTTTAATGAGTATGGATAAAGAAAGACTAAAAGATTTAGAAACAAGAAGACAATAATTAAACTGGGAACCCCAAAAGCCAAACTTGGAATGTACAACAACACT
The DNA here is from genome assembly GCA_033557465.1 of Ichthyophis bannanicus. Taxonomy (NCBI): domain Eukaryota; kingdom Metazoa; phylum Chordata; class Amphibia; order Gymnophiona; family Ichthyophiidae; genus Ichthyophis; species Ichthyophis bannanicus. The sequence continues at coordinate 460,543,652 of CM066033.1, read as the reverse complement.
GTATAAATAAAACTATAAATTAATTTCCTCTTGTACTAAACAAAGCGCAAACATTAATGATGCACATTTCCCAGAGCTGACATATTCCAGTTAATAAATTCAAAATAAAGAGATATTTTTCTACCTTTTGTGCATTTTTTTCAGTTGCAATTGTTCCAGCCACTTTCTTCTGGTTTCTTCATGTCTTCTGCTAACTCTCCATCGTCTGCTGTCCATTTGCCCTTTCTTCTCTCCTAGTTTTTTTTCCATTCTCTCTCTACATCTGCTTTAACATACTAATCTTTCTCCTTTTTCTCTTTCCTCATTCCTATTTCATCCACTCAAATTTTACCCCTCCATCCTCAATCCCCACTTACTCTCCCAATACCTGGCCAATTGTAGATTTGTCTTCTCTCCCAGACAAAATATTTTTCCCCTCTCCATTTCACTTTCCCAGCTCCATCCCATTCTAATCCTCTCCCAACATCAGCTCCCTTCTAGTTCCAGCCCCACCCAGCATCCGCTCCCTTCTAGTCCCCCCATCAGTCCATTTCCAGTCCTATCCTAGCCTCACCATCAGCCCATTTCCAATCCTAGCCCCCCATCAGCCCATTTCCAATCCTAGCTCCCTCCCCTCACAGCCCATTTCCATTCCAAGCCCCCCTTCCCATCAGCCATTTGCAGTTCAAGCCCCCCTTCCACTCAGCCCATTACCAGTCCTAGCAACCCCCCCAGCCCATTACCAGTCCTAGACCCCCCATAGCCCATTACCAGTCCTAACCTCCCCATAGCACACTTCCAGTTTTACCCCCCATCACCCCATTTTCAGTCTTACCCCCCCCATAGCCCATTACCAGTCATAACCCCCCCTGCCAATAGCCCACTTCCAGCCCTAACCCCCATTACCCATTTCAGTCAGCCCCTCCATAGCTCATTACCAGTCCTAACTCCCCCCATCAGCCCACCTCCAGTCCTTCCTAACCCCCACCTGCCCATTTCCAGTCCTAGCCCCCACCATAGCCCATTACCAGTCATAACCCCCCTGCCAATAGCCCATTTCCAGTCATACCCCCCTGCCAATAGCCCATTTCCAGTCATAACCCCCCTCCTGCCAATAGCCCATTTCCAGTCCTACACACCCCCCCCCCATCAACCCAGGTAAATTAAAAAAAAACCTGGCTTCTGCTGCTGCAGCAGAAAATCAGCTGTCCCGCGGCCCCTTCCCCTCTGCGCCGAGAGCCCTGAGTTGTGCTTCATCTGCAGGTGCTTTTTAAGCCGCGAAGAGAGTATTTCCCTCTCGCGCGGCTTAAGCCTAGTCACTTTTCAAGCCTCGCGAGAGGGAAATACTCTCTTCGCGGCTTGAAAAGCACCCGCTGATGGAAGCACTCTCGGGGATCTCCGGGCAGAGAGGAAGGGGCCGCAGGACAGCTGATTTTGCTGCTTGAGCAGCAGAAGCCATTTTTTTTAAAAAAAAAATTGACCGTCGATTCTGCCGTTGCCACGGCGGCAACGGCAGCAGCAGAAGCCGTCGCGGGCCGCACAACGTTCTCTCGCGGGCCGCATGCGGCCCGCGGGCCGCGTGTTTGAGACCCCTGTCTTAAAGGGTCTAGTTACAAAGGTGAGCTAATGTTAACACATGTTAATTCACCATTAATGTGCAATATTAGTAGCTAGGTCTAATTGAATAACATAGGACCTGCATTAACATAAAACGTTACAGTGAATTAACATACATTAATGTTAATGCACCTTAGTAACTAGCCCACCAATGGGTCCTTTTGCTAAAGTGAGGTGTTTACACTTACCACATCTTAATTGGCAAAGTTGAGGTGCAGTAAATGCAGTGTGTGCTCAGCATCTGCCCTGCATTTAGCATACAGGGTGACCCTTACCACACACGACAGCCATTTTCCCTGCCTTGGCAGGTAGTACATGAGAAAGTGTGCTAGCTGCTGTGGCAGGAAATGTGGCCCCAGTGCCAAAGTGATGTTAACAAATGTCGCAACTGTGAGTACCCTGCACCCCTAACCCCACTTCTGCCCCCAACAACCCTCCATGGATCCAATCCTCCCCCCAAAACATTCAGGGAACCCCCTCCCGATCAGATATCCCCTGTCCTCACATGTTCTTATCAGCATCTCTCCTGCTGGATAGCAATAGGTAGATGATCAGACCCCTCTACACCAGATATGCTCCATTCCTTATTCAGACCTTCTTTTATGGATGATGATTCCTTCTGAAAGCTCCCTGACACCACACACCCAAATAGGAAACTCCCCACACTGCCCATCCCTTCACCTGACCCCAGCACCCCTGGATATACCTGAGGGATTCCCTGGTGTCTAAGGGGATGAGGACACTAGAAATTGACTCTTAGCAATAGTACCGCAAGACTACTTCTAGGGATTACCACTGCCATTTTGAAACCCCCAAACAGCCAAGGCAGGAGCAGAGTGAGACTGCTCCTGCCCCAGACCCTCTGCTCCTGCCCCATACCTACAGTACTAGACGCTAAGGAATCCCCCGAGCAAGTCCTGGGGTTGGGTTGAGGGTGGGAATGGACAGATATCTGGTGTCAGGGGGGTTTTATGGGGAATCATCTTCTGTAACAGGGAAGTCTGGATTGGGAAGGGGGGAAATCTGGTGCACTAGGGTCTGCTCATCTACTTATTACTGCCCAGCAGGAGAGGTGTTGACAGGGAGCTATGGCAGGGGGGAGGGGTGATCATGTTCACAGCATTTGTAAACAGCAATTTGTTGCTGGGACCACATGCTTGCTAACCTGACAGGGCCGCCAGCTGCTGTGCTACTAGACTGCTGGGAGCATGGCTGCGCTTAACGACACCACTGGAGGTGGCATGACGTGCAGCTGTCTTATCAGCCATTATGTCAGCTAGACCGTGGCAACATCCTATGCATCAGCTGTCAGTGCCTGGCATGTGCCTTCTCTGCTCTGATCCCATCCACACCCCGCCCCAATGCACTGAACAGTTAGCATGAGATTTTTACCAATCAAGCTGCTCTTAATGTGTGATACAGACTATAGTAGTGGCCACTATTACAGCTTAGTAAAAAGGCCCCTAAGTGTTTCTTGCATGAAAAAAAATGCTTCCTCTGATTTGTTTTAAAAATGCTACCTACCAGCTTCATAGAGTGCCTGCTGACTGTTTGAAAGAGTAAATAAACTATCCCACATTGACCTGATCTTGTAGGCCTGTATCATCTCTTCACGGCTCTCTCTTCCAGCTGAAGAGCCCTAACTTCTTTAGTCTTTCTCCACAGGAAAGCTCTTCCAAACTCTATATTATTTTCATCTTTCTTCTATGAACATTTTCTAGTTCCATTATATTTCTTTGAGATGAGGCCACTAGAAAGGTGTGATTGCAACATGGATCCATACAAAAGAATCAGGAAATTATCCGTTTTATTGTTCATTAGACAATAACTAACATTTTATTTGTTTTTTTGACTGCTGTGGTACACTGAGCCTAGGATTTCATAGTATTGCCCATAATGATGCCAAGGCCTTGTTCTTGGATGGAGATTCCTAATTGTGATGGGGCATACACAGCCTAGCACCTACGAGATGAGGGTTCGATTCTGACACTCCTTGTGACTTGGGCAAGTCACTTTACCTTTTATTGCCTTGGAAGAAAAGGCCTGGAAATTTACTTCCAATCATACCTTGCCAAGAAAACCCAGTCAGCATTAACTCGAAGGCACTTAAAAAAACATTTAAAAAAAAAAAATATATATCCTATCACCAAGGCCTAAAGGGAAAAAAAGGAAAAAGATAAATTAACCTCTGAATCCAGGCCAGGCTTTCCGTTACTAGCATTAACAAAAAGGTAAGGTTGGTCTCTCAGGGGACTCAGGAGAGTAGGAGCAAAAGGGGTGAGGCTAGACAGAGTATAAAAGTCTGGGACCAGAACAGGAGCTCGGTCTTAGGGAGAGTGAAGAACTGCCTGCCCCTCCCTTGAAAACAAGGTAAAGATTTCCTTTATTTCCGAAGTTTGGTTAACCCTTGATCTTACTATTTAAGAAATTTTAGACAAAACTGTGTTCTGCTTAACAAAGTTGTGAAGAGAACTCTTCTTCATTTTAGGAAATAAGTGATGCAACAACCTAGAGTTTAAAAGCAATCTGGGTAAATCTGACAGTGGTTGGTGGTGACTCCAATTCAGAAATCATAGCCTAAGACTCTGAGTTGTGGGCTCATGAGAATGGAGTCGGGAGGACTGATTTGAAGCCCACAGAGACTGGGATTTTGGGAAAGGTTTTTTTTTTTTGCTAACGAACTGTGCAGTGGTAGAACTTTAAATCCTCCTTACAGTTAGAGAGCCGATGATAGCATGCTACTGGAAACCATGGCTAGCTGTCAGCAGCAGGGATGGCTTTACTGGAGTAAGGTTCAAAGATTCTAAGCCTAAAATTTCTTCTTGGATAGAATCCCTTGACATCCTTAAGGCGGACTGGAATTTTCCCTTAAGGAGGACTTTGAACTGTTATCAATAGACTGATTTAACTACATAGTTGAATACCGGAAAGGCTACTGATAAGTGTGACTTTGGGGTCCATGGACCAGATAAATATTGCACCTACAGCGGGCACTCTTTTTGGCAAAACAGAGACTGACTTTCTTGTGTGTTCCTGAATTTGTTTTTGTATAGCCAAAGCCCATACAATGCTGGATTGCTTAGGACTGGAGGCTGGTCAGAATCTCCACCATTGCATACCTATAATTTGGATTGTTAAGAACATAAGAAATTGCCATACGGGGTCAGATTAAAGATCATTGATCTGAGCATCCTGTTTCCAGTGGTGGCCATTTCAGGTCACAAGTACCTGACGTATCCCAAAAGTAGCTAGATTCCATGCTACTTATCCTTACGAACAAGTAGTGGCTTTTCCTAGGTCTACCTTAACGTTTTGTAGACTCTTCTTCCAGAAACCTGTCCAAACTTTATTTAAAACTAGCTATGCAAACTGCTTTTACCACATTCTCTTGAAATAAGCTCCAGGCCTTAATGATGCATTGAGTGAAATAAATATGTTCTCCTGTTTGTTTCAAATGTACAACTTCGTAACTCCATGGTATGTCCCCTAGTCTTTGTACTTTTTGCAAGAGTAAACAATCAATTCGTGCTCACCTGTTCCATTCCACTCAGGATTGTATTGTCCTCTTTCATATCTGACCCTGAACTCTCTCTTCTCAAAGCTGAAGAGCCCTGACCTCTTTAGCCCTTCCTCCTAGAAGAGTTATTCCATCCCACTTATTTCGGTTGCCTTTCTTTCTACCTTTTCAAGATGCAGCCACCAGGACTGCATACAATACTCAATGTACTATTGCACCATGAAGAGATATAGAGGCATTATGATATTCTTTGTTCCCTATCATTTGTGTAGCTATAATTTGGTCCATTCTTTCCTATGCGCATTGCTTTGCACTTGTCCATATTAAATTTCACTTGCCATTTGGCTACCCAGTCTCCCAGTTTCCTGCACTTTCACACAATCAACATGCCACTTAACGTCTCTGAATAATTTGGTGCTATCTGCAAATGCAATGATCTCACATCTCAGCGTTCCTATTTCTTTTTGGTTCTAATAAGTTTCTTTTAACCATGCTGGCTGTCATTTGGCTTGTCTTCCACTCTTTTAAATATCTGGAATACATTTGGGTTGGGTTGAAGATGGTGTTCTTGAACAATGCCCAGGCCTGATGTAAACTTTTAAACTTTGCAGCCGCTCCTTTTAGATTTTACATATTTTTTTTACCATTTTCCTCAATTTATTATAGTCTCTATTTTGAAAGCTAAACGCTGGTGCATTAGGTTTTCTTAGTGACCTCAATGCAGTTATTAAGTCAAAGGTGTTCATGTTATGATCACTATTGCCAAGTGGCCCCAACAACTTTCACACCATACCCTGCATTCCACTAAGGGCTAGGTCTAAGATAGTTTCCCCTCCCACAGTCTGCTGGCCCCATGCTGTACATCAGGATGCACCATGTGCATATTTGGGGAGGGGGGGAGAACAGTCTGCTTAATAAGGCAACATTTGCCTTATTTGGCAGACTGACCCTCCTGCATGGTATGTACCCAGAATCACTGCATGGGTTCAGTTGCTGTGACTTGGAAAAATGGTGACACGACGGAAGGATCATGTGAGAAGTGTTCCTGCCTCCTATCACATTCAAAGTACTAAGGGATGCGGAAGGGGGTCCAGGGGGCATGGCAGTGAAGGACAGACTGCTGTTCTTATATAGATTTCAGAATGTTAAAGAATGCATTTGGCATTCAATGATAAGATGTGCATTTTCAAAATGACCATATAGGGATGTTGACATGTTCAGGTATCCAGCATAGACTTTGCACCATAGGTTATTCACCATATATAGTCATTTCTAGGTTATTTCTGGGCTTCAGTGTAGCACAGCTTAATAGTCTGTTATCCAAGTACTTGTAACTGTCAATCTGTCTTCAGCCCTTGTATTGTTCAAGCTTAGAAACAGATTTTTCAGTGTCAAACGCAATAAATAAAATATAAGGATTCAAACAATTATCTCTTCATACTTTGGCACCTTTTCTGCTGGGTTCACCGCTGCCGGATACACTGGCAAAAGGAGGGAAGCAATGCTTCTGCTCTGCTGTGGCCATATCAGCTGAAAGGGGCCGAGGTGCTGGCATATGAAATCTGCACAGGACGCAAATTCTGCATAAGCAAGGTTTTTATCGATAATGGATCATGGCCCCCATGTGGACTGCAATATTTTCTACACAATGAACGTTTCCAGCCAATAGATAATTTGGATAAACAGGGGCCTGCGGTGCAAAGGGTCATTTTAGAAAGTCCCGTGTAGCTGATGTGCATTTTTCTGTGCATACGCCATGCTTGTTTTATAAAGTAAAATGCATGCATACTTTATAAAATGGGGGTTAAACGGTCAAACATGCGTTAAATCTAGACACCATCACTTATTCCAGTCTTATGTCTGGCAGAAATGCCCCTGCCTAGTCTTCTCAAAAATGTGCAGAAATTATAGTACAGTATCATTTACATGCATACTTGTACATGCCACCAACGCTCTAACTGTGTGCATACCCACAGGCAAAGTGCACGCCATTGGTCTGACGCGTGCACTTATAGATAGTTACTGGCTAAAATGTGCACGGAAAGGCCTATCTGCACATGTGAATGACTAAAACTCCCTGATTTATGCATGTAGATGGTCCATAACTCTCTGCAGCTCCTTATAAATTGCCCCCCTATACGTGTATGCGTGCATGTGTGTCTGTCTTTGTACATCTATATATCTATATAAACGTTGGGTATGGCTCTAGCTATTGCGAAAGGGATGCTAGGCTGCATAGAGAGACATAACCAGCAGAAGAAAGGAGGTAATACCCCCTTTTTTCATGAAATTTTATTTATTCCTTCAAACTCAACCAGAACATTTTACAACCTCCAACGCAATGCAAACGTATCGTTCCAGTCACTAAATAAGTAAGGACAGTAATTTCATAAAAGCCTTACGTGCAGACTGAGCAGTTACACCATATATAAACACTTCAAATGAGGCTGATTCACCCCTTTATCTCTCCCCTCCTCCCCCCTCTAGAGTCTGAGGATATTTTCTCTGGAACTGGGTCCACAATCATTTATAGCGGTTCCACTGAGACTTGGCAAAGTCAGCATATGTGTAGCATTCGGCCTGGGCAATCGTATGCATGGGGTTTATCCACTGCTGAAAAGATGGGGCTTTATTTCACACCCAGTGTTGTAAGATTACCGTTTTTACCCCCCATACCCCTATCATAAGAAATTTGCTCTCCACCCTCCGGACCTTGTCTTGTAGTGGCCTCTCATCTCTCAACAGCAGCAAACTGTAGGTTCTTTCTGTGGTTTTGTGGAGGATGTCCTCTATGTTCTGTAGGGCCTTTCCCCAAATCTCCATCCAAGAGATAAAGTCCAGAAAAGTATGTCAAAGGGCTTTCATGTGTATTTTATATTTCTCACAGCAACCCAAGCCCCGTAGTCCCAGTTGGGTGCCCCTTTCCCTAGTAAGGTACCCCCTGTGAAGGATTTCATATTGAATTTCTTGATAGCAGGCACTGCTAAGGACCCCAGGGATCTGCAAAAAGTAGTGTTTGAGGTGGTCCTCTAGGTCATTGGTAACAGCTAAGTTGAAATACGTTCAGTTTAGGAGGTTGCATCTCTAGGGGTACAAAGGTGGTTCATAAAAATGATGTGGAATCTGCACCAAAGGGCATGAGATGAGACTTGAGGAACTAACTATGTATAGCCTAAAGAAGAAGAGGTACAGGGGAAAAATCAGTTAAACTAAAAGATATAGATGTTTAGATAGTTGAAAGGTAGTCATAGACAAAAAACAAACTCTTTCCAAAAGAAAGGAAGCCATAGAACTAGAAGACATCATATGAAGCTGCAAAGAGACTCGGGAGCAACATCAGGAAATTTTTTATGGAAAGGGTGGTGGAGATGATTTTTTTTTTCAAACAGGGGTCCATCTATAATGTAAAAGGAAATAATAACTTAAAACATTTAAGCATTTCTCAAATTGCTCAAACAGGGGTCTAATTGTTAAGATGCACTAATGTTAGCATGTGTTAATTCACCGTTTCTGTGTGTTGTTAGTAAGTAGGTCCCACTGAATAACATGGGACCTGTGCTAAAATAAGACACATTAACAGTGAATAACACTCATTAGCATTAGTCCCTTAGTAAGCAGACCCCTTACCTCTGAATGTTTGCCCTACACATGTTTTGGGATGTGCATTCATGAATGTGTATTTGCTTTATTTGCATGCCTAAATTTAAAGTGCACACAATTAGGCATTTCCGCTTATTATTATGCCAACAACATTTTTCTCCTGCACCATACCTCTTCTTCTCACCCAGATATCACCCGCCTTAATGAATGCCTCTCTTCAGTCACCACATGGCTCTCTATAAACTGCCGCATCCTCAATATCTCCAAAACAGCTGCAATCTGGTTCTCTCACGGTTCTACTTGTCCACTACCCGTTCCTTCCTTTTCAGGTACTCCAATCACACTTGTGACCAAACTTCATTACCTAGGTATTATCCTAGATAGTAATCTCTCATTTAATGATCATATCTCTCAGGTCTCACGGCGTTCATTTTTCTTCCTTCGACGCATCCACGCAATTCGGCCCTTCCTTTCCTCACAGGCTTTACTCACTCTTCTTCTCTCGTTGGTCATTTCCAGACTAGACTTTGGCAACTCCATTCTAATTGGCATTCCTCAATACCAACATCATAGGTTGCAATTACTACAAAACACTGCAGCCAGGATGGCATCTCATGCCTCCTCCAGAGACCACGTTTCACCAATCCTTCAGCATCTTCATTGGTTACCATTGGATTTCCGGATACAATTTAAGATCCTTACCTTGGTGCATCATGCCATCTATTCCCGCAGACCCCAATACCTGGCTGATCTATTGACATTCCACATGCCTCCTCGTAGTCTCCGTTCCATCCACATGAATCGCTGATATCTCCCATCCCCCTCACAAGCACACCTTCAGTCAACTAGACATTCAGCCGCCTTCTACATCGGTCCCTCCCTGTGGAACTCTCTGCCCACCACCCTTCGACTGAAGGAGTCCTACCCCAAATTTTGTTCCCTACTGAAAACCCACCTCTTCTCCTCTGCCTTAAATCTCCCATCCTGAGTCCTTCCTATCCACCCTATGTTGAGCCTAAATGTTTGAAGTTTTTCATCTCTCCCCTTACTGGATGAAGATTGTAATTTCTTTTCCTTTTCTGTATATTGTTGGTTTTTTTTGTATTGTAAACTACCCCGGTGTAATGGGGGGCAGTATATCAAATGATAAATAAACATAAACATAAACAAACAAATCACTTGTGTGACCATATACCTACAAACTAACACACATGCACTCTGCTCTTCTAAAAACGTTCTTGCATGCATAACGTTTAAAACCAATAAAACAACGCAAATTGGGAACAATTCATTAAATGAAAACAAATTAATTTTTTTTGGCCATGAAGATCTCGGGCACAAAATGGAAAAAAAAACTCTTTAGAGGATAATTTTAAATTTTTAAAGCCATTTCTGTGCATTGAACAGGGTTTTTAAGTTCAGAAATGTAGTCTTTGAATATTGTTCTCCCATTGGTCAGTATGCTTATGCACATAGAGCATGATTCCATAACATGTACGTATGTCTGGCCTGGGGACACGTGTAAATCAAAAATGGGCCCCCTTTGAACCCAATTCCGCATCCGTGAGTCTAGACATGCCCACGGGTCTGGAATCGGGGAGATAGATGTATTCGGTGGACATGTCCAAGCACTATTCAGCCGACACTGTGCCTCAGACACGGAGAATCATTTTGGATTTCCCACGCCCATCGTATTCTGAACCGTTACACGTTTTGGATCCTGCCCATCCCTGCGATGTACACGTGGACACCATGTCCCTCGGGAATAACGTGCATCCCCTAAGCTACTCATCACAGACAGTAGTTTGCTGATGCACACTAGACATAAATACTAATGACAAATGACAGCTGCTGCAACCTAGACCATATACCAGTTCGCCTCATGCCCTGAAAAATGCTAGGTAAGCCCAGTGCAACCCAATATGATATACCAGAATGTAAACGTGAACATGTATGTCAGGACATATCTTGTATCAAATGGTACATGGCATTAAGAACTGGCCCCAGTGATTTCTGCCCTGGTAATCTCACAAAAATGCCTTAAATTGCTAGGAATGGACCCTCATCAAGTGCACAAAATGCTGAACTAACCTTGCAGTTCCCCAAAGGATGCATAATATTGCTGATCAACAAATGAATGCCCTTTTTGTGCCTATGGCTTATAATTGCACTCATTCTGCTATGATCATCCATACGGTCCGGGTACTGACCAGGCTTTCTTGTCTTCCCTGAATTGTAGATGAGCACACCAGATCCCCCTGTGCACCCCTCAAACCACACACACACACACACACACACACACACACACACACACACACACTCCCTTTCTGTTACAAGATGCCCTGAACTTATACATAACAATTATGACATAAGATAATTGCATGGGGTACCAGGACTACAAATATGATCTCTCTTTCTCACTCAAAAAGGAATCCTTTCCCTGCTCACATCCATACTATCCTTGCATTAGCAGTCCCATTTTTCTGAACATGGGAATTGTTAGAGTTCCATAGACTGGCTCCTTTAACACAAACAGCACATTAGTGCATAGCCTGAATAACCACTATTGCTCTTCTTAATGTTTATGTAAGGGTGTTTATTAATGTCTCTATACCTTACAACATTCCTTCACCTCTGCTCCCTGTACCTTAAGACTGCATCTTGTGTTTTCTCCAGACTGCAGTCACACCAGTTCATGAAAGATTTGTCACAACCATTCTTCAATATGGGAAGCATTGCAGGGCACAGTAAATTTTTTCTAAGTCCTAGCCATATACCATGTTTCAGCAGGAATAATGTGGATGTTTCTGGGAAACACTTAATATGTACATGGGCCTTTCCTGAATACGCTTCTACATCTCCACAGCTGACCATGCCCCCGTTCCACCCTCTCCTTCCCATGTTCTGAGATCCCTGTGCTAGCACCGTGGACAGGCAGGTCAGCAGTGTTTCAGAATATGGTCTGGGATGTTTTCGGCACATAAATACACACGTACAAACTCCTTATTCCTATTATGGAATGACCTCCATAGGGATATGTTTGCATGCTACCAGCACGAATCTTAGTAATCAGCCCTGAAAATGAGTTTTAGGGTGGGGCTCAACCCACACTATAGGTATGCCTGGCATGTCCCATGTTTCTAACATGGATTTTGCACCCCCCTCGTGCTCCTACTGTTTGGTGCTATCAGCATAGGTGCACTTAACGCCACCCATTGAGGTGGCAGTAAGTGCACTTGCGCTATGTGCAACATTGCCAGGGAGCATGTGCCAAAAATGTCCACACTACCTGCAATGTGCACAATCCACCGCCGAACCACCCAGTCTTTGCTCCAACCCATGCTGCTTGGGTAGCGCAGAATTTTTCGCATGGTTGCATTTTTTAGCATGCCATACTTTTTACCAGAGAGCACTTGGCATGCCCTGAACCTTGCACAAGTCGGTAGCATGCTTTAATAAACATGCCCCATAGTCCCACAACACATACAAGTTTTACCCAGAGATGGGAGGAGAAGGGCATTCCTGGACCTTTTTCCTTTGAAAATCAAGATAAAAAGTAGCGTAAGCTTTATAAATAAGTGCACATTTTGAAAGTTGCCCTACTTGTTAATAGACCCTATAATCATTGGCAAATAGGAATACTTAAACGTCTGGATTTCAGTGTTGCCTCTACTCAAGATAGTGTCAACAGTACAGCAAGAAGATAACTTTGGTTCATGGCCTCTGAATGTTCCTTTCTACAATACTGTGGTGAAAGAAGATGTCTTCTAAGAAGTTCACATTACTGGCCATAGTAAAATAAAATAGCTCTATTGTTTCAGCAGCCAGTTTCTTCCTATTGTCTTCGGTTTAGGAACATGCACATTCAAAGCCAAGGGGATGTGTTTCAGTACAATCTGAGACCCAGACTGTAACCAAATATTCCCTGTATTTTCTGTCTCGCTATATCTTATTCTTTGGTCCTTGAGTTCTCCAAACTTCACTATTGCCGCATGGCATTATGATGACTTGCTAACTTCCCCGAAATTTCCACAGTCAAGAAAAAAACTTCTTGTGTTATTCTGTATTTCATTTTCCTGTCATTTGTTGTGGTTTACGTCTGGTAATGTTCCAGGTGATCTAAATAGAAACCGAAGTAGGCTCTCTTGTCTTCCGCTAATCTTTGCTGGCTTTTGTTTGAGAGTTGCTTTGTATTCATCAGTCAACCAAGGCCTCATCCAGAAGAAACCGTCAGTCAGCACATAGATCTAAGTGAAAATAGGATATGCATCTTGTAAAATATTTATAAAATTTTCACCTTTGGACCTTTCCGTTCTGAAATCTACATAGATAACAAATGGAAAATCATATGGGTGTGAAACTTTTCTGGATGAAAAATCCAAGCTTCTCTGTTAAACTGCATTTGTTACTAGACCTATGCGGAAGACATAACATTCATGTTGTATGTAGGGAAGGTATGCTGGGAATATATATGTAGGGAATACTGTGTGTATGAAAAGCATGCACAGTGTATGTAAACTAGGGACATGCTTTCATTTTAAAACCAAAGTGGCAATAGTGAACCCTATTACATAATAATAAGGAACACTATCGCTGAATAGTATGCACTAATGTGGAATAGTGAACACTATTTAGCAATAGGGTGCACTGTTCATGCATGCTTCAATAGTGCACCTTATTGCTAAATAGTGTGCACGCTCATGAAAGAGTGCACCCTATTGTGCAATAGTGCATGCTCTTGTGAATGTGTGCACCATTAGTGTACCCCATTACGCAATACGGTGCGCTATTAAAAGATACGAAAACAAAAAAACCCCCAAAATTAGATGAAATTTTTTGCCTTCCACATCCCTAATATAAACCAGAGCTTACAATTAGGGTATATGGTTCTAGGTGTTCATAAGTTGCAGTTAGGTGTTTATTTTTCAGACAATTAGGAGTTTTCAGAAGGTACTAAAAACAGGTGCTTATCGGTGTTTTCACATCGCAAACAGTACCTCTAGTATATTTGTCAGTTGATTCCAATTTTTTGTCCCCTGTCTCTGGAACAACCTCTCCCCTGCTCTTCGCATGGAGTCCTCCTTCACCAGTTTCAAGACCCAGCTTAAAACTCTCCTGTTTCATGAGGCTTTTGACGTTCCCATCATCTGATCCACTGGCCCCCATGGACGACTAGCTCTCCTTTCAACCTCTCCTCAGCATGTTTGTGACTCTTTCCTGTCCATGACACTGGAGTTCCTTTCCTCCTAGTTTTCTTTTACCTGTTTTTATTGTAAACCACCTTGCTAACTTGTTTGAAGGGCGGTGTATCAAATTTGAATAAACATAAACATAACACATGGAGCTCCAATTTCCATAGGATGTTGAAATAGGAACTGCAACATCCGGGTCGAGGCATTCACAATTCCGCCAGTACTTTACAAGATCTCTGCCGAATGTGGAGACTTTCATAAACTATGTATAAGGACGCTGACAAATGCATGCCTATTTTCCAGCACGTACAGTGGGAGCAGTGATTTCACAAACCAACATTTGCACAAAAAAGCACCATCATTTAGCGTCTTCCACATAACAGGGCTACAGGCCAAAAAATTTTGTTTCATTCTGTTTTTAATTTTGGCACTTCCCATCTATTGCTAACTGTGCACACTATTCAGCCATAGTGCGTGCTATTGGCAAATAGAATGCACTAATGCATAATGGCTGAATAGTTTGCACTATTTGCAGATAGGATGCACTATTGTTTAATAGCATGCACTACTAAGAATGAATGAGAAGTGAAGAAACTTCAGGGTTTTTTCTTTCATTTTAATTTCCCATTTCGTTTCAAATGAATGCACATCCCTGCCACATGTAGACATCGGTGTTTATATGTGGAAATGCCAATGTCTAGGTATCGGCAGCTATACCTAGAAGATCCACATTTCAGAGTTATATATAGGAGGGAGCCAATTAAAATCAAAGCCCCTTTAATTAAATGCTTTCACTCGTGCATATTTCCTTGTATCAAAAAAGTTAAGTTGTAGCAACGCAAAGTTAAAGCCTTCATAAAGAACCACAGAATGAGTTGTTATCACATGCTCTATCTACCATGCTGATTAAAGGCAAATATGTAGTTGGTAAATTATTTGTTAAATGTTTCTTCCACATTCCCACGTTTCCTTTTCATGAGTGTTTGCATCACTTGGTTAACTGAAATATTTTAATTTCAGATGACGCATTTTATTCTCTCAGACGTATTTCGAGAAACAAGAACAAATAGCCTACTTAATATAATAATCCCTAAATGTATTAAAGCTCATTTTCTTTAATACAATTCCATTTGTAAGACATTAAATAATTCTGTATAATGTGGTGATGGTTTGAAGTAATTTCTAATAGTTGACTAAGAATTTTACTTGGTCTGGTTCACAGCTCTCTCTAAGTTTTTTGATTAAGTAATAACAACATTATATCTGATTCTGTAGAGAGTTGTATGCTAGTAGCACTATACATTTTAAGTGGCAACACTGCTACAAAAATAATGTTCCGGAAAGAAACATTTAAGCCATCAGTGCAGCTTTTTTGCCATTGAAAAATCATATTTTCAGCGGTGGGTGCCGTTGTTGTTGTCTTGACAGAACTTAGGGGTATGTTTACTAAGCAGTCTTAACGTGTGCCTGGCGATAGTGTGCAGGATGCCATAAAAGGAGTGGGCGTTTCGGTCTTAACGTAGCAAAACGGAATTATTGCACGATAATGCGCGCTGCGCACATTATCGGGCAAAACGCCGCTAAGCATGTTAACGCGCGATAATCTTAAGTAGGCGCGCAGACATGCAAACATAGAAGCAGAGGTGTAGCATGGTGGTTAATACACTGACTGATGGTACAGGGGTCATGAGTTTGATCCCTCCAGTGTGCCTATTGCATAAGGCTGGCTGAGGCATCACTGTTTAGGTAGTGATTTTTGAGGCATTTTACTTTTATTTTAATTAGTGCTGCCAGCAAACACACCCTCACGGTGGCATAACCTAAGGTGCTGCATAAGGCACCCCATAACGCACTCCATAGGGCACATTATAAAGTGCACTGTCCGCCAAGGCACCCTATAATGTCCCCTATAGGACACCTTATAAGGCACCTTATAAGGCGCTTGATAGGGCGCCTTATAAGGCGCCCTATAAGGTGCCTTATGGGGCACCTTAAGGTTAAAGTACTCTGAGGGTGTTTTTGCTGGAAGCACTAATGTACATTAAAAATAGACAATGCCTCAGACAGCCCTATCAAATAATCCCACCATGGGTTTGAACCTATGACCTCTGGCTTCACAAGCAGTGAAGTAACCAGTAGGCTACAGCTGCTAACAAACCCCTGGCTGGCTGCAGAAGGACTGCACATCACCACACAAACTATCTGCTGTGGTTACCAGGATAGGGTTAACCCACCCGTACCCATGATGCACTGCACATGCAAATTAGCAGTCAACAGATGGGCACAAGATGGGGTATGCACCCCCACAGCACCTCGGCCTGGTAGGGGGAACTGACTGTGTGTGGTACTGGAACAGAGTAGCCACAGACCGTCACATTGTGCAGGTACTGTGCTCACCCTGAGGGTGAGGTGGGGCGCCCAGCACCAGGTCCACAGCACCTTTCATGGCTGAAATACGCCATGCTGCAGGTCCCCATCAGTGCTACTGTGTGTGATAGGTAGTTCCTGCAGACACACCTAGATTACATCTGTGTCCTTTTGCATTTCTCAGTTATGTCTAGCCCTTATGGGCTATGATGCACCCAGAATAGTGCATATCCTGTGTTGGTGCCATGGCTACATGATGTAGGTGAAGGGGGGGAAACAGGATCACCCACCAATAGATCCACATTCTACCTCCCTGCAATGGTAGCAGTAGAGGGGGACCATCAACCTCAGTCCTGCTGGGGAACAGACACCCTACAGGGAAGACAATGCAGAGCTGTACACATCCATAAAGCAATAGCAGACAGACAGTAGACCTGGAAATGCTCAGCTGCCCCCCACCACTATCTGACATGTTCCAGCAGCAAGCCTCCAGCTGCTGCACCCTACAAGGTGTTCCAACAAGACACATACTAGCTGCAGACAGTCTGCTAGCTAGTCCATAGTGCATGGTCCTGGAGAAGATGCATGTACCCAGAACTGGGATGTCAGCATACACACCAAGCAGATAAGTCAGTGATTGGGTCCCAAAAGGGACCCATAAATATCACATGAGAGAAATACTATATAGCACTATGAGGGAACCTAGCCATGCCGTGGTCACTGCTCAGTCAGGGTGAGGGTGACCTCCCAGCAGGACATGCTGTGGCCACACTGTCCGTGCAGGTGATGGCCGGGCACTACATTGTCCGAGCCATTGCCCTATGCCCTGTGCAGATGCGGCCAGGCCAGGCCACCCTATCCAGGCTATTCCCACAGTACCTTGCTCCTCATTATGCACATTGGCAGGCCAATACTGGCAACAGTGCTAGCAGTGTGGGCTGTGGAGGGTGTTGGCAGCCACCACACACTGGATAGACAGACACACACTCCACACACCTATGCCAGCATTGTGCAACTATAGAGGTGTTTGGCAGCCCTGGCCACCACACCAGTCCTGGGCACAGTGCAGGCATGGCTATGGTATGCAATACTGTTGGGGTCACTCTGTCAGACACCAGACCTGAGGCACACTCCACAGACATCAGACAGGTTGCTATGATGCAGCTCAATCAGCTAATTGTGCTTAACATAGGAATTGCTATCTGCCTGTTATCATAGCAACCTTTTGATAGCTGTGTACAGTTTTCCCATGTTTAGGGTGGCATTGCTAAGGTATGCAAGTGCTAGTATGGGGAGATGCACGCAGGGCCCAACATCCTGCCTCTCCAGGAGGCTTGGGATAATGGAGCCTGTGGGTGCGGGTGTGTCTGCCCCTGTTGGCCGCTGCTCTAGGGCAGAGGTTCCCAACTCCAATCCTCGAGGGCCAAACACTGTTCGGGTTTTCATGCTGTCCCTAATGAATATGCATGATATACATCTGCATACCATGGGGGCGGTGCATAGCAATGCAGCACAGCCACATTTATTAGAGGCAGCATTTATTTATTTATTTATTTATTTAAAGTCTCTTTTATACCGCGCTATTCAGCATCAGCGCGGTTTACAATAAACAGTGAACATACACATTTCCAATAGTACTTTGTGTTTACATATGAACAGGATAATCAACTTGGCTAACAGGATAACTATGTACAACCATGGTAACTATGTACAACCATGGAACCTGAATGGTGTTTGGCCCTCCAGGACTGCATTTGGGAGACTCTGCTCTAGGTAATGCACATGTTTATGGTGTCTGTGCTCTGTAGGGTAAAATGTAGGTGTTTTGGGCATGTCTACGTCATCTGCACTACAGGTTCTGTCTGTATTAGCATGTTGTAGTAGTGGGTAAAATATGGGGGCTGGGTTGGCAGGAACCACAGCTGGGACTTGAACTTATGACCTTCTGCTTCTGAACACACTGGCTGTGTGCACTGCACCACCGTGTTGCCACAGAGACAGTGCATTCCCTGGGGATACCATGACTGTTCATCAGACAGGGCCTGTCTGTTGCAGTGCATGGCACCCACCTACACAGGGCTAGGCCAGTGTCTGCTCTGGGCAGCTGCCACTGCCCCCTCCACCACCAGTACCCCTCTGCCACCCTGCTGACATGCCCGTCTGCTGGTGGTGCTGGTGGAGCGCAGTCTCAGGCCATCCATTGTGCAGGTAGGTGGCTGCCTATTGTGCAGGTTCTGGGGTAGGGGTGCCTGCATAGATGTCCACGCTTCCCCCCAGCACCACCTGCCAATGTTCTGTGCCCTTGGGGGTACTGCAGTGCCAGGCCCCACAGTACCTGCTGGGTACTATCCCTTGTGACACTGTGGGAGACACACTCGTGCCCATGCTGGGCCCTCATCAGTTGCTGTCTGGCTGCTCTACTGTTTCAGCATTCCTATGGGCCACCTAGGCATCACCCTAGTCCGCACTGTGGCCCAGCTGCAGCACAGCATGTGCCGTCTGCAGCCCTCTGTGTCCCCTTTCCCAGCATCTGTCCAGTTGCCCATTCCAACATGCCCGCCCTGCAGTTGTGGAACATGTGCATGCCATAGGAAACCTGTCCAATGGAGAGGGAAACCCTGATCAGCGCTATTTCACTGTGGGATCATTCACCTTGTATGGAGATGGAGCGTAGACCCTTCCAAAATTCATATCCTTTTTTTGGAGCTTTCTTGGGAGTGTTTTTCAATGATTCCCATCAATATCACTATTGCCCAGCTTGGTTATGTTTCTTTTATATTTTGTTGGGGTCATTTTCAATGTTTATTTGCACTTTTGTTCCGTGCACATCTATCACACTTATCACTTTTTTGTAGGTTTCCCTGATCTTGCTGTACATTGCTGACATAAATTGTTTCTCTTCCCTTTAAATCAGCTCTAATGCCAGGGTTTCACCGGCATTAGTTTTCATCCTCGGATTTCACAGCGTTAGTGTGCAGAGAGCCTCTCCCCTCCCACTCTCTGCCCATTGACCCCTTTTCTCCGCCCCTGGGGAGCCTTCCTCCGCCCTCCTGGAGCCTTTCCCCGCCTTCAGCGCTCGTTTGCGCCGTTGCACGCGTTATCGCGCGATAAGGTACCTGTGCGCCTGAAAAAGCGCCATTATCGTGCGATAAGGTACCTTATCGCGCGATAACATCACAGAGTGCACATTAAGACGGTTTAGTAAACATACCCCTTAATAATGTTCACTCCTCACAACCCTGTGATTTGTTAAATTTGATACATTTGTGGGTGTCAGAGCCAAGCTTAGAAATTTGGCCTGATTGCAATAAGCCTTGTCAAATTGTTTAAGCGAGAAAAAAAATACGATGATAATCTCAGTGAAAAATCAAGCAGATATGGTTTCAACTTTTGTGTGTCTTTGGGTCAGGCTTATTTTCTCTCTCTATGATTTTCTTTTCCTGCTTTTTCTCCATAAGAACTGCTCGCCTGTTAATTTCTTCCTGAAAGAGAAATATGGCCACAAGCTGTTCAAACAGGAAGTTAAAATATTCTGATTCTGGGGAGGGCAAAGTTCAAAGCCAATTACTCTGGGTAAAGAATTGTAGGCTAGATTTACTAAAAAACAATATTGCATTACTGCTCACTAACAGACGTTAACCCTATCCAGGCCGGTCCCAAAACTCTCGGGATCCAAAATTTTGACTAAATGGCCGAGCCCGAAATATTCGGGATCTGTGCAATGACGAAATTACTAAATATTAATGAGCGAAATACCCCAAGACGGGTACAATTTTCTTGAAATATGCAAAAATTAACCTGGCTGCAGAATGTGGATTATGCATAACAGGAAGCAAGCCTCATTGCACCTCTGTGGCCTAACACCAACTACCCCTACTTCCCCTCCTCCCATGTTGCTCTGAACCATATTGTTTGTCAAGAATTAGGAGTGGACTCATTCTTGTGGAAGGAATCAGCCGCAGCTTTAATTTAGAGCCATGTTAAATATTTTACAACATCATGTCTCTTCACCCATTAACAATCAAAATTTCTCCTCAACATTGATCAATTTATCTTCAAACTATGAGGGGATACCTTTCTTAAACCCAACTCGTACTTGGCCCGTAGTGCCTTAAACCTCCACCTGGGCCCGCTACCTGGTTGGCATGCCTTCAGTTGGATGGCAGCCACTCCATCCCACCATGCTCCAGCGAACTGGTCAATGCTCGATGTATTTAACCCATGGTGTCACTATTGCACAATGAATATGACTCCCATCCTCTGGCCTCTGAGTGCTTCCTCTGGCCTCAATTTCTCAGCAGAAGCAAAAGACCTGAGATAAGAATCAATCCAGGTCCGTTCATATGCCAGTGTACAGAACTGCTGTTGACCTATCGAGTTGACCCAAAGTGACTGGAGGGAGGATTGGAATGCTTGGGGGATTTTGGTCAGCCACTCACCTCCCCCTTCCTCTCTCTGTACCTACTATTATGATTCAGCAGACTCTGCTCTTGATCAGCAAGCAGGGGTTGGGCTGACTGCCTGCCATACCCCTTATATTCCACAACCCCTCTTCTTACTCAGCAGATGAACCTTCGGCCTCCTGCCTACCATGCCTCTGACTTCTACCCGGCCTCCCTTCCCCTCATCCCATCTCTGTACTCAAATGTTTATTTGCACACAGATGAATGGATTGACAGATCAATGAACTGACCCTTCAGAATCAGCAGTATCACCTAATGCAAAATGCTCCTAAAAAAGATTAGAATCGGCCTGAAAATATTTATACTCATTTCAAGTAATCAAACTGGCTAAAAAAGGGTAGGTAAAATGGCAAATATTACCTTTGCAGTGTATGTTTTTTTGTCTACTGTTGTGGGACTTTCTGACAGAGGATCCCAGGACTGCATTAAGTTGGTATAATCTTAAATCATATGTTTAATAACTGTGAATCTCAGAATGACATTAAGGGTTAGATGTACTAAGCATTTTCCATAAACACAAAAGAGTTTTATTCACCAAAGACTTTTTCCGCAGGAACAGTATGGGAAAAAGTCCTTTGTGAATCAGATCATAAATGGAAACACTTCTTTTTATACATAATTGTATTTGCCATCATCTTCATTTTGCTTTGCATTTTCAACAGGCTTTCATTTCGGCTTGTTCTATCTTTGCCTTGACATTATAACATTGTTTCTGTAGACTGTTCTGAACTTCTCTTGCCTTCGTTCTGACACTGTAAACACTGAGCTGAGATTCTTTTCAACTAAAACAAAAATGTTGGATAGAACGTTAGACTAAAATACCAATTCTAAGTTACAGTTCAGACAGGATCTACAGATCCTGGGGGCACATAAAATCTCTCCCATTCTACTTCTCATCCATCCAGGGCTGAATTTTCTTACATAGTCTTCTTAAGACTCAAGGGGCCATTTTAGAATCTCTGTTCATAATTTGGACATCTGAAAATGAGTACACAGACATCGAAATCATAGAGACATCCTTGGAGCCATTTTCCAAAACTGCTCCAAAGACCTCCTGGCACAGGGGACATCTATCTTGCACATGGGCTGGCGGGTGCATGTCTGGGGTGTTCCAGAGTCCATAAACATACATGTCTGATTTCAGAAATGGCCGGCATGTCTCCACCCCGATCCAAATCTATACCTGCTCCAGGGGATGAAAGCACTTTTTTTTTTCCCCCCAGAAAAGCATTCGGAGGGTGTAGAGGAAATGGTATTCTAATATCCTCAGTACAGTCCCTGTAGTGTGGTTGTTGAGCTGCAAAACATTAATAGACTGGCACAGTGGGATATATCTCTGGCCTATGATACATTGTGGAGACATCTATGTAGATGCCCCCAACAACATCCATATTGTGGACATATATGTTTCTGAAGTTGTCTCCGAACTTATAGGTGCCACAATTTTTTGGGGATTTTTGGCCTGGACGTCCGAGATAGCACCTAGGCATCATTTCTAAAATGCCCCTTTATGCCAATAGTTTTCAATTAAGTAGAAACCACATTTTTATAATACAACTCACTAGGACCCAAGTCTACAGTTGGGTTATTTTGACTTCTAAAAAACCCACAGGTTTTGTGTACAGCCCATTTAAAGCCATCGTTGCAACTCCACAAAAAGCCAAACTGAAAATCACTGCAAAATGTACTGCAATTGCGATCTAGTTTAATCGATATTTGTAGTAATCTAATTCATAATACAGAAGAGCGTTTTTTTACTTCTGTTTCTTTGTTTCTGACAGGCACAGAACATATTCCAAAGCTACTTCATCCGATTATTCTTTTTCAGATATGACAGATTCCCCCTCACTCAGAAGCTTTCAAAAGCAGTAGACTCTAAAGGAAACCTGGAAAAATATCTTTCTTGTATTAAAATCAGTGATTTCTCTGTCACCTTTTTTTCTGATTTTCTATAATCTTGTAACCTTGACATCTAAAGGCAATCTGTAATAGTCTGTGCAGATTGTCTTTATTATTATCAGAGGGAAAATAATCGTAAACCATCTCCCCGACCCATAAACACATGCACATGCAAACACTGTCTTTTGAGTAACACTTTAGTTACAGTTCAATCAAATCTGCAATGCTTTCACTCATCTGTTAGAACATGTTCAGCAACAGAAGGGGGATATTGACTTTAAAAATTCACTGGCGAGGCATAGAGAGCCTGCAGGAATGTCAAAACTCCAACCTGCATTTTGATGTTTTTGCCCCAGGTTAGTCTTGACTGACATGCTTGGAGCACTCTTGTTTGTGCTCCGGCATCCATTAACTGTCCTTGACTGAATGTTACCCAGTCCCTTGCGGTCAGCCCAGAACCTAATGGTTACACGAGGTGTAAGAAAAGCATACGCCTCGTTTTAAGGGATCACATTGGCTGTTCTCTGCTTCATTAGGGGGCCATTGTTTGATCCGAAATTAATGAGAACCTGTTAATTATTATTCTGATAATTGAGCTTCCTGTGGGGCTATGCTAAGCAATTGGTGTGGTTAAAGAAACTGAGTTTTTTGGAAAAGAAAAAAGTCAAGGTTGAGATGTCTTTGAGGAAGCCTTGTTTATGTGTAAGAGCAGCCCTACAGAAATCTGAATGCTTTTGATATCGGGGGAAAAAGTGGAAAAGTGTATAATCCATGCTTATTTCAAGTGTTTGAGTAACAAATATTGGGATTATAAATTCAGAAGATAAAAGATTTACCAATTATAGACCAGGATTACTAATGTGTACTAAGGGAAAAATATGCTTTTTGCCATATAGTGCTCACCAGTTGACAAAACTGTGTGTCTGCCCTTAATGCAGAATTTTATAGTGCAAAGCATGGTAAATAATAATGAGATACTTTGCATGCATTTGCATACTTTGTATCTCCTTATTATGCAAAATGAATAATGCAGCATGTTTTTAACTTTGCAAGCTGAGTTATTCATGGAAAGATAGTGCCACCTTTTGAGGGGCTATTATCTTTCCTCTCCAGGAGCATCAGGTCACTAGTATGTGGTCTGATGCTTCCAGGAGCCTCGTAAAGGATCTGTGCATGAAAAAGCTACCCCCCCCCCCAATTATCCCCCCCATTTCCCCTTTACCAATTTATTCTGCACTCCTAATTCCCTTTTATAAGTTAGAGCCCATACTTCTGGGCAATATGGAGGCAACAGTAATCGCTGTATACACCTGCCTCAGCAGATCCTGGCTTCAAAATGGTACCCGAAGTTCCCTAGCAGTGGTCCTGCAGTATTACCTTTAGGGGCCAGTTGGTAAGCCCAGGGTGGCATTAGGTGTGCCTGTGCCAAGGCAGTTAGCATGAGCCGTTAACTCCAGCACTAGGCATGCCTGCTCATCAATGCCTCCGTTCTGCACATTTCCTGCCATGTCCCACCCCATCAAATGCAACCGGGTAGCATGAGATTTTTGACACTGGGACCTGTGTTACTTTTTAGCATGCCGCCCAAACTGTAGTAAGCATGGTTCTAAATACTCTGACCATGACACTGAATATCCTTTCCAATGGGTCCAATATTCAGCTAGGTGAAGCTGCTATGTAAAAATTATAAAAGGATTTTTCACACGTAGGGAGCCTTTTACATGCATAAAAGGGCTTTTATAAAATTACTCCAGGGGTTGCACAAGTAAAAATACGCTTATGATAAGAAGGTGTGCACTTTTATGTGACCATAATGTAGGCCTATTCGGAGTTGAAGTTTGGGTGTGCCACGGCTGGAGCCACAATTGCATAAAATATGCATGTATGCACATACTTTAAGCAGGAGCATGTAGCCGACTCTTGAACAGGCTTCAATGTCTGCAGCGTCAATCTGGGTGCAAATCTGCCCATTGTTCCTTGGCGCCTACTTGGACTTTATACATAAGTGGTCTGTTATAAAATTACCCTCCACATATATATTGCAGTGCATTATGCACTTATTTAGTGCTGCTAATTACAAGCAGCATTTTAGAGGGGACATCTCAAAAGAAACCAGGATATCCATGTCACCACATCCAAACTACAGGGGGAGGGACAGCAGTGATGGGTTGCATGTGTAAAAGAATGCAATGTGTGCCTTTGAGTCAGTGCTGACTCCTGGTGACCCTGCAGTTCCTGGGTTTTCTTGGCAGTATGACTGGAAGTAGATTACCAGACCATTGCATGTGTGAGTGATTTATAAAATTGCTCTGTTGCACGTCCCCATAATTGGTTGTGGTGCAAACAGCAAGGCTGGGTACAGGGCCGTACCGATGGTGAAATGTGTCCTGTGTGACTTGCACATCGGGTGTGCACCCCCCCCCCACCACACCCCCATCTAGCCACTTTATGGGGGCGGGAGAGAAGAGGCGCGCACCCGATGTGCAAGCCGCCTGCCGCTGGCCCGCTAAGCAGGTCTGGTCTGTCCCGGAGAGACCAGACCTGCTTAGTGTGCCGGCAGGAAGACTTCAGGGGTGCATTTTGTCTCTCTGCCATTGCCTGCCGCCGCTGGTGGCAGGCAACGGCAGAGAGCCGAAATGCGCCCCTGAAGTCTTTGCACCCTGTGCGGCCGCACTGCTCGCACAGAGCTCGGTACGATCCTGGCTGGGTATGTGCACAGTTGCAGGCCATTTCAGAAATGTGGATGTCTCTGAAATGCATGACTGTAGAAATGGGCACTTGAATGTTCCAGCTGGGTATTTCATAACACGGGCATCCATGTTATGATACAGGTAAGTCCCATCTGGCCATTTCAGATAAACAGATATGCAATGCCCGGGCAGTAGAAGGATTGGGCTGTTAATATACCAGCAGGTTTTTTGTCCCAGTGACATTTGCTGTAGCAGTGAGAGCACATTTCATTCTTCCCCCTGAAACTATTGCTTCCATGAAACGAGGACTTTTTGCACCTTATTCATGGTGTGAAGCAGATATACATGGATGCATCAGCCACCAGGGCCAGACATGCTCATGCCATTCTGAAATCACATGGTGACAAGCATCTCCATTGCACTGTCCAGGTCTTGCCTTCACCATGTTCCCATGCTACCTGGACATGCTCGCGCCGAGGATGTCTATCTACCTGAATTTCTAAAAAGGGTCCAAAGATGTCTCTGATTTGCATATCTGAATGCCCATTTTCAGATGGTCATTTTAGAAGCTCTTTTCATGGTTTGGACACCTGTATGTCTGATCAGTGACTTTTAATGGTGATTATGCATGTAATTTAGACCTCCTATTTGGCAGGCCTAAATTAAACAGATAATTTTTTTTTTAAGCACCTGAATAGCACCACAAAATGAATAGCTTCAGGTGCTGCCTCTACATCTCCCCTAACCTGGCCTCTTTTTATACAAATATCTCATTGTGACAAGTTATATGGCTTGATATCATCTGTATAAGTTTAAACAATATAGGCCCAATTCCATCCTGGATGTAGAAGCCCTCTGTGTGCCTGGCCGGAACCGGACGGACCAAGGGAGTCGCGATTTCGATCCCGCGGGGCACCCCTAGCCCCATGGGATCGGAATCGCAAATAGGCCTTTATATGCTGGCCGGGATCGTGATTCAGCCTGGCCTGCACGTACAGACCTTCCCGACCAACTCAGTCAGGGCTTTTAAATGGAGCCGTGGTGCTATGGCGTCCGGTTGCAATGGTACCGCGTCTCCATTTAAAAGACACGATCCCCAGCTGCTGGCCTTCAAATTGCTTTCCCTGCAGCCCAAACCCCGATCTGGCCTCCCAGGGCCAGGGTCAGGCTGCAGGGAATGCCCTCTGCCCCCTGCCACCCCTTTCCCAGCTGGGCGCGCTGATCCTGCTGTATCGAGGAAGGTATTCCACCTTGGAGGTGGAATACCTTCCCCGTTCAAGTTGCCAGCCCCGGACGTACAGGGCCAACATTAGAATTGTCGGCAACCATCCACTGCCCACCCTAACACCACCCCCGATCTGCCCCTTTCCCGCTCTCATCTACCTTCCCTATACAACACGCGGGAAGGTAAGCAAGTTATGCCTTCACTATTTAGTAGCTAAATATCGCCATTAAATGGATAGCTTCCGGTTCTGCTTTCACCTCCTCCCTTAACCTGGTCTCTTTATATACAGATAATATCTATTTAACAAGTTCAATTATCAGTATTATCTGCATAAGTTCTAAAAATACATGGCTAAGCAAGTTATGCATTTGCCATCTGCTGGAGTATATATAACTCACTCAGAATATTGCGCCCAATGGCAGTAGCTGAAGAATGAAACTTGTATAGACCAGTTTATGTTTGGACAACAGATTTTTATGTTGTCTCATGCTGGCATTACTCTGAAGGTTCCTGGCATAAAGCTTTTGCTGCCCCCTTCTTTGTTCTCGTGCTGCGGCCTCTTCATCCAACCACATTGCTGTTTGCATTCTCTATGATCAACGTCTTTGCACAGAAATGCTTTATCTGACTGCTTTGCACTTTTTCATGGTGCCTTGGATTTTCTTCCCTGCATGGTGCACCTCCTAGCTCTTATTTACCAAGTGCCCTCCAGCAGGGTTGGTGCAACCCACAGTGCAAGCTGTGCACTTGCACAGGGCAGTGGCATGTGGAGGGCCATGGTAGTGCATCAACAGCACAAACCCTGGCAGTAGTAAAAACACAAACCTGGGCCATCAGTTGAAAAGAGAGCACAAACTCCAATTTTCTTTTTTTTAGAATTCCTTTGGGCTATGGCCATGCCATCCGGAATAAGCCCAATCTTGTCTGATATTGGAAGCTAAGTAGAGTCGAGCATCATTAATATTTAGATGGGAGACCACCTTGGAAGAGCATGTGCTGTAGGTGTGAAGGCTAATTCTATTCTGCATGTCCTGCCCTGTACGGCCTGACAGAATCTGGATGTCAAATGGTAGCACCCGATTCTGATCCCTCGGGGGCTAGACATGCCCGTGGGATCAGAATCAGATCTACCGGCCGAACGTGCAGGCCAGGCCCTGATTCTGTAAGCCAGATGCCCAGCAGATCCCCAGCTAGCCCAGCCAGGCTCCCGAATGGAGCAGCGGTGGCGTGGCGTCTTGTTACCATGTCACCGCTGCTCCATTCTGGAGTCGCGATCACAGGCCGCCAACCACAAACTTCTTTCCCCGCAGCCTGACCCCTGATCCAGCCTTCCATGGCCAAGGTTGGGTTACGGGGAACCCCTACACCCCTCAGCTCTTTGTTTCCGCTGGGTTCAGTGCTCCACCCACATCTGAGGTGGAATAAGTCCCCCCTCTACTGGGGCGATCCTGGACGTACAGGGCCAACCTCAGAATCGTCCCTGTATGTCTGGGGTCAGGTGCCTCCCACTGCCCACCCTCGTTCCTCCCTGGCCCACCCCCTCCCGCCCATGAGCAGAGCTCCCCACACAAGTGCGCTATATGTGCGGGGAGCTCTGTCCACAGCAGCACAATCTGAGCATTTAGGGGTCTGGACATCCAGATCAGATGTCCAGACCTGCTAAACGAGGATCAGAATGATCCCCTTACTGTACAGAATAAATAACTGGCAATCTACTTCTGGTGCACTTTGCCAAAAAAACTCAGGGGATAGTCAAAATTATCCACAGGGTCACCAGGAAAAATCATTGACTCGACAGCACATAATAGCAGAATTCCTTCCCAGGGCACTGGATCATAGGTTCTTATTAAACATGTTATTTACAGTGTGTGGGGGCAGTTTCAAGACCAAACCCATGCACTGGAAGTGAAGTGTTTAACAGGAGCCGAATGCTCCAGTGACCTGGGAAGGAGTTCGAATTAAAGAAAACTAAAAAAAACCACTGTTCCTGCTACTGTCATTGGCCTTGAGAGGAAGATAGTGGACTTGAATATAGGGTGGAAGGGGAAGATGCTGGACTACACTGGACTGAACTGGGAGGGGGAAGGGGTAATGTTGAGCTGGGCTGGATTGGGAGGGGAGGAAGGAGAAAGCTGGGAGATGCTGGGCTGGGTTAGGCTGAGAGGGAGGAAGGGGAAAAACCATGGGTGACGGATTGATAAGTAGATGAATGGGAGATGCTGGGCTGGGTTAGACTAGGAGGAAGGAACGAGAAAGGCCATGGGTGGGGGATTGGCAAGTTGATGGGTGGGAAGTAGTGGTGTACCAAGGGCGGTGTGATGGGTGTGGCCCACCCCAGGTGCCTGCCGGGAGGAGGATGCACCCCAAATAGGCCCACAGAGGCAGCGCAGGAAACTTGTGATTATGCTGGTTTGCCAAAGTGCCTCACCCTCCAGGGCCGGCTGCTCTTCTCTCCCAGCCAAAATCTCATGAATTGCTAGAAGAGCGCCCGCCCTGGAGCACAAAGCACCATGGCAAACCAATTTAATGCCAAGTTTTCCACACAGCCTCCATAGGCCTGGCTGAGGGTGGAGGGTGAATGCACCATAGCATGCAGTGCCGTTCCGGCAGTGTGGAGGGCGCCCACTCTGGATGCCGAGGGGGCTGGTGGGAGGAGAATGAAAATAAAGCTGGGAAGTTGGTAAAAGGGGGCATTTGCAGACTGGGTAGGGAATAAGAGATTGAGGAAAGGGACAGGGAATGGACAAGGAAAGAGCAGGGGCTGTTGAGGCAATGAGAGACACAGAAAAGTCGATGATAGCTGGGAAGGAAAGATTGCAGAAAATGGAAGAGGATGGAAATGTCGTAGAGAAAAGAGGCTGGGAAGGAGTCAAAGGGGTATGTTTACTAAACTGCTCTCAAGTGCACGGCGCACAATAGCGTGCGCTAAGGTACCTTAGCGCACACTAATGATGCATTTTTGTAAGTGCCCGCTCATGTGCGCGGCGCGCTGATGTGCGATAAAGGCGTGGAAAGGCTCTCGGAGGGTGGAGGAAGGCTCCCCAGGGGCAGAGAGACGGGGTAAATGAGTGGAGAGTGGGAGGGGAGAGGCTCCCCGCACACGAGCGGGGCTGAAATTCAAGCAAAAAAATACCGCGAGTGAAAACCTCGCGGTAGAGCCGATTTAAAGGGAAGAGAAACCATTTATGTCAGCAATGTACAGCAAAACCAGGGAAACCTAAAAAAAGTGAGCAGTGTGATACATGTGCACAGAACAAAAGGGCAAATAAACATTAAAAATGACCCCAACAAAATATAAAAAAATCATAAGCAAGCTGGACAATACTGTGAGTAATGGGAAACATCAAAAAGCACTCCCAACAAAGCCCCAAAAAATAAATATGAATTTTAGAAGGGTCTACGCTCCGTCCCCATACAAGGTGAATGATCCCGCAGTGAAATAACACTGATCAGGGTTTCCCTCTCCATTGGACAGGTTACCTATGGCATGCACATGTTCCACAACAGCAGGGCGGGCAGGTTGGAATGGGCAACTGGACAGATGCTGGGAAAGGGGATTCAGAGGGCTGCAGGCGGCACATGCTGTGGTGCAGCTGGGGCACAGTGCGGACTCGGCAGATGCCTAGATGGCACTTAGGAATGCTGAAACTGAACAGCAGTCAGACAGAAACTGATGAGGGCCCAACATGGGCATGAGAGTGTTTAGCACAGTGTCATAGGGGACAGTACCCAGCAGGTTCCCCCAAGGGCACAGAACATTAGCAGGCAGTGATTGGGGGACGTGCGGACAGATATGCAGGCACCCCTACCCCAGAACCCGCACCATAGGCAGCCACCTACCCGCACACAGGATGGCCTGAGACTGCATACCACCAGCACCACCAGCAGAAGGGCATGTCAGCATGGTGGCACAGGGGTACTGGAGGTGAAGGGGGGCAGTGTCAGCCCTTTGTAGGTGGGTGCAATGCACTGCAACAGACAGGCCCTGCCGGACAAACAGTCATGGTATCATCAGGGACTGCCCTGTCTTTGTGGCAACATGGTGGTGCAGTGCACACAGCCAGTGTGTTTGGAGACAGAATGTCACAGGTTCAAGCCCCAGCTTGGGATCCTGCCAATCCAGTCCCCATATTTTTCCCACAACTAAACCGTGATAGTAAGGACAAACCTTTATTGCAGAGAACATACGCATGGTTAATACGCCTATATTTTACCCCACCGAGCACAGACACCATAAACAGGCGCATTACCTAGAGCAGAGTCTCCCAAATGCAGTCCTGGAGGGCCAAACACCATTCAGGTTCCCCCAAGGGCACAGAACATTGGCAGGCAGTGATTGGGGGACGTGCGGACAGATATGCAGGCACCCCTACCCCAGAACCCGCACCATAGGCAGCCGCCTACCCGCACACAGGATGGCCTCAGACTGCATACCACCAGCACCACCAGCAGAAGGGCATGTCAGCATGGTGGCACAGGGGTACTGGAGGTGAAGGGGGGCAGTGTCAGCTGCCCAGAGCAGACCCAGAGCAGACCATGGCCAGTGCTGTGACCTTGCGGTACCTCATACGGCACCCTATAAAGCGCCCTATAAGCAACATTCTAGGGTGCCTTGGCGGACAGTGCACTTTAAAATGTGCCTTATGGGGCGCCTGATGTTAACATGCTTTGAGAGTGCATTTGCTAGTAGAGATAATTAAAATAAAGATAAAATGCCTCCTAAAGCAATCTTCCCCATAATAGGTAATGCCTCAGCCAGCCTTCTTCATTGGGCACAGTGGGGGATTGAACCCATGATCCCTGCACCATTGGTCAGTGTCTTAACCATTGTACTGTGGCTCTGTGCCTGTGCTTGCACATCAGCGCACCACTTATGCTTCTCAGCGCACATTAGCGCATGATTAATCCCGGTTTTGCTTTTTTCTGACTGAAACGCCCACTCCTTATATGGCATCCGCACACTAGCGCGCCGTGCACCCTAACGGGATTTTAGTAAACATACCCCAAAGGGTAAGAGTGAGGAAATGGGCAGTGCCGGTGCTAGCTATTAGGAAAACTAAGGGGCTTGTTTACAAAGCCGCGGTAGCGATTCGCGATCGTTATCGGAGCCGCAGCGTAGGGCCGTGGCTCCGATAAACAAGCCCCTAAGTAGTTACCTAGAGCCCCTAAGTAGTTACCTAGAGCACCAACATTTCCTGACAACTTCTTATTTTTTATACTACACATTTTTGTTTGTAATATTCTTTTATCTCCTGCAATATTTGGGCCCCTCTTTGGAGGTATGTCTCCCATAGTTTTGACTCTTGTTTTATATTTTGACATGTTTTTGCATTACAGTCAGTCCCCTATGTTTACCTTGTTTTGATGAATTAATGTCTACCACACATGACTTGGTTGTATCTTTTGAATTGCCTTTATTAAAATGTTGGCGACATAGGGTGTTTGCATTGGCCATCAAGTTGCTTGGATACCTTGCCCGCTGTTTCTTAGATACATTCCCTTACTTTTTCCAGCTCCACTTATACACTGCTTAGGGTAAATATAGCTGAATCATTTTTCAAGCGGAGAGCTATTCTTTTCAAGTTCTCTTGGTTAGGCAATGTTGAAAATATGTTTTAGTTACCCAAGTGAACTACATGATGAGCCCATGGTGATGGTTTTATTTATTAGTCATTTCTGTTCAGTAATTTGCATGCGAACTATGACCTCCTTGTGGTGGGAGTTTCGGCCATTTAAAGGAATGTTTTCTTTAGTCCTGGATCTCTCCGTTCTGACAGAATCATATGACATGCTGTTCCTGGAAAAGGCAAGTGTCTTTGTTCCTTTTAAGATCTACTGCACTGATATTATCACCCTACTATACATGAGTTCTCAATATTCCGGTTTGTTTCCTTAGAATTTACATGTGCTCTGAGATGACCTTTGTTAGTGTTTTTATAGTATGGTTTCACAAGCGAGTTGTCTCCCTCATCCCTTCTATTCTACTCGTCGCATAATGAGTGTGTATACACTGCATGGTATATGCTCATATGATGAGCTGTTTTCTGAAACTGATCCCTTGATCACAAATTGCGTGGGTGTAAATACAATTTTTTAATATGGCTTTTCTTCTATATTTATTCCTTGGCTTTTGCCTAGATCTTTGAGACACATTCTATTTTTTTTTAATATGTTGGTTTTATCACTATGTATATTTTAATTATTTTCCCGTATGGTTTTATTTGTATAATTTTTTTAGTTATATATGCTGATAGTACATTTGCTTTTTGATGTGTGCACCCCCTGAGGAAGGCTTTTTAGCTGAAACATATTAGGGTCCTCTGAATAAAGTTTTTTGACCACCACTTTACCACACCTGCTCTTGTTTGTGCTACTACTCCCTTGTGGGTGGATCCGCTCTCCTTTTGGACTACCATTGCCACCTCTGCCACTCCTCTCCAGGACATTAAAGCAGCACTGTAACACTTACCAAAAGCCTCTGGTACTGCATGCTAATGGTGCTTCCACCCCCTCCAATGAAGATTTCCTGTGTGCATGGGGGTAGAAGTGGCTGGACCATCTCAACAATGGCACTGTGTAGAAGCTTGATGCCATATTGAATGATGTTGGAGAGGGGGAAGCAGCAGAGGAGGACTGTTCCTGATGCAATCACCACTGGATTACCAAGGAGCGCCCGGTAAGCTCCAATGAGGTTGGAGTGAGGGCAGGAGTAGTGGCGCTGATGTTGGGGGCTAGATCGGTGGTCATTGAGGGAAGATGGTACTACTTTGATAGCTGTACAAGAGGGGAGGAGGGAATGACAAGGGGTGGGCTCTGCAGGGAGGCAGGACATTCGTCTGGGTGTTCAGCTTTGCTCTGCAGGGGGTGAGGTCCTAAGTCAGGGGATCAGGATCCAGGAGGAGGAATGGATTGGCTATGGGGGATGCTTGATTGGGCAGGAGGGATCCATTGAGGAGGAGGCCAGATGAGGTTTGGGTGGGGGAGGGGGATCATCAGCAGAGGGGTTGGGGTTGAGGGCTGCCATCACGGCCCATTTAAATGCCCTTCTCCAATTGGCAGCAGTAACGCTAATGGGCTGCTCAAGTCACTCTTGAGGTAGCATAGAATGCAGCTGTATTATTGGCAGTTCTGACAGCTAGTGCATGGCAATAAGCTGCGCACTGGCTATCACCAGCCATCATACGTCCTCTCTGCCCTGATCCCGCAGCATGGTGCACTAGGTAGATGGCACGAATTTAACCCCTCGCTCTCTGTTTAATGTTGGTGTGAGTCGGTAGATGCTGTACATCATGCACTGGAGCCCGCGCTAACAGTTATCACACCTTAGAAACAAAAACTCCTTTTTACCTAGTGGATTACTTGACATGTTACTTGAAAGTCCAGATGAGTCCAAGAAAAGAAGGCAAATTAGCCCTGAATGCAATTATTGAAACCTGGAAGAAAACAAGGTTCGTACTGACCAGTTTTGTTAGCTATTAAAATGAAGAGCTCAATGCTTTCCCTTTAGAATATTAATGGAAAAGAATGAACACATACCAGAGAGCTTGTGAGTGTCTCAAAATGGTCAATGGCATTGTACTAAACATCATCATGACTGAAATAGCATCAACAATGTTTCTTTCTTTAACTGTTGGTGAAAGTACCGATATAATCATCAATCAATACTTGATTGTTGTTGATAAGCACCATCAAGTCAATGCTGGCTCATGGAAATGCTGTGGATAGCTGTCCATATTGTGACTATATCCTGGGTTTTATTGGCAAGGTACAAGCAGAAGTAGATTTCCAGGCCTTTCTTCCTTGCAATAAGTCTAGAGCACCTGATATTCTAAGGAATAATATGCGGAAATATGTCTTTATGGACAGAATGGTAGATACATGGAATAGTCTCCCAGATGAGGTCGTGGAGACAAAGGCTGTATCTGAATTCAGGAAAACATGGGGCAAACACAAAAGATCTCTAAAGGAAAAGAAGTGACGATAGTAGTTGGTATTGAAGGGCAGACTGGATAGGCCATATGGTCTTTGTCTGCTGTCATGTTCTATGATTTTACAGATAGGGGAGAGGGAGGACTGTCATTGCACTTTAAGATAACTCTCTCCTTCACCCCTCATTGACTCACATTTTCCAGAACTGCTCTTAGTTTCCCCCTGCATTCACGAGTCTCTCATCCATTCATCTACTCACTCAACCAACCTGTTACTTATCACCCCCTTTCACTTTTG
Organism: Ichthyophis bannanicus; assembly: GCA_033557465.1. Classification (NCBI taxonomy): domain Eukaryota; kingdom Metazoa; phylum Chordata; class Amphibia; order Gymnophiona; family Ichthyophiidae; genus Ichthyophis; species Ichthyophis bannanicus. Next base: position 460,508,877 of record CM066033.1, on the reverse strand, counting down.
CAGACCCTCAGCCTCTAATAATAACCCTATCTATTCATTTGCTACTTTTAATCCCTATATCCACCCACTCATTCACTCAGCCCCTCACCACTCATAATCTCTCATACATTCAGTCACTTGTTCCCTGCCACATATAATCTACCATCCTCTCACTCATTTACTATTCTTCCACTCATAATCCTCCATCAACTCAATTACTCCACTCCTTGCCACTCGTAACTTCTACATCTACTCATTCACTCAGCTGCCATTGCTACTCATAACCTCCCTGTCCTGTCTCTCTGTCAGTTTTAACCGTTTCACCCACTTGGCGACTCACACACAATCCAATCATGCACTCTCTTAGTAAAACTCACTATTGTAGAATGCTTTACAGTGTTTAGAGTTGTGGTTCTCAACCTAGCCAGTCAGATTTTCAGGATATCCAAAAAGAAAATGCATGTGTCGGATCTACATGCATTGCCTCCCTTATATGCAAATCTCTCTTACATATTTATTGTGGATTCAGGAAAACCTGATTGGCTGGGTGTGCTCCGAGAACTGGGATGAGAAGCACTAGCTGAAAACATGCACTTTCATCTCGATTTCGGTTAGTTAATACTGTAGAAGCTGTTGTTGCTATCCCTTACAGTTTCTGTGTGCAGGTTTGGCCTGAGGACTGTCAGACATGAAGAACAAGACAAATCTGTATATAGTAATGGTCCCAAAATAAGCAGGCACACAGCTAGAAAATTACCAATAATATTACAAAGCTCTTAAGGAGCTTTAGAAATACTACCATTTATAATATTAGTCTGGCAGTTGCGAGAGGTTTAGAAAATATTATTTCGATTTAGGCCACACCTTTACACTGGTAGTTCAGGACGACGTGCATTCACGTCGTCCTGAACTACCAGTGTAAAGGTGTGGCCTAAATCGAAATAATATTTTCTAAACCTCTCGCAACTGAACTACCAGTGTAAAGGTGTGCATTCAGGTACAGTAGGTATTTCCCTATTTTCCTGTCATAACGGAAACGATTTTCTAACATGCATCAATATGATAGTGTGCATTAATGCAATTTCATGCATTTAATTAATGTAAGCCCAGTTATTGTCAATGGGGCCTATTTATTAACTAAGCACAATTTGCATTAACTGGTGTTAATACATTAGCACGTTAATAGATCAGGTCCTAAATTTGCACTAGAAGCAATGGAGGGTGAAGCAACCTGCCCAGGATCACAAGGAACATCTGTAGGATTTGAATGTCGGCTTCTCTGGTTCTCAGTCTGCAGCTTTAATGACTTGAGGAACTTGAGGAAATTCAGAATTCACAAGTTGAGGGCCCTGGAAGAATTTTTCTAAATTTTCATACACCTGATAGATTACCTATTTCTCTTGGATTCCCTCTTGGGCCACTAATAGTTGAGTTGCCTGCTGTTTCAGGGCCCCAGTCCTAGTGGCATGACCTTTCAGGACCCCAGACTGTGCGTGGACCTCCAATTTAATGTTAACAGTCAACAGAGGAGAAACAGACTTTTCCAATGATACAAAGAGCCTCCAAATTCAGTTCAAGGTGACTTAAAGATCTCTTCAGATATAACTGCAGAGAAATCTCCTACCACTTTCAGAACATAGGGGCCTCGTCCATCACTAGGTTAAACTGCCACTGCCAACTGAAATAAAGCCACATAACAACATCTCTCCTTCACCACGGTCCTCAGCCTGCCATTCTTTGCTCGCCGTCAAGTGAGATTCAACACCAGTCCTCCCATATGCAGCATCCGAACAGAGATTCTGACTCCCTCAGCACTCTTGCTCATGAACCAAGAGCAGTAATCAGGGACTGCGCTTGCAAGGGCTCTGTGGTTGTTATCTGCTGGAGCAGGATTGTCTTATAAGGGAGTCGGAAGAAACACCCTCACTCACCCTTCCTCTTTCTCATCAAAAAGCTAAAAATAAAAACAATTTAAGAATTAATGAGGCATCCTCTTCACAAGCAGCTCAAAGGGAACTCCATATTTCATCGCCACCTCTGTCCTCCTGGAAAAGTTTAACCAGATATCAGGATGCATCGTATCAGCCTCTTTGAATATTGACCTGAATACAAAGAGGGATGATACTCATATTCTCTTAGAGGTCCTAAACGCATCTGGATAAGTTATCCAGATAAGTTCGTAGAGCTATCCATGCAGTCCTACTTATCTGGATCGTTACCCAGTTAGTACTAAATATGAGTACTATCTGGCTAACTTTTGGCCCTACCCCCAGAATACTCTGTGCTCCTTCTTTTTTTTTTTTAATTCTTTATTTTCGTTTTACAACAACAAAGGAAAGGAAGACATACAACTAAGAGACAAATACATACATGGAATGTGATACATACACCAAAGTAAACCCCTACCACCCCCCTCCCCCCTGCTTCTTCTCTAGAAAACTAAAACATTCTCGAAGCGGGCGTGTACTGACATTATTGTGTTACAAAACCTTACAGCGATCTGAAACATTATTGTGTTACAAAACCTTACAGCGATCTGAAACATGATGAGTGTACATTAAACAGACATGTCGAAGCAATGAGCAGATCGTACATGATCATTGAGCATCTGCCATTTAGACAAGCGAGAATGAAATTGGGTATGGAAAATAGCTCTCCGAGATATCTGCTCATATTTACTATATAAGCAGACAAGGTTCCACTATTCATTGACAGTAAGTCGAGAGCTATCCTTCCAAGTCCCCGTAATTAAACATATGGCTATACCCAGCTTCCTAGAAACAGCTGGGGAATAGGCGGCCACCATGTAAGGTTTAATATTGAGGTTGAAAGTTTCCTTCGAATTGAAATGTGTTTCTTGGAGGAAAATCAGGTCCGCAGCTTCATGACTTAGATAGCTTAGGAGTTTCCTCCGTTTTATCGGATTATTGATTCCTTGTACGTTCAATGAGAAAATCTTACATGGTGCCATCAGTCGATAATAGACATTTTAGGTAAGAGCGCTTGAAAACTTACAACATAATCAGAATCTGTACAATAATGACATAAGCACCAAGTATGCTGGCCAATACACCCATATTGAAAAGTATGTACCAAAGTAACTTAGAGAAGAAGCAAACCCCCAATGAATATGGCGACCAGATGTCTGCGGGAGGAGGCCCTAGAGAGGAAGATAGAGACATAATAAGAGAAAAGAAACACCAGAGTCCATAAGAAACACTGTCTCTGATACTCGTCGAGGCCACTATGGGTAGATGGAGTCGGGTCCCAAATATCTTCAAAATAAGGCAGCAAACCGCCCTCGACAGACTCTTCGCTGAGCCGCGGTAAATCCAATATGGCAGGCACAGCGGATATGAGAGTACTGGCAGGAATATTCTGGAAGTCAGCGCATCAAGTCGGCTTCTTTAGAGTCCAAAAACTCCGCTAGTAGATCAGGGTCCTCAAATGTTCTTGTCTGATTGTGAAGCGTGACTCGGAGCTTGGCCGGGTATATCAGGCCATAGCGTGCTTGTAGTTGTTGAAGCCTCGGCCGAAATTCCAGAAAGCGCTTTCGGCGGTCGACCGTGGGTTTAGCCAAGTCAGGATAGAAGGAGACCTTGTGGCTCTCAAACTCCATATGGCCCTTTGCCCGGGAGGCACTGAGAATTTGTTCCACATGTTGATATCTCAAAAGTCGAAAGATGATAGGCCGCGGGGTCTTCCTGTTGAGCGTTATGTTTGTGGGTACACGATGAGCGCGATCGATCTCCAATTCTTTGGTAAAGGTGATTTGGAGCAGGGAAGGGAGGATTTTACTTAAAAACTCCTTCATGTCTCCCAATTCCGCTCCCTCCGGTATGCCCATGAGTCGTAGGTTGTTGCGGCGCGCTCTATTATTGCCATCTTCCACTTCTTTCTGCAAGGCCCGCACCTGATGTTCAACTTTGTCAAGTTTGGACAGCCGGATCGCATGGGAGTCTAATATACTCTCCATTTTGTCCTGACGCGAAGAGAGCCCCTCTAGCCTGCCTTGCAGTACACCAAGATCTTCCCTCAGCGCTCGAAGTGCTTCACCGTTTGACTGCACGAGGTCCTTAACCCCTCTAATTTCTGCGAGGATTTCCTGCTGCATTTCGGGGCCCTCGCGCAAAGCCAGCCCCTTCTGCGGGGACGGGGGTTCAGTTTTGGAGCGTTTACCGTGAGAAGCCGCTGGAGAGCCAAATTCCAGGCGCGTGGGTTTGGTCCCTGCCATCTCACCAATGTGCCCCGGCAAGATCAGAGCAGAAATTCAAGTTTGTCCGGCGTTAATTCAGGATTCTGAGTAGGCCTCTCGGGAGCCTCAGCGTTATGCGACCATCCCGCTGGACATCGGGCTCCGCCCCCCACTCTGTGCTCCTTCTTGCTTTAGGTAATTTTATGATCCATTTCCATGCATTAAATTAGGTCACAGCTTAAAGTGCGTGAGGTGCACTTAGGGAAATACTCAGGGGAGGAGATTGAGCAGAGTATGACTGGCGTCATTACTACTACTACTGAACATTTCTATAGCGCTACAAGACACACACAGCACTGTACATATAGATGTAAGACCCGGTCCCTGCTCATCAGAGCTGACAATCTAATATCGAATGACTTCACAAAACTGGGGACTAGAGTATGGTAAGATACACATAAGTAGTGGACAAGAGAGTGAGGAGCATCAGGATCCAAAAGCAGCCTCAAAGATGTGGGTCTTCAGCCTGGATTTGAATAGCGCTAGAGAAGGAACCCAACACACTGACTCAGGTAGTTTGTTTCAGGCATATGGAGCAGCAAGGAGGAATGAGCAACGTCTGGAGCTGGCAGTGGCAGAGAAGGGCACAGATAAAAGAGATCTGCTGAAGGAGCGGGGTTCCTGAGGAGGAGTGTAGAGTGAGATAAGAGAGGAAAGATAGCGAGGAGTCACTGAGCGAATGCACTTGTAGGTCAGTAGGAGAAGTTTGAACTGGTGGAAATGGATAGGGAGCCAGTGAAGTGACTTGAGAAGAGGGGTTACATGAGCATAGAGATGCTGATGGAAGATAAGCCGTGCAGCCGAGTCACAGGCATCTTTTAAAAAATACCTGATGAATAAATGTCAGTGTCTACAATCTAGGCTCTGCTTCTTTAGGAATATGTGCATTTTATAAAGACATACAGGCATCAATGTGTCTTTATGAAATAGGATAAAAATAGACACCTTCTCAGCCTCCAAACCTAGGTGCCTTGTTATAAAATTACACTCCACATGTTGGGTTAAAATGTGTTCACTCACTGCTGCAAAATATTTAATGCTCATGATAGATTTGTTTAATTCTTAAGTTAGCCACATAAATTATTTTGAATATCAACTTCGGAATTTTTTAATAAGTCAGCAGCTAGTCTAGATTCACTTCAACTTCCATTTCATGTTTCATTTGTTTGGAAATGGTGCAAACATGGATCAATGCATTTAGTTTTATAATAGAAAGTATAAAAAAAACAAAGGATGCTCTTCAACAAAATGTTCCTCTTGTGCAGTTACCAACTAAAAACTCTGTTTTGGAAAAAGTAATTATGACTTTTTTTTTGCACTGGGAAACTCCATACCATCATCTCTAATTACAGTTTGGGCGTATGTGTATGTATGTGTCCAGGGAGCAGGAGGAAGGGGAAAGAGGAAAATATCCTCTGTTTGTATAATAGCTTAATAGTTTTAATAGCTTATCTAACCTTGTGCTTAAATAACTGAATTTGGTGCCACTTGAGATTAGAACACTCCAATTTCTTCTGAGGCGATTTAACCCGAGGAAGTCGGGCTTGAGGGAGGAGGAAAGGACTACCTTTAGTGTTTCTGTGGCACCACTCTTGCCTGAGTCCCTTTAGGCTTAATTTTCAGGCCAATATGGTGGGCAACTGTGTCCATTTCTGCCACTTCCTTTCTCTTGCACCCGGGTCTGGCCCATCCACTAGTCAGGTAGGCGGCCGCCTAAGGCAGAAGACCTCCGTGGGTGAGGTGGCACGGCACACATGGCCTGCCACCCCACCTTGCGCTGAGTCGTGCCACACTGCCACTGATTCCAGTGGTGGGGTCAGCTTGGCTCGGTGGCAGCAGCCCGTGACAGATCATGTGATTCAGCACACATGACCTGCCATTTTTGACCCTATGATGTTGTGTTGGAGGGGTCAGATGCGGCAGGCCATGTGTGCTGAAGAACATGGTCTGCCGCCGCCGCCGCCGAGCTGACACTGCCTCCAGAATCAATGGCAGCCTTTGAGCTTCACCTTTTTTCTTCCTCTCATTCAGCTATCTCCACTCTTACCCTCACTTCTGTCATGCCACTTCCTCGTTCTCCATTCTCTCCTACTCCTTTCTCTCATCTGAAGATGTCAACCAAATCCCTGACCCCCCTAGACTATTTCACACTCTCAGGGCAGGTCAATGCGTAACCTTTCCAATCTTGTTCATATCCCTCTCCTCTCTCCTTCTCTCCCTTTTTCATGCACATTGTGGAATGCACATTCTGTCTCCAATAAACTTGCCTTCATTCACAACCTCTTTATCTCTAATAAAAACCTACTGGCTCTTACTGAAACTTGGCTTCTCCCTGAAGATTCAGCTTCAGATGCTGCCCTCTGTCACGGAGGCTACCTATTTTCCCATAAACCTCGGCCCATTGACTGTGGTGGTGGTGTTGGGTTCCTATTCTCTCATTCCTGCCAATTCCAGCCCCTCCTGCCTCCATCTAATTCCTTTGCTTCCTTTGAAATCCATGCCATCTGCCTATTTTCTCCACTATCTCTCCAGGTAGCTGTCATTTATCGCCGCCCCCCCCCCCCCCCCAACAAGTCCACCTCTACCTTTCTCACAGACTTTGAATCCTGGCTCTCCTCCTTTCTGGATGTATCTTCCTCTTCTCTTATTCTTGGGGATTTTAACATTCATGTTGATGACCCTTCTGACCCTTCTGCCTTAAAGATCCTTTCCCTAACCTCCTCATTCAACCTCCATTTGTGTTCTACCACTCCTATTCACAAGCATGGCCACTACCTTTACCTTGTTTTCTCCTCCAACTGTTCAACCTCAAACCTCTCCAACTCAGTTCTGTTTTTATCTGACCATCACCAGCTAACCTTCACCATCAACCATACCCCATCTTGGTCTCGTCCAATCTCCACCAACATGTTTAGCAATCACTGCCATCCCTTCAGCTCTCTCTACTGATGACTTATCACCTCTTTCCTCCACTATGTCCACTGATGGGGCAGTATCCTCCTATAACACTATACTCTCCTCTGCTCTGGATGCACTTGCTCCTCCCATTCCACACTCTGTGAGGCATACCATACCTCAGACCTGGCTGTCCTTGACAGCCCACTACCTATGTACTATGCCTACTCAGCTGAGTGCCTTTGTCTTAAATCATGTATCCTTACTGACTACCTACATTTCAAATTCATGCTAACCTTCTTCCAGTCAGCCATAGCACTTGCCAAACAAGAGTATCACATCCATCTGATTACCTCTCTTGCCTTTGACCCTTGCCTTCTCTATGCTATGTCAACTCTCTCCTCAATGTTTCTCCTTCCCAATCCCTCCTTCACTGTCTGCCCAGACCTTGGCTGATTACTTCCATGACAAAGTCCAGAAGATTAGCTTTGAATTCTCTGCAGGGTCACCTCCACCTCATCTTCCCCCTCTTCAATCCCAAATCCTTCCCTCACCTTCAGGCACTCTTTCTTCCATTTCTGAAATAACTGAGGAGGAAATGGCAAATCTTCTCTCCTCCTCCAAACTGATTATCTGCTTCTCTGATCCCATACCCTCCCGTCTACTAAGCTCTATGTCTTCTGCCATCTTCCCTTCCATCTGTTATATCCTTAACCTTTTGCTTTCCACTGCAACTGTTCCTGTGGCCTTCAAACATGCTGTGGTTACACCTCTCCTCAAAAAGCCTTCACTAGATCCTAGATGTCCTTCCAGTTATCAACCTATCTCTCTCCTCTGCTTTGCTTCAAAACTACTTGAATGAGCAGTTCACCACCACTGTCTTTACTTTCTTTCCTCTCAAGACCTTCTGGACCCACTGCAATCTGACTTTCATTCTCTACATTCTACAGAAACTGCTCTTGTCAAAATCTCCAGTGACTTGTTGCTTGCCAAATCCGATTGAAAGCAAGCTCTGCTACGAGGGGACATAGGATGAGGATGAAAGGGGATAGACTCGGGAGTAATATGCGGAAATATTTCTTTACGGAAAGAGTGATAGATGCATGGAATAGTCTCCCAGTGGAGGTGATAGAGATGAGGACAGTATTTAAATTCAAAAAAGCGTGGGACAAACAGAGACTCTCTAAAGGAAAAAGGGGATTCTTATAGTGGGTGATATGGAAGGACAGGCTAGATAGGCTATGTGGTCTTTTTCTGCCATTGTGTTTCTGTGTTTCTATGTTTCTACTCAATTCTCATCCTTCTTGACCTTTCTGTTGCTTTTAACACTGTTGATCATCACCTTCTCTTCGATACCCTGTTCTCGCTTGGATTTAGGGACTCTGTTCTGTCCTGGTTTTCTTCTTATATCTTCCATTACACTTTTAGTGTATGTTCTGGTGGCTCCTCCTCTACCACCATCCTGCTTTCAGTTGGGGTACCTCAGAGCTCTGTCTTGGGACCTCTCCTTTTCTCTCTCTACACTCGGTCCCTTGGTGCAGTTATTTCCTCTCATGGTTTTCAGTACCATCTTTATGCTGATGACTCTCAGATCTACCTTTCTGTGCCTGAAATCTCTCCAGGAATCCAGGCCCATATCTATGCCTGCTTATCCGACATTGCTGTCTGGATATCTCACCACCATCTGAAACTGAAGATGGCCAAAACTGAGTTCCTTATATTTCTCCCTAAACTCACCTCCCCCCATTTGGCATATTTTATGGCATATCTTATGTTCTTATTTTCTTCCTCCCTTCTCTATTTCTGTGGATAATACTACACTCCTCTCTGTTTCCTCAGCTCGCAACCTTGGGGTCATCTTTGACTCTACTCTTTCTTTCTCTGCACACATCCAACAGATATCTAAAACCTGTCATTTCTTTCTCTATAACATTGGCAAACTTCATCCCTTTCTTTCTACATACACTATAAAATATTTATCCAGTCTTTAGTCACTTACTATTGTAACCTCCTCCTTGCTGTTCTCCCTCTGAATCATCTCTCTCCCTTTCAATCTGTTCAAAACTCAGCTGCACAGCTAATCTTCTGCCAGCCTCTACATGCTCATATAAGCCAAGTCACAAGTCTCAAGTCACTTCACTGGCTCCCTATCCATTTCCATATCCAGTTCAAACTTCTCCTGCTGACCTATACGTGCATTCACTCTGCGACTCCTCACTATATTTCCTCTCTTATCCCTCCCTACACCCCTCCTCAGGTGCTCCGCTCTTCTGGCAGATCCCTTCTATCTGTGCCCTTCTCTTCTACTGCCAACTCCAGACTTCAATCCTTCCATCTTGCTGCTCCTTACGCCTGGAACAAACTACCGAAGTCTGTACATCAGGCTTTATCTCTGGTCCTTTTCAAATCCAGGCAGAAAACTCACCTCTTTGAGTTTGCTTTTGTATCCTGATCCTTTTGGTCTCCTATTTGTTTCCTTGCCACTCCCCTAGATGTTTCCTTGTCCTCAGCTGTTAAGAACTTAAGAATATAAGATATGCCCTATTGGGTGGCCAGACCAAGGTCCATCAAGCCCAGTATCCTGTTTCCAACAGTGGCCAATCTAGATCACAGGTACCTAGCAGTTTCCCCAAAAGACACAGGCTCCACAATGCTTGTATTGCGGCAAGCAGTGGATATCCTGGGTCCCCTTTAGCAATGGTTTATGGACCTTTCCTCCAGGAACTTGTCCAAACCTTTTTTAAACCCAGCTACACTAATAGATTTTACTACATCTTCCGGTAACGAATTCAAGAGTTTGATTACACGTTGAGTGAAAAAATATTTTCTCTTATTAGTCTTAAATAGGTTACCTTGTAGCTTCATTGCATGTCCCCTAGTCTTTCTATATTTTGATGCATAAACAATCAATCTACACTTACCCGTTACACTCCATTCATTAATTTATAGACTTCTATCATATCTCCCCTCAGCCATCTCTTTTCCATCCCCTTTACCATTTTGGTGGCTCTTCTCTGTACTTTTTCTAATAACGCTATATCCTCTTTAAGATATGGTGACCAGAATTGCACACAATATTCAAGGTGCGGTTGCACCATGGAACTATACAGAGGCATTATAATATCCTTTGTTTTATTTTCCATTCCTTTCCTTATGATACCTAGCTTTCTATTTGCTTTCTTGGCCACCGTTGCACACTGGGTTGCACATGTGCGGAGGGATTTAACATGTTATCCACGATGACGCCTAAATCTTTTTCCTGGGTAGTTATTCCTAATGTGGAACCTTGCATCATGTAACTATAGTTTAGGTTGTTCTTTCCTATGTGTATAACTTTGCACTTGTCCACATTAAATTTCATCTGCCATTTGGATGCCCGGCCTTCCAGTTTTATCAAGGTCCTCTTGCAATTTCTCACAATCCTCATGGGTTTTAACAACTTTGAATAATTTTGTGTCATTTGCAAATTTGATTACCTCACTCGTCATTTACGAATATATTAAAAAGCAGCGGACCCAGCACAGATCCCTGGGGTACTCCACTATTCACCTTTCTCCATTGAGAAAATTGGCCATTCAGCCCTATCCTCTGCTTTCTGTCTTTTAAGCAGTTCCTGATCCACAATCGTACACTGCCTTCTATCCCATGACTTTTTAATTTCTCCAAGAGTCTCTCATGAGGAACCTTGTCAAAGGCTTTCTGAAAATCCAGATGCACTATATCAACTAACTCACCTTTGTCTACCTGTTTATTCACACCTTCAAGAAAAACGTGACAGATTAGTAAGTTGTTGTGTTGTCTGTCTTGACTAGAGTGTAAGCGCCGATGAGCAGGGACTGTCTTTTACATGTGTCTGTACAGTGCTATGTATGCCTTGTAGCACTATACAGATGATAAGTAGTCGTAGGATGGCGGTGGCATAGCTCAGCAGGGGAGAGGAGGAGGGCAACGCTGGCTTGGTGCATGGAGGGTGGGCAGCAGACAAGGGCTTTTGCCTTAGGTGTCAGAAACCCTTGGGCCAGCCCTGCTTGCATCCCAAGATGAGAACTGTTAAAGCACTCCCAACATACCAAGATTGTATGTATAAGGAACCTGATTGTTTAGCATGATACCTATGTGAGAAGTCCAATAAGAAGTCTACTTTATGAAGAATTGAGGAACTGAGTTAGGGAGTCAGTGCTTCAGCTGCAGAAGAATGTTTTGAGAGAATCTTCTTTGAAGTATTTACTACTGAATTTAACCTATTCTATGAGATTGTGGAGGAGTAGCCTAGTGGTTAGAACATTGAACAACTGTCTTCATACCTAAAAGATCAAGGGTTCATTTCCCACTAGCATTCCTTGGGCAAGTCTTTGTACCCTCCATTGTCCTGGAAGAAAAGGCCTGGCAATCTACTTCAGGTGATACATTGTCAAGAAAACCCAGAGGCTGCTGGGTCACCAGGAATCAGCATTGACTTGATGGCACTAAAAAAAAAATGAGATGGTACAGTCACTGACTCCCTTGATACAGTTTTAGGTTTGTGAAATGTGTGGCATGCTATGGACATGTCAGGAGAGTTGATGACTGATTAGCTGAATTTTATAAGAACATAAAATGTGCCATACTGGATCAGACCAAGGATCCATCAAGCCTAGTATACTGTTTCCAACAGGGCCAGTCCAGGTCTCGAGTACCTGTTGAGTCTCATCCCTATAGAAGTGTAAAGTATTGGAAAATTTCCTCTTATATGCTCTTGAAAATAGGGATGATATTAAATCATTTCTATGTTTAATAATAGAAATAGTACAATGTGACTACTGATATACAGTTCCACCTAGAATATACTGATAGAACTGGTATAATAAGTGGCGCAACAAATAATCTTTATTTAAAATGTATGAAGTTTTCTTGGATTTGTCTAGGTGAGATTCTTTGTATGAAATATTTTACAATGACAGCAAAGACACCTATTTGTCTTTAGAAAACAAGCTTTCTAGAACAGCTCTGAGAGCACAAATGCTCCGAAGTTGGCGTATATGTGTGGCTTTACTGTAGGTATATACTTGTATATTTTATTAAATATGTACCTACATATCTGCCTCCTCTCCATCCACACTATGACCCTTTTCCCTCCCCTCCCCTTTCCAGTAATGTGTATATACTGATCACAAAGCATAGACTTATACTTTCCAAGTGCATACCTTTTCTTTATTATTATTATTATTTTTTTAATTTATCAAATTTTATAATATCTGCTGAAAAAGCAAAAGAAAACTCCATCAACAATATAAGTAGCAAGAATGAACGGGGACATGCAATCAGCCCAAAAAAGAAAGGAGACATAGTCAAGAGATTCAATTCTGGACTTATAAAAAAGAAAATAACAAAGAAAATCAAGCAAACCCAGCCACAATGGAGGCTACAAAATGAATCAATCTGAACCACCCCCTTTGTATCCCTTCTATCTGATAAGAATTTTTCAAATTCGGAAACATCAGTAAAGGCAAATTTATTTATTTAGCTGTACTTATATACTGCTTTCACAGGGTCAAAGCAGTTTACAATAAACAAGAGGGAATACATTAAAACAGATTATATATAACACATTCCATTTTGGAGGGGGGGGGGTAAACCATCACATATTTACATTCCTGAAAGTAGTATGCATCAGGGTTTTATGTCTTATGTCTTATCTGCAGCTTTAGTTTATCCAGTGATCAGCATGGGTATGTGTTTAATGGGTGCTACCCTATTCCATTCCCAGGTGTACTCTGAATAAATGTGTTTTTAGTTGTTTCCTGAACGAGGGGAGATCCTTGTTGCTCCAGAATTTTGCTGGAAGAGAGTTCCATAATGAGGGAGCGTATAAGTCAAATGCAGGCTTACAGGTTTGTTGGTTAAATTTAGTCCTTTCATGTGGCACAGTCAGTAAGTTGCTTGTGGTCTACAGTAGAAGAACGTGATATGTCCAAGGATAGGAACAAAATAAATATGTTTAAAAAGAGGCTTTTATTACAATACCAATGGATGCTGCCCACCCGACACAGGCCGTGTTTCGTTTATTAAAACTTCATCAGGGGTAAAGGGCAATAGCAATTCTCACATTGGCCAAAGTTATGTAGAGTCTCTTCTTAAGCACAAAATTATGTAACAAGTCCAACCAGGCTGCACACTTAATGGCAATGTCACCGGAGTAATGAATACCTTCAAAAGCGCCGACGAAGAGCACGTTCATCCAAGCGTCTCGTCTACTCTCTCAAAATCGTGCCGAAACTACCAAGCGTTGTGGATTCCCGCATAATAAAAACGCCGGCGCATGTGCATTTTTATTATGCGGGAATCCATTGGTATTGTAATAAAAGCCTCTTTTTAAACATATTTATTTTGTTCCTATCCTTGGACATATCACGTTCTTCTACTGTGGACTGTTTCTGACGTGATGTTTTGCTCCCAGTTGAGTTGCTTGTGGTCTGCCATGTTGGTCTTCTAGAGTACAGTCATAGTAATAAGGTACTCATATGTGAGACTTGTTGCTGGTGGAGCACTTTGTGGATCAGTACCAGTGTTTTATACTTGATCCGTGCCTCTAGAGGGAGGATGTGGAGATCTCTTAGTATAGGGGTGATATGGTCATATTGTTTTCCTTTTTGAATGATCCTTTCGGTTGTGTTGAGGGCTGTCCGTAGGAGTTTGAGATTGGCAGTTGGGAGTCCCTGGTATATTGCATTACAATACTCCAGATGGGAGAGCGTCATTGCTTGCATGACTGTCCTGAAGTCCCGTGGATCTATAAGTGGTCTGAGTCGCTGTAACATCTTGGCTTTGAAGAATATTGTCTTTGCTGTTTTTGCTATCTGTTGCTTGAAAGAGACATTTGATCAAGAGTGATCTCTAGGTATTTTATGTGCGGTTGGACGTTTATTTGGGTAGTTCCAAGGGTGAGGTGCGTTGGGGGGGGGGGGGGAGTGAAGGTATGGTCCTTTGTAACAAATAAGGCTTCTGTCTTCCTGAGGTTTATTGCAAGATTGTTGTCCTCGAGCCATTTAGAAAACTCATTGAAGCAGTTTATTAACTGTGGGTTTGTTGGGTTGCAGCTTTGATGGGGCCATAAAGAAAATGAATCCCTATGCAAAGTGATCAAACACTTGCAGGGAAAACACAGGAAAAATGTTGCCACAAGAGCAAGAATTCTGGGTCTTAAATTAAGAAATTGTTTCCTCCGAAGCTGCGAACTACGAGTCACATCTGGAAAAAATATATATACACTGTCCACAGAATTAGATTTCCTTTTTTTTGGAAAAAGTCTTTAAGAACTCTAATCTTAATAGACTCTGACAAAAAAAGTTACTAATAGTGTGAAGCAGCAGGTGATATTATCCATTATTGCATAGGAAGGTAATATGCAGAGAGAAATTCAGCACTTTCAGGTAAACCCAACACATCAGAAAAATAATATGTCAAGAGATAGCAGATGAGTTTGGGGAAAATTTAAAAACTGCAAATTGTGGGCCCAAAATGAATTCTCAAGTGCTTCCAACTTCTCATGGAGGCCTAAAAAAATCAATGATATGCGTTACATGAGCCTGCTGCATTGGAAACACCCGAGATTCTAATTTAGAGACCACACTATTGGTTAAAGTGGTTCTGCTGCTAAGTTCTTGCAAACAAACTACAATCTCCTGAGAAACAATACATAATGATGAAACTGTGGAGCCTAATTTAAGGTCTAAGGACCAGATAGCACTCCAAATATCCTTCAACGTAATATCTCCCTCAGAGGGCCCAGATTCCCAAGATGTTACTGGCTTAGGAAAAGACAATACAACAGAATCTGAAGACTCCTTACCTGGGGATACAAATTCAGCTAATGTAGATGGCAGCAGAGGGGTAGGACAGGGCAGTGGGATCCTACCTTCCGAACTGAGCAAGACCCCATCAAGTAAAGACTGCTGAGTAATGGGGACAAAGTGTCGATCCATAGGCCCGGCCACCTTGCCAGCCCTACCACTGGATCCTACCTCCTTGACCTCACCCTTCTTCTTCTACTTCCCCATACAATTAACCAAAATAAAAGCAAAGAAAACACATTCAAAACAAAACTATACTGGGGACAGGAAAACTCACAATAATGCTTCTAAAGTCACCACTACGTCGCCGAAGAGGCGCCAAAGGGGCCTAACCAGCCCCTTTGGTCATGCCCCTTCAGACCATGCCCCACAGTCACGGAACAAGTGGCAAAGAGTTTTAAAGTCCTGGGGAGTCCTTCTACCACCAAGGCTGCTCCCTCCATGTCAGTCCAGAGACTCCCAGCAAGGCTCCCTTCTGAAGCAACAGTGCTAGGCAGGCAGTCCAGTGCCAATGTCAGGGCCACATGAAGCACCTCTTTCACACCACTAGAACAAATCCAGTGAGAATGCTGAGGGACAGAGTTCTAAAGTCCCAGGGGAAGGTTCTTCCACCACCAAGGCTGCCCTCTCCATGCCAGTCTGGAGACTCCCAGTAAGGCTCCCTTCTGAGCAACAGCATTAGGCAGGCAGTCCAGTGCCGATGTCAGAGCCACTTGAAGCACTTCCTTCACACCACCAGAAAAAATCCGACCAAGTGCATACCTTTCATGCACGTATGCAGTTACATTTTTATAGAAGCCCTTTCTGCATGCAAAATAAGCTTTGCATGTGGAAAATGCTGTATAAGATTACCCCCTAAATTAGGAATATGAGTTACATTCTGCCTATTATTAGTTTAGCAGTCACTAAGTGACCCAGACACATCTCTGGATATTTGGAAGTTTGGCACAGATAACTATGAAGTCTCCTAGACTTAACGTCTTGATCCTGTGGTTCTCAGAGATTAAAATGGATATTATCAGAGGCATCAGAACGCTGTTTTCTAAGGGGGGGGGAGCTCCACCCCTAGGCCAGCCAGACTCCATGCGGCTGTGATCACCAGCCTTCCCCTCCTGTCTGCCTGCAGGGATCTCCTGTGGGCAGACAGGAGGGATCTGTGCCTTGATCACAACGCTCTTGTGTCCACGGTGGATGGGATCCCCACTAGCAGCCTACTACTTGCCAGGTCACGATGGCTAAGCTTCCCCTACTTCTGCCATGGGAGATTGGATCCCCGCAAGCCAAAGTAAGGGAAGCTCTGATCGCAGCAGCACAGTGTTGGTGGGATCAGGACACTGTGGCACACCCCTTTCTGATGCCTATAGATATTATGCAGAAAGCAAACCACGCTCCAGATTTGTTTTTATATACTCATAAAACAGCTATTCTGAGATAGTGAAAGACGTGAATTTGAGCCACCTGTTTTTATCTGACCATCCTCTTAGATTTTCTCCAGTTAATCCCTCGGGGGGGGGGGGGGGAGGAGGACAGTATCTCCAAATGGGTTAGTCTGGTGCATTTCATGAATGTCATGAACCTCACTCCTAAGCCAGGATATGTGGAATGCGATCTCAGTCTCTTAGAATAACTGACTAATGCTTGGCATAGTTCTTGCATCATGACTACTGGAGTAATGGTTTGTATTTCCCACTGGTGGTGCCATTGGATCAGGATGTGGGGAATACTATTAGAAAGCTGAATGACTGGCCAGAGTTTCTGACTGGTTGGCTGATAATGTTTATAAATCAGAGGTATTGGTTTATGAAGAGTTGGATCCTAAAGCCTTGGTGGACTGGCCCTATATTGGTGGCCATAGATTGAGGTGAAAGGAGGAAATTCAGGATCTTCATGAACTGCTTGATGAAGATTTGATTTTTAAGGTTCAAATTTCGAAGGTGCACACTTGGTGGAATAAGCTCCCCTGCACCTTAAGACAGGAACAAAATTGGAGGATCTTTAAAAAAAAGTTAAAGAGCTTTTTATTTCCCTGAATTCAATGAAGTTGGAAATTACTCTGGTCAATGGGTTGGTGAGGGGAGATGGGCTGGTGCAATTGGTTCCAATAGACTTTTTTTCTTCTTTTTTAATTATGTAAACTGCTATGAATGATGGCTTATATGAGCAATAAATGCTGTAAATGTTTTAAAATATATAAAAAAATATTTGTGCATGCGCCACTTGTATCTAGTTCACTGATCTAATTCTTTGAAGAGATTTTTATCATTTTGCAAATTCTGCTTCCTTCCCCATGTGTACTGGTAAATTCTCATTGAATAGCCTGTCCAAGGTTGATAACAGAAATGGATTTTGGACTTTCACTTTCATAGTTAAACACTTTTTGCATGTCAGGATCTGTTGACACTGTTAGGTATGCCTGGAGGCCTATGATGGTAGCACTATACATATATATATATATAATCAACTTTTTTTTTTTTTTTAATCTGTTTATTAATTTTCAGCAACATGACACAAAACACATTATATATTGTGCCACAGGGAGCAACCAATACCACCCTCTGTCTAGTGCACCATAGGTAAGCATCAACCTCTATGAGCCCAATTCATCCTTCAAATTGAGGAGTGTAAAACCTTGGTATACACTGGTTCTTATAAATTACCTCATGATCAAGAATGCTATTTTTGTTCATGCATCCAGTTTTTCAAGCTCTTTAAAAAGCCAGCCTATACAAAGGAGGGCTGATATGTCTCTGGCCTTGTAACAAAACAGAAAGCTATGGGCACATTTCAGTTCCAGAGGTCCGAATGATTGAAACTGCAGAGAGATCACTCGGATCTCCGGAACTGAAGTGTGCCCATAGCTTTCTGTTTCATTACAAGGCCAGAGACTTTTCAGCCCTACCTCATAGTTCCAAAACTATATGACAGGATTTGCCAGCTGATTAATGTCTTGTATCTCATTTTATGATTTTAAAGCACTTTTCAATAATAATTTTAATCTCTGGTAATATTCTTTGCTGATGTTTTTCTCTCAATAAATTTTGCTTGATTTTTGCTCCTTCCTTTACTTCTAGATGTTTATATACACCTTCCTGTTCAAGTTCCTTGATATCACAATCATCAGTCAGGGAAATGCTTTTCATTTTGCCCAGTTTTCCTGTAAGGAAGGTTGTCAGCACATTTATCAAGGCCAAAAGTCATCTTGATGTCAAAGTTTTCACTACACGGAGTTGTTCCATTAGTTGTTGATCACTGGAGGTACAGAGCTTCAAGTCATCTACAAATAGTAACTGTGATATTATTTCTGGATTATTGCCATTTTACAGATTAAATCCATATCTCAAAGAGTTAATGAGTATTCAGTGGATTAAACATCATACAAAACAAAAGTGGTGGCAAGGAGACTCCCTGAAATATTCCTCGCTGGTGACAGGAATGACCTAGATTGGCCACTTGATGGACCTTGGTCTGACCCAGTGTGGCATATCTTATGTTCTTATGTTCTAACTGTGTTTTGCCACATTTTCATGGTAAACTTGATGCACTCAGTCAATTTGGAATTATTTTGTACATTTCAAGCCATTTTATTATCCAAGAGTGCAGGATATTATCAAAAACTTTCTCATAGGCAATCCATGCTACACTGAGTTTCTGCTCTTCTCAGCACTGGCCATGATGACTTTATTCAACATTAAGGTTAAATTAGACTTACCTGCTAATTGTTGCTCCTTAAGGAACTCAAGTCCAGTCCCGGACCTCTGGGTTGTGATCCTCCTCCAGCAGCTTGGAGACTGAGAAATGTCACTCTTGTGATGTCACTGGCATATATAACCACAGGATCCGCCTCTTCGCTCCAGTAACCTATTGGCAAAGCAGACTCACCGGAGTAACAATTAAGTAGTAACACTACCAAAACTATAAACCAACTGAACCTGTAGTTAACTACGGGAAAACAATTAACATTCTTTTCGTGTTTTCCCCCTATTAACCTAAGAAAACCTTATAAATGCTGAGGTCCTTCCTCCTCCGCTATGGAAGAAATTGACCCCTACTAGGATTCCCCTATAGATCATCCACCCCCATGAATGTGACCCCTAGATAAATAATGCTTCTTACCTGTGACAGATCTCCTGCTTTAGGGCATAGTTCAAGAATAACGGGCGGGATGCGGGACTGGACTTTAGTTCCTTAAGGAACAACAATTAGCAGGTAATTTAACCTTCCTTATCGACCCTCAAGTCCAGTCCCGGACCTCTGGGGATGTAACAGAGCAGTACCAAAAAATCAACGGGAGGGACCAGCCAAACCCACCTGAAGCACTGCTGAGCCAAAACAGGCATCCCTTTCCGCCTGAACATCTAGCCGGTAATGCTTGACAAAGGAATTCATAGACAACCAGGTTGCTGCCCTACAAATCTCCACCATCGGAACTAAACTATGCTCTGCCCAAGACGCTGCCTGCACCCTAGTTGAATGAGCCTTAAGACCCTCAGGAACTGACTTGCCTTTTAACAGATATGCCGGAGCTATTACTTCCATGAGCCACCTCGCTATGGAAGCCTTCAACGCAATTTCTCCTCTTCGCGCTCCTCCAAAAAGAACAAATAGTCTATCCGACTTCCGGAAACTCGCTGTCCTACTTAAATACTTCTTTAAGACCCGATGGGCATCTAAGAAACGTAAACATCCTGCCGAAGATGCAGCCATCTCGTCCCTGAAAACCGGCAAGGAAATAACTTGATTCACATGGAAAGCCGAAACTACTTTGTGTAAAAAGGCTGGCACTGGTCGCAAGACCACCTTTGAGTCATAAAAAGACAGAAAAGGTTTCCTACAAGATAAGGCCTGCAACTCGGAGATTCTCTGTGCCGAACAGATAGCCACCAGGAAAACTACCTTGAGAGCGAGATCCTTCATAGTCGCTTGAGATAACGGCTCAAAAGGCTGTCACACTAAAGCCTCTAACACTATCTGAAGATCCCAAGTTGGCACTATCTGCCTACACAGTGGCCTCAAAAGAACCACCGCCCTCAAGAAACGCTTTATATCCGGATGACTACCCAGCATCTCTCCTTTAACCTTACCCCTGTAACAGGACAATGCAGCTAAATGTACCCGTAGGGATGCAGCCGCTAGACCTTTCTGAAAGCCATCCTGCAAAAACACCAAAATCTGAGGCACAGACACTCGGAACGCCTCTACCTCCCTATTTACACACCAATCCTCGAAAATCTATCATATGTGGATATGCACCAACAAAGTCGATTTCCGCTACACCTTCAACAGCATTCCAATGACCGCCACGGAATAACCCCGTCTTTAGCCTTGCCCTCTCAAGAGCCAAGCCGTAAGAGAGAATCGATCCACCTGTGGCATGAGTAATGGTCCCTGAGTTAACAGATCCCTGCGACAGGGCAGGCACCATGGCTCCGCTACTAACAGCCTCATTAGATCCGCATACCAAGGCCTTCTTGGCCAGCATGGGGCGATCAACAGCACCAGCCCTGTGTGACACTCTATGCATTGCAATACCCGACCTATCAACGCCCATGGTAGAAACACGTATAGGAGTTGGTGTTTGAGTCAAGGTTGTATCAGGGCATCCAGACCTTCCGACATTCTCTCCCGTCTTCTGCTGAAGAAACAATCGACCTTTGCGGACTGGTATGTGGCCATTAGATCCATTACAGGCATGCCCCAATGCTGCACCAGCATCTCGAACACTTCGTGATGAAGATTCCACTACCCTGGATCCACTCTTACACGACTCAAAAAATCGGCCTCCACATTGTTCACTCATGCCATATGTGCTGCCGACAGAGCTACCAGATGTGCCTCGGCCCACTCGAGGAGCCCCTCGGCTTCCTCCTCCAGCACGGCACTGCTGGTACCTCCCTGACGATTGATGTAAGCTACTGCTGTGGCATTGTCGTAAAACGCCTGAATGGCCTTTCCTTGGAGATACGGCTGAAACTCTCGCAGTGCCAATGTTACTGTGCGTAATTCCAACCTGTTGATCGACCAACTCCGTTCCAGTGCGGTCCACTATCCCTGAATGAACCGACATTGATAGTGCGCTCCCCAGTCGAAAAGACTGGCATCCGTCATCAGGGGAATCCATGCGGGAGCTTCCAAAGGCATTCCTTTTCATAGGCAGTCCGGATGCAGCCACCACCGCAACGCCTGCCATGTCTCTGGCAGACAGGGCAGTTTCTGTGATAACTGATCTCTCTGGTGCAACCAGCGCCTGAGCAAGGCCCGTTGCAACGGACTCATATGTGCTTGCACCCACGGAACCAACTCGAGAGTCGCGGCCATGGTTCCGAGCAACTGAAGATAATGCCATGCCCTCGGCTTCGGGTTGTTGAGAAATTCCCTGACTAACTTCCTCAATGCTTGTGCTCGATGCTGAGGTAGAAAGATTCACCCTACCTTAGTATCGAAGCTTGCCCCCAGATATTCTAGACTTTGTGACGGCACCAACCTGCTCTTTTCCCGATTGACTACCCAACCAAGATTCTGCAGACATGCCACCACTTTGGCTGTAGCCGTCTCGCTCTCTGCCCTGGACTTGGCTCTGATTAACCAATCGTCCAGATAAGGATGTACTAGAACTCCTTCTTTTTGCAACGCCGCCGCTACCATCACCATCACCTTGGTGAATGTCCGAGGCGCTGTTGCTAGACCAAACGGTAAGGCTCGAAACTGGAAATGTCCCATTGGAACCTCAAACCTGAGGTACTTCTGATGATCTTGCCAGATTGGAATGTGCAGATATGCTTCGGAGAGGTCTAGCGACGTGAGAAACTCTCCTGCCCGTACCGCCACGATGACAGACCTTAAAGTCTCCATTCGAAAGTGAGATACTCGAAGGCAGCGATTTACTCTTTTGAGATCCAAAATTGGTCGATAGGCCCCGTTCTTCTTTGGAACAACGAAGTATATGGAGTACCGACCGCAGCCGCATTGGTCTGCTGGTACCGGTATTATGGCCTTGAGAGCCAGCAGCCTCAGCACAGTCTGCTGAACCACAGCGCACCTGAGGCGTGCTCTGCACAGCGACTGCACGAAAGACTCCGTCACTGGTCGGCACAACTCCAACACATAACCTTCTCGAATGACTTCCAACACCCACTGATCCGATGTATTCTGGACCCAGGCGGGATAAAAATCCCATAGCCGACCCCCTACGGGAATTATACCCCCGGGTCCTCCTGACTTCATTGTGACTTTCGGAAATTCGAAGAGGAAGAGGCTGTAAATCCTCTACTTGCTCCCTGAAACCCCCGAAACCCCTGGGCCCCATAGGGAAACCAACCTTTCTGGCCTTGACCAAACCTCGGGGACCGAAAATGATGAAACTCCCTCTGTTGTCCTTTCGGCAGCAGATTTGGCAGTGCCTGCTTCTGCTTATCCTCTGGCAACCTTTTGACTCCCCCAAGTCCTTCACCAGCTTGTCCAGGTCGTCTCCAAAGAGTAGCTTACCTCTAAATGGGAGCTTACTCAATCTGGCCTTTGACGATTCATCTGCCGCCCAATTACGCAGCCAAGGATAACACCTAGCCGCAATCACCGAAGCCATACTTTTCGCCAAACCTCGTATGAGATCATAGTGGATGTTGGCTAAATAAGCTGATCCAGTTTCTAATCTGGACACTTCCCTGGTTGCTGCTTCTACTGTCTCGCCTTACAACCTCTGTGACCACCGAAGACAGGCTCTCGCCACCTATGCTCCACAAATAGAAGCCTGTAATGACAGGGCATTCACTTCAAACACCTGCTTCAATAAAACTTTCAGTTTCCTGTCCTGAGCATCTTTGAGGGCCGCACTTCCCTCTACAGGAATCATAGTCTTTTTCGTAACCGCCGAGACAGCAGCATCGACACACAGGGCTTTGAATAACTCTTGATCCTGGTTTACCAGAGGATATTGACGAGACATCACCCTTGCTCCTTTGAGAGTCACCTCGGGCATGTCCCACTCTTCCTGTATCATCTCTCATACTACCTTGTGGACTGGAAAGGCTCTTTTAGTCTTCTGAGATGCTTGCAGAAGCAGGTCTTCCAGGGTGGAATCCTCCGATGGCTCCATCACCAGCATATTCAGCGCCTTGAGGGTCTCCGAAATGAGGGCAGGTAACTCGTCTCTGCGAAACACGCGTACCACTCTAGCCTGATCCTCTTGTTCTGTTATTTCTCCTTCCTCCAAATCATCATCCAACTCTAAATCTGGCTCTCTCCCTTCGGAGCAAACACCCTCCAAGGCCACGGAAGGCTCTGACTGATCTTTATCTCCTCTGAACCTCTTTGTAAGAACTCCTGACTCAGATGCGCCCAGGGGCATGCCTAGCTTCTTTTCGCCGGGAACCATCACAGGGACCGTAGCCGTGGGCTTTCCCTGAGATCCCCCGAAGGCCTGCTGAATGAAAGCAACAAATTTTGGGGAAAATATTGCCGCCAGGCCCCCTGGCAACGCTGGCTGAGACCCCTGGATATCTTAAGAGGACAAAGATCCTGCTACCGGCTCCGGGAGAGGTATTTCTGAAGAAATTTGCTCCGCCAGCAGCCCAGGACCACTCAAGGGTCGCTCACCAGCTGCCTCCAAGGCTTTCTCCATTGAAGCTGCTTCCTGAGTGCAGTCTTTACACACACCGGTCTCCGAGACTGCCCCTCTTCTAGCTCCGCAAACTAAACAGTGCAGCCTAGCAGGTATTCCGGCCCAAGACCTGCTAAAACAGCCCCACTGACTCCTGAGCCTAATACCAAATGGATCCAAACAAGAAATTTGTGACAAGCGCTCAAAAACGTGGCGATTCTTTTTTTTCTTTTTTTTCAAAAACATATACTCTGCAGCTAACCTGCTGCCCAGCTAATCCTGAGGGAGGAAAACCCCAAACGAAGCTTCATGGGCCGAGCCGGAGCTCCGGAAAGTTGCTTGCACAATATGGCGGTTCCCGCGTTCAAGCTATGCGGCGCAGCCTACTATTGCGTTGCCGACTCTACCGTGACCCCCTTTCACGATCGCCACTAGCGTCCTCTTCCTTACCTCCGTGGTCAAAGGAAAGACAGCCTGCTGCTTCCGTGCCATGCGATTACCTCCGCATGGGCAAAGAGAGTCCCACGACCTCAACTGCTGGCGATCCTGCAGCTTTCCTCCTCCTGCCGCCGCCACCTCCAACTCTAGCAAGCAAACTTCTGCATTTGTTGGGGCAGCAGCTACAGAGCTCCCTGAACCCCCGCGGGCTCAGCAACCGGCTCTCCAACCTGTCTTTGCCTGCTTTCTAGGCAGCACAGGTACCGCTACAGTAATGGAGGAGAAGGGGAGGAGCAGGGGAGGGGGGAGGGGGAGGGAAAACGTCAGCACAGTCACTTGAAGAGATATTACCAACTTTAATGAATTAAGAAAAAAACACCACAAATCCTACTAAAATCAACTCAAAACCAAATCACCCTACTCTAACTCTCCTTAATTGTTCCTCAAGTGAGCCCTGGACCTCCAGGCTCACAATCCTCCAGCTGCTTGGAGACTGAGATAACTGGAGGGATGAGGTGGATCCTGTGGTTATATATGCCAGTGACATCACAAGAGTGACATTTCTCAGTCTCCAAGCTGCTGGAGGAGGATCACAACCCAGAGGTCCGGGACTGGACTTGAGAGACGATAAGGAACTGGTCTTTGATTCCATTAGCTTCTTCTGTTCTATTGTCATGATGTTATTGGAACCAATATATTCATATATTCTGTCAGCATCTATTGCAGTGAATGGTTTATAGATTGTAGGCAGACAAGTCATTTTTAGGGGCATTACTTGCTGCTTCCTTTAGAAGGAGACGTGTTCTTCCTCTTAGTAGCCATTGCAGTATTAAATCTGGCTGCTAGACCAACTGAAGTTCAAATCCAGAACTTCCAGAGTAGCGTTCTCCGAAATGCTTCCCGTTCCACGAGCAGGAACCAAAAGGCAGGCAGAGCTCCGGAGTCTCAATGCGTGAATGAGACAACGGTGCAGAGATGAGGGTTTTGGATTTGTTAGGAACTGAGGAACATTCTGGGGAAAGGAGGGGCTCTTCCAAAGGGATGGGCTTCACCTTAACTGGGATGGAACCAGGCTGCTGGCATTAACCTTTAAAAAGGAGCTAGAGCAGCTTTTAAACTAGATAATAGGGGAAAGCCGACAGTCGCCCAAGAGCGGATGGTTCAGAAGAATGTATCCTTGAAGGATACTACCAAAAGCAGAGAGGTTCCAAAAAAGAGTAAAGTAGCCCAAATGCCCTCGAGTATGGAGCAGACAGAGCTTAAAGATCCCAAATTACCCATGTCTACCAATAGCCAAATTAATATGAATAAAATACAGTCTCTAAAATACTTGTATGCAAATGCTAGAAGTCTAAAGAATAAGATGGGAGAGTTAGAATATATAGCACTAAATGAGAGGTTAAATATGATTGGAATAACAGAGACATGGTGGAAGGAGGACAACCAGTGGGACACTATGATACCTGGGTACAAACTATATCGTAATGATAGAGCTGATCAAATTGGTGGAGGGTTGCACTCTATGTTAGAGAGGGCATTGAATCAGAAAGGATTAAAGTTTTGCAGGAAACAAAATTTGCTGTAGAATCTCTATGGATTGAAATTCCATGTAAAAAGGGGAAGGCAATGGCAGTGGGGGTGTACTATTGACCGCCTGGCCAGAATGAACAAATGGATGATGAAATGCTCAAAGAAATCAAGGAAGCTAACAAACGTTACAGCGCAGTAATAATAATGGGTGATTTCAATTACCCCGGTATCGACTGGGTCAGTGTCACGGGAGGACATGTTAGGAAGATAAAGTTCCTAGATGACATAAATGACTGCTTCTTGGAGCAGCTGGTTCATGAACCGACCAGAGGGAAAGCCATATTAGACCTAGTCCTTAGTGGAACACCAGATCTAGTGCAAGAGATAAGGGTGTTGGGGCCACTTGGCAATAGTGATCATAGCATGATTGCCTTTGATTTAATTAGTGGAGGAGGGATAGTAAGGAAATCTACAGTACTACCTTTTAACTTTCGAAAGGGAGACTATGATAAAATGAGGAAAATAGTTAAGAAAAAACTAAAAGGAGCAGTTGCAAAGGTTAAAGACATAAGAACATAAGATATGCCATACTGGGTCAGACCAAGGTCCATCAAGCCCATTATCCTGTTTCAAACAGTGGCCAATCTAGGTCATACGTACCTAGCAGTTACATCAAGACTTACATCAAGCTTGGGTTTTGTTGAAAAATACTATCTTGGAAGCCCAGACCAGCTGTATTCCACGCTTTAAGAAAAGTGGAAGGAAGTCCAAAAACTGCCAGCATGGTTTAAAGGTGAGGTCAGAGAGGCTGTTGTTGCCAAAATGCATCTTTCAGGAAATGGAAAAAAGAGCCAAACGACGAAACCTGGAAACAGCACAAGCACTGGCAAGTCAAATGCAAGGCATTGATAAAGCAGGCAATGGGAGAATTTGAGAAGAAGCTTGCTGCGGAAGCAAAAACATGAAATAAAGATTTTTTCAAGTACATTCGTAGCAAAAATCCTGTGAGAGAGTCAGTTGGTCCATTAGATGATAGAGGAGTTAAAGGGGCACTAAGAGGCGACAAGGCAATAACGGAGAAACTGAATGAATTCTTTGCTTTGGTCTTTACTGAGGAAGATGTAGGGATGTTACCCATGACTGAAGTGGTATTTAAAGGTGTGGAAGAACTGAAGGAAATATCAATACATCGGGAAGATGTATTACAACTATTAGGTAAACTGAGGAGTAGCAAATCACCTGGTCAGATGGTATACATCCAAGGGTGTTGAAAGAACTGAAATATGAGATTGCAGACCTGCTATTAGTAATCTGTGAACTATCATTAAAATCATCTCTAATACCTGAAGATTGGAGGATTGCCAATGTAACACCAATTTTTAAAAAGGGTTCCAGGGGTGATCCAGGAAACTACAGACCGGTGAGCCTCACGTCAGTACCGGGAAAAATGGTAGAAACCATCATAAAGAATAAAATTACTCAGCATGTAGATAGTCATGGCCTAAAGGGAGACAGCCAACATGGCTTTAGACAAGGATGATCTTGTCTTACTAATTTGTTATATTTTTTTGAAAGTGTGAATAAACAGGTGGACAAAGGTGAGTCGGCAGATACAGTGTAACTGGACTTTCAGAAAGCCTTTGACAAGCTCCCTCATCAGAGACTTTTGGCAAAACTAAAGAGTCATGGGATAGGAGGCAGTGTACTACTGTGGATCAAGAACTGGTTAAAAGATAGAAAGCAGAGGGTTGGGCTAAATGGCCAATTTTCCCAGTGGAGAAAGGTGAATAGTAGTGTACCCCAGGGATCTGTGCTGGGTCCGCTGCTTTTTGACATATTCATAAATGACCTGGAAAGTGGAATAACGAGTGAGGTTATCAAATTTGCAGATGACACAAAACTATTTAAAGTTGTTAAAACCCAAGAGGATTGTGGAAAATTGCAAGAGGATCTTGATAAATTAGAAGAATGGGCATTAAAATGGCAGATGAAATTTAATGTGGACAAGTGCAAAGTTATGCACCTAGGGAAGAACAACCCAAACTATGGTTACACGATGCAAGGTTCCCCATTAGGAACCCAGGAAAAAGATTTAGGCGTCATTGTGAATAACATGTTAAAACCCTTGGCCCAGTGTGCAGCGGCAGCCAAGAGAGCAAATAGAATGCTAGGTATCATAAGGAAAGGAATGGAAAATAGAACAAAAGATATTATAATGCCTCTATATCGTTCCATGGTGAGACCGCACCTTGAATATTGTGTGCAATTTGCTCTGGTAACCTGTGCGTTGGAGGGGTGGAGAAGGTACACTCCAACGAGGAAGTTTCGGGAGGTGCCCGATGGAAAATCATTGTGCCAGGAGCGGTTGAGATGCGGGTGATTTGCGGCTTGAAGAAACCAGCTAAGGTGACTTTAGACTGCTTATGGGAGGCGATTTCTTCTCTCCAAACATCCCTTGCTCCAGTGGTGGGTGCTTTATCGCAAGAGTTTCCTTTGCTTAAAGGTCGGTGTACGGCGGTGGAAGCAAAGTGCATTGAGCAGGCTGATAAGTTGGCAATACTGGAGACAAAAGTGGAAGATATGCATATTGTGGGTGAGACTGTTTCCAAGGGACGTTTGATTGCTTTGAGGAGGTTAGAATTTATGGACAATTCCTTAAGGAGGAATAATCTGCGTTTTCTAAATTTTCCGAGGTCACCATTGTTGGAACCCCTGGTTCTTGTTCGTAAATACCTCACCGAGGTTCTCCTGATGCCACAAGATAATTTACCACCCATTGTTAGGGTTCAGTATGTTGCTGTTGATTCTGGTTCTGTGGTTGAGGGGGGTCCAGGGGGAAGGGACGGACTGGATCAGTTGGAATTGTCTGAATTTTTAGAGTCTTCCTTGGAAGTTGTGACCAGTAGGGCAACTTTGTTAGTCAGCTTTGCCTTTGAATCTGACCGCAATACGGTCCTTAGGCTTTATTTCCGTAGGCTATCTTTTTCCCAGTTTATGGGTTCAAAAATCTTATTATTTCCTGATTTGTCAAGGGACACCCAGAAGAGGCGGAAAGAATTTCTGGCTTTACACCAGAGAGCTACCGCCTTGGGTGCCCAATTTAAATTGAGGTATCCATGTAAATGTGCATTGTTATATCAAACTAAACATTTCCTGTTTTTTGAACCTGTGCAATTATTGCAATTTCTTCAGGCATGGGAACAGGGGGGTGAGGGTTAGCTCCTATATTGGCTGCCATGTGAAATATTCTTTGCTCATAAGATGATGGGGTTTACCCTTTTTTTCTTTCCTTTTTTTATTTCTCGTTTGGAACCTTATTGAGGTTGT
Organism: Ichthyophis bannanicus; assembly: GCA_033557465.1. Classification (NCBI taxonomy): domain Eukaryota; kingdom Metazoa; phylum Chordata; class Amphibia; order Gymnophiona; family Ichthyophiidae; genus Ichthyophis; species Ichthyophis bannanicus. The sequence continues at coordinate 460,480,031 of CM066033.1, read as the reverse complement.
CTTATTGGGGACTAAATGTATAAATAGGGGACATGGGTTTGCGAGTGGTTGATTTTTGTTCTATGAGGATTATTGTTCTTGCCCCTGTTATGTATTTGTATGGTATATATGTATTTGCTTGGTGAATTTTTTTCTGTAAATTGCAAAAAATTAAATTGAATAATAAATTAAACTGAGTGGGTGGATTCTTCTTAAAGTCCCTTGTAAATGTTTGATTAAATTGAATTCTATTTCCTATATTTTTTATGACCCTTTCAATTTAGCCATCTTTATAAGCTCTCACCTGGCTTCTGCTTCTTAATAGAGGGAGTGTTAACCCTGTACATTTTGTAGATATGTATTAAGTCCCGGTGTTATGGCAGAATGTGTTTTTTCCTATAAGTGATTTGTTATGTTATTTCCTAAATTCATCTTGGATCCTTCAACTAAGAGGGCTAGTGGGGTAATAGCAGATTTATATTTCTCTTGCTTTGTTTTTTTTTCTGTATGTTTAATGGAATGTTTCTATTTGCTTATTACTTTTTCTTTTCAAGCTGTATTTACTTGATATGTATTTTGATAAGTTGCATAAATAAAAAAAATAGGAAAGAGAAAGTAAATAAAAGGTAGAGTGATCCATAGACATTAGGGTGGTCCATAAAAATGAATTCCTGAATTCCTTTGCTCCCTGGCCTGATTCTGGTTCCATTTAGGTAGAAAACACTCTGTACAAAGTTTGAAACCAATCAAATAATATTTAGGGTTGGCTCAACAAGTCTTGAGATTTCCCCCTGGGAACAGATGACGAAATGTTGCATCATCTTGTATCATCCACTCAGTTCCACGCTGATTACATTTGATTGCGTCATATTTGAACTAATCTCGTCTCTGAGAGGTGGCAAAGACATTGTACTATTATCTTTGTATCTTTATTCTTTTCAGATGGCGAAAAAACATGGTTTTTATCTCATTGAAGAAATGTCCACCACAATTCTGGGGGCCAAGCTCCCCAGCAAGGAGCAAGTGTTAAGTGTATTTTTACATCACCATATGACATTAAACAAAGGCGTTAGTGAAAGTGCATCTATTGTAACAAGTGAAGTAGAAGCTTACTGGGAAAAGGCCAGGCTTCCTGTTCAAAGAAATGACAAAATTCTTGGAAAAAGTAAAGAAATTGTTCAATCAGTGGAAACTTTTGAAGAAAAACAAAGGGAGAGGAGGGAAACAAGAGGCAAATGAAAAAGAATTCCAGGTTGCAATGAAAAACCTATTTGATGTGGCACATGCCAATGCAATGTCTTTAATTCATATTCAAGAAGACAAAGAATTCTTAATAGCGCAACGAGAACCAGGGCGCCGCGGCTCAATGTGCGCGATGGACAAGAAACTGGCCAACACGGAAGCAAGATCGCAACAGCGAGGAGAAGAACTGAAAAGGCACAGACAAAAACATGTTGCCAAAGCCGAGGCAACTACAAGCCAAGTTCAGCTGGAAGGATCTTCTTCCTCAGCAGAGTCAGGTGAAGACTCGTCGACATCTGCGGATTCAGATAACGGACAGAAGAAAGCAACTCCACAATCGAAGCAGTTTCGACATAACAATGTCTGGACCCCAGAGCTTACAGCAGCCCTGGATCGGACAGGGACAACGGATTGCAATGCTCTGTTTGTGGTAGCTGAAACCGCCAGAAGTCTGGGACATTATCCTGGGGAGCTCAATATCAGCCGCTCCAGCGTCAAGCACCATAGAGAAAAGCACTGTCAGCAACAATGGACGGACCTGCACAACGCATTCAAAGCCGAAGGCAAAACATGCATTGTGCATTGGGATAGCAAGTTATTGCCATCTCTCCTCTGTTCAACCACATCCATTGACCGCCTTTCAGTTTTGATAATGGCTGTCTCCACTGGAGAAACACAACTTCTTGGTGTACCAAAACTGACATCAGGAACGGGCGAGAATCAAGCTGCAGCAGTTTATGAACTGTTACAGGAATGGTGTTTGGATGAAAAGGTTGCAGGCTTCTGCTTTGATACAACTGCATCGAACACGGGATGTCGATCAGCAGCGTGCATTCTTCTAGAACAGAGACTCCGTCGCACAGTCCTTCATTTGGCATGCCGCCATCACATTTACAAAATAATTCTTGGTGCAGTATTCTCTACATGCTCTGGAGCTTCATCGGGTCCCGATGTCCAACTCTTTTGCCGGTTCCAAAAGAATTGGGGCTCCCTTGACAAGTCCAACTATCAAACTGGAAAAGACTTGGAGGTGCTGCAACCTGACAGGGATCGCATCATGAAGTTTGCGGAATCCAAGTTGGCACAGGGCAATCACTGAGATGATTACCTGGAATTCTTGGAGTTAACGATTGTCTGCCTTGGAGGGAATCTTCCTAGTTTCAATTTCAAGAAACCCGGAGCTTTCCATCATGCCAGATGGATGGCAAAAGTCTTGTACTGTCTCAAGATTTGGATGTTCCGAGGATAACTCAAAGATCTTACCCAACGGGAGGAGTCCTGTGTTCGTGATGTGAGCATTTTCTCCATCCTGATTCATGTGGAAGCCTGGTTTTCTGCCCCTGATGCCGCAGTTGCACCTCGAACAGATTTGGAGATGCTGAAGAAACTACACTCTTACCACTATGACCGTGTTGGAAGAGCGGCCAGAGACAAACTGCAACAGCATCTGTGGTATGTGTCAGAGGAGCTTGTGGCACTGTCACTGTTCGATGAAGCTGTTTCAGCACCGACAAAGCGGGCCATAGTGTCGGCCATGATCCCGTCAGAATCAGATGAAAGCGATGAGGATGATGACGAAGATGAAGATCCCCCAAAGCGGGTCGAATTGAAAAGTTCCATGATTCCACCACTTGAATCTTTTGCAACTCGCAAGTCAATCCGTTTCCTGAAACACCTCGACATCAACAGTGATTTTCTTAATGCAGACCCAGAAGACTGGGAAGAGAATGCATCATTCAAAGACGGTCTGAAGAAAGTAAAATCTTCCAGTGATCAACGATGTGGCTGAGCAAGGGGTCAAACTCATTGAGGAGTTCAACGGCCGACACACCACAAAAGAAGAGCAACTCCAGTTCCTTCTGGGTGTTGTCTCGCAACACCGTAAGATGTTCCCCACATCGTCAAAGTCTTTACTAGCATCTGGACCACATTGAGTGCTTGGCAAGCATGATACCCCCGTCTATGAGCGGATAATACCCAGTGGTCTGACGAACCCTGGGGGGGATCCAGGGGCCTGATAGATAGGGACCTTGAGCCACCCCTAAATATTATTTGATTGGCTTCAAACTTTGCACACACTGTTTTCTACATAAATGGAACCAGAATCAGGCCAGGGAGCAAAGAAATTCCTACTTTTAGTTTTTCCCCTATGGCAGTGGACCACCCTAATAGACATGGGTGCCCACAATCCACTTCCGTCCACATCATTTCCCTTCAAAGGCCAATTTAAACTGATGCATTTTTAATTCTGCCTTGAAACTGTTATACGATTTAGGTTACAGATGAAGAGGAAGAGTTCCATAATGAGAGGGCTAAGAACAAGAACTCAAAGCGATAAGTACTCTCAAACTTAGCCCGGGAAACAGATATGTTGAGATGATTACCATGTATAGCTTGGAGAGCTCTAGTTGGAGTATGCAATGATATGAGTGAAACCAGGTATACTGAGGTGTCAGAGTGAGAGTTTTATATTGGATTTTTGCTGTACAATATTGTATTTCATTTATTTCTATGATGTCAGTAGATGGTCCCTCCATATAGGTGATGGCCTTATTCATCTTACTTTATCATACTTCTAACTTCTGATGTTTAATCCAGCATAGTTAATTTTCTCTTGCCTGGGACCCAGCATATTCATCTCTTCCAATACAGGCCAGGAGTGCAGTCTGTCTTCTTCCTCTTTAGCTGATTTCTTGGTCTTCATTTATTCTGCTCTCCTGCATTCCTGAATCTCCTATCTCCATCTGTATCTCAGCAGCCTTCCTTTTAGTGCTCTGTTCCAAACATCCTCTCTTCCCCCCTCTTCATTCTCTTTTCTGGTGCCCTTTCTCTAACTGCTGCAGTTCTTCTTCTTTTGCTCCTTTCTGAATCCTCTCCTTCTCCCTATGCATCAGCCTTTCTTCTGCTGCTCCTTTCCAGACCTTCTCTCTCTCCTTCTGTTGGCCCTTTCTGAGGCTTGTCTTTCTTTTTCTGCAAATGCTTCTCTTCTTTCTTTCTTTCTCTATTTCTTTTTCTACAGAAGCCCTAAAATTGTTCTAGGGTGTTATCACTCATGCACTTCTTTACTTTCATTTTTAAAATTAAGGGGTGGCATTTTTTAAGGCATTTACATGGATAACTGCCCTAGTTACCCGTGTAAATGCCATATCTGGGATTTTCGAAGGGCATGTACATGGGTAGTGCCCTTTGAAAATCCCGGATAAGTCCCTAACATGCCCAGATGCCATGCAGTTAGCATCAGGGCATCTTAGGGGTGTTCTGGGGCGGAGGAAAGAGCTAACTGGATAGCACCAATTTTCGATGCTACCTCCATAGCCTTCTGTGCCTTAAAGATAGGCAAGGTTTTTCCTTGCCTAACTTTCAGGCGCAGGGGCTAAGTGGGTAGCATAAAAAATCGGTGCTACCTGGCTAACTCCTGCAGCTTCTGGGTTGTGCGGGAAGACCTTGATTTTCAATGTCAGGGCCGCATATGACACTAGCATTGAAAATCCGGGTTAGATGGATGGCGGGTGGGCTATGTGCCAACATGGCGCATAGCACCACCCAGATGAAAATCTGGCCCAAGGATTTTAAATTTACATTGGCTGCTTTTTGCAGCTTTGCTGAATGTAGTGATAGAAATCATATATTTTCATACGGCTAAGTCCATGCCTGTACTGCTCATTGCACTGGATTTGAGCATGGGGTTTAGTTTAGTAGAATTTAAGTTATTGTTAGTAAGATGTGCTAAGTTGGGCTTGACTGGGACAGTACTTATATGGGTTAAGCTATTCTTAAGGGATAGAACCCTTTGAGTAGGGTGGGGAATTCTTGGTCTTCAACAAATGTTTTAAAATGGGAGGAGGGTGTCCACAAGAGTCCTCCCTCTCACCCTTGCTCTTTAACATTCTTTTGCAGTCAGTGGGGCATTTGATTCAACAATGGGATTTTTTCCTTTTATTTATGCAGATAACATGCAAACCACAGTACTGCAGGATGAATCTTTTGATAATGTTTTTGTACGTTCAAATGCATACTTACATCAAGTTGCCCAATGGCTGCAGAAAAGTGAGCTATGGTTGAATCCAGATAAATACAAATTTGCTTGCTTTGAGGAAATAGAATCGGTAAATCCATCCATGAGGCCTCAAATTAGGCATCCTTTATGCCACTTAAAGACACCCTGAGAAATTTGAGGGTGTGACGGGATGACAAGGGTTCCTTTTTCAGAATATTTTTGAAGTTGGCTCAGTCTGCCATCTACAGATTAAGGTTAACAGTTGAGGCCTGTTTTGGATCTCACTGCCTTATGCTCAATAACACAAGCTTTGGGGGACAGTACCCTGGATTATTGTAAGAGCTTATATGTGGGTTTTCCTGCCAAGGTGACTCAGATGCTGCAAATTATTCAAAATATGGTGTTAGGGATAATGTTAGGTGTCCCTTGCAGAGAAAGTGCACAACCTGCATTGTTTAAACCACTCCAGCTGCTGGTTAGGGCACAGGAGATATTTAAATTAATGACCGTGGTCTGTAAAGCATTGCATAAACAACACCCTACTCTTTTTTGGGAAAGCTTGGTGTGGTATGTGCCAGGAAGATGTCTGTGCTCGGTGGAGGGACATCTGTTAGTTGTACCTCCATTAAAGTAGATGAGGAGAGCAGCTTTCCACAACAGTGTTTTTTTCCACGGCAGTTCAGAAATTATGGAACTCGTTTCCTGGTGAGGGATGCTTGGAGAAAGGGTTTTTACAGTTTAGAAAGAAGTTAAAGACCTTCTTATTGGCAAGGTGTGACTCTGTCGCATGTTGTCTAGCTCATCGATTAGGTACTGTGGATAAGGTTACAGATGCTTCAACTTTTTCAATGACTTTATTATTTTGCATTGTATTTTTATCATTGTTGTGAACTGTTATTTTAGATACTATCAGGAAAGTGACATATTAATGTTTTATAAATAAATAAATTGAATGAATAGTGACTGGCTAATGGCAAGACTGCTTAAAAGTTTAATTTTTTTAAATCCTTTAAAATTAGGATTTCTGGTGGTCCATAGAACAAAGACAGTCTAAGTGGCTTAATGGATGATTTATACTGCTTAGATCAGGGAGTGTCTGCTCTGTAGTAATCATACTAAATCTTTTGGTAGTATTTGTCACTCAACTGCACTGGTGTACTAGAAAGATGATCTGGTGTGGGCCTGGAAGATGGTTATTAAATAGGTCTGTTCTTTTGGGGAGAGTTGTAATGGTGAATTGTATTTCTCAGCCTCAGAATGCTGAGTTCTAGGCTCCACTGTTTCCCTTATTCTTACATATATCTTTTTACAACCACTGAAGATTATTAAGGCATATGGGATACTAGCTGTACATGCTAGTATGGGTTGAATGCAAGTAAATAAACTCAAGTTAAATTCCAATACGGCTAATGTTCTGTAGGTGAGCAAATCAGATACACCAGTCTTTTCCATGTCAACTGTGCTTGATGGTCTTATTCTCATTTTGAAATCCCAGATGGACACATACATTTCTGTGGTAGCAAATAAATGCTTTTACCAATCTTCAATTAGTGTATTGATTCACCCTTTATTGTAATAAAGTGGACTTGAAAACTGTGATGCAGACGTTAGTTTCTGCTTCATATATAGATTGATCTGTGAGCATCAACCTAATCCCTCATTGCATCACACATTTTATGGGCCTATTTAAACTAATTAAAATAGGCTGTTCAATAACATAGAAAACTCCATGTCTCTTGTGGATGGATCTACTATCCTTCCTGTTCCCTCGGCCCACAATCTAGAGGTTATCTTTGACACCTCTCTCTCCTTCTCCGCTCATATCCAGCTTGTTGCTAAGACCTGCCGCTTCTTTCTGTACAACATCAGCAAAATCCGTCCCTTCCTCTCTGAACACACTACCAAAACGCTTATCCACTCCTTAATCTCCTCTTGCCTCGATTACTGCAACCTACTCCTTGCTGGTCTTCCCATGAGCCACCTCCTTCCCCTTCAATCTATACAAAATCACGCTGCTCAACTAATCTTCTGCCAGCTTCGCCATGCCAACATTACTCCTCTTCTCAAGTCGCTTCACTGGCTCCCTGTCCAGTTCCGCATCCAATTCAAGCTTCTCCTGCTGACCTATAAATGCATTCACTCTATGGCCCCTCAATACCTCTTATCTCTCCCTACGTCCCCTCTCGAAATGTGCGCTCCGCTAACAAATTACTTCTATCAATGCCTTTCACCCGCACCGCGAACTCCAGACTGCGCTCCTTTCACCTTGCTGCACCGTACACCTGGAACAGCCTACCTGCATCTGTGCGCCAGGCATCCTCTCTGGCCCTCTTCAAATCCATGTTGAAAACCCACCTCTTCACCATTGCATTCAGATCCTGACTCCTTCTTCATCTTACCCTAACCCCCGTCAACGTTTAGGACCAAACTACAGACCAAACTGTACCACACCGTACCTTGTGCAGAACTGACTAATGCTCTGTACTGTTCTAACTAATGTACTCTTCTAACTAGATTGTAAGCTCCGATGAGCATGACTCTGATGGGCAGGGACTGTCTCTTGTATGTTGGCTACCTCTTGTAGGTTAGCTGTGCAGCACTGCGTGCGTGGCGCTTTATAAGTGCTAAATAGTAGTAGTAGTCTTTAAATACTTTTAGTTCCACCATCATATTTCTCCTACTTCATTCTTCTCAGTCTCACCTTCTCTGTTCCAACTCATCTCCTGTCATTCATTTTATGTTGTGTTTCTTGTTTCTTGATCTAGCATACATTGCCATATGAAAGTACTCATCCCCTCAGTGTTTGTCCTATTTTGTCACTTTACAACGTGGAATTAAAATGGAGATTTGGAGATTAGCACCATACGATTTACACAACATGACTACTACTCAGAAGTTGCAAAATATATTTTACTGTGACACAAACAATAAGTAAGATAAAAAAAACAGAATTCATGAGTGTGCATTGGTATTCCACTCCAAAGCCACCCTTTGCTGCAATTACAGTTGCACGTCTCTTGGGGTATGTCTCTATTAGATCCTTCTTCCATGCTGTTGTGCGAAATCCAAACGTGTTTTCTTATTTCTTTCTTTGAGAAATGACTTTTTTCAGGCCACTCTTCAATAATGCCCCACTCTGTGGAGTGTACGGTTTAAAGTGGTCCTATGGACAGATACTCCCAACTCCGCTGTGGATCTTTTCAGCTCCTTCAGAGTTATCCTTGGTGTCTTTGTGGCATCTCTGATTAATGCCCTCCTTGCCCGGTCTGTGAGTTTTGGTGGGCGGCCTTCTCTTGTCAGGTTTCTTTCCATTTTGTTATAATGGATTTAATGGTGCTCTGTGGGGTATTCAGAATTTGGGATATTTTTTTATAACCCAACTCTGATATATACTTCTCCACAACTTTCTCTCTGACCTCTTTGGAGTGTTCCTTGGTCTTCATGTTGCTTGCTTGGTGGTGTTGCAGAGTCAGGGGCCTTTCAGAGCAGGTATATTTATACAGGCATCGTATGACAGATCATGTGACTCTGATTGCACACAGGTGGACCCTATTCAACTGATTATATGACTTCTGAGGCTAATTGGTTGGAGCAGATCTTATTTAGGAGTTTCATAGCAAAAGGGATGAATACATATACACTCACAACTTTTCAATTTTTACAGCTTTTTTTAATATATACAAGGTATTTTATTGTCATTCCACTTCACCAATTTGGAGTATTTTGTTAGGTCCATTACCTACGTAACATACAAATGAACCTCCATTTTCATTCCAGGTTGTAATGTGACAAAACAGGACAAAAATCGAGGGGATGAATACTTTCACAAGGCACTGTATATTATAAATTCCAAGGAGTAAGGACTGGTCATGATTTTCTAGCAGGACGCCTATAAGAGAAGTTCAAAAAGGCACCTATTTTCAAACCATTTTATAAAGGCAACATAGGCACCTATATGGCTTTATAAAATAATCTCTCAGAATCAGCTCCAATAGGACGCACATGCCCACAAACAAATTTATACCAGCTATGAAAAGGTGTAAAGTATGTTTGTGTCCACATTTGATAAAATATACATTTTTGTACTTATTTTATTTAAAGCATTTATATACTACCCATCATATATTCTAGATGGTTTACAAAATACACAATAATAAATATAAAATACAAGTACAGCACTGAAAATAAAATCATAATAATACAACACAATATACATCAGTAACATAATACATTCAAACAAGCTCCTGTTTATAAAATAAATATAAAATCAAATAGCAATGAAACTAAAAGCATCAGATTCCTCATACAATTAAATCATTCTAATCAAAGGCCTTCAAAAATAGATGAAATTCTAACCAGAGTTCCAAAGACAGGTTGTTTCCTAGAGATGGGCCTGTTACAGGTGAAGCATATGTATGTGCAAAGGCTCATTAAGGATACTTCTGACTTGGCAAAGATGATAAGTCCTGTCCATCAGAATATAATTGGTAAGATGGAACATACTCAATGGCGGACCTCTATAACTGAATAGGAAATAAATGATGCACTATCTTAAATTGTTAGATTGGTGGAAAAGGGAGAATTCAGATTGTAGAAAGGAAGGAATGACAGTAACTGTGGGGGCCTCAAAAGCAAAATGGAGAGGGGAGGAGGAATGGAATGACTGGAGGACACCACGCTGAAAAGTAACATGGGACCTAGTGCTAAAAATCTCATTCTATCCTGGTAGCATGCATTGGGGCAAGGACAGGGGCAGAACACAGGCATTGCCGGCATGTCATAGCTAGTGCAGGTGTTAGTGGCCCAGACTAACTGTACTTCATGCTGTTAGCCCAGGTTCACTTAATGCCACTTCATTGGGTGGCGTTAAGTGAGCCCAAATGCTGGCTTGCAAGGTGCCGAATCCTGGGTCAGTACTAACTGCAGTGAGAAAGAAGAATATGCCTCCTCAAGTTAGCGCTGATCCCTGTGCTAGTAATGCAGCACACATGTGTGTTACTGGTGCGGGGCTTGGTAAACATGCTCCTCAGCATGAGGCCTTGTGGCAAAAATTGCACACTCATGGTTAGTGCGTGATTGGGTGGGGACTGCATGGGTTAGGAGCATAACATGGGCATTGATGGCGCATCACAGATAGTGTAGGCGTTATACAGTAGGTACATGCTTACTGAGATTGTTCCTGCTAGGACAGGTGCATTTAACGCTATCTCAAGGGATGCACCCATATGCCAGTTAGCACAGGGTGGCATGTTTTCATTGTGTTAATGCGAGGTGGGCAGATGCACATGCCCCTAAAAGTTAGTATGGGCCTCCACAATAATTTTGCAACTCAATGACGTGCTAAGGGCACGTAAATATATCTCTATACAGTATAAGGCCGATTTTGTCCCCTGCATGCCTGGCCACATTGTCATCCCACCACCTAGACAGGTCGGACATAGACCCAATTCCGCCACTGAGAGGTCTAGAGATACCCATGATGGTGGAAATGGGGAGATGTACATCCTGATGCTCCCTGGATTCAGTGGGGAACAATGCACAGGAGTCTGCCCATACCCCCTGCTCGAACGCCACTGCAGGGGCGAGTGAGCAGTGGTGTCCGTGCACCATGACAAGGGGCTGTCTACCCAGTAGCTCAGAATGCTATGGTGCCATATTGGCCCCTGCTGCCCACTCACCATTCGGCTCTGGTGGCCCATATGAGCAGGATCGTGGCGGCTGGTTCCCCAGAGGCTATCACCAGTGTGGGCAGGGGGCTGCATACAACATACCATGCTGTGCCTATCACTTATTCCACCATTTCCTGTTTCCCATCAGCACTGCGAGCTCAACTTTATCAGAGCTGCGCAAAAGGGAAACACTCTCCCTTTGCGAGGCTCTGCAAAGCTGAGCCGGTGCGGGTAGGGGGATGCTGTGTGAAGGCTCTTTCGGGGAGGCAGCTGCTGTGGGGCACTTCATGCTGTCGCCACTGCAGCAGCAGTTGCAGCAGTGTTTGCAGCCATTTTTTTCTTTCCCTAAAGAAGATCTGGAGCTTTATTAGCACAGGAAATAGCAATGGTCAGATGGGGGGCTGGCTAGCACTGGAAATGGGCTGATGGGGGGGGGGGGCTAGTACTGCTAATGAGCTATGGGGGGCTAGGACTGGAAATGGGTTGATGGGGGGTTAGAACTTGAAATGGGCAATGGGTTGATCAGGAGGGGGGCTAGTACTGCTAATGGGCTATTGGGGGGGCTAGGACTGGAAATGGGCTGATGGGGGGTTAGACCTGGAAATGGGCTTATCGGGTGGGGCTAGGACTTCTAATAGGCTACCAGGGGGGGGGGGGCTAGGACTGGAAATGGGCTGATTAGGGGGGCTAGGGCTGGAAATGGACTTATTGGGGGGTTAGGACTGGTAATGGGCTGATGGGGGGCTAGCACTTTAAATGAGCTAGGACTGGTAATGGGCTGATGGGGGGCTAGCACTTTAAATGAGCTGGGACTGGAAATGGGCTAATAGGGGAGGGGAAGAGAGTGTTGCTGACCCTGGAAGAAAACTAGGGGCTAGGGCTACAAATGGGCTGATGCGGGGGGATGGTAGAATAGGATTGGAAGGGAGTGGATACTGAGAGGGTCTGCCAGGGGAAGGAGGGGGCAGGAAGAGAGCTGACACAGGGGAAGGAGGGGACTGAAAAGGAGCTGACACCTGGGATGTACTGAAGGGGGACTGGAAGGGAGCTGACACTTGGGGATGGGAGTGGTAGGTGGTTGGGTAATGGGGAGGAGGCTGGAAGGGAGCTGACATGCGAATGGCACTGGAAGGGGGATGGACAGAGGGTAGGGTGACTGGAAGGCAGTTGACTGTGAGGGTGGCACTGAGAGTGGACGTGAGCTGATACCTGGGATGGTATTTGGATTAGAAGGGGCTAGACAGTGGGGAAGGAGGGGGACTGGAAGGGAATGGACACTAGTGGCAGTCGTAGGAATACCAGGTGGTTGACATTGGAAGGTACTGGGAGGGGAGGACTGGAAAGGGGGCTGATACTGGGGAGGGTTACTGGAACTGGAAATGGAAATGGGCTGATAGAAGGAAGTGAAGAAAACAAAAGAAGAGATAAATGGCAGATGGACCATGGACCATAGACCACAGAAAGAGAGCTAAAAGAAGACAGGAAAGCAGAAGCCTCAGATTGGGACCAGCATGATCAGAGGATAAAATGGTCAGACAACAAAGGTAGAAAAAATAACTTTATTTAATTTTAGTGATTGGACTTTGTGTTATCTTTATATTTTACACTGTACTGGGGAACTGCATCTCTTATTTATCTGATGTTGCACTGCATGTGGACTCTGGCTTCTTGGGGTTTCAGTTTAAATTTTGTCTATGTATTTTTATTTTTACTTTAGATATGGTTACTTCTTCTGTACTTGGTGAGGGTCGATGTTGTGAGTGTGTGACTGAGGTCAGGTATTCTGTTAACATGGAGTTTGTAGATAAAGATCTATACTGTACTGTAGTAATTTGACTTGTTCAGCTTTTCAAATAGGTGTATGGATGTTCCAGGGCCCACTGTAGTATTTACAGTGACGCTTTTTTTGGATGGGCTCCTTATGTGAGTTTTGGAAGTTTGTGCTGATATGGTATGGTATGGTAGATTTGCTCTTTGTTGTAGGGTTTTGTATTAGTTCACAATATGCCTGGTACTGGAGAATAGTGGTTGTTGTTAGTGAGATGATCGGAATCAGATTTTTTTTTTTAAATATTGAGTTCTGTGGGTGAATATCCTGGTTCTGCTCTGCACCTACTGTGAATGCAAAATATATGTTGAAAAAGAAAAAGCAAGAACCATAAGGCAGTTTATAACAACAAAATAAAAATGAGTTATAATTAAGTTTTATAAACCGTGCTGTTGGTTCTTGCTGTCTTTTAGTTCCTTGGTGTGCAAACAGGACCTACCTAGCCCTGTGCAAGCGGTGCAGCCGCACAGGGCGCAAAGTCTTGGGGGGCACATTTCGGCTGTTTGCTGTTGCCCTGCCACCGCTGGCAGGACAATAGCAGGCAGTCGAAATGCACCCGCCAAGCCTTTTCGCAGCACTTTAAGTAGGTCTGGTCCCTCCCTCCTCTGATGCGATGTCAGAGCAGGGAGGGACAGATCTGCTTAAAGTGCCGGCACCTTTCAGATCGGGCGCATGCCCCCTCCTCCTCCCCATACCTCCGTTCAGCGCTGCCTGCTCTTTCCCTGCTGCCGGCACCACCATGAAAAAAACAGAGGGTGGCAGCAGCAGGGAAAGAGCAGGCATTGCTGGACGGAGGTATGGGGGGAGAGGGGGGCATGCACCCGAGCTGCAAATTGCACAGGGCACGATTGCAGCTCGTTACGGACCTGTGTGAAAACATATTGCATTTCCTCCATATAATCGAATCAGCTTTTTGGTTTGGTTCTGTCTCTGATTGGATTTCTGAAAAAGCCCCACCCCCTCTAAGGTGGGGGGGGGGGCGCCATCTCATTCTTTGCCTCGGGCAGCAGATTGCCTTGAGCCGTCCCTGCTCCCAGTATAATCACTTGCCTTGTGAACATTCTTCAATGTGAAGTAAAATATGATGTCCACGTCAATGCGAGAAGCCTTGTGCTAGAAAATGATTTTATAATGTTCATGATGTCCCAGATGCAGGCAATTGCTGAAACATTGATGTTGATCATGCAAGAGCTTTACAAAAATGCTGACAAGGGAAATGAGAGTTTTATAAAGATGTTGATAAAGCTCCCAGCACAAATATTAACTTATAGCTCGAGGAAGCAAGCTGCACTATATTCTAGTACAGCATTTTGCTAGAGATTTTCCCATGCTAGTTTTGCTTCCTGATGCAGAATAGAAAGCAGGCTAGCACAGGAAAATAGTCAGTGAAACCACTGCACTAAAGCATTGTACAGTTGGCATGCTAATTACATGCAAAAGAATGAAGTCTTAATTATTCTTTTCATAATACTGGATCTTTACGCCAGCTTCGGGCAAGTGTAAAGATGCAGCGGAGAGCAAATGCTCATCTGGGATGAAGTATGACAGTTTACATCAGATGAACATTGCAAGGCAAACCGCCAGTTGCTTGTGTCCTCACACCCCCAAAACCAACACCACCTAAATATCATTGATAGCTAGTGGCCACTACCTCTCACTCCCCAAACTTCCAAAAAAATAACCTCGCTGATGGCACCAACCCCACCTCCAAAATCTACCAAAGAAAACCCCCTAGTGATCACGCTGCCTCCAATCCCATGACTTTTTAATTTCGCCAAGAGTCTCTCATGAGGCACCTTGTTAAACGCTTTCTGAAAATCCAGATACACTATATCAATTGGCTCATCTTTGTCTACTTGTTCGTTTCAGTTCTTCCAATACAACATCTTTATATACCATTTCAGGCATAGGTAACTTCCCTACATCATCTTCAGTAAAAACTGAAGCAAAGAATTCATTCAGTCTCTCCTCTATGGCCTTGTCCTCAGTTAGCACCCCTTTTACCCTTTTATCATCCAACGGTCCAACTGATTCTCTCACAGTTTTTTTGCTATGAATATACTTGAAAAAGTTTTTATTATGCATTTCTACTTCCATTGCAAGCTTTTTTTCAAATTCTCTCTTTACCTGCCTTATCAATGCCTCACATCTAACTTGCCAATGCTTATGATGTTTCCAATTTTCATCATTTGGCTCCTTTTTCCATTTCCTAAAAGATGCTTTTTTGGCTACAACAGCCTTTCTGGCCTTGCCTTTAAACAAACCATACTGGCAGTTTTATGGCCTTCCTTCCATTTTTCTTAAAGTATAGAATACATCTGATCTGGGCTTCCAAGATAGTACTTTTAACCCTTTCAGACCTGAATTTTTTCACAGACACCATATATATATATACATGGAATTCAATGAAAAACATGACATCCATTACAGTGGACATACGGTCTGAATTAAACAATGCCCATGCTTGATGTAAATCTTTAACCTTTGCAGCTGCTCCTTTTAGTTTTTTTCTTAACTATTTTCCTTATTTTATAGTAGTCTCCCTTTTTAAAGTTAAAAGGTAGCACTGTGGATTGTCTTGTTGTCCTTCTTCCCTTTAGAACCCAGCAGAGAGCTTGTAGTTTAAATTTAATAGTCGCTCAGGGCCTAGCATTAGCAAAGTACTTTTAGTTTAAATTTAAAACACAGAAGAAAGATTTCTGGTTAAATTCGGAACCCAGCAGAGAGCTTGTAGTTTAAATTTCATAATAAGTAAGAGCCTAGCAGCAGCAAAGAGCTATAATTTAAATCAAATCAGAATATAGCTTACCTCAGCAGCACAGGACAGGGTACTGTGTAGCAGCCCTCTTTTAATAATTGTTGATCAAATTAGTGGAGGGATTGTGCTCTGTTAGAGAGGGCATTGAGTCAGAAAGGATTAAAGTTTTGCAGGAAACAAAATTTGCTGTAGAATCTCTATGGATTTAAATTCCATGTAAAAAGGGGAAGGCAATGGCATTGGGGTTGTACTATCGACCGCCTGGCCAGAATGAACAAATGGATGATTAAATGCTCAAAGAAATCAAGGAAGCTAACAAAAGTTACAGCGCAGTAATAATAATGGGTGATTTCAATTACCCCGGTATCGACTGGGTCAGTGTCAAGCCAGGACATGCTAGGGAGATAAAGTTCCTAGATGAAATAAATGACTGCTTCTTGGAGCAGCTGGTTCATGAACCAACCAGAGGGGAAGCCATATTAGACCTAGTCCTTAGTGGAACACCAGATCTAGTGCAAGAGATAAGGGTGTTGGGGCCACTTGGCAATAGTGATCATAGCATGATCGCATTTGATTTAATTAGTGGAGGAGGGATAGTAAGGAAATCCACAGTACTACCTTTTAACTTTCGAAAGGGAGACTATGATAAAATGAGGAAAATAGTTAAGAAAAAACTAAAAGGAGCAGTTGCAAAGGTTAAAGACTTACATCAAGCTTGGGTGTTGTTGAAAACTACTATATTGGAAGCCCAGATCAGCTGTATTCCATGCTTTAAGAAAAGTGGAAGGAAGTCCAAAAAACTGCCAGCATGATTTAAAGGTGAGGTCAGAGAGGCTGTTGTTGCCAAAAAAGCATCTTTCAGGAAATGGAAAAAAGAGCCAAATGACGAAACCTGGAAACAGCACAAGCACTGGCAAGTCAAATGCAAGGCATTGATAAGGCAGGTAAAGGGAGAATTTGAGAATAAGCTTGCTGCGGAAGCAAAAACGCGAAATAAAGACTTGTTCAAGTACATTCATAGCAAAAACCCTTGAGAGAGTCAGTTGGTCCATTAGATGATAGAGGGGTTAAAGGGGCACTAAGAGGCGACAAGGCGATAGCGGAGAGACTGAATGAATTCTTTGCTTCGGTCTTTATTGAGGAAGATGTAGGGATGTTACCCATGACTGAAGTGGTATTTAAAGGTGCGGAAGAATTGAAGGAAATATCGCTACATCGAGAAGATGTATTGCAACTATTAGATAAACTGAAGAGTAGCAAATCACCTGGGCCAGGTGGTATACATCCAAGGGTATTGAAAGAACTGAAATATGAGATTGCAGACCTGCTATTAGTAATCTGTGAACTATCATTAAAATCATCTCTAATACCTGAAGATTGGAGGATCGCCAATGTAACACCAATTTTTAAAAAGGGTTCCAGGGATGATCCGGGAAACTACAGACCGGTGAGCCTCACGTCAGTACTGGGAAAAATGGTAGAAACCATCATAAAGAATAAAATTACTCAGCATGTAGATAGTCATGGCCTAATTGGAGACAGCCAACATGGCTTTAGACAAGGAAGATCTTGTCTTACTAATGTGTTATGTTTTTTTGAAGTTGTGAATAAACAGGTGGACAAAGGTGAGTCAGTTGATATAGTGTATCTAGACTTTTAGAAAGCCTTTGACAAAGTCCCTCATTAGAGACTTTTGGCAAAACTAAAGAGTCATGGGATAGGAGGCAGTGTACTATTGTGGATCAGGAACTGGTTAAAAGATAGAAAGCAGAGGTTTGGGCTAAATGGCCAATTTTCCCAATGGAGAAAGGTGAATAGTGGTGTACCCCAGGGATCTGTGCTCGGTCCTCTGCTTTTTGACATATTCATAAATGACCTGGAAAGTGGAATAACGAGTGAGGTAATCAAATTTGCAGATGACACAAAACTATTTAAAGTTGTTAAAAGCCAAGAGGATTGTGGAAAATTGCAAGAGGATCTTGATAAATTGGAAGACTGGGCATCAAAATGGCAGATGAAATTTTAATGTGGACAAGTGCAAGGTTATGCACCTAGGGAAGAACATCACAAACTATGGTTACACGATGCAAGGTTCTGCATTAGGAACCACCACCCAGGAAAAAGATTTAGGCGTCATTGTGGATACCATGTTAAAACCCTTGGCCCAGTGTGCAGCGGTGGCCAAGCGAGCAAATAGAATGCTAGGTATGAAAGGAAAGGAATGGAAAATAAAACAAAAGATATTATAATGCCTCTATATTGTTCCATGGTGAGACCGCACCTTGAATATTGTGTGCAATTCTGGTCGCCGTATCTTAAAAAAGAATATAGCATTATTAGAAAGGTTCAGAGAAGAGCCACCAAAATGGTAAAGGGGGTGGAAGGATACTCCTATGAAGAAAGGCTAAAAAGGTTAGGGCTCTTTAACCCAGAAAAGAGACGGCTGAGGGGAGATATGATAGAAGTCTATAAATTAATGAACGGAGTGGAAGGGATAAACGTAGATCGATTGTTTACATTATCAGAATATACAAAGACTAGGGGACATGCAATGAAGCTACAGGGTAAACTATTTAAGACTAATAAAATAATTTTTTTTTCACTCAACGTGTAATCAAACTCTGGAATTTGTTACCAGAGGATGTAGTACAAGCTGTTAGTGTAGCTGGGTTTAAGAAAGGTTTGGACAAGTTCCTGGAGGAAAGGGCCATAAACCATTATTAAGAAGGGACCCAGGATATCAATGCTTGAGCCAGTACAAGCATTGCGGAACCTGGTTCTTTTGGGGAAACTGCTAGGTACGTGTGACCTAGATTGGCCACTGTTGGAAACAGGATATTGGGCTTGATGGACCTTGGTCTGACCCAGTATGGCATATCTTATGTTCTTATGTTCTTATTAAATCAAATGTGATGATGCTATGATAACTGTTTCCAAGTGGCCCCTAAACATTTATCTCTTCCACCAGATCCTATGTTCCACTAAGTACTAGGTTTAAAATGAACCACCTGCTCCAAGAAGCAGTCATTTTTTCCATCTTAAAACATTAGCTTTGTAACATGTCCTGTTGTGACACTGACCCAGTCGATACCGAGGTAATTGAAATCACCCATTGTTACTATGTTGGAACTTTTTTTATCTTCCCTGATTTCTTTCAGCATTTCATCATCCATCTGTTCATTCTGGCCAGGTGGTCATTAGTACATCCCCACTGACATCACCTTCTCCTTTTAACATGGGATTTCTATCCATAGAGATTCTATAGTGTATTTTCATTCCTGCAAAACATTACTCCTATGTGACTCAATGCCCTCTCTAACACAGAGTGCAACCTCTCCACCAATTTGATCTACCCGATCATTGCAATATAGTTTGTACCCAGGTATCACAGTTTCCCGCTGGTTGTCTTCCTTCCACCAGGACTATGAGATGCAAATCATGTCTAACCTTTCATTTAGTGCTATATATTCTAGCTCTCCCATCTTATTTTTTATGCTTCCAACATAGGGATAATCCAGAATCTTTCAGCTCTGTACTTAAGGGCATCTGGGTTACTTTTATCTTTATTGGAACCTCTGTATTGGGATGCCCTAACTGTCCTCTTTTGCTAGTATCCTTCAAGGATACATCCTTCTGAATCACGCGCTCTTGGGCAACGGTCAGTTTTCTCCTCTTATCTAGTTTAAAAGCTGCTCTGTCTCCTTTTTATTTATTTATTTATTTATTTTATTTAGCATTTCTTTTATACCGCGCTATTAACATCAGTGCGGTGTACATCAAAACAGAACATATACATTGCAGGTTAACTGCAATGTATTCACATTTGAACAGGGATTGAAACGTGGATAAACAAGGGTAAAACATCAACAGTTATTACATTGTCAAGTATCTACAGTTATTTACATGGTGAGTGTATTTCCCTTTCGGGTCTACACAGAAAAGTATCTTGTGAATAGGTAGTGCTTTAGGGCCTTCCTGAATTGGGTTATGTTGGTGATAACTCTCATGTCTGGGGGGAGGGCATTCCAGGCTCTGGGAGCATAGATGCTGAAGGCTCTGTTAGTTGTTGCCTTTGTGCATCTCGTTATTTCTTTCGGGACTTTCAGAGTATTTACTGCTGTGGATCTTCTGCTTCTATTGGGGGAGTGAGGTGTGTATCAGCTCAGAGATGGCTGTGGGGGTCTGATTGTTCAGGGCTTTGAAGGTCATGATTATGATCTTATATTGGGTTCTGGCTTGAATTGGTAACCAATAGAGCCTTTTCAGGATTGGAGTGACGTGGTCAGACCTTGACATTCCTTCTAGCACCCTAGCGGCCGTGTTCATTGCCAGTTGGAGGGGGTTTAGGGTTGCTTGTGGAAGCCCATACAGGACTGCGTTTGCGAAATTGATGTGTGGCATCACCAGGATTTGGTATATTGTTCTGAAATCGTGTATTCAAGTAGTGGACGTAAATTACGAAGTGTCCGTATTTTGTGGTATATTGATTTTGCTGTGTTTTTTATATGTGTTTTCATATCCATCCTTTGGTCGAGGGTGATGCCTAGGTATCGGATAGTGGGTTTAACTGTTAGTTCTGTGTCCTTTACCTTTAGTGTGAGTGGGGGTGCGAAGTCCTGGTTCTTTGTGATGAATAATACGTCAGTCTTGCTGTGGTTGATTCGCAAGTTCTGTGTGAGGAGCCACTCCGTAACTACGTCAAAACAGCTGATCAGTGGGGTAAAATCAGGATGGTCCATTGTAAAAGGCATATAGAAGAGAATATCATCTGCATATGCTAGGCAGGCTACATTAAAAGATCGAATCAAGTTGCAGATGGGTTGCATGTAAATGTTAAACAATAGTGCAGATAGCAAGGAGCCTTGAGGTACTCCCTTTTCTTGTAGGAATGGGTCTGATGTTGCAGCGCCGATCCTCACTTGTTGCCATCTGTTGGACTGGTAGGATTTGCACCAGCTCACTGCTGAGCCGTGGATTCCTTTTTCTTCAAGACGTTCGATAAGTATTTGATGACTTACAGAGTCGAACGCAGCTGCAATGTCTAAGAATATAAGGACAAAACCTTGGCGGATGTTATCTATTCCTGTAAATATGGTGTTGAAGAGGGTGATGAGGAGGGTCTCCACGCCATGTGCTTCCCTGAAGCCATATTGGGATGGGTCCAGGGGGGCTTCAGTATCGATGTGTTGTTGGATTTGTCATTGCACTACCTTTTTGATTATTTTGGCTAACAGTGGGATGCTGGATATCGGTCTGTATGATTCGACCTTTAAAGGGTCCAGTTTGTTGTTCTTCAGTAGTGGCCTGATGGAGGTATGTTTTAGGCTTTGTGGGAAAGTTACCATTGCGAACGATTGTTCTAGGATTTTATTTAGGAAGTGGCTTAGTTCATAGAGGAGATCTCTTATCCAGGATGCTGGACAGGGATCATTTGGTGCAGTGGTAGCATTGATGGAGGCAATGGTATTTTCAATCTCTTTGGGTGATATGGTGTGGAATTTGGTCAGTGAGGATGGGTGTGGCGTCATGGGTAGTAGGGAGAGACTGGAGGGGCTGGAGCTTTTGGCAGTCTGGATCATTTTTGATTTTAAGTAGTCAGCATAGTCCTGGGGTTGAATTATGTCTGTTTGTTCTGGGGTTGGTTCTCGTGCTAATGTTTTTACTATGTTGAATAAGTCATGATGCTTGTTTATTGATCGTTTCAGGAGGTCTGCATGGAACTGCTTTCTTCTCTACGCTATTTCTTGTCGATGCTTATTTAAGTATGAATAGTATACTGTATAAGCATCAGTAGATCGGGATCGGCGCCAACATCTCTCGAACTTGCGCAGGTGGAGGAGTGATGCGCGTAGTTCATTTGAGTACCAGGCTACATGTTCTCAGCTCCTAGTCCTTCTATTTTTGAAAGTTAATGCCAGCAGCCTGGTTCCATCCCAGTGAAGGTTGAGCCCATTCCTTTGGAAAAGCCCCTCCTTTCCCAAGAATGTTCCCCATTTCCTACCAAATCCAAAAGCCTCTTCCATGCACCATCATCTCTGGAGCTCTCCCTGCCTTTTGGGTCCTGTGCGTGGAACACTTAGAAAAGACTGGCTTGTTACTCAGATCCCAGACCTGTGCTTCGAAGATAATCTGTTAACAATTTTCTGGGTGAGTCACACAGCCCTTGGTTTGATAAAGGGAGCCATTCAAATTGCCCCTTTGATCTGTCACTTGGCTTTAACACCTATTTAAAACAAATTCACAGATCTCTTGCTTCCTAACTACATGGCCTCTTTTTAAAGGTCTCTGGAAAGAATTTCTTTCTACTCAAAGAATATTTACCATGTTCTTCCTTCTATTTTCAGCTATAATCTGATTTGATTTAAATTAAAAGCTCTCTGCTGATACTAGGCCCTGGCTGAGTTTTACATTTAAACTAAAAGCTCCCTGCTGAACTTTAAATCTAAACTAAAAGCTTTCTACTGAATTCTAAACTTAAACTAAAAGCTCTCTGCTGAGCTTTAAACTTAAATTAAAAGTTCTCTGCTGAGTTTTGCATTTAAACTAAAAGCTCTCTAATGATGCTAGGCCCTGTCCGAGTTAACAAACCCACTGGATTCTAAAATACACAGATTTATCAGTTTTAACCCAAATAATTCCTTTTTCCCTAAGAGTTAGAGAATTTCCCAGAAGTAAATACTTACAAGTGCAGAATTCTTTCCAGCAGTAGTAGTCCCTTTTGGTAGTCCTTAATTTGAATTATACTTAGGGGGTCTTTTACTAAACACTGCTAAGGTTTTGAACTTAACAACACTACCAATGAATGTTAAGTTCAAAGCCTTCGTGTTAGCTGTCGGATGTGACCGGTATGTTCCCAGCAGCTAATGCGTAACTGGATACTGTAACGAGTGGCAAAGTAATGTGGGTGCACCTACTTACACCTATAGAAATGCCATCAGGTGAAGCCACACTAAGGAGTATGTCTACTAAGCCAGGCTAACATTTAACCCAGGCTTTCTGCAATTAGGTCCCATGTTATTCAATGGAACCTAGTTGCAGATAATCCGGGTTAACTGTGAGCCCGGCTTAGTAGATATACTCCTAAGTCCCACGCTACTTACAATCACATGCTCCACCTCTAACCTGCCCATGTCCGCACTAGCACACCAGTGCCAGTTATCCTGTGTTTTAGCGGTCAGTAGATATCATGCTCGCACATTAGGGTGCACCACGACTAGTTACCACTTACTAAAACACATATTAACTGGTTAGTGGCATTTAGTATAAGCTCCCCTGAAACTTTAGTATGCACAGAAGAAATGTTGATTTATTTTCAGATCATTTTTAGATTTTTCTGGCTGATTTTAAGATATTTTTCACTTTCTTTCAGAAAGTAAGGCATGCAAAATTGTATTAATGCGCAAAAGTATTTTTAATGTGCATAAATCAAAATGAAACCTGAAACCTATTGCACATCTCTAATCAACTTTAAATTTCAAGTTTAATACATTGTTTTAACTTATACTTTATTTGATTTTAACTATACACATTTTTATCTTTATGTGCATAGGTTTACATACTTTTATACTATCTGTATATAAAACTGCATCAGTACTAGGAAAAACTGTTTTCTTTATAGTTTATAAATTATAACGTATAATATCTTTTCTAATTCAATATAGAAGAAGCCAAAGATGCTGTACATGAGCCTTTGAGCCATATAGGTCCATTGTTGAGATGTTGCTTGGAGAAAGAGCCTGTGTGGTCTCAGAAAATCACATATTGTACTCTATTTATTATTTAGCTCATACTTTTGCAGTAGTAGATGAAGGTGATTTACAGGCAGTTA
Organism: Ichthyophis bannanicus; assembly: GCA_033557465.1. Taxonomy (NCBI): domain Eukaryota; kingdom Metazoa; phylum Chordata; class Amphibia; order Gymnophiona; family Ichthyophiidae; genus Ichthyophis; species Ichthyophis bannanicus. Next base: position 460,456,730 of record CM066033.1, on the reverse strand, counting down.
AGTAGGTACAATACAATAGTGATCAGAACATAACAACATAAGGGAAAGGGAACTGGATTTAGCTCACACCCTTCTCAGAATTTCAAGGCAGGTTACAGTCAGGTACTATAGGTATTTTCCTGTTCTCAGAGGGCTTACCATCTATGTTTATATCTGAGGTAATGGAGGGTTAAGTGACTTGCCTAAAAATCAAAAGAGCAGTACTAGAATTCAAACCTGACTTCCAGTCCATTATTCTAACCATTAGGTTACTCTTCTGTTTGTACTGAGGCATCTCTTTTAAGCCCAGGATCCTCTCTCTGACAGTGGCCAGTTCAAGTCATAAGTACCTGAGAGGTCTTTATTCTTTATTATTCTTTATTCTTTATTAGCATCATTTGATGAACCACCCAGGCCGAAGCATCAGGGCGGTGTACAATATAACAGTAGGCTACTGGAAATAAAGTCAGAAAAGAATGCCAAAAATCGATAGAATAGGGGGATACAGAAGAAAGATAGAAAGGGGTAAGAGCCCAAGATGGCGGGGGGAACAATAGGGTGGGAGGGGGAAAGAGGAAAGGAAGGGGAAGGGGAAGCGGCCTAGTGAGGGGATAATCGACGGGAGTGAGGGAGACGACTGGGGGGCAAGGCACCATCATCGGGGGGGGGGGGGGAGATCAAAGGCTTGACAAATGAGGTGTGTTTTGAGGAGAGTTTTGAAGCGGGGATAGGAAAGTTCCAAGCGAAGGGGTAAAGGGAGAGAATTCCAGAGGGCTGGCCCCAGGAAGAAGAAGGCAGAATGACGGGTGAACTCTAAGTGGGCCAGAGCGGGGGAAGGGAGAAAGAGGCGATTACCATAAGCGGATCGGAGAAGACGAGGCAAGGGCTGAAGGCGAATGATGTCTGACAGATATTGGGGGTGCTGGAATGGAGAGCCTTATGTGTGAGGATGAGGACCTTAAAGATGAATCGGAACGTGACCGGAAGCCAGTGTAAGGCAAGGAGACAGAGGGACACGTGAGAGCGAGCTGGGGAACCAGTAATAAGACGAGCGGCGGCGTTCTGTACTAATTGCAGACGGCAAAGCTGAGAGGAAGGTAGACCTGCGTAGATGACATTACAATAGTCTAACCAGGTTGTGACGAGAGACAGGACTAGGGTGACGACGGAGGAGGTGGGGAGTGACGACTGGACGGCCCGAATCCTGCGTAAGTGGAAAAAAGAAGTGCGTATAACAGAAGAAATGTGTTGGTGAAAGGAGAGGGCTGAGTCGAGAGTAACTCCCAAATAGCGAAGGGTGGGGACCAGGGGGATTGAGTGGGAAGACATAACAGGAGACATGCAAGGAGGGGAGAGACCAAAGGAGAACCAAATTGCGGAGGACTTGGTGGGGTTCACATGTAAGAAGTTAGAGTCGAACCAAGATGCAATGGAGGCCAAGCAACGGTTGAGTGGAACAAGGTCAGGAGTGGAGGAGGAAGTATGGTGGACCAGCAAGATGTCATCGGCGTAAATGTAAAAAGAAATACCAGATTGCTGAATGAGTAAAGCCAACGGAGCGAGGAAGGCATTGAAAAGTAGGGGGGCCAGGATAGATCCCTGAGGGACACCGCAAGTAGAGGGAGATGGAGGGGAGGTGGAGTGACGGGAGTGCACAGAAAAAGTGCGAGAAGACAGGAAAGAACGGAACCACTGCAAGACAGACCCACAGATACCAAAGTCAGACAGGTGGGACAGGAGAGTGCGGTGATCAACCATATCAAAAGCGGAAGAAAGATTCAGAGAAACCACCAAAGAGAAATCACCACGGTCGTGAGCGCAGTGAAGCTCAGAAAGAAGGGCAGTAAGGATAGTTTCAGTGCTATGACCTGCGCGAAATCCGGATTGACGGGGGTGAAGGGCGAAAGTGGAATCAAGGTGGGTGGCGAGTTGGGAGAACACCAGCTTCTCGAGGACTTTTGAAAGAAAAGGAAGATTGGTGACTGGCCGCCAGTTTGCAGGGGTGGCGGGGTCAAGGGTGGGCTTCTTTAGGAGAGGACGGACAATGGCGTGTTTCTAGCTAGAGGGGAAGAGACCAGAGGAGAGGCTAGTGTTGAAAATGGAGAGAATGTAGGGCACAAGAGCGAGATCAGAGTTGAGCAGCCAAGCGGAGGGCAAGGGATCAAGGGGACAGGTGGTCCGATTGGCTGATGAAACAACTTTGATGACTTCAGGGGCAGAAACAAGCGAAAAGGAACGCCAATTGTGTGGGAAGGTGAGGGAGGGGGGTGGGGAGCCAGCAGCGGGAGGAGCAGGAGGGGAGGTGGGGGGAGGGGAAAGAGGAAGGGGGCAATCGGGGAAGGAGGAACGAAGAGAGAGGACCTTATTGGTAAAGAAGGAAGCAAGGGTAGATGGGCTGGGGGCTGACGGGGGGGAGTGAGGAGGGAGAGTAGAGGTTGAGGAGAGGGATTTAAGGACAAGAAAGAGGTGTCTGGATGAACAAGAAGAAGTGGCAATGAGCTGGGAATAGTAAGACTGTTTAGCCGAAGTTATCTGAGAGCGGTAGGAGAGATGAGCCTGACGAAAAACTGAGTAGGAACCAGGAGAGCGATGCTTCCTCCACAGGCATTCAGCCCGACGGAGGTGGGAGCAGTGAAGAAAGAGGCCAGGGTGATACCAGGGGTGATGAGATGAGGGGTGGGAAGATACAGGACGAAGGGGAGCGAGAGCATCAAGAGTAGTGGAGAGGGTGGAAGACCAGGTATGGACCTGTTGGTCAACGGGGAGAGTGAAAAAGTCTGGTAGGAAGAGAGAGCGAGCAGGGGGGAAAGCACGAAGTGTACGAGGAGTAAGACGCCGCCTAAGGGATGAGACAGGGGGGTCTGGAGGGGAACCTAGTGGACGAGGAAGGGGGAAAGGGAAAGAAAAAAGAAGGCAAAAGTGATCTGATCAGGGAACAGGGATGGTGAGGAAATTAGACGGGGAATGGGGGGACGGATTGATCAAATGATTCTGAAACCATAAGCATTCCATTTTTCTTATTTATAACTAAGCAATCATATCTTCTTCTAAGTTCTTAGAGAAGCATACATAGCAAACAAGGAATGTACACTGCTGTGAAAACACCTTGCATCTCATATTCATCCAATCACAACTTCTGGAAATCCACACAATCCCCAAACCACTGTTCACTGAAGTACCATGGTCAGACCACCACAATGTCACCTGCTACCTACCAGCATACTCTACCCAGAAATCACAGACCAGCCACAATATATGCTGCCACTGTTTCAAGCCTCTCGATAAATGTACTTTCATTGACGAAGTGCTCCCTTCTCTTGATAAAGAACATCAGGACCTGGGCCTCACTATAAATAAATCCATAAGCACAATACAAACCTTTGCCACTTCACTTCTCACCAATATTATGAAACCACACCACCAAATCCACGGTACATGGTACACACCAAGCCTAAAAGAACTAAAGTGGAAATTGAGAAAACTTGAGTGCAGATAGGGAAGCACACATGATGATCAGACAAAACAAACCTACTGGTTCACCCTCAAATATACCGTTCAGAGAACAACAACGCAAAATGAGAACACCACACTAATGAAAGCAATAAACAGACCCAGAGAACTATTCAATATAGTTACTAGACTAACAAAAAACAACAGCCAAGCCCACCAGACTTACATCCTTGACCCACAGGACTTTGCTGCATACCTGCAATCAAAATACCTCATGCCATCACTCAGCCTTCCTGTTCCCATCACCTGTGACAACCCCACGGACCTAAACACCTCAAATACACTACTGCAGTCCTTCAGCCACACTTCCACGGAACACCTTGAGCACATAATACATAGCATCAACACTACAACTTCTCCTCTGGACCCATGCCCTGCCACCTGATTCAAAATTACAAAAAAACCCAGCTTGCTCCAATTATATATAAGCTAATCACAACCTTCTTCTCCAAAGGATATTGTCCTATATACCTGAAATCTGCGTCAATCTGCCCAATCCTCAAAGGCCCCAAGCTCAATCCAAATGATCCGAATTCATACAGGCCTATCTCCAGCTTACCATTTATTGCCAAAGTTATCGAGAAGGTTATCCTCTACCAATTGCAAGAACATATCAACTTACACTCTCCCTTGGACACACACCAACACAGTTTCTGCAACAATCATGGAGTAGAAACCTTACTCATCTCTTTAACAGGCCGGCTTATCAAGGACATAGAAAACACAAAACAAGGCTTCATTCTCATCTTTCTAGACATTGCAGCTGCTTTTGACATAATATCCCATGGCATCCATCACAGATACTGCTCTAGAATGACTACGGTCATACCTCACAATCGCTCCAAATATGTACAAATTGGACAAAAGACCTCCAAACAATTCACCCAGATACAAGGCATCCCTCAAGGCTCTGCCCTCTCAGAATTACTGTTTAACATCTATATACAGCCAATCTGCAATATCATAAACACGTTCAATCTCCACTATCATCTATATGCAGAGAATATTATGATATATGCTCCCTTCTCCACCACAAACTCAGGCTACTCAACAATTACAACCTGTTTCAACACTATAAACCAATGAGTAGCCTAGTGGTTAGAACACTGGCTTGGTAACCAAGCAACCAGGGTTTGGTTCCCACTGGCACTCCTTGTGGCCTTGGACAAGTCACTTAACCCTCCATTGCCTCAGAAGAAAGGCCTGGCAATCTACTTCCGGTGACACTGCCAAGAAAACCCAGGAGCTTCTGGGTCGCCAGGAGTCAGGACTGACTCAAAGGCACACATTGCAAGAACATATTCTCAAAATCAACCTCAAGAAAACAGAGGTTTTGTTCTCCAAAAATCAATCCTTCCTCTCCCCAAAGTCATTAAAGGTGAACAACTCCAACCTAGAAGTTTATTTTATTTATTTATTTTTTATTTATTTATTTAACATCTTTTATATACCGCACTATTTATAATCAGCGCGGTTTACATATAACAAGAAAACATCAGATAAGATACATATTATCTGTTTTTTACATGGAACAGGAACAAAAAACTTGGGTAACCAGGATAATTATTTACAATGAATAATAGTCATTGAACTATTTACATATGGACGGCATATTGCATGAGAAGAACCTTTTTAGTATGAGAGAGAGGTATGAAGTGTTACTGGGTTAGCATAGGTTACGTGTTAATAACGGGATTGTTGCTATTTGAGTGAGCTTGTGTTACTGTGCTCTCTGGAAAATATTTGATGAAAAGGTGATGCTTCAAGGCCTTTTTAAACTGGGAGAGATCAGTGATGGCCCTAATGTGTGGTGGGAGGGTGTTCCAAAGTTTTGGAGCGCATAAACTGAAGGATCGGTTTACAGTTGCGGAGATGTATCTTAAGGACTCTTTTGGAACCATTAGCATGTTTAATTCCGTGGTTCTTCTCAGCCTGTTGGAAGGGATTGGTTGGATCATCTCTGATAGTGATGAGGGAGCAAGTCCTTTGAGAGCTTTGAAGGCTAGTAGCAGGGTCTTGAAGGTGATTCTCGCTTGGATAGGGAGCCAGTGTAATTGTTTCAGGAGATGTGTTACATGTTCTCTTTTAGGTACCCCGAAAAGCACTCTTGCTGCGCTGTTTAATGCTAGTTGAAGCGGGTTAAGGGTAGATTGGGGGAGCCCCTGTAATATACAGTTTGCGAAGTCAAAGTGCGGGATAATTAGAGCTTGGTAGACCGTACGGAAATCATCTGGATCAATCAGTTGGCGGAGGTGTCTGAGGGAGCGAATCTTGAAATAAACTGTCCTTACAGTGTTGGTTATGTGGGTCTTCATAAGTTAAGTAAGATACCTCAGCGTTATCATAGATCAGCACCTCACATTCCAACCACATATAAATAACATGTCTTAATGCATTTACAGCAATTTAAGAACACTCCAACATTTACAGCCCCTTCTTGAACCTCATGACTTCCAGATAGTTTTCCAGGCAATGATTCTACCAAACTTCGACTTCTGTAATGCCATCCTCCATGAAATTTCTAAAAACTCATTACATGCACTACAACTTGCGTAGCATGCTGCTGCCTGTATTCTGATGTCCTCATCCAGATTCAGTCATGTCACACCGATTCTAAAAGAGCTACACTGGTTACCTCTCTTCAGTAGAATCAAGTACAACACCCTTATAATTATGTTCAAAATAATCCACTAGTTATCCTCCCAATACCTGCAATCTATCATAAAAAAGACCCCCGAAAACCTCCAGAGAAGGAACAATACATAAAACCTTCTAATCCTGCCTCCCAAAATGACCAAGAGCAACCAGACGACGCATTGCTCTTGGCAGAATGGCTATGAAAGACCTAGATAAGATTCTCAAGAGCAGAGATGTGTCTCTCCATACAAAGATTCGACTTGTTCAAGCCATGGTATTTTCAATAACATCATATGGATGTGAAAGCTGGACAGTGAAAAAGACAGACAGGAAGAAAATTGATGCCTTTGAATTATGGTGCTGGCGGCGAATACTGTGTATACCATGGACTGCCCGAAGAACAAACCAGTCGGTACTAGAGGAGATCAAACCTAAGCTTTCTTTAGAAGCTCAGATGACAAGACTTCGGCTTTCATACTTCGGACACATCATGCGAAGAGAGAGATCATTAGAGAAAGACATCATGCTTGGCAAGATAGAAGGTCAACGCAAAAGAGGAAGGCCAGCAATGAGATGGATCGCTACAATAACAGCAGCTACGGGTACCAGTCTGTCAACAATGAGCCGCCTGACTGAAGACCGAACACAATTTAGGATAGCTATCCAGAGGGTCGCCATGAGTCGACTCCGACTCGACGGCACTTAACAACAACAACATTCTCCTTATATTCCCCTCAACTCTGGAACGCCCTACCACACCACATCAGAGACACCACGACCCCAAAACCTTCAGGAAGCTGATAAAGACCAACCTGTTCATGGAACATTTCAATGGGATCAACTCGCCCACCTATGAACTCTCTCCCTGCCCATCCCTTCCTCCCTTCCCCCCACCCTAATCTAAGATATGCACTGGACTAATTACTACCTCGAGCAACTTCTCTTTTTGTATATAGTTACCTTGTTCTCTGTTTTATCTAAGATGTTTATGTAATCGAGTTCTTGTAAAATTGTTCCATGTATCATTAAAGTTTGATTCTCTGTAAACCGCATTGATCCTATGAAATGCAGTATAAAAGAATAAATAAGTAAATAAAGGTAAGAATATTTAGAAAGACCTAGGAATGTTGCTTATCTTTATTTAGGGAGAAATTTTATAACTGCACACATTCCTAAAAAATATGCATGCACTCTTCTCTGGGCAGACTTATTGAATTTTTTGAAGCTAAATTATGTGCATACTTCTGCTTTAAAAATTATCCCAGGAAACTATGTGCACAATGAATTTCCACTGTTCTCTGGCATGCACAAATTTTCAGGATCAATTTAACACATACTGTATCGTGAAATTTTTGGAAGTATGCATGTAAATTTAAACCCCTTGCCACCCTCCCCCCAGAAACATCTCCTTGCAGTCCTCTTATCATAAAGAAATGCTTTTGAAAATTACTGTCATCCCAACTGATATGCTTGCTAGGGGTATGTAGGCAAAATAAATCCATTTCATTTTGTTTGTAGGTTCTTTTCATTTTATTTTGTTTTGATTTTATAAATGTCCATTTCTGGGCAATTTTGTTAACCAAAGAGGTAGCTGTGTCTGTCTAAACAAAAAGGTTTACTAGAGGTTTAAGGCAAATAAAGAAACCCTTTTTGCTTTTGCCCCCCACAATCAGAGATTGGTTTCAAACCTGTGACCTTTGGAAGGCAGACATTTTGCCAATTGAGTCATTGGGGCATGTTTACTAAAAAACGCTATTTGCACCGTGTCCCGTTATCGCGCGATAATGTACCTTACCGTGCGAAAACGGGACACGGTGCAAATAGCGTTCTTTAGTAAACATGCCCCATTGTCTCCATAAGGGCTGGATCTAGCTAGACTGACCTTAATCCTGATGATCTTCCTTCCTGTTTCCTGATTGGCCAAAAGTTTGTCTTGCCTGCATTGTAGTTCTATATAAAATGCTAAATGGATTTTTTGCCTTGTGAAGCCACTAATTCCTGCTGTAGAGATTTACACCAAAAAATGGTTTTGCCATGTTCTTGTGCCAGAAATTCTGTGAAACTATGTCTATGTATACAAAGTTTACCAAGTTTAATGCGGATCCTTGTTCATCATCATTAATTGGATAAATATCCCTAGTGCTTGCATCCTCATCTCATTAAGGCATTGCTTTAATTTCAATATTGTTGCAACACACTATATACTATATATTAGCCAATATCAACCACTATAGTGTGGCACACTGTGGCCCCAAAGGTATTCTTTCTTGCATTTTTGAAAAGGTTAAAAATATGAAAAAAATACGAGAAAATTATAAGAGAAGAAAATTATGACAACAGTTAACACTAGATCAATTCAGGTTTTTTGTTTGTCAAATTCCTATTTTGTTGAGCCCAACAATATCCCGGGCAGTGGACATACCAATGGTTTACTGAGTCCAATATCCTATCTCTGACAGAAGCCAATCAGGGTCACTGGGGCATATCTGACAGATACCAATGGGGAGATCTTTCCCTGTTGCTCACTCCTGAAAATAAGAGATGATAATCCCCTCCAGTTGTCTAATAGTTTTTATTAGATCCCTCCTCTAGGACTTGTTCAAACTTTTTTAAAAGCAGTTCTAAGACTAGCCTTGATAATATTTTCCATCGACAAATTATACAGCTTGATGCTGCAGTGACTGAAAAATACTGATAGTGAAAATATTGAGGAAAATTACTTCACATACACATTTCTTTGAAAAGTTTGTGTTTCTAAAATCCAACATTTTTGAAAAAAGGTTTTGTTTGGGTTGGTTTCACATAGTTTCTAGTGGACATACTGATACCTCGTTGAGGAAGTAAGCAAAATTTAGAATTATTCTGACAAGTTAGTACTGTCAAATTATAACATCATGGGAAAGACAAATCAATCAGCCTCTGTGCATGTTATTGTTGAGAAGAGACCCTGGGTGACCTTGTACACAGAGGGCTTGTCAAATACAACTCACATACATATTTATTACTTGCCACCTACATGTCTGAGTCCCCTTTCTTCTTCTGTACAAATTATAAAGCTAGGGAAAGCAGATTCCTTCTTTGGCCTACATATAGATAACAGGTTGCAAAAGAGTTCATGGGCAGCTTGGCAAAGTTCTTAGAACAAAGGAGAGAATGTTGCACGATGTTGAGTTCCAGTAGGGACAATAGGATTTGGTTTCATTTGTCTAATTTTGGAATCAAGGTCATAATGAAGAAAAAGAACAGAGCTTTCATTTGTGCTTGATTTTCCTGTTATTCTTTTTACTTATATGCATACTATTTACGTGTTTATAAATATATTAGCATCATCTTTCTTCTTGTTTAACAGTCCTGTCATCGAAAGGAGCGTATCTGTTCATCAACCTGCCTCTATTCAAAGCTGCTATTAAGTGGAGTCTTTTAGATTTTAGAGAAATGATAATGTTCCAAAGATGACAGAAAGTGGCAGCTGGTGACAAAAAACTCCCCTTGATAAGACGACAACTGTAAATCAAACTACAGCCACTTTTTTCGTTTCATGTTTGTTAATACCACCTCGCCTTTTGAAGTTTTAAAGCAAGGTTCAAAAGAGCCAGGTGCTGAATCATAATATTAAAGCAAGCAAGGAGCTCCATGAAAGAGAGGAGATCTGAGGTGGGGAAAGCAACAAACACGGCTTTCAACTGCCTTTTGTCACTCTTTTCTGCAGATGTCACTGGTTGTTTTCCCCAGCAGAGGCTTCAAGCTTGTAGCGGCGCCTCTGGCTCATTCCAATTCAACGTTTCAAGTGTCAATCAAAAAGGAAGGATGCAGCTTAGGTCCTGGTCATTGTCCTGTGAAAAGAGCCAAGCGTTTAACATTGATTTAGCTCACTTGGTACACAAAGATAGAGCCAGCTTTGTGCGGCAAAAGGCCCTTTGGCAAGGTTGCTTGTAGAGCAATTCCATTGCATTCGATGCTCCTTGGTTTAGCTGTCATACCGTGGTGTCTGGAGTCCTATGAAAAGTTATTCAGGAATGACCGAGCAAACGAAAAAGAAATAACATGCTTTCCCTAGCAGCAGTGCAGGCTTGGGGGAGGGGGAGTTTCCAATTTAATTTAGCCTTGGAGGAAATTTCTAACAACTGCATTGTTCTGCATTTTGACTACCTTTTAATAGAAGCAACTTTTCTGTAAAAGATATACAATACATCAGCTTGTCTCACTAATAGGCTATAATGTGTTAGTGTGTATGTTTTATTGGTCATTGAGTACAGTGAATATGGTGTTTGCTGTCAGTGTTCATTGCCCTTCAAAAGAAAATGACCAACTCCAAAAGTGCAGCTCGTGGCAAAGGTCATTTAAGCGCATTAAAGCACTATTTACATTGCATCAAAGTGCAGAATTTTCTAATCAGGGCTAAAGAGTTCATATATGTGTTTGAAAAAGGAGGATGGAAAAATATTTACAGGGCAATATTAGCCTAGATAGCTGAGATATAAATACATTTGATAAACTATGGGGGACATTTTAGAAGCCCTCTTCATGATCTGGATGTCTGAAAATAGCCATTTAGATGTCCCAGTCACATCCATGTCCCAAGAGTCCTTTTAAAATACCCTGAACTTATATATGCAAGGCACAATCACTTCTATACTGCATGGGGCATGGCAGGGGCGGCCCAGGAAAGATATACATATGCATCTGATTTCAGAATGGCATTCCACATCTACAGCTGGTGGCAGACATGTCCATGCCTATACCTGCTCCTGGGCGCTCTTTTCCGCCAGCTATCCAGAGTCCATAAAAGAGGAGAACGCCCTTCCTCTCTCACACACTCTGCGAGGCCTTGTTGTCGGCTGCTGCAGCACTGCACATCTCCGTGTCTAAAACGACAGGCCGGGACGTGTAGACAGCAACATAGACGCATGTACTGCCCAGAATATTGCCACAGACACGTCTATGTGGCCGATACTGCAAAGGTCTAGACGTTTCTGCACATGTCGGGTCCCTTATTCTGCACAAACCTGTCCCTCTCCACATCTTGCAGGCACATTTATCTTTGTGGGCGGAGACAGGGCGATTTTAGATGGCATTTGCACATATCCACCTTCACTGATACTCCTACCACAGAATTTCAAATGTTTTGACATGGTCACCCCAAATTTCACCTGAAGGGCGTCACAATTTATTCTACAGTTTTTACAACTCAGTAACAATAAATCATTTACTCCTCATGAATTCCTTCAATTGCCGTGGATAGAGACTTATTCTTTCTGGGGTTAATGCTATTTCTTTTTTGAGGGGACAAAGCTCTCAGTCTAATTCAGTTTTGACAAATAGCGCCAATTAGTTTATGGGATACTGATATCATCTTTATTTTCTCTTGTGCTCATGGCAAAAATGGGCAAACCTAGATAAAATAAGAAACGCTCTTTTATGCGATCATGTGCTATCAGAGAAACATGAGAACATCCTTCTGTACAAAACTCACCAGTTACACTCATGACAAAAGTCAGTTTGAAAAAGTCTGTATTTTCTTCATAGAAGGTGTCAGCACTTGTTTGAAAAACATTACAAAATACCCTGCACCCTACAAAGCTTCTCCATATGTCCATCTCTTGCCTTCATTTCTTTGTCTCTCTGATTATGTTTTTTTTTTTCATTCATTTAAACTAACACAAAGAAATCACGTGATGCAGTGAGCTGGACAAGAGCTGTGCAGTTTGGCTCTGGGGTTCCCCGTCCCTAATACCCCATCTTTTCTGCAATTCTGTTGGACAGCATATGTTTGGGAGATAGTTCAGTACCTACTGAGGTAAAATCTCCTCTTTCTGCTACCACGGTGACCTGCAAGATCAATGGCAGCTAAAGTGCAGTGGTGAGAGAAAGCCTGCATGCCGGAGAGCAAAATGGCTGACGGCGCTCTTGCTAGCCCAAGGCCAAAGGTGGTGAATATGATAGAGGAAGTTTCCTCTGCAGTAGTCTTGGCTCTGGATGGGCACTTCATAGGGCTTACCAAGCAGATCACACAAGTAGTGCAATCTGTCACTGAGTTTGGCTGCCGGATGACATAGGTTGAGTGTCAGCTCTGGAAGATTGAGGTCAGGAATATAGACGGACGATCCAGTACCTGGAAGACCTTCTCCGCAAGTAGGAAGCAAAGCTTTATGACCTATAGAACTGAGGTCATCGCAAGAATCTGTGGATTGTCGGGGTGGCCAAATCGATTGTGGATACACAGCTCCAGGACTTTCTTGAAATTTGGTTATACCTTGGATTATACTTGAATGGCTTGGTGGAAAAAGTGATAATTGAGTGAGCGTATCAGCTAGGCCCTCGCTGCGAGGGAGACTCTTGCCTACAAGTGGCCTTGGCACGTTTCCTTAGTTTTCAACAAAAAGAACAAATCCTATGGGTGGCAAGGAACCAGCAGGCTATCGATCATGATGGCAGGAAAGTGCTAATCTTTCAAGATTACTCAGCTGTTGAATCCTTACAATGGAAGGCTTTTTTGAAAGTTTGTGTTCTCCTGCCACATAAGGGGGTGTGATTCTCTTTGTTATACCCGGCAAAGTTGCACCAGGGTCAGCAGCACTTGTTCACTCGACTGGAGGTGGCTCTTTCCTTCTGCAAGGAGGATCTCGAACTGTGATGGCCATACACCCAAATGGATGATTTCGGGGATTTGGTTTGGTATGCAGATTGGCAGGCCTCCTGTAGTGCCCCAGGGGGGGCTGGGCTGGTGATCTCCTCGGTTCTTCTCAATGGACCTCTTCAGTGCCTGGCCCCTGGTGGACCTTCGCTTTTCCACATTGACTATTTGTTGGTCTCTATGAACGGGCTGTAGAATGGACTGAGTAGAGGTACTGATTCTGGCCGGCCTCCGCTGCTCTGCCCCAGAGGCTTCAGGTGGAGATCCCCCTTGTGAACTGTCATACCCGCATGGGGGCTGCCACAGCCCCTGTCATTCTGTCAAGGGCTAACGTTCAATACCGGGGTTTTGTCTACCAGCCCACACTACCGTGGGCACCTGAGAAGATTTGTCTGGCACCTTCACATATACTTTTTATGGTTATTATGCAACCTATGTTCAGAAGTTATTCAGTTTTTCATGTTTCTGTTTACGTTACTGTGTGTTTGACTGCATATATGGTATAGTGGTCTGCAGGGAAGGATGGATGCTGGCTGGAATGGCAGGGGTGTCATTTACATGTTCCCTCCCCTCCAGGGTCTCTTGAATCTCTTTTGCTCTCCTGCCTTTTTTCTGGTGACTTCTTTGCTATCTTATCCATATTTGATTGGAGTGGGGCCTTCTGTGGGGGGGGGGGCATCTCTCCTTCGCTCTTTCTCTTAACTCCCTTTTTCTTTTCTTTTTGTTTTTCTTTCTGGTATCATTCTCCTCTCTGTCACCAGGATCAGAAGTGCACTCCATGAGGTAGTGGGATGGGTGGGCACCGTGGGTGGTACAAGTCAGGTTGTTTGTTTGAGTTGGGGTCCTTTATATGTGTACGTATAGGAGTGAGGGGATGGCAGGAGTGTATCTAGAGTTGCAGGAGGGATTGAGTGAGGGCTTGGATATGGAGGAGTGATTGTGTGGGTGATACGTGGGTGGTATCCACGTGAATAGGGGAGGGGTAGAATATGGGATGTGGAATCGAAGGATCGAATGTTAGGGGAGAGTATATGAGTGTCTAGTGGAAGGTGCTTGAGGTGTGAATGCTGGGATGGTTGGGCTGGGGTGTGATACTTGTATAGTTGTGGACGAATGTAAGTGGGAGCTGGGGTAGATATGTTGGGGTTTCTGGTGCCTGGTCCGTGGGTGAGTGGATGCATGATGGGTGGAGTTGAGGGGAGGGGAATCCCTATGCATTATGGATCTCTTGGCAGGGCTCCTTAGAGAGCAAAGTGTAGCTATGAAGCTAGAGGTGGGTAAAGGGCATAGTTTAGGTAGGGAGGGGGAGGGAAGGGGGGAAGATGAAAGGGGGAGAGGGTAGCTGTGTGGGGGTGGGATAGCATAGGAGATTTACAGGTCTGGAGGCTAGAAGATGGTGTCTTGGGGATTGAGGTCCATGTGACAAGAAGGGTTGAGAGCCCCAGCCCCAGCCCCGGGGTTGGCCTAATGTTTTGCTGATATACAACTGTCTCTTGGGAGCTGAAGCTTGGTTAGACCCTGGATAATGGGTTACGTATTGTTTCCTGGAATGTATGTGGGCTGGGGACACCGGTGAGGCATCAAAAGTGCTATAGGCTCTATGAGATAAGAATGCTGATATCGTCTTTCTGCAGGAAACTCACCAATTTGAGGTGGAACATGGGAAATTGAAGCATTGGTGGGTAGGTGACATGTATGGGGCCTCTTCAGGTGATCAGAAAGTGAATGTCATTATATTAATCCACAAAAGTGTGGGGTTTGCGCTGACCTCTGTCCATGTGGATCGGCTGATATGATTCTTGTTTCTCCAAGGGACCTTGCTGGGGAGGCAGGTGGCCCTGAGTAATGTATACGGGACTAATGTCTATGAGCCTCGTTTTTATCAGGAGCTGATGCATTTTGTATCTGACTTAGGGCCTGTTAGCCTCATACTGGGTGGTGATTTTAATTGTATCTTGGACGAGGCTATGGACACGTCGAACAGAGGAAGAAGGGGTGAAGACAGGCGGGATTGGTGCATTCGTGGATTGTGTGAAATGTACAGTTTTTTTGGATGTTTGGAGGATACTACACCCAGCCAAATGAGATTACACACATCTATCCAGGGCTTACGGCATGGGTTCCCGGTTGGACTGTTTCCTTGTGGCAGTTGGTCTTTTGGATAGGATATTGCATAGTACTGCTACCCATTGTTTGCATAGTACTGCTACCCTCCGCCTGCATAGAACTGTTACCCATTGTTTGCACAGAACTGCTACCCATCGCCTGCTTGATCGCCTAGTACTTGCTACCCATTGCCTGCATAGAACTTGCCACCCATTGAGTGCGCCTAGAACTTGCTACCCATTGCTTGCTCAGACCTTGCTGCCCACTACCATAGCCCCACATTTCATTGTCCTTCTCTTCCTCATCCTCCCCAACTGCCTCCCCTCCTATCAACACCCTCCCTCCTCTTCCCCCTACCCTCCCCCTACCTTCCTCACTTCTCCCTCCATTCTGCCCCCTAGCCTAGCATCCGCTCTTGAGCTTCTTCACACCATCTCCCGCATTCAACCAGCCCCCTCTCTTTAAGGCAACCCCACCCTCACCTCCGCCGTACTATCTCCACTTTACCTCACTCTCTAATACTCATTCTCCTTCTCTCATCAGGTAATATCAACCCCAACCTTGGCTCCCCCCCCCCACCCTGATTTCTTTCTAACACTAAAAAGGTTCCTCACGCACCCTATCTAATCTCATCCACATCCCGCTCCTCCCTCCTTCCGCCCTTCCCATTCATCCCACAATCACTCATCCATAGATATCGACTCCAACCCTACCCCCAAAAATAATCCCTCACATAACCTACCTGATACCATCTATTTACCCCTCATTTCCCCTCCCTCATGCCCCTCTTGGAGAGCACATACACCCAGACATACCCACCCACATCCTGCTCCCTCTAAATCTCGGTATTACCCTAGAAATAGACCCCCATGCTACTCTGATAAGAAATCCAAACGTAACTTATCCAACCTTATCCATATCCCTCTCCTCCCCCACTCCGCTCTCCCATTTTCATGTGCCCTATGGAAAGCATTCTCAATCATTAAAAAAAAACCCTTTTATTCATGATCTTTTTATCTCTAATGCCCTACACCTTCTTGCCTTGACCGAGACCTGGCTCCCCCCAGACGACACCGTATCCATTGCCTCTCTCTGCTATGGAGGCTACCAGTTCTCCCATACACCTCGATCTACTGGTCCAAGATCTCTGCCTGTCTTTTGGACATCGCTGCCTGGATGTCTCATCGCCGATTGAAACTGAACATGGCCAAGACTGAACTCCTTGTGTTTCCACCAAACCCCCCCACCCCCCCACTTCCCCCTCTCTCAATCCATGTGGATGGATCTACTATCCTTCCTGTTCCCTTGGCCCGCAATCTAGGGGTTATCTTTGACACCTCTCTCTCCTTCTCCGCTCATATCCAGCTTGTAGCTAAGACCTGCCACTTATTTCTCTACAACATCAGCAAAATCCACCCCTTCCTCTCTGAACACACCACGAAAACACTTATCCACTCCTTAATCTCCTCTCGCCTCGATTGCTGCAACCTACTCCTCGCTGGTCCCCCCGTGAGCCACCTCCTTCCCCTTCAATCCATACAAAATCACGCTGCTCGACTAATCTTCTGCCAGCCTCGCCATGCTCACATTACTCCTCTTCTCAAGTCACTTCACTGGCTCCCTGTCCAATTCCACATCCAATTCAAGCTTCTCCTACTGACCTATAAATGCATTCACTCTATGGCCCCTCAATACCTCTTATCTCTCCCTACGTCCCCTCTTGAAATTTGAGCTCCGCTAACAAATTACTTCTATCAATGCCTTTCACATGCACCGCGAACTCCCGACTGCGCTCCTTTCACCTTGCTGCACCATACACCTGGAACAGCCTACCTGCATCTGTGCGCTAGGCATCCTCCCTGACCCTCTTCAAATCCAGGTTGAAGACCCACCTCTTCACCGTTGCATTCAGATCCTGACTTCCGTCCTCATCTTACCCTAACCCCCGTCAACGTTCACGACCAAACTATAGACCAAACTGTACCACACCGTACCTTCCGCTGACCTGACTAATGCTCTGTACTGTTCTAACTAGATTGTAAGCTCCGATGACCATGACTCTGATGGGCAGGGACTGTCTCTTGTGTGTTGGCTACCTCTTGTAGGTTAGCTGTGCAGCGCTGTGTGCGTGGCACTTTATAAGTGCTAAATAGTAGTAGTAGTAGGGTGTGGAGGGTAGAGATTGGTCCGATTATTATATCGGATCATGCTCTGGTATGGCTCAATTTGGGGGGAGCGGGTAGCTGGCTATACATGGCTCTTCCCGTTACAGATGGCAGCTGATAAGGAATTTTTAATATTTTTCTTTGCCCAGTGGGCAGATTATGAATATCATAATGCTTCACACAAAGATAATCCTGCCTTGTTTTGGGAAACTGTGAAGGCAGCCCTGCAGGCCACATCCTCAGGTATTGTAAGGTGGGGCAGAAAGCGTAGAGTAAACAGATAGTGCAGCTGGAAAAGGACCTTTGTGAGGCAAGATGCCAATTTGTGGCTCAGCCATCAGCAAAGGAGCGGTAAACACTATTGGCAACCTAGGCAGAACTCAACAGGCTAATCCATCAAAGGGCTAAAAAAATGGTTTTCTGCTATCATTACAAACTGCATTGACATGGGAATAAAGTTGGAAAATTGATTTCTTTGTTGATTAAAACATGGGGGGGGGGGTGCAGAAACCAGTATGGCCTCTCAGGGATGGGAATGGTCGGATGCATACCTCCCAAGAAGGGGTTGAGCATCTCTTTTGGGACTTCTATCGTGGGCTGTTTCAGGCAGAGCCGTGTGATGCGAGTAGGAGTTCCAGGGCTTGCTTGAAATATGGTTGCCCCTTGGATTACACTTGGATGGCTTGGTGGGAAAAAAGTGACAATGGAGTAGGCGCACCAGTTAGGCCTATTTGAGACCTTGTGGGCTGCCTCAGTTGGAACAGGAGCAACTAAATCCATTTAATGCCCCGATTACTGCGCAAGAGGTACAGCGAAGCATTCAGCATCTTAGACTGTGTCGTACTCCTGGACCTGATGGTTACAGGAATGAGTTCTACCACATGCTTCAGGATAAAGTTACTATCCTCTTAGCTGAATGCTATTTGGCTCTTGTTCAGAGGGGTCATTTCCCCTGTGAACCCAACAAGGCTGTCATAACGGTGCTGCCGAAGCCAGGGAAGGACCCACTGGGACCGGGGTCATACCACCCAATCTCCCTGCTTAGAATGGATGTTAAATTATTGGCCAAAATCATGGCAGAGCAACTTGCTCCCCTTATGCCTCGTTTGGTGGGCAATTCACAGATGGGGTTTGTTCAAGGAAGAAACATTGCCAGGAATGTGCAGAAGATATTGGCCGCGCAATATGTTAGTGTCCTGGAGTAGCTCCCATCGATGCTTATCAGTTTCAATGCAGAGAAAGCATTCGACTGGGTGCGATGGGAGTACATATATACGGTACTGGAAGCACTTGGTATCAGTGGGTTCTTTGTGGAGGTGATCCAGTTGCTGTATGTGGATCCCCGTGGGTCAGTCCTAGTGAATGGTAGACAGACCACTGACTTCTCCTTGATGCAGGGCATCCAACAGGGATGCCCTCTCTCTCCCCTTTTTTATTATTCAGATGGAACCTCTGCTTGAGTGGTTGTGCACGCATCCATTGTTATGGGGTATGCAGGTAGGGAAGGAAGAATTTTACGTGTCAGCATTTGCAGATGATATGCTAATTTGTTTGGTGGACCTCAAGGCATCGTTAGATATTCTGCTGCAGGAATTTGAGGACTATGATCATTTTTCCAGCCTCAAACTAAATCTTGATAAATCTGAGGCTTTCTCATTGTGCGCTAATGTGAGGAGTGAGTGTGTGTGTGTTTGGGGGGGGAGGGGTTCCCCTGAAGTGGGCGAGGGCTCATTTAAATATCTTGGTGTCCAATTGCCTATTGACTCGGCCCTCTTATGTGATCTGAATGTTTGGGAGTTGTTCCAGGAGTCAGAATGCAAACTGCAGGGCTGGAAAGAGTTGCCGTTGTTGTTATCTGGCCAGATCAATCTTTTTAAGATGCTTCTTTTTCCACGATAGTTTTATATCTTTCAGGTGATATCTGTTTTGCTTGGGCAGATAGATTTATGATGACTGATCACTTGCTGTCCTCTTTCCTATTGTAAGGATGGCATTTACAGCCTAATATTGCTGCTCTGTGATGTCCCTGCACCCTGGGGCTATTGGGTTTGCTGGATTTGGGGCATTATAAACTGGGATATGTCTGTTGTCACTTGCATGACTGGCCATATGGTACCACGGAGTATACTCCCTGAGCTATGGAGGAGTCTCTGGTGGCCCCATTTTCTGTTCGCTATGTGCTGCATATGGCCCCTACCCACATTTAAGGGTCTCCTTAGCAGGACATGCTCATTTCTTCTGTATGCCAAGATGTGGCAATTTCTCTGTGCAGAACATCATTGGAACCCTTGAGTTACCCAGTATCTTCGTCTCAGAAGTAACGCTGCCTTTCAACCAGGACTGATGGGGATGGCTTATGCTTGCTGGTCCTCAGTAGGGATTGAGGGGATAGAACAGCTGCTGACCGATGAGGGCTGCTTGCTGTCCTTTGTGGAGCTGGGTGCTAGGTATGGGCTTGGTGTGGGAGATCTCTACATGTACATGCAGGTGAAGATTTATACCCATAAATTTAGACCAGAGGTTCTTTGGAGTCAGATCTGCATCAGCATGGAAGAGATCCTGCTGTTTGTGGAAGGTCAGACCTGGATAGCAGAAATCAGGCAAAACCTAGGGAAGCATGAAAAACTTTCTTGTCTGGATGATCTTGCGGTAGCTTGGAATATGGATCTAGCTAGTGGGATGGAGGGGTCAGATCTTCTTTGGGCTTTAGCAGGTATTCCAGATCTCAGTGTGAATGTGGATCTCCAGGAAATGCAGTTCAAGATACTGAGGTGGCTCTACTTCACGCCCAATCATATACACACCAGGCTGGTCTGATTGACTCAGTGTGTTGCCTGTGGTGCCCAGAGATGCAGGCTACTTTGGGGCATATGTCTTGCCCAGTAATATCCCATTTCTGAGGGAGGGTGCAGACATTTATGAGAAGGGTTTTGGGCAGTGAGGTCACCCTGACTCTGCTGATGGTGGTGTTGGACGCATATGAGGGGTGGAGTGAGTGGACCTCAAGGGAGTTGTGGTGGATCAGGCAATCATTGCTGTTGCCTCGGAAGAGTGAACTTTGTGCCTGGCTGTCCCCAACAGACCCCTCAATATGGCATTGGCAAAATGCACTACATCAATTCCTGCTTTTTTGAGTGGGAAGAGGGGTGAAGTAGAAGGCAGAGTTGGGAGTCCTTCATGGGGTATGGGGTCCTTACATCCAGACTTTGTCCCCGAGAGTTCAGAGCCAGGTCCTGAATCGATGCATTGGATGATTGTGCTGGATTGAGTGAATTGGGGGGGGGGGGCTTCTCCCCTGCACAGCTAGGAGGGAGGGGGATGGCATTGCTTGCGGTTGGTAAGGAGCTCAGAGGGAAGTAGGGTTGGATGCGTGGGGATGCTGTGATGTGGTCAGGGAGTACAGCAGAAAGGGTTGGTACAGTTTAGGGTGGTGTGTTCTGCATCTTTTCTGAAGTGGAGAGGTCCCCTCCTGGTGGGGGGTGCTTGTGCTGCCCTTTCCCTCTTGAGGTTGAGTGTGTGGCTAAAATAATGTGTTTGAAGCCTTGGGGGAGCGGGGAGGAGTGGAGTGTGCATGTGGATAGTTAGCAGACTTATTGAGTGGTCCGCATGTGTGGCCCATATTCTTGTCTACATAACTACTTTTGGCCTCCTTTGTCAGTTGCCTCTTTAGTGAGGGATATACTTGGTGCCCTTCGGCATCTCCAGTCCCTTTCTGTTGACATTTCTTGGCTGGCTCTATACTTCCTATTACTTTTACAACATGGGATAATGTTCTATAGCTCGATGGAGTTTGTAATTATAGGGAAAGAGGGTGAGTGGGGTTTGGACATAAATGAAAAATGTAAAAATGTAGTTCATTGCCTTGTTTACAAGCTCCCAGTACTGTGTAAGAGTACCTACAGTTTGGGAGCATGATTATTTGTTTTCTCTAATAAAACAGATTTGAACATAAACCAGCACAAAATTGTATAAGGAGAAACTTTCTCTCTAGTCATTGGTTGTGACTCTTACTCTACTCTTTTATCCTAAACTCATAATTTGCAACTGAAACTAAAATTTTGTGAAGCAAAAGGGAAGAGCTCTTGAATTCAGTTATCAAGGTCTCTTGCTATTAAAAATTTAGGAAACAACCACTGCAGTGACCCCCAAAGGGGGGATGGGGACTGTAGCAAAAGAGTATCCATCTCTAACCTGCTGTACTTGCTGTTAGGGGTGTGCAAGCCAAAATTTTTCATTTTGTTAGTTTCTCAAGTTTGCAAGTTTTTCGTTTTTTGTTTTCTTTTTCTTTTAATGTTATTTTATGGGGAAATCTCCCTAGTAGCATGCACTGTCATTCGATAGTGAGTGGGTGAATACTTCACACTAGTCTTCGCACTAGTGAGTGATAGCATGCACTATTTTCCAATAGTGAGCACTAATTACAACAGACAGGAAGTGATGAAATTTCCTTTTTTTAAATTTCCATTTCAGATCAAAACCCATATGAAATGATAGAGGGAATGTTGTTGACATTTTCTGAGGGAATCTGATAGCAGCAGAAGCTTCTGCAGGTAAGTGGGCATAACTTTGCTTGTGAATTTGGTGACTTGAAGTTTGGGACAAAAGAGATTATGAATTATTTGGAAAATTCTTTATTTTGAATTTGTTTAGAGGTTTTAAACCAAACAAACACATAATTAAACTTTTCCCAGTCACTCCAGTCACACTCCTTACTTTATAGTTAATTTTCCTAAATAAGAGTGAAATTTTGTTATCAAAGGGCATTTTAATCAGCAAGTGATTAACCCTTAATAGATTAGCAGTTCAGTTCAGAACAGAAATCATATGATATGAGCATATGCAATACAATGCAATGTGTGCCTTTGAGTCAGTCCTGACTCCTGGCGACCCGACCAAAAATCCTGAAGTCCTTCCTATAGCCTAGGTACTCCATGTAATCCAACTAGACCTAAGCGCAGCCTTCGATGTCATTGATCACATCATCCTACTTGATCGTATAAAAGACTCAGCATAATTCATGTGGCTCTGTACTGGTTCTGCTCATACCTATCTAACCGCATGTTCCAGGTTTCCATTTATGGTCACCAATCTTTCTCTCTTCCATAATCCTAGTGTTCCTCAGGGTTCCACTCTAGCCCCTATTCTCTTTAGTCTAGTTCTACCCCCCCCCCCCCATCCCCACCCACGGTTCTCTTTATCCAACATTAGCTCCTAATTCTACCCTGATGATATTCAGCTTATCATAGCTTATGACAACTGGAAACCTCCATTCCAATTAGAAATTGCCACCAAGTTCCAATCTATAGCAGACTGGCTCTTGTCACATAAAATGATCCTGAACCCCTATAAAACCAAGGAACTTTGGATCTCTCACAGTGAAAACCCACCTCATTTTCTTCCACAAATCAAGTTAAAGGAAACAAATGTAAAGAGATGCAATTTAAAACAAGACTGTCGATGTTGTACTAATAACTTCAATAGCATGCACTCTGGACATGGAGAGCAGGAGTGTTTCTTATGTATGCAACAGCAAATTATACCCAAAACACCAACTGAATCATTGAACCACACACAGCAGAAAAGACAGAGCTATAAGCAGTGGGCATGACTGAACTGTAAAGTACGTAGAAAAACTGCACAGTGTAGACCTACCACATTGGCATAACAGATAGAACATGAAAACCATGCAAAGCCTTGGAATATCCCCTCCCCCTCAATAATTTTATTTTGGTGTTATAAACTGTGTCCTGGTTCTTGCTTTTTGTTTTTGTTCCTTAGTATCAGGACTGGCCCAAGGGTTTCTGCCACCCTAGGCAGAAACCCTGGCTTCGCCTCCCCCCCCCCTCCCAGCTGCCGCTGCTGCTGATTATGTCTCGGGGGGAGGAGGAGGCAGGCAGCGGCAATGCAGTATTTCCAAAAGTGGTGGCTTTTGGCCGCCACTATGGAAAATACTGTCACTGCCCCCCCCCCATACAAAATCGGTGGCAGCTGGGAGGGGGATGCAGCCACCCATGTGGGCTGCTATCACCGCCACCACCCATTTGTTCTGCTGTTGCCACCCACCGGGCCGGATGCCCTAGGCAGTCACCTAGTGGACTGGCCAGCCCTGCTCAATATGTGACCACCTTACATTTACATTCAATACCATGTCGGTCCAGTGTGCAGTGTCAGGAGTCTATATGTTTTATATTAGATAATTCAACTGCTACAGTTTTTGCTGCATATAAACATCATTGCAAAGTTTTTATTTTAAAAAATGATATAGCTTTCTCCATTCTTGGGACAACCACCTGACTGGTGTTCTCAGAGAGGGGACTCCCGTTCCCTGACTAGAGATCTTAGGAGGCCCTTCCATTTTGGCTGCTGGGGAAGGGGCGCCAGGATGGGCATAGTTTGGAGGGGGCGAAGGGTGGCATTGCCCTCCAAACGAGTTGCCACAGCAATAACTGCAACGCTTGTCTGCCTGTGGGGATCCGATTTCCCGCAGGCAGATAGAAGGGGACTTTGCCATGATTGCAGCCATCCTCTTCTCTTCTGCCTGCAAGCAGACAAGCTTTGTGGCCATTGTCGCAGCAACTCATTTGGGGGGGGGGGGTGGCAATCCTGCAGGCAGAAGAGAAGGGGATTTCGGCAAAGTCCCCTTCTATCTGCCCGTGAGAGATCAAATCCCCCACGGGCAGAAGAGAAGGGGATCATGGCAAAGTCCCCTCTCTTCTGCCCACAGGAGATTGTATCCCCCGCGGGCAAAGTCCTCTGTTCTTCTACCCACGGGAGATTGGATGTCCCATAGGCAGAAGAGAGGGGCAGCTGAGAAACAAGCAATCTTCCCATGGGGATCCAGTCCCCCATGAGCAGAAGAGAAGGGGGAGGCCCGGTGACTTGCAGCACAATAGGTTTTTGTGGGGAGGGGGGAGAGGGGTTGAAATGAGGCAGAGACAGCAAAATGAGGTAGAGACGGCAGGGACAAGTTAAAGGGGTAGGGGGTCTTTGTAAAAAATGAAGATGGTGGATTTTTGGCCAGGGGATGGGAGTGCTGGTGGTGTTGGTGAAAGGGGGAGAATCTGGAAGCGTAACAAAAAGAAGGGAGCCAGCAGGAGAGAGGTTGGAGAGGGAGAGAAGAGTGCTGGCATTGCCTAAAGGTGCATTCCCTTCCCCACGAGCACCCCATACCCATCCCTACAGCACACACACAGGCATCCCATCTCACACAGACATGCACCCTATGTTCACACAAGAGGCACACACACATGGGGACCTCACTTCCATACCATACACATGCAAGCACTTCACATTTGCACTACACACACACACACATATAGGCACCTCACCTCCGCACCACACCCATACACACTCACAGACACATACACACTCACACACACATGGGGACCTTACCTCCATAATATTAAAGAAAACTGCTCGTATTACTAAATATAAATATAAATATTACAAAGTTATAACCAATACCTAAAAATCATTTCCAGGCATAAATGACCTCAGATGGCACAACCCCACACTTAGTGAAAAATCACCATAGGGTGTTGATAGACGCTCACATCACCGGTCATAGCCTCCCTAAACCTCCTAAACTAAGCATACCAAAACCTTAAACAACATCTAATACACCCTGTATTTCAACCCTGGGAAAAATCTCTAAAGACTCATATAAATAGAGCAAATAATCTATATCTATAGCACTATTTCAAACATACACACAGCACAATCAATCAATACAATCTCATTCATTCATTCTAAAAATAGCGTCAATAAAATATGCGTCTATGTTATACCATCGGGGCTGAACGCAGCCAGAACAAGTCACAGAGCGATACCTGCAAACATAATGAAAAATGGTAAAAAATCAAATTCACTAGCACCAGCATAGAAATTCAAAAGACTGGGGGGCGGAGCCAGCCGCAGAGCGAGATGGACGTGTAAGCTTAGAGCTCCCGGTGCCCGTAAAGAATCCTGACCATTTACCAATTTCCACAGCGCCTAGAAGTAAACATTGATATAAGTGAATGCAAGGCAAGATGGCAGCATTAAAACCTGCACGTTTGGAGTTTCACCAAGGCACCAGTCCGGCGTCAAAGAGGCCGAAACCGGAGGCCGGCTCTCCTCAAAAAATGGCGCCACCCAGCACGGAGCCGACCGGAGAAGGCATAAAGGAGATCCTGTTAGAACTGAGGAACGTGAAGGAGCTAATTGTTACCAATACAACGTCCTTGGCAGCGATTCAAGAAGACCTAGGCGAGCTGAAAGGACAAATGCAAGATTTAAATAGTCGGCTGACCGCAACGGAGGGCCTTGTACAAAAACATGACGCCATGCTTTCCTGCGTCGGGTCTTTATCTAAGCGAGTTAAGCTTATGGAGGCACAACTAGAGGACCAAAACAACCGCTCGCGGCGGAACAATATTCGCCTGATCGGAGTCCCTGAAGGCATTGAAGGAACAGATATGATAGTGTTCCTCGAGAAAATGATCCCTGAGCTGCTACACATCTCCTTTGACAAGGCTTTTGAGCTTGAGCGGGCCCACCGTGTGCCTATGCATAAAACCGAAACCAACCGGTACCCGAGACCAATCGTGCTGAAAATAATGCGCTATCCCCAGGTGCTGCAAATCCTTCAAGCGGCAAGGAAAGCGGGGTCTCTACAACTACAGGGACAGAGAATCTCTTTCTTTCCGGACCTGAGCAAGCCCACGATGGACCGCAGGAAGGAATTGCTGGCATGTAGGCCGCTGCTTCAAAAATTGCAGGCACGATATGGCCTTTATTATCCCGGTACTATGAGGGTCACATTAAATAACTCCACCAGGAACTTCACTGACGCGAGTGCACTACGCGCCTTCCTGCAAGAGAACAGTGCCATGGACACTTGATAATCCCCGGAGATGAGACTGCATTGCTAAGTATACGGGTTAACATTATACAGGGATGTATGGTTAGGCCTTGACTATGTTACCTCTTTGTACACGTATCTCATGGATAGACTGATATAGCAAACGTGTGTTTAATACTGTGTGCATGCAGTACCTAGTTGTCGTACTATAACACAAGTGGAGTTGCCTGTTTAATGAGCGCTGCCTAGTTAGTATAGCTTGACTGCACTCAGACTTGCACCTGCAGGAGCGCTATGTAGTTAAAGCTGTGTGATATAGGGCAGGGAGGAGGCTGTTATATGGAACCTTTTGCTCAGAGAGGTTGGTCCTTCACCAACAGATGTTTCAATGTTAAGTTTTGTGTTAAATGTGGGCAATCCAATCTAGTACGCTGCATTAACTGTAAAGAACCTTTCGCGTATGTTATCATAGAGCTCCCAAGTCTTGTCCTGTCCCAATATGACCCATGCAATGAATAGAATAACGCTGCTGACCCTTAATGTCAAAGGAATCACGAACCCAGTAAAGCGCAAGAAAATCCTTAATTACTGCCAACAGAAGCGCGCCGACCTAGTATACCTGCAAGAGACACACTTGTCGGACACTGAGTCCTTAAAGGTGACCTCGGCGTATTACCATTTGGTAGCAGCAGCACCTGCTGTGAAAAGGAAAGGTGGAGTGCTGATACTGATGCGAAAATCCTTCGCAGCAGTTGTCAAGGGAACCAAATTAGATCCTGATGGCAGGTGGGTTAGTGCCACCATGGAAATAGCACAGACCTATTATACGTTCATGAACATATATGCCCCGACCACAGATGACCCCTCCTTTTTCAGGACCGTTGCCAAGGTGTTATTAGACATGGCCCATACAGAACTAGTGTTAGGAGGAGATTTCAACATGATCTTAGACCCCCTAATGGACAGGACTCCATATCGACCGGTTCACAAAGTGAAATCTCATGCAGTTGTACTGAGTATGATAAACGAATTACATCTCAGTGATGCTTGGCGTCTCCTTAACCCCACAGAAAGAGAATACACCTTTTATTCGTTGCCACATGCTACCCAGACGAGGATCGACTATTTCCTTGTCACCAGTGGACTTGTCAAGCAGGTAATAGCCTCTGATATCCAGGCGGGAACAGTTTCCGATCACTCGGCGGTCACATTGGTCCTTGATTCTGGGCAAACACACCAGACACCCCGGCGATGGACCTTCAATAAGGCCTTGTTATCTGATCCAGACTTTGTGGCCTACATGAACAAGGAAATTGAAACATACGACAAGTTCAACAGTCCCACTGATACACCAATATGGGCCTGGTGGGAGGGGTTTAAGGCGACCATTTGGGCGCACATAACCACCTACTCCATTCAGAAGTGTAAAGCCCAAAGACGAGAACAACAGGAGCTGGAGGACCAGATCAAAGCGGGCGAGCGTCTACTGGCAAAGCGGAAGGACTCCATGATACTGCTACGGCTGCAGAAACTGCGAAGTAGATATAATGCTATCCTTTCAGCGCGAGCGCAGGCTGGCGTTGGGCTGCAGCATAGCACCTATTACCATGAAAACAACCGTGCGGGATCACTCCTGGCCAAACTGCTAAAGGCGAAGAGAAACATGACTCACATACCGGCTCTGCACAGTGCAGAAGGAACTCTCCTGCTGCAAAACGATCAGATCCTACAGCGCTGCAAAGAATTCTATGAAACGCTATACGCCTCTGAAGTGGCCTGTGAGTCTGAGAAATTTCAAGACTTCATTTCTGGTATTGTTGGCCCCAAACTATCGGGTGCCCAGGTGCAAATGCTAGAGGCGGATTTCACCCTCCGGGAGATACAACAGGCCATTGGCCAACTTGCCACGGGTAAGGCATCCGGTCCAGACGGCCTTCCCCTTGAATTTTACTGAAAATGCCAAACTTGCCTGGTACCGCTGCTATATACATACTACAGTGGTCTGGCATCTGATACTCGAGAGGTTGGAACCTTTGCGGAGGCGACCATCGTGATCCACCCTAAGCCAGGACGGGATCCCCAGAAAATTGAGAATTATAGGCCTATCTCACTGCTTAACGCAGATTATAAAATCTATGCGAAACTGCTTGCAAATCGGCTCAACAAGGTGCTTAGTTCGCTAATACATATAGACCAATGCGGTTTTATGGCCGGCAGGTCCACTACTGATAATGGAAGATTACTTGCTCATGTGATGCTCGCAGCCGAGAAGTCTTCAGATCCGTTGATAGGTTTATCACTGGACGCTGAAAAAGCCTTTGATCGGCTGGAATGGAATTTCCTGGTCCAGACTCTCAAATGGTTTGGTATTGAAGAGGCCTTTATCAAGAGGATTATGGTCCTGTATGCCAACCCCATTGCTCGGATAGCAGCTAACTCGGCTACCTCCGGGACTTTTGTTCTTCACAGAGGCACCAGGCAAGGATGTCCTTTATCCCCGTTACTATTCAACCTCGCCCTAGAGCCGCTGCTGCTATCTGCTCGGCAACTTGACCGGCTCACTGGAATTACCCTGGCCGATGGTCCATGCAAGTTATCAGCCTATGCAGACGATCTCATACTGTTTATGCAACCAGCCTCCTTACCTGTAGCCATGGACCTGATTGATGCGTACTCCGCAGTCTCTGGCTACAAGATTAACCGATCCAAAACTATAATTGTTCCCCTAAATTCTAGGGTCAGACCGGATATGTTCACTGCGTATCCTTTTCAGTACGCCCACTCATCCTTCAAATACCTCGGTGTCGACTATGGACGTACCATGGCTGAGACTGTCACCCGCGCAATAGAATGCTGTAAGGATATCGTCCGCTCCTGTACCAATGCCTGGTCACCTCTGAATTTTACCTGGTGGGGAAGACTGGAGACGATTAAAATGGTGCTAGTTCCGAAACTCAGCTATATACTTGGCATGATACCAATTCTCTTTCCGCAAGGTTTCTACAAAACGGTAAATCGCCTGTTATTGTCCTTTCTTTGGAACGCGAAAGTTCCCAGGATAGCTGCATGGAAACTCAAGCTACCCAAGGAGGAAGGCGGGCTGCAGTTCCCGGATGCTGAATGGTTGCATCATGCAGCCATTTTAAAACAAAGTGTGCAATGGGTAGCTGAGGAAGTCGATGTTGAACCCCCACGATGGCGGCAAGTTGAAGCAGCCATGAATGATTTAGCCGACATGAGTATGATGATTGGCACCGTAAACAGGCGGCGAAACGCGGTTATCACGGCGACCCAACAGGCCTGTCGGATGGTGTCATCATACATTGAAGAAGGTGCAGAATTTGCCATGCAGACCCCACTCTGGTTGAATCGAGATATCCTTATAGGAGGTAGACCATTTTTATGGAAGAAATGGAAGAGCTGTGGGATCACTGTTCTTGGTCAGCTCATACACGGTCCCTCTTTCAAAACTTTTGACACGTTGGTTGCTGAATTTGGCCTACCCCAGACGTGCCTTTTCCAATGGTGCCAGCTCCGTAGTTGCCTGAACAAGGCCGGAGTTTCCCCGGTGCTGCTGAAACCTGGATGGCCCTTGCTCCAAAAATTCCGTGAACTACAGCAGGACTCCCGAATCCTATCCAAATTTCTTCACTTGTTTCGGACGGGCACCAATAAGAAATGTGACAGCGTGCAATCAGCTTGGTCAAAAGAAGCAGGGAATTATACGCAACAGGAGGATTGGGACGCTTTTTGGGCTCTCACGAGAGTATCCCGAGCGGCATCTTTAACGCAGTCGCTGTTTTTCCTGTCCCATAGAGCATACCTGACTCCCGTCAAGATAATGAAATGGGCACCACAAGCCGGAAATATCTGCTGGTCCTGTAAAGTAGAGATGGAAACTTTGTCACACATGTTGTACTATTGCGTGTACCTCCAAGATTATTGGAAGAAGGTGCTGGGTAGAATATCCAAGATTCTTGGTGTTCACATTCCCCTATCTTATCAGATAATTATATACAAATCCACGATGGTTGGTCTTATGCTTGATCACCAAGAATCAAGGCTCCTAGATGTCCTGCTTAGCATAGCCGTTAAGGTTCTCCTACTCAATTGGAAGAGCTTTGAGAAGCTGAGCTGCGACCACTGGTGGAACCTAGTCTGTCAACATAAGTTATACGAAGAATTCTATGTGCATAAAAGGCCTGGCCTGGTTAGGATGCTCGTCAAATGGGAGCCTGTCAACACATACTTGAAGTTGGGTGCCCCTCACCCCCGATGGGACAATACTGGCTGCATGGTTAACAAGGCAGCAATGGGAGCACAAGACCACTAACTACCACAAGATAAGTTGATGCGCGGCTAGATTGGAATGCCCTTACTTTAGATTTTAACACTTTAGATTTTAATTTAGGTTTTGTTTAGTTTTTTCTTTGTTGTTTAATTACACACATGTATTATATATCCTGTTTCTCCATCTACAAATTGTAATGTGTTCAAATTGTGTTGCTGTTTGTGAAATGGTTTAAATAAATAAAATAAAAAAAATAAAAAAAAGAAATTCAAAAGACTTATCTCACAGCAGTAGTCTTGTAGCCAGCTGGGTCCCCAGCCCTCTAAATAGACGCTCTTCAAGGCCAACTCTGACCTCCAACGCAGAAAGGGGGATCATCAACGCGGGAAGGAAAGATATCCAAATTCAATATTACTGCCATACATCAAGAAAATGACCGAAGCTCTACAAAAGTTTTTGTTTCGCCATAAACCGGCTTCATCAGGAGCAACGTCATACAGAAATCTACTTTCAAAAATGGCTCCATGCAATCTCCCGCGTGGAGCCATTTTTGAAAGTAGATGGAAATGATTTTTAGGTATTGGTTATAACTTTGTAATATTTATATTTATATTTAGTAATACGAGCAGTTTTCTTTAATATTGTGGTTGTCCTTTCCTGCTCTCAGCCAATTGCATTGTGTGACCTTACCTCCATACCATACACATGCAGGCACTTCACATTTGCAACACACACACACACACACATACAGGCAACACACCTCCGCACCATACCCATACAAATCACAGACACATACACACTCACACACACATACAGGCACCTCACCTCCGCACCACACACATACACACTCACACACACATACACACTCACACACACACATGGGGACCTTACCTCCATACCATACACACACACACACATACAGGCATCTCACCTCCGCATACAGACAACTCACCTCCACACCACACACATACACACTCACACACACATACAGGCACCTCACCTCCGCACCACACACATACACACTCACACACACATACAGGCACCTCACCTCACCTCCACACCACACACATACACACTCACACACACATACACACTCACACACACATACAGGCACCTCACCTCTGCACCACACACGTACACACTCACACACACATACAGGCACCTCACATCCACACCACACACATACACACTCACACACACATACAGGCATCTCACCTCACCTCACCTCCACACCACACACCTCCACACTCACACACACATACAGGCACCTCACCTCTGCACCACACACATACACACTCACACACACATACAGGCACCTCACTTCTGCACCACACACATACACACTCACACACATGCACACACTCACACACACATACAGGCACCTCACCTCACCTCCACACCACAAACATACACACTCACACGCACATACGCACTCACACACACATACAGGCACCTCACCTCTGCATCACACACATACATACTCACACACACATACAGGCACCTCACCTCCGCACCACACACATACACACTCACATACACATACAGGCACCTCACCTCCACACCACACACATACACACTCACACACACATACACACTCACATACACATACAGGCACCTCACCTCCGCACCACACACATACACACACACACACATACACACACAGGCATCTCGCCTACGCACCACACACATACACTCACACACACATACACACTCACACACACATACAGGCATCTCACCTCCTCATGACAAACAGACACAAACACACATAGGCACCCTCCCTCCTCTTGACAGACACACATGTGCAACTCACCTCTGCACCATATACACACAGGCACCTCATCTTTCTACCACACACACACATATAGACACCTCACCTCCGCACCACACACATACACACTCACACACACATACAGGCACCTCACCTCCGCACTACACACATACACACTCACACACACATACAGGCATCTCACCTCTGCACTACACACATACACACTCACACACACATACAGGCACCTCACCTCCGCACCACACACATACACACTCACACACACATACAGGCACCTCACCTCCACACCACACACATACACACTCACACACACATACAGGCATCTCACCTCCGCATGACAGACACACATGTGCACCTCACCTCTGCACCATATACACACAGGCACCTCATCTTTCTACCACACACACACATAAAGGCACCATACCCAGGGGGGGCTCAAGTCAATCTGCTGCCTGAGGCCAGGGATAAGATGGTGCCCCCCCCCCCAGTAGTTGGGGGGGGGGAAGCTTTCTCAAAACTCCAATCAGGTACTGAACCAAACCAAAAAGTTGATTAGAATATATGAAGGAATATGCAAAAATGTGCACACCAAGGAACTAAAAGAAAGAGTGAGAAGCACAGCACAGTTTATAAAATTAAATTATAACTCATTTTTATTTTGTTGTTATAAACTGCATTATGGTTCTTGCCTTTTCTTTTTGAACATATATTTTGCATCCACAGAACCCCCTTCCTCAACAGTGGGTTGAGGAAGGGGGTTCTGTGGATGCAAAATATATGTTCAAAAAGAGCAGAAACAGGACATTCACCCACAGAACTCAATATCTTAAAAAACAAACAAATAAACATTATCTAGTATCAGGCATATTGCGAGCTAATACAAAACCCTACAACAAAGTCACTGAGTATCTATAGAGCAAATCTACCATACCATACCAGCACCAACTTCCAAAACTCACATAAGGAGGCCATCCAAAAAAAAGCATCACTGTAAATACTATAGAGGGCCCTGGAACATCCAAACACCTATTTGGAAAACGGAACAATTCAGATTACTACAGTACAGATCCCTACATACAAACTCCATGTTAACAGAACACCTGGTCTTGGTCACAAACTCAAAATACAGACCCTCACCAAGTACAGAATAATTGACCATAATCTAAAAATAAACATATGTAGATAAAACTTTAACTGCAACCTCAAGAAGCCAGATTCTGCATAGAGTGCAATACCAGAGAAATAGAAAGATATGCATTTCCATGTACTGTATACAATTTTAAGATAGCACCAAGTCTGGTCATTAAATTGAAACTAAAATTCTCTTCTAACTTTGTTGTCTGACCATTTTATTCTCTGATCATGTAGGCCCCAATCTGATGTTTCTGCTTTTCTCTGTCTCCCAGTGCCCCCTCCTGTCTACTTTCCCCCAGAGACAGCACGAGGGTGATGCAGGGCCATATGCAGAGACTCACTGTGGCATCATTTGCATAAATTTAGTATACGTTATTTTAAAATGTATATGGCACCTATCTAAAATCCTAGGCAGCTTCTAAACTTACACATGCAATTTAGTAAAACAATGTTATTTATTTATTTATTTCAATTTCTTATATACCGCACTATTCAGAATCAGCGCGGTTTACAGAGAACATAAAAGACCAGAACAACAGGCTGTTCGGTATTACATATAACAGGAGTATCAACTTGGAAAACATGGGAGAACTATATACATAGAATATATAATGTGTTAAATCGATAACATGATAGAACTATTTACACACGTTTGTGGTGTGACTTTTATATTGCACTTCATACAGGGTAGTAATAATAATAGTTATAATAAAACAAACATAATAATAAAACATGAAATTTGATTAATGAGAATTCACTTACACAGCCCCCCCCCCCCAATCCAACCATTATAAGTATTTGCACATCAAATTTATTTTGCTATGACCAGATTATTGATGAGTCGGGAAGATATAAAATGAGAAACTAATCCTGGTAGCCATGAATTCTAATGCTGGATTGGATTGTGTTAGAGCTGGAAAGGTCTGGAACTCAGCAGCAGAGAAGTTTTCAGGCTACTAAACAAAATTAAACAGATGTTCCCTGAAAATTTGAAATTTCCTTGAATCTGAACTGTCAAAATATTTTAAATTTCAGTATGGCAGCATAAAGAATGCAAAACTGCAAATCTCAAAAACACTACATATTCCAGCACCTCCCCCCAACCAACACCCTACAGTTGACCTCACCAAGAACTCAGAGTACAGGATCCATAGAGCAAATCTACTATTTCATAACAGTACTCACACAACATGGAGTGTACCCAGAAAATGGCAACATCATAAATATTGAAGTGTGACAGGTAGGGTTGCCAACTTTTTCACCGAGAAAAACCCGACACCTGTGGCTTGCCATGCTCCACCCATTCTCCGCCCCTAGTCCCACCCCTGCCCCGCCCCCAGCCCCACCCACAAAACTTACCGAGGATACGTGTAGGCTAACTTCCTTGGTCAGATAATAATTAAACTGGGAACCCCAAAATCCAAACATGAAATGTACAACACTGGAGAAATAAAACTATAAAGTAATTTCCTCTTGCACTAAACAAAAACGCAAAGATGTTAGCAATACACACTTCCCAGACCAGACATATTCCAGTTAATAAATTCAAAATAAAAAGTATTTTTCTACCTTCTGTTTGGGCGTTTTATTTTTCAGTTGCAATTGCTCCAGTCACTTTCTTCTGGTTTCTTCGTGTCTTCTGCGAGCTATCCATTTGTCCTTTCTTCTCTTTTAGATGTTTTCCATTCTCTCTCTATTTCTGCTTTAACATACTGATTGTTTCCCTTTTGCTCTTTCCCCCAATTCTTTCCTTATTCCTTTATCATCCGTTTAAATTTCACCCTTCCATTCTCAAGCCCCTCTTACTCTCCCAATACGGCCCATCATAGACTTTTCTTCCACACAAAATATTTTTTCCCCTCTCCATTCTCATTCCCCATCCATTCTAGTCCTCCCCCCAAATCAATTCCCTTATAGTTCTAGGCCCACCCAGCATCCACTCCCTTCTAGTCCCATTCTCCCATGCCCCACATCAGCCCATTTCCAGTCCTATTCCAGCTCTTCATCAGCCCATTTCCAGTGCTAGCCCTCACATCACAGGCCATTTCCAGTCCTAGCTCCCCCCCCCCCCAATCACAGCCCATTTCCAGTCCAAGTCCCCCATCACAGCTTATTTCCAGTCCTAGGCCCCCCCCACCATCACAGCCCATTTGCAGTCCGAGTCCCCCCGCACCATCACAGCCCATTTGCAGTCCGAGTCCCCCCGCACCATCACAGCCCATTTGCAGTCCTAGCCCCCCTAATCACAGCCTATTTCCAGTCCAAGATCCCCCTTCCTCCACCATAGCCCATTTCCAGTCCAGGTCCCCTCCACCCCCATCACAACCCATTTCCAGTCCATGTCCCCCCCCCCCATAACCCTTTTACAGTCCAGGTCCCCCCCCCCATCACAGCCTATTTCCAGTCCAAGTTTCCCCCCCCCCCATAGCCCTTTTCTGGTCTAGGTCCCCTCCACCCCCATCACAACCCATTTCCAGTCCATGTCCCCCCCATAACCCTTTTACCCTCCACGTCCCCCCCCCCATCACAGCCTATTTCCAGTCCAAGTCCCCCCCCTTAGCCCTTTTCCAGTCCAAGTCCCCACTTATCCCTTTTCCAGTCCAAGTCCCCCCCCTTTAGCCCTTTTCCAGTCCAAGTCCCACCCCCTTAGCCCTTTTCCCGTCCAAGTCCCCCCTTAGCCCTTTTCCAGTCCAACTCCCCCCCCTTAGAACTTTTCCAGTCCAAGTCCCCCCCTTAGCCCTTTTCCAGTCCAAGTCCCCCCCCTTTAGCCCTTTTCCAGTCCAAGTCCCACCCCCTTAGCCCTTTTCCAGTCCAAGTCCCCCCCTTAGCCCTTTTCCAGTCCAAGTCCCCCCATTAGCCCTTTTCCAGTCCACTTCCCCCCCCTTAGCCCTTTTCGTGTCAAATTCCCCCCCTTAGCCCTTTTCCAGTCCAAGTCCCCCCCCCTTAGCCCTTTTCCAGTCCAAGTCCCCCCCCTTAGCCCTTTTCCAGTCCAAGTCCCCCCACCCCCTTAGCCCTTTTCCAGTCCAAGTCCCCCCCCCCTTTTCCAGTCCAGGTCCCCCCCCCCTTAGCCCTTATCCAGTCCAAGTCCCCCCCCCCCTTAGCCCTTTTCCAGTCCAGGTCCCCCCCATCACAGCCAATGCAGTCCTTGCTCCCCCCCCCGACCAGCATCGCGGCTGTCTGAGGCTTCAGAGGTAGCCGGGGAAGCCCGCGTGAGGCCCCGGCTCCCTCTGTACAGCCACCAGCGTGAAGAGCCTTTTCCTTCACGCTGGCGGCTGTTCCTGTGAAGCCGCGAATGCTGGGAAAGGTTAAAAGGCAACCTTTAACCTTTCCCAGCACAGCCACCAGCGTGAAGGTAAAGGCTCTTCACGCTGGTGGCTGTTCAGAGGGAGCCGGGGCCTCGCGCGGGCTTCCCCGGCTCCCTCTGAAGCGGAGAAAAGCCGGTTTTTTTGCTCTGGCCGCTCCCGATCTTGCGGCCAGAGCAAAAAAACCGGCTTTTAAAGGGCCAGTTTTGCCTCTGCGCCGGCAGCCGGCCTGGCCGTGGAAAAACCGGCCAGGCCGGCTGAAAACCGGCCAGTTGGCAACCCTAGTGACAGGCTATGGCCTATAATAGTCTGCAAATGTGAAAGGCCTGTAAGTTAGGCCCTGATTCCAACCCCCATCTCAGTAAAGAACCAAAGTCTGTAAAAGTTTGAGAAAAACTGTTTAAACTGCTTAATAAGAAGTTTTCATGAATGCATAAATCTTTCATTATTCTCTTGTGCTGTGGAAATAGAAATGTTTCAATACTTGCATTCCTAGAGCCAGGGACGACCTTCCAGTAGAGAAGTATCCAAACCTAGAAACTGCACCATTGTTAGAACAGTCCAAGAGGAGGGAGCTGGATGCTAGGCCCAGGAGGGAGCTCTGATTGGACAGGTGCAGGGGGCGTTGGGACCAATAGAAAGTTTGCATGTATCAAACTGAAAAGAAATGTATAAATGAATATGTCTCTGTAAGAACTTTGCTCAGTCCTTTTTGCTGCTTTGACTAACTGGGCTTTGTGCACAATAAATTGGCTTGGACCCTGTAAATTGACTCCTGGAATTATTCATTGTCTGCACTTCGCTGCTTCATATTCTTGGTGCGTTGGCCGGGAATGTGTGGATAGTGAATGGTGGTCAAGCGAATACTCCACGCAATTCGCCTCCAGGTTTGGCCCAGTCGGAACCGTGTCTGTCCGACCGCAGGGGAACCCTCAGGCACTGCCGATCCCTTTGTATCAGAGAGAGTTCCGCCTTGCCTCGGCAGGCCACTGGGTCCGGCCGGCCAACACCTCCGAACCCGAGGGGAGTCCAGGATCCAACCCAAGAACTGGTTTGGTATCGGGAACCGGATCCGGTGAGTAGACATTTTCTTGTTTAGAAGTCAGTGAAGCCTGGGGAAAAGAGTCTTGCATGTGTGCACGAGACTGATTTGGTATAGACTAACTGGGAAAATCTCGCATGAGTGCGCGAGACAAGAGAGCTTGATCACCTCTCATAAGGGCGGTCCTAGCACGCTCCGCATTTTCTTTGTGTGATTGAGAGGTCTTGAGACACAGACCGAGCGAGAGCGGACTCCTGAGTAGCGCAGTTCCTGGCCAGGCGACTGCGCCCAGGTCGCGAAAAGGAGGAAGCGTGTGGTGTTTGTTCCCCTCAGTGTTCTGTGGGCTGTACGGACCCCTTACCTACAGCCATACTACCTACCCTTATTGTTTGTCGTCTTGTACGTCATTACGTATACGTCATTACGATTATGGGTTGGACGGAGTACACGCAAACGCCGCTGGAATGTATGATCACGAATTTCTGTAAAGAATTTTCAGGAGACTACGGCATAAAAATGTCTTCGTCTAGATTAAAAATGTTATGTGATAGGGAGTGGCCTGTGCTAGCTACTTCATGGCCCCATGGGGGCACCTTTGATGTAGAAATAGTTTCCCGTGTTCATCAGCTTGTACAAAAAGCGCACCCTGATCAGTTCCCCTACATAGATTCCTGGTTGAGTGTTTGCGAAAGGCAGCCCTCTTGGGTAAAGAGCTGCTACGAGGACCAGTGTAGAATATTGGTAGCAACCAATAGGGGGACCCGAAAGGTGGAGGAGAAGAAGCCACCTGTGTATTCTGCCCCAGAGTCCCCAGAAATCTTGGCCCGTTTACCCCAGCACCCACACAGGTTAGTTCCCCCAGCTCCGCTACCTGAAGCAGAACCTGATGAGGTACCTCAGCAATTACTGCTGCAGCAGCCAAAGACGCCCACTTCCCCGAGTGATAGCCCCGAGTCCTGCCCAAGTACGTCGGGGGAACCAGGATCCTCCAACGATATAGAAAGCGGAGGCTCTCCTGCCAGTTCAGGGTCACCAACCAAGGAAGCTTATACCCGGGAGCCGTATGACTTAAGAAGTATAACCCCGAAGAAGAAGGAGAAAGCAGGGCGCCTAATGCCATTGCGTCAAGTGCCTGGTGTACCTATCCTAAATGAACAGGGCCAGATGGCACCAGGACCAACCAGTCTAGTCTATGTACCTTTTTCCACTACTGATTTATTAAACTGGAAAACGCATTATGCATCCTATACAGCGAAGCCCCAAGAATTGACAGAGTTAAT
The DNA here is from genome assembly GCA_033557465.1 of Ichthyophis bannanicus. NCBI lineage: Eukaryota > Metazoa > Chordata > Amphibia > Gymnophiona > Ichthyophiidae > Ichthyophis > Ichthyophis bannanicus. The sequence goes on along the minus strand of CM066033.1, from coordinate 460,418,022 downwards.
GTCTAGCATTATGCAAACCCATCAGTCCACCTGGGCCGATTGTTGCCAGCTCCTGTCCACCCTCTTTACTACTGAGGAGCGAGGGCGAATTGTGCAAGCAGCCCTCCGTTGGTTAGAAGAGAACCCCGTAGAAGAAGAGGAATTTGCGCATGGTAAATGCAGCCTTTGTCAGTCAGTCCCAGAGAGACATAAAACGAAAATTGCAGAAACTGGATGGATTTGCGGGTATGAATACAGCACAGTTAATGGAAGTCGCTCAGAAAGTATTTGTGAATCATGAAAATGAACGTGACAGAGAAAGTGAACGAAAGATGAAGAAGAAAGCAGATCTTCTTGCTGCCGCTTTAGTAGAACGACGTGGAGGAGGTTTTCCTAACCAAAGGACCAGAGAACGTGGAAGAGGCCGCGGAAGTAGCAGGCCTCTTTTGGGTGCGAATCAATGCGCCCATTGCAGAGAAGAAGGACATTGGAGAAATGAATGCCCGCCTCTTGACTCCACCCCCAGGAGGGGAGGAGGGAGCCCCTGGAGAACAGGAGGCTGGTTTCAAAATCGTGGAGGAATGAACCGAGCACAGTTCCAACGCGAGAGAGAGGAAGCCATTGCGGAAGTGGCAGTAGCAACAGGCTATGACATGGATGAAAGGGATGAAGACTAGGCCAGACCGGGCTTCAAGTTCACCCTGGGTCCCCAGGAGCCTATGGTCAGTTTAAAAGTAGGGGACCAATATATGGACTTTATGGTAGATACAGGAGCAGAACATTCCGTGGTGGCAAAGCCAGTGGCTCCTCTCTCCTCTCGATCTGTCACCATTGTTGGGGCCACTGGGAACAGGGCCACCAAGCCATTCCTGCAGAACCGTATGTGTGAACTAGGGGGACAGAAGATAACGCACCAGTTCTTGTATATGCTGAGTACCCTATTCCACTTCTGGGCTGAGATATGCTTGCAAAACGTCAGGCACAAATATCCTTTGCTGAAGGGGGAGAAATGAAAATGACTGTGAACCCAAAGCCTGCTGGATTAATGGTGCTAACTGTTCCCCGAGAAGAAGAGTGGCGGTTCTATAGTACACCTCCAATTAAGTCAAACAGTTCCTGTATACCCTCCAACCTCATAGCCCCGCCTGAAGTATGGGCAGAAGATAATCCACCTGGCCTAGCAAAGAACATAGCCCCTGTCATTGTCACCCTCAAGCCAGGAGCAGAACCAGTGCATGTGAAGCAGTATCCTCTTCCCTGACCAGCCATTGAAGGAATCCACTGCCATTTGATGAAACTGTTGAAGTATGGACTTCTCAAGGAATGCCAGTCACCTTGGAACACCCCTCTTCTCCCAGTCAAGAAACCTGGGGCAGGGGATTACCGCCCAGTACAAGATCTGAGGCGGGTAAATGATGCAGTTGAAACTATACACCCAGTAGTACCAAATCCTTATACTCTCTTGGGACTGATCCCCGCTGAAGCCACTCATTTCACCGTCCTGGACCTAAAAGATGCCTTTTTCTGTGTACGCCTGGCCCCCATCAGTCAACTTTTATTCGCTTTTGAATGGCAAGACCCCACAACAGGAAGGCGGGGCCAACTCACCTGGACCCGATTACCTCAAGGATTCAAGAATTCACCTACTCTTTTCAGTGCTGGCCTGAATCAAGATCTTTCAAGTTACTCAGTGAACCCAGGACAAAGGATTCTCCTTCAGTATGTAGATGATCTACTCATAGCTACCAACTCAGAATGTGAATGTCTACAAGCCACCAGTGAACTTCTGTACCTTTTGAACGAGGCTGGATACAAAGTCTCAAGAGCCAAGGCGCAACTATGTCAAACTGAAGTTAAATACCTAGGGTTCCAGTTGTCCAGCGGAATTCGATGCTTGGGACCTGAACGCAAAGAGGCTGTATGCAGTATTCCCACTCCAACCACCAGGAGGCAAGTAAGAGCCTTCCTGGGGGCCGTAGGATACTGTCGCATATGGATCCCCAATTTTGCGCTGCTAGCAAAACCATTGTACCAAGTTACCAAAGGAATGGAAAAGTCTCCACTGGAGTGGGGACCTGAACAGGATGCAGCATTCCGATCTTTAAAAACCGCTCTGATGTCATCACCAGCTCTGGGTCTCCCAGATGTCCAGAAACCTTTCCGTCTCTATGTCCATGAATCACAAGGAAATGCTCTAGGGGTGCTGACCCAATCTCTTGGATCTTGGCAACAGCCAGTAGCCTATTTGTCCTTTTTGCTGCTTTGACTAACTGGGCCTTGTGCACAATAAATTGGCTTGGACCCTGTAAATTGACTCCTGGAATTATTCATTGTCTGCACTTCGCTGCTTCAGAAGTGGGCCCTAGAACATCCATACACCTGTTTGAAAAGCTGAACAAGCCAAATTACTACAGTACAGTATAGATCCCTATGTACTAACTCCATTTTAACAGAATACCTGGCCTCAGTCACACACTCAGAACACAGACCTTTACAAAGTACAGAATAAGTGACTACAAGCTAAAATAAAAATATGTAGACAAAAATTAAACTGAAACCCCAAGAAGCTAGACTCTGCATGCAGTGCAACATCAGATAAGAGATGCAGTTCCCCATACTGTGTAAAATATAAAGATAGTGCAAAGTCCAGTCACTAAAATGAAAATAAAATTATTTTTTTTACCTTTATTGTCTGACCATTTTATTCTCTGATCATGCTGGTCCCGATCTGAGGCATCTGCTTTCCTGTCTTCTCTTAGCTCTCTTTCTATGGTCTATAGTCCATGTGCCATTTCTTATCTCTTCTTTTGTTTTCTTCACTTCCTTCCATCAGCCTATTTCCAGGCCCAGTAATCCTTCCCAGTATCAGCCCCTTTCCAGTCCTCCCTCCCAGTACCTTCCAATGTCAACTTTGCATTCCCATGACAGCCACTGGTGTCCATTCTCTTCCAGTTCCCTTCCTTCCCCACTGTCCAGCCCCTACTAGTCCAAATACCATGTCAGCCCCTCTCAGCATCCATTCCCTTCCAGTCCCATTCTCCCCCCCCCCCCCCACATCAGTCCATTTGTAGCCCTAGCCCCCAGTTTTCTTCCAGGCCAGCAGCTCTATTTTCCTTTCCCTGCCAATAGCCCATTCCAGTCCTAGTCCCCACCATCAGCCCATTTCCGTTGAAGGCCCCCCCCCAAACAGCTCACTTCCAGTGCTATCCCCCCCCTTCAGCCCATTTCCAGTGCTAGACCCCCTCACCCCCATTACCAGTGTTAGCCTCCCCTAATCAGCCCATTACCAGTCCTAGCTTCCACTAATCAGTACATTTTCAGTCCTAGTCCCTCCGATCAGCCCATTTCCAATGCTAGCAGAGCCGGCCCGTCCATTGAACAAGAATGTTGTTTGCACAGGGCCCCGCATTTCAGGGGGCCCCATGCAAACAACATTCTGCATCAGGTAGATTAAAAAATAGCAAAAAATCCGGCTGCCGCTGCCGCCGTGGCAGCAGCAGAATCAAGCGTCCTGCGTGGCCCCCCTGCCCAGCAGAGCCCTTCCTGCAGCTTCCTCAGCGTCGGCTTTCAGAGCTGCTTGAAGGGAGAGTTTCCCTTTCTCGTGGCTCTGTTAAGCCCGCCGGGGCTGATGGGATTTCCATGTCAAAACATATCCCTGTCAATGATAGAAAACCATCAGGATAAGAACATGCAACAGTGCAAACAGCAGCAAGACATGCCCAAAAGCACCATCATCTGTCCTGACAAATGTGCACAATGCTAGAGGCCTCTGATGGTGCATTTGGATATGTATTTGTACTATTTGCACTGCAGCATGCCCCCACTTCAAGAGTCCCCCACCATTGACAGGGACATGCCCCACTATGTTGTTGTAGAGTAGCTTTTCAGATTTTACTGCCCATTTACACCAGCACCTGGTGTTGCTGTGGTCAGCCCTACAGTTGAGGTACTGGCCAGGCATACATGGCAACACACACACACACCTCAGCCAAAACACACACACACACACACACACACACACACACACACACACACACACACACACACACACAAATCAGCCAAAACCATGCATCTGCTGATAATAGGACAACACATCTGATCTGCATTTCTCAGCCAAACATGATTCTACTCCATACTAACTCACATACCATCCCTATATCTACATTCCCATTTCACTGACCATAGTCATTGTTAGAGAAGCCCAGAATAGCCCCTTTAGCACAAACAGCAATGCCAGCATAGCTAGAATAAAGGCTATTGCAGTGCTTTATATTTCGGTAGGGGTGTTTTTTATTGTTCCCTAACCTTACAAACGTCCCTCACCTGTGCATTCTATTCTTTACAAGTGCATCTTGTGCTCTCCCAGGCAGCAGACAGACCAGTTCAATACTGGAGTGGAGGAGTGGCCTAGTGGTTGGGGCAAGGTACTTCGGGCCGGAAGGTCGGGGGTTCAAATCCCACTAGAGGACAGCAACCTTGGGCCGGAAGGACTGGGGTTTCTAGTCCCACAGGTGCTCCTTGTGGTCTTGGGTAAGCCACTTAACCCTCCATAGCCCATGTTCCCTGTAAAGATATGTGTAAATAGTTAATATGGTTATCCAAGTTGAGATCCCTGTTATTTGTAATTACGGTGCAATCCCCCACCGTAAAATACCTTGAGGTTCCATGTAAACTGCACTGATATCAAATAGCGCGGTATATAAGAGAAATAAATAAATAAAATACAGACTTGTCACAGTCATTCATCTCTATGGGAAGCGTTGGAGATCAGAGTGGAAAATCTTCTAAGTCCCAGCCTTATTCCACCTTGCCACTTGTCTGTAATGTAGGCGTCCATGAGATACACTCAGTGCATACACGAGCCTTCCCTGAATACGCTTTATACGTCTCCACAGCTTGCTACCCACTCTTTCTGCCTCTTCCCGCCCATGTTCTGAGATCCCCGTTTTAGTGTTGTGTACATGCAGGGCTGCATGGTTTCAGAATACAGGTCTAGATGTTTTCGCGAGAAAAATGTCTATCGCACACGTCCAGGCAGTATATTTGCATTTCTAAATGACGTTCTTATTCTACTGGACTCAATGATTTCTTTAACATATAGCGCCACCAGTTTTATCCATCCTATCATTGTGATATAATTTGTATCACAGTGTCTCATTGGTTATCCTCCTTCCACCAAATCTTTGAGATCTCTATTATATCTATCTCTTTATTTAGTGCTATATATTCTAACTCTTTTATCATATTTTTTAGGCTTCTAATATTTGTATTTCAATGTATGTTTATTTGAATTTACAACTTTTCATAGAAGTTGGCAGGTTAATTTGCAATCTTTCAACTCTTTCTGCTCTTCATTTCAAGGCATCTATACAATTCTAACCTTTATTGCAACCTCTCTATCATGATGTCCTAACTTCCCTGATTTGATGGTATCATTGAAAGATAACTTACTCCACACCATAAGAACATAAGAACATAAGATATGCCATACTGGGTCAGACCAAGGTCCATCAAGCCCAGTATCCTGTTTCCAACAGTGGCCAATCTAGGTCATACGTATCTAGCAGTTTCCCCAGAAGACACAGGTTCCGCAATGCTTGTACTGGGTCAAGCATTGATATCCTGGGTCCCTTCTTAATAATGGTTTATGGACCTTTCCTCCAGGAACTTGTCCAAACCTTTTTTAAACCCAGCTACACTAACAGCCTTTACTACATCCTCCGGTAACAAATTCCAGAGTTTGATTACACATTGAGTGAAAAAATATTTTCTTTTATTAGTCTTAAATAGTTTACCTTGTAGCTTTATTGCATGTCCCCTAGTCTTTCTATATTCTGATAACGTAAACAATCGATCTACGTTTACCCGTTCCACTCCATTCATTAATTTATAGACTTCTATCATATCTCTCCTCAGCCGTCTCTTTTCCAGGTTAAAGAGCCCTAACCTTTTTAGCCTTTCTTCATAGGAGTATCCTTCCATCCCCTTTACCATTTTGGTGGCTCTTCTCTGAACCTTTTCTAATAACGCTATATCCTTTTTAAGATACACCATATGTTCCTGAGAGACTGGTGGCTTTCCCCAAGGATTTAATATAAGCTGCTTATCCCCTTTTTGAACATTAGTACCAGCAGCCTGGAACAAGCCTGATTAAGGTGAAGCCCATTTATTTTATTTATTTATTTTAAAAAACGTATATTCCGCTCATCTTAAACAGTCTCAACAGATTACAACTCACATCTGAGACATGACAATAATACAGAAACAGTAATAACACATTAAATGAAAACCCAACCTTCACATATAAAACCCTAATCCCCCTAACCATAAGCATGAATAAATAATAATCCCTTCAATTTCCCCCTGAAATCTAATGGATCTAAAGCTAAATGCAAAGGGACAGGCAAATGGTTCCATAAAATAGATGCAGCTAAGGAAAAAATTCAGTCTACAACCCAAAATCCCCAAAATCCAACTGGCATAGGGATTAACTAAGTGGTTTGATCTTGTTAATGCAAACTATGCACAACTGTCCAAGACTGAAAAGAAAAACCAGCAAAAATAAATCTAACCGCAAAACCCTAAAAAAACCCATCAGTACCTTAAACTTAATCTGCCAGACTACTGGCAGCCATTAAAGATATGATGATGAATGAATAATATGCTGACATGCAGGTACATTCAATAAAAAGACAGGCCACAGAATTTTGAATGAGTTGTAACGGTCACAGTGAAGAATCAGGCAGCTCAAAGAATAAGGAATTACAGTAATCCACAGGACTTAAAACTAAACTTTGTAAAACGGTATGAAAATCAGTAGGATAAAAAAAGACTTCAGCTTCCTTAACAAATGCAATTTCCACACAGCCTTCCTAGCCATATTCTGAATAAAAGATTTAAATGTTGACGCAGATCAGTTAAAACACCCAAATAATGAACGTCTGAAGCTACTGCAATAACATGCTTATCAATCACCACTTGCGAAGGGCAAAATTCTGATGAGGACAAAATAAAATCATAATCCCAGTTTTCTCCTAGTCAAGCATCATAGCCAAGGACCTCAAAAACTGCTTGACCTCTAATATGGCCTTTTCCAATCTTTGCATCTGAACAAAAACATCTCCATCCTAAACAAGAAACATATTGGCATAAAGCTGAAACTAGAGCACGCATTCTCATAAATTTAGATAAATGGACCAAATAAATGTTAAACAGTGCAGTCAGCAATGATCAGCCCTGCGGAAGGCCATACCGAGTTCTAAGCCAAAAAGACCCTAGATTAGAGCACCGAACACTTTACATCCTATCAGAAAAATATGATCAAAACCATGTTGTTATCTGTGCACTTACCCCAATTTTTTCCAATAAACACAACAATTCACGCGACACCGAAACAAAAACAGCAGCAATATCCAGAAATGCCAGCAAAACAATCCTAACACGAACAAGCTCCATCTTTGTGGAATAGACTCCCCCTTCCCAGAATGTAGTCCAGTTCATAACAAATCTAAAACCTTCCTCCCTGCACCACCATCTCATCCATGCACTGAGACTCTGGAGCTCTGCCTGTCTCTTGGGGCCTGCATATGGAACTGGAAGCATTTTTGAGATGCTACCCTAGAGGTTCTGGATTTCAACTTTCTACCTAGAAACGTAAATTTGGCTTCCAGAACCTCCCTCCTATATTTTTATATGAAATTGGTACCAACATGGACAAATGATGATATGCCTCCTGGAGACCTCTCTTTAGCCACAGAAAATATAATATGATGGTATTAATTTGGCACATGGATGTATACCAGCTTGAACAGCAGTCCATCTTTTTATTGGTGGGGAAATATTAGTAATGCAAAGCTGTTATGTATTCATCCAGTCCTTTGTTTGAATGTGATCTGTGTGGAAAACTGTGCAGTTTAACTAAGAACAGGACAGAAGAAATACCATACTGGGTCAGACCAAGGTCCATCAAGTCCAGTATCCTGTTTCCAACAGTGGCCAATCCAGGTCACAAATACCTATTAAGTTCCCGAAAAGGAACACAGGTTCCACAGTGCTTATCTTGGGGTAATGGTTTATGGATCTTTTTCTCAGAACTTGTCCAAACCTTTTTTAAACTCAACTACACTAACCACTTTTACTACATCCTCTGGTAACAAATTTCAGAGGTTGATTACACATTGAGTGAAAAAAATATTTTCTATAAGTCTTAAATGAGTTACATTGTAGTTTTCTACTTTTTGATGGAGTAAAAACTTATCTACATTTACCTGCTCTACTCCTTTCATTAATTTATAGACCTCTAAAATATCTTTCCTGAGTCGTCTTTTTTCTAAGTTAAAGAGCCTCAACCTTTTAAGACTTTCCTCATAGGGGTATCCTTCCATCCCCTTTACCATTTTGGTGGCTCTTCTCTGTACCTTTTCTTATTCTGCTATATCCTTTTTAAAATATGGCAACCAGAACTGCACACAATATTCAAGGTGTGGTTGCACCATGGAACAGTACAGAAGCATTATATCATTGGTTTTATTCTCTATTTCTTTCCTTATGATTCCTAGCATTCTATTTTCTTTTTTGGCTGCTGCTGCACACTGGGCAGAGGATTTCAATGTATTAACCATGATGACATGATTTAGGATGTCTGAAGATATGCACTTGAACGTCAAAATCATGGAGATGTATCTGAAACCATTTCACAAATGACGCTTACAGATGTCTCCAGTTCAGGAATGTCCACATAGGCAATGGGGTGTGGTGGGGTCGAGTCTGGGGAGCTGTAATGGACTTACATGTCCCTGTTTGATTTCAGGAATGACAGGATGTTTGTAGGCATGAATAGACATCAGGAAAGTGCTTGTTTTGTCTTAAAACATCCAGAGAGTTTAGAGAGTGTTAAGTGACTAATCTAAGATCACAAATACTCACACTGGGATTTGAATCTTGGCCATGCTGTTCTCAAACCACTACTGTAACCATTATGCTATTAGATGCTCTGATTCTGAGATGCTCTTCTGATGATGTCTATTGTGACATCTCTATAGATGTCCATATAAGGCATGTCCACGTTGCTGAAGTCATGCCTAAACTTGCACATGCCTGCTTTTTTTCAGATTTTCTAGCTTTCACATCCCAGATTGCTCTTGGACATCCCAATGTAAAATGTGCCTTCACGTGTATAACTTTGCACTTGTCGACATTAAATTTCAGCTGTCATTTGGACATTCAGTCTTCCAATTTATCAACGTCCTTTAGCAAGTTTTCACAATCCTCTTGTGTTTTAATGACTTTGAAAAATGTTGTGTCATCTGCAATTTTGATCTCCTTACTCGTTATTCCCATTTCCAGGTCATTTATGAATATGTTAAAAAGCAATGGGCCCAGCACAGATCCTGGGGGTAGTCCATTGAGAAAATGGGTCATTTAGCCCTACTTTCTGCTTTCAATCTTTTAACCAGTTCCTGATCCACAGTAGTACACTGCCTCCTATCCAATGACTTTTTAATTTTACCAAGAGTCTCTCATGAGGGATCTTGTTAAAAGCTTTCTGAAAGTCCAGATACACTGCATCAGCCGGCTCACCTAAATCTAACTGTTAATTCACACCTTCATAAAAATATAACAGATTAGTAAAACGAGTTTCCTTGGCTATATTCATGTTGGCTTTCTCCTATTAAACCATGGGGCTTGTTTACAAAGCCGCGGTAGCGGTTTCCGATCGTTATCGGAGCCGCGGCCCCATTGATTTCAATGGGGCCGCGGCTCCGATAACGATCAGAAACTGCTACTACGGCTTTGTAAACAAGCCCCCATGACTATCAACATGTTCAGTAATTTTAGTCTTTATGGTTGCTACCATTTTATTTATTTATTTATCCAGTTTTATATACCACCTTTTCCTTCAATCAAAGTGGTTTACAAGGATTATTAGGTACAATCTAAGTAGGAAGTAGAGGAGTAGGGGGTAGGGGTACAGATAGCAAATAAAGGCAGGCATTGGTTAACTGTGGTTGGCTACGGGGTCTGGGAAGATCCATAGTGCTTGGAGAAGAGTAGAGTTTTGAGCATCTTCCGAAACTCTTTGGCATCACTTGTGATTCTCATTAATAATGGAAGTGCGTTCCATAGTGCAGGTGCAGCGAGTGAGGGAGTCCTTCTGGTTGTGGATTGATAGGACCATTGATAAATTGGCGTGATATGCTTGTTTCTTGACGTGTCTGTAATAATCCGAGCCGCCGTATTTTGTACCAGTTGGAGAGGGTGAAGGGATTGTTTTGGGAGGCCTTTATAGAGTGAGATGCCATAGTCTAGCATTGGTGTAATTATTGCTTGGCATACTGAGCAGAAGTGATCATGGTGCAGGATGGGTTTGAGCCTTCTGATGAGCTTCAGTCTGTGGTGCGCTTTTGTGGCATTTCTGTTAATATGGGTCTGGAGACTTAAGTTTTTATCCAAAGTAACTCCCAGGCACTTTACTTCTTCTTTCACTGATATGTGTTTGTTGTAAAGTCTGATAGTGTGCGGTGGAGTAAAGGTGGTGCTTCTGGTATTGAAATTGGTTTCCGTCTTATTACAATTCACTGAAAGAGAGTGTGGGTGAGCCATGTGATCATGTCTTCGAGATACCTTGTTATGGGAGACAGGTCAGGTGCATGTATGTTGATAGGGGTATAAACAATGATATTGTCCGCATATAGGTGGCAATGTATCTTATGGTGTTTGATGGTGTTGCAAATAGGCTGTATGTATATGTTGAAGAGTATGGATGACCACGCTGATCCTTGAGGGATGCCCTGCTGTATGTCAAACTTTATAGATTTTTGTTCGCCACATTTGACTTGCTGTGTTTGGTTGTTGAGGTATGATTTGAACCATTTTATCATGTTGCTGAGTAGGCCGATTTCTTGTAGTCGTTGTATCATTATGTTGTGAGAAACTGTATCAAAGGCTGCTGATATGTCCATGAAAACTAAAAGGAATCCTTTTTTGGCTTTATCGATGTCCTTTATGAGCCTGTCAAATAATGAAGTTAGCAGCGTTTTGATGTTGTACTGTGGTTTAATCCCATGCTGGTGTATACCCAATGGTACATTTAGGTTGATGTGATCTTGTAACTGCTTTTGTACAGATTTTTTGATGACTTTTGTGATGAATGGTAGGCTAGAGATTGGGCAGTAGGATTTTGAGTCTGTTGGATTGAGGGTGTTCTTGAGGGCCGGTCGTATGGTGGCTTATTTGAGGGAAGGTGGCATATAACCCTGTTGTAAAGATAGCTCTTGGATACACTTGCTGAGTTGAACCTTTGAGGTTTTGATCCATGCCACTGGGCAGGGGTCTGTTGAAGAAGTTGCTGCATCAATGATGTGATCAATCTGTGACAGTGAGGGGATAGTAAACTCATCCCAAGTTTCCTTGTGTGCGAGGGTTGTTGGATTGTGTGCTATAGCAGCTTGGCATTGCGAGAGGATGGTGTGTTTTCTGATTAAGAAATTTGTGAATTCTTGAGGATCTATGAGGTGGACATCCTGAAAAGTAGAATTGTTGGTGAGCTTCCTTACAATGCTGAAGAGCTCTCTAGGTTTATTTGCTGACTTCATGATGGTATTGGTGTAGTACTGTTTACAATCATTGATTAAGTTGTTGTATTCATATTGCTTAGATCTGTATTGTTGTAGTGTGTCCTGGGTCTTATTATGTCTTCATTTTCTTTCAAGTCTCCTCAATGCTATTTTTGCTTCTCTGATATTGTTCAAGTACCATGGTGCATAGGGTCTTTTGCAGACACATGTGTGTTTATGGCTCATGATTGTAGCAGCTGTAGAGATTGTGGTGTTCCAGTTTTTGATGATTTTATCCAGATTGTGGTTGATTTGTTGGAGCTTGGGGGTTATCTACTGTAGGAATGCCACTGTCAAAGGTTCTAAATTTTCTGTTTGTGTGCCATGGTTCCTGGTGGTTGTCAGGGCTCCTGATGAGCATTAAAAATGTTATTGAGTAGTGGTCAGACTAGGGCATAGAATAAATCATTGAGGCTGATGTCTGATCATGCTCCATGAGTTGCTTTGGTATAAAGATCAGATCCGGTCTCATTCCATGCTGGTGGGTGGGAGCATTGACTAGCTGGGCGAATAGGAGGGCATCCATTGCCTTAAGGAATGTATTGGTTTATTTGCTGGGTGAGGAGCATAGGTTGTAGTCTCCAAGGGCAATAAGTGGTTTGTGCTGTATACCATTTAGAAACATAGAAACATAGAATTATTATGACAGAAAAAGACAATATGGCCTATCTAGTCTGTCCTTCCATATCAACAACTACAACAGTCCCATTTTTACCTTTAGAGATCCTCTGTGTTTGTCCCATGCTTTTCTGAATTCAGTTACTGTCCTCATCTCTACCATCTCCACTGGGAGACTATTCCATGGATCTACTACTCTTTCTGTAAAGAAATATTTCCGCATATCATTCCTGAATCTATCTCCCTTCATCCTCATCCCATGTCCCCTCGTAGCAGAACTTGCTTTCAATTGAAAGAGGCTCTCTCCCTGAACATTTATGCCATGGAGGTATTTAAATATCTCAATCATATCACCTCTATCCCGCCTTTCCTCTAAGGTGGCCACCCTCTGCACCGACTCCATCCTGTTCACATCTTTTGAAGGTTCGGTCTCCAGAATTGCACACTATACTCCAAATGAGGTTGCACCAAAGACTTATACAGAGGCACTATTACCTCCTTTTTTCTACTAGCCATTCCTCTCTGTATGCACCCAAGCATCCTTCTAGCTTTTGCCATCGTCTTTTCTACCTGTATAGCTACTTTAAGATCATCAGACACAACCACGTCTAGGTCCCGCTCTTCTTTAGTGGACAAAAGTACTTCACCCCCTATACTATATTGCTCCCTTGGATTGCTGCAGCCCAAATGCATGACCTTACATTTTTTAATATTAAATCCCAGCTGCCAAATTCTAGACCATTCTTCAAGCTTAGCTAGATCCCTCCTCATGTTATCTACACCTTCCTGGGGGTCTACTCTATTGCAGATTTTGGTATCATCCACAAAGAGGCAAACCTTACCCGACAGCCCTTCCGCTATATCACTAACAAAGATAGAAACATAGAAACATAGAAACATGACGACAGAAAAAGACCACATGGCCTATCTAGTCTGTCCTTCCATAACAACTACAACAGTCCACTTTTTGCCTTTAGAGATCCTCTGTGTTGGTCCCATGCTTTCTTGAATTCAGTTACTGTCCTCATCTCTACCACCTCCACTGGGAGACTATTCCACGGATCCACTACTCTTTCCGTAAAGAAATATTTCCGCATATCACTCCTGAATCTATCTCCCTTCACCCTCATCCCATGTCCCCTCGTAGCAGAACTTGCTTTCAATTGGAAGAGGCTCTCTCCCTGAACATTTATGCCACGGAGGTATTTAAACATCTCAATCATATCACCTCTATCCCGCCTTTCCTCTAAGGTGTACATATTAAGATCCTTAAGTCTGTCCTCATATGCTTTATAATGAAGCCCATTAATCATTTTGGTAGCAACCCTCTGCACCGACTCCATCCTGTTCACATCCTTTTGAAGGTGCGGTCTCCAGAATTGCACACCATACTCCAAATGAGGTCGCACCAAAGACTTATACAGAGGCATTATCACCTCCTTTTTTCTGCTAGCCATTCCTCTCCGTATGCACCCAAGCATCCTTCTAGCTTTTGCTGTCGCCTTTTCCACCTGTTTAGCTACTTTAAGATCATCAGACACAACCACGCCTAGGTCCCGCTCTTCTTTAGTGGACAAAAGTACTTCACCTCCTATACTGTATTGCTCCCTTGGATTGCTGCAGCCCAAATGCATGACCTTACATTTTTTAACATTAAATCCCAGCTGCCAAATTCTAGACCATTCTTCAAGCTTAGCTAGATCCCTCCTCATGTTATCTACCCCTTCCTGGGTGTCTACTCTATTGCAGATTTTGGTATCATCCGCAAAGAGGCAAACCTTACCCGACAGCCCTTCCGCTATATCACTAACAAAGATGTTAAAAAGATTTGGACCAAGGACAGATCCCTGGGGCACACCACTGGTAACATCCTTCTCCTCAGAGTGAGCTCCATTTACTTGTACTCTTTGTCGCCTCCCACCCAACCAATTTCTAACCCAAGCAGTAACTTTAGGGTCCATCCCTAGGGTGCTCAGTTTGTTTATAAGTCGCCTGTGAGGAACAGTGTCAAAGGCTTTATGGAAATCTAAATACACCACATCTAGAGCTCTCCCTCGGTCCAAATCCCTGGTCACCCAGTCAAAAAAATCAATCAGATTTGTCTGACAAGACCTGCCTTTGGTGAATCCATGCTGCCTCGGATCCTGTAATCCGCTGGACTCCAGAAACCTCACTATTTTCTCTTTCAGCAGCGTTTCCAATAATTTACTCACCACCGAAGTTAAACTAACCGGCCTGTAGTTTTCAACCACATCCTTACTTCCGCTTTTGTGTAAAGGCACCACATGAGCCTCTCTCCAGTCCTTTGGCACCACTCCTGACTCCAACGAGGCATTGAAAAGGTCAGTCAGTGGAGCTGCTAGAACGTCCCCAAGTTCCCTCAGTATTCTAGGGTGTATCCCATCCGGTCCCATCGCTTTGTCTACTTTAAGTTGAGCTAGTTTCTCACGAACACAGTCTTCTGAAAATAGTTCAAGATGTCCCTCGCTTCTGTTCTTATTTGTGGGTGTTTTCTGAGGTCCTGCTCCTGGTTCTTCATCTGTGAACACAGAACAAAAATATTTGTTAAGCAATTCCGCTTTATCCTTATCAGCTTCTACATATTCCCCCCCTGCACCCTTGAGTCTGACAATACCACTTTTGCTCTATTTGTTAAGCAATTCCGCTTTATCCTTATCAGCTTCTACATATTCCTCCCCTGCACCCTTGAGTCTGACAATACCACTTTTGCCCTTCCTCTTCTCACTAATATATCTGAAAAATGTCTTATCCCCCCCATTTTATTGCATTGGCTATTTCCTCCTCCTTTTGAATCTTTGCCTTCCTGACTACTGTGCTAGCTTCTCTAAGTTTTTCCAAATACAGATGTCTGTCTTCCTCTCTCTGTGATCTCTTGTATTTCATGAAGGCCTCCCTCTTTTTCTTCACTTTTTCAGCTACTTCTTTCGAAAACCATAGCGGTCGCCTTTTCCTTTTACCTTTATTTACCATTTTAACAAAAATGTTGGTTGCCCTTAAAATATTCCCTTTCAGTTTTGCCCACTGTTTTTCTACATCCCCCAGCTGTTCCCATCCCATTAATGACTCCCTGAGGAATTGGCCCATTTTGGCAAAGTTAGTCTTCCTAAAGTCTAAGATCCTCACCTTTGAATGGATTCTAACAGCCCTAGTCCTAATTCGGAACCACACCATCTGGTGATCACTGGATGCAAAATGATCTCCCACTACAACATCAGAAACACTTTCACCATTGGTAAGCACCAAGTCCAGTATGGCCCCTTCACGTGTGGGGTCTGTTACCAATTGCCTGAATAGTTCTCCCTGTAGAGAATCCAGGATCTTCTTACTTCTAGATGATACTGCAGCAGAAATGTGCCAATCAACATCTGGCATATTGAAATCTCCTATCAGTAGCACTTCCCCTTTCCTAGCAATGCTGAGAGTGTCTTCAATTAACTCTCTGTCTACCTCTTCCTCTTGTGAGGGAGGTCTGTATATCACACCAATACAAATAGATTTCTCTTTCCCTCTTTCTAGTTTAACCCACAATGCCTCCTCCCTCCCTTTTAATATCTGTAATTCCAAAGCTTTAATAGTAGTTTTTACATATAGTGCCACTCCTCCTCCCCTTCTTCCTACCCTGTCCTTTCTGAATAAAGTATAGCCAGGTATAGTTACATCCCAATCATGGTTTTCTGTGAACCATGTTTCTGTAACTGCTACTAAATCCAAGTCAGCCACTCCCACTAAAGCTTCAACATCAGGGATCTTATTTCCCATGCTACAGGCATTTATACACACTGCTTTCCATATGTTACCCCTGTTACCCATTTCCATATAGGTATTTGAAGTATCACCTACCTGGGAGCTTTTACCTACCTGGGGGCTTTCCTCACCCATCCCCAACAAATCTAGTTTAAAGCCCTTTTCAGTAGATTAGCCAGTCTACTACCGAAGATGCGTTGACCTTTCTTGGACAGATGGATGCACAGATTGTCTCCAGGATGACAGACAGTTCCTTGGTTTTGGCATTTGGTGGCCTATAAGTGAGGCATAGGTATTTGTTGGAGATGATGATTGTGTTGATCTCTCTCAAGTCAACAGTTGAGGTAGTCCTGAATCTGTAGTGATTTCTGGCCAGTATCATTACTCCCCTTCCTTTCTTTTGTGTTTGGGGACAGTTGAATGCTGCATACTCAGGTGGAGTTATTTGATTCAGAATAACTTGGTCTGTGTCCGATAGCCAAGTTTCTGTGATGCAGATGATGTCCATCTTGTGGGTTTGTATGTAGTCATAGATGGTGTTTGGTTTGTTTCTGATTGATCTTGCATTGATTAGTGCGAATTTGATAGGGGAGGCCATGATGGGGTTAGTGTGTGCAATTTAAGGGAGATGTATGTAAGGTAACTGGGCTAGGTTGTGAGCTCTGCGTGCAGTGGATCTCATGCATTGGTGTATCAGGGTAGCAATTGGTCGTGCAAATGTAAGTGGTGGCAGGTGGGCTGGCACTGTGAGTTCCTGGTTCCCAGGGAGGTTGCCAGGTACGTTAAGATTAGTGCCAGGAGGAGATAGTGCTTGTGTTTGAAGTCATGAGCTTGCATTTTGATGCTGGCAATGGCTTGCCTGCCCTGTGAAGGTTTCAGCACAGAGCTGGCTGTTTTGTGTCTTGCCTGCTGCTGACTTTGTGGTGTTACCTTTTGTTGCAGGATCGCTGGAGTTGATGTGTATTCTATCCAGCAAAATGTGCCTTGGGAGGCCTTACAATCATTTGTGTCCCTTGTTCAGATGTGGAGCATCAAGAACACGGCTGTGTCCAGAGGCGTGGGTCTTTGGCTGCTCTAATTATGTCCAGAAAGTTGCCGTTGTATCGGTGGTCGGGTGTTTCCTCCATTGAGGCATCCATGAGGGGTATGGAGGCAGGGTTGGTCTCCTGCAGTTGGTCTCCACCTAAGACCATGCCAAAGGGCCCTCTGGCGAGGCCCTCAGGCGTAGGCCCACTATGCGCTTGCGCGCCTGCCGGTGCTGCTTTTTAAATTGAGTACAGGAGCTCCGATTGGTCTTGTGCAGGGGAGCGGGGAGGAGTCCTGCTTCCTGCTCCCTTGTGTGATGCCTATCTGGATTTAAACGGTGTGTAGTGGCTCCGGTGTTGCTTCTTCGTTGTTCCCGCCGGTGCTGCTTTTTAAATTCAGTGCAGGAGTTCCGATTGGTCTTCTGCATGGGAGCGGGGAAGAGTCCTGCTTCCTGCTCCCTTGTACGATGCCGATCAGGGCTTTAAATTTATCTATTTATTTATTTATTTTATTTATTTACTTTTATATACCACACTTTTACAATCAGCGCAGTTTACATGTTAACAACATAGTACAATGAACTGGTATAAACAGTACATATAACAGGTACACAATAATAAATTAACAACATTAGCTAATAATAGAACATTTCCAACAACTTACAAGTTAACATGGGATCTGGGTAGGTAACTATTTACAGGCTGAGAATATGCGTTAGCGGGTTGGGCATAAGTATCTACGGAACATGGTCGAATGCAGGCTGAGAATATGCGTTAACGAGGAGGGCATAAGTATCTACGGAAAATGGTCGAATGCAAGCTGGAAGAGATGTGTCTTAATTGCTTTGCGGAAGGTTGCCATGGCTTGTAGTGGCTCCGGTGCTGCTTTTCCCTGGTACTGACGTCATATTCACTGGTCTGTAGTTTCCTGGATCACCTCTGGAACCCTTTTTAAAAATTGGCATTACTTTGGCCATTCTTCAAACGTCAGGTACTATAGATGATTTTAGTGATAGTTTACAGATTACTAATAGTAGGTCTGCAATCTCATATTTTAGTTCTTTTAGCATCCTCGGATGTATACCATCTGATTCAAGCAATTTGCTACTCTTTCATTTATCAAATAATCATAATACATCTTCCCGGTTTATCGATATTTGTTTCAATTATTCTGATACATCACCTATAATATGATTTCAGGCATAGTTAACTTCCCTACATTTTCTTCAGTAAAGAGCAAAGCAAAGAATTCTTTCAGTCTCTTCGCTATGCCCTTGTCCTCCCTTAACTCCCCTTTTACCCCCTATCATCTAATGGTCCAACTGACTCTCTCACAGGTTTTTTTTGCTACAAATGTACTTGAAAAAGTTTTTATTGTGTACTTTTGTTTCCATGGCAAGCTTTATTTTTCAAATTCTTTTTTGGCCTGTCTTATTTAACTTGCGAGTGCTTATGTTGTTTCCCGTTTTCGGCATTTGGCTCCTTTTTTCCTGAAAGATGCTTTTTGAGCTACAAAAGCCTCTCTGACCTTACCTTTAAACCATGCTGGCAGTATTTTGGCCTTCCTTCTACCTTTCTTAAAGTGTGGAATAAATCTGGTCTGGGCTTCCAAGATAGTATTTTTAAATAATGCCCATGCTTGATGTAAATCTTTAAATTGTGCAGCTGCTCCTTTTAGTTTTTTCTTAACTATTTTCCTTATTTTATCATAGTTTCCCTTTTGAAATTTGAAATGGTAGTACTGTAGATTTCCTTTCTCTCCTCCGTTCATTAATTAAATCAAATGCGATCATGCTATGATCACTATTGCCAAGTGGCCCGAACACCGTTATCTCTTGCCCCAGATCCCGTGTTCCACTAAGGGCTAAGTCCAAAATAGCTTCCCCTCTTTTCAATTTATGAACCAACTGCTCCAAGAAGCAGCCATTTATTTCATCTAGAAACTTAATCTCCTTAGCATGCCCTACTGTGATGTTGACCGAGTTGATACTGGGGTAATTGAAATCACCCATTATTACTGTGTTGTAACTTTAGTTAGTTTCCCTGATTTCTTTTATCATTTCATCAGCCATTCATTCATTCTGGCCTGGTGGATGGTAGTACACCCCCACTGCCATTGCCTTCCCTTTTTTACATGTAATTTGTATCTATAGAGATTTTACAGTGTATTTTGTTTCCTGCAACGCTTTTATTCTGTGTGACTCAACGCCATCTCTAACATAGAGAGCAGCCCCTCCACCCTATCATTGCAATATAGTTTGCACCCAGGTATCACATAAAATCATCACTGATAATATCTATCGATTGATAGGTTTGTCTAGGTGCTGATGGCAGAAGAAAACTGTCTTGCACAATCTGCCCAGTTATTCCAGTCTACATTGCAAGCCATAAACTTTGATTACCTATAGGATCACTCCTTATCCAAGACACTTTTTTGTTCTCTTCCTCCATAGTAATCCACCCTCCTGGTGACCGAGTATGTAAGGTCTCCTTTTAGTTTACCTTCAGCACTCATCTTTTCCCATGTTCTCGCTCAAGATTCTACAATCATAAATGAAGTATTTGCATTCTCACTTGTCTCAAGAAATGTGAAGCTATAGGCCAAGTTTCCAACACGCTGTTGGTGATTCATACTCCACATGTCCAAATAGTGCTAAAGTTCAGCATGCAATATTAAGACCTCCATCTATTAAGCTACTTCTGAGACTCTAAGGGGCATGCTTACTAAGCTGCACTATCTGTTAATGCAAGCTGGAGTGTGTGCTAATGGGTCACGATAACAGCTCATGCTAAACAGACAGTGCAAGGTTAATTCTGCACTCTCTGCCTAGCACATGACAGGCGGGAAATGGGTAGGGTAGGGGCAAAGCGCAGGGGTGCTGTACATTGTGGTTAATGTGAGGGTTGACAATGCATGTTTACCATCATTGTTGCAGTTGGCGCAGGTACACTTAATGCTACTTCAACGGATAGCATTAAGTGCACATGCATTGCCACTGCTACATGTTATGATCGGAATCAGTGTACTATCTGCTGGGACCATGCTGTACATGTTCCCAACAGGTAACACATAACATAACATAACATAATTTATACCCTAGACACATGCAGGCTTATTCCATCCCAGACGTACACCCCCTCTGTACATCTGGTTTGACCAGACATACAGAGGAGGTCGTGATTCTGATCTCACAGGGCATGTCTAGCCCTGCGGGATCAGAATCATGATCAGGTGTGTACGTGCAGGCTGGGCCTGCGATTCAGCCTGGTCTGCATGTACAGGCACTGCCCGACTAACCTCAGTCATGGCTTTTAAGTGGAGATGCGTCACCATGGCATCCGGTCGCCATGGCACCGCATCTCCATTTAAAAGCCACGATGCCGGCCATCAGAACAAACTGCTTATTCCCCTCAGCCCAACCCCCAATTTGGCATCCCAGGGCCAGGGTCAGGCTGCGGGGAATGCTCTCTGCCCCCTGCCGCCCTTTCCTGGCCCCAGATCCACCGATCCCCAACGTCCAGGGAAGTTATTCCACCTCAGAGATGGAATAACTTCCCCATTCAAGTCACCGGCCCCGGATGTATAGGGCTAACATTAGAATCAGCCCTGTATGTATGGGGCCGGCGACCACCCACTGCCCACCCTAACACCGCCCCCGATCCTCCCCTTTCCTGCAACCCTCTAGCTTCCCCGTACAACCGGCGGGTAAGCTAGATGCCGGTGGGAGGGGGCACGATTAGCGGACGTCCATCCCCGCTATTCATGCGACAGAATATCCCCCATGATGCCTGGAAAACCCTAACACACTAGTAAACATACCCCTAAGCATTCTAGCTGAGCACTGTTTTCTTGTCTGTCTGCTTCACTACATTGTAAGCTCTGTGGAGAGGGGGCTGTCTCTTAGGTGTATCTGTAGAAAGCTTCATATATATTGTAGTGCTATATACTGTAAATGGAAAACAGAAGTAGTTGTAGTAACTCTGGGACTTCAAGTTTATATTATAACTGCTCAGTTTGCAGGCAAATGAACAGTGAAAACAGAGAGCAGAACTCAGAAAATAACATAGCTATTGTTTAATGGTGCCAACTAAGTGTCAGAGGATTTCACCTACAAAAAGAACTCATTCCAAGTTTTGTAAGTACGTCTACTGTGTGGTAGTCAAGTATAAAAATGAAATTTAAAGCAATAGCTATGAAATGGCATGATAGACAGCTACCTATTTTCCTGAAGATTTCATTATTATTTGTGATGATGAGAGCTGTGCTGAGCTGATGGAAATAGAAGAAAACAGTGAATATGCCTTTAAGGTGCGAGACAGGCAAGGTATTCACAGGGTTCAGACTGCAGGCAAAGGAAAGGAGCACGTAGTTGCTGAAGCCAAGCCACACACAAGCTCTAACGTAAGTGCAGGCTTGGAGGGTAATGATAATCACCTGTGCAGAGACAGGGGAGTGTTAGTTAGGAAACAGTTTTATAAGCCCTGTTCAGAGGAGAGAAAAAGGAGAAGTGGGAAGTTTGACTTCAAGTTGGAGAACGGCTCCAGCAAGAAAGGAAGCAGCAACAGAGGAAGCAGTCCTTGTAAGAGAGGTACTCTTAATTCAGAAACCAGCAGATGGATGGCTGGGAGAGTTGCTGACAATGAGGAACAGATTGCAGTGCAGAGTGTTCGTGAGCCAGCTCAGAGAATTCAAGCTGCCAAAAGGTGGGTGAATACGGTTACAACTGGAAGTGACCAGAACCCAGCCGAGGGCAGAGAACCAGAGTTGAACACGATTGAAGCATTGAGGCAATTGATCCAGGGAAAGAAGCCCCACTCTCAAGGTACAAATATTCCATATCAGGGAGAGCAGCTGTGGAAGGAAATTCATAAGTTCCTACAGAACAGTAAGCTTGAAGGAGTTAATGAAAGCCCAGAGACAGACAAGCATTTCGTAGCACAGGAAGAAATGCAAATTGACTCTTTTGGGCATGATTCTGTTACTGAGGAGTCTCCTATGGACTGTTCTTTGTGTAAGAAGGAAGTTTGAAAGTTGGTGATAAAAAGTGTTAACAGAAGAAGCTTTTGAGAAGCATGGTTTTACCTAGCCATGTGAATGCCAGGAACTTCTTCTAAGGTAAAGAACCCTTGCTTAACCTAGAGTTTGATAACCAAAGCAACACCTGATAAATGAAGAAATTTAGCTATGCTGGACGAACAAAGGAAGCTGTGATTTACTTGCTGAAATGTTTTTGCTGAAAACAGCTGCACATGTTTAAAGATTCTTTCAGTTTCTTCAGTTCCAGTTGCATATGTTTCCTGTTATTATTTACTTGGAGAATAATCCTTATATCTGCATTGAACCTTAGTGCTTATGGGAACCTAAATAAAATTCTTGTTTTGCCTTAAAACCAACGGTCTCACACTACTTTGTCTTTGAGTAAAAGAATCAACTACAAGTCCCAGAGTTCTCTGCTGGAGACAAGGATAGTAACTCTTTATTTAAGGACAAACATTGGCAGCCCTATGCCTGTAAGCCTTTGGCCCAGGCGAGGGTCACGACATATTAAAGGGAGTTACTTTAGTAAAGGTATTTTCCAAAACCTTGCAAAACCTTTCATACATCTTGTCTGGTGACTTCTAGCAACTAAACTGGCGGCTTCGCTGAGCTTCACTTCTGGAACGCTCAATAGTGAAATGGCGATGCCACTCCAATGAATTTCTCTCTTCTCAGTATGAAGCACGATAACACCTTCTCCGTGGCTACTCTCATCACCAAATGTGATTAAAAAATATTTAAAATATTTAAAAATATTTTTTTCCAGATTTTTGGGCTTTTTTCATTTTTGACTTATTTGTATTTTTAGGAACACATTGTAAAAGTATAAGAACTTTAAAAAGCACACAATTGATGTTACATGTATTAATTTGTAGGTATATTCAATGTACAAGTGTTTTGCATGCACTTTAAATATGTAGGCACCCAAACGAACTGAATGTACACTCACGAATACACACTCCTGTTTAGAAACAGCTTCAGATTTTGATGTCTCCATCTACAGAATGGAAGTGTCTCCTCGTGATAT
The DNA here is from genome assembly GCA_033557465.1 of Ichthyophis bannanicus. NCBI lineage: Eukaryota > Metazoa > Chordata > Amphibia > Gymnophiona > Ichthyophiidae > Ichthyophis > Ichthyophis bannanicus. Next base: position 460,394,955 of record CM066033.1, on the reverse strand, counting down.
TTTGAAGAAGTGTCATTGCAGAGAGCCATTTGACTTGTTGCATGAAATACTTTCATTATTTTCAATCAATTCCACGTGATTAAAAACTGAAGAATGTCTGAACAGGTAAACACCCACAAATCATTTGCAGTGGCCCAGCACTTGCTCATCCTGCCAGACCTGATCCAGGCCCTCTCTCTCTCTCTCTTGGTTTCCTCCACAAAAGGTAGCCTTTGCTCTCTGCCTTTTCCCAACCCTACAAGGTTCTTTCTCTCCTTTCCCTTTTTCCTTGTCCCTAACCCCCTACTGCAAGGTAGCCTCTCCCCTCTCTCTAGCTAGACTGTCCTTAACTCTGATGATGATCATCCCAAGTTTGTCTGGTCTGCAGAAAATGCTAAATGGATTTTTTGCCTTGTGAAGCACTGATTACTACTGTAAACATTTACTCCAAAGATTTTTGTTCTGCCATGTTGTTGTGCCAGAAATTCCTTGAAACCATATCTAAGTATGCTATCAGAGACATTTAGCAAGCCTAATCCATATTCTGCTTGTCTGGTTAGTAATGATCAACAAGGATTTGCATTAAGCTTAGTAAAGGTCTCTCACAGTAGACATGGTTTCACAGACTTTCTGGCACAAGAACATGGAAAAAAAATCCTTGGAGTAAATCTCTGCAGCAGGAATCAGTAGCTTCACAAGGCAAAAAATCCAGTTAGCATTTTCCAAAGAGCTAACGTGGGGCATATGCAGATAGGGCAGAAAATCACTGAGCTATCTGCAGAATGCATTTTAGTTGCAGTTGTGGGTAGGCTGAGGGTGGAGAGTGGATGTGTCTGTACCACTCAGTTACCATGCTTATCAACAGCATATGGCAACCACTAGATTTGCAGACAACATGGGTGCAACTAATGCCACTTCAATGGGTGGCATTAGCTGCATTCCAGCTGCTGTTCAACCATGCTCCCTGAATTTTTGATGAAGTATCTGTTTGGGGGAATGATGTACATGTCTCTAAGAGATAGTGCATGGATTTTGCAGTTAATGCAGTGCTCTTATAACTAACACTCAACATTTGCTGCGAAAGCCTAAAGCAGTTTAGTAAATATGCTCCTTAGACATGGTTTCCCAGAATATTTGGCACAAGAAAAAGTCTTTAGAATAAATCTCTAGAGCAGGAGTCAATAGATTCATAGGGTAAAAATTCCAGGAACTCAAGATCAGACAAGAAACTTTTGCCAATCAAGAGAGAGGAACTAATATTACCCAAAAAAATAAGAGATAGCTAAGGATGGACTGGCTAGGGCCAGCTCCCCAGGAGACACAATAGCTCCTCCTGAAAGAACATTGTCTTTCAACCCAAGGGACACTGATTTGGAGGCCAGCCAGGCCATGACAACACTGGGATAAAAACTAAGGAAACCTTTTATTAACAGACAATGCATGATAATGAAGTTAACTCACATTAAGTGCCATGGCACCCATACAAATAAAAGGTCAATTAGCCAGTGTTAATTCCAAACAGCATTAAAACATTTTAATAGGATGAATATGTGAAACAAACTGAAAATATATTGGAAGATTAGGGAAAAAGTCAGAGAATGGCAAAAAATGAACCAAAACATTTTTTCATGCTCATCCTTTTCTTCATCATTGAACCATTGCTTGTCTTATTAGTATCAGTATTCCGCATGCTGTTGACTTCTTGGGCCTTGGGGAAGTAGTGAGGAAGAAGAACATATTCTACTTATCAGGCGCATGGCACCTATTTGGATTGCAAGCCCTGTAGGCCAGGAACCTATCTACTGTACCTGACTTATCAATTTCTATGAACATGGGTTCGGAAAAATGATTCATTAAACCCCAAATCCAAATCTAAATACAAACCCTTATTTATATGTGCTACATAAGAACATAAGATATGCCATACTGGGTCAGACCAAGGTCCATCAAGCCCAGTATTCTGTTTCCAACAGTGGCCAATCAAGTCATAAGTATCTAGCAGTTTCCCCAAAAGACATAGGTTCCACAATGCTTGTATTGGGTCAAGCAGTGATATCCTGGATCCCTTTTAATAATGGTTTATGGATCTTTCCTTCAGGAACTTGTCCAAACCTTTTTTAAACCCAGCTACACTAACAGCTTTTACTACATCCTCCGGTAACAAATTCCAGATTTTGATAACACATTGAGGGAAAAAATATTTTCTCTTATTAGTCTTAAATAGGTTACCCTGTAGCTTCATTGCATGTCCCCTAGTCTTTCTATATTCTGATGACGTAAACAATCGATCTACGTTTACCCGTTCCACTCTGTTCATTAATTTATAGATCTCTATCATATCTCCCCTCAGCTATCTCTTTTCCAGGTTGAAGAGCCCTAACCTTTTTAGCCCCTCTTCATAGGGGTATCCTTCCATCCCCTTTACCATTTTGGTGGCTCTTCTCTGTACCTTTTCTAATAACACTATATCCTTTTTAAGATACGGCGACCAGAATTGCACACAATATTCAAGGTGCGGTCGCACCATGGGACAATACAAAGGCATTATAATATCCTTTGTTTTATTTTCCATTCCTTTCCTTATGATACCTAGCATTCTATTTTCTCTCTTGGCCGCCGCTGCACACTGGGCAGAGGGTTTTAACATGTTATCCATGATGACGCCTAAATCTTTTTCTTGGGTGGTGGTTCCTAATGTGGAACCTTGCATCGTGCAACCATAGTTTGGGTTGTTCTTTACTAGGTGCATAACTTTGCACTTGTCCTCATTAAATTTCATATGCCATTTCGATGCCCAGTCTTCCAATTTATCAAGATCCTCTTTCAATTTTCCACAATCCTCATCAGTTTTAATAACTTTAAATGATTTAGTGTCATCTGCAAATTTGATAACTTCACTAGTTATTCCCTTTTCCAGGTCATTTATGAATATGTCATAAAGCAACAGACCCAGCAAAGATCCCTGGGGTACTCCACTATTCACCCTTCTCCATTGGGAAAATTGGCCATTTAGCCCTATCTCTGCTTTCCATCTTTTAACCAGTTCCTGATCCACAATAGTACACTGCCTCCTATCCCATGACTTTTTAATTTTGCCAAAAGTCCCTGATGAGGGACCTTGTCAAAGGCTTTCTGAAAGTCCAGATACACAATATCAACCGACTCACCTTTATATACCTGTTTATTCACACCTTCAAAAAAATATAGCAGATTAATAAAAGAAGATCTTCCTTGTCTAAAGCCATGTTGGCTGTCTCCCATTAAGCCATAACTATCTTCATGTTCTGTAATTTTTTTCTTTATGATGGTTTCTACCATTTTTCCTGGTACTGACATCAGGCTCACCGGTCTGTAGTTTCCCCGATCACTCCTGGAACCCTTTTTAAAAATTGGTGTTACTTTGGCCATTCTCCAATCTCAGGTATTAGAGATGATTTTAATGATAGTTCACAGATTACTAATAGCAGGTCTGCAATCTCATATTTCAGTTCTTTCAACACCCTTGGATGTATACTATCCAGTCCAGGTGATTTGCTATTCTTCAGTTTATCAAATAGTTGTAATACATCTTCCCGGTGTATCAATATTTCTTTCAATTCTTTTGCAGTATCACCTTTAAATACCACTTTAGTCATGGGTAACATTCCTACATCTTCCTCAGTAAAGACCGAAGCAAAGAATTCATTCAGTCTATCTGCTATGGCCTTGTACACTCTTAGTGCCCCTTTTACCCCTCTATCATCTAATGGTCCAATTGACTCTCTTATAGGGTTTTTGCTACAAATGTATTGAAAAAGTCTTTATTATGTGTTTTTGCTTCCACAACAAGCTTCTTCTCAAATTCTCTCTTTGTCTACCTTATCAGTGCCTTGCATTTAACTTGCCAGTGCTTGTGCTTGGCTCTTTTTTCCATTTCTTGAAAGATGCTTTTTTGGCAACAACAGCCTCTCTGACCTCACCTTTAAACCATGCTGGCAGTTTTTGGGACTTCCTTACACTTTTCTTAAAGCGTGGAATACAGCTGGTCTGGGCTTCCAATATAGAATTTTTAAACAACACCCAAGCTTGATGTAAGTCTTTAACCTTTGCAACTGCTCCTTTTAGTTATTTCTTAACTATTTTCCTCATTTTATCATAGTCTCCCTTTCAAAAGTTAAAAGGTAGTACTGTGGATTTTCCTTACCATCCCTCCTCCACTAATTAAATCAAACATGATCATGCTATGATCACTATTGCCAAGTGGCCCCAACACCCTTATCTCTTGCACCAGATCTGGTGTTCCACTGACTAGGTCCAAAATGGCTTCCCCTCTGTTCGGTTCATGAACCAGCTGCTCCAAGAAGCAGTCATTTATTTCATCTAGGAACTTTATCTCCCTACCATATCCTGCCCTGACACTGACCCAGTCAATACCGGGGTAATTGAAATCACCCATTATTATTACTGTGCTGTAAATTTTGTTAGCTTCCCTGATTTCTTTGAGCATTTCATCATCCATATGTTCATTCTGGCCAGGCAATTGATAGTACACCCCCATTGCTATCCCCTTCCTCTTTTTACATGGAATTTCAATCCATAGAGATTCTACAGCAAATTTTGTTTTCTGTAAAACTTTAATCTTTTGTGACTCAATGCTCTCTCTAACATAGAGTGCAACCCCTCCACCAATTTGATCAGCTCTATCATTACGATATAGTTTGTACCCAGATATCACAGTGTCCCAATGGTTGCCCTCCTTCCACCATGTCTCCGAGATACCAATCATATCAACCCTCTCATTTAGTGTTATATATTCTAACTCTCCCATCTTATTTTTTAGACTTCTAGCATTTGCAATGAAGAATTTTAGAGACTGTATTTTATTCATATTAATCTGGCAGGAGTAATTTGGAATCTTTAAGCTCTGACTGCTCCATACTCAAGGGCATTTGGGCTACTTTTGCCTTTATTGGAACCTCTCTGCTGATATGCCCTAACTTTGGTAGTATCCTTCAAGGATACATTGTTCCATACCATGTGCTCATGGGCGACCTTCGGCTTTCCCCTATTATCTAGTTTAAATGCTGCTTTATCTCCTTTTTAAAGGTTAATGCCAGCAGCATGGTTCCATCCCGGTTAAGGTGAAGCCCATCCCTTCGGAAGAGCCCCTCCTTTCCCCAGAATGTTCCCCATTTCCTAACAAATCCAAAACCCTCATCCTTACAGCATTGTCTTATCCGCGCATTGAGACTCTGGAGCTCTGCCTGCCTTTTGGGTCCTGCGCGTGGAACGGGAAATATTTCGGAGAATGCTACCCTGGAACTTCTGGATTTCAACTTCCTACCTAAAAGCCTAAATTTAGCTTCCAGAATCTCCCTACCACATTTTCCTATGTCATTGATACCGACATGTACCAAAATAGCAGACTCCTCCTCAGCATTATCTAAGACCTTGTCTAGGTGGCACGTGAGATCCGCTACATTTGCACAAGGCAGACATGTTACCAGGCGATCCTCATGTCCACCAGTCACCCAGATATCTACATGCCTTGTGATCGAATCACCAACTATAACGACTGTCCTAACCCTTCCCTCATGGGCACATGGCCCTGGAGTAACTTCCTCGGTGCGGAGGGTTTTATATCACCTGGAGGACAGGTCCTAGGTACAGGATCACTTCCTGCCACACCAGAGTGATGCTCTCCTGTCACGTGACCTCTCTCCTCTATGGCAACAGGGATGCTGCCAGACTGGAGGTGGGACTGGAGGACTATATCCCTGTAGGTCTCGTCTATGTACCTCTCTGTCTTCCTTATGTTCTCCAAGGCTGCTACTCTAGCATCAAGAGTTCAGACTTGTTCCCTGAGATCAAAGAGCTTCTTGCACCTAGTGCACACACAAGACCCCTCACCAACTGGGAGAAAATCATACATGTGACACTCAATGCAAAAGACTGGAAAGCCCCATCTCACTGCTGGACTGCATCTTAATTTTAAGGTTGTGTTTAGATATTTAAGTTCTTTACTTACTAAGGGTTGCTGGGGATACTTATACTAATAAAACTATACCTAATATGTTTAATTTACCTTGTTCACCTGAAGCTTAATTAATCTCAGGTCCTTAATGTATGCCTGATGAGGATAAACAGCTGCACCTGAGAGTGAATATGGCACCTCCTTTCCTTTAAGAGGTGTAAGCACCTATAAAGCTATAATTATCCCAGGGGTGGGTGAGTGTCAGAGAGAGAGGGAGGGAGAGAAAGAAGACTTATTAAAAGCTGACTACTAGACAGTCCTTGCTTGGTAAAAGGGAATCCAGGGTTCTAAATTTAACCAGAAAGCTCTCTGCTGTGTTTTAAATTTAAACTGAATGTTCTTTGCTGCTACTAGGCCCTGACTGATTTAACAAATACACTGGGTTCACAGATTAATCAGCTTTAATCTAAAGAATTCCTTTTTCCCAAAGATTTATAAAAATTTCCAGAAGTAAATACTTAACAATTGCAGATCTCTCTCCAGAAGTTGCAGTCCCCTTTTGTAGTCCTTCAAGACTAAGAATCACAGAACTCTGGTTGAACTATTTATGCCTGTGCTTCTGAAGTAAGCTGTGATCAATTTCCTGGATGATTAACACAGTCCTTGCTTGGATAGAAGGAGTCTTTCAAAATGGTCCTTTGATCTGCCACCTGGCTTTAACCTATTTAAAAAATGTCACAGGTCTCTTGCCCCCATGTAGAAAGTCTGTTTGTAAAGGTCTCTAGAAATAATTTATTGCTCAAAGAATACTGACCCTGTTTTGCCTTTTATGCTAAGTTATATTCTGATTTGATTTAAATTAAAGCTCTTTGCTGCTACTAGGCCCTGACTGAGTATGAAATTTAAGCTAGAAGCTCTCTGCTGGGTTGAAAATTTAACCAGAAAGCTCTCTTCTGTGTTGTAAATTTAAACTGAAAGCTGTTTGCTGCTACTAGGCCCTGACTGATTTAACAAATACATTGGGTTCACAGATTAATCAGCTTTAATCTAAAGAATTCTTTTATCCCCCAAGATTTAGAAAAATTCCCAGAAGTAAATAGTTACAATTGCAGATCTCTCTCTAGAAGTAGCAGTCCTCTTTTGTAGTCCTTTGTTTGCATTTACGGAGGGGGTACATTTTAGTGTGCTTGTGCTGTAGCATAGATTAGCTATTTAATACTACTGCTAGTTCAGATACAGTGCATTTTCATAAACAATGGTGCATAGACCATTGATGCTGTTACCAATTTCTCTTCAACAAAGGCATGTCGCAACAAAATTCCTTGCTGAACTAAGCCTAGGATTTTAACGCACCTACAGTACATTAACGTAATATTCCTTGTGAGGCAAATGATTTAGAGGCAGATATTTGTGTGGTGACTACTTCTCAAAACATGCTAGGGCTTACATTAACAGCTTTCCAGACCTGCCTTTAATTAGAAAGTAAAGCACTACACTCTCTTATCTCAAAGCCACAAGGAATGTCACATGATAAGGCCTTTATATGTCATGTGAAGTCAGCATACTTTGTTTTTCTTGACTAGGAGCCGTTCTGTAAAGTTACTGATTAATTTCTCAAAGCACAAGAACAGCATCTTGTTCCTTTTTCTACTGTTGTTGACTCTTTCAAAATAGCAAAACAGTAGTCAGTTTGCATGGCTCTTGTTTTCTCTTAATAATATTTTCAATAATACAATGTGATTAGGTCAACAATAAGCAGTTTCTAGAAACTGTGCTATTGGAGCTTTCCTAATTGCACCAACATATTAGACTCTTTGCAGCATGGCGTGACTTCTACTGGATACTGTTTACCTCATGACGAAGCTCTCTTTATTCATATCTTCAAAAATTAAGAAAATATTGTTAGCAATAATTACTAACTTCATAGGTTTTATATGATTCCTGTGACCACAGAGAGTTCCAAGAGCAGAGAGCATAGAATTACCGAAAATCAAGACATAATGACTTGCAATGTAAATAAAAGCAATTGGCTAGTGGGGAGTGATCGATTAGTATAAACTAAACCAAGGTTATCCAGTCCAATTACTGATAACATGAATTAAGTAGTGCAGTATTCATGTTATTTCACTGACATACACTGACATAAATATTATCTGATAACTGCAACATAAATACATTGTCTGATTAGTTGGGACTTGTGTAATTGGAACTTCTCAGTAGAAGGTATGGAATTAATCACTTGTCAAGTCACGGGTTCCTATGGGGCCCATTTTCAAAGACCAATGAGCAGATAGGATAGTAAATTTTAACTGGATATCTTAGAGACATTTTCAGCTGAACCTAACCAGCTAGTTTTTGAGCTAAAATGTCCTAAATCTAATAAGGCAAAATTTTCTTGGCTAGATTTTTGACAGATATTTGGATGGTTGTGGTTACCTGGCAAAGTTTAGCTGGTAACCTAGGTAGCCTGGGCACCAGGCCTCTCCGAGCACCCCCACCTTTTCCTTTCTATCCAACCACTTGCTTCGTCACCTCCCCTTCCCCACCCCCACAAACGACAAATACATTCAAAACTAGTGAGCAAAACATGGTCACAGCTTTATTAACACAGCTTCATTTCTAGTCCAGCCCGAGCTAACATAACTTATATCAATATACAGGTTCCATCCATATCCCCTTACAGGACGATGTCCCCCAACCAGCCATATTATTAACAAAGTGGTGCATCAACCACTCTTACCCTCCTCCCCTCACCAACCTCGCCATATTATTAGCAAAGGCCGGCCCCTCTCCCCCTTATCTGGGTGAAGATCCCCAACAAGATCTCTGCCTACACCCCCCCCCCTCTCAGAACTAAGTTCCTTTACTCCCTCATAACAGCCACTCAGGACCTCACCACCTCCAGCTGCGACAATCCGCTTGCCTCCAAAACCCCCCATCCCCTTCGCCTAGGGAGGGAGGGGGGGAAAACTATAATCCACCGCCCGTCCACACGCTGCCTGAGGAAGGACTGAGCGGCGGACTTGCGGAATCCCTCCAGTTCAGCCCTCCACCACCCCGGCACATGCCTCTCTGCCCAATGAAATCGCTCTACGCTGCAATGCAGAGCGATTTTAAAACCCACACCCTGTTGTCTGGCAACCCTCCCCCCCCCCCCCTTCCATCTCTCATCTCAACTGTTCTCCAGGCCAGCAGGTACTGGGGCACCTGGCTACCACTCAGCCCGCGGGACTCTGACCCTGCAGCCTGCTACACTTAGTGGGGAAAATCAGTGCAGAACAGCTAAGTCAAAGGCCCATCCTAGAATCACCCCTGGAGCCATACCTATTTTGCTTGGCTAAGTTTTTCTATTTTATGAATTTAGATGGCTAAATTTAGCTGGCCAGAGGGAGAACATTTTTAGAACAGAGGTTTGAATGACTAATTTCCTTAATTAGCCAGATAATGGAGCATGTTTAATAAAACATGCTGTTAGCATGTGGTTTAGAATGTGGTTAGTATACCATGCTAAAAGTTAGTGTGAGTCCCCATGCTAAAAATCTCACACTAAAAGATTAGAGTGTGATTGAGTGGAGACAGGCTGGTTTGGGAGCAGAATGTGGCATGGGTGTTATGGGCACACACTACTTGCAATTGTTGCTATTAGCACAGGTACACTTAATGCCACTTCAATGGGAGGTATTAAGTGCACCCACATGCCAGTTTCCATGGTGCTACACATTATCAATGCATCAATGGTAAGGGGACAGATGCACACTTCCCGTGAAGTTGACGTGGGCCTCTGCTGGTTTCACAGGCCAACCACATGCTAATGGCTCACCCTTTAATAAAAATGCCCCAAAATGTGTTAAGTTCATCACTATTTACTTAGTCTAAGGGGTATGTTTACTAAACGGCGCTAATGTCGCAGCTGCAAGGTTATCGCGCGATACATAAGAACATAAGATATGCCATACTGGGTCAGACCAAGGTCCATCAAGCCCAGTATTCTGTTTCCAACAGTGGCCAATCTAGGTCATATGTACCTAGATACATGATGTTATCGCGTGATAATGGTGCATTACCGTGCGATAACGTCACATATTGCGCGATAACATCTGTTGCGGCGGTAAGGTGTGCCAAGGGTGGAGTTAGGCTCCCCAGAGGGTGGAGTAAGGCTCCCCAGGGGTGGAGGGAAGGGGTCAATGGGTGGAGAGTGAGCGGGGAGAGGCCCCAGGCACACTATCACCATGAAATGAAGGTCCGAAAAATAACGCTAGTGAAAACCTGGCGTTAGAGGCTAAAGTGAAGGAGAGAGAAACCATTTAAGTCAGCAATGTGCAGCAAAGGCAGGGAGACCAAGAACAGTGATAGTAGTGATACATGTGCTGCACCACCAGATAGTGTCCAAGTACGAAAGGGCACTATGGTGTGGCTGCACAGTTGGTACAGGGGACTGCAGGTATGACATGCAGTGGGGCAGCTGGGACATAGGGCAGGCTAGGCAGATGCCTAGGTGACACATAGAGAAACAGGAACACAATATCACAACTGATCAAGGTCAAACATGCCCACGAGTGTCTGTGTCCCACAGTGTCCCAGGGGACAGTACCTAGCAAATACCCCAAATGGAACAGAACATTGGCAGGCAGTTCCGGGGGGAAGCATGGATGTCCATGCAGGCACCCCTACCCCAGATTACACACCATAGGCAGCCACCTACCGGCACACTGGATGGCCTGGGACTGCGCACCACCAGCACCACTGGCATAAGGGCATGTCAGCAAGGTGGCAGAGGGGTGTCGGTGTTGGGGGGACAGTGGCATCTGCCCACAGCAGACTAAGACCAAGCCCTATCTAGGTGGGTGCTGTGCACTGCAAAAAACATCTGACCATCTGACGAACAGTAATGGTATACCCAGGGAATGACCTGCCTCTGTGGAACAGTTTGTTGCAGTATACCCAGCCAGTGCATCCAGGGGCAGAAGGTCACAGGTTCAAGTCCCAGTTGTGGCTCCTGCAGACCATGTCCCATATATATTACCCAGTACTAAACTGTGGTAATAAAGAAGGAACCTTTTGTGCAGATAAAATAAACACGCCATAAACACCCATAGTCTACCCTACAGAGCACATTCACCATAGACATGTGCAGTCTCTAGAGCAGAGGCTCCCAACTGCAGTCCCGGAGGGCCAAACACCATTCAGGTGTAATGCTGTCCTTAAGACATATGCTTGAGATGCATTTGTATGTATCACCCCCATTGTATGCAAATGTATCCCCTGCATATACATTAGGGACAGCATGAAAACCTGAATCAGGTTGGGCCCACCAGGACCGGAGTTGGGAACCTCTGCCCCAGAGCATTGGCCAGCTCCACTATCCAAAGCCTCATGGAGGGTCAGGCTGTTGGGCCATGTGTGGAGCAGCATCTACCAATACTAGAACCTGCATACCTTAGCAATGCTGTCATAAACGTTGAAGCATATTCCACATATATCAAGCGGTTGCTATGATTAATGTCAGATAACAAGTCCAAAATGAGGCACAATGTGTTAACAGAGATCCATCAGAGCAACCTGTCTGATATCTATGGTGTGTGTCTCGGTTTATGTCTCTGACAGTGTTTACCACCCCGGAGAGTGACCCCAAAAGTATTGAGTACCATAGCAATGCCTGCGCTGTGACCAGGACTGGTGTGGCGGCCAGGGCTGCCAACCACCTCTATATTTGCACAATGCTGAAGTAGGTGTGGAAGTGTGTGTATGTCTACCAAGTATTTTGTGGCTGGCCACACCTTGAGGAGCCCACAATGCTTGCACTGTTTCCAGTGTTAGCCTGCCTATGTGCATAATGAGGAGCAAGGTACTGTGGGTATGGGCCAGACAGGGCAGCCTGGGCAGGATGCATCTGCACAGGGCATATGGCAATGGCTGGGACATTGTATTGGCCGACCACCACCTGCAGGGACACAGGGCATGCTGGGGAGTCACTCGCACCCTGACTGAGCAGTGACCATGGCATGGCTAGGTCCCCACATAGTGCCATACAGTGTTGCTCTCAAGTGATTTCTGGGAGTTTCCCTGGTTGGGGCTCAATCACTGACATACCACTTCTGGGTGCACAGTTTCTCCAGGAGCATGCACTATGTGCTAGCTAGCAGACTGTCTGCAGTTAGCGTGTGTATGGCTGGAGCACCTTGCAGGGTGAACACTGACAGTGCCCACTGCTGGTGAATTTCAGGTGGGGGGGCATCTGAGCATATACACGCCTACCGCCTGTCTGCCAGTGCCCTGTGTGATACAAACAGATCCGCATTCACTGCCTTGGAGGGTGGCCCTTCCCCTGCAGGTCTGGGGTAGCTGGTCCCACAGCCCTTCATCATATCCTTCCACTGCTGCCATTACAAAGATGTAGAGTGTGGGTCTGTTGATGGCAGATCCTGGCCTTGAGAGGGCAGGTTGGTAGGCGCTGCCCCCTGATCCGCATGTGGGCCCAGACACCCCTCCTGCCCTATAGGGTGCAGTAGGTGATGGCAATGAGGTGAGGGTGTTTCTGCTGGCAGCACAGATTGTACAGATGTGTCAGACTGTTACATGCAGCAAAAGAGCTTGCTGCAGACAACCATATCAGATGAGATCCCTGAGAGATTGAACTCATGACCTCTGGCTTGTTGGTCATTGTATTAACCAGTGGGCTATAGCTCCATACACCTTTTCACAGCGCTGCCATGAAGTTAAGGTTACCACATGTAAATAGCCAACGTGCCCCCTATTGGGCAGTACACAGTGCATGCTACATGGACGCCAGCACGCCCACCTCCCTATATGGCATTGCTCACGTTATTGCTGGGAGTTTCGCTGGTAACAGTAGGATGGTGTACACATACCCCATCGCAAATATCAGTGTGTCCACCAAAAAAAACCCATCACCTCAGCTGGAAAACCTAAGGTACCCTGTAAAGTGCCTTAGCTGTGGGTCTACCCGATTCCGGTAAGCACAGCTGACAGTTACTGGGTTGACCTGCAGTTGCTGTGTAGTCAGCACATGCTATGAGAAAAGGCATAGCATACTGGTTAATACAATGCCCCCAGAGTCACTGCTTATGGGTTCGAATCCCCATTGCACCAACAGCAAGATGAGTGTTAGTAACAGTCAGACAAATCTCTACAATCATTGACACAAGCCTAATACACTATAACCTTTGTTCAGAGGGGAGATATGCCCCACAATGTTGGTGAACCAGCAGAAATATATAGCAAGTGGCAGGGGGAGGGAGAGTGTAACCCCAGGCAGATGTATGGCCGTTAAGACATGGCATGGTGCTGTAGGGCACATGTGACCATGGTAACCCCAATTGGGACAGCCCACTCAGGGAACCCCTGACAAAGAAAAAAGGACACGTGCACATCGGTGAACAAAGGTAATGCGTCATTTAATGTGGAGGTCAGTCCAACTTACAGTCATACACCTACGGCCTGCGTGACCACCCATGCCCACACCCTGCCCCCTCCCATGATCCCCCACTCCCCTTGATGCTGATGCTGATGCTTCTGCTGCCTCTGGCACCACTGCAGGCTGCAGGATATGTCCCACCATGGCCTTGAGTACATCCGCCACCCAGCCTATTCCAGCTGCAATATCCACGGTAGTCCCTTGCAGCTGCCATGTCTCCAGGCTGTGCTCCCTGAGATCCCTGCGGAGCCCACACACTGCCCATGTGAGGGCCTGCAATGCCTGGCATTGGGCACGCTGGACCTGCTGCTGGCCACGCATATCGGCCCGTATAGCAATCAGCGCCTGGCAAGTGCCTGTTGGAGGGGAACAAGGTGACCTGTGAGACATCTGTTGCCTAGACCCCAACATGTATGACCTGCCCATCCCCCACTGAGCCACACCAACCACCCCAGACATGGCCAGGGGGGCATATGTATGTGTGGAGGCCCACTGCCATCATGTGTGTGTGTGGACCCACCAATGTGTCTGGGGGATGGTGTGCCACACCAGCACATGCAACCATCCTGCCAGTTTCCTACCTGTGGCATCCCTACGTGCCGACGCCATATGTGCCCACAGCTCCTGGAGGACGACATGCATTGCGCTCATTGTTGCAGTGGACGGCCTTGGCGGTGGCAATGTGGGGCTCACCCCCACATCCTCGGGCCCCTCGTCAGCCACCATGGTGCCTGTGTACCCGCTCTGCTGGAGTGACTCGTCATCCTCCTGGGTGGCCACCTCCTCAGGCAGCACATCGGCCCATGGGGTGTCTGGGGCATCGCTGATGGCAGCCTGTGCATGTGGCGCATCGTCGACCTCCGCTGGCTTGGGCTCACTGCCATTGTCCTCCTTGGCCGCCTTGATGGCCTGGATGTTACCTGGGGGGTGGGTGTGAAACAAGGTACACAGTAGATATGGGGTTGTCACAGACACAGATGTAGAACACATATTTGCATAGACATATTTACGTAGAAATATGGACATATTTACGTAGACACATATTTGTTTATGCACTCCTTGCTTTCCTCTGTCCCTCTCATTTGGTCAACCCTAGGGACAGGAACATGTCTGCTTGTTCCCTCTTTACCACTGGTTCCTCCTCCACCACACACTGTATGCATAAAACTAACCCACTGGAAGAGATTGCCCCATTGTATAACCCAAATCTGGGGTGTGGACATCCAGGTCTGACTGGGAGCGTGGAGTAAGCATGTGTGGGGCACTCCCTGACCCTGGATGTCCTCACCAGATATCAGATATGTCCAGAACATCCTGAGCTATATCCACGCCTACATCTGTCCAAGGCATGAATGGGTATGAGGAAAGAGCTCATTTTGTCAGACAGATATCTGGAAGGTGTTGGGAAGGGAGCTTGATACTATCCCCTATATTTTCCACGAACAAACACTAATGAGGAATGTGGACTCCGGTGTCTGTTTTCCTAGGTTTGGCCACACCTGCTCCCAGGACATGGGCCCACACCACCCCGTGGCATGCCCTGCGTGTGCGTGGTAGATAGCTGTATGTGTGCTGAATGTCTCGGACATACCTGCCTGTGGGTCAGCCGTGTCCAGCGCTGGGGAGAGGCCATGGATGTAAATGGGGCCTATTTACTCAGCAAGCTGCTGCTACAGGGGCATGAGGCTTGGGATGAAGGGGCCACCCCGCCAGTGCCGCTAGCATGTCAGCGTTCTGCAGTCATGTTTGCATGGAACCCCCCCTGCCTGATATCATTGAACCTCTTACGGAGGCTGTCAAGGTCCAATGGTGGCCCCCCCCCCCCCGCCTGTGCCACGGCCCTCTGCATCTCCTCCCACACCTGGGCCCTTATGCTGACAGTTGTGTGTGAGCTCATGTGCCCATAAGGCTCCTCATAGTGTTCGAGGACACTTGACAGCAGGTTGTGGTTTTCCTGCTGGCTGAATCTTATGGCCCTCTTCCTCTCCCCATCCGACACAGGCATCCGCCTATGCTTTCCTGTGCTGTGCCCCTCAGGCTGCTCCTGGGTGGGGTTCAACATACCCAATGGGCCAGCAACCTTAGACTCCAGATGACCCATCCCTCCCATCTCTGGGGACTGCGGCCCTGGCGTTTCCCCAGACATCCCACCTATCATGTTCAGCTGCAGCATGTCCCTGCTCTCCCTGTCCTCCCTCTACATCCCAGACCTGTCTGACCTCCTATGGCCCTTGCCCCCTCCCCTGTCACCTTCACCAGCCCTCACCACTGTAGCCATTCACCAGCCCTGCCTCCTGTCACCCCCACCATGCACCAACCCAGCCATTCACCACCACCACCACCGGCCAGCCTTGCCACTCGCCTCTCCCACCACTCACCAACCCAGCCACCTACCTCCCCCACCGCTCACCAGCCCTGCCACTCTCCACGCCTAACCTTCCTCTGACCCTCCGTTTGCTTCACCACCAATAACGCCCACCGTCAACCTCGCTCACCTGCACTAACCCCTCAGCGTGTACCAGGTGTGCATGTTAATATAGGGATCTTTGGACGTCTGCACGTGTGTGTGCATGTTGCGCATGCGCATAGGTGATGCGTAGGGTGCATATGCAGAACCGTGCGCTGCACATGCGCAAGACATGTACGTGTCTGCGCGTGTGCAATGGCTGGTTCTGCGTCTGTCCCATAGGCGCCAGGAGTCAGTGGAACCGTGCACCGCACATGCACAAGACGTGTACGTGTCTGCACATGTGCGGCGGCTGTTTCCGTTGACCTCTGTTGCCTGTGGGACTTCTGCGGTACTGTGCACCACACATGCGCATGCAGACTACGTATTTGTGTGGGGGCGTATGCATATGCGGCATCAGCTCACACCATACCATCCGTTACAGCTTTTTTACGGCTTGCGCATATCCTGGCGCAGCACATGCGCAGACACATGCACGTCTTGCACATGTGCATCACACAGTTTCGCAGACCCCTGGCACCTATGGGACGGGCACGGAACCAGCTGCCACACACGCACAGACACGTACACGTCTTGCACATGTGCGGCACATGGTTCCGCGTATACACTCTATGCATTGCCTATACACATGCGTAATGCGTGTACACAAGTGCAGATGTCCAAAGATCCATATATTAACGTGCACATCTGGTACACGCTGAGGGGTTAGTGCAGGCGAGCGAGGTTGACGGCAGGCGTTATTGGTGGTGAAGCGAACGGAGGGTCAGAGGCAGGTTAGGCATGGAGAGTGGCAGGGCTGGTGAGCGGTGGGGGAGGTAGGTGGCTGGGTTGGTGAGTGGTGGGAGAGATGAGTGGTGGCCTTGGTGAGTGCTGGTAGAGGTGTGTGGCTGGGTTGGTGAGTGCTGTGAGAGGTAGGTGACACGGGTGGTGGGTGAGGTAGGTGGCAGGGTTGGTGTGTGGTGGGGGAGGTGGCTGGCACGGTTGGTGTGTGGTGTGTGGCTGGGTTGGTGAGTGGTGGGGGAGGTGAGTGCCAGGGTTAGCGTGCGGTGGGGAGGTGAGGGGGGTTGGGTTAATAGTGTCCGCTATGGCGGCCTTTGTGGTTGCCTCATGTACACTGGGGGATGTGCAGGGCTTGCGGTTGTCTGATGAGGGAGATGGTGTCCATGGGACTGGGGCACAAGGCAGGGGTGCAGGCCCGCTACAACACCGACCTGAAGCTGTAGGGGCAGGCCAGGCAGGGGCTGTGCCGGCACGGCGCAGGAGGCGTGCCGAGTTGCAGGCTCACCAGCCTTGCCTCTACAGGCCCAGGGCCCGGCTCCAGGATATGCATGAGGACCAGGTCATCTCCCTCTACTGCCTGAGCCCAGGGGCTATTAGGGAGCTCTATGAGGATCTAAGACCTGATCTCGAGCCCCTGACTGGTCGGTCACATGCCATACCGGGTTTGGTCAAGCTCCTTGGTGCCCTATATTTCTTTGCCTCTGGCTGTTTCCAGTCATTTGTGGCCGCAGTGGTTGGCATGAGCCGCCCCACCTTCTCACGCTGTCTCCACCAAGTACTGCGTGCCATGATCAGCCAGGTTGGGAATTACATTGCATTTCCCAACACTAGGCAACAGTGGGGGTCCCTGAACCAGGCCTTTGAGGCAATTGCCGGGTTACCACACATGATGGAAGCTATTGATTGCACACATGTTTCCCTGGTCCCACCCAGAGACAGGGAGGCAGTGTTCCGCAACCGCAAACACTACTACTCCCTGAATGTTCAGGTTGTATGTGATGCAGGTATGCATATTCTTGATTTGGTCCCGCGGTTTGCAGGGTCCACCCATGACTCCTATATCCTGCATCACTCGGCACTGTACAGACAATTTGAGGCCGGTCAATTTGAGGACTGTATACTGCTGGGAGGGTATTTGTCATCTCTGACATGCACATCGTATACCCCTGCTATCCGTATGAACACGTCTGTCTTTGACATGTGTCCCAAATTGTGTGTGTGTGTGTGTGTGTGTGTGTGTCATTTGTGTGTGTGGGAGCTGACGTGGGAGTGGGGGATGACTCCAAGTTCTCTGTGCTGCGGTGCTGTGTGTTGGTGGCACACTGACATTTGACATTTCACGACATTTGACATTGTGTGTTTAGGTTGGCACGGTACGACACACATGTATGCTTCATGTTTATCAACAGTGTGGTGTTGTCTGTGCCATCCAGCCTGCCACAGTGGGGTAACTGTTCCCGTCGCGCCATCTGTGTGTGGTGAATTGCATGACCGTCACATGCTTGCACATGTGTGCATCTCTGCCCTTGTCCAAGGTGCATTGCATGTGTGTCTCTGAGGTACTTTTCGGCCTCTGGTGTCTGCCCATGTGTCTGCTGTGGTTCAGGATAATGTTGTGTGCACTCCTTCTACCTCCCCCATGCTCTGTATCTCACACCTCCAGACACTGGCGCATAGTTGCTGTGTCCCATCATGTGTTCCCCTATGTTTCTGTCTTACCTGTAGGTGCTGTGAGTTTGCACGTACATTCATGTGTGCATGTGTGTGGATATCAGCTACTGGTTTAACGTTCAACATTTCTTTCTGCAGGTGATGCAGGATATGGGTGTCAGACCTGGTTGCTAACCCCTGTGCATCTACCACAGACACGTGCAGAGATGGGGTACAATGAGGCCCATGCCTCCAGTTGCTTCGTCATCGAGCGCACCTTTGGCGTTTTTGAAAAGTCACTTCAGGTGTCTGGATAGGACCGGTGGGGCCTTACAATACCAACCCATGACAATGGCAGAGATCATTATTGCCTGTTGCATCCTGCACAACATTGCTCTCAGGCACGATCTCGATGTCAAAATTAATGAGGATCTGGAAGACGATCCAACGTGCCCTCCTGTACATGCCCATGGTGACACACGTGAGGGCGTAGCACTCAGGCGCCAGCTGATTGAGGAGCTATTTTCATGTGAGTACTGGATGTTTTGGAAAAAACATTTGGATAGATATATGTACTACTACTACTACTACTACTGAGTGTTGGTATCACACTACCAGTCATACGCAGCACTGTACTGACATTGCTGATACAATGCCTGGCCATCTGAGCTTACAATGTGGTCCAACCGCTAACACAGAAGGTGTGGGCAGGGGACAACAGTGGGTGGAGGTGATTAATGTCGTCAGGATTATTAGGCTTAGGTGATGTGGTAGGCTGTCACACAGGGTTTTGAGATGGTTGATGAGGGTGGCTGCTCTGCAGCCACCTAGAGTTAGTTCCAGGCATTGGGTGCTGCTAGGTGACAGGTGTTTGGTCCTGCATTAACAGTGGGGCGGGGGGAGGGGGGAAGCCCATTGATAGGCCCAATTGGCTTGGCATGTGGGGATGACATTTGGGGGATATGAGGGGATTGATTGGATTGTATGCTCTGATGAGCAGGGACTGTGTGTAATATGTTTCAGAATGGCGATGCATACAGGTGTTAGCACTCTTTACATGCTCAGTAGCAGTAGTAGTATTTGTAGTACTTGGGTTATGCGCGTCAAGGTACAGGGCAGCCACAGTGTAACTGCATGTATAGATCAGCAGGTGCATCTTGACCTCGCCTGGGGCCTATGAGGTGTTGTGACAGGTGGGGTGTTATTGTCATACTGAGGCTGTCGGTAGATTAGCCATGCAGTGCAGTGTTGCATACATTGTGGCGGACAGAGATGATTTAGAGGCAGACCAGCAAGGTGTAGGTTACAGTGAGCAGGATGGCGGATGATGAAGAGGGGCATTAGGGCTTTATTTGTGTGTTCTGGGGTGACGGCAGGGATCTTGCTGATGTTATCTAGGGGGACACTGCAGGCCTTAGCTGCATGATGGGTATGTGTGGGGAAGGGGTGTGAGGAGTGATAGAGACCTGCTACCTTGACGGCCATGTCGACAGAAGGTGTATCCAACCTATACACAGACACTGTAAGGGTTGGAGAGGGTTTAGGAGCGATGCCCAGATGTCCAGTCTTGGCCATGCTCATTTCATGCAGCAGGGGTACCTACAGCCAGCAATGTCAGGGAGCAAGCTGAGGTCATGGTGTGGTTTGCCAAACATAGTTCATGCGTGGTGAGATATTTTTCGGACACATCAACGTACAGCTGCTACTGATAGCCAGGGGATGTGCCTGCTGCACCAAGGAACTGGGTATGGGGCCATGGGAATGTAGCAGCCCCTGCATATATTCCTTTCATATAGCACCTGGGAGTGGGTTAGCAGGGGAGGTGTACCCACAGGAAACACACACTGAGGGTGCTATGGGAGACATATGGGGGAGGCAGGGTTGTACCTGGACCTTTGGGCCGAGCATGTACAGCATAACGAGGTGAAAGTTGTGGTCAACGGTCTCAACGGCAGCAGAGAGGTCACAATGGGGACGGACAGGCTACAGACCCATGGACATGGCCAGGAACACGTCAGTGGTGGGTTGGGATGGGAACAATTAGGTAAAGTGTCATGACGAATTGCCAGACTGTGACGGATCTAGGGGGTTATGAGAGATGAGGATGTGAAGCTGGTGTGTTTGTGGCACAGCTGCAACATGACATATGTATGTTTCCCTTGTGTTTCTCATTCCACAGGACATGCTTGGTTACGTCCCTGGTGGTGTAGTGCGGTGGCAGCTGTGTATACCTCATTCAACATGCAGGAAACTGGGGTAGGTGGATATTTATTTATTTATTTATTTATTTATTTACATTTCTTATATACCGCACTATTTGGCATCAGCGCGGTTCACAGAGAACAAAACAAAACCAGAGCAACAAGCTGTTCGGTGTTACATATAACAGGAGCATAAACTTGGAAAAACATGGGAGAACTATCTACATGGAGTATATGATCTGTTAATTAGATAACATACTCAAACTATTTGCACAATTTAGCAAAAATATGGAACGCTTCACGAATTTGCGGATATACAGGTACTTTGTTTGTGTGGACAGTCAGGAGCAGCACATGTCACAGGTTGTCTGTCTAATGCACATATGTTGTGAGTGACCTATTGAGCATGCTCCCACATACCCCATATGTTGATGTTGACCACACATATCCACATGTGTTCGTGCCCAGTTTGTCTTCTTCAGCACTGTCTCTGGGCACATCCAACAGGACTGCGTGTGTCTACAGGTCCTAGGTGTTCTGGTGGTGGGCCGCACTTACACCCTTCCCTGACATTGTAGCATCAGCCAACAGCAGTGTATCATCGCATTTACAAGGCCTTTATCTCCACTATTCTCCAATTGTACACATACAGGCCGTATGTTACTGGTGATACGCTCACCTTCTCATACTGTGTGTGTGTGTGTTTGTGGGTGGCTCTGTTATGATACAGTGTGCATGCAGTTTGCATTATCATGTGGTGGGCGGGTCTGCACACCTGGGGAGCGGTGGTGAGTGTGCTATCTCTACCTTTCTAGTGTTAACCTTGTGCACAGTGTGCACATGTGTTGTGGGTTGACCTATCTCATGTGTATTGACAGACTATTGCACATTAGCATTTATGTATCCAAAATATCACCATAATTTGGACATGCGGCAACGGCAGCTGGAGATGGGGACATGGTTATTTGACACATGTGGATGACATCTTCTGCCTTTATTGAGACATGTTGTGGACTTTGCCTGCCTGTGAGGATCCCAAGCAGACATTTGCTGCAGACACACAGTAGGTAGCACCTTGGTTCGTTTGGGTGTAACATCAGCCTTTATATGTTTGTTTTTGGCTGTTTGTTTCATGGACCTTTCCTGTTGGGTCTCTGTGCACCAGCACTAATGGACATGGGGTGCAGCTGTGATTTGCCTGTGTTACTTGGGCATGGACATGACCATATCCATGGGACACGCTCGTCTGCGGTTGCATTTCCAAATGTCCACAACATGCACAGTGTTCTGTATTGTGATCATGTTATGTTTGCCTGTGTGCCTTTTAATTACGTTGGTATGGCTATAATCTATTCAGAAGGGACCGAGAAAATGGAAAAGGAGGAGGAGTAGCCTTGTATGTCAAAAGCAATATTAAAGCTACTGAAATGCAGGGGACATGGGGAAAAGAAGAAGCGCTCTGGATTGCGTTGGAGAGAGGAGATGGCACCGTCATCCATATTGCTGTAGTCTATAGACCTCCGACTCAAATTGAAGAGAGAGACAATGAATTGATTATAGATATTGCCAAGATAGCATCAAAGGGGGAAGCAATCATATTGGGTGACTTTAATCTACCTGATGTGGATTGGATTACTCCTTCTGCACATCTGGAAAGAAGCAAAAAGATTGTGGATGCTCTCCAAGATGCATTATTTAGACAAATAGTGATGGAACCAACCAGGGAAAGCTCAACGCTGGATGTAGTGCTCACCAACGGTGATAGTGTGTCGAATGTCTGCGTGAGTGCCCCTGTGAGCAACAGCGACCATCACACGGTGTGGTTTGAAATAAAAGCCATGGTACAGGCCAATCATAGCAAGCTCAGAGTCCTAAACTTCAAATACACTGACTTCAATAAAATGGCAGAGTACGTAAAGGAGGAGATGACGGGGTGGGAAGAGATAAAGGAAGTGGAATTGCAATGGGCTAAACTAAAGGAGGCAATGAAAGGAGCAACAGATAAATATGTAAGAAAAGTAAATAAAAGCAAGAGGAGAAGGAAACCTATTTGGTTTTCCAAAGAGGTGGCTGCTCATATAAAGGCAAAAAACACAACTTTTGCAAAATTCAAAAGCTTGCAGACAGAAGAACATAGAACTGAATACAGGATCCAACTCAAAGAGTCTAAAAGAGTAATAAGGATAGCAAAATCAAAAGCAGAGGAAAAGATGGCTAAAGATGTTAAGGGTGGCAACAAAAATTTCTTCAGGTATATTCAGGAAAGGAAAAAGATCAGAGTTGGAATTGCAGGACTCAGAAGTGCTGGGAAAGGACTCGTGGAAAGTGACACTGAAAAAGCAAAATTGCTAAACAATTACTTCTGCTCTGTGTTTACTAAAGAAGATCCTGGGGATGGGCCAGCTGTGACTCCCAAATATAAAAATGGGAATGAAGTAGATACCACACCATTCACAGAAGAAGAGCTGTTAGAACAACTTGCTAAACTGAAAGTGGACAAAGCCATGGGACCGGATGGGATACATCCCAGGATACTGAAAGAGCTCGGAGAGGTTCTTGCAGGACCGTTAAAGGATGTCTTCAACAGATCCTTGGAAACAGGAGAGGTTCCTCAGGACTGGAGAATGGCTGATGTCGTACCTCAACACAAAAGTGGTGACAGGGAAGAAGTGTCAAACTACAGGCCCGTGAGCCTTACCTCGGTGGCAGGAAAAGTAATGGAGGCACTCCTGAAAGAGCGAATAGTGAACTTTCTGAAAACCAACAGCTTGCAAGACCCGAGGCAACATGGTTTTACCAAAGGACGATCTTGCCAAACAAATCTGATCGAGTTCTTTGACTGCGTGACCAGGGAACTAGATCAGGGGCATGCGATGGATGTCATCTACCTGGATTTCAGCAAAGCCTTTGATACTGTTCCTCATAGGAGGCTTGTCAACAAACTCAGTAGCTTGTGGATGGGTCCCAAGATGGTAAACTGGATTAGAAATTGGTTGACTGACAGACGACAGAAGGTGATTGTACATGGAGCTCACTCGGATGAGAGGAAGGTGATTAGCGGGGTGCCCCAGGGTTCGGTCCTGGGCCCGGCACTGTTCAATGTATTTGTGAGTGATATTGCTGAAGGACTGAATGGAAAAGTCTGTCTTTTTTCAGACGACACAAAAATTTGCAACAGAGTGGACTCCCCGAGGGAGTGCTTAACATGAAGAAAGATCTACAAAAGCTGGAAGACTGGTCTAAAGCTTGGCAACTACGATTTAATGCAAAAAAGTGCAGTGTTATGCACTTGGGTAGCAGAAATCCAAAAGAAATGTACGCGATAGGGGGAGAAAGGTTGGTATGCACAGTTCAGGAAAAAGACCTTGGTGTGATTATCTCTGCTGATCTCAAGGTGGCAAAACAGTGCGACAAGGTGGTGGCAAAAGCCAGGAGGATGTTGGGCTGCATACAAAGAGGGATTACCAGCAGAAAAGAAGAGGTACTTATACCACTGTATAGGTCACTGGTGAGGCCTCACTTGGAATACTGTGTTCAGTTTTGGAGACCATATCTTGCAAAGGATGTAAAAAGACTGGAGACTGTTCAGAGGAAGGCGACCAAAATGAATTGGAGCCTGCGTCAGAAGCCTTATGAGAAGAGACTTGAAGACCTAAATATGTACACTTTGGAGGAAAGGAGGGACAGGGGAGATATGATTCAGACCTTTAAATATTTAAAGAGAAATGATGAACAAACAAACCTCTTCCAAAGACGGGGAACCTGTAAAACTAGAGGGCATAACATGAAACTGCAAGGGGGTAAATTGAAAGGCAATATCAGGAAATATTTTTTCACTGAAAGGGTGGTGGATGCTTGGAATGCCCTCCCGATGGAAGTGGTAGGGGCGAACACGGTGACGGAATTCAAAAAGGCATGGGACAAACACAGAGGATCCCTTTACAGAAATAGGATAAAAACAAAATAAACGGTACCATCTAACTTCTGAACCATATAACGTCTCAACAAATAGGGGTGTCCTACATGGAGTGGTGGGTTTACCCCTGAACAAGGATATGGGGAGGGGTGGCCTGTGCGGAGCGACAGGTGCACCTACTCTTGCCATCTTGCTGGGCAGACTGGATGGACCATGCTGGTCTTTATCTGCCGTCAACTACTATGTTACTATGTTACTATATGTTACTATGGCGCTTAGCCTAGGAAGCCCTACAGGGCGCCTTATGGGGCACCTTACTAGGCACCTTATAAGGCACCTTACATGGCACCTTATAAGGTGCCTTGCAAGGCGCTTTACAAGGTGCCTTACTAGGTGCCTTACAAGGATTCTTGTAATGCTCGTTAGTCTAAGGCGCCTGTAACGCGCGTTAGCTGTCAGCTTGCTGTAACGATGCAACGCCCATGCCTTTATATGGGCATCTCTACCTTTACCGCGGAACCTACTGCGAATGACATTACCGCAGTTTAGTAAACATACCCCTTAATGTAAAAAGTACAGAGTGATGCACTTGGAATGCAGAAACCAAAAGGAACTGTACATGATTAGGGACCAAGAGGGGGACCTCAGAGTGACAGTATCTGAGATGGCAAAGCAGTGTGACAAGGCGGTGGCCAAAGCCAAAAGGATGTTAGGCTGCATACAGAGAGAAATAACCAGCAGGAAGAAGGAGGTATTAGTGCCCCGTACAGGTCATTGGTGAGGCCTCACTTGCAGTAGTAATATGTTCAGTTTTGGAGACTGTATCTTACAAAAAATATTTTAAAAACTTGAAATGTTCAGGGCTTGCACCAGAAGAGAAATGAGAAAAGACTTGAAGACCTGAACATGTATATTCTAGAGGAGAGGAGAGACAGGGGAGATATGATACAGATATAAATGAACAAACACATTTTTTTCAAAGATGGGGAAGGTGTAACTAGAGGACATATATTGAAGCCTCAAGGAGGTAAATTAAAAGCAACATCAGAAAATACTTTTTCCACAAAAAGGTGGTGGATGCCTGGAATGCCCTTCCTAAGGAGGTGGTGGGAGTAAAAACAGTGATGAAATTAAAAAATGCATGGGACAGATAGAGGATCATTATATAGCAAGAGGATGGAATCAAAGCAAACGTAAATAACTTCAGAAATAGAGAGGGGTAACCTGCCTGGAGCAGCAGGTACAACCTCAAGTAAAGGCACAGAAGGGTGCAACCTGCCCAAAATGGCAGGTGCAACTCTACAACTAGGCACCTCGCTGAGCATACTAGATGGACCATGCTGGTCTTTATCTACTGTCATGTACTATGCCACTATGTTACTATGCAGGACCCAAGCCTCTTCCTCTTTTCGCCTTTTTTAATTAAAAAAAAGTATGACCTGCTTTTACATCATAGTTAAGCATCAAAGGTGCTCCAAATGCACAGGGCTACTCTAAGGCCACCACTGGTACTCCTGGTTTGATAATTTACTTTATAACATAGCAAAGTATTTGTCAAAAAAACATTTTCAACCCTTTATATTTTTTGCTCTGTTATTCTCCTTATCTTCATTCTTTTTGCTTTTCTAATTTCTTTGTTCTGATTCTAGCTCACTTTCTTTCAAGTGTTTCTTTCTTTTTTAATTTATTCTTCATAAGAACATAAGATATGCCATACTGGGTCAGACCAAGGTCCATCAAGCCCAGTATCCTGTTTCCAACAGTGGCCAGTCTAGGTCAGAAGTACCTAGCAGTTTCCCCAAAAGACACAGGTTCCTCAATGCTTGTATTGGGTCAAGCAGTGATTTCCCAGGTCCTTTTTAATAATGGTTTATGGACCTTTCCTCCAGGAACTTGTCCAAACCTTTTTTAAACCCAGCTACACTAACAGCTTTTACTACATCCTCCAGTAACAAATTCCAGAGTTTGATTACACGTTGAGTGAAAAAGTATTTTTTTCATATTAGTCTTAAATAGTTTACCCTGTACCTTCATTGCATGTCCCCTAGTCTTTCTATATTCTGATGCCGTAAACAATCGATCTATGTTTACCCATTCCACTCCATTTATTAATTTATAGACCTCTATCATATCGCCCCTCAGCCGTCTCTTTTCTGCTTATAGGTATGACAATAACAAGACAATATGTAATAAAAACATCTGATCACAGAGACTTCTGTCCTGAAAAATGTCAATTTCTTAAAGAGATTTTTGTTGTGACGTTGTTTGATAATTTACATTGTATATAATAATTATTATCTTGAAAATCAAGCAAAGTGGTATAGAAGTATTTGAAATAACTAAATATTTGCTTCCTGAAAAGGCAAGGACCCGCTTTCAGAAGCTGCAGTATGAAGAAACAACTAACTGGTAGGGGTTTGCAGACCCAAAACTTTTGTTTTGTTTTGTTTCCCCTGTCGTTTATTGGATGTTGCATCATATTTGGGCTTTTTAATTTTATTCGTGTTTGATAACTAGGGAGCACTATTGATGACCCAAGAAAAGAACCTGAAATGTAGGGGATTTTTGGTAGTATCTGGAAAAGCTATTGAAGGATGGGGAGGAGTAGCATTCACCGTGAGGCCCACCACCCTAGGAGACCATGTGCTCAGTCTCTTCCAAAAATACTCCATGCACCAGGTTTTGTTCCAACCAGAAAACTAAAGATGGCTAAAGTAAAAATCAGCAAAAACTGTATAGTTCAACAGCAGAAAAATATTAAATGCACACAGTTACTTTTCGAGCTCCTTGAGAAAGCTGGAAGAATGGGGGTACTCCCCTGAGCCTTCCTTTAGCCCTTTTTGGAAACTCCTCAGTCCCCTTCTTCTAGTTATTATCTATTTAAAAACATAGAAATATAACGGCAGAAAATGACTTTGATACTGCCATGTGAATTTGCATTCAAGTAAAACTGCAGCAAGCGCCCCCCGGCAGCAGACTTGATGCAACTACCACCGTGAGGTGGCATTAGTAGCACCTGTGCTGTCTGCATATCTGACAGAGAGTCCATCTTGTGGACAGCTCTGCTAACAGTAGGATTGCCATCACGCCTACTCTGTCCATTCCTCACCCATTCGCGCCTTTGCTGCACGATGCAAAAACCCACTGCGCTCTCTGCATTCTGCCTGTTCTATCTGATAGCACGGGTCAACAGCATGTACTCTTGGCCATGTTATCAGATAGCATAGCTTAGCAAACAGGCCATCTAGTGTGGGTCTTGGTAATGCTCATATCTGTGCCCTTCTCTTCTATTGCTAACTCCAGACTTTGACCCTTTCATCTTGCTGCTTCTCATGCCTGGAACAAACTACCTGAGTCTGTACATCAGACGTTTCTCTGACCCTTTTCAAATCCAGGCGAAAAACTCACCTCTTCGATGCCGCTTTCATATCTTGACTCACCTGATCTCCTTTATGTTTCCTTACCATGTGTCACGTGTCTCCAGCTACTGTGTTGTCGGTCTTGACTAGATTGTAAGCTCTGATGAGCATCGGCTGTCTTTTACATGCGTCTGTGCGCTATACAAATGTGCAGTAGTAGCAGTAGACACAGTAGCCGTAATAGCAATATAAAGCATGCAGGAGACAGTCGTTGATCATGATAGACTCAGAAAAATGATGTGCACCAAATGTGTGTGCATAGTTTTCCTGGTGTAATTTTCTAAAGGAAAGTAAGCATATACTTTCATTTTATTTATTTAAAACTTTTTATATACCATCTTTGTGACAACCGTCATTCAAAATGATTTACAAATCCATAAAGCACAATAGAAGATAGAAGACTAGAATCATACAGGATTGAAATAAGAGAAAATCAGACAGAAAGGTTTCCAATCAAACAATGGAGTTTTCTTAATCACCAACCCAATGGAATTGTTCCATAGGCGGTGATCTTCATACTTTCTCACAATACCTAAAAGACAATATTTGTTCTTAAACTAGTTTAAAATGATTCCTCCATAGGAAAGAATATAGGGGGGCATATTCAATGGCAGTGCCCAGCACTGTTAAAGCGACTGGCCATTGCCGCTTTAATTTATAACCGGATGTTCAATGCCAGGTCATATGCAGCTATCAGCTTTGAATATCTGGTTTGCCTCGATAGCATTTTAGCTAGCCAGTCAGTGGCAACATTGAGCTACTAGCCAGCTGACTAAAACTGCTAAAGTTAGAACAGATGAAAGGCTGCCCCCACTCCACCCCTTGAACGTCCTGACACTAACCGGTTAGTGTCAGGGAGTTTCATCCGGTTGAATAGCCCACTGACCATGGTTTAGCCAGCAAACAGGTCAGCTAACTGGCTAAAGTATTTTGAATATGCCTTCCATAGTTTTTACACCCTTTCTAAAACTTAGCGACCTAGTTTCTGTTCTCAGCTAAATTGGGAAAGCATTCCATAATTGGGAAGCATCCGCATTAAAAGCCTTTAGCTCCAATTGGCATTGCAGATAAGCACAGTATCTGGGACCTGCAATAGGGTCCTTTGAGAAGAACCGAATTGTCTTCTTCATGCATTAGATTGCAACCTCTTTTTTTTTTTTGAAACTTTTATTTTCATTTTGCAACAAACAAAAGAAACAACACACCAAAGGAAACAATACAATTATACAATAAAGAAAAGTAAACCCAATTACCCCCCACCCCCACGCTTCTTCTCTAGCTGATTATGTCAGCATGTGAGCGCTTCCAAACAAACGTGATTGTACATCAAAACAATCAAAAGAGTATCTGCGATACAGAATAATCATGAGACAAAGAAATATAAATTTAGACAGTCAGATGAGAGCATTGAGCAGAATGTACATAGTCATTGAGCATCTTCCATTTAGACCGATGATGAGGAGTCTGAATGGGGGAAGCAAACATACGAGGTATTTGTTCATATTTACTGTAGAGACAGACATGATTCCACCATTCATTGGGGCTCAACTGGGAGCTATTTTTCCAGTATTTCGTAATTAGGGAAATAGCAATACCTAGCATAAAGTCCAAAAGGAAGTAAGCCGTTTTTGGAAGAGAGGGGATCCCCGCTGCTGAGCGAAGTCCCACTATCCTCCAAGAAAGGGGCTCTTGAAAGTGCAAAATAGACTGGATACGGCCCCAGACCCGACTCCAGTAATACTGTAGTGCGGGACATTCATACATAACATGAGGTAGTGAACCAATGGCCGCATGACATGTCCAACAATTATTGCCCTGAGCAGTGTTCCATTTGGCTAATCTGTCAGGAGTGTAAAAACACCGGTGGGCTAGAAAGAAGAGTGTCTGAGTGAGTGAGGCGGATCGGGAGACCCGTGTCACTCTACTCCAGACAAGGCTCCATTGCTCCGGGGTCAAAGTCACATGCATTTCTCTCTCCCATGCTTTCTGCGCTATAGGGGTATCCCTAGTTATAGCATTACATAAGGTTTTGTAAATATTGGATGCTACACCCGGTGAACTACCGATAGATCGGATAGTCTCCAACCAACCTTGTGTAGGGGAGGCCGATGGCGGGAGCACCTTAGCACTCCTAAGGCAATGCTGAAGTTGCACCAACTGAAAGTAGTGTTTCGCTGGGAGACCAAATTCAATTTGCAATTCACTAAAAGTTTTCCAGCGGCCTTCATGGAACAATTGGCTAGGAATCCAAATGCCCTAGTGTACCAGGGGCTCCACGCCATCGGCTTATTTTGTATTTGAAATCGAGTGTGTTGTACCAAAGTGGGAGTTTGTCTAACGGACAGAGTCGGGAGTCTAAAGATTGCATGAGATTATTATAGGCACCTAAGGTGTCTAAAAGCATTGGTGGGAAGTGAGAGTCTGATGGGAGAGTCATACCAGGGAGAAAAGTAAGAGGAATCGGTTTGCAAAGGTCCTCTTCTATGTCTAGCCACACAGGTCTACTCGGTACTGGATCTTCCAGCCAACGAGCACCTTGTTTGAGAAGAAAAGATTGATGATACTTCAGGAAATCAGGGAATCTGACACCCCCATATTCCTTATCTGCTTGCAGCTTATGTTTCGCTATCCTAGGTGTCTTATTTTGCCACAAGTATCTAGTCAGAAGGCCCTCGATATCTTTATATATACGTCGAGGGAAGAGACAGGGCACCATTTCTAAGATATAATTCACTTTCGGAACAATCATCATTTTTATGGTTTCTAATCGACCCCACCAGGTAAGCGTTAAAGGAGTCCAGCGGTGAGTAAGCGCCCGAACTTTAGAGGTTAAGTCTTTGGCATTGAAGGAGATAGTGTCTTCCAAAGGAGAACAATAGTGAACCCCAAGGTATTTGACCATGCGAGGTTGCCATAAAAAGGGGAAGGATTGCATATCTGCCTGATGAAGCAGAGGATTTAATGGAAAGGCTACCGACTTGGTCCAATTTATCTTATAACCGGACAGTTGTGAGTATTTACCAATTTGCTCTAAGACAGCCGGTACTGAGTCTATAGAGACAAAGAGCATAAGATCATCAGCATACGCTGAAATTTTGATTTCCCTGTGGGTGAAGGGGACTCCATGAATCTCCTCCGATTGCCGGATTAGTAAAGCCAAGGGTTCGAGGGCAAGATCGAAGAGGAGTGGAGACAGTGGGCATCCCTGGCGAGTGCCGCGTTGAAGGGGAAAAGGTTGAGACTTTAAAGCATTTGCACATATACTGGCTGTAGGCTGAGCGTACATGGTGCGAAGACAACGGAGAAAACCTTCCCCGAATCCGTACCAGCGGAGGACTGCAAATAGGAAGGGCCACTCTAAGCGATCAAAGGCCTTCTCAGCATCAAGTGAGAGGCCAACAAATGGGCGATCAAGATTAACTGCGGTAGTCAATACATGGCATAGAGTCCGAGCATTGTCAGCAGTCGATCTACCAGGAATGAAACCGCATTGATCTGGGTGTATTAAGGTAGGCATCCTATCCGAGAGCCGGGTAGAGAGAATGGTGGCAAAGATTTTATAGTCCGCGTTGAGGAGGGAAATTGGACGATAATTAGCTGTTAGTTGCGGGTCTCTCCCCTCTTTCTCAAAAACTACTACATTTGCCATTGAAAAGGACCCAGAAGGAGAACCCTCCTCGGCCAGAGCAGAAAAATAAATTTTCAAAACTGGAGCTAAATCAGCGTGAAAGGTTTTGTAGAATTCAGCGGGGGAGACCGTCTGGGCCTGCGGCTCGACCTGAGGCACATTTCTTGATAGCAGAATGAATTTCTGAGACAGTAAATGGTGTGTCTAAGGCCACTCTATCTTCGTCAGATAGGGTCGGTCTTTGTACTCCTGAAAGTAAGCGTTCAAATACATCTGGCTCAAAATCACATTCAGATTGATAAAGCCGAGTATAAAAGTCACGAAAGAGTTCTAAGATTTCGGTATCTTTAGTGACCAAGCCCCCCCCTGACGGATTGCGGAGGGCGGTAACACGCTTGGCTTCTTTTCGACCTTTTAGGGCATTTGCTAATAATTTGCCAGCACGATTATTTTCCCGATAATAAAGCCCTTGTTGTGATTCAATATTTTTAACAGCAGCAGTGTGCAAAAGCTGATTGTATTGAAAACGCAAGCGTTGTAAACGGAGTAAAATACATGGGTCAGTACGGGACGTGAGGAGACGCTCCCCAGCTTGTATCTGCTGCTCTAGAGTCAGTAAAAGCTGCTTTCTTTGTTTCCCCTGCCGAATTTGATAGCTAGTTATAGTGGCACGGATAGATGCTTTAAAACCCTCCCACCAAGCCCAGCCCGCTGTATCATGGGGTGAGTTAAAATGAAAATAATCTTGGATAGCGGCCTTTATATCGATCTGAAAATCTTTTTGACCCAGTAGGGATCTATCAAAAAACCAAGCTCGGGGAGAATCGTCCCGCGCAGTGACACGTAATGATAAAGATATGGCAGCATGATCTGAAATATGGAGAGGATGAGTCCTAGTCGTGTCTACTTGAGAAATCAGTGCTTTGGAAATGAGAAAGAAATCTATTCTAGATTGGGAGTGATGGGGGGCAGAAAAGAAAGTGAACTCTAAGTCGGAGGGGTGAAGCAGCCTCCATATATCTACCAGCGCAAGATCGTGCATCAGAGCTGTAAGGGTAGCAAGACTCTTGGGTGGACTACTCGTTCTTAGCGGCTGTCTATCTATCAGAGGGTCTAACACTTGATTAAAGTCACCACCAAGTATTAATGGAGTATTGGCAGAGGCCTGTGCCAACTGCGCAATACTTGCATAGTAAGCAGGGTTGTCCACATTCGGGGCATAAATGCAAATACATGTAAATTCACTATCTCCGACCTTAAGATGTACTCGGGCCCATCTACCCTCCTTGTCAGCGCTAGTATCAATTACAGTAGCTTGCAAAGATTTCTTAACCAGGATGGCAACCCCGCACCGTTTAGAAACGGCGGGAGAATAGGCAGCCACCATGTAAGGCTTAACATTGAGTTTCAGTGTTTCAGCAGAGTTTAAGTGCGTTTCCTGAAGAAACGCTAAATCAGCATGCTCATGGCTAAGATAGCTAAGGATTTTCTTTCTTTTGATTGGACTATTAATGCCCTTTACGTTGAGTGATAAAATTTTACATAAAGCCATTCAGACAAGTTAAAAATTCTGAGCATGATAGCGCACCTAATTTCACAATGTCCCTCATATTGACTGTATCAGGCTGTACATATGGCATAAAAGAAACTAAGCTTAGATAACACAATGAAGCGCCCCACATTAAAAAAGAAAAACCGCAGCGCGGTAGAGAAGAAGCAAAACCCCAAAAATTACTGGCGACCATGTGTCTGCGGGGAGAAGCCCCAGAGAAGGCCAAAATTGAAAAACACATAACCTGTAGGACTGTGCGTGCTCCGAGTCCGACCGAGGCACACATCATGGAGGGAGAGGAGACCACAAAACAAGAGTCATAGAAAGAAAGAAAGAAAGTCCAGGAAGTCTCTGTGCTTGACTATGACCGCCGCATCGGGCCCTTCAAAATGGCGGACAGAGCCGGCGAATAAAAGTCCACGTCGTTGGATTAGCGCATCTGCTCTGCCTCTTTGGAGTCTAAAAATGTTGATAGTAGATCAGGATCTTCGAATGTCCTGGTTTGGTTGTGGAGAGTCACTCGGAGTTTCGCGGGATACAACAGGCCAAAGCGAGCCTGTAGCTGTTGAAGTCGAGGGCGAAAAGCAAGGAGTTTCTTCCGTCGGTCAACGGTAGGCTTTGCCAAGTCAGGGAAGAAGGAGACTTTGTGACCTTCAAATTCCAAATGATGGTTCGCCCGGGCAGCATTTAAAATTTGTTCCACTTGTTGATATCGTAGCAAGCGAAAGATAATAGGCCGGGGGGTCGTTCGGTTGAGCGCCATGTGGGTAGGAGCACGGTGTGCACGATCGATTTCCAATTCTTTATGAAAGGTGATCTTCAGCAAGGAGGGAAGAATTTTGAGCAGGAATTCTCTCATATCTCCCGCTTCCGCCCCCTCCGGTATTCCAATGAGCCTCACATTGTTGCGACGGGCTCGATTATTGCTATCTTCTAACTCCTTTTGCAGATTCTGTATCTGGCGCTCGGCCTTGTCCAGTGCGCCCAAGCGCACCGCGTGCGAATCGAGGACCCCCGCCATATTGTCCTGCCGTAATGAGAGTCTTTCAAGTCGGTCCTGGAGCACTCCAAAGTCTTCTCGCAGGGCTCTAAGCGCTTCTCCATTGGACTGCACCAATTCCTTCACGCCGCGTAGTTCCTCCAAAATCTCCAGGTGCATTTCGGGGTTTTCACGAAATGGAACCATCTTCTGTGGGGAGGACACCTCTGTTTTGGAGCGTTTTCCGTGAGAAGAAGAAGGAGACCCGAAGTCCAAGCGCGCTGGTTTATGGACCGCCATCCCCCCCGAGGTACCCCGGTCAGCCCGGAGCGAAATAGTAAGTTTGTATAGGTATTAAGTCAGGATTCTAAGTAGGCCTCTCGGGAGCTTCAGCGCGAAGCGTCTTACCCGCTGGACATCAGGCTCCGCCCCCGCAACCTCTTTTTAATATGTCAGTATTAGGTTTAGGAAACTACGTCTCTCCTTTATAGGCAATCGGTGTTACAATTTCAATAAGGACCTCACACTTTCCTTCTTCTTTTTCCCCAACGAAAATCCAGCACTAGTGTTTTGCATAATCTGCAATTATTTTCAATAAACACTGGTTAAACCAATATACAATACATTACAGTAGTCTAAAATGCTAAATAGCATAGACTGGTAGAGGGGAACATTGAGTGGTGGTAGGCTAGTGCTTCTAAAGTGCCTAGCCATCGCTGCTGAATACTAACCCCACATATTCAATGGCGGGGCCATATCCAGCCACTGGCATTGAATATCTGGGGCGCTGTATAACATGGAAGCAGTCGCGATTTTGAGCCACTGCCTGCTTAGCTCCCACAGGTAAAGATAGGCCAGCTTTTGCCGCACCTATCTTTACCTGCACGTTGCTAACCGGACGGCGGCTCAATATCGCCACTGCCTGGTTAGCAACGAGTACTGCTTCTGCTCCACCCCGCAATACCCTGATGCGAACTGCGTAGCGTTAGGGTGTGTAGCAGCAGTACCCGTGATATCCAGCAGCACTAGCCATGTTAGTGCCGCTGAATATCCCACTAACCAGGATATCCCCCTCCCTCATAACTCTCAATACCCTAGATGTCATTTAAACTGCTGTACCAATTTTAAATTACAATATACAAATTGAATTACTTTAGAGGTCTATTTGGCTCCAATACCCTCCTTCTCAAATGCTAGCTCCAGACAATGAAGTCTTCAACTTAAGGATTTGACTTTCCTTCATTCGAGTGAGAAATTAGTATTTTGACGATCTGGAACGGTCTATACAGTGAGAAGTGCCAGGGGCGTGCATTTATGACTGTGCATTCGGTTTCTTTCAGTGCCTAATATTTGAATGTGTGCAAATCGCTTGCATACATGTAGACTTACAAATTAATATAATCAATTTGCGTGGTTTAAAATGTTCTAGCATGCTTACAATGTGCAGGCAAAATTGATAGGTGACATGTACATTCAAAAATGTCCAAACATCAGGAAAAACTCCTTTAAAATGAGCATCAACAGCAAGGGGCTTATATTCAGCGGTGACAGTGAGTGCTTTTAAAGTATCTGACTGCTGCTGATTTAATTAATACTGATATTCAGCACCAGAGCTTATTCAGTGTCTGGCACTGACTATCCGGTTTTGCCAGACGGAGAGCTGGCTATCTGGTTCAACTGATAACTAGATAAGCAAAACCAGATAAAATTACAATAGTCATTGATCTATCTAGTTGGCTGCTGAAGATTCCCACTAACTAACTGGATTGCTTCTGGGACTGCCTCCGTTCTACCCACAGACTACCCATGTTTTAAATAGGCGTCATTACTGGATTGTACCCCTGAATATCGGCATCATCGTGGTTTAACCTCTTAGTAAGTCCTGCTAACCGACTAAAACCTTTTGAATATCCCCCAGAAATTATTTTTGGTCATGCCCACCCCTCTAAAGCATGCACATTCTTTTTGCTATTGTGGGAAGTTATAAAATTATAATCATTAAAAAAAAGTTGCAGTTTACGAGCTTTGAGACTATCTAGGTTCCTTCTTTAGGTCAGATGATGTGAATAGTAGCAATAATCAGTTCCTTGCTATGATATTTTGTGAAATAGAAAAAACATAGGGCTCTTTTACAAAAGTGCAGTAAAAATTTGTAGTTACCGCAAAAACTAATGTGCGTTAACTTTAAAGCCTCTTGTGTTAATTGTTGGCAGTGCGCCCATCATCTTCCCATACAATTTCAACTAGCAATTGCCACAACTTAGTTACACCTCATTGTCTTTGATAATGCCAGTGCGCAAAGCTATCTTTCCATAGAGTGGCTACAGAGACTGTATATGAACTGAGCGTTAACTGCATGACAGATAATGTGGTTGCAGTTAACACTATCTACCAAGTGGCATTAAATGATCTGTATCATCTGCCATGGTAATAACTAACGCACAGTAAGCTAATACATATTACCTGCGCGGTGCAGTCAATGCTCATTCTCTCCTGGTTCCATGCTACGCAGTTAACATTAACTCACATCTTGAGCTTAATGCACTTTAGTGAAAGGGCTGCACGATGTAAGATTACCATATTTAGCACATGCGCACTAACTATGGTACATTTTTTTAACCCCTCAGTCAGCACTTTTAACATCCACGCTATGTTAGCTGCCAGCATGTTTAGTATTTGAAAATCCACTTTTCCATCTCAGTATCCAACTAATATGGACTGAATTTCTGTCCAAATTGGCACTTTAGCCAAAGTCCTGAAAATATATGCAGATGCATGCAGAGCATTTCTGAAAGTCCTTGAAGGGCAGGATAATTGTCTCTTTTTTCTCTATCCATGACTTTCTCATGTTTTCCACCCTCAAAATTGTCTTCCCACTGCATTACTTAGAAGAATTACAGAGTTAATTCTACATACTGCCCTTTACGCCTAGAAGTGTTGATAAAGACTTTTTCAGCAATCAGTCAGAAAAAGAAGAAGTAATCTGAAAACTATATGGACTTGACTCATAAAATCATAAAATAAGTTGGAGCAGAGTCCTGTTTGGCTCTGATATTTGTCTGAAAAGTCAAAGACCCTCATGCTTGATTAAATTCTCACCTGGTCATATTGGCTCAGAAGGAATTTACACATGGAGGATGGTTTTATTACAGGGTGTTTATATTGCTGTAAAACACACAGTTTAGATCAAGTTTGTAAGAAAAACAAAGAAAATGGCAGCAAATGAAGACTGTACAACCTATCCAGTCTGCCCATCCACACCAACTACCAAGTTCTACATTCCTTTCTCTCTGTACTTGTCCTGAGGCACAAATACAGGTGAAAAACGTTCATAGTTTATGAGAGTTTTTGTTAAGATATGTGCAAAGGAGCTGAAATGGTCGCAACTCTGCCCTGCGCCCTCCCCTTTATATGGAATCTAGATAGTCTCAAAGGTGTGTGTACTTGTAAACGTGAGCGTAAATCTAGGTATTTTAGTCATATCCATGTGTATCTAGGCACTTGCGTGCGTATTTGATGCAGCTGCTATTCTGAAAAGGTGCTCATTGAGCCGATCGTGCATTCTTTTACTGTGTGCATATTCAGGGACAGGATTCGAGTGGAGTGTGGACAGAGCACAAAGTTACATGCATAAATTATAAAATATTACAATTTGCATGTGCTCATGAAAAAAGTTAGTGTGGGCATCTACACCAGCCATAGAGCTAGCGTAAGTGCTCGTGGCTTAAATAAATGTGCATGTCCAAAGACGTATGCCTTTTCTTATAAGGTCAGTGCATGAGTACTTGACTTTATAAAACAGATGTGAAATACATGTGTTAATCTAAGCTAAGCCTTATAAAACATCCCTCCAAGGGCGTAAGGCAGGAGCCTAGGTTAATAGGGCAAGATGGTGCCTATTTTAGAAAGACACATAGTGACCGATTCAGATAGGGGCACATCTGAGCTGTCCGGACGGCCCCAAGCAAGGTGTGCCCATTTGGACCCGATTCTGGAACGCCGGAACAAAACGTTCCTGCCATAACCAGAATCGGGCCCGAGGATGGCCTGACGTGCCCCTGCCTGCCTATGGGGACATCTTCCCTGCAGGTTTGCTTAGCTTCCCTGGCTCAGTCCTTAATTTTCCCTGCTGCTCGACCCACGGCTGGCCGGCCGTGGCCTGGATTGGACAGCGGGGACCCCCCTGCACCCGGCCCCAGCCTCAGGGGGGGGGGATCCCCAGGGCCGATCACTGGATTTGTGCTGCTTATTCTACCTTTGAAGTGGAATAAGCAGTGCATCCCCAACGGGCACGGCAGTATGTACAGGGCTGTGACCTGAATCAGCCCTGTACATCCTCTCAGGCTGGTCGGCCCCCCACTCTCACTCTGCCCCGATTCTGTCCCTTCCTGCCTACTCTCCCCATCCTGATGCTCAGGACATATGAGAAGAGCCAGAGGGGGAATCAGGCCTGGACTGCTTGCGGGGCAGCATGTCCTGCCAGGGCATGCAGCCCCGCAACCCGCATCCTGAAATTGGGCCCATAGGCACCAAAAAGCTTATTTTAGAAGCATCTCCATGTGTAAATATTTAGATTTAGTTTATACTTTTCCAATAGCAGATCAAGCCAATTTACATTTAATTTTGCACCTGAGGCAATGGAGAGTCAAGTAACTTTCTCAAGGTCACAAGGAGCAGCAGCAGGATTTGAATATTGGCTTCCCTGGTTGGCAGCCTGCTGTTCCAGCCACTAGGCTACTCCTTCATTCCGTGGGCATATCACATACACATGCAGTGATTTCAGAATGCTGCTACCACACACATTCCAAAGTGTGTGACTTGAGCATGGCTCAGGTATGGCTTGAATGGGATAAACATCTATAAGATGTATTCTCCATCTTGCACCCTCTTGAGATTTAGCTAGAGGGTCTTCTCTGCCTTCATCTCATGGTAGGGAAAGTCAGGAGGTGTGATGATGGTGTTGGGGGAGGTGTCAGGGAATGGGCTCTGATGGTGTCATGGGGAGGGGATATGGTGGATGTCAGAGGAGTTTCTTGATCCCACCACTGGCCCCTTTACCAGACAGGAGGCCTGACTTGGGACCCACAATCTAGGTTACTGCAGCCAGGAATCCAGAATGTTACTGGTTGCAGCAACACATAATTTGTGAGATCTGGGTACCCTTTTATTCAGTGTCTCTATTTGTAAAATCTCTGCTGAAGTTGTATATATCGCACCAATAGTGCATTAGGCACAACACCAGCTGAGTTTACTGTTGAGGGTGTTGAAAACATGTTCCTGGTAGTCAAAGTGTTGCACCTTGCCATAACATTGCATAAAAATAGCACAGACACACTTATCTCCATCTATTGAGATAGCAATAAGTGCACCCTTGCTAATTGGCTGCCTTGCAGTTAGTGTGGGAACAGCACTCACTCTACCCACTCTCTGCCTTTAGCCCTCCCACTTGGTCCACTAACATTCCATGG
Organism: Ichthyophis bannanicus; assembly: GCA_033557465.1. Taxonomy (NCBI): domain Eukaryota; kingdom Metazoa; phylum Chordata; class Amphibia; order Gymnophiona; family Ichthyophiidae; genus Ichthyophis; species Ichthyophis bannanicus. The sequence continues at coordinate 460,355,528 of CM066033.1, read as the reverse complement.
ACAGTTAGCGCCAAAATCCAGCAGCTCTAACTGTTATGGCCCCAGGCTAGCTGTCAGTGCGTTTCCCAGCATGCCTTTTTAGCATGCGCTGGAACCCGTGCTAACAGCTAACGCTCTTTAGCAAAAGGGCCCCTTTATAAAATACCAACACAAATATTGCAGGTATCATGCCTGGCATGGACATTATGCTTATTTGAGAGCAGGTGTAAGGGTTAGTGCACACTCTATGCGAATATATGAGTATGTTATAAACTGCATTAAAAGATCATGGTCCATTATACAGCACTACATGTACCGCCCAGACTCCTCCCCTGAGCACGCCTACTGCACAAGTACATGCCAGCTGGCACCACATGCTCTTAGGCATGACCAAATTTTATAAAATCTATCCTCTCACCCACATCCTGTCTAAGTCACAGATAGTGCTATAGAGGGTTCTTCTGAAAAGACAATAAGCCAACATCATGAATAATGCTGCTTACAGGGCTCAGTACTATCAATCATTGCCCCCCCCCCCCTATATAGGGGCCGTTTTATGAAAGAGCACTATGCTGTTGCATCTAATGTGCCAGTAGTGCCAAAACTATAATGCATTAGGTGCAACACCATCATGTTCACTGTCAAGGGTGTGGAAAGCATTTTCGTGGCAGTTAACGCAGAACTGTGTCCCCTAATGGTTGCCACATTAGAGCAGAAGCACTTAATTCCACCTATTGAGGTGGCCTTAGGTGAACCTGTGTTAATTGCAAGGGTTGCAACAAGCATGCGGTGTTAACCACCACACTAACTGTGCAGTACTCACCTGCCCACTTGCTCCCCTAACACGCAATTCACAGTCCAGCAATGCTAACTATCACGGTCCCACACTAGCTGTCAACGCATTTCCCAGTGCACTTTCAGCACGTCCTAGAATATGCGCTGACAGCTAGATCCCTTGAGCAAAAGACCCTGTAGACTTTAGTTCTAGAGAGTCCTTTTTATTGATCCATTCCGTCAATAAAACCTTTGTCTTATTTTAATACCAACAATTTCAAATTCAAAAATAACAACTTGCCGGCATGTAAATGACGGCAATAATGTAGAAGCAAAACCAGATTTGTACTTATCTTGTCTGAAGTGCAGCGTACAGTCAATAACTACATCTTATCATGCTCTATTTTATCAAACAGAAGTTTTGATGATAGCATACGCAGTAATTCCATACACCGTATGTAAGTAGGCATGTCCATAAGGTTCTTGTAAGTGTAGTACATGAAAAACAAGTATAAGTGAAACAGAGCTTCATGTTGTAAAGTGACATAACTGAGCTGAGCGTTTACTGACACAAGAAGGAAGAGTTTCAACATCAATACACTAGGTAAGAAAATATCTATTTCACTGTAGACTCTGAATTATTATTTTATGCAGTGCTGTAGGCTTTCAAAATCATTTATTAATAATCTCCTAAGCAAGTGATTTGGAAGCGGCATATTTTTATTTCTTAGGAATTATTTGATTTGATAATGACATTAAATATTAGAAACTCTAACAGCTGGTGTGTTTATCCTTCTTGAGTGTATTAACCTCTTTAGCCCTGTTTCCAGAAGAAGGATTCAGCGTTACAGATTTGACTGTCAGCTGCGGTGCCTAGCGGCTGGTGGAATTGGCATCCTGACAGGATCTAAAGTCCAGTGCGGCAAGTAAACATGGATGACATTGCAGATAGAACTGGCTGACTTGAGGCACCTGCAGCTGCTTGCACCAGAAAGAGAAAAACAAAGGTTATGGTCAATGAAGTGGAAAAATACTGAATTTGCCTTGTTATTTTGTACCAGTATTTTTTTTTTTAACCAAGAGGGGCATTTTGGAATATTTTCACTAACAAGTCATTAGACATCAGTGAATTCTCTATGAGAAGCCAGATGGTTGTATAACTTTTACTGGTGGGTGATTGGTAACAACTGGAGTGCCACTGATATGAACATGGGTGACATTAGGAGATGAAAGCAGGATGTCTGGGTAATATTTCCATAGGGGAGGGGGTGGAGAGTTTCTTTACTTTTTTTAATCTTTTGCATTTCTTTTCATTTCATTCGTGGGAAGGCTTTTGTTTGTTTTCTTCCATTTTTCATTTTGTTCCATTTTTATTTTTCAGCTGTGCTTGTTGTCATTAGCACACACTAGAAACTCCCCAGTAACCTATCTCCCAGCCATCTAAACCAGTTCTAAGACTTCATCTAAAGATCCACAGACCTCATCATCTCCCAAAATCCTTCAGACTCCTCTGAACACTTCCTTCACTTACCCCGTTTATGTGGGGTCCAAATGGAGTGGGAGTGATTCTTACAGGTATGACAATAACAAGACAGTATGTAATAAAAACATCTGATCTCAGAACCTTCCGTCCTGAAAAATGACAATTCCTTAAAGAGATACTTTAAAACCTATTTAAAATAACTTATTTTTACCGTGATGCTGTTTGATACTAATTATTATATACAATGTAAATTATCTTGAACATCAATGAAGGTGGTATAGAAGTATTTGAAATAACTAAATATTTGCTTCCTGAAAAGGCAAGGATCTGCCTTCAGAAGATACAGTATAAAGAAACAACTAACTGGTAGGGGTATGCCGACCCAAAGCTTTTGTTTTATTTTGTTTTCAGTGTTGTTTATGGGATGTTTCATCATATTTGGGCTTTTTAATTTTATTCTTGTTTGATAAATAGGGAGCACTATTGATGACCCAAGAAAAGAACCTGAAATTTAGGGGGGTTTTTGGTAGTGTCTGGAAAAGCTATTGAAGGATGGGGAGGAGTAGCATTCACCGTGAGGCCCACCACCCTAGGAGACCATGTGCTCAGTCTCTTCCAAAAATACTCCATGCACCGGGTTTTGTTCCAACCAGAAAACTAAAGCTGGGGGGGAGTGCGTGTTTCAGCTGAGGGGAGAAGGCAGAGACCTAGGTGTCCCATCTTTTCACCTAGGCCCCAGAATGTCCATATGCTCTTCATTATCAGTGAGGTCCCATCACCCGGAGGGACCCTCAATCCTGAGTAACCCCAACCTGAAGCGCAAAACCAATACCCCTACACAGATCAACATTAAATATATCCAGCCCCATATCAGAAAGATGTATCCCAACATTCCAGTATAAAGTGTGACCCCCTCTCTATAATGCTCTTGTGTTTTATTATATTTCCTCCCAATCTTCCAACAAAATTCCTTATTTCTACATTGAGCTTTTTTCAATCCCTTCTGGCTTTTTTTGCTCCCAGCCACTTTTGCTGTGGAATGATCTGGGACCATAGTTCTCCAAATGGATCTGATTCATGTGATATCTTTTTTCATTTTGATAATCAAATTGATGCCATTTGTACTCACCAAATCATTGTCTCCCAAATGCAACAACATGTAGTTTGAGGGCTGCTTATCTTCTAACAATACAAGCATTGAGGAACCTGTGTCTTTTGGGGAAACTGCTAGGAACCTGTGACCTAGATTGGCCACTGTTGGAAACAGGATAGTGGGTTTGATGGATCTTGGTCTGACCCAGCATAGCATATCTTATTTTCTTATGTTCTTAGTCATCACTGGCCTCAGCTGGTCCCAGACGATGTCCCGCTTTCCTAGCCATTGTAGTTCTGATTTTTTTCTGATGGGAAATCAAGTTCTTTGCTTGTGGTTTTCTTCCTTACCCAGAAAATGCAGGCAAAAAAATGTTATTTTGTTTAATTTCCTGTGTCGTTTGCTAGTTTGTTTTGTTTTAATAAATTTTCATTTTGTGTCGTTTTGATTTTATAAATTTACATTTCAGGGCAATTTTTTTTTTAATTAAAGAAGTAGCTGTGACTGCTGCCCAAACTAAAGACATAACTAGAGGTTTCAGGCAAATGAAAAGCCTAACAGATTTTTAATGGTCAGAGACTGACCTCACACCAGTGACTTTGAGTTAGAAGGCAGGCAGTTTGCAAGAAAAGTATTCAGGTCTCCATGGGGGCTGACTCTAACCAACCTGTTCTTAACTGTTTCTTGTATTGCTGGTCATCTTCGTTCCTGTTTCCTGATTGGCCCAAAGTTTGTCTGGCCTGGAACACTGTGCAAAACCCTTCCTGGATTTTTTGCCTTGTGAATCTATTGGCTCCTGCTCTAGACAGAGACTTATTCTAAAGACATTTTCTTTGGCCATATTCTTGTGCCAGAAATTCTGTGATACCATGTCTAAGTATACTATCAGAAACATTTACCAAGCCTAATCTAAAGGCACCATAAAGCATGATTAAAAAGTTTAACCTAAATACAGTAGCTTTTGCTCATAGTCATCCCACAAAAATGCACTAGTTTTTAGAAGCACTTCACGCAGCATGCCTAAAGTGACTGATCTTCTACTATCCAGATACTTTGGCATCTGCCTAGCCCATCCTTCCATTAACTTACTCACTATGAAGGATTTCATGGGATCTACTTTCCCTTCAATCATGTGAAAAAGGACATAACTGACAAAATTAACCTTGTTTATTTGTTATGGATGCCCTTATCTCTGAGCCATGTTATAAACTGTGTATATGATACATAATTTTCTAGGCTTATATCCCTGCTTTCTGAGAACTGTCTAAGCTTATTCCATTCTTTCTGGTACATTTTTCAAAGTGTTTCTTGAAAGAGAGCTATGCAGCATTTCACAGGCCCTTCCTCGCCAATGGTCCACATCCACTGAGGCATTCTCATGGCTTTTGGGTCACCATTGGTGCAAGGTGTCTGAAACAATCCAGCTGGAAACAGGGCTGGCTCAACCACTAGGCAAACCAGGCTGTCACTTAGGGCAGAAATGTCTGTGAGGCAGCAAAAATTGGAGCATTCAAAGCTAAACAACACATTTTGACAGCCAGGGAGGAGTGCAACGCTTAAGGTCTGCCTAGGACGCCAAAACCTTGAACCAGCTCTGGGGCCAGCCCTGACTGGAAATGCGAAAGATCATCAGCGACCTTGCTCATTCCACTAGTAGGTGACTAGCTGTGATAAAGTCATTTATTGTAGTTCTAGGCTGGCTAATAGTAATCTTCTGATCAACTTTGTTAGTCTTTCAGCCTTGGCTGTTTGTTTATTTCATATACCATTTCCCTCTGTTATCTTCTGCTTTTCACCAGTCCATTTTGTTTTATGCTTTTTTTTTTATTTTGTTGCCCAAATTCTGTCCTCTATATCAAATTTTCTTTAGACTTGTCAAATGTAATAGTAAAGATCTCTGCCCGCCAAAGGTAAAGAAAGCATCAGTATACTTTGGCTCATAACTTAAAGTCGTAAAATATTTTCCAAAATATTTTCCAGCATTGTTAGGTATCTCCATATTACAACATCAGGCTGGTATGTTTTAAATTGATGTAGTGACAAATATGCAGCAGTGAAGGATTCTACTTTGTTACTCACAAATCAGGGGATTTAAGCAGGAAATGTTCACATCATGCCAAAATCCCTTAAGCTCGTGACTTTCCTGTTCAGTTAACCTCACATCCACTGTGGAACTTCCTAAGCTTGAACTGTGCTCCTGACGGGTGTGGAGGCTGAAATATAGATGGGCTATCAATGGCATGGCTCCAGTGCCCACTCAACATTGTTTCTCAATGGGTGTCTCCTACAAAAGTGATCTGTTGCTAAAAAAAAAATCTTTTGGCTCTTGATTAGGAATATTTTGACTCCTTGATAACTCTATACCAGCCAGTCACAATACAATTGACCTAGATAATTATTTGCAAATTGTTCTCTTTCATATCCAAAGAGAGCAGCACTAGCAGGCTATATTAATAGACAGACATGGTGGCCCAGTGGTGAGTGCAACGCGCTTTCATGCAAAACATCTGTGTTTAGTCCCCAGACTGGATTTCATCACCCTGGGAAAGTCAAGGCTAGAAATGTTGTAGAGACAGCATGAACAGGGCCTAGGGAAGGGGCTCTCAGCCATCACTTATGGTTAAGTGGGCAGAGCTGGATTCTAAGTACCATCAATACTCCAAGGCCTCCTGAGGTACTTGGGTACATGAGATTTGTTAGCTTAGATAATGTTACCCTGGAGGACACCGAGTAACTGGGGGCTAGGAGGTATAGCAATCTCTATACACCATGGAAATAAGAACACCCCAAGATACCACAGATAAGGTAAAACATCATCAGTGATAGACTCAAGGCACGAAGAAAAATGCAAAGCAAACAGAGGAAGAAGATTGGCATTGATGCACAGATTCTAATCACAGAGGATGCCAACTGACGGCATGGTTGGTAGGATCGGAATGACAAATCGCTTGTGTTATATGTAGGAAAAGTTAGGAATAGCCACAAATGATCTTAAGGTGGCCAAACAGCTCAAAAAGGTGACGTCATAGGCCAGAAGGGAGCAGGGGTGCTAATTAAAGGACTGGCTAGCAGGAAAAAGGGACATGGAGTACTGTGGGCAAATCTGGAGACTGCATCTAAAGATCTACATACTGTAGGATGGAGTCGATACAGAGGGAGACTACTAAAAGGGTCTTTGTCATAAAGCAAATGCACACAGATGTCAGTATGTATGCAGAAGAAAGGTAGGAGACGGAAATATGATAGCGATGTTTAATACTTCTGTGGCATAAATGCATAGCAGGTGGCCTCTTTCAGTTGAAAAGAATTCTGGAACGAGGGGACATACGAGGAAGGTGAAAGGCGATAGACTTGGGAATAATCTAATGCAGGGCTGGTGAAAGGAGATGAGGCTCCCTAGGTGACCCTCATCCCTTGCAGCACCCCCCACAGTGCCCATTGCCATGGCTGCTGTCCCTCTCCAGGACCAACAGCAGCAGCAATAGCCACAAACAACCCTGTGGAGCTTACCTTCAAGCTTCGGCACTGCGGGGCTGTTTGCTTCCGCCTCTCTCTGCTGCCTGATGCCACAGCTTGCTCCACTATAAGCATTGTGGAACCTGTGTCTTTTGGGGAAACTGCTAGGTACTTGTGACTTAAATTGGAAACAGGATACTGGGCTTGATGGACCTTGGTCTGACCTAGTATGGCATATCTTATGTTCTTATGCTAGAGCTTAGTACTTAGTATGGATGGGTAGAATGGATAGGCTGTATAGTTTTTATCTGCCATCATCTTCTATGTTTCTAATTTTCTTTTTGTCAGAGAATGAGAAGGATGAAGCAGAATCAGGAGGAAGCAGGAACCTCCCCAAAATCATCAGCATGAGGCAATGCATAAATCCGTTCTACAAGTTTAAGCCAAGACATAGCTATAGACTTTAGGGGTTATTTTAGAAGCTCTATTCATGTTTTGGACATCTGAAAATGGACACACAGATGTCCAAATCACAGAGACATCCACGGAACCATTTTAGAAGTTAGCCTGATAGATGTCCTGATCTCACTGCCCTGAATGCTTGCCTCACTCTCATTGCCAGCTGGTTTTCTGATAACTTCCTCTGCGTCAATCCTTCTAAGTCCTCTGCTATTTGTTTCTCTTTCACTGCCACTCCTCCCACTCTGGCTCCCACTATGTCCTCCCTCCCCATTCCACTTGTCCCCACTCTCTGCTATCTTGGTGTCACCCTTGATTCCTCAATGTCTTTCCACCAATATATTTCTTCTCTCGTACGTAGTTGTTTTTTTCACCTCCGTAGGATTCGGGCTCTCCGGCCATATCTCTCTGCTCCTTCCCTCACCACCCTGGTTCTCTCCCTCGTGATCTCCCGCTTGGACTACTATAATTCAATTTTTGCCGGTCTCCCCAATTCTCAGCTTTGTCGACTCCAACTTATCCAAAATACTGCCGCCCAGCTTGTCACCCACTCATTCCCTTTCGATCACATCACCCCTTGTCTTCTCACCCTCCACTGGCTCTCCATTAAATTCAGATTTGTCTATAAGTACCTCATCACCACACACAAAGTTCTCTACACTAGTATCCCCCAGTATTTGTCTGATCTTATTTACCTCCAGTCCGCTCCTCGTCTCCTCTGTTCTACTCATGGCAATCGTCTTTTTCTTCCCTCTCCATTCCAAGCTCACCTCGAACTCACTCGTCACCCTGCATTCTTCTTTCTAAGTCCTGCCCTGTGGAATTCTCTCCCACACTCTCTTCACACCGAACCCTCATTTCCTCACTTCAAAGCTCTACTTAAAATCTGTCTCTACTGCTAGGCCTTCGACCTCCCTGCCACTACATGATGGTCATGATGCTATACATTGCCTCTACTCCCCCTCCTCCTCTCCCTTCCATCCCCTCAGCAGTCAGCCATGCTTATGTGTCTAGTTCTGCTCCCTTTCTGTCTTCTTCCTATTCTTTCACTACTGCTTTTCTATCAGTCCAATGGCGCTCCCTTCCTCCTTTGACTTTCTAGTAGCCAATATGTTTATTATTGTACACCACCCTGACACTCGCAAATAAATAAATGTCCCCAGCAAGATGAAGTTGAAGTCACAAAGGGGTGTGACAGAGGAATGAAGGTGGAATAAGTGCCGGGCACCGCAACAAGGGTGAGCTGTAGGCCCCCCCCCCCCAATACCATCGCACGGCCACGACACAGCACTGGCCACCAGATCCATGCCCAAGAGGGACTCTGCTTAGGATCGGATGGTGGGGTGAAGTGGTTGGTAAGAGGTTCTCCATTCAGGTGCTCCTGCTGGATGTGTTGGTGCCATGGCAACAGGACACCACTGCACTGTCACACCAGCAGGATTATGCTGTGGCTGGGCAGGCAGGCAGTTGTCCCTGCACCAGAATAGGTTGCCTGGCAGAATGTCCAAGTCCCCATTTCTGCCGTCATGGGCCCTGCAGAGGCAGAATCGGGTCCATTTCCCACATGTCTGGTTTTTGCATGGCCAAAGCAGCCAGACGTGCAGTAAACAGAATTGGCTTCTAACTGTCTGCCTGTGCCTTGTTACCCTTTCCTGTTCGAGTTCTTTTTCTCATTCACTATGCTCTGTATAGCTCTAAAGTCCCACCCAGAAAGTCTCAGATATTTTTTAAAAGAAAGTCCTTTTGTTGTAGCTGCCGATCAGTTTTTCTTGGAGACAATTTCTCCATATGAGTTAGTTTTGCGTGGGGTTTGCAGTTTCACAATGAGATTCACTACTCTCATAGAATGATCTGTGCATGATCCCAGCTACTGTATAGTCTAGCTTGTAAGATTTCAAGACAAAAAAAAAATGTGTAGCATATGCATAGATAGAAAATAAACCATTGCGTCGTAATTGTGTTGGTTTTAAGAATACCTCTTTTGTCCAACTAGACATCTTGTATATAAACTCTATCATACTTTACTTTTTAATAAAAGTTGACAATTGAAGCAGTTTGCTTATAAGTTTTTCATTTTTACTGGGTCATTGCAATTTCTTGAAGAACATTAGTAATTCAGAGGAAAATCGCAGCAGCTGTGGGAGACTATTTCCCAATCATACAACCACACAATTTAGATGAAATCAGGTTTACTGTATTCTAATAACAATCTTTGACTGCAGACAGGAGCATCAAAACACTGGAGGTAGTAATAGAAAAATATACGAGCAAACAAGTCCATGAGAGAGACAGTACTTGTATCGGAGACCTGGATTTGTGGTATCTGCTCCTTAAACTGAGGATTCGTGGAAGCAACATTCAGCCATTCATGAAGAAGGACATGCAACAACAACAACATCTACCTGTTTAACTAAGGACACACTAGTTAGTGCTTGGTTCCAGAAGGAGCTGCAGTTTGCAGCTCTCCAACAATGATTGGCCTGGATAGGAAGGGGATAAAAGAGGTGAAAATCAGTTAAACATGCAAGTTCATGGTGCCATAGTGGATGTTTCTGCATGAGCTGGAGGCCCAAAGAAACAAGAGAAAATCATAGAACCAAAACAAAAAATCTATTATGCAAGGATGTGTTGAAGCAAGGTGCTCTAGTCTAAAGCAAACTTTCAGAGGGTTCCTCAGAACAGTGGTTTTCAATCCAGTTCTTGGGGCACACCCAGCCAATCAGGTACTGAGGATTTCCAAACTGAATATGAATGGAATAGATTTGCATAGAGTGGAGGCAGGGCTATCTCATGTATCTTCATTGGGGACATCCCAAAAACGTGGCTGGTTGGATGTGCCTAAAAGACTGGGTTAAGAACCAGAGCACTAGAGGCCGGGCCGATGCTACCTGGAAAGCGCGGTAAGCACGGCAGGGGGATGTCGTCCTCTGGGGGGCACCGTTGCTAGACACCTCCACCCCCCAAGCAGGGCCAGCTCTAGGCTTGTGCAGGAATGACAGGCCCCGCTTGTGCCTGATCAGCTTCAGAGGGAGCCGGTGAGACCCAAAGCCCTGTGCCCCAGTTCACCTCTGCATAGCTGCGGGAGTAAACAGCAGCATTTTCTTTTACTTCCGCAGCTATGAAAAGTTGCAGATAAGGGCGCTGCTGAGTTCCTGAAGGTTTAACAGGGGCACTTCAGTGGTGCCCGTATCTGCAACTTCTCACAGCTGCAGGAGTAAAGGAAAATGCTGCTGTTTACTCCCGTGGTTTTGCAGAGGTGAACCAGGCTTCGGGCCTCACCGGCTCCTTCTGAAGCTGGTCAGGCATGCGGTGGGCCCCTCATGGTGTGGGGCCATGTGGGGGGGGGGCACTGGCACTATAAGAAGACTGGGCCTAGAATGGGAAATGGGACAATTTTGTGGGATAGGGAGACTGCTATTGAAAGGAATGCTAGGAGGGGATGATACTGGTGGGCCAGGACTGGAAAAGGGCTGATACTGGGAGATGCAGGGACTGGAAGGGAGTTGATGCTGGGAGAGACTGGAACTGGAGGAAGACTGTTACTGTGGGGTTAGTACTGGAAATGGGATGATGCTGTGGGATGGGGAGCCTCGGATTGGAAGGAAGATGATGCTGGGAGGGACTGGGACTAGAGGGGGACTAGGACTGGAATGGGCTGATGCTGGGGAATGGGGGAATGGGGGACTGGAAGGGAGATGATGCTGTGAGGGACTTGGACTGGAGGGGGACTGATACTGGGCGGGGGTGGGGGGCTAGGACTGCAAATGGGCTGATGCTGTGAGAAGGAGGAACTGGGACTGGAAGGGAGATGATGCTGGGAGGGGCTGGAACTAGAAGGGAACTGATGCTTGGGGAGGACTGAAACGGGCTGGGGGAGATAAAAAGACGCTAGGGAGTAAGGATGGAGAGGGAGACATGTTTTTTGTGGGAGGGAAGAAAAAAGGTCATACAGCGAGAACAGTTGAGAAGGAGGGGCATAACAGTAAATGCTGTGGTAAGAAGGAGGATCGGCAGGATTAACGAATTTCAGAGAAGGAAGTAGCTGAATATGTATGTGGAATGGATGTAGGAAGCGGTACTGGGGAAAGGGAAAAGGGAAATGTGGGGGAGCAGGGACTCTCTAGGAATATGCTGGTCACTAAACAGCTAATGCAGAGGCTGTGCATTTACAAATGTACACTGTGCACGGCCTTACCAGGGTTTAGTATAAGGACCCCAGAGTTTTGCTGTGGCCCTTGACACCTCCAAACCCAAGAATTAATATTCAGATGCACTTATCCAGATAACAGCACCTACTAGCCACAAAAGTGCTGCTGATAGTGCCACTGAATATCCTTACATGCCACCTGGCACTATCTGGATAGTGGATCAGCATTTACAGCTGCATCCAGGCACAAATAAGTGTCTCCCTGAAGGGGCAGACATAAAAGCTGAGGCCTGTGCCCCCTGATCATCCTCCCAACATCTTTCCACCCCTGCCCTATGAAGTAAAAACACGTGTGTTGGCCTCTGCGGGTATACTTATCCTTTATAAAATAGGCTAAAAATAAGTGCCTCCTGCCCTATGAAGGTAGACTTCCTGTTATAAAACTACCTCCAATTTGTATACGAAATTAAAACTGATGTTTGACTTACAAATCCTAAAAACATGGAGCATAAATTGAAACAAAGGGTTCATCTATCCATCGGTACTAGAGGAGATGAAACCTAAGCTTTCTTTAGAAGCTCACATGTCAAGACTTTGACTTTCCTACTTTGGACACATCATGCAAAGAGAGAGATCATTTGAAAAAGAAATCCTGCTTGGCAAGGCTGAAGGTCAGCACAAAAGAAGAAAGCCAGCAATGCGATGGATGGATACAATAACAGCAGCTATGGATCCACTCGATCAACAATTCGCCACCTGAATGAAGACTGAACACAGTTTAGTACAGATGCTCCATTGCCACTCTGAGAGCCGAACCATGGGTGGGAGGGAGTTCTTAACAGCTGTTCTTCAACCCTATAGGTCACATGAGATGGTGAAGCAGTAGCAGCTCATTGGCTCTCTATTGGGCATATTTACTAAGCTACAATAGGATTGTGCAAGTATCGCACATTGAGAATAGAAAACAATGCACTACGTGCAACAGTAATACGCTACCTGTTGGGGATGTGTACAACATGGCAACTGCAGATACCACTGATTTAGACCCTAACACAAGCAAGCAGCAATCGTGCTTAATGTGGATGCAGTTAACGCCACTTATTGAGGGGTACTGCATTAACCGCAACACTGATGGCTAACTGCACAGTGCAGACAAGCCCTCACTCTGCCCCTTCCCTCCCAATCGCATGTTAAGCAGATAATGTGGAATTAACCCCTTGCTGTTTTGCATGCACGCTGTCAGAACAGTTCATTAGTGTGCTCTCAGGTGCGCATTACCAGCTAGCACAGCTTAGTAAAATTGTCCTTGTGTTTCTTTGACTTGTACAGGGAGAAGGCAGGGCCAGCAGCAATGCAGGGAGCAGGGAGCAGTGGTTCTTCTTCCATCTTGTTACACTGGGGGCCCCCTTAGTGCATGACATGCTGACAGCTTTACAAGATACACACCCAAAAGCCAGCCCTGCTACTACTACTACTACTATTACTACCACTGCTATTCCTACTACTGCTAGTACTTTTATTATTACATGCTGACAGCTTTACAAGATACACACCCAAAAGCCAGCCCTGCTACTACTACTACTATTATTACTACCACTGCTATTCTTACTACTGCTAGTATACCCAAAAGCTAGCCCTGCTACTACTACTACTACTACTATTACTACCACTGCTATTCTTACTACTGCTAGTACTTTTATTATTACACACTGACAGCTTTACAAGATACACACCCAAAAGCCAGCCCTGCTACTACTACTACTACTACTACTATTACTACCACTGCTATTCTTACTACTGCTAGTACTTTTATTATTACTACTGCTTATCATTCCTTTAGCTTTACTAATAATTAAATTTTTTTTACTGTACCTAATTGCAACTCGTGCTATCACTGATCTATCCCTTTTTAGAAAGGCACTCAAATCCCACCTTTTCCCCCAATATTACCTGACCAGCTAACCAATCTCGATCCTTACCCTATAACTAATAACAAATCCTGTTGTGTATACTTGTAAATACTCATGTAAATAGTTGCAGTAATGACGTCCCATGTTTTATCCAAGTTCTCTGACCTTGTTCTCTGTAAAACCAAACAGTTTGTTGTTCTGGTCTGTTGTTATATTGTGAACCGCGCTGATGCTGAATAGAGCGGTATATAAGAGCCTGTAATAAATAAATAAATAAACTCACTTTGAACTACTACTGGAAAAGCATGAGCTAAGTACTAAATAAATATAATAAAATAAACTACTGGACGTTACAGATGTTTCCCTTGAGGAACAAAATGGAAGCAAATAAAGAAACAATGATATGACATTTCTTTAATCTCAGTGCATAATTTACATATTGCATGCCATCTTGAACCTGTCATAACTGATCTTGTATGCTTTTTAATAACCTTTGCTTTACATGTCCTTTACGAGAAGAAATAAAATTACAAATTAGGACAAATGTCTCATAGAAGAGAATAAGTTATCTTACTCTGAGTTTACAATCAGGCAAAGGAAGTTATATAGAAAAGATCCATTTCCATTTCCTCTGGCCCTATCTTGTTATGCATCGTGTAGACCATAGTTCTGAAATGGAAATACTTTCCCCACATTCATTAGGTGCACATTTCTGAAAATGAACCCTCAGAGCACCAGAGACCAGTTTGTGCCTTAAAACATCTCGCAATACAATAATTACGATATGAATAGAGAGTTTACTCATCAAGCCTTTTGCAGGTAGCATGCCGTTTACATTTTGCACCTGTGTTCGGCTTGTTTGCAGGCTAGGCTGCCAGCTCCCTACCTCTCTGTTTTCCTGCAAAGCAACGACAAAGGATGCAATTGAAACATCTGTGTAAAAAATTGGATGACTGTAGAACAAACATGTGGTGCAAAATGGCTTTCCATGCAAAATTAGTTATACCAGAGCATTTGCTCTACAGGAAAGGGAAACTGTACTCAGTGGAAATTATCTTGCCGTAGACCTGCTGGACCAACATGTACTGTATAGTACACCAAGGGATGTTTCAGAGTGCATAATGCTTAGTGCAACTTTTGAGTAGGCAGCTCACTCAACATCATCAAATCTTAACTGGGGGGGGGGGGGGGGGATAGAGAAGAGCAAAATTCTTGCTTCCTAAAACAAGCCTGTGCTCTGTTTTTCCTCTGTTTTTCTTTTGTTTCCAGCATGCCTTGGTTTCTAATTTTGAATGCAAAGGGCTTTTCAGAGAAAAGGGAATTGGATTTAGCTCACCCCTTTCTCAACGTTCACAGCGAGCTTACAGCAAACCAGTTACGAGCAGGATTAGCCACATAGCATATCCCAGGATAAATTATCTTTCTTATGAAGGGTCAGGGAAATTCATGCAAGGAAAAAAGCTGGCTGAGTAAAATAAGAGGGGTCTACACTCCAAAGCACTAATGCCGTTAGCATCCGATAATTGCTTGCGTTTGAAAGTTGTGTGGCAGCTGTCACACAACGTTTGGTCAGGCGTCACGATATCAGACCAAAGGTTATCCTTCTGTTTTGTTAGTCATAATATTCTGCTTCTATCTGAATAACTTATTGGCGGTATCTGTAATTTAATAACACATGAAAAGCTCGCTTTGCACTTGGAAAAGGGTTCTTATAAAATTGTGTGGTTGAATATGCACGTCTAAGTTAGGACATTCATATTTCCTGGATAATTTACAAAAGGTTCTGCCAAATGTAGCGCCTTTTGTAAAAACTATATAAGGACATCCAGGACTGCATGTATATTTACAGAGGCATACATGCAGAGCATGCATTTCACAAGCATATGCATACAGAGAGTGGTTTAGGGTTATGTTTTATTAAAGTTTGATATACCGCCCTTCGTATCAACAGAGCAGTGTACATAAAAACTTTCAAAGGAGGAAAAGAATGCCAATAAATTATAGGAAAGAGAAGGAGTAATATCAAACTGGGTTACAGGAAAGTTTAAGGGGGGATGGTCTAAAATATAGAGGTCAGGGGCAGGAGGGATGGAAAGCAGAGTCCTGTGCAGCCGAGGGTGTCAGGTCGAAAGCTAGCTGAAATAGGTCTTAAGACGCAATTTAAATTTTGTGTAAGACATTTCGAAATGAAGGTCAGAGGGTAGTACATTCCATAGGCTGGGACCGAGAAAATAAAAAGTTGAGTGAAGGGGTTAATTCATAACGGATATAATAATATGTAGAGACACCAAGTTGTTGAATAATAATGGCCAATAGGGCAAGAAAGATGTTGAATAAGAAGCGAACCGGAACTGAACCCTGAGGGACATCACAACTAAGGGGGAAGTGAGTGGAAGTAGATGACCCAAAGTTTACAGTAAGAGTGATCGGAGAGAAAAGAGCAAAACCATTGTAAGACGATGCCATGAAGACCAGCTCTTGCAGACGGGAGAGTGGAATAGAGTGATTAACCAGATCGAAGGCCGAGGAAAGGTCAAGAGATATGGCTAGAGATATATTGCACTTGTCAAGGGATTCTTGAGTTTCGCTAAGGACAGAGAGTAAGATGGTTTCAGTGATATGTCCAGCATGGAATCCGGATTGTCATGGATAAAGGATGTTGGTTTTCTCGAGGTGGTCAAAGAGTTGTGCAAAGAGGCATCTCCTGGGGGCTTTGAACATATAAGCCCTGTGAACAGGATGGAGTCGGTGCAGAGGGTGGCTACTACAATGATTAGTGGTCATTATAAAGCATATGAGGACAGACTTAAGGATCTTAATATGTACACCTTAGAGGAAAGGCGGGATAGAGGTGATATGATTGAGATGTTTAAATACCTCCGTGGCATAAATGTTCAGGGAGAGAGCCTCTTTCAATTGAAAGCAAGTTCTTCTACGAGGGGACATAGGATGAGGATGAAGGGAGATAGATTCAGGAGTGATATGCGGAAATATTTCTTTACGGAAAGAGTAGTGGATCCATGGAATAGTCTCCCAGTGCAGGTGGTAGAGATGAGGACAGTAACTGAATTCAAAAAAGCATGGAACAAACACAGAGGATCTCTAAAGGTAAAAAGGGGACTGTTGTAGTTGTTGATATGGAAGGACAGACTAGATAGGCCATGTGGTATTTTTCTGTCATCATATTTCTATGTTTCTATGTATCTACATGTGTATGAGCTAATTTCACAACATACACGTGTAGTTGTCAGTAGAGACCCATGTCTGCATTTTTAAAAAGCTTCATGTACAACTGGAGCCAACCAAAGAGAGGAGGAAAATAATAGGGATGTGCATGTATTTTAGATTATATGGCAAACATCAAAAATTTTGTTTCATATTGTTTACACTTTCCTCCCTCCTCCAGTTTCATGATCACTGGTTGACTTCAAACCAGTGCTGAAAGGCAGGCATCTTGCAGAAGAGCAATCACATCTCCATGGGGGCTGGTTCTAGCCAGTCTGCTCATAATGTTTTTATTGCTGGTAATCTTCCTTCCTGTTTCCTAGTTGGCTCAAAGTTTGTCTGGTCTGGAGCTCTATGGAAAAATGCTAAGGGGGTCATTCACAACCAATGGGAATGTATGTCCAGCTGGAATTTACATCTTCGCTATTCATCCAGATGTGGCTGCCAGCAAAAGGCTCCCAGTATGAAAATCTGAATTGTATGGGGAGCCTTAAATGGGGGTGGGGGGAGGGTGTAATGAGGGAAGAATGAGGGCAGGTCATCTCCCCAGACATACAGGGCTTATTCTGAGGTCAGCCCTGTATGTCCGGGGTTAGCCAGGTAGATGGAGGCCTTATTCCACCTCAGAGGTGGAATACGTCCCCCTGGACATGGCGTTTCAGTGGCGGCTAGCGGGGAAAATGGTAGGTAGGCATGCAGGAAGTTCACTGTAACCAGACCCTGGCCATGGGAGGCCAGATTGGGGGGTCTAGCTGTGGGGAAAGAAGCTTTTGGTGGCGACTGGGGATTGCGGCTCCTTAATGGAGCTGCAGTGCAATGGCAACATGACAACATTAAGAAGCCTCACTGAGGTAGCAGGGTAAGTGGTTGGTAAATGTAATCTAATCGTGTGTATACTTCACTAATCTAGGTATTCTGAGCAGGTGTAATGTCCTTGCAGACAATGTGAGCACATTCTCTGCAGGAATTATGCACAAAAGACACCTTCCAGGTGACCTGCTATAAAATTCCACTCTGAGGGGATAATTATATAAGAAGGAGTAGAAAGTTGCATGTCATCAGCATGCATAAATCATGTATTTTCAGTGACTTATGTGCATGGATGAACCCTTACGCACATCTTTAAGGCGGTCACTGTTCTATAAGTACACGCGTGGAGCTTAGATCTACATGCATAAGTTATAAAATACTATACCTTACAAGTGTTCCTAAAATATCTAGGCATGGGCATTTACGTCAGCCCTAGGGTTGGAATAACTGATCATGCCTAGATTTGCCATGGCTATCCCATCGCTCATGTCCCTATTTCATAAAGTTAAGTATGCATCCTTGATTTTCTAAAATAGGTGCAATAGAGGCATGTTAAACAGCACATCAACTAGGCATGATTTCATAAACTTACCCTCTGAATGTATAACGTATGTCTAACTAATGATGGCTGAATAACAGGTGTAACTTTTAAACATTTGGCTGCTTCTGAAATATATATAAGTAGTGCGTGGAATGTTACATTCTATTTACATATGCAATTCCTTATTTTAAAGGATTTACATGTGCGAAAGGGCACTTGCGCGCACACTTTAGGTGATGATTATTCTTTAAGCGCATGCATACAGTAAATCCCATCGTGCACACTTTAGGTTAGGGTGTGCACAGGAGCGGAGATTGGGAGGAGCATAGCCAGGGGCTAAATTTATGCACATAGGTTACAAAGATTATGACTCCTGCATGGTTCTCCAAATTTAGGCACAGATATTTACATCTGCTCTAGGGCAGGCGTAACTGCCATGCGTACATTAAGGCAAATTGGTATGCCCCAATTTTATAAAGTACATGCGTACTGACTTTATAAAGTAGGCCCCACTTATGCACGTTAAGTAATATGCATTACCAGAGTGGGAGATTATAAAATTTTTCTATCTGGCTGTTGCTGCATTCAAGTAGAAAGCTTAGTCCTTACTTTAGCAACTTCACAAGGTGCATTGCACATCTTGTTATCTGGGTCAATGCAGAAACTATTTCACACAGACAACAGAATGCTTCTTCTGGCTAAATTGAGTTTAGGGTTTAGTAACACACTTTAGTATTGTTTTGTAGATTGGTACAGATTGACTGCTGACACTAGTCTGGTGAAAAGAAATGAATTTCCATTCCGGTTTATAAAATGTTATTAAAAGATTTAGCATTCATTAGCTTTTCCTGAAATTTATGGTTTCTTACAAACTTTATTCAGAGCATTTTTCCTAGCAAAAAAGGTGCTGGAACTCATATCCAGGGCTCTTTTATGAGGACCATGGGTCAATTTTAGCAGGTAATGAAAAAGTGCCAGTACTCAGTACCACCGAGTACCCCCTCAAAAAGAGCCCTGCCTTTATTTAATGAACAGGTCAAGTATGGGAAGCTGAAATGTAAGCTTCCTCCACAATCATGCCTAATATGACTCAGTGTTGCTGTGAAGGAATCCTAGAAGGATAAGAGGGCAAGTCAGTGTCAAGCCTTCTCAGGCTTTGGTCAACCTTACTAAGATTTCTTTTTTTATTTAACATGTATCTTTAATATACAAGCAATGAAAAAAAACACCAGGAACTAATCAGTCAAAGCAAAAAACAAAAAGAAAAAGAATGCCTTCCCACATCATACAAAGGTTTCACAGCCCACATCTAGAGGAGCAATAGAGCCATCACAGGGAAGAAGGAAACATCTAATTTAATAGACAATACAACCCACCCCTACATCACTAAACAAGGAAAACAAAACCACACACAGGGGTGCATACCAACCCAGGCCCTCACCTGCCATCAAGAAAATTCTCCAATTGTATAGGATCTACAAACACATATACCTCTTCACAAGTAATCAAGCATTTACACGGGAAGCAGAGGGAAAAGGTCCACACACCACCAAAACTTGAGGTTTGAGCTGGAGATAGATCTTCCTCCACAGCTGCGTAAAATGGGAAACATCAAGAAAAACTGCAATTTTTTGACCACAATAAAGATAGTCTTTCTTGCGAAATAAGCTTTCAGAATGGAAATTGTATCCAGATCTGTGACCAGGAATACGATCAAGGTAGCACAAAATGGAATAATATCCACAGATGATTCTAAGAAATTTGTCAAGTCTATGTTGACTTCCTCCACAACTTGCACATCCTCGTCCCCCTGGAACAATGATCTGGTAGGCACATAATACAAATTAGATACACCCACATTGTCAGCATTGGGAAGCAACAAAACTTCTTTAAAATATTTCCACAGTAATATTAACGGTGACAGTAACTGAGTCTTTGGGAAGTTCAACAGTCTAAGATTCTTAGACCAGTAAACATTCTCCAAGGCCTCAATATGCTTATGTAACAAATAACTATCCTTAATAGCCTGAGAGCCCACAGACTGTAACGACCCAATATAGCCATCCATCTTAACGAGCCATTGGGCAATGTCAAGTATTTTAGTATCTAATTCAGAGAGTTTCTTGACAACCTGGTCAGAAAACTTTGCAGTCTCATTCATAAAATCATGTAAAAGAGTATTGTTCTCTGTCACCACTTTCCAAATATCTGATAAAGTTATCTCAGAGGTCCCATAAACATGAAGCAGCTGAAGCTGTGAAGTTTCAAGAGAAGCCTGTAGTGGGCCCCCAGTCAGGGTTTCCTCCTGTCCCTGGCTGGGGCACATTTGAAGAGTAGAAACACCCCCCTCCATAATGGCTGATTGTATCCATGGATTAGGGGGAGGGTGTCCACTATTGGACTTATCGATGCCCCTGAAAGTTGAGACGAAGAAGAGTCTAGCTGTGAAACCTCTGAAATCCCTTTTACCTCTGTCTTCAACATTGCATGCTGATCCATCGGACTGATGACCACTGTAAGGGTGAAGGACACAAACACATGTTTCTTCTTCTCCATGATTTTCCGCTTACCACCTCCCTCAAAATCCACGCGGCACAACATGGGGCTCAGGCACCGAATAGGCACCGAAGGGGCACCAAAGGGGCTAACCCCTTTGTACATGCGCCCCTTTGGGCACACGACCGTAGGCTGTGAAAGTGGCAAAGCTCTTTTGAACAGTCCTGGGTTGCCTCTCAATGATGTGGAGGGGAGGTGCAAGCTTCCTCCTGTTCAGGCAAGCGTTCTTCGCAAATACGGGGAAACGGCAGACTGGCACCCTCACCGGACTGCTCCCCTTTTCTAAGATTTTATTTCTTTATTTATTTTATTTAAAACATTTATATACTGCTTAATCATATCACTCAAAGTGGAACAAAAACCATATATAATAATTAAATAGCTACAGACAAAGACAGTGATAATACAGCACAGTGGAAATTAAGATACATCATTCTCAAAAACCTATAGATAAAGGAAAGCCTTTAGCTTTTTACAGAAATCCAGCAGATCACAACAACCTCGCAAATAATCTGACAATTGATGCCACATGCACGGAGCATAGAATAAACATGCACGAGATTGCTTAATATGCAGTCTATTAGCAATCAAGGGAGACAAAGAAAGAGATTGCTGAAGGTTCACCCAAATTGAACGTGAAGAAATATGCCAATGAAACAAATTGGTGAGCAAAATGCTGACAACTCCAATTTAATTTTCAGAACAAAGCAAAGAATTTTAAACAAAACCCTCTGTTGAACTGGCAGTCAATGTAAAAGCTTAAACAAGGTGTAATATGGTCAAAATGAGATTTACCCAAGAGAACCCAAGCCGCGGAATTTTGTGCCAATAAGAGTACCAAAGTCTGAGGCGAATGGTGGGGTTTCTTTTTGGGTGTATGAATATCTTTCAACTGGGGACTAGACTGAGACCACAAATTAATTTCACATAGTTCACCCAAAACTTTCAAATGTTGAGGATTCTAAGTCTTCATATTTTGATTCTAGCTGTTAAGCAAGTTATCTGAGATTTTACTGTGATCTAGCTGTGATTTTTCCATGTTAGATGACTCCGATTTTCCTGGGTTTCTAATCTGAGGAGAAACATAAAAGTACCTTAATAATGAAACAGCTCTACTACTCAGTTTGAATCATGAGTGAGGTGAATAATTAGGAACAGTTACAGTAAATACCAGATAAATAATAGATAAAGAACAATTATCTATCCTTAGCCAGGTGGATTTCGAGAAAACCAGTGTTGTACTTCAAGGACTGGTGTTTGCTCACCAACAATGGTATACGTATCTGCTGTTCCAAATGTTTAAATATCAGTATCATCAAAGCTTGAGTGTAGCATCTTTCTTATAGCTATTGTATCTCTCTTTGGTCCATGTGGCCCTAAGTATTTTTTCATCTGCTTAAGATCAGGATTGGCCTTGCCTTTCCCTGAAAGTTTCTTCTTTCAAAAATACCTCAGTAATACTTAAATGTCCCCTCTTGATCTCCCCTTCAAATCTTTCTTTTCGTTTTCAAATGTTAGAATTTCAACTAGAAAGTGACATTAGGGATCCTATAGCTTGAGGTGCAAATTTGTCTCTCATTCATGACATATCTATTCCTGCTTGATTCTTGGGTTTTACAGTAAATCACACATTGTGGACATTAGATTGCAGTTTGTTAGAGGCAGAGAAGGGTAAAACATTTTATCATTTGACATGGTATTAACAGTGTGCGTAAAGCATTTGTTTTCTTATTATTCTACAAAATGTGCATCATAATCTCCCTAGACCAGTGGTTCTCAACCCAGTCTTCAGGACACACCTAGCCAGTCAGGTTTTCAGGATTACCACAATGAATATGCATGAATATTTCCATGCACTGCTTCCATTGTATGCAAATCTCTCTCAGGCATATTCACTATGGTTATCCTGAAAACCTGACTGGCTAGGTGTGTCCCAAGGACTGGGCTGAGAACCTTTGTCCTAGACCTAATGGGAGAGTTTCCATGCAAAAGGAATTCAAAGGCAATATTTATTAGTTCCAACTTTTTACTGGGCATCATGAATACAGAGAAATGGGTGAGTTTTCCTTTATTTTTGCCCATTTGCTTAAAGGTTTTCCCTGGGCCTAAAAAAAGTCATTTTATATTTTTCACTGTGAATTTTGTTGGCACACCTCTTGCCATCTATTAATAAAGTGCCCAGTTTCAGTTCAAGACCAAAAAGCTTTATTTATTCTTTTCTCCTCATCCACAGTACATATCTGCTAATATTCGGGATTCATTTCCTTCTGCCACCCCCTCCCTGTACTCCCAAATGACCACACAGACACAACTCAGTGGCAAACATGGGCTGCATCTTTATTAAGATAATATAAAACAGCCCCTGAGCCAAGCACAGCTCCAACAAGCCCAAGCCAAGAAGTCACTCACCATATCACTAGCTAAGCAACCCAAAAGCCAGTCAGCAAATCTATATCTTCCATTCTACTGCATATAACATTTAGGCCTCCGCCACCATATTACTAACTGGGGGTGCTTGCCTGCTCGGCATCCATCCGGTCCCCATGTACACCTGCTAGCTGGTCTTTCCTGAGTATGGACTCACAGGTAAAATCACCTATTTAGGGTGTCTGTTCAAATAGGTTGAGTACCTGCCAAGTAGACCATGGACAGCACATCAAACAACTCCCACAACCCTCCCAGGAAATGGGAGGATGGGTGCTTCCCTTGCTGAGAACAGAAAAGGAGGGAAATCTATGGATACCCACTCTTCTTCTCTCACCAGTGCCACCCCCACTTCTCATGGTTCCAAGAAGCAAGCAGCTAGTAGGTGACTATGACATTCCCAACTACAAATCCCAAAGCATTCTTCCCTCTCTCCTCCTTTCCCATCTTCCATCTCCTTTCCCCCACCCCACAGAACGCCAGAACAAGGAGCTTTCAGGTCATCACCCAGTGCACATCATCTTGTCTCTAGTGACAGGAACTCTACTTTAATATGTATCTAATTACCAGGGGTGTGCTGTCAAAATATTTGTTTTGCTTTGTTTCCTAAGTTGTTTGTGTGTGGGGGGAGGAAGGGGTGTATAGCTTTGGTTTAATTTTCATTTTGGATCAATTCTGCTAGCAGTGTGCATTTTATCGAGCCAATAATACACTCTCTATATCAATAGGTGCACTATTTTTCAAGAGTGCTTATTGAATACTCCAATAGGCATCTTTTGAACAATAGTGCACTCCATTAATACCACTGGAACTCCCCACCCGAAACTTTGGAGTTCTCCTTTCAATTTGGGTTAAAAATGCACATTCCTACTCATTACAATTTCAGTGGAAGATGAATGATGAAGCAGAACAGCTTGCCATGTTTAGTGGGTAAAAAAGATGTGCTATTGTTTAATATGTGCCGAATTATGCATGAAGGAATTGCATTTCCCTTTTAGACAACCACTAATGTACAGTACCTGGAGTGAAAACAAGGCCTCTCGCTAACTGCCCAGACAGAGTGTAAATGCTGTGTATGTCTTTGACTGTGTCCTGTGAAGCTGGGGTTCCCCTTTCAGATAAGGGTTGGCAGCTGTCCGGTTTTAAAATATTAAACAAAGGAAATCACCTAAGGAAGAAAAACACCTTCTTATATGAGAAGGGACCTATGCCAAGGAGAACAGGAAGGAGATGAAATAAAAATCAGGTTATTTTCATCTTCAGTTCTGGATTTGAAAGAAAACTTCAAGTTATGTGGGAAGGCAACTTACATGATGAGCACTTTGCTGTTATTTTTCTTTACATATTTCTAATGTTAAATGACTTTTTCTGCCAGTATACCAAAGACCATGTCATTTCAAACACAAAGAGAAAGCGTCCCTGTGTAATTCTTTCAGTTGTTTTAATTAGAATTTGGAAGCACTATCTAATTAGCCATGGAAATCTCAACTTTCCATTAGGATCATGTTTACTAAAGTGTTGCGAGTAGCGCTGGACAAATGCACTGTTGACACGTGGTTTTACCGTGGCAGGAGCAAAGTGGCCATGATACTTTCAGGGAGCACAGCCACGGCAGGGAAGTAATCTGTGGCGACACAGACCGAGTGGCCAGTGAAGGACAGAGAAGGCTGACTGGGGAATCTGCGCATCCTGCCGCGCAGCTCAGAACTATCGACCAAAGTGCAAAGAGGCGGGGCATGTAAATCATGGAAGAAAACACACGCATAGAGACTGTGCTGCGCCCGTTTCTGTGGAAAATGGGCACAAATGCAGCATCCACATGAGCAAGGGACCCCGTATGAGTGCAGGCAGGGTATCAGCAGTGTCCGGCATTTGGAACTGGCGTATGACCCTCCCTCTTACCCTGAGACACCCAGGGTACCTGACAACCTAGGCTGCAGTAGACAGGTTACCATGCCCTGCCCTGCCCTCTCTCTGCTCTAATCCTGTGGATTTTTGGTAGTGCAGTGTTTTTAGTATGGGAACACTCCTGGCTATCATGGGGCCAAATTGTGTGCTACTCCACTCTAAACACCATGCTCCTGGTTACTGTGCTTAAGCAAACCTGCCCCAAACAGATTGATAATTTTGTTACTATTGAATTCTATGAAAAATATAGATGATGTTTTAAAAGCTTGGGACTCTTGTAGTAGTTGATATGGAAGGGCAGATGAGATAGGCCATGTGGTCTTTTTCTGCCATCATGTTTCTATGCAAATATTATTAACCAAGCATTTCCTTATAAAGTTCCAGCAACTACACTTTGGACAGAGAAAGGCTCCAAACAGAAAAGTAGACAAGCAGCAGACCTAGGGAGGAAGCTGGTAGACAGAAGCCAAATACTTTGATCTCTAATAGAGAACTTAATCTTTTGCTTTGTTTGTGGCTTATTTATTTATTTAATAAGTTTTATATACCGCATTTAAATCAAAGCAGTTTACAGACAACAGTAATGAGCAAACTCCAGTGAGTTATGGATACAGAGAACTTAAGGGTAAGTACAACTTGGAGTTAACAAAGTGTGGGGAGGGGCAGGGAGAGGAATGGGGGGGGTAAACTTAGTTCCAGTATAAAGGTGTTAGCATTCTTGGTGTGAGGTGATTTCATCAGTCCCATAGTGTTCTATGAAAAGGTGGGTCTTTAACATCTTTCTCAGGTCTTGTGTTGTCTGGGCTGATCTTATGGGTTCAGGGAGGGAGTTTCCAGTCATAGGAGTAAAAAGGGTGAAGGTTCTGTTGTTGGTTTGTTGTATGCATTTTGTCTTGAGCGGTGGGATAGAAAGAAGGTTTTGGTTTATGCTTCTTCTGGATCTTGTTTCAGGGGCTTTATTGATTAACGATTCAAGGCAGGATGCTGATTGGTTATGGAGGATCTTGTATATCATAGTGACGACTTTGTATTTTGTACTAAGGGCTATTGGTAACCAATGTAGGTTCTTGAGGGTGGGTGTGATGTGTTGATGTCTAGAGGTACCTGCTGTTATTCTGACAGCAATACTTTGCATCATTTGCTGCGGGTACAGTACGTGCTTTGGTAGGCCTTGATAGAGAATGTTGCCATAATCTAGGTGTGATGTGATGATAGATTGGAACACTGTTCTGAAGTCATTATGCTCAAGCAGCAGGCATAGGTTTTGTAGAGATATTATCTTGAAGTAAGCAATGTTAGCTGTATTCTTGATTTGAGAAAGCGTGTTAAGGTTTTTGTCTAGTGTTATGTCTAGGTATTTGACCTCTTTTTTCACTGAGATCTCTGTGTGGTGTAATTGTATTTTTGGTGGCGGGATAAAGGAGGGGTTCCTCGTTACTAGGAGAACTTCAGATTTGTTGTTGTTTACTCCTAGGTTTAGCTTTGTGAGGCCATCCATGATGGCCGAGAAACAGTCTGAGATTTGGAGTACATAAGAACATAAGAACATAAGATATGCCATACTGGGTCAGACCAAGGTCCATCAAGCCCAGTATTCTGTTTCCAACAGTGGCCAGTCTAGGTCATACGTACCTAGCAGTTTCCCCAAGGGACACAGGTTCCACAATGCTTGTATTGGTTCAAGCATTGATATCCTGGGTCCCTTCTTAATAATGGTTTATGGACCTTTCCTCCAGGAACTTGTCCAAACCTTTTTTAAACCCAGCTACACTAACAGCCTTTACTACATCCTCCGGTAACAAATTCCAGAGTTTGATTACACGTTGAGTGAAAAAATATTTTCTTTTATTAGTCTTAAATAGTTTACCCTGTAGCTTCATTGCATGTCCCCTAGTCTTTCTATATTCTGATAAGGTAAACAATCGATCTACGTTTACCCGTTCCACTCCGTTCATTAATTTATAGACTTCTATCATATCTCCCCTCAGCCGTCTCTTTTCCAGGTTAAAGAGCCCCAACCTTGTTAGCCTTTCTTCATAGGAGTAGCCTTCCATCCCCTTTACCATTTTGGTGGCTCTTCTCTGAACCTTTTCTAAAATCGCTATATCCTTTTTAAGATACGGCGACCAGAATTGCACACAATATTCAAGGTGCGGTCTCACCATGGAACGATATAGAGGCATTATAATATCTTTTGTTTTATTTTCCATTCCTTTCCTTATCATACCTAGCATTCTATTTGCTCTCTTGGCCGCCGCTGCACACTGGGCTGAGGGTTTTAACATGGTATCCACAAGGACGCCTAAATCTTTTTCTTGGGTGGTGGTTCCTAATGTGGAACCTTGCATCGTGTAACCATAGTTTGGGTTGTTCTTCCCTAGGTGCATAACCTTGCACTTCTCCACATTAAATTTCATCTGCCATTTTGATGCCCAGTCTTCCAATTTATCAAGATCCTCTTGCAATTTTCCACAATCCTCCTGGGTTTTAACAACTTTAAATAGTTTTGTGTCATCAGCAAATTTGATAACCTCACTCGTTATTCCACTTTCCAGGTCATTTATGAATATGTCAAAAAAGCAGCGGACCCAGCACAGATCCCTGGGGTACACCACTATTCACCTTTCTCCATTGGGAAAATTGGCCATTTAGCCCTACCCTCTGCTTTCTATCTTTTAACCAGTTCCTGATCCACAGTAGTACACTGCCTCCTATCCCATGACTCTTTAGTTTTGCCAAAAGTCTCTCATGAGGGACCTTGTCAAAGGCTTTCTGAAAGTCCAGATACACAATATCAACCGACTCACCTTTGTCCACCTGTTTATTCACTCCTTCAAAAAAACATAACAGATTAGTAAGACAAGATCTTCCTTGTCTAAAGCCATGTTGGCTGTCTCCCATTAGGTCATGACTATCTATATGCTGAGTAATTTTATTCTTTATGATGGTTTCTACCATTTTTCCCGGTACTGATGTCAGGCTCACCGGTCTGTAGTTTCCCGGATCACCCCTCGAACCCTTTTTAAAAATTGGTGTTACATTGGCGATCCTCCAATCCTCAGGTATTAGAGATGATTTTAATGATAGTTCACAGATTACTGATAGCAGGTCTGCAATCTCAAATTTCAGTTCTTTCAACACCCTTGGATGTATACCATCCGGCCCAGGTGATTTGCTACTCTTCAGTTTATCTAATAGTTGTAAGACATCTTCCCGATGTATCGATATTTCCTTCAATTCTTCCACACCTTTAAATACCACTTCAGTCGTGGGTAACATCCCTACATCTTCCTCAGTAAAGACCGAAGCAAAGAATTCATTCAGTCTCTCCGCTATCGCCTTGTCGCCTCTTAGTGCTCCTTTAACCCCTTTATCATCTAATGGACCAACTGACTCTCTCACGGGTTTTTTGCTACGAATGTACTTGAAAAGGTCTTTATTTCGCGTTTTTGCTTCCGCAGCAAGCTTCTTCTCAAATTCTCTCTTTGCCTGCCTTATCAATGCCTTGCATTTGACTTGCCAGTGCTTGTGCTGTTTCCAGGTTTCATCATTTGGCTCTTTTTTCCATTTCTTGAAAGATGCTTTTTTGGCAACAACAGCCTCTCTGACCTCAGCTTTAAACCATGCTGGCAATTTTTTAGACTTCCTTCCACTTTTCTTAAAGCGTGGAATACAGCTGGTCTGGGCTTCCAAGATAGTATTTTTCAACAACACCCAAGCTTGATGTACGTCTTTAACCTTTGCAACTGCTCCTTTTAGTTTTTTCTTAACTGTTTTCCTCATTCTATCATAGTCTCCCTTTCGAAAGTTAAAGGGTAGTACTGTGGATTTCCTTACTATCCCTCCTCCACTAATTAAATCAAAGGCGATCATGCTATGATCACTATTGCCAAGTGGCCCCAACACCCTTATCTCTTGCACTACATCTGGTGTTCCACTAAGGACTAGGTCTAATATTGCTTCCCCTCTGGTCGGTTCATGAACCAGCTGCTCCAAGAAGCAGTCATTTATTTCATCTAGGAACTTTATCTCCCTAGCATGTCCTGTTGTGACACTGACCCAGTCGATGCCGGGGTAATTGAAATCACCCATTATTATTACTGCACTGTAACTTTTGCTAGCTTCCTTGATTTCTTTGAGCATTTCATCATCCATTTGTTCATTCTGGCCAGGCGGACGATAGTACACCCCCACTGCCATCGCCTTCCCCTTTTTACATGGAATTTCAATCCATAGAGATTCTACAGCAAATTTTGTTTCTTGCAAAACTTTAATCCTTTCTGATTCAATGCCCTCTCTAACATAGAGCGCAACCCCTCCACCAATTTGATCAGCTCTATCATTTCGATATAGTTTGTACCCAGGTATCACAGTGTCCCACTGGTTGTCCTCCTTCCACCATGTCTCTGATATTCCAATCATATCTAACCTCTCGTTTAGTGCTATATATTCTAACTCTCCCATCTTGTTTTGTAGACTTCTAGCATTTGCATACAAGCATTTTAGAGACTGTATTTTATTCATATTAATTTGGCTATTGGTAGACATGGGTAATTTGGGATCTTTAAGTTCTGTCTGCTCCATACTCGAGGGCATTTGGGCTACTTTACTCTTTTTTGGAACCTCTCTGCTTTTTGTAGTATCCTTCAAGGATACATTCTTCCGAACCATGCGCTCTTGGGCGACTGTCGGCTTTCCCCTATTATCTAGTTTAAAAGCTGCTCTATCTCCTTTTTAAAGGTTAATGCCAGCAGCCTGGTTCCATCCCGGTTAAGGTGAAGCCCATCCCTTCGGAAGAGCCCCTCCTTTCCCCAGAATGTTCCCCAGTTCCTAACAAATCCGAACCCCTCATCTCTGCACCATTGTCTCATCCACGCATTGAGACTCCGGAGCTCTGCCTGCCTATTGGGTCCTGCGCGTGGAACGGGAAGCATTTCGGAGAACGCTACCCTGGAAGTTCTGGATTTCAACTTCCTACCTAAAAGCCTAAATTTAGCTTCCAGAACCTCCCTACCACATTTTCCTATGGCATTTTCCTATGGGATGGCATGTAGAACATGATGTTGTCGGCATATATGTGGAAGTGACTTGTGTGCATCAGTGATGCTAAGAGCTATGCTATCAGTAGCTTAATTACTGACAGGGTCTTCTAAGATGGACAGATCTCAGCTGAGATGCCAAACCACCTATTTGGGCAGTAGCAGGGTTTGCGGTGGTGGATCACATTTCTGAGTCAATGGCAACAGTACTGGCATTACCTCTGCAGAAGAAAGGTCTGGCAGTCTATTTCCATTTCTTGCCATGAAAACCCATGGACAGTCACAACAAAATGCCGTAAGATATACTGATAGTCATATGTGACTGGAATGAAAAAGTCGGCAATAATGAAGAAAGTGCATTGGTTTTAAAAATACTGTATAAGTTTGGCAAAAGAAACAAACCAGTCCTGCTGACATTCTGACAACCATTTCTTCATGTTCCTTGTTCTGCCTACATAGATTTTATTGTAAGGGCAATGAAATGAATGCACATCCCTAGCATGAACTATGAAATGGGGAGGAGTGGCTCAGTGGTTGGGACAGGTTACCTCAGGCCAGAAGGCCAGGGGTTCAATTCCCACATGGGGACAAGCAACCTCAGGCTGGAGGGACTGGGGTCTCTAGTTGCATGGCCACTCCTTGTGGCCTTGGGCAAGCCACTCAACCCTCCATTGCCTCAGGTACACTCAGATTGTGAGCCCTTTGGGGACAAGGGAATAAAAAGTACCTGCTAGTATACATGTAAAACACATTGATTCTAAAGAGTGTGGTATAAATAAATAAAAACAAAAACCCAACTGCTAAGCACAGATCTGTGATAGCTTGTTCACAACTATGGAGCAGCTTATAACAAACCATAAATAAAGGGCTGGTTTTAGAACCGTAATCTTGGAGTTATCTGCAGTTATGTCAGGTCCAGCTACAGTAGGTACTGCCACAGACATGAGTGGTCATGCTTAACTCAGAGTTCATTTCACCAGCAGTCCAGTACCCAACTGACTGACGACAAGTTAAAAGAACCCCACAACTGTTTAGGATTAGCTCCTGACGCCTACTAGTTACATTGCTTTAACATGATTGCCATAAGACTGCACATTTGTTAACACTATTCAAAATAGATTTATCCCCATCTGTGCTTATGGAAATAAATCTTTTTTGAAAAGGGCCCAATGGAGGGATAAAACAGACTCTGTGACAGGAGGAAGAGAAAGAGAGGCAGAGGCAGATTCAATGTCAATGTATATCCCGTTTTGAATAGAAATTATTTTGATAAACATGATCTTGTACCTTTCTGTTTGTTTTCTATTAATCAGTTTTCAAAAGGATAAACTTCAGGGCCTCTCTTCGCTGCCTTTGGGCCCATCAATTTTTAGCCACTGCAATGTCTATCCCTAAACCCACCAAGCGAACTGTAGAAACAATAGGCCAGAATCAGGAGACTGCTCTCTCCTGAGCTTGAAACCATCATTAATTTGCAGTGGGTGGCCTCTACCTTTCCCGGAAAGTTTTCACCAGCTCTTTGGCCTTGGTGACATCAAGGTTTCTAGGAGGTACCTATTTAGGTGCTACTAGAAGGTGGCCTTTTTCAGAAGCAGTGATGTAGGATCATATCATCATTATCTGGACAACGTGCTCCGTCTCCGGAACATTTCAGACCACATTGGTTTTTTTTCTCTTTGTCTAAGAGTTTGTGCAGGAAGGACTGGGGAGAAATTGTCTAAAAATTCTTTATTCTTTATTCCTGCATTTTATATACTGCCCAGGCGACAGCATCAGGGTGGTTTACAAAAGGAATAACAATGCTGTAAAGATCAGAAAAAGGAAAGGAACGCCATGCATTGACAGGACAGAGGAAGAACAATCACCTTAGTAAAGCCGAGGAGGAGAAAGATGGTAGAAAAGCAAGAGAGGAGGGGGTCAGTATGGAAGAGACAGGAGATCAAAAGCCAGATGGAAGAGGAGTCTTTAACTGTTTTATATCTTTGGTATGATGGTTCCAGATGAAGAGCAGATGGCAAAGAGTTCCAGAGTGTGGGGCCAAGAAAAAAGAAAGCAGAGTTACTCGTATGGGTGAATTCCAGATGGGCTTGTGAGTCTAATGGGAGAAACAGACAGATAGCATGAATAGAAACATAGAAACATGACGACAGAAAAAGACCACATGGCCTATCTAGTCTGTCCTTCCATATCAACAACTACAACAGTCCCCTTTTTTCCTTTAGAGATCCTCTGTGTTTGTCCCAAGCTTCTTTGAATTCAGATACTGTCCTCATCTCTACCACCTCCACTGGGAGACTATTCCATGGATACACCACTCTTTCCGTAAAGAAATATTTCCGCATATCACTCCTGAATCTATCCCCCTTCACCCTCATCCCATGTCCCCTCATAGCAGAACTTGCTTTCAATTGAAAGAGGCTCTCCTTCGGTGCATTTATGCCACGGAGGTATTTAAACATCTCAATCATATCACGTCTATCCCGCCTTTCCTTTAAGGTATACATATTAAGATCCTTAAGTCTGTCCTCATATGCTTTATAATAAAGACCACTAACCATTTTAGTAGCCACCCTCTGCACTGACTGCATCCTGTTCACATCTTTTTGAAGGTGCGGTCTCCAGAATTGCACACTATACTCCAAATGAGGTCGCACCAAAGACTTATACAGAGGCACTATCACCTCCTTTTTTCTGCTAGCCATTCCTCTCCGTATGCACCCAAGCATCCTTGTAGCTTTTGCCATCACCTTTTCTACCTGTTTAGCTACTTTAAGATCATCAGACACAACCACACCTAGGTCCCGCTCTTCTTTAGTGGACAAAAGTACTTCACCCCCTATACTATATTGCTCCCTTGGATTGCTGCAGCCCAAATGCATGACCTTACATTTTTTTAACATTAAATCCCAACTGCCAAATGGATCGGAGCTGATGGTGGGGGGTGTGGAGATGGATTAGATCAGTCAAATATTGAGGAATAGAAGTATGAAGGACTTTATGAAGCAGTATAAGGAACTTATAGTGGATTCTGAACCAAAGAGGGAGGAAGTAGAGACGTATGAGAAGAGGGGTGATGTGATCTCATCGGTTGGCATGGGTGATAATACAGGCAGCAGTATTTTGAAGGAGTTGTAGGTGTTGTAGTTGATACTGGGGGAGGCCTGCCAGGGTAACGTTGCAATAATCAAGTCTAGTAATGACTAAGAATAAGAGAAGTGTAGTTAGAAAGGAAGGGGATAGAAAAGGCGGAACTGCGTGAATCTGATGTAGAGAATGGAAGGAACGTCGGATAAGGGACGAAAGGTGTTCATGGAAGGAAAGTGATGAATCAAGGATGATGCTCAGATAATGAAGGGATGACACCATGGGAACAGGTGTGAAGTTATGCAAAGGAAACAAAGGAGGACAGGGGGCACCAAATCTGAACCAAATGGCGGTGGATTTGGAGGCGTTGAGATGTAGATAATTAGTGGAGAGCCAGAAGGAGATATGGGAAAGGCAAGAGTTTAGTGGGGTCAAAATAGGGGTAGTGAGACTGGTGTGGAAGAAAAGATTGATATCATCAGCATAGTAATATGCTGACATGGCATATTGTTGGATAATGAGAGTGAGAGGGGCCAAAAAGATACTGAACCTTGTGGAACACCACAAGAAAGTGGAACAGCAGTAGAGGTAGCAGAGCCAGAGTAGACAGAAAAGGACCAGGCGGTGAGAAAGGAGCAGAACCAGTGTAAAAAGGTGCAATGGATCCCAGATTCGTAGAGGTGTGAAAGGAGGGTGGAATGGTCAACCAGATCGAAAACTGAGGAGAGGACCAGTGAGACAGTGAGAGAGACATCACTGTGGTCGTGAGATACGTGCAATTCATTCAGGAAAGAAAGAAAGATACTTTCCGTACTGTGGCCTGGTCTAAATCTGGATTGCCAGGGGTGGAGGGCATGGGTGGAGTCAATGTTTGATGACAGCTGGGTGAAAACTAGTTTTTCAAGGACCTTCGAAAGGAAAGGAAGGTTTGAGACAGGACACCAGTGTGCAGGAATGCAGGGATCCAGGGTAGGTTTCTTAAGGATTGGGTGAATGACAGCATGCTTCTAAAGAGAGGGAAAGACACCAGAGGAAATATTAGAGTAGTCAGGTTAGTGTCCCTCAAGCAGTCCTTCCAGAGTGTTTACAAAAGTTGTAATGATTATAGCTTCTAGACCTCCAGAGCAAATTTCTCTGTTTGACTTATGTCAGATTATAACACTTATAGGGCCTGATTTTATAACAGAAAACTCATGACAATGCTTCTTTAGAGTTGGGAGTGGTCCCAGAAGACCGGAGAAGAGTGCATGTTCCTTTACACAAAAGCGGAAGTAAGGAATAGGTTGAAAACTACAGGCCGGTTAGTCTGTGTTGAGCAAACTAATGGAATGCTGCTAAAACAGAGGATAGTGAGGTTTCTGGAATACAATGAATTACAGGATCCAAGGCAGCACTGTTTTACTAGAGGTAGGTCTTGTCAGACTAATCTCATACATTTTTTTGACTGGGTAACCCAAGAGTTGGAGCGAGGGAGAGCTCCAGATGTGGTGTACTTAGATTTCAGTAAAGCCCTTGATATTATTCTGCATAGGTGACTTATAAATAAACTGTGCTCTAGGGATGCATCCTTAAGCTACTGACTTGGTTAGAAATTGGTTGAGTGAGAGGTAAGAAAGGATACAGGTAAATGGAGCTCACTCTGAGGAGAAGGATGTCATTAATGGTGGGCATTTTTGTAAGTGATATTTGTAGAAGAGCTATCGGGTAAGGTTTCCCTCATTGCAGATGATACGAAAATCTGCAATAGAGTAGATACCCAGGAAGATGTAGATAACATGAAGGGAGATCAGGCAAAGCTTGAAGAATGGTTGAGAATGTGGCAGCTGAGATTTAATGCTAAGAAATGCAGGTTCATTAATTTGGGCTGCATAAATCCAAGGGAGCAGTACAGTATAGGGGATGAAGTACTTCTGTCCATGAAAGAAGAACGGGACCTTGGCGTGATTGTTTTGATGACCTTAAGGTGGCTAAATGGATAGAAAAGGCAATGGTAGAAGCCAGAAGGATGCTTGGGTGCATAAGGAGAGAAATGGCCAGCAGGAAGAAGGAGGTGATAGTGCCTCTGTATAAGTCTTTGGTGAGATTTAATTTAGGGTATTGCATGCAATTCTGGAGACCGCACCTTTATAAGGATATAAACAGGATGGAGGTGGTGCAGAGGGTGGCTACCAAAATGGACGGGGGCTTCATTATAAGTCATATGGAGACAGACTTAGATTTGAATATGTATACTTTGGAACAAATATGGAAGAGGGAAGATATGACAGGGATATTTAAGTACCTCTGTGGCTTAAATGCACAGGAGGAGAGCCATTTTTAATTGAAAGAAAACTCTGCAACAAGGGGGTATGGGATGAAGGTGAAAGGAGATAGACTCAGGAGTAATTTATGCAAATATTTCTTTAAAGAAGAGTAGTAGTGCATAAATAGTCTCCCATTGGAGGTGGTAAAGACAAGGTCTGTATCTGAATTCAAGAAAGCATGGGACAAACACAGAAGATGTCTAAAGAGAAAAATAGACTGTAATTCTTAGTAGTTGGTATGGAAGGGAAGACTGGCTAGGCCATATGGTCTTCATCTGCTGCCATGTTTCTATGTGATAAGTCCAAAAAGTGCCTATTTTAAGCCTGTTATATACATGCTATATGCCTTTATAAAATAGGCTCCCCAGAATTATCTTGAATAGCAGGCAAATAACATCTCACACATGTACGCCTGCTCTGAAGCTGGCATACAAATGTACCCATGTATTTTATGAAATATGCACATACATCAGAACTCCTCATATGCTCCACCCATGCTATGCCCCTGGTAATGACACAGAAGTACTGTGAAGAAATCTGAGCTCCTTCTCCCATTAAATATAAATATAATGACTACTAATTTGAAGTGATATGTAAAAGGTATGAAAAGTGAAATTTGGATTTGAAGTGGCATTGTTTAAGTTTGACCTTGCAATTTTTGATGGCATCTTATGGTATTTAACTCCTTTGTGGGAGAACAGTATCCCCTGGTTATGCAGATACAGGGGCGGCCCAAGGGGGGTGCGGGGCCATGTGCGGAGACTCGGTGCGGGGCCTCATTTGCATAAGTGCCTTATTTGCATAAATATTTGCATAATGTTACCATACACTATCTTTTAGTAAACATGTCTCTTAATGAGTGTATGGATAAAGAAAGACTAAAAGATTTCAACATTACTATAATCCAGTGCCAACTGCCAGGCACATTAGGAACTACTACAAACGCTGCCCATTTAGAACCCATAGCAAACCCGCCGTATCCTGACAGCATTACCAGGACTCACAAAACACCATACCCTACCTATCAAAAGGCAACACTGCAAATATTAAACCAATACATTTCAGAGAATAACAATACATGACCTACTGGGGAAAGAGAACAAATGGCAATGTCAAATAGGAATTACATAAACAGAATACCTCAGCTCAGTTACACATGCAGAACATAGACCATCACCAAACAAGGAATCACAATTTAGAAACAGGAAGGCAATAATTAAACTGGGAACCCCAAAAGCCAAACTTGGAATGTACAACACTGTAGAAATAAAACTATAAATTAATTTCCTCTTGTACCAAACAAAGCACAGACGTTAATGATGCACATTTCCCAGAGCTTTCATATTCCAGTTAATAAATTCAAAATAAAGAGATATCTTTCTACCTTTTGTGCATTTTTTTCAGTTGCAATTGGTCCAGCCACTTTCTTCTGGTTTTTTCATGTTTTCTGCTAACTCTCCATCATCTGCTGTCCATTTGTCCTTTCTTCTCTCTTCTAGTTTTTTTTCCATTCTCTCTCTCTACATCTGCTTTAACATACTAATCTTTCTCCTTTTGCTCTTTCCTCATTCCTATTTCATCCTCACAAATTTTACCCCTCCATCCTCAATCCCCACTTACTCTCCCAATACCCGGCCAATTATAGATTTTTCATCCCTCCCACACAAAATATTTTTCCCCTCTCCATTTTACTCTCCCAGCCCCATCCCATTCTAATCCTCCCCCAACATCAGCTCCCTTCTAGTTCCAGTCTCACCCAGCATCCATTCCCTTCTAGTCCCTGCATCAGCCCATTTCCAGTCCTAGCCCCCCATCAGCCCATTTCCAGTCCTAGTTCCCCCATCCATTTCCAGTCTGAGTCCCTTCATCAGCTCATTTCCAATCCTAGCCCCCCCATCAGCCCATTTCTAGTCATTTCCTAGCCCCATCATCAGCCCATGTCAAATCATAGCTCCCCTCCACTCAGCCCAATTCCAGTCCAAGCCCCACCATGAGCCTACTTCCAGTTCTAGCCCCTCCATGAGTCCATTTCAATTCAAGCCCCCACCACAGTCCATTTCCAATCTTAGCTCCCCCCAACAGCCCATTTCCAGTCCTATCCTAGCTGCTCCATCAGCCCATTTTCAGTCCTAGCTCCCTTCCCTCACAGCCCATTTCCATTCCAAGCCCCCTCCCCATCAGCTATTTGCAGTTCAAGCCTCCCCTTCCGCTCAGCCCATTTCCAGTCCTAGCAACCCCCCAACCCATTACCAGTCCTAGCCCCCATCAACCAACTTCCAGTCCTATCCCCCCATCACCCCATTTTCAGTTTAAGCCCCCCCATAACCCATTACCAGTCCTAACCCCCCATCAGCCCACTTCCAGTCCTAACCCCATCAGCCCATTTCCAGTCAGCCCCCCATAGCCCATTGCCAGTCCTAAACCCCCCATCAGCCCACAGCCCATTACCAGTCCTAACCACATCAGCCCACCTCAATTCCTAACCCCTCACCATCAGCGCATTTACTGTCCTAGACCCCCCATAGCCCATTATCAGTCATAACCCCCCATAGCCCATTACCAGTCCTAACCCCCCATCACCCCATTTCCAGACAGCCCCCACCAGCCCACAGCCCATTGCCAGTCTTAAACCCCCCCATAGCCCATTATCAGTCCTAACCCCCCATCACCCCATTTCCAGACAGCCCCCATCAGCCCACAGCCCAGCCCACAGCCCATTACCAGTCCTAACCCCCCATCAGCCCACAGCCCATTGCCAGTCTTAACCCCCCCATAGCCCATTACCAGTCCTAACCCCCCATCAGCCCACAGCCCATTACCAGTCTTAACACCCCCATATCCCATTACCTGTCCTAACCCCCCCATATGCCCACAGCCCATTACCAGCCTTAACCCCCCCATAGCCCATTATCAGTCCTAACCCCCCATCACCCCATTTCCAGACAGCCCACATCAGCCCACAGCCCAATGCCAGTCTTAACCCCCCCCATAGCCCATTAACAGTCCTAACCCCCCCATCAGCCCACCGCCCATTGCCAGTCCTAACCCCCCCCCCCCCAATCGGCTCATGGAAATTAAAATTAAAAAAAAAAGCTGGCCGCTGCCGCTGCGGCAGCATGGAGTGTCCCGCGGGGCCCCCTCTGCCCGGCTGAACTCTCCCGGCGCGGCTGAAGCCCTCTGCTCCGGCTTGCAGATACGCGAAGGGAGAGTGTCTCCCTCGCGTCTCTGTTAAGCCCGCAGGGGCTGATGGGAAGCAGG
Organism: Ichthyophis bannanicus; assembly: GCA_033557465.1. Classification (NCBI taxonomy): domain Eukaryota; kingdom Metazoa; phylum Chordata; class Amphibia; order Gymnophiona; family Ichthyophiidae; genus Ichthyophis; species Ichthyophis bannanicus. The sequence continues at coordinate 460,317,079 of CM066033.1, read as the reverse complement.
GGCTGATGGGAACCCCTGCTTCCCATCAGCCCCTGCGGGCTTAACAGAGATGCGAGGGAGACACTCTCCCTTCGCGTATCTGCAAGCCGGAGCAGAGGGCTTCAGCCGCGCCGGGAGAGTTCAGCCGGGCAGAGGGGGCCCCGTGGGACACTCCATGCTGCCGCGGCGGCAGCGGCCCATTTTTCTTTTTTTTATTTCAGTTTTTAAAAAAAGCAGAATGTTCTTTGCACGGGGCCCCCTGAAACACGGGGCCCTGTGCAAAAAACATTCTTGCTCAATGGACGGGCCGGCCCTGTACAGATACATCAAATTTGACTACTTTTTTTGAGCCTTAGCATGCGCCAAACAAAACTACTATGTCCATCTGACTAACTCTCTTGCCTCTGACCCCTGCCGTCACTTCTTAACTCTCAACTCTCTCCTCAAAGCGCCTCTGCCTCCGACCCCTCCTTCCCTTTCTGCCCAAATTCTAGCCAACTATTTCCATGACAAAGTCCACAAAATTACACTCCAATTTCCCACAATTGTATTATTCAGTTTGCACAATAATGAAGGGCTTTGCATGCATTTGCATCGTATTATTATGCCATGTGATAAAATCGCATACATAAGGTAATATATGAATATGGCAAACAGCATGTGTAATTCTCTTAATACATATTAGTAACCATCTCCTTTAAGCTCTAACTATGAGAGCACTGTGATACTTGGACGTTTTCATTCTTCCACTCACGTCTTCTGAAGTGCAGCTCTTCCACTTCTACTAAGCCACTTCATAAAGAGCAGTTCAGGACCGGTGCAAAGATATGAGGTGACTTAGGTGAACCTCATTCCTGTGCCCCAGGCTCCCACCCCGGCCCCACCCCTTTTGCCGCTAATGCTGCCCATCCCTGGGATCTAAAGCAGCGGCAACACCTTTAAAATGGCACCACCGTATTTACCATAACCTCTGCCACTGTGGTGTTGTTCCTGCTTCTGCCTCCTCCGATTCCACTTCCTTTTGCCTGGGAGAGGAAGTGGCTGATTCAGCCACTTCCACCCCCATATAAACAGAAAATCTGCATTGGAGAGGGCGGAAGCACAAATAGCACCGCGGCACTGGAGGTTTTGGTAAGCACTGCAGTGACATTTCAAGGCATTTCCGCCACTTAAGGACCTGGAGATGGGTGGCAGTAGTAGCAATGTGCCGGCCTCGGACTACTAAACACAAAAAAAATAAACCTTAAGGTCAAGGTAAATCAATAATCAAAACATAAAAACCCCAACCAAATATAGGTGACCCGTAGTATAATAATTTTCTTTTGTCGGAGCTGACCGTGGGGAGGTCGAAAGGGAAAAACGACCCCCACCCAGCGGGTAGCTACTTTTTATTATTTTTAAGGTTCTTCACCCAAAACCACAATCGAAAAAACTTTTAGAAATATAAAACTTATCTCAGTCCAAAACAACGCTGCTTCCAGAAGTCCACTCGCACGACGCGCGCGTTTCGGGTATCCTCACCCTGTATCAAGTGCAATAACCAAGTATTAATTTTGCAGCAACCGTCCAAAAATGCTGTCTCTATGCAGCACAGGTCCTCGGACTACTGGCACTCTAGGTGACCACCTAGGTCGCCTAATGGCTGCGATTCAACAGTGTCAAGGGGGGTTGAAGACTAAAAGGGGAAACAATTGAAAATGAAGAGAAAAATATATTTTTTAAAGATGGGGTCATTTTTCATTTCATTTCATTTATTGCGTCTATATACCGCCATACACTAGTAATATCTATGTGGTTTACATAAAAACATTCATAATACAGTAAAACAATAAAATCACCGGAATACAAATGTCATTCGAAAATAACCACGTTTCTCTGTACAGCACTACATATGCCTTGTAGTGCTATACAAATGATAAGTGGTGGTAGAGTAGTACTCACATGATTTACAAAAACAATTTCAGTATTTTACACTTCTCCACATTTCAGTCCCAGCCACACTTGCCCAAAACCATTGCCCTACCATTTCTCTCTCAAATTGCCGTCTTTCTGAAAAGCTGCACCCCTATCATTCCACCTACTATCTTTAAATAGCTTTATTTATTTATTTATTTGTTTGTTTATATTAAGGGCTCATGATGATCAGTTCCAGCACCCTATGAGTCTTTGTACAATTCTCCACTAACCATATCTGGATCACCTATGTAGAAATGGTGGACTTTTATTTCAAAATACATAAAGAAGCTGATTTCCACATACGATAGCTGCCACAGGGCAGTGAAACTAGACCGAGGCATTGCTGTGTCAACCTGTATGTCCAAAGAGAGTTGACTGTATTTTGGTTTAGTTTTCTATGAGAAGGGTAATCTTTCTTCAGTGCGCCGAGCTGTCTAAGGCTTCCAATGATTCCGGCACTTTCACAAGGTTGAAGCAAACCTTGACTTATTTACAAAGAGATGGTCTGCACAGATAAAGCAACTTAATAATCCACTAGCTCTTGCTAAATGTCATTTCTTTCCACATTCTCAGCAAAACCAGCAGAAACACTTGTTCCAGTTCTTATTGTATCTATTGTTTTTTTTACCACCATCAGCTGCAGGATTATTCGAAAATGTAAGAGTTAAAAATCAGTGGTTCAACAGAGACACAGGATATTTCAAGGGGAGGTGGGAAACATGACAGCATATTCTACTGCACTTTAAAATAGATGGGGATGGTCAGCAGATCGGATGGCGGCAAACTAATGGAGCTCCGCTATCACCGCCTGCCAAAAGGGCAAAAAAAACAATTTTAAATGCTCAGAAGGCAAAGCGAAATGGAGGGGCAGAGAGAAAATTAAACCCCCAATTGAAGCGGCAGCAAGAGCGGGCCGTGCACACACACGCAACAAGCAGCCGTGGTGGAGAGAAGCGACGGAGCAGGGAGCCACATGACCGTGAAGATCAGCAGACGCAGAGGCCTCGGGGAAAAAATCAGCGGCGGAGAGCAGTAAAGGGCAAGAGGCAAAGAGTGCGAGGGTAAGGGGAGGAAACTCCCGCGCTAGAAGTTAAAGCGTCCGGGTGCCGCGGTATCTTCCCGCGGCCAACAAACAAAGAGAGGAGTGTGCCGCTCGGGGAGGGCAGTGCAGGTGAGGAGAGAACTGGCAAGGAGGCAGAAGAGCCAATGAGCTGAAGGCAGCGAAGTACTGGAGCTTGAGGAGGACAGATGCACAGGTGGTGAGCCGAGGCCGAAGCGTAAAGCCAAGAGTGGGGCTGGATAGAGAGCAGAAATAGGCCTAACAGGCTGAAGGGATGGCTGAGTGCACACCAGGCTGGGCGGAGAGCTGAAAAGGGCCTAACAGGCTGAAGGGACGGCTGAGTGAAAAGAAGAGCAACACAGCCTGCACCAAAAAGAGGGGAAATGGAAACCCCAGACAGCCCAGAAAGCTCCAGGGCTGGAGGAGCAAAGGAACAGCAGTGCAGTGGAGCAGCAGAGAAGGACAAGCACTGAACCACGTTGGGAGAGGCCCAGTAAGTCAGCGTACAGGCTGGGGTACATTAAATTGGAACTGTAGTGGCAAAACCAGACAGGAGGAACAGCAGTGCCAAACTCAGAGGGAAAGGACTGAAGATCGTGAGATTGCTTGCATAATACCGCACTGTGAGGGGGAGAGCAGTGGAAACTGACAAGGAAGGTGTTGCCTGCGGGGGGAGATTCCCTATCAAAAAATCATGGAGAAAGCAAAAAGAGAGGGGGCAGTGAAGAAAAAATTGGTGGAATTTCGTTCCCCATATGTGCCGCAAAAAGGAGGAAAGGAGTGTGAGAAGATGGGCAAGATGATGGGGGAGCTTTCGCCGAGGCGTGAGGAAGAGAAAGAAGGAGAGGAGTGCGTGGGGATAGCTGAGAAAATCAAGCAGTGGCTTATGGAACTAAAGGAGGATTTAAAGGAAGAAATTGGAGGAGTTAAAAATGAGTTAAAGGAGGCCCTGCAAACAATCAAGCAAGACATCACAGAACTGGGAGAGCACGTAGAGGATGCAGAGAATCAATTGGAGCAACACGGGGCAGCGATGGAGAAAATCCAGAAAGGATGGGAGGAGATGCGAGAGGCTCAAGAGGAGCTGAAGGCGAAAATGGAAGACTTGGAAGATCGGTCGCGAAGGTGCAAGATTAGAGTCCGGGGAGTACCGGAAGAACCCAAATACAGGAACAGTGGGGAGGTGGTACAAAAAATATTTGGAGAACTCTTAAGAGGGAAGGAGCGCTTAGAGGAGGAAGATGATGTGCAGATGAAAATAGAAAGGGCCCACAGAGGGTTGGGGCCCATAAGAGACAATCGTCCGAGAGACATTATAGTCTGCCTGGCGTCATATAAGTTGAAAGAGCGCATTCTGGGAGCAGCGCGAAAGCTAAGACACTTCCAGTGGGAAGGACACAAATTGGAACTATTTCAGGACCTCTCCCAGGGGACGCTGCAGCGTAGACGAACAATAAAAGAGGTCACGGCCTACATGAGGAGGGCCGACCTGAGATACAAGTGGCTGTACCTGTTTGGACTATTGATTACGGTATAAGGGCGGTCGAGGAAAGTAAAGACACGCGCAGAAGCCTGGAGAGCATTGTGGGACCTAGGTGCCGAAAATTTACCGGAGGAGGCCAGTAGGCCAGCTAAGCCATCAGACAGCACCGCCAGTAACACGAAGGCGGAGAGTTCGAGGTGGCACAGAGCAGCAGAAGGTGGTAGAAGGCTGGCGAGACTGGTCAAGGAGCGTCAGCGCGAAAAGGAGGGTGAAGAGGACGCAGGCTGAAGCAGCAGATAGCACATGGACTTGAACAAGATGATTTGCATGATGGAAAAGGTTGTGGGGGACAATATTAAGTAATGAATGAAGGTGGGGGGAGGCGGGAAGTTAGAAGGGTAGGCATGGAGTGGAGGGGGGGATAGGAAGAAATGGGGTAGATGGAGCCTGAAGGGAAGATGGGGGGGAGGGGGAAGAGGGGCGGGTGTAGGTGGTGGTCTGATTCTCGGTCACCGTTATGGAAGTCAGTTCTCCGGTTTGGAGAAGAGGAGTGGAGGGGGAGGGGGGGAAGGTAAGGAAGGAGAGGGGGAGACAAAAGAGGGGAGGCTAAGAAAAAAGGCAAGAGAGAGGGGCAAGGGGGGAGTAGTAGAGGGGTAGGGGGAAGGGAGGTGAGGGGGCGGGAGGGGGGAAGGGGACGGGAGGGAGGGGTGGGCAGAAAGCTGGGAGGAAGGGAGGAGCAGGGATGGAGGAAGCCTTGAAAATTGTAACGTTGAATGTGAAGGGTTTGAATTCACCCTGGAAGAGACAGAAATTGTATAAAGAGTTAACAAGACACAAAGCAGCAATTGTAATGTTGCAGGAGACACATTTACAAAAAAACCATGAATCATTAGTAAAACTGAAGGGTTATAGAGAGTGCATTTTTGCTTCGAACTTATGGGAAAGGAAGAAAGGAGGGGTGGCGCTTTTCATCACTGGTGAGTGTAAAATTGAAGTTCAGGCGGTGATGAGGGATAAGGGGGGGGGGGAGATACCTGCTATTGCGGGTGAAAATAGGGGAGGAGTGGTTTTGTGTGGTGAATGTGTATGCGCCTACGGGATAAGAACATAAGATATGCCATACTGGGTTAGACCAAGGTCCATCAAGCCCAGTATCCTGTTTCCAACAGTGGCCAATCTAGGTCATACGTACCTAGCAGTTTCCCCAAAGGACACAGGTTCCACAATGCTTGTACTGGGTCAAGCATTGATATCCTGGGTCCCTTCTTAATAATGGTTTATGGACCTTTCCTCCAGGAACTTGTCCAAACCTTTTTTAAACCCAGCAACACTAACAGCCTTTACCACATCCTCCGGTAACAAATTCCAGAGTTTGATTACACGTTGAGTGAAAAAATATTTTCTTTTATTAGTCTAAAATAGTTTACCCAGTAGCTTCATTGCATGTCCCCTAGTCTTTCTATATTCTAATAACGTAAACAATCGATCTACGTTTACCCGTTCCACTCCATTCATTAATTTACAGACTTCTATCATATCTCCCCTCAACCGTCTCTTTTCCAGGTTAAAGAGCCCTAACATTTTTAGCCTTTCTTCATAGGAATATCCTTGCATCCCTTTCACCATTTTGGTGGCTCTTCTCTGAACCTTTTCTAAAATCGCTATATCCTTTTTAAGATACGGTGACCAGAATTGCACACAATATTCAAGGTGCGGTCTCATCATGGAACGATATAGAGGCATTATAATATCTGTTGCTTTATTTTCCATTCCTTTCCTTATGATACCTAGCATTCTATTTGCTCTCTTGGCCGCCACTGCACACTGGGCTGAGGGTTTTAATATGTTATCCACAATGACGCCTAAATCTTTTTCCTGGGTGGTGGTTCCTAATGCGGAACCTTGCATCGTGTAACCATAGTTCGGGTTGTTCTTCCCTAGGTGCATAACTTTGCACTTGTCCACATTAAATTTCATCTGCCATTTTGATGCCCAGTCTTCCAATTTATCAAGATCCTCTTGCAATTTTCCACAATCCTCTTGAGTTTTAACAACTTTAAATAGTTTTGTGTCATCTGCAAATTTGATAACCTCATTAGTTATTCCACTTTCCAGGTCATTTATGAATATGTCAAAAAGCAATGGACCCAGCATAGATCCCTGGGGTACACCACTATTCACCTTTCTCCATTGGGAAAATTGGCCATTTAGCCCTACCCTCTGCTTTCTATCTTTTAACCAGTTCCTGATCCACAATAGTACACTGCCTCCTATCCCATGACTCTTTAGTTTTGCCAAAAGTCTCTGATGAGGGACCTTGTCAAAGGCTTTCTGAAAGTCCAGATACACTATATCAACCGACTCACTTTGTCCACCTGTTTATTCACACCTTCAAGAAAACATAACAGATTAGTAAGACAAGATCTTCCTTGTCTAAAGTCATGTTGGCTGTCTCCCATTAGGCCATGACTATCTACATGCTGAGTAATTTTATTCTTTATGATGGTTTCTACCATTTTTCCTGGTACTGACGTCAGGCTTACCGGTCTGTAGTTTCCCGGATCACCCCTGGAACCCTTTTTAAAAATTGGTGTTACATTGGCGATCCTCCAGTCTTCAGGTATTAGAGATGATTTTAATGATAGTTCACAGATTACTAATAGCAGGTCTGCAATCTCATATTTCAGTTCTTTCAACACCCTTGGATGTATACCATCCAGCCCAGGTGATTTGCTACTCTTCAGTTTATCTAATAGTTGTAATACATCTTCCCGATGTATAGATATTTCCTTCAATTCTTCCGCACCTTTAAATACCACTTCAGTCATGGGTAACATCCCTACATCTTCCTCAGTAAAGACCAAAGCAAAGAATTCATTCAGTCTCTCCGCTATCGCCTTGTTGCCTCTTAGTGCCCCTTTAACCCCTCTATCATCTAATGGACCAACTGACTATCTCACAGGTTGTTTGCTATGAATGCACTTGAAAAAGTCTTTATTTCGCGTTTTTGCTTCAGCAGCAAGCTTCTTTTCAAATTCTCCCTTTGCCTGCCTTATCAATGCCTTGCATTTTACTTGACAGTGCTTGTTTCCAGGTTTCGTCGTTTGGCTCTTTTTTCCATTTCCTGAAAGATGCTTTTTTGTCAACAACAGCCTCTCTGACCTCACCTTTAAACCATGCTGGCAGTTTTTTGGACTTCCTTCCACTTTTCTTAAAGCGTGAAATACAGCTGGTCTGGGCTTCCAAGATAGTATTTTTAAACAACACCCAAGCTTGATGTAAGTCTTTAACCTTTGCAACTGCTCCTTTTAGTTTTTTCTTTACTGTTTTCCTCATTTTATCATAGTCTCCCTTTCAAAAGTTAAAAGGTAGTACTGTGGATTTCCTTACTATCCCTCCTCCACTTATTAAATCAAAGGCGATCATGCTAAGATCACTATTGCCAAGTGGCCCCAACACCCTTATCTCTTGCACTAGATGTGGTGTTCCACTAAGGACTAGGTCTAATATGGCTTCCCCTCTGGTCGGTTCATGAACCAGCTGCTCCAAGAAGCAGTCATTTATTTCATCTAGGAATTTTATCTCCCTAGCATGTCCTGCCGTGAAAGAATTTTGGGAGGAGTTAGGGAAGCAGGTGGTGGTAATGGGGGATGGGGTGATGATATGTGGAGGGGATTTTAACATGCCGTGGGAGGTGGGAAGAAATATGACGGGAAAGAGGGAAGGGCGGAGGGTGGACAGACAGAGATATCACTGGTTTGTGAATGAGAATGATCTGATAGATGCATGGAGATTGATGAACCCAGGTAGGCGACAGTTTTCTTTCTATTCAGCAGCACACGGGACATACTCAAGATTAGATATCATCTGGGTAGGGAAGGAGCTGGCGGGCAGGATCAAGGGAGGGGAAATCGAGCCTATTACGTGGTCGGACCATGCACCAGTGATAGTACAGGTGAGGGTGAGAGGGAAAGTCAGGGGGGGCAATATTGGAAGCTTAATGAAGGCTTGCTAGAGGATAACAGGGTAGTGAGGGAGGTGGAGCAGTTAATACCAGAGTACTTTGAGCAGAATGGGGTGTGGGAGGTAAAAGAGGGAGTGATCTGGGATGCGTTCAAAGCAGTGGTAAGGGGGGTGCTGGTAAAGTGGGGAGCGCGGATAAAAAGGGAAAGGGAGGAGCAGGAATTGCAATTAAGGCGTCATCTAATGGAACTGGAAGAGAAAGATGTTCAGGGGTGAGGGGGGATATTTAGAGGAGCGGTGCTGGAGGCGAGGGCTAAATTAAATGCGTTGGAGGCGGGGTGGATAAGACATAACCTGCAGTTATTGAAACAGAATTTCTTCGAAGGGGGTAATAAAGCGGGGAAGTACTTGGCTAGACAATTAAAAAAGAGAAAGGAATGTAATCGGGTCATTCAGATTAGAAGCAGGGGGGGAATACTGTGGGAGGATCACCAGATCAGAGAAGAGTTGGTAGAGTTTTATCAGAAGCTATACACAGCCCAGGTAGAAGGAACGGAGGACGCAATCCACAAATACCTGGGAGAAGTGGGGCTGCCACGGTTGGAGGACGGTGAGCAGCAGAGTCTTGATAGAGAGATCGGAGCAGAGGAAGTGCAACGGGCGATTAAGGAGATGAAGCTAGGGAAAGCCCCTGGCTTAGAGGGGTTGACGGCGAGCTTCTATAAAAAATGTGGAGGTTTGCTGCTTCAGCCATTAACAACAGTATTTAATGCAACGCGACGGGGGGGGGGGAGAAGTTAGCGGATACGATGGGCTGGGCAAGCATCACCCTTATATATAAGGTGGGGAAAGATCCGCAGGAGTGTGCGTCCTATAGGCCCATTTCGCTATTAAACCATGATGCAAAATTGTTTGCAAAGATCCTAGCAACGCGGCTTAATAAAATCCTAGGCAAGTTAGTACATGAGGACCAAGCAGGTTTCATACCGGGGAGGCAGGTGGCGGATAGCATACGCAAGGTCCTCAATGTGATTTGGGCAGCAAGGCGCTCGGGCGACCCAGCCCTGTTGGTCTCGCTGGATGCTGAGAAAGCATTCGATCAAGTGTCATGGAAATTTTTATTTTTGATATTAGAGGCCATGGGGTTTGGGGCAGAGTTTGGAAATTGGATAAAGGCTTTGTATGCAAGTCCCAAAGCATGTGTGAGAGTAAATGGAGGGTACTCAAGGGTCTTTCCTCTGGGGAGGGGAATGCGGCAGGGCCTCCCTTTGTCACCATTGCTCTTTGCGCTTTCATTGGAGCCCTTGGCAGTGCGGATAAGGGCGAGTCACGAGATAAAGGGGGTGCGAGTGGGACAAACAGAGTATCGAATGTCGCTCTTTGCAGATGACATTCTGTTGACAATCACAAATCCAGGGGAACCATTACCAGCTATAATGGGGGAGATACAGGAATATGGGAAGGTGGCAGGGTTTAGAATTAACTGGGGGAAATCAGAAATTTTGAATGTAGTGGGGGAGGAGGGACAGCAGAGGGAGATCCAACGGCGCTTCCCCTTTAGGTGGGCAAGGAGGTCGATTAGGTACCTGGGGGTGCAGGTGGGGAGGACCTTGGAGGAATTGTTTGAATTAAACTATAAAAAACTATTAGGACAACTGGAGTCACAGCTGGGGGGATGGAACAGGGGGTACTACTCTTGGTTTGGGCGGATGGCGATAATTAAGATGATGCTGCTTCCTCAGTTCCTGTTCTATTTCCAAGTTTTACCAATAGTGATACCGAGTGGAATATTAAAAAGGATACAAAAACAAGTAGAGGGTTTTATTTAGGAGGGGGGGGGGTAAAAAGCCAAGGGTGGCAGCGCGGACACTACAAATACAGGGAACGGAGGGAGGGATGGGTGTCCCTAACTTTGCACTATATTATAAGGCTGCGCAGCTCCGGGCGGTGTATGCATGGTTAAGAGAACCATGAAAGCAATGGGTGAGGATGGAGGTAGCAGAGTTTAGCCCTGGAGAGCTTTAAAGGTTAGTTTGGGGGGGGAAGGGGGAGAGGGGGACTAACCCCTTGGTGGTGCACACTTTAAATGTCTGGCAACAGAATAGGCAGAGGATGGTGGGGGATAAGAAATGGTCTCAGACTATGACCCTTTAGGCGTGTTGCGAAAAGGGAGTAGGTCCGAGTAGAGTAGTACTACGAAGATGGGCAGAGCAGGGATTAAGTCAGGTGTCACAGATTTTAGTGGGGCAGGAGGTAAGGGGTTTTGAGGGTATACGAGGTATGTATCAGTTGCAGGAAACAGATATGCGTATGCACAAATGGGGTCATTAATCAGCAAAAGAAAGAGGGGGCAAGAGGGTGGGGGGAGTGGAATGGTTTGAAGGGGCATGTCTGGGTTCCATGGGGCAGAAGGGCATGATATCCAGAATCTATAAATGGTTAATAGCTAGGGGAGTCGGGAAACTGAGCTGCATGGAAGCGTGGGAAAAGGACTTGGGGGTGGAATGGGAGGTGGAAAAGTGGGAGGGAGTGGCGATGGGAATTGTCACGGCGCTACGTGAGAATGGGGTCAAGGTGCTGAGTAGGTGGTATCTCACACCGGAGCGGCTGCATAAAGCGGGGGTATTGAAGACGAATGAATGCTGAAGGCAGTGCAGCGAAGAGGGCACATGGATGCATATGTGGTGGTCATGCCCAGCGGTCCAAAGATATTGGGGGAAAATTGGGGATAACATTAAAAAAATTGTGGGAGCAAGTATAGAGCTGACTCCTGAAATGTGTCTCCTGCAAAAGAAGGATGGGCAGTGGGAAGGAGAGTGGAACATCATTTGGTGTTGTGTCACGGCGGCCAGATGCGAAATAGCACGGCACTGGAATAGAATGATGCTACCATCTATGGACAGTTACGCTAAGAGAATGTCGGACATTTATCTTATGTATAAAATCACGGGGGAAAAACAGGGCAGGGGGGGGCAAATGGAGAAACATTGGGAGGGGGTGTGGAGATGGTTAAGAGAGAATATGTGGAAGGATGGAGGAGTTGAGGAGGGGGAGGGGGAGGGGAGGTGCGAGGGAGTGGGAGTGGGGCTGGGGTCAGGATAGAGGGAGAGGAGGCAATAAATAGGAGGGGAATAGGAGGGGAGTAGGGGGAAGGTAGGGAGGATGGGGGAAGGGGGAGGGGGGAAGGGAAGGGAGGGGAGGGGAGAGGTAGGGGGGAGTTTAAGGAGAGCAGTAAAGGATGGCGGTGTATAGGAAAGGGGAGGAAAGAGATGTAGTATTGGGCAGGTCTAGGGGCAAATGTTACAGGTTACTTTACTGATGTTAATTGTTGAGTGTAATGTGATGTATTTTACCTGTTAAAGAAATTAATAAAACTTACAAATTTAAAATAGATGGGGGTAATATTGAGCCTGCAGCGGCCAAGGTGTTTTTTAAAAGCCAGCCGCCAAGGGCAAAACAACCCAGATATTCAGCAGCACTCTCCAGATAAGTTATTCGCTTTTCACCAGAAAGTGGCATGAGAAATGCTGATAATTCTTTGCTCTGTTTCTGCTCGGCCTGCAGCTGCCCTGAAACTATCCATATAGTGCTGAGGTGATCTGTAATGATATTCACTGGAACTATCCCAAAAGTGCCGCTGAATATCCTGGCCAACAGGTTTACCTGCTTAGAAGGTGCTGCTAACCAGATAAACCCCAGTGAATATCGAGCCCAGTGATATCTTTTTGTGGGGAGAAAAGCTTAAAATATATTGTGGAGATGAATTAAGTAGGGAAAGCATGCAGAGGCAAGGCTTCAGGAATGCTTTCCAACATAGATTTGTGTTTGACTGTGGTGAAGGTATATATGTATTTGGAAATCATGAGTCTGGCTTAGCAGGGCCGGCACTAGGCATGCTTAGGCATGTTGCCCCGCATGGTCTCTCTCTCTACCACATGCCTCACACAAAACACAAAATTATTCCAAGCTGTTAAAACACAAGAGAATTGTGAAAAATTGCAAGAGGACCCTGAAAAATTGGGAGACTGGGCATGCAAATGGCAGATTAAACTTAATGCAGAAAAGTGCAAAGTTATGCATTTAGGAAAGAACAGCCCAAATTATGTTTACATGATACAAGGTTCCACATTAGGAACTACCACACAGGAACAGGATTTGGGTGTCATCATGGATAATATGCTAAAACCCTCTGCCCAGTGTGTAGCGACGGCCAAGAAATCAAAGAGAAAGCTTAGAATGGAAAGGAATGGAGAACAAAACCAAGGATATTATAATGCCTCTGTATCGTTGCATGGTGCGATCGCATCTTCAATATTGTGTGCAATTCTGGTTGCCATATCTTAAAAAGAATATAGCAGACTTAGAAAGAGTACGGAGAAGAGCCACCAAAATGGTAAAGTTGATGGAAGAATAACCCCATGAGGAGAGGCTTAAAAGATTACGGCTGTTCAACTTGTAAAAAGAGATGGCTGAGGAGAGATATGATAGTGGTCTATAAATTAAGGAATGGAGTGGAACGGGTAGACATAGATCGGTTGTTTACTCCTTCAAAAAGTATAAAGACTAGGGCAGGGGTGGGCAATTCCGGTCCTGGAGAGACGCAGACCAGTCAGGTTTTCATGATGTCCCTAATGAATATTCATGAGATCTATTTGCATCCACTGCCTTCCATTGTATGGAAATAGCTCCATGAATATTCATTAGGGACATCATGAAAACCTGACTGGGCTTCCAGGACTGGAATTGCCCACCCCTGGACTAGGGGGACATGCAATGAAACTACAATGTAGCCCATTTAGAACTAATAAGAGAAAATATTTTTTTGACTCAACGAGTAATCAAATTCTGGAATTTGTTACTGGAGGATGTAGTAAAAGCTGTTAGTATAGCTGGGTTTAAAAAAGGTTTGGACAAATTCCTGGAGGAAAATTCCTAAACCATTATTAAAGAGGACCCTGGACATCCACTGCTTCCCTTGGGATAAGCACTGTGGAACCTGTATACATTTTTTGGGAACTTGCCAGGTACTTGTGCCCTGGATTGGCCACTGTTTAAACAGGATACTGGGCTTGATGGACCACTGGTCTGACCCAGAATGGCATTTCTTATGTTCTTAGGTTTCATATTGTCTACATAAAGGCAAACTTTGCCTTATAACTTCCCTGCAATATCACTCACAAAGATATTAAACAGTTTTGGCCCCAGGATCATTCCCTGAGGCAGTTCTCTACTCACTTTTCTCTCTTCTGTGAATTCTCTGTCAGTCAAACCAATTTCTATCTAGCTTGAAAAGTCATTAGCGTGTATGTGCTAAAATTAGCATATATGCACATGCATGAATAACATAAATGAGGGAAGATCATATGCAAATGAGGTGTTAAGGGGTACTGCTAAATATCATGGTATGTGGTATGCTCTCCTTCCATGCTCTTTAGTATATGCTCATTCATGTCTAAATTTGCCTCTGACCGGGTGTTAACGTTTTAGCTCAAACACTTTTGAAATAGCTCAACTAAATGCATACATAGGAGGTGACCAATAGGAAGATCCGGCTGCTTCAGTAGTAGGAATTATGGAAGATGTAGCATACAGACCAGGGGAGAGAGAGAGCGAGAGGGAAGCTACAGAGGAGAAACATTAATACACATCTCATCACTTGGAAAATAGTTCTTTATCTATTTAAACAATGCAAATGATTTTTCATATAAAAGGTTCACAGAACACAGTGTCACTTCTGACATTGTTATACACTTTCAATGCTGTCATCAATGGAAATAAAGGATCATCTCACAAGTTCTTTCCTATTGTCGTGATTGGGTATGTGTTCTTTGTCTGACACGGTCTCATAAAATCTGTAAGATGGGTGTTGAAGTGCAGACAAGGAAGGGGCAGGTGAGGGCTATGACCTTCACAGAAGTCTTTCAGGGGGAGCTAGGAGGAATGGTAAAGAGGCATCCTCGGCTCACCAAAGCTTGGATGGTCTTTGGCAACATTGCCACCTTGGATACAAAGCTCTCTGCGAAGGGCACTTCTGTGGGCCTGAATGCCATGGAAGCTGGGTGTAGCTTTGTGGGACAGGGCACATGGCAGTACTGTCAGATGCTTGAACTTGCATCGCTGGTATATGGCAATTGCCACTTTTGTCATTTCTGTGGTTAGTCTACTAAAAGGCAAAATGTAAGCATTCGGAGACTTTAGCATGAGTAGCTGTCAATGTGCTATTGCTGTCCCAAAGCCTGTAATGGAAGGGTGATATTCTGATGTCAATGTTTTTATGATTCAGCTTTGGCAGCTTCCTCCTCCACCCCCTCCCCCTGAAATTTATGGCATGGATGTACTGGGGTTGGCTAAGGCTTCCTCTTTTCTTGAAAGGCTTCTAAGGCAAATGCTTTTGGTCTAAAAGTCTCTTCTCTTTGTTCACTGCCTGACCTCGGCCCAGATGTTCTCCCACTTTTGCCCTTAGGACTATCAGCTGGCCCCAGGTGCCAGGCTTACTTTTACAAAGCTGTGCGGCAAGAAGGCTAAGCCATGAGGAAAAGAGCACTGTGCATGCTCAGTTTAGTATGTACAGAATTATTTAGCTCACAGGTCCAATGAGCTCATTGAAACTGCGGCCGGTAGTCTGAGGCAGTGCCGACTCATCCACTAGGCGAGCTAGACAGCTGCCTAGGATGGCTGGCCTGGGAAGGCAGTGGCGGCAGTGGAGCACCTGGGCGACTGCGCTGTCCCTCCCCCCCCCCCCCCCCAGCTACCACTGATTCCATTGGTGGGGGAGGTAGGCAGCGGCAGTATTTCCAAAAGTGGCAACAAAAAGCCGTTCCTTTTGGAAATACTGCCGCTGCTGCTGCCCACCAACACCTCCCAAGATGGAATCAGCAGCAGCTGGGGGTGGGGGTGAGGTAGTGGCAATGGTTGTTGCAACTGAAGGGGGGAGGTAGCAGCTGGGAGGGTCATCAGTTGGGAGGAAGGCCAATCAGCTGAGGAGACAGCATCAGCAGGAGGGGATGGCAAGGCCGAGGTTTCTGCCTAGAGCGGCAGAAATGCTTGGGTCGGCTCTGCTCAGAGGTATGGCCACCATTTAACTTTTCAACATATTTATTTATTTAACAGGGCTTCTATATTGTATTTCTTAAATTCAATGTGGTTTACATCAACACAAAATAAATACATTAAACAGGCAATGTATAACTGACCATTTAAAGTTATGCATAAGTTCAGCAACAAATATCCATCAAAATGCCACTTTGAAACTCCATGTGTAACTCTAAATGACTGTTGTACATTTAAAAGTTATACCTGCCATTTATCAGCTCCTGGTGTATAACTTACAAGTTCAGTGACTGAATTTTATTGTTGAACATATGTTTTTGTTCCATCCTCATTCATCCCAAAATCATTCCCCTTTTTCTGATACATAACTTTGGTTATTGGAAGTGGGATTTTAGAAGGGATGTCTAGGAAGAATCTGGGATGTCCAGAGCACAACATAGAAACATGATGACAGAAAAAGACCACATGGCCTATCTAGTCTGCCCTTCCATATCAACAACTACAACAGTCCCCTTTTTTCCCTTAGAGATCCTCTGTGTTTGTCCCATGCTTCTTTGAATTCAGATACTGTCCTCATCTCTACCACCTCCACTGGGATACTATTCCATGGATACACCACTGTTTCCATAAACAAATATTTCCACATATCACTCCTGAATCTATCTCCTTTCACCCTCATCCCATGTCCCCTCGTAGCAGAACTTGCTTTCAATCGAAAGAGGCTCTCCTGCTGTGCATTTATGCCACAGAGGTATTTAAATGTCTCAGTCATATCACCTCTATCCCGCCTTTCCTCTAAGGTGTATACTTTATAATGAAGACCACTAACCATTTTAGTAGCCACCTTCTGTACTGACTCCAGCCTGTTTATATCCTTTTGAAGCTGCGGTCTCCAGAATTACACACAATACTCAAATTTGAGGTCGCACTAAAGACTTATACAGAGGCACTATCACCTCCTTTCTTCTGCTGGCCATTCCTCTCCCTATGCACCCAAGCATCCTTCTAGCTTTTGCTGTCGCCTTTTCTACTTGTTTAGCTACTTTAAGATCATCAGACACAATCACGCCTAAGTCCCACTCTTCTTTAGTGGACAAAAGTACTTCACCCCTATACTATATTGCTCCCTTGGATTGCTGCAGCCCAAATGCATGACCTTGCATTTTTTAACATCAAGTCTCAGCTGTCAAATTCTAGACCATTCTTCAAGCTTAGCTAGATCCCTCCTCTTGTTATCTACACCTTCCTGGGTGTCTTTTGCAGATTTTGGTATCATCCACAAAAAGAGGCAAACCTTACTTGACAGTCCTTCCGCTATATCACTAACAAAGATGTTAAAAAGAATTGGACCAAGGACTGATCCCTGGGGCACACCGCTAGTAACCTCATTCTCCTCAGAGTGAGCTCCATTTACCTGTACCCTTTTTTCGCCTCCCACTCAACCATTTTCTAACCCAAACAGTAACTTTAGGGTCCATCCCTAGGGTGCTCAGTTTGTTTATAAGTCACCTGTGTGGAATGGTGTCAAAGGCTTTACTGAAATCTAAACACACCACATCTAGGGCTCTCCCTCGGTCCAACTCCCTGGTCACCCAGTCAAAGAAATCAATCAGATTGGTCTGACAAGACCTGCCTCTAGTGAATCCATGCTGCCTCGGATCCTGTAATCTGCTGGACTGCAGAAACCTCACTATTTTCTAATTCAGCAGGGCTTCCAATAATTTACTCACCACCGAAGTTAAACTAACCGGCCTGTAGTTTGAAACCACATCTTTACTTCCGCTTTTGTGTAAAGGGACCACATGTACCTCTCTGCAGTCCTTTGGTAACACTCCTGACTCCAATGAGGCATTGAAAAGGTCAGTCAGTGGAGCTGGTAGAACATCCCCAAGTTCCCTCAGTATTCTAGGATGTATCCCATCTGGTCCCATCGCTTTGTCTACTTTAAGATTAGCTACTTTCTCACAAACACAGTCTTCTGAAAATTCTTCAAGATGCCCCTTGCTTCTGTTCCTGTTTGTGGGTGTTTTCTGAGGTCCTGCTCCTGGTTCTTCATATGTAAACACAGAACAGAAATATTGGGTTGCATACAAAGAGGAATCACATGCAGAAAGGAAGAGGTACTAATGCCTCTGTATAAGTCACTGGTGAGGCCTCACTTGGAATACTGTGTCCAGTTTTGGAGACCATATCTTGCAAAGGCAATAAAAAGACTGGAAACTGTTCAGAGGAAGGCAACCAAAATGATTTGGAGCCTGCATCAGAAGCCTTATGAGAAGAGACTTGAAGACCTAAATATGTACACTCTGGAAGAGAGGAGGGATAGGAGAGATATGATTCAGACCTTTAAATGCTTAAAGAGAAATAATGAACAAACAAAGACGGGGAAGCTGTAAAACTAGAGGGCATAACATAAGCCTGCAAGGGGGTAATTTGAAAGGCAATGTCAGGAAAAACTTTTCCACTGAAAGGGTGGTGGATGCTTGGAATACCCTCCCAATGGAAGTGGTGGGGGCAAATACAGTGACAGAATTCAAGATGGCATGGGACAGACACAGTGGATTCCTTTACAGCAACAGGATAAAATCAAAATAAACTTAACTATCTAATTTCTCAACAAACAGGGGTGTCCTACACAGAGCGATGGGTTCACCCCTAAACAAGAACATGGGGAAGTGTGGCCTGCATGGAGTGGTAGGTGAACCTACTCTTGCCATCTTACTGGGCAGACTAGATGGACCATACTGTCTTTATCTGCCGTCATTTACTATGTTACTATGCTACTATATTTGTTAAGCAATTCCGCTTTATCCTCATCAGTTTCTACATATTTCTCGCCTTCACCCTTGAGTCTGACAATACCAAAAATCTGGGAGAGTGGCAGCAGTGAAGGGAGGCACATATAACTGTCTTCAGAAATCACTCCATCTCCATCCCAGAAGATGAAAGTCCCAGTAAATAGCTATGGTGACAGGCCCTGTGGGGGTGTAGGCCATTTCACAAATGTGGACATCCCTGGATTGCACGGCCTTAGAAATGTGTACTTGGACATGCCGGCTGGGGTATTTCAGAAGTGAGGCGACTATGTTATGAACCTTGCACATCCTGGCCAGTCATTTCAGATAATCAGACGTGTGGCAGCAAGCCAGGATTATTTCTGCAGTATGTACAGTATTTACATGCAGGTTTCTTTGACTAGGAAATACTACTGTGGCAATGAAAACACATTTTGCTCTTCCCCGTAGAAGTGTTGCAGCCATGAAATGAGTACTTTTTTACACCTTATTCATGGTCAGGAGCAGGTATAGGCATGGACGCCTCAACAACCAGGTCTGTTCTGAAATCACACCGTGGCGTCTATCTCCATTGCTCTGCCCATGCCATGACGCCACCATATCCTCTTGCTGCATGGATGTGCTCATGCCAGGGACATCTACATACCCGGCTTTCTAAAATGGGTCTAGGAACAACCCTGTAATTTGCACATATGAATGCCTGTTTTCCAATGTCTAGCTCACAAACAAAGCTTCAAAAATGACCTCCTTTGTGAATAAAACAGCAGTCATTCTATGTCAGTCTCCTGGAGCCTTTTTTTAAAGCACGGATATAGTTGGTACCACTGCTGACTGCATAACTGCCTTGAATTTTGGTCTTTACAATTTTATGTGTTAGCGTACACATCAATAGCATGTTCACACTGTTGTGGTACATAGGTAAAAAAAGCACTAGTTTATAAAAACGGCCTACGTGCCTATGTAGCCTTATAAATTACCCAGGGAAGCAGGCCCACAATGATCCATAGATACAACTGAGGCAGGCCTAATTGTATGTATGGATCTCTATGCAATTAGGCCCATATGCATGTCTTTTGCAAGATAGGTGCATGTGCCTGTTCTGCCCCATGACACCCATTTTCTGCCCACAGCAGTACCTACCTATAAGTCACATGGAGGTCATTTTTGATAGGCTTTTTCACTCATATATGCTAGCACATGTGTGTAAAAGGCCTCTTAGAAAAATAGGCCACAGGTGAAACTACATACAGAACAATATGGCATGTGCTGGTGCACAACTTCAGCGTAGTGATGTTCAGGCGAGGAGTTTGAGTGGAATGTAGGTGACGTTGCAATTTACAGGGGTATTTTATAAAATACTCGCACACCTGGATATTTCACAAGCTAACCTTTATTGCCTGTACATGGTCTTCACACATACAGTAGGTAACATCCTCATGTCTGTGTGCCTATTTCTTTTTTACATATTGTCCCAGGCAATTTTAGAAGATCTTACAATTCTACAAGCTCAAGTCCCATAAAATATTCTTCTTTGGTGCACACATGCAAACATTTATGGGCCCTTTTGCAAAAGTGCACTATGCAGTGAACACACATTTTGGTGTGCATTAACTGTATGGTTAGACCTGCGGTAACATCATGCGGGCATGATGGTTAACACACACCAGTTTTTGTGCTGCCAATTGTGTGTTAAGGTGCTGAATGGGCAGGTTAGGGGCAGAGCGTATGTATAGTGAGCACATTGTAGTTATTGTGGAGGGACATATTGTGATTTAACTGTCAGTTACAATTAGCGCAGGTTCACCGAATGCCACCTCGACAGGTGGTGTTAACTGTGCCCATGGTAATTCACAAGGGCCCAAATGCTTGCTAATACTACTACTTCTGACCATTTGTATAGTGCTATAAGGTGTACGCAGCAGGGTACAGACACATGTAGAAGATGGCCCCTGCTCATCAGAGCTTACAATCTAGTCAAGACAGACACACAACATCTGAGGATAAGGATATAGCTAGAGGAATGGTAAGGAAATATCTAGGGGAATTGCTAAGGGGCCTGCCTAAGCAGTAACTGTTAGACATCTTCTGACCATATCCGCGATACTTACTGTGGAGCAGTTGCACCTAATGTATGTTAATTTTAGTGCTAAATGCACATTGAGTTCCAAAACCTAGTGCCCTTTAATAAAAGGGCCCCTTAGAGAATGGTCCATTAAGAGGCTTTTTAGAGGGCATGTAAAGGCTGTAATTTTATAACTGGCTTTATAAGTGGGTGTGATCTGTATAAAAAGAGTACGTTTTATGAAGACAAAGTATACATCTGCTTTACCTTATAAAACTACTGCTTATGATGATAATTTATATAGTCTTTCAATATGTAAAACATATTTTACATGCAAAAAAATGACTCATGAATTTGCATGGATGCAAAATAGGCACAGTATGTGGATCGACAAGAGCATGTGTACACCCACACACTCTGTATATAAGAGCTCTCAGAAACATACATTGGTGGAGCAGGGATGACAGGGTAAAGGAGGAAGCAAGATGGATTACCTTGGAGAGAAAAAGGTGTTATCTACGGACCTCATCTCACAGAGAAACTGGACAGAGATCTGGCCATTGATCTCCAAATGTTGACAATGAAAAGGGAGGTGCTATTGTTGGGAGATTTCAGCCCACCAGATGTGAATTGGAATATCCCATCTGCAGAATTAGAAAGAAGTAGAGAGATTGTAGATGCCTTTCTAGGTGCTAGAACCCATGAGGGAAGGGGCAATGCTGGATCTACTACTCAGAGATGGAGAAAGTATGTCTAGTCTGGATAGTATGATCATCACATGATATGGTTTGATAGACGAGCTAAAGCAGAGTCCAGACATACAAAACTCAGAGTACTGGAGAAATACCTGAAGGAGTTGACAGGATGGGAGATAAAGGAAGTGGAAAGGCAATGGGCGAAGATGAAAGGAGCTATAAAAATGGAAACAGATTTTAATGTCAGGAAAGTACATAAAATTAAGAGGAAAAGTAAACCTATATGGTTCTCTAAGGAAGTGGCTAAAAAAATAAAGGCAAAAAACATATGGACCAATTTTCAAAGCCCTTGTCTGGATAAGCCCACAGGTTGCTGAATATCCCTATCACTTATATGCAGACGATATAATGATGTACATTCCATTTACAATCCCCAATATACCAATCCAATTACTCATAGACTGTTTTAATGAACTAACTACCTGGCTAAATGAAAATAATCTCTACATCAATCATGCAAAAACAGAAGCCCTAATTGTAACAAAAAACCGCTCATACTCACCCCCCCACACATATCTCTCTGCAAAACCAAGAAATCAAAATAAAAAATGAAGTACGATATCTAGGTGTAATACTTGACACACACCTTATTATGGAAACACATATAAGAAACACAACGAAGAAAGTATACTTCAAACTTAAAATCCTAAAGCAGTTACGCCCACTAATGCACCTTCAAGACTTCCAGCAAATAATACAAGCCATAATTACGCCTCACTTCGACTTTGCAAATCTAATACTTCTAGGCACAACAAAACAAAACTTGAAAAGACTTCAAATTGCACAAAATGCAGCAGCCAGGACCATTATGAAGATCCCCCCATTTCAACATATCACTCCGATACTGGAGACCTTACACTGGCTACCGATACAAAGCCGAATAGTATATAAAACTCTAACAACTACCTTCAAAACTCTAAACAATTTGGCACCACCCACTCTATCCAACCTCATCACTAAAGAACCTGCTAAAAACTTACACATGAGAGATCATACAAACAAATTAAGGACTCCGAAAGAATTTATAAAAGCAAGAAAGACAACAAACAAAAAAGCATTCTCACATGCTGCCCCCATTCTATGGAACGCCCTTCCAGATGAAATGAGATCACTTTTAGAGATCAAAGAATTCCGTAAAAAACTCAAAACGCACTTGTTCACTTCACACTACGGATCTTTGCCAAGCACACCTCCCCAGCTAGAAAATGGATAATACCATGTCAGTTTCCCATAAACCAAACTGGATTGATTTGACAAATGATGCGAAACTCCAAATGCTTATGATCCTTATGTGGCAGGTGCAGGCCTGTGACCCACAGTGTCCGAACATAAGCAGGCCAGCATGGCTAGCTTGACCTGTAAATGAGGCCTGTGGAGAGGCATATAGGATTGCACATCCCCCAATATGCTGCTATTGTAAGATAGAACTCAGTAGAAGTATTGAATTAGCTTAGGTAAGCAGAACTGCAGTATTGAAAGATGGAAAAATACAGAAAAGACATGTTTAAAAGTTACTGATAAGAAAAAGTACATCTGCAAAGAAATAATTGGGAGTGCTGACAGATGAGTTGCAGAGCCCAGCTCCTCTGCACGTACAAATTGGTTCTATAACCTTGAGAGTGTGAAAGTAACAAGTTGATGAACTGACCATTGTAATTGGGACTAGAAGGGGGGTATGCAGGTGTCATGCCCACTGGAGGGACATAACTGGATAAACTTATCAGTACCGGGACCAATGGAAGAGGTACGGGAGGTACGGGAGAGTACCGGGACCAATGAAGTGTTTTTCTATACCTAGAATGGAACAGAAGTCTATAAAAGTTGTTGTAATGCTTGAAAACTTTGCTCAGCCATTTTTAAATTGATTGGTTCGAGACTTGTGCACAAATAAATGATTTGGACCTTCTGAACAGACTCCTGGTATCATTGGTTTGTCTGCGCTTTGCTGCTACATATTCCTTGGTGCATTGGCCGGGAAGTTGTGGAATCAAAGTGTATATAGGGCAATATACCACGACTTTCCGCCTCTATAGGCTTGGTCCTGCCGGGATCGCGCCCTTCCAACGAGGGCTGCTCCCTGGCGCCACCGGTCCCTTGTATCGGAGGGAGCTGGTCGGACCTCGGCGGGTGACGAGCCCGGCTGGAGTCAACGCCTCGAACCCGAGTGAGGGGAGTCCGAGGTCCAACTCATGCGCCTGCTTGGGAAGTTTGAGGACCGGATCCGGTGAGTATAGTTTTGATTTTGGGTCTAGACAGAAATAGAAAGCGCAGTACTGCCATTGGAACTTGGAACTTTGGAATTTGTAATCTCGAGATATTGGGAATTGGTAAGAGAGCATGATCACCTCTCAAGGAAGGGCCGAGTAACCCCGCATGGGAATTCGCCGGGTGAAACCCCCATCCTTTTTGTAATTGGGAAATTGGAAAAGACTAGTCAGAACAGATAGAAACGAATGCATTCTGGGATACGTTGCTAGCATGATTGTGTGAACGAAGTGTGAATGAGAGGTCTGGCAGCACGGACCAAGTGAAGGCGGACCCCTGAGTAGCGCATTTCCTGACCGGGCGACCGCGTTCAGGTCGCGAAAAGGGGGAAGCGATTGTCGTCTTGTCTTGTTATTTGTATTCCCTATACGTTTCCAGGGCCGCCCTCCTTTTCCCTTCTGTCTGTTGTTGCGCGCACACATCGAAATGGGAGGGGCGGGGTCTACTAGAAACACTCCACTAGAATGTATGATCGCACATTTTAAAGAGGGATATTCAGGAGATTATGGTATTAAAATGACAGCAGCCCGTTTGCAGATTTTGTGTACTAGGGAGTGGCCCGATCTAGACCCCATCTGGCCCCGAGAAGGAACGTTCAATGTAGAGATTATTCAGTCAATACACCGTAGAGTGCGGATAGCGCACCCCGATCAGTACCCCTATATAGATTCCTGGTTAAGTATTTGTGAAGATCCGCCCCCCTGGGCGCAGCGCTGTTATGAGGAACAGTGCAGAATAATGTTAGCTAAAACAGATTCTAGACAGAAAACGGAACAGCCTAGAATGAAAGAGCAGAATAAGAAAGCCAGAAAGAAGCCCATCCTGGCAGATCCTGATTCCCCAGAAATAATTCTCAGGCAGCCCCGAACCCCAGGTCCAGTAAGAGTAACCCGGCGTCCTGCCCCAGAACCCCAGAGACGGCCAGAGCTGAGGCGGGACCCAACCCCTGATCCCCCTCCCGGAGGAGAGAAAGAGGAAGAATTAGCGGGAAAAGAAGAGGAGGACCTAAAAAGCGAGTCAGAAGTGGAGACCGAAGAAGGAGAAAGAGAGAATCCCCCAGATGAGGAGGAAAATGTACAAATAATTGAGAAAGCTAGCGTTAGCACTAGCACGCCAGTGAGAGAGAAACCCAAAGCAAAACCTGTTGAGAAAAAGAAAGCGACTCCTGCAAAGGCAACAACGATAACCCTTAGATCCCAAAAGACACCCATGGCAGCCAAACTGTTTCCCTTACGGCAAGTCCCGGGAGTGCCCGTAAAGAATGATAATGATGAAGTGGTAGCGGGACCCCTAACTTATGTATATATCCCTTTCTCTACAACTGATTTATTGAATTGGAGGTCGCATTATGCCTCCTATACTAGTAAGCCCCAGGAGCTGACAGAATTAGTAACTAGTATTATGGAAACTCACCAACCCACTTGGCCAGATTGCCGTCAGCTCCTGACCACCCTATTCACGACAGAAGAGCGAGCAAGAATTAGAAAAGCAGCTATTGAATGGATGGCAGAGAACCCTGTAGCTCCGGCACAGGGGCAGAACATAATAGACCGTCGAGAAGCAGCTCAGAGAGAATTCCCGAATGAAGACCCCCAATGGGATCCAAATACAGATGAAGGATCCACAGCCCTAGCCCGTTTTCGCCAAGGCTTTTTACAAGGCCTGAAAAGGGGGGGCCAGAAAGCTATGAACCTTTCCAAAGTTGCAGGAGTAATTCAAGGAATAGATGAGAGCCCAGCAGATTTTTATGAGAGATTAACTGAAGCATACAGAATGTATACTCCCTATGATCCCGAGGCACCAGGAAGTTTATGTATGGTGAATTCTGCTTTTGTAAACCAGTCTCAGCCAGACATTAGACGCAAATTACAGAAGTTAGAAGGGTTTGCGGGCATGAATGCAACACAGTTATTGGAAGTCGCTCATAAAGTGTATGTGAATCGTGATACTGAAAGACAGAGAGAATGTGATAGAAAGATGAAGAAGAAAGCTGATTTTTTGGCTGCGGCCATAGTGGAACAGAAAAGGGGAGTTGTCCCTAGTCGAAGGAGCAGAGGAAGAGGGCGGGGTCAAGGCGGAGGCCGGACCCAGAGACTAGGCGTGAACCAATGCGCCTATTGCAGAGAGGAAGGACATTGGAGAGATACGTGCCCGCAACTCGAAGACGCCCAGCATGATGACGACAGCAGCCATCAGTGGCGAGAAGAAAGACGAAGCTATCCCCGAAGCCGAGGAGGAGCCAATCGAGAACAATTCCAGCGAGAGAGAGGAGGAGCCATTCAAGCATTGGCCACACCAGCCCATGACGAGAATGACGTGGATTAGGACAGACCGGGCTCCAAGTTTGCTTTAGGTCTCCAGGAGCCTATGGTCGGAATACAAATAGGAGACCAAATTATGGACTTTATGGTTGATACTGGAGCACAACATTCAGTAATAGACAAAAAGATAGCCCCATTCACTACAAAAGCAGTCACCATCATAGGAGCAACTGGTGCCAAAGCCACAAAGTCTTTTCTTCAAAACCGAATATGCAGTCTGGGAGGACAGCAAGTAACTCATCAATTCCTTTACATGCCCGAATGTCCAGTACCACTACTGGGACGAGATATGTTAGCCAAGCTTCAAGCACAAATATCTTTCTCTGAGCAAGGAGAAATGCAAATGACAGTAAAACCCCAAACCAAACCAGCAGGAGTGATGCTGCTGACAGTTCCCCGAGAGGAAGAATGGAGATACTACATTGATGATTCGATACAAGATACCTATTTTGAACAAACTTTGAAAAGTATTGATGCACCACCTGGAGTATGGGCAGAAGGCAGCCCCCCAGGCCTAGCCAAACATATAGCTCCAGTGATTGTAACCCTCAAGCCTAGTGCTACACCAGTGCACGTCAAACAGTACCCTCTCCCAAGAGCCGCAATTGAAGGCATTCATCGCCACCTACAAAGATTGCTTGAGTATGGCCTACTAAAAGTATGCCAATCCCCATGGAACACTCCACTTTTGCCAGTAAAGAAGCCTGGGACAGATGATTATCGCCCAGTGCAAGATTTGAGAAGAGTAAATGATGCAGCTGAGACCATACATCCAGTCGTACCCAATCCTTACACCCTCCTAGGACTGATACCTGCTGAAGCTACCCATTTCACTGTACTGGATTTGAAAGATGCATTCTTTTGCATAAGATTAGCCCCTGTAAGCCAAATATTGTTTGCATTCGAATGGCAGGACCCCATCTCTGGAAGATGGGGCCAACTTACCTGGACAAGATTACCCCAAGGATTCAAGAATTCGCCTACCATCTTTAGTGCCGCACTGAATCAAGACCTTTCAAGCTATCCAGTAGCCCCGGGGAAGAGAGTGCTTCTCCAATACGTGGATGATCTGTTGATAGCTGCCGTATCAGAAAGTGAATGTATACTAGCCACCAAAGATCTCTTGCAGTTACTAGAGGAAGCTGGATACAAAGTTTCCAGAGCCAAAGCACAGCTATGCCAAAAAGAAGTGAAATATTTGGGTTTTCGTATTACCCAAGGAAGCAGAAGATTAGGCAGAGAAAGAAAAGAAGCAGTATGCAGAATTCCAACTCCAACAACCAGAAAGCAAGTCAGAGCCTTTCTGGGAGCGGCAGGATATTGCCGAATTTGGATACCCAACTTTGCCCAAATTGCCAAACCACTGTATGAAGTCACAAAAGGAGAAGAAAAGTCGCCACTGGAGTGGGGACTTGAGCAGGATACAGCCTTTAAGACGTTAAAAGAAGAATTAATGTCATCACCAGCACTTGGACTACCAGATGTCCACAAGCCTTTCCACTTGTTTGTACATGAGGCACAGGGAAATGCCTTGGGCATGTTGACTCAGAAATTGGGAAATTGGGAACGACCTGTAGCCTACCTATCGAAACAATTGGACCCTGTGGCCAAAGGATGGCCACCTTGCTTGAGAGCAGTTGCAGCTACAGCGCTACTAGTGAGTGAAGCAGACAAACTCACACTAGGACAGAGCATACGAGTCACTGTGCCACATGCAGTCCTTGCCCTTATGGAACAGAAAGCAAATTATTGGCTCACCAATTCCCGAATGTTGAAGTACCAGAGCATGTTATGTGAAAACCCACAGATACAACTTGAAGTGAGCCATGCCCTGAATCCAGCCACCTTGATACCCATCAGTGAAGAACTCCCAGAACATGACTGTATCGAAGTCATGGAGACTGTGTTCTCCAGCCGACCCGACTTGACAGATGTGCCCATAGACAATCCTGACCAAACCTATTATGTTGATGGGAGCAGTCTCATCCTTGATGGACGACGCTGTGCCGGATATGCAGTCGTCACTCAACATGAAGTAGTTGAATCATCAGCCCTAGCCTCAGGCACATCAGCCCAGAAAGCCGAATTGATAGCACTTACCAGAGCATTGTTGTTAGGAGAAAAACTTATACTGAATGTATATACAGATTCCAAATATGCCTTCACTACCCTGCATGCCCATGGAGCTCTCTATAAAGAAAGAGGACTCATCACATCTGGAGGAAAATCAGTCAAATATGGTCCCGAAATATTGATGTTACTTGATGCAGTATGGGCCCCAACACGTGTAGCTGTCATGCATTGCAGAGGACATCAAGCAGGAAAAGGAGAAGTTGCCCGAGGGAATAGATTTGCAGATGCCTCAGCACGACAAGCAGCTATGACAGGACAAATTGCCCCACAAGCTATGCCAATGCAAGCAGCATTGTTTCCAGTACCTTTGAATCTATGGACCCCACGATATACCACCAAAGAATTGGATTACTATTGTGACAGAGAAAATGGAGTACTGAAAGATGGATGGATTGAGCTGCCTCCAGAAGAGGGCAGTCAACCTCCTGGACGAATAGTAATCCCTGAACTGTTAGGACCAGCCTTTGTCAAAGCTTTCCACGAAGCTACCCACTATGGAAAAAGTGCCATGGAAAAAACACTCAGACCACATTTCTACATCCCTCTGATGACAACCATATCAGCCTCAGTAGCACGACAATGTCAAACTTGTGCCAAGAATAATGCCAAGCAAGGCCTTATTACAGCACCCCGAGTTCAGTCAAGAGGTGTGACCCCCATGCACAACCTCCAAGTTGATTTCACCGAAATGCCAAAAGCCAATGGGTACCATTACCTATTAGTATTAGTTTGTACTTTCTCTGGGTGGGTAGAAGCATTCCCAACCAGAACTGAGAAAGCCCGAAAAGTTACCAAAGTCTTAATGAGAGAGATTGTCCCCAGATTCGGAATTCCAGCAGTAATAGGGTCAGACAATGGACCCTCATTTGTCTCCCAAGTCACTCAGCAGTTAGCAAAAGCCTTGCAGATACAATGGAAACTCCACACTGCATACAGACCTCAGAGTTCAGGGAAAGTTGAGCGAATGAATCGTACCTTGAAAGCCCAAATGTCCAAGCTTTGCCAAGAGACACAATTGAAGTGGCCCCAAGTGCTCCCCATAGCTTTATTCAGAATACGCTCAGCTCCTGTAAAGTCAACAGGATTTTCCCCTTTTGAAGTTTTGTATGGTAAACCCCCACCAATAGTGCAGGGAATCAAAGGAAGTCTAGCCCAAATTGGTTCAGAAATAACCAGACAAGAACTTCTAGCTCTTAGTTTTGTTCTGCAGACTCTCCATACGTGGATCCAAGACCAGTTGCCTATCAACTTGACGGAACCCTTGCATCCCTACCAGCCTGGTACTTCGGTGTGGATCAAAGATTGGAAGAAGACACCGTTGGAACCCCATTGGAAGGGACCGTACACCGTCATCCTGTCTACCCCAACTGCAGTAAAGGTAGCCGAGATCGACGCCTGGATCCACCACAGCAGAGTCAAGCCCGCCGCTGATCCTGAACCTGAGCAGTGGACAGCAGAACAGCATCTTGATGCACCCTTGCGAGTTACTTTGAGACGGCAACCAGCAGCTTAGACACTTCATCACAAGTGCTTTGCAGTAGCCAAGTCTTTCGAAGAGGATTGCTGTTTTCCATGCAGCAACAGCTTTGTTTCAACGAACCCAATTTGTGTGTGATTTGACACACTACTTTGAGACTACATTGACTAAGCCAGACTTCACAAGCCAACTGAAATTGCTAATAAGTTGGTTAATGTGTACTGGACAACCTGAGGATCTTCAATCAACACTCAGCACCCGTTATATTGCTTCATTAGCAGACGGGACGAAGAATAAAAGACCGTCGTGATCAAGATCAGCAAGCTGAGGATTCAGAAGAACTCCAATCAACATCGACATGCATCTTTACTTTTGCTTTGCTTTGGTTGCCTTCTTTGGAGGTTTTGAACAGACTCATGCTTTACCTCCATGTACTGCCTGCATTACTTCTACTAGAATTGGACTGAAAGTAACTCAGACTTTGCTTTATCATTCTTACTATACCTGCAAGGGGACAGTAACTCGGTGTATCTATAACACCACTGAACTAAATGTTTGCACTCATGGAAAAATTAAAACATGCTATAATCCGCATCAGAATCCATCCTATTACACGATGGAAATAAGATGGAAGGATGCAGATGGACCTATATTAGCTGCAACGCCACCACTTAAGGACATTACTAAACCTGCTGTTTTGAATTTTGATGCATGCAATGCTATTAATAGAGATAGTTACTCCACCTGTGGTACATGGGAGAAAGCGTATCGAAATGACCATAAGTATATGTGTCCAGAAGGTGCCACAGGATGGAGAAAGTGTACAGGTAAAAAGGAACCAGGCTATAGTACTGCCCCAGCAGCAGACTACTATTGCCCGTATTGGGGATGTGTTTTTTATGCTACCTGGAACATTGGTATAACTGATGAGAAAATAGATAAACGAATGGCTACTTTAACCAAGCCAACCACAAATGATAAATGTCAGAAAGATGCTTGTAACCCCTTACACTTACGTATACACAATCCCCATGCATGGAAACAGGGATATAAGTTTGGTTTACGTATTGCTGGAGGAGCAATAGATCCAGGGACCATTGTGTATATCAGATTGAATACCCAAGCCCACAAGTCATCTAAATATCATATTCATAATACTTTTTACGAAGCCATGCATGTAAATAAGTTTGAGATCCCTCACCCCTCACAAAATTTATTTCTAGAATTAGCCGGAGCAGTAGTATCTAGTCTTAAGATCACAGATTGTTATTTCTGTGGCGGAACCCAAATGGGAGATCAGTGGCCATGGGAAGCCCAAGAATTGAATTATTCCATGATTTACAATCAGACTGAATTACACAAGACTACCAGTGAATGGGTGTTAGCGCACTCAATCGTTGGACGTCTTTGCTATGCCAGAACTGGACCCCAGTTCACCCAAAAGGTAGGACAGCTGGTCTGTCTTAGCCAGAAGTACTATAATGCCACGACCAAAAAGACAGCTTGGTGGTCAGGAATTAGACATCCTGAACCTCCTAACCCATTAGCCAGATTTCCTGAACTTGCTGGTTTATGGACTGACCTTGCTAAAGTCCAAGCCTGGCAGGCCCCACCTGGCCTATATTGGATCTGTGGAAACCGAGCATATGCACAACTCCCACCACACTGGGGAGGAGCATGTGTCTTAGGAACCATCAGACCTTCTTTCTTTCTTTTAAACACTGAACATGGAGAACAATTAGGATACCCAGTATACACTACCCACCGACACAAAAGAGCACTAAGACAGAAGAGAGAGGCCTTACAGAAAGGCAAGTGGGAGAAATGGCAAGGTGATGATTGGCCACCAGAAAGAATCATTGAATATTATGGACCCGCCACTTGGAATGATGATGGTATGTATGGTTATCGTACCCCAATTTATATGATTAATCGTATTATTCGCTTACAAGCAGTAGTTGAAATAATAACTAACGAAACTAGTCATGCTCTTACGCTTCTAGCTAGACAAAGTACACAGATGCGCACTGCGATATATCAGAACCGTTTAGCACTTGATTATTTGTTAGCAGCTGAAGGAGGAGTATGTGGTAAACTGAACTTAACCAATTGCTGTTTGAAAATAGATGATAAAGGTCAAGTAGTTGAAGAAATTGCTAAAGATATGCAAAGACATGCTTATGTGCCAGTACAGACGTGGCACTCATTGAAATTTCCTAATTGGTTTGCTAACCTCTTTTCATGGGTGGGAGGATTTAAGACTTTCATCGTATTGGTACTAATCCTTGTTGCTGTTATTTTCTTATTACCATGTTTAATCCCATGTTGTATGCGTTCCATTCATAATACTATTGATAGTACAGTAGAGCGGAAGACCGCAACAAAAATCATGGCTTTATATACAGCCAGTCCTGGTAGAAATCCTTTAGCCAGGATGTGATTCTTCAGAAAGTGATTTAATTCTCACACCTTATTAAGTAATAGGGTGAGATTAATCAAAGGGGGGAATGTGGCAGGTGCAGGCCTGTGACCCACAGTGTCCGAACATAAGCAGGCCAGCATGGCTAGCTTGACCTGTAAATGAGGCCTGTGGAGAGGCATATAGGATTGCACATCCCCCAATATGCTGCTATTGTAAGATAGAACTCAGTAGAAGTATTGAATTAGCTTAGGTAAGCAGAACTGCAGTATTGAAAGATGGAAAAATACAGAAAAGACATGTTTAAAAGTTACTGATAAGAAAAAGTACATCTGCAAAGAAATAATTGGGAGTGCTGACAGATGAGTTGCAGAGCCCAGCTCCTCTGCACGTACAAATTGGTTCTATAACCTTGAGAGTGTGAAAGTAACAAGTTGATGAACTGACCATTGTAATTGGGACTAGAAGGGGGGTATGCAGGTGTCATGCCCACTGGAGGGACATAACTGGATAAACTTATCAGTACCGGGACCAATGGAAGAGGTACGGGAGGTACGGGAGAGTACCGGGACCAATGAAGTGTTTTTCTATACCTAGAATGGAACAGAAGTCTATAAAAGTTGTTGTAATGCTTGAAAACTTTGCTCAGCCATTTTGAAATTGATTGGTTCGAGACTTGTGCACAAATAAATGATTTGGACCTTCTGAACAGACTCCTGGTATCATTGGTTTGTCTGCGCTTTGCTGCTACATATTCCTAATGTCACATACAACACTGTATCTTTTACTCATTTTGTGCCCTGTAAATAGTTCTTGCATGTTCCATGTAATATAATATAGTTGTTATGGTTTTAAGCTGTTCACTGTAAAAACAGACGCCAGTCTGTTATGTTTTGTTCCATGTAAACCGCATTTGATCATTGGAAGATGCGGTATATAAGAAACTGTTAATTAAATTAAATTAAATTAAAATTAAATCAGCGAAACTTATCCAATTAGCAGGAGCTGATATCCAGACAATCCTTTTAAACTGCAAGCTATAAGTTTTTATTCTATTTATTTATTTGAAAGAGTTATATTCTTTTCAATTTGTGAACTAGACGGATTGCAATGCACTTGCTAAGTTTTTGAGCACAACATTTGGTGCATAAGATTTCATCTTTCTTCAATTCTTTGCTTTTATTCACTAGTCACCTTCCTCCTGTCTTTTCCTATCTACTGCTCTTTTGCCTTCTCTCTTCTTATTTTTTTTTCTTTTTCTTCTTCTTTTCTCTCTCCCCTTAGTGTTTTGAAGGCAGTGTTTCTTGCAGAACCTCTCTTCATCCTTTTAAACTAATAAGAATGGTTAAGCTTTCTCTTTAGCGCCGCTGCTTGGTATGTAAGAGAATCATTTACGTAAGACACAGATGCTGGGATCTTGCTGCTTCTTATTTCAGTTGCTCTCATAATTACGATAAAAAGCATGAAGCGGAGGCATGATGACTGTATTTAACATTTCAGGAATCAAAGATGGTGGGACTGGTTCTTAAAATCATTCAGGTCTGCTAAATCTTGACCTCATCTACCAGCTGGCCTAATGTGAATTATTGGGCATTTACTGCAAGGAATTGTGAAAAAGGAGACGGTTGCATACAGGGAAGGAAAATGGAGAATGATTAATAAGGCATGGCACTGTGTTCAAAGGCATCAAATTCTTCTTGATCACCCCTAGTGTGAGGAATAAGGGGTTCCCCAAATTCTAGCAACTAAAATGGTAAGGAAATATGATTAATGCATAGGGTTACCAACCATGTTGGAATAGGAAGTCGGCATCGGGTGTTGGAGGGATTGGAAGCAAGCAGCCCATGGTGCCAAAGTTATAAGATAAGCGTTGCGAGGCTGTTTGCGGCCTTTGCCGCTGCTGCGGGTCCCGGAGACAGGCGGCAGTGGTGGCCATGTGTGCCAAAGAGGGGGAGGGGGAGGTGGGGCACAAGGGATGAGGTAAGCCTAGATGCCTCATCTCTTTGCATTGGCCCTGCCCTCTGCCCACTCTCATAAGCAATACTCAAGACTTCAGCTTACTTTGAAATGTTTAGGGCCCGATACTGAAATGCACTAATCCAGTAGCAACAGCTGCTAACCAGATAAGTACCAGGAGAGGGATATTCAGTGGCACTATCTGAATATTTTTCTCCTGGCCACCTTGACACTAGCCAGATAACACCAGAAAGGTCCAGAGGGTGGAACATCCAGATAACTATTTGCATACTTAGGACAGAAAAAGAGCTGTCCTATGTGCTATCCAGATAGGCTTCACTCTGACTACAAAATCTAGATATTTAGCGCCGGACACTATCAGGATATCAGCATTGAATATTTGGATTGTATTTAACCATGGCCCTGATGTAAAAAAACCAAAACACTGACAACCTCACCTAAATATCAGCCCATTGTTTAATTGGCTCAGGGACATGGGATGGGACTCTGGCATGAGAGGAAAGAGGAAGTTAATGTTCATGTGTGTGGGTTAGATTTATGTCAGAAGAGTCATCATAGTCAGATTGCCATATGGATTCTTTTTAAGTCAATTTCTATTTATGATATCATATGATATTTGTTTTCAGACTTACCATCAAGGCAGCTTTGTTTCATCTGGACTTGCTATGACATTCCTTTGTCTTCCATATAACAGCCAGTTTTGTCTGTACATAGTTACCCTGTTAGCCTTGTTAGAAACCCCTGTTCATTGTAAGTCCTGCCTGAACTGCACAAATTTGTTTTCTGCAAACTGCACTGATTTTAAAGAATGTGGTATAAAAAAGACACTAAATAAATAAAATGCATTGCTCTCACTGCATACAAAGTGTTGCTTTCTCCAGATCAGTGTCTGGCAGTCTTTTCAGGCCCCTCCAATAGTCCACTCTCTAAAAAGAACTCAAATACCACACTTCTAGCTGTGCCCTAGCAGGGAGGTCTGTCTCTGAGGTTCCCCTGTATGTTAGGGTGAGTGATCCAATAGTCCCAAAGTCCACATTTGGTAGGACCCCTTCCTACGCTGTTGTCTGCCCCCCCCCCTTTTTTCTAGGCAACTGTCCCCCCCCCCCCCATCCCCAGGTCCAAAATAGTCCTCACCAGGGTCCTTTGTATCAGCACAAATGTGAATGATATTCCAATTAGGTCAGGAATATGCAAATGACATCTTCCCAATGTCCTTTAGTTTAGGAAAACATATACATCAAACATTACAATAAAGACCCCTCCCCCTTTAAGAATCGGATTTAGCTTGGGTGTGGATGGAATTACCTGGATACCCGCTACCTCCTATATAGCTGCTTGTTACTATTATGACCCCCAAGTCTGGCGGGTTATCCACCAGCTGAATATCCATGGGTGTTTTTTCAGGGACTAGCTGTTGCTCATTTCCCAGCTCCATCTTCTCCTCCCACTGGGGGTCCCCTTGATTCTCTCTAAGGGAGGGATCTACCTCCATGGGGTCTGGGCCAAGTCCCTCACCTACCTCTCATCCCAAGTGTTGTCAGTGAGCCAGGCCCTATGTATTCGGGCCAGAGAGGGAGCAGGGTTTCAGGCCCTTCCTTTGCCCCTGGGTGTCCTCATCTGCTGCTCTAGGGGGCCCCTCCAAGAAGGGACCATAACTCCAGAGACGGGGCTGGTTGGGGTCCCCTGGGAGTCCTGCAGTGATGGGACATACACCCCATCGCATACCCCCCCCCCCCCCTTGGTAGAGATCCTTTGGACCAGGGTGTGATGGGGTGAACCTATTCTGGGGGGTCCTTTGCCCTCCTGGGACAGGAATTCTGCATTTGTATGGGCTTTCCCAGCTCAGTGTTGGACTTCAGTCATAGGCATGTAAGGCCATGTACCATCGGGTCAAGCGGGCATTGGTGTTTTTCATAGAATGTAGCCACCTTAGGGCTGCATGATCAGTTACGAGGGTGAAATGCCTACCTAGCAAATAGTATCTTAAGGCATCTACAGCCCACTTGACCACAAAGCCTCCTTCTCTGTGATTGAATACCTAGTCTCTGCCTCCCCTAGCTTTCAACTAAGGTACATGACTGGGTATTCTTCTCTGGCCACATTTTGGCTTAATATGGCTCCCAAACCTATCCAAGATGCATCCGTTTGTAACACAAATAACTCTTTGAAATCTACATTTCTTAACACCAGTTCTTTACACAGGGCCTGCTTGAGGCTAACAAAGGCCTCTTCTTCCCGTGTACCTCAACGTACCTGGTTAGGGGACTTATTTTTCAGCAGATTGGTAAGGGGAGCGGCCAGCTCTGCAAAGTGGGGAATGAACCTCCGGTAATAGCCCACTAGGCCCAAAAATGCTCTAACTTGCTTTTTGTTTGTTCCTCAAATGTTCATTAGCACACTGGGAGAAGGTTCTTAACTGGGTTTTCAAATAGGTAACCTGTTCAATTATGGGCTCTAACCCTCTTTCTCTTCCTACCGAGGCTTCCTGCATCACATCCAAGAGTCCCCTGGGTTGTCTCCCTATTAAAAGCTCAAACGTGGAAAAGCCCAATGTAGCTTGGGGAACTTCTCTATATTCAAACAGGGCAAATGGGATCACTTGTTCCCATGTCCGACTGTTATTGCCTATACTTTTTCTAACCATTTGTATCAGGATCTGGTTAAACCGCTCGATGAAGCCATCGGTTTGTGGGTGATAGGCGGCAGTCTTAACATGCCTGATTCCAAACAATGCCAAGATTGCCTCTAACTGTCTGGATAAAAAGTTAGTGCCCCGTTCTGTCAAACGTTCTCTGGGAAAGCCTACTTCACATAAAATTTTCAACAGTTCTCGTATTATCTGACCTGCAGTAAATTCACTCAGAGGAATTGCCTAGGGATAACGGGTGGCATAGTCAACAAGTACTGAGAAGAGCTGGTAACCTGCTGTGCTCCTATCTAATGGACCCACAATGTCCATGGCCATTCGATCCCTTTGATTGGAATCAGGGGAGCTTTCTTGGGCTAGTTAAGTTGTGCCTGTCTTTCCAGGATCTAGATGATTTTTTGATCCATCGCCTCATGTTGGAGTCGAGTCTGCTCAGCCATCCTATGAACCAGTTCATCCAAAGTCAAGGCTGTAAAGCAGGGGTGGGGAACCCTGGTCCTGGAGAGCCGCAGACCAGTCAGGTTTTCGGGATAGCCCTAATGAATATGCATGAGATATATATGCATTAGAGATATCCTGCCAACCTGACTGGTTTGTGGCCCTCCAGGGCTGGATTTGGAGACCCCTGCCTTACACCTCTGTCATTTAAGATTGTGAGTGGGCAAGGTGCAGATGTCCTAGACATCGAAAGGGTATGCAGAATGTGTCACAATCCTCCTCGATTCTCACCACCACCAAAAAGTTGTCTAATAGACAATATTTTGGTGGTGGTGAGAAGTGAGGAGGAACGTGACACATTCTATCTAACCTTTTTGATGTATTGTGTTGTCAGTCCATTGACTTTACTAGAATGGATCCCTCCTTTGGATCCTGCTTGTTCTTTTTGCATGGAATCAACATTTTCTGTTCTAGTGTGTGTTTTAGAAATCCCACCATGAATTGCTCTGTTTTGGGTTCAATGTGGTATTCTCCATCTCCAGGGCATGCCAGCATCTAGTAGCCCTTTCAGGTCCTCCTGACTTAATCCAGTCTCTAAGAAGAATCCAGGAACCACACTTTATGGTCACTACCTGCCCCTAGCAGAAAGGTCTATCTCTGAGGTTCCCCTGTACGTTAGGGTGAATGATCCTATAGTCCCAAAGTCCATGTTTGGTGGGATCCCTTCTCCTTTCTGGGCATCTGTCCCCTCCCTGGGTCCAAAATAGCCCTCACCAGGGTCCTTTGTATCAACACAAATGTGAATGATATTCCAGTTAGGTCAGGAATATGCAAATGACATCTTCCCAACATCCTTCAGTTTAGACAAACATACATCGAACATTACAATAAAGTCCTCCCCCCCCCCATAAGTCTCAAATTTAGCCGTGGTGCCAGCGAATTACCTGGACGCCTGTTACCTCCAACTTAACTGCTTGTTGCTATTACCACCCCAAGTCTGGCAGGGTATCCACTGACTGAATATCCATGGGTGTCTCTTCAGGGACTAGCTGTTGCTCATTTCCTAACTCCATCTCCTTTTCTCCCTGGGGGTCCCCCTCGATCCTCTCTAAAGCACAGTTACTTACTTGTAACAGGTGATCTCTGGGAACAGCAGGAATAAGTCTTCACATATGGGTATCGTTGGTACCGACGGAGCCTGCGCGGGAACGCTCCCCAGCGTCCAATATGAAAGCTTTTGGGAGCATCCCACGGTGCCTGCGTGCTGCCTTCCCGCCTTTCCCAACCGCCTTTCTCCAGTTCGACTTTTAAAGCTGAGACAAAGAGAGAGAGAGAGAGAGAGCGAGGGAAAGATAGATAGAGAGATACAACTCCTAGGGGAGGTGGGTGGGTTGTGAAGACTTATTCCTGCTGTTCCCAGAGATCACCTGTTACAGGTAAGTAACTGTGCTATCTCCAGGAACAAGCAGGAATGAGTCTTCACATATGGGGACTCCCTAGCTGCAGATGCCAGGGAGAGACCCCAGAGTTGTGTGTCCTTGAAAAGGGCTCTACCTCCCCCCATGGATCTCTGGCATCCAACCAGGGTAGGTGGGTAGGAGTTGATTAGGAATGGAACAGGTGTTTGAGAACAGCCTTACCAAATGAGGCAACCCGGCAGGAGTCCTTGTCCAAACAGTAATGGGCTGTGAAGGTATGAACCGAGGCCCAGGTGGCCGCTCGACAGATCTGGTCGATGGACACAGAGTTTAGATGAGCCATTGAGGCTGCCATGGCCCTCACATTGTGAGCTGTGACATGGCCCTCCAGAGACGGGTTCCTACTCTGGTAGGCGAAAGAAATACACTGAGCAATCCAGTTGGACAGTGTTCTTTTGGAAACTGGAAGTCATAAATGAGAAGGATCAAAAGCAACAAAAAGTTGAGAAGACTTTCTATGTTGCTGTGTTTTTTTGTAAGTAAAAGGCGAGAGCTCTTTTACATTCCAAAGTATGAAGATTCCTCTCTGCACTTGATGCATGAGGTCCTGGAAAAAAGACAGGTAAATATACCTCTTGGTTCAGATGAAAAGGCGAGACCACTTTGGGCATAAAGTGTGGATTGGTCCTAAGGACTACCTTATCATGATGGAACCTTGTATAAGGTGGATTAGCCACCAAGGCTTGCAATTCACTGATGCGGCATGCTGAGGTGACTGCAATGAGAAAGATAACCTTCCAAGAAAGAAATTTCAAGGAGGTAGTGGCTAAAGGTTCAAAGGGGGGCTTCATAAGCTGGCCAAGAACCAGATTTAAATTCCATGCCACTGGAGATGGTCTAATGGGAGGTTTAGTTAAAAGAAGGCCTCTCATGAATCTTGCTATAAGAGGATGAGAGGAAACAGGCTGTCCATTGAGAGGCTTGAGGGATGCTGCAATAGCACTCAAATGGACTCTTACCGAATTCGTTTTGAGGCCTGCGTGGGAAAGATGCAGAAGATACTCTAGTAAAGAATTCAAAGGTATTGCAAGAGGGTTAAGACCCTTCTCTGAACACCAAATGGTAACTCTTTTCCATTTGAAAGCATAGGAATGTCTAGTGGAAGGCTTTCTAGAAGCATGAATAATATCTCTGACTTGCTGAGAGAGATGGAAAACCTGAAGGTCTAGGCCTTCAGCAACCAGGCCCTGAGATGGAGAGACTGGGGGTTTGGGTGCCACAACGTTCCGTCTTCCTGGGAGAGAAGATCTGGAGCAGAGCCCAACTCCAGGGACGGAGCTTGAGAGAGATGCAGAAGTAGAGGGTACCACACTTGGCGTGTCCAATGTGGTGCTGTGAGGATCATAGAACCTCGGTCTCTCTGAAGCTTGAATAGTGTTTTGGGAATTAGGGGAATGGGTGGAAAGGCATAAAGAAAGTCTTGACCCCAGTGAAGGAGGAAGGCATCCTTGGCCTGAACTCCCTGACACAGAATCCTGGAACAGAACCGGGGAGGTTTGGCATTCCACGGACTTGCAAATAGGTCTATGTCCGGGGTTCCCCAAATTTGAAAAATCCTGGCTACCTGGTCCCTGTGAAGGGACCATTCGTGTGGAAGCAGAACTCGACTGAGTCTGTCTGCCCAAGAGTTTTGAACGCCTGGAAGATATACTGCCAGAAGATGAATGTGATGCTCTTTGGCGAAGGCCCACAGTCGCAAAGCTTCGTTGCAAAGCGACAGAGAGCCAGTTCCCCCCTGCTTGTTTACATAGAACATGGCTACTTGGTTGTCCGTGTGAATGAGGACTGTCCTGTAGCTGAGCAGGGAATGGAACACTCTGAGAGCTAAGAAGATTGCTCTGAGCTCCAAGAGATTGATGTGGAAAGAAGTCTCCTGTGGAGACCAGATGCCCTGGGTGGAGAGATCTTGCAGATGAGC
The DNA here is from genome assembly GCA_033557465.1 of Ichthyophis bannanicus. NCBI lineage: Eukaryota > Metazoa > Chordata > Amphibia > Gymnophiona > Ichthyophiidae > Ichthyophis > Ichthyophis bannanicus. Next base: position 460,276,903 of record CM066033.1, on the reverse strand, counting down.
TCCCCAACCCACTGGAGAAGCATCTGTTGTGAAGGTTGCTTGGGGTGGTGACGGTTGAAAAGGGGACCCCAACAACAGGTTTGGAGAGGACTTCCACCACTGGAGAGACCAAAAGAGGCGACTGGAGTTTGCTATTTTGTCTGACAGGCAACCTGATGCCTGAGTCCACTGGGTGGACAAAGTCCATTGAGCTGCCCTCATGTGAAGGCGAGCATATGGAACCACATGCACAGTGGATGCCATGTGGCCTAAGAGTTGTAACATTTCTCGAGCAGTTAAATGGGGCTTTAACTGTATTTGGGAGGCTAACTGCACCAAGCGTAGGCAACGGGCCTGAGGAAGATAGGCCCTTGCAGTTGTGGTATCCAACTAAGCCCCTATAAACTCGAGGGACTGAGTAGGGGTGAGATTGGATTTTGGGATGTTTATTACTAGTCCCAAATACTGAAGAACACGCATTGTGCAGGTTAGACAAGTCTTGGCCTCTGCTTGAGATGGAGCTCGAATGAGCCAGTCGTCCAGATATGGGAAGACGAATATTCCTAGAGTGCGTAGAAATGCAGCTACTACTGCCATGCATTTCGTGAACACCCTTGATGCAGAGGCCAGACCAAAAGGAAGCACCCTGCATTGGTAGTGCTTTCCTTGAAAAAGGAACCGAAGGAACCTTCTATGAGTTGGATGGATGAGGACATGGGTGTACGTATCCTTGAGATCTAGAGAACAAAGCCAGTCCTGACTCTGAAGGTATGGAAGCAGAGCACCAAGAGAAATCATCTTGAATTTCTCCTTGAATAGAAATTTGTTCAATTCTCTGAGATCTAAGATGGGTCTGTAGCCCCCTGTTTTCTTTGGGATAAGAAAATAAGGGGAGTAGAACCCTTTGCCTTGTTGAAGAAGAGGTACTTCTTCTATTGCCCCTTGGGCAAGAAGGATGGCAATCTCCTGACCTAGAAGGTTGAGGAGAGATGTTGGAGAATTGAACTGTTTCACCATGGTGTGAGGGGGAAGGCTTAAGAAATGAAGCTTGTACCCTTCCCTTATGATGGAGAGTGTCCATTGCTCTGCTGTGATTTGCTCCCATCTGGGAGCAAAGTAAGTCAACCTTCCTGGGATGGTAAGGGGCTCTGGTTCTTCCAGAGCTAGAAAGGATAAGTTCTCTAGTTGCAAGTCAAAGGCCCTGAGGAGGCTGAGGCTGCTGGGCCGTGGAAGGCCTAGCAGCCTTTGACTTGGCCTTTTTAGGTGGTTGCTGACGCTTTGCAGCAAAACGACCTGCAGAAGATGCCTGCTGACCATAAGCAAGATAGTATCTTCCCTTTTTGGAAAAAGATGTCTTTTTGAACAATCTTTTCTTAACAGGAGCAGAGGTAGATTTTAAAAGTCGATCCAAAGCAGAGTTTTCAGCATCCATCTGAGTGGCCTTTGCTTGCCAATCCTTACCAAAAAGGTTTTCACCTGTACAAGGGAGGTTTCCCAATTCATCTTGGACCCAGAGCTCCAAATCAGAAGCTTGTAGCCAAGCAATTCTGCGTGCCCCTATGGCAATAGCCGAAGCTCTGCTTACACACTCAAAAGAGTCAAAGGCTGCACGGTTGGAAAATTTGGAGACATCTTGGGTATGTTTGAGCCAAGTGAGAAACTCCTATCTTTTATCCTCTGAAATGAAAGGGGTTAAAGTCTGCAGATGATCTGTGACTTCTTTTAGAAACATTCCTATGTAGAGACTATAGGAATTGATCCTAGCAGCTAGCATAGCAGCTTGGAAAACCCTTCGGCCAAAAGCATCCAGGGTCCTGCATTCACGCCCTGGAGGATTAGATGAGTGTCTTTTTGCACTCTTTATCTTCCTCATGGCAGACTCTACCACAATAGAGTGGTGAGGAAGCTGAGTCTTGTGGAAGCCAGGACAAGGAGGGACACGATACATGGTGTCTAATCTGCGAGAATGAGGAGAGGTGGTGAGAGGTGTCTCCCACATCCTCAACATGAGATCATACAGAATCTCATGAACAGGTAAAGTAGCTGCCTCCTTAGGAGTTTTAGGATATTGTAAAATATCCAACTCCTTGGCTCTGGGTTCTGACTCAGGGGCCACTGTGATAGAGAGGCCCCTAGCCACTTCCCTAACAAAGTCTTGAAAAGACAAGTCTTCTGGAGGAGACATTCTTCGTTTAGGTGAAGAAGACTCCTGAGGAAGAAGTATTTTCCCCGTTTATTGAAAATGAATGTAACAAGCATAAAATGTATATATGTAAATATCTCCCTCTCCCCCACCTATACATGTATGCTGTGAATATCCCTTGAATCATATTTTCCCCGTTTATTGAAAATTCCTGGCATTGGTCTGACAACCTATCAGACAACCTTTGTAAATCACGCTGTAAATTTTGAAATTTGTCAATTGATCTGACTCTCCCTGTTTACCTAATCAAACCGCTCCTGATCGCTGGAAGTAGCGGTATATAAATATATGCTAAATAAAAAAAAATAAATAAAAAAAATAAGTATCGATGCTTCTACAGAACCCTCAGACTCATCAGAGTCCTCAGAGGAATCGAAGTATCGCCTGTCTGGATGCTCCTGTAAAGCCCGATAACCGTATCGAGTGGGATCGACATCGGGAGTAATCGGTACCGGTTCAGTACCGATGGGCATCATAGGACAGGGTACCGTTGCAGTCGACACCGAAGCCGATGTCGATGCAACCGGTACCGGTACCGGGAGCGATGCCGGTACTGGAGCCGGTACCAGCAATGGGGATTGTTGCGGTACCGGAGGCGTCGCAGCCTGTATGAAAGCCGTTAAGGTGCGCTGCATGGTCAGAATCTTCTGATCCATCGACGCCACCAAAGTCTGGATGTCGGTACCAGTGGGAGCCACCGGTTCCCCAGAACACGGCAACAGGTGATCTGTCGAGGCCGAGCCATTGATGTCAACCTGTGACCCCATAGATAATGCTTTGGAAGCCGAAGCTTCCTGCCGGGGTAATTTTGCCAGTGCGGAATCCTCGAGGGCAAGCCCGGAGGCATCTCGATGCTTGGAGGGAGATCTGTCCTTCGAGGACCGGCCAGATTTATGTTTGGTTACCTGAGATCCATGGGAGGAAGAAGAAGCCCTGGAAGACGTCGATGCCACCGAAGCTGCATCAGAGGGAAACAGGGTACTGAGCTTGGCTGCTCGGTTCTGCCGACCTCTTTTAGACATCATGGTACAGGACATACAATCCATGATGGAATGGTCAGGTCCCAAACACTTTAGACACCAGTCATGGGTGTCGGTGACAGAAATAGTACCGCCACATTTTGTGCATTTTTTAAACCCAGAAGCGGGCTTCTCCATGAGGAAAATATTTTTAGGCCTAGGGCCCAAAAACTGAAAATGCACAGTAAAGATAAAGCGGGTTTTTTTGGGGTTTTTTTTGAAAGAAAGAAAAGAAAGACCGGCGGTACCGGTCCGACGTCGAAGAAGGCAGACGCGACACAAAAGAATAAAGAAAAAATAAAGAACTTCTTCTGCGGTGACAGGAACACAACCTGCTGGCTCCGCGGAAAAGAAGAACTGGAGAGAGGCGGTTGGGAAAGGCGGGAAGGCAGCACACAGGCGCCGTGGGATGCTCCCAAAAGCTTTCTTATTGGACGCTGGGGAGCGTTCCCGTGCAGGCTCCGTCGGTACTGACGATACCCATATGTGAAGACTCATTCCTGCTTGTTCCTGGAGATGGGGGTCTACCTCCATAGGGTCGGACAAGTCCCTCACCTTCTTTTCCACTTCCCTCTCATCCCAGATGTTGTCAGGGAGCTGGGCCCTATGTCTCCTGGCTGGAGAGGGAGCAGGGATTTGGGCCCTTCCTAGACTCCTGGGTGTCCTTGTCTGCTGCTCTAGGGGACTGCTCCTAGAGGGATCCATACCTCCAGAGCCAGGGTTGGCTGGGGTCCCCTGGGAGTCCTGCAGTGACAGGACATACACCCCGTCACAACAAGTATGTAACAGCAAAAATGGTATAAGATATAGCCAGAACCTATAAAACAACAACATAGCATAGTGGATGATGGCAGATAAAGACTGACATGGTCCATCCAGATTGCCCAATATGGTTAATAAGTAGAACCTGTGGAGCAGTGCAAGTTACTTTCCCCTTGTCTTTTTTTTGTTTTTTGGAAAGGGGTTGTAGCTGCTGTGTAGTACAGGTTATTTTCCCCAGTTTCAACAATCCTCAATCATATCACACCTGATTAAGTCCCCAGCCCATCATGGGACCAGCCAGGATGTCATCCTTATTGCAATCACTTGAGGACCCAGCCCAATGCCACTCGCCATACCGCAGGAGCTCATCCACAGTCACATCAAATTGAGGAAATAAGACTCCACAGTTATTGCATTCAATATGTTATTTGTACATAGGTTCATGAATGTTATAATGTAACTGGGTTGTGTTTCATTGTAAACTGCCACTGATCTATGGAAGTGGCAGTACATAAAAGCTTATAAATAAATAAATAAAATAAATTATAAATCATTTTGATAGTTTAGTTTGATGTAAGATAATATAATGAAGAGTAGCAAGCCAATTAATCTATTAAGGGGGTTATTTTGGAAGCCCTATTTGCGTTTGCATGTGGATATATTGGCACATAAATGTGCAAACTATGTCCATTTGGAAAAGCCCAATTTTGCATGTCTTTGCATTGATCACATCCAGGTTGCATGAGAACATGTCAGGACAAATCAGGCATGGAGTCTGGATGGGACAAAAAGATGCACGTGTAACCCCCATTTCATATAGCATATGCACGTTTGAGGCCGCAATCCAAATTTATACCTGCTCCCTGACACGTACAGGCATTTAAAAAGTGCTTACTTCAACCAAATTGAAATGAGCCCTCTATCACTGCTTAATCACAACTGCATGTCTGAATTTACTAAATGGCTCGGCTACATGTGTGACGTCATATGCATGTGCCGGCACTTTTAAGTGTAAGATGCTGAATTTCTCTCATCGATGTTTCGCGTCTGCATGTTCCTAAAATAGCTCCTCCTACTGAATGTGGATAGCTCGTCGTTCTGCCTGGGCCTGTTTTGGGCAGGGATGTCCATTTTTGCTAGTGGCAGTATGCTGATTTTAGATCACACTTACATGTGCCGACCCTCTCTTCTGCAACTGGAATAGATTTTCAGACATTTTCACTGCTACATTGCAGGAGGCACATAAACAACCTTTCTAAAATGTGCTCCTAACCAATTAAGGGGCATGTTCACTAAACTGTGCTTGCTGTTCACATGGGCTTGACTGAGTGCTAATGGTTCGTGTTAACAGTGCATGTGCTAAACAGACAGTGCAAGGTTAATTCGGTGCTATTGGTGTAGCACACCACAGGGAAGGCAAGGGGTTGGATGGGACAGAGTGCACGCATGTCTGCAAAGCTCACTCAGCGCAGGCATTGACAGCATGTGTCGGAGTCTGATTCAATGCACTGTTTGCTGGGCCCATACTGTACATGCCCACAACAAGTAGCAAATGCATTGTGCATCTACAGCAGATTTAAATCACCTACGGCAACGCGCTATCTGCAGAATGCCGGTGCAGCTTAGTAAACATGCCCCGAAGTGTTAATCTGTCCCAGGAAGACTATATAAGAAACTCAGATCATTGAGTGGATAGGTGAGGGAAAGGATGCTAGGGAACGAAGCAATTCTATCAGAGTAGAAGATAGAAATATTTTGGCAGGGTCAGCGATCTCTATTAAATAAAAATAAAGGGAATCACAGGTAGGAAAACAGCTAAAATCTAATAATCTGAGTGAGCATATAAAATGTAAATATGTAAGTCTGAGGTGAGCACATCTGCCACTCTTTCCAAAAGGAAGTTATATGTTTGAATTACTCAGCCAGAGCCCCTGCTGAGCAGCTATTAACTATCCCAGCCCTGCCTCTGCTATTGCCAACCACAGGGCAAAGCTAAATTTTTTACAGTGCTATAATTTGATAAAGTCTGAAAGCTGGGCAGGTTTCTTTCCCATTCACAGATTAATAACTGGCAGAAGTGCTAGGTAGTTTCTAAAAGGCAAAGGCAAAAACGTCAACAAAGACAGAGTGTTAAGCACTTCTCAAAAGAGGAAGAAGAAAACAGAGAGAAATAAGGCAATGCTTGAGCAACATGCAGAGAAAAAGAGATTATCTCAGACAAATACTAGGTAAGTTACAAACCTAATGAAGCACTATACAGATTTTAAATTTGTAGGTGGTGGCACATCCTGTATAGATTGAATTTTCTCTGGGTCTGCTTTCAGGCCCGGCTAAAACAGGATATGCCCATGGAAGTGGACCTCCTTCACCTTGAATTGTAATTTCTTCACATGAAGCCGTAGCTTTACCTATCTGCAATGATCCATTAGGACTAAGAGCTTGTTGTCATGGGCAATCTCTGCTTCCTCATCAGAGTCACCATAGCCAAGACTGATTATCTTTATCTTTATTTTATATTTGATAGACCGCTTAGGCCGAAACATTAAAGCGGTGTACAAAGAAAATAAAAGGTCAACACTGCAAACTACGGAAAAAGAATGCCAAAATTAACAGGAAAGAAAGAGAAAGGATAGCGCAAAGCAAAAGACAGAAAACAATAATCACAACCAAGCACAGACTGACTCAATCAACACTGACAAACAGGGGAAGAACAGGACCAAAACTCAACTGGGACAAGACATTTACCGACTGTTGCATCAGGGAGGGGAATCTAGGGGAAGGTCAAATGCTTTTCGAAATAGATAGGTTTTAAGTGAGGCTTTGAATTGAGGATAAGAGATTTCGAGACGAAGGGACGAGGGTAGGGCATTCCACAACCATGGACCAAGAAAGAAAAAGGCAGAGTGACGGGTCTTTTCAAGATGTGCATGGGAAGGGGAAGGTAAGGACAGACGATTAGCGTGGAGAGCACGGAGCTGACGATAGGGCGTGTGCAGAGAAACCAAATCAGCCAAGTACAGAGGGTTATTGGTGTGAATAGCACGGTGAGTGAGGATGAGAAGTTTATAGTGAAAGCGAACACGCAGGGGCAGCCAATGTAGGCGGAAGAGGATAGGAGTGATGTGATCGAAACGGCGGGCAAAAGTGATGATACGGGCAGCGGTGTTCTGAATAAGCTGAAGACGTTGGAGCTGATAATTGGGAAGGTTGGCCATGATTATGGCATCTGTTATTGATTCAATGCCACTGCCAAAAGTTCATGCTGCTTTCACCGATATCTGGTACTACAGAGACTCCAAATAATAATTTGAGCCATCTTTTCCTATCCCAGAGGGTCAGGAATATGGTCACGAGACTGCTTTTCTCATCTAACTAATATTGCAGGAATGCATCACGTCCATAAACAAGTTTAAACAAGCTTTGGGCAGTTTGTATAAGGTATCTTCCAGTGTTGGCATGATATCATGAGATCTCCTCACAGTAAAGCTTAGAAATGTTGGATGAAGACAAATTCTTAGCTTTTCAGACTTTTTTTTACTGTGATCATATTGCTGATCCAATCAATTGGTTCACTCAAAGATGCAATGTGACCATCAGTTTCATGCTTTCCTAGCCTGACTTTCATCTATTGCTTTATGGCAACTGGTGCTTTGTTTGGAGTACCTGGAACTGGTAAAATGCTGAGATCAAATTAAAAATGAACTTCTTCTGGAACAGACTCCATTGGTCCAACAGAGGAGCACTATTACCATGTCATCAGTGAAAACCAGTATAGGTGTGGTAAACATGAAAAGCCTTTATTTATAATTCTTGACCAGGGGTACAATGACACCTACACAGGGGTGTAAATGCCAAGGCCCTATCCAGACTTCATTGGGCCATGAAAGACATTGCTGTAGGCATTAACTAACTGTTGTCTTGACAGCAGTCTGGTGCACTAATGATCTATCTGGTGCTGCTCTGCAGGAATGGTGAACTGGATTGACCCTAGGCACTCACATGTTGAGCCAAACTACAATGGCTTCTGATTTGCTTTCAGTATCTCAAATTTAACCTTATGAGTATATCCATGTATGCTGCATTGCGTGTGAAAAAATTCTAAGGATGGCATGATGTCCCCTGAATATAGGGGTGCGAAACACTGTTTGCATTGAGGGGGCCAAGCTCCATCTCTAGGCTGCCAAACTGCATGAAGCTGCGATCACCAGCCTTCACCTCCTGTCTACCGTGGGGATCCAATCTCCTGTGGGCAGACAGGAGGGGAAGGCTGGCCATTACAGCACTCTTCTACCTGCAGGATCACGGCCTTCCCGTACTTCTGCCCATGGAAGATCAGATCCTCGCAAGCAGAAGTACAGTAGGGGAAGGTTGTGAACACAGCAGCTACATTTGGTGGGGCCAGGGCCCATGTGGCCCACTGCTTTCTGACGCCTATGCCAGAACAGAATTTCAGTTTGGTGCCATTTGGCTGCAAGGATGCCCTTGGCACTAACCTCATTTTCTCTTTCAGTTACATGACATTACATGTTGCCTCAGAGTCCAGCTGACAAGGTTGCGCCATACTATTCAGTTTGAGATTCACAAACCATTTTTTCCTTTTGATCGCATTGTGCCAGGACATTCTTTTAAGAAAATTGCATCACAATTGAGCAAGTCCACAATATCTGATTCTATCTCTTCCAACTTATGCTGCTTATTTGCTGTTTTGTGCTTCCTGTTTGATAGGCACACTAGGGATGTGCATTCACTTGAAATGACATGGGACATATCAACGACATTTCTTATATCATTTCATATCATTTTTAATCCGAACACACCATTTAAAAAATCCAAAATTCTGTCCTCCTCCCACAGTATCACCAAAGACAGGCACCCTGGCTTCAAACTGGTAACCACTGAGCCAGAAGGCAGGCATCTTGCAAGAAGAGCCATTATATCTCCATGAATGTTGGCTCTAGCCAGTCTGTTTTTAACTGTGTCTTGTATTGTTGGGGATATTTGTTCCTGTATCGTGATTAGCCCAAAGTTTGTCTGGTTTGGAGCTCTGTGCAACCTTTACTGGATTTTTTGCATTTGGAATCTATTGACTTCTTCTATCAATTTATTCCAAAGAATATTCTTTTGCCATGTTTGTTTGCCAGAAATTCTGTGAAACCATGTCTAAGTATACTATTAGAGACATTTACTAAACCTAATCTAGATCCTGGTTGTCCAGCACATACAGACATACCATATATTAGAAGTAGCCTAATGGCTAGCACAGCAGCCTGAGAACTATGGAAGACTGATTTGAATCCTACTTTCACTCCATTGCTTCAGCTATGGATTTAGATTGTAAGCCCTCCAAGAAATAAGAAAATGTCTACTGTACCTGAATGTAAATTTCCTTGAAACTCATAAAAAAAGGCATGAGCTAAATCCAGAATTCCTCATAAGAACATAAGCCATACTGGGTCAGACCAAAGGTCCATCAAGCCCGATATCCTGATTCCAATAGTGGCCAATCCAGGTCACAAGTATCTGTCAGGTTCCCAAAAGGTTACAGATTCTATGCTGTTTGTCCCAAGGAAAAGCAGTGGATTTCCCAGGTCCTCTTTAATAATGGTTTAGGAATTTTTCTCCAGGAACTTGTCCAAATCTTTTTTAAACCCAGCTACACTAACAGCTTTTACTACATCCTCTGGTAAATTCCAGAGTTTGATAACGCGTTGAATGAAAAGCTTTTTTCTCTGATTAGTCCTAAAAGGGTTACATTGTAGCTTCATTGTATGTCCCCTAGTCTTTCTACTTTTTGAAGGAGTAAACAACCAATCTAAATTTACCTTTTCCACTCCAATCATTATTTTATAGACCTTTATCATACTGTACTTCCCCTCAGCCATCTCTTTTCCATGCTGAAGAGCCCTAACCTTTAAAGCCTTTACATATAGGGAAATCCTTCCATCCCCTTTCCATTTTGGTGACTGTTCTCCATATCTTTTCTAATTCTGCTATATACTTTTTAAGATATAGTGACCAAAACTGCACACAATATTCAAGGTCTGGTCACACCATGGAGCAATACAGATAAATTATAATGCCCACCAAGGTTGCAGGCTGAGGAAACAGGAAGTAGAAGAGTGCTATCAACAGAGATAGAGAATGTATTGATCCATCTCATTGCTGGCCTTCCTATTATGCGATGACCTACTACCTTGCCAAGCATGATGTCTTTCTCTAACGATCTCTCTCTTTGCATGATGTGTCCAAAGTATGAAAGTCAAAGTCTTGTCATCTGAGCTTCTTAAGAAAGCTTAGGTTTGATATGCTCTCATATTGACTGGTTTGTTCTTTGGGCAGTCCATGGTATACACAGTGAGCCCGATTCAGCAAAGGGCATGTCTGGGCCATCTGGACGGCCTGAGCATGATGGGCCCATTAGGACCGAATTCTGCACTGTGGGAGAAAGACGCTCCCATGTATGCAGTATTTGGGCCCGGAAACGGCACAGCATGCCCCTGCAGTTGGCCGGGGAATATCCTCGCCACCTCCCAGCCAGCCCACCGCATTACTGTCTCCCTTTACTCCGACCCCCGATGGGGCCAGCCAGGGCCCAAATCAGGTGGCAGGGAGTCACTGTGCCTGCCGCCGATGCTGTCAGGGGACTAGCTGGCTGATCTGAGGGGGCGGCCAGCACTTATTCAACCTCTGAGGTGGAATAATCTAGCCATCCCCCAGCAACTCTGTGCATGCATGGGGGATGGGAAGCAGAATACAGTGAAGGCAGATAGCGGAGTTGCATGTCCCAGGGGACATGCAGCCCCACTATCCGCCTTATAGAATCGGTGCCAGTATTCGTCGCCAGGACCATAATTCAAAGGCATCGATTTTCTTCCTGTTTATTTTTTTTACTGTCCAACTTTTGCTTCCATATGACGTTATTGAAAATACAATGGTTTGAAAAGTTGAATCTTTGTATGGAGAGAGACACCTCAGCTCTTGAGAATCTTGTCTAGATCCTTCATAGCTATTCTGTCAAGAGAAATGCGTCATTGGATTTCTTGACTGTTTGCCATTCTTTATTGATAGTTGATCCAAGTAGGTTAAAATTGTCAACTATTTCAAACGATGAACTTATTGATTTTGCCAGTTGTCAGGATCTTTGATTTCTTTTCATTAAGGTGCAGGCCCATTTTAAGACTATGTTCCTTGATCTTGAGAAGCAAATGTTTCAGATCATCTTCATTTTCAGCCAGTAATGTGGTATCATCAGCATAGCGAATGTTGTTGATGAATCTTCCACAAACCTTCATACCTCGGTTATCTTCATAGAGTCCTGCCTCTCTGATGATTTGTTCTACATATAAATTAAACAAATACTATAGGGGGAAAGTATGCAGACTTGCCGTACACCTTTGCTGATTTTAAACCATTCTCTTTCTCCTTGTTCCGTTCGAACTGTTGCTTCTTGAGCAATGTAAAGGTTGTACTAGAGAACTACAAGTTATTCTGGTATTTTATTTATTTATTTATTTATTACAAGTTCTTATATACCGCACTATTCGGCATCAGCGCGGTTTACATTATAACATAAAGACCATAACACGTTTCTTAATATGACCCAGAGTTTCTCATGGTTTACACAGTCAAAAGTCTTGCTGTAATCAATAAAACGTATATAAATATCCTTTTGGTATTTATTTGTCTTTTCAAGGATCCATCTCACATCCGCGATGATGTCTCTCGTTCCTCACCCTTTCCTGAACTTTTCTTGCACTTCAGGCAGTTCTCATTCCAGGTATGGTTGTAGTCTCTGATGAATAATCTTGACTAGAATCCTGCTGGTATGTAGGATCAGAGCGATTGTGCAAGAATTTCCACAGTCAGTTGGATCACCTTTCTTTAGTATTGGTATAAACACAGATCTTTTCCAGTTAGTTGGCCATGATGTTGTCTTCCAAATTTCCTGGCAGAGCCTTGTAAGTATGGTAACAACTGCATCCGATTGCGGTAATACTTCAATGGGAATGCCATCAATGCCTGGTGCTTTGTTCTTTGATAAGGCTTTCAATGCTGCTTCGACTTCTTCTTTCATCACCAATGGTTCCTTTTCATAAGGTACAGGTTGAAATGGCTGTTGGTCCACTTGATCTTTATGGTATAATGACTCTATATTCTTTCCACTTTTTCTTGATCTTCTCAGCATCATTCAACATGGATCCTTGAGCATCTTGAATCATTCCAGTTCGAAGCTGCAATTTTTTCTTTAACTCTCATAGTTTTAGGAAAGCCAATCTTGTTCTTCCTCTAATAGTTTCTGATTCTATTTCCTTGCATGCATTATCGTAGTATTTCTCCTTGTCTTTTCTTGCTGCACATTAGAAATTTCTGTTGAGTTCTGCGATTGCCTCTCTCCTCTAGCTTTAGTTTCTCTGCATTTCTGGGCAATTTTCAGAGTTTCTTCGGTCATCCATTTTGGCAATTTTTGTTTTTTCACCTTTTGTAGAGACTTCTCACTTTCTTCCAATACATCCATCTTGATGTCATCCTATAATTCTTCTGGAGCTCTGTCATTTGTATCTAAAGCAGCAAATCAATTTTGCAGGCAGTCTTTAAATTCCAGTGGTATATTCTCAAGGTCATAATTTGCTACATTCATGAGTGGCTTGCTCTTTTTCAACTTTAGCTTGAGTTTGCATACTAGTAGTTGGTGATCTGTACCACAGTCAGCTCCAGGTTTTGTATTTGTTGTTGTTATAGATTGTTTCCATCATTGTCTTCTACAGCTGTAATCAATTTGATTTTTGTACAATTGTCTGGGTGAAGTCCATGTGTACAGTCTCTGCCAGTGTTGCTGGAAGAAGATGTTTGAGATGAAGAGATCATTGGTCTTGCAGAATTCTATCAGTCTTTCTCCAACTTCATTTCTGTTGCCAAGTCCATATTTTCCAACCACTGCAAGACTACTACTAACTAAAGTGCAGGGCCAGAAGAAAACAAGAACAATAACAGTTCCTCCTTGGAAAAAGCTTATGAAATGAAAAATACAGTCATTAAATGATGAGGTGTCCCTGATAGATGGGTAGCTAAAAGGATTAAGACCATTGAAGATATTGAGGAAGATCCAAGACACCATGCTGAAGCATGATGCATTAACAGAAGAAGACCTGAAATTTATATGTTCCAGCAATAAATTGAAAGTAGCAATAGAAGTGCAAACTGTGAAGATATGAAGAAAACAGAAAAGAAAGATTTCAAAATAAACTATTTTGAGAGAACCCAAAACAATCATACAAGGAATTGGGAAAGAACATTAATATGTTAAAAACACCACCAACCAAAGCTGAAACAGAAACCTTCTGGAGAAAACTATTTGTGGACCCTAGAGAGCACAATCAAGAAGCAGAATGGTTACCCAGCATACAGGAGCATTTAGAAAAAACAAACATCAAACCTATGGAATGGCCTGCAGTGCAATAAAAGAGCTGAAAAGCAGGTTAAAACATGCCCCAACTGGAAAAGCCCTGGCCCAGATGGAGTAACCAATTTTTGACTCAAACAGTTAACAGCACTCTACCAAGACCTGGCGAAATGCAAGAATCAATTGTTCAAGCAGCCAGACAACACCAGAATGGTTTACTACAGGAAAAACATTTCACCTTCCAAAGGGGGACCCAAGTAATATTCCCAATAATTGCAGACCAAAAACTTATTTACCTACAATAGATGCAGACAGAATATATGATCACATTGAGCTCAATAACATCATGAAAATAAAGCAAAAGGGCAATAAGTTGGGAGCATATGGAACCAAGGACCAGTTAGTGTTGAATAAGGCCATCATGGTCAGTGCTAAAAAAGGCAGAAATATCAGTATAGCATGGATTGAATCTAAGAATGCTTTTGACAGCATCCCAAACTCTTGGATAATACATTGCCTTGAAATGTATAAAATAAATCCAGGTTTGAAAGAGTACATTAAGTTCACTATGACAATGTGGCAAACCACACTTTTTTGAAATATGAAGATGGTCAGTTTATCATTCCTAACATTAAGATCCAGCAAAGAATATTTCAGGGGGATTCCATATCATCACTTCTGTTTTGTGTGGTGCTTAATCCAATGAGCACTCTCATCAACTCTTTGGGATATGGATTTAGCTGAATCCTAAAGAAGGTAACAATCTAGAAGTAACATTCCATCTATTATTTGTAGATGATCTGAAGCTCTATAGTTCCAGCAACCAACAATTAGCAGAGCAACTCTGTGTGATGAAAAGCTTCTCTGATGACATTAGGATGAATTTTGGCCTTGACAAGTGTGCTAAGGCAACTTTATTTAGAGGAAAATTGAGCAAAATGGAAAACATCTCCCTGAATGAGGGCTGAACGGGAAGGCATATATAAGTATCTTGGAGTAGAGGAAGGAATGACACTCAAGCAGAAATTACTGAGAGAGAGATCAGTATAGAATATTACAAGATATTAAAATCATTGTTGAAAAGTACTTTAGCATCACGGAATAAGATACAAGCCATCAATCATCTGACAATTGCTGTGCTCTCATACAGCTTTGTGGACTGAATGTGCAAACAAGAAAACTCCTCCATGCCAATGAAGTAATGTACAAGAATCACTGTATACCAGGACTGTACATTCCTAGAACTGAAGGCGGGTTAGTCCTCATAGAGATTGTTTACACCTTCAGAGCTACTATCATAGGCCTCCAGGCCTACCTGACAGCATCATTGTATTCAAATATGCAAAAAGTGCTGAAATATGAAAGTAAATATCCAGACTCTGACTCCATCATCAAACTTGGATAAGCATTCCAATGACTAGAAAGAATGAGAATCCACAAGCATGCACAGAAATTTGCAACAGAATTTGCAAAACAAGCAACAGAATTTGCAAAACAAGAGTACAAGCTCTTCAAAGAATTAGATCAGCAAACGAGCAAAAGCAAGTGTCAAATGCACAAATACAGTAGGAAATACAAAATGTTACTCCAGGAACCCTTTGTCGATCAAGAACAGACACACGAATTGTTAAGGAGAGGTGAACTGAAACCTAAGGATGAGAGATTGATAGTTGCAGCCCAGGATAGTGGATTACGGATGAGATGATTTACAGCGAGAATTGAAAAAACTGGCAAAACAGACATGCCGATTTTGTAAGAAAGAGTTGGTAACAGTGACTCACCTCAGAGCTGGCTGTGAAGTTCTGAAGGCAGAAAATTTCTATATAGAAAGGCACAACAAAGTAGCATGCTTTGTCAAATGCAGCTAGCAGCTCCACTGACTGACCTTTTCAATGCCTCGTTGGAGTCGGGAGTGGTGCCAAAGGACTGGAGAGAGGCTCATGTGGTGCCTTTACACAAACGTGGAAGTAAGAATGTGGTTGAAAACTACAGGCCGGTTAGTTTAACTTCGGTGGTGAGTAAATATTGGAAACGCTGCTGAAATAGAAAATAGTGAGGTTTCTGGAGTCTTTAATAACAGTGAGTTAGTTTGTGAGTTAGATCGCCACGATTGACTGGCCCTGCAACATTAATGAGAAAGGTCTTTCTTAAGACCAACAATTAAGTTTACATGGTGCAACATATGCGTACCCCCTGATGAAGGCTGCATGCCGAAACGCGTAGGGGATTCTTGCCTAATAAAGTTTAGCATTGTCTAAAAGTATATGTGCGTTCAATATAACATACTGGGAAATACTTCAAACATTCAAAGTCTTTATTTGTTCTATTGTCTATATTTAACAGCTGCTGGGTGGTCTCAGACTAACAGTAGCATCTATCCCATAGACTGGAGCGTCAAACGTGGGAAAAGATATGCTGAATAGCATCAATGACCTCCTCAGTAGCTAGCAGCAAAATAGTTATGTGACCGGCCCCGTGTGTGCTACCTTGACTCTTCTTATAAACGTGAAAAAGGAGCTGTTATATAACTTAAAAGATTCATCTTTTCAATTTAATCACTTATCTTTGCCGCTATGAGAACTCATAAAGCTCTCCCCCCAGCGCCTTCGGAGCTTTTCTCCTAATATGGTTCTTCAGGGGATTAAATGTGGATCCTGCCAACAAACGAAACAAAACCGTGTATACCCAATTTTTTCATCCCAAGAATAAAAATTCATTAAAATACATCGAAATAGGACCTATTCCGCAGGTACTTACAGATACGCTGCCCGCGCCAGACACAAAACCTTTCCGACTCTATAATCACTCAAACTCTTCAAATGTTTTAAACGAAAAGACGCCGCACATGCGGTCTACTGTCATTTGGAATGTTTTTATAGGCCAAACTCAAAATGATGTCACTAGCTCCCTCATTTATATAAATCATTGAAAATGACTTTAAACTAATCAATCTTACTCTGCCTATTGAAGGACATTCTCTGTGGTCCCTTACTGAAGATCCTATGTATTATAAGCCATCCATTGAAAGACACTATAGAACGATGTTTATAAACATGCCGCCCATTCAACCATGGCATTCAAGCCATTCAGTATCACGGTGTCTAATTCGTAAATCCAACGTTGTTCACGTTGAATTAAAACTTGATCTTGGGTTCGGTCCCCATAGCCATGAGTAACTTGTTCAATACAAAAACATGACAATTGCTCAAAATGATGTCCATAATCAAGGCAATGTTGGACAAGAGGAGCCGCCATCGTTCTGCAGCGTAACCTACTGCGATGTTCTCTCATACGTATCCAAAATGCCCGTGCAGTTTTACCTATGTATAAAAGATCACATGGGCAGCTTATCAGATATACCACCCCGACAGAATCACAAGTAGTACATGAAGAAATAGTATGGCTTATATGGCGATATCTAAAGAGTGTAGTCTCGAAGGTGATCGCACAGATATCGCATGTTCCACAGCGTCTATGCCCTTTCTCCCCTATCGATCCTTCGGGTGTTGGCAAACTCGCAGGGCTCACATATTCTTTTAAGTTGCGATGTCTCTGCCAAACACACCTGAGTTTCATTCCCTCTAAACCTGATAGAGTGGACAACATGTTTCTATGTTTTTGTAAACTGCGTTGTATTACTCGACTCAGGGGAGAAAATTTTGTAACCAGATTGATGGTATCATTATCTTCATTTGACCCGCGGTGCGTGGGTGTAAGTAACAGATTCCTATTATTATACAATGCTCTCTGATATGCTCTTTTGACTATCTGTTTCGGATACCCTCTCTCTAAAAAGTTGTTCACTAGCTGCCGTGACTGTAATTTGAAATCCTGATCATTCGAACAGTTCCTGCGAACCCGCAGGAACTGTGAAAAGGGGAGTCCCTCCTTTAGTGGTCTAGGGTGAGCACTGCTATAATGTAGAAGTGTGTTTTTATCGGTGGGTTTCCTAAATATTGATGTTACCCAATGACCCCTTCCCCTACTAATGTGCATATCCAAATATGTCATGGAATCTTGATGGTAAACGTGGGTAAATTTGATGTTCTCATCCAGCTGATTAATCCAGTGAAAAAAGGAAATTAACCCTGTTTCTGACCCCTGCCACAGTAAGAATACGTCACGTTTTCACGTTTATAAGAAGAGTCAAGGTAGCACACACGGGGCCGGTCACATAACTATTTTGCTGCTAGCTACTGAGGAGGTCATTGATGCTATTCAGCATATCTTTTCCCACGTTTGACGCTCCAGTCTATGGGATAGATGCTACTGTTAGTCTGAGACCACCCAGCAGCTGTTAAATATAGACAATAGAACAAATAAAGACTTTGAATGTTTGAAGTATTTCCCAGTATGTTATATTGAACGCACATATACTTTTAGACAATACTTTTAGCGTTCAGGAGTTGACCATATAGTACGTGCTAGCATAATAAAGTTTAGCACCCGTGACCTCTACTGGCCTTCGCTTTTTGTGTTCCTCTGTTGTTTGTGAGGGCCCTGCTCTCTTTGGTCTTCCATTTTATTGAGAGCCACAGGCTTGATGAAGAAGAACTTCCAAGCACATTTTGACAAACTACCCCTACCTGTTACATCTTACGAACTCCAGAAGGAAGCTCTCTTTGGCTTGATGCAAGTACTATGCCAAACCTTAGCAGTAAATTTGAGAAACTGAGATCATACTCCATATACCTTGGCTTAGAAGTGAGGTTCATGACTGTCATGGTACTGTATGCGCAAAACTAATCAACAACCCAAACCCAAACTCTGCCTAGGAACTACTATGGTAGGTAGAATATAAATAGTTTTTAACTGAATAAATAAGTATATCCTAGAGGAGAGGAGGGATAGAGAAGATAAGATGCAGCTGTTTAAATACTTGAAAGGTATAAAGTAGAAGAAGGATATGTTTTTCAAAGGAAAGGAAAGCGCAGAACCAGGGGACATGATGTGAAGCTGCAGGGAGACAGAGTTATCGGGAAACATTCTTTCATGGAAAGGGAGGTGGATTCTTCAAATGTCCTCCTGGAGAAGGTGGCAGAGACCAAAATGATGATGGGATTCAAAAAGGAGTGGGATGCACACAGAGGATTCCTAAAAGACAAAAGGATGGAAACTAACCAGTGAACACC
This sequence comes from Ichthyophis bannanicus, assembly GCA_033557465.1. Lineage (NCBI taxonomy): Eukaryota > Metazoa > Chordata > Amphibia > Gymnophiona > Ichthyophiidae > Ichthyophis > Ichthyophis bannanicus. Next base: position 460,258,408 of record CM066033.1, on the reverse strand, counting down.
TAAGTTCTTAAGAAGACTTAGGGGATATGCTGCATGGAACAGCAATTACAACCCTGAACAAAACATGGGGCGCGTAAACTGTGTAGAGCCAGGACTAGCGCAAGGATATGGAATGTCCTACATGAACCTCAAAAGATGCCACCCTAATGTAAACAGGAAGTGGAATTGGGGGAGGGGGGTGGCAGGAACAGCACCGCAGCACTGGAGGTGAAGGTAAGTGCTGCAATGCCATTTTAAAAGTATTGCCACCAATGCACATCCCGGAGATGGACAACATCAGTAGCAACAGACCACATGCAGACCACTAGTGTTTGAGGCAACCTCCTAGTTTGCATAATGGTAGTGCTGGCCCTGTGTCGAGCATCAGTTACAACCTTAAACAAAAAGTATGGGAAGAGTAAACTTTGTAGAGAATCAATTACAACTCTAAAACAGAGCCACACAGGGTGGGGGTGGGGGGTGTAAACTGCATGGAGTGCCAGATATAAACATTACCACCTACTGGGCAGAGTGGCTGGGGCATTACAGTCTATCTGCTATGTGCCATCATCTACTTTCTTACTATGGAAGTAAGAATTTCAGTGCATAACACATTTTATTTTCTGCCAGCATTATCATGCACACTAGCCCTGGGAAGTCAATTTTTAATAGCATGAAAGGACATATAGAGCCAAATTTTCAGTGGTGGTGATTTATTTATTTATTTATTTATTTGACATTTCTTCTATACCGCGCTATTAAAATCAGCGCGGTGTACATCGAACAAGCATACTGCAATGTATACAAACAATAACATAATAATTTAACATGAAAGCATTTAAATTATTATGTACTATCCATTTAGTTTAAGCCTGCTATTGAGGAGTGTTGCAGGCCTAAACTAAAAATATAAATTATCCATCAGACATTTGAATATCACTGCCATGATAACTTTGTCACTCCACCCTCCCTGTGACCCTCCACCATATAAATTGCAGTGGGGCTCTTAGACAGATTTTTATCCCAGTTCCTTTCCCTATGAAGGCACATTTTAGAAAGACTGTGCAGGTGAAATTTGGGATGTCCAAGTCAAAATGACTGAAAATGGGAGGGACTGCAAAGAAGGTGGGCACATGTAAAATCAGCCTTTCGCCGCTCTGAAAGATACACGTGTTTGCCATAGAAAAGGAAAAACAGAGATCTGGGGAGTAATGGGTCAAATACACGTAGGTTCTCGCCTGATTTCAGAAACTTGCATGTGTCAGATATGGACTTCTGCCATTCCGGGAACATAGATGTACCCACTGCCCTATTTCAGGATGCACCTGTGTATCTCTCACTACATACGTGTCCTGGCCTGCCATCTTGGAAGGGGGCACGTACAGAGGTGCAGGAGCCAGGAGAAATGCCTTTTTACTTACTGTCATGTTTTTTTGAAGGAGCAAAAAATATCGGGGCTTTTCCCTTTTCACCTTACAGTTGTTGGTTTGCCAAAACGAACACTTTCCAGAGTCCTATACATGCCTTGGAGCAAGTATAGCCTTGGATGTCTCCATCAGGTAATGAGATGTGCAGTGCGGGTCTAAAACAGGGCACACATGTATCTTTTTCAGTTTGCTCTGGATATACCCGTGGCATGCTTCTGTGAGACTTGGACATGATCATAACAGGCACATGAAGATTAAGGGGTATGTTTACTAAACCGTCTTAATGTTGCCGGCGTTAGTTGCAGTCTTACTGTGACGAATGCCATATAAGGTAGTGGGCGTTCCGGTCTTAAGGTAGCATTTTGGGTTATCGAGCGATAAAGTCCGTTATCGCACGATAGAGGTAGCCATGGCACGTTAACGTGCATTAGCCTTAATTAGGCGCGCTGACCTGCAAGCACATCAACAGAGGTGTAGCACAATGGTTAATGCATTGACTGCTAATTCAGTGGTCATGAGTTTGATCCCCCAGTGGGCTCAGTTAAAAGACTGTCTGAGGCAATCCCTTTTCCTGCTTGTAACAGTCAGACACATCCCAACAATTTGCACTGCCAGCCAAAAAAGCCTCACCCCAGTGCCGCAACCTAATGCACCTTTTAGGGCACATCATAAAGCACCACGTCATCCAAGGCAGGTCATAATGTGCCCCAGAGGGCAGCAGGAAAGGTTGGTACCCTCCAAGGCAGCATATAAGGTGCCCCATAAGCTGGCCAAACCTAAGGTGCAATGAAAGATGCCCCAGAGATGCCAAGGTGACACAGGAGATGGTGCCCAGGGGCACAAAGGTGCCCCAAAGTCACAAGCATGAAATGTATGGCTCAAACACAGATGTAACCATAACACTGCACAGAGCACCAAGGAAAGGCAATGAACAAGAGATGGAAGGAAGTAGATGACGGAGCTCATGGACCAGCCAAATCTGCATGCAGCCCATGTGGCAGCAGGTAAAGTGGACAAACATATCGGGGGGCAGCTGTACCAATGTACAGGGTGATGGTAATGTACAGTGCAACAATGACAGTGTGTGGCAGAGGATGGGGATACATGTCCACCAGAGGAGGTAGAGGTGGCAGGATAAGTGCAATGACAGGAGGACAGAGGAGAGCAGTGCCATGTAGAGCAGACACAGGAGAGGCAAGCATGAAGAGCCGCAATGCAGAAAAGTGTGCCAGTGCAGGACATGGGGTAGCAACTTGCACATTAGGGCAGGACGCCACACAGCTGGCACACACACATAGAGAGACAGAAGGATGGATGGCAACAGTGATGAGGGTATAATGTGGCGGCAGCACAGATCTGCACAGATATGACTGTTACACGAATGAAAAGTAGTTGTGTAGGACAGCCATAAAAAAAAAAAGTGGAACAGAGAGGAATAGAACCCATGACCTCTGCCACTGAAGCCATTGCATTAACCATTGTGCTACATCACTATGGGAGTTATCATACTAATGGCTGGCTACAGAAAGAGTGCACGTCACCATAAAACTGTCTGCTGTGGCTACCAGGATAGGATAGAACCAACAGTACCCATAATGCAATTCACATGCAGAACAGCAGTCTACATCTGCTCACCAGATGGGGTATGCCCCTCTTCAGCACATCAGCTTGGTAGGGGGGAATGACTGTGCGTGTTACTGGCACAGAGTACCCACAGGCCATGCCAATGTGCGTGTTCTGTGCTCACCCTGAGGGTGAGGTGGAGTGGCCAGCACCAGGTCCACAGTACCCGGGTTGGTTGAGGTGGGCTGTGCTGCAAGTCTCCATAAGTGCCAGTGTGTGCCAGGTCATTTATTGCAGACACCTTTACGAGGTCTCTGTGTCTGTTTGTAATTGCCAGTTATGTCTGGCCCTTGTGGACCATGATGCACACAACATAGGGCATATCCACTATGCTTGCTATGGTCACCTGTTTAGGGAGCAGGGGTGTGTGTCAGGGCTCACATGGTGACAATGTACTTAGTGAAACACCCTCTCTGGGTCAGGGTGGGGGACATGATCTGCCCCCAACAGACCCGCACTCTCACCCTTTGCAAGGGGGGGGGGGTGCAGTGGAGGTACATGAGGACAGGCTGTGGGACCAGCAACCCCAGTCCTGGTGGCAAACAGACAGCTGCTGAAGATCTGCACTTAGAAACATAGAAACATGATGATAGAAAAAGACTACATGGCCTATCTAGTCTGTCCTTCCATAACAACAACTACAACAGTCCACTTTTTACCTTTAGAGATCCTCTGTGTTGGTCCCATGCTTTTTTGAATTCAGTTACTAACCTCATCTCTACCACCTCCACTGGGAGACTATTCCATGGATCCACTACTCTTTCTGTAAAGAAATATTTCCGCATATCACTCCTGAATCTATCTCCCTTCACCCTCATCCCATGTCCCCTCGTAGCAGAACTTGCTTTCAATTGAGAGGCTCTCTCCCTGAACATTTATGCCACGGAGGTATTTAAACATCTCAATCATATCACCTCTATCCCGCCTTTCCTCTAAGGTGTACATATTAAGATCCTTAAGTCTGTCCTCATATGCTTTATAATGAAGCCCATTAATCATTTTAGTAGCCACCCTCTGCACCGACTCCATCCTGTTCACATCCTTTTGAAGGTGCGGTCTCCAGAATTGCACACCATACTCCAAATGAGGTCGCACCAAAGACTTATACAGAGGCATTATCACCTCCTTTTTTCTGCTAGCCATTCCTCTCAGTATGCACCCAAGAATCCTTCTAGCTTTTGCCGTCGCCTTTTCTACCTGTTTAGCTACTTTAAGATCATCAGACACAACCACGCCTAGGTCCCGCTCTTCTTTAGTGGACAAATGTACTTCACCTCCTATACTGTATTGCTCCCTTGGATTGCTGCAGCCCAAATGCATGACCTTACATTTTTTAACATTAAATCCCAGCTGCCAAATTCTAGACCATTCTTCAAACTTAGCTAGATCCCTCCTCATGTTATCTACACCTTCCTAGGTGTCTATTGCAGATTTTGTTGTCATCTGCAAAGAGGCAAACCTTACCCGACAGCCCTTCCGCTATATCACTAACAAGGATGTTAAAAAGAATCGGACCAAGGACAGATCCCTGGGGCACATCACTGATAACATCCTTCTCCTCAGAGTGAGCTCCATTTACTTGTACTCTTTGTCGCCTCCCACCCAACCAATTTCTAACCCAAGCAGTAACTTTAGGGTCCATCCCTAGGGTGCTCAGTTTGTTTATAAGTCGCCTGTGAGGAACAGTGTCAAAGGCTTTACTGAAATCTAAATACACCACATCTAGAGCTCTCCCTCTGTCCAACTCCCTGGTCACCCAGTCAAAGAAATCAATCAGATTTGTCTGACAAGACCTGCCTCTGGTGAATCCATGCTGCCTCGGATCCTGTAATCTGCTGGACTCCAGAAACCTCACTATTTTCTCTTTCAGCAGCGTTTCCAATAATTTACTCACCACCGAAGTTAAACTAACCAGCCTGTAGTTTTCAACCACATCCTTACTTCCGCTTTTGTGTAAAGGCACCACATGAGCCTCTCTCCAGTCCTTTGGCACCACTCCTGACTCCAACGAGGCATTGAAAAGGTCAGTCAGTGGAGTTGCTAGAACGTCCCCAAGTTCCCTCAGTATTCTAGGGTGTATCCCATCCAGTCCCATCGCTTTGTCTACTTTAAGTTGAGCTAGTTTCTCACGAACACAGTCTTCTGAAAATTGTTCAAGATGTCCCTCGCTTCTGTTCTTATTTGTGGGTGTTTTCTGAGGTCCTGCTCCTGGTTCTTCATCTGTGAACACAGAACAAAAATATTTGTTAAGCAATTCCGCTTTATCCTTATCAGCTTCTACATATTCCCCCCCTGCACCCTTGAGTCTGACAATACCACTTTTGCCCTTCCTCTTCTCACTAATATATCTGAAAAATGTCTTATCCCCCCATTTTATTGCATTGGCTATTTCCTCCTCCTTTTGAATCTTTGCCTTCTTGACTACTTTGCTAGCTTCTCTAAGTTTTTCCAAATACAGATACCTGTCTTCCTCTCTCTGTGATCTCTTGCATTTGGGACACGGCCACTGCTAGACAGGTAGTGGGCCCAGTCAGCTCAGCTGCCCCCCACAACAATCTGACATTTACCAGCAGAGACAGCCAGTGTGCACCCTGCAAGGTGGTGCAGCCATACAGATGCTAACTGCAGTCAGTCTGCTAGCTAGTACATAGTGCATGTTCCTGGAGTAAATGTGTGCACTCAAAACTGGGATGTCAGCACACACACCAAGCAGATAAGTCAGTGATTGGGCCCCAAAAAAGAGAACCCATAAATATTACTTGACCAAAATACTGTATAGCACTATGGGGGAACCTAGCCATGCCGTGGTCACTGCTCAGTCAGGGTGAGAGTGACCTCCCAGCATGACATGCTGTGGCCACCCTGTCCATGCAGGTGGTGGTCGAGCACTACAATGTCCCAGCCATTGCCCTATACCCTGTGCAAATGCATCCTGTCCATGCCACCCTGTCCGGGCCATACCCACAGTACCTTGCTCCTCATTATGCACATTGGCAGGCTAACACTGGAAACAGTGCAAGCAATGTGTGCTCAGTAAGATGTAGGCAGCCACAACACATTGGATAGACAGACACACACTCCCACACCTATGCCAGCATTGTGCAAATATAGAGGTTTGTGGAAGCCCTGGCCGCCACACCAGTCCTGGGCACAGTGCGGGCATTGCTATGTTACTCAATACTGTTAGGGTCACTCCCCGGGGTGGTAAACACTGTCAGACTCAATAATTGAAACACATTCCATAGATATCAGAAAGGTTGCTATGATGAAACTCTATCAACAAATTGTGTTTAACTTAGGATTTGTTAGCTGACATTAATCATAGCAACCTTTTGACATATGTGGAACGTGTTCCCAAGTTTAGGATGGCATTGTTAAGGTATGCAGGTGCCAGTATTGGGAGATACTGCTGCGCGCAGGGCCCAACAGCCTGACTCTCCATGAGGCTTTGGATAGTGGAGCCTGTGGGTGTGGGTGTTTATGCCCCTGTTGGCCGCTGCTCTAGGGCAGAGGTTCCCAACTCCGGTAATGGTGGGCCAAACACTGTTCAGGTTTTCATGCTGTCCCTAATGAATATGCATGAGATACATTTGCATACAATGGGGGCAGCGCATACATATGCAGCACAGGCATATTTATTAGGGTCAGCATGAAACCTGAATGGTGTTTGGCCCTCCAGGACTGCAGTTGGGAAACTCTGCTCTAGGGATTGCACATGTTTATGGTGTCTGTGCTCTGTAGGGTAAAATATAGCCGTTTCAGGCATGTTTATTTTATCTGCTATAAAGGTTCTGTCTTTATTACCACGGTTTAGTACTGGGTAAAATATGGGGACAGGGCTGGCAGGAGCCACAGCTGGGACTTGAACTTGTGACCTTCTGCTTTTGAACTCACTGGCTGTGTGTACTGCACCACACTGTTGCCAAAGGGACAGATCATTCCCGGGGGATACCATGACTGTTCGTCAGAAAGACCCTGTCTGTTGCAGTGCATGGCACCCACTTAAACGGGGCTTGGCCATGGTCTGCTGTGGGCAAATGCCACTGCCCCCTCTGCCACCAGCACCCCTCTGCCACCATGCTGCCATGCCATTATGCCGGTGGTGCTGGTGGTGCGCAGTCTCAGGCCATCCAGTGTGCCGGTGGGCAGCTGCCTATGGTGTGGGTTCTCGGGTAGGGGTGCCTACATGGACATGCACGCTTTCCCCCGGCTCCGCCTGCCAATGTTATGTGCCCTTGGGGGTACCTGCTGGGTAATATCCCCTGTGACACTGTGGGACACACATTCGTGCCCATGTTGGACCCTCGTCAGTTGCTGTCTTGCTGCTTTACAGTTTCGGCATTCCTATGTGCCACCTAGGCATCTGCCTAGTCCGCATTGTGCCCCAGCTGGACCACAGCATGTGCCGCCTGCAGCCCCCTGTATCCCATTTACAGCATCAGTACAGTTGCCCTTTCCTACGTGCCCACTCTGCTGATGCTGCACATGTGCACGCCATAACTAACCTGCCCAATCTAAATGATAGAAACTCTGATCAGCGCTATTTCAATGTGGGATCATTCACTTTGTAGGGAGACAGAGCATAGACCCTTCCAAACATGATATCTTAATTTATACGCTTTGTCAGTAGTGTTGCTTTATGTTTATCATTAATATCACTATTGGCCAACTTGGTTATTGGGATTTTAGATGTGGTTCTGGTCCTTTTATATGTTTATTTGCCTTTTTGGTCCCTGCACATGTATCACTACTATCACTTTCCTGGGTTTCCCTGCCTTTGCTGCACATTGCTGACTGAATGGTTTCTCTCTCCTGCAAATGTGCCTATCGCGAGGTTTTCACTGGCGTTAGTGTTCAGACCCGGATTTCATAGCGTTAGTGTGCCTGGAGCCTCTCCCCACCCACTCTCCGCCCATTGACCCCTTCTCTCCGCCCTCTGGGAATCCTTGCCCCACCCTTCAGGCCCGGATTTCACAGCGTTATTGTGCCTTAATGCCACCGCTGCATTATCGCGCGATAATACCACCGTTGTGATGTTAAGATAGTTTAGTAAACATACCCCTAAGGCTTTCTAAAATAGTTCTGGGGATATCCATGTGATTTCCATGTCTGAATGGGCATTTTCAGATGGGGAAATCATGAACAGGGCTTCTAAAATGACCCCATAGTGGCTGAAAATCTAGGGATAAAGAAGTTAAACATTTGCCGGCCACCAGTAAATGTATAGATTTCTTTAAAAACTGAGTCCATTGAAAATAACACTGCCTGAAGCAAGCTAATGAGAGAGAGAGAGAGAGAGAGAGAGAGAAGATGAAGATAGTGAGAGACAGTGATGAAGAAAGCAGGACTTAAAAAGAAGGAAAGAAAACAGGGGCTGAAAACTGGCACCCATCTCATTGGCTAGGTCTTGTCACAAAATTTCACTGAACGACTATATTTAGGAAAGGTTCAGGGGCCAAAGGGGGCACCACACACACAAGGATTTGATTTTCAAGCGCTGCTCATTCTTTGCCACATGGACACTTCCAACAAAAATAAAAGTAAAAAGGCCACAGGAACTTTGGTGCCCAGGGATCTTGAAACTCCAATATTTAAAGGGAAAATTAACTTGTAGTGCAGACCTTGAAATTACTCAGGGTTGTCTATATTTCCCCCCTTGGTGACTAGGATGCAAAAATTGAAATATGATCCAGAAGTAACAGCAACAAGTTTAGTTGCAGTAATTCGTAGTTTGAAAAAAGAGATGCTTGTCTATGAGAAAGAATAAAAGGTCATAAAACATTAAAATGAGATTTAATAGAAATTTTTTTTTCCAGTTTTAAAAGAAATTACTTTTGTTAGAGTCTTTATAAAAAATATCCAGTATATAAATGCTAAAGATTAGCTTCAAATTAGTGATCTAATAATTTATTTCAATACCACTTCTCTTCTAGGAATTCAAGGTCTCTCAAAAAAGCTTTTGATTCAAATGTTGCAGAGAAATGCATTTATTTATCTTTAGGGGTTTTTTAACTTCTTGTATCTGAAAGGAATAGACGCCAAAGCTGGCGTCAGTGCTCTGTGATGTCTCAAATAGGTTTATATTAGTTTCTATTGTCTTTCCTCTAGATTGAATTAATTTCTCTTGGTAAACAGAAAGGTCTGGACTCTAAGGTTGATGCAACAGTGCCCTGTGCTAAACCTCAGCAAAAGGGGGTGGAGGAGGGGGGGGGGAGATATTTACAGACCTACAACCATGGAAATGCCATTCTGCGTGATATTCAGTGGCACTAATACGAATATCCGCAGGTGCCATTGCAACATAGCCCGATGCTAACCAGTTAGCATAGGGGCATGGTGGGGACATTCTGGAGTGGCACCCATCACTAACTGGGCAGCAGCAATATTGAGCCACTGTCCGGTTAGTGACATGCAGTGAAAGTCAGGCGCACAGTGAAAGTCAGGGTGGCTTAACATTCGCTACAAAAGCTAACCGGGTAGTGACTCAATATCTCCACTGCCAGTTAGCCAAACAGCACTCCAGGCAACCCGGAAATTCAGTGCTGGAATCTGGATATGACCCTGGCATTGAATATTCGGGTTCAAAGTTTGCTCAGCGATGTTGTAAGCAAACAACATGTAAATAAGCTGTGCACAAAAAGTCTGTTCTTTTTTTTTTTTAAATTCTTTATTTTCGTTTTATAACAACAAAGGAAAAGGAAGACATACAGCTAAAAGACAGATACATAAAGTGTAATACATACACCAAAGTAAACCCCTGCCACCCCCCTCCCCCCTGCTTCTTCTCTAGAAAACTAATCATTCCCGAAGCGGGCGTGTACTTGCATTATTGTGTTACAAAACCTAACGGTGATCTGAAACATGATGAGTGCACATTATACAGGCATGTTGGAGCAATGAGCAGATTGTACATAATCATTAAGCATCTGCCATTTAGACAAGCGAGAGTGAGGTTGGGCATGGGGAATAGCTCTCCGAGGTATCTGCTCATATTTACTATATAAGCAGACGAGGTTCCACCATTCATTGACAGTAAGTCGAGAGCTATCCTTCCAATTCCTCGTGATTAAGCATATGGCTATACCCAGCATGAAATCAAGGAGAAAGCGACCCTTCTTAGGAAGAGAGGGGACCTCCGCCACAGAGCGGAGTCCCACGATCTTCCAAGAGAGAGGTTCGTGAAGGTGTAAGATAAATTGAATACAACCCCAGACCCGCCCCCAATAAACCTGTAGTTGAGGACATTCATAAATAACATGAGCGAAGGTTCCCACAGCAGTATGGCAAGACCAACACTGGTCCCTAGCATTTGTGTTCCATTTGGCTATTTTTTCTGGGGTATAAAAGCATCTGTGTGCAAAAAAGAAGAGAGTTTGGGTAACAGAGGCAGACCGGGAAACCCGCACTACTTTGCTCCAGAAAACGCTCCATTGCACAGGGGTTAAAGTGGTTTGCAGTTCGCGCTCCCAGGCTTGTTGGGCTCTAAAAGTGGCCGTGTCTGTACCCTGACATAATATTTTATAAAAGTTAGAGGCTACCCCATGTGTACTACTAATAGAGTGAACTATCTCTAATAGCCCGTCCTCAGTAGGGGCAGAGGGCGGCATGATTCGAGCACTTTTGAGGCAGTGTTGAAGCTGCATCAATTGAAAGTAGTGTTTCGCTGGTAACGCAAATTCCTTTTGTAAATCAGAAAAGGTTTTCCAACGAGCTGCAGAGAAAAGCTGTTGGGGTGTCCAGATCCCCCTTGAGTACCAGGGTTTCCATGCTATCGTTCTATTTAGGACTTGAATTCTGGGGTTATTCCATAGCGGGAGTCCGTCCTGAGGACATACGTTCGGGCCCAGTGATAGAATGAGAGTGTTAAAGGCCGCAAGAGTATCGACAATCATTGGTGGATGGCGGGTGTCTACTTGATAGGACATACCGGGGAGATGGGTCAACGGAATTGGGCTACTAAGCTCCTCTTCTATGTCAAGCCAAACTGGTCTGCTGTCTGTTGAGGCATCTAGCCATCGGGCACCTTGCTTAAGTAGGAAGGCTTGATGATATCTAAGAAAATCAGGAAATCTGGTACCCCCTCTTTCCTTTGCAGACTGTAGTTTTTGTTTAGCTATCCTTGGTGGCTTGCCCTGCCAGAGATAACGGACGAGAAGGCCCTCAATATCTTTATAAGTATGTAGCGGGAGTAAGCATGGCAGCATTTCTAAAATGTAGTTCACTTTGGGGACTATCATCATTTTCACAGTTTCTAAGCGGCCCCACCATGTAAGAGATAAGGGAGACCAACGATTCGTGAGCTCACGGACTTTGGAGACTACCTCTTTGGCATTAAAACTGATAGTGTCTTCTAAAGGAGAACAGTAATGGACCCCGAGATACTTCACCATGCGGGATTGCCAAAGGAAGGGAAAGGCCTGCATGTCAGCCTCATGTACCCAGCGGTTCAGTGGGAATGCTACAGATTTGGTCCAGTTAATTTTATAGCCCGATAATTGTGAGTATCCGTCAATCAGATCCAAGACAGCTGGAACCGAATCGAGGGATACGAAAAGCATAAGGTCATCTGCATATGCAGAGAGTTTAATCTCCCTATGACTGAAGGGGACACCTCGAATACGTGCGGACTGTCTAATAAGGAGGGCTAGGGGTTCAAGAGCTAGATCAAAGAGCATTGGTGATAGGGGGCAACCTTGACGCGTGCCTCTTTGGAGATTAAATGGCTGAGACTTGATGGCATTTACACAAATACTGGCAACGGGTTGAGTATACATGACTTGGAGATATCGGAGGAAGCCCTCCCCAAAGCCATACCATCGGAGAACTGCAAATAAGAAGGGCCATTCTAGGCGGTCAAAGGCTTTTTCGGCATCCAGGGAAAGACCCACCCATGGATGATCTAGATTGGCAGCACTGGATAGCACATGGCACAAGGTCCGAGCATTGTCAGCAGTTGATCTGCCGGGTATAAAACCGCATTGGTCGGGGTGAATTAGGGTGGCCATCCTGTCAGATAGCCGGGTGGCCAAGATCGTTGCGAAGATCTTATAATCGGCATTAAGTAGGGAGATTGGACGGTAGTTGGCGGTTAGTAGCGGGTCTCTGCCTTCTTTCTCAAATACTACCACATTAGCTGCAGAAAAGGATCCCAAAGAGGATGTATCTACCGCAAGGGCAGTAAAATAGAGTTTTAAATAGGGAACTAAATCTGCACTGAACGTTCTGTAGAATTCGGTCGGGAGACCATCGGGCCCTGCGGCACGGCCCGAGGCTGTTCGTTTTAGGGCAGATTGGATCTCTGAAGTAGAGAAGGGTTCATCCATCGCATCCCTATCATCTTCAGAGAGGGTCGGCCGCTGAATGCCAGAAAGCAATCGCTCGAATGTCTCTGACGAGAACTCACATTCAGATTGATATAGGCGGGTATAGAAATCCCGAAAGAGCTCTACAATGTCGGAGTCTGTGGTCACTATGCCCCCTCCCTGTGGAGCTCGAAGGGCCGCTACGCGTTTGGCTTCTTTTTGACCTTTCAAGGCGTTGGCTAAGAGTCGACCGGCTCGGTTATTTTCACGATAATATGTCCCTCGCTGAAGCTCAATACTCTTAGAAGCTGCAGTTGAGAGGATTGAATTATATTGAAAACGGAGACGCTGTAATCGAATTAATACACATGGATCAGTACGTGAAGTTAGAACTCGTTCGCCTGCTTTTATTTGTTGGTCTAGTATGAGTAGCTGCTGTTTGCGTTGTTTTCGTAGGCGGATTTGATAGCTAGTGATCGTTGCTCGAATGGCCGCTTTGAAGCCCTCCTACCAAGCCCAATTCGCAGTATCCTGGGGTAGATTAAAACGGAAGTAATCCTGTATGGCTGCTCGAATTTCTAACTGGAACTCTGGCTGAGTTAACAGGGCTCTATCAAAGAACCAGGCCCCCGAATTCCCTTGGGGTGCAGTAGTGTGTAATTGAAAGGAAATGGCAGCATGATCTGAAATATGTTGGGAGTGAATCTTTGCAGTGTCCACCTGAGGAACTAACAGTTTTGATATTAGAAAGAAGTCTATGCGAGACTGGGATTTATGAGGGGAAGAGAAGAAGGTGAAGTCAAGCTCATTGGGGTGTAGTAACCTCCATAGATCAACTAAAGCAAGATCTTTGATCAGGGAGGTAAGCGTGGTGTGACTCTTGGGGGGACCACTTGTCCTAGGCGGCTGTTTGTCAATCAGGGGATCAAGGACTAGATTGAAATCCCCCCCAATTATCAATGAAGTATTAGCAGAGGCCTGCGCAACCTGAGCAATGGTAGCAAAAAAGGCAGGGTCATCCACATTAGGAGCGTAAAGGCATATACATGTAACTTCAAGGCTACCTATCTTGAGGTGAACTCTGGACCATCTACCTTCTGTATCTGAGCTAGTCGCAATAATAGTAGCATGCAAAGATTTCCTAACCAGTATGGCAACCCCACATTTCTTAGAAACGGCTGGGGAATAGGCGGCCACCATGTAAGGTTTAATATTGAGTTTAAGAGTTTCCTTCGAATTTAAATGCGTTTCTTGGAGAAAAATCAGATCCGCAGCTTCCTGACTTAGGTAGCTTAGGATTTTCTTCCGTTTTATCGGATTATTGATTCCTTTTACGTTTAATGAGAAAATCTTACATGGTGCCATCAATCAGTAATAGACATTTTAGGTAAGGGCGCTTGAAAACATACAACATAATCAGAATCTGTGCAACAATGACATAATCACCGAGTATTCTGGCTAATACACCCCATATTGAAAAGTATGTACCAAAGTATCTTAGAGAAGAAGCAAAACCCCCAAAGAATATGGCGACCATATGTCTGCGGGAGGAGGCCCTAGAGAGGAAATAGAAAGACATGAAAAAAAAGAAAAGAAACACCAGAGTCCATAATTAACACTGTCTCTGATACTCATCGAGGCTACTGTGGGTAGATGGAGTCGGGTCACAGATATCATCAAAAGTAAGGCAACAAACTGCCCTCGCCAGACTCTTTGCTGGGCTGCGGCAGATCCAATATGGCAGGTACAGCGGATATGAGAATACTTGCAGGAATATTCTGGAAGTCAGCGCATCAAGTCGGCTTCTTTGGAATCCAAAAACTCCGCTAGTAGATCAGGGTCCTCAAATGTTCTTGTCTGATTGTGAAGCGTGACTCGGAGCTTGGCCGGGTACATCAGGCCATAGCGTGCTTGTAGTTGTTGAAGCCTCGGCCGGAATTCCAGAAAGCGCTTTCGGCGGTCGACCGTGGGTTTAGCCAAGTCGGGATAGAAGGAGATCTTGTGGCTCTCAAACTCCATATGGCCCTTTGCCCGAGAGGCATTTAGAATTTGCTCAACGTGTTGATATCTCAAAAGTCGAAAAATGATAGGCCGCGGGGTCTTCCTGTTGAGCGTTATGCTTGTGGGTACACGATGAGCGCGATCGATCTCCAAATCTTTGGTAAAGGTGATTTGGAGCAGGGAAGGGAGGATTTTGCATAAAAACTCTTTCATGTCTCCCGATTCCGCTCCCTCCGGTATGCCCACGAGTCGTATGTTGTTGCGGCGCGCTCTATTATTGCCATCTTCCACTTCTTTCTGCAAGGCCCGCACCTGACGTTCAACTTTGTCGAGTTTGGACAACCGGGCCGCATGGGAGTCCAATATGCTCTCCATTTTGTCCTGACGCGAAGAAAGCCCTTCTAGCTTGCTTTGCAGCACACCAAAATCTTCCCGCAGCGCTCGGAGTGCTTCACCGTTTGACTGCACAAGGTTTTTGACCCCTCTAATCTCTGCGAGGATTTCCTGCTGCATTTCGGGGCCCTCGCGCAAGGCCAGCCCCTTCTGCGGGGACGGAGGTTCAGTTTTGGAACATTTGCCGTGAGAAGCCGCTGGAGATCCAAATTCCAGGCGCGTGGGTTTGGTCCCCGCCATCTCACCAATGTGCCCCGGCAAGATCAGAGTAGAAGTTCCAAGTATGTACGGTGTTAATTCAGGATTCTGAGTAGGCCTCTCGGGAGCCTCAGCGTTATGCGACCATCCCGCTGGACATCAGGCTCCGCCCCCCCTCAGAGTAGAAGTTCCAAGTATGTACGGTGTTAATTCAGGATTCTGAGTAGGCCTCTCGGGAGCCTCAGCGTTATGCGACCATCCCGCTGGACATCAGGCTCCGCCCCCCCACAAAAAGTCTGTTCTTAACAAATAGAGCAAGTCAAACACATGTGCACAAAATCTGCACTAGCAGCACCTATATGCTGGGCACAAAAATAAAAATTGGCACGTGTGTGCACACACTAGAATGCTACCTAGTTCATACAGCAATATTCTTCTGCACAGAAGTTCTGCTCAGAATCATTTCATTATTCATAAACATCGATATTACTCTGCACAGAAATTCTATGCAGAATATTGCAGTTTATGTGTCAGATAGGATTCCAGCACGAGTGCATAACATTGTTCCAGCACACTTTCCCTGCTGGGGTTTTTTTCACCACTATCTTCAGAAAATCCAGAAGAAAGTTGCGGGTCCTGTACATTCAAGAAATAGGCATAAATTCCTCAGCCACGCTGACCCTTAACGTCTTCTCGAACCTCACACTAAAACCAGTGTTGAGCTCAGACTTCTGGTCTTCTGGGCACTTCTCTTCAACTGCACTACTTTGCTGATTGCTTCATTATCATCCCTTAAAATGGATTTAAATGCGCTGTCCACTGTTGTCTGCTCAAGGATTTGCATACAGTTAGCTCATGTGCAAAACTTATTTTTGCATTGGTAGTGCTCAAAATTGTATGCTAAAACCGAGCTGACCTGTGCACAAAGCCTAGCTCACTTTTCTGCATCTGCCTGTGAGTGTAGTGTGCAGTGTATGACATGGTGATAATCACCAAAACTCCGAATTATTAAATCTTGACCAGGTCTTCATGATCTGCAAAGGGAGAAGGAACAACCTCAATCGGCATCTGTGTCAGGTTTTCCTAGCCCCTAGGCTATAGCTGTCTACTGAGACAGCTGTAGGTAGTTGTGGAGAGGCATACCTACCTGACCGTATCTTCACTGAGGAGACTCACGTACAAAGAAACAAAAAGAGGATAAAGTGAGGTTACTTACCTGTAACAGGGGTTCTCCGTGGTAGCAGGATAAGTCAGCCATACCTGGTGATGTCATCCGATGGTGCCAAAGACGGAAGTGCTCTCAGAAATATAAACCTTTCTGGGCATGTGCCAAATGGCCCTTCCCCCTGGTCTGCCTCTAGCTAGCCTAGAGTGTCACTAACTGATCTTGCCACTAGGTAGGCGGGTGCCTGAGTCATGAGGCTGACTTTATCTAGGGGAGGCAGGTGGATACGTGCGGCTGACTCATCCTGCTATCCACGGAGAACCCCCATTACAGATTAGTAACCTCGCTGTCTCCTTGGAAAAACAGGATGTGTCAGCCACACCTGGTGCCTCACTAGCTGCGCCACTGATGCCTGCTGCAGTCGATGAGGGAGGAGGAAGGGCCGTGGATTGACTTTATGATAATAGTGCACCATGTGCCAATGAAACAAGGTTTATTAATACAACTTTAAACATAACTTCAGGAGCATGAGTAGTGCAAACGAATCAGTAACAACTCAATGATAGTGCAAACAAGCTCAGTGGCATGGAAAGTGCAATTGGTCAGTAGCATAAACAGTGCAGAAGGGCTCAGTCACTGTATGCACAGGTGTTCTGGGAAGTCATAGCTTGGCTGAGTCCAGAACTGTCCATCTAAAGGAGTTGTCCTGCAGGTCCAGGCAGTAGTGCTTTTGGAAGTTGTGTACTGTGGAACAGGTGGCGGCTCGGAGTATAGGTTGGCGATGGCAGTGGCCATCACTCTAAGTTGATATGCTTTGACCTTGTTTGTGGTCTGCATCTCTGACTGATCATGGCAAAAGGTGATGAAGTCTGATATCCACTGCGACAGTGTCCTTCTTATGACCAGGCACACTGGCTTGTTGGGGTCAAAGTAGATGAAGAGCTGCTGTCCCTGTTGTAGTGGCTGTGTCTGGAGGAGGTAGGTGTGCAGTGCCTGACACAGTCCAGGGTGTATAGCTTGTATTCCTCTGGTGAGGCGTGGGGAGTTATATTGTCTGGTTGATGTGGAATGCCGCGATCACCTTCGGGATGAACCTTGTGTGTGTGTTCAAGGTGGCCCTTTCATGGTACAGCTGAATGTACAGTGGGCCGGCCACAAGTGCCTATAGCTCGCTGACCCTCCTGGCTGAGGTCATAGTGACCAGGATAAGTTTCTTACAGGAGACATATTTCAGAGGTGCTGACTGCAGTGGTTGGAAAGGCCCCTGCGTCATCTAGTGGAGGACGATGTTCAGGTCCCAGGGCAGCACTGGGGGTCACATGCCAGTCATAGGCTGTTCAGACCTTTCATGAAGCGGGTGACTAGTGGGAGGGTGGTGATGGAGCTGTCGGTGTGCTCATGGAAGGCAGCAATGGCTGAGAGGTGAACCTTCATGGACTGCATTTTGAGGCCACTGTTGAAGAGGATGCTTAGGGGGACTAGGCAGGAGACTGGGTCCAAGCCTTGTGTGAGGCACCAGATGCTTCCATTTCAGTCTGTAGGATTTCCTTGTGGATGGGCATATGGCCACAAGGATTACTTGTTATATGTCCATGGACAAGCAGAGCAATGCTAGGGTGCATCTCTCTACCTCTAGGCTGTCAAGGCTAGGGCTGGTAGTTTGGGATGCAGGATGGTCCCTTGATCCGGCTTTATGAGGGTCGGTTTGAAGGAGAAGCACACCAGTAGCTCTAGGCGAGGTGGTGGAGGTAGGGAATCCGCATCTGCCTTGGCTAGTGTGGTGCAATAAGGATGGCATGGGCTCTGTCCCACACTATCCATTGTAGGATCTTCAAGATGAGTGATATATACTAGTGACCACTTCCCCCATGAAACGTTGAAGATATCTGTAGCCAGGCTCCTGACCGAAGGATGTTTTGAGCAGAAGCGGGGGCACTTCGCGTTGTCCTTTGTGGCAAAGAGATCCATCTGTGACCACCCCCAGGGCTGGAATATGGACTCTGACTCTTGGGTCCAGGGTCCATTTGTGTGAGTACAGTTATTAGCTCAGCCTGTCTGCCAGGTTGTTATGAGTGCCTAGAAGGTATTTTGCCTGTAGGAGGCATTGCTTGGCGATAGCGAAGGACCAGAGCCTCTGCGCAGAGAGAGCGTGAGCCTGATGCTCCCTGTTTGTTGATATAGAACATGGCTACCTGATTGTCCGTCTGGATAAGAATAGTGTTGCCGGTGATGTGCTGTTGGAAGGCCTGTAGCACCAGCCAGATCACCCATAGCTCCAATAGGTTGATATGATGTGTACGCTCTTTCACAGTCCAGGCCCCCTGGGTGTGGAACTTGCAGAAGTGGGCTCCCCAACCCATATTGGGAGCATCGGTGGTGATGATAATGTGGTGGGGTGGCTGCTGTATGGGCTTGCCCACCTTGAGATGCTCCCAGTTAGTCCACCAGAGGAGAGAGTCCTGGACCTTCCTGTTCATTGGTATAGTGACTGATTGTGGCTAGGAGTGTTGGTTCCAAAAGGAGTGAAGGTGCCACTGTAGGTGGCACATATGCAGCTTGGCGAGGAACAGCATTTGTGTTGTCACCGCCATGTGTTCGAAGAGGTGGAGTATTGTCCGAGCAGTGGCCTTCTTGGTCGAGGCCAGCGACATGATTATGTCCACCCAGTTGGTTAGAAGGAAGGGTCTGAATACCATGGTGTTGATGTCTGCCTTGATGAACTCCAATCTCTGTAAGGGTTGGAGGTGTGACTTCTGGTGGTTGATCAGGAATCCCAGGGTGGTCTGGCTGACTGCTGCTTGTGCTTCCCACGTTGAGGTGCACTGCAAGTAGCTAGTCATCGAGGTAGGGCAAAATGCCCTGTTTGCGTAGGTGGGCAGCTGCCATAGCAATACACTTGGTGAAGACCCTCGGGGCTGGGGACAGGCCGAACGGGGGACACTGTAGTGTGTGCACATCATCTGGAAGTGCAAATATTGTCTGTCCAACGAGTGGATGGGGATGTGCGCAAACACATCCTGGAGGTACAGGGTGGTCAGCCAGTCCTCTGTCTGGATAAAAGACAGTATGGACCCCAGGGAGTACATGCAAAATTTCTCTCTGACAATGAATTTGTTCAGCTTCCTGAGGTCGAAGATGGGCCAGACACCTCCAGATTTCTTGGGAATGAAAAAGTACCTGGAGTAGAATCCGCAGTTGCGCTTGTCCACTGGAATGGGTTCTATAGCCTGCGAGGTTAGTAGGGACAGGACCTCCGCCGTCATGGCTGGTAGTAGATGGGTGGGTGTCTCGGTGGTGGGCTGGGTCTGCCAGGAGGGTAGGGATCTAAACAGGATGCTATAGCCATCTTCTATAATCCAGAGGACCCATTTGTCCATAGTGATGCATGTCCAGGCGTCAAAGAAGGCCAAGAGACTCCCCTCTATTGGGGTTCTGTCTGAGCGGGCATTGTCAAAAGGAGGTTTTGCTCTTCCCCGATGAGGGTGCAGCCTGTTTCACCTGCTTCCTCCCCCTTGGGTGGCTCTTTTGTTGGTAGGACATTTGGTATGATTGCTGTTTGTACTGTGGGGCCTGCCACTTGTGGTAGGTGCTGCTGTGCTTGGTGTAAGACTAAGACTTGCGGTGGTAGTTCCTTTTCTTGCTGCCGATGCTGCATTCTAGGCCTTCCTCTCTGAGGGTCTGTAGGGTGGTACAGTGCTCCTTCAGGTCATTAACCATGTCCTTCACCTTGTCTCCGAATAGCGAGTCCCCCTTGCAGGGGGCATCCGCTATGTGGTCGTGTGTGCCTTCTCTTAGGCCTGAGGCCCATAGCCAGGTTAGGCACGCTGTGGTGATGGCTGTGCCAGCTGTGCGGGAGGCAGTGTCGAAGACATCAAAGGCAACTCTCAGCAGGTTCTTGATGCATTCCGTGAGGTCCATTACAGCTGCTGAGGTGGTTGGGTTGCCTGGGCCTCCGGGTTAGTGTCACTACAGTGTTCTTGAGGATGGCCAGCAAAAGGTTCTGACACATAGCATGTTGGAACTGGTGTGCCATGATTTGTACGCTAAGCATGGCTCCATGGAACACCTTCTTGCCCACGTCATCCAGGAGCTTGTGGTCCCATCCGGGAGGAGCATTGGAATGGTTGCAGGAGGAACTGGTGTGCTTTAGTGCGGACTCTACCACGATGGACTGGTGGGGTAGCTGAGTCTTGGAAAATCCTGGAGTTGGCTGACCTGGTGTTTGGTCTCCAACTTGTGTGCACAGGCGGGTACAGATGCCAGGGTGAGCCAGAGTTGAGTGAGGTTGTTAAGCAGCCACTGGTGGACTGGGAGTATGGATGGTGATTTTGGGGCACCCAGGTACCTCAGGGCCCTTGGTGCCCCCTCCTTGTTGTCTGTTGCGTCTGCTGGGATGAGGGCTAGCAGTGATGTGACTCTGCACAAGTACTTAGGATAGGAGAAATCCTCTGGCTGTTGCAGTGGCTGCTGCGAGTTGGTTTCGTCCTCCAACAGGGGCAAGCGGGCTGTCTCTGCTGCTGTTGGTGGGGGAGGGGTGTCCTCACATCCATTACACTAAGGGCCGCCTCCTTCTCCCCGCTGTCTGTATGCATAGGGTCTTGTGAGGAGGTGCATGATGGTGAGCCTGTGTCCAGGGCCGTACGTGTTCTGATGCAGTGCTCTTGAATGAAGGTGCAGACTGCGGGTCTGGTGATCTTGTGCTTCCTTGCTGCTCTTGCTGCAGTAGGTAGCTTATGATTTGTAGCATGGTCACTGGATCTGTCCCTAGGGGGGCATTGTGCCTGGTGCTGCCGCTCTTGTGTGGAGACTCGGAGGAGGAGGGGCAATAGGAATGTACCCTGAGGTGTCCTCTTCCACGCCGGCATTTCAGCATGCTGGGGGAGCGTTGCAGCTGAGGCTGCTGCTGGAGGTCTGGCCCAGCCGCTTGTGATGTTTCTCCCATGCCGGGCCATCTCCATCATTGTAGCATGATCTGTATCTATGCCTCTGTGCCAGTGGGGAGGTTGTGTTTCTGCCAGTGGGGAAGCTTCTCCATTAGCACAGTGGTGTTGCTCAGCGCTTCTCTGGATGTCATGGTGATGGCCAATGGCGTCACGGGAGGCAAAGTCAGAGGCTTTGATATCATTCCCAGCACCAAGGAAGAGAATGGAGGGGACTTGGACTGGCGCTCTGGTGGCAGTTAAAGGCATCCCAGGCAGCCTGAGGGGCAGTCCCCGGGCCACTGGGGGGTGATGAGAGTCTCAGCAGTCTGAGTATGGCTGATCCTCCACGTGATCGGCTGGATGGCCATGGCTAGCTGCAGCGGTGAGTGGGGTGACTTCCAGGAAGTCCTGCAGCTCATGGGATCTAGCTTTCTAAACCTGGGGAGACATTCAGTCGCAGTGGGGGCAATCCTCTACTCGATGACTGACCTCCAGGCACCACACGCACAGGTCGTGTTTGTCAGTGCTGTTCATCTTCTTGCCATAGCCTGGGCATATTTTAAAGCTGGGTTTTGACATTGCACCTTGGTAGCAGACTTGCCTTCTGTTTTCGCTGCTGAAGCTCTTTTCCACTCGTTTTTCTTCTCTTCTCTTGTCTTCTTTTTCTTTTCTTTTTTGTGTGTCTAGGAATCTAGGAGAGCTGGGATGTCTGTCTTGCTGGCAAGGTGGAAGAAAGATTCTGGGCTAGCTAGGGGCAGGCCAGGGGGTACAGACACTTGGCACATGTCCACTTCCATCCTTGGCGCCATTGGATGACACCACCAGGTGTGACTGACGCATCCTGCTTATCCAAGGAGAACCCAAGGTGGAGGTTCTGTGCAGGCTGGCAAAATTGATGGATGGCGATCACATTGGCTGATCTAGGGAATCTTATTTCTCCTTTTTTTGTGATGGACAGTGCAGAGGGTATGAAAAAGATTTTTGGAAAGAAGAATGCCCAAAAGAATCTGAGGCAGTAGCAAGCAAGACATAATTTGTTTGGTTTAAGAATTATCAGGGCTGCATGAGGTTCTCTTTTCTGTATGTGTGAGAAAACGATGGACACAGCTCAGCATGTCCTAAATTCTCACCTTTCTCCTATGTGGGAATAAACTGCGAAGATGGGCCTTTTAGACAATCGATTAGGTAATCACACAAGCCTTTGGATTTTTATTTCCAGAAAAACTACCAATGTTAATCTTCACCATCTGATTATTTCAGCCCTGAGGACATGCTGATGTTTAAGATTTCCGAAAGCTCCTCCCACTTAGATGCTTTCACCATGTGAATCTACTTAAATCAGAGCTCGGCTGCATTTGATACTGATCAGAACTGAAATAGAAACTGGACAGGAGGTGGGGAGGTACTTGGAATATTTATCAAGCCATTCTGCTCAAAATAAGATCAAAGAAAAGAAAAGTGATTTCTGTTTGATTACCAAAGGCTCCTTAGTTCATTAATTAACAGATTTAATTTCTTCATGAGGTGAGCAAAGCTCTACCATTCGGTTTGCCTTTAAATAATTCTTTGATCCCCTGCGATCTAGGGCTTCATATTGAATTAATTTGTTACATTACAATTAATTGCAATTCCGTTTGTCTAACTGGGAAATAATGAGGAATTAGGAAGAGAATTTTGTTCTAATTCTACGAATTGAAAATGTCTAAACTTTTCCAACCGGTTCAAGAAACTTTTCTTGTAAAAATCCAAAGGAAATTTCCATGATTTGACAATGTTGCAATGAATTTTGATTAGATTTGACAAATAACAGAAATCCACAGCAGGTAGACTGGATGAGGGTTTCTGCAAATTGGTGAAGCAACAAAGAATCTCAGCAAATCTAGTCAGAATTTCCCCAGAAATGCTCGGAGACAATTGGTCAGTTTTCCACCAGATGACTGGATATGTGTGTGGGTGGGAAGGGAGAATCCTTGCAAATTCTGTTGGCCTCAAGCCAGGTGGAAATGTTTAGGGTTCAAGTTCAACTTGGGTTTAATCTCTCACCTGTGCTATCAATGTCCAAGAGCAGTTTAAGTCCTGTGGTAAAGTGGGCATCCTTAATGTACCAGGCGCATCCAGCTTTGGAACTCATGATCACCATTTTCAAATATACAACTTTTTCTAGATTGTGGCACATCTGAAAAAGGAACCTTGATGATCTCAAAAACTCATTTCTCCTAGCATCTTTGAATGAATCTTTTATCGGTCCAATCAGGGTTGGATCTACTGTAAAACTAATGAAGTTTAAGGATTCCTAATCCTGGAGGGGCCCCAGAAGCAACTTTAGTCCACACTGCTTAAAAATTGTGGGTCTACTGCATAAGAAGGGGTTTATAAAAAATAATATTATTGATAATATAGTGCAATTTGATACAAAATAATAGAATAAAAATTAAAAGAAAGGATCATGTAGGCTAGCTGTAAATGAAAAAAAAGTTCTGAGATGTAGTGGTTCAATTTTTAAAAAAATTGTGGTGATCTGTCATGGAACAACCCCATTGAAGAAGATAACAGTGGTTACCCAGACCTCATTGCTGGTTGCAAAGGGGACCCCATAACAGTTCAAGCTTCAGGACCCCAAAAATGTAGGTCCGCTACTGGGTCCAATAAAAATGTCAAAGAATTCAGAGCTTCATATTCAGTCAGCAGCAGTCAGTGCTTTTAGAGCACCAGCTGCCGTGGGCAATAATGAAACCTGATAATCAGTGGAGGGGCTCAGATAGCGACCTCTGCTGAATATATAGTTTCAACCGCTATCCGAATAGCAAAATTGCATGAAGTTAGGATGGTTTTTCTCATGACCTGTCTTTGGGCAGTTATTTATCTGTTGATTTATTTTTTGTTTAGTGCCATCAAGTCAGTGCTGACTCCTGGTGACCCAGCTGCCTCTGGGTTTTCTTGGCAATGAATCATCAGAAGTAGACTGTCAGGCCTTTTCTTCTGGGGCAATGGAGGGTAAAGTGATTTGCCCAAGGAGTGCCAGTGGGAATTGAACCCTTGATCTTCTAGGCAGGTGTTCTAACTATTAGGCTACTCCTCCACCTTTACTGAAAATTGTCTCTAACCAGATAAATCAGTGTATCATCCTCACCATGGACTGCCCCAGAATTATCAAGATAGTGCCGCAGCAGTTAGAGGGGATATTCAGCAATACTATCCTTCACAGCAGGGTTTATCCATTTTGCAGATCCTGCTAACCACATAAATCCTTTTTGAATTTCAAGCCCACAATTTTCTCTATGACCAGCACAGATAAAAAGCATATTTTAGAAAGGCGGTTTAGGGGAAATCTGAGATGTTCATGTCAAAACGTCTAAAATTCAGTGCAAGAGTCAGCAGTGAAGGTAGACCCGTGTAAGAGCTTTATAGAAGACACATCTCTGCACAAAAAGATAAACTTGTCCATTTCAATATAAATAGAATAGAGACATTCACGATAACGGCCAAGATATGCAAAAACACTGGCTGATTTTAATAACATGGACATGTGAGATCTGGATTATGCCCCTTCCTATCTTCCCATGGGCGATTAGATTCCTGTAAGCTGACCGGAAGGGTCTCTGCTGTGATCGCAGCTTCTTCTTCTTCTTCTGCCCATGGGGGATAGGCTCCCCGTGGGCAGCCTACCGCCTGCCAGCTATGATCATTTCAAAGACCTTTCCTGTCTGCCCACAAGGATGGTGAGCATATGCCGGCTGCGATCGTAATGATCGCAGCTGGCAGGCAGCAGTCTGTCCATGGGGATCCCATAACCCACGGGCAGAAGAAAAGCCACGATCGCATTCAAGACCCTTCCTGTCTGCAAACAGAAAGGGTCTCTGCCCATAGGTTGGGGCTTGGGCGGAGTTAGGACAGAGCTTGGGGCAATGCCTGGGCCCCCCCAAAGAAAAAGCCCTTCCGACACCCCTGATTGAGACATCTGAATGGCCATTTTCAGATGTCCAAAACAATACACTCAGCACAACAAACAATCCCTCAAACCTGAGTGAAAATAGCTTGACCCAGCTTTTTCCCCACAGGTTCAGACGTATAGTGCTGCAATTCATTTCAGGTTTTCAGAGAAACCAGGGGTAGGCCTAGAAGGGCCCAGCCATCCCCACCCAAGAATTTTGTTATGTACAGAGTTCTGGCTGGCCAATCAGGTATCTGTTCATTTCTTTAGTTTAGTGTATTAATTTGATATACTGCCTTTAGCAGAATAATTAGCTGAAATGCATTCACAGTCTGTGCACTTTTGCAGTTACGGCAGCACTCACGGTATGCTGTGCTGTTTCTTTGCTACTCCGTGGAGATAGTGCACAATTCCTGCCAGCTTCAGCTGAGCGATCATTAAAATCCCGTCTGGCTCTGGCTTAAACGGTTGCTTTTTTTGTTGGGTTCCAGCCTGTAGCTCTCCCTCTGTCCCTACACAATAGCGGCCGATAGCAGCAACTGTACAGTGAGGGGCTGCTCTTGCCGGGTGCACATTGACTAGATTCAAAATCTGCCCCTGCCATGCTGTGGCTGCACACTCTTGGCTTTTGAGGCCTGTCCCTGCCAAGCGCACAGCACCCGGCCCTACTGCCATGCTGCTCCTGCTGCCAACTCAGGTTGCAACACTGTCAAGTTACACAACAGCATGGCTGAAGAACCTCCTACTGCACCCTGCATGTCCAGTTCCTTTTCCACTGCTGTCGTGCTCCTCCTGACCTGAGAGCTGCCACAGCCCAGCTGTGAGGGCTTGTCTCCTCTGAGCTGCCCCTTCTGGGGGTGGGAGGGGTAATCAGAGAGCAGACAATAGCAGCGCCAGCCAGATCGGAGCTACTAACCCACCCTTGGCCTCCATTCTGCTGTTACATCTGTCATCAGAGCATATCTAGCACTGCTCAGACTTGTATACTTATTGCCTGATATGTAAACCATGAGCCCCAACTGTAGCCTACATTAGGCCTACCTGGGAATGATATGATGAGAGAAAGGAGGTCAAAAGGTCAACTAAAAGACATGGTGGGTTGAAAGCTTGTATTGGGCTGCATATGGGAATTATATACACATGTATTCACATTGGATGAATATGAACTGGACAGACTGGATAAACCATTTTGGACTTTATCTGTCATCATTTAATATGTTACTCACATCTTCACAGTTCATACCACCTAGCAAAAGACTAGAATTTGTTCCATGTTAAGGTGAGCCTTTGGTCATTTGTTCCTTACTTTCCTGAGCCTGTTCTCAGTTTCCTCCCATGTGCTGAAAGCAGAATACAACACAACCCTGATACTGTCTGTATGCTCACTCAAATGAGCTAGATACAAAAACTAAACTAAAATTAAGAACAACATTCACCAGTAAGTTATGAATTAGTGGTTCAATATTAAAAAGAGGATCATGAGACAACCAAGTTATAAATTGTGTTGAAGCATCCAAGAGAGCCTTTTATTCTTATTAAGTCCTTCCCCTAATCACCCGCTCCCAGCATTGCATTCTTGCTGCCTCTAGACCACCAGGGACCCTGGTAAAGGGTATGGGGGGGGGGGAGTCTTCTGGAGAACCATTAGGGGAATCAATGCTGGGGGGGGGGGGGGGGAGTCAGGTGGGTTTGATATCGGGTGGTGATTGATGCCAGGGCGGATTGATGTAAGGGGGATTGGGAGGGATTGATGTTGGGGGCAGATGATTAGGGGAAGAATAGATGTTTGGGAGGTAATCAGGGGTGGGGAGTGGGAGGACCTGTGCTACTGGTGGAAGGGGATCAGAGGGCACATACGCATCAGGAGCAGAGATTTAAAAAACATTAGTCCCATGCACATTTGGGATGAAGCTCCCAAGCCCCTTACATCAAGCCACTCTGGCAGCATCAAGCCCACCTGACCCCCTCCCCCCCCAACATTAAGATTTCCCTAATGCCCTCCAAAAGACACTACCCCCATCCTCCTGATTCAATTACCAATTCTTACCGGGGTTCCTGGTGGTCTAGAGAGAACAGTAGCGATTCCCATTCACTCCTTCTCATGCTGCTCCCAGGTTCGAAAATGACGTTCATGACCCCTAGTGATAATCTCATGGTACTACTGCTAGGGGATAGGCTGCCAAATAATGGCCTACCCGCATAAAGGCTTCACTTTAAATATTTTCCTCAGACTGAGCTCTTTGATTTTTTTTAAAACAACAAAAGTTCATTTCCCAATACAGCCCTCTACACTCTCTAAATAATATGTTTCCTCATAAATGAAATAGAACGTGTGATACCAATAAAGAGGGGGCGGGCTAAATCCAGAAGATGAAGCCAAATAAGAAAAACAATTAAGTTCTTGCATGAAAGTAGCTAAGCTGCCTTCTTAAGCTCACTTTATCAGAGTTATTGCTGCTTATTCATAAGAACAGCATGCAACAGATGTTCACCTGGCCATGGACGCCTCTTGAAAGGAAGATATCCATATGCCGTAGGGAGTGAAGCGTGATCTGATTCTTAGAAAGAAAACTCCTTGCTTCCTGGTATTTGTTCAAGCTGAATAAGAGCTCACACATGCACAAAAAGACCAGAGTAAACAAATCAGAGGCAATGAGAAAACACAAAACGCAGATGAAACTAAGGAGACTGTTCTTCAGAGGCAACAGAAAGGCAGGCTACCGAACATAAAAGTAGATTAAACACAAACAAAAGCAGGCAGAAAGTGAGGGATCCCCCCCCCCTCCCTGAATTCAAACTGCCAAACTGCTTCATATAAGAAGATGAAATGTACAGGGGACAAAGTTCCTTCTTCTGTCTGATATTTCGGTATTGTTGTTTCATTTAGCTCTGCGTCCAATTAAGCCATCTTGTTTTTATGCATAAATGACTTTCCCTTGCTGTGTGCAGCATGCTGCCTTCTCATATGCATACCCCATTGCCTTGCAGGCTTTAGAAGAGATTAATCCTAGCAGTCGAAGGTAGGAGCAAATGGTGACGGCAAGATTTCCATGGAACCCGATGAAGGACTTAAATGGGATAGCTAGGTTTTTTTTTCATCTGCTAGTAACTGGGGTTCTGGCAGACCATCAACTGTGAATTGATCATAATGTAAAACTGAGCTGTAAACAGATTGCTTACTCTTTGCACCTCATAATGATGAGGATAATTTTCAAGAACCATTTCTACAGGTAAACTCTGATTTGCAAAAGGCGGTATATAAGCGCACATAAAGAAAGAAAGAAAGAAAGCAGTGCTCTGTGAATGAAAATAAGCTCTAATAGAACCTCCTACCTAGTGTGCAGATAAATTTACCTTGTATACTGTAGGTTGTTTTCTGCTACAAGGAAAAGCAGACACCAGCAGTGACTGAGGAACTCACCAGTGAAAGATACAAAAAGCCCAGAGACTTGTAAGATCTGCTGACATCAAGTACATGCCCCTGAGGAATCCTTGTCCACCACTGAGGGAACCAGTGGAGAAAAAGAAGCAAAGCTTCCCTAGTCTGCGCGCAACTCTTGTAGTCATGCTTTGATGACATCACTAAGCTTCCCTAGTCTGCTCGCAACTCTTGTGGTCACGCTTTGATGACATCACTAAGCTGGCTGTTATATGGAAAGACAGAAGCTTATGGTCAGTGACATAGATGATTGGTGACTCAGATGTTTGGGGAGGCTAAAGTGGGGTGAGACTGGGGCAGGGCTAGGCCAGGGTGGGATGGAGTGGGGTGTGCTGAGTTAAAATCCTTGGGGTGGAGGCAACACCTATGCCAGTGTGGTAGGCGAAGGCCTATGATCCATGCTGCTTGAACTAAGCAGGCAGGCCTAAGCAGCTTGACCTGTAAATGAAGCCTGTGGCTAGGCCAGAGGAATGAAAACCCCCCTGAATGCTGCTTCCATGAACTTGAAACTTAACTAAGCATAATCAAGCATAGCTAAGTAGAATCGAAACTTAGAAAAGATAGAAAAACAGCTTTAATTGGTACTGATAAGAATGTGAGAAGCTTCTATGGAATTAATTAACTCTGTTGAAAGAAAGGTTACAGTGCCCTGCTTTCCCACATATTCCAGCTAGCTAGTGACCTTGGAGAAGAGATGTATCAAGAGTTTAAGAACTGACCATTGTAATGAGGACTGTAAGGGGGGAAAACAGGTGCTGAGCCCAGACAAAGGTCCCCATTGGATAACTACGTAACGGCACCGGGACCAATAGATGGGGCAAAAGGGGTTACCGGGACCAATGAAAAGTTTTCCTATGTTCAGAATGGAGAAGAAAGGTATAAAAGTTGTTGTTTTGCTAGAAACCATTGCTCAGCCATTTTGAATGTGATTCTGCTTGAGTCTTGTGCACAATAAATGATTTGGACCTTTTGAACAGACTCCTGGTATTATTGGATTGTTTGCGCTCTGCCGCTACATATTCTTGGTGCGTTGGCCGGGAAGGTGTGGTTAGTAGAGGGTATACAGGCTGATATACCACGACTTTCCGCCTCTATAGGTTTGGTCCTGCCGGGCTCGTGTCCTCCCGACGTGGGCTCGGCTCCCAGGCACCACCGGTCCAGTTGCATCAGAGGGAGTTGGGCCAGGCCTCAGCGGGTGCTGGACCCGGTCGGAGCCAACACCTCGAACCCGTGAGGGGAGTCCGAGGTCCAACTCATGCGCTTGCTCGGGAACGGGGACCGGATCCGGTGAGTATAGTTTTTGGTATGTCTAGACAGATGAGTCAGAACTGCAGCTTGAAACTTGTGAACTTGTGAATTTTGGTAAGAGAGCTTGATCACCTCTCAAGGCGGTCCAATTAACCTTGCATAGTATATTCGCGGGGTGAACCCACCGTCTTCTTGGTATAAATTTGGTATAGCCTAGTCAGAAGAGACAGGATTGGGCTTTTTGGGATACGTTGCTAGCATGATTGTGTGAATGAAGTGTGATTGAGAGGTCTGGTGAAACAGACCAAGTGAAGGCGGACTCCTGAGTAACACAGTTCCTGACCGGGCGACCGCGTTCAGATCGTAAAAAGGAGGAAGCGACCGTCGTCTTGTCTTGTTTTTTGTTTCCCTTGAATGTTTCTAGGGCCGTGAGGACCCCTCACCCACGGTCCGCCCTCCTTTTCCCTTCTGTTTGTTGTTGCGCGCACACATCGATATGGGAGGGGCGGGGTCTACTATGCACACTCCATTAGAATGTATGGTTAAGTATTTTAATAAAGGATATTCAGGAGACTATGGGGTGAAAATGACTGTGTCACGATTACAAGTTCTGTGTACTAGGGAGTGGCCCGCATTAGACCCCATGTGGCCCCGAGATGGAACATTTGCCATAGGAATCATAAAGTCAGTTCATCAGAAAGTGCGAGTAGCGCACCCCGACCAGTATCCCTATATAGACTCTTGGTTAAGTATTTGTGAAAGTCCGCCCCCTTCGGCCCGGCGCTGTTATGAAGAACAGTGCAGAATAATGGTAGCGCTGACAGAACAGACACAGAAGACAGGGATAGAAAAGAAGCCTGTTTATGTTGATCCCGAGTCCCCGGAAGTTATAACTAGACAGCCCCAAGCTCAGCGCCCAGTAAGAGTACCACCGTGTCCCGCGGCAGGCCCCCAGGACCGGCAAATTCAACCCCTTGACCCGCCAGTAGCTCAGCGAGATGATCCGCCCCCTGAAGAGGCTGATCAGCTCGAGACTGAGAAAAATTTTGAGTCAGAACATGAAGAAGAGGAATCGTCTTCCCAGTATGAGACTGACAGTGTAAAATCAGCTGTCAGTGCAAGCTCGTCTGTTGCGAGCGAAGGTTCCCAGACTAAGCGTACTTTGAGGAAGAGAGGCCCTACTAAGAAATTATTGCCACTACGACAGGTCCCGGGAATGCCCGTGAGGAATGAGGAGAACCAGATAGTAGCGGGACCCACAAGTTTAGTTTATGTGCCTTTCTCCACTACTGATTTGTTGAATTGGAAAATGCATTATGCCTCTTACACTGATAAGCCCCAAGAGTTAACAGAGTTAATGAATACAATTATACAGACCCATCAGTCCACTTGGTCAGATTTCTGTCAACTCCTGGCTACTTTATTCACTACTGAGGAGCGGACAAGAATTAAGCAAGCAGCTGTCAATTGGCTAGCAGACAATCCTCTAGCAGAGGGAGGAGGAGGAATAGATAATCGCGAAGCAGCAAAAAGAGAATTTCCTAACGAAGATCCTCAGTGGGATCCGAACACTGATGTAGGATCCAGAGCCCTAGCTCGGTTTCGCCAAGGCCTTTTACAAGGTCTGCGAAAGGGGAGTCAGAAAGCCATGAACCTCTCCAAGACAGCCGAAGTTATCCAGGGCGCAGATGAAAGCCCAGCAGTATTCTATGAGAGATTAGCTGAAGCATACAGGATGTACACGCCCTATGACCCAGCAGCACCAGGGAGCCTGTGCATTTTAAATGCCGCTTTTGTCAGCCAGTCCCAACCAGACATTAGACGTAAACTACAGAAATTAGAAGGGTTTTCGGGCATGAACACGTCTCAGCTAATGGAAGTTGCCCAAAAGGTGTATGTGAATCGTGATAATGAAAGGCAGAGAGAAAGTGAGCGTAAAATGAAGAAAAAAGCCGATTTTTTTGGCTGCCGCTTTAGTTGAACAGAAAAGGGGAGGTTTCCCTAACCGAAGGAGCAGAGGTAGAGGGAGGGACCGAGGAGATAGCCGGCCCACATTGGGCGTGAATCAATGCGCTTATTGCAAGGAAGAAGGACATTGGAGGAATGCATGCCCGCAACTCGAAGACGCCTCACACGAAGAAGGAGAGAATGCCCCTTGGAGGGAGAGAGAGAGAGAGAGGCCGATCACAGAATCGCAGAGGAACAAATCGAGTACATTTCCAACGGGAAAGAGAGGAGGCCATAGGAGGAGTTGCAACCGCAGCGAACTATGATTTAGATGAAGCAGATTAGGACAGACCGGGCTCCAAATTCGCCTTAGGTCCCCAGGAGCCTATGGTCTGCTTAAAGATAGGGGACCAATTCATGGACTTTATGGTTGATACTGGAGCAGAACATTCTGTAGTAGATAAGCAAATAGCTCCTTTGTCCACAAGAGCAGTCACTATTATGGGAGCAACTGGTGCTAGAGCCACCAAGTCTTTTCTGCAAAACCGCGTATGCAATCTAGGAGGACAGCAAATAACGCACCAATTCCTTTACATGCCTGAGTGTCCAGTGCCACTACTGGGACGAGATATGCTAGCCAAACTGCAGGCCCAAATATCCTTCACTGAGAAAGGAGAAATGCAAATGACTGTGAATTCAAAGCCTGCAGGACTGATGGTGCTTACTGTTCCCCGAGAAGAAGAGTGGAGATATTACAGTACTAAGCCAGCTCCTGATGCCAGTTTTAGTATGCAGAAAAACATTATAGCCCCTACTGGAGTATGGGCAGAGGGGAATCCACCAGGTTTAGCTAAACACATAGCCCCAGTGATTGTGACCCTTAAGCCTGGAGCAGAACCAGTACATGTTAAACAATACCCACTCCCAAGACCAGCAATTGAGGGCATTCATCGCCACTTGTTGAGGTTACTGGAGTATGGCCTTCTCAAAGTATGTCAATCACCTTGGAATACACCTCTCCTGCCAGTTAAGAAGCCTGGGACAGGTGATTACCGCCCAGTGCAAGATCTAAGGAGGGTAAATGAAGCAGTTGAAACCATACATCCAGTTGTGCCAAATCCCTATACACTCTTAGGACTGATACCTGCTGAAGCTACCCATTTCACTGTTCTGGATTTGAAAGATGCATTCTTCTGCATACGATTAGCCCCGATTAGTCAATTGCTGTTTACCTTTGAATGGCAGGACACTGTCTCAGGAAGACGGGGCCAACTTACCTGGACACGATTGCCTCAAGGATTCAAGAACTCACCCACCATTTTTAGTGCTGCACTAAACCAAGATCTTTCAAGCTATCCTGTAATTCCTGGGAAAAGAGTGCTTCTTCAGTATGTGGATGACCTATTGGTAGCAACCACATCGGAGAGTGAGTGTGTACAAGCCACAAATGACCTTTTACAACTGTTAGATGAAGCTGGATACAAAGTTTCCAGAGCAAAAGCACAGCTATGCCAAACAGAAGTAAAGTATTTGGGTTTCCGGCTGACCAAAGGAAGCCGACAATTAGGACCAGAAAGAAAAGAAGCCGTGTGTAGTATCCAAACCCCAACCACCAGGAAGCAAGTCAGATCCTTTCTGGGAGCAGCAGGATACTGCCGAATATGGATACCCAACTTTGCTCAGATTGCTAAACCACTATATGAAGCCACCAAAGGAGAAGAGAAGTCACCACTAGAGTGGGGACCTGATCAAGATGAAGCTTTCAAAACCTTGAAGAAAGCATTAATGTCATCACCAGCACTTGGACTACCAGATGTCCAGAAGCCTTTTCATTTATTTGTACATGAAATGCAAGGGAACGCTCTAGGAATGTTAACTCAGACATTGGGACATTGGGAGCGACCTGTAGCATACTTATCAAAACAATTGGACACTGTAGCCAAAGGATGGCCACCATGTCTGAGAGCTGTTGCCGCCACAGCATTGTTGGTGAGTGAAGCAGACAAACTCACCTTAGGACAGAACCTACGTGTTACAGTACCACACGCAGTACTCGCCCTTGTGGAACAAAAAGGAAATCATTGGTTCACCAACTCTCGAATGCTGAAATACCAGAGCATGTTATGCGAAAATCCTCGAATACAATTGGAAGTGAGCCATGCTTTCAACCCAGCCACCTTGATACCAATCAGCGAGGACCCACCAGAACATGACTGTATAGAGGTCATGGATACTGTGTTTTCAAGTCGACCTGATCTAACTGATGTGCCTTTAGAAAACCCTGACCAGACTTACTTCGTGGATGGAAGCAGCCTCATCATCAATGGACGACGCTGTGCCGGGTATGCAGTAGTTACCCGGGAAAAAGTCATTGAATCATCAGCTCTTTCATCAGGAACATCAGCACAGAAAGCATAATTGATAGCACTCACAAGAGCATTAGTATTAGGAGCCGGACTTCAGTTGAACGTATACACAGACTCAAAATACGCTTTCACTACTTTGCATGCTCATGGAGCTCTATACAAAGAACGAGGACTCATTACCTCCGGAGGCAAATCAATTAAGTACGGCCCAGAAATATTAATGTTACTAGATGCAGTATGGGCCCCGGCACAAGTTGCTGTTATGCACTGCCGAGGACACCAAACAGGAAAAGGAGAAGTTGCCCAAGGAAACAGATTTGCTGATGCCTCAGCACGCAAAGCTGCCATGACAAGCCAAATTTCATCACAAGCAACACCAGTACAAGCAGTATTGTTTCCTGTACCCCTTAACTTGTGGACACCACGATATTCCACGAGAGAATTAGACTATTATTGCACTACAGAGAAGGGGATACTGAAAGATGGATGGATTGAGCTGCCACCAACAGAGGGTAGCCAACCTCCAGGACGAATAGTGATCCCCGAATCATTGGGACCGGCCTTTGTGAAGGCCTTTCATCAAGCCACACATTATGGGAAAAACGCAATGGAAAAAGCACTTAGACCACATTTTTGCATTGCACTGTTGGGAGCCTTGTCAGCCTCGGTAGCTCGCCAGTGTTTAACTTGTGCCAAGAACAATGCCAAACAGGGTCCTACACCACCACCTCGAGTTCAGTCAGGTGGTGCAACCCCTATGCACAATCTACAAGTAGATTTTACTGAAATGCCAAAAGCCAGTGGATATCGTTACTTGTTAGTTTTAGTCTGCACCTTCTCTGGGTGGGTAGAAGCTTTCCCCACCAGGACTGAAAAGGCAAGAGACGTCACCAAGGTTTTGTTGAGGGAAATTATCCCCAGATTTGGAATCCCTGCAGTAATAGGGTCGGACAATAGGCCCTCATTTGTCTCTCAAATTACCCAACAGTTAGCAAGTGCCCTACAGATACAATGGAAGTTACACACTGCATACAGACCCCAAAGTTCAGGGAAAGTTGAGCGAATGAATCATACTCTAAAATCTCAATTGTCTAAGCTGTGTCAGGAGACCCACCTGAAGTGGCCCCAGGTTCTCCCAATAGCTTTACTTAGAATACGCTCAGCTCCTGTGAAATCATCAGGATTTTCTCCCTTCGAAATCATGTATGGTAAACCCCCACCAATAGTGCAGGGAGTCAAAGGGAGTTTGCCACAAATTGGTTCAGAAATAACCAGACAAGAACTCCTAGCTCTTAGTTCTGTTCTGCAGACTCTCCATGCATGGATACAGGACCAGTTGCCTATCAACTTGATGGAACCCCTGCATCCCTACAAGCCTGGTACCTCGGTGTGGATCAAAGATTGGAAGAAGACACCGCTGGAACCCCATTGGAAGGGACCATACACCGTCATCCTGTCTACACCAATGGCCGTAAAGGTAGCATAAATCGAATCCTGGATCCATCATAGCAGAGTCAAGCCAGCAGCGGTTCCAGATCCAGATCAGTGGACAGCGGTGCAGCATCCTGGTATTCCTTTGCAACTCACCCTGAGGCGGCAACCAGCGGTCTAGAACTTCTCCGGGCCACCCAAGAACTACGGTGCTCTACAGTAGACAAGTCTTTCGAAGAGGATTGCTGTTTCCAATACAGCAAAACTTGTTCTCTTCACTGAATAACTTTGCACTCACAGACTTTATTCAGGCCAACTACGGTTGGTAAGTTGGCATACAGCGGAAACTTGAGGATCTTCAATCAACATTGACACCCGTTGAATTGCTTCATTAGCAGACGGGTCAGCATTGTGTCAAGAAGCAGTGAACCTCGAGGTCAAGATCTTCCAGCGGAGATTCAGAAGGACTACAATCAACATGCATCCCTACTTCTATTTTGTTCTGGTTGCCTGCATGGGGAGCTCTGAACTCATCCTTGCTTTACCCCCATGTACTGCCTGCATTACTTCTACTCGGACTGGAATGAAAGTAACTCAGACTTTGCTTTATCATTCTTACTATACCTGTACTGGTACAGTAAGCCGGTGTATATATAATACCACTGAACTGAACATTTGTACCAAGGGTAATGCTAAAGTTTGTTTTAACCCGCATCAGAACCCATCCTATTATACTCTAGAAATACGATGGAATGATGCAGATGGAGCTTTACTTAATGCTACACCCCCACTTACTGATCCTACAAAAAGTGCTGTTTTGTATTTTGATGCTTGTGATGCTATAAATAGAGATAGTCGGTCTAATTGTGCTAACTGGGAAAAAGCATATTATCATGATCACAAGTATATGTGTCCAGAGGGAACCACTGGATGGGGAGCATGTACAGGTAAACGAGTTTTATCAAATGAATATAGCACAGCACCAGTCGAAGATTACTATTGCCCAAAGTGGGAATGTGTTTTCTATGCCACATGGAAAACTGGTATGATAGAGAATACCAGAAATAATCGAATGGCTGCCCTACATCAGCCCTATGTAAAGAATCCAGAAAACTGTAAGAAGGGTGCCTGCAATCCATTAGAGTTAAATATAAAAAATCCCAGTGCATGGACACAAGGGTATAAATTTGGACTACGCATTGCAGGATCGGGGTCAGATCCAGGAACCATTGTATATATTAGACTAAACACCCAGGACCATCGATCATCAAGGTACCATATACATAATACCTTCTACGAAACTATGCATGTAAATAAGTTTGATATCCCTCACCCTTCTCAAAATCTGTTCCTAGAATTAGCTGGAGCAGTGGTATCCAGTCTCTACATTTCAGATTGTTACTTTTGTGGAGGAACTAGAATGGGTGATCAGTGGCCCTGGGAGGCCCAAGAATTGAATTACTCAGTAGCTTATAATCATACTGAGCTGCATAAGACCACAAGTGAATGGGTATTGGCACACCAAATAGTTGGACGTCTGTGTTATGCTCGAACTGGACCTCAGTTCAATTTGAAAGTCGGACAGCTTGTCTGTCTTAGCCAGAAGTTTTATAATGACACCACAAAGCAGACGTCCTGGTGGTCAGGGGTTAATGAACCTGAACCTACCAACCCATTAGTAAAATTCCCTGAGCTTGCCGATCTATGGACCGACCTTGCCCAACCTCATGTCTGGCAAGCCCCACCTGGTTTGTATTGGATCTGTGGAACCCGAGCATATGCTCGACTCCCTATTCATTGGGGAGGGGCATGTGTCTTAGGAACTATCCGACCTTCTTTCTTTCTACTACCCACAGAGCAGGGAGAACAATTAGGTTACCCAGTCTACACAAAGAGCAGCTTTACAGATAGGCAAATGGGAGAAATGGGAGAGTGATGATTGGCCACCCGAACGAATAATTGCCTACTATGGACCTGCCACTTGGGAGCAAGATGGCACCTGGGGATATCAGACCCCTGTATATATGCTCAGTCGTATTATACGCTTGCAAGCAGTGGTTGAACTAATAACTAATGAAACTAGCCAAGCACTCACACTTCTAGCTAGACAGAGCACACAGATGCGTACTGCAATATATCAAAATCACTTGGCACTAGATTACTTATTAGCCGCTGAAGGAGGAGTATGTGGTAAGTTGAATCTCACCAACTGTTGTTTAAAGATAGATGATAAAGGTCAAGTAGTTGAAAATATTGCTGAGAACATGCGAAAGCAAGCCTATGTGCCAGTACAGACTTGGCATGGTCTTAAGATACCCAATTGGTTCGAATCTATCTTTTCAGGATTGGGAGGACTTACTACTTTTGCTATGATAATATTAGTATTTGTAGCCTTGTTCTTGCTGTTACCATGTATAATCCCATGTTGTATGCGCTCTATTAATAGTGTCATTGAAAATACAGTAGAACGGAAGACTGCCACTAAGATTTTAGCCTTATGGCATCTTACTCCCGGTACGCTTGGTAGTAACCCAACTCCAGTGTAATTAAGTGATTTAAATCTCACACCTTATTGGCGATTGGGTGAGATTAATCAAAGGGGGGAATGTGGTAGGCGAAGGCCTATGATCCATGATGCTTGAACTAAGCAGGCAGGCCTAAGCAGCTTGACCTGTAAATGAAGCCTGTGGCTAGGCCAGAGGAATGAAAACCCCCCTGAATGCTGCTTCCATGAACTTGAAACTTAACTAAGCATAATCAAGCATAGCTAAGTAGAATCGAAACTTAGAAAAGATAGAAAAACAGCTTTAATTGGTACTGATAAGAATGTGAGAAGCTTCTATGGAATTAATTAACTCTGTTGAAAGAAAGGTTACAGTGCCCTGCTTTCCCACATATTCCAGCTAGCTAGTGACCTTGGAGAAGAGATGTATCAAGAGTTTAAGAACTGACCATTGTAATGAGGACTGTAAGGGGGGGAAACAGGTGCTGAGCCCAGACAAAGGTCCCCAATGGATAGCTACGTAACGGCACCGGGACCAATAGATGGGGCAATAGGGGTTACCGGGACCAATGAAAAGTTTTCCTATGTTCAGAATGGAGAAGAAAGGTATAAAAGTTGTTGTTTTGCTAGAAACCATTGCTCAGCCATTTTGAATGTGATTCTGCTTGAGTCTTGTGCACAATAAATGATTTGGACCTTTTGAACAGACTCCTGGTATTATTGGATTGTTTGCGCTCTGCCGCTACACCAGCAGTAGAGGGACAGTGAAGGCACTTTTGAACACAGCAGGGATAGGCGTCAGAACAGGGTGGGCCACATGGACCCTGGCCCCACCAAAAGTTTGCCCGCCATCTGCAGAAAGCAGCTGTGATTGCAGCAGACTCCTTCTGTTAGCTCATGAGACATCAGATCCCCATGAGCAGGGTGGAAGGCCACCGCGATCACGGCAAAGACTCCATCTGTCTGCTCACGGGAGATCCCCATAGACAGACAGAAGGAGTCTTTGCTGCCATCATGGCAGCCTTCTCCTTCTGCCTATGGGAATCTGATCTCCTGCAGGTAGGAGGGGAAGGTTTCTGCAATCACGCTGGCCTTCCACCCTGCCCATGGGAGACTGGATTCCTGCAGGCAGAAGGGGAAGGCTGCCATGAGAGAAGGAGTCCGCTAGAATCGCAGCCATTCCCTTTTCTTCTTTCCATGGGAGATGGGATCTCTGTGGGCAGAACAGGAGGGGAAGGCTGTGCGGGGCTAGAGGCAGACTTAGGGAAGAGCTTGGGATGGAGTCAATGTGGAGCTTGGTCCCCCCCAATCGCTGAGGTGTTCTGTGGCCCCTGACAGCAGGGAAGGACCCCTTCACTATGCAAGTGCTGCAACATACCAGCTGCCTCCCCTCTAGCACCTCTTTACTGATGGTAATGTGCATATTGAATACACTCCAGGGAATTATGTGACAAAAAATCAAGAGTATTTGCAGTGTTCTAGAATATATGCAGGTACTTCAGCACTTGGTTCTCAGTCAGCTCTAGTCCCCTACTTATTGCTAACGGTATGAACAGTGGTGTTCAGTAGTACCGTGATAGAAATCCTATTGTTACTGGCAGCCAAAAAATGATTTGCTTATCACTTCTTTTGGTAGGTTATCAAGTGGCCAGTAGGCTTCAAATCTGACGGCTTTTAATTTATTGCTGAGTTATCAAACATATATCACCTGTATTAGTTGTACCAATGCTTATTAACATAAACCCTCTCCAGAACCAGGCATATTGTAAAGTAATAACAAAACCCTGCAAAAGCCACTCGAGACTTATAAAGCAATTCTACCATACCACAACAGCACTAACTTCCGGGAGTCTCACAATAAGGACGTACCTAGAATTAAGGCATAAGCATAACACTGCAGAGGACACCAGAACATCAATACACCTACTGGGAAAACTGAACAAGCCAGATTATCTCAGATAGACCCTACTCAGATGTTCAGTGCTAACAGAATACCTGGCCTCTCACTCACGCAAAATGAAGATAGACCCTCACCAAATATAGAATAAGTAACCACAAATTAGAAATGTGTAACCAAAAATTAAAGGCCCAACAGGCCAGACTCTGCATGCAACACCTGAGAAACAGAAACAGTGCTGCATTTCCCCTGTACTGTCCAAAATATAAAGAGAGCAGATGTAAATTTTAAAAACGGTTATATTCAAATAATCTAAATTAAACATAAAATTCTTTTTTCTACCATTATTGTCTGGCCATTTTATTTTTCTAATTGTGTTGGTACCTGTCTCTGCTTTCTTCTGTTTCTTTTCCATCTTTTTAGGGTCTCCTGCCCATTGCTCATTTTCCTCTCTCCTCCTGTCTTCTTTGCATCCTCTCCTGTATCCATCTTTGATTTGATCTTTTCCTTCTATTTTTCTGCCTCTCAGCTCACTCAGATTTAATTCCTTCTTATTATCCAGTCCCTACTCTCCCTGTTTTTACTGCATCTAGCTACAGCTTTCCATCTCTTTCCCTCACCCTGTTCCTCCTATTCCCCTTTCTCTTATTCTGCAGTCTTTCACTTACTCTCCCTCTCTACCCCAAATTCAATATCTCCTCTCTCTCTCTCCTCCCTCCTACCCCTGTCCAGCATCTCCCCCTCCTGTCTCCATCTTCTCTCTCTCCTCCCTCTTCCACCAGCATCTCTTCTCTCTCTCTATCCCCCCCCCCCCCCCCACTATATCTAGCCTCACCCCTCTTCCTCATTAATCCCTTGTCTTCTTACTTCCCCTGGATCAAGCATTTCCCCTCTGTCTATCTATTCCCCTATTGTCCAGCATCTCTTCTCCATCATCCTACTTGGGTCAACATTTCCCCTCTGTCGTCCCCTCTCCCCCATGTCCAGCATCTCTCTTATCTTTCAATTCCCTTTGTGTCAAGGATCTTCCCTGTCATTTTAGTGTCCCCTTATGTCCATAATCTCCCCTTTCACCCTATTCCCTCCCCCCAGTGCCACAGCATCCTGCCCTTTGTGTTCAAAGCCTTCCTTTACCCAACCCTGAACCAGCATATTCTCTGCTACTCAACTTTCTCTCCTGTGTCCACTCCCCCAAGCCATCAAATTCCCTTCTTCCTCCACAGCTTCTCCTGATTCTTCTCTCCTCCAGCATCCTCTTTTATGTCCCTAGCCGTCCTTTCCCCGTCCATGAGCAAGAATATCTCCCATCACCAAACTTTCCCTGTCTATCTAGCCCCCAAGCCACCATCCATATCCCCTTTCTTCCCCTTCTCTTTCCATCCACCATCCAGCATCTCCTGCTGCTTCACCTACTCTCCCCACCATTCCCTCCCTCCCCTCCTTTGCTGTCCCTTCCACTGCCACTTCCTTTCACAAGCAGCAGCAGCTAAATACCTAAAATGATGTGGAGGCCTGCACTGTATGCGTTCTGCTCATGGCTCTGCCAGTCTGACATACACTTCATGGCTCAGAAGGCAAGACTGATAGAGCCATCAGTACCTTTTTAGATATTTCGCTACTGTTGCAGTTAAAGGAAACAGCAGTGGAGGGGGCAGAGAGGGAGGGGGAAGGAAGAGTTCTCCCCCAAGCCTCTTATGTTTTCAGTGATTTGTGGAAGGCACAGACAGAAGGCCCATTAGCAAGCATCTTGTGGAGCCGCTGAAGAAGAAAAAGGATTTTTAAATTTCTTTTTGGAGTATGCTGTTTGTTGTGCTGTGGGACATAGGAAATACACAGTTACCTGTGGTCTCTTTTTCTGGATTGGCACGATTCAAAGAGAAGCCTGTATCTCTCCCCCACAAAAACAATGAAGACAAAAAAGAAAATAAGATATGTCAGAATGGATCAGACCAAAGGTCCATCAAGCCTAGTTTTCTGTTTCCTACAGTGGCCAATCCAGATCGCAAGCACCTGTCAGGTTCCAAAAGGTAGAGATATTCCATGTTCCTTATCCCAGGAGTAAGCAATAGATTTCCCTATTCTACTTTTATAATGACTTATGGACATTTCTTCCACAAGCTTGTCCATATCTTTTTTAAACCCAGCTACATACACTAACAGTTTTCACTACATCCTCCGGCAACAAATTGCAGTGCTTAATTGCAATGAGTGAAACGTTTTTCTCTGATTAGTCTTAATTGTACTACTTAGTAGCTTCATTGAATGTACCAAGTGTTTGTACTTTTTGAAGAAGAAAACAACTGATTCAACTCCAGCCATTTTTTTATAGACCTCTTATATCTCTTTAGTCGCCTCTTCTCCAAGCTGAAGAGCCCTAACCATTTAAGTCTTTCCTTATAGTGTCATCCTTTTATCCCCTTTATCATTTTGGTCACACCTCTTAGTACCTTATA
Organism: Ichthyophis bannanicus; assembly: GCA_033557465.1. NCBI lineage: Eukaryota > Metazoa > Chordata > Amphibia > Gymnophiona > Ichthyophiidae > Ichthyophis > Ichthyophis bannanicus. Next base: position 460,216,183 of record CM066033.1, on the reverse strand, counting down.
TAGAAACATAAAAACATGACAGTAGACAATCCATGGTTCGTATGGAAGGGCATATCCAGTCTGCCCTTCCATACGAACCACTAAGCTTTACAATCCCTTTTTTCCTTTAGAGATCCTCTGTGTTTGGCCAGTGCTTTCTTGAATTTACAGTAGATACAATTTTTGTCTCTACTACCTCCACTAGGAGACTATTCCATGCATCTACCACTTTTTCCATAAAGAAATATATCTGCAAATTACTTCTAAGTCTGTCTCCTTTCACCTTCATCCTATGCTCCCTCGTTGCAGAGCTTTCTTTCAATTGATAGAGGCTCTCCTCCTGTGCAATTATACCATGGAGGTATTTCAGTGTTTCTATTGAATCTCCCCTCTCCCATCTTTCTTCCAAAATAAACATATTGAGATCTTTAAGTCTGTCCCTATTTGTCTGATGGTAAAGCCCACTGACCATTTTGGTAGTTACCATCTTCACTGACTCCATTCTGTTTATATCCTTTTGAAGATGTGCTCTCTAGAATTGCACATAATACTCTAAATTAGGTCTCACCGAAGACTTATTCAGAGGCAATATCACATCTTTTTTCTGCTGGTGATTCCTCTCCCTATGCACCAAGCATCTTTCTGGCTTTCACCATCACCTTTTTATCTGTTTAGCCACCTTAAGATCATCAGAAACTATCATCCCTGGGTCCCGCTCTTCTTTTTTGGACAGAAGCACTTCGTCCCCTATACTGAACTGCTCCCTTGGAATGTTGCAGCCCCAATGCATGACCCTGCATTTTTAAGCATTAAATCTCAGCTGCCAAATTCTTGACCATTCTTCAAGCTTCGTTAAATCCTTCCTCATGTTATATACACCTTCCTAGGTGTCTACTCTATTGCAGATTTAGGTATCATCTGCAAAGAGGCAAACTTTACCCGATAGCTCTTTCGTAATATCACTTACAAAAATGTTTAAAAAATTGAATCAAGGACAAATCCCTGCGGCACACCACTGGTAACCTCCTTCTACTCAGAGTGAACTCCATTTACCTGTACCCTTTGTTGCCTCCCACTCGACCAGTTTCTAACCCTATCAGTCAATTTAGGGTCTATCTCTAGAGCATTCAATTTATTTATAAGTCACCTGTGCTGAACAATGTCAAAGGCCTTACTGAACTCTAAGAAGACCACATTTATAACTCTCCCTCAGTCTGAACTCTGGTCACCCAGTCGATGTCCAATATATCTTTATCAGTTGTGGCAGCCAGACCTGCACACAATACTCAAGGTGCAGTTGCATCATGGGGCAATACAGAGGCATTAGGGTAAGTCTAAAATAGCTCCCTTTTTATTGGTTCCTGCAGCAACTGTTCCATGAAGCGTTCATTTATTTCATTTAAGAACACTACCTCCCTGATATGTCCTGATATGACATTTATGCAATCAATACTGGAGTGATTGAAATCAGCCATTATTATAGTTTACATTTGTTAGCGTCCTTAATTTCTATTAACATTTCATCATCTGCCTATTCATTCTGATCAGGTGGACAGTCCCTTTAAACATGGAATTTCTATCCATAAAGACTACATGGTGCATTCTGTTTCCTGCAGAACTTTCATTCTGTTTGACTCAATGCCCTCTTTACAGATAGCGCCACCCCTCCACCAATTTGATGCATGCTAGCATTGCGATATAATTTGTACCCTAGTATCACAGAGTTGCCAAATAGTTTTCTACTGTAAATGTTTTTCTATGCAATGAATCTAAGGAGTGGCATTACTAACGGGGGGAGGGGGCACTGCGCTAGATGCAGAGGGGCGGGAGCAGCCCTCCCTTGAATTTAGCACAGCTTGCTGTGGTAGTACCATCATGGGGAGCAACTACCATTAGCAGTAGTTGCTCCCCACCAAGTGCCGGCAGCATAAGCCTTCAAGGCCCGTACTAGTGGTACCATAGCAGGCACACCCACGTCCACCCAGATGCCGCTCAGAATTGCGCTGCCCAGGGAGCGCCATTTGTTTAGTGCAGGGCCCTGCACTGCTTTGCAGTGTGGTGCCAAAAATGTGCACTACCCCCCTACTACCCAGGTTGTGTGCTTTAGCAAACCAGTCCCTAAAATGGCATCTTTTTTTAGGCATGCTGTCAACTGACACCAATTTTTCAGAATTAGCCGGTGATTTGGATAACTAGAGCTCCAAAGCCGGTACACTGGGTTCTTCTGCAATAGTAAAATGTGAGGTGTTTGCGGCATGGTCAGAGACTCTCCCCTCATACAGCTCTCATGCATGGATAATCTTCTGACCTGCACACTGGTACTGGTATTTTACTGTGACTGAAAGCACAGCTTTTAAACCACTTACCGTTTAAAGGAATGTACAATTTGTGTCATATTCCCTGACACGATATTGTAATACTGGTACTGAAATTTCACTTTTGTCAAAACAGTGCCATAAAGAAACTCTAATCTACTTTAATAATGGCATATTCTATGAATAATGACAATGAGGCAAGGTTAGGTTTTGTTTTACAATAGGGAAATCTTAAGGTATTAGAAGAGGTACAAAGCAATTGTCAGAATTCAGCAAATACAAGATTTTGAATGAATAGCTAGCTTCAGCTTGCTTGTATCAGCTCTATGTAACACAGTTTTCACTACTGGTAATAGATATGCTTATAACAGACAACTCTTAATAGCCTATTGTATAAGATTTCCCAGAAAAAAATCACAATAAATTCAATTCATTTTCTCCTTCCTTACAGAACACTCTTTATGAGGCATTTCTTTCTTGAGGTTTCCAGCTATCAAAATAGGGATGGAAGGAGAGAGAGAGAGAATATTCTAACTATTCAAAGTATTTCAAAATAATGGGAATCATCAACTGTGTTTAATATAAAACATGAACTTTTGTCAAAATTTGTATTAAATCTGGGTCAAAAAGACCAGAATCAAACAGTTAGGGACATTCAACGTACAGTAAACTGCCAATGGCCAGGATTTATCTGTCAAATGACGACTGGCTTTGATAGATATACAAACTCTAGCTTTATGATGCTAAATTCCACATCAGGGAGGTCATGTTGTAGTTACATAGCATCAGTGTGCGTAAGTCATGCATTTTCCATGACTTACGCACACGGATGAGCCTTTTAATCGTGTACGTTAGGCAGTAGAGAAAGACATCATACTGGGCAAGGTTGAAAGTCAATGCAAAAGAGGAAGGCCGGCAAGGTGATGGGCTGATACAATAACAGCAGCTATGGATGCCATTTTGTCAGCAATTAGCCACCCGACTGAAGACCAAAAACAGTTTAGGACCACTATCCATAGGTTCACCATAAGTCAGTATCGGCTCGACAGCACTTAACAACAACAGTTCTATAAGTACGTGCCTCAGGTCAATGATGTGTACTTTCGGTGTGTACGTGCACAGGGGCAGGGCGTGGGCAGAGTGCAAATTTACACATGGAAATTATAAAACACTATAATTTATGCACATTCTTTACAAATCTAGGTGCAGGCATTTACACCATTCCTAGGGCTGACATAAGTGACTGCAACTAGTTCTGCTGTACATATCACACTACTTATGCCCTTATTTTATAAATTAAAGTGTGCACATTCTTTATGAAATATGTACATTGCAGTATACGTCAATTTCACGGGAATTTATAAAATTACCATCTAGATGTCACCATTCAGGGAAAGCATCTAGACATCATCATGGGCAAAATGTTAAAATGTTCTGCTCAGGTTACCAGTGTCATCTGCTACCGCTGGCCAAGATAACGTGACTTAACCATGTATGATGCAATTTGCCTTGGGCTCTCTGCAGCTATCTTGTTTTCTTTGAACTTTTATCTTAAAAAATTTCAGGATTGTTCCTCCTGCCTGATTATGTACTTCTTCTGCACTCCCCCACATTGTTCTAATGTTCCTTGTTTTATGTGATTCCTTTTCTGTACAAGTTTTGTCTTGATTCTAAGTAAAATCTAATAAATATTAAAAAAAAAAAAAAAAAAAAGCATTCTACTCCGTGTGTGGCTGTGACAGCCAAAAAAAGAAAGTAGAATGTTAGGAACTATTAGAAAAGAAATGGTGAATAAATGAGTGGAGAAAGCATGGCTCACAGAGTTCTTTCCAACCTTGCATATGTGTGTGTATACATGTCTTATATCTATGTTGTGTGTGTGTGTGTGTGTGCATGTATTGCTCTCTTGTGTGTGTCTGGGCTGGTATATCTGTACATATGTATGTGTTTAAGTGTCAGAGACAAGTTTGATTCCCACTAACACTTCTTGTGGCCTTGGGCCAGTCACTTAACCCTCCATTGCCTCAGAAGAAAGGCCTGGCAATCTACTTCCGGTCACACTGCCAAGAAAACCCAAGAGCTGCTGGGTCACCAGGAGTCAGCATTGGCTCGAAGGCACGCATTGCATTGCATATATGTTTGTATGTGTGTCTGTGCATGCTTCGTGTGTGTGTACAGTATGAATGCTTGCATGTGTGTATCTGTGTGTGTGGGTATATTTATATCTGCGTTGTGTTCCCTGTATGTCTGTGATATTGTCATTGTTATGTCATTAAGAATCAGTATCCGTATGCTGCAGCTGTTTGAATTGCTTTTCCCATAGAAATGTACTGGGGCTTTTTTGAAGGGCAGCATCATTCCTTTTCCATCTCTTGGACCTGCTATTCAGCAAGCTACTCAGTGGCACAATAACCAAATAAAGAAAACTGCACAGAAAAGAGAGGAATCTTCCAAGGCTTCCATGAAAATACTTATCTGGATAGTGGCTGAATATTCATGGATAGATGTAGGCAGCTACTGGCACACATAAATGCCCCTATGTGGCTCTAATGAAAATCACATTGCGCATCCCAGTAAGTAGCTAAGTAGTTTCAGACTATCTGGATAAAGCACCAAATGGTGCCACTCATTTGAATATTTCTGCATAAGGAGCACACTAGCCTAGATATAAGTATTGCCACCATAGCTCCATGGTCACAACAATAATTATCCGGACAATGGAGGGTAAGAACATAAGAACATAAGAAATGCCGTACTGGGACAGAACAAGGTCCATCAAGCACAGTATCCTGCTTCCAACAGTGGCCAATCTAGGTCACAAGTACCTAGCAGTTTTCCCAAAGGACAGAGGTTCCACAATGCTTGTATTGGGGCAAGCAGTGGATTTGCCAGGGTCATAGCAGATATCTGGATAATGGCAAGCATACCCAGATATTCAATATCACTTCCAATTGGTTGGTGATGCAAGCAAGTGCCCTCTTTGGGATCATCATTCTGCAAAGATGACAACTCCCTTTCATATAATAACAGAGTAACACAGTATATGATGGCAAATAAAGACCAGTATGGTCCATCTAGTCTGCCCAGTAAAGTGGCTAGAGTAGGTGTACCCTCTGCTCTGTGCAGGTCACCCCCTCTATGCCTTTGTTTAGGGTTGTATCCGCCGCTCTGTGCAGGTCACCCCCTTCCCCCCTCTATTTGTTGAGGTATAAGCAATAGTTACATTTATTTTGATTTTATCCTCTTGCTATAAAGAGATCCACTGTGTCCGTCCTATGGCGTTTTGAATTCCATCACTGTATGTGCCCCCACCACCTCTATGAGGAGGGCATTCCAAGCATCCATCACCCTTTCCGTGAAAAAGTATTTCCTGGGGTTGCCTTTAAGTTTACCTCCTTGCAGCTTTGTTTGATGCCCTCTAGTTTAACAGCTTCCCCTTCTTTGAAAAAGATTTGTTTGTTCATTAATACCCTTTAAGTATTTAAACATCTGTATCATATCTCCCCTGTCCTACCTCTCCTCTAGCATATACATATTTAGGTCTTCAAGTCTCTTCTCATACATCTTACAGCACAGGCTCGAAATCATTTTGGTTGCCTTCCTCTGAACCGTTTCCTTTAGTAATGATACTATATAAACATAATTAGACTAATATAACCAGTGAATTCATAACTGTAAATAGTTGGAAGTTAAGCTGTTAAGTTATTATACCTTTCTCTGTTCCTGCTTATATAAACATAAATGACTTAATTTAACCAATAAAACCATAACTGTAAATAGTTGGAAGACAATCTGATAAACTAATTTGTACCTCTTTACTTTTCCCTGTTTCATGTAAAACAATGTGCTGACAAGCCCTGTTACACATTTGTTATTTGTACACCGCCTTGAATTGTAGAAAGGCAGTATAGAAGCAAGTATATCCTTTGTGAGATTCAGTCTCCAAAACTGAACACAATACTCCAAGTGAGGCCTCAACAAGGACTTGTACAAGGGCATTAATACCTCCTCCTTTCTGCCGGTTATTCCTCTTTGTATGCAATCCAGCATCCTTCTGGCTTTTGCCACCGCCTTGTCACATTGTTTCGCCACCTTGAGATCCTCAGAAACAGTCACTCTGAGGTCCTTCTCCTGGTCTGGGCACACCAACCTCTTGCCCCTATCACATACAATTCCCTTGGATTTTTGCATCCTAAGTGCATGATTCTGCACTTCTTCACATTAAATCTTAACTGCTAAGCATTAGACCATTCTTCCAGCTTTTGTAGATCTTTCCTCATGTTCACTCTCTCAGGAGTCCACGCTGTTGCAAATTTTCATGTCATCTGCAAAAAGGCAGGTTTTCCCTTCAATCCTTCAGCAATATCACTCGTACATTGAACAGTGCTGGTCCCAGGATAGATCCCTTGGGCACACCACTACTCACCTTCCTTTCTTCCGAGTGAGTTCCGTTTACCATCACCTTCTGTCATCTGTCTGTTAACCAATTTCTGATCCAGTTCACCACCTTGGGACCCATCCCAAGCCTTCTCAATTTATTGATAAGCCTCCTATGAGGAACAGTATCAAAGGCTTTACTGAAATCTAGGTAGATCTTATCCATAGCATGCCCTTGATCTAGTTCTCTGGTCACCCAGTCAAAGAACACAATCAAATTTGTTTGGCATGATCACAGTTTGGTAAAACTATGTTTTCTCAGAGAATGCAACCTATTGTTTTCTAGAGAGTCAACTATTCTCTCTTTTAGGCATGCCTCCTTTGCTTTTCCCTCCACCAAGGTAAGGCTTACCAGCCTATAGTTTGTCACCTCTTCCCTATTATCACTTTTGTGAAGAGATACCATATCAGCCATTCTCCAGTCCTGCAGAACATCTCTCATCTACAAGGATCTATTAAAAATATCCTTTAAAGGCCCTGCCAGAACCTCTCTGAGTTCTTTCAGTATCCTGGGATGTATCCCATCCGGTCCCATGGCCTAGTCCACTTTCAGTTTTTCAAGCTGTTCAAACACATCATCTTCTGTGAATGGTGTGGTATCTATTCCATTACCATTTGTATATTTGCGAATCATACATGGTCCTTATCCATGATTTTCTTTAGTGAATACAGAATAGAAGTACTTGTTTAACATTTTCGCTTTTTCAATGTCACTTTCCACCAATCTGTCCTCGACACTTTTGAGTCTTGCAGTTCTACCTCTGATCTTCCTCTTCTCCTGAATATACCCGAAAAAAGGTTTGTCTCCATACTTCACATCTTTAGCCATCATTTCTTCCACCTTTGCTTTTGCTAGCCTTATTTCTCTCTTTGCCTCTTTTAGCTTTATTCTCTATTCTTTTCTTCGCTCCTCTGTTTGCAATCTTCTGAATTTTGTGAAAGTTATGTTTTTGCCTCTATTTTTGCAGCCACTTCTTTGGAGAACCATATAGGTTCCCTTTTCCTCTTGTATTTATTTACTTTCTTTACGTTTATATCTGTTGCCCCTTTTATTGCCACTTTTAGTTTAGCCCACTGCAATTCCACTTCCGTTATCTCCTCCCACTCTGCCAACTCTTCCTTCAGGCACTTGGCCATTTTATTGAAGTCAGTGTTTTTGAAGTCTAGGACATTGAGTTTTGCTGTGATTGGACTCTGCCTTAGATTTTACCTCAAACCACACCATGTGATGATTGCTGCTGCTCACATGGGCACCCATCTGGACATTCAACATGCTATCTCCATTGATAAGTACTAAATCTAGCATTGAACTTTCCCTGGTCGGTTCTATCACCATTTGTCTGAGCAGTGCTTCTTGGAAGGCATCCACAATCTTTTTATTCCTTTGCAAATTTGCAGAAGGAATACTCCAATCCACATCTGGTAGATTAAAGTCACCCAATATGATCACTTCTTTCTTCATGGTTACCTTTTCAGTATCAATGATCAAGTTTCTATTTCTTCTGTCAACAGCCTACCTTCTCTGTTGAAGGAGCAGAGATGCTGCTGTGGATAATGGTGGAGTGGGAAGGTGCCCTGTGCCCAGATGAGCACAGGAAGCCTAATCTGGTCCTCTCAAATCAGGATCTTGCAGGGAATCCAGGCAAAGTTGCAAAGTTGTTGCAAAGTTGTTCTCCCAAAAATGAAACCCAGGGATATGCACATGCATTCACAGTCAATGTCCCCTTTCTACTAACATGTACCATGCTTGAGTAGGTGGTTCTATGTGGAATGACTATGGGAAACGTGGCTACGTGATACCATATGATCACAGTTTATTGCTATGGTAGGTGCAGTAAAAATGCAAGGTGTGTTATTACATTTCAGATTGGTTGGCAATGCAGTTAGTCCAAACCCAAAGAGCATATCTCATGTTCTTGTGCCAGAAATTCTATGATACCATGTCTAAATATGCCATCAGAGACATTTACCAAGCCTAATCCAGATCCTAGTTGTCCAATTAGCAATGGTAAACTAGGATCTGGATTAGGATTGGTAAACCTCTCTGACAGTATATTTAGACATAGGGGTATGTTTACTAAACCGCGCACACGTGCGCGGCGCACAAGAGCGGACGCTAATGATGCACTTAAGTGCTCTTAAGCGCCGCGCACGCATGCACGTCACATTAACGGGCCGGCGCACGCGTGCGGGGCGTTCATGTGCAATAGAGGCGGGGAAAGGCTTACGGAGGGCGGAGGAAGGCTCCAGAGGGGCGGGGGGACGGGGTCAATGGGTGGAGAGTGGGAGGGGAGAGGCTCCACGCACAGGAGCGGGGCTGAATCTGGGCATTAAAAATACCGTGAGTGAAACCCTCGCGTTAGAGCCCATTTAAAGGGAAGAGAAACCATTTCCGTCAGCAATGTACAGCAAAACCGGGGAAACCCAAAACACGTGAGCAGTGTGATACATGTGCACAGAACAAAATAGCAAATATAAATTGAAAATGACCACAACAAATTCCAAATAAATCATAATCCAGCTGGGCAACAGTGATATTAATGGGCAACCAGAAAAAACACTCCCAGGAAAGCTCCAAAAAAAAAGAAATGATTTTTGGAAGGGTCTACGCTCCGTAGACTCGTTCAAAAATCACTGCATTTTAATGGAGCTTTCCTGGGAGTGTTTTTCATGTTGCCCATTGATATCACTGTTGCCCAGCGTGTTTTTGTTTTTTTCCCCTTTTTTGGAGGTCATTTTTGAGGTTTAATTGCACCCCTGTCCCCATACAAGGTAAAAGAGCCCACAGTAAAATTGTGCAGAGCAGGGTGTCTGACTCATGTGGCCAGGTTTCCTATCTCCAGAGACTGCAATGTCTCTGTGGCCACAGTGTGGTGCAGCAGACACAGCCAATGCCTGTAGGACCAGAGGATCACAGGTTCAAATCCCAGCTGGGGTACCTGCCAACCAAGTCCCCATTGTTTTACCCACCACTAAACAGTGATAGTACAGACACTCCTGTATGGCAGAGAACATAAGCATGGTTCCAACACCTATATTTTACCCCACACCGCACACAAACCATAACAATGGGCATTACTGACAGCCGAGTCCCCCAAATTCAGTCCTGGAGTGCCACAACTCAATCAGGTCATATGCTTTTTCCAGATAGGGACATGTCTGCATGTTGGCGGAAGGGTACAGGTGGTGGAGGGGGCAGTGGCTGCAAACCACAGCAGACAGTGGCCTAGGCCTGTGCAGGCTGGCATCGTCCACCGTAACAGACAGGCTCTGTCGGATGTACAGTCATGGACTCCCCAGGGAACACAGCATATCTGTGGCAACACAGTGGTGCAGTGCACACAGACAGCATGTGCAGGAACAGAAGGTCACAGGTTCAAAGCCCAGCTGGGGCTACTGCCAATCCAGTCCACATATTTTTCCTACAACTAAACCATGATAGTAAGGAGAAACCTTTATTGCTGAGAACATATGCATGGTTCACACGCCTATATTTTACCACACCAAACACAGACACCATAAACAGCCGCATTACCCAGGGCAGAGTCTCCCAAATGCAGTCCTGGAGGGCCCCACACCATTCAGGATCCATGCTGCCTCTGCTAAAGATGCCTGTGCTGCATATCTCTGCACCATCCCCATGGTATGCTGATGTAGCTCATGCATATTTATGAGTGACAGCATGAAAACCCAAACAGTGGTTGGAACACCAGAACTGGAGTTGGGACACTCTGCCGTAAAGCAGCAGCCAACAGGGCCAGACACCCCCCCCCCCAGGCCCCATTGGCCAATGCCTCCTAGAGAGGCAGGACATTGGGCCCTGCCTGTATCCCCCAATACTAGCAGTTGCATACCTTAGCACTGCCACCCTACACCTGGGTATATGGTACACAGCTATCAAACGTTGCCCATGATAACTGGCAGATATCAATTCCTACATTAAGCACATGTTGCTCATTGACCTCCACCATAACAATCATTGTGATGTCTGCGGTGTGCGCTGCAGGTCTGGTCTCTGACAGTGTTTACCACCCTGGGGAGTGACCCCCAACAGTAGTGCGTCCCATATCCATGCCTGTACTGTGCCCAGGACTGGTGTGGTGGGTATGGCTGCTGGACTCCTCTATAGTAGCACAATGCTGGCATAGGTGTGGGGGTGGCTGTCTGTCTATCCAGTGTGTGGTGGCTGCAAACACCTTCCACAGCCCACACAGCCAGCAATGTTGCCAGTATTGGGCTGCCAATGTGCATAATGAGGAGCAAGGTACCATGGGTATAGGCCGGACAGTGTGGCCTGGCCAGGGTGCATCTGCACAGGGCATAGGGCACTGACTGGGGCATATTAGTGCCTGGCCACCACCTACACAGACAGGGTGACCACAGTATGTCCTGCTGAGAGATCACTCTCACCCTGACTGTGCAGTGACCACAGCATGGCTAGGCACCCCCATAGTGCTATATAGTATTTCTCTCATGTGATAGATATGGGTTTCTTTTTGAGGCCCAGTCACTGATGTAGCTGCTTGCTGTGTATGTTGACATCCCAGTTCTGGGTGCATGCATCTCCACTGGGAACATGTACTGTGGACTAACTAGCACACTGTTTGCAGCTGGTATGTGTCTTGATGGAGCAGCTTGTGGGATGCAGTGGCTGATGACTTGCTGCAGGAGAATATCAGATGGTGGTGGGGTGCAGCTCACCATATCCAGGCCTAATGTCTGTCTGCTATTGTGGTATGGATGTGTATAGAGCTGCATTGACTGTCCTGTGGGGTGTCTGTTCCTCAGCAGGACCCTGGGTTGATGGTCCCCTCTACTGCCACCTTTGCAGGGAGGTAGAATGTTGATCTATTGATGGGAGACCCTGTTTTTCACCCTTGGCCTCAGCTGGGGGAGGGGGAAAAGGATGGTGGTGGTGCATGGCCCACCTGGGGTCCATGGGGGGCTACACCTGACTGAAACAGACAGAGATATCCAAGGTGTTTGTGCAGAAACTACCAATCTTACACATTAACACTGCTTTGGATCTCCGGCATGGCCTCTTTCAGCCATGGAAGGTGTTGTGGACCTGGTCCTGGGCGCCTCATTGCACCCTCAGGGTGAGCACAGTACCCGCACAATGTGATGGTATGTAGCTACTCTGTGCCAGTAAAACACACGGTCGGTACCCCCTACCAGGCCGAGGTGGTGTGTGGGTGCACATGGTCACTTCCCTCTACCGGGCCGAGGTGCTGTGGGGGAGCATTGCCCATCTTGTGTTAATCTGTGGACAGCTGATTTGCATGTGCAGTGCATCATGGGTATGGGTAGGCTAACCCTATCCTGGTGACCACAGCAGACTGTCTGTGTGGTGACGTGCATGCTCTCTGCAGCCAGCCAGGGACTTACTAGCAGCTATAGAGCTGTAGCCCAATGGTTACTGCACTGCCTCTGAAGCCAGAGATCATGGGTTCAAACTCACAGTGGGGTTATTTGATAGGGTTGTCTAACACATTATCTTTTTTTAATGTACATATTTTGATGCCAGCAAAAACGCCCTCAGCGTACTGTACCCATACGGTGCCTCTGAGGGTGCTTTATAGGGTGCCCTATAGGGAACCTTATGGTTCCCATTCATATAAGGTGCACTATACATTCTCCTGTGACGCAACCTATAGGGTGCCCTATAGGGGACATGTTAGGGTGCTGTGGCGGACAGTGCAATTTATAATGTGCCCTATGGAGTGCCTTATAGGGTGCTTTATACGGCACCTTCAATTACGGCACGTGAGGGCGTGTTTGCTGGCAGCAATTAATAACATAAATATAAAGTGCTGCAGGACAAAATATGTACAATGCAAAGCTGATGCCACAGGCAGCCTTACGTATTAGGCACACTGGGGAGAAAACGCATGATCCCTGTATCAGCAGTCAGTGCCTTAACCATTGTGCTCCACTGCTGCTCCTCCTTGCCTGTCAGCGCACCTACTTATGCTTTTCATTCCTTAGACTGCACAGTGCTGCCATAAAAAACAGTACACTGACCTTGCGGTACCTCATACGGCACCCTCTACAGCGCCCTATAAGCAACAATCTAGGGTGCCTTGGCTGACAGTGCACTTTAAAATGTGCTTTATAGGGCACCTGCTGTTAACACGCTTTGGGAGTGCGTTTGCTAGTAGTGGTAATTAAAATATGAATAAAATGCCTCCTAAAGCAATCTTCCCTATAATATGTTATGCCTCAGCCAGCCTTGTTCATTGGGCATGTTGGGGGATTGAATCCCTGATCCCTGCACCATTGGTCAGTGTCTTAACCATTGTGCTATGGCTCTGCTCTTTTTCTTGCACTTCAGCGTGCCACTTATACCGCCCAGTATTATGCTGCCTCCATAGACATCAGCGCCTTATGCCGCCCAGTATTAATATGCCGCCACAAACATCAGCACGCCGCCTTATGACACCCAGTATTAATATGCCGCCAAAAACATCAGCGCGCTGCCTTTTGCCGCCCAGTATTAATATGCCGCCAAAAACATCAGTGTGCCACCTTATGATGCCCAGTATTTCTGTGCCTCATGAATTACTGCCTCAGTCAGCTGTCTTCATAGGGCACTATGGGGGATCAAACCCCTGATCCCTGCCCCGTTGGTCAGTGTCTTAACCATTGTGCTGTGGCTCTGCTCTTTTTCTTGCACTTCAGCGCGCCACTTATGCCTCTCGTGCAGCTATCCCATGCGCTAAGGTGCGGGGCGAACATGGGCGCCGCGCACCTTAGCGCATATGTAAATTACGGCGTTTCTTCTTCAGCGGGGAACGCTCACTCCTTATATGGCACCCGCACACTACCGCGGCCCGCACTTTACCGGGGTTTTAGTAAACATACCCCATAGTTTCACAGAATTTCTGGCACAAAGATATGAAAAAAGAAAAATCTTTGGAGTAAATCTCTACAGCAGGAGTCAATACATTCACAAAACAAAAGAAAATACAGTTAACATTTTACATAGAGCTCCAGACCAGACAAGCTTTGAGCTGATCAGGAAATATCTTTATCTTTCTTTATCTTTATTAGGTCTTTGATATACTGCCCTAGCGGCCAATGCCAATAAAAGGCACAAGAAGATGAAAGGAAGGCCAGAGTTGTAACAGGACAGCAAAAGATATGAAGTACAAAAGAAAGAGCAGGAAATATAGAGAATGCCTCAGGATTGGGAGGGAAGGGACAGATTAGGGGTGTCTTTCTGAGAATTGCTGTGAGGGAGATCAAAGGCAGTATGGAAGAGATGTGTTATCAACAATGTTTTGAATCTGAGAAAGGAGGTTTCAGAATGGAGAGCTGGAAGCAGGGAGTTCCATAGGGTGGGGCCCAGATAAAAGATGGCTGATTTCCGGATTTGTTCCAGCAATATAGCAGGTTGAGTAGAGCCAGCCCACATGGAAATGTAATGGATCTTCTACAAATTGTCTGCCTTCTCATTCAAAGGTTACTGATTTGAAACAAGCCTCTGACTGTCTGGAAAAAAGTCAGTTGTTTTTTTATATTTGCCTGAAACCTCTAGTAACCTTTCAACTATATTTTTCTTTTAGGTAACAGCCACTGTTACCTCTTTCATTAACAAAATTGCCCTGAAATGAAAATTTATAAAAACAGAATGAAACTCTTGTATTGATAGTGATCTTCATTCCTGTTTCCTGATTGACCTGAAGTTTGTCTGGTCTAGAAGTCTATGTAAAATGCTGGATTTTTTTGCCTTGTGAATCTGTTGACTCCTGCTGTATAGATTTACTCCAAAGATTTTTCTTTGGCCATGTTCTTGTGTCAGAAATTCTGTGAAACCATGTCTAAATATACAGTCAGAGACATTTACCAAGCCTAATGCAAATCCTGGTTGAGCATCACTAACTGTACAATCAGGATGGTGTGGACCTTCACAGAAGCTATTAGGCAGCATGGGTTTCATACCTCTACACCCTCAGGGCAATGCCCATAGCCCTATGCAGTTGTTAACATTTTGAGAAGTCTAAAACTATATATGAGGAAAAGAGTTTTACTCAGACTATACCGTTGATAACACAGTAGAACCAATCAATATGAATATTATAGCATATCTGATCTCAGCAACTATGCCATTTAATGTTGTTGAGAATTGTTATGCTGTAATATTCATATTGATTGGTTCTACTATGTTATTGATGATCATTTTGAGAAGGACACATAAAAACAATTTTTATGCATATTTCTGTTCCACATGCCAGGAAGGCAATGTTTTTGGTAGCATTTTATATATATATATTTATTTTTATTTATGTATATTTATGTTCAACATGCCAGGTTATAAATAGTTTTGTTAATATTTCATATATATTTATTTTTATATTAGATTCAAATATTTTGACATACATTTAATATGTGTCCTTTCATAATAATTTGTCTTGTCATGTGGGGAGATGAATGTCAGATATTATACATTGTAACCTGGGCATCTGGCAAAGTATTGAACACCTTTTCCCCAGACATTCATACCAAAGTAGTGTGGCATGACCTGGGCTTCCAAACTGTCCACTTCATTGGGTCATGATGATTTGTTGGAGGATCTGGGTGGCTATGAAGGTAGACAACAACACTGACTCCACATCAACCCTACCATCTCACCCTCAGTGAACCTCTACATCAGTATGTGCCAACATGACTCTCATCCACAGCCATCAAAAACTGGCAACATATACAGCACCATTGGAAGATGGAGAGAAGCAGGCAGGACATGGGAGACAGGCTCTAGCTGTATGGGTGCAGGATGTGTGAAGGTGCACCTAGAGGAAAAGGCTTGTGGGCATGGAGTCAGCCATTAACTTAGGAGGAGCCTCCATAATCATTCATTATACAAATCTTTAGATTTTACTGTATGCAGGGACAAAGCAGGTGCTGAGACACCACCCGACCAAGGCCAGTGCAGCTGCTGCATGCAATCTCTAATGCCGGCCAACCCCTACCCCTGCCTTGCTTGTGGAAAGTTGTTTGCTGATAAGCATGAGAACATTGTGGTGACCCTGTCTGTGTGCTCTGCAAACTGGTTTACAAGAGTGGCATTTATCTATGCAGGCACAAGTCTACTGTAGCAGTGCACCTGCCCGATGGGAAGAATGTGGACACATTCTACCCTCATAACAAATGTGTGAGTCCATACCTTACACAGTAAGTCATAACACATGTTGCACTACTATACTAGTCATGATGTTTTGCAATGTTGTGCATTGGTTTGTACC
This sequence comes from Ichthyophis bannanicus, assembly GCA_033557465.1. Lineage (NCBI taxonomy): Eukaryota > Metazoa > Chordata > Amphibia > Gymnophiona > Ichthyophiidae > Ichthyophis > Ichthyophis bannanicus. Next base: position 460,200,207 of record CM066033.1, on the reverse strand, counting down.
TGTATTGCAATGCAAACAATTGATATTGATGCAGTCATAATACCCAGACATTCAAATGCACACACATCTTCAAAGAATGACTATGATGTGTCATTTGGTATGTGCCTATATCCTGTGTCTGTAGGGTTCTACACAGCAATGACCCCAAAATCCAGCACTTCCTGTCTATAAAATGACTAAGGCCATGATGGAGGGCTGAGCAGATTATCATCCAGAAGCAATGACAATGCAGTCTATACCAGACAAACTAAGGTCACGAGTCATCCATGCTAGTAATATAGAGGTTTGCTCCACCAGAGGACAATAGATTGCACTAGCACTAGGAGTATCAATGCTGAACAAAGGTCAACTGTTGGCACACTATATAAATTCCAATGTATATCATATCATCGACAAGCAATAGCAAAACATGTCAGAGATGAAAAGGCCGACTGCTGTTCTTTAAAATCCATCTCTGTGCACATACCATGAAAAAGAATACAACCAAAGGATAATGCTGTTAGGCATCAGCATGGCAGTAATATTGCCATTCAGAAGTGCCACTAATTGTGTGGGAATGCCACAGAGGGCCAACACTGCATCTCCCTGTAGCATATCTTATGTACACAGAGCACTGTCCTCAACCCACCTACCATAATAACTCTACCATTGCTTCTGTGGGTATGGGACTCAATAGCTCTGTCTTTGTGCACATTAGTTGCTGCCATCATGGGGAACAACTATATTCCCATACTCCCTCATCTAGCATACCTGGTATCTACCAATGGCCCTCTACTCTATATTATCAACATAGTAATGAAACCTACACCAAATCTAGGTAATGATCAGCTCCCACAATCTCTACAATTACCCTCCCCAGCTGTGACAGGCTCTCATCAGTCATGGAAAAGGTTGTTCACCTGTGAGCACACAAGCCATATCACCCAAGGAAAACTTGTGCTGGCCTGGCCTATTGCAGTATGGAAGATCCCCATGCATACCTCTGGTATAAATATATGTTAATGAGACACCGTGAAGTACCATTGTAGCCTTTCAAGACAAGCTTGTTTTCTAATCTGGATATATGTACAGCAATTTCCAAAGTACCTAGATTTCCATATGTGGATACAATACATAATATCGCTGGTTAAATGATCAGTGGTTCAACTGATCTTTGGAACTGTGGTGGTTAAATAATAACTAGATAACAGGTGCTAAAATAGATGAGGGCTGGCTCATTAGCAAATGCCTACCAGGTATATTTAAAGGGCTAGCCAGATACGCCATCGTTGTTTACTGTAGCATCCTGAAGGAGGATACCTGGCTCCCAGAAGGGAAACGTTTCTGCAACAGAGACAGAGATAGTTATGGAACCTTGTCATGAGACACCACAACACTCTCTTTGGGTCCAGTGATGCCCACTTGAAGCAGCATGCCTGGCAAGATATTGCCAGATAGGTAAATGCTGTGCACCATCATAACTGTGAGGTGGAAGACCTTAATAAAAAGTGGAGGTCCTCAAAAAGGTTGCCAAGAAAAAACAAGTGGCCAATAACAAACTTTCCCCTGGCCAGCTAAGGCCAGGAGCACCCTTGAGATATGGGTGTTGCAGTTCATTGGTAAGGGGGCTATCTCAGGGGTCTCATGGCACAACAGCTCTGAACCACTGTCACATGAAAGTGAATACCAAACAATGTTTGTTTACTGATACCAAGTGAACTACAGTTATGATCACAGTGGCCGATACATCAGGAAGACCATGCCTTGGGGAGATGAGTATCTGTTACCCCAGTACTGAGGAACAGTGTACTCTCTTCCTCTCACATGCATGTATCTCCCATCTTCTTATTGCACCCCATATCTTCATGTTATGTGGCCAATGTGTCAGAAAAATAGGAAGAGTGGGTATCTTCCTAGAAATGTTTGATAATGTCCATGTTCTGTCCAGAAAGGCACTCATGCATTTTACTACCTCAGAGGGCATGGCACATCCCCTTACCATGTATGTCTGGCCGTGGATACCTGACACCAATATCTAATTGAATGTAATTGTATGCAAAAATGCCACAGACAACTACCTAGGCTAGTCAACTATAAATCATTACTGTTGACATCTAGTCTGTAGATGAACTTATCATCCAGTCTGTAGATTAACTTATCATCATATCATCACCATAGACATATCAAACATAGTTATGTGGTATGCTGCTTCTGGGTTCCCATTCCCTTCCATGCCTGTAAGAGACCACAAGAGACAAATGATTACCTGGGTGCTGGCGTGACCATGGAAATGTCCATGGCCTTTGAATTGCATAGGTGAGAGGTTGAGGGATGAGAACAGTTTTCTGTACTATCTGTGAAAAGAATACAAACATGTCTGGGAGACCAGTGCACAGGACACCCATACAAGACTGGCCCCAGAATTGGCTGAAGGTGTTGGTGCCCTAAGCAAACCTTAAGCCTTATGCTCTCCAGCTGTCAGAATCTAGTGTTTAGCTCTGAATGTTTTGCTCTTTGCCACCCTCCAACCCTCCAGAAGCTAGGTGATTTCCTAGTTTGCCTAATGGTGGAGTTAACCTGCATCCATATCTACTTCCCTATAGGTGCATGATGTAGCTTGTAGCCATGCCTGTGTACAACATGCAGCTAACAGGTTGATTAGACAAGACTTCCCTTTGCTAAATCAATGTTCACTCTCCCCCATTAGTTCATGTCTGTTCATGTGGTCAATAATTTTGCTTTTTCAGAGTCCCTTCTACCATTTTAAACTACACTGACATCACTCTCACCAGTCTGTAGTTTTTCAGATCATCCCTTTGAGCCCTTTTTTTAAAAGATGATGGGGGGCGGAGCCTGATGTCCAGCGGGATGGTCGCATAACGCTGAGGCTCCCGAGAGGCCTACTCAGAATCCTGAATTAACACCTTACATTTTGGAACTTCTACTCTGATCTTGCCGGGGCACATTGGTGAGATGGCGGGGACCAAACCAACGCGCCTGGAATTTGGGTCTCCAGCGGCTTCTCACGGCAAACGTTCCAAAACTGAACCTCCGTCCCCGCAGAAGGGGCCGGCCTTGTGCGAGGGCCCCGAAATGCAGCAGGAAATCCTCGTAGAGATTAGAGGGGTCAAAAACCTTGTGCAGGCAAACGGTGAAGCACTCCGAGCGCTGCGGGACGATTTTGGTGTGCTGCAAAGCAAGCTAGAAGGGCTTTCTTCGCGTCAGGACAAAATGGAGGGCATATTGGACTCCCATGCAGCCCGGTTGTCCAAACTCGACAAAGTTGAACGACAGGTGCGGGCATTGCAGAAAGAGGTGGAAGATGGCAATAATAGAGCGCGCCGCAATAACATACGACTCGTGGGCATACCGGAGGGAGCGGAATCGGGAGACATGAAAGAGTTTTTATGCAAAATCCTCCCTTCCTTGCTCCAAATCACCTTTACCAAAGATTTGGAGATTGATCGCGCTCATCGTGTACCCACAAGCATAACGCTCAACAGGAAGACCCCGCGGCCTATCATTTTTCGACTATTGAGATATCAACACGTGGAGCAAATTCTAAGTGCCTCTCGGGCAAAGGGCCATATGGAGTTTGAGAGCCACAAGATCTCCTTCTATCCTGACTTGTCTAAACCCACAGTCGACCGCCGAAAGCGCTTTCTGGAATTCCGGCCGAGGCTTCAACAACTACAAGCACGCTATGGCCTGATGTACCCGGCCAAGCTCCGAGTCACGCTTCACAATCAGACAAGAACATTCGAGGACCCTGATCTACTAGCGGAGTTTTTGGATTCCAAAGAAGCCGACTTGATGCGCTGACTTCCAGAATATTCCTGCAAGTCTCCTTATATCCGTTGTACCTGCCATATTGGATCTGCCGCAGCCTAGCAAAGAGTCTGGCGTGGGCAGTCTGTTGCCTTACTCTTGATGGTATCTGTGACCCGACTCCATCTACCCACAGTAGCCTCGATGAGTATCAGAGACAGTGTTATTATGGACTCTGGTGTTTCTTTTCTTTTTTTTACATGTCTTCTATTTCCTCTCCAGGGCCTCCTCCCGCAGACATATGGTCGCCATATTCTTTGGGGGTTTTGCTTCTTCTCTAAGATACGTTGGTACATACTTTTAATATGGGGTGTATTAGCCAGAATACTCGGTGATTATGACATTGTTGTACAGCTTCTGCTTATGTTCTATGTTATCAAGCGCCCTTACCTAAAATGTCTACTACCGATTGATGGCACCATGTAAGATTTTTTCATTGAACGTAAAAGGCATCAATAATCCGATAAAACGGAAGAAAATCCTAAGCTACCTCAGTCAGGAAGCAGCGGATCTGATTTTTCTCCAAGAAACGCATTTAAATTCGAAGGAAACTCTTAAACTCAATATTAAACCTTACATGGTGGCCGCTTATTCCCCAGCCGTTTCTAAGAAATGTGGGGTTGCCATACTGGTTAGGAAATCTTTGCATGCTACTGTTATTGCGACTAGCTCAGATACAGAAGGTAGATGGTCTAGAGTTCACCTCAAGATAGGTAGCCTAGAAGTTACATGTTGATGACCCTGCCTTTTTTGCTACCATTGCTCAGGTTGCGCAGGCTTCTGCTAATACTTCATTGATCATTGGGGGGGATTTCAATCTAGTCCTTGATCCCCTGATTGACAAACAGCCACCTAGGACGAGTGGTCCCCCCAAGAGTCACGCTACGCTTACCTCCCTGATCAAGGATCTTGCTTTAGTTGATCTATGGAGATTACTACACCCCAATGAGCTTGACTTCACCTTCTTCTCCTCCCTTCATAAATCTCAGTCTCGCATAGACTTCTTTCTAATCTCAAAACTGTTAGTTCCTCAGGTGGACACTGCAAAGATTCACTCCCAACAATCTGCTCATTGCTCCAACATGCCTGTATAATGTGCACTCATCATGTTTTAGATCACCGTTAGGTTTTGTAATACAATAATGTAAGTACACGCCCGCTTCGGGAATGCTTAGTTTTCTAGAGAAGAAGCAGGGGGGAGGGGGGTGGTAGGGGTTTACTTTGGTGTATGTATTACACGTTATGTATTTGTCTTTTAGCTGTATGTCTTCCTTTCCTTTGTTGTTATAAAACGAAAATAAAGAATTTAAAAAAAAAAAAGAAGTCAATTGACAGATCTGAAAAAAAAAAAAAGATGACATTACATAGACCACTTTCTGATCCTCAGGTACTATACCCAATTTTAATGATAGATTACTGATTACTAGTAATAGTTCTGCAATTTCATTTTGAGTTACCATCTAATCCTGGTGATTTCTTAGTTTTGGCAATTTACTCTATCTTTCTATGAGTTTCTGGCATGAGTATCTCCTCAACATTGTATTCAGTAAGACTGAAACAAAGAATTAATTTAGCTTTTCTGCTGTGGCCTTACCCTTCCTAAGCATCCCTTTTACCCCTTGGCCATCTAATAGTCCAACCAATTCCCTCACAGGCTTTTTGCTCCAAATCTACCTGAAAAAGTTCTTCTAATTTAGCCTACATCTTTCCAGTAGTATTCAAGGCAAGTTACATGCAGATACAGTAGGTATTTCCCTGTCAGGCTTATAATCTTTGTACCTGTGGCGATAGAGAATTAAGTGACTTGTCCAAGGTCATAAGGAGTGTCAGTGGAATCTGAACCCTGATTTTTCTGGTTCTCAGGCTGCTGTTCCAACCCCTAGGCTTCCCTTTACTTTTTTCTATGACAAACCTCTTTTCATGTTCATTTTTGAACTTCCTTAAATCTAACTTGCCAGTGTGTATGCATTTTCCTATTTTCTTCATTTGGATTTGATTTCCGTTTTTGAAAGATGTCCTTTTGGCTTTAATAACCTGTTTATACCTCACTATTTAACTATTCTGCCAGTGCTTTGGTCTTCTGATGACCTTTTCTAATGTATGAAATACATTCATTCTGGGCTTCTAAGATGATATTTTTAGAGTCCACACCATATTCAAACTTTTAATTTTAGCAACCCCTATTTTTAGTTTCTTTCTAATTTTACTATTTTAATATAGTTCCCCTTTTTAAAGTTAAATGTGACTGCAGTAGTTTTCCTAACATCTTCCCTCCAGGGATTATAAAACTTTTAGACCCCAGTGAAGAACGAATTTGTATCTAATGGTTTACAATGAGCTATGGAACAACCTAGCCACCAGTCCATAGGCTAAATAGACAGAAAATGAGTATTTAGAAGATGGGAAGGTAAAGTCAAAGGCAGATAGGGTTATCTGCATAGTCCCAAGGCTGGCCTGCCTTGAGAAACCGGAAGGATGAGGGTGCCACCCACAGAGACAGAAAAATAGGGCAGAGGGGAAATGAGTTTGGGAGGAAAAGTAGTTAATTCCTGTACATTTCCCAGTTTTTAGCTAACATATTTTGCATTGTCATTTTGAAACATATATAAAAGATATACATTCTTTTAACAGTGGCCATGACATTTAAAACAATCCAGATATTCCATATGGCTATCCCGATTGCAGATGGTGCAGATAAATCAGCTTTTTTGCTTCTCAAAAATTATGCAGTTATCCAGAGAGTGATTTGAATATTGCCACTGTCCAGATAACTCCACTCCAGCTCTGCTCCCCCCCCCCCCCCTCCGCACCTCCTCAGCACTGTCTGGAGAGTTCCAAGGCAGTCCGTAAAGATATTCAGAGACACTTATCTGGATAGTGTTGTGGGATACCAGATCTCCATCACCTTCTTTTTAAAGACATTCTTAGAACTAACCATTTTCAAACATTTGTCTGTAAGAAGGAAAAACAGAAATTGCTATTGTGTACTACACATGAAGGGGCCATACTGGACTTGGTGCTTACCAATGGTGAAAGTGTTTCTGATGTTGTAGTGGGAGATCATTTTGCATCCAGTGATCACCAGATGGTGTGGTTAGTATTAGGACTAGGGCTGTTAGAATCCATTCCAAGGTGAGGATCTTAGACTTTAGGAAGACTAACTTTTCGAAGATGGGCCAATACCTCAGGGAGTCATTAGTGGGATGGGAACAGCTGGGGGATGTAGAAAAACAGTGGGCAAAACTGAAAGGGGGTATTTTAAGGGCAACCAACCTTTTTGTTAAAATGGTAAATAAAGGCAAAAGGAAAAGGAGACCGCTATGGTTTTCGAAGGAAGTAGCTGAAAAAGTGAAGAAAAAGAGGGAGGCCTTCATGAAATACAAGAGATCACAGAGAGAGGAAGATAGGCATCTGTATTTGGAAAAACTTAGAGAAGCTAGCAAAGTAGTCAAGAAGGCAAAGATTCAAAAGGAGGAGGAAATAGCCAATGCAATAAAATGGGGGGGATAAGACATTTTTCAGATATATTAGTGAGAAGAGGAAGGGCAAAAGTGGTATTGTCAGACTCAAGGGTGCAGGGGGAGAATATGTAGAAGCTGATAAGGATAAAGTGGAATTGCTTAACAAATATTTTTGTTCTGTGTTCACAGATGAAGAACCGGGAGAAGGACTTCAGAAAATACCCACAAATAAGAACCGAAGCGAGGGACATCTTGAACAATTTTCAGAAGACTGTGTTCGTGAGAAACTAGCTCAACTTAAAGTAGACAAAGCGATGGGACCAGATGGGATACACTCTAGAATACTGAGGGAACTTGGGGACGTTCTAGCAACTCCACTGACTGACCTTTTCAATGCCTCAGAGTCGGGAGTGGTGCCAAAGGACTGGAGAGAGGCTCATGTGGTGCCTTTACACAAAAGCGGAAGTAAAGATGTGGTTGAAAACTACAGGCCGGTTAGTTTAACTTCGGTGGTGAGTAAATTATTGGAAACGCTGCTGAAAGAGAAAATAGTGAGGTTTCTGTAGGCCAGCGGATTACAGGATCCGAGTCAGCATGGATTCACCAGAGGCAGGTCTTGTCAGACAAATCTGATTGATTTCTTTGACTGGGTGACCAGGGAGTTGGACCGAGGGAGAGCTCTAGATGTGGTGTATTTAGATTTCAGTAAATCCTTTGACACTGTTCCTCACAGGCTTGGGTTAGAAATTGGTTGGGTGGGAGGCGACAAAGAGTACAAGTAAATGGAGCTCACTCTGAGGAGAAGGATGTTACCAGTGGTGTGCCCCAGGGATCTGTCCTTGGTCCGATTCTTTTTAACATCTTTGTTGGTGATATAGCGGAAGGGCTGTCGGGTAAGGTTTGCCTCTTTGCAGATGATACCAAAATCTGCAATAGAGTAGACACCCAGGAAGGTGTAGATAACATGAGGAGGGATCTAGCTAAGCTTGAAGAATGGTCTAGAATTTGGCAGCTGGGATTTAATGTTAAAAAATGTAAGGTCATGCATTTGGGCTGCAGCAATCCAAGGGAGCAATACAGTATAGGAGGTGAAGTACTTTTGTCCACTAAAGAAGAGCGGGACCTAGGCGTGGTTGTGTCTGATGATCTTAAAGTAGCTAAACAGGTAGAAAAGGCGATGGCAAAAGCTAGAAGGATGCTTGGGTGCATATGGAGAGGAATGGCTAGCAGAAAAAAGGAGGCGATAATGCCTCTGTATAAGTCTTTGGTGCGACCTCATTTGGAGTATAGTGTGCAATTCTGGAGACCGCACCTTCAAAAGGATGTGAACAGGATGGAGTCGGTGCAGAGGGTGGCTACTAAAATGATTAGTGGGCTTCATTATAAAGCATATGAGGACAGACTGAAGGATCTTAATATGTACACCTTAGAGGAAAGGCGGGATAGAGGTGGTATGATTGAGATGTTTAAATACCTCCGTGGCATAAATGTTCAGGGAGAGAGCCTCTTTCAATTGAAAGCAAGTTCTGCTACGAGGGGACATGGGATGAGGGTGAAGGGGGATAGATTCAGGAGTGATATGCAGAAATATTTCTTTACGGAAAGAGTAGTGGATCCGTGGAATAGTCTCCCAGTGGAGGTGGTTGAGATGAGGACAGTTGTTGTTGTTAAGTTCCGTCGAGTCGGAGTCGACTCATGGCGACCCTCTGGATAGCTATCCTAAATTGTGTTCGGTCTTCAGTCAGGCGGCTTATTGTTGACAGACTGGTACCCGTAGCTGCTGTTATTGTATCGATCCATCTCATTGCTGGCCTTCCTCTTTTGCGTTGACCTTCTCTCTTGCCAAGCATGATGTCTTTCTCTAATGATCTCTCTCTCCGCATGATGATGATGACAGTAACTGAATTCAAAAAAGCATGGGACCAACACAGAGGATCTCTAAAGGTAAAAAGTGGACTGTTGTAGTTGTTGTTATGGAAGGACAGACTAGATAGGCCATGTGGTCTTTTTCTGTCATCATGTTTCTATGTTTCTATGTTACATGGAGGCCAATTCATATTGGGGAACATCCGGGCCATCCAGAAGTCCAATAATTGGACATGCCCCAAAGACACCCAATTCTGTAACCGTGGGAGCTATATGTTCCCATGGTTGAAGATCAGGGCACTTGGATGGCCCGGACATGCCCTAAGTCTGCCTTGGGAGAAGTCCTTCGTCCTGCCTGGCCATCCCTCCCTATGCTTCTGTTGGAGCACTGTTGCCATGGCGTCCCAACGTCATGGCACTGGAACATCCAGCAGGAGCTCTGATTCCCCGCACCTCTGAAGTACAGCATTTCCCTGCAGCCCGATCCCTGAGGGGCCTGCCAGGGCTGGGACCAGGCAAAGGGAAATCTCCTGCTCCTGTTCACTTCATTGTGGGGTCCACTGGTGCCAATCACTGTCTTTGGCGGGGGGGAGGAACCTATTCCACCTCTAAGGTGGAATAAGTCCTCCATCCATCTTGGCCTCCCTGGACGTACACGGCCATGACCTGAATAGGCCCTGTATGTCTGGGTCATGAGCCTGCCTCGTCTTCGCTCACTCTCTGTCTCCGACACTCCCCCTCACATCCCCGTCCAGCTCTCCTCGCACAAACTTTCTCTATGTGCAGGGCTGGTTCCAGAATCATGTCCAGTGTCGGGTTCAGGGGTTGGACATCCATCCTGGATATCCAGCCCTGCTATTCGTGGGTCAGAATGACCTCCTTACTATTTCTTAAATAAAAATGATACGTCGCTAGCAGTGTGACTTCGGAAAACAGAGCCTTGAACTGTTTTTGTGTACATCGGTCATTCTCAACCCAGTCCTCTGGGACCCCTACTCCAGTCAGGTTTTCAGGATATCCACAATAAAATGCATGAGATAGATCTGCATGAACTGCTTCCATTGTATGCAGATCTAGCTCATGCATATTCATTGTGGATACCCTGAAAACCGAACCGGACTAGGGGTCCAAGAGGACTGGGTTGACAACCACTGGTGTACATAATCTTTGTCACGATGTTGTAAACAGAATAAGGAGTTTTGCTGCAGTTGGGAGACACGCATCCTTTAATCAGAGGGTTTACTTTAGAATGCGTATTTCATTGAGTTTATTTATAGAAGTATTTATTAGACTCCCTCTCTTCCAAAGGTGACTTACAGATAAGAACATAAAACAGGGAGAGAAATAAATATACAGTACATGTAATCAAAAGACATAAGAATCAGTGTGTAAATGGAAGAATCTGGCAATATATTTTGATATATATTTTCTTTTCTCTCAGCAGCATGAGCACAGTGAGTCTTTTAGCTTGGTTTCTTTATAAATCAGAATGAAAGACAAGGTGGTGGAGCAGCAGCAGAGAGCAGGAATTCAAGGATACATTTGGCGCAGGGTCTTTGCCCTCCCTGCTCACCATTTGCTAGGGAGCTGCCCCCTGCCTCATTAGGTAACTAAAGACAGCAATGCAACAGCTAAGCCTTGTGGCTCCAGCCCAATTCTTTTACTCTGTCCCTTCCAGTGTTCTCACCTCTCCCTCCTTCTTCTTTTTTTATTTTTTTAACATGCAAGTTGCCATGAAAAATTTGCTAATGAAATATTTGCTTAGAAGTCTGCTCTGGGCTACGCTGATAACCTATCTGTGTTTGAGTTTGGTTTCCCATATTCTAAATACTCATCTTCTGTCTGTTTAGCCTATTGATTGGTTTGGCAGGAAAAGCAGCCTTGTCATCAGTGACCAAGGTCAAACTAAACAAAAAGGGACAGGAGGGGGAAAAAAAAGGAGAAGGCTGAGCTGATGAGCTCAGTGGAGCAAGAATGGAATATCTGGCCTGCCAAACTTTTCTTAAAGGAGCAGGCAACCAGGCTCATTGTGTCTTGTGTGCTCTGCAAGGTTGAACTAAGGACCTTATTCAGTAATGAGTGCTTTCCCATAGGAATAGATTGAGGGCAATAAAAAAAAATCCTTTTGAATAGGCTCCCAAGTACTGTAGAAGCACAGTTCAAGATTATCAGTGAACTGAAAAAAATCACCCGGACTGAATAGTTTACCTGTGTAATTGTACACATACAGTACATACAAACATATACACCATAACTCACTAAAATGGAAAAGGGTGTTCAGATTTCCTATCTCATGGCTTTCAAACCACTTTTAAACCAGAAAGAGACTTTTCTTCAATCAACATCATCATTGTCGCCACTTGTTTGGTAAATACGATTAAGAACTATAATGAATACCTATATAAACAATGATTGCCTTTAAAACCAGTGTCAAATGTATGGGAACAAGTTAGATGAGGGTTATACTGTACATAGGGGTACGTTTTCGGTAAGGCACCGTTACACGTACTTGAAAGCATGCACAGGACAGGATGATTTACAATTGCTCCTACTTTCTTCAGCTGCTACTAGATCTCTGCATAAAGAGACATGTTTACCAAACCTCACAAACCGCTAGTGCGGAGTTCACCTCTCAGAGAGGGGCTGCGCTAAAGGTTAGCACAAGGCCCTGCACTGAAAATCATTTGCTAGTAGATTAGCGTGCAATTAGGCAGAGAGAGGGCAAGTTGGGGCAGAACGTGGGTGTGATGGGCTTGCGCTAACGATCATTGCTGCTGTTAGCACTGGTGCATTTGATGCCCCTTCAATGGATGGCATTAGGTGCCCTCGCGTACACGATGCTCCAACAAAGGGAGATGGATGCACACGCCCCCCTAAAGTGAGCACAGGCATCCACACAGGTTTCATGGCCCAAACACATACTGCGGTACATTTTTGAGTAAACATGGCACAACGTCTCCATGTACATTACAGTAGTTTGAAAATCAAGGGCCCGATATTCAATAAAAGTTGAGGGTCCATCCGAAGTCCTTATTCAGATAAGGGCGCAGAGGGAAAGATTCAGTGACTCGATCTGCACAATGCTACTGAAATCTCCACAGACTGCCTCAGTACTCGCTGGTGGGAGTGGGGGTGATCCATGGGCTGAGTGAGGGAAGTGCCGGCGACTATCCAGACTGTGGCAATATACATCTGCTATTCAGATAAACTTCACATGCAGATAGTCTATCCACATAACTTAGGACAGCAGAAAAACAGTCCTACATGCTATCCGGATATCACTGCTCTCTGCAAAAAAGTATCACCCCTAAAACATCTATGAGCAAATTGAAGGACACGTTAAGTGGTTTTACATACTGTAAATGCTGGTATCTGGTGAAACATAGAATTAAATAAAATGAAGATGATTAAAGTAGCAGAGGAGGAGGTTTTTCTGGACCAATGATTAAAGAATGTGCCCCATAAAGAAAATCTAATTTGAGTGCTCTGATAACATTTTAAAACAGAGGCTAAGGTTTCTATAGGGTCCCCTTCTCTTCATTTTTTAAAGCTGTATATCAAGTTGGTTTGATATATATGAGATATATAAAGGCACATTTTACAAATGATGTCCAAGTGCAATCTGGGATGCCCAAGTCAGAACAACTGAAAATAAGCAGTCATGTCCAAGTTCAGGCACAATTTCACAAACATGGACATGCCCGATATGAACATCTGTGGGACCATCTACATAGACTGGAGACAGCTAAGAAAAGCCTAATGGTTAGAGTAGTGGGCTAGGATCAGGAAAACCAGGTCCTAGCCCACTACTGCTGCTATTATTGTGATTGTGGAGAGTAGTGGGGATGGTTTTCTCAACAACCTCTTGATGTTTTCACATAGCTGTAATACCTGGCGGTCTTACCTGCAAGCTACAGCCAATAGATATAGAGATTAACCATGCATTCAAGACGTTCGTGAGAAGAGAGTGGGATGAATGGATGCAGTCTTTAATTCACCAATTCACACCATCAGGAAGACTGAAGCAGGTGCAGTTTTTGGAAATCTGCAAGTGAGTGTCTTCTGCTTGGAGTAAAATAACGCCACAAATCATCCTCAATGGCTTCAGATGATGAAGGTATAGATGCCAATAGCAGTGGCAATGACATCACTTCAGAAATCACAGAAGAGCGTCTGCAGTTGGCTCTTAGTTATTTCAACGATGACAATAAGGAGGAAACAGACTTTGAAGGGTTTGAGGAGTCTGATGATGATGACATTGGTTGAACTGGAATTGGCCTAGTCTAATTTAGTCTCATTTATTTGCATTTAGTCTCATTGAAATCAGCATTTCAGAAATAAAGAAGATATAAAAAAATTAAAAACGACTATCAATTTTTTTTTGTGTTGTGTTGCTAACTAGGTATATAATGCACACAAGTGTATAATGTGTGAGGGGGCCGTTTTTGTAAAAAAGCGTATAATGCACGTGTTATATGCATCAAAATATGGCATGTAGTTCAAAGGGGAAGGCAACAAATTCACCATTCAGGTTACAACCAGATAGGCAGGAGGGGCAACATAGGCTGCTCTCCTCGTGCCACATCCCTGAACCTGAGGAAGAAGTGGGGGTTTGGATAATTTGGGAGGTTGGAGGGTGGGTGACTTTTATCAATGGTTGTTCAAACACTTTGAGTGGATAGGAGATGAAAAGAATTTAGCAGGTAGAGTTTGCTGGAAGAGATCAGATATGTGGAGAGTACATTTGTAAATCACAGCTAGATTATCACACATGGTTATGTGCAATTTTCACACTTATTTTATCAAGTCAAGTATGGAATCCATGGGTGGCTAAACTGGTAGAAAAGGCAATGGCAAAATCCAGAAGGACGCTTGGGTGCGTAGGGGGAGGAATGGCCAGCAGGAAGAAGAAGATGATTGTGCCTCTGTACTGGTCTTTGGTGAGACCTCAATTGGAGTATTCTGTGCATAAATGCACAGGAGGAGAGTCTCTTTCAATTGAAAGAAAGCTCTGCAACGAGGGAGCATAGGATGAAGGTGAAAGGGGATAGACTCAGGAATAATTTGAGGAAATATATTTTTACAAAGAGAGATAGTTGCATGGAATAGTCTCCCAGTGGAGGTAGTAGAGACAAAGATTGTATCTATATTTAAGAAAGCATGGGACAAACACAGAAGATCTCTAAAGTAAAAAAGGGACTGTAGAGCTTAATAGTTAGAATGGAAAGAAAGACAGGGTAGGCTATGTGAACTTTATCTGCTGTTATATTTCTTTGTTTCTCTATTTCATGCAAAACGTTCCAGAACTATTTCTTTTCATTTTAACTGTGCAACATGGAGGATTTCAACCTCACCCCTGAACTCCCCAGTCCCAAACCTTAGTGTACTGAAAGAAATCTTCTCGCCACCTTCCAAGCACAGTATCATCATCACACTAGGCCTCTCCTGGCATATCATTAACACTACTTGACTCTACCAATAAGGATCTATTCCCAATACATCAGGAACAACCTTCCCCCAAATGAGACCCCCAGTACCTCTTCCCTGGGACATTCCCTAGAACATCATGAACTTTCCCTGATGCTCTGCCCCACCCATAGCAACCCCCTCCCTCCCCCACATACTGGACCCAGGTCTTATCAATATGGAGTGCGAGATTTTGGTGAGCGGGGGGTATATTGGAGCTCTCCTGCTCACCCTGCAGCCACCATCATTAAGGGGTATGTCTACAGTTAACAGGGGCTGTCTAAAACTAGGTCCCATGTTATTCAATGGGACCTAGTTGCAGATAGGCCAGGTTATCCATTAGCCCGGCTTAGTAGACATACTCTAAATGATTCTGTAGCAGCGAAGTGCATGCAATGAATAAAACCAGGAGTCAGTTGCAGGTTCCAAGCCAATTTATTGTACACAGGCTCAGACAAGAGTGCATCCAAAAGTGACTGAGCAATGGAGTACAGAAGCAAATTCCTTATATACAATTATTACAGTTTGATACAGGCAAACTTTCTATTGGTCCCAACGCCCCTTGCCCCTGTCCAATCGTGGACCCTTTCTGGGCCTAGCTCCTTGCTCCCCCTGCTCAGACTATTCTAACAAAGGCACAGTCTTAGACATAGATACATTTCTACTTCAAGGCCATTTCTAGCTCAGAGAATGCAGGAACATGTCTGTCATCAGTATAGAGAAATTAATAAAGAAGTGCAAGCATTTCAAAAACAGTTTTAAAACCGGTCAAAAGCAGTTTCTCAAACTCTGGTTCTTCTCAGCACTACTCTCAGATGGGGGTTGGGGTCTAGGCCTAGTTTACAGGCCATAGCCTACCACATTCCCCCCTTTGATTATTCTTAACCCAACTAAAAGAGGGTGAGAATATAATCACAAATCGAACACGTTTCAAAGTGAAGCTTCTTCTCGGGATATAGCTTCATATTGCCAGATAGCTAACACTCGGGCTGCTGCCTTACGTTCTACAGTGCTATCAAGAATTGAGGTAACCATGCGGATGCAGAGAGGCAGAAAACATGGGAGAAGCAAGCACAGAGCAATCATGATAAGAACTGCAAACATAAAAGTCTTCAATCCACCTAGGCCTGAAAATAGGCTTCCAGACCATCCACTGAGGTCAAGGCCATTCCATGTCTGGACTGGTACTGTCGGACACCCCCCGTGTGGCCAGGCGCTTGCCTAGTGGTATGGGGAGCGCCCGATCGTCCTTTGTTTGAATCAGCCCAATAGCGTGTAGTTGCGTCCCCGAAAGGATTGGAGCCAAGTGCCAAAGGTCACAGGAATATTTCTTTATTTTAGAAATAAGGAGTTCCTAACTGGATTCAATTCTTTGGCAAGAATTGATTGAAGCATACAAAATTAAAGTTCAGGATATTTCTCCATAGAATGCAACACAAGCCTATTGTACAGTCCTTGGCTTGGTACAGCTTTAAATCTTTCTTTCACATAAAACTCTATTTACATCGGTATTCTGTTCCTGGTCTCCAGGAGGCGCTATAAACCCCTGTTACTTTCACAGCAGGTCTAACCAGGCTTCCTGGTCTACCCAGATACTTTTTTCACAGCAATAGAATTTCCTTCAAGTTATATTACAAGCTTTTAGCTTCTACCCAGCTTTCTTTCCAAGCAGCTTTAATCAGGCAAGCTACTTTTAAAAGCAGAGCTAAAAGTAATGGGCTTTTTAAAATATCCTTGTAAAAGAACTTCTGGTTTCTTCCAGATAATAAACTTCATACAGTTCTTTTACTCCAGCACAAGGTAACACAGACACATTCACTGATTAGGAGCAGCTGAGATTCCTTCAGCTCTTCAAACGCTATTTGGTTCCTTTACTCCTCTTTAGCACAAACTGTACAGTCTATCTCCATGTCTGAAACACTGCATGAATCCACACTGTCCCCCAAGTCCATCTCCTCCACACTAGACTCTCTCTGGTAACTGCTTTCTCTGGTATCCTCCTGAGAAGCCTTTCTGTCTTGTACAGCTTTCAAGAGCTTCTCCCAGGTACCCTTAGCATTACGTGAGCTTGTGGGGGAAGGGCAGGAAAAACCCTCTTTGTTTAGTAGCTCTTTTAAGAGTTGTAAAGGGCTCACCTTGCTTGTAGTGTTTTTCCTCCCTGTAGACTCCTTACTAGGAGAAGAGTTAAGCCAAGAACTTCGGGAGAATATTTCCTCCTCTGAGGACTCCTCCCCTGAGCTCTCCACTGGCCTTGTCAGCTCTCTGCTCCTACTTCTCAATTGCTTCTGTGCAAGTGGCTTCCATGTTTCCCTCCAATTCTGTTTCTCTGCCCGTGACTGTTTCTCTCTTGTGCTTCCTTGCTTGTTCCCTCGTGTCTGTTTCTGCTGCTTCTCAATCTCAATCTGAAACTGAGCCTCCGTCTCCGTCTGTTTCTGAATCTCAACCTCCGTCCCAATCTGAATTCGTTTGTGAGTGCAACTTCCCTGCCTAAATGTTTGGGGCTGTCCTATGGGTCTTGACTCTGCCTCCAAACCACTCCCTTCTCCTCCCTCTATCTCCATGGGAACAGGGTGTGTTCTTAGGTATGCACTTCTCTGCAGGGAATCTCTGTCCTTAGTTTGAGGGTTAACCCTTCCTTTGCCTGCAGTTTCTTTGTGGAAAGGAAAAAAAGTCTGTTTTTTCTTTCTCTCTCTGCTTTCTGAGCCTGCTTCTCCACCACAGTACATACGCTTGCTTAGCCATATTATCAGCTATTTCTTCAACAACCTGACCTTGATCATCAATTTGCAGACAACAGTTAGTTGGATTAAACTTACCACACACATCACCCTCAGATGCTAGTAAATAATCAAGTGCTAAGCGGTTTTGGTAAATAGCTGTACGCATTTGAGTACTTTGCTTTGCTAAAAGAGTTAGTGCTCTACTAGCTTCATTAGTTATAATTTCCACAACAGCTTGTAAGCATATAATACGATTCAGCATATAAACAGGAGTGCGGTACCCCCAGGTCTCATCTTGTGTCCAAGTGGCTGGGCCATAATATGAGATAATTCGCTCCGGGGGCCACTCATCACCCTCCCACTTATCCCATTGCCCTATTTTGAGAGTGCTTCGCTTGCGTCATCCATTGTAGAGGGGGAAACCAAACCTTTCCCCTTGAGAAAGTAGAATAAGGAAGAATGAAGGTCGTATAGTTCCCAAAACACAGGCCCCTCCCCAGGTATTAGGGAGTCGAGCGTATGCTCGAGCGCCACAAATCCAATAAAGTCCAGGAGGGGCTTCCCAAGTATTGGTCAGGGTGAGGTTAGTCCAGAGCTTGGCGAGATGAGGGAAAGAGATCAAGGGGTTGGAAGGTTCTGTAGCATTAACACCTGACCACCAGGACGTCTTCTTTGTGGTGGCATTATAAATTCGCTGGCTCAGGCAGAGCATTTGTCCCACTGGTATGGTGAACTGTGGTCCCATGCGGACGAAACAGAGACGGCCGACGATGGTGTTGGCCAACACCCATTCACTAGCAGTCTTGTTCAAGGCAGTCTGGTTATAGGGGACGGAGTAGTTGAGTTTTCTTGCTTCCCAGGGCTATTGGTCTCTCATCTTGGTTCCACCACAGAAGAAACAATTAGAAATGTGTAGACTCGAGGCCACAGCTCCAGCAAGCTCGATGAATAAGTTCTGCGTAAGCTTGGGCAGTTCTATCTCCGTCTGCATGGCTTCATAGAAGGTATGGTGTATTTGATAAGGCAAGGAAGTACGAGTCTTGGTGTTAAGTTGTATATGTAGGAAGGTTCCAGGGTCTACTCCTCTACCTGCTATCCGTATCCCAAATCGATATCCTAGCTTCCAGTGGCTAGGATTAAACACGAGGAGCTTCAGGGGATTACAGGTACCCTTCAGACACTTAAGGGTTGTCAACAATGGTAGTCTCTCCAAACTGGCTTGGCGATGATCTCCATCCTGTCCCTGAGGTCCATCAGTCCAGATAGCATAATATACACACTCCCACTTGGGGCAAAAGTAGGCGTCTTCTGATGCTTTAACATAACTAGTTGAGGTATGCGCTCCGGTACATTTTCCCCACTTGTAGGCTTCTTCAGGGCACATGTACTTCTCATCATAGTAATAAATTCACTTGTTGTCGATAGATCCACAGCTATAGTAGCCATTCCTGTTGATGGCCTCACAAGCATCAAAGTAAAGAGGGGCTGGTCTGGTGGGATCTGGGAGCTGTCGTGTGGCATTTAGGAGGGCTCCATCCTCGTTGTTCCATCGCAACTCCAGAACATGGTATGAGGGGTTTTGCTGAGGGTTAAAACAGGCTCTTATTTTCCCTTTGGTGCAGATACTCAATTCCGTACCATTATATACACATCGGCTAGTCACACCAGTACAGGTGTAGAAAGAGTGATAAAGCAAAGTTTGGGTAACTTTGCTCCTGACTCGGGTTGCAGTTATACAAGCCGCACAGGGAGGTAAGGCAAAAGCTATTTCAGGGGACCCCAGGGCTACCGCAAGTACAATATAAACATAGAAAGGCAACATGATTACAATATCTCAGTGAGTCTGTCTAAGTATTGCAAAAGTCTTTACTGAAGTTCTCTTTTCCACAGCTTCCACCGTACGTTGACCTGTCAGCTTCCAGGGGTGACAGGAGTAGGGTTGCAGATTCCTCAAGCTTCCACCGTACATAGACCTGCCAGCTTCCAGCTGGGTGGCAGGAGTAGGGCTGTAGATTCCTCACAGTAGTGGTTGTCGTCGCAGTGTGAGTCGCAATGGTGATGTTGGATGGGTGGTTGAAGTCCAGGGACGAAGTTCGGTGGTCGCCGCTGGCTTTATTCGACTGTGGTGGATCCAAGGTTCCAGTTCTGCAACTTTGACGGCTGTAGGGATTGATAGGATGACGAGATAGGGTCCTCTTCAGTGAGGTGCTAACGGTGTGTTTCTCCACTCCTTGACCCACACCGACGTTCCAGGCTTATAGGGATGCAAAGGTTTGGTCAGGTTGATTGGCAGCTGATCTTGCACCCAGGCATGGAGACTCTGTAAAATAGAACCTAAAGCCACTAGTTCTTGTCTGGTGATTTCAGACCCAATTTGACTCATATCCCCTTTTATCCCTTGAACAATGGGTGGAGGTCGCCCATACAAGACCTCAAAAGGGGAAACTCCTAATGACTTGATGGGGGCTGAATGTATCCTGAGGAGGGCTATAGGAAGAGCCTGGGGCCACTTCAGGTGCACTTCCTGACAGAGTTTGGACAGCTGGGACTTTAGGGTCCGATTCATTCGCTCTACCTTTCCTGAACGTTGGGGTCTATAGGCTGTATGTAACTTCCACTGCACTTGTAGGGCTCGGGCCAGCTGCTGAGTTACTTGGGATACAAATGAGGGCCCATTGTCTGATCCTATAACTAATGGTAGACCAAACCGGAGAATGATTTCATGGAGCAGAACTTTGGTGACTTCCCTGGCTTTCTCAGTTCTGGTGGGGAAAGCCTCCACGCATCCAGAGAATGTACAAACCAGGACTAACAGGTAATGGTATCCATTTGCTCGTGGCATTTCTGCAAAGTCCACCTGGATATTTCCCATGGGGGTAACTCCTACTGACTGAACTCTTTGGGGCAGATTAGGACCCTGCCAGGCATTATTTTTGGCACAGGTTAAACATCTTTGGGCTACTGAGGCTGTCAGGGGTCCTAATAGTGAGATGCAAAAGTGTGGTTTGAGAGCTTTCTCCATTGCAGTTTTCCCATAATGTGTGGCTTGGTGGAAAGCTTGGACAAAGGCAGGACCTAATGTTTCAGGGATCACAGTCGGGCCAGGAGGAAGACTACCTGTTGGGGGTGGTAGTACTATCCATCCGATCTCTGATAACACTCCTCCTTCTGTTTGGCAATAATAGTCCAGATCTTTGGAAGTGTATCGAGGGGTCCATGCATTGAGGGGCACTGGGAATATGGCTGCCTGGACCGTAGTACTGGAGATAGGAGCTTGTTGTGTGATGGCTGCTTCTCGAGCTGCAGTGTCAGCAAATCTATTCCCTTGTGTAACTTCTCCTTCTCCTACCTGATGACCCCGGCAGTGCATCACTGCAACTTGTTTAGGGGCCCATACAGCATCTAACAATGTCAATATTTCAGGGCCATACTTGATGGACTTGCCTCCCGATGTTATTAACCCACGTTCCTTGTACAGGGCTCCATGTGCATGCAATGTTGTGAAGGCATATTTAGAATCTGTGTATACATTTAAGCAGAGCCCTGTCCCTATTATCAGTGCCATTGTGAAGCTATCAATTCAGCTTTCTGTGCTGAAGTTCCTGGGGCCAAAGCTGATGACTCTACTATGCAGTGGTGACCATGTCCAGGGTCACCACTGCATAGCCAGCACATCTGTGTCTATTGATGACAAGACTACTTCCATCCACGAAGAAAGTTCGATCAGGGTTCTCCAATGGGACATCAGTTAGATCAGGACGATTAGAGAACACAGTGTCCATGACTTCCAAGCAATCATGATCAGGTGGGCCTGGACCAGTTAGTAACAGTGTGGCAGGGTTCAAAGCTTGACTGACAACCAACTGTAAGCGGGGATTTTCACATAACATACTCTGATACTTCAACATCCGGGAGTTCGTGAGCCAGTAGTTTCCCTTGTGCTCCATGAGAGTTAGGACAGAGTGCGGTACTGTAACTTGGAGGTTCTGACCCAGAGTGAGCTTATCGGCCTCACCCGCCAGGAGAGCTGTGGCTGCAATGGCTCTTAGGCAAGGTGGCCATCCTTTGGCGATGGTATCCAGCTGCTTTGATAGGTAAGCCACAGGTCGCTGCCAAGATCCAAGGGATTGAGTCAATACTCCCAAAGCAGTTCCACTTGACTCATGTATGTAGAGGCGGAATGGTTTCTGTACATCCGGCAGGCCTAAGGCTGGTGATGACATCAGGGCTGATTTCAATGTTCGGAATGCTGTATTCTGCTCTGGCCCCATTCCAAGGAGGATCGTTCTGTGTCTTTGGTGGCCTGGTACAATGGCTTTGCCAGCAGCGCAAAGTTGGGTATCTATATTCAACAATAGCCTGCAGCTCCCAGGAAGGCCATCACCTGCTTCCTAGTGGTGGGGATAGGGATGTGACACACTGCTTCCTTCCGCTCTGGTCCCAATCTCTGGATCCCTTTGGTCAGATGGAATCCCAGATATTTTACTTCGGTTTGGCACAATTGCGCTTTGGCTCTGGAGACCTTGTATCCAGCTTCGTTCAGGAGGTGCAAGAGATCACTGGTGGCATGCATGCATTCAATTTCGGAGTTGGTGGCTACCAGTAGGTCATCTACATACTGAAGGAGAACTCTCTCCCCGGGGGTCACAGGGTAACTTGAAAGATCTTGATTGAGGGCAGCGCTGAAGAGAGTAGGTGAGTTCTTGAATCCTTGGGGTAATCGAGTCCAGGTGAGTTGGCCTCGCCTTCCTGTGGTTGGGTCCTCCCATTCAAATGTAAACAGGAGCTGACTGGTTGATGCTAAGTGTATGCAGAAAAAGGCATCCTTTAAATCCAAGACGGTGAAGTGAGTAGCCTCAGTGGGTATCAGTCCCAGGAGAGTATATGGGTTTGGTACTACTGGATGTATGGTTTCAACTGCATTATTTACTAGTCTTAAGTCCTGCACTGGGCGGTAGTCACCTGTCCCAGGCTTTTTAACTGGGAGGAGGGGGGTATTCCAGGGCGATTGGCACTTTCTGAGAAGTCCGTACTTCAGTAATTTCATTAAATGACAGTGAATTCCCTCAATCGCTGGTTGCAGGAGAGGATATTGCCTCACGTGCACTGGTTCAGCTCCTGATTTGAGGGTGACAAGTACAGGTGCTATATTCTTCGCTAGGCCAGGCGGATTATCCTCCGCCCATACCTCAGGCGGAGCTGAGATTGTGGTGGGCATACGGGAACTGGTTGCCTTGGCCAGAGATGCACTATAGAACCGCCATTCTTCTTCCCGGGGGACAGTCAGCACCATCAGGCCAGCAGGTTTCGAGTTCACAGTCATTTCCATCTTCCCTCCCTCGACAAAGGATATTTGTGCCTGGAGCTTGGCAAGCATATCTCAGCCCAAAAGAGGAATTGGGCACTCGGGCATGTATAGGAACTGGTGCATTATCCTCCGTCCCCTAATTCACAAGTGCGGTTCTGCAAGAAAGGCTTTGTGGCCTGTAGCTTCGACAATGGTAGTAGATCGAGAAGATAGAGGGGCCACTGGTTTTGCTACTACCGAGTGTTCTGCCCCCGTATCCACCATGAAGTCCATATACTGGTCCCCAGTCTTTAAACTGACCATAGGCTCTTGGGGACCTAAGGAAAACTTGGAGCCCGGTCTGGCCTAGTCTTTATCCATGCCATAGCCCTCTTCGGCTGCCATGCCCTCCATAGCTGCTTCATCTTGTTGGAACTGTGCACGATTCATTCCTCCTCGCTGCCGGAATCTTCCCCCTGCTCTCCGCATACTCCCTCCTCCCCTCCAGGAGGCGGAGCTCAAATTCGGGCATTCACTCTTCCAATGTCCTTCTTTACAATAGGCGCACTGATTTGCACCCAATGGGGACTGGCTGTCTCCTCGGTCCCTTCCACATCCTCGAATCCTTCAGTTAGAGATACTTCCTCCGCGTCGTTCAACTAAAGCTGCAGCCAGAAACTCAGCTTTCTTCTTCATTTTACGTTCACTTTCCTTCTGTTGTTCTTGATCACGATTCACAAACACCTTCTGAGCAACTTCCATTAACTGGGCCGTGTTCATGCCCGCAAATCCTTCCAACTTCTGCAGTTTCCGTTTTATGTCTCCCTGGGACTGACTCACAAAGGGTGCATTCACCATGCGTAAATTTTCTTGGGCCGCTGGGTCATGTGGGGTATAAAGTCTGTAAGCTTCAGATAAGCGCTCATAAAAGGCTGCTGGGCTCTCATCTGGATGCTGGATGACTTCAGCTACTTTTCCAATGTTCATGGCCCTCTGGCCTCCTCTCTTCAGGCCCTGCAGTAGGGCCTGACGGAACCGGGTAAGGGCCGTCGCCCCGGTTGCACTGTTTGGATTCCACTTGGGATCGTCATTTGGGAAATCCGCGGCAGCTGCTTGCCGGGGATCTAGGTCTGCGTCTTCCACAGGATTTTCTTCTAACCATCGGGTGGCTGCCTGCACAATCCATGCTCGTTCTTCAGTAGTAAAGAGGGTAGACAGGAGCTGGCGGCAATCAGACCAGGTAGGCTGATGGGTTTGCATAATGCTAGACATTAATTCTGTCAATTCTTGGGGCTTCGCAGTGTAGGACGCATAATACGTTTTCCAATTCAATAAATCTGTGATGGAGAAGGGCACATAAACGAGACTGGTGGGCCCCATCACAACCTGGTCCCGATCGTTGAGGATAGGTAGCCCCGGGACCTGGCGTAATGGCATAACGTGACTATCTCTCTGACTTGCTGTTGTACTTCTGAGGGCGTAATGTAGCTTGGTTTGCTGGAATTTGGCTCCTCTGCTCCGAACTCGAGCAACAGGTGACCCTGGACTGGCAACTGAATCCCTTCTTGCTGTCTCATCAGTGGACTGTGGCTCTTCCAAGTCACTCGAGCCAGAGCTGGGGCTTCTGCTCGGGTGGGGGTGCATCTGTTCCGGGTGCGGAGGGGGCGGGAGGACTAGAGGCAAGTTGGGAGGAGTAGATCCTCCCGCAACAGGCTCTGCTCGGGGTTGCGGCGGAGCCGAAGGAACTGGCCTATAAAGGAACTGGGGTGGATGGGTCGGAATTTCTGGCAATTCTGGGGCTGAATAGATAGGCAGCTTTTCTCCTTCAGACTTCCGGGCCCCCCTTGTGGTCGCTACCATTATCCTACACTGTTCCTCATGGCAGCGCTTCATCCAGGAGGGCTCTTTTTCACAAATGTTTAACCATGAATCTATATAAGGGAACTGGTCAGGGTGTTCTCTGCATACAATCTGATGTACTCGGGATATAATTCTAAAATCAAAGGGACCACCAGGGGGCCACTCAGTGACCAGCACCGGCCACTCACTATTACAAAGTATTCCTAATCGGGACGGAGACATTTTTACTCCATAGTCACCATCAAAAGCCTTCTTAAAATTCTTGATCATACATTTTAGCGGAGTTTGCGTGGACTCCGCCCCTCCCATAATGACGTACACAACAACAGACAGTAAGGGCAGGTAGTATGGCTGCAGGTAAGGGGTCCGTACAGCCCTAGGAACAAATAGGGAGACAAACACCAAACGCTTCCTCCTTTTTGCGACCTGGGCGCGGTCGCCCGGCCAGGAACTGCGCTACTCAGGAGTCCGCTCTCACGTGGTCTGTGTTTCAAGACCTCTCATTCACACACACACAACTAAACATGCTAGCAAAACATTTTCCCAAATTTTCCCAGACCCTATCTAACTAACCAAGAGCAGCCGGTCTCGCTCATATTCATGCAAGATGGGTTCGGACTGCTAACAAACCAAGAAGAGGGCGGTAGTTTGGGCTTCGCGCATACTCATGCAAGGCTTACTCAGACCTGCCCTGAGAGGTGATCAGGCTCTCGGTACCCTATACCAAATCAGTCCCGCGCATACTCATACGAGACCTACCCAAACCTAACTGACTATTGAACAAGGAAATTTTTACTCACCGGATCCGTTACCCGATACAGAACCAGCTCTTGGGTTGAATCCTGGACTCCCCTCAGGTTTGGACGTGTTGGCCGGTCGGACCCAGTGGTCCGCCGAGGCAAGGCGGAACCCTCTCCGATACAAGAGGACCGGTGGCGCCTGAGGTTTCCCCTGCGGTCAGACAGACACGGTTCTGACCGTGCCAAACCTTGAGGCGGTAATACGTGGTATATTCACTTGAATACCATCCACTACTCGCACATTCCCGGCCAACGCACCAAGAATATGCAGCAGCAAAGTGCACGCAATGAATAAAACCAGGAGTCAGTTGCAGGTTCCAAGCCAATTTATTGTGCACAGGCTCAGACAAGGAGTACATCCAAAAGTGACTGAGCAATGGAGTACAGAAACAAATTCCTTATATACAATTATTACAGTTTCATACAGGCAAACTTTCTATTGGTCCCAACGCCCCTTGCTCCTGTCCAATCGGGGACCCTCTCTGGGCCTAGCTCCTTGTTCCCCCTGCTCAGACTATTCTAACAAAGGCACAGTCTTAGATATAGATACATTTCTACTTCAAGGCCATTTCTAGCTCAGAGAATGCAGGAACATGTCTGTCATCAGTATAGAGAAATTAATAAAGAAGTGCAAGCATTTCAAAAACAGTTTTAAAACCGGTCAAAAGCAGTTTCTCAAACTCTGGTTCTTCTCAGCACTACTCTCAGATGGGGGTTGGGGTCTAGGCCTAGTTTACAGGCCATAGCCTACCACAATACCACTAGGAAGAACCTTACTAGTGAAGCATGCCATTCACCTTAATATCTGCCTTATTTTTTAGGGGGGAGGGGAGGAGGTGGTTGTGCACTTTGTTTTGCATAATTTTTCTAAGTGTGCAGTGGTGGGGGCGAGGGGTTCTCCTTTCTTTCAGTTTACAGCGTCTATATTAATGCCAAAGAAAATAGCCATAAATTACCACATTTTTCAAAATGTATTGAAACAAAGGCAAAGAATGAAAACAGTCTTGTAGAATACCTTAACCTAGAACAGTAAAGGGTCTGTTTACTAAAATGCGCTAATGATTTTGTATCTACTACTCGGCATATACCAAAATGCCATGTGGAAGGAGCAAAGTCTGTGTGGTAAATGTAGGGGGAACATTTAACCCACCCCAGCCCTCCTCTTCTCACCCTCCTCCAATGCAAGAACGATGCAGTGCTGTGGATTGGAAGATCTGTGGCACTCACACAAGCCCCCTCACACCTCCTTCAGCACCTCACACCTCCTTCAGCACCTCAACCCCTGGACAGCACCCAACCACATGGATTAGGCTATCCAGCCCCCCCCCCCCCCCCGAAGCCTAGCAACAAGCATATTCATGATACACCAAGGAAGCAGGATATCTTGGGAAGGGGAGCTGAGGTTTCTAATACATTCAGTGCGTTTACTTATCTGAAGCGGTGTGTGATGCTGTGCTGGGAGAATTCCTAAGGAAGGTCATAGGGGCAGAGGGTTGAGTAAGGACTTTTTTCTCTGGATCGGGATATGGAGGGTAGGAAGTTCTTGTGTAGTCCGGTTGAACATGAAAGAGATGATTATTATTGGGGGAATAGCAGCCTTAGTGCACACAGTAAAAACGTAATGACTGGTTCAATATAATTATTAAATAGCAGATAAGGAGAGCATACTATACTATTTCCCATAGGCCTAGTAAAGCTTCCTTTTCACATGATGCTCTCTCAGTTACATAGTGCAAGGACTAATTTTAGCATATGCTTCTTAATGTGATGGTAGGACTGTCTATACACACAGAAAAAAGTTCTTAACAAACATATGAACCCTCATAGCATCATCCCCTGTGTGGCCGTGAACCCTGTTTGCTGTGGTCTCCAGTACATTGCCCACTTTTACTATTTGCAACCCACTGTTAGGTGCATGCGTGTGTGAATGCATGGACTCTTTTTGCCTCTGACCAGGACAGTAGAGTGGAGAGGCAGTTTGAAAGGAACAGTTTAGCAACTGCAGTTTTTCACAGTATCAAAGTTTCTATGCTGCAGAAGCTGGAACTGCCTCACTCACAGATATGCATTGGGTCATTTTTGGGGGGGAGCTTATTTCTCGCGAACCCTCAGTCAGATGTGGCCCATATTTCCCTCATGCAAAATTCCATTGCCGTTTTTGAGAGTTCTTTTGCTGCCAGATATATAGACAAACATTTTGTCTATGTCTGAGTCTAAGTCAGAACCTAAATTTGAAATCAAGTTTTATACTCAAGGATGTCATTGCCCTGTGTAGCCGACAGCATATGTGATTTCTATGCTAATTATACTGATCTGTAGTCAAATTTTAAAATGAATTTCTGATTTGAATAACCTGGGTCATCTGTATGTTTACGCCACAGAGGAAGTCAGCCATGCCATGCAAAGTCCTCCTGCAGTAGCTTCAGCTGTAGAGGCATGGTGCCCAGTGCAAGATGGGTGAAGTAGAAAATAAATGAAGGGGGGGGAGGAGGATAGCAGAATATTTAGAAGAAATAGCAGCCAGGTATAGCACCTTAATGTAAGGATCTAACAAGCAAGTATGACTGCAATTTGGCAAGTGCCCCTTAATTTATAGCACAATAATCTGATTGGCAGTGAACTATGAGATATTGACCTAGGAAGCAACAGTCTATTTGGGAGAGAGAAATGGGGGATGGAGAGGTGGAAAGTAAAGATTAGAGTGAAGGAAGGAATTTGAGGTGACCTTGCGTTATTGAGCAGGAGCATGCTGCTGGATCAATGACCTGAGAAGGCAGAGCTCAGAGGGACGCTTGCAGCGGTGTTATCCTCGTGCGTGTGCCCATGCTACAGTCCAGGAGTCCAGGAGGCAGCTCGAGGACAATGAAGTATGTTACCATGGAGGGGAATAAAACACAGTTGCTAAATAACAGTGACCAAGAATACCTCCTTGGAGCACTCAGTGCCCCTCTGCAGCGTACTGTGATTTTTTATTAACCCAACTAGAGATTATAGAATTTGTTTTGCTGTCCTCCAAAAATGGCTAATAATCTAAATGGTTAAGTGATGGATAAATGATTATACCAGTGGTTCACAAACCAATCTTGGGGGATCCCCAGTCAGCCAGGTTTTCAGGATAACCACATGAATATGCATGAAAGAGATTTGTATGCACTTCCTCCACTGTATGCAAATCTCTCTCATGTATAATCATCGTGGTTATCCTGAAAACCTGACTGGCTAGGTGCGTTCCAAGGACTGGGTTGAGGACTGTGATAGTGCAGTTGCTTGGCAGTGTGAGAAGCTGGGGGTGAAGAGCTAAGTTTTGCCAGAAGTGGTTTCACCACAAGATAAATGTATCAATGCAATTACCCTGATACAGAACTGAATTACAAAAAAATTTAAGTTTGAAACATGACTTTGTGTTGGCTGTGGGCGATGTTGGGCTTTGAAAATATGTCGTCAAGAAAAGACTATTAAGTAAAGACTGAATATTCATTCCTTTAACTGGAATAAGATTGGTAACAAATAAGATTTTGATACTTTAAGAAACCCTTTTCGAAACACCTGACACATCTCTAGTGGTCAGGTGCCTCCATTTTTCAAGGTGGCACCAATGGAGGAGAACATTGCTATACTCCTCTCCAGACCAGGTAAGTATAATTGGTCGGGGGAAGATTATCAACATTGGAGGCTCCCTGATCTAGGGCCTCTTTGCATCAGGGTGCCATGACCCAGAGAACCAAAGCCAGGCATCTGGGGACCACTGGGCCACCAAGGAACTTTTGTGAGGCAGAGGTAGGGAAGTTTAGCCAGCATTTGTGTTTTCTAAAATGTTTCCCTTTCTGTCAGTATGTGAGCCAATCCCCCACACACAGGGACAGGAAGGGAGACATTTTAGTGCAACAATGCGTGCTGTTTTTTCTGACAGTGCACACTTTTTAATGCGATTGTACTTTGCATGCCATTAGTTTACAGTAGTGCATTGGGAGTAAACGATGCTTTGAGTATGTGCACTAGAACGCTGCAAGCTGAAGCTTAGCATGATATTCTAACACACCGCATACTGCATCAAGGCCTCTGTCAGCATCAAATAATTTATCAAGGAGCTCCTGATAGTACCCAGGAGCCTCTGCCAGCACTTTACTCAGGGGTACTATATTAGAAAACAGATACATGTGTAAGGTCAGACAAAGGAAATAAACTGCTCTAGTGAACACCTTCTGTTAGTATCATTCGTCTCCTTGATATGGGTATGCACACAAATTTTTGTTTCATTTTAAATATTTTTTGTTCTTTCTTTTGTTTGTTTGGTTTTTTAATTTTAATTGTGTCTATCCATTTTTCATGTGCTTTTGAGTGTGCAAAAATACCAGCAGGACTGATTGGGGATTATTCCTGTCCCTTTTGAACACCTAGGTGGTTATTCTGAGCACAAATAGCGGAGATGGACAGCCCAGTTGTGCGGGGAAGATAGATGGAGGCGGGAATGGGTGGCATGGGGGTGGAGAGTGGGTGGGCAGTGGGCAGTCGTTGGCTCTGTACGTACAGGGGTGATTCTAATGACGACCCTGTACATCCGGGGCCGGAGAAATGTCTGGCTCCGGTTATTCCACCTCCGAGTTGGAATAACTTCCCTGGATGTTTGTTTTTGGAAGGACCGGGGCACAGATGGGGCAGGGGGGCCAGAGTTTATTCCCCGCAACCCCACCCTGGCCTTAGGAGGCCAGATCGGGGGTTGGGCTGTGGGAAATAAACTCTTTTTCTTGGTGGCCAGCATCACGACTTTTAAATGGAGCCATGGTGCCATGGCAACAGGACGCCATAGCACCGCAGCTCCATTTAAAAGCCCTGACTGAGTTAGTCAGGCTACTAATGTACGTGCAGGCCAGACTGAATTGCAGAACCTGGCGTGCACGTACATTGCTGTTTGTGATTCTGATCCCATGGGGATCGACGTGCCCCGCGGAATCAGAATCGTGATCCCCTCTGTGCGTCCGGTTCAGACCGGAGGCACAGAGGGGATCTACGTCCAGGACGGAATCAGGCCCCTAGGTATTAGGTAACCTGGGGGAGGAGAAAGATGGTGTGGAGATGTGGGAAAAGCTGGAGGGTGTTTTTTTAAATAAATACTGAGGACAATTCTTAACCAGCAGGTGCTGGGTATTACCACCATGTCCTGGGAACATGCTAGGCCCTTGATGAGTTCTATTTGGAAATAGTATGCATTAAAACAAAAAAGAGTTTTTTTGGTTTGTAGCATTTTGTTTTCAGAATTACATAAAATATCATTGATGTTTCTTCTGTCCTATGGAACAACTGCATCTCACTACCTCTTAACTGAAACACATATCAAATAGGTCCTAGGGATTATTTTGACTATATAAAAGTATGAGTAAATAAATATATGGTTTACGGGGGGGGGGGGTGTTTCTATAGCACCCTTCGAGGCATTAGAGCGATTTACATAAAAGCAAATTACTAGTAAGTAGAATGGAACGCATTAAAATCACCTGTACTATCACTAAAATAACCTGTAGTACATGAAGATTGGACAGTGGTTAATGTAATGCCAGTTTTTAAAAAGAGTTCCAGGGATGATCAGGGAAACTATAGTCCGGTGAGCCTGAGGTCAGTCCTGGACAAAATGGTAGAAACCATTATAAAGAACAAAATTACTGCACTTTGAATATTGTGTGGAATTCTTGTCACCATATCTTAAAAAGGATATAGCAGAATTAGAAAGCACAGAGAAGAGCCAGCAAAATGGTAAAGGGGATGGAAGGGCATGGAAGAATACCCCTATGAGGAAAGGATGGATGATCAGCAATAAATTTAACAGACAAATACAAAAGCTGTTAAAAGGAAAAACCTTACATTAAACCTTCTTACTGTCTGTTAAGTTTATTGCTGTCATCCATCCTGACCCCTGATGCAGGCAAGATTGCCGAAATTCAGCTGAGTCGGGTTCCTGAATAAACGCATTGATTTGACCTCCCTTTGTGGCCACTGTCTGCCTCTATGGGGCATGTTTACTATACCGCGGTAGCGGACTCCATGCGATAACGGAGCCATGGCCACATTGATTTCAATGGGGCCGTGGCTCCGATATCACACGGAGTCCGCTACCGCGGTTTAGTAAGCATGCCCCTATATGTTTTTCTTTTTTTTCTTCTTCTAATATTTACTTATAACCATTATGTAACCTAATTCACCCGTGATGGCAGAATTGAGGAGATGTACATCCTGGCGCTCCCTGGATTCCAGGGGGAAGAATGCACAAGAGCCTGCCCATCCCCCCCGCTCAAACGCCACTGCTGGGGCTAGTGAGCATTGGCTTCTGAGCACTGGCCATCTATCTGGCAGCTCAGAATGCCATGGACCACATTGGCCCCTGCTGACCACTCACCTTTCAGCCCTGATGGCCCAGATGGATTGGATTGTGACAGCAGGATCCCCGGAGGACATTACCAGTACGGGCGGGGGGCTGCAGAGAGAGGACTGTGTGGCACCCGGCACTTATTCCACCATCGGGGTGGAATAAGCTGGGCGACCACACAGGTGCTGGGTAACATACAGAGGCCTGACCTGCATACCCTCGGTACATCCTGGCAGCTGGCCACTCCCTGACTCCGCCCCCACTCCGCCCCTCCCACCTCCACCCTGCGCTCCCCATGGAAACACTGTGTACATGTGGGGAGTGCTGGTGATGGAATCGAGTCTCGAGGCTGAGCGTGGGTTGGACATCCAGCCCATACGTCCAACCTTGCTGTTCGTATGACAGAATGCCCCCTTTGGTGAATAGGTGAGTTATAAATACATCAAATAAATAAAATAAAAAAAGTGTTGCCAATATCAAAAGAGTATAATCTCTCGCCATCCGTTTGGTCCATCAGAGATATATTCATATGTAGGTGGCTCAGTTATGATACTCCTGTTAAACATTGACACACACACACAACTTCCTCTCATCACTCACAACATAAAAACTCCCAAACACTATGGAAGGTAAAATCTTGTCCACAGCTTTATTCAAAAATATTAATAGCAGCTTTCCATGAATCAGACATCAAGGACTTTCGGAGACAGCTCAAGACAACCCTCTTCATCAAACACTACGGTGACGTCACATAAACTGTTCGCCAAACAGTACCACAGCCCAACCACCCTCCCTTTTTGCCATGTACATAGTATTGATGTAAAGTCCTTGATGTACATAGTATTGTATAATAGCGCACGCTGTAAATAGCTCACCAAGAATCAACGACACCCTACACACACACTCATTTACTGTTTCAATGCCTGTACACACAAGACTCAGTATTTTGTCGATTGTTTGTTGTGTAGAACGCCTTGATTACAGGAGAAGGCGGTATAGAAATCCTTTTAAATAAATAAATAAATCCCGTGACTTTTTAGCTTTGCCAAAAGTCTCTGATCTCTTCTATGGCCTTTATCTCCCAAATTGACTTCCTTCCAATTATCCTCCATTGCATCTTGATTACTGACCTCTTCATATCCTGCCAATTGTCCTGCTTCCACAACTGCACTCGGCCAGTCAGTGCTGACCTAGCCATAGTGAGGTCTGTGAAGAACCCTGTGGAAGGCTACCACCTCCATCACCTTAGACTGCGGTGACACCAAGGCATGCCCCCCCCCCCCCCCAGCTTGTGGCAGTGACTCACACTAGCCAATGAATCCTTCATGACTTCGGACCTATATAGTCCAGTCCCCCTTTCATCTTCAGCTAATACTGGGAGGAAGGCCCCCCTTGCCCCCCCCCAAACTGCAACCACAAACCCTGCATCCCACCGCCCACTCAAATCCTTTTAGTAGGCCCTTAGAGCACTCACTAAAATAGAAAACCCCTGCAAAATGACTACTAGTCCGCTAATTTCAAATTCCCCAATTCCCTCCTACCTACTGCCGAACACCTTTAGCAGCTAATCACCAACCCTTCCCCATTTTCCGCAATGGCCAGTGCCCCTTGGAAGTGGGGTCTGCAATGATGTAGGACCATCAGTCTAATCTGATGACTATTAGTACATATTCTTCCTGCTCATGCTCACCATCTAATTTTGAACTGAAGACCATCTTATCAAAAACACAACTTTTCTTTGCGTTGCTGTGATACCAACTCATTACTTTGGTAGCAAATTGATGTTATCATCAGTCTTCTATATACCCACTCTATTTTTTTTTAGAAAATACTTTGCACATAAAAAGAATTGTCAACTTCAGCCAAAGCCTTCTGCATCACTTTAGCCATCTGTCTGACAAAGTACCGTATTTTGTTGTTTCATGGCTGC
The DNA here is from genome assembly GCA_033557465.1 of Ichthyophis bannanicus. NCBI lineage: Eukaryota > Metazoa > Chordata > Amphibia > Gymnophiona > Ichthyophiidae > Ichthyophis > Ichthyophis bannanicus. The sequence goes on along the minus strand of CM066033.1, from coordinate 460,166,652 downwards.
TTCAAGGACAGTTTCTTTCCAGCCATCATTCACGGTTGTAACTGCCGCTCCGTGGACGCTATTCCCATCATTCCATTTCTGCAACTGTTGCTCTGAGCAGCTTAATCCCCTCCCTCATGCCATTATTGACTATTATAACTGCTGCTCTGTTTAGGTTACTCCTCCCCCCGCATCGTTGAAGGCCGTAATTGCATCTCTGTCAAAGTTACGTCCATGCTTTCATTTACCGTTGTAGATATGTGCTACTCTTCAGTCATAGGGAAGGAAATAGGCATAAGATTAGCCAAACTGAGAGGAGGCATTTCCAGAGAGGGTTTGCACTTATGCACATTCTTTTGCATTTTCCAAGGAATGCACAAAATATTTCTCAAGAACACAATGCACATGCCTTAGCAATCTGTGTGGGTAGATTTTCTGGGCCAATTTTCAAAGTAAAAGTAGATGTTTACTTCTATGCAAGCAGTTACAAAATTACCCCATAACTTCTAAATAAAGTAGTTATTCCCATAGTTCCTATATTGTTGTTAAGTGCCCTTAAGTAGGTGTTGACTCATGGCAATCCTCTGGATAGCTGTCCTAAACTGTATTCGGTCTTCAGTCAGGCGGCTCATTATTGACAGACTGGCATCCATAGCTGCTATTATTGTATCGATCCATCTCTTTGCTGGCCTTCCTCTTCTGCATTGACCTTCAACCTTGCCAAGCATGATGTCTTTCTCTAACAATCTCTCTCTTCACATGATGTGTCCAAAGTATGAAAGTCAAAGTCTTGTCATCTAAGCTTCTAATGAAAGCTTAGGTTTGATCTCCTCTGGTACTAACTGGTTTGTTGTTTGGGCAGTCCATGGTGCACATAGTATTCTTTACTGTCACCATTATTCAAAGGCATTGATTTTCTTCCTGTCTATCGTTTTCATTATCCAACTTTCACATCCATTAGATGTTACTAAAGATACCATGGCTTGGACAAGTCAAAACTTTGTATGGAGAGAGACATCTCTGCACTTGAGAATCTTGTCTAGGTCCTTCATAGGCATTCTGCCAAGAACAATGCATCGTCACATTTCTTGACTGCTTGTTGTTTTTTTATTGATATTGATCCAAGCAGATTAAAGTTGTCCACTATTTGAATTTCTTCTCCATCAATGATGAACTTATTGATTTTGCCAGTTGTCAGGATCTTTGTCTTCTTTATGTTAAGGTGCAGGCCCAATTAAGGACATCGAGACCAATTCCCTTTTGAACATCCAGCCCCTATACAGCCCCTCAGAATTGGGTCTACCAGCCTGTACGTGCAGGCTGGGCCTAAATTCTGAAGGGCCTCATGCCCTACAGATCCCCGGCTAACTCAGTCAGGTTCTTGAATGGAGTCACGATGCCATGGCATCCCGTCACTATGGCACCATGGTTCCATTCAGGAGCATGATTGCTGGCTTCAGGACAGAGCCCCCCTTTCCCTGCAGCCTGACCCACGATCTGGCCTACCATGGCCAGGATTGAGCTGGGGGGGACACTCACCTTCTTGCCGCCACTAGCCTTCACTGTCCCCTGACATCCAGGGAGACTTAGTCCACCTCCAAGGTGGAATAAGTCCCCCGTCTAAAAGACCGACCCTAGACGTACAGGGCCGATTTCAGAATCGGCCCTGTATGTTTGGGATGACAGATCGCCCATGCACCGTCCTCACTTTGCCTCCCACCCCATCTAAGGCTCCCCGTAAAACTCCACTGTTTATACAGGGAGTCTTGCATGGGGACGGCAAAGGGGATGAGTAGCGGAGATGTATGTCGAGGCGGGGCATATATCCCCGCTATTTGTGCCTCAGAATGACCCCCTATGTTCCTTGATCTTGACAAGCAAATGTTTCAGATCATCTTCAGTTTAAGCCAATATTTTGGTATCATCAGCATAGCAAAGGTTGTTAGAGGACTGGAAAACAACTTTTGGGATGATTGCATAGTTCTTTTGACACTGCCTATCATCGGGCATATAAAAATTGTGTAAATTGATGGCCATTATCAGTTAATTGTCAATAGAGGTAATTTTATAAAGAGATGCCTATTTTTAGGTATTATGAATGCATGTAAATTCCAGTATATTAGTTATTTACTTCTACTACTACTATTACTTATCATTTATATAGCACTACAGGGTGTACAGGCACATGTAAAAAGATGGTCCCTGCTATAAGAGTTTTCAATCCAGTCAAGACAGACAAGAAAAAACTCAAAACATATATATTCATTCAGCACTTTGGCATGATAACATAACTACCACCTATAACCATAATACAACACCTATTACATCCAAACAATGACCTTCAAGCAAATTAACACTGCATCACAAGATCACCCTGTAGATAGTTAACAAAGTTAAGTTTGCTGTTTAATGTACAAAGTTGTTACTGTTCTATGTAAACTGAATCTGTACTACCTGTACTGATCATTCTGTTCAATGTAAACCGCAATTGATCTGTTAGAAATTGCGGTATAAAAATGTTAATAAATAAATAAATAAACACAACAGCTATGTGGCCACGTACGCACATACAGCAAAAGATCTTTTATAGAATACCAGCCAGCATAAAAGTATGCACGTTAATTTGATGGTGAGTACTTTGTGCACATTGGCAGAGTTCAGACAGAATATGAGAAGTGCAAGCAAGCATGTATGTTGATTATAAAATACAATTTACACACATACGTGTAACCATTTACACCAGCTCTAGGTCTGGCATAAGTGATCACACCTTAATTTAAAATACATTCTTTGCCACACTTGCTAGAAGTTTATAAAGACAAGTATTTATTTAAAACGTTTTTATACTGACTTACCAGCATAAATCTCTCAAGGCGGTTTGCATAAAGAAAACATTAGTACAATTTAATACAATACAACAGAGACCAGCAATAAACACTCCCAAGCCTAAGGACCCAGCAACCCCCAAATCCAGTTTCAGCATTCTAACACAGACCTTCCATACCCACATGGGGTCTTCTGTCCTCATAATCAAAAGGAAAAGAACCAAGTCTTCAGTTTCTCCCTGGAAACAGCTTAGTACTGTATTAACCGGACGTCCAGTGCTATAGTATTCCATATTTTAAAAAAACCACTACAGGAAAAACTCTTTTCCTAGCCTCTGCTCTTTTTTCCTGCTTCACAGTTGGACTCACAACCTGTCTACTCTGGATTAAATGTAACGGTCTAAGAAGATTATACCAATCAAGTCAACTAACACCTTAAATTGAACAAAGCTTCTTGTGTGTGTGCTATCATATCAATGCTGACTCCTGACAACTCAACCCCAGGGTTTTCTTGGCAAGGTGTGACTGAAGTAAATTGCCAGGCCTTTCCTCAATGAAGTAAGTCTACAGCACCTTGTATTCCAAGGTGATCTCTTATTCAAGTACTAGCCAGGCCTGACCCTGCTTAGTTTCTAAGATCACTAATAGAAGACAATGTAAATGTTTCAGTAAGACTGTAGGTGAAGTCTATCTAAGGACACCAAAAATCAATCTTGCAGCAGCACTCTGAGCAGATTGGAGTCAAGACAATTGTTTCCCCAATTGTTTCCCCTCCTACCTGCACACTCACTCCTCCTCTCCTCACCCCCCCCCCCCCTTTACCACCCTCACTTCCCCCTCCATTCTGTCTTCTAACCAATTATCAGCTCTTGAACTTCATCACTTTCTCCCTCTCATCCAACCATCTACTCTCTCCCTAAGGCAACCTCACCCTTGTTTCCGGCGTACTGTCTCCTCTCTACCCTGTACTCTGCTACCCCTTCTTCTCCTCTCATCCGGTGATATCAACCCCAATCCTGGCCCCCCTAGTTTTCAGTCTCACTCTGAGAAGAGATCTTCACGCAACTTGTCTAATCTTATCCAGATCCCTCTCCTTTCCCCCTCCACTCTCCCTTTTTCGTGTGCCTTATGAAACACACATTCTGTCTCTAATAAACTCACTTTTACTCATGATCTCTTTATCTCCAATTCTCTACACCTTATTGCTCTAACTGAGACCTGGCTCCTCCCTGATGATACCGCATCTCCTGCTGCCCTCTGCCATGGAGGCTATCAGTTCTCCCACACACCTTGTCTCACTGTCCGTGGTGGTGGTGTTGGGTTTCTACTTTCTCCCTCCTGCTAATTCCAACCCCTCCTGCTGCCTCAGTCTCACTCCTTTCTCTCTTTCGAAGTCCACTCCATCCGCCTCTTCACTCCACTTCCTCTCTGGGTAGCTGTTATTTATCGACCTCCTGACAAGTCTGCTTCTACCTTTCTTACTGACTTTGACTCGTGGCTCTCTTTCTTTCTGGACTCCTCTTCCTCCACTCTTATTCTTGGGGATTTTAACATTCATGCTGATAACCCCTCTGATCCTCATGCTCTAAAGCTCCTCTCCCTCACCTCCTCGTTTGACCTCCAACTTTGCACCACTGCCCCCACTCACCAGCATGGCCACTGCCTGGACCTGATATTTTTCTCTAGTTCCTTACCCTCGAACTTCTGTAACTCAGTTCTTCCCCTATCTGACCATCACCTTTTAAGCTTTAATCTTCATCTCCCATCGCCTCAGCCCCATCCTGTCTTCACCAACCTTTTTAGAAACCTTCATGCTATTGATCCCTTGACTGTCTCTTCCACCATTTCTCCATCTCTTTCTTCCACTATGTCATCCAAGTCTGTCAACGAGGCAGTAACTTCCTATAATGCTGCACTCTCCTCAGCTCTGGATGCTTTCGCTCCACCCACCCACATCCTGTGAGACGTTCTCCACCCCAGTCCTGGCTTTCATCCACTACCTGCTACCTACGTTCCTGTGACCGTTCTGCTGAGCATGCTTGGCTCAAATCCCACTCCCCTGAAGATCATCTACCCTTCAAATTCATGCTTGTCTCTTTCCAGTCAGCCATAGCTCTTGCCAAACAAGACTACTATGTCCATCTGACTCTCTTGCCTCTGATCCTCGCCGTCTCTTTACTACTCTTAGCTCTCTCCTTAAAGTGCCTCCACCTCTGACCCGCCTCCCTTTCTGCCCAAACCCTAGCTGACTATTTTCATGACAAAATCCACAAGATCACCCTCCAATTCCCCATAAACTCAGCTATTTCCCCTCCTCCCCCTTTCCACTCCCAACTCTCCCCCCCCCCTTGCTACCCTCTCGTCCTTTCCTGTCATCTCTGAAGATGTAACTGCACACCTTCTTTCTTCCTCCAAACTCACCATCTGCTCCTCTGATCCTATCCCCACCCACCTCCTAGGCCCCATCTCCTCCACCGTTGTCCCCTCCATCTCTCATATTCTCAACCTTTCGCTCTCCACTGCAACTGTCCCTGCAGACTTCAAGCATGCTGTGGTCACACCTCTCCTCAAGAAACCCTCGCTTGATCCCACCTGTCCTTCTAATTATCGACCCATCTCTCTCCTTACCTTCATTCCGCTGCCTTGACTTCCTCTCCTCTCATGCCCTCCTGGATCCCTTACAGTCTGGATTTCGTCCTTTACACTCTACTGAAACGGCTCTTGTCAAAGTCTCCAGTGACTTGTTCCTGGCTAAATCCAAGGGTCTGTACTCTGTCTTCATCCTTCTTGACCTCTCTGCTGCTTTTGACACCATTGACCACAACCTTCTCCTCGACACCCTGTCCTCACTTGGCTTCAAGGGCTCCGTACTATCCTGGTTCTCCTCCTATCTCTCCCATTGCTCCTTCAGTGTGTGTTCCCGTGGCTCCTCCTCCTCCACTATCCCGCTCCCAGTTGGTGTACCCCAGGGATCTGTCTTGGGTCTGATCCTTTTCTCTCTATATATACCCAGTCCCTTGATGCGCTTATCTCTTCCCATGGCTTTCAGTACCATCTGTATGCTGATGACTCCCAGATCTACCTCTCTATACCCGAACACTCCCCAGCAATCCAGACCCAGATCTCTGCCTGCCTTTGTGACATTGCTGCCTGGATGTCTCACCGTTGCTTGAAATTGAACATGGCCAAGACTGAACTTCTTATCTTTCCCCCTAAAACCTCCTCTCCTCTTCCTCCCTTCTCAGTCTCTGTGGATAACTCTGTGCTCCTTCCTGTTTCCTCGGCCCGCAATCTGGGGGTTGTCTTTGACTCCTCTCACTCTTTCTCCACACACATCCAACTCGTAGCTAAGACCTGCCATTTCTTTCTCTATAACATTAGCAAAATCCGCCCCTTCCTTTCTGAACACACTACAAAAACGCTTATCCACTCCTTAATCACCTCCCGTCTTGACTACTGTAACCTACTCCTTGCTGGTCTCCCTTTGAATCTTCTCACTCCCCTTCAATCTGTTCAACACTCTGCTGTGCGGCTGATCTTCCGCCATCCTCATCATGCCCATATTACTCCTCTTCTCAAGTCACTTCATTGGCTCCCTATCTGCTTCTGCATCCAATTCAAACTTCTCCTGCTGACCTATAAATGCATTCACTCTGTGGCTCCTCAGTTCCTTTCATCTCTCATCTCCCCTTATAACCCCACTCGGGAACTCCGCTCCTCTGGTAAACTGCTTCTATCTATGCCCCGCTCTCTTACTGCTAACTCCAGACTTCGCTCCTTTCACCTTGCTGCACCTTATGCCTGGAACAAACTACAGTGGGGTGCAAAAGTCTGGCATCACTTGTGAGTTTTGCATTTTTCATACTTTCTAATGTTATTTTTTAAAATTTTGCGTTAGCCCAGCATATTCATCTTTCTACCACGTTAAAAGGGATACATTTGGCTATTAGAGTTGACTTTTTTGCATTCCTTGCTTCCAATTTAAATACTTTACAAACACTGGGAGATAGCTACTGCGATATTTGTGGACCCTGCGTCAAAACTGCATCGAGATTATCCAATATGCACACGTTATTTCTGACCAATCAGGAGGCTGGTTTCACTAAACAATCACAATGCAGATATCTAGCCAACAGTTCAGCTATAAAAACGTGTGGAATTTTTGAATTTCATACGCTTTCTGGATCAACCATGAAGATGACTCGGACCCTGACGTTGGAGGAGCATGTTCATGTGTCCTTTATGAGCGAGGAAGGATTTTCAAGCCATCAGATAGCCAGGAAAGTTGGCTGCAGTCAGAGCGCTGTTGTTAAGATTGTACAGAAGAAGAAAGAAATGGGTTCACTGGTGGACAAGCCTCGTTCAGGTCATACACATGCATCAACATCACATCAGGACCGCACACTATGACGCATTTCACTGACTAATCACAAGTTGACCTCTCCTCAGCTGCTTCTAGAGTGGTCAGACAAGAGTGAGGTCAGTGTCAGCTCATCAACAGTTCATCGCCGGTGCCTGCAGTTTGGTCTCTGGGGATGCAAAGCACGGAATAAGCCACTGATGACTGACATACAAAGGTGCAACTGGATCGTGTGGGCAAGAAAGCACTCAACCTGGTCGACTGAAATGTGGGAAAAGGTACTATTCAGCGATGAAAGCACCTTCTGCCTGTTTGGTAACCAGGCCCACACCTATGTGAGGAGATTTCCTGGAGAGGAATTCAAGCCTGAGTGTCTCAACCTCATCCTTTGAAGGTCATGGTCTGGGGCTGCATGGCTGCCAGTGGTGTTGGACGTCTTCACATCATCGATGGAATGGTCAATGGGGCCAAGTACATCACCATACTGCAAAAGTGCATGGTGCCATCAGCACACCAGCTGTTTCCTGGCCAGTTTCTGTTCCAAGATGACAATGCACCCAGCCATCGCTCCAGACAGGTGATCAGCTGGAAGTAGCAGAACAACATCAAGTCAATGGACTGGCCTGCCCAGTCTCCAGATCTGAATCCAATAGAGAACCTGTGGCACAAGGTGGCCTTGGAAATATCCAAGAGGCATCCGACATCAAAGCATGAGCTGATTGAGTCACTCATTGCAGCTTGGAACCACGTTGTCACCAATGATCACCTTGTCAGACTGGTTCATTCAATGCTGACAGGTGATCAAGGACAAAGGGTGGCCCATCAAATAAAGAGCCATCACTGACACATAAAAATGTCCTTTTTCAAGGCCACATACATTAATTTGAAGGAAACCTTGCGTGCATCCATAATATTTTAAAGCATGCTTACAATAATATATCGTTGGCCAATGATGTACATTACGTGATTTTCAGAGAAAATCTATCAACAGGACAACTATGGGGAACAAACTCAGAAAATAAGGGCCAAACCAATACTAAAAGTTGGCCCTACTAGCCAAATCTATCACTTATCATGAGATACACAGAAAAAGCCACTTGGAGGAAAAAGAAATTAAGATATAAGGTCATGAAGTTGAAAAACGTCAAATTTACAAGTGATTCCAGACTTTTGCACACCACTGTACCTATGTCTGTATGCCAGGCACCTTCTCTAACCCTCTTCAAGTCCAGGTTGAAAGCTCACCTCTTTGCTGCTGCTTTTGGATCTTGACTCCTCTGATCTCCATTTCTTTCCCTTGCTCTACCCCTGCCTACACCTCCCATGTTTTGTGTGTTCTGTCTTGACTAGATTGTAAGCTCTGATGAGCAGGGATTGTCTCTTACATGTCTGTGCTGTAGAGTGCTGTGTACGATTGGTAGCACTATATAAATGCTGAGTAGTAGTAGCAGTAGAGGCAATAACCTATCGAATAAACCACAAAACAAACTATTACAGTAATCCAAGTGGTTGAGTACATATGACTGACCAACCATCTGACACAATTTCTCCAACAACAGAGGGTGCAACTTTTTCACTAACTTCAATTTAACAGAGATCATTCCGACCACTTGAGACATCTACAGTATGTTTAAAAATGAATCTAAAATAATCCCTAAATCCTTAACCTTATCCACTAAAGGATATTTCCAAGAACTCATTTTCAGAAAAGAACTTTAATACTAGGATCTACAGTATTTACCAGCTTTATCAATCCTTTGCAGGCCCGCATCCAACTTTTGAATCACCGGTGTCCTATCCCCATCAACTGGAATACTAATTGAATAGCGTCAGCATAAATGAAACATTTAAATCCTGCCTGATGACAAATTTTTCCAAGAGTCTGTAAATACAAATTAATATACAAGAATATTCAAATCCACCAAACAATACTGTAAGGTCTTGTAAAATCAACAGAACGTGGGTCTCAGTATCTCTACGGTGTAATACTTCATTTTGTACAGCCAATAGAGCCGATTCAGTTCCATAGCCAGGACAAAAACCTGCCTGAGCCTGATCCAGAATCCCATTCTTTTCCACAAAGGAATTCAATTCTAACAACATTGTTCTCTCAGTTACTCTAAATAAACAATATAAATTAGAAATTGGTCCAAAGCTTGAACAATTTGAAGGGTCCAAATTATCCTTCTTCAAGATGGGTGTAACTGATGTACAATGTAATTTATCAGGGAATATTCTATTCTCCAAAGATCTCTTCAAGATCCTACTAATTCCTTGTCCCCAAGAGGCTATAAATATAACTTAAAAAGTGGAGGAGTAGGCTAATGGTTAGAACAATGGCTTGATAACCAAGAAACCAGGGTCCAATACCCACTAGTGCTCCTTGTAGCCTTGCCAAGTCACTGAACCCTCCACTGTTTCCAAAGAAAGGCCTGGCAATCTACTTCCAGTCACACTACCAAGAAAACCCAAAAGCTGCTGGGTTGCCAGGAGTCAGAATTGACTTGAAGGCACACATTTCATTCTGTTCTTCAAGATCCTACTAATTTCCTGTCTAGCCTCCCCAAGAGGCTATAAACACAAATTAAAAAGTAAAAGTAAGAAGCAGAAGAGAGTCTGGGAGACATATTCAAAGGCATTTACACAGTTTGTAGATCTTCAAATCATGTAAATTTTCATTTCATTTCATTTATTTAAGATTTGATTATACCGCCTAATGCGGGTACAGCAAAGTGGTTTACAATAGAGAACAATAAAAACTGAATCAGAAAATGAAAAGAACACCAGTATATATAGGACAGACAGGAAAATGAGATATGGCAAGGCAGGGCTGGAGGAGGATGGTGAGAGAGGAGGAAGGGGCAGGTAGGAAACATAAGGAAGTCAACTGAGGGAGTCCAGTGGGAGGTCAAAAACAGTGCAGAAAAGGTGGGTTTTAAGTTGGGCTTTGAAATTTGTAAAAGAAGACTCTAACCAGAGATGTGGAGGAAGATTATTCCAAAGGGAGGGTTTGAGGAAATAAAATGCTGAATGGTGAGTAGATTGAAGATGGGCCAGAGAGCGAGAGGGTAGGAGAAGATGGAGAGAGCATTGTGGGACAAGCGGAATAAGGGAGGATGCTAAGTAATCCAGGGAACCAGTGTTGAGTGTTTTATGGACCTGGATGAGAATCTTGTAATGAATATGAGATGGTACAGGAAGCCAGTGTAAACGGATAAGGAGGGAGCTAATGTGATCAAATCTGGATGAGTGAAAAATTTATCTGGCTGCAGTGTGCTGAATAAGTTGAAGGCACTTTAAAGAGTATTGAAGCTCTTCAACAATTGGCCACAATGGATGTGGTAATTCGGCGGGCAGACAAAGGAGGAGCAACGGTTGTGTTATCTACAACACAATATCAACATCAAGTAGATACTCACCTTAATGATATCACAACTTACAAATGTCTAAATGACAATCCTACTAAGGAGTTGCAAGCCCGTATTCAGGAGTTAATAACCCAAGCATTTCTATGCAATTGGATCACTAAACAGGAATCTGTTTTTTTGATCAACAAACATCCAAAGGTTCCTGTATTTTACCTTGTCCCTAAGATTCATAAATCTTTACAGGACCCTCCAGGCAGACCCATAATATCCTGTCGAGACTCTGTGCTCGAACCACTTTCTAAATTTTGCGATGTTTTCTTGCAGCCTGCAGCAGCAAAAGTGACTTCATACATTAGAGACACCGGGGATTTTTTGGCTCAATTACTGACATGCACTGATGTTTCCTCATACACATACTTGGTAACTCTTGACGTTCAATTGTTATATACGAATATCAATCAAGAAGAAATAATGGCTTGTCTTACAGATTATCCTCTTGATCTTCCAGAACGCATCCCTAGATCTTTTCTGTTAAATCTTTTAGATCTGGTTTTGAATAACAACTTTTTTCTTTACCGACAGCAATTTTATTTGCAGACAATGGGAATAGCGATGGGTGCCACAGTAGCTCCATCAATTGCAACTATTTACATGGGCATTTTCGAATCGCTATTTGTATATTCAGATCCAGCATTTTGTTTTGTTCCCTTCTGGAAACGTTTTATAGATGATGTTTTCTTTCTATGGACAGGAACTAAGTCAGATCTTGAGCTTTTTGTTCAACGGCTCAATGCTCATAAGCCTAACATTCAATTTTCAGCTCAAATGGAAGTCTCCAATATACAATTTTTGGATGTCACAGTGTTTTTGACACCATCAGGTTTAGAAACGACACTTTATAGGAAACCAGTCCAGTGCAATACTCTACTCAGATATGACAGTTTTCACCCACGAGCTCTCAAGCGTGGATTACCATTTGGACAATTTCTGCGTCTTCGTCGCAATTGTTCCATGACAGAAGAATTTAAAATACACACAATCCCGATGGTCTCAACATGCAAATAGACTGGTATACTATCATTTAAAGTAGCTAACCCTGTAAGGTGTTCTCCTGTCAATGAGATCTTCCTTACTGCTATGATTCGCTACACAGGTTCACGTGATTGCTACTGGGCTACTGAGCGTTTGTGGAACAGTGACGTCAGACGCCGAAGTATAAGAGGAATACACCCGATATTCATTTGGAAAGCGGCTCTTAATCTTAGAGCAGAATTCAAGTTTTGTTGCCAGTGTGAGATGACCTGAGGAAGGGTTATAATTTCTACATGATTAATCCGAAACGTGTAACACGTCGTCAACCTGGTGGATATCTGGCATCTTGTCTGCTTCTTTGAAATTTCACATGAGCTAAGTACAACCAAACTCCTATTGTTTGAATAATAATAAAAAAAGGAGCAGTCGAGGTGGTCAGTGGTAGTTAATTTCCCGCTTACTTTGCCGACTATCTCCGACAAAAAAAGAAATTTTACTAACGGGTTCCTTTTCAATCAGAATCTTATATTTATGATGATTATTTTTTGATTCTGTTTGGTTTTAATAATTGGTTTATTGAGGGAAGCTGGCAAGTGTTACATTACAATAGTCAAGTCTATATAGAATGCTTGAGACAACAAGAATGGTTAAGGCAGGAGGGGTCAGAAGGGAACGGACTGCTCTGATTCAATGAAGAAAGAAAAATGAGTGCTGGATGATTTGGGTGATGTGATCACGGAGAATCCAATGTGACTTCAAGGTAGTGAAAAGATGATGTAAGATGAATAGGTGACCCATCAAGAATAGGGGAAACAGAAAGAGGGGTAGTAGGACCAGTGAGCCAAGTTGCAGTAGTTTTCAAAGAGTTAAGTAGAAGGTAATTGGTAGACAACCAGGCTGCAACATGAGTGAGGCATGTATTCAAGGGGGAGAGATCTGGCAGTGATGGGGCCGTGTGAAATAGAAGAAGAATGTTGTCTGCATAAAAGTATGTTGAAATGCCGAGCTTTTGGATCATAAGAGCTAGGGGAAAGAGAAAAATATTGAAAAGAACAGGTGCTAGTACGGAGCCCTGAGGAACACCACACAAAAGAGGGTGAGAGGAGGAAACAGATGTGCCCTTGATGATGCAAAAGTAATGCTGTTATAGAAAAGAAGTGAACCATTAAAGAACTATCCCATGAGATGCAAGGTCATACAGCCAAGAGAGGAGGAGATTGTGATTGACAAGGTCGAACACTGAAGATAGATCAAGTGAAACAGCAATTGTGACATCCCCACTGTCCAACAAATGGTGAACTTCACTAAGAAGTGAGAGAAGAATAGTATCAGTGGAATGACCAGTATGAAATGCAGACTGACGGGGGTGCAAAGCATTGGAGAGTTCAAGTTGGGCGGCTAGTTGTTGAGAGACAAGCTTCTCATGCAGTTTAGAGAGCAATGATAGGTTTGAGACTGGATGGTAATTAGTCAGGACAAACTTGTCTAAGGAAGGCTTTTTAAGATGAGGTGAATATGGGCTTTTTCTTATAAATGGGGAAAGAAACCAATAGCAAGGCTATTGTTAATTAAAGAGAGGATAATTGCTTTGTGCACCAGGGAGTTATCAGAAAGCCAGGATGAAGGGAGGGGGTCCAAATTATAAGTAGTCTTTCAAGAAGTGGCAAGGGCCTTGGACAGAGAAGCAGGTGAAATGGGGCTGAAAGTGCTCCAGATATGTTTCAATTTAGCTAGTGTAGGCATGCAAGAGAATGTAGGGTCAGAGACTGGAGGGGGTAGAGATGGGGGAAAATACTATTGTAAACTAGAGATCTTGGTGGAAAAGAAGGTGGCTAACTGAGTGGCTGTAGGAGAATCATCCATATTGCAGGGTTGGGATGGAAACGCTGATAAAGAGGAAAGGATGGAGAAAAGCTGATGAGGTTATGAAGAGGAATTGGAGATCAGATTAGAGTAGTATTCCCTCTTAGCGGCCACAATAGTACGATGATAGAACAATGACAGTCCCGAAAATGTTGGAGAGCACAGGGAGATCGGGACTGTCGCCAGGGGCACGCAGCTCTATGGAGATGCGTAAGGGCAAGACGGATGCTGGGATGAAACCAAGGCTGGCTAAGCCTTCATTTAGATTGAAATGCCCGAACCGGTGCAATGTGATCCAAGGCAGAATGAAGAGGTGAGTCCCAGAGAGAGGCCTGCTTATCTACATGCTTCAGATGGAAGGAGGAGGGAAAAAATAGTATCTGCAGATAGGAAAGCTAGGATAGTATCTGGATTTAGTTTTTGAGATAACCTCAGAAGGGGGCAGGGGATAATGGATGTACTGGGTGAGATAGGAGGAAGGAGGAGAGAAAAGAGGATGACAAAATGCTCGATCCAGGGAAGAGGAAATGACGATAAGTGTAAGAGTTGTGAAAGTGGATTAAGAGTTGAAATGATACAGAGTATGACCAGGAGATGTGTTGAGTGAGTTGAAGATCACTCACTCGGAAGATCAGACTCGGTCTCAAGATCAACCACAGTGCGCTGCAGAGACAGCAAAACCCATGTATATAGCTGTAATATCTCATGTTGTAAATAGCTCACGTATATATGGATATGTATATAACTGTAAAAACCACATGTTGTAAATAGCTCACGCTAATCAGCTCACCTACACCCACACACCTCAGTATACATAAACATACCAACACAAGCACCAATGACACTGATTGTTTGCTGTGTACACCGCCTTGATTAAAGGATAAGGCGGGATAGAAATACCCTTTAAATAAAAAATAAATAAATAAATAAAGGTGGGCCAAGAACAGCTTATCATGTAGCTTAAGAGGAGAGTCTACATGACAATTGAAGTAGCCGAGAATATAAAGGTTGAGGAAGGTTGTGGCGACATCGAAGGTAGTAAGAAGCAGGGAATACCAGAGGGGGGTGGATAGGGAGGTGGAAGAATAAAGTAAAAGTAGATGAGTCACATGTTGTGTTGATAGGCCAAGGAGGATGGCCTCTGGGAAAGAAAGGGAGTGGGAGTGAAGTACTGTTAATGCGGAGGGTGGAAAGATAGATAACAACTACTCTGCCACCAGTGCGAGTGGCCCTGGGTGCAGAGAAGTAGGAGAAGCCATCTGGGAGACAGTGTTGTAGAACAGGTTCGTCACCTGGTTTGAGCCAGGTTTCGGTGAGCAATAGCAGATCCAGACTGTTTTGGAAAATGAGATCATAGCATAGTGTTGCTTTGACATGGAGCGACCTGCAATTAAGGAGACCACAAGCGTAGAGGGAGAGAGCTAAGGCGGAAATAGGAGTGGAGGAGTAGAAGTCCGACTGAGGTAGTAAGGGGCAGTAGGTAAGGTTATTAAAATTGCAGACAGACAGACGTAACATGGAATGAGGGGGTTGGTTTGACAGAGAGACAGGTATTCTTCTCATATATAAAATAAGCAGACAGCAAGTAATAGTGATCAGATCGGTGCTGGCATCAGGGCGTCTTTTCATGAAAGTAAAGTAAAGTAGCATATTCAGCGGCACTAACACCATTGGTGCTGCTGAATATCCGCAGGTCTCGTTGCTGCATGACCCGATGCTGACTGGTTGGCATCGGAGTGTTCTGGGGCAGCAACCATTGCTAAATGGGAAGCAGTGATATTCAGCCACTACCCGGTTAACGACATGTAGCAAAAGTCAGGCGCGGTAAACATTGGACTGACGTTCGCCGCAGAAGCTAACCGGGCAGCAGCTCAATATCAAAGCCGCCTGGTTATCTTTGCGGCAATCCGGGCAACCCAGATACTCAATGCCAGAACCCGGATATGGCCCAGGAATTGAATATCTGGGTTTAAAGTTCAGCGCTGGTGACTAACTGCTCTAGAAGTGATAGTCGCCAGCGCTCAATATCGGGCCTCCTATTCTTATAAAATTGGCTTAACTTGAGAATGTTAAAATGTGCTTTAACTCGACGACCTCTTATAAAGTTACCCTCATGTAGGGTAATCCTGTAAGGGGAGGCTAGATTTTTGTGTGCTTGGGCGAGGAAGGCAAGGTATTCATGTCATTTACATGCAGAGATAGGCAGTATTCTGAAAGTATGTGTCATGGACTGATAGTGTGTACCGTGCTTTCAGTGTTGGCATGCACAGGGGTGGAGTTTGTGCAGAGCGTAGGTGAAGCGTATATTTATACATGTATTTTACAGAATAGGGCCCAACGTATATAAGAAACACATTGTCATTACACCTGCTCTAGAGTTGCTGTCAGTGAGCACGACAATATTTACACACATTTGCAGCTAGTATTTTTATAAAGTAAAATCCATGTAGATTTCAACTTCATAGACAAAGCACTAGTAAAGTGCATGCATATGTACATAAATCTAGGTGCTATGTTCAAAATTACCTCCTAGATGTCTAGTATTGCCAGTAGATATAAAACAAGGGGATGTGTGAGCCCTTCAAGATGCTTTGGGGTATGTTTACTAAACCGCGCAACTGTGCGGGGGCGCACTTGAGCGTGCGCTAAGGTACCTTAGCGCACACTAATAGTGCATTTTGGTGCCCCCGCACACGTGCGCGCCGCCCGCACACATGCGCGCCACCCGCAAAAGTGCGTGGTGGGCTGATGTGCGATAGAGGCGTAGAAAGGCATTTCGAGGGCGGAGGAAGGCTCCCGAGGGGCGGGGGGGACGGGGTCAATGGGTGGAGAGTGGGAGGGGAGAGGCTCCCCACACAGGAGCGGAGCTGAATTTCGGTCCAAAAACTACCGCGAGTGAAAACCTCGCGTTAGAGCTGATCAAGGTAGCACAAAATGGAATAATATCCACAGATGAATCTAAGAAATTAGTCAAGTCTATGTTGACTTCCTCCACAACTTGCACATCCTCGTCCCCCTGGAGCAATGATCTGGTAGGCACATAATACAAATTAGATACACCCACATTGTCAGCATTGGGAAGCAACAAAACTTCTTTAAAATATTTCCACAGTAATATTAACGGTGATAGTAACTGAGTCTTTGGGAAGTTCAACAGTCTAAGGGGTATGTTTACTAAACCGCGCCCACGTGCGCGGCGCACTGTAGCATACGCTAATGATGCACTTAAGTGCTCTTAAGTGCCCCGTATGCTTGCGTGTCACACTAACGGGCCCACGCACGTGTGCGGGGCGCTGATGTGCGATAGAGGCGGGGAAAGGTGTACGGAGGGCGGAGGAAGGCCCCCGAGGGGAGGAGAGATGGGGTCAATGGGTGGAGAGTGGGAGGGGAGAGGCTCCCCGCACAGGAGCGTGGCTTAATTTCGGCAAAAAAATACCGCGAGTGAAAACCTCGCGTTAGAGCCGATTTAAAGGGAAGAGAAACATTTCCGTCAGCAATGTACAGCAAAACCGGGGAAACCTGAAAAACGTGAGCAGTGTGATACATGTGCACAGAACAAAATAGCAAATAAAACATGAAAATGACCACAACAAACGTCTAAAAAATTATAATCCAGCTCGCCAATAGTGATATCAATGGGCAACATTAAAAAACACTCCCAGGAAAGCTCCAAAAAAAAGAAATGATTTTTGGAAGGGTCTACGCTCCGTAGACTCTTTCAAAAATCACTGCATTTTATTGGAGTTTTCCTGGGAGTGTTTTTTATGTTGCCCATTGATATCACTGTTGCCCAGCTTGGTTTTGGGTTTTTTCCTCTTTTTTGGAGGTCATTTTTGAGGTTTATTTGCACTTTTGTCCCCATACAAGGTAAACGAGCCCACAGTAAAATTGTGCAGAGCAGGGTGTCTGATTCGTGCGGCCAGGTTTCCTATCTCCTGAGACTGCACAATCTCTGTGGCCACAGTGTGGTGCAGCAGACACAGCCAGTGCCTGTAGGACCAGAGGGTCACAGGTTCAAATCCTAGCTGGGGCTCCTGCCAACCCAGTCCCCATAGTTTTACCCACCACTAAACAGTGATAGTACGGACACTCCTTTATTGCAGAGAACATAAGCATGGTTCCAACACCTATATTTTACCCTATACCGCACACAAACCATAACAATGGGCATTACCTACAGCCGAGTCCCCCAAATTCAGTCCTGGAGTAGCACAACTCAATCAGGCCATATGCTTTTTCCCAGATAGGGACATGTCTGCATGTTGGCGGAAGGGTACAGGTGGTGGGGGGGCAGTGGCTGCAAACCACAGCAGACAGTGGCCTAGGCCTGTGCAGGCTGGCACGTCCACTGCAACAGACAGGCTCTGTCAGATGTACAGTCATGGACTCATATCTATGGCAACACGGTGGTGCAGTGCACACAGGCAGCATGTGCAGGAACAGAAGGTCACAGGTTCAAAGCCCAGCTGGGGCTACTGCCAATCCAGTCCACATATTTTTCCTACAACTAAACCGTGATAGTAAGGACAAACCTTTATTGCTGAGAACATACGCATGGTTCATACGCCTATATTTTACCACACCAAACACAGACACCATAAACAGCCGCATTACCTAGAGCAGAGTCTC
The DNA here is from genome assembly GCA_033557465.1 of Ichthyophis bannanicus. Classification (NCBI taxonomy): domain Eukaryota; kingdom Metazoa; phylum Chordata; class Amphibia; order Gymnophiona; family Ichthyophiidae; genus Ichthyophis; species Ichthyophis bannanicus. The sequence goes on along the minus strand of CM066033.1, from coordinate 460,148,596 downwards.
CCAAATGCAGTCCTGGAGGGCCCCACACCATTCAGGATCCATGCTGCCTCTAATAAAGATGCCTGTGCTGCATATCTATGCACCACCCCCATGGTATGCTGATATAGCTCATGCATATTTACAGGGGCGGCCCAAGGGGGGTGCGGGGCCATGTGCGGAGACTCGGTGCGGGGCCTCATTTGCATAAGGGGCCTCATTTGCATAAATATTTGCATAATGTTACCATACACGAACTTTTAGTAAACATGCCTCTTAATGAGTGTATGAATAAAGAAAGACTAAAAGACTTCTACATTACTATAATCCAATACCAACCGCCAGGCACATTAGGAACTACTACAAACACTGCCCATTTAGAACCCATAGCAAACCCGCCGTATCCTAACAGCACTACCAGGACTCATAAAGCACCATACCCTAACTATCAAAAGGAAACGCTGCAAATATTAAACCAATACATTTCAGAGAACAACAATACATGACCTACTGGGGAAAGAGAACAAGTGGCAATGTCAAATAGGAATTACATAAACAGAATACCTCAGCTCAGTTACACATGCAGAACATAGACCATCACCAAACAAGGAATCACAATTTAGAAACAGGAAGACAATAATTAAACTGGGAATCCCAAAAGCCAAACTTGGAATGTACAACACTGTAGAAATAAAACTATACATTAATTTGCTCTTGTACTAAACAAAGCGCAGACGTTAATGATGCACATTTCCCAGAGCTGACATATTCCAATTAATAAATTCAAAATAAAGAGATATTTTTCTACCTTTTGTGCATTTTTTTTCAGCTGCAATTGCTCCAGCCACTTTCTTCTGGTTTCTTCGTGTCTTCCGCTAATTCTTCGTCGTCTGCTGTCCATTTGTCTTTTCTTCTCTCTTCTAGTTTTTTCCATTCTCTCTCTACATCTGCTTTAACATACTAATCTTTCTCCTTTTTGCTCTTTCCTCATTCCTATTTCATCCACTCAAATTTTACCCCTCCATCCTCAATCCCCACCTACTCTCCCAATATCCGGACAATTGTAGATTTGTCTTCCCTCCCACACAAAATATTTTTTCCCTCTCCATTTCACTCTCCCAGCTCCATCCCATTCTAATCCTCCCCCAACATCAGCTCCATTCTAGTTCCAGTCCCACCCAGCATCCGCTCCCTTCTAGTCCCCGCATCAGCCCATTTCCAGTCCTAGCCCCCCATAAGCCCATTTCCAGTCCTAGCTCCCCCATCTATTTGCAGTCCCATCCAAGTCCCTCCATCAGCTCATTTCCAATCCCAGCCCCCCATGAGCCCATTTCTAGTCCTTTCCTAGCCCCACCATCAGCCCATGTCAAATCCTAGCTCCCCTCCACTCAGCCCATTTCCAATCCAAGCCCCCCATGAGCCTACTTCCAGTTCTAGCCCCTTCATGAGTCCATTTCAATCCAAACCCCCACCACAGCCCATTTCCAATCTTAGCACCCCCCAACAGCCAATTTCCAGTCCTATTCTAGCCCATCAGCCCATTTCCTGTCCTAGCCCCCCCCCCTCACCCATTTCCAGTCCTAGCTCCCTCCCCCTCACAACCCATTTCCATTCCAAGCCCCCGTCCCCATCAGCTATTTGCAGTTCAAGCCCTCCTTCCACTCAGCCCATTTCCAGTCCTAGCCTCCTCATAGCCCATTACTAGTCCTAACCCCCCATCAGCCCCTTACGTCCTAACCCCCCATCACCCTATTTCCAGTCCTAGCCCCCCATCAGCCTATTTCCAGTCTTAGCCCCCCTCCCCTAGCCAATTACCAGTCCTACCCCCCCATCAGCCCATTTCCAGTCTTAGCCCCCCCTAGCCCATTACCAGTCCTAACCCCCCCATCACCCTATTTCCAGTCCTAGCCCCCCCATCAGCCCATTTCCAGTCTTAGCCCCCCATAGCCCATTACCAGTCCTAACCCCCCCATCACCCTATTTCCAGTCCTAGCCCCCCCATCAGCCTATTTCCAGTCTTAGCCCCCCCCATAGCCAATTACCAGTCCTACCCCCCCCCATCAGCCCACTTCCAGTCTTAGCCTCCCCCCCCCATGGCCCATTACCAGTCCTAACCCTCCCCCCCCATCAGCCAATTACCAGTCCTAGCCTCCCCCCCCCCATGGCCCATTACCCGTCCTAACACCCCCCCCATGGCCCATTACCAGTCCTAACACCCCCCCCCCATGGCCCATTACCAGTCCTAACCCCCCCCCCCCGGCCCATTACCAGTCCTAACCCCCCCCCGGCCCATTACCAGTCCTAACACCCCCCCCATCAGCCCACTTCCAGTCTTAGCCCCCCATAGCCCATTACCAGTCCTAACCCCCCCATCAGCCCATTTCCAGTCCTACCCCCCACTTCCAGCCTTAGCCCCCTCCCCATTGTCAATTAACAGTTCTAACCCCCCCCATCAGCCAATTTCCAGTCCTACCCCCCCACTTCCAGCGTTCGCCCCCTCCCCCGAGCCCATGACCTGTCCATACCGCCCCTTCTGCCCACTTAGCCCCGCCTTATCCCATTACGAGTCCTAACCCCCCCATCAGCCCTCTTAGCCCCCCCCATAGCCCATTACCAGTCCTAACCCCCCCCCCTCCGCCCACTTAGCCCCCCCCCTAGCCCATTACCAGTCCTAACCCCCCCATCAGCCCACTTAGCCCCCCCCATGGCCCATTACCAGTCCTAACCACCCCCCCCCGGCCCATTACCAGTCCTAACCACCCCACCCCCTGGCCCATTACCAGTCCTCACCACCCCCCCCCCCATCAGCCCACTTCCAGTTTAGCCTCCCCTCCCATCAGCCTACTTCCAGTTTAGCCTCCCCCCCTCCCATAGCCCATTACCAGTCCTAACCACCCCCCCCCAAACAGTCCAAATTAAAATTAAAAAAAAACCCCAACCCGCAGCTACAGCCCCGGCAGCGTAAATAGCGCTTCCGCGGCAGCATCAAGAGCGCGGCCCCGGGGCCCCCCCCGGCCCGGCAGAGCCTCCGTGCATCTTCAGCTCTTCACGTCCAAAACGCGGGCTTTTTTCAGAGCCGCGAGAGTTTCTTTTCTCGCGGCTCTGTTAATCCCGCCGAGGGTGATGGGAAATCCCATCAGCCCCGCGGGATTAAGAGAGCCGCGAGAAAAGAAACTCTCGCGGCTCTGAAAAAAGCCCGCGTTTTGGACGTGAAGAGCTGAAGATGCACGGAGGCTCTGCCGGGCAGGGGGGGGCCCCGCGGCAGAGCTCTTGAAGCTGCCGCGGCAGAGCTCTTGAAGCTGCCGCGGCAGAAGCAGCCGGTTTGTTTTTTTTTTTTTTTTAACTTGGGATGCTTAAGAATGTTTTTTGCGCGGGGCCCCCTGAAACGCGGGGCCCTGTGCAAAAAACATTCTTGCTCAATGGACGGGCCGGCCCTGCATATTTATGAGGGACAGCATGAAAACCCGAACAGTGGTTGGAACACCAGGACTGGAGTTGGGACACTCTGCCATAAAGCAGCAGCCAACAGGGCCAGACACACCCACACCCACACCCACAAACCCCATTGGCCAATGCCTCCTGGAGAGGCAGGACATTGGGCCCTGCCTGTATCTCCCAATACTAGCACTTGCATACCTTAGCAATGCCACCCTACATCTGGGTATATGGTACACAGCTATCAAACGTTGCCCATGATAACTGGCAGATATCAATTCCTACGTTAAGCACATTTTGCTCATTGATCTCCACCATAACAATCATTGTGATGTCTGCGGTGTGCGCTGCAGGTCTGGTCTCTGACAATGTTTACCACCCTGGGGAGTGACCCCCAACAGTATTGCATACCATATCCATGCCTGTACTGTGCCCAGGACTGGTGTGGTGGGTATGGCTGCTGGTCTCCTCTATAGTAGCACAATGCGGGCATAGGTGTGGGGGTGGCTGTCTGTCTATCCCAGAGCTACTCAATTCCAGTCCTGGAGGTCTGCAACCCTGCAGGTTTTTGGGATAGCCCTAATGAATATGCATGAGATATATATGCATTAGAGATATCCTGCCAACCTGACTGGTTTGTGGCCCTCCAGGGCTGGATTTGGAGACCCCTGCCTTACACCTCTGTTATTTAAGATTGTGAGTGGGCAAGGTGCAGATGTCCAAGACATCAATAAGGTTAGATAGAATTTGTTACATTCCTCCGTGCTTCTCGCCACCACCAAAATATTTTCTATTAGACAACTTTTTGGTGGTGGTGAGAATCGAGGAGGAATGTGACACATTCTTTCTACCCTAGGACATCTGTACCTTGCCCACTCATAATCTTAAATGACAGAGGTGTAAGGCAGGGGTCTCCAAATCCAGCCCTGGAGGGTCACAAACCAGTCAAGTTGGCAGGATATCTCTAATGCATATATATCTCATGCATATTCATTAGGGCTATCCCAAAAACCTGCAGGGTTGTGGAACTCCAGGACTGGAATTGAGTAGCTCTGGTCTATCCAGTGTGTGGTGGCTGCAAACACCTTCCACAGCCCACACTGCCAGCAATGTTGCCAGTATTGGGCTGCCAATGTGCATAATGAGGAGCAAGGTACCATGGGTATAGGCCGGACAGGGTGGCCTGGCCAGGGTGCATCTGCACAGGGCATAGGGCACTGACTGGGACATTTTAGTGCCCGGCAACCACCTACACAGACAGGGTGACCTCAGTCTGTCCTGCTGAGAGATCACTCTCACCCTGACTGTGCAGTGACCACAGCATGGCTAGGCACCCCCATAGTGCTATGTAGTATTTCTCTCATGTGATAGATATGGGTTTCATTTTGGGGTCCAGTCACTGATTTATCTGCTTGCTGTGTATGCTGACATCCCAGTTCTGGGTGCATGCATCTCCACTGGGAACATGCACTATGGACTAACTAGCACACTGTTTGCAGCTGGTATGTGTCTTGATGGAGTGGCTTGCAGGGTGCAGTGGCTGATGACTTGCTGCAGGACATTATCAGGTAGTGGTGGGGTGCAGCTTACCATATCCAGGCCTAATGTTTGTCTGCTATTGTGTTATGGATGTGTATAGAGCTGTAGTGACTGCCCTGTGGGGTGTCTGTTCCTCAGCAGGACTGGGGTTGATGGTCCCCTCTACTGCCACCTTTGCAGGGAGGTGGAATTTGGATCTATTGATGGGAGGCCCTGTTTGCCACCCTCGGCCCCGGGGGGGGGGGGGGGGCGCTACACCTGACTGAAACAGACAGAGACATCCAAGGTGTTTGTGCAGAAACTACTGATCTCACACATCAACACTGCTTTGGACCTCTGGCATGGCCTCTTTCAGCCATGGAAGGTGTTGTGGACCTGGTCCTGGGTGCCTCATTTCACCCTCAGGGTGAGCACAGTACTCGCACAATGTGACGGTGTGTAGCTACTCTGTGCCAGTAAAACACATGGTCAGTACCCCTACCAGGCCGAGGTGCTGTGTGGGTGCACATGGTCACTTCCCCCTACCAGGCCGAGGTGCTGTGGGGGTGCATTGCCCATCTTGTGTTTATCTGTGGACAGCTGATTTGCATGTGCAGTGCATCATGGGTATGGGTGGGCTAACTCTATCCTGGTGACCACAGCAGACTGTCTGTGTGGTGACGTGCAGGCTCTCTGTAGCCAGCCAGGGGCTTGCTAGCAGCTGTAGAGCTGTAGCCCAATGGTTACTTCACTGCCTGTGAAGCCAGAGGTCATGGGTTCAAACCCACAGTGGGGTTATTTGATAGGGTTGTCCAATGCATTATCTTTTTTTAATGTACATATTTTGATGCCAGCAAAAACACCCTCAGCGTACTGTACACATAAGGTGCCTCTGAGGGTGCTTTATAGGGTGCTCTATAGGGCACCTTATGGTTCCCATCCATATAAGGTGCATTATACATTATCCTGTGGCGCAACTTATAGGGTGCCCTATAGGGGTCATTTTAGGGTGCTGTGGCGGACAGTGCAATTTATATTGTGCCCTATGGAGTGCCTTATAGGGTGCCTTATACGGCACCCTCATTTACGGCACGTGAGGGCGTGTTTGCTGGCAGCAATTAATAAAATAAAAATAAGTGCTGCAGGAACAAATATGTACAATGCAAAGCTGATGCCACAGCCAGCCTTTTGTATTACGCACACTGGGGAGCAAACTCATGACCCCTGTATCAGCAGTCAGTGCCTTAACCATTGTGCTCCACTGCTGCTCCTCCTTGCCTGTCAGCGCACCTACTTATGCTTTTCATTCCTTAAACTGCACAGTGCTGCCATAACAAACAGTACTTTGACCTTGCGGTACCTCATACGGCACCCTCTAAAGCGCCCTATACGCAACATTCTAGGGTGCCTTGGCTGACAGTGCACTTTAAAATGTGCCTTATAGGGTGCCTTATGTTAACATGCTTTGAGAGTGCGTTTGCTAGTAGTGATAATTAAAAACAAAATAAAATGCCTCCTAAACCACTCTTCCCCATAATATGTAATGCTTCAGTCAGCCTTGTTCAGTGAGCACTTTGGGGAATTGAACCCCTGCACCATTGGTCAGTGTCTTAACCATTGTGCTGTGGCTCTGCTCCTGTGATTGCACATCAGCGCTCAGCCTTATGCCACCCCATAGTAACCTGGCTCCTAAAGTAATGCCTCAGCTATCCATCTTCATTGGGCACTGTGGGGGATTGAACCCCTGATCCCTGCACCATTGGTAGGTGCTTTAACCATTGTGCTGTGGCTCTGCTCTTCTGTGTGCACATCAGCGCGCCACTTATACCGCCCAGTATTATAATGCCTCCATAAACAGTGCGCAGCCTTATGCTGCCCAGTATTTATGTGCCTCATAAATTAATGCCTCAGCCAGCTGTCTTCATTGGGCACTGTGGGGGATTGAGCTCTTGATCCCTGCACCATTGGTAAGTGCCTTGACCATTGTGCTGTGGCTCTGCTCTTCTGTATACACATCAGCGCGCCACTTATGCCTCCCGCGCAGCTATCTGATGCGCTAATGTGCAGTGCGCACAAGGGCGCCACGCACCTTAGCACATATGCAAATTCCGGATTTTCTTCTTCAGCAGGAAACGCCCACTCCTTATATGGCACCCGCACACTACCGCGGCCCGCACATTACCGGGGTTTTAGTAAACATGCCCCTTTGTTTCATTCTTTGGTACACAGAAAGAAATTCAACAAGGAATTGAAGTAACATATATTTGAAACTTGAGAGAATTAATACCAATCAAGGTTTCAACTATCTCTATTGTCCATTTGTGCATCTTTCATATACATTCATAATTTAACTGATTTGTAACTCAATTATCTTAAAACAATAATCTTGAATAATGAAAATCTTAAAACGATTTTCATTTGGGCAGGCTATGTGCCATGTTGGCACATAGCCTGCCCACGCTCCGTCTAACCTGGATTTTCAATGACAGGGTCATATGCAACCCTGACATTGAAAATCTGGTTCACGTCACACAACCTTGCCTATTTTTAAGGCGCAGAGGGTTAAGCGGGTAGCATCGAAAATTGCTGCTACCTGGTTAGCCCTTTCCTCCGCCCCCGCTCCATCCTGGAAGGCCCCCAACATGCCCCGATGCTAACCACATAGCATCCGGGTGCATTAGGGACTTGTCTGGGATTTTCGAAAGGCACTACACAGATAACTAGGGCAGTTACCCATCTAAATGCCTTCGAAAATGCCGCCCTACAAGAATGGGAGCACATCTTTCATTTATTCACCTCATGCTTGTATCAGAAAAAATGGATATTCCGCCTGCAAAAAAAGGAATTTTGTTAGAAATTTAAATATCATACTTCAGCAGGTATGCAGGGGGAAATGTGATTATTTTGGGAAGGGAGAGGAAGAGAGCTAAGAGACAAGCCCTTAAAAAGTAGCTGGGATGGGAGCTTTGCTACAGAAATTTGGATATGGTCATGTCTATTAACCAATGGCAAGTTGGTACAATTTACAAACTGCTTGCTAGCATCACAATGTGCTTTGATCTTTCCAAGGTTACAACTGAACTGATCTGAATTGGCCTATTTCACAAAAGGAAATATAAAAAAAGGAGTTCAAAAAATTGGGGGTGTCAAGGGCACATGAAAAATGTGAGCCGGGGGGAGGGGGGGTCACTGGGTGCAGTCTATTACCTATGTCAAATGTTTGAAAAGAATTGGATGAATAGTTCAAGAGTTATTAGAGAGCACACATAGCTGGAGATAGATTCATTTTATAAGGCTGCTTTTCCTATAGGTAAACTATCCTAATAATGTCTTCCTATACCAATACTAGTCCTGTTCCTTTCTTGGGAAGATTACGGCAAATCCCTGAACTCCAATATTTTCCACTTGGCAGTGTCATGATGACAATTGCCTAGTCTAGGAAGTACTTGTTGTCTGTGCAAGCTGATTATGAAATTAGACATACTAGATGAATATGCTCTGATTTTTGCTTATATTACACAGGGAGTGTAGACCTAGACCACATCAGTCCTTGGAAGTAGCTTTCTATCTCTAGGATAGTGAAACAAAAATGAAATAATGTTCTGCCAAAGAATACCAAAAATTGAACTTAAATATTTCTTTCATGAGAGCTGGTTTGGTCTGTCTGTTTTTGAGCCACCAGTTTTCATTCATTCTATTTTTAATATGTCACAGGGTAGTCAAAGAAATGCTTTTAATTCCTAGCATTATACTTCACCTCTACCGACCAAGCCTTGTACAACAGTAGGTAACTTGGCCTTCATGTGATCTTCCTATTATTAGAACACTCTGAGCCCTCCAACCCCCAAATCCCTGCTTCTCCTTGTCCTTATATATATATAAATATCTATCTATCTATCTGTCTCCTAGCAGAAAAGTGGTACATGATCTCCTATCCTCAAGAATACTTGGCGCACGTCCCTGCTTCTCAGCCGAACCTATTGTTCTCGGAGAGAATGACACTGGCATGCAAGTCTTCCAAACACTTTCAGCTTTAAGCACGGAATGCCATTAATCAACCAGCCACATCTGTTTGGAAAAATAAAGTCCTGTAGCTTCCACACAAGGCAAGGACAACACTTACCACCGAGAGAGTCTTCAAAAGGAGTGCAGGATTTCTTTCTCTTTTAAACTTATTCTATGTCAATGGTGTGTCTTTTCCCCTTCTATCTATATCCTATTAGCACTGGTGTGCAAAGATTCAGTAATGCTGGGGTTGGCAGGTGGTGGAGAGCAGGTAGCTCCACAATTTGAAATACAAAGGGGGAAGGAAATATTCAAAGCATTTTAGCTGGTTAGTAGACCTGTTAACTGGCAATTCGGGGGCATTAACCAGTTTGTGCCATGGAATATCCCCGCAGACTGCAGAAAAAATGCTCAGTTAAAACCAGGGTGGTCTGTGGGAGGTTTGGGGGCAGTGACAGCTGCTTTCCGATTAGTAGCGATATTTAGCTGCTCACCAAAGAGCTGAATGGCTGTTCTAACTTTAACCGGTTTTTGCTATCTGGGTAGCAGTAGCATATCAGCACTAACCAGACAGTGTCGCTGCTATTCAGTGATCCTGGATATTCAATGGAGGAAACAGAATATCCAGATTTAAATAAAGTGCCAGCAGCTAGGAGCTTTTAACTAGCCTAGCCACCACTGTGGAAGACGCCCCACAAAAGCGTTTGCAAAAATGTGTGCTTCAGAGAGTCAAATAGATTTCTATCATGACATTTTATAACTAGGCATCGTCCTCTTCCACCCAGGCCTCAAGTAAGGTTTGGAACGATGCATGGCTAATTCAGATTCACTAAAGCGATTACCAGAGGTGCTTTCAGTCTAATTCAGAGGTGACTGATTTGGGATTTTTTTATAAGAATATAAGATATACCATACTGGGTCAGACCAAGATCCATCAAGCCCAGTATCCTGTTTCCAACTGTGGTCAATCTAGGTCATAAGTACCTAGCAGTTTCTCCAAAAGACACAGGTTCCACAATGCTTGTATTGGGGCAAGCACTGATATCCTGGGTCCCTTTTAATAATGGTTTATGGACCTTTCCTCCAGGAACTTATCCAAACCTTTTTTAAACTCAGCTACACTAACAGCCTTTACTACATCCTCCGGTAACAAATTCCAGAGTTTGATTACACGTTGAGTGAAAAAATATTTTCTTTTTTTTAGTTTCATTACATGTCCCCTAGACTTTCTATAGTCTGATGCATAAACAATTGATCTATGTTTACCCGTTCCACTCCATTCATCAATTTAAAGACCTCTATCATATCTCCCCTCAGTTGTCTCTTTTCCAGGTGGATTTACTTGGATTGGTTCAAAGGAATGCAAAAATTTGCAGAGCTGATATTTCAGAAGATAGTACGTATCTTCTGGAACATGTCAATCTGTGTAGAAATGCCTTGGAACATGGAGAGTATAGCCCTGGATTCTGGGCCTGATATTCGAAAGGCATTTACACAGCATACAACCCAGTAAACCGTGTAAATGTCTTACACATTGATATTCAATGGCTCCTACACAGTTAGTGCCATGGAATATTCTCTGCTAAGTCTTTTACGTGCCCCGATGCTAACCAGTTGTGTTGGGGGCACTCTAGGGCAGAGTGGAGATGGAGACTGTCGCTAACCATGCAGCAGCGATATTGGATGCTGCCCGGTTAGCGGCCATTGCCTAAAAGATAGGCATGGAGAACCCTCACCTATCTCTAAGCCACAGGGGCTAACCAAACAGCATCCAATATCACTGCTGCACGGTTAGCATCGGCGGCTTCCTTGGACTGTGGCAATCACCGGATATTCAATGTTGTCACCGTAGCATTGAATACCCGGTTTAGTGGTCAGCGGAGAGGGCTATGTGCTAATGCGGCGCATAGTCTTTCCAAAATTTGGACAGTTGAAACTCAGGCCTTCTAAGTCTTCAGGTGTATTGAGGGTTTTTCCCTCCCTGCTATTTGTTGTATTTACAGCTGGAGTTGCTAGAATGCCCTGCCGTGTTAGAGCTCGCTAGTGTTAGGAATGTGCACAGGCAAAAAATTCTTGTTTGTTTCACAAATGTTTTCCGATTTTTGGATAATTGTTCTGTTAGTTTCGCTCATTCGTTTTAATAAGAAATTCTTAGCACATGCTAAATTGTTTGAAAGCACACTACCTGATAAATTAAGATGCGCTAAGGGGCCCTTTTATTAAAACCCACTAGACGGTTAAGGCATGCTTTAGCGCGCACATGCTGTTTGTGGTGACAGCTTGTATGCGGTCATGACAGCAAGCAATTGCTAAGACGTGTGTTAATTGGCCATCGTGTGCTAAGGCAGTGAGTGGGAGGCTTGGGGCAAAGTGTCGCCGTGAGGGCAATTGCCAGGCACGCAATGGCAATGTGGGAATTAGCACAGGTGCACCTAACAACACTTCTCACGTTAGCATGCGAATCCACATGTTACAGGATGGGAACGTGCTGTCATGTCTCTGACATCACGGAGACTTTGCATTTATCAAAGGACCCCTATGTCAATTAGTGTCTGTTAAATCAGTTTAGTGTGAACTAAATGTTTTAATGCGCACTAACAAATCAAATGCACATTAGATCATTTTATATCCCAGATACTGTAATTGCAGGCATGATTTCCTGTTGCTACCTGATGAGATGTATTCCATCTGTAAAAAAACCCACTTTATTTAAATCTTGTTTGTCTTTCCTTGTTTGTGGGTTTATTCGCTCTGCTGAGGAAAAGAGAAAGTGACTTCTTCGGTCTTGTCCTTATAAGTAAAATACAGTGCTTTAAGTATAATGCCATCTTAGGTCTTTTATAAACCATTTAAGGGAGCCTTTTTCTAAATGTTACAGTGAAATAATGCTGTTATTACACATGCGGCATGTTTGCAAAAGTGCGCTAAGAATTTGCACTTACCGTGCATTTGGAGCCAAAACTAAGTGCGGTAAGTGCAACAGCCCCACTCTAATGTTGGAGCTTTGCTCTGCATTATCCCTGCAGTTACCATGCTGAAAACTATCTCACCGTGCTAACACTGCATCCACAATTCACATGGGTGCACTTAATTCCACCCATTGAGGCGTTACAACAATGTTAATTGCAACATTGACAGTTTGCATGCATTAATTACCCCGCGCAAACCTGAATGTGTAGTCAGTTCCCTAACCCGCACAGTCCTGCCCCATTGCCTGCTAAGCACTTCGTGTGGAAACTTTACCATGCTGGGTGGTTTTAGAGCATGGTAGCAATTCCCATAGACTCATGCTAATAACTTTCTGTGCACTGAACTCTGTGGTAACCATGCCCATAGGAGTATAATGGGTCTTGCAACATATACCACATGATAAAGATATTATTACACACTAATCTTAGTGTTTCATCCATATGATTTCTATGGTTTTGGTAGAACATCTTGAGAGAATTGCTGCATTGTCATTTACTATCAGTATTTTATTGTATAATTTATGCTGCACATTGAACCTTCAGGTACAGTCTGTGTGGTGGAAATGGGACTTTTTACTAATACTAATGGAAGGAATGTAGATATAAGGAACCCTAAAACATATAGGGGATTATTCTGTGCTATGAATAGCAGGGATGGACGGGCCGACCAGACGTCCATCCCCGCTATTCGTGACGGCTTCTGCCCCCGACTAACGTCTCCACCGGTTGTGAGGGGAAGTTAGGCAGGGGTGGGGAATGGGCAGCCCGGGGGCGGAGTCTGAGCGAGTAGTGGGCAGTCGCTGGCCCTGGACGTACAGAGCCGATTCTAATGTCGGCCCTGTACGTTCAGGACCAGCGACATGCACGGGGAAGTTATTCCACCGCCAAGGTGGAATAACTTCCGTGGACGTGTCATAATTTTAATGTCAGGGCATGGATGGGGAAAGGGGGGCCAGACGACATTCCGCACAGCCTGACCCTGGCCTTAGGAGACCAGATCAGGGGTCGGGCTGTGGGGAATAAATCCCTTTTTCAGGCAGCCAGCATCACAGCTTTTCAATGGAGCCATAGTGCCATGGCAACATGAAGCCATGGCGCCACGGCTCCATTGAGGAGCCTTGACTGAGTTAGCCAGGGGCAGTCCTACACATGCAGGCCGGACTGAATCACAGTCCCGGCCTGCATGTGCAGGACTGTTCGCAATTCTGATCCCGCAGGACTAGACGTGCCCTGCGGTATCAGAATTGCAATCTCCTCTGTGCGTCCGGTTCAGACCGGAATCGGGCCCATAGTTTCAGTCACTGCAGTAAGAGCATGAATGCTCCAATGGTTTTGGGACCTATATGAGGATCACTTCTACCAGTATGCATCCTAGATGTTAGTTTCCACAGTACATCTGCCATGATTAATTTCATTTTACGTTTTTCTTCCTGATTAACCAGATAATCAGAGTTGGCCTTTTCCCCCTGAATGAGTGAACTTACCAATTTTTTTTTTAACTTAAAATATACCAGTTTTGCATTTTAGTTCTTCTTCAAGCTTCTATACTGAAGTGCATTCTACTGAGAAACTCATATTTCCCTCTCTCCTATCTTGCTCTTTTGAGCCTTTAAATTTGTTTTCCATATACGGTACAATTACACAACTAGTTTCCTGTTTGCTCCCCAGGCACCTAATCTGCAATAAATTTTGCGCCCGATATTCAAAGGTCATTTACACAGTTGACAGCCTAGTATACCATAAGAATGCCTTAGATGGGGATATTCAACGGCACATGAACTGTTAGTGCCGTTGAATATTCCCGTCTATGTCCCTTATACACCCCAATGCTATCTGGTTAGCATTGGGGCATGTTGAGGCATTCTGGGGTGGAGCGGAGGTGAGGAATGGTGCTAACCAGGCAGCAGTGATTTTGCATGCTGCCCGGTTAGCGATCGGCATCTTAAAGGTAGGCGAGGAAAACCCTTGTCTATCTTTAAGGTACCAATCGCTAACCGAGCAGTAGCCAATATTGCTGCTGCTCGGTTAGCTTCCTTTCCCTGTGGCAATAAACCGGATAGTCAATGCCATTACCATGGCATTGAATATCTGGTTTAGAGGTCGGCGGCGAGGGCTATGCGCCTCATCGGCACATAGCCCTTCCAAACGGCAAGCCGCTGAAAATCAGGCCCATTGCCTTTACTCAGGATGTGATCTCATTTGTGTTTGAAGGGTAGTTGAATGTACAAGGCACGCTTTTGAACATCCTGTGTCATGTGACTAAGGTAACAGTTAAGCATACACTATGAAGTCAAATCCTATACATTAGAATGAGGAACAGGGCTCCAGTGTACAACTGATAGCCTTTTCTAGCAAATTTTTCCACAGGCCTGTCTGAAAATTACTCTTCTCGGAGTAGCTGTCACAGCATGTATACATTTAGCCAGTTTAAAAAAGAGTTCTTTTTGTGGGTGTGTTTGGTTCAGGCAGGGCCGTACCAAAGGCTGTGGAAGAAGTGCAGCCACACAGGACGCAAGTACAGAAAGGCACTGATATTATCCATGGTCTTCCAGAAAGCTCAAAAAGAGTATGGGCCCGATATTCAACTGGGTAGGGCTAAGCACCATAGCCTCTTAGCCCTGCCCGCCGACCCCCAAACCCCAGATATTCACTTCCATGGCAACGGAAGTGAATATCTGCATCTGGCCGTGAGCTAACTGTACAGCATCCATATTGGATATTGGATGCTGCACGATTAGCCTCAGCGCCTATAAGATAGACAAGGGTTTTCCTTGCCTAACTGATAAGCGCCGAGCACTAACCATGGAGCTTCCAATATCAGTGCTGCATGGTTAGCACCAGTCCCTGCCTCCTCTCCATCCCAGAACACCCCCGGCACATCCCGATGCTAGTCAGCTAGCATTGGGGCGCTTAGGGGACTTAGTTGGGGATATTCGATGGCACTACCTGTGTATGTGCCATTGAATATCTGGTTAGCAGGCATTTACACAGTTAACTGGCTGTTAACCATGTAAATACCTTTTGAATATCGGGCCCTATGTTACTACATGTGGCTGGGCGGAGGAGAGGCACCAGGTTCATCTGTCGCTTGGCGCATTTCCAGCTTGATACTGGCCTGGGTTCATGGGATTAAAAAAGCACAAGTAATTGATAGTTTCAAAAGTCTGCCTGCTATTTTGCGCCCTCTCAGTCACCTGCATGGATATCAGGTGCAAACAGGGCCAATGCTTCCCTTAGGGAATCTAGACCGTTGCCTAGATCACCGACGCTCTGGGGGCAGCAAATGAGCAGTGAACAAATCTTATCCTGGTAGTTCATCCCCCGCTCTGTGGTTGCAAGAGAAAGGCGCTTAGAAGCACATCAGTTTCCTATGCAACACAAGCAAGCATACCAACAGTTTAATCCCATGGTTGGCATGAGAAAAGGTGCATAAGAGCACTTCTCATGAGATTGACCCCATGCCACAGAGGAAACTTATGCCACCTGAATGGCAACAGGTTGAACCATCAGGGTGTTTGTTGGAAACTGATGCGCTTTGAAGAGCTTATCTCCTGCTAGCCACAGGGTGGGGGGCAGAGCTGCATGTCGAAGAAGAAGTGTGGTAAGGATGGGTGACTGTGGCTGAGGAGGAAGGTGTGCCCAGGGCACCTGATATCCTTGCACCAACCTTGGGTGCACAGTATCCGAGTGGCTTATAGTGCATGCATTTTTCTTCTGCTGCTAATTTTCAAAGGTAAACAATGTTTGAAAATTGACAGCAATTGATTCTGTCGTCCTCCTGTTGCAAAGAGTGGGACGGAGGGCTCTGATGGCAAAGAAGGACATGGAGTCTGCTTTATAGTTGCTGCCTATTCACCCCAGTTCCTTCTATCTGCTTGGTTTTGAGTTCCAAGGGCAGTATTTTGTTGACAAGTGCATGCCCATGGGGTGTTCGGTGGCCTATGCTTGTTTTGAGGCTTTTTCCTCCTTTCTCCATTGGGCATTCCAGCAGGCGGCACAGTCGGACTCCATGGTGCACTATTTGGATGATTTCCTCGTGGTGATATTGGCGGGGTCACCTTCTTTGGTACAACCCCCAATGGAGACACCACTAAGTTGCTCAAGGGAGGATGCTCAAATGGACCCGTGATTCTACCCTGCTCAAGTTCCTTCTGCAACTTGCTGGAGACCACACCTTGCAAGTGCTTCACCGAAGGTGCATTATGAGCCTGGTGTGACAAAGGCAGGCCAGCAGAAGGAATCATGAACCCATCCTGAAAACCATCCCATAAGAACCAGGCAGCATCTGCATTCGGGTACCCCTGCAATCATTCCTCCAAGACCCACAGGTTAATGGGCAATGGAGCCTTGTCCAGGGACCATTGAGGAAGGCATACCGCCCTGCTGGGCCGGTCCACCCTGCAGTGGTCTGACGCCTCTGCTGAAACATTGAAAGGCTGGATACCCTCCACCACACATGGAGCATTTATATCTGAAATGACATCCCGGGCGGTCACATCGACCCATGTTGAAGTGGAACAAGCTCTGTCCCCCATGGGGTTCTGAAACCCTCCCAACTGAAGAAAATTCCACCCACTACCTGGAAATCCAGACCCCACCTCACCCTCTATCCCATCCACTCCCTGCCCCTTGCGACCAAGACGCCCCAGAAGGCTCAAGGAAGCTCGCACCCGCAATACAGGGGGAGTCTGCACTGCAAATAAAGCAGCGCTATGGAAAATTTCCCCTTCACGTTTTAAACCCAAGACACTTTACACTTTCAGAGAGAACTCTCTGTATTTTCCTGTCAGCTATCAAATTTTCATCTCTGACAATGAAAATCATGTCAAAATAAACCAGTCCAGGAAGTGGTTAACACTGTTGCTTTCATCCAGAAAGGTCAATGTCTAAATCCCAGCACAGCGTAGCATTCCAGCTACCTTACTTCACATCATTGTGCTGGAAGAAGTATTAAAGTGTGGAATGAAAAGCTGGCACACTCGTCTTCTCTGTATCAGAAAATCTGACGTTACCCCAAGTGCAATGCAGAAGGGGGAGGGAAAATCCCTGGCATGACTGTCAGGGGGCCTGACTTAAACAGCTGAGTATCTTGCAGCGATTGAGGCTCTTCTTACTTGAGCATCAAGAAAGCTTTTTTGTCTTCTAGAAACTTATTCTTAAAGCACGGATCACAATCCAAAATTATTATGTGGCTAGTAGAAAGCAAGTAGTAGTATGATCCCTTGTAAGGAGTGTTGCGTTTCTCCAGTGCTAAGCCCAAATTCTACGTTTGTTAGAGTCAAGCAGGAAAGCTATACCAGTGTTGAACGTTTACAGGAAGGATATTCAAAATTCATTGAACGTTATACACCAATCCGCCTTCACAATTGCCTCAGAATTCAGTTTATTGAAGGTTATTAATGTATTGATTGCTAATGAATTTTTCTTTTAATAATACTTCTCTGTATAATATTTGTCTCTGCATTGTCATATGTGAATGGCTAACAGTGGCTGCGTTCTGTGCTTACAATTAACAATAGGCAGGTTATAAATCATTATCAATAAATGCGTAAAATATGATAGAATATGTCTTGTCTTTTTCTGATTGTGACACAGTTAGCTTGGATACAATTAGAATGGATTTTGTTTTTGTTGTATGGGGCATGTTTATTAAAGGGCATTCAGGTAGCATGCCTTTGAGCCATGAAACTAGCATAAGGCCTGTGTTTTTGGGGAGCATATGCATCCGTCCCACTACCATTAATGTGTTGCTAGCATGTGGTACTGCGCCGACCGGCCATGAGGTGCCAATGCGCCATTACTGACCATGTTCCACTCCAACCTGCTCAGTCCCTTCCCAATCATGCGCTTACATGGGCTATTTAGTGCGGGGCCCTGCGCTGTTAGTGCATGTTAGCAAACATGCCCCTATATGTCTTATAGATCAAGAGCCCGATATTCAGCTAGCCATTCTAAAGCAGCTAGCCATCACTGCTGAACCTAAGACCCGGATATTCAAGACCGAGCTCATATCTAGCCACCAGCATTGAATATTCAGCTATTGCCCGGTTAGTTTCAGTGGCGAAAATTAGAACAGCCTTTAATGTGACTAATGTTCACCACCAAGGGCTAACCAGGCAACTGCTGAAATTTGCTACTGCCAGTTATCCCTGGGTGCTGCCCCCGCTTCACCCTCAGAATGCACCTAGCGGCTGCACCTGTCGATATTCAGCGGCACTAGCTTTGTTAGTGCTGCTATCCCGGTCAGTGTGATTAACTCCTCAGGTCTGCTAACCGCATTAATCACTTTGAATATCAAGCCTCAAGTGACCACATTGATCCTTGTCAAGGAGGACAAGAAGAGCTGGCACAGGTTGTAGCCGATTCCATGCAAGCAGATTTAGGAGCAGGTTTACTAAAGTGCACTACTCAGGTAGCGCAGGGATACTATGCGTTTTTTTGAGTTGCGCTAAAATGTGGCATGGGGCCCTGAGCTAAAAAGCCATTTCTACCTAGGCAGTGCATGTCTGGGCGGTGCCTGGGTGGGGTGTGGGTGTTCTTGCCACAGTGCCACCAGCACAGGCCTCAACTCACCACTAGCATTTTGTCCTGGCAAATAATTTTCTGGACAAAATTTACTCAGAAAAGGAAGTAGCACTAGGACGGGGTTTTACTTTGTCTGGCCAATACTGCCATTCAGCATTAGTCGGACAGAACTATATAGGTGACTGTCCAGATAAATAGCAATCCTAGGTTAGCCAGGCAACTTTGAGTAACTATATATCAGATATTCATCTCGCATGGATTTGGGTTAAAGCTGATTATCAGCCACTCTACTTATATGGCTTTTTCTCCTGAACAGAACGTTGATGTCACAAAGTCCTAAACAAAATGTTTCAGGAAAAATTCTATTTAGGCAGCATTCTCTCGACACTTGTGAGCAGCACATCGTGACTGCTGAGAAAACATGAAAACAGTAGCTCTTTACAGCACTTTATGGGCCCAATATTCAAGTAGGCAGGCTATGCACTGTTATGGTCCACAGCCCTGCCCGCTCACCCCTAACCTCAGATATTCAATGATGCGGCAACGGCATTGACTATCCGGTTTTGGCACTCAATAAAAACTGCCGCAGAGCCTAACCAGGTAGCGGCAGTATTGGCTTGCTACCCGGTCAGCATCTGCGGCTAAAACTAGGAGAGCCAAAAGCTGGCCAGGTTTTAGCCACAGATCACTAATCGGTTAGCGGTCGAATATCGCCGCTACCTGGTTAGCAGTAGTCTCCGCCTCCGCTCCACCCCAGAATGCCCCCAAACCCCCCTCCCCCCCCCCCCCGATGCTAACAGGATAACATTAGAGCATGTAGGGGACATAGATGGGGATATTCAACTGCACTAACAGTGTAGGTGCCATTGAATATCCCCATTTAAGGCATTTACACGGTCTACTGGGCTGTAAACCATGTAAATGCCTTTCGAATATCAGGCCCTATATTCTGTTGTATGACTGATGCTAGCATCATATTATAGGAAGAAGAATTTTCAAAGCTTTTTTCCATTTTTTCCACCCAGGAAGTTGGTCACAGTTTACCTCAGCAGCACAGGCATAAATAGCTCAACCAGAGCTCTGTGATCCTCAGTCTTGAAGGACTAGAAAAGGGGAATGTTGCTTCTGGAGAGAGATCTGCAATAGTGAGTATATACTTCTGGGAATTTTCTGAAAGGAATTCTTTGTATTAAAGCTAATTAATCTGTGAACCCACTGTTTTTTGTTAAATCAGTCAGGGCCTAGTAGCAGCAGTTTAAGTTTAAATTTAAAACACAGAAGAGAACTTTCTGGTTATATTTCATACCCAGCAGAGAGCTTGTAGTTTAAATTTAATAGTCACTCAGGGCCTAGTATCAGCAAAGTACTTTTAGTTTAAATTTAAAACACAGAAGAGAGCTTTCTGGTTAAATTTAGAACCCAGCAGAGAGATTGCAGTTTAAATGTCATAATAAGTCAGAGCCTAGCAGCAGCAAAGAGCTATAATTTAAATCAAATCAGACTATAGATTAGCATAAAAGGCAAAACAGAGTCAGTACTCTTTGAGCAACAAATAAAGTCTTCTAGAGACCTTTACAAAGAGGCCTTCTACCTAGGGGGCAAGAGACCTGTGAAACCATTTCAATAGGGGTTAACACCAGGTAGCAGGTCAAAAGGCCATTTTGAAAGACTCCTTCTATCCAAGCAAGGACTGTTAATCACCCAGGAAGTTGGTCACAGCTTACCTCAGCAGCACAGGACAGGGTACAGTGTAGCAGTCCTCTTTTAATAAGTGTTATTTCCCTCCCTCCCTCCCTCCACAACACCCACCCAACCCTGGGATAATCATAGCTTTATAGGTACTTACACATCTTAAAGGATAGGAGGTGCTCTCAGATGAAGAATCGTTACCCAAACTAGTCATAAACTAAGGACCTGAGATTAATTAAACTTCAAGTGAACAAGGTATATTAAACGTATTAGGTACAGTTTTATTAGCATAACTATCCATAGCAACCCATAGCTAGTAAAGAACTTAAAGATCTAAACACAAGCTTAAAACTAAGATGCAGACAGCAGTCCTATTTTTTGAATTGAGTGTCACATGTATGATTTTCTCCCAGTTGGCGAGAGGTCTTACATGTGCACTACATGCAAGGAGCTCTTTGCTCTCAGGGAACGAGTCCGTTCTCTAGAGGCTAGAGTAGCAGACTTGGAAAACATAAGAAAGACAGAGAGGTACATAGATGAGACCTACAGGGATATAGTCCTGAAGTCCCACCTCCAGTCTGGCAGCATCCCTGTTGCCATGGAGGAGATAGGTCACGTGACAGGAGAGCATCACCCTGGTGTGGCAGGAAGTGATCCTGTAACTAGGACCTGTCCTCTAGGTGATGTAAAACCCTGTCACACCGAGGAAGATTCTCCAGGGCCATGTGCCCATGAAGGAAGGGTTAGGACAGCCGTTATAGTTGGTGATTCGATCATTAGGCATGTAGATAGCTGGGTAACTGGTGAATGTGAGGATCACCTGGTAACATGCCTGCCTGGTGCGATGGTAGCGGACCTCACACCCCACCTAGATAAGGTCTTAGATAGTGCTGGGGAGGAGTCTGCTGTCTTGGTACATGTCGGTACCAATGACATAGGAAAATGTGGTAGGGAGGTTCTGGAGGCTAAATTTAGGCTTTTAGGTAGGAAATTGAAATCCAGAACTTCCAGGATAGTGTTCTCCAAAATGCTTCCCGTTCCACGAGCAGGACCCAAAAGGCAGGCAGAGCTCCGGAGTCTCAATGCTTGGATGAGACAACGGTGCAGAGATGAGGGTTTTGTATTTGTTAGGAATTGGGGAACATTCTGGGGAAAGGAGGGGCTCTTCTGAAGGTATGGGCTTCACCTTAACCAGGATGGAACCAGGCTGCTAAAAAGGAGATAGAGCAGCTTTTAAACTAGATAATAGGGGAAAGGCGACAGTCGCCCAAGAACGGATGGTTCAGAAGAATGTATCCTTGAAGAATACTACCAAAAGCAAAGAGGTTCCAAAAAAGAGTAAAGTAGCCCAAATGCCCTTGAGTATGGAGCAGACAGAGCTTAAAGATCCCAAATTACGCATGTCTACCAACAGCCAAATTAATATGAATAAAATACAGTCTTTAAAATGCTTGTATGCAAATGCTAGAAGTCTAAAAAATAAGATGGGAGAGTTAGAATATATATCACTAAATGAGAGGTTTGATATGATTGGAATATCAGAGACATGGTGGAAGGAGGAAAACCAGTGGGACACTGTAATACCTGGGTACAAACTATATCGTAATGATAGAGCTGATCAAATTGGTGGAGGGGTTGCGCTCTATGTTAGAGAGGGCATTGAGTCAGAAAGGATTAAAGTTTTGCAGGAAACAAAATTTGCTGTAGATTCTCTATGGATTGAAATTCCATGTAAAAAGGGGAAGGCGATGGCAGTGGGAGTGTACTATCGACCGCCTGGCCAGAATGAACAAATTGATGATGAAATGCTCAAAGAAATCAAGGAAGCTAACAAACGTTACAGCGCAGTAATAATAATGGGTGATTTCAATTACCCCGGTATCGACTGGGTCAGTGTCACGCCAGGACATGCAAGAGAGATAAACTTCCTAGATGAAATAAATGACTGCTTCTTGGAGCAGCTAGTTCATGAGCCGACCAGAGGAGAAACCATATTAGACCTAGTCCTTAGTGGAACACGAGATCTAGTGCAAGAGATAAGGGTGTTGGGGCCACTTGGCAATAGTGATCATAGCATGATCGCGTTTGATTTAATTAGTAGAGGAGGGAAAGTAAGGAAATCCACAGCACTACCTTTTAACTTTCGAAAGGGAGACTATGATAAAATGAGGAAAATAGTTAAGAAAAAACTAAAAGGAGCAGTTGCAAAGGTTAAAGACTTACATCAAGCTTGGGTGTTGTTGAAAAATACTATCTTGGAAGCCCAGACCAGCTGTATTCCATGCTTTAAGAAAAGTGGAAGGAAGTCCAAAAAACTGCCAGCATGGTTTAAAGGTGAGGTCAGAGAGGCTGTTGTTGCCAAAAAAAGCATTTTTCAGGAAATAGAAAAAAGAGCCAAACGACGAAACCTGGAAACAGCACATGCACTGGCAAGTCAAATGCAAGGCATTGATAAGCCAGCCAAAGGGAGAATTTGAGAAGAAGCTTGCTGCGGAAGCAAAAACGTGAAATAAAGACTTTTTCAAGTACATTCGTAGTAAAAAACCTGTGAGAGAGTCAGTTGGTCCATTAGATGATAGAGGGGTTAAAGGGCACTAAGAGGCGACAAGGTGATAGCGGAGAGACTGAATGAATTTTTTGCTTTGGTCTTTACTGAGGAAGATGTAGGGATGTTACCCATGACTGAAGTGGTATATAAAGGTGCGGAAGAATTGAAGGAAATATCGATACATCGGGAAGATGTATTACAACTATTAGATAAACTGAAGAGTAGCAAATCAGCTGGGCCAGATGGTATACATCTAAGGTGTTGAAAGAACTGAAATATGAGATTGCAGACCTGCTATTAGTAATCTGTGAATTTTCATTAAAATCATCTGTAATACCTGAAGATTGGAGGATCGCCAATGTAACGCCAATTTTTAAAAAGTGTTCCAGGGGTGATCCGGGAAACTACAGACCGGTGAGCCTGACATCAGTACCAGGAAAAATGGTAGAAACCATCATAAAGAATAAAATTACTCAGCATGTGGATAGTCATGGCCTAATGGGAGACAGCCAACATGGCTTTAGACAAGGAAGATCTTGTCTTACTAATCTATTATGTTTTTTTGAAGGTGTGAATAAACAGGTGGACAAAGGTGTGTCAGTTGATATAGTGTATCTGGACTTTCAGAAAGCCTTTGACAAGGTCCCTCATCAGAGACTTTTGGCAAAACTAAAGAGTCATGGGATAGGAGGCAGTGTACTATTGTGGATCAGGAATTGGTTAAAAGCTAGAAAGCAGAGGGTAGGGCTAAATGGCCAATTTTCCCAATGGAGAAAGGTGAATAGTGGTGTACCCCAGGGATCTGTGCTGGGTCCGCTACTTTTTGACATATTCATAAATGACCTGGAAAGGAGAATAACGAGTGAGGTCATCAAATTTTCAGATGACACAAAACTATTTAAAGTTGTTAAACGCCAAGAGGATTGTGGAAAATTGCAAGAGGATCTTGATAAATTGGAAGACTGGGCATCAAAATGGCAGATGAAATTTAATGTGGACAAGTGCAAAGTTATGCACCTAGGGAAGAACAACCCCAACTATGGTTACACAATGCAAGGTTCCACATTAGGAACCACCACCCAGGAAAAAGATTTAGGCGTCATTGTGGATAACATGTTAAAACCCTCGGTCCAGTGTGCAGCAGTGGCCAAGAGAGCAAATAGAATGCTAGGTATCATAAGGAATGGAATGGAAAATAAAACAAAAGATATTATAATGCCTCCATATCGTTCCATGGTGAGACTGCACCTTGAATATTGTGTGCAATTTTGGTCGCCGTATCTTAAAAAGGATATAGCATTATTAGAAAAGGTTCAGAGAAGAGCCACCAAAATGGTAACTGGGATGGAAGGATACTCCTATGAAGAAAGGCTTAAAAGGTTAGGGCTCTTTAACCTGGAAAATAGATGGCTGAGGGGAGATATGATTATTTATTTATTTACATTCTCTTATATACCGCGCTATTCTGCATCAGTGCGGTTTACATTGAACAAACTGAAATTACATTGAACAGGTTATTATAACTTGGAGATAACTATTTTACAGGGAACATGGGCTACGGAGGGTTAAGTGGCTTGCCCAAGACCACAAGGAGCACCTGTGGGACTAGAAACCCCAGTCCTTCCGGCCCAAGGTTGCTGTCCTCTAGTGGGATTTGAACCCCTGACCTTCCGGCCTGAAGTACCTTGCCCCAACCACTAGGCCACTCCTCCTAATTAATAGATAGAAGTCTATAAATTAATGAACGGAGTGGAACTGGTAAACGTAGATCGATTGTTTTACGTTATAAGAATATAGAAAGACTAGGGGACATGCAATGAAGCTACAAGGTAAACTATTTAAGACTAATAAAAGAAAATATTTTTTCACTCAACGTGTAATCAAACTATGGAATTTGTTACCGGAGGATGTAGTAAAGGCTATTAGTGTAGCTGGGTTTAAAAAAGGTTTGGACAAGTTCCTGGAGGAAAGGTCCATATACCATTATTAAGAAGGGACCCGGGATATCAATGATTGACCCAGTACAAGCATTGTGGAACCTGTGTCTTTTGGGGAAACTGCTACGTACATATGACCTAGATTGGCCACTGTTGGAAACAGGATACTGGGCTTGATGGACTTTGGTCTGACCCTGTATGGCATATCTTATGTTCTTATGTTCATTGTTAAACTGCTGTTTATTCACAGAAAAAGACCTAATGAAAATTGTACTAGCAACCCCCTTTCCTCAGTGCAGGTAAACATACACCTCTAAGGACAGTGTAAGGTATTGGGAGAGAAAGGCCTGTAGGGCTTTCATTGTGTAAACTGGCCTATACTTTTACACCTGCTTCAAATTAGTACCAAAATTTGGACCTCATTCTGCAGTTGGTGCATGCGGTTTCCCTTTGAAAATCAACTTGCAGTGACAAATGTACAATATACCCATAGAACTACAAGCTTCCCAGGGCTCTAAAATTGCCCCTATAGAGAGCAACTTTCAAAGCCTTTCATATGGACACGGTATGCAGCCATTAGCTAGCAAAAGAACCCTACTGAAAACTGCCCTCCCCCCTCCGTCTGTGAGTGCAGTACACATGCCATTTACAGCATATATACTTTCACATGCCCAAAGAGTAAAGATGACGTAGAATGAAGACAGGGATGGGGCAAATGTATTTATGTTTAACTTTTTTTATATACCACAATATCTGAAATTCAAAGCAGTTAATAGCAAAACTTGGCTATATGCTTTTATTTTTATTTTATTTTATTTTATTTAACATTTCTTATATACTGCGCTATTTCTCATCAGTGCGGTTTACATCGAACAATAAACACTTGGACATATAGATTTCATCCTACGTTTACATAAAACAGGGTTTTAACATGGAATAAACTGGGGAAAACTATATACATATGAAAATTAGCTACAAGTGATTAGCAGTTTAGATCATAACAATTTTTACAATTCAATTTAAATTACAGCGTGTTTGTACTCTGTTGGATAAGAAGATTTAAAGTACTGTAATATCCTACGGTGTACAGTCAGATTTCAGTTTTAGTGTGATTGTGTTTTCCGTTGACATATATGGGTGAGTGTGCTGGTATGGGGGGATCATTAGGCAGTGTATAGTGCATGAGGAACAGGTGATGTTTGATGGCCTTTCTAAACTGCTTTAGGTCCCTTATCGCCCTTATGCTGGAAGGTAGATTGTTCCAACATCTGGGGGTGTAGCTTGTAAATGCTCTGTTGATGGTTGATTGGTTAAGTTTTATAGGCTCACTTGGTATGATTAGAGTATTTTCCGCAAGTGCTCTTCTAGCTCTGTTGTTGGGGGTGTGAATGAGTAGATCAACAATTGAAGATGGTGATGTCTTATATGCTGTTTTACATAGAACAGAGGGTAATTTAACCTTATGCTTTTATATAGAACTCAAACTACAGTGAACTTCTAAATTCTTGCTATCAGGAGCGGGGAAGACACAGTGGATTTCTAAGTTCTTACATAGTGTTACTAATAGGAGTAGGGTTGAGGAGACAGTTCAACAGTAGTGAGAAGTTTAGCTGTGTTATGATGCATATAGATCATGGAGTGGGATGATTTAACTCTCAGTACCGATGCACTCAAGGAAGATAAGGCTCTTCAGTTTCTTGCAGAATTCTGTCAGGTCAGTGATAACTTGTATGTCATCAGGGAGTGAATTCCAAGTGCTCGGTGCGTAGAGTGAGAAGGCTCGGTTTGAAGCTGTTTGGGTGTTTTTCAGTTTTTGAGTAGGGTTGGTGAATGTGTTTTGAGCATTACTTCTCCTTGTTCTGTTGTTTGGTGTTCTGTGTAATAAGGATTGAAGTATGGGTCTTATTTACTGTATCCATTCAACCGCACCAGCTGAATTCTCATAGGGAAACCTCATAACCTGCAAGCTCTGTGTCCATTATGAAAACTGCCCCTATTATCTTGGAATGAGATATTTTTTAAAATGTTCCTGCAGAAAAGTTTCCCTTTACTCTTAATCGACAGAAAGATTTATATAGATGCCATCCTGACTGGCACACCAGTGGTTTTGCTCCAAAACCACCCATATCAAGTCTTATTTTAATCACACTAATTCTTTTGTTCTGGCTTCTCAAGGAGAACTCACCAGAGAATGGTTTCTGCTTACGGTTTGTGCTTAAATTGAGAGAAGTTATGGAAAGTGAGCCTAAGAGTAGCAGCCTACACAGTGCCCTCTGATTATAGAGGCTGCTTAAATTGACATTCTAATACCATGGTGTTTTCTCTTTGTCCCCACAGTACAGGACCAAAATATCTGCTTGTTATAAATAGCAGACTTATAATAACAGAACTTGACTACTAATAAATAATGTCCAAGGATTACTCAAGGAGACAAGATGTCTCTCTGGTATAACTAAGATTTCATATAGTTTAATTTGTTTTAAAGAATAATTACTTTATGACCTACAGAAAATCATCCCCTTAATGTGCCAGACTTGCCCTCAAGGCTCGTCCAAGGGTATTAGGTATCTTAGACAAACTTTCAGCCTTGCCATAAAAATTAACTTTCAGGCCGGCATGTAATCTCCCACCAACCAACTTATTGATTATTAAAACCAACAGTCATGATGATCCTTCCACCACCCGTCCCAAACACATTAAAGGCCATTTACTAAGCTCCGTTAGCTGTTAAGGGGCAGATAATATGCACTGACAGTTAGTGCAACAGCATTAGCAGTTAACTTGTTACCTGCTGCATTAACAGCTAATGTCGAGTGGGATAGAGAATGGATGGAGGATGGGTATTTATTTATTTGTATTGTCATTTCATATACCGCCTAGACCGGAGTATGAGGCGGTTTACAATAGCATAAAACAGTAGAGAATGGGTGGAGAATGGATGAAGAATGGATGGAAAATGGGTGGAGAATGAATGGAGAAATGATGGAGAATGGGTGGAGAATTGGCAGAGAATGGGTAGAGAATAGATGGAGAATGGCTGTAGAATTGGCAGAGAATGGGTAGAGAATAGATGGAGAATGGGTGGAGAATAGATGGAGAATGGGTGGAGAATAGGTAGAGAATGGGTGAAAAATGGGCAGAGAATTGATGCAGGGGTGGGGAATGGACACGGAATGCATCTTACAGTAAACTTAGAATTAGTTATCACATGTTAACTATAAACACAGCAGAAACCATGGCACGGTTAACGTCATTCAAATAATGAGAGGGGGAGGGAAGGAAGGAGTAGTTGCTAACATGCATTAAAGGAATAATGCACAACATTTGCCACTTAACATAAGTTAAATGGCAACATCATGTGTTATTTTACCATAATATATGTTGCTTTATCATTAAACACATTACATAATAATGTATGTAAGGCATCTCATTATTATGCAAATTGAATAACAAAGCTTACATTAAACTTCACAAGCTGTGTTATTTCTCAACAATAACACCAGCTTTGAGCTGGTATCATTTTTCTTCCCCAGAAGCATTGGGCTGCCAGCATGCAACCCGATGCTCCCAGTTGCCATCTCAAAGGGGCTGTATATGAATTAAGTGCCATGTGGACCCACCCTCCAACAGTAAGATCTCCTTATTTGGTGTCTTGATCCCTAGCTGTAGTACTGTGAGACCACCACTAGGGGTTGACCTACACCATTTTGAACCCATAGCTGATGAGGAAGGAAAAACTAGGGACTAAAGATTAGAGACTAGACACTAGGGAAAGTAAAGCCCTGTAAGTCCTTGAGGAGTCTTTGGGAGGATCTCTTCTTTGGGGAGAGGAGGGATATGTGGGGATGTCTTCAGGGCTGTTGGGTCTCTTCTGGGGGGGGAAGGGGCTCTAGGGTTGTCTTTGGGGGTGGATGTTCTTTCCTGGTTGATGGTGGGGGTCTGTGCAGCATTTAATTAACCTTGTGCATCAGACTTCCTCAGAGAATCACAGAGGAACTATCAACTCCTTTTCCTCCTGACCATAACTCTCTTAATGCGCTCAAACCCCATTCTGACTTTTCCTGTTGCCTTTTGCCCCTGTTTGGCCACCTTGAAATCACCAAATACGATCACCCCAGATCTCACACCTGCATTGATGTCTTAACACTAGGGGACAGCACCACAAGACCAGCACCATTTTCTTAGCCACCAGAGAACAGGACAGGAGCAGGAGGGGACTGATCATGCCCCCTTACTGCTAGACTACCGGCAATTATCAAGGTAAGACAGGGGGCCAGGAGGGATCTAT
Source organism: Ichthyophis bannanicus (assembly GCA_033557465.1). Classification (NCBI taxonomy): domain Eukaryota; kingdom Metazoa; phylum Chordata; class Amphibia; order Gymnophiona; family Ichthyophiidae; genus Ichthyophis; species Ichthyophis bannanicus. Next base: position 460,119,706 of record CM066033.1, on the reverse strand, counting down.
TGCCAGTGATTCTGACTGGCTAAGTGGGATTTCTTTGTACACTGGGAAGTAAGGGTAGTGGGTGATAGCCCGACTTGCTAGCTGGGATTTTTTTTTTAATACTTAGAAGGGAGAGCGGAGGGGCAGGTGATAACAAAACTCCTGGCTAGCCAGTTGGCTAACACTTGAAGTGAATGGAGGGGGGTGTTAGCCCAACTAGCTAGCTGAGATCTTCCTAAACATTTGAAGGGTAAAAAGGGGGTGTGCCCTGAGCCCCCCCCCCCTTCAGATGGCAGCACTAATGGGTAGGGTGCTGTCTGAGGGAGGTGCTGAATGGGGGGGGTGCTAGGAGGCTGGTTACTGGTGCCAGTGCCCTGGATCATCAGATCTGAAGCATCAGCAAATTTAAGACAGGGAGAGGGCTCATGGGGAGCCGGGGAGGGATTGGGACAATTCCCAATGCAATTGAGGGAACAGAGAAATTACTTGCTGTGTCCTCCCCTTGCTCTTGCTCTTGCTCTGGATCCCACAATCCCTGCATCGGTAGGCAGTGCAGGAGTACCCATGTTACCTGCCAATACAGAGATCGCAGGTCACTGCATTAAATGCAAATCCATATGTCGTGTGGTAGCTGCAAAACCATTTGCCACGGTTTAGTAAAGATGCCTTTATGTGCCTCTCAAGTGGTGCAAACCCCATAAATATGTGAAATTCTCTTTGTCAGATGGGAAATACACATAAATGGTTTGCTCTGCTCCCCCAAAACCACACCCCCTTAAAATCTCTGCATCCCGAGGATCTATACATCTAAATGCAGCTATTTCCATGTGTAGATGTTTTCAAAATGGCCTTCTTAATGTGCCTGCTAAGCTTTTGTACACAGCATCCTGAATTACTGGAGAAAATACATTTTAATAGCTATAGTCATAAATTTCGAAAAGCACATATAATGATGTAAATGTCACATGCTGGTTCTCTTAATCCAATGTTTCTTTATACTAAAATGCATTTTATGTCTGTTGGCTCATTCATGTGCAAAGATTGAAGATCTTCTTTGATGTTTACATCACCACTCATTATTCATCCAACCTCCAATTTTACTCATCAACAATAACAAATGAAAAAGACGATATCTTTTATGGGACCAAGTGGGGTGGAAAAGTGTTGATTCACAACTTGAATGCTGCTATTTTGCAGATCAAAGGAGGTCTCTACAAAATAAAAAGGGAAAGAGGATGAAGATCTTTTTCGTAATTATTCCATGTTGATTTACCATCCAGTGGGAAAAGGCTCTGCTAGGCAGAAACAAAAACTGTTGACTGAACTAAGACGATTACTGCATGTTTCAGGATTCAAGATCATCCAACGCCTGTAAGGAATGTCCCTCATTTTCTGCCTCTGGCAAGAAATCTTAGCAGAGTACATTGAACAGCAAACAATTCTGTAGAGTTCTTTGCTTCCTAGTCAAGATGTTAGGTATTTTATATTTTTCTTGCATCTTTAAAACCCATTAGATTTACAATGCCAGCATTCTTTGGAACGGAAAAGCTGCCACATTCAGTATCAACTATTAAAGGGCAGCTTTGCTAATGCTTTGCAAGCTGATTTTTTAATCTGAGTTTGCAACACTACTCTCAAAAGGTTGTTGGGGAAAGAGATGAGGGAAGAGGAGCCATACAATTGGTTAGGATTGCCAACTCAGAAAGTGAAAATAACACATCACACGCCCACATACATACCCTCACCCCATCTGAAACTGAAGTTGAGGTACCCCTGTCCTTAACGGAAATGAAATAGAAAATTCAGCTATAATATCCAATTTGGTTTTTTTTAACTTTCTTTTTATTTTAATAGAAAATCTATGTAACAACACATCAGAACATTTTTACCCATGTATTTTGCTCATCTTGGCCAAATTAATGGACACCAAACTTGAAGTTCCACAATTACCTGATCCCAAAACTTGCCCTACAAAACTTCCCACAATAGGATTTTGATAACATGCTTTGAAAACATCACACTTTCAATCAATTATTCAATGCTTGCTCTACCTGTCTAAAGGACAACTTCATTTGTTTGGATGCTTTCGTAGAACTGTAAAATCATCACATGCACAATTCAGCTTTGACAGTGTCAATATCTAATCTGTTAATGTTTGTCAGTCTCAGTGGCAAAGCTAGGATAGAATGAGTGGTTAGACTGTCTTAGTTGTAGCCCAGAGGAGTGTGCAGGATAGGGCTTTCTTTAATTAGAGTTGGGAAAAGAGAAACAACTGCACAGGGCACTGAGCCCTGAAGAACAGTATAAGTCTGTAGAGGGATACAACATGGAGCAAGAGAAGAGAGCAAGTCCATGTAGACCTTCTCTTCCTCACATTCTTTTAATCCCAGTCCCCCTAATCAGGGCCATCTTAAGAGGTAAATCAGTGAGGCCCTGGCTCAGGGCACACTACAATAGGGGTACAGGAAATCTGCCTCACTAGCTTGCTTCCAGCCTGCCCTTTGTCTCCCCAGCTGTGGCTGTGTTAAGCTTTAACACAGCCATGGAAGCATTTGCTTCTGCTCTCGCGGCTCTGTTAATATTCTTCACAGCCGCGGGAGCATTTGCTTTGCTCCCACAGCTGTGTTATACTCAAGTTGTCAGCACCATTTTTTGAATATAGCACAGCTGTGGAAGCAAAAGTAAATGCTCCCACGGCTGTACTGGGCATTAATACAGCCATGGGAACAAAAGCAAATGCTCCCATGGCTATGTTGCTGCAGAGAGGGAGAGGGATGGCTGATACTGGGGCTATGAGTGGACAGGAACTGGGCTGGGGGCTGGACATGGGCTGACACTGGGACTGGAGGGCCTGGGGGAGGGGTTGGTACTGGCAAGGGGCTGATATTGGGGCTGGGGGAATGGGACTGGGCTGATACAGGTTCTGGGGGGCTGTATGATACTGGCAGTGGGCTGATACTGGGAATAGGGACTGGATGATACTGGGGCTGGAAACTGGTACCAAAATAGGCTAACTTTGGATCTGAAAATGAGATGATAAAGGGGCCAGGAGGCTGAATGATACTGCCAATGGGCTGATACTGGGAATGGGGGGCTGGGACTGGAAATGGGCTGATACAGGGGCTGGGATTGGTGCTAGAAATAGGCTGATACTAGGTCTGGTGAGATGGGACTGGAAAAGGGTTGGGAATGGAAGGGAACTGATTGTAGGGCTGGGGTCCTAGGATTGAAAGGGAGCTAATGCTGGCAAATAATAGGATTTGAGTAGGAAAAAGAGGGAGATGCTGGGGGAGTGAGAAGGGAGAGGACAGATATTCTGAGGATGAGGAAGAAGTAAAGTCAACCAAGGGAAGGTTGAGAGGGAGGGGTATAAGAATTCATGTTGGGGTAAGAAGGAAGAAAGACAAGGTTAATGAATATTGGAGAAGGAATTGAATGGATGGGTGCTGGGGAAGGGAAGTAGGAGGCAGAAAGGCAAGTACAAGGGACATAGGATATGGAAAAGCAGGAACTCTGACAGGTGGAGACTCTATGATTGGGTGAGAAAACAGAAGAAAGGCTCTAAGGCTAAGTATTGGGATTTTAAGTGGGGACTGGGAACCTGGATGGGATTGTGAGTGGGAACTTCCTTGGAGGGATAGTGGGGACTAAGAAATTGACCAGAGATTAAGAGGACAGTGAGGACAAGGTGATTGGGAGAGAGGTATGAGTAGGTCTGTGAGATTGAAATATAGGAAGGGGAGAAGGTTTGAAGGACTCTGAGGATTTGGGAAGAGGTTGGGGCAGTTGAAAAGGCCAGAATGCTATGGCATGACTGAGAGCCACAGGGAGGGACAGGTCTTCCTTGAAGCAGGTGAAAGAGGGCAGAAATGGGAGAAATGAAAGGGGAAATGGAAGCCTGGATGAGGGTAAGACATAAAGGGCTTGGAGGAGGAGAGATGATAAGTGTTAGGGAATAAGCCGGGGTGGTAAAAAGAGATGAGAAACAGAAAGTAATAAATGAGACTGGGGAGGAAATGATGGACTAGAAAATGGGTGAAAAATGAGGAGGGGTAGAACGCTGGCAAAGGAATGAGAGAGATGTGGAATGGAAGGACTAGAGAAGTAAGATGAAATAAATGGAAAACTGGTAAGTAGTTGAACTGTGAAAAGAGGAAGACTGAAGATCGTAGGAAGGAGAAAGAGGAATGGACTGAAGCTATAGTTAGGTAAAAGGCAAAAGAGAGAAATAGAAGATTTATAACAGAGAGAGAAGTAGTGAAGGAATGGATGAAGAAGATAGGAAGTGTGAAGAAACAGAAAATGGAAATGGGATCCTGGAAAAGGACTTAAAAGAAAACCAACAAGGGGAAGTAGAAAAGAGAGACTGGGACCAACCTAACAGGAAAAATAAGATGATCAGACAAGACAGAGAATAAAATAAGTCAGCTCTGAAAATGTGCACCTCTTATAGTTCATTACAGGAGGAAATGCATTTCTGTTTCTTTCTTCCATGTTTTACATCTCGGTGTCTGATTTTGGGGTATTCTATTTCCATTTTTGTCTGTTGTAATTTCTTATTCTTTACTAGGTGATGGTTTGTATTTTCTATGTGCAGCGTTTCTCTCAGGAATATGTAGTAGTTCAGCTTGTTCACTTTTCCAACTGTGTGTTGCTGGTGTTCTAGAATATTTGCAGTGCTGATTTTCCTTAGGTAGGGTTGGTGCAATTTGAGTTCTTGATGCTGGTGTCGAGTGTCCATTTGCAGGGTTTTGTATTATGACGCACAATGTCTAACTGTGGAAGGAGCTAGTTGTGTTGTCACTGATGTGAGAATTTGAATAGAAATTTTTTGTATGTTGAGTTGTAAAGTGAAACACCTTTCTTCTGCTCTGCATCTGATGCTGGGAGAGTTTTATTGGAGAGTCTGGGAGTCTTCCATATGAATGAATAATTATGCTCTATCAAACTGATATTCAAAGACAAACGCATAATTAGCCAACCCATGTATTTTCAAATAGTACACAGATAATATCAGGCTTTTAAATTGTAGAATGGCCAGATATACATGTGGGGCATGTTAGGGGAGGAGCAAGGATAGGCCAGAAAATTATCTAGATAGTGGCAATACTCAGCCACTATTCAGGTAAGTTACACATTTAGTTTAGATCTGTGGGATATCAGGCCTAGCCTAAACAGATAATACATTGACCACACCATCATTCTCTGTATATTCAATACCGTGATCTATATGGATAGTAACACAAAATACACAGATTAAGTTAAATGGGTAGGTGGCATTTAACAAGCCAGCGGGCTGAAAATGTACCCCTGTTTGCACAGCTTGCATGGTAAGACTGGACCCAAGGGGAGGGGAGGCGCAAAAGCAAAATTTGGTTCAGGATGCTATATCCTCTTGAGTGGGTCCTGCCCTAATCTTGTACCTCATTTCTTTATCCCAGTAGTGAGCCAACAAGAAATTGGCAGACAAAACAGCCAGGCATCATACCCTCTCCCTTTCCCCTAGACTTTGACTCTTCATGACCTCAGCTCATTGCCGGTAAAGCCAAAAGAACTGCAAGAGCTGTTTCTGGACTTAGCTTTTGCAGTAAGCCTGCTTTGAAATTAGCATGGGGCCTAAATTTACTTCTACTCACCTGTTCTGTCTTTAGTACAAAACCCAAGAGGGAGCGGGGCCATTATGGAGCCTTTAAACACAAATCTGCTTAGTACTTAGGCATATTTGAAAGCAAACATTTGGCTGCAGTATGCTCTAGGACCTGCTCTTGAAGCCTTCTTTGTCCTGATTCTTCAAGACCAATGACCTGGTGGTGGGCCGGCATGGATATCCATATGTGTGTGGGGAATCAGGGAGGGGAGGATTGTGATGCATAGTTATGAGAGGGAAGTAGAAAGGCTTGAATAGACATCTAGAAGAAGGGAAGAAGGATTAATGGGGGTTCAAGAGGAAGAGAAGAAAGGAGTGAATGAAAGTTTACAAAGGAGGAAGGATTAAATGAGTGCCCATAGTGGGGGGAGAGGTGAAAAAAGGGTCCACAGAGGGGAGAAGAATCGAAATGAATGTGGATATGCTGGGATGAGAGCAAATGAATGGGGTTCAGGGAAATAGATTAAAAGATGGCCCTGTGTGGGAGGAGAGGGTAGGATCTGTGAAGTGGATGGAGCAATGTGGGTCCACAACTGGGGGGAAGGGGGAGCAGGGAATGGATGGAGGTTCAGTGGGATGAGGAACAAGTGGGATTTGGGAGAGCAAGAGGGAGTGAATAGAAACCAAGAAGGGTAAGGAAGAAGTAAAGAAAAGTAGACTATAGATGTAACACAACAGGGGGGGAAGGCTTGCTGAAGGAGGAGTGTTTCCAACTTAGAATTATGGATAATAATCTCGTGCATGGAGATCACACTTAATATTTGCTTGACCGAACTGCGTAGGTTTTCTACAGACACCTCAATGAAGTTTCCATCTCCAGATGGGATCATTAAAAGTTGGTGGGTTGAGCTTCAAGATCAAACAAAGAAGATAAAGGATTTAGAAGATTCCAATCTTGCTTTCGCCAAGGAGAATGCTTCTTTGCATAAGAAATTGAAAAATTTAGAGAATAACATTTATTATAATAATTTAAGATTTCTTCCTTTTATTAGAGAATTGTATTTACCACATTAGCCCACTTGGAAATGTGGAAGTACTATGAATATTTGATATCACTTTACGAAATGGTGAAGTTATTTCATAAACATTTTGTACATTTCACCTGAATCTTTGCCATCTCTCTTCCATGTATTTTATAATGCAATTACAGATAGGAGGATTGGAATAAATTCAGGCAGATGGATCAACATTTTCCTAATGCACTTAACTTGAATGAGGGAGACTTAGGGGCATGTTTAGAAAACCATGGTAAGTTTTTGCACTTAACCGCATTTTAAGGTGAGATAAGTGCAAAGCTTGTTGGGGACGTGGCCAGCATCTGCCCCACATTTACCGTACAGAGAAGACACTTAGGGGGTTATTTTATAAGGAGATGCTTAGATTGACATGGCAAAAATGTACGTAAATGTCTTATGCCCATAAATGACCACATATAAAATATTGACTAGCATGAAAGTATGCGCGTTGTTTGCATCACAAATACTTGTGCACAAGGGCAGAGTCTGAGTGGAAAGCATGCACATAAATTATAAAATTCTTTCATATATGAATGTATGTGGAACAGTAGACCCAGTAATTTATACCAAATCTAGGGCTATATTATCTCACCTTAATATATGCACACATTTTCACATATGTCTTATTTTATAAAGTCATGTATGTGCGTACTTGACTTTTATAAAATAGAAGTAAAATATGCACATTTATTAGGCAACAGTTTATAAAATCACCCTCTCACCACAAAGGGGCACAAGGTGCACCTGCACCACCTGCTGATGCATATAACTTGCACCCCAGTGTGCCCCGGCCAAAGGAATAAAAAGAAAATCACACTCTCAAATAAATCCCCCCAATGCCAGTTCCCCCCCTCCCCCATCTCAAGCCCTCCCCTGAGTCAAGCCCTTTAACATAATGCAAGGACCAGAATATTTCCCTTCTTCCATCCCCCTAATCACTTTCCACCTCCTCCCCTCCCTCCCCCCCCCCCCCCCACACCAGGGATACCCAGGGATACCCTGGTAGTGTAGTAGATGGGGTAGGATGGGTCATTCCGCAAAATAAGGTCAATCACTCCTTATTTGGCAGATTGAACCTTAGCAGTAGTACTGCGAGACTACCACTAGGGGTCAGAGCCATCTTTTTAAATGCCAGCAGCAACAGGGAAGGAACAGAGGGGGACCACTCCTTCCCTGTCCAGTAGAATACTATAGATACCCCAGGGTGAGTCCAAGGGCCTTGACTCAGGGGGAGTGGTGATCAGAGGTTTTTGAATTGGAGGGGGGTGGGTCAGGGTTTCTTGTCTTTTATGGGCTGCAGCCACACTATTTGACTGCTTGTAGCATAGTTGCACTGAACACCACCTCTTGTCTTGTTATCTTTAGAGGTATTGGATTTAGCTCATATTTTTTCTCAGAAGTTCAAGGTAAGTTGCGTTGAGGTACAGTAGCCTTTTTCATGTCCTTGGAGGGCTTACAATCTAAGTTTGTACCTGAAGCAATGGAGGGTTAAGTGACTTTCCCAAGATTACAAGGAGCAACAGTGGGATTTGAACCCTGGCTTCCCTGATTCTAGCCCACTGCTCTAACCTTCGGACTGCTCCATTTTCATTTCTACACAGTGCATGGACTATGGGAGGGGCAAACAGGGCACCTGCCCTGGATTTTATGAGGCAAGGGGTGACAGGCCACACTCTTTCTAGGGTTGCCAACCAGTTGGTATTTGGCCAGCTTTCCCCTCCCAGAGATCAACCACAGCCACCACAGCTGTATCACCCCCAGACCTGCAGAATCTGCAATAACAGAGAAAGGAAACATGGGCCTTGAGCATGCATGGAAGACTCAGCAATGTCCTGCCCCGTGCGATGCAGACTTCCTGCTTTTCAGGGGGCAGGATACAGTCTACTTCTGAATATCTGCCCAAATGCAAAAACACCTCTTGACTCTGCTTTTATATGTTCTTTTGCCATCCTGATTTTCCTCTCTCTGTCTTTCAGCTTTATCTGGTATTATTTTCTGTGTTCCTTTTCTTGTGATCTTCAGTATTTCATAAATCCTGGTTTTTTTTGCTTTTATTTTTACAGCCAGTTCTTGGCCTAACCTTGTCAATTTCCTTTTCCTCTCTCTTTTATTTACTTGCCTTACATACAGATGTTTTGCCTTTGTTATGGCCTCTTTCAGTTTAGCCCACTGCCTTTCCACATCCCTTATCCTCTCCAACCCTGCTAGCTCCTCCTTCAGGTACTTCCACATTTTACTGATGTCAGTATGCTTGAAATCCAGGACTTGACTTTGGCATGAATGGAGTCTGCTTTAGCTTTGATATCAAACCGCACCACGATCATTGTTGCTCAAGTAGGTACCAACTCGGACATTTGACACCCTGGGCCCGATATTCAGAGGCGTTATACAGTTTACAGTCCTGCTAAGTGGGATACTCAGTGGCATTGGCATGGTTAGTGCCACTGAATATCTGCAGGTGCTACTGATGCACACCCCAATGTTAACCAGTTAGCAGCGCGGCATGTCGGGGATGGTGCCCAGCCATACAGGCAGCAGCGATATTGAGTCACTATCTAGTTGTGGATATGCGATGAAGGTAAAGCGCAGCAAAGGTTAGTCTTGCTTTCGCCACGGAAGCTATCAGGCAGAGTCTGAATAGCGCCACTACCCAATTAGCTTCCGGGCTCTGCGGCCAACCCTGATATTCAATGCCATGGCTGTAGGAGCACTAGCTGCTGGCTCTGAATATATTCATATATATCATATTCATATATATCTTCATATATATCGGGCCCACTGTCTCCATTCATGAGCACTAGATCCAGTTGTGAATTCTGCCACCATTTGTCTGTGAAAATCTCTTTGTAAGGTATCCATGATCTTCCTACTACTTCCCAGATTTACAGATCAGATACTCTAGTCCTCATCTGGTAGATTAACGTTGCCTAGTTATCATCACCTCTCCTTTCAGTCCCACCTTTACAATGTCATTGATCACATCTCTATCCAGTTCTTCCATTGGAGTCTGAGATCTGTAGAGTTTACCTGTGTCCACGGAAGTGCCATCTCCTCTTTCCAAGGCTATGCACAGTGCTTCCTCTTTTCCCCATATCTCTTGAATTTCAGCTGCTTTGATATTGTTTTTGACACGGAGGGCTACTCCTCACTCTTCTTTGCCTTCTCTGTCCCTCCTATATAAATTATAGCCAGGAATGGCAATATCCCATTCGGGAACCTCATTGAGCATTTCTGCGTAATGACTACAATGTCCAGGTCCATTTCCACCATCAGGACTTCCAGCTCAGAGCCTTCTAGCAATTTCTGGATAGCTTGCTTGCATTTTGTATAGTTGTTATTCTTGTCTCCTCATCCCTCCTGTTGCTGATGAGTGAGCTAAGATGATGTCTCTCTTTATTTTTCCAATAATGTAATGTTTTTTCTGGAATGACATCCTGAACTTGTTTTCTTCCATCTGCCACCCTCTTCCTCTAGTTTAAACACCTGTCTGCTTGGGATCCTTTTTCCTGCTACAGAAAGATGTAATCCATTATTACAGTATAGCCTTTTGTTGTTCCATCCATTGGCCTAGCTGCCTATATATCTAAAACCTTTTTGTTTACATCAGATTTGAAGTCATGATAGCTGCGGAGTAGAGGAGCAGCCTGGTGACTAAGAGACCAGGGTTCGATTTCCACCAGCACGCCTTGTGGCCTTAGGCAAGTCACTTTATCCTCTGTTGCCTCAGAAGAAAAGACTGGCAATTTGCTTCTGGTCACACTTTGCCTGGAAAACCCAGGGTCTGTTGGGTCGCCAGGAGTCAGCATTGACTTGAGGGCACACACAAACAACAATGAAATCTGGTTGTGCGATGCAGCCTCTGTTCTCCCCTAACAAGAATATGTAGAACCTCTGAGGCTATAGTGTTGAGAAGAGGTTGAAGTCTCTCTCCCACAATTTCTTTGTTAATTTAGCATTGTAACGCTGGTCTTTGCCTTGCTAGTGGACTTTTGGAAACCCAGTATTCGTATTTTGGTGGTTCTTGCTATCTTTTATTTGCCTATGACTGGGCAACCTTTCCTTCTGTATTTCTTTTTTAAATTTTGGTTAAGAAAGCTGTCAAATATAGTGAAAACAAGTGACCGACATGTGGATTAGTACTTCTTTAAGTTGTGCAAAGAGTAAACAAAATCATGCTTTGTGAGTAATTTAAACATGTCCAAGACTATCATTTTTTTTTGCTTCTGGTGCAGAACATTTTATTCATTCCTTCATCTGAATATGTCAATGAAAGCTCTACAAACGCTCCCTTTGCAATTGAAGTAAAAGGGAAGTGAAGTCAGAAGGTCCCCTCACAGTTAGCTATGACAGTTGGAGAAACTAATTTATAAATACATCAAAAACCTAAACATGTTTTTATTGTTTTTCCATGCTGATGTCCCCATCTTGTCTGATACATGTTTTCTCAGGGCTACTACAGAAAAGGAAGAATACATAATTAGTCCCAGATGAGCTGTTTCGTTGGTGACTCAGACATATGAGGGTTAAAGTTGCACAATGTGCATTGTAAATGGATGCAGAACGCTTTACTTAAAAAAAATAATGCTAGACAGTCAGTTTTAACAGTGTGTGGGGGACAGATGGACATTCAATAGAGTAGAAGACTAAGGGTCTTTTCGCTAAAATTTGTTACGGTTTTGCACTTATCGCACATTAACCGCTAAAACTAAAGCGCCGTACATGCAACAGTCATGTGCTGACTGTTGGGGGCGTGCACAGAATATACCCAGCTGGTGCTTAAGTGAATGAGGGCGATTTTATAATTGGATGTCTAGCTTAAGCTATCAAAATGCACCTACCTAGCGCTATTTTATAAAGACACATAGACACTTGTTTCTTTATAAAATACTATCCATATATAGCATATAGAGCTCACGATATAGATACTAAATATTTTTGCAGACCATTAAAACCAAAGTATTAGTTTCAGTTAAATAAACGCAATGGCACTAAAAATTTTGTCATCGGTCCTTTTATGCCTTTTCTCTATCAATATTGCTTTGATTCATTCCACTAGTGCAAAATTCATTTAGATCAATCCATTACTGTAAAGGCATGACTTAGATCTATGTTTTGAAAGAATCCGAGTACTCATCTTTCTGCGTCAGGGAGAGGTCTTAAATTTCCAAGATGCTCCATCCTTCTCCTAATCTTCCGCATAGCATAAGTGGCAGAAATTATGCCATAAAGCAGGCGCTGACATTCATACCTGCTCGACAATGTAAAGTTTGCAAGTACTTGCGTAAACTAATCTGCAGGCATACTTGTAAACGTCTCCCTGAGCTCCACCCTGACCATGCACCCAGCTCCACCTACTGGCAAAATGTGCACCCTCATGTCAGAACATGGAGTATTACACCGTCAGCAGCCTATGGGCTACAAACACATGAAAATGCCTTTATTAAAAATTACCCCCACGTGTATACTTAGCTCCACCATCCATATCAGTAGCAACGCGGAATATATGTATTCAGTGCTGTCTGCATGTCCTTTCTCTGTTTAGAGTTAGGTCTGCTAATCATCAGGCCTAAACTAAATGAACAACATATCTGTTTGACAATGGAATATTGCTGCTGAACGGGCAGTTTCATCATAGGGATCGTAGGGGGTATGTTCACTAAATGGTATCGCATGGAAGCCGCTACCGCCATTTAGTAAACATACCCCTATGTGGACAGACCAAAAAAGTGCCTAGTCCAAGCTTATTTTATAAAAGTACATAAGTGTTAGTAAAAGAGGCTCTTAGTGCGCACTGTGGGGCATCTTTAGTACAGGGTGGTAAATGTTTGCAGCTACAGTAACTGTGCATTACAAGTAAGTGCAAAGGCCATGAGTTAACTGCTGTGGGTGTGGCTAGCATGTCCCCTACAATTACCACACTGAAAATGTCCATAAGGCACATTAACTGCATTCGCAATCAATGCAGGTGCACTTATTGCCTCCTCCTGAGGCATTAGTCGCAACGCCCATATGCCACCCATAACCTGCCCAGTCTCTGCCCCATCATGCGCTAAGCAGCACCTAGCACGGGAATTTTACCGAGCTGGCTGCTTTTAGTGTGCAGTAACAGTTATGAGCTGATTTTATAAGGCAGCCACCTAAAGAAGACTGCCATTTACTCGTATGTCCCTATTTTAAAGGACTTACATATTAAATAGGCATCTGGCAGGCGCTGTAGGTGTTCGTGCATGTGCATAAGTGCAATTGCACATACTTTCATTGTGGTCATGCACAGGAATGAAGCTTGGACAAAGCTAGGCAGAGCCTAAATACTATAACTTCCATGCATACTTGAAAAATCTAAGCATGGATATTTACACCTGGCCTAGAGCAGTCTTAAGTGCCCACGCCTAGATTGTCGCACCACACGCTCTCCTATTCTATAAAGAAAAGTAGGCACCCACTTTTCTTTCTAAAATAAGATAGCTGCGTTCTGGGTGCCTAAAACTAGGTGCCCAGTTATAAAATTACCCTCTTAGTGTGGCTCATTAGAGCACACTAAAACATGCATTAATAGCGCACTTTAGTAAACATACCCCTAAATCTTTTAAGACACTCTAACAAGTCGAATGTCCACCAACAAATGAACATCCCTAAAGCATATTTTGGTTATCCTGAAAACTAGGTTTGTCATGTCTTGACAGGTAGCTCCCTTTAGCAAAAGACCCCTTAAGTTTTATTATGGCACATCCAATTTCCAACCTCTGTGAAACAATGCAGAGGTCTGAAGGCTTACCTAACATACTGAAAATAATTGCTTCTGATTGATTAATGTGTAGTCTAAAGATTCCCACATCAACCCTCCTCCTCAGCCCTCTTTTCCAGGATGTGAAAATTAGGCAAAACCCTTAACAGGGTTCCTTTGGCATATGCAAACCAGAAAATAAATAAGCTGCATCCTATTAAAATATTTTCAAGCTAACACTGAATTTCCCTTTCTGATTAACCCACAATGTTTTAATGGTAAGAAGAAGCAGGCTTGGAGTGAAATGATGAATCAGAGGAAATGTATAAAACGAAAAGAAATAAGAAGTCTCTTTCTCTCTTATTTGGCTCACTTGTGCTGCCTTGACGTCCTCCCACCAATTTGGTAATAATCTTAAGTATTGACTAAAAACAAATCGCGCTGCATGCATTTCATTTGCATTTTATTGCCTTAGCAGATAGCATTAGATCACAGGAGCGCATTTTTCTTCTCAGTTTTAGCTTCTTTGCATGATTTATGATCAGATATAGCAAGAGTTCATAAACTTCCCTGACCTGCCGACAGTTTCTGCAGGCTCCCTGATTTATTCCCATCTCAAACGCTGCAGCTTTCATGTGACTGATACTCCTGGAGTCCTGGCGTGGCTGTGGCTTAGTTGAGGAGAGCTCCTCTAATCTCCTTGTTACTAATTTAAATGAAGTCTTGGTCTGTTGTTTTAAAAAAAAAGGAGGCATTTGTCATCTCAGGGAGGTTTACAGATCCTCTTGTAATGCAATGTCAGGCACTTCTGAGATATGAGTTTTAGAAAGCGTGCCAATATTGAGTGTTGTCAGACATGCCAAGGTCATTTGATGCACCGAAGAAGAGCCATTTTCTATAAGGGAGATAGCAAATTTCAGAAGAACGTCTCCCAGCTGGCAATGCACAGGGCTGGGCTGGTGTGTCAGTGGTGCTTGCCTTTGAAAAATGAGCATGGGAACTGTGCAGGCTATGCGTGTTCCTGCACACACATGCATGCCCTTTTTGCATGCAAGCACTTTACTTTATAAAATGCCAGCAGATGGAAGAGCTGGCACCCAGTGTGGCCACTTATATCTGCTCTAGGGCAGGCATAACTTGGGGCACCTAGATAGGCGCACTGAGAAGCCTAAGTCATAGTATTCCATAACTTACGTGCATGAGCCAAGATTGTGCCTATGTGCCATCCAAGCACTGCCCCCGCGCACAGCCCATTGGAAGTTATCTGTGAGCAGCACTTCTGCACATGCAGGCAGCATGGCAACCAGCCGACGTGCGCGCAAAAGTGCACATTCACGCGTGTAAGTCCATGAAAATAGGGACTTATGCACGGAAATAGTGCTTCTTATAAAATCAGCCCCAACGTGGAAGCTAGATTTTGAATCTGGAAAAATAACCACTCACATTGCAGTAACTAACGTCAGAGGGAACGCAATGCGCAATGGACTCTGTTTTGCTTGCCTTCAAATCAAGACCTGCTACCTACAGCTTTTTTCAGCAAGTCAAGCAGCTACTACTTTGTTTTCCTTGCAAAATCTCCATGTCACGAATAAGAGTAGGTCATTGTACTGGCTGAGATGATTGATTCTGCATTGGCATATGCCCGAACTGCATACAATTAGTATATTCCTTGTTTTATAATATTTTGATTGGCAAGGGCTATTATGTTTTGACACGGGTCAGGATGAGAGCCATGTCAGACAACTCAGTGAAATGACCTGATGTGATAGAGGAGCTGCTGTTGCATGGGCTTTATGGCCTGGATTTCAGGAGTATTTTCAAGTTCATGTGTCCAAGATCTCAAGGTCAATTTTGCCTGCTTCTTAAACTGCCAGAATGCAATTACTTTGCTTTGATGGTGTCACAGCTTTGAGAAGTACTAGATCAGAAATAGCTAGATAGAAACGCTGCAGCACTGTATGATATTACAAATATGTGCTGCTTACTGTGCTCTCATTAAATATTTTCATGTTTCCAAAGCTGCTTAGGGACAAAAAATTAGACGAACGATAACAACCGTTAAGTTTAGGAAGTAAATAGCACATCTCTCTCTTCTCCTGCTTCCATAACTTTAAAATTATTTCTATTGAGCAAACAGTACAGTGCATGGATTACAGGCACAATCCATTGGATGTATATTTTTTTCCTCAGTTACAACTTAACGTCTTCTGTTAGGTACTTCTGAACTACCCAGACGATCCCAGTGATTTCTCAGAGCAAAATAAAAATACACAGCAAAATGTAATGGGTATGCATCACTCCCTTGTTCTGTTTGTAACTAAAAAAGGGCGAAACCATATGACTTTGCAGAAAGGGATCCCCCAGCTCACTTCTGGCTTTTGCACTCTATGGTCTTCAGGGAGACGAGCCCCAGGCCCGTGCCTGGTCTTCTCACCTTTGTAGCTATTGATGTCTTCTCACCTCCAGTGTTATATAGAGAGAATCTTATGTCCTGCACCAAGTGAACTCAACCTAAGGGCCATACTAAAGAGAAATTCCTTTCACCACTCTGTGTCCTTTCATCTTTGGAGCTCTGGGTTTGGGATTTCTTTTGAACTAGGTCTTCTATGCTCCAGGACAACAGGGAGAGGATCTCCCTTTGGCTCGTGCTTCATCTTCTTTTTAGTCAGCACTGACATTGAGCTTATGAAGGACAAACTATTTTTTATCTGAATTCATGTTTTTAACAAATACCTATTTTTCAGCAAAAATATTATAGCCCAGTTAGGGATCTGAGCCACATCGGATAGGGGCTAATTGTATAGTCATTTTCACCTCTTGGTGGCCTCATACATACATAAATGGCCAGTTATAAAATTCTGGCTGTAAAATGTGTACGTTGACATGAAGGTGCATATTTTGTTACTTTGCAATAGGCATTGCTTGGAGTGTGGTCTGTACACGGCATAGGTGAAGTTCGCAAACACACCCAAAAAATCTAAAATACCATAATTTATGCACCCATTTCAATAATGTGGGGGCAGACCTTTGCCTCTTCTCTACAGCTGGTGTAAATGTTTAGATCTGCTTTAGGACTTGATTTCTGCCGACTAATGCCAGTATTTATAAAGACGCATAGACACCTATGTGTCGTTCTAAAATAGCACCTAAGCAGAGCCCTACTTAGGTGCGCCCTTATAAAATTACCCTCAAAGTTCCTCAATATTGCATAGGCACAAAATGGGTGATCTCTTCATTCGCATATTTCGTAAATTAGTTCTGTGTTGCAATGGATGTTGTATACGCCCTTCATTACTTTCCACTCCATCATTGGTAGTTTGCTATTTTAGTGATCCTAGCAAGTTATATTTAGTAAAGCTGGAGTGTACATAACGTTAATACTGTATCTTTTTTCTGGTAGTATAGGGCCCGATATTAGCCTGCTAACCAGATAAGTGCTGGTGAGAGAGATATTCGGCAGCACTATTTGGATAGCACCACTGAATATGTCTCCTGATGGCCAGTCTAGATAGTACCGGAGTAGTCTGTGGACAGGGCAAGGACGGCCCCTGGTTATCCAGTTAGTGGCGTTATGAAATCCACCCAGCAGATAATAAACTGCGCTCCGGTAGAGCTGCCAGTCACCACCGAAACCAGATATTCAGGAGCAGAGGATATCCAAATTCTGGTGCTAAATATCCAGTTTCACTTTAAAGACCATAAGCAGTGCTTAAAAAAACTACCGATTACAGAGTTTAAGTATCAACTTGTTTAATTTTTTAAGGTGTATTGACACATTGCATAGTACAGTCCTTTTCCTCTTCTCTGTCAATCAGAACCAATGAAAGCTACTACTGTAGGCACTACTACTACTGAGCATTTGTATAGCGCTACAAGATGTATGCAGCGCTGCACAGACGTATGTAAAAGACGGTCCCTGCTCATCAAAGCTTACAATCTAATCAAGACAGACAACACAGTAGCTATAGACATGGGATACATCTAGGGGGAATGGTAAGGAAACACAAAGGAGATCTGGTGAGTCAAGATCCAAAAGTGTCAGCGAAGAGGTCAGTTTTCAGTCTGGATTTGAAAAGGGCCAGAGAAGGTGCCTGATGTACAGACTCAAGTAGTTTGTTCCAGGCATAAGGAGCAGCAAGATCTAAGGAGCGAAGTCTGGAGTTAGCAACAGAAGAGAAGGGCACAGATAGAAGCAATTTGATAGAAGAGCAAAGTTCTCGACAGAGCCGGCTCAAGGGTTTCTGCCACCCTAGGCAGAAACCCCGGCCTTGCTGCCTCCACCCCTGCTGACACCAGCCCCCCAGCTGACGCTGCCTCCCTCAGCTGCTGCCACTGCCTTAGCTGCCCCCCCCCCCCCCCCCAGCTGCCGCTGATTCCATCTTGGGAGTGGGAAGCAGGCAGCGGCAGTATTTCCAAAAGTGACGACTTTTTTCTGCCGCTTTTGGAAATACTACTGCTGCCTGCCTCCCCCCTAAAATGGCATCGGTGGCAGCTGGGGGGGGGGGGGATTTGAAGCCACCTAAGTGTGCAACTGCTGCTAACCCAAGCCGTCCACCCTAGGCAGCTGCCTAGCTCACCTAGTGGATGGGCTGGCCCTGGTTCCCGAGGAGGGGTGTAGGGAGAGATAAGAGAAGAAAGGTAGTGAGGAGCTGCAGAGTGAATGCACTTATAGGTCAGCAGAAGAAGTTTGAACTGGATGTGGAAACGGATAGGGAGCCAATGAAGAGACTTGAGAAGAGGTATAATATGAGCATGATGAGGCTGGCGGAAGATTAGGGCGCAACAGAATGTCTAACAGATTGAAGGCGAGAGAGATGATTCAGAGGGAGACCAGAAAGGCTAAGTTATAATAGTCTAAATGGAAGGTGACTAAGGAGTGGATAAGTGTCTTAGTAGTGTGTTCAGAAAGGAATGGGTGGATTTTGTTAATGTTATAGTGAAAGAAACGGCAGGTTTTAGCTATCAGTTGGATTTGTGTGGAGAAGGAGTGAGAGTAGTCAAAGACTACCCCAAGGTTGTGAGCCAAGGATACAGGAAGGGGTAGAGGATCATCCACAGAGACTGAGAAAGGAGGAAGGGGAGAGGAGGGTTTAGGGGGAAAAATAAGAAGCTCAGCTTGGCCATGTTCAATTTCAAGCAGCGGTGAGACATCCAAGCAGCAATGTCAGAAAGTCAGGCAGAGATCCAGGTCTGGACTGCTGGAGATTCAAGGTGTAGAGAGGTAAATCTTGAAGTCTTCAGCTTAAAGATAGTACTGAAGGCCATGGGAAGAGAAAAGCCATGTTGAAAGATGAGTCAGTATGAGGCAGTACAATTACTGACTCCAGATAACTGAGGAGAGGGGTAAGAGAATGATAAAATGCATAAAACTATATTCATATCCTTTTCCAGCTATTTTCTTGTTGATCTCACTAAATAATATAACAATGGAACAGGGGTTTTCAACCCAGTCCTCAGGACCCACCTGCCTCAATTGTATGCAAATCTCTCTCATGTATATTCATTGTGGTTATCCTGAAAACCTGACTGGCTAGGTGTATCCCGAGGACTGAGCTGAGAATCACTGCTACAGACTGATGGCAACAAATCCACGTTGCTGTTTCTGAAGGCTTCCCATAGCATGAGCTTTTAGGTAAAATGCTCGGATATGGAATCTCCATTCCATCAGGATTTCTTCAGGCACATGGCTTCCTTACCATTTGTATGCTTGCATTGTCAGGTTAGTGAAAATAAAACTTGAGTTTACCCTTCTTGGAAATGCCTCTGTTTTATTATTTATTTTGTTATGATGTTCCAGAGAAAGGCAAGAAAAAACCCTTTCAGTAAATGTAAACCTTCAGTCAAGATGAATAAAAATATTCTGAATGTATGTTTCCCACGATGCTGAGGCCATCTGTATCCATATGACATTGTTCCTATGATTAATTTAGCAACGCTTTTCCATGTACTATTATTTTTCTAACATGCTAACATCTGCTCAAGGATAGGGCCCAAAATTGTACATTAAATAAGAGTGGCTGAAAAGGATTATACTTTTAATTCATCATTTACTATATTCATCTACATACCTGGTCTTTCACAGAGCAACCTGACACTGAGTACTCAAATTCAACTTATTTTTTCACTACGAAGCTCAAATCTATCGCTGGATTGCTTTGGTCAATATTGACCTATTCATTAAATAATTTGCTTGTAACCCTGTATTCATCCACATTAAACAGTCACATTTGTCAGTGGTGTTTCCACACTCCAGAGTGTCCAAACCCATTTACGGGGCGAGTCCTTCACTGTAATTGTTATCACATCATATGGAATTCAGCGGGCAGTGCAGTTCTCGATTAATCAACAGCTTCTCTCTAACATTTTCACGTATCAGTACAATTACACAGCCAAATGCCAGGTCTCTGGATAATCCAATGAACTGCACTGTCAATATAATTTACTTTATACTAGTTACGGGAAAGCATGGTTGGTGGCCCTACCAATTTTTCCCAGACATCAGGGCAGCTCATGATGTTTTTGTATGCTACTAGAGCCTTAAACATATATATCTTTCTCCAGAACTACAGAGTGTACTTAGAACAGTATACTGAAGACCATTTAGAACCCAATTTAGCACCAGTACTTGGTAACACTTTAAGATCCTATTTACTAAAGGGTGGTAAGATGTTGCAATTTATGTGCATTCATTGCCAAAATTAACATTCACTAATGGCAATATCTTAGCATTAATAGTTAGGTGTGTTCCCATGCAGTTTCCTATTCCACTGATACTGGGATAGCGTAGTTACTCACCTGTAACAGGTGATCTCCGGGAACAGCAGGAATTTAGTCCTCACCTAAGGGTATCGTCGGTACCGACGGAGCCTGCGCGGGTACGCTCCCCAGCATCCAATAGGAATGCTTTTGGAAGCATCCCTCAGCACATGCACGCTGCCTTCCCGCCTTTCCAACTGTCCCTCTTCAGTTAAGTTTGCAGCTGAGTGAAAGGATAGAGGGAGAGAGGAAAGAGACAGAGAGAGAGAAAGAGACAACTCCTAGGGGAGGTGGGTGGGTTGTGAGGACTAAATTCCTGCTGTTCCCGGAGATCACCTGTTACAGGTGAGTAGCTACGCTATCTCCAGGAACAAGCAGGAATGTAGTCCTCACTTATGGGGACTCCCTAGCTGAAGATGCCAGGGAGATAGCCCCAGGAAGGTGCCACCGTCGAAGGTGAGAATCCTTCCTCCTATGGATCTCTGGCATCCCACCAGGGTTGGTGGGTAGGAATTGGTTTAGGTTTGAAAGAGATTTTGAAGAACAACTTGGCCAAAGAAGGCATCCCAACGGGAGGCTTTATCTAGGCAGTAGCGGGCTGTGAAGGTGTGTAACGAAGCCCAGGTGGCTGCTTGACAAACATCATCGATAGACACAGAGTGGAGATTAGCCATAGAAGCTGCCATGGATCTCACATTATGAGCTGTGACATGGTCCTGAAGAGGAAGAACCTTAATCTCATAAGCAAAGGATATGCATTGAGCAATCCATTTAGATAAAGTTCTTTTGGAGCCTGGAAGTCCCAAATGACTAGGGTCAAAAGCTATAAAAAGTTGTGAGGACTTTCTATGTTGCTGTATTCTTTGTATGTAAAAGGCCAAGGCCCTTTTACAATCCAGAGTATGAAGGTTTCTTTCTGCATTAGAGGCGTGAGGCCTCGGAAAAAATACAGGAAGGTAAATTGATTGATTTAAATGAAAAGGTGAAACCACCTTTGGCATAAAATGTGGGTGAGTTTGAAGAACAACCATATCATGATGAAACCTAGTATAAGGAGGATCAGCCACTAAAGCTTGCAATTCACTAATGCGACGGGCAGAGGTGATTGCAATTAGGAAGATGACCTTCCAGGTCAAAAACTTAAGGGCTGCAGTGGCTAAAGGCTCAAAAGGCGGCTTCATGAGCTGCCCAAGAACTAGATTTAGATCCCATGCCACCGGTGGTGGCTTGATGGGAGGTTTAGTTAATAAAAGGCCTTTCATAAATCTTGATAGGCGTGGATGAGAGGAAATTGGTTGTCCATTTAGAGGCTTATAAGAAGCTGCAATTGCACTTAGATGTACTCTTACCGAACTGGTCTTTTACCCAGAATTTGATAAGTGAAGGAGATAATCTAGTATTGATTCTAAGGGTATGACTGGGGGTTTAATCCCCTCTTGGAGCACCATATAGTAAAACGTTTCCACTTGAAGGCATAAGATCTTGTGAAAAGTTTCCTAGAAGCCTGAAGGATATCTTTTACCTGCTGGAACAGGTTGAAATCCTGGAGGTCAAAGCCTTCAGCAACCAGGCCGTGAGGTGCAGGGACTGGGGATTCAGGTGCCATAGCATCCTGTTCTCCTGGGAAAGGAGATCTGGAGCATGCCCTAACTCCAGAGGTGCCACTTGAGAGAGATGCAGAAGCATGGAATACCATGTTTGGTGTGGCCATCGTGGTGCTACGAGAATCATGCGACCCCTGTCTCTCTGAAGCTTGAAGAGTGTTTTGGGGATGAAGGGAATGGGTGGGAAGGCATAAAGGAAGTCCTGACCCCAGTGAAGGAGGAAGGCATCCCTTGCCTGACAGTTGTGCGCCGGAATCCTGGAACAGAACCGGGGAAGTTTGGCATTCAGTGGACTTGCAAAGAGGTCTATGTCTGGAGTGCCCCAGAGATGAAATATCTTTGCCACATGGTCTAGGTGGAGTGACCACTCGTGAGGTAGCAGTACTTGACTGAGTTTGTCTGCCCAAAGGTTTTGAATGCCTGGAAGATATACCACTAGAAGGTGAATTTGATGCTCTCTGGCGAGGGCCCATAGTCATAAAGCTTCATTGCATAACGACAGAGAGCCCGTTCTGCCCTGCTTGTTCACATAGAACATGGCTACCTGATTGTCTGTCTGGACTAGGACTGTCTTGTAGCTGAGCTGGGCATGGAACACTCAAAGAGCTAAATAAATTGCTCTTAATTCCAGGCAGTTTATTTGTAAACCAACCTCCTGTGAAGTCCAGGTGCCCTGGGTAGAGAGATGATTCAGGTGTGCTCCCCAACCCACCTGTGATGCATCTGTTGTTAGGGTGGCCTGAAAGAGGGGTTGATGGAAAGGAGACCCCACTGTCAGATTTTCTAGTGATTGCCACCATTGGAGGGACAAAATTATTCATTGAGAGATTGTTATTTTGTCTGACAAATGACCCGTGGCCTGTGTCCACTGTGTGGAGAGGGTCCACTGAGCTGCTCGCATGTGGAGGCGAGCATATGGAACTACATGAACTGTGGATGCCATCTGTCCCAGTAACTGCAGTAGCTCCCGAGCAGTGAGGGAGGATTTGCCTGCTGCTTGGGAAGCATTTTGCGAAGACAGCGGGCTTGTGGAAGAAAAGCCCTTGCCTGTCTGGTATCCAGACAGGCTCCTATGAATTCTAGGCTTTGGGAAGGAACTAGTTGAGATTTCGGGAAGTTTATTACCAATCCCAAGTATTGGAGGATTCGCATTGTATGGGACAGTGCAGTGCTGGCCTCTACAACTGTGGAGGCTCGAATGAGCCAGTTGTCTAAGTAAGGGAAGACGAAAATCCCCAGGGTTCATAGAAATGCAGCTACTACTGCCATGCATTTCATGAATACCCTCGGTGCTGAAGCCAGACCAAAAGGATGAATCCTGTACTGGAAATGTCTTCCCTTGAAAAGGAAACGTAGAAATTTCCTGTGATCTGGATGGATGAGAATGTGAGTGTATGCATCCTTTAAGTCTAGAGAGTAAAGCCAGTCCTGGCTTTGAAGGTATGGCAGAAGAGTTCCTAGAGAAATCATTTTGAATTTCTCTCGAAACAGATATTTGTTCAATTCTCTGAGGTCTAGAATGGGTCTGTATCCCCCTGTTTTCTTTGGAATAAGAAAATAGGGGGAGTAGAACCCTGCCCCCTGTTGAAGAATGGGTACTTCCTCTATTGCCCCTTGGGCAAGAAGTGTGGAGACCTCGTGATCTAGCAGATTGTCTGCAGAGGTTTGTGAATTGAATTGCTTTAGAATTGTTGGAGGGGGTATGCTGTGAAAATGAATTTGTACCCCTCTCCTACAATGGACAAAGTCCACTCTTCTGTTGTTATCTGATTCCATCTGTTGACAAAGTGGCATAACCTGCCCGGAATATTGGGGGGTTGGGGACACCTCAGAGGCAGGAAGGCAAAGCTCTCTAGGAAGAAGTCAAAGCCCTTGAGGGGGCTGAACCTGGAGAGCTGGTTGGGCTCTCGGGCCCTTTGGTTTCTTTTGCTGTCTAGTTTGTCCCTTTTGGGCAACCTGACCTGGAGTCTGACTCTGCTGGGTATAGGAAGGATAAAACTTCCTCTTTGTGCTAAAAGAGGGTTTTTTATAAGCTTCCTTTTGACTGGAGTGGCTGTAGACTTTGACAATCTATCTAAGGTAGAATTGTCAGCATCTAACTCGTTAGCCTTTTCCTGCCAGTTCTTGCCGAAGAGATTCTCCCCCATGCAAGGAATGTTGCCTAACTTGTCCTGTACCCAAGTCTCCAAGTCTGATGCCTGTAGCCAGGCAATCCGTCGTGCACCAATGGCAATAGCAGAAGTTCTGCTGATGCATTCGAAGCAGTCGAAGGCTGCACGATTAACAAACTTAGAGACATCCTGAGCATGCTTAACTAGAGCAAGAAAATCTTGTCTCTTATCATCTGGGAGAAATGGGCTCATAAGTCCCAAGTCTCCTGTGACTTCTTTGAGGAACATTCCCATATATAGGATATATGAACTGATCCTAGCTGAAAGCATGGAAGCTTGAAAAGTCCTGCGTTCAAAAGCATCCAGAGTCCTGCATTCACGACCTGGAGGATTGGATGCATGCCTCTTTGCACTTTTCATCCTACGCATGGCTGATTCCACTACCATTGAATGGTGTAGCAGCTGAGTTTTCTGAAATCCAGGACATGGTGGAACTCTATACATAGTATCAAGTCTCCTAGAGTGAGGAGAAGTGGTCAGAGGTGTTTCCCACATTCTGAGCATCAAGCTATGCAGAATTTCATGGATAGGCAGAGTGGCTGCCTCCTTAGGAGCTTTAGGATATTGGAGGATTTCCAATTCCTTTGCTCTGGGTTCCTCTTCAGGAGCTATTGTGATTGAAAGACCTTTGGCCATATCACGGATGAAATCCTGAAATGACATGTCCTCTGGAGGTGACATTCTGCACTGGGGAGAAGAGGTATCTTCTAGGAGAAACCCTCTAGTGTCAGCAGAATTTGTCAGAATCTTCGGAATCGGAGGAATCGAAGTATTCCTGACCCCGATACTCTTGCAAAGCACGATCCCGGTACCGATTGAAGTCGGTACCGAGGTGACCCGGTACCGTTTTGTCAACTCCAGCCAGAAATGGCATGGGAAGAGTTCCCATCGGGGCCGGTACCATCGGTACCGGCATCGTCGGCGTCGGTACCAGTGTCTGTACTGGTATCGGTACCAGCATTGCTGTCGATGTGTCGCACCGGTGCTCTTGAGACCACCGGTACTGCAGTTGAAAGGAGAGCTGCGATACTGCACTCAATAGCAAGAAACCTCTGGTCTATCAATGCTGTCGATGTCTGGGTGTCGGTATCGGTAAGGACGGCCGTAACCCCCGAGCATGGCACAGGTAGTTCTTGCAAGGTCGAGGCCTCTAGAACATCCTGAAGCCCCATCAATGCTTTGGAAGACGAAGCCTCCCGTCGGGGCTGTTTTGCCAGTGTGGTTCCCTCAAGGGCAATGCCAATGGCCTCTTGATGCTTAGCAGGAGAGCTACCCTTTGAGGACCGGCTTTTATGTTTAGCTACCTGAGATCCATGGGAGGAAGAAGGGGCCCTTGATGATGTCGATGCAATGGATCTGGAATCTGAAGAAAATAGGGTACCGAGCTTTGCGGCCCGGTTCTGTCTTCCTCTTTTGGTCATCCCCAATCAGAAGAGACATTCAGTTGGAGAATGATCAGGTCCTAAACATTTTATACACCAATCATGGGTGTCAGTGACGGAAATGGTACTGCCACACTTACTGCATTTTTTAAAACCACTAGTTGGTTATTCCATGATTTAGGAAAATGGGGCCTAAAGCCCAAAATGGCGCCTAGCATCAAAGAGGAAAGTTTCTGAAAAGAAACAGTCTAAGTTTAAGTTGTTTTTTTTTATGAAAAGAAAAGAAACGGCAGTACCTGTAGGCATCGTGCGGTAGGCAAACGCGACCACAAGAAAGAAATTTAAAGACGGAATTTTCTGCAGTGACAGGGAATTTATCCTGTCGGCTCCGCAGAAAACAAAGAATTGAAGAGGGACAGTTGGAAATGTGAGAAGGCAATGCGCATGTGCTGAGGGATGCTCCCAAAAGCATTCCTATTGGACGCTGGGGAGCGTTCCCACGCAGGCTCCGTCGGTACCGACGATACCCATATGTGAAGACTACATTCCTGCTTGTTCCTGGAGATTAAACACTATTTCTCTTTTTAATGTTTCTGTAAGGGTGTTTATTAATGTTTCTTTACCTTACAACATTCCCTCACCTCTGCTTTCTATTCTTTATAAATGTGTTTTACTAGACTGCAGTCACACCAGTTCAGCACATACTTGTCACAACCATTCTTCAATATGGGATGAATTGCAGAGCACAGCAGAATATTTTCTAGGTCCTGGCCTTATTCTATGTTTCAGCAGGAATAACGGGGACGTCTGCGGGTATATCGCAGAACGTACTTAGGCCTTTCTAGAATATGCTATCCATGTCTCTGTGGCTGACAATACACCCTTCCACCACTTCTGGGCATGTTCTGAAATCCCTGTACTAGCGCCGTGGATGTGCATGTCAGGAGTAT
Organism: Ichthyophis bannanicus; assembly: GCA_033557465.1. Taxonomy (NCBI): domain Eukaryota; kingdom Metazoa; phylum Chordata; class Amphibia; order Gymnophiona; family Ichthyophiidae; genus Ichthyophis; species Ichthyophis bannanicus. Next base: position 460,093,477 of record CM066033.1, on the reverse strand, counting down.
TTCAGAATACGGTTGGGACATTTTCAGCACATAAATGTACAAACCCCTAGTTCTGAAATGACCTCCTATGTGGAATGTTAATGGCACTACCTAGATAGTGCCACTGAATATAACTGCTGTGGTGCTATCCAGATCATATCGTAGCAGAGTTAGGGAGGAACAACATTGAAACAACTAACTATATGGACAGTGGAGATATTCAGCCACTATTCATACAGTTAGGCAGTTTAATTTAGGGCTACAAAAATGCAGTCCTAAATTAAACTGCTTAAATTGATGTATAGTAGTTGAATATCACTTTTATATCTATAGCAGTGGCAGTGAACACATTATGGGCCATGTTTAATCAAAATTAGTGCATGCTATCTGCTTTAGCACCCCTTATTCCTATGGGCATGGTGGCAGATAGCACAGTCTAACCTTTAGTAGAACGGCACTTCTGTTGTAGTCTCTCCTTTAAAACCCCTGCTTGTGTCTTGTATTTGAATTTGTAAAAACTGACTGATGGGTAAAGATCTTTAATAAGACTGACTAACCTACTGGAGAGGGCCTTAAACTAGATTCGTTGAGGATGATGGGTGAAGAAAGTCCCCAGGTAAGTGAAACACTAAATACCTCTATAGAAATGGGTAAAAAGGGCAACACCTGGAAAGCGGTGTGTAAAAATGCCCGTAGCATGGGAAATAAAATCCCAGATGTTGAGGCTTTAATGGAAGAGACAGACTTGGTTAAGTGGCGGTTATGGAGACATGGTTCACGGACAACCATGACTGGGATGTACCTATACCAGGCTATACTTTATTCAGAAAGGATAAGGTAGGAAGAAGGGGAGGCGGAGTGGCACTATATGTATATAATAATATTAAAGCTATGGAAATACAGAGCTTAAAAGGGAGAGAGGAGGCATTGTGGGTTAAACTAGAAAGAAGGAAAGAGAAATCCATTTGCATTGGTGTGATATATAAACCCGCCTTACAGGGAGAAGACGTAGACGGAACATAAGAACATAAGATATGCCATACTGGGTCAGACCAAGGTCCGTCAAGCCCAGTATCCTGTTTCCAACAGTGGCCAATCTAGGTCATACGTACCTAGCAGTTTCCCTAAAAGACACAGGTTCCACAATGCTTGTACTGGGACAAGCATTGATATCCTGGGTCCCTTCTTAATAATGGTTTATGGACCTTTCCTCCAGGAACATGTCCAAACCTTTTTTAAACCCAGCTACACTAACAGCCTTTACTACATCCTCCGGTAACAAAATTCCAGAGTTTGATTACACGTTGAGTGAAAAAATATCTTCTTTTATTAGTTTTAAATAGTTTACCCTGAAGCTTCATTGCATGTCCTCTAGTCTTTCTATATTCTGATAACGTAAACAATCGATCTACGTTTACCCGTTCCACTCCGTTCATTAATTTATAGACTTCTATCATATCTCCCCTCAACCGTCTCTTTTCCAGGTTAAAGAGCCCTAACCTTTTTAGCCTTTCTTCATAGGAGTATCCTTCCATCCCCTTTACCATTTTGGTGGCTCTTCTCTGAATCTTTTCTAATAACGCTATATCCCTTTAAAGATACGGCGACCAGAATTGCACACAATATTCAAGGTGCGGTCGCACCATGGAACGATATAGAGGCATTATAATATCTTTTGTTTTATTTTCCATTACTTTCCTTATGATACCTAGCATTCTATTTGCTCTCTTGGCCACAATGATGCCTAAATCTTTTTCCTGGGTGGTGGTTCCTAATGTGGAACCTTGCATCGTGTAACCATAGTTTGGGCTGTTCTTCCCTAGATGCATAACTTTGCACTTGTCCACATTAAATTTCATCTACCATTTTGATGTCCAGTCTTCCAATTTATCAAGATCCACTTGCAATTTTCCACAATCCTCTTGGGTTTTAACAACTTTAAATAGTTTTGTGTCATCTGCAAATTTGATAACCTCACTCGTTATTCCCTTTTCCAGGTCATTTATGAATATGTCAAAAAGCAGCGGACCCAGCACAGATCCCAGGGGTACACCACTATTCACCTTTCTCCATTGGAAAATTGGCCATTTAGCCCTACCCTCTGCTTTCTTTCTTTTAACCAGTTCCTGATCCACAGTAGTACACTGCCTCCTATCCCATGACTCTTTAGTTTTGCCAAAAGTCTCTGATGAGGGACCTTGTCAAAGGCTTTCTGAAAGTCCAAATACACTATATCAACTGACTCACCTTTGTCTACATGTTTATTCACACCTTCAAAAAAACATAACAGATTAGTAAGACAAGATCTTCCTTGTCTAAAGCCATGTTGGCTGTCTCCCTTTAGGCCATGACTATCTACATGCTGAGTAATTTTGTTCTTTATGATGGTTTCTACCATTTTTCCAGGTACTGATGTCAGGCTCATCGGTCTGTAGTTTCCCGGATCACCCCTGGAACGCTTTTTAAAAATTGACGTTACATTGGTGATCCTCCAATCTTCAGGTATTACAGATGATTTTAATGAAAATTCACAGATTACTAATAGCAGGTCTGCAATCTCATATTTCAGTTCTTTCAACACCCTCGGATGTATACCATCTGGCCCAGGTGATTTGCTACTCTTCAGTTTATCTAATAGTTGTAATAAATCTTCCCGATGTATCGATAATTCCTTCAATTCTTCTGCACCTTTAAATACCACGTCAGTCATTGGTAACATCCCTACATCTTCCTCAGTAAAGACCGAAGCAAAGAATTCATTCAGTCTCTCCGCTATCGCCTTGTCGCCTCTTAGTGCCCCTTTAACCCCTCTATCATCTAATGGACCTACTTACTCTCTCACAGGTTTTTTACTATGAATGTACTTAAAAAAGTCTTTATTTCGTGTTTTTGCTTCCGCAGCAAGCTTCTTCTCAAATTCTCCCTTTGCCTGCCTTATCAATGCCTTGCATTTGACTTGCCAGTGTTTGTGCTGTTTCCAGGTTTTGTCGTTTGGCTCTTTTTTCCATTTCCTGAAAGATGCTTTTTTGGCAACAACAGCCTCTCTGACCTCACCTTTAAACCATGCTGGCAGTTTTTTGGACTTCCTTCCACTTTTGTTAAAGCGTGGAATACAGCTGGTCTGGGCTTCCAAGATAGTATTTTTCAACAACACCCAAGCTTGATGTAAGTCTTTAACCTTTGCAACTTCTCCTTTTAGTTTTTTCTTAACTATTTTCCTCATTTTATCATAGTCTCCCTTTCAAATTTCATTACTATCCCTCCTCCACAAATTTCCTTACTATCCCTCCTCTGCTAATTAAATCAAATGCGATCACGCTATGATCACTATTGTCAAGTGTCCCCAACACCCTTATCTCTTGCACTGGATCTGGTGTTCCACTAAGGACTAGGTCTAATATGGCTTCCCCTCTGGTCGGTTCATGAACCAGCTGCTCCAAGAAGCAGTCATTTATTTCATCTAGGAACTTTATCTCCCTAGCATGTCCTGCCGTGACACTGACCCAGTTGATACCGGGGTAATTGAAATCACCCATTATTATTACTGACTGTAACTTTTGTTAGCTTCCTTTATTTCTTTGAGCATTTCATCATCCATTTGTTCATACTGGTCAGGCGGTCGATAGTACACCCCCACTGCCATCGCCTTCCCCTCTTACATGGAATTTCAATCCATAGAAATTATACTGCAAATTTTGTTTCCTGTAAAACTTTAATCCTTTCTGACTCAATGACCTCTCTAACATAGAGTGCAACCCCTCCACCAATTTGATCAGCTTTATCATTATGATATAGTTTGTACCCAGGTATCACAATGTCCCACTGGTTGTCCTCCTTCCACCATGTCTCTGATATTCCAATCATATCTAACCCCTTATTTAGTGCTATATATTCTAACTCTCCCATCTTATTTTTTAGACTTCTAGCATTTGCATACAAGCATTTTAGAGACTGTATTTTATTCATGTTAATCTGGCTATTGGTAGGCATGGGTAATTTGGGATCTTTAAGCTCTGTCTGCCCCATACTCAAGGGCATTTGGGCTACTTTACTCTTTTTTGGAACGTCTCTGCTTTTGGTAGTATCCTTCAAGGATACAATCTTCCGAACTATGTGCTCTTGGGCGACTGTCGGCTTTCCCCTATTATTATGTAGTTTAAAAGCTGCTCTATCTCCTTTTTAAAGGTTAATGCCAGCAGCCTGGTTCCATCCCGGTTAAGGTGAAGCCCATTCCTTCGGAAGAGCCCCTCGTTTCCCCAGAAGGTTCCCCAGTTCCTAACAAATCCAAAAACCCTCATCTCTGCACCATTGTCTCATCCACGCATTGAGACTCCGGAGATCTGCCTGCCTTTTGGGTCTTGCACTTGGAACAGGAAACATTTTGGAGAACACTACCCTGGAAGTTCTGGATTTCAACTTCCTACCTAAAAACCTAAATTTAGCCTCCAAAACCTCCCTACCACATTTTCCTATGTCATTGGTACCGACATGTACCAAGACAGCAGACTCCTCCCCAGCACTATCTAAGACCTTATCTAGGTGCCGCATGAGGTCCACTACCTTCGCACCAGGCAGGCATGTTACCAGTTGATCCTCATGTCCACCAGCCACCCAGCTATCTACATGCCTAATGATCGAATCACCAACTATAATGGATGTCCCAACCCTTCCATCATGGGCACATGGCCCTGGAGAAATTTCTCCAGTGCGAGAGGGTTTTACATCACCTTGAGGACAGGTCCTAATTACAGGATCACTTCCTGCCACACAAGGGTGATGCTCTCCTTCTCGTGACCTCTCTCCTCCAATGCAACAAGGATGTTGCCAGACTGGAGGTGGGAGTTCAGGACTATATCCCTGTAGGTCTCATCTATGTACCTCTCTCTCTTTCTTATGTCTTCCAAGTCTGCTTCTGTAACCTCTAGAGAAAGGACTTGTTCATTGAGAGCAAAGAGCTCCTTGCACCTAGTGCACACGTAAGACCTCTCACCAACTGGGAGAAAATCATACATGTGACACTCAATGCAAAAGACTGGAAAGCCCCCATCTCATTGCTGGACTGCTGTCTGCATCTTAGTTTTAAGCTTGTGTTTAGATCTTTAAGGTCTTTTCTTACTAAGGGTTGATATTTATACTAATAAAACTGTACCTAATACGTTTAATATACTTTGATCACCTGAAACTTAATTCATCTCAGGTCCTTAGTGTATGACTGATTTGGATAGCGAGCTTCACCTGAGAGCACCTCCTTTCCTTTAAGATGTGTAAGTACCTATAAAGCTACGATTACCCCAGGGATGGGTGGGTGTTGGGGAGGGAGGGAGATTTGACAGAAGACAAAAGCAGTATTGCCAGGAAAGGGGAAGTGTTACTTATAGGTGATTTCAATATGCCGGATATGGATTGGCACATCCCTGCTGTGGTGTCACCTAGAAGTAAGGAGTTCCTGGATTCTCTACAGGTAGAACTATTCAGACAACTGGTAACAGAACCCACACGTGAAGGGACCATACTGGACTTGGTGCTTACCAATGGTGAAAGTGTTTCTGATGTTATGGTGGGAGATCATTTTGCATCCAGTGATCACCAGATGGTGTGGTTCAGTATCAGGAATAGGGCTGATAAAATCTATTCAAAAGTGAGGATCTTAGATTTTAGAAAAAACTAACTTTGCAAAGATGGGCCAAAATCTCAAGGAGTCATTAGTGGGATGGGAACAGTTGGAGGATGAAGAAAAACAGTGGGCAAAACTGAAAGGGAATATTTAAGAGCAACCAACCTTTTTGTTAGAAAGGTAAATAAAGGTAAAAGGAAAAGGAGGCCACTATGGTTCTCAAAAGAAGTATCTGAAAAGGTGAAGAAAAAGGGAGAGGCCTTCATTAAATACAAGGGATCACAGAGAGAGGAAGACAGGCATCTATATTTGGAAAAACTTAGAGAAGCTAGCAAAGTAATCAGGAAAGCAAAGATATAAAAATAAGAAGAAATAGCCAATGCAATAAAATGGGGGGATAAGACATTTTTTCAGATATGTTAGTGAAAGGAGAATGAGCAAAAGTGGTATTGTCAGACTCAAATGAAAATGGGAGGAATATGAAGAAGGTGATGAGGATGAAGCGGAATTGCTTAAAAAATATTTCTGTTCTGTGTTCACAGATGAAAGGCCAGGAGCAGGACTTCAGAAAACATACACAAATAGGAACAGACAGAAATCTCAAACGATTTTTAGAAGACTGTGTTCGTAAGGAACTAACTAAACTAAAAGTAAACAAAGCAATGGGACTGAATGGGATACATCCGAGAATGCTAAAGGAACTCGGGGACGTTCTAGCAGCTCCACTGACTGACCTTTTCAATGCCTCTTTGGAGTCAGGAGTGCTGCCAGAGGACTGGAGAGAGGCACATGTAGTCCCTTTGCACAAAAGCAGAAGTAAGGATGTGGTTGAAAACTACAGGCCGGTTAGTCTAACCTCTGTGGTGAGTAAATTATTGGAAACACTGCTGAAAGAGAAAATAGTGAGGGTTCTGGAGTCCAATGGATTACAGGATCAACCCAAACAATGGTTACACGATGCAACGTTCCACATTAGGAACCACCACCCAGGAAAAAGATTTAGGCATCATCATGGATAACACATTGAAACCCTCCGCCCAGTGTGCAGCGGCAGCCAAGAAAGCAAATAGAATGCTAAGAATCATAAGGAAAGGAAAGGAATGGAGAATAAAACAAAGGATATTATAATGCCTCTGTATCGTTCCATGGTGCCACCGCACCTTGAATGTTGTGTGCAATTCTGTCTCTGTATCTTAAGAAGGATGTAACAGAATTAAAATAGGTACAGAAAAGATCCACCAAAATAGCAAAGGGGATGGAAGGATATCCTATGAGGAGAGGCTAAAAAGGTTAGGGCTGTTCCACCTGGAAAAGAGAAGGCTGAGGGAGGATATGATAGAGGTCCTTAAATTAATGAATGGGGTAGAATGTGTAAACATAGATCGATTGTTTACACCATCAAAATATAAAAAGACTAGGGGACATGCAATGAACCTACAGTGTAACCCCTTTAAGACTAATATTTTTTCACTCAACGCGCAATCAAACTTTGGAATTTGTTACCAGAGGATGTACTAAAAGCTATTAGTGTAGTTAGGTTTAAAAAAAGGTTTGGGCAAGTTCCTGGAGGAAAGGTCCATAAACCATTATTAAAGGGGACCTGGGAAATCCACTTCTTGCCCCAATACAAGCATTGTGGAACCTGTGTGTCTTTTGGGGAAACTGCTAGATACTTGTGACCTAGATTGGCCACTGATGTAAACAGGATACCGAGCTTGATGAACCTTGGCCTGACCCAATATAGCATAACTTATGTTCTTATGTTAGGATCCGAGGCAGCATGGATTCACCAGAGACAGTTCTTGTCAGACAAATCTGATTGATTTCTTTTATTGGATGGCCAGGAGTTGGACAAGGGAGAGTCCTAGATGTGGTGTACTTGGATTTCAGTAAAGCCTTTGGCACCATTCTGCACAGGCGACTTATAAACAGAGCACCCTAGGGATGGACCCTAAAGTTACTGATTGGGTAAGAAATTGGTTGAGTGGAATGTGACAAAGGGTACAGGTAAATGGAACTCATTCTGAGGAGAAGGAGGTTACCAGTGTAGTGCCGCAGGGATCTGTCCTTGGTTCTTTTTAACATTTTTGTTAGTAATATTGCAGAAGGGCTGTCGGGTAAGGTTTGTCTCTTTGCAGATGATACTAAAATCTGCTATAGAGTAGACGCACAGGAAGGAGTAGATAACATGAGGAGGGATCTAGCTAAGTTTGAAGAATGACTGAGAATTTGGCTGCTGAGATTTAATGCTAAAAAATGCAGGGTCATGCATTTGGGCTGCAAAAAATTCAAGGGAGTGGTACAGTGTAGGAGATGAAGTACTTCTGTTCACAAAAGAAGTGTGGGACCTGGGCATGATTGTGTCTGACAATCTTAAAGTAGCTAAACGGGTAGAAAAGGCAATGGCAAAAGCTAGAAGGATGCTTGGGTGCAGAGGGAAATGATTGGCTGGCAGAAAAAGGAGGTGCCTTATATAAGTCTTTGGTGCGACCTCATTTAGAGTATTGCATCCAATTCTGGAGACCGCACCTTCAAAAGGATATAAACAGGTTGGAGTCAGCACAGAGGGTGGCTACTAAAATGGTTAGTGGTCTTTGTTATAAAACATATAAGGACAGACTTGGGGATCTTAATATGTACACCTTAGAGGAAAGGTGGGATAGAGGTTATATGATTGAGACGTTTAAATACCTCCATGGCATAAATGCACAGAGGGAGAGCCTCTTTCAAATGAAAACAAGCTCTGCTACGAGGGGACATGGGATGAGGGTGAAAGGGGAATACTCAGGAGTAGTATGTAGAAATATTTATTTACGGAAAGAGTGGTTGATGCATGGAATAGTCTCCCAGTAGAGGTGATAGAGATGAGGACATTATCTGAATTCAAAAAAGCATGGGACAAACACAGAAGATCTCTAAAGGAAAAAAGGGGACTCTTGTAGGGGGTGATATGGAAGGGCAAGCAAGATAGGCTATATGGTCTTTTTCTGCAATCATGTCAGGGCCGGCCCGTCCATTGAGCAAGAATGTTTTTTGCAAATGGCCCCGTGTTTCAGGGGGCCCTGCGCAAAAAACATCTTGCATCAGCCCAACTAGGTTAAAAAAACCACAAACCGGATGCTGCTGCCGCTGCCACCGTGGCAGCAGCAGAATCGAGAATCCTGCGGGGCCCCCCCTGCCCTGCAGAGTCCTCCATGTGGCTTCAGCGTTGGCTGTCAGAGCCGCGCGAAGAGAGTGAGCTTCTCCTCTTGCGGCTCTGTTAATCCCGCCATGGGGCTGATGGGATTTCCCATCAGCCCCGCAGCGGGATTAACAGAGCTGCGAGAAAGGGAAACTCTCCCTTCGTGCGGCTCTGAAAAGCCTGTGCTGAGGCCACATGGAAGACTCTGAAGGGCAGGGGGGGCCCCGTGGGATGCTTGATTCTGCCGCTGCCATGTTGGCAGCGGCAGCAGCAGCCAGTTTGTGTTTTTTTAACCTAGCTGGGCTGATGGAGGGGGAGGGGGTTAGGACTGGTAATGGGCTATGGGGGGACTAAGACTGGAAGTGGGCTGATGGGGGTTACGACAGGTAATGGGCTCTGGTGGGCCTAATACTACAAGTGGGCTGATGGGGGGCTTATGACTGGTAATGGGCTGATGGGGGGCTAGGACTGGAAATGGGCTGATGGGGGGGTTAGGAGGACTGGAAGTGGGCTGATGGGGGGTTAGGACTGGTAATGGGCTATGGGGGGGCTAAGACTGGAAGTGGGCTGATGGGGGGGTTAGGACTGGTAATGGGCTATGGGGGGGCTAAGACTACAAGTGGACTGATGGGCTTAGGACTGGTTATGGGCTATGGGGGGCTAGGACTAGTAATGGGCTGATGGGGGGTTAGGACTGGAAGTGGGCTGATGGGGGGTTAGGACTGGTAATGGGCTATGGGGGCGGGGGGCTGATTGGAAATGGGCTGATGGGGGTGTTAGGACTGGTAATGGTGCTGATGGGGGGTTAGGACTGGTAATGGACTGTGAGGGGGTAAGACTGAAAATGGGGTGATGGGGGTTAAGACTGGTAATGGGCTGTGGGGGGTTAAGACTGAAAATGGGCTGATGGGGGTTAGGACTGGTAATGGACTATGGGGGGCTAGGACTGGTAATGGGATGGGGGGGGTTGCTAGGACTGGAAATGGGCTGAGTGGAAGGGGGGCTTGAACTGCAAATAGCTGATGGGGACAGGGGCTTGGAATGGAAGGGCTGTGTGGGGAGGGAGTTAGGACTGGAAATGGACTGAGTGAGGGGGGGGCTAGGACAGGAAATGGGCTGATGGAGGGGCTAGGATAGGACTGGAAATGGGCTGTTGGGGGGTGCTAAGGTTGGAAATGGGCTGTGGTTGGGGCTTGAATTGAAATGGACTCATGGAGGGGCTAGAATGGAAGTAGGCTCATGGGGGGTTTGGATTGGAAATGGGCTGAGTGGAGGGGAGCTAGGATTTGACATGGGCTGAAGGTGGGGCTAGGAAAGGACTAGAAATGAGCTGATGGAGGGACTCAGATAGGACTGGAAATGGATGGGGGAGCTAGGACTGGAAATGGGCTGATGGTGGGGCTAGGATAGGATTGGAAATGAGCTGATGGGGGCTAGGACTGGAAATGGGCTGATGCAGGGACTAGAAGGGAGCAGATGCTGGGTGGGGCTGGAACTGGAAGGGAGCTGATGTTGGGGGAGGATTAGAATGAGATGGAGCTGGGAGAGTGATATGGAGAGGGAAAAATATTTTGTGTGGGAGGGAAGACAAATCTACAATTGGCAGGATATTGGGAGAGTAAGTGGGGATTGAGGATGGAGGGGTAAAATTTGAGTGGATGAAATAGGAATGAGGAAAGAGCAAAAGGAGAAAGATTAATATGTTAAAGCAGATGTAGAGAGAGAATGGAAAAAAAAACTAGAAGAGAGAAGAAAGGACAAATGGACAGCAGATGGAGAGTTAGCAGAAGACACGAAGAAACTAGAAGAAAGTGGCTGGAACAATTGTAACTGAAAAAAAATGCACAAAAGGTAGAAAAATATCTCTTTATTTTGAATTTATTAACTGGAATATGTCAGCTCTGGCAAATGTGTATCATTAACGTCTGCGCTTTGTTTAGTACAAGAGGAAACTAATTTATAGTTTTAGTTCTACATTTCAAGTTTGGCTTTTGGGGTTCCCAGTTTAATTATTGTCTTCCTGTTTCTAAATTGTGATTCCTTGTTTGGTGATGGTCTATGTTCTGCATGTGTAACTGAGCTGAGGTATTCTGTTTATATAATTCCTATTTGACATTGCCACTTGTTCTTTTTCCCCAGTAGGTCATGTATTGCTATTCTCTGAAATGTATTGGTTTAATATTTGCAGTGTTGCCTTTTGATAGTTAGGGTATGGTGCTTTGTGAGTCCTGGTAGTGCTGTTAGGATACGGCAGATTTGCTATGGGTTCTAAATGGGCAGTGTTTGTAGTAGTTCCTAATGTGCCTGGCAGTTGGTACTGGATTATAGTAATGTAGAAATCTTTTAGTCTTTCTTTATCCATATACTCATTAAGTGGCATGTTTACTAAAAGTTAGTGTATGGTAACATTATGCAAATATTTATGCAAATGAGGCAACTTATGCAAATGAGGCCCCGCACCGAGTCTCCGCACATGGCTCCGCACCCCCTTTGGGCCGCCCCTGAATCATGTATCTATGTTTCTAAACCTTCTGGATGACTGATATATAACAATGTGTTCCTATCAACTTCCTTGGTCTTTTTTTAACAATACTTTGAGCCTGTTTCATGAATTTAACATCCAGAAACTCTATAGAATCTCAATGACAAACATATGAAAACTATAAATTCAAGTCCAAGGAATTTAAGCCACTTGATAGACACAAACAATTGATTTTCTGTAGATGTTGAAATGCAGAACACATCATCTATATAACACAGCTATATCAACACATATAACATCCAATGACAATTGTACAAAAAGCTTTCCTCAAAATTGGAAACATATAGATAGGCCCTACTAGGAACCATGACAGCCATAGCTATGCCATAGATTTGAAGGTAATGTTGATTAGTGAAACAGACATAATTATTCAGTAAGGTTAACAGTGCCAATGCTTTCAGAAAGCCCACGAGAATTTGGTTACTCGGGTCCTGAGCTTCCAAAATTTGACCCATCAGCTTGAGAGCCTCACTTGAGGAATATTCGTATACAGGGCCTCAAGATCCATTGTGACTAAAATCATATCTTATGGCCCCTAAATGGCGTAAAAAGGCATGCAGAGGTATCTCTGATAGATGTGTATGTAAAAGGATATTGAGGACCAAGACATTAACCTGAAGCATGCAGCATTGACAAAAGACCTGAAATTTATATGTTCCAACAATAAATTGAAAGTAGCAGCAGAAGTGCAAAAACTGAAATGATATGAAGAAAATAGAAAAGAAAGATATAAAAATAAACTATTTAGAGAGAACCCAAAACAATTCTACTAGGAATTGGGAAAGAGCATTAATATGGTAATGGTACTATCAACCAAAGCTGAAACAGAAATCTTCTAGAGAAACCTATATGAGGACCCCCATAGAGCACAAGCAAGAAGCAGAATGGTTACCCTTCATACAGGAGCATTTAGAAAAAGCAAACATTAAACCTGGCCTACAGTAACAACAAAAGAGCTAGAAAGCAGGTTGAAATGAGCCCTAAACTGGAAGAGCCCTAGTCCACATGGGGTAACCAACTTTTGGCTCAAACAATTCACATCAGTCAACCAAGACCTGGCGAAATGCAAAGATCAATTGTTCAAGCAGCTAGACTTAACATCGCAACGGCTTACTACAGGGGGGGACCCGAGTAATATTCCCAATAATCACAGAACAATAACTTTTCTGTCTACAGTCTATAAGCTGTTCACTGCAATAGATGCAGACAGAATATATGATCATATCGAGTCCAATAATATCATGGCAATAGAGCCAAAGAGCAATAAGAGGGGAGCATATGAAGCCAAGGACCAGTTAATGTTGAAAAGCGCTAAGAAAAGCAGAAATCTCAGTATAGCATGGTTTGATAATAAGAAAGCTTTTGACAGCATCTCATACTCTTCGATAATAAATTGCCTTGAAATGTATAATATAAATACCTGTTTGATAGAGTACATTAAGTTCCCCATGACAATGTGGCATACCACACTCTGAAATATGAAGATAGTCAGTACATTATAACTAACATTATGGAATTCAATTCCTCCCATGCTTCGTGGCATTGATGACCTTCAGGAATTCCAGAAGAAGTTAAAAATTTTCCTCTTCTTCAACCATTTTTCAGTTAATGAAACTTTGCAATCACATTCAACCTAATGCTTGCTTTACCTTGTTTACTTTTGTGCCATTTGCCCTCACCCATGCTTTATCTCCTCTTGTTTTAACTTCTTGTTTTATGTAAAGCCATGATGGCTCACTTGTTCTCTGTAAACTGCTTTGACTATTAGACTAAGGGGCATGTTTGCTAAACCGTCTTAATGTGCGCCCGGCGATAGTGTGCAGGCTGCCATATAAGGAGTGGGCGTTTCAGTGTAAAGTAGCAAAATGGGATTAACGTGCAAAGCGCCGCTAAGCGCATTACCACGCAGTAATCTTATGTAGGCGCACAGACATCCAATATAGAAACAGAAGTGTAGCACAATGGTTAATACACTAACTGATAATACAGGGGTCATGAGTTTGATCCCCTGGTGTGCTTAATGCATAAGGCTGGCTGAGGCATGTAAGTATTGTTTCCTGAGGCATTTTATGTGTATTTTAATTATTGCTGCCAGCAAACACACCCTCACGTGCCGTAACCTAAGGTGCCGCAGAAGGCACCCTATAAGGCACTCCATAGGGCACATTATAAAGTGCACTGTCCGCCATGGCACCCTATAATGTCCCCTATAGGGCACCCTATGAGGCGCTCCATAGGACACCTTATAAGGCACCTTATAAGGACTGTAACCATAAGGTGCCTCAGAAGGCGCTTTATAGGGTGCCCTTTAAGGCGCCTTATAGGGCGCCTTCTGAGGCACCTTATGGTTACAGTACCCTGAGGGTGTTTTGCTGGCAGCACTAATGTACATTAAAAAAAGACAATGCTTTGGACAGCCCTATCAAATAACCCCACTGTTGGTTTGAACCCATGACCTCTGGCTCCAGAAGCAGTGAAGTAACCAGTGGGCTACAGCTCCATAGCTGGCAGCAAACCTCTGGCTGGCTGCAGAAGGACTGCACGTCACCACACAAACAGTCTGCTGTGGTCACCAGGATAGGGTTAACCCACCCATACACATGATGCACTGCACATGCAAATCAGCAGTCTACAGATGATCACAAGATGGGGTATGCACCCCCACAGCACCTCGGCCTGGTAGGGGGAACTGACCATGTGTGGTATTGGCACAGAGTAGCTACACACCGTCACATTGTGCAGGTACTGCACTCACCCTGAGGGTGAGGTGGGGCGCCCAGCAACAGGTCCACAGCAGAGATAGACCATGCTGCAAGTCCCCAGCAGTGCTAATGTGTGAGATAGGTAGTTTCTGAAGACACACCTTGGATACATCTGTATGTCTCAGTCAAGGTTTAGCCCTTATGGACCCATAGGAGGATTATGTACCAGCCCCCCCCCCTCCTCCAGGGCTGAGGGTGGGAAACAGGGTCTCCCACCAACAGATCCACATTCTACCTCCCTGCAATGGTGGCAGTAGAGGGGACCATCAACCCCAGTCCTGCTGGGGAACAGACACCCTACAGGGCAGTCAATGCAGCTCTGTACACATCCATAAAGCAATAGCAGACAGACATTAGGCCTGGATATGCTAAGCTGCATACCACCACTATCTGATATCCTCCTGCAGCAAGCCTTCAGCCGCTGCACCCTGCAAGGTGTTCCATCAAGACACATACCAGCTGCAGACAGTCTGCTAGCTAGTCCATAGTGCATGTTCCTGGTAGAAATGCGTGCACCCAGAACTGGGATGTCAGCATATACACCAAGCAGATAAGTCAGTGACTGGGCCCCAAAAGGGAACCCATAAATATCACATGAGAAAAACACTATAGAGCACTATGGGGGAACCTAGCCATGCCGTGGTCACTGCTCAGTCAGGGTGAGAGTGATCTCCCAGTAGAACATGCTGTGGCCACCCTGTCTGTGCAGGTGGTGGCCGGGCACTACAATGTCCCAGCCAGTGCCCTATGCCCTGTGCAGATGCATCCTGGCCAGGCCACCCTGTCCAGGCTATACCCATGGTACCTTGCTCCTCATTATGCACATTGGCAGGCCAATACTGGCAACAGTGCTGGCAGTATGGGCTGTGGAGGGTGTTTGCAGCCACCACACACTGGATAGACAGACACACACTCCCACACCTATGCCAGCATTGTGCTACTTTAGAGGTGTTTAGCAGCCCTGGCCACCACACCAGTCCTGGGCACAGTGTAGGCATTGATATGGTACGCAGTACTGTTGGGGGTCACTCCCCAGGGTGGTAAACACTGTCAGACACCAGACCTGAAGCACACTCCACAGACAGCAGAAAGGTTGCTATGATGGAGCTCAATCAGCAAACTGTGCTTAACGTAGGAATTGCTATCTGCCAGTAATCATAGCAACCTTTTGATAGCTGTGTACCGTATTCCCAGGTTTAGGGTGGCATTGCTAAGGTATGCAAGTGCTAGTATTGGGAGATGCACGCAGGGCCCAATGTCCTCCCTCTCCAGGAGGCATTGGCTAATGGAGCCTGTGGGTGTGGGTGTGTCTGCCCCTGTTGGCTGCTGCTTTACGGCAGAGGTTCCCAACTCCAGTCCTGCGGTGCCAAACACTGTTCGGGTTTTCATGCTGTCCCTCATGAATATGCATGAGATACATCTGCAAACCATGGGGGTGGTGCATAGATATGCAGCACAGGCATCTTTATTAGAGGCAGCATGGAACCTGAATGGTGTTTGGCCGTCCAGGACTGCATTTGGGAGACTCTGCTCTAGGTAATGCGCCTGTTTATGGTGTCTGTGCTCTGTAGGGTAAAATGTAGGTGTTTTGGGCATGTTTACATCATCTGCAATAAAGGTTCTGTCTGTATTAGCATGTTTTAGTAGTGGGTAAAAAATGGGGGCTGGGCTGGCAGGAACCACAGCTGGGACTTGAACCTGTGACCTTCTGCTCCTGAACACACTGGCTGTGTGGACTGCACCACTGTGTTGCCACAGAGACAGTACATTCCCTGGGGATACCATGACTGTTCATCAGACGGGGCCTGTCTGTTGCAGTGCATGGCACCCAACTACACAGGGCTAGGCCACGGTCTGCTCTGGGCAGCTGCCACTGCTCCCTCCACCACCAGTGCCTCTCTGCCACCCTGCTGACATGCCCTTCTGCTGGTGGTAGTGGTGGAGCGCAGTCTCAGGCCATCCAGTGTGTGGGTAGGCGGCTGCCTATGGTGCGGGTTCTGGGGTAGGGGTGCCTGCATAGGTGTCCACGCTTCCCCCCAGCACCGCCTGCCACTGTTCTGTGCCCTTGGGGTCCCTACTGGGTACTATCCCCTGTGACACTGTGGGAAGCACACTCGTGCCCATGCTGGGCCCTCATCAGTTGCTGTCTGGCTGCTCTACTGTTTCAGCATTCCTATGGGCCACCTAGACATCACCCTATTCCGCACTGTGGCCCAGCTGCAGTACAGCATGTGCCGTCTGCAGCCCTCTGCGTCCCCTTTCCCAGCATCTGTCCAGTTGCCCATTCCAACATGCCCGCCCTGCTGTTGTGGAACATGTGCACCCCATAGGAAACCTTTCCAATGGAGAGGAAAACCCTGATGAGCTCAATTGCACTGTGGGATCATTCATCTTGTATGGGGACGGAGCGCAGACCCTTCCACAATTCATATCTTTTTTTTTTTTGAACCTTCTCGGGAGTGCTTTTTGATATTTCCCATTAATATCACTATTGCACAGCTTGGTTATATTTTTTTTATATTTTGTTGGGGTCATTTTCAATGTTTATTTGCACTTTTGTTCCGTGCATATGTATCACACTTATCACTTTTTTGTAGGGTTCCCTGATTTTGCTGTACATTGCTGACAGAAATGGTTTCTCTTTCCTTTAAATCAGCTCTAACGCCAGGGTTTTACTGGCGTTAGTTTTGAGCCTCGAATTTCACACCGTTAGTGTGTGAGGAGTCTCTCCCCTCCCACTCTCCACCCATTGACCCCTTCTCTCCGCCCCTGGGGAGCCTTTCCCTGCCCTCAGGGAGCCTTTACTCCACTTTCAGTGCTCGTTTGCGCCGCTGAGCGTCGCTGCGCACGTTAGCGTGCGATAAGGCGCCTTATCACACAGTAATGCGCCATTATCGCGCGATAAGGTGCCTTATCGTGCGATTACGTGTCAGAGCGCACATTAAGACGGTTTAGTAAACATGCCCCTAAGTGGTATATAAGCATAGCTAAATTAATTAATTAAGATTCAGTGAGGAATATTTCAGGGAGATTCCCTGTTGCCCCTTCTGTATTGTGTGGTTCTTAATCCAATGTGTACCCTCATCAACTCTTTGGGATATGGATTTAGCCTGAATCCTAAAGAAAGAATCCACATGTATGCACAGAGAAGGAACTAACAAAACAAGAGAAAAAAACTCTACAAATATTTGGATTAACAAGTGAGGAAAAGCAAGTGCAAATGCACAAATACAGTGGGAAATAAAGAGTGCTACTCCAGGAACCCTTTGACGATCAAGAACAGACACATGAATGGTTAAGGAGAGGTGAACTGAAACCAAAGGATGAGAGATTGTTAGTTGCAGCCCAGGACAGTGTCTTATGGACGAGATGGTATACAGTAGGCATTGAAAAAAAATGGCAAAACAGACGTATGTCGCTTCTGCGGGAAAGAGCTGGAAACAGTGACTCACCTCATAGCTGGCTGTGAAGTTCTAATGGCCGAAAATTCCTATACAGAAAGGCACAATAAAATAGCGCACCTCATCCATTGGAAATCTGTAAACACTATAACATCACTGTGCCTGAAAAGCACTGGGATCATGACCCTAAAACGATTACAGAGAATGAAGAGGTTATGATCACCTGGGTTACTCCCATTCCGACTGATAAAAAGCTGGACACGAGGAAACCGGATATAGTGGTAAAGAAGAAAAACACCCGAATGGCATTGATTATAGTGGTGTCATTTCCAAGCAACTACTCTGTGAATCACATTGAGAGGGAGAAAATCTTCAAGTGCCAAAGAATGTAGTCAGCGACCAAGAAAATGTGGCAGAAACATACTGAGTTATTTCCCATCGTGCTGGGTACCACAGGCCTAATTAAAAAGAACTTCCAAGAACACCTTGATAAATTACCTACACACATAACATCTTATGAACTCCAGAAGGAGGCTCTCTTTGGCATGAAGCAAGTACTATGCCAAGCATCAGCACTAAATTTGAGAAACTTGAGATCATGCTGCACATAACCTTGCTTAGAAGTAAGGTTCATGACTTCCAGATTCTGGGAGAGAAACGCAAACCCATTGCTAACACTGTAGCATTCTCAGAAGTTCTACCTGTTCTTGGTAAGGGGGCAGAAAGGCTGCATCACATAATCAACTTTAATACAAGGCTCCAAACCTGGTGCAAATAAGAAGGATTTAGGTGTATAGGCGACTGGGAAAATAGATGGAACAACAAGAGGCTATATTATGGTAATGGACTACATCTCTCCGTCACAGGGAAAAGCATCCTAAGTGAAAAATTGAGGCATTATGTGGACAAGCTTTTGAACTAGGGAAAGGGGGTGACGGATGGAAAAGTTCAGGACGTCACTCCCAGCAAAAACATAACATTGGAAACAGCGACAGCATTAACCCACACATCAATGCCAAGTGGGAAGAGACATGTAAAGCAAAATCCATGCAAAATACCTGCAAGCCAGTCAACAAATGCTGGAAAGCAATGAGCACAAATGCTCAAAGTTTAGCCAACAAAGTTCCTGACTTGGAAGCACTAATGGTGGAAATGGACTTGGACATTGTAGCCATTACAGAAACATGGTATAACAAGTCTCATGAATGGGATCTAACCATAACTGGCTATAATCTATTTAGAAGAGACAGAGAGGGTAGAAAAGGAGGCGGAGTAGCCCTATATCTCAAAAGCAATATTAAAGCTGCTGAAATGCAGGGGACATGGGTAAAAGAAGAAGCGCTGTGGATTGTGTTGGAAAGAGGAGATGGCACTGTCATCCATACTGGTGTAGTCTACAGGCCTCCAACTCAAACTGAAGAAATGGATAGCGAATTGATTATTGATATTGCAAAGGTAGCCACGAAGGGGGAAGTGATCATATTGGGTGACTTTAATCTACCCGATCTGGATTGCAGTATTCCTTCTGCAAATCTAGAAAAAAGTAAAAACAATTTTGAATGCCTTCCAAATGCATTACTTAGATAAATGGTGATGGAACCGACCTTGAAAAGCTTGTAGCTGGATTTAGTACTCACCAACAGAGATAGCGTGTCAAATATCAGGGTGGGTGGCCATGTGAGCAGCAGCGATCATCAAACGGTGTGCTTTGAGATAAAAGCCAGGGTGGAGTCGAATCACAGCAAAATCAAAGTCCTAGACTTCAAAAACACTGACTTCAGTAAAATGGCCAACTTAGTCCTCAGAATCTCTGATGCACACAAGCTCTCACAGCACGACAAGCTGCAAACAAAGCATTAGTACCTCTTCCTTTCTGCTGGTCATTCCTTTCTTTATGCACCCTATCATCCTTCAGGCTTTTACCACCACCTTGCCAGACTGTTTCACCACCTTGAGGTCCTCATAAACAATCACTCCGAGGTCCTTCTCCTGGTCTGTGCACACCAACCTCTCACCCCTTATCATATACAATTCCCTTGGATTTCTGCTTCCCAAGTGCATGACACGCACTTCTTTACATTAAATCTTAAATGACAAGCATTAGAACATTCTTACAGCTTTTGTAAATCTTTCCTCATGTTCTCCACTCCCTCAGAGGAGTCCACTCTGTTGCAAATTTTTGTGTCATCTTCAAAAAGACAGACTTTTCCATTCAGTCCTTCAACAATATCACTCACAAATATATTGAACAGTACTGGTCCCAGTACCGAACCATGAGGCATACTGCTAATCACCTTCTTTTCATCCGAGTGAGTTCCGTTTACCATCACCATCTGTCATCTATCAGTCAACCAATTTCTGATCCAGTTCACCACCTTGGGACCATCCCCAAACTGTTTAGTTTATTGATAAGTCTCCTATGAGGAACCGTATCAAAGGCTTTGCTGAAATCAAGATAGATTACATCCATCACATGCCCTTGATCTAGTTCTCTGGTCATCCAGTCAAAGAACTCAATCAGATTTGTTTGGCAAAATTGTTCTTTTGTAAAACCATGTTGCCTCGGATCATGCAATCATGCAATCTGTTGGTTTCGAGAAAGTCCACTATTTGTTTTTTCAGAAGTGCCTCCATTACTTTTTCCATCACCGAGGTAAGGCTTAATAGCTTGTAGTTTGTCACTTCTTCCCTATTACCACTTTTGTGAAGAGGTACCACATCAGTCCTTCTTCAGTCCTGTGGAACTTCTCCTGTCTCCACGGATCTATTAAAAGCATTAAAAGCCCTGCAAGAACTTTTCTGAGCTGTTTCAGTATCCTGGGATGTATCCCATCCGATCCCATGGCTTGTCCACTTTCAGTTTGCAAACTGTTCTAAAACATCATCTTCTGTGAATGGTGTGGTTTCTACTCCATTCCCATTTGTATATTTGTCAATCACAGGTGGTTCTTCTCCAGGATTTTCTTTAGTAAAAACAGAACAGAAGTATTTGTTTAGCATTTTTGCTTTTTCAATGTCACTTTCCACAGATATGTTCCTGGCACTTTTGAGTCCTGCAATTCTACCTCTGATTTTCCTCTTCTCCAGAATATACCTGAAAAACGTTTTATCGCCACACTTCACATCTTTAGCCATCTTTTCTTCTGCCTTTGATTTTTCTATCCTTATTTCTCTTGTTTTCTCTTTTAGTTTGATCCTGTATTCTTTTCTGTGTTCTTCTGTTTGTAAACTTCTGAATTTTGTGAAAGCTGTGTTTTTTGCCTTTGTGTGTGCAGCCCCTTCTTTGGAGAACCAAATAGGTTTCCTTTTCCTAGTTTTTATTTACTTTCCTTACATATGTTTCTGTTGTCCCTTTTATTGCCTCCTTTAGTTTAGCCCACTGCAATTCCACTTCCCTTATCCCCTTCCACACTGCTAACTCCTCCTTCAGGCACTCGGTAGTTTAACTACTGGCAGGGTCTCCCAAGATGGACTGGTCTCAGCTGAGGTGCCAGCCCAAGTGAAACCACCCATCTGTGCAGCAGTAGAATGGGACAATGTTGGCGGTGGAGGATAACATTTCTGTGACAATGGCAACAAAATTAAACTTGAACTGCACGGAAGAAAGGTCTGGCAATCTACTTCTGTATCTTGCCATGAAAACCCAATGGATAGTCACAACAAAACAAATTGCAGTATAGTGCTGGAAGATGAGACCCCCAGGTTGGTAGTCACTCAGATGCCTACTGGGAAGGAGCTGAAGACCTTTCAGAGTAAAGCCAGCATTTATGATGTGGTTGGATCAAAGCCCTCGGGACATCTGACTGCTGATGTAGCTGCACATGAAATGAGAGTCAGAAGCTGCAAAGATGTCTTTCATATTGGGACCAAGGGAACCAAGGGAAGCTGAAGGTGGTCAAGAATGAAATGGCGCGTGTAAAAATTGATCTGTTGGGTGTCAGTGAACTGAAATGGATTGGCATCGGGCACTTTGCATCAGATGAGCACATGGCCTACTATACTGGAAATGAAAGACAAAGAAGTAATGGAGTAGCATTTATAGTTAAGAAGAAACTTACAAGAATTGTAATGAAATACAATGCAGTCAGTGAATGATTAATTTCTATTCATCTACGAGGAATGCCTATCAACACAACTATAATATGTCCCAACAACAGCTGCAGAAAAGGATGACGTTGATAAGTTCTATGAATAAGGACAAGCTGAAATTGACAAAACATGCAAACAGGATATCCTGATAGTCATGGATGAATGGAACGCAAATGTTAGCAACAAAGAAGAAGGCAAAATGGTTGGAAAATATGGACTTGGCAACAGAAATGAGGCTAGAGAAAGACTGATAGAATTCTGCAAGACTAACGATCTATTCATCTCAAACATCTTCTTCCAGAAACACAAGTGGCAACTGTACACATAGACGTCACCCATTGGATTGTACAAAAATCAAATTAACTACATCTGTGGAAATCAATGATGGAAAAGCTCTATAGCATCAACAAATACAAAACTTGGAGCTGACTGTGGTACAGATCACCAACTACTAGTATGCAAACTCAAGCTAAAGTTGAAAAAGAGCAAGCCACTCATGAATGTAGCAAAATATGACCTTGAGAATATACCACCAGAATTTAAAGACTCTCTGCAAAATCAATTTGCTGCTTTAGATACAAATGACAGAGCTTCAGAAGAGTTATGGGATGATATCATGAAGGTTGTGTTGGAAGAAAGTGAGAAATTTCCACAAAAGGTGAAAAAGAAAAAAACAGCCAAAATGGATGACTGAAGAAACTCTGAAAATTGCCTAGAAACGTGGAGAAGCTAAAGCCAGAGGAGAAAGAGAGGCAATCGCAGAACTCAACAGAGATTTCCAACATGAAGCAAGACAGGTCAAGGAGAAGTACTACAATGATGCATGCAAGAAAATAGAAGCAGAAACTATTAGAGGAAGAACAATATCGGCTTTCCTAAAGCCATGAGAGTTAAAGAAAAAATTCCAACCTCGAATTGCAATGTTACAAGATGCTCAAGGATCTATGTTGAATGATGCTGAGAAGATCAAGAAAAGGTGGAAATAATATACAGAGTTTTTATATGATAAAAATCAAGTGGACCAACAGCCGTTTTCAACCTTACCTTATGATCCGGAACCATTAGTGATAAAAGAAGAAGTCAAAGCAGCACTTGAAAGCCTTATCAAAGAACAAAGAACCAGGCATTTATGGCATTCCCATAGAAGTATTACAGCAATCTGATGCTGCTGTTACCATAGTTACAAGACTCTGCCAGGATATTTGGAAGACAACATCATGGCCAACTAGTTGGAAAAGATCTGTGTTTATACCAATACTAAAGAAAGGTGATCCAACTGGCTGTGGAAACTATCGCACAATCACTCTGATCCCACATGCCAGCAAGAGTCTACTGAATATTATTCAATCAAGACTACAACCATACCTGGAACAAGAACAACCTTAAGTGCAAGCAGGGTTCAGGAAAGGGCGAGGAACAAGAGACATCATCGCGGATGTGAGTTAGATCCTTGAAAAGACTAAAAAATACCAAAAAGGATATCTATTTGTGCTTTATTGACTACTGCAAGGCACAACCTTTACATTGATCAGGAAGCAATAGTTTGAAAGGAACAAGGAGAAACAGAATAGTTTAAATCAGCAAAGGTGTACGACAAGGTTGCATACTTTCCCCCTATCTGTTTAATTTGTATGCAGATCAAATCATCAGAGAAACAGGATTGTATGAAGACAACAGAGGTGTGAAGACTGGTGGAAGACTCATCAACAACCTTCGCTATGCTGATGATACCACATTACTGGCTGAAAATGAAGACAATCTGAAACATTTGCCTCTCAAGATCAGGGAACATAGTCTTAAAATAGACCTACACCATGACAAAGATCATGTAAAGATCATGACAACTGGAAAAATCAATATGTTCATCATTGATGGAAAAGAAATTGAAATATTGGACAACTTTAACCTACGTGGATCAACTATCAATAAAGAAGCAACAAGCAGTCAAGAAATCCGATGACACATTGCTTTTGGCAGAATGGCTATGAAGGACCTAGACAAGATTCTCAAGAGCAGAGATGTCTCTCTCCATACAAACATTTGATTTGTTCAAGCCATGGCATTTTCAATAATGTCATATGGATGCAAAAGGTTAGACAGTGAAAAAGATAGGAAGAAAATTGATGTCTTTGAATTATGGTGCTGGTGACGAATATTGTGTATACCATGGACTGCCCGAAAAACAAACCAGTCAGTACTAGAAGAGATCAAACCTAAACTTTCTTTAGAAGCTCAGATGACAAGACTTTGACTTACATACTTTGGGCACATCATGCAAAGAGAGAGATCATTAGAGAAAGACATCATGCTTGCAAAGTAGAATGTCAACGCAAAACAGGAAGGCAATGAGATGGATCAATACAATTACAGCAGCTATGGGTGCCAGTCTGTCAACAATGAGCTACCTAACTGAAGACTGAGCACAATTTAGGACAACTATCCAGAGGGTCGCCATGAGTTGAGACTGACTCGACGGCACTTAACAACAACAACTAATGCTACTGTTCAAGTCACTGATGAGGCCTCACTTGGAATACTGTGTTCAGTTTTGGAGACCATATCTCACAAGGAATATAAAAAGACTGGAAATGGTTCAGAAGAAGGTGACCAAAATGATTTGCAGCCTGTGTCAGAAGACGTATGAGAAGAGACTTGAAGACCTAAATATGTACACTCTGGAGGAAAGGAGGGACAGGGAAGATATGATTCAAACCTTTAAATACTTAAAGAGTATTAACGAACAAACAAACCTCTTCAAAGATGGGGAAGCTGTAAAACTAGAGGGCATAACATGAAGTTGCAAGGGGGTAAACTGAAAGGCAATGTTAGGAAATACATTTTCACTGAAAGGGTGATGGATGCTTGGAATGCCCTCCTGATGGAAGTTGTGGGGGCAAATACAGTGACAGAATTCAAAATGGCATGGGACAAACACAGTGGATCCCTTCATAGCAACAGGATAAAATCAAAATAAACATAACTATCTCTTATATCTCAACAAATAGTGGTGACCTACACGGAGATGTGGGTACACCACTAAACAAAGGCATGGGGAGGGGTGACTTGCATGGAGCAGCAGGTGCTCCTGCTCTTCCCACCCTGCTGGGCAGACTAGATGGACCATACTGGTCTTTATCTGCCGTTATATACTATGTTACTCTAACTGTCATGGTATGCGCAAAACTCACCCTTTTGGAGAAACTGCCCACATAAAAAAATCTGCTGTATCTTTCACATAAAACCGGGCTCTTCCAATTTTAGAAAAAAATCCACAAACTTACTGTAGACAATGGGGGTTCTTTTAAAAGATTAAGTCATGATTTAGACATCTGAAGACGTGCACGTGGACATTGAAATCACAGACATGTCTCCGTTGCCATTCCGCAAATGATATTCCCGGACATCTTCAGTGCAGGGACGTCCATAAAGCACAGGGATGTGGCGGAGGCAGGTCGAGGAAGTGGCAATGTACTTACACATCCACATCCAATCTCAGAAATCCAATCTCAGATACGTCTGCAGGCAAATCAATCTTTATACCTGCTCCAGGCATGAATAAGCATCAGGAAAGTGCTCGTTTTCACCTTAAAATATCCAGAGAGTATAGAGAAGATGGAGAATTAAGGACTAGCCTTAAATCACAAAGGTCCACACTGAGATTTGAATAATGGCCACTTTTCTCTTAAGACACTACTCTAACCATTATGCTATTAGACATCTTGGTTCGGAAATGGTATCCTGGGGACGTAGATATAGACGTTTGATACATGCATTTTTTCTTTCTCGGTCCAGCCCTGTGGAATTCCCTCCCTGCTGTGCTCCATGCTGAATGCTCCTATCCCAGGTTCAAATCCCTACTGAAAACCCATCTTTTCTGTCAAGATTTTGACCTACCTTGCACCCCCTCCGCCTAAGCGTTAATCAAGCTAGTTTCTCTCTATTCTGTGCTTTAGATGTTTGCTCCCTTGCCTTTCCTGTCATACATTTGGTGTTCCTTTCTTTTTCTGTCTGCATCCTGTTTTTATGATTGTAAACTGCCCTGACACTACAGCATGGCGGGTCAAGCAAGCAAAATAATGAAGATAAAGATAAAGATGCATATATCAGGCATGTCCACATTTCCGAAATCATGCCTGAACTTGCACATGCCTGCTTTTTTTCACACGCTTTGGCTTTGAAGTCCCAGATTGCACTTGGACATCCCATTGTAAAGTGTGCCTCAAAGGCTCTAATACAGTGCCACAAAACGACACGGTTGGTCTCCCCAGAGGATTCTGGACAGATTTATGAACTTTTGGCACCAAGTAAAAAGTTGGTATCTTTGGCATGAAATATTTAAAAAAGAAGGCTCCCCCTTAGTAATGAAAGTGCTTGATTAACCATTGCTTAACCTCTTGTTTTAAACCTGAGGTAGGATCTTCATTCAGTAATTGGTAATGTTGAATATTCAATATTTGTCATTCAGCCTCTTGACAGTATTGCTGGTGGCCCCATATCACTATAGAGTCATCTTTATCCATAATTTGAATAACCACGTCAGGGCATGGGATAATTCCTTTGTGCTTTAATGAGGTTGGAAAAATATCATGATCGAGCACTGGCTTCCATAACTGCAAAATCTTGTAAGACTGTATCACAGAATTTAGCAATATAAGGGTCAACAGCTCCCAGTGGAAACCATTTGGACTTAGCATAACTGAAATATCAGGGGCGCTCAAAGATTGTTTCGAGAAGTATAAGTACTTGCAAATTCTGGATGACACTAGCTCTTCCAGCAGCATCAGAACAGGTCATGAAATGTTGAGGGAACAAAAAACAGTCCTTTATTTAATATCGCAGTCTGATCATTTGTGAGAACAACATCCGAAACATTTATAACTGACTATTGCATTGACACTATAGATTCTTCTTACTCCACACCCTGGTGACTCTCCTTGGCCATTCCTCTTCTTCTTCTTGATTTGATTGTCAGTTATTCCTGCGGCCATGTTTGTAACAATGCCGGCCCAAGTGATTGCCTCCATTGACCCCTAAAAATGGTTTCTGCCATCATCACCATCGTCAAAACTTGAAGAATCTAATGATTCAAACTCCTCTTGTTTCCTGATAGTAGATCTCTTTTCAGGGTTTAACCACACATATATTGGTCTACTAGTGTAGTCTTCAGTGTTATGAAGGTGCTTACATAGCTTACTCTGATGTAAAAATAACCAAAGGTTTCTAGAGGCTGATTATATTTGGTCAAAAAATCATCTGGGGAGCTAGGTTCAATTTTCTCTTTGATCTCATCCAAGGTTTCCTGAATGTCTTTCTTTGTTGCTTGCAATGCAGACTGAGTTGTCTCAATAATTAACAACATTAAATCTAAAGAGCATTTTCTCTGTACAGTACTGCGTATACCCTGAAGCTCTATATAAACTAAAGGATAAGTAGTTGTAGTAGTAGTTATTCAAAATGGCTGCCCATTTCTCCAAAAACTGGGATCGATCCAAAAAAACTTTTGGCGCCTTATTTATACAAAGGGGTATGTTTACTAAACCCCCGTTAGGTGCGCGCCGCGTTAGTGTGCAGGATGCCATAAAAGGGGTGGGCGTTTCAGTCTGAAAAAAGCAAACCAGGATTAATCATGCGCTAATGTGCGCCGTGCACATTAGCGCATGAGTAACGCACGCGGGAAGCATAAGCAGGCGTGCTGATGTGCAAACAGAGGAACAGATCCACAGTACAATGGTTAAGACACTGACTGATGGTGCAGGGGTCATGGGTTCAATCCCCCACTGTGCCCAATGAATAAGCCTCCCTGAGGCACTACCTTGTATGTGTAATACTGCATTCTGAGACATATTAATTTTATTTTAATTACTGCTACTAGCAAACGCACTCACAAAGCACTGTAACATAAGGCGCCCCATAAGGTACCCCAGAGGGCACATTTTAAAGTGCACTGTCTGCCAGGGCACCCTACAATGTTGCTGAAAGGGTGGCATATAGGGTGGCATATAGGGTGCCCTATGAGGCACAGCAAGGTCATAGCACTGTTTTTGATGGCAAAACGGTGCATTTAAACGCATGGAAATCATAAGTAGGTGCGCTGAAATACAAGAAGGAACAGCAGTGTAGCACAATGGTTAAGGCACTGACTGATGATACAGGGATCATGAGTTCAATCCCCAGTGTGCCCAATACGTAAGGCTGGCTGAGGCATCAGTTTTGACATGTAAGTATTGTTTCCTGAGGCATTTTATTTGTATTTTAATTATTGCTGCCAGCAAACACATCCTCACGTGCCGTAACCTTAGGTGCTGCATAAGGCACCCTATAAGGCACTCCATAGGGCACATTATAAAGTGCACTGTCCACCACGGCACCCTATAATGTCCACTATAAGGCACCCTATAAGGCGCTCCATAGGACACCTTATAAGGCAACTTATACGGACTGGCACCCTATCAGTCGCTCCATAGCATACTGTATAGTGCACCTTATATGGACGGTAACCATAAGGTGCCCTATAGGGCACCGTATAAAGCACCCTCTGAGGCACCTTATGGGTACAGTACGCTGAGGGTGTTATTGCTGGCAGCACTAATGTACTTTAAAAATAGATAATGCTTTGGACAGCCCTATCAAATAACCCCACTGTGGGTTTGAACCCATGACCTCTAGCTCCATTGGTAGTGAAGTAACCAGTAGACTACAGCTCTATAGCTACTATCAACCCCCTGGCTGGCTGCAGAAGGACTGCAAGTCACCACACAAACTGTCTGCTGTGGTAACCAGGATAGGGTTAACCCACCCATACCCATGATGCACTGCACATGCAAATCATCAGTCTACAGATGATCACAAGATGGGGTATGCACCCCCACAGCACCTCGGCCTGGTAGGGGGAACTGACCGTGTATGGTACTGGTACAGAGTAGCTATACACCGTCACATTGTGCAGGTACTGCACTCACCCTGAGGGTGAGGTGGGGCGCCCAGCACCAGGTCCACAGCAGAGATAGGCCATGCTGCAGGTCCCCAGCAGTGCTAATGTGTGAGATAGGTAGTTTCTGCAGACACACCTTGGATATATCTGTATGTCTCAGTCAGGTGTAGCCCCTATGGACCCCTAGGAGGATTATGTGCCATCACCCTCCTCCTCCTCCTCCAGGGCTGAGTGTGGTAAACAGGGTCTCCCACCAAGAGATCCACATTCTACCTCCCTTCAATGGTGGCAGTAGAGAGGACCGTCAATCCCAGTCCTGCTGGGGAACAAACACCCTACAGGGCAGTCAATGCAACTCTGTACACATCCGTAACACAACAGCAGATAGCCATTAGGCCTGGATATGCTAAGCTGCACCCCACCACTATCTGATATTCTCCTGCAGCAAGCCTTCAGCCGCTGCACCCTGCAAGGCGCTCCATCAGGACACATACCAGCTGCAGATAGTCTGCTAGCTAGTCCATAGTGCATGTTCCTGGTGGAAATGCGTGCACCCTGAACTGGGATGTCAGCATACACACCAAGCAGATAAGTCAGTGACTGGGCCCCGAAAGAAAACCCATAAATATCACATGAGAGAAATACTATATAGCACTATGGGGGTGCCTAGCCATGCTGTATTCACTGCACAGTCAGGGTGAGAGTGATCTCCCAGCAGGACATGCTGTGGCCACCCTGTCTGTGCAGGTGGTGGCCGGGCACTACAATGTCCCAGCCAGTGCCCTATGCCCTGTGCAGATGCATCCTGGCCAGGCCACCCTGTCCGGGCTATACCCATGGTACCTTGCTCCTCGTTATGCACATTGGCAGGCCAATACTGGCAACAGTGCTGGCAGTGTGGGCTGTGGAGGCTGTTTGCAGCCACCACACACTGGATAGACAGACACACACTCCCACACCTATGCCAGCATTGTGCTACTCTAGAGGAGTTTAGCAGCCCTGGCCACCACACCAGTCCTGGGCACAGTGCAGGCATGGATATGGTATGCAATACTGTTGGGGGTCACTCCCCAGGGTGGTAAACACTGTCAGCGACCAGACCTGAAGCACACTCCACAGACAGCAGAAAGGTTGCTATGATGGAGCTCAATCAGCAAACTGTGCTTAACGTAGGAATTGCTATCTGCCAGTAATCATAGCAAACGTTTGCTAGCTGTGTACCATATTCCCAGGTGTAGGGTGGCATTGCTAAGGTATGCAAGGGCTAGTATTGGGAGATGCACGCAGGGCCCAATGTCCTGCCTCTCCAGGAGGCATTGGCTTATGGAGCCTCTGGGTGTGGGTGTGGGTGTGTCTGCCCCTGTTGGCTGCTGCTTTACGGCAGAGGTTCCCAACTCCAGTCCTGGTGTGCCAAACACTGTTCGGGTTTTCATGCTGTCCCTCATGAATATGCATGAGATACATCTGCATACCATGGGGGTGGTGCATAGATATGCAGCACAGGCATCTTTATTAGAGGCAGCATGGAACCTGAATGGTGTTTGGCCCTCCAGGACTGCATTTGGGAGACTCTGCTCTAGGTAATGCGCCTGTTTATGGTGTCTTTGCTCTGTAGGGTAAAATGTAGGCGTTTTGGGCATGTTTACGTCATCTGCAATAAAGGTTCTGTCTGTATTAGCACGTTGTAGTAGTGGGTAAAATATGGGGATTGGATTGGCAGTAGCCCCAGCTGGGACTTCAACTTGTGACCTTCTGCTCCTGAACACCGCACCACACTGTGCTCACAGAGACAGTGCTGTCCCTGGAGATACCATGGTTGTTTGTCAGACACAGCCTGTCTGTTGCAGTGCATGGCACCCACCTACACAGGGCTAGGCCATGGTCGGCTCTGGGCAGCTGCCACTGCCCCCCTCCACCACCAGTACCCCTCTGCCATCATGCTGACATGCCCTTCTGCTGGTGGTGCTGGTGGTGTGCAGTCTCAAGCCATCCAGTGTGCAGGTAGGCGGCTGCCTATGGTGCGTATTCTGGGGTAGGGGTGCCTGCATAGGCGTCCATGCTTCACCCCAACACCGCCTGCCAACGTTCTGTGCCCTTGGGGGTACCTGCTGGGTACTATCCCCTGTGACACTGTGATAAACACTCTCGTGCCCATGTTGGGCCCTCATCAGTTGCTGTCTGGCTGCTGTTCAGTTTCAGCATTCCTAAGTGCCATCTAGGCATCTGCCTAGTCCGCACTGTGCCCCAGCTGCACCACAGCATGTGCCGCCTGCAGCCCTCTGTTTCCCCTTTCCCAGCATCTGTCCAGTTGCCCATTCCAACATGCCCGCCCTGCTGTTGTGGAAATGTGCATGCCATAGGAAACCTGTCCAATGGAGAGGGAAACCCTGATCAGTGCTATTTCACTGTGGGATCATTCACCTTGTATGGGGACAGAGCGTAGACCCTTCCAAAATTCATATTTATTTTTTGGGGCTTTCTTGGGAGTGTTTTTTGATGTTTCCCATTACTATCACTGTTGCCAAGCTTGATTATAATTTTTTAAAATTTTGTTGGGGTCCTTTTCAATGTTTATTTGTACTTTTGTACCGTGCACATGTATCACACTTATCACTTTTTGTAGGTTTCCCTGGTTTTGCTGTACATTGCTGACATAAATGGTTTCTCTTCCCTTTAAATCGGCTCTAACGCGAGGTTTTCACTCGCGGTATTTTTTGCCTCGGATTTCAGCCTCGTTAATGTGCGGGGAGCCTCTCCTCTCCCACTCTCCACTCATTGACCCCTTCTCTCCGCTCCTGGGGAGCCTTCCTCCGCCCTCCGGGAGCCTTTCCCCGCCTTCATCGCACATTAGCGTGCCGCGCACATGAGCGTGCACATTAGTGCGCCGCGCACATGAGTGTGCACATTAGTGCCCCGTAATGCAACATTAGCGTGTGCTAAGGTACCTTAGCGCACGCTAACGTGCGCAGTGCACATTAGCGCACATTAGCGCAGTTTAGTAAACATACCCCAAAGTCCCCTGGGTATGCATTGTTTCTTCACATATTCAATTGCCTGTGTAAATCAAACTAGATTTCTCTCTTGCGTAGATTAAATCGCTTGTCACACAACTCATTTGTGCCATCCTCTTCTTGACCTGTCACTTGTTCTAACAGAGAAGACTGTTTTAATATGGTGGCAGATCTGAAGTGTTGCCACTCCACTGCTTCTATAATAAGGGAATGTCAAGATCCAGTTAACACTCAAAAAAATATCCTTAGTAGAAGGAAAAATACTCAACATATACTCAAAAACTGCTTCTCTGCTGTCCTCAGAGGAATAACCCTTTAGAAAGAATATCACATGAAACCTGTTATTTGCAAAACAACCAAAAATGTGAAAAGAAAATATGAGGAACCATCAGAATGGAGCACTTGTAAAACACTATAATATTCTTACCTGCTCCTCCAGTTCATTCATCAGCTTCTATTACAACCTCTCCATGGGGTTAAAAGTCCAATGTATTATTTCCAAATATTATTACTTCCAAAAATATTTTAACACAATTTTTACTTTTTTATATAAAATGTTTTTTCATAGGGAATTTCCTCTTCACGAAAGGTTTTTCACCATGATTAATATCCAGCTGCTTTTTTCCCCAACATCTTCCACATTTTAACAGACTTCAACAGACTTTTTTTTCTTTTTGCTTCTATAACTATAATGGCTTCAACATACACATTACTTTGGTTAACTGCTACATATGAAAATCACATTTATCTTTTGCAAAAGCTCCTCTCTTTTTCTCAAATGCTCAACCGCTATGCCACTCCACAATCACACCCATTATTTCCTGACCTGCTGGCAGGTTTCATGTTATTGCACCAGGGGTTTGGCACTATCATTGTAGGAGAACTTATGCAGTAAGATGATACAAGGCTTCAGTAGAAACTCCAGCCAAGTTTGGAGCCATTTTTATATTGTTGATTACTTCCAGCACCCATGCTGGTCAGCCAACATGGTGATATCAGCAGGTAGATTCAATTAAATGAACGTGTAATCAAACTCTGGAATTTGTTACCGGAGGATGTAGTAAAAGCTGTTAGTGTAGCTGGGTTTAAAAAAGGTTTGGACAAGTTCCTGGAGGAAAGGTCCATAAACCATTATTAACACTAGAAGCCCCAAAGTGCGTCAATTGATGCAAATGCATCTTCAAAGTTGTATACCAGCACTACTGCTAGAACCATGCCAGTCATGTTCCATGACTTTGTTAGCAAGGTCAAGATGTTCAAATATGTGCATCGAAAACACAGGTACACTACCAAAAAACTGCCTCCAGTTTTGCAACTGATTCCTATAGATTTTGGGGTGCTGAATCCAGGAAAAATAGCCAAAATGTTCCATCACGTCACGTTTTCTTGCAAAATTAGATTTCTTACCCATATAAGGAATGTTCACATAATTTCTTTTTAGCCGACTGCAGTTTATTTACTTGGCCCAAAATAGAGGTTGTAATGGTTAACTAACTAGAAACACTCCCTCATGATATTTTAGAGTGTTTTGTATTCATTTTATACATTAACAGGACAATTGGGAGGCGGGGGGCTAAATCCAGTACTCGCGCTGGCGCATGTTCTTTCCTGTTCGCCTCGCCTCGTTCGCTCGCTCAAACACGGTGGTTGCGACATGAACGTTCCTGTCAAATTTCAGTTTCTTGCAAGTTCATTATTACCTTCTGTTTGCTCAGTCGTAATCCAGCTTTATTCCGAAGTGGTTCACTACAGTTGTAGTTTGCAGTGCTGTGTATTTGTGATGGCTCACAGAGCCAGAGGTTGCGTCAACTCTCCGGACAGTTTTTGTTTTATTTGTGGGGAATATACCGTGAAAAAGCGGCAGAGGAACATTTCTGCATTTATTAAAAAAGTATATTTCGCCTATTTCGGTTTGAAGTTAGGCGATCAAGACAAACCGTGGGCTCCTCACAAAGTGTGCAAGACATGTGAGGAAGATCTACGCTTATGGATGAAAGGTAAAAAACAAGCATTTCGTTTCGGAATACCTATGATGTGGCGTGAACAAAGAGACCACAGCAGTGACTGCTATTTTTGCTCTTGCATTGTGAAGGGATACAACTTAAAAAATAAGAACGTAATAAGTTACCCCAACCTTCCCTCAGCAATTAGGCCTATGCCTCATAGCAACGAAGTACCTGTGCCTGAACCACCAAAATCTTTGGATCATATTTGTGTGGACGGTTCTGATCATGATGAGACTCATCAGATGGCTTTTCCTGATGAGTCCAGTACTTCCGAGTTTGAAACTGAACCAGATCCGAAACCTGAACTTTTCTCTCAAGCTGAATTGAATGATTTAGTCCAGGATTTAGGACTCCCAAAAGATGCTGCCCAACTGCTAGGTTCTCGGCTTAAACAGAAAAATCTATTGTCACCAGGAACAACTTTTTATTGGTACCGCAACCGCGAGACACAATTTTTGAAGTATTTCAGCAAAGAGGAAGATTTGGTATTTTGCAACGATATATACGGAGTGATGGAAAAGTTTAAACTCAAGTATGATCCTGCTGAATGGCGGCTGTTCATTGATTCGTCAAAAGACAGCATAAAAGGTGTTCTTCTTCATCATGGCAACACATTCGCTTCAGTTCCTATTGCTCACTCTGTTATTCTCCAAGAAAAATACGAGAATTTGGCCCTGATTCTTCAGAAGATTCGTTATGATGAGCATAAGTGGATGATTTGTGGAGACCTTAAAATTCTATCCATGCTATTAGGGCAGCAATCCGGTTTCACCAAATATCCCTGCTTCCTTTGCTTGTGGGATAGCCGGGCCCGCGACCTACACTGGGGGAAAAAAGACTGGCCAATTCGGGAGTATTTGAGACCCGGTGAGAAAAATGTTCTTCATGAGAGCTTGGTACCTCGTGATAAAATTCTATTACCACCTCTCCACATTAAGTTGGGTCTCATTAAGCAATTCATCAAGTCCCTTCCAAAAGATGGTGAGTGCTTTCGGTACCTTTGCTCAAAGTTCCCCCGACTTTCTGAAGCAAAGCTAAAGGAAGGAGTGTTTGTTGGCCCTGATATAAGGAAACTCATTTCAGATGGAGCATTCGCTGAAATGATGTCTGAGAAGGAAAAAGAAGCCTGGGATTCCTTCAAGGATGTTGTTCTCAAATTCTTGGGGAACAGGCGGGATGAGAACTATAAGGATATTGTTGCCAGGATGCTCAATGCCTTCAAAGAACAAGGCTGTAACATGAGCCTGAAAGTCCATTTCTTGCACTCCCATGTGAACTACTTTCCCGAAAACTTGGGGGCGTACAGTGAAGAACAAGGTGAAAGGTTTCACCAGGACATCAAGGACGCAGAGAGAAGGTACCAAGGAAGATGGAACACCACTATGATGGCTGATTTCTGCTGGTTGCTGCTGCGGGAAACCCCAGATGAAAAATACGCCAAGCAGCGCACCAAGAGAAGCATTCGGGGGAAGAAGAAACGGGCCCACCAGGAGATTGATTGACCCAAGAATGACTTTAAAATCTAAACTGTGTTGACAAATATCGTGTTTTTACTAAACTTTGAAATAAAAATTTGCTAGTTATTACCACAGTGTTGGATCTCATTTATTAGAATTTTATTTTCACACCATCGGGTGTTTGTCTTCATGTATTGCAATGGTGCGGTTTGCGTTTTCTATTCTTACATACATACCTGTACAACATTTTTTGCACATTTCTTTGCTTTGCTTTGTGTCTAACCTCGCTCTTATATGCTCAATGTTTGTGCACATGTATGTGGCTGTTTTAAGTGCAGACAATTTTGCTACCATCACAGTGTGTTTTGTTGACATTACTCTATTCTTATGTGCTGCCTTGTTACAATTTTCTTTATTCTTATTTGAATAACTACTAAACAATTAGTATAAAGAATTCATCCAAGAAACTTTTATCTCGATCGCACTCAATCTGAAACGTTCACCTCAAACTGCTAACCCAATGTAGCAAAAAATCTGTACGTGATGGAGCAAATTGGTTACCAGATTTGGATTCAGCGCACTAAAAAACGTAAATATCAATCGAAACATTAGAGGCAGTTTAAAAAAAAAATTTTTTAGTGTACCTGTGAAATTAATGACAAATGCACCACCTAGTGGGAAAATGAATTTATACCTAGAAGCCCCAAAGTACGTCAATTGACACACTCAATTGTCTTGGATGCGTCAATTGACGTACTTTGGGGCTCCTAGGTATAAATTCATGTTCTCACTAGGTGGCGCATCTCAATCACTGTTTACAGTTTTACTCCGATATTACAAACAATAAACACATGATGATGCCATGTAATGACATCGCATACTGCACGTATTTAACAAATAAGTAACTTCACATTAATTCACATCTGCATTTCATGCTAAATGCAGTCATTGTGATAATGCGTCAATTGACGCACCTTGGGGTTTCTAGGTAAAATTCCTTTTGGGGCTTCTAGTGTTAAAAAGGGACACAGGATATTACTGCTTGACCCAATACAAGCATTGTGGAACCTTTGTCTTTTAGGGGAAACTGCTAGGTATGCATGACCTAGATTGGCCACTGTTGGAAACAGGATACTGGGCTTGATGGACCTTGGTCTGACAGTTAAAGTGGCGCCCCAGCACAAAGGGAACCGCTTTACTCTCCAGCAGCCTGCATCGCTCAGCAGCTCCCCCGATCAGGGTAGAGCGCCTGAGCGGGATGTCCTCCCGCTCAGAAGCTCCTGCCCAATCGGGGCAATGGGAGCAACGCAGCCACAAGCCCGGACACAGTTAAAGCGGCGCCCCAGCACAAAGGGAGCTGCTTTACTCTCCAGCAGCCCGCATTGCTCAGCAGCTCCCCCGATCAGGGTAGAGCGCCTGAGCGGGAAGTCCTCCCACTCAGAAGCTCCTGCCCAATTGGGGCAATGGGAGCAACGCAGCCACAAGTCCGGACACAGTTAAAGCGGCGCCCCAGCACAAAGGGAGCCGCTTTACTCTCCAGCAGCCCGCATTGCTCAGCAGCTCCCCCGATTGGGGTAGAGCGCCTGAGCAGGAAGTCCTCCCGCTCAGAAGCTCCTGCCCAATCGGGGCAGTGGGAGCAACGCAGCCACAAGCCTGGACACAGTTAAAGCGGCGCCCCAGCACAAAGGAAGCCACTTTACTCTCCAGCAGCCCGCATCACTCAGCAGCTCCCCCGATTGGGGTAGAGCGCCTGAGCAGGAAGTCCTCCCGCTCAGAAGCTCCTGCCCAATCGGGGCAGTGGGAGCAACGCAGCCACAAGCCCGGACACTGTTAAAGCGGTGCCCCAGCACAAAGGGAGCCGCTTTATTCTCCAGCAGCCCGCATCGCTCAGCAGCTCCCCCAATTGGGTTAGAGCACCTGGGTGGGAAGTCCTCCCGCTCAGAAGCTCCTGCCCAATCGGGGCAGTGGGAGCAACGCAGCCACAAGCCCGGACACAGTTAAAGCGGCGCCCCAGCAGTCTGCAGCTGGGTTAATGTTTGCATATGTCAGGAAAATTGTATCTGTCTTATTCAATATGTCCCAATAGTGACGTTCCCTCTGCCATGATCATGTATTATATACCATTTGATAGAAATATTTAGGCAGACGTTTGGATCCCGAAGGTTTTGGGCTTGGCCTGGAAAGGGTTAAGTATTGGGCTGTGAGGAAGTTTAGTTGTACTATAATAGTGCTGCCAGCAAACACACCCTCACAGTGGCATAACCTAAGGTGCCACATAAGGCACCCTAGAAGGCACTCCATAGGGCACATTATAAAGTGTGCTGTCTGCCAAGGCACCCTATAATGTCCCCTATAGGACAGCATATAAGGCACCTTATAAGACGCTTTATAGGGCGACATATAAGGCGCCCTATAGGGCGACGTATAAGGCACCCTATAGGGCGCTTATGAGCCACCCTAAGGTGACAGTACCCTGAGGGTGGTTCTGCTGGCAGCACTAATATATAATAAAAATAGACAATGTCTAAGACAGCCCTATTGATGAACCCCACTGTGGGTTGTGAACCCATGACCTCTTGCTCCATGGGCAGTGAAGCAAACAGTGGGCTAGAGCTGCTAATAAACACCTGGCTGGCTACAGGAGGACTGCACGGCACCACACCCACATTCTGCTGTGGTTACCAGGGAGATTACATCCCACCACCCAACCCACCCTCTCGGGCTCAGGGTGGGGGACAGGATCTCCTGCCCACAGATCCACTTTCTACCCCCTGCAATGGTGGCATTAGAGGGGATCATCACTCCAGTCCTGCTAGGGATCAAACACCCTACAGGGCAGGCAATGCAGAGCAGTACACATCCATAACACAATAGCAGACAGACAGCAGGTCTGTAAATGCTCAGCTGCCCCCCACCTTTATCTGACATTCTCCAGCAGCAAGTCTCCAGCCACTGCACCCTGCATGGTGTTCCAGCAAGACACATACTAGCTGCAGACAGTCCGCCAGCTAGTCCATAGTGCATGGTCCTGGAGAAGATGCATGTACCCAGAACAGGGATATCAGCATACACACCAAGCAGATAAGTCAGTGATTGGGCCCCAAAAGGAAACCCATAAATATCACATAAGAGAAATGCTATATAGCACTATGGGGGAACCTAGCCATGCCATGGTCATTGCTCAGTCAGGGTGAGAGTGACCTCCCAGCAGGACATGCTATGGCCACCCTGTCCGTGCAGGTGGTACCGGGCACTACAATGTCCGGCCATTGCCCTATGCCCTGTGCAGATGCGGCCAGGCCAGGCCACCCTATCCAGGCTATTCCCACGGTACCTTGCTCCTCATACTGGCAACAGTGCTAGCAGTGTGGGCTGTGGAGGGTGTTGGCAGTCACCATACACTGGATAGATGGACACACACTCCCCACACCTATGCCAGCATTGTGCAACTATAGAGGTTTTTTGTTCAGCCCAGGCCACCACACCAGTCCTGGGCACAGTGCAGGCATGGCTATGGTACGCAATACTGTAGGAGTCACCCCCCAGATTGGTAAACACTGTCAGACACAAGACCTGTAGCATACTCCACAGACATCAGAAAGGTTGCTATGATGCAGCTCACTCCGAAAATTGTACTTAACCTAGGAATTGCTATCTGCCAGTAATCATAGCAACCTTTTGATAGCTGTGTACCATATTCCCAGGTTTAGGGTGGCATTACTAAGGTATGCAAATGCTAGTATTGGGAGATGCACGCAGAGCCCAAAGTCCTGCCTCTCCAGGAGACTTTGGATAATGGGGCCTGTGGGTGCGGGTGTGTCTGCCCCTGTTGGCTGCTGCTTTACGGCAGAGGTTCCCAACTCCAGTCCTGCGGTGCAAAACACTGTTCGGGTTTTCATGCTGTCCCTCATGAATATGCATGAATATATCTGCATACCATGGGGCGGCGCATAGAAATGCAGCACAGGCATCTTTATCAGAGGCAGCATGGAACCGGAATGGTGTTTGGCCCTCCAGGACTGCATTTGGGAGGCTCTGCTCTAGGCAATGTGCATGTTTATGGTGTCTGTGCTCTGTAGGGTAAAATGTAGGTGTTTTGGGCATGTTTACGTCATCTGCAAGAAAGGTTCTGTCTGTATTAGCACGTTATAGTAGTGGGTAAAATATGAGGACTGGATTGGTGGAAACCACAGCTGGGACTTGAATCTATATGACCTTCTGCTTCTGAATACACTGGTTTTGTGCACTGCACCACCATGTTATCACAGAGACGGTGCATTCCCTGGTGATACCATGACTGTTGGTCAGACAGGGCCTGTCTGTTGCAGTTCATGGCACCAACTACACAGGGCTAGGCCACGGTCTGCTCTGGGCAGCTGCCACTGCCCCCTCCACCACCAGTATCCCTCAGCCACCATGCTGACATGCCCTTCTGCTGGTTGAGCTGGTGGTGCACAGTCTCAGGCCATCCAGTGTGTGGGTAGGCGGCTGACTATGGTGCAGGTTCTGGGGTAGGGGTGCCTGCATAGACGTCCACGCTCCTCCCCAGCCCCGCCTGCCAATGTTCCGTGCCCTTGGGGGTAGCTGTTGGGTACTATCCCTGTGACACTTTTGGAAACCCACTCGTACCCATGTTGGACCTTCAGCAGTTGCTGTCTGGCTGCTCCGCTGTTTCAGCATTCGTATGGGCCACCTAGGCATCACCCTAATCCGCACTGTGGCCTAGCTCCACCACAGCATGTGCCGCCTGCGGCCCTCTGCATCCCCTTCTCCGGCATCTGTCCTGTTGCCGTTCTGACATGCCCGCCCTGATGTTGCGGGACATGTGCACCTGTCCGATGGTGGGGAAAACCCTGAGCAGCACTATGTCACTGTGGACTCATTCACCTTGTATGGGAACGGCGTATAGACCCTTCCACGATTTATATCTGTTCTATGGAGCTTACTCTGGGGGGGGAGGGTTGATGTTTCTCATTGATACCACTATTGCCCAGCTTGGTTATTGTTTTTTTCCAGTCTGTTGGGGTCATTTTCAGTGTTTCTGTGCCCTTTTGTTCTGTGCACATGTATCACACTTATCACTGATTTTTGGTTTCCCTGCCTGGGCTGTACTTTGCTGACACTGAAATGGTTTCTCTCCCCTGTAATGTGCCTTTAACGGCAGGTTTTCATTCGCGTTGGAATTCAGCCCTGAAATTTAGCCCACTCTCCGCCCATTGACCCCTTCTCTCCGCCCTCTCTCCACCTTCTGCGGTGTTTTACCGCGCCGTGGAGCATTACGATCGTTAGCGCGTCATAATGCGCGTTATGACACACTAATGATCGTTAACGTTACATAACGCGCGTTATGTATGTTTACCGCAGTTTAGTAAACATACCCCTTAGATACCAACAACATACTGGACCCACAACAACATGGCTTCTGTCCACTCCACGGAGTCGAGACCCTCATGACATCACTACTGAACACCCTCATCATAGGAACTCAAGCCAAACACTCTGGATATGCCATAATCTTCCTAGACATATCAGCAGCCTTCGACACCATCTCCCACAACATCCTCATACACAGACTACAAGCAATTGGCATCAAAGATACCGTATTTCAATGGTTCCACTCCTACCTAACCAATAGACAACTGATCCGCACAAACATATCAACCTCACCCCCCTTCCAGCAACACCAAGGAGTACCCCAAGGATCCACACTATCTGCCATGCTCTTCAACATCTACCTGCAACCACTTTGCTCAATCATACGTGCCCACAACATTAACTATCACATCTATGCAGATGACATAATGCTCTATGCCCCAATCACAACCTCAAACCCAACAAATAAACACTTATCAGAATGCTTCACAGAAGTATCCAGCTGGCTACAAAAGAACAACCTATCCATCAACATAAAGAAAACAGAAGCCCTCATAGTAACAAAGGACCCAGACTTCACACCACCTTCACACCTCAACATTGGAACCACACACATACAAATACAACCACACATAAAGTATCTAGGAATCATCATAGACCAAGCACTCACACTCAAACAACAAATCAAAAAAACCACCGGAACAATATTCCACAAGGCTAAAACAGTACAATGCCTCAGACCTCTCCTTGAACCACAGGATTTCTGAACAGTGATGCAAGCCATGACACTCCCCCACCTGGACTACTGCAATATAATCTACCATGGACTACCAGCCACCCACACCAACCCACTCCGAACTGCCTTAAATACCACAGCAAGGATTATCCAGAAAGCAAAAAAACATGACCGCATCACCCCAGTCCTGAGGGAGCTACACATACTCCCCCTCGAAGCAAGAATCAAATACAAAGCCACCCCACTTACTCACAAAGCTCTCTATCAAACTCAGACATCCCAGCTCCGCATACTACTGTCCCGACCAGCCCACAACAGAACAACAAGACAAACCACCAATAACTCCCTCACCATCCCCCATAAATGAACCAAGTGCAATCAACAGACCTGCAACAGAGCCTTCGAACTATATGCACCCACCCTCTGGAACTCTCTACCAAGTCACATCAGAAGCAATGGAGACCCCTCATCATTCAGGAAACAACTAAACACCATCCTATTCTATGAATACCTCGGACCAGAAACAAGCACCCACCACTGACTATCCCCCCCCCCCCCATTTCATCCCCCTAAACATATGTTCTAAGAGACAGTAACTCAATGTCAATATCTATGTCCCAATTATTTGTTAAAATCATTAATGTTGGCCACCTGATGATGGCCCCCACCCCAGAAGTTGATTATTGTCCACCCCTCCCTTTTATGTTACACCGCTTTGACCCGGTGAAAAGCAGGATATAAATTCAGTTAAATAAATAAAATAAATAAATATGGCATATCTTATGTTCTTATGTACCATCATAGAGATGTAGCAGTTTTTCTGTCCGAAGATGAAAAATCCAGTATCATTCCCCGTATGATCAAAGACAAGAAGCCAAACAAGCTTATCCCTATCTCACTTCTTCCAAACACCATGGCTAATGATGTCAGCAACTCAAGAGGCAACAGAAAATAAATGCAAGAAATTTAGCAACATTTTCTCATAGAGAAGGTGACAGAAAGTTGATGATTACAGAAAGTTACTTTGATGAAGTCCAAAAAATCTAAAAAAGATCATCAAAAGATCAAGATAGGACTCTAAGAGAAAGATACCACACTGTTTTCTCTCAGAGACAGAAGAAAGTGAGTTTTGAAGATCTCTCAGGCTTTGTACCTCTAGGGGTATATTTACTAAATGGTGCTAACATCACAGTGGTGGTATTATCGCACGATAAGTGATGTTATCGCGCAATAACGTCACTTATCATGCGATAACGTGGCTGCGGCGTTAAGGCACCCTAATGCTGTGAAATCCGGCTCTGAAGGGTGGAGTAAGGCTTCCCAGAGGGCGGAGAGAAGGGGTCAATGGGCGGAGAGTGGGAGGGGAGAAGCTCCAGGCACACTAACGCTGTGAAATCTGGGTCTGAACACTAACACCAGTGAAACCCTCGCGTTAAGGCACATTTGCAGGAAGGAGAAACCATTTCAGTCAGCAATTAACAGCAAAGCCAGGGAAACCCAAAAACTTGATAGTAGTGATACATGTGCACGGAACAAAAAGGCAGATAAACATAGAAAATGACCTGAACCACAATTAAAATCCCAATAACCAAGCTGACCAAAAGTGATATTAATGAAAAACATAAAGCAACACCACTTACAAAGCTCAAAAAATAAGATATCATGTTTGGAAGGGTCTATTCTCTGTCTCCCTACAAAGTGAATGATCCCACATTGAAATAGTGCTGATCAGGGCTTTTTCACGTCTATATTGGGCAGGTTTGTTATGGCATGCACTTGTGCAGTAACAGCAGAGTGGGCACATAGGAAAGGGCAACTGTACTGATGCTGTAAATTGCATATAGAGTGCTTCAGGTGACACATGCTGTGGTCCAGCTGGGACACAGTGCGTGTTAGGCAGATGCCTAGGTGGCACATAGGAATGCCAAAACTGTAAAGCAGCAAGACTTCAACTGACGAGGGTCCAACATGGGCACGTGTGTGTGTCCCACAGTGTCACAGGGGAGATTACCCAACAGGTACCCCTAAGGGCACCTCCATACAAAGATTTGACTTGTTCAAGCCATGGTATTTTCAATAACATCATATGGATGTGAAAGCTGGACAGTGAAAAAGATAGACAGGAAGAAAATTGATGCCTTTGAATTATGGTGCTGGCGGTGAATACTGTGTATACCATGGACTGCCCGAAGAACAAACCAGTCGGTACTAGAGGAGATCAAACCTAAGCTTTCTTTAGAAGCTCAGATGACAAGACTTCGACTTTCATACTTTGGACACATCATGCGAAGAGAGAGATCATTAGAGAAAGACATCATGCTTGGCAAGATAGAAGGTCAGTGCAAAAGAGGAAGGCCAGCAATGAGATGGATCGATACAATAACAGCAGCTACGGGTACCAGTCTGTCATAAATGAGTCACCTGACTCAAGACCGAACACAATTTAGGATAGCTATCCAGAGGGTCGCCATGAGTCGACTCCGACTCGATGGCACATAACAACAACAACCCCCAGGGGCACATAACATTGGCAGGTGGTGTTGGGGATTGGGAAGCATGCATTCCATGTAGGCACCTCTACCCGAGAACCCACACCATAGTCAGCTGCCTACCGGCATACTGGATGGCCAGGGACTGCGCACCACCAGCACCACCGGCATAATGGCATGGCAGCATGGTGGCGGAGGGGTGCTGGTGGTGGAGGGTGCAGTGGAACTGCCCACAGCAGACCATGGCCTGGCCCCGTTTAGTGGGTGCCGTGTGCTGCAACAGACAGGGTCTGTCTGACGAACAGTCATGGTATCCCCAGGGAATGAACTGTACCTGTGGCAACAGTGTGGTTCAGTA
Organism: Ichthyophis bannanicus; assembly: GCA_033557465.1. NCBI lineage: Eukaryota > Metazoa > Chordata > Amphibia > Gymnophiona > Ichthyophiidae > Ichthyophis > Ichthyophis bannanicus. The sequence continues at coordinate 460,049,548 of CM066033.1, read as the reverse complement.
CACACAGCCAGTGTGTTCATGAGCAGAAGGTCACAAGTTCAAAGTCCCAGCTGTGGCTCCTGCCAACCCAGTCCCCATATTTTACCCAGTACTAAACCATGGTAATAAAGACGGAACCTTTATTGCAGATAAAATAAACATGCCTGAAACGCCTATATTTTACCCTACAGAGCACAGACACCATAAACATGTGCAAGCCCTAGAGCAGAGTTTCCCAACGGCAATCCTGGAGGGCCAAACACCATTCAGGTTTCATGCTGTCCCTAATAAATATGCCTGTGCTGCATTAGTATGCACAGCCCCCATTGTATGCAAATGTGTGTCATGCATATTCATTGGGGACAGCATGAAAACCTGGACAGTGTTTGGCCCACCTGGACCGGAGTTGAGAACCTCTACCCTAGAGCAGCGGCCAACAGGGGCAGAAACTCCTGCACCCACAGGCTCCATTATCCAAAGCCTCATGGAGAGTCAGGATGTTGGGCTCCGCGCGCAGCAGCATCTCCCAATACTAGCACTTGCATACCTTAGCAATGCCGCCCTAAACTTGGGAATACGTTACACATGTATCAAAAGGTTGCTATGATTAATGGCAGATAGCAATTCCTAAGTTAAGCACAATTTGCTGATAGAGCTGCATCATAGCAATCTTTCTGATATCTCAGTTTTGGTTTCTGACAGTGTTTACCACCCCAGGGAGTGACCCCAACAGTATTGCATACCATAGCCATGCCTGCAGTATGCCCAGGACTGCTCTGGTGGCCAGGGCTGCCAAAAGCCTCTATATTTGCACAATGCTGGCATAGGTGTGGGAGTGTGCGTGTGTCTGTCTATCCAGTGTGTTGTGGCTGCCTACACCTTACTGAGCCCCCACTGCTTGCACTGTTTCCAGTGTTAGCCTGCCAATGTGCATAATGAGGAGCAAGATACTGTGGGTATGGCCCAGACAGGGTGGTCTGGGCAGGATGCATCTGCACAGGGAATAGGGCAATGGCTGGGACATTGTAGTGCCCAGCCACAGCATGTCCTGCTGGGAGGTCACTCTCACCCTGACTGAGCAGTGACCAGGGCATGGCTAGGTTCCCCCATAGTGCTATATAGTATTTCTCTCAAGTGATATTTATGGGTTCTTCTTTCTGGGGCCCAATCACTGACTTATCTGCTTGGTGTGTGTGCTCACATCCCAGTTTTGTGTGCATGAATCTCCTCCAGGAACATGCACTATGGACTAGCTAGCAGACTCTCTGCAGTTAGTATGTGTATGGCTGGAACACCTTGCAGGGTGCGGCGACTGGAGACTCACTGTGCTTGCTGCTGGAGAATGTCAGATAGTGGTGGGGGGCAACTGAGCATTTCCAGGCCTACTGTCTGTCTGCCATTACCTTATGGATGCGTACAGATCTGCATTGACTGTCCTGTAGGGTACCTGTTCCCCAGCAGGACTGGTGTTGATGGTCCCCTCTACTGCCACCATTGCAGGGATGTAGAATGTGCATCTGTTGGTGGGAGATCCTGTCCCCCCACCCTGAGCCCCAGAGGGTGGGTTGTGTGGTGCTACATAATCCGCCTATGGGTTCAAACACCCCCTTCACTTAAATCATGTGACCATGGCACCCACACAGGATATGCACTATTCTGGGTACATCATAGTCCACAATGGCAAGACATGACTGGGAAATACGGATGGACTCAGGTGTATCTGCAAGGACTACCTATCACACACTGGCACTGATGGTGACCTGCAGCATAGCCTATCTCAGCTAAGCCAGGTGCTGCAGAGCTGGTGCTGGGCGCCCCACCTTGCCCTCAGGGTGAGCACAGTACCCACACAATGTGACGGTCTGTAGCTACTCTGTGCCAGTACCACACACGGTCAGTTCCCCCTACCAGGCCGAGGTGTTGTGGGGGTGCATACCCCATCTTGTGATCATCTGTAGACTGCTGATCTGCATGTGCAGTGCATCATGGGTACGGGTGGGTTAACCCTATTCCTGGTAACCACAGCAGACAGTTTGTGTGGTGACCTGCAGTCCTTCTGTAGCCAGCCAGGGGTTTGCTAGCAGCTATACAGATGCAGTCCACTGGTTATTTCACTGACTGTGGAGGCAGAAGTCATGGGTTTGATCCCACAGTGGTGTTATTTAATAGGGCTGTCTGAGGCATTTCCTTTTTTAATTTAAATTAGTGCTGCCAGCAAAAACACCCTCACAGCGCTGTAACCTTAAGGTGCCTCATAAGGCGCCCTATAAAGCGCCTTATAAGGCGCTCTATAGGGAATATTATAAGGTGCCTTGGCGGACAGTGCATTTTATAATGTGCCCTCTGGCGTGCCTTATAAGGCACCTTATGTGGCACCTTAGGTTACGGCACTGTGAGGGTGTTTTGCTGGCAGCACTAATTTAAATTTAAAAAGAAAATGCTATAGACAGCACTGATTTAAAGTAAAGGGCAATGCCTCAGACAGCCTTACTCATTAAGCTCACTGGGGGATCAAACTCATGACCCCTGTTTCATTAGTCAATGTAGTAACCATTGTGCTACACCTCTGTTGCTGTGTTTTTAGGTCAGCGCGCCTAATTAAGGCTAATGCGCGTTAACGTGTCACGGCTCCCTCTATCACGTGATAACGGACTTTATCGCGCGATAACCTGAAATGCTACCTTAAGACCGGAACGCCCACTCCTTTTATGGCATTCTTCACATTATCGCTGGAGCTAACGCCGGGAACATTAAGACGGTTTAGTAAACGTACCCCCTAGTGTCAGAGAGACTAATTACAGAGTTTGAGAGAAATAGTAGAGACAAGGCTCAGAAAGAGAGAGATGTGTGGCAATGTTTCTATATCAGTGGAAGAGAAAAGTGAGTTAGAAAAATCTCTCTGGATATCTAACTTCAGAGTAATACTTCTGTGTAAATAGTTATTTGTTCTATGTATCCGAGCATGTACCTGTTTGTACTACTCAAACTTGTTGTTCCTTGTAAGCCGCAATTGATCCTTGGAAATCACAGTATAGAAATTTCTGATAAATAAATAGAAAGAGCACAGAAGTCATAGACAAAAGAACACAAAGAGCTGTCAGGACAGAGAGACAGAGACAGACAAGTTGTCATCTACTACTTCTATTATCATTTCTAAAGCACTACCAGGTCTATGTGGTACTGTATAGAAACATAAGAAAGAGACAATCCCTGCTCCATAGTTAGAATAACAATTTTGGAAAGGGTAACTGTGGAAATGGTGGTAGAAGCAGAACTTAGATCCTTTTCCTGGGTGGTGATTCCAAATGTGGAACCTTGCATTGTATAACTGTAGTTTGGGTTGTTCTTCCTGTGGAGGCCAATTCAGATCAGAAGACGTCCGGCCTGTCTGGACGTCCAAAATCCAGAAGGGCCAGATTTGCACCCAATTTTGCAACCGCGGAAGCTATACATTCCCACGGTTGCAGAATCTGGGCACTTGGACAGGCCAGATGGGCCCCGATTCTGCAGTGGAGAACATCGATGAATGTGCTCGGCCATCCCTCCATCTGCTCCTGTTGGAGCCCCTGTGCTGCAGCGTCCCATCGCCATGACACTGGGATGCCCAGCAAGAGCCCCGTTGCCCTGCACCACTGCAGAATGGCTTTCCCTGCCAGGTCCGGGATTGAGTGGAGAGGAACTCCCTGCTGCTCCTCACCTCATTTTTGCGGGTCCGCCAATGCTGATCCCCTTTCTCGGGGGGACTTATTCCACTTCCAAGGTAGAATAAGTCCCCTGTTCATCTCTGCCTCTCCGGACGTACAGGACCATGACCTGTATTCACTCTGTACATCCGGGGTCATGGGTTCACCTCCACTCTGCCCACTCTCTGCCTTGTCAACACCCCCTCCCACCCTCATACAGAGCTCCCCGCACAAAGTCCATGTATGTGCGGGGAGTTTTCGTTTCACAATCAGGTACCTGTTAATAGTGGTGGTTGGCATCCCTGCTATTTGCAGTTCTGGATGACGCCCTAAGTGCATAACTTTGCACATGTCCACATTAAATTTCATCTGCCATTTGCAATTTTTCACAATTTTCTTGTAATTTAACAACTTTGAACAATTGTGTGTAATCTGCAAATTTGATCACCTCACTCGTTGATCCCATTTCCAGGTTATTTATGAATATCTTAAAAGAGGTGGGCCCAGCACAGATCCCTGGGGTACTCCACTATTCACCTTTCTCCATTGAGAAATCTGGCCATTTAGCCCTACTCTCTGACTTTTTAATTTCCTCGAGATATACTATATCAACTGGTTCACTTATCTGCCTGTTTATTAACATCTTCAAAAGAATATAGCAGATTAGTGAAACGAGACTTTCCTTGGCTAAATCCATATTTACTTTTTCCCATTAAACCAGGACTATCTATGTGCTCAGTAATTTTGTTCTTTATAATGATTTCCACTATTTTTCCCAGCATTGATATCAGGATCACTGGTCTGTAGTTTCCGGGATCACCCCTGGAACCCTTTGAAAAACTGGCATTATATTGGCCACTCTTCAATCTATAGATGATTTTAAAGATAGTTTAAACATTTCTAATAGTAAGTCTGCAGCTACATTTTTGAGGGGGTTTTTTTAGCACTGTGGGATGTATACCATCCACTCTAGGTGATTTGCTACTCTTAAGTTTATCTGATTGTTGTATTGCATCGTCCTGATTTATCTTGATTTGTTTTAATTTCTCTAATACATCACTTTTAAATACCATTTCTGTCATGGGTAATTTCCCCATATCTTCTTCAGTAAATATGGAAACCCTTTAGTCTCTCCACTATGTCCTTGTATTCCCTTAGTGCTCCTTTTCCCCCTTCTATCAGTTAATGGTGCAACCGACTCTCTCATGGGTTTATTGTTATGAATCTACTTGATAATATTTTATTATGCATTTTTGCTTCCATGGCAAGTTTCTTTTCAAATTCTCTTTTGCCAGATTTATCAGTGCCTTACATCTAACTTGCCTGTGCTTATGTTGTTTCCTATTTTTTTATCATTTGACTCCTTTTTCCATTTTCTGAAAGATGCTTTCTTGACATTCCTTTAAACCATACCAGTAATTGTTTAGCCTTCCTTCCACCTTCCTTAAAGCTGGGCTGTGCTTCCAAGATAGTGTTGTTAGGTCTGATGCAAACTCTTAACATTTGCAATTGTTCGTTTTAGTTTTTCTTAACCATTTTCCTCATTTAACATAGTCTCCCTTTTGAAAGTTAAATACTAGCACAGTGAATTTTGTTGCTGTCCTCCCTCCATTTATTAAATCAAATGTGATCATGTTATGATCACTATTGCCAAGTGTCCCCAACACCATTACCTCTCATGCTAGATCCTGTGTTACACTAAGGACTATGGGCCTGATTCTGAAATGCGGGGTGCAGTGTTGCACATCCCAGCAGGACATCTAACCCCACAAGTCATCCAGGCCCGATTCCCCCTCTGGCTCTCCCCATATGTCCTGAGCAGTAGGGCAGGGAGAACCAACGGGGGTGGGAGGGGACAGGATCTGGGTAGAGCAGGGGCGGGCCAGCCTGGAAGGACGTACAGGGCCGATTCAGGTCAAGGCCTTGCATGTCCTGCCGAATCAAAGGGGATGTGCTGCTTATTCCACCTCAAAGGTGGAATAAGCAACACTGATCCGGTGATTGGGCCCGGGATCCTCCCCGGGGCCAGGGCCAGGTATGGGAGGGTCCCTGCCACCTGATCCAGGCTTCGGCAGGCCAGCCGTGAGTCTGCCAGCGGTGAAGAGGGGGGCAAAAGCCGCAGGAGTCAAGGGGTGACTGCAGGGAGTATGTCCCCACAGGCAGCAGGGGCATGCAGGCCTGATTTGGTGCACTGCGGGAACATTTTGCTCCTGTGGTCGAGAATTGGGTCCAAATGGAGTGGAGGAGTGGCCTAGTGGTTGGGGCAAGGTACTTCAGGCTGGAAGGTCAGGGGTTCAAATCCCACTAGAGGACAGCAACCTTGGACCAGAAGGACTGGGGTTTCTAGTCCTACAGGTGCTCCTTGTGGTCTTGGGCAAGCCACTTAACCCTCCATTGCCCATGTTCCCTGTAAGTATTAGTGTATGTGTCTCATATCCCCTCGTGTTAAAATGTATACCCTAATTGTGTTGTGACCACTTTGATTGAAGGATAAGGTGGTATACAAAACTGTCTAAATAAATGGGCCTGTCTTGCTCAGGGCCATCCAGATGGCCTGGATGTACCCACTTCTAAAATAGCTTCTGCTCATGTTTGTTCCTGAACCAGCTGCTCCAGGAAGCAGTTTTTTTATTTATTTATTTACATTTTCTTATATACCGCCCTATTCAACATCAATGCGGTTTACATAGAACATAAAACATACACATTGCATATAGTGAACTGTGCTTACAGGAAACAGGAAATCAAACTTGGATAACTTGGGGGAACTATTTACACCTGAATTTCACGAAAATTGTATTACACTGACAGTGCTCGTGAATGTTTTGTAGGGTCTAATTTGTTGTACTCTCTAGACTAGACTGCGGGTGAAACTACTATATCTTCGTCTACTTGGTAGTATAAGAGGAATAGATAGTGTTTTACTGCCTTCCTAAATTGGACCAGGTCAGGGATTGCTCGTAAGTTGGGTGGTAGAGAGTTCCAGCATCTCGGAGCACATAGTTTGAAGGCTCTGTTAACTGTTGCTTGGGTGCATCGGGTTATTTCTTTTGGGACTACTAATGTGTTGATCGCTGCCGATCTTCTGGACCTGTTGGAGGGTTATTTTGTATAAGTTCTGCTATGGAAGCGGAAGTTAGCCCATTGATGGATTTGAAAGTAATCAGCAAAATTTTGAAGGCGATTCTGGCCTGTATCTGTTTCAGAATCTGTTTCAGCTAGAAACCTTATCTCCCTAGCATGTCCTGATGTGACACTGATCTAGTCGATACTGGAGTAATTGAAATCACCCATTATTACTCTGTTGTAAACTTTGAGGCACATTTCACAATGGGATATCCAAGTGCAATCTGGGATGACAAAATCCAGACCATCTGAAAAAAAATCAGGCACGTTCAAGTTCAGGCATGATTTTGGAAACATGTATGTGCCTGATATGCATGTATATCAGATGTCCATATAGATGTCCCCAGGATAGCATGTTAGAGCCAAGATGTCTAACAGTGCAATGATTAGAGTAGTGGCTTAAGAGCAGGGTGGTCAGCTTTCAAATCCCAGTGTAGGCCTGTGTGATCTAAGTCTAGTCACTTAATTCTCCATCTTCTCAACTCTCTGGATGTTTTAAAATGAGAACAAGCACTGTCCTGATGCCTATTTATGCCTGTAGACGTCTCCCTCATTTCTGAGATCAAACGGGAATGAATAAATCCATTGCTCCTCCCTGAACATGCCTCTGCTACACCCTTGTGCCTACTTGGACATCCCTGCACTGGAGACGTCTGTGAATATCATTTGTGGAATGGCTACAGATATGTGTCTGTGATTTCAACGTCCTTGTGCATGTCTGCAGATGTCCAAATCATAACTAAGCCTTTTAAAATAGCCCTTTGTTAACTTCCCTAATTTCCATTAGCATTTTTTCATCAGTCATTTGGACAGTAGTATACCCTCACTGCCATTCCCTTTCCCTTTTTACATGGAATTTCTATCCATAGAAATTCTACAATATATTTTGTTTCCTGTAAAACTTTTATCTTGTTTGACTCAATGTCCTCTTTAACACTCGTATAACATCACCTCTCAACCAATTTGTTCTACTCTGTGATTGTGATAGAAGTTTTACCCATTGGTTATCCTCTTTCCACCTAGGGTCTCTGAGATGCTAATTGCATCTTACTTTTCATTCAGAGCTATATATTCCAGCTCTTTCATCTTATTTTTTAGAATTCTAGTATTTGCATATAGCCATTTCAAAATTTGTTTTTCATTCATATTAACAGTCTGTTTATCAAATGACAGGGGTAATTTGGGATCTTTCAACTCTGCATTTTACTTAAATACATCTGGGTTACTTGTACCTTTATTGGAACCTATCAGGATGCCATAATTTCCCTGTTTTGCTAATATCCTTCAGAGGTATATCATTCTGAATAATGAGCTCTTGGGAAGCTGTCAACTTTCCCCCATTATCTATTTTAAAAAGCTGTTCTGTCTCCTTTTTGAAGGTTAATGTCACTCTGGTTAAAGTGGAGCCCAGTCTTTCAGAAAATCCCACACCCCTTTCCCCAGAGTGTTGCACAGTTCTTAGCAAACCTAAACCCTCTTCCTTGCACCATCATCTCATCCATGCATCGAGACTCTGAAGCCCAACCTGTCTTTTGGGTTCTGCACCTGGAATGGGAAGCATTTCTGAGAATGCTACCCAGGAGGTTTTGGATTTAAACTTTCTACCTGAAACATTAAATTTGGCTTCCAGAACCTTCCTCCCACACTTTCCTGTGTTATTGGTACCAACATGTACCAAGACAGCAGGATCCTTCCCAGCACCATCTAGAGCCTTATCTGGATGGAGTATAATGTCCGCCAACTTCACACCAGGAAGGCAAGTTATCAGGCGATCTTCATATCCACCAGCCACCCAGCTCTCTACATGCCTAATGATTCAATCATCAACTATAAAGGCATCCTAACCCTTTCCTCATGAGCACATAGCCCTGGAGACACTCTCAGTATGAGAGAATAATATATTAGCTGGAGGACAGGTCCTAGCTACAGGAGCACTTCTTGCCACACCAAGGTGATGCTCTCCTTTCAGGTGACCCCACTGCTCCATGGCAGCAGAGAGGCAGAAAGGTCTCCTCTTTATACCTCTCTCTCTCTTCCTTGGCTCCTCTCTAGCTCCAGAGATCAGACTCTGCCCTGAGAGTAAGGAGCTCTTTGCAGCTAGTGTGCACATAAGACCTCTTACCAGCTGGGAGAATTCATGTGACATTCAGTGCAAAAGACTGGATAGTCCCCAACTCACTGATGAACTGCTGTTCACATCTTAATTATAATGATTTGTTTAACTATTTAAAGTTGTTCAGTTATTTAAAGTTGCTAGGGGAATAAGAATATTGGAACCAATACAAATATTCCTAATAGGTTTGAGGGTCTTTGTTTAATGTTCACCTCAAGATGAACTGCAAGGACCGATAATGAATCTATTCCTAAGGCCTAAGAACTTGCTGATGAAGATAAGCACTTAAAACCTTAAAGTGCAAAATGTTCCTCCTTTCCTCTTAACTGGCTAAAGAGCCTATAAATCAAAGATTGTGGGTGAGAGCTGGGGAGAGAGTGTGGGAACCAATCACTGAGAGTTTGTGTGTTAAAACTATACCCTAACTGAATTTAATGTCACTAAGAGTTTGTCTGTTTAAAGTCAGTTAAGGTATAGTTTTTATGTTACTGAAAATTTGTTAAAACTATATGTACCTTAACTGACATTAATGTCACTGAGAATTTGTCTGTTAAAAAACTATGCCCTGACTTTAGTGTACCAAACGTTTGTCTGTTAACTATACCTTGCCCCAACCACTCCTCCACTCATATAACATACAATTAGGGAGGTAAGCACTAGGGTTTTTTACTTGTTTGTAGATTTCCCAATATTTCTTGAAGTTATGGGCCTTAAGAATGGGGCTAGGGAATGCATAGTGTTTTGGAGTCACCCCAAGGCAACTTAGGGCTATGTTTAGCGGTATGTTTACTAAAGGGCATTAAGGGAGCAAGTGTGCCATTAATGCCTGTTATCGGCAGCTTTGTGCACTTAACACTGTGAAAACGCTGCACTAACGAGAGTTAAAGTCTCCTGCAGTGTTAAGGGAACAGTAGGCGGAGAGTGGGTGTTAACGGGGTAGAGAGTGGGCGTTGACAGCAGGGGTTCCCTTAATGCCTGTCGTGTTAGTGTCCTTTAATGCTGGGAACCCTAATGCCAAGTAAAACCTCGCGGAAAGGGGGTATTTTGAGGGGAGAGAGCCTACTTAAATGTCTGCAATGTGATTCGCAGACAGGGGAGGCCAAGATAGTGATAGCAGTGCTCTATTAGCAGCAGCAGCATAGTGCCCAAGTATGAAAGGGCACTATGTTGATGGTGCAAATGGGGAAAAGGGGGTAGCACATGGGTCATGCAGTAGGGGATGCTGGTGCACACGACAGACCAGGCATGATGTTCACCATGATGCCACAGTGACAGTGGCGGCACACAAACATGCTGCTGCTGAGAAAAGGTGATACACAACATGGGGCAGTCCAAGGGTCCCTGGAACCCTAGGCAGAGACCCTGGCTACCCCCTTCTGCCAATACTGCCAGCTCTGGAGGAAGAGGCCAGTATCACCAGCAGCTGTAGCTTTACAGGAGGCTGCACAAAGCAGCTGCCTAGGGAAACACCACTGCTGCGGTTGTCCACATTCCCGAAGACATATCTGTGGCTGGCGGGGATGGGGTTATGCTTGTGGCAGTTCTTTGGGGGGCAGTATGGCCTCCCATATGTGCCTATGACCCCCCCCCCCCATCCAGAACTGGCACCCTAGGCACACCTAAGCCACAAGGTAGAAGGGTTGGGACTGCATCTCACTCCCACTGACAGCATGCTGCCATGTCAGCATGGTGTTGGGGTGGTGACAGCAGGTGTAGCAGCTGCCGCCTGCAGCATACAAAGCCATTGTGACATACAGACCAGACAACACGTCCTCCTCCAACACTGGCCAAACACACCTTGTCAGACAGGTATGGTGGGCATGCAGAGATCACAGCAGACATTGGAAGACCCCTACTCATGCCCGTATGCATCCTTTCAATGACCACAGCTCCACAGAGGGACTACCACATCCATCTGGCAGCTCTGTGATGCAACACACAATACCAATGTGTACATGGGCAGAGGATTACAGGTTCAAGACCCAGCTGCAGCTCATGTATTGCATGTCCCTGTGGGTAAACCTTATCCTATAGTGCAGGCACAGCACCATCATGTGCAACCCCCAATGAACTGGCCAACAAGATACAGACAGCCTCCACTATCCACAGCTGGATGGAAAGGCAGGCTGATAGCACTGGCACACTGAACAGACATTAACATCAGGGCATGCTAATAGTGCCTGCACAATGAGCACATGTTAACAATGCTTGAGCTGATATGGTGACCAAAGTGGCAGGAGGGAATGCCAACCATCCCCACTTTTGCACAGCACTGTGATGTGTGTGTGTGTCTCTCCAGAGTTTTGTGACCTTTGGCACTGTATTGTGCCTCGCATTGCCTAAGCTGTTCCTGCAAATCTGCATGATGAGGAGCAGGGGTTTATTGGTATGGCCTGAAACAGAGCGGTTTGGCCAGGATGTGCCTGCATCGAATGTAGGGTCAATGTCTGAGCCTTTGTAGTGCCCGTCAACCATGTGCATGGCCTGAGTGGCCACAGCAGTTCATGCTGTGAGGGCAATCTCACTTTGACCGACTGTGACCATGGTACAGTTATGTATCCACATAGTGTTATATAGTGTCCAGCTCTAGTGATGTAGGTACACTTCTTGTCCTGGGAGCCCAATCACTGAGCCCAATGCTGGGTGTCCATGCCATTTGTCCCGAGCCAGGTTATACATGGTCGCTCTGTGCACATGCAGTGTGTGCTGACCAGCAGACTGGGCACAGTTGATATGTGCATGGCTGACACAGCCCTGTGGTGGGCAGCTGGTGTAGTCTAACTGTGCTGGCTGTGGTGGATTGATAGTTCCAGAGGGTTGGAACAGTAGCTGTTCATGGCCTGCTCACTGTGGTCATGGCAGGACCAGCAGGATGGTAGCAGCAACTCCACACATGCCTGAACAGCTTTGACTCCATTACATCTCTGCAGTACGTGTGGACATATCCTACCCCTCGGATAGCCACCTTCAGGTATCGCCTCATGACCGTATGTGCCCCATTTGCCCAGTTTGGCTGACACCTCTGCAGTTGTTATCTGCACATTTGCCAGGGGTGCTATATGGTGGTTGTGTGGCTAGGACAGGTGTGAGAGCCACATATCTGGTATCAGGTCTTCCATGTGGCACTGATGCACATTTTCCCACACAGTACAAATACGTTGGGAAAGGCACCTATGACATATCAGTGCTGCCAGCCCATACCACCCTATCCTCTGCCACCATCCTTCCTTTAGCCCATCCATCTGCCTCTGTCGGCTGTGTGTAGTCATGTCTTCTTGTGCAAGCTGCTACACCATGGCTCACACAGTTATTCTTTCCCATATTTCAGCTCTTCACGCACACCTGTGCCTGACCTGCCTGTCACCACCCCTGCTCTGTCCTCCTTTCGCTGCACTCCTGCTACTTCTTACTCCGCTGGGGGACATGTCTTTCCCTTCTTATGCCGTTTTACATTGGTACCCCCCAGTGCCTCCCACATGCTTGTTCAAATTACTGGTGCCACATAGGATGCCACAGATCTGGCAGGTCCATCAGCTCTCATCTGTTCTTCCGTCCATCACCTTTACATTGACTTTCCTTGGTGCTCCCTTATCCAGCATTAGGGTTACAGCCATTTTCAGACAATAAGGTGCACGCTTGACACCTTAAGGCCTGACTTCCTGTTAATGCACGTTAAATGACCCATTGCGCCCTTACCACCGAAACGCCTCCTACCCACCCAGAACCTTTTTCGCATGTAAAAACCCTTATCACTGCCGTTAACACCTGCTATCTTAACTCCCTTTAGTAAACATACGCCTTAGTTTTGGAAGGCTAAAAAAAAATCCAGAACACAAATACATTTCCAGTTGAATGCATTCAAAATATTTCTTTTTTATTTACGGCACTAAAAGAATGTTAATCTAGGTATGTATGACCATGTAACCTGAATCTGCAGAATCTTCAGTCTGATAGCTTAATAAATAACCTTCAAGCTATATTTCTTACATTGTACGTGGTACAGAACAACAGCCCAGGTTCCATTTGATGCTTTAGAAATCTTTGAAAATGATGGCTTGAAAGGCAAAAGATACATTGTCAAAGACAACAAGGGAGGGCAAGATATTATACCATTAATATGCAAAAGAAACCAGGGACAATCACGTCTTTTGCAACTTGTTAGTACAACAATTATTTTTCTCTCTCAACTGTGATGTCTTACTGGTATATACCCTGCCAATAAGAATTGCATTATTTCTTACTTAGGGTATAGTGCACTACCTTGACCCAAGATGGCTAAGAAGCCTATAAACTCATGTTAAAACTTTTTAGCATATGCACTGATAAAAAAATAATGCTCATACTCAGCATAGAATCATAACCGGGTAAGGCGGACGTGGTGCTCCAGCCCCAGCCAAGACCCCTTTCCCCCCCACTCCCCAAAATAACCACAACGAAACACTTATATGGCATTCAACTGGTTGCAGCTTTATTAACCATAAACATTATCAAAACAAACTACCAACAATCAAACCTTTGTCATTCAGGTTCCGGCAGCGGGACAAACCCTCACCAGCCGTGTGAGTAGCAAAGTGAGTTCCCTCCCGCTTCCGCCAGGAACCGTCCACCGGCAATTCCATCCCCCCCTCATCCGGCTCCGCCATATTATTAGAAAAAGCCCCGAGGGGTTCTCCGAGTCGGGGGTACCCCACCCCCGCCCTGCGTATTACCAAGACTCCGGACCCCGGAAACCTCCAGGATCCCACCCCCCCCCCTTTCCCCCAAATCTGCCTACTATAGGGATGGGAGGGTGGGACGCCAGTCCTCTTCCCCCCATACACGGACTGACGCCTCGCCGGCACGCTCCCCTCACTCAGGCCCTCCCACCATCCTGACCGCCACCCATTGGCTCCCGCGCTTCTCACACCCCCGCGGGAGCCAATGGATTTGAAAAATGCCTCCCGCGCTGCTTAGGCTCCCACCTCCTTTTTCCGAGGCCGGGGCCACGCACCACGCCGCCCACCCTGTTAAATGCGGCCAGCAGGTATGTGGCCCCGCGGCCTTCTCGTAACCGGGTAAGGCGGACATGGTGCTCCCGCCCCAGCCAAGACCCCTTTCCCCCCCACTCCCCAAAATAACCACAACGCAACACTTATATGGCATTCAACTGGTCGCAGCTTTATTAACCATAAACATTATCAAAACAAACTACCAACAATCAAACCTTCGTCATTCAGGTTCCGGCAGCAGGACAAACTCTCACTAGCTGTGTGAGTAGCAAAGTGAGTTCCCTCCCGCTTCCGCAAGGAACCGTCCACTGGCAATTCCATCCCCACCTCATCTGGCTCCACCATATTATTAGCAAAAGCCCCAAGGGGTTCTCCGGGTCGGAGGTACCCCACCCCCGCCCTGCGTATTGCCAAGACTCCGGACCCCGGACACCTCCGGGATCCCGCCACAGGCTCAGGTACACCCGTCTCTGAGCCCCCCCCCCATAAGCAAAGCTGCTACCAGCCACCCTGCCCTGTAAAACATACTCCAAAGCCTCTTGCCAATCATTCGGGAGCAAATCCACCCCGACCGGGGATAAATGTACTCCATCTGGCCAATATAAGCCAGCACAAGCCACCTCGACCCAAGGATGCAAAATCTGCCATCCCCCTTTTTCACACAGCCATCGGCCAATTTGCCGATTAATTTTAATCAACCCCCAAGACCACTGCCGGTGGCCCCAGCAAGCAGACCTCGGAATTATATCTGACCATAGCTAAACAACATCATTAAACATTAACAGCACTCCGTCCAGATCTCTCTCTGCCGCTCTGATCATCTGTTTAACGCTCCAAGCCCCCAAGTCGTTGCCTCTGAGATGTAGCAACAGCAATGCCGGGGATCCCCTTACCCACTGATGGTGCCGAAGCAAAGGCAAGAGCTGCATCCAGCGAAGACCGCGCTTACCCAGCCATGAGACGGTCACCTCAGCGCGTTCAATCCAATATTCGCCCCAAGAGGCCTTGCCGCTGCTCGCTGACCCGCCCAGCACACAACGAATGGACGATCATCCAGCAGCAACACGCCATCCGGCCCCATCTACAAGAAAATGTACAGTTAAACACCATTCCCCCACACACCCCTTCATAAATGCACATACCTCCGGAATGCATTAGAGCGCCATCTGCCTATCCGCTGAATCTCCTGCTCATTGAAGCCCGCCTCCTCGGCACAAGTGGCTGCTCCAATCCGAAACGAATGAGGCGCGAAGTCGCCCGGCTCTAAACCCAACTGGCACAGTGTCATCCGCAGGACTGCCGAGAACTGAAACCACGTCAGACAGCGTGAATCCTTGTGTAGGAAGAGCAATCCCCCCCCACAGCCTCACCGTAGGTAGGTCTCCATAGCAGCCACCGAACAAGTCGGGGAACCCCCAAGGGCTCTCAAGAGCACCCACGCGCCTCTACCCCTCTGATCAATCTTGGACCTCACCAAACGGATGCCCAACTTCTCCGTGGACACCTGCACACGATGAACCCGCAAAGCCCCTCCTCCTGCTGCAGAGCTGGATGCCGCCACCAATTCCCCCAACCGGAAAGCCCCGAGAAAAGGCCACGCAATACACTGCCTTAAACAGCGTGACCTCGTATACCGACGCAGCCACCAAAGGCAACGCGGCGCACAGCTTCCCCAGCAGATCATGTGTGATTGGCCTCCGCCTATCAGCCTGCTGGGGGTTATCCTGCTCCCAACCCAGCATCAACCGGCGTGACAGGACCCCCAGCTGGACACTTCCCACCCCACTGCCCTGGAGAAAAAGGCAAACTGCACTAGGTGCGCCCGCACCGTCGATCTCGCTGCTCCTGCAGCCCTCGCTGCCGTGATGTACAGGCCAATAAGGTGGTCCGAAACAGGACCCTGCCGCCAGCCCCGGGCCACTAAAAATCCACAACACTGTCGCGACCTCTGCAATAAGCCCGCCAAGTCGCTGGTGAAATGGAACTCCGCAATAGGTTCAGCGTGCCTTCAGGCCAAGCAGCCATAAGTACTCTGGGACCCGCATTCCAACTGCGCCCGCCTCTGGTGCTAATCTCCAGAACAGGTCCCGCTCGAAACGGGAAAGAGCATCAGCAACTTGGTTAGCACACCCCGGTACATGACGAGCCCTCACCACCACATTCAACCTCAAACAAGCCAGCACTACCTCCCTCATTCGAGCTACCACTCGCAGGCAACACGGGGTATAACGATTAATTATGCTAACCACCGCCTCATTGTTGCACCACCACAGCACCCAGCGATTGCGCAGTCTGTCTGGCCACAGCTCCAAAACCACCAATACCGGGAATAATTCTAAAAAGGTTACACTATCGGTTAGGCCCACCTCGCGCCACGCTAGTGGCCAGGCCTCCGCACACCAAAAGCCCCCAAAATATACACCCAATCCCAAACCGCCCGCCGCATCAGTAAAGAGCTGCAGATCGAAGGTAGACATTTCCTTTTCCATCAGAACCGCCATGCCATTAAAGCTTTCCAGGAACTCATCCCAAACCCCCAGGTCCGCCCACATACTCCCTGAAACCCTGATGCAGTGATGCGGCTTAAGTAAACCCGATGTAGCCGCCGAGAACCTGCGCAGGAACACCCGCCCCATCAGAATGACCCAACAAGCAAAATTCAATGAGCCTATCAGAGCCTACATCTCCCTCAGCGTTACTTTAGCCGACCCCATCACATTTGCCACCAGAACCCGTAACCGTGCCACTTTCTCCAATGGCAAGCACGCCACCATGTCCACCGAATCCCGCTCCACCCCCAAAACTGTGAGGCACGTCGCCGGACCCTCCGTCTTAACCACCGCCAATGGGACACCCCAATCCAGTGCCAAACTCACGAAGCCATCTAACAGCTCCTGACATCGCTCCGACTGGGCCCTGCCTACGAATAAAAAATGTTCCAGATAATGGACCACATTCGCACATACCACCGTCTCCTCCAGAGCCCAGTGCAGGAGCACATTGAACTTCTCGAAATAGGAACAGGATACCGAGCAACCCATTGGCATGCACTTATCAAAATAATAATGTCCTTCAAAACTAAAACCCAGTAAATTAAATGAAGCGGGGTGCACTGGCAATAAGCGAAACGCTGATTCGATATCCACCTTTGCCATCAAACACCCCGTCCCACATCCCAGCACTAACTCAACCGCTTCATCGAAGGACGCGTAACGCACCGCACACAAATCCCTTGGGATGTGGTCATTGACCGACGCCCCTACCAGGAAGGACAAGTTGTGAATCAACCGGAACTTTCCAGGTTCCTTCTTCAGAACAATGCCCAATGGGGAAACCACAAAGTGTGCAAACGGCCGTTCTGCAAAGGGCCTGACCACCCCGCCCAATTCCATCACAGAGTCTATCTTCTCCCTAACAATGTGAACAAAACGCCTCACTGAGGGGGAGTTATGCACCCTCTCCGAACCACCCTTACCCACCACCGGTATGGGAAACCCATACCTAAAACCCCTCTCTAGGACCCCCACATCCCCATGCCTCTTATAGCGCCTCAGCCAAGGTCTAAGCGCCTCGAACCGAATTGGCGTCGGCGCCAGGTCCATCAAGTCCCTACTGCTTGGGAGCAGGCAAGGGGACAACCGCGGACCCTTTTCTGACACATTTAATTGCCGAATGCCCCTCACCACAGACCAACAACTATGTTGGAACTTACACTCGGGAAAGGGGCATGAGGACTTATTAAACCGCCAACAAACATCCCCGTTCTCCGTGCCCGTTGACGACCCACCAACCTCTTTCGTCCGCCCCCACCCCTGCCCCCCCTCTGCCCGACATCTGTGTCAACCATATGTTGATGTCCTGCGTTCCCCAAGACAACAATCTATTCTCCTCCCTTTTGTCCCAAAACCTCTCATCATAGTTGAGCCACGCCCAACCATCATGAGTCTGCGCCGCCTCCAAAATCGAGTCCGCGTAAACTAGCAACATCCCATATTGCCCCGGGTAATGACGTCCCCACACACTAGCCAGCCGCATTAAGGCTCTCATCCAATTAATGATGTTGCGCGACGCCTTCCGGACCCTCCCCGCCTTCGCATCCTCCCTCCTTTTTTGTGTACTATCACCCGACCGCTTCCTACCCTCCAGCAGCCTAAAATTATCTATATATCACCTCTTCTGAATCTGCCGACGCAGTTTCCATGGCACCCCTTCCCATATCTCCGAAAAGGACGCCAGCGTCGCACCCACTCCGTTCGACATGGCTGCCGCCCCACACCCACCACCGGCTGCTCGATCCCTTGCCCCCGACCTCAAAGAAGACGACGAAACCTCCTTGGATAATGCCGTAGAGGACCCTGACCTACGACGCCACTGATGTGAGTGCCGACACT
This sequence comes from Ichthyophis bannanicus, assembly GCA_033557465.1. Taxonomy (NCBI): domain Eukaryota; kingdom Metazoa; phylum Chordata; class Amphibia; order Gymnophiona; family Ichthyophiidae; genus Ichthyophis; species Ichthyophis bannanicus. The sequence goes on along the minus strand of CM066033.1, from coordinate 460,031,268 downwards.
TCTTCCGTGCTTTGCCCATCACCCTGCCCCCGTGGTCCCCTTGCAACTCACCAGCTGGCGGAGTCCTGAGCTGCAACACCCCAGCAGGGCCCTCCAGAGCCGGCAGCCCGCCGTCCACCTGAAGCACCTCTTCCCGCTCCTCTCTCGACTCCACAGCCTGAACACTTCTCGCTGCCTCCGTGTCCATCCTGTCACCACGCACCACCTCACCTCCAAGCCGCTCCGACCTCCGCGTCCCTCCAGCCAGAACCTGCAAAGACAAAGAGGCAAACATGGATGGGGAACCTACCATGGCCCATGGCGGCTGCCAGGCCCCCAGCCGCTCGGCCCTGGAGGATCCCTGCCCCCCTCCCCGCCAATGCTCCCCCGAGCCCCCCAAGCACCCCCCCTGCCGCCTGACAGGACCCACACAGACTCTGCCCCCCCTCCTGAGTCTCCTCGCTCTGCCCAACCCCCAACCCTGAGCCCCCATTTTTCCCCCCCTTGCCCCAACTCCCTCCCCCCCAAGATTGCCTTCCTTTGCAGCAGCAGCCTGTCCGCCTGGCCCCCTACCCCCCCCCCCCTGGGCTCCCCGGCCCTCCCGTGCTGGCAAGCCCTACACCCCCCAGAAAGACAAACCCAGCCTCTCACTCCAAGCCCTCTGTTTCCTGTTACCTTTATTCTATTTTAATTTCGGTTTTTGATCTGCTCTTTTTTTTTTTTTTTAAACCGCCCCAGCACTGCCAGCAGAACCTCACCACCTGCTCTGGAGACTAATTCCCCAGCCAGCCCTACCCATCGCTGCCCACTCGCCTGGTCCCCGCAGCTGCATCCCTCCACGTGCGGCACTCGATCTGGCAGCCACTCCTCCCGAAAGCAGCAGGAAAGACCGCTGAACAAACTGCCGCCGTCAAACTTCCTCCCTCACCGCCGAAGACGAAGAGGATAAAAAATGGATCTCCGCAAAAGAAGCCAGTCCTCTTCCCCCTCATACACGGACTGACGCCTCGCCGGCACGCTCCCCTCACTCAGGCCCTCCCACCATCCTGACCCCCACCCATTGGCTCCCGCGCTCCTCACACCCCCGAGGGAGCCAATGGATTTGAAAAATGCCTCCCGCGCTGCTCAGGCTCCCACCTCCTTTTTCCGAGGCCGGGGCCACGCACCACGCTGCCCACCCTGTTAAATGCGGCCAGCAGGTACGTGGCCCTGCGGCCTTCTCGTTATAGCATATCAGTGCCATGATCCAAAAGCATAGTGCCCCACATCTGTATCTAACTGAATACTAAATATTATTAGGAGCTATACAAAATAGTGTGCACACTATGGGCCCGATTCTGAGTCGCGGATTGCTTGGCTGCACATCCCGGCGGGAAATGCAGCCGCGCAAACCATACGAATCTTATTCTTAAACTTATCTTAATCTTATGGTTCCATTATGTGCTGAAAAATTATTTGATACTTTAGCCTGTCTCAACTTTTTCTTGTCAGTTCGACAGTGATCAAGACAAGACAAGTGGTTTTCCCACAAGGGTAGCGCACCTAGGGTGCATTATTTGTAAGTAAGTTTTAGCATTCTTATAGCCCAACAATTAGAACCATTATTTTGAGTTCAATATAGTGGTGTGACTTCGCACTGCCCTGCGTCTATTTTAATTGAATATTATACATTATATTTTAATGATATATTATGTTATCATGTTATATTTTAAATATGTATGGTATTATCAATTATTTATTATTATTTTTTATTTGCTTTGAGTGTTATTCATTCACATACGCTTTTAAGTTTTTATCGTTCTTTTACTTGATATATTTTGTGTGATGCCCTTTTTTGTTTTTATTATGTTTCTTAATTATGGTTTTAATGTGTATTTATTTATTTATTTATTTTCTTTGTTGCAAGCTGCTATTTCCCCTGAAGAAGGTGTTTGCCGAAACACGTTGGGGTTTAAGAAAGCACCTGTGTTCATCACTCACTCTTGCTCCTTGTGTATCCCTATTCATGCTTTGGACATCTGAAAAGAACATAAGATACACCATACTATGTCAGACCAAAGGTCCATCAAGCCCAATATCCTGTTTTTAACAGTGGTCAAATCCAGATCACAAGTTCCCCAAAAGTAGATGTACAGGCATGCAGACATTGAAAGCACGGATATGTCCCTGGAGCCATTTTGGAAAGTGGTTCTAAGGATGTCCCTAGTGCAGGGATATCTGAGGCTGAATGGGGGCATGATGTAAGCGTATCTGGGGCGTTCCTAAGTACTTGGATGTCCTCACCCAATTTCAGAAATGCCCTCCATGTCTGGAGTTTCATCCAAGTTTATACCTGCTCCAGGGCATGAATAGGCTTTGGAAAAACCTTTCATTCTGTCATCCAGACACCCTGATGGTATAGAGATGAAGCTACTCAGGTACCCCTATATTTTTGCTGTTGATAATGAAAACAGCAGCAAAACTAGGGCACTTGATTTCTGTTCAGTATAAGAACATAAGATATGCCATACTGGGTCAGACCAAGGTCCATCAAGCCCAGTACCCTGTTTCTAATAGTGGCCAATCTAGGTCATATATACCTAGCAGTTTCCCCAAAAAACATAGGTTCCACAATGCTTGTATTGGGTCAATCACTGATATCCTGGGTCCCTTCTTAATAATGGTTTATGGACCTTTCCTCCAGGAACTTGTCCAAAACTTTTTTTAAACCAAAATACACCAACAGCCTTTACTACATCCTCCGATAACAAGTTCCAGAGTTTGATTACAGGTTGAGTGAAAAAATATTTTCTTTTATTAGTCTTAAATAGTTTACCCTGTAGCTTCATTGCATGTCCCCTAGTCTTTCTATATTCTGATAACGTAAACAATCAATCTACGTTTACCCATTCCACTCCGTTCATTAATTTATAGACTTCTATCATATCTCCCCTCAGCCGTCTCTTTTCCAGGATAAAGAGCAATAACCTTTTTAGCCTTTCTTCATAGGGGTATCCTTCCATCCCCTTTACCATTTTGGTGGCTCTTCTCTGATCCTTTTCTGATAACGCTATATCCTTTTTAAGATACAGTCACCAGAATTGCACACAATATTCAAGGTGCACACTGGACCAAGGGTTTTAACATGTTATCCACAAAGACGCCTAAATCTTTTTCCTGGGTGGTGGTTCCTAATGTGGAACCTTGCATCGTGTAACCATAGTTTGGGTTGTTCTTCCCTAGGTGCATAACTTTGCACTTGTCCACATCAAATTTCATCTGCCATTTTGATGCCCAGTCTTCCAATTTATCAAGATTCTCTTGCAATTTTCCACAATCCTCTTGGGTTTTAACAACTTTAAATAGTTTTGTGTCATCTGCAAATTTAATAACCTCACTCGTTATTCCCTTTTCCAGGTCATTTATGAATATGTCAAAAAGCAGTGGACCCAGCACAGATCCCTGGGGTACACCACTATTCACCTTTCTCCATTGGGAAAATTGGCCATTTAGCCCTACGCTCTGCTTTCTATCTTTTAACCAGTTCCTGATCCACAATAGTACACTGCCTCCTGTCCAATGACTCTTTAGTTTTGCCAAACGTCTCTGATGAGGGACCTTATCCAAATACACTATATCAACTGACTCACCTTTGTCTACCTGTTTATTCACACCTTCAAAAAACATAACAGATTAGTAAAACAAGATCTTCCTTGTCTAAAACCATGTTGGCTGTCTCCCATTAAGCCATGACTATCTAAATGTTCAACAATTGTGTTCTTTATGATGGTTTTTACCATTTTTCCCGGTACTGACGTCAGGCTCACCGGACTGTAGTTTCCCAGATCACCCCTGGAACCCTTTTTAAAAACTGGCGTTACGTTCGCCATCCTCCAGTCTTCAGGTATTACAGATTATTTTAATGATAGCTCATAGATTACTAATAGCAGGTCTGCAATCTCATATTTCAGTTCTTTCAACACCCTTGGATGTACATCATCCACTCCAGGTAATTTGCTACTATTCAGTTTATCTAATAGTTGTAATACATCTTCCCCTATGTATCAATATTTCCTTCAATTCTTCCACACCTTTAAATACCATTTCAGTCATGGGTAACATCCCCACATCTTCCTCAGTAAAAACCTAAGCAAAGAATTCATTCAGTCTCTCCGCTATCGCCTTGTCGCCTCTTAGTGCCCCTCTATCATCTAATGGACCAACTGACTCTCTCAAAGGTTTGCTACGAATGTACTTGAAAAAGTCTTTATTATGTGTTTTTACTTCCGCAGCCAGCTTCTTCTCAAATTTTCCCTTTGCCTGCCTTATCAATGCCTTGTATTTAACTTGCCAGTGCTTGTGCTGTTTCCAGGTTTCATCGTTTGGCTCTTTTTTCCATTTCCTGAAAGATGCTTTTTTGGCAAAAACAGCCTCTCTGACCTCACCTTTAAACCATGCTGGTAGTTTTTTGGACTTCCTTCCACTTTTCTTAAAGCGTGGAATACAGCCGGTTTGGGCTTACAAGATAGTATTTTTCAACAACACCCATGCTTGCTGTAAGTCTTTAACCTTTGCAACTGCTCCTTTTCGTTACTATCCCTCCTCCACTAAATAAATCAAACGCGATCACGCTATCATCACTATTGCAAAGTGGCCCCAACACCCTTATCTCTTGCACCAGATCTGGTATTCCACTAAGGACTAGGTCCAATATGGCTTCACCTCTGGTCGGTTCATGAACCAGCTGCTCCAAGAAGCAGTCATTTACTTCATCTAGGAACTTTATCTCCCTAGCATGTCATGCCGTGACACTGACCCAGTCGATACTGGGGTAATTGAAATCACCCATTATTATTACTGTGCTGTAACTTTTGTTAGCTTCCTTGATTTCTTTGAGCATTTCATCATCCATTTGTTCATTCTGGCCAGGTGGTCGATAGTACACCCCCACTGCCATTGCCTTCCCCTTTTTACATGGAATTTCAATCTATAGAGATTCTACAGCAAATTTTGTTTTCTGCAAAACTTTAATCCTTTCTGACTCAATGCCCTCTCTAACATAGAGCGCAACCCCTCCACCAATTTGATCAGCTCTATCATTACGGTATAGTTTCTACCTAGGTATCACAGTGTCCCACTGGTTGCCCTCCTTCCACCATGTCTCTGAGATTCCAATCATATCTAACCTCTCATTTAGTGCTATATATTCTAACTCTCCCATCTTATTTTTTAGACATCTAGCATTTGCATACAAGCATTTTAGAGACTGTATTTTATTCATATTAATCTGGCTATTGGTAGGCATGGATAATTTGGGATCTTTAAGCTCGGTCTGCTCCATACTCTAGGGCGTTTGGGCTACTTTACTCTTTTTTGGAACCTCTCTGCTTTTGGTAGTATCCTTCAAGGATACATTCTTCCGAACCATGCGCTCTTGGGTGACTGTCGGCTTTCCCCTATTATCTAGTTTAAAAGCTGCTCTATCTCCTTTTTAAAGGTTAATGTCAGCAGCCTGGTTCCATCCCAGTTAAGGTGAAGCCTATCCCTTTAGAAGAGCCCTTCCTTTCCCCCAGAATGTTCCCCAGTTCCTAAAAAATCCAAAACCCTCATCCTTGCACCATTGTCTCATCCACGCATTGAGACTCCGGAGCTCTGCCTGCCTTTTGGGTCCTGCGCGTGGAACAGGAAGCATTTCGGAGAACGCTACCCTGGAAGTTCTGGATTTCAACTTCCTACCTAAAAGCCTAAATTTAGCCTCCAGAACCTCCCTACCACATTTTCCTATGTCATTGGTACCAACATGAACCAAGACAGCAGACTCCTCCCCAGCACTATCTAAGACCTTATCTAGGTGGCGTGTGAGGTCCGCTACCTTCGCACCAGGCAGGCATGTTACCAGGCGATCCTCACGTCCACAAGCCACCCAGCTATCTACATGCCTAATGAACGAATCACTAACTATAACGTCTGTCCTAACCCTTCCCTCATGGGCACATGGCACTGGAGAAACTTCCTTGGTGCGAGAGGGTTTTACATCACCTGGAGGACAGGTCCTAGTTACAGGATCACTTCCTGCCACACCAGGGTGATGCTCTCCTGTCACGTGACCTCTCTCCTCCATGGCAACAGGGATGCTGCCAGACTGGAGGTGGGACTTCAGGACTATATCCCTGTAGGTCTCGTCTATGTACCTCTCTGTCTTTCTTCTAGTCTTCCAAGTCTGCTACTCTAGCATCTAGAGAACGGACTCGTTCCCTGAGAGCAAAGAGCTCCTTGCACCTAGTGCACACATAAGACCTCTCACCAACTGGGAGAAAATCATACATGTGGCACTCAATGCAAAAGACTGGAAATACCCCATCTTGCTGCTGGACTGCTGTCTGAATCTTAGTTTTAAGCGTGTTTAGATCTTTAAGTTCTTTACTCACTAAGGGTTGCTATGGATACTTATACTAATAAAATTGTATCTAATATGATTAATATACCTTGTTCACCTGAAGCTTAATTAATCTTAGGTCCTTAGGGTATGACTGATTTGGATAACGAGCTGCACCTGAGAGCACCTCCTTTCCTTTAAGATGTGTAAGTACCTATAAAGCTACGATTATCCCAGGGGTGTGTGGTGGTTGGGGAGGGAGGGAGGGAGGGAGGGAGGGAGGGAGGGAAATAGCACTTATCAAAAGAGGGCTGCTACATAGTACCCTGTCCTGTGCTTCTGAGATAAGCTGTGACCAGCTTCCTGGGTGATTAACAGTCCTTGCTTGGATATAAGGAGTCTTTCAAAATGGCCTTTGGGGCTGCCACCTGGCGTTAACACCTATTGAAAAGGTTTCACAGGTCTCTTGCCCCCTAGGTAGAAGGCCTCTTTGTAAAGGTCTCTAGAAGACTTTATTTGTTGCTCAAAGAATACTGACCCTGTTTTGCCTTTTATGCTAAGTTATATTCTGATTTGATTTAAATTAAAGCTCTTTGCTGCTGCTAGGCTCTGACTTATTATGAAATTTAAACTAGAAGCTCTCTACTGGGTTCTAAATTTAACCATAAAGCTCTCTTCTGTGTTTTAAATTTAAACTAAAAGTACTTTGCTGATACTAGGCCCTGAGTGAGTATTAAATTTAAACTACAAACTCTCTGCTGAGTATGAAATCTAACCAGAAAGCTCTCTTCTGTGTTTTAAATTTAAACTTAAACTGCTGCTACTAGGCCCTGACTGATTTAACAAATACACTGGGTTCACAGATTAATCAGCTTTAATCCAAACAAGTCCTTTCAGAAAAATTCCCAGAAGTATATACTCACAATTGCAGATCTCTCTCCAGAAGCAGCAGCCCCCTTTTCTAGTCCTTCAAAACTATACTGATGCACATCCCTGCATGTAAAATAGCTTGCATGCAGCATATGATAGACGTCACCGATCCTGGTTTTTGCAGTGGCCACCAGTGTGGCCATCCATTTTGGGAACATGCATGCTTCTAAAATTAGGCCAACACTTAAATGTGCCTGGCAGTTTTTTGGAGATTTTGCCTTGACGTTCCAGATTTCACCTGGACATCCTTTCTAAAATACCCCTTTAAATGTTGCAAGAGCAGTTCTTTTCTTCATGATGCCTCCCTCCTCTTTGTTTCAATTCTAAGGCTAAGGCATAGGATTCTTTTCATACTGAGGGCAGAGGTGGGAAAGCTACTGAATGCCAAGAGAGGAGATTAAAGAGGTCATTTTTGAAGTCTTGCATATCCTTGTGACATGCAAATAGCAGAGTTAACACATAAAAATGATGATTTTACAAAACCACTATTCACATGTGTAAAAGCCACAGGACATATATAGAAACACAGAAATAGAGAAAATGATGGAAGTATTTAAATATCTCTACCAGCCCTCTCCTGCCTTTCCTCCAAAGTATATATGTTGGGATCTTTAAGCCTTCCAGTGCCCCCAAATTTGTGCTCTCCAAGCCAGTGCTTCACTGGCTTTCCTTTTACGCCAGCCATAGTTCTACCTCACTTCTATTCCTATTTACGTTTGTTGCTTCTTCCACTTCCAGGGCTGAATTTCTAGGAAGGTGGATTTGGGATATCGAGTCAGTAGGCCCTGGTGATCTGTGTACAGCTGTTGTCTTTTCGTACAGTGTCATCTTCCCTTCTGCCTCTAAACGCATTTCATCAATATACATTTTGTTGTCACAGATGCTTCATAGCCTCGCCACCGCCTCTCTCAGTTCCTCAACTTTCTCCTGAGGGACTGAACCTAAAGTTATTTTTGACACTGAACTACTTCCATGTCCTCGATCTGGCTGTCTGGATGGATGTGGAAGTGGTAACTAGGGATGTGTATTATTTTGCAGTGACATGAGAAATATCAATGGCATTGCCTATATTCTTTCATATCCAAATATAACATTAACAAATAAAAAAATTCAGATTCCCTCCCCCCCCCTCCGCTGTGTCATCACAAGCAGGTAGGCAGGCCTCAAACTAGCAACCAATGAGATAGAAGGAAGGGAACCTGCTGGAAGAACTATTACGTTTCCATAGCTCTGGCCAGCCTGCTCTTAACTGTGCCTAGAAAGATTTCTGGTGATCTTTCTTTGTTTCCTGATAGGCCTAACGTTTGTTTTGTATGAAGCTCTGTGCATAACTCTTCTTGGATTTTTAACTTGTGAATCTATTGACTCCTGCTCTTTTATTGACATACTCCAAAGATTTTTCTTTTGCCATGTTCTTATGCCAGACATTCTGTCTAAGTATACTATGAGAGACATTTACCAAGCCTAATCTAGATCCTGGTTGTCCAGTTAGTTATAATCACTAGAACCAGCCTCTATGAAGATGTGATAGCTCTTCCTGCAAGAGGCCAGCTTTCTAACCCAAAAGTCACTGGTTTGAAGATTACTTTTTGACCCAAAGGTCACACTCTCTGCTCATGAGAAAAAAAGCCAGGTTTTTTTCCTGAAACCTCTAGCAACCTTTCAGCTATCTTTCTCATTTGGGTAGCAACCACAGCTACCTCTTTAATTAACAAAATTGCCCTGAAATGAACATTTATGAAAGACAATGAAGAAAATGAAAAAACCTGCAAATGACACAGAAAAGTAAACAAAACAAATGTTTTGCCTGCAATTCCTATTAATAATTAGAAACATAACATGTAATTTGATTTATTAATGTACATTACAGCATTAATTAATAAGGATGTTAAAATACCATATTAGTAACTAAGTCCCATTGTATAAAATGGGACCTATATCATTTTCATATGGCATTTTTCCAATGCAATACTCAATCGTTAGCTAAACCAGTTAAACAACCAAGAAGTCTCACCCTCTTAATTTCCATCTGTTTATTAGGAAAAAGGAAAAAAGAGATTACTATATAAGTCAAAACCAAGAGTGCTGCACTGATTCAGTCCAATGTAAACAGGCAGAGTCTATCTGAATCTGCTTCAGTTCCATAGCTGCGGACTGAGAGCATTGTTGAATTGACTGAATAACTGGATGCTTAAAGACTGACTGAAGAAGTGGATATCAGGATAATTAACCATGGCTGAATGTTGAAAAATGATGTAAAAAAGATGATGAAATTCCAGGGATGGAGGGGAAATAGAGAGTCTTTAGATTGCTTGCTTTCTGTGCCTCAGATGGAGATTTTGTGCACCAGAGAAAGGGGTACAAAGGAATACGCAAAAAGCCTATGGGCACTGGAATTGACCAATAGCCAGTCAGATCTCAAAGAGACTAGAGGGAATAGTTCACATGCAGTATCTAACCTGTAAGAACAAAGATCACATGCACCTATCAGGAAGCTGCTTGCTTAGTTTTCAGACTGCCAGTAAGATACAAACTGAATGTAAACATGTACAGACAAACTGTGGGAGCAGAACAGGACCTGCAGTAAAGCACAATTACTTACCTGTAACAGGTGATCTCTGGGAACAGCAGGAATAAGTCTTCACATATGGGTACGTCGGTACCGACGGAGCCTGCGCGGGAACGCTCCCCAGCTTCCCAAAAAGGAAAGCTTTTGGGAGCATCCCACAGCGCCTGCGTGCTGCCTTCCCGCCTTTTCTAACCCTCTCTCCTCAGTTCGAGTTTAAAGCTGAGACAATAGAGAGAGAGAGGAAGGAAAAATAGAAAAGAGACACAACTCCTTGGGGAGGTGGGAGGGTTGTGAAGACTTATTCCTGCTGTTCCCAGAGATCACCTGTTACAGGTAAGTAACTGTGCTATCTCCAGGAACAAGCAGGAATGAGTCTTCACATATGGGGACTCCCTAGCTAAGATGCCTGGGAGATCCCCAAGGATATGAGACCCTGGGAAGGGGTCTACTTCCTCCTATGGATCTCAGGCATCCATCCAGGGAAGGAGGGTAGGAGTTGTTTAAGAATGGAACAGGTGTTTGAGGACAGCCTGACCAAACAAGGCATCCCGGCGGGAGTCCTTGTCCAAGCAGTAATGGGCTGTGAAGGTATTAACCGAGGCCCAGGTGGCTGCTCGACAGATCTGGTCGATGGACACAGAATTTAGATGAGCCATAGAGGTGGCCATGGCCCTCACATTATGAGCTGTGACATGGCTCTCCAGAGAAAGGTTCTTGCTCTGGTAGGCAAAAGAAATACACTGAGCAATCCAGTTGGACAGTGTAAATTTGGAGACAGGAAGTCCCAAATGAGAAGGATCAAAAGCAACAAAAAGCTGGGAAGACTTTCTATGTTGCTGTGTCCTTTGTAAGTAAAAAGCAAGAGCTCTTTTACAATCCAGAGTATGAAGATTCTTCTCTGCATTGGATGCATGAGGAGCTGGAAAAAAGACAGGTAAATACACCTCTTGATTAAGATGAAAAGGTGAGACCACTTTAGGCATAAAGTGTGGATTTGTCCTAAGGACTACCTTATCATGATGGAACCTTGTATAAGGTGGATTAGCCACTAAGGCCTGCAGTTCACTGATGCGGCGAGCTGAAGTGACTGCAATGAGGAAAATAACCTTCCAGGAAAGAAATTTCAAGGAGGTAGTGGCTAAGGGTTCAAAAGGTGGCTTCATAAGCTGGCCAAGAACCAAATTTAAGTCCCATGCCACCGGAGGAGGCCTAATGGGAGGTTTAGTTAAAGTTAGGCCTCTCATGAATCTTGCAATGAGAGGATGAGAGGAAATAGGTTGTCCATTGATGGGCTTAAGGGATGCTGCAATAGCACTCAAATGGACTCTTACTGAATTTGTCTTAAGTCCTGCATCAGAAAGATGCAGGAGATAGTCTAACAGAGAATTCAAAGGTAGTGCTAGAGGGTCAAGACCCTTTTCAGCACACCAAATGGAAAATCTTTTCCATTTAAAAGCATAGGAACGCCTGGTGGAAGGTTTTCTGGAAGCATGGAGAATATCCTTCACTTGCTGAGAAAGATTCAAGCCTTGAAGGTCTAGGCCTTCAGTAACCAAGCTCTGAGGTGAAGGGACTTGGGGTTTGGGTGCCACAAAGTCCCTTCTTCCTGGGACAGAAGGTCTGGAGTAGCTCCCAAGTCCAGGGAGGGGGCTTGGGAGAGATGCAGAAGTAGAGAGTACCACACTTGGCGTGGCCAGCGTGGAGCTATGAGGATCATAGATCCTTGATCCCTCTGGAGTTTGAACAGAGTCTTGGGAATTAAGGGAATGGTTGGAAAGGCATACAGGAAGCCCTGACCCCAATGAAGGAGGAAGACATCCTTGGCCTGAACTCCCTGACACGGAATTCTGGAACAGAACCGGGGAAGTTTGGCATTCCACGGACTTGCAAAGAGGTCTATGTCCGGGGTTCCCCATTCTTGGAAGATTCTGAGTACCTGATCCATGTGCAGGGACCATTCGTGTGGAAGCAGAACTCGACTGAGTCGGTCTGCCCAAGAGTTTTGGACTCCTGGGAGGTATACTGCCAGGAGATGGATTTGATGCTCTCTGGTGAAGGCCCACAATTTTAGAGCTTCGTTGCAAAGCGACAGAGAGCCAGTTCCTCCTTGCTTGTTTATGTAAAACATAGCTACTTGATTGTCCGTATGAATGAGGACTGTCTTGTAGCTGAGGAGGGTATGGAAGACCTTGAGAGCTAGAAAAACTGCTCGAAGCTCCAAGTGGTTGATATGAAGAGAGGTCTCCTGTGGGGACCAAGTACCTTGAGTGGAGAGGTCCTGTAGATGAGCTCCCCAACCTGTTTGGGAGGCATCTGTTGTGAGGGTTGCTTGGGGCAACAACTGTTGGAAGGGTGACCCCAGCAACAGATTTTGAGTGGACATCCACCATTGGAGAGACCAAAAGAGACGTTTGGAGGTTGCTATTTGGTCTGAGAGAGCTCCTGATGCTTGAGTCCACTGGGTGGACAAGGTCCATTGAGCTGCTCTCATGTGTAGGCGAGCATAGGGTACCACATGTACTGTGGAAGCCATGTGGCCTAGCAGTTGCAGCATCTCCCGGGCAGTTAAGTGGCTCTTTGACTGAATCTGGGAGGCTAACTGCACTAGACGCTGGTAACGGGCCTGAGGAAGGTAGGCCCTTGCAGTGGTGGTATCCAACCAGGCCCCTATGAATTCTAGGGACTGAGTAGGGGTGAGCTGAGACTTTGGGAGGTTTACCACAAGTCCCAGATACTGCAGAATGCGCCTTGTGCGGTCCAAAGAAATCTGGGCCTCTGACTGAGATGGGGCTCAGATGAGCCAGTCGTCCAGGTATGGGAAGACAAATATTCCCAGAGTGCGTAGAAATGCAGCAACTACTGCCATGCATTTGATAAACACTCTTGGGGCAGAGGCCAGACCGAAAGGAAGCACTCTGTATTGGTAATGTTTTCCTTGGAAAAGAAAACGTAGGAATCTTCTGTGAGATGGATGGATGAGGACATGTGTGTACGCATCCTTGAGATCTAGAGAACAAAGCCAATCCTGACTTTGAAGGTATGGAAGGAGAGTGCCCAGAGAAAGCATCTTGAACTTCTCCTTGCATAAAAATTTGTTCAATTCCCTGAGATCTAAGATGGGTCTGTATCCCCCTGTTTTCTTTGGAATGAGAAAATAGGGGGAGTAGAACCCTGACCCTTGTTGAAGAAGAGGAACTTCTTCTATTGCCCCTTGGGCAAGAAGGGTAGTCACTTCCTGACCTAAAAGGTCGAGAAGAGATGTGGGGGAATTGAAATGTCTCACAATGGTGTGGGGAGGAAGGTCTGAGAAATGAAGCTTGTAGCCCTCTCTTATGATGGAGAGGGTCCACTGCTCTGATGTGATTTGCTCCCATCTGGGAGCAAAATGAGCTAACCTTCCTAGAATGGTGAGAGGTTCTGGCTGTTTTAAAGCCAGAAAGGCTAAGTTCTCTAGCATCAAGTCAAAAACCCTGAGGAGGTTGGGACTGCTGAGTTGCAGCAGCCCCTGTAGACTTAGGCCTGGCCTGATTAGGTTGCTGATGCTTAGCGGTAAAGCGACCTGTAGAAGATTGTTGGCCAGAAGTGGAAGGAAACCTGCCCTTTTTGAAAAAAGACTTTTTAAAAGTCTTTTTCTTGGCAGGAATGGAGATGGACTTTGTAAGTCTATCCAGAGCAGAATTCTCTGCATCCATTTGAGTGGCTTTTATTTGCCACTCTTTGCCAAATAGATTTTCACCTGTACAGGGCAGATTTCCTAAGCCATCTTGAACCCAGGGTTCTAAATCAGAAGCCTGGAGCCAAGCAATTCTGCGAGCAGCTATGGCAATGCCTGAGACTCTACTGGCACCTTCAAAGGAGTCAAAGGCTGCCCTGTTGGAAAACTTTGAGATATCTTGAGTATGCTTAAGCCACATGCGGAATTCTTCCCTTTTATCCTCTGGAATAAAAGGGAGGAAAGTGTGCAGCTTTTCTGCAACTTCTTTTAGAAACATACCCATGTAAAGGCTATATGAGTTGATTCTGGCAATAAGCATACTGGCCTGGAAGATTTTCCTACCAAAAGCATGCAAGGTTCTGCATTCTCTTCCTGGAGGAGCAGAAGAGTGTCTCTTTGTACTCTTTATCCTCTTCATAGCTGACTGCACCACAATGGAATGGTGAGGAAGCTGAGTTTTTTGAAATCCAGGACAGGGATGGACACGATACATAGTGTCCAACCTGCGAGAATGAGGAGAGAGAGCGAGAGGAGTCTCCCATAAATCAATCATGTGTTCATAAAGAATCTCATGAATTGGTAAGGTGAATGCCTCTCTAGGAGCCTTAGGGTATCCTAAAATATCCAATGTTTTTGCTCTAGGCTCTGAATCAGAGGTTACTGAGATAGAAAGTCCTTTAGCTACTTCTCTTATGAAGTCTTGAAAGGACAAGTCCTCTGGAGGAGACATTCTTCTTTTTGGAGAAGAGGGCTCTTCAGGAAGGGCTATGGATACTTCAGGAGATTCATCTGATGAATCAGAATCACCAGAGGAATCGAAGTACCGCCTGTCAGGGTGCTCTTCTAATGCTCGATACACGTATCGAGCGGTATCGACATCGGGCGTCCTCAGAACCGGATCGGTACCGAGAAATAGCCCTGGACAAGGAACCGCTGCTGCCGGTATCCTGGTCGATGTCGATGCAGTCGGTACCGTATCGGCGCAGGTGCCGGTACCGGAGCCGATACCGACAATGGAGCTTGTTGCGGTACCGTCGGCGTCGCAGCTTGAATGAAGGCTGAAATAGCCCGCTGCATGGACAGAACATTCTGATCCATCGACGCCATGAATGCCTGGAGTTCGGTACCAGGAGATTGTGCCGGTACCCCAGAGCATTCTAACAGGTGATCGGTCGAGGCCGTGCCATCGATGTCTACCTGTAACCCCATAGGAGGAGCTTTGGAAGCCGGAGCTTCCCGCCGGGGTTGTTTGGCTGGTGCAGGATCCTCGAGGGCAAGCCCGGAGGCATCTCGATGCTTAGAGGGAGATCTACCCTTCGAGGACCTGCTAGACTTATGTTTGGTTACCTGAGATCCATCAGGAGAAGACGACCTGGAAGATGTCGATGCTACTGACGCTGCATCAGCGGGAAACAGCACATGGAGCTTAGCTGCTCGGTTCTGTAAACCCCGTTTAGACATTAGAGAGCAGGACGGACAATCCGGGATGGAGTGTTCAGGACCCAAACATTTAAGACACCATTCATGGGTATCTGTAACAGAAATAGTACCGCTACACTTAGTGCATTTTTTAAAACGGGAGGCTGGCTTTTCCATGAGGGAAATTTTCTTTTGGGCCCTGAGGCCTAGAAGAGAAATACACTAAGTGAGGATAGTATAGATATATATATATTTTTTTTTTTTTTTAAAAGAAGAAAGAAAAGACCGGCGGTACCGGTCCGGAGTCGGGGAAGGCAGACACGCGACCAAAGAAATAAAATAAAATAAAGAACTTCTTCAGCAGTGACAGGGCTCGACCTGCTGGCTCCGCGGCAAAGAAGAACTGAGGAGAGAGGGTTAGAAAAGGCAGGAAGGCAGCACGCAGGCGCTGTGGGATGCTCCCAAAAGCTTTCCTTTTTGGGAAGCTGGGGAGCATTCCCGCGCAGGCTCCGTCGGTACCGACGTACCCATATGTGAAGACTCATTCCTGCTTGTTCCTGGAGATAATAGCACACATTAATGGCGTTAAGATGCATTAAAGTAATAGCACATATTAGTAGTAATGGCTTTAATTGCTGGATTTTTATTAATCGAAAATATTATTCCTAGCATATTTACTGAAAATTTGGATCCATTTCAGAACATCTGAAATCAATATCGAAATACTTTCTGTTTGATTTGTTGCAGTGATTATGAATTTCTTTTGCTGCTGAACTGCAAAGATGGTAAAGAAGAATGTTGTTGTTAAGTGCCGTCAAGTCAGTGTCGACTCATGGTGACCTTCTGCATAGTTGACCTAAACTATGTTCGGTCTTCAGTCAGGTGGCTCATTATTGATAAAGTGGCACCCATAGCTGCTATTATTGTATCGATCCATCTCATTGCTGGCCTTCCTCTTTTATGTTGACCTTCTACCTTGCCAAGCATGATGTCTTTCTCTAATGATCTCTCTCTTTGCATGATGTGTCCAAAGTATGAAAGTCGAAGGCTTGTCATCTGAGCTTCTAAAGAAATCTTAGGTTTGATCTCTTCTAGTACGGACTGGTTTGTTCTTTGAGCAGTCCATGGTATCCACAGTATTTGTCACCAGCACCATAATTCAAAGGCATCGATTTTCTTCCTGTCTATCTTTTTCACTGTCCAACTTTCGCATCCATATGACGTTATTGAAAATACCATGGCTTGGACAAATCAAATCTTTGTATGGAGAGAGACATTTCTGCTCTTGAGAATGTTGTCTGGGTCTTTCATATCCATTCTGCCAAGAGCAATGTGTCATCAGATTTCTTGACTGCTTGTCATTGCTTTATTGATTCTTGATCCATTAGATTAAAGTTATCAACTATTTCCATTTCTTCTTCATCAATGATGAACTTATTGATTTTGCCAGTTGTAAGGATCTTTGTCTTCTTTTATGTTAAGGTGCAGGCCCATTTTAAGACTATGGGCCCGATGTTCACTTGGACAGGCTATGCCCTGATACAACCCGGTTAGCATCGGGGTGCAGAAGGGCCATAATTGAGGATATTCAGTGGCACTAACCATGTTGGTGCCATTAATATCCCTCTCAGCTGCACTTATATGGTTTATATATCAGGCCCTATGTTCCTTGATCTCTTTTTTTTTTATGCAAATTTCACAAAACAAATCCAAGTTAATGGTACTTGAAAGAAAAGAGGATTGAGCAGTAAAGATACACAATAATGTACAAAATTATCAAAAGAAAAGGAAACCAATACCCAAAACCTCACTAGGCCCTCACACTAAGGGAGATCCAAGATAGATTTCAGGAAATCTTACTGTAAACACATAAAGGATAATCCAAATCTGCCAAAACATTGGGCTTAACCAATTCTGCAGAGGGGCAGGAGACAGCTCCCCCCCCCCCACCCCAACTAGGAGGTGGCGGCTAGGCGAGAACTAATGAAAGCAGCTAGATTAGAGGAGTCATAAAAAATATAGGAAACTAAATGTAATTTAACCAAACATTTACATGGAAATTTAAGGAAAAACAGACCCCCTGGCTGATTCACCCCAGGCCTAAGCAACAAATACTCCCTTCTTCTCTGGGTGTCATGTGATAAATCAGGAAACATACGAACAGACATGCCTTTAAACAAAACAGATCTTTTCTTAAAATAAATTCTAAGCAGCCATTCGTGATTAGATACCAGAGCCAATGATACTAAAAGTGTTGCTGGTACCACATTCTCAGAAATAGAAGTGTCCAATAATTCAGAAACATTCAAAATGTCCATATCCTCAGACTCTGCAGAAGTTTTCACATCTGAACCTCTAGTTTTCTTGCCAGTAGGTATGTAGTAAATCCTAGAAAGCGGAGGGTGAGAATCAACTGGAACCCACAAAGTTTCAAGAAGACAGGATTTAAACATGTCCCGGGCCGTGACCAGGGTAGAATGGGGAAAATTCAATAGTCTCAAATTCATAGCCCTATATTGATTTTCCAACAGCTCTACTTTAATTTTCTGACCAGTCAAGTCTTTACATACAGTGGTAATTTGTTCCTCCAGCTGAACAACGTTTTTGTCAAAAGTAGGCACATTTATTTATTTTATTTATTTTTTATTTATTTTTAATCACATTTATATACCGCAACTTCCAAAGTTCAGTTGCGGTTTACAGTTAACAACAATCAACAAAGCAAGTATGTTTGTTTTACATGGAACGTCGAATATAACAAAACATATTTACAAGGAACATCATATTAAATATCAAATAAACAATGTGATATAATACCAAACAGTGTGAAAACTATATACAAGTTTATATATGAATATATATACATGGAATACATGGAAGGGAGGGGACATAATTCAAAGATCATCATGGGTGAGTGCTAACTGTGTGGGTTAGAGGGCTTTTGCATGGAGCAATCTGATTATCTCTTTAACCTTTGTCTAATGTAGATAATGAATTATCTATATTATAATGTTTGGTAAACAGATAGGTTTTCAAATTCTTGCGGAGTTCCATAATTTCTGTTAGCTTTCGTAGCTCCTCTGGGAGGGAATTCCAGATTGTAGGAGCTATATGAGAAAAGGCTCTATTGTTTGTTGATTTATGGGCTTTTGTAAAATCTTTCGGGATTTTTAATCTGTTTAATTGTCCTTTTCTGTGTGTAGACTTAGGTGGTTCTTTGTGTATTAAGTTACATATCATGGATGGGGCCAGGTCATGTAAGGCCTTGAATGATGTTATTATTGTTTTGTAGATTATTCTACTTTGGATTGGTAGCCAATGGAGGGAGGCTAGTATTGGTGATATGTGTTGGAGGGAGTTAATTTTCAATGTGATTCTGGCTGCTGCATTTTGTGCTAATTGCAATCGTTTAATGCTTTGTTTTGCTATGCCTATTAGTATTAGATTGGCAAAGTCAAAATGTGGGGTTATGGTGGCTTGGATTATGTTGATAAAGTCTTGTGTAAAAACTAGTGGACGAAGTTGTTTGAGGGTTTTGAGTTTGAAATAGATTTTCTTTATGGTATTGCTGATGTGTGTTTCCATTGTAAGGTGTGTATCTAGTATAACACCTAGATATCTTATTTCCTTTTTTATTTTGATTTCTTGGTTTTGAAGTCTTATGTGTGATGGAGGGATATAGGATCTGTTCTTGGTTACAATTAAAACTTCCGTTTTAGTGTGATTGATGTGGAGGTTTTGTGCTTTTAGCCAAGTTGTGATTTCATTATAGCAGTCCGATAGGGGTTGGAGCGGTAGGTTGGGAATTGTAAATGGAATATACATCATAATATCATCTGCGTATAGATGATATCGAACTCCAAAACTTTTGAAAATGTTGCAGACTGGTTTTATGTAAATATTGAAAAGTAGAGCTGACAGCGCTGAACCTTGTGGCAATCCAATTTCTTGCTTGTATGTGGTTGAGTTTTGATTTCCAATTCTTACATTTTGCGTTCTATCATTTAGGTAGGATGAGAACCATTTATGTACTGTAGAGTTTAAACCTATTTGTTTTAGGTTATTGAGCATTATTGTGTGGTGTACGCTATCAAACGCTGCTGATATGTCGATGAAAAGTAGAATGAATGCCTGTTTAGGATTGTCAATCCCTCTTAGGAGCGCATCTATTAAAACTGTGAGAAGTGTTTCCACTCCATGAGATTACAGAGCTGCCACAGACACCTGGCACTGCTGAACAACCCCAGAATTACCACGTATTAACTGAAAAGTAGCATTTGTCTGTGTCACCAGGCACTCACCAAGTTTTGTTAAGGCTGTCCAAATAGAATCCAAGGTAATAGAATCCGGACGTTCCAGAGAGAAGGGTGCCATGGTAAAACTTCAGCTTGAGCTTCAGGTAGAGCCATAGGGTCTCCCAGCCCCCCGATACCTAGAGAATTCCATGGGGACCACTCAGCCCTGCTCCTAAGCTCAAACCTGCAACTGCAGATGACAACCCCGGAGGACAAACCTCTGCTGAACTTGATTCAAGCCCATTCCCCCCCACCAGAGGTGCAGCTTTCTCCGCATCGGATCCCGCAGCTCCAGATGGGCTCAAAATCAAAAAATCTGCAGATAACGCAGGCGGGAGCTGCAGATCCAGAGTAAGATCACATCCTGAGGAAGATGCCGGGCTACCTGCCCCAGCATCGACACAAGCGGGTTAACTCCGGACAGTCCCCAAAGCTCTCTGTGCAGCTGTACATAGGAATCCATTGGCCCAGTCATAGAGGTAACAGCAGAAAAAGACTGCGATGGCTGGGGAGGGTTCCACCGCAGCTTCCCCTTTCACTTAGGCATAACCAGGAAAAAGAAACAGCTCACCTCCTTGATCTTAAGAAGCATATGTTTCAGATCGTCTTCACTTTCAGCCAGTATTGTGGTATCATCAGCAAAGTGAAAGTTGTTGATGAGTCTTCCACCAATCTTCACACCTCGGTTCTCTTTATACAGTCCTGCTTCTCTGATGATTTGTTCTGCATATAAATTAAACAGGTAGGGGGAAAGTATGCAGCCTTGTCAAACACTTTTCCTGATTTTAAACCATTCTGTTTTTCCCTGTTCTGTCTGAATTGTTGCTTCTTGATCGATGTAAAGATTGGGCAAGAGAACTATTAGATGTTCTGGTACACCCATGCTTCTTAATTCGGCACAGAGTTTCTCATAGTTCACACAGTCAAAAGCCTTGCTATAGTCAATAAAACACATATAGATATCCTTTTGGTATTTTTTGGCATTTTTGAGGATCCATCTCACATCTGAGATGATGTCTCTCATTCCTTGTCCTTGCCTGAATCCTGCTTGCACTTCAGGCAGTTATTGTTCCAAGTATGTTTGTAGTCTCTGCTGAACAATCTTGAGTAGAATCTTTCTGGCAAGTGAGAAAACAGTGATTATGCAATAATTTCCATAGTCAATCAGTCAGATCACCTTTCTTCAGTAGCAGTATAAACACAGATCTTTTCCATTAGTTGGCCATGATGTTGTCTTCAAAATTTCCTCGCAGCGCCTTGTAAGTAACAGCTGAATCCAATTGTTCTAATACTTAAGTGGGAATGCCATATGCCTGGTGCTTTATTCTTTGATAAGGCTTTCAATACTGCTTCAACTTCTTCTTTCATCACCAATGGTTCCTGATCATAAGGTACAGGTTGAAATGGCTGTTGGTCCACTTGATCTTTATGGTATAGTGACTTTGTATATTCTTTCGACCTTTTCTTGATCTTCTCAGCATCATTCAACATGGATCCTAGAACTTCTTGTTGCATTCCAATTCAAGTCTGGAATTTTTTCTTTAACTCTCGTAGCTTTAGGAAAGTTCTTCATCTAATAGTTTCTGATTCTATTTCCTTGCATGCATCATTATAGTACTTCTCCTTGTCTTGCTGCACATTCAAAATCTCTGTTGGGTTCTGTGATTGCCTCTCTTTCTCCTCTAGCTTTATTTATTTATTTATTTATTTTATACACATTTATATACCACATCTTCCACAGTTCAGTTGCGGTTTACAGAGAACAACAATTAACAAAGCAAGTTTGTTTTACAAGGAACATCATATTATAAGTATGATTAACAGAATATAATTTATAAGGAACGTCATAATATAAGTCTAACAATGTGAGACAAAACAGAACAGAATAAACTATATACAGATATATAGCTTTAGCTGCCCTGCGTTTCTGGGAAATTTTCAGAGTTTCTTCAGTCACCCATTTTGGCTGTTTTTGCTTTTTCACCTTTTGTACAGACTTCTCACTTTCTTCCAACACAACATCTTAATGTCATTTATTTATTTGGCTGTTCTTTTATACCATTTTTCATCGGGTCAAAGCAGTGTACATAAAACTTAATTGAACATTGCTTACATAGAACTATAATTTTGTACATTAACTCTTTAACATGAATTAAAATATACTACATTAACTCTTTATCATGAACATGTGATCTTGACTTCAACTTATTTACAGAAGCTTTTTTAAGGGCAAGGTTGTTTGGAAAGTGGAGACTTGTCTGGGAGGGAGGGGTTAGGTGGTAGGTCCAAAGTGCTCCTTGAATAGGTGAGCTTTTAGGAGTTTAAGGAATGTAAGACAGTCTTTGGTGTTTCTTATTCTATGCGGTAGAGAGTTCCATATGATAGGTGCATAGAGCTCCAAAGATCTTGCACATGCTTGTTGCATACTTCTTGTTCTTTCGGAGAAGAATCCTAGGATGTTCTCAGTGGATTGTCTTCTGGGTCTGATAGATTGGGGTATTTTGATAAGGATTTGTAGGTATAGGACTGATTGGTTGTTGAGTGCTTTGAAGATCATTAGGAGGATTTTGAACTGGATTCTGCGCTGTAGTGGGAACCAGTGAAGTTGTTTCAGGATAGGTGTGATATGATAATATCTTGATGCTCCCTGGATGATATGGGTGGTTGTGTGAAGAGCTGCCATCCTATAACTCTTCTGGAGTTCTGTAATTTGTATCTAAAGTAGCAAATTGATTTTGCAGGCAGTCTTTAAATTCCAGTGGTATATTCTCAAGGTCATTATTTGCTATATTCATGAGTGGCTTGCTTTTGACTTTAGCTCGAGTTTGCATACTAGTATTTGGTGATCTGTACCATAGTCAGCTCCAGATTTTGTCTTTGTTGATGATATAGAGCTTTTCCATCATTGACTTCCACAGATGTATTCAATTTGACTTTTGTACAATCCATTGGATGAAGTCCAAGTGTACAGTTGGCGCTTGTGTTGCTGGAAGGTGTTTGAGATGAATAGATCATTGGTCTTGCAGAATTTCTCCAGATTCATTTCTGTTGTCAAGTCCTTATTTTCCAAGCACTTTGCCTTCTTCTTTGTTGCCAACCTTTGCATTCCAGTCACCCATGACTATCAGGATACCCTGCTTGCATATTCCGTTAATTTCAGCTTGTACTTGTTCATAGAACTCATCAACTTCTTCCTCTTCTGCAGCTGTTCTTGGGGCATATATCTGAATTATAGTTGTGTTGATGGGCATTCCTTGTATTTACATTTCTTGCAAGTTTCTTCTTGATTATAAATACACCATTTCTTATTTTTCTTTGATTCCCAGCATAGTAGACCATGGTCTAGAATTTAGCAGTTGAGATTTAATGTTAAAAAATGCAAGGTCATGCATTTGGGCTGCAGCAATCCAAGGGAGCAATATAGTATAGGGGGTGAAGTACCTTTGTCCACTAAAAAAGAGTGGAACCTAGGCGTGATTGTGTCTGATGATCTTAAAGTAACTAAACAGGTAAAAAAGATGACAGAAAAACCTAGAAGGATGCATGGGTGCATAGGGAGAGGAGTGGCCAGCAGAAGAAAGGAGGTGATAGTGCCTCTGTATAGGTCTTTGGTGTGACCTCATTTGGAGTATTGTGTGCAAATCTGGAGACCGCACCTTCAAAATGATATAAACTGGCTGGAGTCCGTACAGAGGATGGCTACTAAAATGTTTAGTGGTCTCCATTATAAAGCATATGAGGACAGACTTAAGGATCTTAATATGTACACCTTAGAAGACAGGCGGGATAGAGGTGATATGATTGAGATTTTTAAATACCTCCATGGCATAAATGCACAGGAAGAGAGCCTCTTTCGATGGAAAGCAAGCTCTGCTACGAGGGGACATGGGATGAGAGTGAAAGGGGATAGATTCAGGAGTGATATGCGGAAATATTTCTTTATGGAAAGAGTGGTGGATCCATGGAATAGTCTCCCAGTGGAGGTGGTAGAGATGAGGACAGTATCTGAATTCAAAGAAGCATGGGACAAACACAGAGGATCTCTAAAGGAAAAAAGGGGACTATTGTAGTGGTTGATATGGAAGGCCAGACTAAATAGGTCATGTGATCTTTTTCTGTCGTCATGTTTCTATGTTTCTATGTGATCATCAGATGCAAAGTGCCTGATGCTAGTCCATTTCAGTTCGTTGACACCCAACTGATCGAGTTGTACACATTCCATTTCATTCTTGACCACCTCCAATATCCCTTGGTTCATGCTTTGTATGTTCCATGTCCCAATATGTAAGACATCTTTGCAGCTTCTGACTCTCATTTCATGTGCAGCTACATCAGCGGTCAGATGTCCCGAGGGCTTTGATCCAATCACATCATAAATGCTGGCTTTATTCTGAAAAGTCTTCTGCTCATCCACAATAGCCAGTTGAGTGCCTTCCGACCTGGGAGTCTCATCTTCCAGCACTGTTGTGCAGTTTGTTTTGTTGTGACTATTCACTGGATTTTCATGGCAGGATACAGAAGTAGATTACCAGGCCTTTCTTCTGCATGGGTAATTCTGTTGTTGTTGCCATTGTTACAGAAATGTGATCCTCCACTTCTTTTTTTTTTAAATTCTTTATTTTCGTTTTATAACAACAAAGGAAAGGAAGACATACAGCTAAAAGACAGATACATAACGTGTAATACATACACCAAAATAAACCCCAACCACCCCCCTCCCCCCTGCTTCTTCTCTAGAAAACTAAGCATTCCCGAAGCGGGCGTGTACTTACATTATTGTGTTACAAAACCTAACGGTGATCTAAAACATGATGAGTGCGCATTATACAGGCATGTTGGAGCAATGAGCAGATTGTACATAATCATTAAGCATCTGCCATTTAGACAAGCGAGAGTGAGTTTGGACATGGGGAATAGCTCTCCGAGGTATCTGCTCATATTTACTATATAAGCAGACGAGGTTCCACCATTCATTGACAGTAAGTCGAGAGCTATCCTTCCAATTCCTCGTGATTAAGCATATGGCTATACCCAGCATGAAATCAAGGAGAAAGCGACCCTTCTTAGGAAGAGAGGGAACCTCCGCTACAAAGCGGAGTCCCACGACCTTCCAAGAGAGAGGTTCATGAAAGTGTAAGATAGATTGAATACGACCCCAGACCCGCCCCCAATAGACCTGCAGTTGAGGACATTCATAAATAACATGAGCGAAGGTTCCCACAGCAGTATGGCAAGACCAACACAGGTCCCTAGCATTTGGGTTCCATTTGGCTATTTTTCTGGGGTTTAAAAGCATCTGTGTGCACAGAAGAAGAGAGTTTGGGTAACAAAGGCAGACCGGGAAGCCCGCACTACTTTACTCCAGAAAACGCTCCATTGCACAGGGGTTAAAGTGGTTTGCAGTTCGCGCTCCCAGGCTTGTTGGGCTCTAAAACTGTCCGTGTCTGTACCCTGGCATATTATAAGTAATCCTGTATGGCTGCTCGAATTTCTGACTGGAACTCTGGCTGAGTTAACAGGGCTCTATCAAAGAACCAGGCTCCCGAATTTCCCTGGGGTACAGTAGTGTTTAATTGAAAGGAAATAGCAGCATGATCTGAAATATGTGGGGAGTGAATCTTTGCAGTGTCCACCTGAGGAACTAGCAGTTTTGAGATTAGAAAGAAGTCTATGCGAGACTGAGATTTATGAGGGAAGGAGAAGAAGGTGAAGTCAAGCTCATTGGGGTGTAGTAACCTCCATAGATCAACTAAAGCAAGATCCTTGATCAGGGAGGTAAGCGTGGCATGACTCTTGGGGGGACCACTCGTCTTAGGCGGCTGTTTGTCAATCAGGGGATCAAGGACTAGATTGAAATCCCCCCCAATAATCAAGGAAGTATTAGCAGAAGCCTGCGCAACCTGAGCAATGGTAGCAAAAAAAAGGCGGGGTCATCAACATTAGGAGCGTAAAGGCATATACATGTAACTTCAAGGCTACCTATCTTGAGGTGAACTCTAGACCATCTACCTTCTGTATCTGAGCTAGTCGCAATAACAGTAGCATGCAAAGATTTCCTAACCAGTATGGCAACCCACATTTCTTAGACACGGCTGGGGAATAGGCGGCCACCATGTAAGGTTTAATATTGAGTTTAAGAGTTTCCTTCGAATTTAAATGCGTTTCTTGGAGAAAAATCAGATCCGCTGCGTCCTGACTGAGGTAGCTTAGGATTTTCTTCCGTTTTATCGGATTATTGATTCCTTTTACATTCAATGAGAAAATCTTACATGGTGCCATCAATCGGTAATAGACATTTAGGTAAGGGCGCTTGATAACATATAACATAAGCAGAATCTGTACAACAATGTCATAATCACCGAGTATTCTGGCTAATACACCCCATATTGAAAAATATGTACCAACGTATCTTAGAGAAGAAGCAAAACCCCCAAAGAATACGGCGACCAGAAGTCTGCGGGAGGAGGCCCTAGAGAGGAAATAGAAAGACATATAAAAAAAGAAAAGAAACACCAGAGTCCATAATAACACTGTCTCTGATACTCATCAAGGCTGCTGTGGGTAGATGGAGTCGGGTCACAGATACCATCAAGAGTAAGGCCACAGACTGCCCACGCCAGACTCTTTGCTAGGCTGCGGCAGATCCAATATGGCAGGTACAGCGGATATGAGGAGACTTGCAGGAATATTCTGGAAGTCAGCGCATCAAGTCGGCTTCTTTGGAATCCAAAAACTCCGCTAGTAGATCAGGGTCCTCAAATGTTCTTGTCTGATTGTGACGCGTGACCCGGAGCTTGGCCGGGTACATCAGGCCATAGCGTGCTTGTAGTTGTTGAAGCCTCGGCCGGAATTCCAGAAAGCGCTTTCGGCGGTCGACCGTGGGTTTAGCCAAGTCGGGATAGAAGGAGATCTTGTGGCTCTCAAACTCCATATGGCCCTTTGCCCGAGAGGCACTTAGAATTTGCTCCACGTGTTGATATCTCAATAGTCGAAAAATGATAGGCCGCGGGGTCTTCCTGTTGAGCGTTATGCTTGTGGGTACACGATGAGCGCGATCAATCTCCAAATCTTTGGTAAAGGTGATTTGGAGTAGGGAAGGGAGGATTTTGCATAAAAACTCTTTCATGTCTCCCGATTCCGCTCCCTCCGGTATGCCCACGAGTCGTATGTTGTTGCGGCGCGCTCTATTATTGCCATCTTCCACCTCTTTCTGCAAGGCCCGCACCTGACGTTCAACTCTGTCGAGTTTGGACAACCGGGCCGCATGGGAGTCCAATATGCTCTCCATTTTGTCCTGACGCGAAGAAAGAAAGCCCTTCTAGCTTGCTTTGCAGCACACCAAAATCTTCCCGCAGCGCTCGGAGTGCTTCACCGTTTGCCTGCACAAGGTTTTTGACCCCTCTAATCTCTACGAGGATTTCCTGCTGCATTTCGGGGCCCTCGCACAAGGCCGGCCCCTTCTGCGGGACGGAGGTTCAGTTTTGGAGCGTTTGCCGTGAGAAGCCGCTGGAGATCCAAATTCCAGGCGCGTTGGTTTGGTCCCCGCCATCTCACCAATGTGCCCCGGCAAGATCAGAGTAGAAGTTCTAAGTTAGTGAGGTGTTAATTCAGGATTCTGAGTAGGCCTCTCGGGAGCCTCAGCGTTATGCGACCATCCCGCTGGACATCAGGCTCCGCCCCCATGATCCTCCACTTCTAACACTATCCCAGTCTGCTTCTGCCCAGTTGGGTGCTTTGCTTAGTCTGCCACCTCATCTGAGACTTGTCCATCTTGGGAGACCCAGCTAGTAGTAGTAGCTTAGCTCTCAGCATCACCGATTCACACAAGCCCTCACAGCATGACAAGCTGCAAACCAAGTGAAGGAAAGAAGAAAGAGTCAACAAAATTATCATGAAGGCCATTTTCAGTAGCCTGCCTCATTTGCAATGTACGTGGGTCCTTTTAGCTCACGTCCATTTCAGTCAATTTACATAGTGAAGAGGTTAGCAGTCTCAAAGTGTCCCCACTAAGAGCCCCCATGTAATTTGCACTAGCTTTGTGTGCAGATGGCTGAGAAGGCCGAAAATGTCAAGCCTTGCTGTCTCTTGACTGAAACATTACCACTGGAAATCATCTTTCACACGACTAAATGTATGCATTGCTACTTTTAGTTAGGCAGAGGAGGTAGCCTTCAACCCACTCATTTTACCCAGTAAGGGGTTATTTGCCAACTGCTAGCGTGCCCTAATGCCATTAACACTTGCTCTCTGCCATGGGGCTCATTCCAATCCAATGGGTCTGTGGCAGATAATGCACACTAACGACAATAGCACAAACGTAGTTTACGACTGCCTAAAGTGTTATTTACCCGGGTTAAAGGGCTTTGAAAATTGCCCTCTGTATTATCTCTTCCACTTTCTAAGGATGATAATTTAATCTTGTTCAAAATTGTTGAAGACTAAATTTAGACTAGTTGATTTCCTTTATTGTCTGTTTCTTCAGACAAGAAGAAATGTTTCCTATCGAGTGACAAAATAGCACTTGACTAGAGTGCTGAAAGAGGCTGAACAGATCTTGCTTCAAGTAGCACAGCATGAAGCCTATCAGTGGCAGCCCGTGTAGTGACATATTTACCATCTTCCAGGTCACAAGAAGGTCCACTGCAAGAACAGAACAAAAGCTCGAAGTGTGTTTGAACACTGCAAAGAGGCCCAAGGGCAAGCGCAGGGCACTGCAAGAGGGAGTTGGAGTGGAAGACATCGGGAGTATTTCTGAAAGAGAAAAGTCAGAGGGGGAATGCCGTCTGTTTGCCTTTTTTTTTTCCATTTGTGCTATATTCCCTATCTTGGATTAAATCCTTGACCTATGACTAGCAAAGGGGAAAAAACCTACACTTATATAACATGGAGTAAGTAAAGAAAACCCCTCCACCTGGTATAAATACTTAAAGATGGCATTTTAGAAGGGAACCGCCCATCGGGATGATTTCGTAAGGATGCTGCGGAGAGATATGTGTCGCTTATGTGTACAAGTCCATATTTTACAGGACTTATACATGTGAATGGACCCTTCTGTGTGAACCTTGATCAGCTGCTATTCTGTAAGCGTGTGAGAAAGCGCCCGTTCACATGCGTTTCTTTCCTTGGGGCATGCAAGGAGGTGGACTGTGCGTAGAGCATAATGTAGGTGCGGCTCCAAAGGACATGTGTACATTATAAAATACTATGCCTGCTATAGAGTAGGCTTAACTGTTGTGCCTAGGGTATGGCGCACTGTTTTATAAAGTCAGGCAAGCGCACGCATCACTTTCTAAATAGGGCTGCGGCGCATGTGTGGTGATATGCACTGTTTGTGAAGGGGTTTAGAAAATTACCCTCCACTTGTCTAAGTGAGGATTGGGAACTGGTTAAAAGATAGAAAGCAGAGGGTAGGGCTAAATGGCCAATTTTCTCAATAGAGAAAGGTGAATAGTGGAGTACCCAGGGATCTGTGCTGGGCCCTCTGCTTTCTAACATATTCATAAATGAGCTGGAAATGGAAATAACAAGTGAGGTGATCAAATCTGCAGATGACACAAAATTATTCAAAGTTGTTAAAATACAAGAGAATTGTGAAAAATTGATAAATTGGGAGACTGGGAATCCAAATGGCAGATGTAATTTAATGTGGACAAGTGCAAAGTTATGTACCTAGGAAAGAACAACCCACACTATGGTTACACGATGCAAAGTTCCACATTAGGAACTACCACCTAGGAAAAAGATTTAGGCGTCCTTGTGGATAACACGTTGAAACCCTCTGCCCAGTGTGCAGCAGCAGCCAAGAAAACAAATAGAATGCTAGGTATAATAAGGAAAGAAATGGAGAATAAAACGAAGGATATTTTAATGCCTCTATATTGTTCCATGGTGCGTCCGCACCTTGAATATTGTGTGCAGTTCTGGTCGCTGTATCTTAAAAAGGATATAACAGGATTAAAAAAGGTACAGAGAAGAGCCACCAAAATGGTAAAGGGGATGGAAGGATATCCCTATGAGGAAAGGCTTGAAAGGGTTACGGCTCTTTAATTTGGAAATTAGATGACTGAGGGGAGCTATGAAGGAGAACTTTAAAGTAATGAATGGAGTGGAACGGGTAAATGTAAATTGGTTGCTTACTTTTTCAAAACATAGAAAGACTAGGGGACACGTAATGAAGTTACAATGTAGCACAATTAAGACTAATCAGAGAAAATATTTTTTTTTCACTCAATGCATAATCAAACTCTGGAATTCATTACCAGAGAAAGCAGTAAAAACTGTTAGTGTAGCTGGGTTTAACAAAGGTTTGGACAAATTCCTGGAGGAAAAGTCTATAAACGATTATTAAAGTGAACTGGAGAAATCCACTGCTTACCCATAGGACAAGCAGCATGGAATCTTTCTACCTACTAGGAACCTGACAGGTACTTGTGACCTGGAATGACCACATTAGAAATAGGATACTGGGCTTACTGGACCTTTGGTCTGACCCAGTATGGCAAATCTTATGTTCTTATGTTCTTACTTAGAAACATCTGCCCAAACCATACCCTTAACATGCCTCTTTGAAATCTGTGCATGCCTTGGATATACATGTCCAAGTAGTGTTTTTTCTAAAATTGCAGCCTGCACATACTGTAAATCTAATTTACACATCAACCAGCTTTTTACAAGTGTAAACAGTGCCTAATCTTCCTAAAATAACCTCCAGAGTTTATAAGTCCACTCTCACATTAATGAGCTTTACCTGCTTCTAGCGCACTGGAGTTTCTGAGCCAGAATAAAATGTATAATCTGAAAATACAGAAAAATGTAAAGGGTGAATATTTTCTTCATCTCTTCAAGCAAAAACATAGGGTTAACATTTTCAGTGATTAGATTGTGACTCCTCTAGTGCAGAAAAGAATCAGTAAATACTGATGAAAATAGAGGGGCTATTACAAACAAGATATTGGCGGAAGAAACAAAAGGCTGCTTGCTCCTGAGGGGATCCATACCTCACAAACCAACTCTAATTTTCCATGGTACCACTCTGGGCTTCAGCTTCTGAAGAGAAAGCTGTGCCACTTGGAATGTCATGGATGTAAAAACACTTCGATATCTAATCTGATTAGTTATAAAGAGCAAGCTTCTCACTATGTCCGCAGTGAATGCTGAGGAAAGGGACTATTTTTCTCATCTTGTTCAGCAGGATTCCAATCCTTCTAGACTTTTTGGTCTAGTTAAGTGCTTGCAATGCCAATCTCATCCTGTTAATTGTTCTTCTTTAAGTGCCAATCAATTTGCTTCCAGCTTTTCTGCCAAGATTGACTTCTTTTGGACATCATTGCCTATTGCGGCTGGTCCCTGGATTGTTGAGGTGCGGTATATCAAGTATTATAATAAACATAAACATAAACATTTTCTTTCCATTTTGATTCTCTGCCAGCTTGTCTCCTCAAGTGCTTTCTCCAGTTTTGTCTACCTTATTTCATAGCATGATCTC
The DNA here is from genome assembly GCA_033557465.1 of Ichthyophis bannanicus. Classification (NCBI taxonomy): domain Eukaryota; kingdom Metazoa; phylum Chordata; class Amphibia; order Gymnophiona; family Ichthyophiidae; genus Ichthyophis; species Ichthyophis bannanicus. Next base: position 460,000,521 of record CM066033.1, on the reverse strand, counting down.
TTTCAGCCTTCTGAGTGGGATTGTCCCTGATGAATCATTTCACCTTATTTCACCTTATTTGCAAGGTCCTAAGACTGACTAATCTATCATTTCTAATGTCCAATCTATCTTATTTGTCTCTAAAGCTGTTGAGAAGCTGGTGACCTCTCAACTCACTGACTTTCTTGAGCAATATGGTGCCTTACACTCAGGACTGGAGCTAGATTAGGTGAACTAGGCAGTTGCCTAGAGAGCAAGCCCTTCAGGGGCTCCCATTTCCACCTCTGTCGACCCTCTCCAGCTTAAAGCTCTGATGCCAGGGGGCTGTTTGCTTTCACCCCCTCTCCGATGTCTGATGCCAAAACAGGAAGTCAGCATCGGGCATCGGAGAGGGGCAGAAGCTAACAGCCCCCTGGCATCAAGGGTAAGTTCTGCAGTGCTGTTTGCGGCCATTGCCACTGTTGTACATCCTGGAGAGGGATGCTAGAGGCAGTAATGGGGCGCTGCAGAGGGAGGGGGCAGGCGCAAGAAAAGAGGTTCACCTACGGCACCTCGTCTCCTTGCATCAGCCCTACTTACACCTTCATCAAACAAGCTTCCATTCACATCATTTCACAGAGCAGTCTCTTTTTGGAATAGCTGACTGTATTATGATCAATCTGGATAGAGGTAGGGAAGTGCTTCATCTCTCCTTGAATGTATCTGCAGCCTTCAACCTTGTCAAGCACTCTATTCTTCTTCAACAGTTTGTGGACTTGCATGGAGGGAGGAGTAACCTAGTGGTTGGGGCAAGGTATTCAGGCCGGAAGGACAGGGGTTCAAATCCCACTAGAGGACAGCAACCTTAGGCCTGAAGGACTGGGGTTTCTAGTCCCACAGATGCTCCTTGTGGTCTTGGGCAAGCCACTTAACCCTCCATTGCCCTTGTTCCCTGTAAGTATTAGTGTATGTGTCTCATATCCCCGTGTGTTAAATGTATCCCCCAATTGTGTTGTGACTGCTTTGATTGAAGGATAAGGCGGTATACAAAACTGTCTAAATAAATAAATGTCTGTGATACAGTCTTTAGGTGGTTTGCTCTTACCTTAAGGATAGGTCATTTATGGTCTTCAGGTCTACCTGTTGCATGCCACACGACTCTGTTCTTGGACCCATCCTATTCAATGTCTTTCTGACCTGACTTGCTTCACTTCTCCAGACATTAGGATTCATATTCATTATTTATGCAGATGATATCCAGTTGTTAACAGTTCTAGATTCTCATATCCCCACTGCTATGGCCAAAATCTCATCCAAGCTTGATTTAATCGCATCTTGGCTAGTTAACAAACAGTTGAAATTAAATCTGCATACAACTGATGCTATCATATTTTCCTGGAACTACGGCCACTCTTCTCCATTAATGCCCTCAATTGATGGTATTCCGATACCTCTGAAAGATGCCATTAGGGTCCTTAGAGTTATCCTGGATGTGAAACTTACCTTTGGTCAATATATCTCCTGCATGGGTAAGAGTTCTGGTTTTGTTTGTTTTAAAACAGATTTATGCCATTTGGGCAATGCTTATCACACAAACACTTTGGATTTTTATTCTCTCACTTGTCTCCAGTCATCTTAACTATTATAACTCTCTCTCCTTCCTGGGTTCTGTCATTCTGCCATGAAATTGTTACTTGGAAAGAAAGTTTGATCATGTCAACCTCCCCTTCATGAGCTGCATTGGCTTCCAATTAATTACAGAAATCCCTTTTAAGATCTTAACCATTGCACAACAGGCATTCTATACTGGATTGCCCACTTTATCTGAGCTACTGATTCCATATGTTCTGCAGCATTCCCTCCGCTCTTCTCAGCAAAATCTGTTAAATTTCCCTGCTCATCTTATGTTTTGTCTCAACTGCACTCGCAAGTCTTCCTTCAGTGTACTTGCTCCACCCATCCTACATTTGTCTGAAGACCTAAGAAATGTAAGGATTTTTGGAAAACATTTTACTTTGAACAGACTTATCTTCAGAACTAATCTCCTCATTATTTCACACCTTCTTGGCCACCTTTGAGAACTGCAATCTATATTTATATTAGCTCCTTCTTTTTGTGTGTTGTTCACTTCTTCAATTGATAGCAATGTTTACTCCCTTTTTTTCTGTCTTGTCTCTATGTTCTGCTCACTTGGGGCCATGTTTACTAAAAGACAGGTGCCTACCGCATGTTTCGCCCCAAAAATGAGCACGGGGTAGTGCATGATCCATGCTACAAAATGGAGGTGTGCTGGCCTGTCCCCATGTTGCTAGTGTGGGTTTTATGTCACCCCAATGCTCATTCTCTTTGGCATGATCAGCATGGGTACATTTAATGACACTTATTGAGATGGCGGTAAGTGTACATATGCCAAGTACAAGATGGCCAGTGAGCATGCACCAAAGATGCCCATGCTAACCATGATGTGCATGTTCTGCCACTTGGACCCACGCTATACAGGTAATGCCACATTTTTGGCATGCTGTAAGGTTTACTGCAGCGCACTTGGCATGCGGTGAATCCCACACTACCTGATAGCACGGTTTTGTAAACATGTCTCTTGGTCTTGTCCTGGGATTTGTTTCATTCTGTCTGTTATTTGTTTGCCTTTCTATTGTAAACTGCTTAGATTTTTTTTTTACAAGATGCTTTTGAATTATGGTGCTGGTGACAAATACAGTGTATCCCATGAACTGCCCGAAGAACAAACCAGTCAGTATTAGAAGAGATCAAACCTAAGCTTTCTTTAGAAGCTCAAATAACAAGACTTTGACTTTCATATTTTGGACACATCATGTGAAGAAAAAGATTGTTAGAGAAAGACATCATGCTTGGCAAGGTTGAAGGTCAACGCAAAAGAGGAAGGCTGACAATGAGATGGATCAATACAATAAGAGCAGCTATGGATGTCACTCTATCAACAATGAGCTATCTGACTGAAGGCTGAACACAGTTTAGGACAGCTATCCAAAGGGTCACCAAGAGTCAATACTAACTCGTTGGCACTTAACAACAATAACAACAACAACACCAGTATACCATATAAACGTTGATGATAACTATGCCTAATGCATCATATCACTTTAATTATAGAAGTATTTTTGATTATTGTAAATGTTATATATGTTGTGCACAAAAAGTGGCTAAGCAAATCCCTAAATAAATCTAACAGATATTTTAAGGTTACTGTATTATACTATGATTGTATACAATTTTCATTGTAAGCCCTCTGAATTGCAGGTTCTCTATAATAGATTGTATATACACGTGTATATGGGTATTATTTTATAACTCTTAATTGCTAGGGTTATTATATGTGCATATGGGTGAATACACTTTACAAATAAATGAAATAAATAAGGTTTGTAAACATGCTCATTTTTGGTGACTTGCTTTCACGCTTCTCCTGACCTCTGACTTCATCGGCAGATTTGCTATTGGCTTTCGGGCTGGGTCTCTCACTTTGTCCTATGTTGTACTGGAGCTGTCAGCAACTTTTCCCCTTTGACTAGGTATGTGGGCTATCAGATTAATTAGTGTGACCTCTCAATTGCTTCCTCTTTCTCTTTTTGTGTGTAGGCAATTCCTGTCAACTCCTTCAACTCTTTCACTAGTTAAGGTCAGTTTTCTATTAAAGGGCAAGCCGGGGGTTTCTGGATTAATATGTGAGAGATTGTAGGTTTACTGCAGGATATTTTTCACAATTCATGGGAACTTTGACCAGCTTCACTGTTAGAAAATTTCATACTTTACCTGTAAAGTATACAAATTAATTTGATAAACTTGCAAGAATTTTTGTGGGTTTGCCAAAATTAATGGCTCGAGTTATTAATGTGTGTTTCCACATTTGTGCATGCTAAAAGCCCTTAATATGCACCACCGATCCCATTTTATGCAGTGAGGTTTAGTTCCTGATAATGTGCATTCGCGGCATTAGTGCACACTAACATGGCAGCATACATTGGTAACTCTAGCTCTTAGTTCGTTAAACTTTTTTTCTAAACATATCTGCTGATTTCTGTAATTCAGTGAATCCACATCATATTTTGAGTGAATCTACTCAAAGCTTGCGAAGACAATCTAACAAGCATTGACTCAATCTGTTGCAGAGAACGAATGAATGAATGAGTTCAGTGTAATAGTTGATGATCTTGTCAGGAGTAAAATATCCAGAAGAAAGTTTGATACCTCCAAGGTGGGAAGCCCTCCACCGCTTGGCTGCCCAAAGACCAAGAAATCAACAGGTCCATAAATGAAATACCACAGTCATCGTTAAATCATTAAATATAAAGGGGGTTGTTTTAGAAGTCCCATTCATGCTTTGGATGTCTGAAAATGGGCATAGAAATGTCCAAAGAACAGAGACATCCACAGAGCTATTTTAGAAGCTGGTCTTTGGACATAACCAGCATGAGGAAATCAGAACAGGGAAATGATGTAGCCATGGCTGGGGCATTTCCAAGAACTCAGTAATGTCCTGGACGTCCCAAGCTGCATCAAAGTTTATACCTGCTCCCAGACATGAATAGGCATCTGAGAAGTGCTCATTTTGTCAGGCAAACATCTGGAAGGTGTCGAGAAGATGGTACACTCATATCCCCATTTAACGATTTGACAACGAACATTGACAGGGAATGGGGGCTCATGTTTTTGTTTTGTCATGCAACTGCATGTACTCGTATGCAACCTTGCTTGAGATGAATGTCCCCGCTGTACCTCTTCAGAGCAGGGATGTCTATATGGATGGCAGCATGGGTATCCACATCGTGGGCATCTATGGGTCTGATATTCAAAGCAATTAATGTGGTTAGCAAGCCTGCTAACCGCATTAATCATGATAACCGGGATAGTCAGCGGATGCTGCCACTGAACACCCTGATAGTAGCCGGCTAGTATCGGGGAGTTCTATGTTCTGGAGATGGAGTGGAGGTGGCTCCCGAGGATAACTGAGCAGCAGTGATATTCAGCTACTGCCCGGATGTCCCTTGGTGGTGAAAATTAAGGGCCTTAAAAGCTGGCCTAACTTTTGCTGCCAAGGCTATCTGCGTTGTGGTTGAATATTGCCGCTGCCCAGTTAGCTTCATTGATATCCGGCTGACCAGGATATTCAATGCCAGTGGCCAGATATGGCCCCGGCATTGAATAACTGGGTTTAAATTTCAGCGGCGATGGCTAGCTGCTGCTGCTGAATATCGGGTCCTGTGTTTCTAAAATCAAAACCTAGACATCCCCAGTGTTTTTCTGCACATTCTGCCCTGGACATCCCAGATTGCGCTTGGACGCCCTTTCTAATATGCCTCTTAATACATGTGGAGGTACATTCTGTACTGTGCATCCCGACCTCTGTGCATCCGGTCGGAACCGGACGCACAGAGGTAGAAGGGATTCTGATCTCACGGGGCACGTCTAGACCCCGTGGGATCAGAATCAAGTCTAGGCCCGTTCAAGCAGGCCGGGACCCGATTCCATCGGCCTGCACATACAGGCCTTTGCCCGGCTAACTCAGTCAGGCTCCTAAATGGAGCTGCAGTGCCATGGCATCCGGTTGCCATGGCACCGTGGCTCCATTCAGGAGCCGCAATCCCCGGTCATCGACTACTTTTTCTTTTCCTCGCAGCCCGACCCTGATCTGGCCTCCCATGGTCAGGGTCAGGGTCAGGCTGCAGGGATTCTCCTGCACCCACCTCATCTTTTGTCCCCGGCCGAGCCTCCCATCTGCCAACATCTAGGGGGACTTATTCCATCTCCAAGGTGGAATAATTCCCCCGTCCAGTCTGCCGGCCCTGGACAAACAGGAATGACTTCAGAATCAGCCCTGTATATCAGGGGACACGGACCGCCCACTGCCCACCCTAACTCTGTCTCCGACTGCCCCCATCTAAGCCTCCCCATACAAACTCCTTGTTTGTATGGGAAAGCTTAGTCGGGGACGGCAAGGGGAACAAATAGCGGGGATGGACTTCCCAAAGATGTGACGTCCATCCCTGCTATTCATAGATCGGAATAGACCCCATAGCTAGTGCCACTATCTGGATAGTGAGTAGTGCTGAATATGTGAATAGCATGGTCAGTATTGCCACTAGATGGAAAGCCAAAAACAGAAAATCCCAAAACAGAGTCAATCAAAATCACAAAAATCACAGACACTGCAACAGTCCCACTCCGGTTATTCAATCTTCTTTTTGTCGGAATTCATCAAAGGCAGGCAAGATTGGTACTTGACCCCACTGGTTAGATGAAATCCCTTTTATTCGAAATTTCCTTTAGTGACCAAAAGATAAACTTTAAAACATATCGCATTTGAATGCACTTATCTTAACTTGTGAAAATTATCAGCAAATGCAATTCAGCTCACAGCACGACGTGCACGTTTCGGGATACTGGCAATCCCTGCATCAAGTGCCCAAAATGATCGTACTCGCTGGCTCCATTACATCCAGAAACATTATTATAGCGTCCTTCCACTCACTGTTGCCTTTCCACCATTAACCACCTACCAATAATGGTGAAACACCTTATAGGACCAGGTAATAATACATTGGCTAATCACAGGTGTCAATCTCGAGGACGAACCAATCACCACTAAGGGCCTACCCCAACACGACTCCCAAAGTGGTTGGACATGGACTACATACCAATAAAGATAGAGACCAGCTTCCCATTGGTGGATACTCAAATCAGTCACAAAGGAGTCAACCAATATGGAAGGGGATGACCCATAATGTTAGGGAAACCCCTCATCCCATTGGTGCACACCTAAAACAAACTAAACCAATCGATTTCACGATTTAAACCTGCAGGCTGTATGGAACCCAATTCAAAAATCCACCACTGTTCCTTTCATTGCAGGCGGGCCATCCGGTCACCACCCAGTGGATTAAACGGAACATGGTCAATGACCGACCATCGAAGATCCTCAAAACAATGACCAAATTGCATACAGTGCTCCACTACCGGGGCTGCCACCACTTGCTGTTGGATCCGAGAAGCGTGTTCAGCCATACGGACCTTAATAGTTCTCGTAGTACGTCCCACATACATCAGTGGGCAAGTACACAAAATAATATATACTACAAAAGTGGAAGAACAAGTGGTCAACCACCTTCTATGATACCTCCGATTGGTCTGGGGATTAGTCCAAACTATTCCCGGTATAGTGTTAGCACAGTATGCACAGGATTGACAAGGAGAATGACCGCACATATCACCCAGAACTTCAGGTCTATCCAGCTGAACAGCTGTTTTCACCAATAGATCACGTAAACTTGACGCTTTAGTGAAGGCTGTCAATAAAGGACGATCAAAGCAAGAATGGACTGCCAAAACAGGCCAGTGCTTGCGAAGAATGCTCATGACCACCGAACTCTGAGTCATATAAGGAAACACCCCCACTATGCGATCATCAGCCACATCATCAGATTCCAGAGTGGGGGAGTGTAATAGCCACTCACGATGAGTATAATGTGCTCTACGGTAAGCTGAATCCACCACCGAGAGAGGGTAACCCCTAATTAGTAAACGATGTTTCAGGTCAGCAGAATGATGCTTAAAGTCCCCAAGGGAAGAACATAACCAGCGCAATCTGAGAAATTGACCATAGGGGAGGCCACGGCAGAGAGACGCGGGATGAAAACTGCGATAACTAAGCAAACTATTGTGTTGTACAGACTTTCGAAACAACGTCGTGCACAGGGCAGTTCCACTTCTATAGATCAATATATCAAGGAATTCAATCCGCTGCGGATCAATGTGTGCTGTAAATTGAATATTGGATTTCAAGCTATTCAACCAAGACAAACATGCCTGCAGAGAGCTCATATCTGAAGTCCACACAAAAAAGATGTCATCAAGGAATCTCCTCCAAAACACAACATCAGAAAAAAAAGTTGGACAAATAAATGCAGCCCTCCTCCAGTTGAGCCAAATATAAGGTCGCAATAGACGGAGCCAGTATCCCGAAACGTGCACGTCGTGCTGTGGGCTGAATTGCGTTTGCTGATAATTTTCACAAGTTAAGATAAGTGCATTCAAATGCGATATGTTTTAAAGTTTATCTTTTGGTCACTAAAGGAAATTTCGAATAAAAGGGATTTCATCTAACTGGTGGGGTCAAGTACCAATCTTGCCTGCCTTTGATGAATTCCGACAAAAAGAAGATTGAATAACCGGAGTGGGACTGTTGCAGTGTCTGTGATTTTTGTGACTAGATGGAAAGCAGCATCATTCAGTCTGCTAGCCATATGGCTGTCTGGATAAATTTAGGGCAGCCTTTTTGCCGTCCTAAATTTATCAACAAAATTATAAGAACAGTGGACTGAATGTTGCCAGTCTCCAAATAGTTAGGCAGAATGCCCACTTTCACCCTCGCTTCACCCTCGCATTATCTGGATAGTCAAACCATACATTGAGAAAAGTACTACCATGTTTTCTTTAACACTGTATCACTCATAGATGCATAGCGTAATACACTAACAAATTAATAAGATGGGAAAAAGACCTCAGACCGCGTCCTTTTTTAGCCATAGAATGCCCCTCTGCAGCTTACCATTGGCTGTTAGGACTGCTCATTGTGGGTCAAGAAGAAACCCCTCTGTATTGCTTATACCACCTTACTATGAAAGCAAACTCCTATTTAATTATTCTGGTAACTATACCGTCTTTAAAAAGATTTCCACCCCTAACAAAAACTTATCTGCTTGTTCTGTTATTTACTGAGCAACACACTTGACAAGGCCTGCAGTTTGCAAGCTCTGCTACTTCAGGAGTGTGTTCACCCATATCATAGATTGAGTAGAAGCTCACCACCAATACATATTGCATCAGGAGATCATAATTTTCACTACACATTTATAAGTAATATAATGTGAAAGAAAATTTGGCAGTGGTTTTTTGATGTATGGTTTGATTACATATTACTGAAGTCTACTGATCTGTAATTTTCAGCAGATCTATATGAATAGAGCCACTGAAAATTGATGGATGGTGCACTTATCCAAATAGCAGCTTTCACTATGCTGGGAAATGAAGCACTTCCTACAATGTCTCCACCGTTCGCATCACTGCTTCCATGGTTCTTGCAAGAATATCTGGGGGTGGACCCCCCATACTGTACTACTACTGTTTGCTCACTTGGAAGGCCGCACCCTCATCTGCACAGAAATCCCACAGCATACAGGAGGAATTACTGGGCTAAGAAAAACATTCACTTTCAATACAGGAGCTTTTTCCTGTTCTCTCTTGCAATGCAGAACCTGCAAATAGAGAAAACATTGAGTGAAGTCCAGAACAGAAAGCTGACGCCCCCATAACAGGCTGGACCAGGGAGGGGAGCCCACACTTTGCCCTTTTTGAAATGAAGAAAATGTAAAAAAGATAAACCAAAACCATAACAGGTTATACAGCAGAAGAATACTTGCTTCGGAAGACCATTCCGTTCGCCATCTTGGATCCTTGTTCCTCTTGTCATCTGTATATTATACTTTATTGGAATGGATACAGCAAGAAGAATGAAAGAGCATGTGTCAGAGGGCATGAGCGCAATGAGCATAAGGCAGAGTTAGGCATGGGGGAACTGGAGATGAAGAGAGGAAAAGAGTAAAGAAATAGAGAGGGAAGAGAGAGGAGAGACCAAAGCCAAAACTCAAAGTATAAAGACGGCACTTTTCAAAATATGCATACTGGGACAAAGTGTGAGCATGTTATTTTATTTACAGACTTGTCCCACATTTCAAAATAAGAGTGCACATATACTTTGACGCCATGAATACAAAGTACCTGGGACATCTACGTCTGCTTTTTCAGCTGATGCTTTTCTCATGGAAAATAACAGAGCTGAAAAGTCAATTTATGAATATTATTTTCCTCCCCTACCAAAACATGACCCCAGGAATGCCTTCCTTTAATGCTGCTGAAAGTAGGTATGTTACATTGTAATTGTTTTATTTTAATTTCATGATATGTATTTGTAATCTTTTTTTTCCTTTATTTGATTGTCTATAAACCTGTAAATCACTCTGAACTCTGAGCTTTCTCTTTGGCACAGCAGAATTAAACTAAGGGGAGTGGAAGATTGACCTAGTGGTTAGGGCAGCAGCCTAGAGCCAGAAAGACAAGATTTCAATTCCCACTGGCACTCCTTGTGGCCTTGGGCAAACCACTTAACCCTCCATTGCCTCAGGTGCAAACTTAGATTGTGAGCCCTTTGGGAACAGGAAATGCATACTGTACCTGAACATAACTCATCTTGACCTTCCCTTGGAAAGGTGTGAGCTAAATACTAAATTAAGGGCAATATTCAAATGATTCATCTATGTGTGTAGATGGTAGAATAGCTCCCCTGAACTAACCCCACCCATGACAGTTAACAACCAGACAACCAACCGTGAACCACAGCATACACTAGCCATGTATATAAATGTTCCCACAACATGTAACTAAACATCTGAACCTGTGCAAACTGCAAAAGATAATGGCATTCCCTTCTGTTCATGTTATTTTCTCCAAACATTTACTCCTGCCCCCAAAGTTCAACCTACTCTTCAATGTTAACGTTTAATGTATCACAAAGCCACATTTATTGTAAACTGCTTTAGCTCCATGAAAATCGATAGTAAAAAAAAAAAAAGATGCTAAGCAAATAAATAAATAAATTTAGCTGCATGTATGGCTTTGAAAGTTGCTTTCAAAGAGAGTCATTTTATAAAATGTTTTCCAGAAGTAAAAGAACTGTTAAAAAAATTGTACAACTACATATGCAAATAAAAAGTACATGCACAGAAAGGGTATGGCTACTTTTTGTGACCTGCATGTAGGCATTTTCAGGGTCATAATATGTGTGGGGCAAAAGCAGAGTTGTGATGTACACATGTAATTTATAAAACAGGCATGTACATGGGCACTGGCTTCAGGTGAATCAGAAGAGTCTCTATTATAAAGATACATGGTGGTACCATTGTTGCCTTTATAAAATAGGCTTTAAGTAGGCACATTTTTGGACTTCTCACATACTGTAGATGGCTTGTACAATTGCCCCCAAAGGGGGTTATTCCGAACCACGAATAGCAGGGATGGGCGTGCCAACGGGATGTCCATCTCCGCTATTCATGCTGCTGCAGGCCCCCAAATAACTTCCCCGCCGGTTGTGCAGGGAAGTTATTCAGGGGGCGGGGAAGAGGTGGCCCGGGGTGAAGAATGGGCAGGCAGTGGGTGGTCGCCAGCCCTGGATTCTAATGTCGGCCCTGTACGTCCACCCCCAGCGAAATGTCCGGGGAAGTTATTCCACCCCTGGGGTGGAATAACTTCCCTGGACTTTTTTTTTTCATGGCATCGGGGCACGGAAATAGCTGGGGGGAGACAAAGTGAATCCCCCACAGCCTGACCCTGGCCTTAGGAGGCAGGTTCGGGGGTCGGGCTGTGGGAAATTAACTTTGTGGGAAGCAGCTTGCATCGCGGCTTTTAAATGGAGCCACAGCGCCATGGCTCCATTTAAAAGCACTGTCTGAGTTAGCCAGGCTAGCGCTGTACGTGCAGGCCAGGACTGAATCGCAGTCCCGGCCTGCATGTACAGTGCTGTCTGCGATTCTGATCCCGCTGGGTTAGACGTGCCCCACAGGATCAGAATCGTGATCTCCTTTGTACTGAACACTAACAAACAACTGATGGGGCTAGTTAACTGAGCTGTAATAAAATATCATGTTTTACTGCAGTTCAATTTCCTATGGGGACAGGGCCGGCCCTACACATAAGAACATAAGAAATGACTTACTGTGTCAGACCAAGGTCCATCAAGCCCAGTATCCTGTTTCCAACAGTGGCCAATCTAGGTCACAAGTACCCAGCAGGTTCCCAAAGAGGCACACAGGTTCCATAATGCTTGTAGGGCGAGCAGTGGATTTCCCAAGTCCCCTTTAATAATGGTTTATGGACCTTTCCTCCAGGATATATAGCAATGGTGAGTGAGGGAAAGACAGAAGCGAATAAGAGACTAGCAAAGGAGAAATGAGATAACTGGGGAAACGGGATGGGCTGGAGGTTAGAGAAGTATATGGAAAGTGAAAAGTCAAAGGGGGATTGAGGATGGAAGGGTGAAATTTGAGTGGATGAAAAAGGAGGAAAGAGCAGAAGGGGAAAGATCAATATGTTAGAGGCAGATGGTGGAGAATACAGCTGCTCGTATCCTCACAGGCTCTGCAAGACACCTACACATCACTCCTATCCTGAGCCAATTACACTGGCTACCCATCATCATGCTCAGAATCAAATTCAAATCAGCCCTCATCCTTTTCCTAATCCAACGCAACCTGGCACCGAACACCCTCAATGACTTGATTAAGACAAAAGCCAACACTAGGCCCAGACGCAGACCAATGATGGCCACCCTCCAGACACCAGCCTCATACCGCAAATCAATGAGTTTGACTTCCAAGAGGGCACTGTCTCTTGCTGCTCCCTCCCTATGGAACTCCCTCCCCCAGAACATCAGGACTAATACAGACGCGAAGGACTTCAAAACAAGACTGAAGACCTTCCTATTCGCTGACTACTATGGGACCAACACATAGTCCATTCTTCCCTCTTCCCTGCTCAATAGTGAGAAACGCCCATTTTTTTAAAAGAATTTTTTGTTAATGCATATAAAAATGTCGTAAAACTTGCATTTACCATGTCCACATTACAGCGGCAGAACTCTTGATACAGGGTCACTTGGGGACCTGAAACATGCATGTCCTGTGCAGTTTAAGGCAGTGTGTTCATGGATCAGCTTTACAACCACCGTGGTTTGAGATAAGTCTTTATGACGTTTTTATATGCATTAACAAAAGATTCTTTCAGAAAAAAATGGGCGTTTCGCACTATTGAGCAATGAGTAACTTACTCTCGCTGTTCCAGTCTGTTTGGCCCGACATTATTATTATATTGATTTGGTGGCATGGACAATATCACTGATGACTTTTTTGATTTATACTACCTGGTTACCAGCATTCTCCTCCCCCACTCCACCCTGGAATGCCCCAACCTGCCCTGATGTTAACTGGATAGCATCGGGCACGTAGGGGGCAAAGATGGGGATATTTGATGGCACTAACTGTATAGGTGCTGTCAAATATACCCGTTTAAGGCATTTACATGTTTTACTGGGCTATAAACCATGTAAATGCCTTTCCAATATCAGGACCAAAGACAATAGAAAAAAGTGACTGGGGCAATTGCAACTGAAAAATAAAATAGCCAAACAACAAACGGTAGGAAAAAACTATTATATTATGAATTTATTAACTAGAATATGTCAGCTCTGGGAAATGTGCATTGCTGATGTCTTTGTCTTTTGTTCAGTACACGAGGAGATTAATTTATAGTTTTATTTCTCCAGTTTTGTTGTACATTCCAAGTTTGGCTTTTGGCATTCCCAATTTAATTATTTCTTCATATTTCTAAATTGTGATCCCTTGTTCTGTATTTGGTGGTGGTCTACCTATGTTTTGCATGCGTGACCAAGCTGCGGTATTCTATTTGTGTAGTTTCTATTTAGCAGTCCCACTTGTTCTCTTCTCCATCTCAAGAAGATGTATAGGTTTAATATTTGCAGTGTTGCCTTTTGATAAGTAGGGTTTGGTGCTGTGTGATTCCTGGTAGTGCTGTTATGATATCGCAGGTTTGCTATGAGTTCTAAATGAGCAGGGTTTAATGGTATTTCCTAATGTTCCTGGCATTTAGTACTAGAGGATAGTAATGTTGAAATATGGTAGACATTCTTTATCCTCACTGTACATTCATTTGAAAAGGGTCAGAGAAGGCGCCTGACGTACAGACTCAGGTAGTTTGTTCCAGGCATAAGGAGCAGCACGGTGAAAGAAGCAAAGTCTGATGTTAGCAATAGAAGAGAAGTGCACAGCTAGAAGCGATTTGCCAGAAGAGCGGAGATCCCAAGGAGGGGTGTAGAAACATAAAAACGTGATGGCTGAAAAAAACGCCATTACCCATCTAGTCTGCCCTTCCATATCAACCACTACAAGAGTCCCCTTTTTTCCTTTAGAGATTCTCTGTGTTTGTCCTATGCTTTTTTGAATTCAGATACTGTTCTCATCTCTACCACCTCCACAGAGAGATTGATTATTCTACGCATCTACCACTCTTTCCTTAAAGAAATATTTCCGCATATTATTCCTGAGTCTATCCCCTTTCACCCTCATCCTATGTCCTCTCAAAGCAGAACTTGCTTTCAATCGAAAGAGGATCTCCTCCTGTGCATTTATGCCATGGAAGTATTTAAACATATATCACCTCTATCCTGCCTTTCCTCTAAAGTATACATATTAACATCTTAAGTTTTTTCTCATATGCTTTATAACGAAGACCACTAACCATTTTAGTAGCCACCCTCTGTACCAACTCCAATCTGTTTATATCCTTTTGAAGGTGCGGTCTCCAGAATTGCACACTATACTCCAAATGAGGTCGCACCAAAGACATATACAGAGGTGTTATCACCTCCTTTCTTCTGCTGGCCATTCCTCTCCCCATGCATCCAAGCATCCTTCTAGCTTTCACCATTGCCTTTTCTACCTGTTTATCTACTTTAAGATCATCAGACACAATCACGCCTAGATGCCACTTTTCTTTTGTGGACAGAAGTACTTCACCCCCTATACTATATCACTCGCTTGGATTGCTGCAGCCCAAACGCACGACCTTGCATTTTTTAATATTAAATCTCAGCTGCCAAATTCTAGACCATTATTTAAGCTTAGCTAGATCCCTCCTCATGTTATCTACACCTTCCTGGGTGACTACTCTATTGCAGATTTTGGTATCTTCAGCAAAGAGGCAAATCTTACCCAGCAGCCCTTCTGCAATATCACTAACAAAGATGTTATAAAGAATCGGACCAAGGACAGACCTTTGGGGCACACCTCTGGTAACCTCCTTTTCCTCAGCGTGAGCTCCATTTACCTGTACCCTTTGTCACCTCCTACTCAACCAATTTCTAATCCAAACAGTAACTTTAGGGTCCATCCCTTGGGTGTTCAGTTTGTTTATACATCACCTGTGTGGAACGGTGTCAAAGGCTTTACTGAAATCTAAATACACTACATCTAGGGTTCTCCCTCGGTTCAACTCCCTGGTCATCCAGTCAAAAAACTCAATCAGATTTGTCTGACAAGACCTGCCTCTAGTGAATCCATGCTGCCTCAGATCCGGTGATCCATTGGACTCCAGAAACCTCACTATTTTCTCTTTCAGCAGCGTTTCCAATAAAATACTCACCACCAAGATTAAACTAACCGGCCTGTCATTTTTAACCACATCCTTACTTCCACTTTTGTGTAAAGGGACCACAGGTGCCTCTCTCCAGTCCTCTGGCACCAATCCTGACTCCAACAAGTCATTGAAAAGATCAGTCAGTGGAGCTGCTAGAATGTCCCCCTCAGTATTCTCAGGTGTATCCCATCTGGTCCCATCGCTTTGTCTACTTTAAGTTTAGCTAGTTCCTCATGAATACAGTCTTCTGAAAATTGTTCAAGATGCCCCTCACTTCTGTTCTTCTTTGTGGGTGTTTTCTGAGGTCCTGCTCCTGGTTCTTCATCTGTGAACACAGATCAGAAATATTTGTTAAGCAATTCCGCTTTATCCTCATCAGCGTCTACATATTCCTCCCCTTCACACTTGAATCTGACAATACCATTTTTGCACTTCCTCTTCTCACTAGGGAGAGATAAGAGGGAAGGTAGCGAGGAGCTATAGAGTGAATGCACTGATAGGTCAGCAAGAGAAATTTGAACTGGATGCGGAACGGATAGGGAACTAATGAAGTGACTTGTGAAGAGGGGTAATTTGAGCATGACAAGGCTGGCAGAAGATTTGCCACGCAGCAGAGTGTTAAATAGATTGAAGGGGAGAGAGATGATTCAGAGGGAGACCAGCAAGGAGTAGGTTACAATAATCTAGATGGGAGGTGACTAATGAGCAGATAAGTGTCTTTGTAATGTGTTCAGAAAGGAATGGGCAAATTTTGTTGATGTTGTAGAGAAAGAAATGGAAGGTTTTAGCTGTCAGCTAGATGTGTGAAGAGAAGGAGAGAGAGGAGTTAAAGATGACCCCAAGGTTGTGAGCTGAGGAGACAGGGAGGAGTAGGGAGTTATCCACAGAGATTGAAAAAGGAGGAAGGGGAGAAGATGGTTTAGGGAGAAAGATAAGCAGCTCAGTTTTGGCCATGTTCAATTTGAAGCGAGCATGAAACATCCAAGTAGCAATGTCAGAAAGGCAGGCAGAGATCCGGGCTTGGATTTCTGGAGAGATTTCAGGTGTAGAAAGGTAGATCTGGGAGTCATTAGCATAAAGATGGTACTAAAAGCCATGGGAAGAGATGAGTGCACCAAGGCACTTGGTATATAGAGAGAAAAGGAGTGGACCCAAGACAGATCCACACCAACTAAGAATGAGATAGCAGTAGAAGAGGATCCACCAAAGCAAACACTGAAAGGGTGATGGGAGAGATAAGAAGAGAACCAGGATAGCATAGAGCCCTTAAAACCAAGCAAGGACAAGGTATCAAGGAGAAGGTTGTAGTCAACAGTGTCAAAAGCAGCAGAAAGGTCAAGAAGGATGAGGATCAAATAAAGGCCCTTCGATTTTGCCAGGAACAGGTCACTGGAGACTTTAGCAAGAGCCTTTTTGGTAGAATGTGAAGGACAAAAGCCAAATAGTAGAGGATCTAGAAGGGCTTGAGAGGAGAGAAAATCAAGGCAACAATGGTGACTTGCATGTTCAACTAGTTTAGAAACAAAGGGGAAGAGGGTTGATAGTGAGAAGGACAGGTAGGGTCTAATGAGGGTTTCTTGAGGAGAGGAGTGACCAAAGCATGCTTGAAGGCTGCAGGGAAAGTTACAGTGGAGAGTGAAAGGTTGAGAATATGAGAGATGGAAGGGACTACATTGGAGGAGATGGGTGGGAATAGCATCAGAGGAGCAGGAAGTGAGTTTGGATGAAGAAAGAAGATGAGTGGTTTCCTCCTCAGAGATCATAGAAAAGGAAGAAAAAGTAGCAGAGGTGTGGGGGGGGGGGGTAGTTGAGAGTGAGGAGGAGGAGGGCAGGGAGTAGCTGACCTAGTGGGGAATTGGAGTGTGATCTTGTGGATTTTCTCATGGAAGTAGTCAGCCAGGGTTTGGGCAGAAAGGGGAGGGAGGGGTCGGAGGCTGAGGCACCTTGATGAAAGAATTGAGAGTTGTAAAGAAACTGTGAGGTTAAGAGGCAAGAGAATTAGTCAGATGGACATAATAGTCTTGTTTGGTGAGTGCTATGGCTCACTGGAAAGAGACAAGCATTATTTGAAGTGTAGAAAGTCCACAAGGGTGCGGGATAGTGGGTAGCGGAAGACAGCCAGGGTTAAGGTACAATACACCTCACAGGACGTGGCATTGGTGGAATGAAAGCATCCAGATCAGAGGAGAGAACAGTGTTATAGGAAGCTACTGCCTCATCGACAGCCTCAGATAACATAGTGGAGGAAAGAGGTGATGAGACAGTGGAGGAGAGAGCCAATGGGTCAATAGCATGAAGATTTTTAAAGAAGTTGGAGGAGACAGGACGAGGTTGAGGAGGTGAGTGATGAAGAGTGAAGCTTAGCAGGTGATGGTCCGATAAGGGAAGAATGAGGTACAGAAATTTGAGGGTAAGCAATTAGAGAAGAATACAAGATCAAGGCAGGGGCCTTGCTGGTGAGTAGGGGCAGTAGAATAAAGCTGGAGGTTGAATGATGAGGTAAAGCATAAGGGTCAAAGGAGTTATCAACATGAATGTTAAAATCTCCAAGAATAAGAGAGGGGAAAGATGAATCCAGAAAGAACAAAAGTCATGAGTCAATGTCAGAGAGAAAGGAGGAGGTGGACTTGTCAGTTGGTCATAAAGAGCAGCTAATCAGAGAGGCAGTGGAGTAAAAAGCCAGATGGAATGGACTTCAAAGGAGGGAAAGGAGTGAGACTGAGGCAGAAGAAGGGGTTAAAATTGGCAGGAAGGAGAACATAAGAACATAAGATATGCCATACTGGGTCAGACCAAGGTCCATCAAGCCCAGTATCCTGTTTCCAACAGTGGCCAATCTAGGTCAGACGTACCTAGTAGAAGTCCAGCACTTCCATCACGGCCAGTGGGACAAGGCATGTAGCCACCATGACAGAGAGTAGCGACTGAAGCTGAGTCCTCAGGTAGGAGCCAGGTCTCAGTTAAAGCAAGAAGATGGACAGCATTAGAGACAAAGAGATCATGAGTAAAGGCAAGTTTATTTGAGATGGAGTGTGTTTTCAACAAGGCACATGAGAAAGGGGAAGAGGATGAGGAGAGGAGAGGGATATGAATAAGATTTGAGCTGTTGCGTGAGAATCTGTTCTGGGAGTGTGGCAAAAGTCTAGGGGGGCCAGGGTTGATATCTCTGGAAGCAAGAAGGAGCAGGAGTAGAAGAGTGCAGGGCAGAGAGGAGATAGCATGGTGGTAACGAGGGTGAGGTTGTTTCAGAGAGAGAGGAGATGGCTGAATGAGAGGGCGAAAGTGGTGAAGCTTAAGATCTGATGACAGGGCAGAGAAAAAGGTGGGGGAAATGAGGATGGTAAAGGGGAGATAAGGGGGAGGGGCTAGAAGGTATTGGTAGGAGGGGAGACAATTAAGGAGTATGAGCAATAGGAAGAGAAAGTGCTGAGGAGCCATAAAGAGAGAGAGAGATAGGAGCACAGAAGTCAGAAGGAGTAAAAGGATAGGTAGTAGAGATTGCAGGTGCACCTGTGAGTGTTCGTGGTAATGAGCACAGGTCGGCTATAAGAGACCATAAGCCAGGGGGGCAAATGTGTTGGGGGGAGGGAGGGTGGGATAATAAGGAAGAGGAGAGAGAGAGAGAGAGAGAAAGAGACAAAGCTGAAAACAGAGAAGCATAGATGAACAAGAGGGGCGGGACAAGTGCTGAATGCAAGCAAGTGAAAGCAGGCAGAGTCCATGAGAAGTTGCCCTAGTAAATCTCAGGCAAGGTAAATAAAACCCTGAAGACTTTGAATATCCACTAGAGAGAGAGGCCTTGTAGAGGAATAGAGATAAGGAGAGAAAAAAGCACAACTAAATGTGCAGTCAGACAGTACTAGTCAGAGAATAGAGGCAATAAAGTGTTGAGAAGGAAGAGACAGCATTGCAGAGGGCAGGAGCTGGGTAAAGGACAGAGAGAAGATAGGACACACACTGACAAAACAGAAATATATACAGAACAATAAATAAATATAAATGTGTGTTGCTGCAGTACAAAGATAGTGGACCCCCAAGTTGAACTCACTACCTTTTAAAAGGGCCGGTGTATGAAGAACCTCCTTCCAATTCCATGCCTGGCAGGCAATTTTAATTTATGTATTGGTATTTAGCTCACACCTTTCCAGTAGTAGTTTAAGGCATATTAAATTTAGGTACCATAGGTATTTATCCCCTCCACTTCCACCCCCCTCCCCCCCAACAGCCAACACCCAACCCCTTTCCCCCCCCCCTGCAATCTCCTCTCCTGACAGCCAAGACCTAAGCCCCCAAACCATCCCATTGCAACTATCAGGGGTTTCCCTGGTGACTAGTGAGGGGCCAGGAGAAATCCTTGGACACTCCTGCATCTTTGATGCCTGGGTTCAAAACAGTACCACTTAACCCAAAGACGTAATCTCATGGTACTACCACTAAGTGTCAGACTGCCAAATATGGGGAAACTTAGATCTTGGCTGCTGGGAGGGAATTCAGGATGGTAGGGGGTGTGATCTATTTATTTTATTTTAAGGGTTTCTATACCTTCTTTTCCAGTAATCAAAGCGGTTTCCAGACAACAAAACTTGTTACATCAAACTTAATTATAAAATGTGAGTATGAACCGAGCTATGGAGTTGGAACTATACACAATTTTTAACATCTTATTCAGGATCAACTATGTACAATAGCATATTTACAATAAACGTATTTACAATGGTAAGTCAATTCCAGACATATTTAATTTGCTCAGGGGTCATGAAATATATAGGAATTGTTGCATGGGAAAGCTAGGTTGGGTAGACCTTGACTTGGTCCTGTGGATAGCCAAATTGTTCAACAAACAGATGGGTTCTGAGGACCTTACAAAATGTGGAAAGGTCATTGATGGATCTCAGCGATCTATGGTAGGTACCAACAAAGGAGCACAAAACCACGTGCTAGATACAAACCCAGTCTACTCGTGGATAGCAAAGGAAGGATTATTGATCAATAAAAAGCCTATGGCCCGACACAGGCCGTGTTTCGTTGCCTTCTTCAGGGGCAGGCTACATAAATAATAAAAACAATAAAATTACTACAAATATATGCACTTAATAATAATATCATAATACCTAAGAATGTAAAACACATACATATGACAAAATATAAAATAAACGTTCAAATTATGATAATATTCTTCTATAGAAATAATGTGTAAAACCATATACAACCATCCATAGATAAAAAGAAAGAAACATGATCAGCACAGCAACACACGTCAAAATGATAACATCCATATTATATATAGTATGCATAACATGTGGTAAAAGATAAAATGAACAAGCATCTTTAAAAACAAACAACCATCTTTTTAAAAAAACATATCATTAAAAAACCTTACACAAATATCTACATTAAATAAAAAAGAAGGATAAGAAATAAATACATAAATAATGACAATTCATAAAACCTGCCAATGCTTAACTACATTAAGATATAAAAGAATAAGAAATAAATACATAAATAATGATATTTCATAAAAAACTAATTCATAACACATACCTTAATAAACTGTTCAACCTCCTATGGTGTATTATTTACCATCGGGACTTAATTGATAAACTAATGTGGATAAAGAGAACATATTTAATACCTAGGGTAAAACCACCATTATGATAAGTGTATCCATGTCTCTAAAGATTATCATTAACCGAGGCAGGCGGACCCGGTGCTTCCTACCACTTTCCCCCGAATTTGCCATGCTATTAGCAAAAGTCGGGTAGGGTTTGACCGGGTCAGGGGCACCCCGCTCCCGCCCAAGAGTAGCCTGAGGCTCCGGACCCCAGAAACCTCCAGGATCCCGCCAACCCCCCCCCCCCCCAAGCTGCAACACCCCGATATTCCGACCCCAACAAGAGCCGAGGGTGGGCGGGAGGGAAGCCAGCACCACCAGCAGCCACCGATGAAAGACCATGCGGAGGCTGCCGACCGGTACTCCCACCAGCCCCCCACACCACCAAATCCCCCTGATTGGCTCCCACGTGACTGCATCCACCGGGAGCCAATGAATTCAAAGCACACACCCCCTCTGCGCCCCCAGCCGGGGCCGCGCGCAGGGTCCCCGCACCGGGCCGCACGCCCGGTTAAGGTCGGCTGCCAGGACCCTGCCCGCGGCCTCTCCATTAACCGAGGCAGGCGGACCCGGTGCCTAGGGCCCCCTTTTCCCCACCCCACCCCTAACCCCATTCCCCCTCCCCCCCAACCATACAAAAGACACCACACCGAATGTCATGGAACTCAAACTGGTCGCAGCTTTATTAACCTTTAACAATTTAACAATAAGCCAACATATAACATTCCAATCACTTAGCATAGCCCGGCCGCACCAGCCATACCTTAGCAAAGTGCCTTGCCACCGCCAATGCCACAACTTGCCCCCCGGAAAGCTTCCTTCCCCTTTCCCCTGACTTCGCCATGCTATTAGCAAAAGTCGGGTAGGGTTTGACCGGGTCAGGGGTACCCCGCCCCCGCCCAAGAGTAGCCTGAGGCTCTGGACCCCAGAAACCTCCGGGATCCTGCCACCGGCACAGGCAACAACCTTGTTCCTGTGCCGCCCCCCCCCCCCCAACCCTAAGCTGCGACCAGCGAGCATCTCTAACCAACACGTATTCCAAGGCCTCCTGCCAGTTCAGGAGCAGGTCCATCCCGACTGGAGACAAATGCTCCCCATCACTCCTGTAAAGTCCGGCACACCCCACCTCCACCCAGGAATGCTTTATCTGGTAACCCCCAGATTCACAGACCCAACGGCCTATCTGTCGGTTAATTTTTGTTAGACCCCGTGACCAATGCCGCTGGCTCCAACAAGGAGGCCTTGGAACAATGTCAGACCACATCAAAATAACTCCCAGAAACATTTGCAACAGCCACCCCAAATCCTCCTGCGCTGCCCTGATCAGTTGCCTGCAGGACCAATACACTAAGTCATTGCCGTCCAAATGCAAGATCAGCACTGCCGGTGGTCGCAAC
Source organism: Ichthyophis bannanicus (assembly GCA_033557465.1). Taxonomy (NCBI): domain Eukaryota; kingdom Metazoa; phylum Chordata; class Amphibia; order Gymnophiona; family Ichthyophiidae; genus Ichthyophis; species Ichthyophis bannanicus. The sequence goes on along the minus strand of CM066033.1, from coordinate 459,978,258 downwards.
CTCCTCCCGTGGTGATGAAGCAAAGGCAGCAGCTGTGACCAGCGGAGTCCCCGCTCGCCCAGCCATGCGACAGTCACCAGTGCAGGGTCGATCCCCAGATTAGCTCCTATCGGCCGCGCCGCAGCTCGCTGTCCCGCCCAGTGGACAAAGGAATGACCGATCACCCAACACACAGCAGGCTCCATTCCCACATCTGTAAAAGAAATGAACAATTAACATCCCCCCGACCCCAGCAACCCACTGCCCTTCACGGCCGAACATAACCCTGAAACGCCTGTGAGCGCCATCTACCAATGCTCTGAATGACCTGCTCGGGCAACCCCACTGCAGCCGCGCTAGTGGCAGCCCTGATATGAAAAGAATGCGGCGCAAACTGCATCGGGTCTTCCCCCACATAACGCAACACCAACCTCATGACTGCAGTCACCTGATAACGGGTCAACACCCGCGTGCTCTCGTGAATGAAGAAACCCCTGTCCTGATTGGGACGCACTCGCAGGTACTGTCGCACAGCCGCCACCGGGCACGTCACCAAGTCACAATCTGCCTTCAAAAACACCCAGAAACCTTTTCCCCGCTGATCAGTCTTAGATTTTGCCTAAAGGATCCGCAACTGCCCCGACTCCACACTAACGTGGTGCCGCTGCAAGTCGCACGCGCCCCCGACCCTGCCCGAATCCGCAACCAATTCCCCCACCCGAAAAGCCCCAAAAAAGGCGAGACAAAATACCGCCCGAAACATGGCGGCTTCGTACCCAGACGCCGCCACCCGCGGCAGAGCCCGAATAAGCCGCACCAGCAATTCGTGCATTATGGGCCACCTCCTATCCCGAGGAGTTGGGCGAACATACTCCCACCCCTGGAGCAGCCTGCGCATTAAAAAAACACCGGCCTGCACGCCCCACCCCACCGCGCTAGCGAAAAAATTGAAACCGGCCAAGTGCGATCGCACTGCCGATCTGGAGAACCCCTGGTCCTTAGACTCGACAATGTATTGACCCAGCAGGCCGTCAAGCAGTCTCCCCGGATGCCAACCGTGAGCCATCAAAAATGCCACCACCCTGTCACAACCTCGCTGATCCTCGCTGATAAGCAGACCACGTCCCCGCAGACACCGAACTTCGCAGCAAACTCAGCATCTCCTTAGGCCAATGCTCCATAAGTGCTTGGGGACCAAGGATCCTTCCTCGTCCGCTTCTGGGGCCAGGGCCCAAAACCGCTCCCACTGAAAACGAGAAAGAGCATCGATAACACATCCTGGTATATGCCTAGCCCGTACTGCCACATTCAACTGTAAACACGACAACACCACCTCCCTCATTAACCCCGCTACTGGCAAACAGCACGGGGAGTAGCGATTGACCACGCTAACCACTGCCTCATTGTCACACCACCAGAGCACCCTGCGGTTGCGGACCCTATCTGGCCATAACTCCAATACCACCCGAAGCGGAAATAGCTCGAGAAAGGTGATATTAGCGGTCAACCCTGATACATGCCAAGATTGCGGCCATCTGTCCGCACACCAGGACCCGCCAAAGTAGACTCCCAAGCCCACACCCCCCGCCGCGTCTGTATAGAGCTGCAGATCCGCGCTGGAAAACTCCGCCACCATCAGGACCGAGACCCCATTGTAGTCCACCAAGAAACGACTCCAAACCTTCAAGTCTGCTTTCAGCGACTTCGTGACCCTGATCCGATGGTGCGGCTTCTCCAACCCCGCCGTGGAAGCCGCCAACTGCCGGGAAAAGAGCCGTCCCATCGGTATCACTCTACACGCGAAATTTAAGGACCCCAGTAAAACCTGCAACTCCCGTAAGGTAAGCTTGGAAGATGCCAGCACATTAGCCACCAAAACCCGCAAACGGGCAATCTTCTCCAGAGGCAAATGAGCCACCATCTCCACCGAGTCGAGCTCTACCCTTAAGAAGGTTATTCTCGTTGTCGGACCCTCCGTTTTGCCTTCCACCAAAGGGACGCCCAGTTCCTTTGATAGTTCCATGAACCCCGTCAACTTCCCCTGGCACTCTTCCGACTGAGCCACACCCACGAACAGAAAATTGTCCAGGTAATGCACAATGTTTTTCGAACCCCGTCTTTGCACCAGAGCCCACTGCAGGAAAGTACTGAACATTTCAAAGTACGCGCAAGAGACGGAGCATCCCATAGGCATGCATTTGTCAAAATAATACTCCCCCTGAAAATGGAAACCCAACAGATGAAAAGCAGATGGATGCACAGGCAACAAGTGAAAGGCAGATTCAATGTCCACCTTAGCTAGCAATGCCGACTGCCCCGCACCCCTCACCAGCTCCACCGCCCGGTCAAAGGACGCGTACCGTACCGTGTACAGCTCCTGCGGAATGTGGGCATTCACGGACACACCCATAGGGGAGGACAAATTGTGAATTAGCCTGAACTTCCCAGGATACTTCTTAGGTATGATTCCCAGCGGAGAAATTACCATGTTCGGAAAAGACGGAACGCTAAACGGGCCCGCGATTCTACCCAACTGCAACTCACCCAATAACTTGTTCCGCACCACTGAGGCCAATCGCCACACCGAAGGCGGGTTCTTAGCACTAGGCACAGCCACTACATCCTGAACTGGAATGACAAACCCAAACTGAAAACCTAACCCTAGAACAACCCTATCCCTCCGCCTAGGATAAAGACGCAGCCACTCCATCAGGGTGTCCACCCGTACCGGAGTCGGCGCCCGACCTCCCACCTCATTGAGGCTTGGAGGCTGTCCCAGAGGCTCCAGCAGGCGCTTTCTTAACACACCTAGCAGCGGAGTGCCCTCCGCCACAAATGGAACAAAGGTGTTTGAACTTGCAGTCGGGGAAAGGGCAGGTGGACCTATTGAACCTCCAACACACGTCGCTGACCCCCCCAGCCCCCGCTTTCTGCTGCAAAATGCCCGTCCCCAGGTGAAAGGAACGAGCCGCCCCTGCCGGCAGCAACGAACCGCCCCTCCCCCCACCCGCACCCGACCTAGCGGACATTTGGGTCAGCCACAGGATAATATCCTGCGTGCCCCAGGATAACAATCTATTCTCTTCCATTTTGTCCCTAAACCTTTCGTCGTAGTTCAACCACACCCATCCTTCATGCGTCTGAGACGCCTCCAGTATAGAGTCCACATACGCCAGGAGCATTCCTTACTGTTCCAGCATGTGATGGCCCCAAACGCTGGCTAGCCGCAGAAAGGAATGAGTCCAGTTAACTACGTTGCGTGCAACCTTCTTAACCCGCCCCGCCTTCTCGTCCTCCTTCCTGTTTTTCCGACTCTCCCCCGATCGCTTCTGCCCTTCCAAAAGCCAAAAGATATCTATATAGCGCTGCTTCCGAATCTTACGACGCAGCCGCCTCGGCACCCCTTCCCACAGCTCCGGGAACGCAACCACTGATGGGGCCCCTCCCCCCTCCCGAGCCCCTGACCCACCTGCTCTGTTTCCCCCATGCCGTAACATCTCCCCCCCAGATGCTGATGACGAATCACCCGAAGACGACGACTCCGAGCAATGACGCCGCCGACAAGAACGCCACCGTTTCTTCTGTGCACCGCCCGCCGACTTCCCCTATCCTTCCTGCCCTGCCAGCCCATCACCCAGTAAGCCCGACAACTCACCTGTCGCCAGACCATCATCCACAGTGGCAACAGCAGTCCCGGCCTCCACTTGGTTGACCACCTCGCTGGATGCCTCCGCAGCATCCCTTTGACTGTCCGCTGCTCCTCCGCTGGGCTGTGACCAAAGCTCCCGACCACCGTCACCCGTCCTCCAAGCCGGCTGCTCCATCGCTTGCCCCTGCAGAGACATAATAGAAAAAACAGGGGGGGAACTACCGGAGACCAAGCAGAAGACCAGGGCCCCCTCCCCATTCTGCTTGAGATGTGCCCTGCCCCCCACCATGCCAATGCTCCCAAGGCAAGGGTCCCCCAACTGTCATATAGGCACCAGGGCCTGGAACCCAGCCCGCAGGAGAGAGGTTCCACTGAGCAACACCTGGCTGTATACCCCCCCTCTGCCCCCTCCCCAAGACCCCTAAGTCAGCCTCTGACTTGCCCACTGGAACACCCGGCATCCCCCAGCCTGTCCATGTCCCCCCCCCCCTCCGCCACTTCCTCCGCTCCACTAGCCTGCCGAGCCCTCCGAGGGAGGGGCCACCCGCCCCACCCCTCCGCCCCCTGACTCTACCCCCACCTGACTTTCTCCCCGCACCAGCCCCCCGCCGGCCCCCCACACCCTGCGGCGCCCCGTGCCCCACCTACCCCCCCAGCCCCCAAACACCCTCTCCCCCCACCAATCCCCCTTCCCCCACCGGACGCACACCCTTGCTCCGCCTGCACGGGCACAGGATGACGCCCCAACGCCCTACCCCCCCCCCATTACCACCCCACAAGCCCATGCATGGCGACATTCTAAGCCCACGTACCCCTTGTACTCCAGAAGAACGCCGACAATTTCTTATGTTGCTGTAAACTTAAATATTATTATTGATTTTCCCGTTCTCTTTGGGTTGTTTTTTTTTGTATTATTATATGTGTTTATTTTATTTTATTTTATTTTTTAATTGTATCTCACCGCCCCCTGACACCGGTCCAATCAGGCCCCCACACCAAGGAACCCCCCGTGCCATCTACCGTGGCCCCGCAAAGGAAAGCCAAAGCTCACCATCTCCCAGCAGCCTCCACTTGCCTGTGCTCCGAGCCCCCGACACCGCCCAGAATCCGCAGGCCATGGTGCCACCAACAGCAAAAGAGGAGCTCCGCCGCTCCAGCAATGCCCCGCCGACGCCTCTGCACAGACTCCGACCTGCCGCACAGCCATGAGGCCTTGCTCCCGTCGCTGGAAACAAACCACGGAGCACCGAAAATGCAAGCCAGCACCACCAGCAGCCACCGACGAAAGACCATGCGGAGGCTGCCGATCGGTACTCCCACCAGCCCCCCACACCACCAAATCCCCCTGATTGGTTCCCGCGCAGCTGCATCCGCCGGGAGCCAATGAATTCAAAGCACACCCCCCCCTGCACCCCCAGCCGGGGCCGCGCGCAGGGTCCTCGCACTGGGCCGCACGCCCGGTTAAGGTCGGCCGCCGGGACCCTGCCCGCGGGCTCGCCATTAATATATTGTTTTGAACAGATCAAATCAAACAACTGAGTCAGTGGAATATTAGACTAATTCTGGTTGGTAATAGTAATATAGATTAAATCTTTACCTGTATAGAACCCAATTTTCTGTAATACCTCCACTTACAAGGGGCAGCATAAACCGCCACAGGATTAAAAAACGAACAAAACTGAAAGGAGGAGGGAAAAAAAGCGTGGCTATATTAACAATTTTAACCTTACATCAGCCATACCATCATAAGTTTATAAAAATTCTCCTTATATGTCATATTATGTATTTGTTATAAGCGGCAACTCACATATACACTCGACGATAATCCAATGCCGTCTTACAGACCCAGCTGACTTTGAAATTGTGAAAGGAAACAAACGCCGACATCTGCGCACTAAATCAGCCAAGTTTTCCCGCGGGATGCAAATGTAATGACGTCAAAATTCTCAAATTCCCACGACCCTTCCTTTCATTATTTCTACGGTCAACATTAACGCCATATTCTTAAAACGTTATTTGCACATACAAACTATTAATCATGCATTTCAAAGGGACAAGGCAAATGTTTTTTAGACATGGAAGCTCTTTGGAAAGGAGGAGGGTGGGGATCTGCTCGGACACGTCCTCAGAACAACCAACGATCAGAATCCCAGGAAGTTTGGACAACAAAATCCACACAGAGGTCGCGGACGTGGTCGGGGCAGAGGGTGGAGTCGCAGGGGATCCGAGAGATCCACGGAGAGGCCCTATCAAGGATAAGTGAGAGCAATAATGTTATCAATATTTCAAAATACTCTTTATCGCCTGGTGAGATATCTCTTTTAAATAAGGGTTTGACATTTGTACTGGTGAAAAGATATGACCACTTTGAAACTCATATAGACTTATACAAATTCTTTCGGAAAATTAGGATAAAAAATGTCTTTGCCATATGTGATCCCTCAAAAGAAGACCAATCTGTTATTAAACATAAGTCCAAATGGAATCCGCCCCCAAGTTCTGACCCTATGATACAAGCTTTTGAGACAATAGTGATGAAAGAGGTGGATCAGATTAATACGATAAAAAAATCTCCATATGATAATCTTACAGTAGGAGAGAGACAGGCATTGAGAACGCTGCAAAATAACCCAGATATTATCATAAAACCAGCGGATAAGGGTGGTGCCATTGTTGTTCTGGGTAAAGACCAATATCTGAATGAGATTTATCGACAATTAAGGGACACCACATTTTATATAAGGTTAGATGATGATCCAACGGCTTAAAAGTTCTATTGACAATTTAATTTGGATTGCATATGAACTTGGACACCTTAGAGTACAAGAGAAAAACTTTCTTACAGTAGATTGTCCTGTTATGCCAACTATCTATATTAATCCAAAAATACACAAGTCCTTAGAACAACCCCCTGGACGTCCGATTATATCAGCTATCGGATCTCTAATGGAACCAATTTCGAAGCTGATTGATGTATTTTTGAGACCCTATGTGATTAAAATGTGGTCATATGTTCGGGATTCGACACAAGTCATTCATATCTTATCTTCATTACAAGAAATTAATCCTGAGTGGTTGTTAGTTACGCTTGATATCGAGTCATTATATACAAACATTCCGCAGAAAGAAGCAATTAATATAGTGGAGAGGTATCTATGTAATAGGCAAGAATGGAGGCAGATTCCTACGGCATTTCTTTTGGATTTAGCTCGTTACGCTCTTTGTGAAAATTATTTTTGTTTTCAAGGGTTATTTAATAAACAGATAAAAGGGGTGGCCATGGGGTCCTCTATGGCCCCCGACATTGCAAATTTATATGTTTTTAATTTTGAGGAGCTGTTTATTAAGAATAACCCATTTCAGAAAAATATGAAGCTATGGATTAGGTATATAGACGATGTCCTCATGTTGTGGGAAGGGTCTGTACCCCTTTTGGACGAGTTTAATCTTTGGATCAATTCCTGTGATGAAAATTTACAGTTTCAAGTAACCTTTGATGACAAGAAAATTCCGTATTTGGATTTACTCATTATCAAGACCGACAGAGAATTTATCACAACACTTTATAAAAAACTGACAGATCTCAATTGTTTGCTTCATTTTCATAGTTTTCATAATTTATCCTTGAAGCACAATTTACCAGTTGGTCAATTTTTGAGAATCCGTAGGAATTGCACTTTAGAACAGGAATTTAAGGAGCAAGCTATCATAATGAAAGATAGATTTAAGGCAAGACATTATCCAAACACATCAATACAGAGGGCATATAATAGAGCAGCACAATGCTCTCGTCAGGAATTGTTACATCAGCATAAGAAGGAAAATGATGTAGGTATAGTGTGCCCATTGTTGTATTCGTACCACTCACGTCGTATAGCTAAGATAATAAGAAAGTACTGGCATTTGATCCAAGCGATACCAATGTTTTGGGATTTAAAAGTCACAATTGCACACAAACGTAATGTAAATTTGAAAAATATGCTGGTTCCGTCAGCATTTACAGAGAGGGCATTTTTATCAAAACACAAGGGTCATATCCAGTGTGGTAAATGTTCAATCTGTACTCATGTCCTTGTTGTCAGGAAACAATATATTCATCCTACAAATGGATATGTATTTTATTTAGATGACTTTTCTAACTGTTCTACCAGTCATGCTATATATGTAGTCCAATGTCCGTGTAAAAAATTGTATGTGTGTAAGACTACCCGTCCGGTTCGTAGTCGAATCATTGAACACCGTAGTTGCATCAAACGGGGTGCAACAGATAAACCTTTGTTTAGCCATTGGCAGGAGTGTTCACATAAATTTTGCGGATTTGAAGTATTTTGTCATCAAGAAGATGAAAGTTAATTGGAGAGGAGGAGATGTTGAAAAAACTATCCGTAGGTTGGAGGAGCGATACATTTTTCAACATTTTTCAACTTGGCAGTCTATTTCCTAATGGTTTAAACATGGAAATTGCGAGGCCGCGGGCAGGGTCCCAGCGGCCGGCTGGGTACCGATGTTGGGCTGCGGAGATCCTGCGCGCTGCCCGGGTGGGGCGCGCGAGTGCATGATTTAAAGTGATTGGCTCGCATCGGTCGCAGCCGTGTGGGAGCCAATCGATGGGGCTGTTGTTGGGAGGCTGGGGGTGAGTTCCCGGCTGGCAGCCTCCGCATGCTCAGTCAGAGCGGAGGCTGCTTTCGGGGTGCTGGCGTTTTTTGCGGGGCAGAGAAGCGGCGGCGGTGGAGCGCATTGGTGCGGCGGTTCCTGGAATCGGGCATTGCCGGGTGCCCTAAGGCAAGTTAGGGGTGCCAGCTCCTAGGTGTGTGGGGGGTCTTTGTGCTAGGGGAGTGTGGGGCGGTCGTGAGGTGGCCCGTGTTGGGCATTGCACTGCAATTAAAAAAAAAAAAGTTAAAGCCCAAGCAGCAGTGGTACCTAAGCTTCCACCGCGGATAATACCATCCCGGGGAGTCAGGGCTTGCAGAGGGGGTTCTTGGGCCTGGTGGGATGCCTGCACCGCGTGATCGGGCGAAAAAAGGGGTTTTGGCCCTGGAGGGTGCTGCGGGGGTGCAAGGGCGGAGGGGTTCATGGTCTTGTGGGGGGGCTGGGACGGGCAGGGAGTTGCCCAGCCCTGGGGGTGGGGGGGTGGAGGGGTCGTGGGGCTTCTGGTGGGGGTGCTGTGTGGGAGCATAAAGGGGAAAAAGGGGTTAGGCAACCGGGGGGGTGATGGGGTGGAAGAGGTGACCCAGTGGAACCCAGGGGGTGGGTGGGGGGCTTCGGGGTGCAGTCGGGGTAGCGGGGGGTGCAAATGTGGGGGGTGGTGGAGGTGCTGCTGGTCCGTCGGGGGGTACAGGGGCGGCAGGGGCGTGTTGGGGGTACAGGGGCCTGGGGGAAGGTTGCGGCCGGATGGGGCCCAGTGGGGCAGTGGCTATGGTGTACTTGCTGGTTGGCTCCCGGGTACCGGTGGCTATGGTCCACTGGGAGGGTTTTCGCCATGGGAACAGTGGTTGGGTGGGGGGCAGGGTACATCTCGGGCAGACTTAGGTGGCTTTTGGCCTCAAGCTTGGTCGCTGGCAGTTCCCCCCCCCCCTGTTTTTCCTTTTATGTCTCCGCAGGGGCCGGTTATGGCGCAGCCAACATGGATGTCAAGCGCCGCTGGACGCAAGAGCTGGTTGAATCCGGTGGCGGGTGCGGCGACACAGTATGGAGCGGCGGCGGAGTCATCAGGGGGACGGCCCTTGGATATCGCGCGGGCCGGCGGTCAGGACAGATGGTACGGCTGCGGCTGCTGGCGGTGAGCCTGGTGAGTTGCTGGAGGGTGCGGGCAACGAGGGGGTGAGGTTGCAGGAGGGGAAGGCGGGGGGTGGTTCGCGTAAGAAGCGCAGGCGGTCTTGTCGGCGGCGTCATAGCTCAGAATCATCCTCGTCTTCTTCCTCTTCGAGTGGTTCGTCGGTGGGGTCTAGAGGGGAGCCGGGTCAGCAGGACGGGGAAGGTGGGGGGGTGGGCTCCGGTGCGGGTGGGGGAGCCGCATCGGTGGTGGTTTTTTCGGAATTGTGGGAGGGGGTGCCGCGGAAGCTGAGGCGCAAGATTAGGAAGCGGCGCTACATAGATAACTTCCACTTGCTTGAGGGGAGGAAGCGTTCAGGTGAGAGTCAGAAGAAGAGGAAGGAGGATAAGGCTGGTAGGGTTAAGAGGGTGGCGCGTAATGTGGTGAACTGGATGCGATCCTTTCTGCGGTTGGCCAGCGTATGGGGTCACCACAAACCGGGGCAGTATGATATGTTGTTGGCGTATGCCGATTCCATCCTGGAGGCGTCTCAGACGCATGACGGGTGAGCTTGGCTGAACTATGATGAAAGGTTCAGGGACAAGATGGAGGAGAGTAGATCGCTTTGCTGGGGCATGCAGGACATTAACCTGTGGCTGACTCAAATGTCGGCTAGGTCTAGTGTCGGTGGGGGGGCGGGGGGAAAGGTAGTGGTGGGGCGGCGGGGAGGGCAGTGCGTTCCTTTCGCGCGGGGACGGGCAGGGTGCCGTCGAAGACGGCCCAGCGGGGAGCAGTGACGTGTGCTGGCGGTTCAACTGGTCCACCTGCCCCTTTCCCGACTGTAAATTTCAGCATGCCTGTTCCTTGTGCGGAGGTCCTCACCCGGCCACCAGGTGCCTTAAGAAAGGCACCGCTGGCATTGCTGGTCCCGCGCCTAAGGGGCAATGAATGGCCTGGGCGTGCGCCCTCCCCGATTCGGGTGGAGGCCTTTTTGGGGTGGCTGAATCGCTATCCTAGGAGGCGGGAGGCGGTGATTCTGTTGTTTGGTTTTCAGTTCGGTTTTGTTATCCCGTTGTGGGGTGTGGTGTCGGCGCCGAGTGCGCGGAACTCCCCGTCAGTCCGACGTTGGGCTGCGGTCATTCAGGACAAGTTAGTGGGGGAATTGCGGTTGGGGAGAGTGGCGGGTCCATTCAAGGAGCCCCCGTTTCCCGACATGGTGATCTCTCCATTAGGTATAGTCCCCAAGAAGGAACCGGGGAAGTTCCGGTTGATTCATAATTTGTCTTGTCCGATCGGTTCTTCCGTTAACGATCGTATTCCCCGTGAGTTTTTTACGGTCCGGTACGCGTCCTTTGATAAGGCGGCTCTGATGGTGAGGGCGGCCAGTCGGTCTGCCCTTATGGCGAAGGTTGACATCGAATCGGCATTTCGATTGTTACCAGTACATCCGTCTGCTTTTCCTTTCTTGGGCTTTTGCTTTCAAGGGGTATATTATTTTGACAAGTGCATGCCGATGGGCTGTTCGGTCTCTTGCGCCTATTTTGAGATGTTTAGTACCTTCCTGCAGTGTGTGCTGGTGCAGAGGTCCGGCTTGTCGAATGTGGTGCATTACCTGGACGATTTTTTGTTTGTGGGTGCGGCGCAGTCAGGGGAATGCCAAGAGTTGTTATCTGCATTTGTGCGGCTGGCGTGGGAGTTCGGTGTACCGTTGGCGGAGAGTAAGACGGAGGGTCTGACAACGCAAATGACCTTTTTTGGGGTGGAGTTGTATTCTGAGGAAATGGTGGCGCGTTTGCCGCAGGATAAGGTTGCCCGCTTGCGGATTTCGGTGGCTAACGTGTTGTCATCCCCCAAGATTTCCTTGAGGGAGCTGCAGGCGCTGTTGGGGTCTTTAAATTTCACATGTAGGGTGATTCCGATGGGGAGGGTGTTTTCACGTTGGCTGGCATGTGCCTCGGCCGGGGTGCGAAAGCCTCACCACCAGATTAGAGTCAAGGGGACGATGAGGGCAGATTTGATGGTGTGGAGTCGTTTTTTGAAGGACTTCAATGGGACTTCCGTTTTGATGGAGTCCGAGGTTTCCAGTGATGCCTTGCAGTTGTACATGGATGCGGCGGGGGGGGCGGGGTTGGGAGTCTACTTCAGTGGGGCCTGGTGTGTGGATAGTTGGCCTGAGTCGTGGCACGTTGCGGGGTTGACCAAGAACATCACCTTTTTGGAGCTCTTTCCGATTTGTGTGGTTTTGGAGCTATGGCCGGATCGGCTTGGAAACCATAGGGTTCTCTGGTGGTGTGATAATGAGGCGGTGGTCAGTGTGGTCAATCGCTACTCCCCTAGGTGCTTGAGGGTGGTGGGCTTGATGCGGGAAGTGGTGTCAGCCTGTCTGCGGTTGAATGTGTTGGTGAAGGCTCGGCATATACCGGGGTGCACTAACGAGATCGCTGATGCTCTTTCTCGCTTTCAGTGGGAACGATTCTGGGCTCTGGTCCCCGAAGCGGACATGGACAGATCTGTGGTCCCAGAGAGCTTGTGGAGCATTGGCCACGGGAGATGCTGAATCTGCTGAAGAATTCGGTGTCTGCGGGGACTTGGTCTGTGTATCAGCGGGGCTGTGACCGGGTGGTCGCATTTCTGGTGGCTCATGGGTGGCAGCCAGGAGGGGTTCCGGTGGGCTTGATTGGTCTATATATTGTGGAGGCCAAGGGCACTGGATTCTCTCGGTCGGCAGTGCGTGCGCACTTAGCGGGGTTTAACTTTTTTGCGAGCGCGGTGGGTTGGGGCTCGCCAGCTGGGGGGGGGTTTCCGCGGCGGCTTCTGCAGGGTTGGGAGCGTGTTCAGCCTACACCGTGGGATTTGCGGTTGCCCATTACGCATGGGTTCTTGGTGAGGGTCTGCGGGGCCTTATCACGGGTGGCAGCGTCTGCGTACGAAGCAACTTTGTTCCGAGCGGTGTTTTGCCTTGCCTTTTTTGGGGCTTTTTGAATCGGTGAATTGGTCACAGGCTCCGGGCGGGGGGGGTGTTGGGGGGCTGCAGGCGCATCATGTTCGGGTGTAGGGGGGGCGGTTACGGATCCTTTTGGCGAGATCCAAGACGGATCCGCTGGGGAAAGGTTTGTGGGTGTTGTTGGGTGAGGTCAGGGACCCGCGGTCTTGCCCAGTTCGGGCGGTGCGGCAGTATCTGTCAGTGCGTCTGGGGCTAGCGGGTGTTTTTTTCGTGCACGCGGACATGCGGGTCTTAACCCGTTTTCAGGTAACGGCGGTACTGCGCCTGGCGTTGCGTGCGGTAGGGGAGGACCCTAAGCGGTTTGTGCCACACTCCTTTCGTATTGGGGCTGCCACAAGCATGGCGGCGGCTGGGTTGACTGGGCAGGTGATTCAGGGCATAGGTAGGTGGCGCTCTCAGGCTTTTAAAGGCTATGTGCGGCTGTAGGGGCTCGGGATGTGGGTCGGGGAATTTAACTGTTTATTTCTTTTGCAGATGGGGGTGTCGGGCCTGCTGGCTGTTGGGTTGCTGGCCACTCTTTTGTCCACTGGGTGGGACGGCGTGCGGCTGCTCGGCCTATTGGAGTTAATTTGGGACTGGACCCGTGGGTGGTGACTGTGACATGGCTGGGCGTGAGAGGACTTCGTTGGTCGCAATTGCTGCCTTTGCTACAGCGCCACAGGAGGACGTCGCGGTGGCCGGCAGCCCTGATTGCGCATCTGGGGGGCAATGACCTGGTGTTCTGGTCCTGCAGGCAGCTGATCCGGGCAGCGCAGGATGATTTGGGGGTGGTGCTTCGGATGTTTCCAGGTGTTATTTTGCTGTGGTCGGATATCATTCCAAGGCTGGCTTGCTGGGACCAGCGACGGTGGTCTCGGGGCCTGACGAAGATCAATCGACAGATTGGTCGATGGGTCTGTGAGAGGGGAGGTTATCAGATCTTGCATGACTGGGTGGACGTCGGGTGTTCGGGGCTCTATCGGGCTGAAGGGGTTCATTTGTCTCCAGTTGGTATGGACCTGCAACTTAACGACTGGCAAGAGGCCTTGGAATATATGTCGGTCCGTGATGTGCGCTGGTCGCAGCTTGGGGTTGGGGGGGGGGGCGGCACATGAACAGGGTTCTGTGCTGGTGGCGGGATCCCGGAGGTTTCCGGGGTCCGGAGCAGCAGGCTACACTTGGGCGGGGGCGGGGTGCCCCTGACCTGGTCAAACCCCGGCCGACTTTTGCTAATAGCATGGCGAAGTTGGGGAGAGGGGCATGGCAACTTGCCGGGAGGCAAGTTATGGCATTAGCAGTGGCGGGCACTTTGCTAAGGTATGGCTGGTGCAGCCGGGTTCCGCTAATGTGGGGTTAGGAAGTTTGATGTTGGTTTGTTCTAATTGTTGATGGTTAATAAAGCTGCGACCAGTTGTATTCCATGAAGTTATGGTGTGATGTCTTATGTTGGGGGGGGTTGGGTGTGGGGGGGTGGCGGAGGAAAAGGGTAGGGCCCGAAGCACCCGGTCCACCTGTCTTGGTTATTGTGAGGCTGCGGGCAGGGTCCCGGTGGCCGGCTTTAACCGGGCACGCGGCCTGGTGCAGGGACCCTCCACGTGGCCCAGGTGGGGCGCACGAGTGCGTGATTTAAATTGATTGGCTCCCGTCGGTCGCAGCCGTGCAGGAGCCAATCGATGGGGCTGTTGTTGGGGGGTGGGGGTGAGTTCCCGGCCGGCAGCCTCCGCGTGCTCAGTCGGAGAGGAGGCTGCTTTCGGGGTGCCGGCGTCCCTCCCGCCCTCCCTGTCTTAGGACGGCTTGGGTATGAGGTGTTGCTGCTTGGGGGGGGGGGTGCGGGATCCCGGAGGTTTCCGGGGTCCGGAGCAGCAGGCTACACTTGGGCGGGGGCGGGGTGCCCCTCACCCTGTCAAACCTGGCCGACTTTTGCTAATAGCATGGCGAAGTCGGGGAGAGGGGCATGGCAACTTGCCAGGAGGCAAGTTATGGCATTAGCGGTGGCGGGCACTTTGCTAAGGTATGGCTGGTGCAGCCGGGTTCCGCTAATGTGGGGTTAGGAAGTTTGATGTTGGTTTGTTCTAATTGTTGATGGTTAATAAAGCTGCGACCAGTTGTTTTCCATGAAGTTATGGTGTGATGTCTTATGTTGGGGGGGGGGTGGGGGGGTGGCGGGGGAAAAGGGTAGGGCCCGAAGCGCCGGGTCCGCCTGCCTCGGTTAAAGATTTGTCTGTGTTTTATAAAAGGTCTGCATATCCCCCTTTGGTTACCCTTGGATGATTTACATACATTTATACCATTCAATTAAAGGTATGTCAGTAGACTTGATACTGTTTGGTTTCTTAATCAAAAGTAAGATATGTAAAGATTAATATAAGAGTTGCACTGTTGTATGCAATATGGTGTAGTGCTTAGCTAACAGTAATTCAAGCCCTTCGGAAAGTGAATTTTTAGATGTTCATAATTTAGAGATAAGATAGTATATGGTGAGTCCCTCATATACATAGTTATATCTTATTGGATATAGCTGAAGGTTATGTAATCCTGAAACTATAGCCGATTGGCATCATAATAGCCCGAAGCATTGGTCATCGGTAATAAGGGCAAATTTGTTTCATAGATGACAGTGAATGAGATCATTTGTGCTAAAGAATTTTTTATGTACACAATTGGTATTATGGCTGCCTGCATCACAACAACCCAATACGTTGAATAGCGTTAATATGGGTGAAATTTGGAATTTAGAGGACAGAAAATGAGATCATTTCGCTCCAAAGAATTTTTCACATAGTGTGGCAGAAGCGTGCTGGTGAACTTTCTTATTTAATTCAAAGAATGTTTTTTAATTTATGCTTTAAAAAAAGTCTTATTATTTTAAAAGGCTTGGTTGTGTGATCTGATCGGGCAGCAGATTGCAGTATGATCTGATCGGGCAGCGGATTGCAGTATGAGGTGGCTTAGAAGTAGCAATTTAGAGGACAGAAAATGAGATCATTTTGCTCCAAAGAATTTTTCACATAGTATGGCAGAAGCGTGCTGGTGAACTTTCTTATTTAATTCAAAGAATGCTTTTTAATTTATGTTTTAAGAATAGTCTTATTATTTCAAAAGGCTTGGTTGTGTGATCTGGTCGGGCAGTGGATTGCAGTATGAGTCGGGCAGCGGATTGCAGTATGAGGTGATTTAGAAGTAGTAAGTGTTTATTTAATGTTGACTTTTTCTAAGGTGGAACGATCGTGGCAACTTTGAGAAGTCCGATAGCATTCTCAATGTATTTTAATTGAATATTGAAAATGCTAATGAAGCATTTTGAAACGCATGATTAATAGTTTGTATGTGCAAATAACGTTTTAAGAATATGGCGTTAATGTTGACCGTAGAAATAATGAAAGGAAGGGTCGTGGGAATTTGAGAATTTTGACGTCATTACATTTGCATCCCGCGGGAAAACTTGGCTGATTTAGTGCGCAGATGTCGGCGTTTGTTTCCTTTCACAATTTCAAAGTCAGCTGGGTCTGTAAGACGGCATTGGATTATCGTTGAGTGTATATGTGAGTTGCCGCTTATAACAAATACATAATATGACATATAAGGAGAATTTTTATAAACTTATGATGGTATGGCTAATGTAAGGTTAAAATTGTTAATATAGCCACGCTTTTTTTCCCTCCTCCTTTCAGTTTTGTTCGTTTTTTAATCCTGTGGCGGTTTATGCTGCCCCTTGTAAGTGGAGGTATTACAGAAAATTGGATTCTATACAGGTAAAGATTTAATCTATATTACTATTACCAACCAGAATTAGTCTAATATTCCACTGACTCAGTTGTTTGATTTGATCTGTTCAAAATGATATATTAATGATAATCTTTAGAGACATGGATACACTTATCATAATGATGGTTTTACCCTAGATATTAAATATGTTCTCTTTATCCACATTAGTTTATCAATTAAGTCCCGATGGTAAATAATACACCATAGGAGGTTGAACAGTTTTATAAGGTATGTGTTATGAATTAGTTTTTTATGAAATATCATTATTTATGAATTTATTTCTTATTCTTTTATATCTTAATGTAGTTATGCATTGGCAGGTTTTATGAATTATCATTATTTATGTATTTATTTCTTATCCTTTTTTATTTAATGTAGATATTTGTGTAAGGTTTTTTAATTATATGTTTTTTTAAAAAGATGGTTGTTTGTTTTTAAAGATGCTTGTTCATTTTATCTTTTACCACATGTTATGTATACTATATAACATATGGATGTTATCATTTTGACGTGTGTTGCTGTGCTGATCATGTTTCTTTCTTTTTATCTATGGATGGTTGTATATGGATTTTTATACATTATTTCTATAGAAGAATATTATCATAATTTGAACGTTTATTTTATATTTTGTCATATGTATGTGTTTTACATTCTTAGGTATTATGATATTATTATTAAGTGCATATATTTGTAGTAATTTTATTGTTTTTATTATTTATGTAGCCTGCCCCTGAAGAAGGCAACGAAACACGGCCTGTGTTGGGCCATAGGCTTTTAATTGATCAATAAAGAATACCCTTCCTTTGCTATCTCAGCGATCTATGCCTTGGGGGGCATTAGAAATGGTGTTTCTTTTATTTCAGGCAATGGCCCTTTTAAGAGACTTCCCAAGAGCATCAAGCCGTGTGTTAGTTCTCCTGGGGCAAAAGTTAGTACTATCTGGGTTTGCACAATTAATGCTCGAGCTGTATGTGTCAGCAAACACATGTATAATTCTTCAAGTCCTTATATGTGTTTTACTAAAGGCTCTAAATGTGGCAGAACCTTTTGTGAAACATCGGGAAAACTGTGAATTTCCTGACCTGAATATTACAGTTTTTACCTCAAAGGGTTGAAAAAGTTCCTGGCGTCAGTTGCTAGCCTGCAAGATGTGGGGTAGTGCCATCTTTTCTGAGAGTGAGCAACATGGACTGGCTTTCTTCATTAGAATCTTCCGTGTTCTTCTAAGCAACATGGATTGGTCACTGCTGAAGACAGGATGTTGGACTTGATTGACCATTGGTCTGACCAGCATAGCACTTCTTATGTTCTTGTGATTCATATGATTTTTGAAAGCATTTATAGGAGAACCTGAGAACTATAAGCAATTTAATTATGGATTGTTGTTCAAAGCTTAGAAAGGTAGTTACTAATGTGCATTAAGGGAATGATGTACGTTAAGAATTTTATAATAGGATGCCATAGTTAAGCGCCTACAGAGGTGCCTATGTATGTACTATTTTATAAAGACAAGTAGGTGCCTATATGCCTTTATAAAATGCTAGTGTATGTGTAGATAAAAAGTGACATTGCACAGGGGCATTACACCTGTTTCACAACATACATATGTGTTTGATGTCGCTTACACATGCATTTTGCCCATTTTAGCAAAGGCCCATTTGGGAGAGGAGAGAAATAACACTTTTTCTTAATTTCTGAGGTGGTGGTAGACCACCATAAAGCTTAACACAGTTGTCCTCTGAATCACTTGTGGTGACCCAGTGTCCCAGGGTTCAGGTAGCTGCACTAGTGAGGGCCTTGGAGCAGGTAAAAAAGCTGATACATACATTTCTTAAAGCAAACGTATATGTATTGTAAAATGAGAGATACACACATATTTTTCCGACCCACCCAAACTATGCCCAAAACACTTCACCTTAAAATCTCTGCATCCCAGCCATCTACAAGTGTAAACAGAGGCTTTCTAAATTTTTCATTTGTATGTGCATGTAACCTAACATATAAATACTGCTATTTATTGTGTGGGTGCTTTTAAAATGACATCCAAAGTCTCAGTCATCCTTTCT
Organism: Ichthyophis bannanicus; assembly: GCA_033557465.1. Classification (NCBI taxonomy): domain Eukaryota; kingdom Metazoa; phylum Chordata; class Amphibia; order Gymnophiona; family Ichthyophiidae; genus Ichthyophis; species Ichthyophis bannanicus. Next base: position 459,960,064 of record CM066033.1, on the reverse strand, counting down.
GAAAGTCCTAAACGTTTTAGCCTTTCTTCAATAGGGAGACATTCCATACTCTGTGTCTTTTTTTATGACCTTCTCTGTATCTTTTATAATTCTGCTATCTCTGATCTGAGATGGAGTAATCAAAACTGCACACAATACTCACAGTGCACGTGCCACATCATTTTATACAAGGCAAAGTGATAATTTTATTCTTTATTCCTTGCTGAATAATTTCTAACATTCTATCTGGCTTTTTAATTACTGCTGCACACCAACCTGAAGATTACCGTGAAACTTGCCACAGTGGAAACAAGCACTGGAATTATTTTATCATGTGCACACCACTTTCCACTTGTCCCTATTAAACTTCATCCGCCTTTCAAATGTTTAGTTCTACAGTCACACATGGTCTTTCTACAGAGGTTCAGAATCCGACTGCGTTTTATAAGAACATAAGAACATAAGATATGCCATACTGGGTCAGACCAAGGTCCATCAAGCCCAGTATTCTGTTTCCAACAGTGGCCAATCTAGGTCATACGTACCTAGCAGTTTCCCCAAGGGACACAGGTTCCACAATGCTTGTATTGGTTCAAGCATTGATATCCTGGGTCCCTTCTTAATAATGGTTTATGGACCTTTCCTCCAGGAACTTGTCCAAACCTTTTTTAAACCCAGCTACACTAACAGCCTTTACTACATCCTCCGGTAACAAATTCCAGAGTTTGATTACACGTTGAGTGAAAAAATATTTTCTTTTATTAGTCTTAAATAGTTTACCCTGTAGCTTCATTGCATGTCCCCTAGTCTTTCTATATTCTGATAAGGTAAACAATCGATCTACGTTTACCCGTTCCACTCCGTTCATTAATTTATAGACTTCTATCATATCTCCCCTCAGCCGTCTCTTTTCCAGGTTAAAGAGCCCCAACCTTTTTAGCCTTTCTTCATAGGAGTAGCCTTCCATCCCCTTTACCATTTTGGTGGCTCTTCTCTGAACCTTTTCTAAAATTGCTATATCCTTTTTAAGATATGGCGACCAGAATTGCACACAATATTCAAGGTGCGGTCTCACCATGGAACGATATAGAGGCATTATAATATCTTTTGTTTTATTTTCCATTCCTTTCCTTATCATACCTAGCATTCTATTTGCTCTCTTGGCCGCCGCTGCACACTGGGCCGAGGGTTTTTAACATGGTATCAAAAAGGACGCCTAAATCTTTTTCTTGGGTGGTGGTTCCTAATGTGGAACCTTGCATCGTGTAACCATAGTTTGGGTTGTTCTTCCCTAGGTGCATAACCTTGCACTTCTCCACATTAAATTTCATCTGCCATTTTGATGCCCAGTCTTCCAATTTATCTAGTGGTGAGCATTTAGCCCTTTAAGTATTTAAAGGAGGGGCAGGGGATATATGATGCAGATGCTTAAACACTTAAAGGGTATTAATGAACAAACTAACCCTTTTCAAAGATGGAGAAGCTGTAGAACTAGAGAATGTAAAGCAAAGTTGCAAAGAGGTAAACTCAAAAGCAACATCAGGAAATATTTTTTCACAGAAGGTGGATGCCTGGAATACCCTCCTATTGGAGGTGGTGGGGGTGAAAACAGTGACAGAATTCAGAGATAGACACAGAAGAACCCTTTATAACAAGAGAAGGGAATCAAAGCAAACTTAAATAACCTTTATATTTCAAAAAATAGAGAGGGGTAACCCACAAACCCTAAACAAAGGCATAGAGGGAGGTAATCTTCACGGAGCGGCAGATAGAACCTTCACCGCCTCACTGGGCAGACTATATGGACCATGTAGGTATTTATCCGCTCACATTTACTATGCTACTATGTTATGTTATTAAATTGATTAACTTTTTAGCATTTTAACTCAATTAAAAAATGAAAGACGCTTAGCAAACTGCAGCTTCCAAAGTATCCCACAAATATGAGAGACATGCTGCTTGAGTGCACTGTGGGTGGCAATTCTGCTGCTGATATGGGACTGGGTGACAGCACGCACACACGCAAACCACCAGCACTATCGAGTGCTACATCCCATCGTACCTAGCACAGCCAGGACCATGGATTTGGGATCCGAGAACAACAATGGGGGGAGAAGCGTCAGGAAGAAGCCAGCCTGAAGCCTCTCAGTGGTAGGTGCCTGCATGCGGGAAATCAGTCCTGACGGCACAGATGGGCTTCTGCTCTCATACCCCTCAGCACAGCACCCATCTCAAGGGCTTACAAGTGGGTGGGGGAGACTGGAGGCACTCAATGTACTTATCAATAGCAAGCTCCCTTCCCTTCCCTCACCCCCCACCACCACAATGCAGGGGGGCAGAGAGGAACTTAAATTTCAGAAAATATTTGAGGATATTTATTAAGATATTCTGACAAGGTGCTCCCCATCCCCTCACACACATGCACACATTTTATTATCCTCTGGAATAAAATTACATTTTGACACTGTTTCTAGGCTTTCAATGCTCCTCAGATAGGAATAAGGGAGGGGATTCATCAAAAGCAATTGATATTACCTGTGCAGGGAATATTGTTATTGGCAATGTGTGAGGATTCTGTTTGTCAAGAGGTGAAATATGCCAAGTTACTGAGTTGCTTCAACCAAGGTCGGCCCAACCACTAGGCTTACTAGGTGGTCACCTAGAGCGGCAGCTTCTGAGGGTAGCAGTGGGCAAGGCATTTAAAGCTAAACAATAGATTCTGACAGCCAGGGGGGGCATAAGGCTTAAGGTTTGCCTAGGTCAACACTTTGAACCAACTCTGGGGCCAGCCCTGGTTTCAACACCAACTGGCTTTCAGTGAAATATCTAAATGTTCATCCTTGATTCTCTGTTTAATATAAAACAGGTCTCTCATATCCATTGTTTTCCCAAAGGGTAATTGCCTGATACACTACTTAAGATAGAATAATTTAATATGGTTCTGATTTAAATATATACTATAAATTTTGCGACCGATTTTCAAAGGCATTTACATAGTTTACGGCCCTGTAAACCATGTAAATGCCTCTGAGCGGGATATTCAGTGACATTAACACGGTTAGTGCAGCTGAATAGCACCTGGTACCACTGAATATGCCCTGATGCTAACCGCTTAGCCTCAGAGCATTCCAGGAGCCGTATCTATCGCTAACCGGTCTGCGGCGATATTCAGCTACTGCAGAATTAGTTTCCAGACTGTGCGGCTGACCCGGATATTCAATGCTGATGGCTGCTGGCCGGGTTTCGTGTTCGGCGGAGACAACTAGGCAGTATAATCGCACTAACCACCTCTGCTGAATATCGGCCCTGCTGTGTATTTCTTAACAAAATTTAATTTCTTTGTGACCAAAAACCACCATCAATTGTGATTACTCACATGATTTAAATTTTTAATCATGCCACTGATTTCTATCAAACTTTCTAATCGATGTACACATCAAGTTTAAACTACTTAAAATATTTTTGTGTCAACTGCAAATTTGATGTTTTCATTCATTTCTCCCTTTTCTGGATCATTTATGAAAATATTAAGCAGTACTGGTCCCAGTACTGATCACTTAGAGGCTCCACCATATTTACCTTTCTCCACTGAAAAAAGAGGCTCTTTGTTTCCTCTCCTTTTTTATATATTTATTGCATTTTACAATTAACTAAGGAAAAAAAACTTTGGAATAGGAAAAACACATTCTAACATGCTTCACATAATTACAAGAAACACAAAAAACCCCAAAAAAACAAAATTAAAACATCCACAGAATGAAAATAGTCCACAACAAAAAGGAGGAGATCCAAGAATGGCGAGGCTGCGTGCCCCCCCCCCCGGGGCGTGCGAGCGGCCGGCGTTAACCGTGGGGGCGGCCGGCCGCGCGCCCGCCGCGCGCCCGCCGTGGCGTGGTTATGCGATTCGCGGGTGGGCCTGCGGCGCATGAAGGGCTCCCATTGGCTCCCGCGGCACATGGCAGGGCGCGGGAGCCAATGGGAGGAGTCGAGGATTTACGGGGGGAGTAAGGGGAGCATTGCGGTGTCCTCCGGCCTTTCCCTCGAGGTGGCCGGAGGTACCGGACGTGTCTGGGAACTTGCTCTTTGCAGCTGTATGGTGGTGCATTCATGCGGGTGGTTTTGTGTGCACCGAGTGGAGGGGTAGATTGCCGAACGGAACAGTCTGGTGGCTTAGGAATCTGGGGGATGGTGGCAAGTGTTCTGTCCGGCGAGGGTGAAGCATGGGAGGTGCCTGGCTTTATGCATTGAAAACATCCTCCTGCGTCTAGGAGAATGTTGATTGCCGGTTCACGACTGATGGGTCCAGTGGGAACTGTGGTGAGTTGGAGCCATTGCGGGCCAATGGATTGGAATTCGCTGGCGTTTTCCCTTGGGGGCACTCTTGGTGGACAACGGACACTTTTCTGGTTGGTGCCATTGCTGGTGTGTGGACTTGCTTGCCAAGGTTTGGGGGGAGAACTCTAGGCGAGGCGTGGATGCGGGGAGGCGTGCCCGGTGGCTGGCGTGGAGACGGAGAGTTGGGGCCGCCCGGAGGGAGAGGGGGTGGGGGGGGTTGTGGGTGTTGTGCAGTGGTGACATGCTACACGCGTGGATCCGGGCCCTGGGTGGATCTCGGGGGGGGGGGTGTTCATCGTGGAGGCACTGGCCTTTGGGACTTGGTGGGGGGTTGAATGGGATTCCTCATGTTGGTTTTGGATTACTGGGGGTTTATTTGATTGTAGTGTTTGTGTTTGTTTGGTGGTAGTTTGGTGCCCGGGGTCTGTTCGGAGGGTCCAGGTCATTTGTTGGCACAAGACTCAAGCAGAATCACATTCACAAGGCTGAGCAATGGTTTCTAGCAAAACAACAACTTTTATACCTTTCTTTTCCATTCTGTGCATTGGCAAACTTCTCATGGGGCCCGGTAACCCTGTCTATCCCCTCTATGGGTCCCGGTACCATTACGTAGTCATCCAATGAGGACTTGGTCTGGGCTTAGCACCTGCTTGCCCCTCTTCGAGTCACCATTACAATGGACAGTTCTTAGACTCTGGATATAATTCTCTTACAACGTCCCTTAGCTGACTAGAACAGGGAAAGCGGGGCACTGTAACCCTTCTCTCAGCAGAATTAATTAATTCACAGAAGCTTTCACGCTCTTATCAGTGCCAATTAGAGCTTGTTTTTCTATCTTTTCTAAGTTTTGATTCTGCTAGCTATCCTTAGTTCAGTTTCGATGCTATGAAAGCAGCATTCTGGGGGGTCTTCATTCCTTTGGGCCGATCCACAGGCTTTCTTTACAGGTCCTGCTGCTCAAGCCTGCCTGCCTAGTTCAAACAGCGTGGATCATAGGCCTTTGCCTACCACATTTCCCCCTTTGATTAATCTGACCCTCATTTTCCTAAGGTGTGAGAGTTAAATCACTATAATTACACGGGAGTTGGATTACGCCCATACATTGCTAGACTGAGGGTGCCATAAGGCTCGGGAGTCGCGGCAGGTGGCGGTGGGGGGGGGGTGGGGGGGAGGGCAGGGGCAGTGGCGGATGAGTCGGCGGTTGCTGCTGGGGTGGGCAGGCGCAATAGGTGGGGCTGGCGGGGCCCGGCGGGTGGGTGGGTGGGGGCTGATGGGGGGAGGCGTCTCCCCTGGTGGGGTACATTGGCAGGGTGGGGGGGGCAGGGCCCTGCCCAGGCAGATTGGCTGGGGGCATGGCAGCTGCCTTGGGGGGGGCGGGTGTGGGGCATCTCCCCTTTTTTCTCCCCACAGGACACTCCGAGATGGCAGTTCACCGGGACCCCAGGGCACGAGAGTCCTGTCACAGGCCGGCGCAGCGCTGAGCGGGGAGGAGAGCACGCCTGCAGCTGGGTCGGCGGAACACGGACAGGGCTCGAGGAGCGTGGTGCCGGGTCGGTCGGAGGCAGGAGCGGTGCCGGAGCCGGCGACGGCTGCGGCAGGTGAGTCTGGGGGGGCGGGGTCTTCAGGGGGAATCCCGGCGGGGGGAGAATGGGGGGAAGGCGGCCAGGAAGCGGCAGCGTTCGGGCCGTCGGCATCTGGCTTCGGGTTCCTGGTCATCTACGTCCTCGGTATCGTCATGGTTTGCGTCCGGGTCGGATGGGAGAGGGGGTGGGGGCGAGGCTGTGGGGTGGGTTCTTCGTCGGTGGTAGTGTTCTCGGAGTTGGGGAAGGTGTGCTGAGGAAGCGGCGGCGTAAAATTAAGGAGAGGCACTATATTGATATCTTTCGGTTCGAGGAAGAAGCAGAGGGAGGATGGCAAGGCAGGTAGAGTGCGAACGGTGGCGTGCAACGTTCCGAGTTGGGCGTGGGAATTTCTGTGCTGGTGGATTCGGACTCCATCCTGGAGGCCGCTCAGTGTCCGGAATGCCCCAGTGGTGCGGCGTTTAACGGCGTGTCCGGGATCGGATGGCAGTGGAGATCGGGTTGGGGGGGTAGCGGGCCCTTTCGGGAGCCACCTTTGCGGCGGAGCCAGGTCAACGCCGGTTGATCCATAATCTGCCCGCCCTATCGGGGGTTCGGTGAATGATCATATCCCAAGGGAGTTGTACTGGTAATGGGGGAGGCGCGGACTGGGGCAGTGCACTGCATTGTTGGACGGGCTCGTGCAGATGGCGGGGGAGTGGGGGTTCCGTTAGCAGAGGGGAACGCGGAGGGCCCCCCCTCCCCCGCCTCGGTTCACCTTGTTAGGGATCGAGCTGGAGTCTGGGGAGTGAGTGGCGCGCCTGCCGGTGGGTGGGATCCAGAGGCTCCGGGTTCTGGTGGCGAACGCCTTGGGTTCTTGAAGGAGGACATCGTGGGAGATGCAGGCGTTAATCGGGTCCCTGAATTTCGACTGTAGAGTTATCCCTAAGGGGCGAGTGTTTGCGAGGCGTTTGCAGGTCTCTCCAGACCGCATCCTCGTATGAGGGTCGCAGAGTATTCGGGCCGATATAGCCATCTGGGACGAGTGCTGGAGGGAGTTCGATGGCACTACGATGCTCTGAGATCGGGAGATCGACAGTCGGGATTGGCAGTTGTCTACCGATGCGGCCGGATGGTTGGGCCTTGGGGTGTACTTTGGCGGCTCGTGGTGTGCGGCGGAGTGGCCTGATGCTTGGGAGGTAGTCGGTCTCTCGGCCGATATAGACTTCCTGGAGTTGTTTCCGCTACAGGGTGTTGGAGGTCCGGCCGGACAGGGTTCGCCATCGTAGGCTTGTATGGTGGCGCAGCGGTGGTAAGCGTAGTGAGCGACTTCACTCCACGCGTATCCCGGTAGCAAAACTTGATACGACAGGTCGTGTTGGTTGGCTTGCGGCTGGATACCGTGGTTCGGGCACGGCATATACCCGGCAAGGTTCCCTCTAATTTTCTGTAGGCTAGGTGCGCATGACGTAGCAGCTGGGTGCAGCTTTCGCAGGAAGGTTACAATTTTGTGTGCCTCAGAACGACACTCGGAGTTAGATACTTAAAAATTTGACTGCATGTCCGAATACAGTATGTACACTTTAATTATTTAAATGAAAATAGGTGATTACTAACTGAAGTGGCAAATTGCTAGTACTTACGATCACGACGTTTGAATTTTAAGACGTCGGTGTTGTTTTCTATCAGAGTCAGAGCCGTAATTTTGTGCGTTCTGTTGGCAAAGTATGTGCGCTCGCTCGGTGAGGTGTGTGCGCGCGCACGGCGTAGAGGGAACAGGGATACCCGTTAGTACTAAACAGGTCGCGTAAGTGGGAGCTGTTCCAGGCATGGGCGCCGGAGGCGGAGGCGGAAGGTTAAGCAGTCCCCGGCTGCGCCTGCTTGGTGCGGTTTCTGGGCATGTAGGCATTTGGCGGGTTTCTCGTTCCTTGCTATGGCAGTGGGGTGGGCGGTGGTCGGGGGATTGGTAGAGCGCCGGGTGCGGCAGGGCTGGGAACGCTATGGTCGGTCGCCCAGGGGCAGCGGGCAGCCCATTACGCATGAATTGCAGCAACGCTTGTGTGCTGTTTTGCCACAGGGATGTCGTCCAGCTACGTGGATGCCTGCGTCCGGGCGGTGTTTTTCCATAGCATTCGTGGTGCGGGGTTGTATGCGCCGCATTCCTTTCGTATTTGCGCGGCTACTTGGCGGCGGGCTTACCTCAGGGGGATATCAGGCGGATCGGAAGATGGACTGCCTGGGCATTTCGGAGATATGTGCGCCAGTACGGGCGCTGGGGGGGGGCTGGCTAACTGTGGATCTGTTTCTTTTGCAGAAGTTGTTCCTGGCTCGTGTCGCTGTTGGGTGATTGGTTACTCGGAGTTCCGGGCCGGTCGGCGAGCAGCAACACGCCCGGTGGAGTGGAATATTGGTTTGGACCAGTTCGGGGTGACCGTTTCATGGCTGGGTGGAGCGCGGTCTGCGATGGCTTCAGCTCTTGCCTTTGCTGCGGCACCACGAGCGGCTGCGGGGGCCACCGGATGCCATGGTGATCTACCTGGGTGGCAACGATCTGGTGTCCTGGCCGGGCTGGCAGTGGAGTCGGACTGTGATTCGGACAAGGAAGCGCTGTTTGAGATGTTTTCTGGTGTGATTTTGCTGTGGTCAGATATCGTTCCAAGGCCTGCTTGCACGGCTCAGCGGCGGTGGTCGCAGGGCTCAGAAAAGATCAATCGCCGAATTTGCGGATGGGGTGGGGGAGCAGGGGGGGCCCACTCTTGCACCCACGGGCTGATGCGGAGTGTGCGGGCCTGTATCGGGTCAATGGGGTCCATCTATCCCCGGTGGGGATGGATTTGCTCCGCACTGATTGGCAGGAGGCCTTGGAGGATAGGCTGAACCGGAGGGGCGCTGGTCGCAGCTTTGCCGGGGGGCGGCTCAGGCCGGTGCTGGCCTGAGCCGGTGGCGGGATCCTGGAGGTTTCCGGGGTCCGGAGCTGGAGCCAAGCAGTAGGGCGGGGGTGGGGTACCCCCGCCCGGGCGGTCCCTCAGGCTTTTGCTAATAATATGGCGAAGCCGGATGAGGGAGGCTAGGCAATTTGCCGGGGCCTGGACAAGGCGGAAGCGGCCTCACTTTGCTACTCATGGCTGGTGAGGGGTCGCTCTGCTGGGGGGGGGAATACAATTTAAGGTTGGATTGTTGATGTTATGGTTTATGGCAATAAAGCTGCGACCAGTTGAATTACCATATATGTGTGGTCTACCTTTGTTATTAATGGGTGTGGGGGCGGGGGGGTTGCGGTGTGGCAGGGGCCGGTCCGCCTTACCCGGTTATTAACATAACTGAGAGGGCTCAAAGAAATGATGGGTCTTATTTTGATAAAAGAGCACACATTTACAAGGAATCCTCAATTGGAAACTCACACCCAAAGCCAAGGCCTTGGCGCAAAGATTCAAAAGCTTCTTCCTCCTAGTCTGCATCCACTTAGACACATCTGGGAAAATCTGTGTCCTACCCCTCAAAAAAGAAACATCAGATTTTCTAAAATAGATACCCTGTAGTGCCTTTTTATCCTGAAGAAAACCAAAAGCATAGCCCTAGCTTCAACCACCTCGGTGGACTGTTCTAACATCTCAGACAGGTTACGTAAGTCCAAGGAGTCAGACAAGACCTCCACCAAAGAGGTGTCAGCTGTCTGCGGAGCGTCTTTAGATGTCAATTGAGGGAGATAATAGATTTTCTGAAGGGAGGCATCCCAGACTCAGGATAACTAAAAGTCTCTTTTAGGAACCTAATAAATAGTCCCTAGGTGAGACCAAAGGCACCTGTAGAAAACAGAGACTGTGTAGGTTTAAACTTCTCTGTTGATTTTCCAAGTTCTCAATTTTACACTGAAAAACCAGTCTATCCTGAATCAATGTACCATGCTGCTCCTAAAGCTGTTGAACCTTTACCTCGAGTCCCGACATATGCCCTTCCTAGGTTTCCATGCTCTTCTCCAAACTCTCAAATTGAAGTGAGTACAAAGTCAAAGCCTGAAGCGCCTCCGCTCATACCTGGTAAATAGACTGCATAGCGTCCCAAATGGATTCCAGGGTCTCCTCCTTAGGATGGTTAGGAGGAAGAAGAACTGAAGACAACGAGGACTCTTGGGAAGCCACACACACTCCCACAAAGGAAGCACCCCCAGTATGGGCACTTGGAATGACCCTGCCTTCCGCCACTGATGAAACTAATGCCATAGTCGAGGCTGCCTGAGTCCCGGCACCTGCACTGACATCAAGCGCTCTGCACCCGGTAGGCCCAGGTGCAGGGGGAGTGGAAGAGCCAGCCAGGCTCAGCAAAACATTGCTGCCCAATCTGGGGGTCTCCCCAGCCCAGGCAGCAGGAATGTCCGAAGTCTTCACCTGCGTGAAGCTACCCATAGTGCACTGGCCCACCGGCACTGCTTCGGGCATGGAGGGAATACCACCCTTGCCCTTAGCCTTGTGCTTTGGCATTAGGTAAAAGGAAAAAAGAATCAGGAGGGAACAAGCACCAAATGCATCCTACTCAAGACGCCATCTTGGATCTCCATTTCCTCTCCTTTAACTAGTCAATGAATCAACCATAGGACATTGCCCAATATATCCCAGAGCTTCTGATTTCTTGAGGAGTTTCTCCATTGCTAACAAAATATAATTATAGACCTAGTACTTTGAAAACCTTTTAATGTGCAAAAAGTATCAAACACAGTTCATTTGTATAATGAAACCTGTCACTTTCTTATGCTGTTGGAAGAGAACTGGATTTATACTTTTAATTCTTTTCACTCAGACTGTTTAATTGTGGAGATTGAGTGGCACACGCACACGTGTTTCAGAGCTTGTGCTGCGAGGCACTGGCAGCACCAGTTCATTGCTGGAAGCCAAGCAGGGAAGAAGTAGGAGATTCATTTCTTTCTGGCTATGCCTCAGAAATTCTAGGGGAAGGTTGCAATGGAGGGCACAGCAAGAGACTGTAAGCATGGGTGTAGTCTGAGGCCCAGCAGGTGTGTGTTTTATTTATGTATTTTATACCATTTGGGTGTTCTCCATGGACAAGCAGGCTGACTTATCCTGCTGTCCACAGAGAACTACTACTAGTACTACTACTACCAATTATTTTTGTAGCGCTATAAGGAGTACACAGCACTGTATATATAGGTTTAAGACACAATCCCTGCTCATCAGAACTTACAATCTAATCAAGACAAAACACATGGAGGCCAATTCAGCATTCAGTACATCCGGCTCGTCCGGACGGTCAAAAGATGAACGGGGCTGATTTGTACCCGATTCTGCTACTGCAGTAGCTCTACGTTCCGATGGTGGCAGAATCAGGGTGCTTAGCATGGCATGCAATCTAATCAGTTGAGGGGGACATCAGGGATCTGCCTGGCCAGCCTGCTCAATGCTGGTGTGCCGATGTCATAGCATCCCGTTGCTATGGCATCGACATGTCCAGCAGGAGCACCCAATGCTCAACCGCATGGCAAGCTCCTCTTCCCACCACCCAACCCTCGGTGGGAGCAGCCAAGTCTGGGATCGGATGACGGGAACCCCCCACGGCAGCTCAATGTCTGGGGGGGGGCTGCAGGCTGCATTCTATTTCACACCCGGCATTTATTCCACTGGGCGTCCATCCCTGTGACCAGAGAAGTACAGAGGCCAGACCTGAATGGCCTCTGTATGTCCCAGGGTCTGGCCACACCCCTGCTCTGCCTTTGCTCCACCGCAGCCCCACCCCCTCTCGCCTTGTACATGCGGGGAGCAAGAAGTGCTGAATATGGTCCCGTCCTCAATGGGGGTTGGACATCCAACCCGGATGTCCAACCCCGCTATTCATGGGTCAGAATCGGCCCTGTAGTGAAACTGGGGACAGGAATGAGGAGCATCAAGATCCAAAAGCGGCTTCAAAGAGGTGGTTTTTAGCCTGGATTTGAATAGAAACATGGAATAGGATTCCTTCTCCTTCTGCTTGTCTATGGAGAACACCCAAATGGTATAAAATGCATAGATACAAATACACTCCTGCGGGGCCTCGAACTATACCGCTGCTTACAGCCTTTCTCTACAATTTCTAAGGCAGAGCCAGAAAGAGATGAAGCCAAGGGGGGGGGGGGGGGGAGGGCGTATTCAAGGCGTTTACACGGTTTGCAAACCTGCAAATCTTGTAAATGCTGTTCTGCAGGATAGTCAGTGGCACTAACATGATTAGTACTGCTAAATATCGCCGGGTGCCACTGCTATATGCCCCGATGCTAAGCACTCAGCACCGGGCAGCTCCAAAGCAGAGTGGAGGTGGAACCCATCACTAATCAGGTAGTGCCAATATTGAGCCGCAGCCCGGTTAGCCTTGTGGCAATGCGGTGAACCTATATATTCAATGCCGGGAAAGGGTATGACCCCAGCATTGACTATCCAGGTTTAACTTTCAGTGCTTGTGACTAGCCGTGTTAGCAGTGCAAGCCAGCAGTGCTGAATATCCCCCCCAGGGTTTTAGCCAGTTAGCAGTCAGCCCATTTAGTGCCACTGAACATTCCCGCAGACTGAGGAAAAAACAGCCGGTTAAAACCAGGACGATCTGTAGGCAAAATGGGGGTGGTGACGATGGCTATCCACTAGGCAGCAAAATTCAGCTACTAACCGGTTAAAGTTAGGACAGGTGAATGGCTCTCCTAACTTCAACCGGTTAACGCTATCCAGTCTATGACTGAATATCACCTCAGATATTCAGCAGCAGAAACCGGATATCTTCCATTGCTCAATATCTGGGTTTTATTAAAGTGGCATTAGCCACCGCCATGGAATATGCCCCCTCCCCATATTTTTTTTTAAACTTCATTGGTAATTTTCTTACAAAGCTGTACAGTTCCTTGCTATTCATTCCTAGCCCGTGAGGGCCTCAAGCAGGTCAGGTTTTCAGGATATTCCTAATATATATGCATGAGGGAGATTTGCATGCCTGCTGCCTCAGTGTATGCAGCTCTCTCATGCATATTCATTAAGAACATCCTGAAAGCGTGACTCCTGGGCATCCCTTGGAGACTGGAAGTGAATACCACCGGTGCGGTTTGTACTTCGTTTGCCTGCTGAGTGTGTTTTTTGAAAATGTGGAGGAAGATATATTCAAGTAATAACCGTAGAGACTGTTAACCACATAGACAGTGACTTTGAAATGAATAGGTATTAGAAAATGCAAGAGCTTACAGTGAGTTATAAATAAGACCAGCGCTGCCCTGCCGGAGAGGTATGTTTTGAGAGATTCCTCAGACACATCCTTCAGCACTGTGGCGCTGGACTCATTTATAACTCACGGTAAGCACTGGCATTTTCTAATACCTATTTATTTCAAAGTCACTGTATATGCGATTAACTGTTTGTCTTATTAATGGACTGTAAACCGTTTTGATGTCATTGACGAAGGGCAGTATAGCAAATTAAAATAAACATAAAGATTACTGTGTTTGCCTTCACCATTATTTGATCACATGAATTCTACAAATTTAAAAAAAAAATCTGTCAGCAGTGGTAATCTTGAGATAGCAAAACTGATGTCTTCTTTCAAATAACTGGAAGATTGAATTTAGTCTGAGAGCAGACTAGTTTCAGATTTACTTTGAAAAGCAAAAAAATCTACTCCTGGATTAAATATGCAGTCCTGTACTGTAAGGCTAGGTTTACAGTTGTGGTCAACATTATTGGCATCTTTGCATTTTAGGCACGTTGTCTCTCCTTACCCTTCCCTCCTTTGCCTTTGTCTTATCTTTTGTCTTATCTGTCTTAATTAGATTGTAAGCTCTAACAAGCAGGGACCGTCTTTATATATTTCTGTATAGTGCTGTATATGCCTTGTAGTGCTATATAAATGATTAGTAGTAGTAGTAGAAGAATATCTTGAGAATTCCTTTCGTTCCTGTAATCTACATTTCCTAAATTTTCCCTATTCTTCATTGTTATCATCGAAAATTCTTTTGGATAAATATTTCAAAGAAATACTGAATATTCAGGAACCTATTGTAATTTCACAAGCATATTACCTTTTATCTAGTGTTAAAAATGTTAATCTCGCTGAAGGAGGCATGGACGAGATTGTTCCTACTATTTCTAACTTGACAGCCTTTTTGGAAGACTCTTCGGATATTATTTCTTCGCGCTCCACACTATTGGTTACTTTTTTGTCTGTTAAAGTGAAGCAGCGCATTTTGCACGCATTCTTTAAAGTTAAATCAGCCAAATTCTGTGGTCAAGCTATTAATATTTTTCCTGATGTTTCTCGTAAGACGCAGCTTAGACGGCGGCAATTTTTGAGGCTGAAGCCCCGGGTTCTAGCTTTGGGGGCGACGTTTTTTTTACGTTTCCCTTGTAAATGTGTTGTTAATTATGAGGGGGCTTCTTATGTTTTCGCTGATGTTTCACATTTGGAAAAATTTATTATAGATCGTCAAGGCACTGTATTGGGGGATAATTCTGGATGAATAGGAACCTCCTAAGATGTAGGCTGTATTGCCTTGTTTTCTGATTCTGGATATTTTCACCTCTGCTATTCTCTGCCTGTATCTCTTGATGTGGACTTTATCACTAGACATTTTGCCTTATTTTTTGTCTTTTTTGTTGCAGTTAATTCTGTATTTGGATTTTCATCTTCTTTGGTTAATTGTAATTTAACTGAAAATCTAATAAAAAAACAAAAACAAAAAAAAAAGAATATCTTGAGAAAAAATTGAAAACCAACTTTATGTCATCGTAATATTTTAATACTATGTTCAAAGGTATACAACAAAAAAAGAGTCTGTGGAACTTAGACATAATAATTTCTAAGAAAAAAACAAAATGTGACCTAGACAGAATTATTAGCACCCTTCATGAATATTTACTTGCACAAACTTTGGCAGTAATGACAATCTCCAAACATTTCTTGTAGCTATCTATAAGTTTTCTACATCTGTCTGCTGGTAGTTTCTTCCACTCTTCAACTGCAATGTGCCCCAGGGATCTGTCCTTGGTCCAATTCTATTTACATCTTTGTTAGTGATATAACGGAAGGGCTGTTGGGTAAGGTTTGCCTCTTTGCAGATGATACCAAAATCTGCAATAGAGTAGACACCCAGGAAGGTGTAGATAACATGAGGAGGGATCTAGCTAAGCTTGAAGAATGGTCTAGAATTTGGTAGCTGAGATTTGATGTTAAAAAATGCAAGGTTTTGCATTTGAGCTGCAGCAATCCAAGGGAGCAATATAGTATAGGGGGTGAAGTACTTTTGTCCACTAAAAAAGATGTGGGACCTAGGTGTGACTGTATCTGATGATCTTAAAGTAGCTAAACAGGTAGAAAAGGTAACGGCAAAAGCTAGAAGGATGCTTGGGTACATAGAGAGAGGAATGGCCAGCAGCAGAAAGGAGGTGATAGTGCCTCTGTATAAGTCTTTGGTGCGACCTCATTTGGAGTATTGTGTGCAATTCTGGAGACCACAACTTCAAAAGGATATAAACAGGTTGGAGTCAGTACAGAGGGTGGCTACTAAAATGGTTAGTGGTCTTCATTATAAAGCATATAAGGACAGACTTAAGGATCTCAATATGTACACCTTAGAGGAAAGGCGGGATAGAGGTGATATGACTGAGACGTTTAAATACCTCTGTGGCATAAATGCACAGGAGGAGAGCCTCTTTCAATTGAAAACAAGCTCTGCTAGAAGGGGACATGGGATGATGATGAAAGGGGATAGATTCAAGAGTGATATGCGGAAATATTTCTTTATGAGAAGAGTGGTGGAACCATGGAATAGTCTCCCAGTGGAGGTGGTAGAGATGAGGACAGTATCTGAATTCAAAGAAGCATGGGAGAAACACAGAGGATCTCTAAAGGAAAAAAGGAGACTGTTATAGTAGTTGATATTGAAGGACAGACTAGATAGGCCATGTGGTCTTTTTCTGTTGTCATGTTTCTATGTTTTACTAATGGAAGATTTCAGCCCTTTCCAAAGGTTCTTGATTGGATTGAGATCAGGACTCACTGTTTAACCATTCTTTTATACTTTTGGATGCATGTTTTGGGTCATTTTCCTGCTAGAGGACTCATGACCTAGCTTTCTGACACTAGGTAGCACATTTCACTCCAAAATATCTTGATAGTCCTCTGACTTCATGATTCCTTTTAATATGTTCTAGGCCTCCAGTTCCTGAAGTAGCAAAACAACCCCACAACATTATGGAAGCTCCACCATATTTAACTGTAGGAAGGATTTTTTTTCTCATAAGCTTCATTTCTTCACCTGTAAATGTATTGCTGGTCTGCACTGCCAAAGAGCTTAAGTTTGGTTTCATCTGTCCATAGAACATTTGTAGTTTCTCAAGGTGAGCTTCGGCAAAGATCAGGCATGCCTTTTTATGTCTGTCTTTGAGCAGTGCTGTCCTCCTTGACCTTCACCCATGAAGTCCTTCTTTCTTTAGTGCATGGCGTAAGGTGCGGGTTGAAACCACCACTCCAGATTGCCCCATGTCAGCCTTAAGTCCTATGGATGTTGTTTGTGTTTTTCCAACAGTTTGCACTAACCTTCGAAGATTTCTTGGATTAATTTTCCTCCTCCCACCACATCCTAGGAGGTTCTTGATGCTTCCACGACCAGAAAACCTCTTAATAACACTGTGAACTGTAGACACAGGAATCTCAAGGTCTTTAAGATTTGATGTTTGGTGATAATGGCTTTTCTGATGGTCTCTTGTCTTCACCATTATGAAAATGGAACAGGAAGTGAATGTGACCATGGAAAACATTAGAGACATCATTCATTGGTTGATTCAAGTCATGTGAGTACTGACAATTGATCACAGGTCCATTTATTTTTCTGCAGTGGAAGTGTGATTCTTCTGTTCAACCAGATTTGAATTGTTTATAAGATAGTAGCATAGTAACATAGTAAATGATGGCAGATAAAGACCAGTATGGTCCATCTAGTCTGCCCAGTAAGATGGCAAGAGTAGGTGCACCTGCCGCTCTGTGCAGGCCACCCCTCCCCATGTCTTTGTTTAGGGGTGAACCCACCGCTCTGTTTAGGACACCCTTGTTTGTTCAGAAATTAGATAGTTAAGTTTATTTTGATTTTATCCTGTTGCTGTAAAGGGATCCACTGTGTCTTTCCCATGCCATTTTGAATTCTGTCACTGTATTTGCTCCCACCACTTCCATCGGGAGGGCATTCCAAACATCCATCACCCTTTCAGTGAAAAAGTATTTCCTGAGATTGCCTTTCAGTTTAACCCCTTGCAGTTTCATGTTATGCCCTCTAGTTTTACAGCTTCCCCGTCTTTGGAAGAGGTTTGTTTGTTCATTAATACTCTTTAAGTATTTAAAGGTCTGAATCTTATCTCCCCTATCCCTCCTCTCCTCCAGAGTGTACATATTTAGGTCTTCAAGTCTCTTCTCTTAAGGCTTCTGACGCAGGTTCCAAATGATTTTGGTCTCCTTCCTCTGAACAGCTTCCAGTCTTTTTACAATCTTTGCAAGATATGGTCTCCAAAACTGAACACAGTAGTCCAAGTGAGGCCTCACCAGTTACTTATACAGTGGCATTAGTACCTCTTCCTTTCTGCTGGTAATTCCTCTTTGTATGCAACCCAACATCCTTCTGGCTTTTGCCACTGCCTTGTCGCACTGTTTTGCCACCTTGAGATCCTCAGGAATAATCACACCAAGGTCCTTCTCCTGGTCCATGCACACCAACCTCTCGCCCCCTATCGTGTACATTTCCCATGGATTTCTGCTTCCCAAGTGCATGACACTGTACTTCTTCGCATTAAATCTTAACTGTCATTTTTCCAGCTTTTGTAGATCTTTCCTCGTGTTATCCACTCCCTCAGGGGAGTTCACTCTGTTGCAAATTTTCATGTCATCTGCAAAAAGACAGGAATTTCCAGTCAGTCCTTCAGCAATATTACTCACATTAACATTGAACAGTGCCGGGCCCAGGACCGAACCCTGGGGCACCCCGCTAATCACCCTCCTTTCATCCGAATAAGCTCCATTTATTTATTTTATTTATTTATTTTTATTTATTTATTTTACATTTCTTATATACCGCACTATTTACGATCAGCGCGGTTTACATAAAACAAAACAGAATCCGACAATGAACAAGAGTCAGGTCATTACAATGAACAGGAGCAATCAACTTGGATAACGGGGGAAACTATGTACATAAATGGAATACTGAAATTGGTAAACTATGTACACAAATGTACACAAATGTACACTACTGTCATCTGTTAGTCAACCAATTTCTGATCCAGTTCACCACCTTGGGACCCATCCCCCAACTACTGAGTTTATTGATAAGCCTCCTGTGAGGAACAGTATCAAAGGCTTTGCTGAAATCCAGGTAGATGACATCCATCGCATGCCCCTGATCTAGTTCTCTGGCCACCCAGTCAAAGAACTTGTTTGGCAAGATCGTCCTTTGGTAAAACCATGTTGCCTTGGATCATGCAACCTATTGATTTTGAGAAAGTCCACTATTCGCTCTTTCAGGAGCGCCTCCATTACCTTTCCCGCCACCGAGGTAAGGCTCACGGGCCTGTAGTTTGTCACTTCTTCCCTGTCACCACTTTTGTGAAGAGGTTCCACATCAGCCCTTCTCCAGTTCTGAGGAACTTCTCCTGTTTCCAAGGATCTGTTGAAAACATCCTTTAACGGCCCTGCAAGAACCTCTGAGCTCTTTCAGTATCCTGGGATGTATCCCATCTGGTCCCATGGCCTTGTTCACTTTCAGTTTTGCAAGTTGTTCTAACACATCATCTTCTGTGAATTGTGTAGTATCTACTTCGTTCCCATTTTTATATTTGGGAGTCACAGGTGGTCCTTCTCCAGGATTTTCTTTAGTAAAAACAGAGCAGAAGTATTTGTTTAGCAATTTTGCTTTGTCAATGTCTCATTCCACTAGTCCGTTTCCATCACTTTTGAGTCCTGCAATTCCATCTCTGATTTTCCTCCTCTCCCGAAACATAGTACTGTGTCGTGTTGACTCACCCTGATTGTTTGGCTCCGGCTCTATCATGGACTTAAGATAAGTGCACGCTAATAGCTTTTTCCTAAATTTTACTGCAAATGATTAAAAGGGACTCAACTTTCAGTAGTAGCTAACCCCCAGCTGTGGTCTTTGTCCGACAAAAATTTATTTTAGGAGTGTACGTTTATAAATAAAAGTGGGGACATTTCTTCTGGACAAGCCAATATTGATGAAATAATCATGTCCTGGCAATGTCCCAGTTTTAATACTATTTCCTACCATTTCCTTTTTTAATTGGTCTTGTTTTATTTGATTGTTTTGTATGTCAAATATGTGTGCATATATAGTTCAAAAACCATTTCACTGGCCACTTCTTTTATGAGATATTGGACATTAAGGGGCTGAACTGCAAGGGTGCCAATAATGTTGACCACCACTGTAAGACCTGCAAGGGATACTTACATTTTTTGTAAAATTTTACTTCAATCTTCAGACCCTCCTTTATTAGAACAGTTTTGCGTTTACTCATGCAATCAACAGAATTTCCACAGAATCCCTTTCTGTCTCCTAGAATATTTGTTTTGGTCCGAGGTATCAGAGGTATAAGGCCTTATGACCATAACCTTCTGCTCACAAACCAGTTTTTATTCAGAACTAATGGCAAATAGCTCTGACTCTGGAGTTCCTTATACCATCATGACAGAATTACCGAGCTGAAGGTCTCTTAAGGACATGTCTCTTAAGGGCTGCCTCCAAACTCCATAAGGATCTATACTAATGTAGGTTAGAGAATGTCTGACATTTAGCACTATAGGTTTCAACAAATGTACAATAAAAGATGAATTTAAACACCAAAACGAACTTGAGAGTGTACAAAGTGATATAACATATACTGAGATACATAGGAGATCTTAGCAGCACTAAGCCACTGAGCTGGCAGGTTCCTGTGCTCTAGCTGCCAAGTACTGTGTGAATGGTGCCCAGAACGTCTGCAAGGCCAGATGATTCCTTTTCTTGTCCACCATAGCCATCTCATACTTCTGGATCTGTAAGAACTGAGAGATGATCAGGTGCTTCAAGGCCATATAGGTCAGATAAAGAATTTTATAACGGATACAGTAAAAAACTGGAAGCCAATGATGGTGGATGAATAAAGGAGTCACATAATCATGTTTCCTTGCCTGTGAAAGTACACATATAGCTCGTATTCTGTATCGACTGGAGCCTCTTCAACTGATATGCAGGTATCCCAGCAGTAATAGAGTTGAACTATGAATGTGCTAAGAAGTATAGAAGTCTGAGCAATAGGATCAAGAAAAGGGCATAAGGCTTGGAAATGACGAAATGCTGAAAAGACAGATTTGGTCAATTGCCTGATTTGTATTGTAAATGAAAGCCATAGGCATAGAGTTGCTAACTGACTCCAGATACGCCCGACAGGCTTGATCCAGTCCTGGGTTTACCTCATTGCATGCAGGGACATATATTCTGATTTCTCTATTGCACTTCATAAGAAAAGCAAGACTATAAGTCCCTGCATGCAATGGGATAAACCCAGGACTGGATTAAGCCTGTCGGGCGCATCTGGAGCCAGTTGGCAATCTTACATAGGCATCTGAATGGGGTGAGTCACAGAAGTACTGGTCCCACCAAACGTTTGCCCACCAGTCGCAAAGAGCAGTCATGATCACAGCAGACTCCTTCTGTCTGCCTGCAGAAGATTGGATCCCCACGGGCAGGGGTGACAGGCAGCTGCAATCGCAGCAAAGACTCCTTCTTTCTGCCCACAGAGATCGGATCCCTGCAAGCAGACAGTAGTCTTTGCCGTGATCACATCAGCCTCCCACCCCTGCCTCTAAGGATCCGATCTCCTGTGGGCAGAAGAGAAGGGAATGGCCATGATCACAGCCATTCCCTTCTCTTCTGCTCGTGGGAGATGGATCTCTGCAGGCAGAACAGGAGGGGAAGGCCATGGGGGGGCTAGGGCAGAGTTGGGGTGGAGCTTGGGGTGGAGTTAGGGACAGAGTGAAGGCAGAGCTTGGCCCCTCCAATAATCTCATTTGCTGCCGCCCTACTCCTACTGGCCCCTCTTTGCATCCACCCTCTCCAGGTCTCTCTTCAATGTGGTCTGCTTAACTACAGATCACTTCGCGCCAAACAGCCCTACTACATGATCTTCTCCTTCAACATTCACTTGACCTTCTCTTTTTAACTGAAACATGCCTCAAGCCAGGAGATGAGCCGCTCCTTCACTTTTGCCTCTCAGGCGGTTTCTCATTTTTTTCTACCCCTCAAGCCACTCACGTTGGTGGCGACATTGCCGTTCTTACTGTACTACCTTTAATATTATCAGTCACCTCCCATGTCCTTCATTACCCAGAATCTCTCCATCTATGATTCCCTACCCAGCCTGCAACTTATTTTCTCTTAGTATACTCTTCCCCTTTGCTATATGCCACTCTCTGGGATTCTCTCCTTCTCACCAGATCTGAGGCTTCTCTTCACTATCCTAATCTTTATGTTCTGGGTGTCTTTAACATTCATGCAGATCTCTTTCTTAAAGCCCGCGATAAGCTTTTCCTGACTCACCTCTCTATCTATACCTTACCCAACACATCAGCCTCCCCACACATACTGCTGGTCACACTCTTGACTTGATCATATCTTCATCCACTGTCTCTTCTTTATTGTATTTTTTCTGTCTTTCCTTTCCCTCTACTATACCAATTCAGGAAAATTCTATCACATCCCCTCACTCAGGCAGACCTACAGGATTACCCCTGACGCCCTGACCACTTTTTCTCCAACAGACACAATATTTCCTCCTAATTTTCACACTCTCCCTGTCGATGAGCAGGCCCATCTCCGGCATTCTATCTTCACTTCAGCCTCTGATCGCATAGCCCCTCCACCCAATGCTTCCCAAATCTCACCCCAACACCCTTGCTCCTATTTCATCAGTCAAGAAACAAACAAAACCCACTAGAGGTAATCGCAAGTCCTTATATCATTGAAAAAGAAAACCCCCTTTAGTTGTATACTTAAAAGAGCACTGCAAAATATTTTTTGTCGGATGTCATGGTCAGGAGTGGACAAACGTCCCACTCATCAAAATCGCTGTATTCTTTTTACTTAATATTGACTTTCATCAGTGTCATTGCACCTCCGCTGTATGCTCTCCACTGCCAAGAAGGAACACTATTTCTCCCTTATTGCTAACTCCTCAGCCCATACAGCTCTATTCTATCCTTTCTAGGCTATCTCAATCTTCATCACATCCCACTCCTACCTCTGATAAGTCCTCTCCATTTCAACTGGCCTTTTTTTTTCCATGACAAAACTGCTGCATCAGAAAAGGAATTTCCTACCATGCTTTCTTCTGTGGGTCCTACTCTTCCCACCCCACCACCTCGTCTCCTTTGTCAGTCATGCACAACTGGGACACATTTAATGTAGTGTCCTTGACATCCCTGACTAAACTTATTTCCACTTCCCATAAGAACACTTGCCCCCTGGATCCTATCCCCTTCTCCTGGCTTCCCATAAATTCCCTGGCCCTTCTTCTGATCGCCCTTTCTATCATCAATAACAGCCTCTCCTCCATCCATCTGGAAGCAAGCCAAAGTCCGTCCGCTACTGAAAAATTCCTCCCTAGAGAAATCAGTTCCATCCCACTATAGGCCCATTTCCAATTTACCTTTCTTATCCAAAATTCTCGGAAAACTTGGCTTTCAACAATTGGCAGCTCACCTTGAAACCTCTAATAAACTTCATCCCCGCCAATCTGGTTTCTGCCCCGATCACAATACAGACACTATCCTTCTGTCTCTTCTCAGCGAGGTTCACCACTCTTTGAATCACAGGAACATCAAATTGCTGCCTCTTTGGACCTTTCCTCAGCCTTCAGTCTTATTAATCACAATCTTCTTCTGTCTTGATTGCACGAAATTGGTCTCCACGTACTGTGCTCCACTGGTTTCATTCCTTTCTTTCTCGCCACTCTTTCCAGGTCACCTTAGGTACCCTCGCTTCCGCACCTTATCCTCAGCTGTGGTGTTCCTCAAGGTTCAGTACTAGCCCACCTTCCCTTTAATATTTTCCTTAGACCACTTGCATTTTTGGTACAACACGGCATCTCATCCTATTATTATACTGATGACATTCTGTTACTCCTCCACACCGAACATTCTGCTCCTGATCTTTCCCCTCGCAATGTCTGCCTTACACACATTGCCTCCTGGTTAAACTCACATCACTTCAAACTCAGTCCCTCCAAGACAACAGCTACCTGGCTTTCTAGTCCTCTGACTCCTCTCTCTGTTTCACCCCTACACAATGGTACTCCGATCACACTCACACCTCCCTTTCACTACCTTGATGTCATTTTGAACTATTCTCTCTCCTTTTACAAACTTATCAGTTCTGTTATACAACATTCTTTTTTTCTCTCTATGACACATCAGAGTGGTTCAGTCTATCCTACCCTTAACCCTTTCACTACCAATTTTTTTTTTCAGTAAAAAAATTCCAGAAAGCAGAACTTTGCTTAGGGATAGTAGAAAATAGATATGTTCACTTGCATTACACTGTAGTTAATAATAAGAAGAGTTTATTATCATGGTTCCATTTGGCACCAATGGGACTTAATGGAACTCAATATAAAGAATAAAAGTAAGGCAAGATATATAAAGCTGAAAGTTCTTAACGTTTTTATTCAAACTGCTGAAGTGTGATAATTGAAGCAATTGCTTTCCTTTGTAATGCAAAGGAAAACATTGCATTTCATCCTGACATGAGCTTTGCAAACCCTGCACCGTTGTTTCGGGTCTGAGTGAGCTGGAATGTGTCCTACACCATCATTTCTGATGCTGGCGTTTGGATCAGACTGAACAGATGATTTCTGGTTTTGGCAGTGCAGGGGAGTCATTGGGATCATTCACTTCAGGAGAATCCAGCACTTTTGATGGTCGCCCTCTTTTTCTTTGCACAGATGACGGCACCTTGTTTTCTTTGATCAGCAACTCGCTAATGCTGATAACAAACTGAAGGAGTGAGAACACTGCTCACAGTGACGTCTGTAAAGCAACCATCCAATCACAACTGCAAGATGAAGGCCCCAGTAAAATATTCTACGGTACCATTTCTTACTGAGATGGTCAGTGCGATATAGAACCATAAGCATATCAAAGAGATCTACACCTCCCATATTCTGACTGTAGTCTCGAACAACAGCTGGGCAGGGCACATCAACATAGGCATACAGTTTCTTGTCCCAGCTTTTGATCATAGAAATTGGATCAACTGATCTCAGTGTTGATGAAAGCTGAACAGCTGAATTATTATACCAACGAACTACTGACAAACCAGAGTTTGCATCAACCATAAAATCACTGGATCCTCGACCTTTTTTCTTTAGTTCTTTTTCCATTTTCTTAATGCATCCTCTGATCCTGTTGCACCATATTGTCCCAGTAGACAGGATGCTCTGTTCCTTTAGCATCAGCTGAATGTCCAGAAAAGTGAAGTAGTTATCAAAGTACAGTTTGAAATTCTGAGTGCTAGGCAGTGTCTCGCATAAATTCATAACAAAGTCTCCTGGTTGAAATCCACAGCTTTTCTGCACAACAGGAGCCTTGCCGTCATAGAAATGAAAGTCATATGTCACACCACTGACCTCGCATCTAGCAAATACTTTGAAGCCCCATTTCTTAGGCTTCTTTGAAAGGTATTGCCTCAAGGGTTTTTTTCCTTTGCATGGTATCATCTGCTTATCAATGCTCTGCTTTTCTTCCGGTTCAACCTTTAGGCAAGCCTCTCAAATGAAATCCAGAAGAGGGCGAACTTTACAATATCTATCATACAAAGGGTCGTTTCTGTCAGTGACGGCCTTGGTGTTATCGTTGAAGTGCAAAAACTTGTTGATGTCGGTAAAACGATTTTGACTCATAACGTCTGCAACAGGTGGAAAACGGAGTTCTTCTGACCAATAGCATTTATAACTGGGCATTGGAACCAGGCCCATCTTCAACAACATTCCACAGTATTGTTCGATTTCTACTGTTGTTGTTCTAAATGAGGACACACACCGAACTGCAAGTAAATTGGTCTGAATCACAATGTGCTCAATAAGTTCAGTGGAAAAAAAATCTGCGAAAGTATTTTATTGGAGGCTCTTCCTCCTCGGGTGGATCAGAAAATTTTCCCGACCAGATTGGATCAGAGGTGACTTTTGGCTTTATTCTCCTCCATCGAAACATTACTGCATCTTTTGATTTTGATTTCTTTTTGAATCTGTTCAATGGAACATTATCATCATCATCATCTACACCAGCAACATCAGGATCTTTCTGCTTTGCATAATTCCTAACTGTTGATAATGGAAGATCATCTTCTGATTCGTTCAGTGGATCATCGCTCAACTCATCCATATTATTGTCCATCTCTGGATCCTCTACATCACACTCAGGTTCAGAAATGTCAGCATCTGGTAACAAGACAAGCTGAGATTCCATTTTTCCTTTTCTATTTTGTCTGCGATGCATATCACAATCCATCATTTTGTCTGCATCAAACATTCAACAAATTTCAGAATGTCACTGAATTACTACTAGATTACTACTTAATTAGCAGATAACATATAAGTTTCAAATTTAAATCTTAATAACTGCTATGTGGAGTGGAGGAGTAGCCTAGTGGTTAGAACCCTCCATTGCCTCGGAAGAAAGGCCTGGCAATCTACTTCTGGTGACACTGCCAAGAAAACCCAGGAGCTTCTGGGTCGCCAGGAGTCAGGACTGACTCAAAGGCACACATTGCATTTGCAACTGCTATGTGGTAAAATTCACTAAGTATTACAAACCACCATTTCTGCAGTAACATGTAACAACCACTAAGTACCAATGGTTCCAAATGGAACCAACTACAAAACTGTCTCATTCAACGACTGTTTCAACAAAAAATGGTGATAAAACTGGCAGAAAGGGAAAACAATACCTGTTTGATGAGAGAATTTTCCTGATGCAGTGAAGTCTTCAGAACATTAAAATGTAACACTAGAACACTTGCAGTAAAATTTCACAATCGCTACCAAAACAAAAGCACAGCCAGTGGCGCCACCTAGTAAGTTAGTGACTCTAAACTGATTATAGTATTTTATTATGATAATAGTAAGTAAGAAAATGACTTCTGATGTTTATTGGTTTTAATCCCCACTCAGTTTTTACAAGAAAACTACATGGGTTCCAAATGGAACCATCGGGTATGAAAGGGTTAACTGCCTTGACTACCCTAGTTGTGCCCCTTGTCTCGATTATTGCAATTCTGTTCTTGCTGGTCTCCCCCAATATGAACTCAAATGTTTACAACTTATCCAGAACACCGCTGCCAAACTGTTATTTCACGCTTCCCTGTCTCACCACATTACCCTTCTATTAATCCGCTGCACTGACTCCCTGTTCATTTCAAGATAGTCATTCTGATTCATAAAGCTCTCCACTCCTGCTCCCCACAATAAGTCTCCAACTCATCATACCCCACACACCATGCCAGGTCCTCCGCTCTATCCACATGAGACAACTTCACCTCCCACCCCCCACACAGCCTCATTTAGAATCAACCCGTCACTCTGCTTTTTACTTTCTCGACTTCTCCTTATGGAATAATCTCCTTCCTGACCTCTGATAAGAATCCTCATCATCAAAATTCAAGTCACAGCTCCAGACCCATCTGTTCTGTAAAGCCTTCAGCCTTCATTGACTGATTCAATCCTTCACCACTCATCTCTACCCTTCCCTACTCTCCTACCTCTGTATGCACCCTCTTAACCTCTCTATTTCATCATAGTCTATGGCCCTCATTCTCAAACACGGGTTACAGGGCTGCACATCTTGTTACCTGCCAGGATGTGCATCCCCACAAGCCGCCTGTACCCCCATCGGCTCTCCCTATACGTCCTATGCATCAGGAGGGAGAGATCCAGCAGGGGGCGGGAGGGGGCGGAATTGGGGAACTGGTGGTATAAGCAGCACAATTTGCCAGATCAGGCAGGGGAGTCACCCCTGGGGCTGGGTGCAGGGGGGGGGGTCCTCGCCGCCCGATCCAGTCTGAGGGAGGCCAGCTCTGGGTCGAGTGGTGTGGATTTGGGGGGCCAGAGCCACAGATGCCAAGGGCATCTGTGGGGAGGACATCCCAGCAGGCGGAGGGGGCCTGCTGGGCCGTCCTTGAGCCTGATTCTGGCTCCCACGGGAATGTTTTGCTCCCATGGACCAGAATCAGGTCCTAATGGCCCCATCTTCAGCAGAGATGTCCAGATGGCCCGGATTCTCTTCCTTCTGGAATGGGGCTCCGCATGTCCTATCTTACTTTCCTGTATTTTGTTGGAGTTCCTCTTTTATTTTCTGAATGTAATATTATTATTTTATTGTAAACCACTCTGATGTTCACTTGAAGGGCGGTATATCAAATTTTAATAAATGAAATGAAATGGAGGCGGCTTTCCACAGGTCCTGATGAAAGTTCTGAATCAATGGTGATCTCTAGATATTTGAACATGAACACATCCTTGGCCCATATCTATATGTATCATTTTCCTACTTGACATAGTATGAAGTACATACATGTACTTCAGAGGACTAAAGCCAGGATAGTGTTGTGGGAATTTTGGACAGTACATATGCTAGAAATAATTGCCCTAGCTGGCCAGTGACTTATGGAACTGCATTTCCTCTGTTCCACTTGATTTTGGTGACCATGTGGGCAATGAGAAGGGATACAAAAACAACATTTGTTTCAAATCACTGAGGCTGAAGGAAGGTGAGAGAATCACAGTTGCGAGGAGCAATGGGAAGGCCAAGCGTCTTTACAACAGAAAGGAAGGATAAGTTGTTTTCTACAGAGACTAAGCTGAAAGGAACAATTTGCTGTGATGTGCCTGGTAGTTACAGAAAGAGAAGTTCTTAATTAATGAATTAATTTACAAAGGGGTTTGTTTTAGAACTCCATTCATGATTTGGACATCCAAAAATGGGGATACAGATGTCCCAATCACAGAAACATCCCCGGAGCCATTTTAGAAGCTGGTTCGATCGATGTTCCCAGCACGAGGCTGTCCGAGTCGCGTAGGGGCCTAACAGAGGCATGACCAGGGCATTCTGGGCAAGTTGGACATATGCGCCACATTTTAGAAACAGCTAGCATGTCCCCACCACTAGTGGGACTATCTATGTCTATTCCTGCTGCAGGGCATGAATAGGCATAAGAAAAGCATTCTTTCTGCCATCCAGACACCTGGAGGGCATAGAGTGGAGGGTACTCTGAAATCCCCTATACTTTTCATGATGATAAGGAAAACTGCAGGGAAAGGAGGAAACTTGGTTTCAATTCAGCACGCGGCCTTGTGTGAGGGGATAGCTCCCTTCCCATAATTTGAGGCATCGTCTGCCAACACAATTAGCAACCTAAGGTCAAAGTATGCAATGCATGATGACACTTTAGAGGTGACTAAAGCAGAATGCAGTGTTTGGGTTTCCAAACTCTCCTGTTTTAGGATGAGGGTTGCACTATTCTACTGTAAAACAAACTGAACTTTGAGTAGGCCAGGGCCAACCCAACCAATAGGCAAACTAGGCGGCCACTTAGGGTGTCAGGTTCTGGGGAGTTGATGGCAAAAAGCAAGGCATTCAAAGCTAAACATTAGATTCTGACAACCAGGGGTGGCAAAAGGCTTAAGGTGTGCTTAGATTGCCAGCCCCAGAGAAGGCTGAAAAAGACTGTTCTTATCTTCTTAGCCGTCAAGGTGTGCTCATTTGTTAAAAAGAAGAGAGAGAAGCAGACATTCATCATTCTGGTATATGTAAAGATTTAGTGAGATTGATGCATAAGCAAAGGACAAGAACATTAACACATCTAAAAGACTCAGGAAACGTTCACCAAGAAGTACATTCGTTTGATTCTATCAGGACACAATGTTATTTATTTAACTTTTCCATTTTCATGTTTTATTTGGGGAAGATAATTGTTTGTGATAAGCTGTTTGTGCTGTGCCGTGGCTAGAAGACTACAGAAAGGGGATGTTTAGCATAGGGCACACACTAGATTTGAAGGGGCCTACAGCATGGGAGAAGTGGGATAGCCGGAGTCTATTAGCATATTAAAATCTTTTTACTTAAAATCCTTTTGCAAGTCATTTCAGAGAGACAATTTCTAAATACTGTTAATATATTTTTCCAATAATAAATTACCTGTTTATTTCTATCTAAAGAGCAACATTCTACATATGAAATACGATTCAAATTTAAATATTTGGGTATTATTTAAAGCACTTAGCGAGGCTATATTTTGTCTATGGATTTAGCTTTCACGCCTTCAGTAATAGCTCAAGGTGAGTTGCATTCAGGTAAAATAAATATTTTGCTGCTCCCTGAGGGCTTCCAATCTAAGGGGTATGTTTACTAATCAGTGGTAGTGGCTTCCGCGACTTTGATATCGCACGGAAGCCGCTACCGCCGATTAGTAAACATACCCCTAAGTTTATACTTGAGGCAACGGAGGATTAAATGATTTGCCCACTAGAATTTGAACCCTGGCCTGCCTGGTATGCAACCCCCTGCTCTAACCGCTAGGCTACTCCTCCGCTTCTTTATGGAAGCTTTATAAGTTAAAAGAGCTACATAGAACTCATTCAACCACCCTAGTAATGTTAGTGGTGAGTTAGGAAGCATTTCAATTTTCTGCTATGATAGAATAACTTAGATACCCTTAAGTAGGACAATTTCCCTCTTAAGATGTGAGTGCTAGGGGGAAGGGAAGATCCGGTGGCCCATCTCTGAAGATGTAGTGGGTTGAAAGGGTTGTCTCTTTCGCCATCCCATTGGTTCTTTCATCAGTAGCAGTGTCTTGCTAATATGGATTTAGCCAAGGAACGTTTGTCTCACTAATCTTGTACATTTTTTTGAAGGTGTGAATAAACAGGCAGATAAAGCCGGTTGAAATACTGTAGAAAACCTCTGACAAGGTCTCTCACGAAAGACTTGAGGAAATTAAAAAGGCATAGGATAGGAAGCAGTGTACTATTGTGAATTGGGAACTGATTAAAAGATAGAAAACAGAGAATAGGGCTAAATGGCCAATTCTGTCAATGAGATAGGTGAATAGTGGAGTTCCCCAGGGACCTGTGCTGGCTCCTCTGCTTTTTAATAGAGATATGCATTCATTTGAAACAAAATCACTTTCTGATCCAATTTACATTTAATATACCAGCACACCTCACCAGCCAAGAATCCCCATCAAACCATACGAACACCCAACGAACAACTAGATTCAAACCCTTTGATAAAGACTCACTATTAAGGGCAATCAACACCCATGTCAGTACAGCACAAACTGACCTCGACAAACTCATAAGTCAATGGAACTCAGGAATAGAAGCAGTCAC
Organism: Ichthyophis bannanicus; assembly: GCA_033557465.1. Lineage (NCBI taxonomy): Eukaryota > Metazoa > Chordata > Amphibia > Gymnophiona > Ichthyophiidae > Ichthyophis > Ichthyophis bannanicus. Next base: position 459,929,757 of record CM066033.1, on the reverse strand, counting down.
AAAACCAATACCCAAACAACAACTCCACACACACAAACAATCTGAGGGATGGTACACCTCAGACCTAGCTAGGATAAAAAAATCAGAACAACAATGGAGATCCAAAAAGATCACAAATAATAAAGCACGTTACTTGTCATTGCTCACTGTTTACAAAGAGGCAATAAACACAGCAAAAAAGAACTTTCATTCCAAAATATTAAATAATGCCATAAATCACCCAAGGGAACTTTTTGAGCTGGTAAAATCGATCACCAAGCCCCCATAGCATAGTAATGTAAAAACTCCAATCCAGCCACAGACCCTAGCCGACTTCTGTGCCAGAAAACTAAACCCCAAAGACAGACCTAGCCTCCTCCTGATACCATCAGCCGTGGCTACTTCAAAAACCTGGCAGACATTTCACCCCATAGACACAAGACAAATCCTGGACATAATCTCAAACTTAAACACAACCGCATCGCCACTAGATCCTTGTCCAGTCTCTTGGATCAAAGCACTGAAAGCAGAAATGGCTCCTTCCCTGCTAAACATAGTAAATCAATCCCTCCAACAAGGAACCATGCCAAGCAACCTCAAAAGATCCGTAATCAGACCCATACTAAAAAACAAATCCCTAAACATAGACGACCCTTCTGCATATAGACTAATTTCAAGCATCCCTTTTGTAGCTAAAACCATTGAAAAAGCAGTTCAACATCAGCTCCAAGACTTCATAGATTCAATGGATGCCCTAGATGAACAACAATATGGATTTCGCCCTTTTCATGGAGTTGAAACACTCCTCCTAGATCTATTTGACAAATTAATACAGGGCCCGGAAAACAACAAAAAGGTGTTCATCCTCATCTTCCTCGATATAACAGCAGCGTTTGACAGTGTAAATCACAAGACCCTCATTTCAAGACTCAATACCATAGGCATAAAAGGAAACATCCTTAAATGGTTTACATCCTACATAACTAACCGTGTACAACAGGTCCAAATCGAACAAAAAACGTCAACCACGTTCCCTCAAACCCAGGGAATACTCCAAGGGTCAGCATTATCAGCCCTCTTGTTTAATTTCTACATAAAGCCAATCTGCACAATATTCAAAAAACACAGAATTAATGTTCACATATATGCAGACGATATTATGTTGTACACCCATCTAGACATATGCAATCCGATTTACAATTCACTTGCAGCCTGCCTGGAAGAAACCCAAGAACAATATGAACATCGATCTCAAGAAAACCAATGTAATGTTCATTTTAAAAAAACCCGAATTCAACCCCCCTCCAACAATCCTCCTGAATAACAATCAATTCAAAGTTAAACAGGAAATAAAATATCTAGGGATCACTCTTGATAAAACACTTAGCATGGAGCCACACCTAAGGATAATAAACTGAACCATATTCTATAAACTAAGAATTTTACAACTACTATGAAACCTCATTGATCTGTCTGATTTCAGAACTGTAGTGTAAGCGCTGATAATACCACAATTGGACTATTGCAATGATCTGTTACAAGGAATTAAAAAAAACACTAAACATACATCAATTGGTTCAAAATGTCACTGCAAGAATCATAATGAAAGCACGGCTCTCAGACCATATTACACCCATCCTAATTGGGCTCCATTGGCTCCCAATTTCATCTAGAGTTTGGTACAAGAAAATAATGATGACGTTCAAACTAATACACAACATAGCCCCCTCTCACCTTTCCACACTCATAAAAATACAACCCCCAAATAGAAGCAGAACTCCCAACCAAAACATACTAAAAGTACCACACACCATATGCAATACCAACAATCTATGAGCAACAGGGCATTTACATATGTAGCACCCCTTAAATGGGATAACCTACCAGACACATTAAGAGGAAACAAGGACCTTCAATCATTTCGCAAAGAGCTAAAAACGCACCTCTTCAAGAGAACATTACATTAACACCTAGAGCATTATTATTTTGCATCATTCCACCGCCCTCCCCCTCCTTATCATCCCCTTCCCATAATGCTCCCCTTCATCTTCCTCCCCCCCCACAACATGGAAACTAACCTTATATTTATTGATGTAATTCATAATCTGTAACCAGTAAGACGTACACCAATCTCACGCTCCTGTAAATTTTCTCTGTAAATAGTTCAAAGTGGTCCTTCCCAGTACCGCTCTATGTAAATAGTTCAAAGCGACACCTCAATTACATTCTTCTATGTATAAAGTTCTTAAATATTGTTCCATGTAATTGTTCTAGTTTAATTGTTATGATGTAAACCGCCCCTGATTTCTGGAAGGGGCGGTATAAAAATATGTGCAAATAAATAAAATAAAAATAAAATGGAAAATATCAACAAAATAATCTATTTCATATCTATTTCATATCATATTTAATATATCTTCTTTATCTGTCAGCATCTATGTTATAGATATCAGCATCTATCTTATAGATATAGATAGATTCTGATATTTATGCGTTGGCAGCCAAGTGGCCAATGCATAAATTCCTTTTCCATGTATTTTTATAAAATAAATGAATGCTACTGGGCCATTTAATTTGATAGATCAGATGGCATGATGCTATCCATATATTTGTGAGCTAGGTTTGGAACGGGTCAAGGACAAACTAAAACATTATCTGGACAACGGCAATATTCAGCCGCTACATGGATAATTTTCTGTGTAATTTAGATCTGCTGGATAGCAGGCCTACATTAAATGGAAAGAGCTTGCATGATTGCACTATCCATATAGTTAGCACTGCTACTTATAGAGATAGCAACACCGAGTATACACATGAGTTTAAACATTGCAGCCAGTTTTCTACTGAGGCTGGACACAGCACCAGCCAAATATTGTCTCCTATATATTTTTCTATTGTATAGTAAACATTGAAGGAGATTATAGTTGAGACTGTTGAGTTGCTAAAATGATGCAAACAATGAAATTATGTAGGAGTAATTTAGAACTCATTAGAAAAGATAGCTATGTAATGTTCACTTGGGGGTCAGTTTCCAAAGGGTTTATGTTCTGACTCTGAGCCTTAGGGGCATGTTTATTAAAAGTTGTAATATGCGTTAATAAAATTAATGCAACGCAAGGTACACACGGTCCTTTTATTTCTATGGGCGTAGCAGCACTTAACACTTGATAATTTCTTTCATGCATGCTAAACTTTAGTAACCATGCCCTTTGGGATCCTTAATAGTTCTTTGAAAATTTGTTAGGACTGAGTACTGAAATTTATGCTCAAAATTTTACTAAACTACATTTAGGAGTCCAAAATTTGGGTGGCAACAGTGGTGGATTTAGGATGGGGAAAAAAGTTAAGAGAATAATACTGGTTTTGAGCACTAGGCACTTAAATTAGGCCAATATTGCTGTAATGCTCATAAACCAAGCATTATACCACTTCAATTAGTGCAAAACACTGCTGCAAGACTCTTAACAGGAACATCAAGACAACAACATATCATACCGACTCTCAAGAGCCTTCATTGGTTACCAGTCACACAAAGGTCAAAATACAAAGTCACAACTACCATCTACAAAATCCTTCACAACTCTTCAGCCCCATGCCTCGAAGATCTAATCACAAGAATACCTTCAACAAGACCCAGAAGATACGTGAATAAGAACCTGCTAGTTGTACCCCCCCCCCCCCCCACTCAAGACCAGAAGCTCTCAGAAAACAAATAACAGAGCCTTCACCTTTTTTGCCCCAACAATTTGGAAATCACTACCAGAATCCATCAGATCTGCACAGTTTATACAAGATCTTAAGAAACTCTTAAAAACACATCTATTCATTTGAACACTTCGGAGCAAATGATATCACGTAACTACATATAGCATGCCTTCATTCACACACTGCGGAAATCTGCAAACCTCCAAGTTGTTAAATACAAGTTTGTATCCCCATGAGTTCCACGTAACTCATGAGTTTGTCATTGTTGTTCTATGTAAACTGCCTTGGCATAAAGGTGGTATAAAAAACATGTTAAATGAAATTTATAAATAAATAATAAACCTAGGAAGATGAATGACAGGCCTACATTTAGGAAAGTAGGGCCCGATACTGAGTCGGGCAGGCTATATGCAGCGCCGGCGGAAGTGAAAATCCGGGTAAGGCTGCATGCCCCGGTAGCCACAGAGGCTACACGGGTAGTAGTGATTTTTGATGCTACCCGCATAGCCTCTGCACCCTAAAGAAAGGCGAGGTAAAACCTCGCCTATCTTTAAGGCGCAGAGGGCTACTCGGGTAGCATCAAATATCACTGCCACCCATGTAGCCCCTTCCTCCTCTCCATGCTCCACTCCGGAATCCCCTAACACGCCCCGATGCTGTGCGGATAGCATCTGGACTCAGCTGGGATATTCAAAGGGCACTACCCATGTAGGTGCCCTTCGAATATACCAGATAAGACCCTTATGCGGTTAACTAAGGAAGTTACCCATGTAAGGGCCTTCAACTATCAGGCCAATAAGTTTTAAACACCTAAAGTTAGGTGAATTTTCAACTAAAAGGCTCCTACGGTTGGATGAAAATAGGGGAAACTTTAGGCATCTGGTTTAGGTACCTAAATCTAGGAGGTCAATAATTTTCTTTTAATATCAGGCCTGTAATTTTTCAGCAGTCTTGAATTATGAATAGAGACCTATGAATAGCTAAATGGACTGACATACAATGTAGACCCTTTTACCTCTGGTCACCTGTTTAAATCTAGCCAAGTTCAGTAGTGACTACACATCATTTGCATCTGAAAGCAGGTTGATGACCTATGTAAAATGAGCTCATGATCTCAGTCCAGTTGCCAATGACCAGATGTCTACATCAACGGCAAAGCACCACTTCAGTTTGACTCTAATGGACATCATGGCTGGCAGTCTTAGCAAAGAACCCAAAGCTTATACAGGCATAAAGACAGAATTATCCTCTCACCCTGCGAGATGATCCCTCCAGAGTGGGTTTGAGGCACATTGGCAGGGCACAATGGGGAAGTGTGAATTTTCATGCCGTGGCTCTCTAGTATACATTGGTTTCCAATGCTGTGAATGGTGCACCTTTATGAGGACAAAACAGAAAACTGCAAAAATAAAATGAATTGTAGAAAAACATAAAGCTAAAATGAATTATTGTACTGTATGTAAAAGCCTCACCTTAGCATACACAAACGTAAGGACCAGGTATTTAAAAAAAGCACAATACACAAATCATCGCTTCTATCCATAATGTAGCCCTGTAATTTTTATTGCACTGCATTATGAGAAGAAGTGTTTCATTCTACTCAGACATATTGTTCTCCAAAGTATAGGTGGCAGCAAGGTGGCATGGAATTGGAAAGTGGTGCGTTGTACCATGTGAATCAGTCTGCCTCAAACTGATGCTGCTTGTGTAGTCAGTCATCTGGCAAAGAGAGAGAGAAGGACCCAAAAAAGAAAGGGGAAAAATCTCACTGTGAAGTCACAGCAGACTTGGGAAAAAATAATTATTATTGCAGTTTAGAAAATGGCTTTTTTCTTCTTGCTTCATTCAGGAAAGCGAATCACTGCCAACATTCGCACTTTGGAAATGTCAAAATGCATTTTCTCCATGCCTTTGTTGCCAGACTAGGGCCTAAGTGTGTCCCATTCAGAATTATCCTGTGTCCTGCTGACCACCAACAAATAGCACTCATTCACTCAAGGTCCCTTATTCACAATGTCTTATTCCCAGTCTGTGCCTAAGGGCTAAAATCTTTATTGAACAATGCCCAAAGAGTAATCTCCACATGCACTTAATTCATAGCTCTTCCCTTTGTCTAATGTTAGTTATGATGGCCTATAATTTTGTGTTACTTTAGAAATCGCATTCCTCATATGTTGTTCTTACCTTCAGGAAAGGTGATCTGTACAGTAGGTGAAAAAATGTAACATAACGTGAAATATGCTGTATTTTTCCTAGCAAGCTTGTATATCACTGTAGCCTTTCTTACATTATTGCACTTAAAGGGATAGTTTATTTATTTTATTTAAAGTCTTTTCTATACCGCGCTTTTTAAAATCAGCTAGGTTTACAGTTACAACAAATTTGTACAGTCTCGGCGGGCCGGTACTGTACTTACAATGAACAGGATTTGCAACTTGGATTAACTGGGGTAACTATGTACAAGCTGTACAAGCACATACTATAGATGCCCATTATTACAGACACCAGAACCAGTTCTAGAACTGTACACCATATAATTCCCGAAGGGCCACAAACCAGTCAGATGTATTTCCATGCATTGCCTCCACTGCATGAAGATACATCTCATGCTTATTCATTAAGGATATCCTGAAATCCAGACCAGTTTCTAGCCACCCAGGATTGCAGTTTGGACACCCTTGCTATAAATCCTTCAGAAAATGGAAAAAAAGAGCCAAATAATGAAAACAGGAAACAGGGGCGGCCCAAGGGGGGTGCGGGGCCATGTGCGGAGACTCGGTGCAGGACCTCATTTGCATAAATATTTGCATAATGTTACCATATACTAACTTTTAGTAAACATGCCTCTTAATGAGTGTATGAATAAAGAAAGACTAAAAGATTTCTACATTACTATAATCCAGTGCCAACCGCCAGACACATTAGGGACTACTACAAACACTGCCAATTTAGAACCCATAGCAAACCCGCCATATCCTAACAGCACTACCAGGACTCACAAAGCACCATACTCTACCTATCAAAAGGAAACATGCAAATATTAAACCAATACATTTCAGAGAATACCAATACATGACCTACTGGGGAAAGAGAACAAGTGGCAATGTCAAATAGGAATTATATAAACAGAATACCTCAGCTCAGTTACACATGAACAGAACATAAACCATCACCAAACAAGGAATCACAATTTAGAAACAGGACAACAATAATTAAACTGGGAATCCCAAAAGCCAAACTTGGAATGTACAACACTGTAGAAATAAAACTATACATTAATTTGCTCTTGTACTACCAAAGCGCAGACATTAATGATGCACATTTACCAGAGCTGACATATTCCAATTAATAAATTCAAAATAAAGAGATATTTTTCTACCTTTTGTGCATTTTTTTTCAGCTGCAATTGCTCCAGCCACTTTCTTCTGGTTTCTTCGTGTCTTCTGCTAACTCTCCATCGTCTGCTGTCCATTTGTCCTTTCTTCTCTCCTAGTTTTTTTTTTCCATTCTCTCTCTACATCTGCTTTAACATACTAATCTTTCTCCTTTTGCTCTTTCCTCATTCCTATTTCATCCACTCAAATTTTACCCCTCCATCCTCAATCCCCACTTACTCTCCCAATACCCGGCCAATTGTAGATTTTTCATCCCTCCCACACAAAATATTTTTCCCCTCTCCATTTTACTCTCCCAGCCCCATCCCATTCTAATCCTCCCCCAACATCAGCTCCCTTCTAGTTCCAGCCTCACCCAGCATCCATTCCCTTCTAGTCCCTGCATCAGCCCATTTCCAGTCCTAGCAACCCCTCAACCCAATACCAGTCCTAACCCCCCCTCAACCCACTTCCAGTCCTAACCCCACATCACCCCATTTTCAGTTTAAGCCCCCCCTATTACCCATTACCAGTCCTAACCCCCCATCAGCCCATTTCCAGTCAGCCCCCCATAGCCCATTGCCAGTCCTACCCCCCCATCAGCCCACAGCCCATTACCAGTCCTAACCCCATCAGCCCACCTCAAGTCCTAACCCCTCCCATCAGCCCATTTCCTGTCCTAGCCCCCCATAGCCCATTATCAGTCCTAACCCCCCATCAGCCCAAAGCCCATTACCATTCTTTTCCCCCCCATAGCCCATTACATGTTCTAACACCCCCCCAACAGCCCACAACCCATTACCAGTCCTAACCCCATCAGCCCACCTCAAGTCCTAACCCCTCCCCATCAGCCCATTTACTGTCCTAGCCCCCCCCCCATAGCCCATTATCAGTCCTAACCCACCCATTGCACTTTAGCAGACAGGCGCGATCAGCCCACAGCCCATTACCAGTCCTAACCCCTCCCCATCAGCCCATTTCCTGTCCTAGCCCCCCCCATAACCCATTATCAGTCCTAACCCCCCCCAACAGCCCACATCCCATTACCAGTCCTAACCCCATCAGCCCACCTCCAGTCTTAACCCCCCCAGCCCATTTCCAGTCCTAGCCCCCCCATAGCCCATTACCAGTCCTAACCCCCCCCCCCATCAACCCACAGCCCACCTCAAGTCAAGTCCTAACCCCCTCCATAGCCCATTACCAGTCCTAACCCCCCCCCCCATCGGTTCAAGGAACATTAAAAAAAAAAAAAAGCTGGCTGCTACCGCTGCCGCCGCGGCAGCAGCAGAATGGAGTGTCCCACGTGGCCCCCTCTGCCCGGCTAAGTCCCTCCCTCACTCCCTCTGCGACGGCTGAGCCACTCTGTGCCGGCTTTCAGATACGCGAAGGGAGAGTGTCTCCCTTGCGACTCTGTTAAGCCCGCAGGGGCTGATGGGAAATTTCCCATCTGCCCCTGCAGGCTTAACTGAGATGCGAGGGAGACACTCTCCCTTCGCATATTTGAAAGCCGGCACAGGGGCTCAGCCATCGCAGAGGGAGAGCTCAGCCGGGCAGAGGGGGCCCCGCGGGACACTGCATTCTGCCGCTGTGGCAGCGGTAGCAGCCAGCTTTTTTTTTTTAAACTTAATTTTGAAAAAAAGCAGAATGTTCTTTGTGCGGGGCCCCCTGAAACACGGGGCCCTGTGCAAAAAACATTCTTGCTCAATGGACGGGCCAGCCCTGACAGGAAACAACATAAGTATTGGCAAGTCAGGTGCAAGGCATTGATAAGGCAGGCAAAGAAAGAATTTGAAAAGAAGCTTGCCATGGAAGCAAAAGCACATAATCAAACTTTTTTCAAGTACATTCATAGCAAAACACCTGTGAGAGAGCCAGTTAGATTATTAGAAGACACTAAGAAAGGACAAGGCCATAGTGGAGAGACTGAATGATTTTTTTGCTTCAGACTTTACTGAAGAAAATGTGGGAAACTTACCCATGCCAAACATGATATTTAAACAAATCTTGATAAATCAGGAAGATGAAATTCAGCTATTTGATAAAGAGCAGTAAATCACCTGGACCGGATGGCATACATTCCAGGGTGCCAAAAGAATTGAAATATGAGATTACAAACCTACTTTTAGTCATTTGTGAACTATCCTTAAAATCACTTGTAGTACCTGAGGATTGGAGAGTGGCCAATGTAACGCCAGTTTTTAAAAAGGATTCCAGGGGCATGCTGGTCACACCACCTACAGTTATCATGATGGCTTTACACTTAGCACACATTAGCTTTTGCACTGAATGTGCATTAGATGCAGAAACCTAGTGCAATTTAGTAAAAGGGCCTCTAATTGTTCTTGTTTGGGGTCCTTTACTATACACCAGAATCCATCTGCTCAATATACATACCTAAACAAAAGTCTTACAGCTATGTGCATTATATTCTCTCTCAAAATTTCAGCATTTAAACATAGAAACATAGAAATATGATGGCAGAAAAAGACCACATGGCCCATTTAGTCTGCTCTTCCATATCAACCACTATAAGAATACGCTTTTTCAGAGAGCCTCTGTGTTTGTCCCATGCTTTTTTGAATTTAGATACTGTCCTCTTCTCTACCACCTCCACTGGGAGACTATTCCATGCATCTACCACTCTTTCCATTAAGAAATATTTCCACATATTACTCCTGAGTTTATCCCCTTTCACCCTTATCCTATGTCCCCTCATAGTAGAGCTTGTTTTCAATCGAAAGAGGCTCTCCTCCTGTGCATTTATGCCATGGACGTATTTAAACGCCTCAATCATATCACCTCTATCCCGCCTTTCCTCTAAGGTGTACATATTAAGATCCTTAAGTCTGTCCTCATATGTTTTATAACGAAGACCACTAACCATTTTAGTAGCCACCCTCTGCATCAACTCCAATCTGTTTATATCCTTTTGAAGGTGCGCTCTCCAGAACTGCACACACTACTCCAAGGGAAGTCGCACCAAAGACCTATACAGAGGCACTATCACCTCCTTTCTTCTGCTGGCCATTCCTCTCCCTATGCACCCAAACATCCTTTTAGCTTTTGCCGTTGCCTTTTCTACCCATTTAGCTACTTTGAGATTGTCAGACACAATCATGCCTAGGTCCCATTCTTCTTTCGTGGACAAAAGTACATAACCCCCTATTCTATACTGCTCCCTTGGATGGTTGCAGCCCAAATTCATGACACTACATTTTTTAGCATTAAATCTCAACTGCCAAATTCTAGACCATTCTTCAAGCTTAGCTAGATCCCTCTACATGTTATCTACTCCTTCCTGGATGTCTACTCTGTTGCAGATTTTGTTATCATCCACAAACAGGCAAACCTTACCCGACAGCCCTTCCGCTATATCAATAACAAAGATGTTAAAAAGAATCGGACCAAGGACAGATCCCTGCGGCACACCACTGGTAACCTCCTTCTCCTCAGAGTGGACTGCATTTACCTGTATCCTTTGTCGTCTCCCACTCAACCAATTTCTAACCCAAGCAGTAACTTTAGGGTCCATCCCTAGAGTGCTCAGTTTGTTTATAAGTCACCTGTGCAGAAGTTTCAAATGCTTTACTTAAATCTAAATACACCAATCTAGGGCTCTCCCTTGGTCCAACTCCCTAGTCTCCCAGTCAAAGAAATCAAAAAGATTTATCGGACAAGATTTGCCCCTGGTGAATCCATGCTGCCTCGGATCTGGTAATCCGTTGGACTCCAGAAATCTCATTATTTTCTCTTTCTGCAGCGTTTCCAATAATTTATTCACATTGAGATTAAACTAACCACCCTCTAGTTTTCAACCACATCCTTACTTCTGCTTTTGTGTAAAGTGATCATATGTGCCTCTCTCCAGTTCTCTGCCGCCACCCCCGACTCCAAAGAGGCATTGAAAAGGTCAGACAAGGTGAGGGGAGTAACAAGATGGCGACAGGACTCTCTGACCTTTGAAGCTGCATTCTTCTATTCGTGTATTGCCGAGGCTTGCTCCGTTAATCTTGATGTGGCAGAAGAAGCAGAAGTAGGCTGCTGTTCCTCCTGGGGCAGACCTGTCTGGACCTTCGGCGCAGCGAACTTTGAGGGACTGCGGCTTCGTGGTTTGGGCTGGAGCCGCGTCTTTAGCAGCCCTGGCGGAAGAAGCGTTGGCACTGAGTGCATCAGAGATTTGGCTCTGCCGGAGCTATGTACCCCTCCACCGCGACCCGGAAGTGTTGTCTTGCCAGACGCTGGTTCCCTTGTCGGCTTGCCTGCAAGTACGCCGATGAAAGGATCATCGGGAGGAGCGTTGGCTGGTGGTTTTTCCCCTGAGAAGACAGTGGAGCAGCGGAGAATAGCTGTGAGTGGAATATCATCGGAGGGAGAAACTGTTGCTGCAAATGTTCGAGGGGAGGACCTTTTGGGCAGGCTTTTTCTGGAAAGACCGGCGGCGATAACATTAGAAGCACTGTGGGATGGCCTGGCTTCGCTCAACTCTTCCCTTAAAAATATTTTGGGTATTGTGAATAATGAACTAGTTGGGGTTAAGACTTTGTGTGGAACTCTTTCTGGTGCCCAGGTTGATCAGACAGAGAGCCTTACCAAGTTGGAACAAGAAGTTGGGCACTTGCGTGATTTAGTGAATGCCCATGTTCAGGACAGAAATGTATCCTCCAGAAAAGTGGAGTATTTGGAAAACCAGGTTAGACGGTGTAACCTGCGTTTTCTGAATTTCCCACGTTCTCCTCTACTGTCATCGTTGGAGATGGTGAAAAAGTATTTTGGGGAAATCTTGAAGATCCCTCAGGATCAGTTTCCACCTCTGGTTCAGGCGCAGTATTTGTCCTTGGGGTTGAAGGACCGGGGTTCCGACACCCCCTTTGTTCCTACTGGGGTGGGTGACCTAACGGGGTTTTTAGAATCTTATCTGGAGGTCATCACTGATAAGTCTACTCTGCTTGTAACCCTAGCGCTAGAATCTGATAAGTATTTCAAACTTCGATTGTATTTTAAGAATATTAATGAAGTCTTCCTAGGCTCCAAAGTGCGTATTTTTCCTGATATTTCACATGTTACACAGCTGAGAAGGAAGGGCTTTTTGGCCTTTTGCCCCAGGATTTTAGCTCTAGGGGCTACTTTCCAGCTCAAATTTCCTGCTAAATGTTGTGTGGTATTTAAACAAAAAATATATATTTTTTTTAACCTAGGCAGCTACATGAGTTCTTAGAGGCTAGGGAGGAAGTGATATTAGAGGTTGCTGGACTTTCCCATCCGGCTGACGCTTAAGTCTTTACCTGTCATGTATTTAATATGTTGTAGATTGTTTGGGACTGGGTACAGCCCTATACTCTCTGGTAGTATGTTTCCTAGTACTCCCCATTGTTGCCTGTGTTTTGGGGTCTAAATGATATGGGGAATAATGATTCTGTTATTGGAAAAACTTTTCTAAGTTTCTTTTGTGTATCATGTATTCTTCATGTTTTCTTTCATTCAATGAGTTTATTTGTTTGGATGTAAAAATTGTTATAACTGATAAATAATAAATAAATTAAAAAAGGTCAGACAATAGAGCTGCTAGAACATCCCCAAGTTCCTTTAGTATTCTCAGATGTATCCCATCTGGTCCCATCTTTTTGTTCACTTTTAGTTTAGTTTATCTAGTTCCTCATGAACACAGTCTTCTGAAAATCGTTTCAGATGCCCCTGCACTGCAGAAGAAACTGATCAGCATGGCACCAAGTTTTGGCAGCAAATACTGAGCGGTTTCTTCTGCAGTGCAGGTATGAGCTTTGGGTGTATCAGGGAGGTGGTATGACTGAGGGTTGGGAAATGGATTGAGCTTTTAGACTGTCCTTAAGGTTTACCCTTGGACATCAGCCTTGAAGGAAGCTCCTCTCCCAACCTAAACAAGAAAGGCTTCTTGGATCAGGCAATTCAGCTATAGAAAGAAGGAAAGAAAAATAGAGAGGAAGAGAATAAATCCAAATTAAAAAAAGAAAATGCCCCAGAGTTTTGGTGGATTGTTTCTAATACTTCATTTATTTAATAAAATAATATACCACTTTCATTGTACAGGATTTTCTCTCATCAATGACCAGAGGCACTAAAGGGGTTCACACATCTGGTCCTTCATGTAACAGAAAAAGTCACTCATAAACCATACTCTGAAAACATATTCCATACTTTTTATCTCTCCAGTTCTCAGAATGCTGTTGTCTCCATGTTCCTTTTTGCTAAATTAAAAAATAAGACTTCAGTTCTTTGGAGACAGGAGCCCTGACATATCTCTATTTTATCCCTTATATGTGACCAGAGGTTCAATGATCCTGGCCCAGAAGCATTATTCCTCATCTTTAATTACACTTCCTCTATATATTTCCATTTTTGATAGTGAATGATTTCATTCTCCCCCCTAGTTTTCAACACAGCACCAGATAATGCCACTGTCGACTGTCCTTGAGTCTGTATCGGTTTCTGTGCTGACTACATCATCATCGCCTCAGTGAGTGAATATTTGATTCAGCCTAGAGCATGGCTCTTTCTTGTAAAATAGAATGTACTCCTGGTCCAATTGGAACTGTGTACAAAGGGAATAATAAGCAGGGCAGTATTATAGTCTGCTTGAGTTAAGGCATGCCTGCCTACTGTTTTCACTCACTGTTATTTGATTATTTCCTCTGCTAATAAGTTTCCCTATCTAATAATCTCAGTGTCTTTTAAGACTTTTACTTATCTGTATCTTATTCTATTTTATTTTATTTATTTATTTATTTATTTAACATTTCTTATATAATGCCTTTCATGATATCAAGGTGGTTTACATTGAACAAACTGAAATTACATTGAACAGGGCATTATAACTTGGAGATAACTATTTTACAGGGCCTGAGGTAACTTGCCCCAACCACTAGGCCACGCCTCCCTTACTACCTTTTATCTTTATTCTACCTTTATTCCCTTACTACCTATTATCCCTCTCCTTCTTCTAACTTTACTTGCCCTCTCTGCCATTTCTTATGGCTCCACATTATTCATTGCCCCTTTTTCTGACCATCCCTAACCTTCTACCCTCACTCCACCAACCTAATATCCCCCTCTTTCTCACCCCTCTCTCCACTCTCCCTATTTCCTCCCCATCTTATCCTCCACCCTTTCCTCAGCTCTTGAGCTTCACCTTCCCCTTCCTCTCATTCATCCCTCTCCTTCCTCTCTAAAACAACCTCATCCCCATTTCCGACATGCTGTCTCCTCTCACCCTCACACTCTTCATCTCCTTCTCCTTCTATCCTCTAGTGACATTCATCCCAACCCTGGTCCCCCTTCTCTTCTCTCTCATGCCCATATTAGTTCCTCTTTCCACCACCCTGATCTCATGCACATCCCTCTCCTTTCCCCCTCCTCTCTCCCCTTCTCATGTGCTTTATGGAATGCTCATTCCATTTCTAATAAACTTCCCTTTACCCATGATCTCTTTATCTCTCGCACATCTTCTTGCTCTTACTGAAATCTGGCTCCTCCCTGATGACTCTGCTTTGGTTGCTGCCCTCTGCCACAGCGGCTATCAATTCTCCCATTCTCCTCATCCCAATGGCAGCAGTGGTGGTGTTGGGCTTCTACTTTCTCCTTCTTGCCAATTTCAACCCTCCTTTTCCCTCAGTCTCATTCCTTTCCCTCTTTTGAAGTCCATTCCATCCATTTTTTTAATCTCCTACCTCTCCAGATCACTGTCATCTATAGACCCCATGACAAGTCCTCTTCTACCTTCCACACAGATTTTGACTCTTGGCTCTCCTTATTCCTAGATTCTTCCTTCCCATCCCTTATTCTTGGTGATTTCAATTTTCATACTGATAACCCCTCTGACCCCTATGAGTCCAAGTACCTTTCCCTTAACTCTTCTTTCAACCTCCAGTTTTGCTCTTTTGCCTCCACTCATCAGCTTGGTCACTATCAACCTGATTTTCTGCTCTAATTGTTTACCTTCTAATTTCCATACCTCTGCTCTCCCCTTATCTGACCATCACCTGTTAGGTTTCACGCTTCATAACTCCCCCCCCCCCCATCTCACCCAATCTCCTCCTATCTTTTTAAGGCTCTTCATGCTATCGATCAACTGACTCTATCCACTACTGTCTCATCTTTTCCACTTTGTCCTCTAAGTTGTTGATGAAGCCACAGCTTCCTATAATACTGCTCTCTCCTCTTCTATTGATGCCCTTGTTGCCCATTCTACCTCCTGTGAGATGCACCTCACCTCAGCCCTGGTTGTCTTCAACTACCCGCCACCTACATTCCTGTACCTGTTCAGCTGAGCGTACTTTGCTCAAATCTCACTCTCTCTGACTTTCTTCACCTCAAATTCATGCTTTCTTCTTTCCAGTCCGTCATTGCACTCGCTAAGCAAAACTATTTTCTCCATCTGACTAACCATCTTGCCTCTAATCCTCTCTGTCTCTGTCTACTCTCAATTCTCTTCTTAATGCACCTCCACCTCCAATCCCTCCTTCTCTCTCTGCCCAAACCCTATCAGACTATTTCCATGACAAAGTGCACAAGATGACTCTTCAATTCCCCATTAAATCTTCTTCATTCCCTCTTCCCCCCTCTCCATTACCAGCTTTTCCCCTCAACCTGTATCACCTTTCATCGTTTTCTAAGATCTCTGTTGAGGAAACCTTCTTTCCTCCTCTAAACTCACAACCTATTCTTCTGATCCTATTTCCACCCATCTCCTCAACTCCATTTTCTCCTCCGTCATCCCTTTCATCTCATATATTCTCAACTTGCGCTTTCCACTGTAACCTTCCCTGCAGCCTTCAAGCATGCTGTAATCACTCCTCTTCTCAAAAAAAATGTTACTTGACTCCACTTATTCTTCTAATTATTTATTCATCTCCCTTCTCCAATTCATTTCCAAAATTCTTGAACGTGCAGTTCTCTGCTGCTGTCTCGCATTTCTCTCCTCTCAAGCCTTCTTTGATCCACTTCAATCTGGTTTTCGTCCATTTCATTCTACTGAAACGGCTCCTGCCAAAGGCCTTTATTCAGTTCTCATTTTTCTAGATCTTTCTGCTGCTTTTGATACTGGACCACCTCCTCCTCCTTAACACTTTATCCTCACTTGGTTTTAGAGGCCCTAAGCTGTCTTGATTCTCTTCTTATCTCTCCAATCATTCTTTCAGTGTTTGTTCTGTAGATTCCTCCTCTACTGCCATCCCTCTCTCATTTGGTGTACTTCAAGGGTCTGTTCTGGAACCTCTCCTTTTTCTTTCTCTATACCCAGTCCCTTAGTGCCTTCATCTCATCCCATGGTTTTCGGTATCATTTTTATGCTGATGGCTCTTAAATCTATCTATCTACACCTGACATCTCTCCTTTGCTCCAAACTCGCATCTCTACTTGTTTATATGCCTGGATGTCTCACTACCACCTAAAATTGAATATGGCTAAAACGGAACTTCTTGTTTTTCCTCCTAAACCCTCTTTCCCCCTTCTTCCTTTCTCTATCACTGTTGACAGCACTCTTCTTTTTTCTGTTTCTTCGGCCTGCAATCTTGAGGTCAACTTTGACTCCTCCCTTTCCTTCTCCACACATATTCAACATATAGCTAAAACCTGTCATTTCTTTCTCTACAGCATTAACAAAATGTGTCCCTTTCTCTCTGAACACACTACTAAAGCTCTTGTCCACTCTTTGGTCACCTCCCATCTTTATTGCAACCTCCTCCTTGCTAGTCTCCCTCAGTGCCATCTCTCTCCTCTTCAATCTATCCAGAACTCTGCTGCATGGCTAATCTTAAACCAGTCCCAATACTCATATAACCCCTCTTCTAAAATCACTTCACTGACTCCCCTTCCATTTCTGTATCCAATTCAAACTTCTCTTTCTAACATATAAATGCATTCACTCTACTGTCCCTCACTACCTTTCCTCTCTTCTCTCTCCCTACACCCCTCCTCGTGAACTCCACTCCTCCTCTGGCTTTCTTCTCTCTATGCCCTTTTCTTCTGCAAACTCCAGACTTCGACCTTTTCATCTTGCTGCTCCTTATGCATGGAACAAACTTCCTCTATCTTTACGTCAAGTCTCTTTTCTCCCCCTCATCAAATCCATGCTGAAGACTTTGAGGCCATATTTGGATCCTAATCCCTTGTTCTCCTTGTCTCCTTCCCTATTTGAACCCTCTTACTTCTCTTGTATTGTTCTGTCTGTCTTGATTAGATTGTAAACTCTACAAGCAGGGACTGTCTTCTTTATATGTTTGTACAGCACTGGGTATCTTTGTAGTGCTATATAAATGATTAATAGTAGTAACAGTAGACCAATTAAGTGCTGCAAAGCTATCTAATGGGGGTAGAGGATGTCCTAAGAATACAGCAGTCCAGAGGCAGTCTCAGAACAAGTACAGTGATATTGATACTAAGAGAGACAGACTTTCACCTAACAGATGATGAATTAAGCTTGAGGGAGTAGAAGAGGTGAAACAAGCTCCTATCATGAATACGCCCTACAAACCACTTTCTGAAAGGGTTGAGTTGTTTCCTCAAGTAGTCTGGTTGAAACTTTTCCCAGCCAGTATTACACAAAGAGTTTTTCGACTTTAAAAAATAGTATCCTGATGGTACTTTTACTTTTTAGAAGGGGGTTGTCTTTTCTTTGCTTTAAACTTTTCATTTATGGTTTTGTATTAGCCTGATTTAACAGGCCTGATCAGTGTGCAGAGACATGCATTCTGGGTAAAACAAACCTGGCGCAACCAATCAAGTCACTGGGCTTTTTCCAACATCATCAGGGAGGAATCCAGCAGCCCGACAGGCTACCAATGGACTCCATCTTCATAGACAAGATTGTTACCCTATCGTATTCACTGACCTGTTGTCCTGTTTTTTTCAGGGGAAAATCAGAGCAAAAATCAATGTATGTCATGCAGTAAATCTAGCACTGGATCAACTTTTCATGAGAACGTTCAGCCTTGGATCTAGCGAATTTGAATTAGTCATGGCCCACACTACCATTAAGGATTCCTAAGTTCAAGTCCATTGCCTCAGGTACAGTTAGATTATGAGCCCTTCGGGGACGAGGAAATAAAATATTCCTGTTAGCATATATCTATAAACCACTCTGATACACATAGTAAAGGGCAGTATATCAAGTGCCTAAACCATAAACCATAAGTCTCCATTTTGGCTCCTACATCTTGAAAGGAGGGAGTTTTGCCATGGATCAAGAGCAGCAAGCATTTAAGTATTTATGCCATATTCCAGAAAGAACTGTGGTTCGTTTTTCTAAGTCAAAGGCCATTTACTTCTGTGCTTTATTACAATTTTAACAAAGGAATGTTAATGTAATTAATATAGATTAATTTAATGTACTGTACTGTTTATTTTATGCAGTTTATTGTGAATGTACATGTATTTAATGCAATCTATTGTGTGAACCACCCAGATGTGTGACGATGGGCAGGTATAAATCCAACTGCTGGGAGAGACAGAGGTTTAAGCCTTCCAGAGTGATGTGCCAGTGAGCTATTGAAGCTTGGCAAATTCCCCTGAAGAAACCACATTGGAGAAACGCAATTAGCGCGCCAGACAGCGTCGGGATAGATAACAAGCTGGATTTTCTTCTATAAAAGCTAAGCATATTATTATTACAAAAATTATAACAGCTTATAGTTTATAACAGCTTACAGCCTACAGCTTAATAATTCAACTAATAGGAGCTGCTCAAGTGATGTTTGTTGATGTTTGGACGGCGTCCCGTCTGCAGTGACATTGATAGCCCGAGTATTCTGAGACCACGCAGCTACCTAATAATCTTAACTATTGCTTGGATTGTTTTCAGTTTTATGAAAGATACATAGTTGCTTTCTAGATGCATTGCAGAGGATTTCTTATTATTGTTCATATTACAACTCTGATGAGAGAGACCTAACAATAATTTGTACAGGTATAAATCCAAGACATGAAATGGAATGCAAACTCTCTCTGAATTGGCTGAGCCAGACAGCAAGGAGAGAGTGATTTAGGGGTATGTTTACTAAAGCACGGACAGCTCTTGTAGCTAACGCTGGGCAATAGCTGCAAAAAGCCGGCGTTAACTGCAAAAGCTGCGGAGTATGTGCAGGGGGTGTTTCCAGCGTTTCCTCTGTAGATACCGCGGAGAAAGCATAGAAATCATGGGAGGCCAGCTTCACTGATGTAGATATAGCCATCCACTGAGGTAGCGATAGCTGCATCCACAAAGCCTGCAGAAAGAGCTGCTACCGCGCATTGTGAACGCCCACAGTAACTGCTCAAAACAGGGATGCACGCTCTGCCCACTTTACTCTTTTACCCTTTCATGCAGCTCCCGTGGAAAAAGGCTCGCAGTAGCTGCATTTTTCCCATGTTAGCTGTCTTTGCGGCATGATAATCCCACGTTATCGCCTCAGAGACAGCTAACGTGCTTTAGTAAACATACCCCTAAGTATGAAATTTGAGAGAACAGCTCACACATGCCAGCAAATAGTCCAAGTTGGTTTAAGTTACACCGTTATTTATTTATTTATTTTATTTAACAATTTTCCTATACCGCCTTTGTCCAAGGCGGTTTACAAGGAACAACTTAACAATTATAAAGAAATTGCTTTTGCATTGATCTAAAGCATCAATCTAAAGCAGCTTCGGATAGCAAAAAATGGGAAGAAAAATACCAGGTTCACCTCAGTTTCACAACACAAAGAATCAAAGGAACAAAACATTTATTCAAATTTACAGGTTCAGCCTCATCTTTATAATCGTTCTGAATTTAGGCCTGAAAGAAATTTTCTAAACTACTGAACAACTCCTTAATGAGGAGTGCACAGGCACCTGCTTCATCCAGCAACGCCTTGCAAGCTGCACTCCAGAGAATTAGAAAACAGGGCAAAAAGGTTTCAGATATATTTGAGAGGGAGGGGCTTCTTGCAGTTGTTTGTAGGTTGTGGTTTGCATTTGCTTTCACCAGTAGCTGGCAAATGCATATTTGCTTATTTGTGTATTTTAAAAGTTCTATGTGGAACCCCCAGATCCCTTAGATGACAGATCAGTCCTGCCAGGGCTTCAGGTCGCAGAACAAGCTTCTTCCGAGATCTCCTCCACTCCTTCACTCAGCCAGCAGACGCTCTCATTGACAGGGAGCAGATCCTCTACAGGGGGAAGGGAAATCCCTTGAAGGTTTAAGGAAGTTCGTGATACTTAAACGAGTGCTCCACTTCTCTGTACTGTCGAAATGTCCAGCAGAAACAATAACCAGTTGCAATATCGAATACAATAACTACACAGTCTTTGGTAACAGGGGTACCACCCCTTTTTGAGATATTTGTGTCTGTGATCATAGTCTAAATATTTATCTGTTCTTCCTCCAGCAAAGGAATCTTGGATTAGGACTTCTGAGCACTTGACAGAAAAATGTCCCTTCTCCCTTCTCTTTGGGATCCTATGTCTCTCCTCCTTTCAGCATTTGGAAGTCAACCTTCCCATCATACCTTCTCCAAATCCACTCCAGTACTCCAGACTTGGGAAGCAAGCTAGCATCTGCAGTCTCTCTTCCATACAGGCAGAGTGGGAGTGATCCATGTTATTCCAACTGAGCACAAAGACAAATTCAGAACTTTATATTCAAACAGGATAAGGTATACCACTGCTTACTTTCTAATGGGAAAGATTTCACAACATTACCAATAAAAATATAAGGAAAATACTATTTTGTATTTGAACTTTAAGATATTTTTAATATCTAGTGGTGTTCAGTCTGTGCCTCGTGCTATTAAGTGCTTAGTTTGGGTCCATCTTAATCTCTATTTCCCATTCTAGAAAAGTTAAAAAAAAGAATCCAAGTTCAACAAAGCAAGTCTAAACACTGTGCCAGAGCTATCAAGGAAAACATTATCTAATCAACCCCAAGGAAATATTCATGAACACAAACCAGCTGCTTTACTATTTTTATTTTATTTACATTCTCTTATATACTGTGCTATTCTGCATCAGTGCGGTTTACATTAAACAAACTGGAATTACATTGAACAGGGCATTATAACTTGGAGATAACTATTTTACAGGGAACATGGGCTATGGAGGGTTAAGTGGCTTGCCCAAGACCACAAGGAGCACCTGTGGGACTAGAAACCCCAGTCCTTCTGGCCCAAGGTTGCTGTCCTCTAGTGGGATTTGAACCCCTGACCTTCTGGCCTGAAGTACCTTGCCCCAACCACTAGGCCACGCCTCCACTCATAGAATCAGTGAAACAAGAAAATGCAGGGGCGGCTCTATAGTGAGGCCAAGTGAGGTGGTGGCGTCAGGCGGCAACATTTTGGAGGTGGTAAAAAATGCCCCCAAAAAGACTGCCTCAATCGGCCTTCAAAATTTTTTAAAAAATGTACAGGACAAGCTGCTGCCGCTACTTCTCGACAGTGGCAGAATCAACGGCCCCTTGCTCCCCCTTCCTGCTGCCCCAGAAGATCCTTACCCTTTGCAGAGCCGTGGGAAACAAAAGCATTTCTCTTCTTTCCTGTTGCTCTGTTAAAGTTGAGCCCACCGGCACTGAGGGTAATCTAAGCATTTCCTGGGCACACAACCTCACATAGGCTTGGAGAAAACTTCAGTAGATGGTCCCCATATGGACTGTGAATTGCAGCAGCTTCAGGAACTTACAGAAAGGTGGATGGGATCCCTCTTTATGTTCTCTGTTGGGTTCTGATGGATGGGGAGGAGGATTTTTCTTCAAGGTCCTAGTACGCTGGACATATACTTCACACTCTTTGGATTGCACACCTCTTCACAGCTACCTCAAACACTACTAGCAAATCCAAGAGCTGTATATAACAAAATATATTTCTACTGGATGAATCAAAATTTTGGATAATGGTTATTTTTATTTCCACAGCTTATGCGCAAATCAAGACAGAAAAATAAAGAAGTAAAAAGTGCTGGTTATTGTCTTCTTTGTTCACTCTTCTAGTAGATTCCTATTTGTCTTCTTTCAGATTCCCTGGTTTCCTGTGAGGCCACCTCTCTTCTTCTGGAAATTCTCAGGCTTCTCTTTCAAGACCACCTTCTTCTTCTATCCACCACTTTCTAGACAGCATTTCCTCTTTACTCTGAAGAAGACTTCCAGGTACAGTCAAACCTCGGTTTTCATGATTAATCCGTTCGAAAAAGTCTGACTAAAACCGAAACGTATGAAAACTGAAGCAATATTTCCCATAAGAAATAATGTAAATCCAATTAATCCGTTCCAGACACCCAAAAATATTCACAAAAAATACATTTTATAGAGAATAACTATTTTTACATACAGAAAACAATGAGAAATAAATATAAATGACTAATGAAATGGATAAATGAACATTTAACATCACTGAAAGCAAGCTAAGTACAGTACTGTACAGTACAGTATGTTAGCATCTGGCCTTAGCCACCCCTGACAAGCTGCTGTGCCCAGCTCTCTTCGGAATCGCATTGAATTCAGCCCATTAAAATACCTTTTACTTTATCTGCTCAATGCTTCAGAATGGCAGAAAATCTTAATGATATAGCTTCAGACGTACCCTGCAAGAGAAAGAACTGCCTCCCACATTCATGCAACATCTCCTGCTTACGTTGACAGCTTTTCTTCCCTGCTACCGGGACAAAATCTCAGTCAAAAGACGTTGAAAACCGAAGCAATGCATGAAAACCGGGACAAAATCTCAGTCAGAAAAGACGTTGAAAACCGAAGCGTATGAAAACCGGGGCAAATGAAAACCGAGGTTTGACTGTACTAATCTTGCCTCTCTTCACTCTATGTGTGAGGTCCACTGAACTCAAATGACTCTAGTCTGGCAATCTTCCTAACTTCCAGCTTTGGCTATATACCCAACTCTTCTTTTGACTCCCACCTGCAGGCCTATTCTCTTAAGATAGTTCACATGTGGTACTCTCTTCATTTTAATAGGCACTTCCTAAGAACATAAGATATGCCATACTGGGTCCGAAGGTCCATTAATTCCAGTATCCTATTTTGAACAGTAGTCAATCCTGTAAGGTTCCCAAAATGTAGAGAGATTCCATGCTGCTTATCCCAGGTATAAGCAGTGGATTTCCCCAGTCCACTTTAATGATGGTTTATGGACTTTTCCTCCATGAACTTGTCCAAACCTCTTTTAAACCCAGTTACATTTTCTTTGCTTGTGTCTTCCGATCCTGGCAAGCCACTATCTAAGACTTCGTTTTCCTTTATCCCAAAACCTGATTCTGATATTTAAAGGTTCATCCTTCACACAGCATGAGACTCTTTTTCCTTGAGCACCCAGTCTGTTTATACCTATAGATTCAGTGAACCTTCATTTCTCCCCTGGCCATAGTCCTAATGGGGAGCTTTACTCCCACTTTATTCTATATCATGATGGAGATGATTTGACAGATATCCATGTAGGTATATTTGAAGACACATTTTACAATGGGACATCCAAATACAATCTAGGACACCAAAGCCAGATGAAAAAAAAGCAGGCACATGCAAGTTCAGGCATGATTTCAGAAATGTGGACATGCTCATTATGGAAGTCTACAGAGATGTCTACATAGACATCCTTAGAAAAGAACCCCACAACATAGATATCTAATAACATAATGGTTAAGGTAGTAGGTTAGGTGTAAACTGGCCAGGGTTCAAACCCCAGCATGGGTCTTTGTGATCTTAGATGAGTTACCTAACTTGACACTCACTGGATGTTCCAAGGCCAAAACAAACACTTAAAACATAAGAAATACCATACTGGGTCAGATCAAGGTCCATCAAGCCCAATATCCCAACAGTGGCTAATCCAGATCACAAATACCTGTCAAGTTACCAAAAAGGCACACAAGTTCCACAATGCTTGTCCTGGGGCATGCAGTGGCTTTCACAAGTCCTCTTTAATAATGTTTTATGGACCTGTCCTCCAGGAACTTATCCAAACCTTTTTTAAACCTAGCTATACTACATCCTCCGGTAATGAATTCCAGAGTTTGATTACACGTTGCGTGAAAAAATATTTTATCTTATTAGTCTTAAATGTGTTACACTGCAGCTTCATTGTGTGTCCCCCAGTCTTTCTACTTTTTGATGGTGTAAACAACTGATCTATGTTTACTTGTTCTACTTCTTTCATTAATTTACAGACCTTTATCAGATCTCCCCTCAGCCATCTCTTTTCCAAGTTGAAAAGCCCTAACCTTTTAAGCCTTTCCTCATAGAGGTATTCTTCCATCCACTTTATCATTTTGGTGGCTCTTTTCTGTACCTTTTCTAATTCTGCTATGTACTTTTTAAGATATAGCAAACCAGAATTGCACACAATATTCAAGGCTTGGTCGCACCATGGAACGATACAGAGGCATTATATATCTGTGGTTTTATTCTCCATTCCTTTCCTTATGATTCCTAACATTCAATTTGCTTTCTTGGCCACTGCTGCACACTGGGTGGAGAGTTTCAACATATTATCCACAATGAACCTAAATCTTTTTCCTGGGTGGTGATTCCTAATGTGGAACCTTGCATCTTGTAACTGTAGTCTGGGTTGTTTTTTCCAAGCAACATAACTTTGCACTTGCCCACATTAAATTTTGTCTTCTATTTGGACGTTCAGTCTTCCAGTTTATCAAGGTTCTCTTGCAATTTTTCACAACCCTCTTGTGTTTTAACAACTTTGAATAATATTGTGTCATCTGCAAATTTGATCACCTCACTCATTATTCCCATTTACAGGTCTTTTATGAAAATGTTAAAAAGCAGTGGGCCCAGCACAGATCCCTGGGGTACTCCACTATTTACCTTTCTCCACTTAGAAAATTGGCCATTAGCCCTACTCTCATTTCTGTCTTTTAACTAGTTCCTGATCCAGTATAGTACACTGCTTCCAAACCCATGACATTTTAATTTGACCAAGAGTCTCTCATGGGGGACTTTGTCAAAGGCTTTCTGAAAAATGAGATATACTATATCAACTGGCTCACCTTGGTTTATCTGTTTATTTACACCTCTAAAAAACTATAACAGATTAGTAACAAAAGACCTTTCTTGGCAAAATCCACTGGTGCATATACCATGCCCGTTCAGTTTCTGCTTGTTTAAAACAATTTTTTCCTTATTGTTGGTCATATTTGTGTTTTTGTTTTACATATTTATTTTTTTAGGTGCACACTGTATGTGCACGAGACCTTACAAATGCAAATTCATGGGTATGCAAGCATAGAAGTGATTTCCACATAACCATAATTTTTAGGTACATAAACTAATCAAATAGATGCTCACAAATGCACATTGCTGCCCAGCACTATGGTTCAGACATGGAAAATGCACTGACATTGCCTGTGAGACCTTTTGCATCCTCCATTTTGAAAGCTTCCCACCTCCTCCAGGCCTCCAGGTGCCCCATTTCCTGTCTCCTGCTTCTGATTCTGTGCAAAATGGATGTCTTGTCCCCCCACTCCCCACCCACCCTCCCTCCCTCCCTCCCCCCCCCCCCCCCAATTTTTTTGTAGATTTTTTTTCTATTTGTTTCACATATTAGTTTTACTAAAAAAAAAAATTGATGTGAGGACTTTTTAATAAGTGTAAATTAATTCATAGGTTAATATACATTAGGAGTGGAGGAGTAGCCTAGTGGTTAGAACACTGGCTTGCTAACCAAGCAACCAGGGTTCAATTCCCACTAGCACTCCTTGTGGCCTTGGGCAAGTCACTTAACCCTCCATTGCCTCAGAAGAAAGACCTGGCAATCTACTTCTGGTGACACTGCCAAGAAAACCCAGGAGCTTCTGGGTTGCCAGGAGTCAGGACTGACTTGAAGGCACACATTGATTGAATGTACATTAAAAACTAAGGGGCAAGTTTACAACAATGTGTTTCCAGTTAGGATGGGGTTCACAGTGTGCCAAGTGCATCATGGTAAAATGTACTATGTGCTCAAAATGTGGCCATGATAAAAATCCCATGCTAACAAGTAGCATGGGTTGATGGAGAAAATGACTGTATTTGGAGCAGAGTGTGAACATCACTGGTAACATGGGTGTTTTTGGCACATAGTAACATAGTATAAGATGGCAGATAAAGATGAGTATGATTCATCTAGTCTGCCCAGAAAGGTGATAAGAGTAGGTGCACCTGCCGCTTAGTGCAGGTCATCCCTCCCCATGCCTTTATCTAGGGGTGTCCCCACCACTCCATGTAGGTCACCCCTATTTGTTAAGATATAAGAGAGAGTTATGTTTATTTTGATTTTATCCTGTTACTGTAAAGGGATCCACTGTGTCTGTCCCATGCCATTTTGAATTCTGTCACTGTATTTGCCCCCACGACTTCCATCGGGAGGGCATTCCAAGCATCCACCACCCTTTCAGTGAAAAAGTATTTCCTGATGTTGCCTTTCAGTTTACCCCCTTGCAGCTTCATGTTATGCCCTCTAGTTTTAGAGTTTCCCTGTCTTTGGAAGAAATTTGTTTGTTCATTAATATTCTTTAAGTATTTAGAGGTCTGAATCATATCACCCCTGTCCCTCCATATATATTTAGATCTTCGAGTTTTTTCTCATACGTCTTCTGATGCAGGCTTCAAATCATTTTGGTCACCTTCCTTGTTCACCGGTAATGTTGCATTTAGCTTGGGTCCACTTACCACCACCTCAGTGAGTGGTGTTAAGTATCCCCATGCTGATTGTACCAAAGGGCATAAGGGGGTGATAGAGCAAAACCTGTGCCGACAACGTAAGGACATGCCGGGCTTCCCTCCATTTTATAGCCTGTGCACACCTGTGCTCATTTTTGGGGATGAACATGTGCTACCAGCATGAATCTTAGTAAACACGTCCTTAAAGGTTTTAAAGTGCACTTACAAACCAAATGTGCATTAACAAATACACATGCCAACAGTGTATCTAAAAGCATTCTTTAAGTGGCATGGAGCTTTCCAGAGCAAATATTCTGCAGAAATCTATGTAATGTATCTTTGTGAACTTTTCTAGGTTGCTCCCTGTAGAGATATGGCTACCTGACTGCTATTCACACATCTTCAGTAAATGTAAATGTCCCCCTGGAAGTCTATGGCCTGATATTCAAAAGCATTTATCCGGATCAAAGCACCTGCTGTCTGAGTAAGTGCCGCTGGCCGGGTCTATCTACCGATTTTCAATGGCATTATCCAAACTACCACTAAAAATCATTACTGACCACCCTGGTTAGTGCCATGTTAGTGCCAGGACAGTACTTGGGCAGAGTGTGGGTATTCCTGGAAGTATTCGGATAGCAGCGATATATATTCAGTCCACTATCACAATATCAATTCAGATTACTTCAGGACAAAAAAGCTCTCCGAGGTTATCCAGATAGTTATTTGACAGCAGATTCAATATTGCACCATCTGGATAATGATGCCACTATTTGCATAATGGTGCTGATATTTTATACATATTTTATTTAAGAATCAAAGCTCGTGTTTAAAAAAAACAGAACTGCAGAGTTTAAATATACTGGTATTATTTTGGGGACACTAATGAAGCTATGTTAAAGCTGGCAGAATTTAACATATACTATCAAATCTCACTTTCTAACAAATGCATCTCATCAGCTCGTTAATATGGGCACTGGTGTTACTTTAACACAGGCCCCCATTAGAGTTGGCACAGGCGCATTAAAGTAGATGCACTGCTAAGAGGTCCCTGTGAACCTGCATGATGGCTAACATGGCCATCAGCCCATATGTCAATACTAATGTGTTTTAGCACATAGCTCCCCCTATGTCTGTGGGACCCATTTGAAAGCAAGACATTTATCTGCCTCTGATCTTCCAAGTCAAACAAAAAAAAATTAAGGCAAACAAGCATACATAATGCACAAAGAAAAGGCATCTAATGCCATGTGACTCGGTTGGACAAAGATGGCAGCCATAATGCTTTTCATGATTAATCCTGACCTAAGAAACAGGAAGTTCCAGACTGAGGTAACTCTTCAAGCATCTAGTTATCTTCTCCTTTTCGAGGAAGAAGTTCCTTGTATCCTTTAAGACAAAGGATCATGGAAACAAAGGGAACTACCAACAACTCTCCTTCCCCTTAAGACTGAAAAAAAGCTTCCTCTAAACGTGTCAGATGATTAAATAATGAAAGAGACAAAGATTCTTCCACTTCTACCTCCTGAAGTCAAGACAAAGATGTAGCAGTGATAATGGGAACATATTAAGTGTTTGGTTAATACATAGTACTAAAAAAAGCATTTTCAAGTCAACTACAGGAAACTTTCTAAAGTTAGTTTCAGGTGTAATTTCACCCTCTAGATGTAAATTCAACAGAAAGGAATTTAAACATTTCCTAATAAAAAAAAAAAAAGTAATTTGTTTTTTTCAAATTTGATGCCTGACTTTGCTGTAATAGAAATCAAGTGACTGGCATGCTTACAAGTACTTTTACCTCAGTTTTTGCTTTGATCTATTCATATTGAGACATTGCCTCTGAATAAATCGTAGGTGATACTGCACTTTGGGGCATGTTTATTAAAATGCACTAAGCCCATGTCAAGGCCCAGTTTTTAGTGCGGGGGTCCCATGCTAGCTGATGGGATTGTGCCGAGCCAGTCCCATGCAATTAGCACAGATTCAGTTCTATCCTCTCACTAAGCCACAATTAACACATGTGCATTTACATAGACGAGACCTACAGGGATATAGTCCTGAAGTCCCACCTCCAGTCTGGCAGCATCCCTGTTGCCATGGAGGAGAGAGGTCACGTGACAGGAGAGCATCACCCTGGTGTGGCAGGAAGTAATCCTGTAACTAGGACCTGTCCTCCAGGTGATGTAAAACCCTCTCGCACCGAGGAAGTTTCTCCAGGGCCATGTGCCCATGAGGAAAGGGTTAGGACAGCTGTATAGTTGGTGATTCGATCATTAGGCATGTAGATAGCTGGGTGGCTGGTGGACGTGAGGATCGCCTGGTAACATGCCTGCCTGGTGCGAAGGTAGCGGACCTCACACGCCACCTAGATAAGGTCTTAGATAGTGCTGGGGAGGAGTCTGCTGTCTTGGTACATGTCGATACCAATGACATAGGAAAATGTGGTAGGGAGGTTCTGGAGGCTAAATTTAGGCTTTTAGGTAGGAAGTTGAAATACAGAACTTCCAGGGTAGCGTTCTCCGAAATGCTTCCTGTTCCACGCGCAGGACCCAAAAGGCAGGCAGAGCTCCGGAGTCTCAATGCGTGGATGAGACAATGGTGGAGAGATGAGGGTTTTGGATTTGTTAGGAACTGGGGAACATTCTGGGGAAATGAGGGGCTCTTCCGAAGGGATGGGCTTCACCTTAACCGGGATGGAACCAGGCTGCTGGCATTAACCTTTAAAAAGGAGATAGAGCAGCTTTTAAACTAGATATTAGGGGAAAGCCGACAGTCGCCCAAGAGCGGATGGTTCGGAAGAATGTATCTTTGAAGGATACTACCAAAAGCAGAGAGGTTCCACAAAAGAGTAAAATAGCCCAAATGCCCTCAAGTATGTAGCAGACTGAGCTTAAAGATCCCAAATTACCCATGTCTAACAATAGCCAAATTAATATGAGTAAAATACATTCTCTAAAATGTTTGTATGCAAATGCTAGAAGTCTAAAAAATAAGATGGGAGAGTTAGAATATATAGCACTAAATGAAAGGTTAGATATGATTGGAATATCAGAGACATGGTGGAAGGAGGACAACCAGTGGAACACTGTGATACCTGGGTACAAACTATATCGTAATGATAGAGCTGATCAAATTGGTGGAGGGGTTGCTCTCTATGTTAGAGAGGGCATTGAGTCAGAAAAGATTAAAGTTTTGCAGGAAACAAAATCTGCTGTAGAATCTATATGGATTGAAATTCCAAGTAAAAAGGGGAAGGCAATGGCAGTGGGGGTGTACTATCGAGCGCCTTGCCAGAATGACCAAATGGATGATGAAATGCTCAAATAAATCAAGGAAGCTAACAAAATTTACAGTGCAGTAATAATAATGGGTGATTTCAACTACCCCGGTATCGACTGGGTCAGTGTCACGTCAGGACGTGCTAGGGAGATAAAGTTCCTAGATGAAATAAATGACTGCTTCTTGGAGCAGCTGGTTCATGAACCGACCAGAGGGGAAGCCATATTAGACCTAGTCCTTAGTGGAACACCAGATCTAGTGCAAGAGATAAGGTTGTTGGGGCCACTTGGCAATAGTGATCATAGCATGATCGCCTTTGATTTAATTAGTGGAGGAGGGATAGTAAGGAAATCCACAGTACTACCTTTTAACTTTCGAAAGGGAGACTATGATAAAATGAGGAAAACAGTTAAGGGAAAAACTAAAAGGAGCAGTTGCAAAGGTTAAAGACGTACATCAGGCTTGGCTGTTGTTGAAAAATACTATCTTGGAAGCCCAGACCAGCTGTATTCCACGCTTTAAGAAAAGTGGAAGGAAGTCCAAAAAACTGCCAGCATGGTTTAAAGGTGAGGTCAGAGAGGCTGTTGTTGCCAAAAAAAGCATCTTTCAGGAAATGGAAAAAAGAGCCAAACGACGAAACCTGGAAACAGCACAAGCACTGGCAAGTCAAATGCAAGGCATTGATAAGGCAGGCAAAGGGAGAATTTGAGAAGAAGCTTGCTGCAGAAGCAAAAACGTGAAGTAAAGACCATTTCAAGTACATTCGTAGCAAAAAATCTGTGAGAGAGTCAGTTGGTCCATTAGATGATAAAGGGGTTAAAGAAGCACTAAGAAGCGACAAGGCGATAGAGGAGAGATTGAATGAATTCTTTGCTTCAGTCTTTACTGAGGAAGATGTAGGGATGTTACCCATGACTGAAGTGGTATTTAAAGGTGCGGAAGAATTGAAGGAAATATCGATACATCGGGAAGATGTATTACAACTATTAGATAAATTGAAGAGTAGCAAATCACCTGGGCCGGATGGTATACATCCAAGGATGTTGAAAGAACTGAAATATGAGATTGCAGACCTGCTATTAGTAATCTGTGAACTATCATTAAAATCATCTCTAATACCTGAAGATTGGAGGATCGCCAATGTAACACCAATTTTTAAAAAGGGTTCCAGGGGTGATCCGGGAAACTACAGACCGGTGAGCCTGACATCAGTACCGGGAAAAATGGTAGAAACCATCATAAAGAATAAAATTACTCAGCATGTAGATAGTCATGACCTAATGGGAGACAGCCAACATGGCTTTAGACAAGGAAGATCTTGTCTTACTAATCTGTTATGTTTTTTTGAAGGAGTGAATAATCAGGTGGACAAAGGTGAGTCGGTTGATATTGTGTATCTGGACTTTCAGAAAGCCTTTGACAAGGTCCCTCATCAGAGACTTTTGGCAAAACTAAAGAGTCATGGGATAGGAGGCAGTGTACTATTGTGGATGAGGAACTGGTTAAAAGAAAGCAGAGGGTAGGGCTAAATGGCCAATTTTCCCAATGGAGAAAGGTGAATAGTGGTGTACCCCAGGGATCTGTGCTGGGTCCGCTGCTTTTTGACATATTCATAAATGACCTGGAAAGTGGAATAACGAGTGAGGTTATCAGATTTGCAGATGACACAAAACTATTTAAAGTTGTTAAAACCCAAGAGGATTGTGGAAAATTGCAAGAGGATCTTCATAAATTGGAAGACTGGGTATCAAAATGGCAGATGAAATTTAATGTGGACAAGTGCAAGGTTATGCACCTAGGGAAGAACAACCCAAACTATGGTTACACGATGCAAGGTTCCACATTAGGAACCACCACCCAGGAAAAAGTTTTAGGCATCATTGTG
The DNA here is from genome assembly GCA_033557465.1 of Ichthyophis bannanicus. Lineage (NCBI taxonomy): Eukaryota > Metazoa > Chordata > Amphibia > Gymnophiona > Ichthyophiidae > Ichthyophis > Ichthyophis bannanicus. The sequence continues at coordinate 459,897,902 of CM066033.1, read as the reverse complement.
GATACCATGTTAAAACCCTCGGCCCAGTGTGCAGCAGCGGCCAAGAGAGCAAATAGAATGCTAGGTATGATAAGGAAAGGAATGGAAAATAAAACAAAAGATATTATAATGCCTCTATATCGTTCCATGGTGAGACCGCACCATGAATACTGTGTGCAATTCTGGTCGCCGTATCTTAAAAAGGATATAGCGATTTTAGAAAAGGTTCAGAGAAGAGCCACCAAAATGGTAAATGGGATGGAAGGATACTCCTATGAAGAAAGGCTAAAAAGGTTAGGGCTCTTTAACCTGGAAAAGAGACGGCTGAGGGAGATATGATAGAAGTCTATAAATTAATGAATGGAGTGGAACAGGTAAACGTAGATCGATTGTTTACGTTATCAGAATATAGAAAGACTAGGGGACATGCAATGAAGCTACAGGGTAAACTATTTAAGACTAATAAAAGAAAATATTTTTTCACTCAACGTGTATTCAAAGTCTGGAATTTGTTACCGGAGGATGTAGTAAAGGCTGTTAGTGTAGCTGGGTTTAAAAAAGGTTTGGACAAGTTCCTGGAGGAAAGGTCCATAAACCATTATTAAGAAGGGACCCAGGATATCAATGCTTGAACCAATACAAGCATTGTGGAACCTGTGTCCCTTGGGGAAACTGCTAGGTACGTATGACCTAGATTGGCCACTGTTGGAAACAGAATACTGGGCTTGATGGACCTTGGTCTGACCCAGTATGGCATATCTTATGTTCTTATGTACCGCCAGCCACTGAGGTAGTGGTCAATGTACCCTCATTAACTGCAACATTGTATGGTAGTAAGCATCAAAGATACCCACGCTAACTGCAACGTGCATTCTCTGCCTCTGAGCCACCCAGTTTCTGCCTAAACCCATGCTAAGTGGTCAGCATGGGGTTTTTCACACAGACACAAATTTAGCATGTGGTCAGCGTTACCATAGTGCACCTCACAGGTATTGGAAACGTCACAGGTACTTGCAGCCTGGATTGGCCACAGTTGGAAACAGAATACTGGGCTTGATAAACCTTTGGTTTGACTCAGTATGGCATATCTTATGTTGTTACATGCTTATGTTCTTATAAAGATGATTGAGTGAATCAAGAAAAGGTCCTTAGAATGGCAATAGCCATGACAAAAGGATTGGAATGTTCCCTTAAGAAGAAAGGGACCTATGTAGAATGTGAGCGGTAGCAGGACAGTGTGATGGTGGCACTTTAAGTGGCCAGCATCAGCCACCTCTCCCCCCTGCCACTACCACCCCCTGACCTCCATCCTCCTGGCAGGACCAAGGCTGCAAAAAATAAACGTTTGTACAGAGGCAGGTCTTGCAGCACCCACAAACACTCTAGGCTGACTAATGCGAAGCATCGGAGGGAGTAGAAGACAGCTGGCCTAGATCACCACAGCCGCTGCCGTGTTTTCATTTTTTGCATCCTCGGCCCCATTGGGAGGATGAAGCTAAGGAGGCCACAGCAGCAGGGGAAGATGTGGGTGATACTGGGCACGGTGTGGGAGGTAGGGGCAGAATGATGCTGGACATCAAGAGGAGGGGAAGAGAAGGAGAGATACTGGATATCAGTGAGGGGGAAGGGAAGGAGAGATGCTGGACATCAGGGAGAGAGGGAGGGAAAGAGAGATGTTGGATATTGAGGGGGCTAAGAAAGGAGAGATGATGGACATTAAGGGAGTAGAGAAGGAAAGATGTTGGAGATTGAGGGGGAGCAAGATCAGGGGAGATGCTGCACTGGGGGAGCTGATAAGGAAAGGGCAATGTTGGACCATAGGGGAGGGGACATGTGATTGAAGGTTTATCTAGGGTGTCAGATACTCTTTGGTCAGTGCAGCAGAGAGAAGAATAGGGACAGGCTAGAACTGCCGCCATCCATGGAAGATTGTCTAGCCCAGGGGTCTGCAACCTTTAAGACATAAAGAGCCACTTGGACCCGTTTCCGAAGGGAAAAAAAAACTGGGAGCCGCAAAACCATTGCGACATTTAAAACAAATCTAACACTGCATATATTGTTTCTTACCTTAATGCTATATACAGGATCGTGCAGTCAGCTGTCAATCTGAAGACAAAAAGGACTTTTTCACTTAACAATGTAAAATATATTTTTGCACATTAATAGCTAATTAAAATATTTAATTTACCTGGTTAATGGGATTTTTGCTCCTGAACCTCAGTGCACAGTGTCTGCACATCAGGGCTGTAAGACGTCACCTTCATTTTCACACAGGCTTGCAAGCTGTCATCTGTGAGGCGTGATCGATGTTTGTTTTTAATATAGTTTATGTTGGAGAAGACCTGCTCACATACATATGTGGAGCCGAAGATCGACAGCACTCCAAATGCATACTTTTTCATGTTTATATAAGTGTTGGGGATGGCATTCCATGTTTCGAATACAAGTTTGTCCTGTTTGGGAAGGTTTTCAATATCACTCCATTTATGATTCTGAGCCAGAATGGCCTTCTGACGGGCAACATCCTCAAGAGTAGCGGTCAAGCATTTGAACTTGGACACCCATATATCTTTGTCGGCTATATCGGCCAATTCCATCTCAAGATCAGGATTGACTTACACCTGCAAATGCAGTCATATTCAATAGGGATGAATCGATCGCCAGGGGAATGACAGGGAAGGATAATGTGGTTTTTTCCTCTCTGAACTCACAGAATCGTTTCCCAAACGAACTTTGCATTGCGGTGATTGCAGACTTGAAATATTCCAAATTGATCGTATCATGACTTTGTTTGAACTCTCTCAAAGAGGGAAAGTGAGACAGTGTACCTCTCTGTAAATCTTTGACAAACACTGTCAACTTGCGCTCGAATGCCAAAACCTCCTCCAGCATGTGCAGGGCTGTGCCTCCTTTCCCCTGAAGGGTTGTATTTAGCGTGTTTAGATGTGCTGTCATGTCTACCATAAAATGTAATTTTTCCAGCCACTCTGGCTGTTCCAGCTCAGCAAAGGTGAGCTCTTTGCTGGCCAGGAAGGTTTTTACTTCTTCCAAACATGTGACAAAGCGTTTTAGCACCTCGCCTCTGGACAGCCACCGGACCTTGTTGTGGAGCAGGAGGTCAGAATATATGCTTTCCACCTCATCCAATAACAAACGGAACTGGCGGTGGTTTAAACCCTTTGCCATTATCTTATTAACAATCTGAATGACCACATCCATCACTTTTGTGCATTCCGGCGGAAATGTTTGAGCACACAATGCCTCTTGGTGCAGGATGCAATGAAATGACAGCAGCGTTCTACCAAGCGCCTTCTGCAGTAGAGCCACAAAGTCCTTCTGTGCTCCTCTCATGCTCGGTGCCCCATCAGTAGCCACTGAGACCAGGTGTTTGGTGTTTATTTTTTTAGCAGTTAAAAAGTCCAGGACAGCCTTACAGATATCCTCACCCCTTGTTTGGTCTTTTAGTGGTATCAGCTCAATCAGTTCTTCCTGTGGCCCAAAAGAGTTCACATATCGGCAGAACAGCGCTATTTGTTCAATATCACCTTTATCTTTGGACTCATCACAGGCGATGGAGTACGCCACAGCTGAATTAATGTCTTGAATTTGCTGTTTGCTAATGTTTTCTGTCATTTTTAGGGTTCTGTCTTTGACAGTCTTCGCAGAGAGTGGCATGTCTTTGATTTTCTGCACAATTTCATTCTTGTTTTTGACGTCCATGTATAGATGTTCCGAAATCTTAATGAATGTTTCTTTTATATACTCTCCATCTGTGAAGGGCTTCCTGTGCTTGACTATTTCCTGAGCGGCAACAAAACTAGCATATGTTGTGGAATTTGCAGACTTCACCCACTTCTTGAAATTATTTTTGCTCATATTAACCTTCCTCATAAGTTCTGCAACGGCTTTTCGTCTCTCATCTCCATCTGGATATTTTTCAGCAAAGGCTGTGTGTTTATTCTGGAAATGTCTTGCAATATTGGACTTTTTGTGGTTTGCTAATTTCTCACCACATATTAAGCATACTGGTAAACCAGTCTCGTCAGTAGAGAATGCAAATGATTCTGTCCATCTATCATTAAACACTCTGTTTTCTTCAGAAATTTTTCTCTTCTTGCCTTTATCCATGGCTGGCCTACCAGGGGGTCGAAAACAGCGACGTAAGTAGAAATCACAGGGCCCCATACCAAAATTTGCTATGCCCACCCCCCTCCCCTTCCTTTCCCTGCAACCTGTGTGAAAATTAACTTACCTTTTTTTTTGTTCTTCACTCCCGCGCAGTGCTGTGTTCTTCTTCACTCCCGCGTAGCGCTGGCTCACGCTGGTTCCGGCTCTGTCACTCCTCCCCCTCGCACGCAGGCGGCCTGACGTCACCAGGCACTTTACTCGTGGCGAGGCGGAGCTGAGCCACGTTGAGTAGCTACGGCAACACTATTGCCTGTCACCGGGCGGGCAGTGTGCTCCGGAGCCGCGGCAAAGGTGAAAAAGAGCCGCATGCGGCTCTGGAGCCGCGGGTTGCCGACACCTGGTCTAGCCTCTCCACCCTGTGCATGCTGTTCTCCAGTCAGCAGGAGGAGCCAGAGAGAAGCAGGAGGAGCCAGAGAGCAGTGCTTCTTAATTCCCGATGCTGTCACTTCCTCTGCCTGTTTTCTCTGCCATCAGAACCTTGCGGGGCCCCATCATTCTATGAAACCTGCCAGCTCCACAAGGGTTTTTTTTTCATTTTTTATTTTGTATTTATCAAGATTTTCACATTCTTACAATCAAAAAACAATCAAGAAATTCTCAGTGCAATTTAAGAAAATTAAAAAAGCAAGGTAAAAAATAACCAAGAGAAAAAAGACTCCATACTGAAAAAAGGCAGATCAAGGGGAGAGGAGACATATGTGAAAGAAAAAAATACAAAAAGAAAACAAACCGAGGAAGTTCCTCAATATTAACGTGGCAGATACATTACTAATCTCTTACTACCTGCTAAACGGCCGTATGGTCTAACAAAAATGTCTCAAGATGCATTGGCTCCAAAGAAACATAATTATTTCCCTGAAATGTAACTAAACGCTTACATGGGAATTTAAGGAAAAATGTAGCCCCTATGGCCATGACCTTGGAACACAAAGAAAGAAATATTTTCCTCCAGACCTGTGTGGCACCAACTATATCAGGAAATACTAAAATCTTTTGACCACAAAAGATAAAATCTTTCTTTTTTAAGTAAGACTTTAGAACTATGAGCCCAATTTTCGAAGCACTAGGCGTATGCTACACGTGTAAAAGCTGGCCTTACCTGTGTAAAACCGCCATAACCATGTAAACCAGATATTCAACAAGGCGGCTGGAATCGTTGAGACCCAGCTACCCATATAGCGCCAGGTACTGAGGCCAGGGGGGGGGGGTGGGGGCGTGCCACCATGAAACCTGCATAAAGCGGATTTCCAAAACCCGTGTGCACTGACATTGGTCATCACTTACCGTGTAGGCCCTAAGCGACGGTTCCTGGCACATATGAGCACTGATGGTGATCAGCGAACCCATGTAATGGCGGAACAGTGCACAGTAGAGCGTGGGGAGTGTGTGCAGGCCTGTACCCAAACCGTGCAGATGTAAAGCAATGCTGGACAGGCAGAGAAGCCATGTGGGACATGCACATGGTGATCCAGAGGTGGAGATGTGCCTGCTGTGCCCAGGCACAGCAGAGGATATGGCAGGCTGTGCATACCCATCAGCAGGCTGTAGATCAGCACCCGAGACACAGGTACCATGCCCCATGTGTACACAGGCCCAGGGTGAGCTATCTGCAACTGATGGAGGAGGAGGTCTACCAGAGATACAGACTGGATGGGGCAAGGATAACCAAGCTGTGCAGCATTCTCAGTGTGAACCTGGAGCCCTCCACATCCAGAAACTAGGCCCTGCCATTGGCCGTGCTGGTGACCACAGCCCTGGTATTTCTTACAACTGGCAGCTTTCAGCATGTGATAGGGCGACTGTCGGAATCACGCAGGCTACTGCCAGCCACTGCATAGAAACCTTCACCAGGGCCCTGCTGCAGAGGATGCGCCACCTCAAAGCCATCCCCCGGACACAGCAGATATGGCAGGAGACCATGCAGGCATTCTACAATGTTGCTGGGTTCCCATCGGTGCTTGTATCTATTGACTGCACCCTCATTGCATTGCGGGCACCACGGTTGGAGCAGATGGCATACATGAACAGCCATGGGTACACATCGATGAACATGAAAGTCGTTGTGGTGGCAACATGGACTTCATTACATAAGAACATAAGAACATAAAATATGCCATACTGGGTCAGACCAAGGTCCATCAAGCCCAGTATCCTGTTTCCAACAATGGCCAATCTAGTCATATGTACCTAGCAGTTTCCCCAAAAGACACAGGTTCCGCAATGCTTGTACTGGGTCAAGCATTGATATCCTGGGTCCCTTCTTAATAATGGTTTATGGACCTTTCCTCCAGGAACTTGTCCAAACCTTTTTTAAACCCAGCTACACTAACATTGATGTGTGTGCCCACTACCCGGAGTCCTGCCACAATGCATTTGTCCTTGTCCAGTCCAGCTTGGGACAGGCAACAGCCGGGGGTCAGCTCGGAGATGCGTGGCTGCAAAGTGAGTATGCACATGTGTGAGCCCCAGGAAAGGCCCAGAACGTGCGCCTGCTATAGTATGATGCTATGTGCAATGCAAACAGGAGGTGATATATGTGTTTTGTACGTATCGCAACACATGAGCACCACTCCGTGCACATCCTCTGCTGTTCCACAGAGACATGTGCACTGCAGGCCATAATGCATATCACGGTGACAACCAGCAGAAGCCCCATGGCTGAAAGCATGCAGCACGCACCAATATGGAAGAGCACAGGCTGGCACCATGTTGCACAGTGACATGGCAGCAATCCATGTAGGACACATCCATGTCTGCCCTCATGCCAGCCCGCAGATCCCCCAACTGCATCCCTGTGCCATGACCCTGCCCCCTCCCAACAGGCCTCACCATGTCACCATCAGCCATTGCCCCCCCCCAAATGCCTGAGTGCCGCACTAGCCATATGTTGATGTAACCTCACTGCCACAGTGTCTCTGACTGGTAAATATTGCACCCTGCCATAGCATCCCATAGACTATACCCAATGCATGTCCCAATGCTCATATTCACAACTCACATTGCCCCTACAGGTGACTGTGGATATCCCCTGAGGACCTGGCTGCTGACCCCAGTGCACCACCCCGTGAGCCAGCAGGAGGAGCGGTACAATGGTGCCCATCAGCAGACCCAGGCGGTTGTGGAGTGCAAATTAGGGGTGAAGAGCCATTTCCAATGCCTCGACAAGAGCGATGTACAACTCCTCTATAGCCCAGAGTGGCTACTCAAGATATTTGCATCATGCTACATACTCCACAACTTGGCACGGATGTATGGAGTGCCAGACCTAGAGCCAGCAGTTGTGAAGGAGTGGGAAACTGCAGAGGCAGTAGATGGTGATGGTGCAGAGTCCAGGAGCCAGAAGTAGGCCAGGGCACTGGCCCACTGTTTGCAGGTGATGCGTGACAGTTCTGAGATGACTGCCCTGCACCAGCACCAGGATAGGACACACACAATCACCAAAAAAGTGCCCGTTACCATGCAATGTGTGTAGAGTGATACTTTATTTCCACCCATGTTTTTCTGCTGCCCATGGGCTCCCTGCCAGCCATGGGCACTTGCTGACATGTGCACTGCGACGCAATGGAGCAATGTCCAATGACATGCTGGCAGTGTCGTCATTCTCCCCAGCAGGGCAGACTGATGGACATGGGTCAGGGCTAGCAGGTTGTTGTGCTGTTGGGCTGGCAGCCCCAGCACTTACCACCTGTGCCTGCATGAGGCCTACCAAACTGCACAGGGAACTAGCAATCAATGCCTGGTAAGCTGCCATCTCCCTTATCAGTCACAGGTACCCCTCCATGTGGCGCTCCAAGTGCAATCTGCGGTCCTGCCACTCCTCACATTCTACCTTCTTTTCCTGTTCTGCATCCTGCAGGTCCTGCTGGATACTTTGTAGCTCGGACAATATGCTCTTTGTGCCAGTCACCAGGTGCGGACTCTCCTGCAATAGCTCCTGGTCCAGGTCACTGCCTTCTGTACCCACAGGGTCATCCAGGATGGCAAATTGTAGCTCAGCAAGTGGGGCATCATCCGTCCCCAGCTCCCTGGAACTGGCAGTCATACCAGCCTGTTCCACTGCCCTGGATGGCAAACCCAACTGCTCCTCTGCCCTGGCTGGAACACAAGATGGCTCCTCTGCCCTGGCTGGCACAGTGGATCACTCCTCTGTCCTGGCTGGTGCACTGGACTGCTCCTCTACCCTGGAAGGCACACCAGCCCCGATGGCTGTGCTGCATCCTGGCTATGCACTGGCATCATCTGTGGTGGGTGGTGAGGCTCCCCCTGATGCATCTGTCCCAGACTGGGAGGACAGGGTCCCTGGCAGATCTGTGGGAGAGCAAAGGTGGCAGAGGTTAGTGACATGGGTTGGCAGGTCAGCCTATGGGGTGGCATCAGACCCACTACAGAACCAGAAGGTGGTGAATGGTCCACACCGTACCCACCCCACACGACATCCAAGGTCTGACAAACTGACAGGCATGCCCTGGGTGGACAGAGGCATGATGGGGACACATACATGGCCATCACAGTCCCATCCAGGCCATGGGGCACCCTCTACTCACCCCCCTGTGTGCCTGTGGTGGAGCTATTAAAGCCTGAAACCCCTGAGATGGCAACCTCCTCCATGTACTGCAGCACCTGCTCCTCCAGAGGGGTAAGTCTGCACTGCTGTGCAGGCAGCAGCCTGCTGTTGTTGGCCTTCTTCTCCTGCCTGCCATACCATCTGCCACTTCTTCTTTATGTCTTCAATGTCCCTGTTGTGGTAGTGGACTGCATTGACCCTGTGGATGATATCTCACCATGCTGTCAGCAGGGTGCTGGCATTCTCTGTTGTGGAGAGGGCAGTGTGATGCTGCAGGATGAGCTCCAGGGCCATAGCTGTCTCAGAGGACGTGAAGTTCGCCTTCTGTGTGTACTTTGCTGCTGTTGCACCTTGTCAGCCATTGTGTAGCCATGCGCTAAGGCAGTGTTCGGCTACCCACATAGGTCCTCTTACACATTCGTGATTACAACGTGCATCAGTGCCATGCCTTGTCCAAGGAATATATGGTATCCGTGTAGGCTCCTGAGCGCTGATGTTTCAAAAATCTACATGACAACTCAATGCCATAGGATGCCATAGCCGCACAGCACTAAGCGTCAGCAACATAGGCGGGCAGGGCTGCCCAGACTGCGATACCCAGGTAGATCAAATAGCACAGTATGAGGATATGGCAACTGTGGAATGTTGACAGGTGCATGCCATCGCTCTGATGGTGTGCCCTCATGGGGCAGGGGGCACCCTGCTTGTGCAGTGCCACTGGGCCACACCTGTGCTGCTGCAGCCCATTCTGAGCCTGCAACCCATCTTGGGCTGTGCCCGCAACCATCTGCATGGGTAGTTCCTCGCTTCCATATACATGCAGAACAGGCTGCGGGCACAGAGGCATTACCCATGCTGGGTTGTGCCCATGACTGTCTGCATGAGTAGTGCCCCTCTACCATACCCGTGCAGAATTGGCGTGCCCACAGGGCACACACACCATGCCCAGAGACCCCATACCCCCTCTCCTGGTCCCCTGCACCACTCATGCAGACACAATGCTCTGCCTCCACAAAATGGATGACACAGCATGTTTGCAAAATGGGACCAGTTTATTGGCAAACATGTGATAACACATGCAATGGTGCCAACAGTGGCAGACATATAACAGTGGTACAAACTGCAGACCCAATTGCAGGTCATACCCTGGTAGGGGGACTGCCTATGGTGCAGGGGGTCCTGCTTGTGCCCTCTCATGACACTGTCGAAGGCATTGATGTGTTCCATGATGGACTGTGCCACAGTGTGCACCTCCTCCCTAAGGAGCCACATATTTGCCCCCAGGGCAGCAAGAGCCCAGTCACTGGAGGGATGTGGGGGTGGTGGCATAGAGGGTCCTGGTGCAGCATGGCCATAGCATGCCCATGAGTATTGGGGTGGCTGTGGGGGCCCTCAGCTGTGCAGGGTGGACCATGGTTCCATTTGCTGTTGCATCTGGTCTGTGCTGAGCCTTGCAGTGGGCACATGGTCCTCTAGTAGGGTTGTGGGTGGGCATGGTTATGGGCTGTGGGGTATATCTCCACCTCTGGGCCCCCTCCCAAGTGCCTGCTGGTGGGGCCCTGTGCCACACCACCATATCTGGGGTGCTTGGTGGGTGGTTCGTGCATCCCCCTGTTACCCCCTCCAATCCCCCCTCCTCCTCTGCATCCCCGCCCTGCCCCTGGCCTGCCTATCCCTCCTTCTCTGACTCCTCTGCCTCCTCATCCTGCTCCTGGCCCTCCAATCCCTCCCCCTCTGACCCCTCTGCCTCCCTGCCCTGCCTCTGGCATCCCATCCCTCCTACTCTGACTCATCTGCCTCCCCGCCCCACTCCTGGTCCTCCCATCCCTCCTCCTCTGACCCCCCATCCCACCACTGAGCCATGGCCCCCTCACTGCCCTCCTCCTCTGTTGTAGTGTCCACCAACACAGTATCACTGGACTCCTCCTCATCCCCATCACTGCTGGAGATACTGGTGCTTTCAGCTCCCCTGGACAGCTCTTGTGGCATTGCATTGTTGCTCCTGGGTGATGGGTGTGGTGGGCCAGTGGAGTCCGGGGGCCCCTCTGGAGCCAGCTCTGGGGAAAGAGGAGGGGGTTAATAGTCTGCACAGGCATGGCCCTGGGGTGGAACTGGTGCACCTTTGGGGGGCCCAGACATGCATCACACAACCTACTTTCAGCCCACAGGGGTATGCCTCAGTGCACACTGCACACTATTCCCTTTGCCCACCTCCAGCCAGCTCTGTTCTCCTCACATGCCCAGCTGTGGCCTACATGCTCCCCCAGGCGATAGGCATGCACAGGGGGCAGCATGGGCAGGTGCATCTGGGGTCACAATTGGGGGGGGTGTACCACTGTACTTCCCATCCGTGCCATGTCCCATCCATGTGTGTATACACCTACACATCTTGGGTACTGGCTGGTGCACACACAGAATAGTGGCACCGGGGGATGGCACAGCTTCCCATAGCACGTTTTCATCATTGTGTACAGAGACCACCACCAAGTGGTCTGCCTGCACCTATCTGGTAACCATGGCTTCCACCCCCTGCATTTGCTATGCTCCACTGTGTACACCACTGACCTTCCTCAGCTGCCAGCCACTCCCTAATACACTGCAGCTGTTTAGTTAGCCTCCAGCGCAGTGTCTGGTAGTGGCACTTCAGGGCCTCCAGAGTGTGTCGCACGCCATATTCACTGTGGGAGAGGGAGGGACACACATGGGCTCAGCTGGATGCTTCCATATTGCCAGTTGCACATACCTGTATCTTGCCTCAGTCTAGTGGCCTGCCTATCAGGGGGTCAGGGGCACACCCATGGGAAGCAGAAGTGGTCAGGGGCACACCCATGGGTAGCAGAAGTGGGGTGGATTTGATGGTACACCTATGGGGCCTGCCACCATAATCCTGCCCACCACTTCCCTAGCCCTTTTACACATGTCCTGTGCAACATGGAATGGTGCCATCTGGGCCACTGCTTCACCTGTGTATCCCCTCTGTCCCCTTCAACCACCTCTGCAGTCCTCTCCCCTTTTCTTGCTTCTATCTGTTGCATGCAGGTATTCCTTGGCACCATGGTACTTTGTTGTGGGCTGTTCATGGCCTTGGCTGTGGGCACATGCCATGGCAAGAGGACATCCACTGCCTCAGGGGCCATATCACTGCATAGTTTGTTGTGTGCCATTCAGAACAGGGTGTTGCGGTTTGAGTATGCTTGCCATTGCATATCTGTCATGTCCTGTGGCATCACATCATTGACATGCTGCCACAGCCGGACAAGGGGTGGCAGGCAATGGGAACAGATCCGCTTGCAGGGACAGATCGGCGACAAATATGTGGTTTCTGCCATTGGTCTCCTCTGACCCCTGCTCTGGGGTCGCAGGGGCTTGGGGGTGGGATATGTGTCTGGGGCATCAACGCTAGCTGACAGGGTCCATTTTGGTAGCCAGCCTGACCACAGCTCCCTCTGCAACGGGCATTACCATTGCTGTGCATGCCCTATGGCATTGGTGTCAAACACCACCAGGGGGTACAGCAGCCTCTCCACTTGCTGTGTGTGTATGCTTCCTGCTGTGGGCAATCAGGGCTGGCACCTGTACCAATACATGGCCTGTCCCTCCACCGACACCTGATTGGCAAACATTGGGGCTGCCACAAGCATGTGTGGCTTGGCAACACAGCCCTGTCTCTCTGTGCAGACACAAAGCTGTGCCCTTTAGGGGTGTGTGTGGCCTACCATGGTGCTCCACCTCCCTCCCCCCGCCTGTTGAGGCCTCCTTGCCTGTGCAGCCAGAGTTGGATGCCCCTCCAAATGGCCATTGACAGCTGCAGATTTGGCCGATGGCACCCCCTGGAGTAGACAATCCCTTCATTCTGCAGCACGGATTGGGCAAGGCTCTCACTCTCATCGGGGCTAATGTTGATGCCTCTCCTTGCCACCAGGCTGCTGATGTCTATCCTCCCAGCCACAGGGGGCTCTTGCACAGGCAGCCCATGGGGCCTGCCTGATGGTGTCATCTATGCACAGGTATGCCGGACGGGCGATACATGGCTTCATACATAGATACCATACCACTTCTCTGGCCGCTGTTTTGGACACATACACGGGTATTGTGAGTCAACCTTAAGCATAGAGCTCGAGCTACGGGCCCTGTGCTTATCCATATATGCTGTGGTGGACGCCTGCTGCTGTGCTCGGCTTGTGCTACATTTTCGTTGCTTGCCCATTTTGGAGATGCATGACTCATGATTCAAGCACTTTTCCTAAATCGGTAACTTTCTGCAGGTATGGTAGACCTCAATGCCTTGTTGAAAATCGGACCCTACATTTTTATCCTTTTCATTAAGAAAAGAAATCAGAAGAAAGGTCCATGTAGCTATTTCATCTTTGAATCCGCCAAGAACTCCATCAGATAATGAGGGAACAACAACTCCCCATAAGAACATAAGATATGCTCCCAATGTCACCATCCACGCAGCCATGTATTCAGGATGTGAGCTTCTCTGCCTTGGCCTTAACCCTCAAAAGGGAGGATTGAAGAGAACATCAATTGTGCACCTATCTGCTTCATCCTCTGTCCCAGAGCCATGAAGTCATTTTTTATATACTCTGAGGGATACCTAGCAGTATCATTTGTGCAGACATGGATGAGCAACATCGGATAATAATCAGTAGGCTTGATGAGTGTTGGCAAACTCTCCATAACATCTCGGATTTTGGCACCTGCCAATATCACACCTCTCTGGACATGAAGTCTGGTCAGCAGATGGACTCCCTCATAAGAACATAAGATATGCCATACTAGGACAGACCAAGGACAATCAAGCCCAGTATCCTGTTTCTAATGGTGACCAATCTAGGTCCCGAGTACCTAGCAGTTTCCCCAAAAGATGCAGATTCCACAATGCTTGTATTGGGTCAAGCAGTGAATATCCTGGGTCCCCTTTAATAATGGTTTATGGACCTTTCCTCCAGGAACTTAGTCAAACCTTTTTTGAACCCGGCTACACTAATAGCTTTTACTACATCCTCCGGTAACAAATTCCAGAGTTTGGTTACACATTGAATGAAAAAATATTTTCTCTTTTTAGTCTTAAATAGGTTACCCTGTAACTTCATTGCATGTCCCCTAGTCTTTCTATATTTTGATGGCGTAAACAATCTATCTACGTTTACCTGTTCCACTCCCTTCGTTAATTTATAAACCTCTATCATATCTCCCCTCAGCCATCTCTTTTCCAGGTTAGAGCCCTAACCTTTTTAGCCTCTCTTGATAGGGGAATCCTTCCATCCCCTTTACCATTTTGGTGGCTCTACTCTCTACCTTTTCAAATAATGCTATATCCTTTTTAAGATACGGCAACCAGAATTGCACACAAAATTCAAGGTGCGGTCACACCATGGAAAGATATAGAGACATTATAATATCCTTTGTTTTATTCTCCATTCCTTTCCTTATGATACTTAGCATTCTACTTACTCTCTTGGCCGCCGCTGCACACTGGGTGGAAGGTTTCAACATGTTATCCACAATGATGCCTACATCTTTTTCCTGGGTGGTAGTTCCTAATGTAGAACCTTGCATTGTGTAACCATAGTTTGGGTTGTTCTTTCCTAGGTGCATAACTTTGCACTTCTCCACATTAAATTTCATCTGCCATTTGGATGCCCGGTCTTCCAGTTTATCAAGTTCTTCTTGCAATTTTTCACAATCCTCATGGGTTTTAACAACGTTGAATAATTTTGTGTCATCTGCTAATTTGATTACCTCACTCGTTATTCCCTTTTCCAGGTCATTTATGAATATGTCAAAAAGTAGCGGACCCAGTACAGATCCCTGGGGTACTCCACTATTCACCTTTTTCCATTGGGAAAATTGGCCATTTAGCCCTACCCTATGCTTTCTATCTTTTAACCAGCTCCCGATCCACAATAGTACACTGCCTCCTATCCCATGACTTTTTAGTTTTGCCAAAAGTCTCTGATGAGGGACATTGTCAAAGGCTTTCTGAAAGTCTAGATACACTATATCAACCAACTCACCTTTGTCTACCTGTTTATTCACATCTTCAAAAAAAACATATCAGATTAGTAAGACAAGATCTTCCTTGTCTAAAGCCATGTTGGCTGTCTAACATTAGACCATGACTATCCACATGTTCAGTAATTTTGTTCTTTATAATGGTTTCTACCATTTCTCCCAGTACTGACATCACACTCACCAGTCTGTAGTTTCCCATATCACCCATGGAAGCTTTTTTAAAAATTGGTGTCACACTGGACACCTTCCAATCTTCAGGTATTACAGATGATTTTAATAATAGTTCACAGATTACTAATACCAGGTCTGTAATCTCATATTTCAGTTCTTTTAACACTCTTGGATGTATACCTGTGAGAGAGTCAGTTGGACCATTAGATGAAAGAGGGGTAAAAGGGACATAAACAGGGGACAAGGCAATAGCGGAGAGACTGAATGAATTCTTTGCTTTGGTCTACTTACTCTCTTGGCCGCCGCTGCACACTGGGTGGAGGGTTCAACATGTTATCCACAATGATGCCTAAATCTTTTTCCTGGGTGGTAGTTCCTAATGTAGAACCTTGCATTGTGTAACCATAGTTTGGGTTGTTCTTTCCTAGGAGCATAACTTTGCACTTCTCCACATTAAATTTCATCTGCCATTTGGATGCCCAGTCTTCCAGTTTATCAAGTTCTTCTTGCAATTTTTCACAATCCTCATGGGTTTTAACAACTTTGAATAATTTTGTGTCATCTGCAAATTTGATTACCTCACTCGTTATTCCCATTTCCAGGTTATCTACGAATATGTTAAAAAGCAGTGGACCCAGCACAGATCCCTGGGGGACTCTACTATTCACTTTTCTCCATTGGGAAAATTGGCCATTTAACCCTACCCTCTGCTTTTATCTTTAACCACGTCCTGATCCACAATAGTACACTGCCTCCTATCCCGTGACTTTTTAATTTTGCCAAGAGTTTCTCATGAGGGACCTTGTCAAAGGCTTTCTGAAAATCCACATATGCTATATCAACTGACTTACCTTTGTCTACCTGTTTATTCACATCTTAAAAAAAAACATATCAGATTAGTAAGACAAGATCTTCCTTGGGTAAAGCCATGTTGGCTGTCTCCCATTAAGCCATCACTATCTACATGTTCAGTAATTTTGTTCTTTATAATGATTTCTACCATTTCTCCCAGTACTGACATCAGACTCACCAGTCTGTAGTTTCCCATATCACCCATGGAAGCCTTTTTAAAAATTTGCGTTACACTGGCCACCTTCCAATCTTCAGGTATTACAGATGATTTTAATAATAGATCACAGATTACTAATACCAGGTCTGTAATCTCATATTTCAGTTCTTTTAACACTCTTGGATGTATACCTGTGAGAAAGTCTGATGGACCATTAGATGAAAGAGGGGTAAAAGGGACATAAACAGGGGACAAGGCAATAGTGGAGAGACTGAATGAATTATTTTGTTTGGTGTATACTGAGGAAGATGTAGGGATGTTACCCATGACTGAAATGGTATTTAAAGGTGATGCCTCAGAAGAACTGAAAGAAATATTGATACACCAGGACAATGTATTACAAAACTGAAGAGTAGCAAATCACCTGAACTGGATGGTATACATCCGAGGGTGTTGAAAGAACTGAAATATGAGATTGCAGACCTACTATTAGTAAACTGTGAACTATCATTAAAATCATCTGTAATACCTGAAGATTGAAGGATGGCCAACGTAACGCCAATTTTTAAAAAGGATTCCAGTAGTGATCCGGGAAACTACAGGCCAGTGAGCCTGATGTCAGTACCGGGAAAAATGTAGATAGTCATAGCAAGCAAGGTCTTGTCTTACTAATCTGTTATGTTTTTCTGAAGGTGTGAAGATACAGGTAGACAAAGGTGAGTCAGTTGATATAGTGTATCTGGATTTTTAGAAAGCCTTTGACAAGGTCCCTCATGAGAGACTTTTCGCGAAATTAGGGAGTCATGGGATAGAAGACAGTGTACTATTGTGGATTAGAAACTGGTTAAAAGATAGAAAGCAGAGGGTAGGGCTAAATAGCCAATTTTCCCAATGGAGAAAGGTGAATAGTGGAGCACCCCTGGAATCTGTGCTGGGTCTGCTGCTTTTTAACATATTCGTAAATGAACTGGAAATGGGAATAACGAGTGAGGTAATCAAATTTGCAGATGATACAAAACTATTCAAAGTTGTAAAAACCCATGAGGATTGTGGAAAACTGCAGATGAAATTTAATGTGAACAAGTGCAAAGTTATACACCTAGGAAAGAACAATCTAAACTATGGTAACACAATGCAAGGTTCCACATTGGGAACCACCACCCAAGAAAAAGTTTTAGGCATCATCGTGAATAACATATTGAAACCCTCCGTCCAGTGTGCAGCGGCAATCAAGAGAGCAATTAGAATGTTTGGTATCATAAGGAAAGGAATGGAGAATAAAACAAAGGATATTATAATGCCTCTGTAACTAGAAAGAGGGAAAGGGAAATCTATTTTCATCCACACAGGGAGAAGTAAACAGAGATTTAATAGAAGACATATGCAGTATTGCCATAAAATGAGAAGTGCTACTGATAGGTGATTTCATTAAGCCAGTTGTTGATTGGCACATCCCTGCTGTCGTGTCATCTAGAAATTACAAGATCCTAGAATCTCTACCGGGAGAATTATTTCAGGTACATTCATAGCAAAAAACCTGTGAGAGAGTCAGTTGGACCATTAGATGAAAGAGGGGTAAAAGGGGCATAAACAGGGGACAAGGCCAAAGCAACTGAATGAATTCTTTGCTTCAGTCTTTACTGAGGAAGATGTAGGGATGTTGCCCATGACTGAAATGGTATTTAAAGGTGATGCCGCAGAAGAGCTGAAAGAAATATTGATACACCAAGAAGATGTATTACAACTATTTGATAAACTGAAGAGTAGCAAATCACTGAACTGGATGGTATACATCTGAGGGTGTTGAAATAACTGAAATATGAGATTGCAGATCTACTGTTAGTAATATGTGAACTATCATTAAAATCATCTGTAATACCTGAAGGTTGGAGGATGACCCATGTAATGCCAATTTTTAAAAAGGGATGATCAGAGAAACTACAGACTGGTGATCCTGATTTCAGTATCAGGAAAAATGGTAGAAAACATCATAAAGAACAAAATTACTCAACATGTCATGGCTTAATGGGAGACAGCCAACGTGGCTTTAGCCAAGGAAGGTCTTGTCTTACTAATCTGTTATGTTTTTTGTAGGTGTGAATAAACAGGTAGACAAAGGTGAGTTGGTTGATATTTATTTAACATTTCTTATATACTGCCTTTCATGATATCAAGGTGGTTTACATTGAACAAACTGAAATTACATTGAACAGGGCATTATAACTTGGAGATAACTATTTTATGGGGAACATGGGCAATGGAGGGTTAAGTGGCTTGCCCAAGACCACAAGGAGCACCTGTGGGACTAGAAACCCCAGTCCTTCCGGCCCAAGGTTGCTGTCCTCTAGTGGGATTTGAACCTCTGACCTTCAAGCCTGAGGTAATTTGCCCCAAACACTAGGCCACTCCTCCCTCCTCCCTTTGATATAGTGTATCTGGATCTTCAGAAAGCCTTTGACATGGTCCCTCATGAGAGACGTGGCGAAATTAAAGAGTCATGGGGTAGGAGGCAGTGTACTATTGTGGATCAGGAAGTGGTTAAAAGATAGAAAGCAGAGAGTAGGGCTTAAAGGACAATTTTCCCAATGGAGAAAGGTGAATATTCGAGTAACCCAGGGATCTGTGCTTAGTCCATTGCTTTTTAACATATTTGTAAATTACCTGGAAATGGGAATAACGAGTGAGGTAATCAAATTTGCAGATGACACAAAATTATTCAAAGTTGTTAAAACCCATGAGGATTGTAAAAAATTGCAAGAGGACCTAGATAAATTCAAAGACTAGGCATACAAATGGCAGATGAAATTTAATGTGGACAAGTGTAAAGTTATGCACCTAGGAAAGAACAACCCAAACTATGGTTACACGATGCAAGGTTTCACATTAGGAACCACCACCCAGAAAAAAGATTTAGGTGTCATCATGGATAACATGTTGATACCCTCTGCCCAGTGGGCAGCGGCGGCCAAGAAAGCAAATGGAATCGTAGGAATCATAAGGAAAGGAATGGAGAATAAAACAAAGGAAATTATAATGCCTTTGTATCGTTCCATGGTGCGACCGCACCTTGCATATTGTGTGCAATTCTGGATGCCATATCTTTAAAAACATATAGCATTATTAGAAAAGGTACAGAGAAGAGCCACCAAAATGGTAAAGGGGACAGAATATTTCATGGCATCCCAAAGAGCTCACTACATCCACTGCAGCTAGCACAGAATACTGCTGCAAGGATCATCCTAGGGCAAGCCTGTCAAACCCATATCACTCCACTCCTCAAACAACTTAAACTGGGTGCCCGTATCACAAAGAATCAAATATAAGGTCTTCATCATCACACGTAAAATCATCCACAGCCTCTCTGCCCTCAGTCTTCAACCCTTAATCTCTACCGGCAGTGGCAACAGACCATCCAGACACTAACCATTCCAACAGAAAGAACAAAATGTAGCCAAAGAACCAGCAACAGGGCCTACTCACTATATGCCCTGTTTATGGAACTCACTCCTGCCTCTATTAAGAGACATTCCTCTACTAAAGGACTTCAGAAAATGCTTAAAACCCCATTTATTCATGGAATACCACGGACCAGCCACAAAAATCTAATACACTGCACTTAACCCCTATCAGATTGCACGCACAATTGGCTTCATTTTTATTTTATTTTATTTATTTAGAGAACATTTGTATACCGCTGCTTCCAGCGATCAGCAGCGGTTGACTATACATATCAGGAGGGGTAATCAACAGTTAATACAGAATGATTGCATGCCAAGATTCACACTGGGTTCACACTGCACAAAAATCTGATACAATATTTACAGGTGCAATTACATATATACATACTGTTACAATATTTACAACTTGCAGTTATATATATACATTCTGTTACACTAATTACAGCTAAACTGGGGGGAGATGCACTAACCTAGATGCATTACATGGTGGTTCAAATCCCTTAAAGTCATATTGTAAGGTCACTCTAGTGTCATGGATAAGGTTGACCCTTTGTGTTCTAGTTATTATTTACTCTGTTAGATTATAGTGAGTTATAAACAGGTGGGTTTTGAGCTTTTTCCTAAAGTCTGTTAGTTTGTTGATTGCACGCATGCCATGTGGCAGTTGATTCCATAGCATGGGTGCAATGTAAGAGAATGCTCTGTTGCTGGTGTGTATCTTGGCTGTTCTTATACTCTATTCATGCAGCCTGTAACCCTTCATTACGCCATGTACATAGTTCCTTCACCCTTATGTTAAGGTGATATTAGCTTTGTTACAAACTGTTAACTACAGTTCAATGTAAGGTGCACCACTGTTGGCTTCTTGTTACCGCACTAAGTTACTTGTAAACCATCTTGACTTGTAGAAAGGAGGAAAAGAAAACATGTTAATAAATAAAATAAAATAAATACCCCTATGAAGAGAGGCTAAAAAGGTTAGGGCTCTTCAATCTGGAAAAGAGACGGCTGAGGGGAAATATGGTAGAGGTCTATAAATTAATGAATGGAGTGGAACAGGTAAATGTAGATTGATGGTTTACATCATCAAAATATAGAAAGACTAGGGGACATGCAATGAAGCTACAGGGTAACCTATTTAAGACTAAAAAGAAAATATTTTTTCACTCAACATGCAATCAAACTCTGGAATTCGTTACCAGAGGATGTAGTAAAAGTTGCTAGTATAGCCGGGTTTAAAAACGTTTGAACAAATCCCTGGAGGAAAGGCCCATAAACCATTATTAAAGAGAACCCGGGAAATCCACTGCTTGCCCTAATACAAGCATTGTGGAACCTGTGTCTTTTGGGGAAACTGCTAGGTACTTGTGATCTAGATTGGCCACTGTTGGAAACAGGATACTGGGCTTGATAGACCTTGGTCTGACCCCATATGGCATATCTTATGTTCTTAAGGTTCGAAGTGTCTTCAGAAGCAGACTGGCTAACCTACCGAAGAGGGCTTTAAACTAGATTCATTGGGGATGGGTGAAGAGAGCCCCCAGGTAAGTGAAACATTAAATGCCTCTGTAGAAATGAGTAATAGGGACAACATCTGGATAACAGTGTGTATAAATGCTTGTAGCATGGAAAATAAGATCCCAGATGTTGAGACTTTAATGGAAGAGGCTGACTTGGATTTAGTGGCGATTATGGAGACATGCTTTATAGAAAACCATGACTGAGATGTAATTATATTGGACTATATTTTATTGAGGAAGAAGGGGAGGTAGAGTGGCACTATATGTAAAAAATAATATTAAAGCTATAGAATTTCAGGGCTTAAAAGGAAAAGAGGAGGCACTGTGGGTTAAAGAGGGAAGGGGAAATCCATTTGTATTGGAGTTATATACAGATCCCCCTCATATGGTGTAGAAGTGGAAGAAGATTTAATAGAAGATATATGAAGTATTGCCATGAAAGGAGAAGAGCTACTGATAGGTGATTTCAATATGCTGTATGTGGACTGGCACATCCCTGCTGCGGTGTCATCTAGAAGTAAGGAGATCCTGGATTCTATACAGGGAGAACTATTCAGGCATCTGGTAACAGAACCCACACACGATTGGGCCATACTGGACTTTCGCATCCAGTGATCACAAGATGGCATGGTTCAGTACTAGGACTAGGGCTGATAAAATCCATTCAAATGTGAGGGTCTTAGACTTTAGGAAAACTAACTTTGCCAAGATGGGCCAATACCTCAAAGAGTCAGTGGGATGGGAACAGCTGGGGGATATAGAAAAACAATTGGCAAATCTAACAAGGAATATTTTAAGGGCAACAAAACGTTTTGTTAGAAAGGTATATAAATGTAAAAGGAAAAGGAGGCCGCTATGGTTCTCAAAAGAAGTAGCTGAAAAGCTGAAGACAAAGAGTGAGGCCTTTATGAAATACAAGCGATCAGAGACAGAGGAAGACAGGCATCTATATTTGGAAAAAGAGAAGCTAGCAAAGTACTCAGGAAAGCAAAGATACAGAAAGAAGAAGAAATAGTGAATTCAATAAAATGTGGAAATAAAACATTTTTGAGATATGTTAGTGAGAGGAGAAAGAGCAAAAGTGGTATTGTCAGTGGGGTGCAGGGGAGGAATATGCAGAAACTGATGAGGATAAAGCAGAATTTCTTAACAAATATTTCTGTTCTGTGTTCACAGATGAAGGTCCAGGAGCAGGACCTCAGAAAACACCCACAAATAGAATCAGAAGTGACGGGGATCTTGAACGATTTTCAGAAGACTGTGTTTGTGAGGAACTAGCTAAACTAAAAGTAGCAAAGGCATGGGTCCGGATTGGATACATCCAAGAATACTGAGGGAAGTTGTGGACGTTCTAGTAGTTCCACTGTCTGACCTTTTCAATGCCTCTTTAGAGTCAGGAGTGGTGTCAGAGGACTAAAGAAAGGCACATGTGGTCCCTTTACACAAAAGTGCACGTAAGGATGATATTGAGAACAGCAGGCTGGTTAGTCTAACCTCTGTGGTTAGTAAATTATTGGAAAGGCTACTAAAACAGAGAATAGTGAGGTTTCTGGAGTCCAGTAGATTGCAGGATCTGAGGCAGCATGGATTCACCAGAGGCAAGTCTTGTCAGACAAATCTAATAGATTTCTTTGACTCGGTGACCAGTGAGTTGGACCGAGGGAGAGCCCTAGATGTGGTGTATTTAGATTTCAGTAAAGTCCGACACCATTCCACACAGATGACTTATAAACAAACTGAGCACCCTATGGATGGACTCTAAAGTTACTGACTGGGTTAGAAATTGGTTGAATGGGAGGCGACAAAGGGTATAGGTAAACAGAGCTCACTCTGAGGAGAAGAAGGTTACCAGTGGTGTGCCGCAGGGATCTGTCCTTGGTCCAATTCTTTTTAACATCTTTGTTAGCGATATTGCGGAAGGGCTATTGGGTAAGGTTTGCTTCCTTGTAGATGATACCAAAATCTGCAACAGAGTAGACACCCAGGAAGGAGTAGATAACATGATAAGCTTGAAGAATTGTCTAGAATTTGGTAGCTGAAATTTAATGCTAAAAAATGCAGGGTCGTGCATTTGGGCTGCAAAAAATCCAAAGGAGCGGTTCAGTGTAGGGGGGGAAGTGCTTCTGTCCACAAGAGGGGGACCTGAGCGTAATTGTGTCTGATGATCTTAAAGTAGCTAAACAGGTAGAAAAGGCGACTGCAAATGGCAGAAGGATGCTTGGGTATACAGGGTGAGGAATGGCTAGCAGAAAACAGAAGGTGATAATGCATCTGTATAAGTCTCTGGCGCAACCTGATTTGGAATATTGTGTGCAATTCTGGAGACCGCACCTTCAAATTGATATAAGCATATTAGTGGTCTTTGTTATGTAGCATATGAAGACAGACTTAAAGATCTTAATATGTATACTTTAGAGAAGAGGCAAGATAGGGGTGATATGATAGAGACATTTAACCCTCGGATACACTTGGTAAATCGACTGACACGTATACACTACCCCCGGGTCACCCCTGACCCATATGTAGAAATATGGTGAAACATCTACTTTTGTTTGTAAAACATGGTTAAATTGTGAAGAATAAGACATACTTTTATGTATTTTTTATAATACTTGTTATTAATTGACCCTTTCAAGTGAATAATGTGCAATGCTAGCCAAGATCAGGCAGGACAAGTTGTACAAGGTCAGATATATGCCGCATAATGTCAATACCTGTTAACTATTCAGTTGCAAGCTTAAAAATGTTGTGCAGCACTGCACGCTTTGCAAACTACAATAGTTCTATATTTATTCGCTAGGTGGACAGCAACAGTCAAAGTATGGTGCCATTATGTCAAGTAATGGCATGATGCACATTGTGACAAAGCGTTTCGGGTGTGGCATTGTTTACCTTTGTCGTAAAAAATTTTAATCCACAGAAACAAACAAGGAACTGATGTCAGGTGATGTCATAAATGTAAGCAAGATGTTAGAAGACACAGGATTGTAATGTGGACTTGGAGTGGTGACTTTCGTTGCTGCTATAAAACAATGGAGAGTGTTATTGTGCGAGTGTCGAAAATCACCCCTTGTTTGTTCAGCAGCTTGCAGTACTGTATAAAAACGTTATTTTTGCAAACCATATGTATGAAAATACTTAAAAATGGTTCGCTGAGGAATACCTAGAGTACCAAAATACAATTCCTTACCATTTTGAAGAAAAAACACAAAAACCGACACCCGGGTCACCCCTGACCCGGGGGTAGTGTATCCGAGGGTTAAATACCTCTGTGGCATAAATGAACAGGAGGGTCTCCTTCAATGGAAAGCAAGCTCTGCTACAAGGGAACATAGGATGAGAGTGAAAGGGGATAGACTCAGGAGTAAAATATGGAGATATTTCTTTACGGAAAGAGTGGTAAATGAGTGGAAGAGTCTCCCAGTGGAGGTGGTAGACATGAGGACAGTATCTGAATTTAAAGAAAAGCATGGGACAAACACAGAGGATTTCTAAAGATAAAAAGGGGACTATTGTAGTTGATATGGAAGGACAGACTAGATAGGCCATGTGGTCTTTTTCTGCCGTCATGTTTCTATGTTCCTAAGAAAGTCAGATTGCAGTGGATCCAGAATGACTTGAGAGGAAAGAAAGTCAAGTGAGCATTAATGAACTATACCTTTGAATAGTTCGGAATGGGAATTGCAGGAGGGAGATGGGCTGGTAACTGGAAGAGCAGGTAGGAACAAGATGGGTAATGTCATTATGCTAGCGTTGGGGAGGTTTATGGAGTTTAAGAACATAAGAATACAAGATATGCCATACTGTGTCGGACCAAGGGTCCATAAAGTCCAGTATCCTGTTTCCAACAGTGGCTACTCCAGGTGTCAAGTACCTGTCGGGTTCCCCAAGTTTTAGAAATGTAAATTCCAGTGGAGGCCTGAATAGCTTATTTGCCTGGGGCTCTTAGAAACATAGAAATATGACGACAGAAAAAGACCACATGGCCTATCTAGTCTGTCCTTCCAAAACAACTACAACAGTCCCCTTTTTACCTTTAGAGATCCTCTGTGTTTGTCCCATGCTTTTTTGAATTCAGCTACTGTCCTCATCTCTACCACCTCCACTGGGAGACTATTCCACGGATCCACTACTCTTTCCGTAAAGAAATATTTCCGCATATCACTCCTGAATCTATCTCCCTTCACCCTCATCCCATGTCCCCTCGTAGCAGAACTTGCTTTCAAATGAAAGAGGCTCTCTCCCTGAACATTTATTCCATGGAGGTATTTAAACATCTCAATCATATCACCTCTATCCCGCCTTTCCTCTAAGGTGTACATATTAAGATCCTTCAGTCTGTCCTCATATGCTTTATAATGAAGACCACTAATCATTTTAGTAGCCACCCTCTGCACCGACTCCATCCTGTTCACATCCTTTTGAAGGTGCGGTATCCAGAATTGCATACTATACTCCAAATGAGGTTGCACCAAAGACTTATACAGAGGCATTATCACCTCCTTTTTTCTGCTAGCCAGAGGATCTCTAAAGGTAAAAAGAGTTAATCCTACCCTGCTGGTAGCAGGTTTAAAGCAAGTATTTTTACAGTTAATTCAGAATTTAGCTGTGGAATTTGTTGCATGAGGATGTGCTCAAGGTTAATAGTATAGCTGGTTTTAAAAGAGGTTTGAACAATTTTCAGGGAGACAGCTCCATTAACAATTATTAAGCAGGCAGGCACGGGGGCTGCCACCTCTTGCGGGCATCAGGAGAGATCTTTTTATTGGGATCTGTCAGGTGCTTCCTGGTGACCCAGATTAACCACAGTCAGAGACAGGATGCTGGGCTTAATGAATTATGAGTCTGTCCCAGCATGACACTTTTAATGTTCTTATGTTTCTACCATTTTCTGCTGCCTCTTGACAAAATTACCTCTATTGGATTGCACGTCAATGGAAGTCGGCAAAACGTTTCTCCTTTCAAATCGCCTTCATAAAATCTTTCAAAAGTTGTATTTTCCATTATCTGAACCATAGCATTTGTCAGTGGATGATAGTGACATTGGCAGTACCACAGAGGGTCTAATTTATTTTGACCCAAGGGTCACCATGTTCCCTAGTACTCAAGAGGCGTTTTGGAAATTAAACCTCTGTAGAACAGATTATGTATAGTGTTTGGCAGGCAGGGATACCATTTGTTCCAGCATCAGGCTAACTAAATAACTACTGAGGATCTTTCTGGTTGGAGGGCCAGGGAAGGAGCTAGAGATGTAGCAGAGTTGATAAAAAGGAATGTTTTGTAGGGAAACTTGTCTTTTTCCTTCCTTTTTTTCTATCTCCCGGAGCAGACTGAGTGCACAGCAGCCAAGGGACTCAGACCTTGTGAAGGGTGGATTCCAAGCTCTATGCATTCTTGGGGTAAATGAAAAAAAAGCGATTTTACGGCGATCCTGTCATAAAATACCCTAAGAGATCCAAAGGAAATTAAAAAGAGTGATATTCTTCAGAGAGGGTTTTTTATTTCTTGCCTTCTGTCTTTCTAACAAACTGACCTGAGGAGATGTAGAGTTTCCCTAGTCCGGGATCCAGCGTGTTTGCAAAGGCCCTGGACAGAATGAAGAGGCATAAAAGGAAGACATTGGCGCTGTGTATGCAGAGGAGTGCATCCCAAGGATAAAGCCAGATCCCTACATGCCATCCATCCATTTACCTGCAAGAGACACTCCATCCGCCTAGTTGTCTGTGAGAAAGATATTGCCTAGGAATCTGTGACGAACCAAGGAGAGCTGGGGGAGAGAATGTACAGTTAGTTTTAAGACTCAGAGAAGATTTGACCTTATCTGTCGGGGAAAGTACCAAAGAGGTTCCCCCTTGGTTTTGGGAAACCCACCAGTGAGAGAGTACGGCGTATCATTTACAGATTGCTCAAGGAGAAGAAAGACTTTAACTGAGCCACCCAAGAGGTGCAGAGAGGGGAAACGGATGAAGTGGATCAGGACTGGAGGACTCCACACGGGAGGAGAGGGAAGGAGAAGAAAATAAAGAAGACTTTGTAATTTCAGTTCCCAGCTTATAATATTGGGTCCTTTCATTTTTGTTTTTCCATTTTGTCTTCTGTGTCTTTTCTGAGGAGTCACAGATGAATTGTTAATTTTTCTTATCACCCACTAAATTATCAAATCGATACTGAAATGCCGCATTAGGTTTTTTATTTAAATTCTGGCCGAGGCGGCTAGAAAAAACCCAGATATTCAGCACTACTATATGGATAATGGCCAACCCTGAATATCCAGATAGGGTGGTCGGTGCTGATGCTAGTCAGATAACAGCAATATTCATCCTTTATGCAGATTAATTTTCTGCCAGGCTCATCATTGTCACATTACTCGTCTTTTAAAGTCCGTCCACTGGCTCCCTAACTGTTACTGCATTCAGTTCAATCTGCCTACCCTCACACATAAGTGCATTCACTCTGCTGATCCTACTTTCGTCTCTCCTCTCTCCCTACACCCCTCCCCGCAATTCATCTTCCGCATTTCTTTCCGCATTCTTCTTCTGCTAACTCTCGGCTTTGCTCCTTTGACCTCGCTGCCCCTTTTGCTTGGAACAACCTACCCCTATCCCTGCACCAAATCCCTTCCCTCGTTCTCTTCAGGTCTAGACTCAAGACGCTCCGCTTTGAGTCCACTTTTGGCTCATAATCCACACCCTTATGTTTCTTTTCCTTATTATCTCCTTTTGTCCTTCTCCTTACATACTACTGAATGTTCTTCCTTTTAGATCGTAAGCTCAATGAGCAGGGACTGTCTTTTTCTGTGTTTGTGCAGCAGTGCATATGCCTGGTAGCGCTTTATAAGTGCTCAATAATAATAATACTGTAATTACCCAGACAGTTATGATACAGACCTTTAAATACTTAAAGACTATATTAATGAACAAAGAAACCTTTTTCAAAGACAGGGAAACTATAAAACTAGAGGGCATAATATGAAGCTGCAAGGGAGTAAACCGATGTCAGGAAATACTTTTTCACTGAAAGAGTGTTGGATGCTTGGAATGCCCTCCCGATGGAGGTGGTGGGGCAAACACAGTGATGGAATACAAAATGGCATGGGACAGACACAGTGGATCCCTTTATAGCAAGAGAATACAATCAAAATAAACATAACTCTCTCTTAAATCTCAACAATTAGGGGTGACCTACACGGAGCGGTGGGTATACCCCCTAAACAAAGGTATGAGAGAGGTGACCTGCATGGAGCGGCAGGTGCACCTACTCTTGCCGCCTTGCTGGGCAGATTAGATGGATCATACTGGTCTTTATCTGTCGTCATATACTATGTTTCTATATAATATCATGGATAATTAACTACTCCACCCACATTCTTCCTTGGCATTACGCAGATAATGCCACAGCATTCAGTGGTACTATCCGGATAACGCCTCTGCAGATCCAGACAGCAAGTGGTGCTTTCAGGAGAGCTGCTTCTAATACTGAAGTGAGTTGTTTCTTTTGGAAGTGGGCTGTTGGAAGACACACCTGAAGGAAGAATTCATCTCTAGACACAGGGTTTTGGAGGAGTTTCTTTTCCTCCCCTCCCCTCCCCTCTCAGAACCCAAAACAACACTTTTACCCCTTCAACGGTTTTGCTTTGCAAGTGGTTTAGCAATTTCAGGGTCCAATGCATTAAGATGAATTGAAATTGGCCACTCATGCACATTAATGACTGTTTTAATGCAGGCATTAGTGGCCCTTGTATGACCTCATGTACAAAAGAATAAAGTCTTTGGCAGGGTTGACCCAACCATTAGGCAAACTAGGCAGTTGCCTAGAGTGGCAAGCTCTGGGGCCTATCAAAGAGCAACAGGGCATTTAAAGCTCAACAATATAAGTTGACAGCCAAGGGATGTGGGTGGGGACATAAAATGTAAAGTCTCCCTAGTGCACCAACACCTTGAACCAACTCTGGGGCCAGCCCTGGTCTTTCACACATGGGGTACTAGCAGCCCGGTTTACTCACTCCGATGTCCTGGCTATAACCCTTTCCCCCCTGATCCAAGGCAGGTAGAATTTTGTGCATGTATGTGCTGGTCAGAATAAGCAAATATACATCTATTATACAATATGCATACTTAAGTGCCAATCCCACCCTGGGAATATATCACATAAAAGTAGGCTCTATGCTTCCGTCTGCCACTCCAGATGCATGTATACATCTGGGCAATTTTATAAGAGTCTTTGTGAGCACCTAAAATGCTATTTTACCTGCTTAAATCCCTTTTAAAACTACTCCATGTGTGTACTTAGTTATTTATCACTTTTATGTACTATCTCTCCCTAAAGGCTATGAAGCAGTTCACAGCAATTAATAAAGCAATTATAGCAAATATCAGGCAACAATACAATGATAGTTCCCCAAAACAATATAAGACAATTTGGTCATACTATGATTTAAATGGCCAAGCCTTACAGTGCTTAGGAAAGGCCACTAATTTAGTTAAGGTTGTTATATCCAAGGGTCGTGTATTCCAAAGGGTGGGACCTTAACAAGGAGAGAGAGACAGGGAGAGAGTCCCGCGCTGTACTAAATCAATTCCAATTGGAACCAGCACTAAAGCTTCTGGCAAAAAAGCATAATTGTCATCCTGAGATGTTACAGCAGAAGCGGGACGCTAAATACTAGGGACTTGTTGATGAACAACTTTGTGCATCAGAAATAAGAGTTAATAGCAGAAATAGAGCTTTTGAATGCCTATCCCCATCATTATAGAACATATTGCCAGAACAAATTAGATCTATAACCAACTTGGCTCCTTCTGGACACATCTCAAAACATTACTGTTCACAGAGCACTTCAGTGACCCTCAGAAAAATAACATTGACCCAACATAATACCCAGAGACCATCTAAACCTTCCTCTCCCCTCACCACCCCCTCCTCCAAGTATCAAAGCTCTGATAGAGTAGTACAGTCCTACCAATAACATGAACGGAGTGTAGAAGATACACTTGAAATTCATAATCTCTTATGAAAATTGTAAATAAGTTATAAATTGAGTTGCAAACTAATCTTGTACATATCGGTGATTTTATCTGACACCCTTACCTGTTACTTGTTATCGTTTTTGATGTTATATTGTAATAATGTTGTTTATAAAGTAAACCGCCCTGATTACATGATAGAGCGGTATAAAAAACACACAAATAAAATCAATAAATAAATTAATAAGATCTTAAAATCAATACAATAACAGATTGAGAGAAGATGCTTTCTGGAGGGTGGGGTTAAGGAGAGGTTTGCTCTTGTGTGCCTACTTTAACATTTTCAAAAGCATGTCCATAAAATTTCTCAAGAAAGCTGTTATCAGGTATAAGTGTAGGCAAATAATTTTCCTGGGGTAGTTTTCAAAGTGGAAATGGCATACTTTAGTTGATCATTGTTCATTGTAATTAGTTCATTTTGTTCTACCTATGTATCCCTGTTAATTTGCTCCATGTAAACAGTTGAAACATACTGCCACGAAATGTTCTATGTAAACCGTCTTGATTTGTAGAAAGACGGTATATAAAAATTGTTAAATAAATAAATACTTTCATTTTGAAATTTAATGAAAGCTTGTGAGTAAAATTAAGCAATACACCTAGGTGGGCTGTTAAGAGATTATCGCTTAAGTCAGTGGTATTCGCTCTCAGTCCTGGAGAGCAGTCATTGGATCAGTTTTTCAGGATACTCCTATTGAATATACATGAGAGAGATTTGCATGAAGTGGAGGTGATAGGCAAGCAAATCTATCCATGCTTATTCATTAGGGATATCCTGAAAACCTGTCCAGTTGGTGGTTCTCCAGGATTGGAAGTGAATACCAAGGCCTTAAGTATTCAAATGTATTTTAAGCAGCAGGACAGGGTGATATGATTCTGGTTTTTTCACCATTGGGGTACTGGGAATGGTCGCAGCATACAGAGCCTTTCATCTCTAGATTGTTGATTCAAATCCCAGCTGAAGAAGTCTATGTCAATGGTTCTCAACCCATTCCTCAGGGCACACCCAGCCAATTAGGTTTTCAGGTATCCATACTGAGTATGCATGAGATGAATTTGCATACAATGAAGGCACTACATGCAAATCTATCTCATACCTATTAATTGTGGATGTTCTGAAACCCGACTAGTTGAGGATTGAGCTGAAAAGCAATGGATATAAGAAATGAGCCAGTGGTCCCAAGTTTTGGCCAGTTGCCATAACAGGAGCAAACATTTCCTGGTTCCTTTTTCATTACTTTGAATCTGAGATTTGCTGCACACTGACTCAATACAATAAGAGATTTATAGACTTCAAATCCTACTTTTCTTAATTAACTTCAAACAACATAGTAACATAGTAAATGAGGGCAGATAAAGACTAGTATGGTCCATCTAGTCTGCCCAGTAAGATGGTAAGAGTAGGTGCCCCTGCCGCTCCATGCAGGCCACACCTCCCCATGTCTTTGTTTAGGGGTGAACCCACCACTTGGTGTAGGACACCCCTATTTGTTGAGAAATTAGTTACGCTTATTTTGATTTTATCCAGTTGCTGTAAAGTGATCCACTGTGTCTGTCCCATGCCATTTTGAATTCTGTCACTGTATTTGCCCACACTACTTCCATCGGGAGGGCATTCCAAGCATCCACCACCCTTTCAGTGATAAAGTATTTCCTGACATTGCCTTTCAATTTACTCCCTTGCAGGTTCATGTTATGCCCTCTGGTTTTACAGGTTCCCCATCTTTGGAAGAGATTTGTTTGTTCATTATTTCTCTTTAAGTATTTAAAGGTCTGAATCATATCTCCCCTGTCCCTCCTCTCCTCCAGAGAGTACATATTTAGGTCTTCAAGTCTCTTCTCATAAGGCTTCTGATGCAGGCTCCAAATCATTTGGCCGCCTTCCTCTGAACAGTTTCCAGTCTTTTTATATCCTTTGCCTTAATATATGGTCTCCAAAACTGAACACAGTATTCCAAGTGAGGCCTCAATAGTGACTTATACAGTGGCATTAGTACCTCTTCCTTTCTGCTGGTAATTACTCTTTGTATGCAACCCAACATACTCCTGGCTTTTGCCACCGCCTTGTTGCACTCTTTTGCCACCTTGAGATCCTCAGAAATAATCACACCAAGGTCCTTCTCCTGGTCCATGCACACCACCCTCTCGCCCCTATCGCATACATTTCCCTTGGATTTCTGCTTCCCAACTGCATGACACTGCACTTCTTCACATTAAATCTTAACTGCAAAGCATTAGACCATTCTTCCAGCTTTTGTAGATCTTTCCTCGTGTTATCCACTCCCTCAGGGGAGTCCACTCTGTTGCAAATTTTCGTATCATCTGCAAAAAGACAGACTTTCCCATTAAGTCCTTCAGCAATATCACTCACAAATACATTGAACAGTGCCGGGCCCAGGACCAAACCCTGGGGCACCCCGCTAATCACCCTCCTTTCATCTGAGTGAGCTCCATTTACCATCATCTTCTGCGTCTGTCAGTCAACCAATTTCTGATCCAGTTCTCTACCTTGGGAACCATCCCCAAGCTACTGAGTTTATTGATAAGCCTCCTATGAGGAACAGTATCCAAGGCTTTGCTGAAATCCAGGGAGATGACATCCATCGCATGCACCTGATCTAGTTCTCTGGTCACCCAGTCAAAGAACTCAATCAGATTTGTTTGGCAAGATCGTCCTTCAGTAAAACCATGTTGCCTCGGATCATGCAAATTGGTTTTGAGAAAGTCCACTATTTGTTCTTTCAGGAGTACCTCCATTACCTTTCCCACCACCGAGGTAAGACTCATGGGCCTGTAGTTTGTCACTTCTTCCCTGTCACCACTTTTGTGAAGAGGTACCACATCAGCCATTCTCCAGTCCTGAGGAACTTCTCCTGTTTCCAAGGATCTGTTGAAAACATCCTTTAACGCACCTGCAAGAACCTCTCTGAGCTCTTTCAGTATCCTGGGATGTATCCCATCTGGTCCCATGGCCTTGTCCACTTTCAGTTTTGCAAGTTGTTCTAACACATCATCTTCTGTAAATGGTGGGGTATCTACTTCATTCCCATTTTTATATTTGGGAGTCACAGGTCGTCCTTCTCCAGGATTTTCTTTAGTAAAAACAGAGCAGAAGTATTTGTTTAGTAATTTCGCTTTTTCAAAGTCACTTTCCACAAATCCGTTCCCAGCACTTCTGAGTCCTGCAATTCCATCTCTGATTTTCCTCCTCTCCCGAATATACCTGAAGAAGGTTTTGACGCCACACTTCACATCTTTAGCAATCTTTTCCTCCGCCTTTGATTTTGCTTTCCTTATTTCTCTTTTTGTCTCTTTTAGTTTGATCCTGTATTCCTTTCTGTGTTCCTCTGTTTGCAAGCTTTTGAATTTTGTGAAAGCTGTGTTTTTTGCCTTTATTTGAGCAGCAACTTCTTTGGAAAACCAAATAGGTTTCCTTCTCCTCTTGTTTTTATTTACTTTCCTTACATATTTATCTGTTGCCCCTTTTATTGCCACCTTTAGTTTAGCCCATTGTAATTCCACTTCTCTTATCCCCTCCCACCCTGCCAGCTCCTTCTTCAGGTATTTGGCCATTTTACTGAAGTCAGTGTTTTTGAAGTTTAGGACTTTGAGCTTGCTATGATTGGACTGCACCTTGGCTTTTATCTCAGACCACACCGTGTGATGATCGCTGCTGCTCAAAGGGGCCCCCACCCAGACATTTGACACGCTATCACCATTGGTGAGCACTAAATCCAGCATTGAGCTTTCTCTGGTTGGTTCTATCACCATTTGTCTAAGTAACGCATCTCGGAAAGCATCCACAATTTTTTTGCTTCTTTCCAGATTTGCAGAAGGAGTAATCCAATCCACATTGGGTAGATTAAAGTCACCCAGTATGATCACTTCCCCCTTTGTGGCTATCTTGGCAATATCTATAATCAATTTGTTATGTATTTCTTTGATTTGAGTCGGAGGTCTATAGACTACAGCAGTATGGATGACCACTTTCTCTGTCTCTTCTGAATAGATTATAGCCAGCTATGGCTATATCCCAATCATGTGATTCATTAAACCATGTTTCTGTAATGGCCACAATTTTCAATGGCCACAACAAGCCCAGGCATGCAAGAAGGTAAACCAGAGTTGCCAGGTTGCCCAGGTACAGAAGTGAGATTATTTTGCCAGTTCTGGTTTTAAATTTTCATTGCAATGCAGTATGATATTGTAGTCCCTGATTGCATCCACTGGAATCAGTGCTGCAGGTCTCATAATGCATCAGGATGAGCTTGTCAGAAATGCAGGACTGGCTTAACATCTCACTCATGGAACTGGGTAACTTGGCAACTCTGGGTAAACCAGAATGGATCAACAACTATCCTGAAATACGTGAACCAGATGACGCCCCCAAAGAGATTAAAAGCACCTTATGGAAATTATAGAGGCAAGCATTTCCCCCAGATGGTGAGGAAAGATGGATATAGATAGAGCTAACAGATAGCTCCAGGTCATCAGGGACAGGCTGAGCCAGTTCTGGTTTTCCTTCCAGTACATTCAAACATACCTTTCTGGTGCACTGAATGGAAGTAAAACATGACTGCCTGTTCCTAATGACCTGGAGTCATCTGGTAACCCTAATATAATCTAAGTTGCACTGGCTCCATCTCCAGGGGCTCTGTATCACCAAAAACACTATCCATCAACTAAATAAAAAGATACAGGCAAACAGTAAGAAACCATAAGAGTAAATCCTCTAATTCTTGGTGTCAGTTCCACATATATGTATTATGTAACACACATTGTGATGGTTTTATTATTTATTATTTATCACGTACACTTTTTATTAACTTTTATACGTACATGCATCATTTTTAGAGGTTGCCTCCCCTATATTGTTATTTGCCATGTTCTCTTCTTCCCCTTTGATTTTGGAACTCTGCTACACTACGATATTGTATTGTCCTATTGTACTTTTATCTTTACAAGCAGTCCTTATTCCTGCTTATGCTTCTCAGTTGATATTTATGTTTTATAGCCATATGGTCCAGCAAGCACTTTCAGTTTTCCTTTTATTTTGGCCTATCCAGCATTTCATTTTGGCCTATTTATTCTTTTGGTTTTTAGATTATTGTTTAATTGTATGTTGTGATTTTATTCTATTTGTTATTTGACTGTTTTATTATTTATTGATCTCATTGAAAGGTGTAGTTTATTGTTTCTTTGAGGTTCCCCCTGACAAAGGCGTTTGCCGAAATGCAGCTGTGTTGGGGTGCTTTACCAAATAAAGGACTTCTTTTTCTTACACCTTGCTGCTTGTTCTCCATAAAGAAAGAAATGACAGATTTTAGCTAACTGCTGGATGTGTGTAAAGAAAGAGAGAGTAGAGTCAAAGATGACCCCAAGATTGCGAGCTGAGGAAACAAATAGGAGTGTAGTGTTATCCACAGAAATAGAGAACGGAGGAAGGGGAGAAGTAAGTTTAGAGGGAAAAATAAGGAGCTCAGTTTTAGCCATGTTCAGTTTCAGATGGCAGTGAGACATCCAGGCAGCAATGTCAGATAAGTAAGTAGAGCTCTGGGCCTGGATTCCAGGAGAGATTTCTGGTCAAGAAAGGTAGACCTGAGAGTCATCAACAGAAAGATGGTACTGAAATCCATCGGAGGAATTAAGTATACCAAGGGACTGGGTGTAGCAAAAGAAAAGGAGAAGTCCCAAGCCAGAGCTCTGAGATACACCAACTGAAAGTGGGACAGCAGTAGAGGAGGATCCACCAGAACATACACTAAGGGGCTTGTTTACAAAGCCGCGGTAGCAGTTTCTGATCGTTATTGGAGCCGCGGCCCCAATTGATTTCAATGGGGCCATGGCTCCGATAACGATCGGAAACCGCTACTGCAGCTTTGTAATCAAGCCCCTAAAAGTGCATTGGGAGAGATAAGAAGAAAACCAGGATAGGACAGAGCCACTAAATCCAAGCAAGGACAAGGTATCGAGGAGAGGATGGTGATCAACAGTGTCAAAGGCAGCAGAAAGGTCAAGAAAGATGAGAATCAAGTAGAGGCCTTTGGATTTGGCGAGGAAAAAGTTGCTGTAGACTTTAGCAAGAGCTGTCACTACCAAGCAAAATGGTAGAAGCCATTATAAAGAATAAAATTATTGAACATGCATTTGGGAAGCAGAAATCCAAGGGAATTGTATGTGATAGGGGATGAGAGATTGGTGTGCACGGACCAGGAGAAGGACCTCAGAGTGATTGTTGCTGATAATCTCAAGGTGGTGAAACAGTGTGACAAGGCAGTGGCAAAAGCCAGAAGGATGCTGGGTTGTATACAGAGAGGAATTATCAGCAGAAAGGAAGAGGTACTAATGCCACTGTACAAGTCGCTGGTGAGGCCTCACTTGGAATACCGTGTTCAGTTTTGGAGACCATATCTCGCAAAGGATATAAAAAGACTGGAAGCAGTTCAGAGGAAGGTGACCAAAATGATTTGGAGCCTGTGTCAGAAGACTTATGAGAAGAGACTTGAAGACCTAAATATGTTCACTCTGGAGGAGAGGAGGGATAGGGGAGATATGATTCAGAACTTTAAGTACTTGAAGAGTATTAATGAACAAACAAACCTCTTCCAAGGACAGGGAAGCTGTAAAACTAGAGGACATAACATGAAGCTGCAAGGGGGTAAACTGAGAGGCAATGTCAGGAAATACTTTTTCACTGAAAGGGTGGTGGATGCTTGGATTGCCCTCCTGACGGACGTGGTGGGGTAAATACAGTGACAGAATTCAAAATGGCATGGGACAGACACAGTGGATCCCTTTACAGCAACAGGATAAAATCAAAATAAGCATAACTATCTCTTATATCTGAACAAATAGGGGTGACCTACACGGAGCGGTGGGGACACCCCTAAACAAAGGCATGGGGAGAGGTGACCTGCACGGATCGGCAGGTGCACCTACTCTTGTCGCCTTGCTCGGCAGACTAGATGGAGCATACTGGTTTTTATCTGCTGACATTTACTATGTTACTATGTAAGAATGTAACAAGATCCTTTTGATGTTCATGGAACTTGGAAACCCTAACATCACCTGACAGGAGATTCCACTGCGGCAGCCTAGAGCCCAACAGCTCTGCCTTACTCTTAGGTAGTTCCAAATCCCTGACAAAATCATTCAGTTCACCTTGTGGTATGAGGCATAGTTCAGAGGAGAAGGATGGGAGAAAATCTGGGTCATGTGACATTGATGATTCAGGACCAGAAGTTTCATCCCCTTCCTCATCTGACTCAAGTGAGAATGATTCTGGAGCATGAGGAACCCGCAGTCCTTCTCTGTGGGGTAGTGGGCATACAGCTGATGAAATGTTTGGATATTGCACATTCTACTTTTTCTTCTTCGACAAACCTTTCCCAACATGAGGCACCAAGCAGAATTAACAATTGCTGATATGATCTGTTGGCTCGCTCCAAATCATTGGCACTGCAAAATGGAATGGATTTCCTTTTTCTTTTCAAACACTGGTGAAGATTTGTTGCACAAGTATTGCAGCATATGTGGGGGGCCCAGCTCTTGTCCTGATCTCTAATTTTGCAGGCAAAGTAAAGGTTGTAGTCTTTCTTAATCAACGCGGATCTGCACTGTTCAAACAATTACAAGGCATCTCTCCCTTTGGCTAAATGGAAAAAATCAAGCACTGAGGTCTACAACCAAAATACTACCGACATGTCATGTTCATTAAAAAAATGTTGCACAGCTAAGGTGGAGGATCTGCAGGCCTTAGGTGCTGTTAATTCAAAGGACCGGTTGATCCAGGCAAGAAAAATAGAATTTCTCGACAATCAACTAAGGAGGAATAATTTGAGATTCCTGAATTTCCCGAGATCACCTTTGATTGCACCTCTGGACTTGGTCCATAAGTACTTTGTGGATGTTTTACAAATGCCCGCCGGGTCATTACCACCCCTGGTGAGAGCTCAATATGTGTCTATTCCTTCTGTGGATTCGGCTGGGCAGCAAGATGCTGCTGCGGGAACGGATTCTCCTCAAATGGACTTGTCTGCATTTCTTGAGAGTTCTCTAGAGGTGGTGACTAGTCGGGCTGCTTTGGTGGTTAATTTTGCCTTTGAATCAGATAGGAATACTGTACTTAAATTATATTTCTCTAAAATATCTGTATCTCAATTTATGGGTTCAAAAATACATATTTTTCCTGATCTTGCTCGAGACACCCAGAAAAGGAGGAGGGATTTTTTGGCTTTACGCCAGAGAACTCTCTCTCTCTGGGAGCTCAATTTAAGTTAAGATATCCATGTAAATGTGATTTATCGGGCTAAACAATATTTGTTTTTTGAGTCCCAGCAATTGTTGCAATTTATACAAAGTAGGGAAGAGGGAGGGATAGATGGGAGTCCCATATCGGCTGCCATGTTATAATATCATTGCTCCTGTGATTATTTTGTTATGTATCTTAGGTCTTCCTAAGCATGATTTCTTCTCTAAGGATCTTATTGTGGGTGTTTTGTGGTCTATTTTACTTGGCGGGTTTTTTTTCTTTTCATTAATTTTTCTATTGAGATGATGATTGTATCTCTCTATGATATTGAATTTCTTGTTGGAATTGTATTCCTGGAATTGTTTTGAACTATATAAAATATAAATTAAAAAAAAAAATGTTGCACAATTTGTTCTGCAGAGTGATGTAATTAAGCTGAGTTAGGATTGCATCATCTATGACTTCTAGGAATAACATGATGATATTCATGTCATGTATGATGCAATAGCACCTTCAAATTGCATCATTCATTAATTGTTTTGCCTGAAAGGCTAGTACTGTCCAAACAAAAACATAGATTTATCACAAATCAAGTCAAAGATGTATACGCATTTTAGTAATTTATAGTTTAAATTGAGATCCTTTCTCATTATAACTCGCATATCCTTAGCACTTCGAAAGTTGAGGTTGTATGTACTGACAGTACTGTAAGCTGAAAACTAAAGCCAATAAATGATTTTAAGCATTATTTTCGTTCTCAGTGATCCAGACTTAGTAAAGTGTGACTGAATTTATTTTGTAAGCATTTTGGCAATAGAACAGTGTCATGCTGTACCATTCAGTATCACCAGCCCTGAAAGTAAAATAAGGATGGGGGCAGGGGGAAGAGTGCAGGCCCCTGTCACAGGAAAGATGAAAACTAAGAAAATAAGACAAAAATGAAACACAATTTTTAAACCAATGAGCCACAATTTTCAATTTTTATCCAAAAGAAAAAGAGATAACTGAGAGGAGGCAAAACGACATACTCAAAATGACTATACTTTACAGCATTGACTCAACACATTGCATTTCACAAAACCATGCAATGTGTACCTTCAAGTCAATGCTGACTCCTGGGGGTCTGTTTACTAAACGGCAGTAGCGGAATCCGTGCTCCGCGGCTCCAATATCGCACGGAGTCCGCTACCGCCGTTTAGTAAACAGACCCTCTGGTGTCCCAGCAGCTCCTGGGTTTTCTAGGCAGTGGGACAGGAAGTAGCTTGCCAGGCCTTTCTTCGTAAGCAATGGAGGGTTAAGTGACTTGCCCAAGGCCACAAGGAGTGCTACTGGGAATTGAATGCTGTTCTCTTGGTTACCAAGCCAGTGCTTTAACTACTAGGCTGATCCTCTACTGTGTTTCTCAAGACATTTCCAAAGAAATGTAAGGAAATAGGCAGCCCCAATTTTAAAAACTCTATCGTGCATGGCTAACCAATCCTTCCTTTTTTTCTGAGTCATTTTAGAAATAACCAGAAATACTCAAATTAACAAATCACAAAACTTGGGGGTATGTTTATTAAACTGGGCTAACAGTTAACCCGGGCTATCTGCAAACTGGGTCCCATTGGAAAAGTGAGTTTTTGACGTTGCATTGAGCTTGGAAAACTTCACAGAATGCAAGGAGAGAGGCAGAGAGTTCCACAGTGCGGGGCCCAGGAAAAAGAATGCAGAGGTTCAGGTTTGTTCCCGATGTGCATGGGAGACTGAGAGGAGCACGAGACGGTTGACATGAAGTGACCCAACAAGGCGGTGAGGTATATAGAACTGGAGAAGGTTTGAGAGATACTGTGGAGTACCGGTGTAGATAGCTGTGTGGACTAGGATAAGAATTTTGTACTCAACACGGGATTTGAGGGGGAGCCAGTGAAGGGGAATGAGAAGGGGGATGATGTGGTCACGCCGGGAAGAATGTGTGAGTACACATGCAGCGGTATTCTATAAGAACTGAGAGCGGTGAAGGTGATATTGAGGAAGACCCGCAAGTGTGACATTACAATAGTCAAGTCTAGAGGTAACCAGTGAGAGAAGAAGAGTTGTGAGGGAGCGAACTGTATGGAAAGGACAAACTGCACGAATCTGGCAAAGGAAGAAAAAGGAACGCTGAACCAGAGATGACAGATGGTCGTGAAAGGAGAGAGAAGAGTTGAGTAAGACCCTGAGATACCAGAGGGACTGGACAAGAGCACCAGGAGTGCAAGCAATCTGCGGAGTGAGTGTGGGCATGGTGTGTGGAAAGTAAACTAGATAGCAGCACATTTAGAAGTGTTAAGATGAAGGCTCAGTTAACCATTAGCCCCGTTTAGTAAACATAGCCCTCGGTATGACGAAAAAATAAACAAAGGACCCAATATTTAAAGCAATTAATGCGGTTAGCAGACCTGCCAACTGCGTTAATCGTTCTGACCGGGATATACAGCGGCTCTAATGAGGTTAGTGCTGCTGAATATCCCCAGGTGCCGTTGCTAGATGCCCCAGTGCTAAGCGGCTAGCATCGGGGCAATCTGGAGGTGGAGCGCGGGCAGCACCTGTGGATAACTGGCAGTGGCAATATTCGGCCACTGCCCAGTTATCCCTTGGTGGTGAAAGTTAGTCACAGTAAAGGCCGGCCTAACTTTCACCTCCAAAGCTAACTGGGTAGCGGCTGAATATCACTGCTATCTGGCAACCCGGATATGCGATGCCAATGGCCAGAAATGGACCCTGCATTGAAGATCCAGGTCTAAGGTTCAGTGGCGGCAGCTAGCCACTTTAGAATGGCTAGCCACCACCACTAAATATCAGGCCCAAAGAATCTAGTCACAGTCAGGGACTAACTCAAAAGTTGAACTCTTATGTAACATCATTGTAACCCATTACTACTATGCTGAACCTTATTATACCCTTCTTTTAACCCAGCGATACGTTGTTGAACCCCTCCCCCCTCACCAACTCACAGTTTATTAGCTACCACCATTGTTTTATCTTCCCTCTATTGACTATCTTGATGGATCCTACTCCTACTGTTGACTTTCACCATTTGACTGGTAGAAAAACAGGATAACAAAAATGGTTAATTAAATAAATAAATAACAACCAAAGTGGCATGGAGGAGTAGCCTAATGGTTAGAGCAATGGCTTCTAAACCAAGAGAGCAGGGTTCATTTCCGACTAGCACTCCTTGTGACCTTGGGCAAGTCACTCAACCCTCCATTACCTCAGAAAATCCAAGTTATCATTGCCCCTATTTAATGTACATTACCAAGTTTAAGTTGCAATATAAACCACTTTGACTGAAATGATAAAGCAGCATAAAAAAACCTAATAAATAAAATGGCAGATCTAACAATTTCTTGAAAGGATTATAACAATTTATGTCAACTCCAAACTATCTTGAAAAACTTGCAATTGTTACATCTGTCCACACTGCCGCCAACATTGTTCTGCTTACTTACTCAGGGGGAGATATGCTTTAGCTAACCGTGGAAGTGATTGCAATAGAGGTTTTAGCACTTCAGATGGATACTTTCT
Source organism: Ichthyophis bannanicus (assembly GCA_033557465.1). Lineage (NCBI taxonomy): Eukaryota > Metazoa > Chordata > Amphibia > Gymnophiona > Ichthyophiidae > Ichthyophis > Ichthyophis bannanicus. The sequence continues at coordinate 459,856,169 of CM066033.1, read as the reverse complement.
AAATATATCCAAAAGAGAAACTACGGGCATACAGGGAATATTACTAAAGCTAAATTACGCCTTCTTGATGCATTCTCAGTGCTTTCCAGTTTCACATGAATAGCCAGAGTCTTTAATGAAGGTATCTTAAATGTGTTGGTGCCACTCGACCTTGATTTACCAAACTTTAACCCAATATTGACAGTCTATTACTGTCTGTTCACAAACAGTAATCCTGTCTTGGTCTCTCTGTGTTTCCCTTGCAAGAGGGGCTATTTACTATTTGCTCAGAAAGAGTCCTGTCCACATCAATAATTCCAGGCCAAATCAACTCCAAAGTAAAGTCCTCTGGCTTAGGAAATTGAAATAAATCAGTACTCTGTGTCGTGTTTGCAACATCAGTGCTCTCCGATGTTCCCAGGTATACGACTGGTAGCGCTATACAAATGCTCAGTAGTAGTAGTAGTAATATGGCTCCAGATGACATGGCCCTTCCAACAGAAACTCTACGCTCTGCAGCACAGCACTTCCCGCACTATCCAAGCGGGCATGGTTAACTTCCCATGGCATGGTCTCTACCGGTTCACCCCCCACCGATCCACAGGGGCTGATGAGCCCATTGCCTCATGATGGATCAGGTATCACTGAAGCTCTGCAACGATCTGTCAGGTCTGAGGGCGGGCATCCCAATTGTAGTGAAAATGAAAGGTCTGAGCTAAGAGAGGACGCTGACATAATTTGCCTCAAAGGTCCCCTCAAGCAACTGGTCACCATTTCCAAGATTTCCATGCTATACAAAGGTATCCATCGGGTCATGGAGGACTTTCTTGTACTTGGTATGGTTAGACCGCACTTTCCCTTTCCGTTCTCCTATCCAACCTTAAAATATGAGGTAAAATGCTTAGCAAAGATACAAATGCTTTTGCATAAGCCTGGCTTTGGGACACCATCTTGGCTCTTCCCCCTGCCTGCCAATCCAAAGCATGCATTTTTTCCAATGGACTGTAGGGGGCATGTATTTAATACATACCGGAGCGTGTTTACTAAACTGTGTTAGCTGTTTAATGTTGCAATTACTGCACACCAGCAGTTACAATGGACCGGCAGTCAATGCAGTGTGTTAGATGTACGTGTGCGTTACTTTCCATGTTGAACAGCTAATAATAAAAATGACATTTCAGAGTGGGGGAATAGCTGTGGAATGGGCAGATATTGAGCATTAAAGTTAACACAAAGGTATTTACCTGCTTTAACTGTTAATGCAGTAAATATCACAGAACAGTTACATCACCTGAAGAAGTATTGCCCTGCATGTTATCTGCTGTGCAGCTATCATATTGTAGCGATCCTTTTCAACATTAACTGCCCAACAGCCCTCTCAGAAATGCTGGGTATGCCCCTAACAGTTAATGTGGAGCTTTTGCACAGAAGTACCACATCTGAATTTTGACGGTTACCATGAGGAAACTGCAAATCTTTGCTTTGCTTTCATAAAAATGGTCTCTTTGTGTAACAGCATTAGATTCTATATGTGATCATGCATCAGCCAATCTGTTTCCGTGTATTTTTGTGCAATATGTATACACATGACAGTTCTACATACAACAGACAACCATATTTCCTTCCCTAAGTGTGTGCCGGTAACATATGGTTTTAAAGTACTGCATATGGCATTTTCCTTTTATCTGAACATATGTCTGTTTACAGACACATACTGCAGACCATACGTTCTATTATTAGTACTCCCAGAATAAAACTTATTAATGTCTGTTTGATAGGATCAGATTGGTTAATACTGTAGTGTGCCTTACTGATTCACTTTTGGTCATACTTCAATGAAGCTTGGGAAGAACAATTTTCACAACATTCTATGCAAGTAAAACACAGGTTTGTCTGTGAGAAAAGACTTTTGAAAGTTGTCCCCTCCCCCATCTCTCTCAAAATATTGTTTCACTCATGGGGAAAAGTGGGAGAGTGCAAGTTAGAGGAGAGAAAGAACAGACAAGAGGCACTTTCTAATGTGGGCATCCAGTCCCCTGTGCGGCCGATCAGAATTAGGACGCCCAGAGGTAGACCCGATTCTGATCTCGCGGGGGCTAGATGTGCCTGCGGGATCAGAATCAGGTCTAGGACCTGAACGTGCAGGCTGGGCCCTGATTCTGATAGGCCTGCATGCACAGCCACTTGCCCGGCTACCTAAGTCAGGCTCCTGAATGCAGCTGGGAATGCCAGCCGCTGCCAAGTTTCTTCATTCCCGCAGCCGGACCCCCGATCCAGACTCCCATGGATAGGGTCCGGCTGTGGGGAACTTACTGCACCCCCTACCTTTGTTACTGGGCCCAGCAGCAGGATCCCCCAATGTCCAGGGGGATTTATTCCACCTCTGCGGTGAATTAAGTCCCCCGTCTAAGTTCATGGCCCCAGATGTACAGGGCCAACCTCAGAATTGGCCCTGTACATCTGGGGTCCTGGACCGCCCATGCCCCACCCTCGCTCTGCCTCCAGAATACCCCCTCCCGCCCCCGTCTAAGCCTCCCCGTACAAATGCGTTGTTCATATGGGGAGGCTTTTGAAGGGGCCGGCAGGGGGACTTTTAGCGGGGATGAACATCCCAACGGTACAGAATCTACCCACAGTGATTTGTTTTTTTGAAATCTACTACTCCTACTACTAGTTATCATTTGTATACACAGCAAACAGGGAAGAAGAGATAGTTTTAACACACATGGCTGATAAACAGGAGAGTAAAGGGTTAGGATGCAGAAGCAGCCTTGAAGAGGCAGCTTTTAGCCTGGATTTCAATAGGACTAGAGACAGGGCCTGACACACCAACTCAGGTAGTCTTTTCCAAGCATACGGTACAGGAAGGTGGAACAAATGAAGTTTGGTGTTGGAGTGGAAAAGAAGGGCATAGAGAAAAGGGATTTGCCTGATCAGTAGAGGGGGCAAGTGGGGAAGGAGAAGGGCACATACATTTTCGATTTTTCCTAAGGTATTGAATAGCCCCACTTTTTGTTTTAAATGTATGTGCCCTTCTCTTTCCTCCCCACTTCTTCCCCTTTCCCCCTCCTCCTCCTTCCATCCCCCCTCCCGTCCCCTCCCCCTCTTTTGTGATTTTTAGTGTTTTATAATGTTCCCCTGAAAAGCCCCTTTTGGGAATTCATTGAGATCTATGCGTATGCTGCCACAAATTTGTTTATTCTGTACTTTTCTTTTTTTTGTTGTTTACAGAATATCTCCTGCCATTTTTTGCTGTCGGATTAGTCCATTTTTATGTAATAAGTAATGGTTATGTGTGTCTCTATTTTATAGGTATGATTAACCTTTGAACAACAATCTGTATTGTCATTGGATGTTTCCAAATTATCAGACTGGTAAAAAGAAAATTCTGTGTTTCTTTTGATTTTATGTATAATATTTGTCTATATGTTATCTCTTGTGAGATATTTTATAAGTTTATATTTTACATTAGTATGTATCTATAATAATACCTGTTTTATACACATTTCCTACAGACCTCAATGCAGGCCTGAGTGCCAAAACTTGGCCGTCGGGTCATCAAATAAAACTACTCATGTGAAGATACTTTTGGTATAACCCTGGCTTTGTTTTCTCCGCTCTATGTTTTGTAGCGATAGCTGCAAAATGCCGGCATTAGCTGTAAAAGTCCTGCAATATCTGGAAGGGGCGTTCCCAGTCTTTTCCTTGCAGATACCATGGAGAAAACACAGGGATCGTGAGGGGCAGGCTTCACAGATGCAGCTATCAACAGCCATGGAAGAGCATTTGCTGCATCCGCAAAGCCTGCAAACTGGTGATTACCGTGCTTTGGTAGTGTCTGCAGTAATTGCCATTGAAGACATGCCCACTTTCCTCCCACTCTCCACTCTAATCCCGACATTGCAGAAAAGCTCCACGGCGTCTGCATTTTTCATGCATTAGCTGCTACTGCCATGCGATAATTCCACGTTATTGCCGCAGTAGCAGCTAATGTCCTTTAGTAGACATGCCCTGAAATTAGACAGAGATAACTAGAAAATGCACATTTCAACAAAAAACATACAGCACAGAAAATGCAACATAATCAAATGGTGGATCTTCTTTAGAATAAAATATGCCTTCTTAAAACCTAAAAAGTAAAAGCCCCCTAAAATGTCAATATCTAACTGGGATGTAGGAGGTAAGAAGGTACATTGTGGCATCTATGGGCTGTGGTGATCTAGTTTTTAAGCATCCTTGACAGGTTTTGCACATTGCACATCTGATTACTTGGTCCCAGTTAAAAGAGAAGTCAGACATGACCAAACCCCAAACAAATCATTTTCACAGCCCAGTGAAATAATGCACTTGCTTACGATGCACTTTCAGTTATTCAATTTTTTTTTTATTATGTCTGAAGAGTTTCATAAAAGTATTTCCGTTTTTCTCGCAAACCACAATAGTGATACAGGCAGGTAAACCTAAGTAGTATTAACCATGCATGGAAGATTGCATCTTCACCCCTGAACCTTTAACTAGAGGTTCTTACCTTTATGTATATGCGAACAAGTACGTCTACATGTGCTTCTCTTCATTGCAACCACTGTACGACCTTATTTTGTTGCCATGGTCACCAATTAGATCAGTCTTGTTGGCTGCAGAATAACAGGGAAATCATCTTCATTAAGTTCAGAAAACGAGTGGCGCAGCTTATGATCACGCTCTGCCCATTTTCTTGGTGGCATTTTATTTTTCTTGCAGTGTTTTCATCAATAAAGAATGGGTTATCCAAATAATGTGGTTCCAGTGCTTTCTTTGTTATACTGTCTCCGATCTTCCAAGCTTGCTTGCTCTAGGAATTTGTAACAGTACCAGGTACCATGCATAGATAATCTGGAGAAACCATTCCTCAGTTCTTTAAGCATGTTTTGTTTCATTTTGCCAATGATGATGCAAAAAGGAGAATGAATGGCTCCACTCATCCAACCCTTTAGAGGGTACATATCTTGGAAAACCTCAATAGCAGTTGTTGTAGAAGCAAATATTAGAAAGATATTCAGCTAAAAAAAAAAACTTTAGGACTGCTGAAAAGGAAAATGATATTTGCAAGTGTGCTGGAAGGGGAATCACCATAGGTAATAGCTAGTAAATGATGGCAGATAAAGATGTGCATGGCCCATCTAGTCTACCCAGGTAGTTGGAGGGGGTTATGACCACTGCTCCATGTAGATTACCCCTCCCTGTGCTTTATTTAGGGTTATACCCACTGCTCCACCTTTAGCGCGACCCACAGACATGACTAGATACTCTGATTCACCCACACATCTTTTGTTTCCTAAAGATGATACCTTTTCCAGGCTGGCCTAAGTCGTATAGGATCATGCCTATACCTACATGACTCACATTTGTTTTTTTATAACTTTTATAGATTTTCATTCCTCCATCTTATATCTTTCTTGCCGTACAGATCATATAAGTTTCTCAATATTTACAGTTCCTCGGTATTGCAGTTAATTCCCTGCATCCTGCTGAGATGCTTTTGTGCTGTTTTCCTGACAGGAAGCAGAGTGAGGAGATGATAATGCCCCTCTACAAGTCATCGGTGAAGTCTCAGTTGTAGTATTGTGTTCACTTTTGGAGAGTGTACCTCGTTAAGGATACAAAAAGGACTTGAAGCAGTTCAGAGGAATGCAATCAGAGAACGTAAGCAATTTGAAGACCTGAATATACCCAGGAGGAGAGGAGGATGGGGAGATATGATACAGAGAATTAAATAAGGTGTTATTGAACAAACAAACCTTTTTGATGAGTTTCACTTAAGTCATAGTGCCTGTTGCGGAGGGTCAGTCTGTCTGTCTGCCAGTCCATCTGTTCACACACAGCCTAGAGAAGTGGGGGCTCAGGAGCCAGCAGAGGATTCCAGTCCCAAGCCGGTGGGGGATCCTCCGCTGGCAGAAGAGAGAAAGGATGTGGGGGTGGCAGCTCTGGAGCTAGCAGAGAGTCCTACTTCCCACTGGCAGAAGAGCTCAGAAACTGGGAGGGATCCCACTTCCCTTGCTTGCTGGAGAGAGAAGAAGTGGTGCTCCTGCGCCCACGACTCCTCTCAGGGTCTTCCCCTGCCAGCTCTCTTTCTCTCATTGAGGAGGCCAGGCCCCCACCCCTCCTAAAGAAAGAGAAACCCAGATGTTAGAAGACCAAGGAGCCATGGATGGTGGTGGAAGGAGCCCAAGGAGCTGGGGAGGACTGGTTTCTAACAAGAGAAGGAGCCACCATGATTTGGATGCCAGCCTCATGCCTCCATAGTTGGGGAGCAGGGGCGCTAAGTCCCAGTGGCTGTCACAGAACTGGAATCTGCAGCATCAAAGTGTGTGAGAGGACAAGGAAGAGCAAGAGGTGGGGGGAAATGATAGAACATAAGGGGGTAGCAGTGAAGGATGGAAAAGTATGAGTTCAAGGTTAGGTGTCAAGTAGAAAAGTTCGAGAGGGTGGGAAAGACTGAGAATCTACACAGGGGAAGGGCAAAGAAAAGAGAACAGAATATACCCATCACACATCTGCCTCCTCAGTCAGGGCTGGCCCAAGGGTTTCTGTTGCTTATGGTCCGCTGAACAAACTTTTGAGGCTAGCCCCTTTTATTTTTCCCACATTAACCCTGCCACCATGTAAGGAACAAAGAAGCCTAATACTATGTTACTTTTATAAGATGTATGTTAAATCAATGTCTGTTAAATTATCTGAATTATCATTGATTAAAAAGACTATTCTCAATATACAAAATCTCTTTCATTCTTCGTGTCCCCCCTCAGACATATTTTTGCCTACCACGTCACCACCTGATCCCTTTCTCCTGGATAAAGAAAGCTAGGAACGAAGTCATATCACCCCTTCTCAAAATACTAAACCTATCACTTTCCTATGAAACCTTGCCAACATGCCTAAAGACAGCATCCATAAGACCTACCTTAAAAAGTTCCACTGCAAGCATTAACCTACCCACCTCATACAGACCCATATCCAGCATCCCCTTCCTTGCAAAGATAATTTAAAAAGCAGTTCAATTACAGTTACAAGACTTCATAGACTCCTCCGCCCCTCTGGACTTACAACAGCATGGTTTTTAGCACCAACCAAGGTACAGAAACATTACTCACATCTCTCATTAACATCCTGCTCCACGAGCTCAAACAGATCAAGCAAGGATTCATCCTAATATTTTTAGACATAGCTTCCGCTTTTGACTCAATAAGTCACGATAAATTACTACTCAAAAATAGGAAACAAGGCATTCAACCCATTCAAACAACTCCAAGGCATCCCCCAGAATCTGCTCTCTCAGCCTTACTCTTCAATCTTTACATTCAACCCAACCAATATGCCAAATCATACAAGCACATAAAATACACTACCACATTTATGCTGACGATTTAATGATATAAGCTCCATTTGAAACCACCCACCCAGAGTATACGGTTATACAATCATGCTTCAGTGAAGTCACCAAATGACTGGAAGACCGAAAACTCTATATCAATTACAACAAGTCGGAAGTACACATCAGAACCAGGTACCCATCCTACACCCCACCAGAACAATTAATGACGTCCTGCTACCTGTAAGATCTGAGGTTAAAAATCTAGGAATTGCTCTAGACCACAAAATAACATTTCAGAATCATATAAAAAAGAATAATGAATTCTATTTACCAGAAGATCAGGATCTTACACAACCTTTGACCACTACTAGATCATCAGCATTACCGGAGAGTATGCCAAGCCCTAATCACCGCACACCTGGACTATTGTAATTCAGCCCTTCAAGGACTCGCAGACCTAGCCCTTAGACCTCTTCAAATAGCGCAAAATACAGCAGCCCGTCTCATCAGCAAAACCCCCCAACATGACCACATCTCACCAGTACTAAAAAAACCTACACTGGCTTCCAGTAGGAACCAGAATAAAATATAAGACCATAATGACCACACACAAAACAATGCACAATCTCTCAGCAGACCACTTGGTACCACTTATCCAAAGGAACATGGACATAAGATTACGATGACAACAGCACCAAAACCTGATTTCCATCTCAGCCCTAAAAGCAAAAAACTCACAAACGCTCTCTCAGAGAGCATTTTTTTTCTATGGACCTACAAACTGGAACTCATTGCTACCCACACTAAGGTCCATCCAGGACGTAAATGAATTCCGGAAAATAACTAAAACCACACCTCTTTAGAGAAACCTTCACAACAATCGCATAGCCAACCACAGAAACCTGCAATCTATGTCAAATATCCATACAATGCCCACCCAGAATGGCACCTTCCAACCTGTAATTGCATACTCAGTCCTACTCTCAATCTATTGTTTCAACCACATGCAACATAAGCCAATCCTATGTATATTGTTATCTCTGCAAATGTTGTACAAATTATAGTTAAATCCTGTTAATTACAATTTATGTAGTCACTTGATACTGATACAATTGTTTTATATACTTTACAGTTGAGTTCTATGTAAACCACTGTGATTCTATGAACAGTGGAATAAAAGAAACATTAAATAAACACACACACACGTTTGAACTTTCATGCTGATTCCTCTCACTGCCTCCAAAGTACTCACACTCTTACCCCATCCTCACACGCAACCTTTCTTCTTTCTGCCCCATCTTTACTCATTGTTTTGCTTCTGCCTCTCACTGTCTCTCCCCCTGACACACGCACACACATACTTACATACATATAGCTTCCAGCTTTCTCCTCTCTTTGCCATGCCTCCCCAAACATACTCACACTTTTAATCTCCTTCATACACATTTATGCACAATCTCTCCTCGATGCCTAACCCTCTCTCCTTCACCCTACTGCTCTATCCTCTCTTATCCACTCATGTGCTTCTTGATCTCCCCAAGTGCCTATATTCAAAACCTGAAAATGAAATGCTCTGTATAACTCAGTAAACTGCAAGCGGTCTGCTGCGTCACAACAGCACTTACTGTAACTGCTAGAACACCAAAACAATATTTCGACATTTGCTAGAACATCAATATACCTCCTACTAGAAAACAGTAAATGCTAGATTGCTGGAGATCCCTGCACAGATACTACGCACCGGCAGAATCTCACTTCTTCAAGTCCCAGAATAAAAGACAAATAAAGAGCTGATGGTGCTTACCAAGCGCATAATAAGTGAACACAAATTAGAAAATGTGCAGACAAAACCTGGAATTGAGAAGCCCCATTCTTTCTACAGTTACTGTAAACCTAGAGGAACAGAAAATGTTTCTTCTATTGAACACAATGCAAACATGCAAGATCTGCATCCTGCCCCCTCCCCCCCCCCCCCGCAAGACCCTTCTTTCTCTCTCCACTCAAACGGCATTGGGCCATGGGCCCACTGTGGGGGGTCCTGATGATGCCAAAAAATTGGTGTCCCTTGTATTTCCACCACACTACGGGCAAAAGGAGTCCGCCGAGGAGCCGATCATGCACACCCCAAATGAGGCACAGCAGAAGGCATGTGGCACACTTTCCAAGCTCCAGGTGGCTGTAGGAAAAAAAACATGAAAAACTGCAAACAAAGGGCCATAAAACAATGCAAGCCGTAAAAAAAAAGATTGCTGGAAAAAAAAAAAGTTATACTAGTGATGAAAAGAGAATCCTGATCAGAAGTCCCAATGCCTGAAATACCAAGCAGATAAACGGCTACACACGTCTGAGAGGCCCTGCTTCCAGAGAAGGCCTGATCTTTTTTTTTTAATTTGTTTTATAAAGCAGACAACAGAGCCAAACTGAGCCCAATATTAATCAATGGGTAACATTTAAAAAGAGAAAATGTTAAAAAAAAATACTTGCATGAAGATAAGAGACAGTAAAAGAGAAGGAGAGCTTGGGCCCAACTTATGGTCCCACTTCAGGAGCCCCATTGGGTCCTCTTCAGCCCACTGAGCTCTAGCAGCCCATGGGAAGCAGTGCTGGATACAGGGCAGCTGTCAACTCGAGCGGTCAAGGGTGTACACACACTCTGAGCACCACTGGACCCTTCAGGACTCAATCTCAATGGCAGATGGCTGGAATACCTTTCCAGCAGAGGTAGTGAGAGCAAGAACACAATGACAGAATTCAGAAAGGAAAGGAATAGACACAGAGGGTCCCTATACAGCAAGAGGATGGAATCAAAGCAAAACTTAAATGGCCTGTAGAATTCAAAATCAGCACAGAGGATGACCTTCAGGAATACAGGAACAGAGGGAGTAGCCAATAATCACTCCCACTTCTTTGCCCCTCCCCTCCCCCTCACACTCACTCACATTCCTTAGCTCTTCTCCTCCCCATTGCACTGACCTCTTCCCTTAAGCCTCCTCTTCACACACACACTTCCCCCTCTTCTTGTGCGCTGGCTTTGTACGTCCCATGGCACAGTGCTGCCCTCTTCATGGTGGCAGTGGTACTTCTTCCTCTTCATGCGTCCATGGGGTTTGGGAACCCTGCAGCAGAACAGTCTTCTTGCTGGACGACCCAATCATCCCATTATCAGATGTCCCTGGTTTTCAGGAAGTGTTCTCAATTTTAGAGCTGTGTCCCCCAATGCCCACCTGTTTGGCAGCCTCTGTTCCCAATTCCAACAATGGGGACAGATGGGGTAGAAAGCTTTTTTTTCAGTTTGATGATTCGAATATGTCCATTTTTAGAAGTTACAATTATCTTTATATTTACACGGTATGGGGGAAATGCAACATTGTTTCTATTTCTCTATCAATTTGTTTGCTTGGAAGTAATATTGTTGCTATCATCAGATGGAATAACCAGGACTGTACCAAGACAGAAATGCACGCTGTGCAAATCATGAACCTGGTGCACCCCTCCCCCCCCCCCTCACCACACACAGGAAGTCTGTTTTGTTGGGCTTCCTGGAAGCGCAGTGATGATATCAGCACCCCTTCTGTACTTGCGACCTGTGCAGCCGCGCCACTCACACAGTCTCTGGAAATGACTCCTCTTCCTTCCTCTATGTCTTGTTGCTCAAACCTGGAACAAAGGTGACTCTTCCTCCCCTTCCCCACCCCCACGTCAGGTAAGTGTCTACTACCTATCATTTATACTGCTGTACAAGGCAAATGCAGTGCTGAAAATGAAGACAGGTATAGAGACATCCAAACCACAAAGACATCTGTAGAGCCATTTTAGAAGCTGGGTCTGTGGATATCCCCAGTGTGAGGTTGTCCAACTCCAAACAGGTGCATGGTGGTAGAAGCATTCCCAAGAATCTGGACGTCAATGCCTGATCTCAGAAACTTCCTGGACATCCAGAGTAGCATCTAAGTTTAGACCTGCTCCAGGAAACAAATAAGCATCTAGCTTTAGACCTGCTCCAAGGGCTCATTCTGGCTGAAAGACAACCAGAAGGTGTAGAGAAGACAACACCCCATCCTCCTCAGTACAGTCACAATGATAGCAGCAGTGGGATTTGAAGCCTGGCTTCAGCCTACCACTCTATTAAGTTATTCCTAGATGTCCTGATTTTCCAGCAAAAGAATCTGGTAACCTTACCCAATCATCATCAAGTTCTGGAGCCTAATCTCTTGGCCCCCACAATGCTTCCTGCTGGTCTCTTTTCTATGTTAAATATAGGTTTGTGCACGCATGCATATAAACAAACAATCAGACGGAGGGACAGACTGATCCTCCCCAACAAGTGCTATTGTTCCAAGGGTGATCCAGAAAACTATAAATCAGTGAGCCTGAGGTTAATGACAGGTAAAATGGAAGAGACTATCATAAAAGGCAAAATTATTGAACATACAGACAGATGCAGCTTAATGGGAGTGGGTCAGCCAAAGCAAGTTCCTTACCAGTTTATTAGACTTTTTGAAGATATAAACAGACATATGGATAAAGGCGAGCCAGCTGATATAGTGAATTTGTGTTTTCATAAAGCATTTGAAAGTTCTTCATGAGATACTCTTCGGGTAATTAAAACAACCCATGGTAATGACCTTTTGTGGAGCAAACACTGGCTATAAGATAGGAAACTGAGAGTAGGACTAAAGTGTCAGTTTTCCACATGGAAAAGGGTCAGTAGTGAAATACTTTATGGGATATGTTTACTAAAGGGCGGTAGCAGCTTCCATGTGATTTCAATGATTTCAATGGGGCCGTGGCTCCGATATCACATGGAAGCCACTACCGCTCTTTAATAAACATACCCATAAGAGTCTGTACTGGGACCTATGCTATTTAATTTATTCATGATATGGCCAGGAGAAAGAAGTAATGAACAAGGTCATCAGATTCAAAGTCATTAAAACAGTGGAAGACTGTGAGGTTCTGTAGAAGGATCTTGAGAAACTAAAAGACTGGATATCTAAATGGCAGATGAAATTTAATGTGGACAAGTGCAATGTGATGTAAATAGAAAAAAATGATCCCAAGCACAGTTACAAAATGTTGGGCTCTAAGTTAGGGGTTGCCACCCAAAAAGAAATTTCTCAGTCATCGTGAACAATACGTCAAAATTTTCAGTGTAGTGTGCTGCAGCTGCTAAAAAAAAATAAATGTTTATTTATTGATTTGTTTAAACTTATTTCTATACCGCCTTTCTCCCATTCAAAGTGGTTTATATGTAACAAAATACCTTAATGGGGCATGAGGGTGGTGCTGTTTTATAATGAATGGAACATAGAAATTAATTTTAACATTTGTTGTAAACTATGTACATTGAACCATTGTTAACAAATGAACAAGTATTTACTTTGTTGAAGATATAGATTATGTGACTCGGAGGCTCCAGGTAGTTGGATGGACTACGGCACATTAGTTTGAGATTCTCATGCTATGGGTATGTTGTAGTATTCTTGAAAAAGATATGTTTTCAGTTTCTTACAAAATTCTAAATGGTCAGCATCCTCTGAGGTCTGGTGGTAAGGAATTTTATATAGTTGGGGTAAAGAAGGAGAATGCACGGTTACATATAGTTTGATAGGCTTTGGCTTTTTGAAAGGGAATAGATAGGAGGTTGACTGAAATGTGTCTTTGAAGCCTGTCATTCTTGGGTTGTGAAATCAGGGGTTGGAGGCAACATGCTGATTCTTTGTGTATGACCTTGAATGTCGTGATAAGTGCCTTGTATTTTATTCTTGCCAAGATATGAAGCCAGTGGCGTTGCATTAGTATGGGGGTGATATGTGTTCATTGAGAGGTTCCTTGGATTATTCTTGCTGCAGTGTTCTGTGCCATCTGAAGCGGGTATAGTGTATTCCTAGAAAGACCATGGTAAATAATGTTACAGTAGTCTAGGATGGGTGTAATTATAGCCTGGCATACAGTCCGGAATAGGTCTGGTGTTAGTAAGGGGCGAAGGTTCTTCAGTTTTCTTAGTTTGTGATAGACAGATTTGGTTGTTCTCTTTATGTGGGTTTGGAAATTTAGATTTGGTCTATTATTAGGCCTAGGTAGTTAACTTTAGATTTAACTTGCATGGTGAAATTGTCAGTTTTAGGACTTGTGGGGGAGAGAAGGATGAAACAGAGAATATGTAGAGGGCCTTGGTCTTTTCTTGTTTGTTGAAGAGATTGTAGAGACCTAGCCAGTTCCTCATATCCAAGAAACATTTCTGTATGTAAGAAAATTCCTGTATTTAGGTGTCGAATGATGTGTAGAACATGGTGTCATCTGCATATATCTGATAGTGTATTTTGTGGTCCTTGAATATCATGCATAGGGGCTGGTGGAATATGTTGAATAGTAGGGCTGAGAGGCTTGAACCCTGGAAGGGTTAGAGACTGGTCTAAAAGAAATGGAGAGCAAAACTGGAAATCTATTATGCCTCTGTCTATGTCTTTGGTGAGACCACACATTTGAGCAACATTAAAACAAAAGGACACTCCACTGAAATTAACAATCAGTATATTGAACACAAGTTGGAGGAAGTATTTTTCATGTGGCATATAATTAAGCTGTGTAATCTGTTGCTGGAGGACATTGTCACGATGACTATCCTAGAAGGGCTCAAAGGAAGTTTGGACAAGTTCGTAGAGGAAAACTCCATAAAACATTATTAACCAGGTAGACTTAGGAATACCATGGCTTATCCTTGTATCCTTATCACTTGGTTTGCAGCTTGTCGTGCTGTGAGGGCTTGCGTGCATCAGTGATGCTGAGAGCTAAACTATCGGTAGTTTAACTACTGGCAGGGTCTCCCAAGATGGACAGGTCTCAGCTGAGGTGCCAGACGAAGACAAACCACCCATCTGGGCAGCAGCAGAATGGGATAGTGTTGACGGCGGAGGATCACATTTCTGTGACAACGGCAACAACACCAAACTTAAACTGCGCGGAAGGAAGGCCCGGCAATCTACTTCTGTATCTTGCCATGAAAACCCAATGGATAGTTACAACAAAACAAATTGTGCTATGGTGCTGGAAGATGAGACTCCCAGGTCGGAAGGCACTCAACTAGCTACTGGGGAAGAGCTGAAGACTTTTCAGAGTAAAGCCAGCATTTATGATGTGGTTGGATCAAAGCCCTCGGGAAGTCTGACTGCTGATGTAGCTGCGCATGAAATGAGAGTCAGAAGCTGTAAAGATGTCTTACACATTGGAACATGGAACGTATGAAGCATGAACCAAGGGAAGTTGGAGGTGGTCAAGAATGAAATGGAACGTGTACAACTTGATCTGTTGGGTGTCAGCGAACTGAAATGGACTGGCATCGGGCACTTTGCATCAGATGATCACATGGTCTACTATGCTGGAAATGAAAGACAAAGACGAAATGGTGTTGCATTTATAATAAAGAAGAAACTTGCAAGAACTGTAATGAAATACAATGCAGTCAGCGAACGCTTAATCTCTATTCGTCTACGAGGATTGCCTATCAACACAACTATAATTCAAGTATATGCCCCAACAACAGCTGCAGAAGAGAATGAAATTGAAGAGTTCTATGAACAAGTACAAGCTGAAATTGACAGAACATGCAAACAGGATATCCTGATAGTCATGGGTGACTGGAACGCAAAAGTTGGCAACAAAGAAGAAGGCAAAGTAGTTGGAAAATATGGACTTGGCAACAGAAATGAAGCTGGAGAAAGATTGATAGAATTCTGCAAGACTAATGATCTATTCATCTCAAACACCTTCTTCCAGCAACACAAGCGACGACTGTACACATGGACTTCACCCAATGGATTGTATAAAAATCAAATTGACTACATCTGTGGAAGTCAACGATGGAAAAGCTCTGTAACATCAACAAAGACAAAACCTGGAGCTGACTGTGGTACAGATCATCAACTACTAGTATGCAAACTCAAGCTAAAGTTGAAAAAGAGCAAACCACTCATGAATGCACCAAAATATGACCTTGAGAATATACCACTGGAATTTAAAGACTGCCTGCAAAATCGATTTGCTGCTTTAGATACAAATGACAGAGCTCCGGAAGAGTTATGGAATGACATCAAGAAGGTTGTGCTGGAAGAAAGCGAGAAGTCTCTACAAAAGGTTAAAAAGCAAAAACGGCCAAAATGGATGACGGAAGAAACTCTGAAAATTGCCCAGAAACGCAGAGAAGCTAAAGCCAAAGGAGAAAGAAAGACAATCGCAGAACTCAACAGAGATTTCCAACGTGCAGTAAGACAGGACAAGGAAAAGTACTACAATGACACTTGCAAGGAAATAGAAGCAGAAACTATTAGAGGAAGAACAAGATCGGCTTTCCTAAAGCTGCGAGAGTTAAAGAAAAAGATCCAGCCTCGAATTGGAATGTTACAAGATGCTCAAGGTTCTATGTTGAATGATGCTGAGAAGATCAAGAAAAGGTGGAAGGAATATACAGAGTTTTTATATGATAAAGATCAAGTGGACCAACAGCCGTTTCAACCTATACCTTATGATCAGGAACCATTGGTGATGAAAGAAGAAGTTGAAGCAGCATTGAAAGCCTTATCAAAGAACAAAGCACCAGGCATTGATAGCATTCCCATAGAAGTATTGCAGCAATCTGATGCAGCTGTTACCGTACTTACAAGGCTCTGCCAAGAAATATGGAAGACAACATCATGGCCAACTGACTGGAAAAGATCTGTGTTTATACCAATACTAAAGAAAGGTGATCCAACTGACTGTGGAAATTATCGCACAATCGCTCTGATCCCACATGCCAGCAAGATTCTACTGAAGATTATTCAAAAGAGACTACAGCCATACCTAGAACAAGAACTACCTGAAGTGCAAGCAGGGTTCAGGAAAGGGCGAGGAACGAGAGACGTCATTGCGGATGTGAGATGGATCCTTGAAAAGACTAAAGAATACCAAAAGGATATCTATTTGTGCTTTATCGACTATAGCAAGGCTTTTGACTGTGTAAACCATGAGAAACTCTGGGCCACATTAAGAAGCATGGGTATACCAGAACACCTGATCGTTCTCTTGCGTAATCTGTACATTGATCAAGAAGCAACAGTTCGAACGGAACAAGGAGAAACAGAATGGTTTAAAATAAGCAAAGGTGTAAGACAAGGCTGCATACTTTCCCCCTACCTGTTTAATTTATATGCAGAACAAATCATCAGAGAAGCAGGACTGTATGAAGACAACAGAGGTGTGAAGATTGGTGGAAGACTCATCAACAACCTTCGCTATGCTGATGATACCACATTACTGGCTGAAAGCGAAGATGATCTGAAACATTTGCTTCTCACAATCAAAGAACATAGTCTCAAAATGGGCCTGCACCTTAATGTAAAGAAGACAAAGATCATGACAACTGGCATAATCAACAGGTTCATCGTTGAAGGAGAAGAAATTGAAATTGTGAACAACTTTAACCTACTTGGATCAACTATCAATAAAGAAGCAACAAGCAGTCAAGAAATCAGACGACGCATTGCTCTTGGCAGAATGGCTATGAAAGACCTAGATAAGATTCTCAAGAGCAGAGATGTGTCTCTCCATACAAAGATTCGACTTGTTCAAGCCATGGTATTTTCAATAACATCATATGGATGTGAAAGCTGGACAGTGAAAAAGACAGACAGGAAGAAAATTGATGCCTTTGAATTATGGTGCTGGCGGCGAATACTGTGTATACCATGGACTGCCCGAAGAACAAACCAGTCGGTACTAGAGGAGATCAAACCTAAGCTTTCTTTAGAAGCTCAGATGACAAGACTTCGACTTTCATACTTCGGACACATCATGCGAAGAGAGAGATCATTAGAGAAAGACATCATGCTTGGCAAGATAGAAGGTCAACGCAAAAGAGGAAGGCCAGCAATGAGATGGATCGCTACAATAACAGCAGCTACGGGTACCAGTCTGTCATCAATGAGCCGCCTGACTGAAGACCGAACACAATTTAGGATAGCTATCCAGAGGGTCGCCATGAGTCGACTCCGACTCGACGGCACTTAACAACAACAACATCCTTGTAAATGAGCTATCTGAAATTGGATCTACTTTTATGAGATATTAATGGGTGCTTCTGACACAGACTGACCACTCTCAGAGACAGGATACTGGGCTCAACTGACTTTGGTTCTTCAGTCAGTATATACATGTACCTGGTGCTTGAAAATACTATAAGCTGTGCACCACCACCAAATCTACCTCAGCATCCAACACTATCTTGCTCCTTGGGACATAAATAGCTCTTTTGCACTGATGAACAAGAATTAGTATGGGATACTGAATGAAATTGAGTAAGGAGATGAACAGCCTTGATTGATGAGGCACATAAAGGAAAAAATGAGTCACAGGGTATGGCATTTTATAAAGGTGGGAGCAGCAAAGGAAAGATCTTGGCAAAAGACTTGAACGACTGCACAGCTTAGTCTTTAATGGTATCTTTGAAACAAACTTTGAGGGGCTGAAACTACCTCAGAGGCTCATTTGACAAACACTTGCTTGGCTTTTAAATGCCTTTTTGAAACAGGACTGTTTTCTCAGGCTTTTCATTGAAACTACTTAGCATTCTGGAATTGTCTTTATATTTTTGACCTATAGTTTTATTTGGAATATTTATGGGCTTTAGCCACATTTTTGCTGTGATAGATTACACAGGGTATCTTACTAAGCTGTGCTACCTGTTAATACAGCAGATGGCATGCCCTATCTCAGTGTGTTAACAGATAATGCAATGCAAAAGCACACAGCGCAGTGATTTTCTGCACTATCTGCAAAAACCATGATAGCTGCACGCATGGGTGAGGGTAGTGTCGAGAGTTGGTATGTCTGTGATGTGCAGTTACTGCATGCAGCAACTGCACACAGCAACTGCCAAAATTGCAGACAGCTTGCTTGCAGATTTGTGGCGTTAGCTGTATCCATGGTGATGCCACGTCACATTCACTGCATTTTCATGCGGTGTCTGCTGGGAAATATTGGGCACCCTTCCAACAGACACTGAATGGCTTTTGTAACTAACGCGACAGTGTTTGCACAAAAACAGCGCATTAGCTGCAAAAGCCTAACTCAGCTTAGTAAACAGATTCCGTAGTATTGTTAATGCGGTTTTACTGATTTTATTATTATTTGTGTTCCGTTTCCTGTGGAAGATAAGAAATACATCTAAAACAATAAACGCTGCATGAATAGGGTTCATTTTAGTCAAATGCTTGTTTTTCTTAGTGGTAAAAATGATTAAATATGCCATAAAAATGAGAGCTGCATTGTTCACAGGCAAGTACTATAAGAATACAGTGTGATATTATGCTTCTCACTTTATTAACCAGACTGTTTATCTTTATTTAGCTGTTTTTCATTTTACCATCTGTGAGCTTTTGCAAGCATATTGCACTATGATATAACCACAGTGTCTTGCTCTTTAGGTTACCTCAGGCCGGAGGGTCGGGAGTTCAATTCCCACATAGGGACAAGCAACCTCAGGCTGGAGGGACTGGGGTCTCTAATCCCACAGCCGCTCCTTGTGTCCTTGGGCAAGCCACTTAACCCTCCATTGCCTCAGGTACGCTTAGATTGTGAGCCCTTCGGGATGAGGGAATAAAAAGTGCCTGTTAGTATAAGTTTGTGAACCGCTCTGATACACAGGGTAAAGGGCGGTATATCAAGTGCCTAAATCATAAACCATAAATGTGAAGTCACCTCATGGACTAAGACCTTCATGTCATGGTAATGAAAGTTGGCCTTGCAGGGTTTCCTGTCCGTTCTGTCTGTGGTTGGTTGGCCGCTTGCCAATAGTCTTTGAAGCTTCTGCATCCTTCCAGCCTCCTGAACCTGAAGTCCTCACAGTCTGCTCCATTTTTACAAATGCGTTCAGCAGCATTTCCTGGTTCTGCAGAAGGGCAAGGTGCGGTGTCTGCTCAGATAGCTCTTATGTTTAGGAAACAATGTGAGAAGAGCTATGTGCCATTTAAATGTGTAAGAGCCGATTTTCCACATATGAATTGGCATGCACATAAGAGTAGTTGAATTTGAGGGAGAAATTGTAACTATCACTCAGGCGTTGACAGCAACCTCAAAAAGTTTGAGTTTTGGAGCTTGACTCATAAATCAGTTTCCCGCATTTATGCAGTTTTATGAAACCTATCGCGTACATGTAGACGTGGTGTTACTTGCACGTATAAGTAGCAAAATCAAATATCAAAAAGTATCAGCATAAAACAAAAGCCTTTTAATCCTTTAAAGACTTTATCAATTTGAGCAATTTTAACCAGTTTGCTTCCAAAAGGGAATAAATCAATAATCATCCAACCTAGCTGGTGGTTTTGCCTCCAAAACAAGGCTTCATCAGGGCAAGATTTATGAAAAACCAAGTCCCCTGAGCTCTTTCAAGACTTCTTAATAAAATCTTTGAAGACATGTGGACTATGAACTATAAAGATTATATTTTTAAGATACATACTCTCTACACTTTAGAATGGTGAATTTTAATAATATATGTTTTTCTGTGCAAGTTGAATTTTTGCTTTATATATGACTTTTTCAAAACATCTTGGAGCGATGACGAAAGTGCAGACAGTGTCTTTTAGGTTTACGCAGTGGAGCATATGAGCTCCATAAAATTTTTTTTATAAATTGTGTGAAGAAATGTGACAAGGAAGCTTATCATAGTTTAGGAGGGAGCTATTAAAGAGGTGAATTGGCTCTGAACAAGCAACCTGTCTTTTCTGGTAGAAATACTAAAACAGAATGTTTTCATAAAAGACTACCAGTCCCAGAATGCACCAGGTTACAAACAGCCTCTAGGAGAGCTGAAGTGGGGAAACGTGTGTTCAATCAGGAGAGCTATGAGGTAATCCCCAATCACTCATCTCCAAGGGCAGGGCTTGATTCAGCACACCTGGGCTGTGCTAGGGTGGAGTGTCCCTCTAAGCACGTTAAAAGTAAAGGATATTCTACACAGAGACAGAACAGAGAGAGCAGACAGAACCAGGAGAACAAGGAGAGACAGCAGCAGAAGCAACGTGGAAGGAAGAAGAGAAAGACATCTTGGAGGTCTAAAGAAGGAGCCCACAGCAGTACGTGTGTTAGGAGTGATTCCAGAGGCAAGCATACTCCATTGGACTGGAGGAAGCCAGAGGAGTGGGGTTATAAAGCCAGGAATTCCCAGACGGCACCTTTGAAGGAGATGGCTGCATTTGGAAGGGGCCTTAAGACCAGTGCAAGAAGGTATGTGAAGAGAGACCCAGTGTCCAGGGATCTTGATTGGAAGGCTGGACATAAAAGCTGGACTACTTACTGGCCAGGATACCTGGAGAGGAAACCTAACAGCAAAGGAAGCTCAGGTATGAACTTTGATCTATGCCCTAGCTCTTCTCCAAGGGCATAGATCAAAGGGAAACAAATATTATCCTGAGAGTGATCAATTAAGGAATTCCTCTGAGCCAGACCCTGATATTGATTCCATGATATTTGAGGAAGAAGGAGATATCTCAAATGATCAGTTAGAATACATGGACTGCTCTCTGTCTAGGCTGCTGTTTTAAAACAGTTTCTCACTAATACAACAACCACCAAAAGGAACTGTAATTTGTTCTTTTATCTACCCAGAAAAGCCTCTGCAAGAAAGCTTTAGGGTAGGATTGAGCCACGTAGAGAGAGTGAACCAGCAAAGGGGTTTGCAGCTGGCTAATTATTGGTAATTGAGCCAGGCACAAGTGCACGTGAGCTCTTGAAGGAAACTTCTTTTTGTGTGTGTAAATAGAAGAAAGTTATCCTTGATAAAGAACAGTTTTTTGTTACTTTTGGGTTTTGTTTTTGCTTTTGGAGCACTGCTAAGAAAGTCATTAGCAGGAGCCATCAAAAAGACCTTTTCTGTTTCCCATCAAGGTCTTTATTGATTTTTGCTTAAGAAGTTCAGTTACCTTATATCATGTTTTGTTTTTCCTGAGTACAATACTGAAAGCAAGTGTCCTTTTGTGTTACCAAGTAAATCTGTGTGGGAGAATTAATCCCATGAATAAAATCTATTTTTTTTTGCTTACACTCGAGCATCACAACTCATTATTTTGTGAACGACTGATTCTGGTATGAATGAACTACAACTCCCACACTCCTTTGCAAGTCATAATAATATTTTGCCTTTGCCAAGACTGTGGACATTCACAACCAGCGCCCCCGTTTACAAGAAGCAAGCAAAAGATTAAAAAGACATTTGTTTCTTGCAGCTATGTTTTGATATTTGATTTATATCTTGTTTATAAGAAAAATATTTCTAAACATAATATTACATTACCTTGTTATCAAAATCACCCCTTATAGCTTTATATTTAGACTTTTTATTGATTCTCATAAATCCAGACAAAGAGTCACATCACAAATGGATATAAACATAGAAAGACTTACATATGCATGCCTTGTTTTATTTGAACATTTTCTTTTGTAAAATGCCTTCTTCTGGTTTGCATCCCACCACAAACATGTGGCTCCTTGGTAGCACTCTATGTATTTTAAAGAAGGCTCCATGTGCATGGGGCCTTTTCTAAAATACTAGCCTTTGTTTAAACTAGTGTGTCAGGAGACACTGGTGTGTCACTAAGAGCTGGAAAAGGTGACACCAAAAATTTGATAAAGACAACAAGCCTATGGTTTCCTTAACAACACCATGTGACTGCAAGCTGGGACGAATGCAAAGAAGGGATTCAGGTCACTCAAATCCACATAACTGCTCCCTAATTCTGCTTCCCCCACTCCCAGTGTTCACTGTGGCTGCCAGCCCAAGCTGGAAATGTTGCAGGTTGGCCAGAAACACCTCAACCTGAACCAACCTGTGTTTCTACTAGGACCACTGCTGCCACCACCCTGGGTTGAAAATGTTGCATTCTGCTTCCTCTCCCCATGGCTGCAATTACTGCTCCCTCCTCTGCGGTCATGATCACTGCCTTTGCATGATGCGAAGAAGGAAGATATGCCCTGAAGACCAGGGGCGGCTCTATAATGAGACCGAGTGAGGCAGTGGCCTCAGGCAGCAACCTTTTGCCCCAAAAAAGACCGCCTCACTCAGCCTTCAAAAAACAAACAAACAACCCCGATCAAAGGAGCCACTGCCACCACAGCAGTGGCAGAATGAAGTGCCCCGTGGCCCCTCCCCCGCCTCCTCGACAAAGCCATGCTTTGTATTTCATTCAGCACTTGCTCAGCTTTTCAGAGCCGCAAAGGGAGAGTTTCTCCTTCTTGCGGCTCTGTTAAAGCTGAGCCCGCCGGCGCTGATGGGAAATAGGCATTTATCTCAAGAAGCACAAATAGCCCTTGATAAAGAAATTTCAATAGCAGAGGTTCAATGCACAATCAAACAATTAAAAAATGTGAAAGCTTCAGGGCTGGACCTACTTACGGCTGAATTTTATAAAACCTTTTCAGACTATCTTGCCCCTATATTATCTCGGGTCTTTAATGATATATTACATCAGCAATGTCTGCCCAGGTCTATGTCTCAAGCTATGATCACAATATTGCCAAAAGAAGGTAAAGATCCATTAATGTGCAATAATTATTGACCGATTTCATTACTTAATGCGGACTATAAGATCTTCACAAAAATTCTTGCCTTACGTTTAGAATCTAGAATTCAGGATATTATACACCCTGACCAGACCGGGTTTATCAAAGGCCACTATGGCTTTGAAAATGTTCGACGGCTCATTGATATTATGTTTAGTTTACGCAAGATTGAAGGAAGTTATGCTATTGTATCTCTAGATGCGGAGAAAGCCTTTGATAAGGTGGAATGGCATTATTTATTGTACGCCTTGCAATCTTTTGGCTTTGGTCCCTCTTTTCAATCTTGGATTATGGCTCTGTATAAGGCTCCTATAAGCACAGTTCAGATTAATGGCTTTACTTCACATCTCTTTATCTTAGAGGGGGGCACTCACATTAGAACCTCTGGCTATTCAACTCAGAACTCATGCCCCTTCTTTTGGGATAGCTTTGGCTGATCAATATCACATATTATCCCTATATGCAGATGATGCTCTGATTTTTTTTGCATGATCGTGCTACTAATTTACCTATCTTGGTTTCTTTACTTCAGGAATTTTCACATCTTTCAGGTTACACTATTAACTTTCAAAAATCTGCTTTATTGCCCTGTCTATCTTTGACTGGTATACCTTCCTGTCTGGGAACAAGTGAATTTCCCGTGGTTTCGAATTCAGATATCTCAGAATTCAGATACTCCAACAATTAGAGGAACTTTATTCTTATAATTACCTTCCTATGATATTTTCTATAGCCCAAGAGGTCTTGGTTTGGCAGTCTTTATCAGTATCCTGGTTGGGAAGGGTACACACAATTAAGATGTTATTATTACCAAAACTCATATTTCTATTTCAACAACTTCCTATTGTGATTCCACGTTCCTTTTTTACAAAATTACGTAGAATACTCATGGGTTTCATATGGCAAAGTCACCGCCCTAGGTTGAGTTGGTCTGTGATGATCCGTCCCAAGTCAGCAGGCGGCATTGGTCTACATGATGTAGAGCTCTATTATATCAGTTCGTGTTTACGTGTAGTTCACCTTTGGTATCGTAATACTTCTTCCTCTTGGATTGACTTAGAAGCTAGGTGGGTAACTCCAATTCCACTACGGGCCGTACCTTTTCTTTCTGTGGGGGAAGTGGGGGAAACTCTTAAATCTCATATTTTTCTTGTTCCCATATGGACTGCTTGGCAAAAAATTTGCAGGAAAACTTCACTTATTTCTTCATGGCCACCTTTTTCACCGATTGGTGTTTTTCCTTTTGTTAGGGATCTGGGGTCTTCTTTTCTTTCCTCTATAAGGAATGTTTATCTATGTTTGAACAATCTGCTTGTTTATCTAAGTCTCGTTTAGAGGTGATACTGCATTGCTCCCTTTCCCCTTTCCAATATCTGCAATTTAGATGTTGTTTTCATACATGGGCTTTGGTGGAAGCTGGAATGAAGACACCTAGACCTTGGGAACATATCATCTTTGCGACTTCATCTACGAAAGCCTTCTTGGCCAGACTTTATTGTGCTCTTTTATTAGATATCTCTGAGTCACTACCTACTCCATCCTTTTGTATACAATGGTAAAAAGATCTCTCGGAGATACCTGAAGATTTTTGGGTCAATACCATCCATTACTCCCATAAATGCTCCATATCTTTATCATTAGTTAACAACCAGTTGCAAATTTTGACACATATGACTTTTGTCTCAGTATCCTTATACCGCTGTGGGTGAGCTGATGATTCTTTATGTTGGAGACTTTGTGGTGGTCATGGAACTTTCCGCCATATGTGGTGGGACTGCTCAAAGATACAATGTGTATGGTGGAAAATCCATGCCCAAATCACTCAGAAATTGCAGATTGATTTCCCTTGTAGTCTTGACTATTGTGTTTTAGGGTATTTTGACCCAGATCTTTTACCAGTCAATACTGCCCGACTAGTACAATGCTTGCTTCTTGGGGCTCATTCAGTAATTAGCCGCTATTGGAAATGGAGCTTTGTGCCCACTCTTATCGAATGGTTAATAAAGGTTTGGGACATATATAAAATGGAGGAACTCACATCGAAGTTGAGAGACAAACCAGATAGATTACAGCAGCTATGGAGTCAATTTCTGCCTTTAGAAAGCTAAGTTACATTTGTGTTCTGGGGAAATAAATATTTGAACATCCAAATTTTGATAGGAATGGTTTTAGCAATTGAGGATCGACTTGTATCTCCGTTACCTTTTTTTAAATCTTATTTTTACAGATATCCTATTCTCTCTTCAAACTTGGGGTTGGGCAGGGGGACAGGGGGGGAGTGTCATGGGTGGGTGGGGGGTAATTGAAAGAATGAAAGGTTGTTTAGTCTTAGGTTATTGGCGAAACCATCCCACTTTATAGATGTTGGTACTACTTTAACAGTTATATCATTTTCCTTGGTGATCCAGGAAATAGTATAGTACAGTATTTCTTATCCCTTCAGGGTTTGACTGTTTTGCCAACTTTTTCATGATAATTGGTCTACTCTTTACTTATCCTACTGTTAATGTTTGGGACATTCCAGATTTTCCTGGATACAAGTATGGTTTCATTGAAGATGGGAGAGGGGCTTGATACATGCTGTAATCCAAATGCTTGAATTCTTATTATTGTTACGCTATTATCTTTCAATAAAAATCTTTACACAAAATGGCCTTTTGACCTGCCACCTGGCATTAACACCTATTGAAAATGTTTCACAGGTCTCTTGCCCCCTAGGTAGAAGGCCTCTTTGTAAAGGTCTCTAGAAGATTTTATTTGTTGCTCAAAGAATAATGACCTTGTTTTGCCTGTTATGCTAAGTTATATTCTGATTTGATTTAAATTAAAGCTCTTTGCTGCTGCTATGCTCTGATGGTCTGGAGATAAGCAGAAGAAAAGGATTTAAAGTGTAAAACTGAGGTGAAGCTATGACAGCACTGTAGCAGGCCTAAGCCTTGCTGACAGGTTAATTGGGTCACTAGAAGTATTGGCAAGGTGTAGAGAGGCATGTTTAAGTACATTTTATAATTTTTGAGGTGCTTTAAATGTATCATACATTAAAAAGGTGATTTCCCATAGAGGATTATGGTCATCACCATGGTAATATCTGAAAATGTCAAAAATTCTAGTGAAGGCAGGTATAAAATCCCAAACCACCAGGGAAGTTGAACCTCAACACTCCATGGGTGCTTCTATAATAAGGTTACAGGCAAATCTGGGGGGGGAGGAGAAAAGACACCTTAGTTCCAGATTTGAGCACAGGGCATGGAGGAGCGAGGAGTTGCTAGCATGCCCCACCCCCACATCCATCCCAGGATAGCAATAATATCTCTTCAAGACAAATCAACCAAGAAACAGAAACCGAGAAGCATTTCTCCCGTGCTGTGTAAAATATGAAGATAATGGATGTAAATTCTAAAAACTGAGATAGTCAACTCTCTAAATTGAAAATAAAGTTTTTTCTACCCCACTGTCTCCATTGCTGGAACTGGGGACAGGAGGAGGCCAAACAGGTAGGGACATACCTCTAAAATCGGGAACAATCTCCCAAAATCAGGGACATCTCGTAACCTTATTCTATAGAAATGCCAAGGCAGTACCATGGAACCCAAGCTAGCTCCCTAAAAACTCACTTAATTTGAGTCAGAGACCACCAGGGAAGTAGCGAAAGCAGACCCGTTTAAGGAGTGCTATCCGACAAAGGCATGTGTTGAGGTGAAAAGTGCTGTGAGGTTGTTGTTTGAGAAAAAGAGACTGTGAGAAAATAATGTTTTTGGTGAACCTGCTGAGCTAAAACTCATTTCTGAGGTTCTCCAGCAAATCTTTTGATAAAGGAGAAAGTGGCCTGCGGCCTTAACAGCCAGTGGTGCTGAACAGCTTTTAGTACAACTTGTAGACTGAGTAGAATGTGTAGATTATTCTTTTAAAGAACTATTTTGCCACAGTGATTGAGTCCTGGCTCTCAAAAAGGCTACGGCATTGCATTAAGAAGAGACACTCACCGTCTGTGAGTATAGCTGCAAGCCGGATGAGCAGTTGGAAAACAGTAGTGTGAAAGAAGAATGACTGGCGCAGGCCTGAATTAAGTTGGTCTCCTAATTAGTCAGGGAGAAAGAATTGTTTTTTCTTTTTTAGTAGTCAGAGACAGTTTAGAAATGTAGTGCCTATTTAGGCAAGAGATAGAGAGAAAGGACCAGAGATGGCAGGGCATGAAGGAGAGGATCCAGGATTGGGAGGGGTCAGAGGAAGAAATACAGGGTGATAATACAAGAAAAGGAAGAAGAGTAATGGAGAAAAGAGAGCAGATAAGGAGACTAAGAAGAGGAGACAAGAAAGAAGAGGAAAAAGGGAAAAAAAAGCATGAGAATGGTACAGAAAAATAGGAAAGAAAAAATATTGAAGTGCTCGCTGTGGAAGGAAAGAGTCAGAAGGGGTCTTTTACTAGGGGACGCTGACTGACTGTGTGTGTTCTGGCGTGTGCTGAATGTGCTTTGGGACATGCATTACCAGCAAGTGCAGGGCCATGACAGCACGGGATGATTCCCATGCTAACTGTGTAACATGTGGTAGTGTCATGAGTGAGCGGGTTAGAGGCAGAGGGTAGAATGGCGAGCTCAGCACAGGGGACCTGGGAAATCCACTGCTTGCCCCAATATAAGCATTGTGGAATTTGTCTTGGGGAAACCTCTAGGTACTTGTGACCTATATTGGCCACTATTAGAAACAGGATATTGGGCTTGATGGACCTTGGTCTGACCCAATATTTATTTATTTAGTATTTCTTTTATACCGCGCTATTGACATCAGTGCGGTTTATATCAAAACATAATATATGAAATTTCAGGGTCACTGAGATGCATTTACATTTCAACAGGGATTGGAACTTGGATAACAGGGTAAATTAACAAGAGTTATACAATAAGTATCTACATTATATACATCATGAGGGTGATTTCTTGTCGGGACTAAGCAGGGAAGTATCTGGTGAATAGGTGATGTTTTAGGGCCTTTCTAAATTGGGTTAGGTCTGTAATAGCTCTGATGTCAGGGGGCGGGAATTCCAGGCTTTCGGGGCATAGAAGCAGAAGGCTCTGTTGGTTGTTGACTTTTTGCATCTTGTTGATTCTTTCGGGACTGTTAAAGTGTTTACTGCTACGGATCTTCTACTTCTAATAGGAGCTGAGGTATGTATCAATTCGGTGATGGTTATGGGGGACTGATTGTTTAGGGCTTTGAAGGTCATGATGATATTCTTATATAGGGTTCTAGCTTGAAGAGGTAACCAGTGGAGCCTTTTCAGGATTGGTGTGATGTGGTCGGTCTTCGATATTCCTTCTAGCACCCTGGCTGCTGTGTTCATTGCCAGTTGAAGAGGGTTTAGAGTTGCTTGTGGGAGACCGTATAGGATTGTGTTTGCAAAGTCGATGTGGGGCATCACCAAAGCTTGGTAGATTGTTCGGAAGTCTGTATACTCAAGCAGTGGTCGTAAGTGACGAAGTGTCCTTATCTTGTGGTAGATTGATTTTGTGTTTTTTATATGTGCCTTCATGTCCATTTTTTGGTCGAGGGTGATGCCTAGGTATCTGATGGTAGATTTAGCTGTTAGTTCTGTGCCGTTTATCTTTGGTGTGGGTGGGGGTGCGAAGTCCTGGTTCTTCATTATGAACATTACATCAGTCTTGCTGTGGTTGATTCTCAAGTTCTATGTGAGGAGCCATTCCGCAGCTGCGTTGAAGCAGTTTATCAGTGGGGTAAAATCAGGTTGGTCTGTCATGAAAGGCATATAAAGAGAATATCATCAGCATATGCTAAGCAGGACACATTGAAGGAGCGAATTAGGTCACAGATGGGTTGAATGTAAATATTAAACAATAGTGCAGATAGTGAAGATCCTTGAGTTACTCCTTGGTGCTGTAGAAATGGGACAGATGTTATGGTTCCAAATCTGATTTGTTGCCATCTGTCGGAAAGGTAGGATTTACACCAGCTCAGAGCTGAGCCTTGGATACCTTTTTCTTCAAGGCGTTCAATAAGGATCTGGTGACTCACAGAGTCAAATGCAGCTGAGATATCCATGAATATAAGGACAAAGCCTTGTCTGGTGTTGTCTATGCCGGTGATTATGGTGTTGAAGAGGGTGACAAGTAGAGTCTCCACACTGTGTGCTTCCCTGAAACCATGTTGAGAAGAGTCCAGGGGGGCTTCAGTGTCAATGTGTTGCTGAATTTGGTGTTGCAATACCTTTTCAATTATTTTGGCTAGTAGGGGGATGTTGGATATCGGTCTGTATGATTCGACCTTTAGTGGATCTAGTTTATTGTTCTTCAGCAATGGTCTGATGGAGGTATGCTTTAGACTTTGTGGGAATGTTCCTTTTGTAAATGATTATTCCAAGATTTTATTTAAGGAGGGGCTTAGTTCGCTGCGGAGCTCTCTAATCCAAGATGCTGGGCAAGGATCATTTGGTGCAGTTGTAGCATTGATGGAGATGATGATGTTTTCAATCTCTTTGAGTGACAATGTGTTGAATTTGGTCAATGGGGATGGATGCGGCATCTTGGGTGGTTGGGAGGGTCTAGCTGGACTGAAGGACTATGCTGTAAAAGACTTGAAGCGCCCATGGTATCCCATAGCGAGGCTCAGGGACACAAGTTTTCTGATTTAAAATGTTGGTGTATTGACCAGATACTCATGGGAATGCATGGCAGGACACGAGAACAGACCCTCTTATTGAGGGAACAGAGATGGATCTATCGATTGGGGACGGTGTATCCCATGGGTCTCAATGTAGCAGTTGATTGGGGAGTATGCTTATAGTGAATATCACGAGGGAAGAGAAGGACCAATCACACACAACATAGTCCACGGAGGGTAGACAGATGATCTCGGAAAGCCCTTTAAATAGGAGTTCCATTGTTTTAGTCCGCATGCACGACGTTTTGAGACGGTTGGAACACCGATTTTCAAGAGAATAGTGAGGAATCTGTGACACGCGGGCAGCATCGATAAGAAAGGTGATGTGTTTGATTTCATATGCTAGCATTTGGAGGTGATTTTAATTTTAGTGTTAAAGGTAGGCAGAAGATACTGCATTGTAAATATGGGTTTTTTAAAAATAATTATATGTGTTGTTCGGTATATTACAGTTTGATCCACGGTCCCCTGAAGAACCGTAACAGCGAAACGCGAGAGCGCTTTTGATAACAGCGTTGGGACTTTCGCAGTGAGAGCGATGATCAAATACTTTTCATAGAAGCTTCATTGGAACTTTGTGAAATGAGAGCAGAGATCCAATATCTTGTGTAGAAGCATCACGGATAAGCTAAGTCAAAGCAACAACACACGTTATTTTTGTGGATACAAGAGAGAAATGATCAACGAATTTCATTAACAAGAGCTGAGTTTATAACACGATATTAGTCTTTGTGGACACAAGAGAAGTAAGAACATAAGATATGCCATACTGGGTCAGACCAAGGTCCATCAAGCCCAGTATTCTGTTTCCAACAGTGGCCAATCTAGGTCATACGTACCTAGCAGTTTCCCCAAGGGACACAGGTTCCACAATGCTTGTATTGGTTCAAGCATTGATATCCTGGGTCCCTTCTTAATAATGGCTTATGGACCTTTCCTCCAGGAACTTGTCCAAACCTTTTTTAAACCCAGCTACACTAACAGCCTTTACTACATCCTCCGGTAACAAATTCCAGAGTTTGATTACACGTTGAGTGAAAAAATATTTTCTTTTATTAGTCTTAAATAGTTTACCCTGTAGCTTCATTGCATGTCCCCTAGTCTTTCTATATTCTGATAAGGTAAACAATCGATCTACGTTTACCCGTTCCACTCCGCTCATTAATTTATAGACTTCTATCATATCTCCCCTCAGCCGTCTCTTTTCCAGGTTAAAGAGCCCTAACCTTTTTAGCCTTTCTTCATAGGAGTATCCTTCCATCCCCTTTACCATTTTGGTGGCTCTTCTCTGAACCTTTTCTAATAACTCTATATCCTTTTTAAGATACGGCGACCAGAATTGCACACAATATTCAAGGTGGGGTCTCACCATGGAACGATATAGAGGCATTATAATATCCTTTGTTTTATTTTCCATTCCTTTCCTTATCATACCTAGCATTCCATTTGCTCTCTTGGCCGCCGCTGCACACTGGGCCGAGGGTATTAACATGGTATCCACAATGACGCCTAAATCTTTTTCCTGGGTGGTGGTTCCTAATGTGGAACCTTGCATCGTGTAACCATAGTTTGGGTTCTTCTTCCCTAGGTGCATAACCTTGCACTTGTCCACATTAAATTTCATCTGCCATTTTGATGCCCAGTCTTCCAATTTATCAAGATCCTCTTGCAATTTTCCACAATCCTCTTGGGTTTTAACAACTTTAAATAGTTTTGTGTCATCTGCAAATTTGATAACCTCACTCGTTATTCCACTTTCCAGGTCATTTATGAATATGTCAAAAAGCAGCGGACCCAGCACAGATCCCTGGGGTACACCACTATTCACCTTTCTTCATTGGGAAAATTGGCCATTTAGCCCTACCCTCTGCTTTCTATCTTTTAACCAGTTCCTGATCCACAATAGTACACTGCCTCCTATCCCATGACTCTTTAGTTTTGCCAAAAGTCTCTCATGAGGGACCTTTTCAAAGGCTTTCTGAAAGTCCAGATACACAATATCAACCGACTCACCTTTGTCCACCTGATTATTCACTCCTTCAAAAAAACATAACAGATTAGTAAGACAAGATCTTCCTTGTCTAAAGCCATGTTGGCTGTCTCTCATTAGTCCATGACTATCTACATGCTGAGTAATTTTATTCTTTATGATGGTTTCTATCATTTTTCCCGGTATTGTTGTCAGGCTCACCGGTCTGTAGTTTCCTGGATCACCCCTGGAACTCTTTTTAAAAATTGGTGTTACATTGGCGATCCTCCAATCTTCAGGTATTAGAGATGATTTTAATGATAGTTCACAGATTACTAATAGCAGGTCTGCAATCTCATATTTCAGTTCTTTCAATACCCTTGGATGTATACCATCCGGCCCAGGTGATTTGCTACTCTTCAGCTTATCTAATAGTTGTAATACATCTTCTCGATGTATCAATATTTCCTTCAATTCTTCTGCATCTTTAAATACCACTTCAGTCATGGGTAACATCCCTACATCTTCCTCAGTAAAGACTGAAGCAAAGAATTCGTTCAGTCTCTCCGCTATCGCCTTGTCGCCTCTTAGTGCTCCTTTAACCCCTTTATCATCTAATGGACCAACTGACTCTCTCACAGGTTTTTTGCTACGAATGTACTTGAAAAGGTCTTTACTTCGCGTTTTTGCTTCTGCAGCAAGCTTCTTCTCAAATTCTCCCTTTGCCTGCCTTATCAATGCCTTGCATTTGACTTGCCAGTGCTTGTGCTGTTTCCAGGTTTCGTCATTTGGCTCTTTTTTTCCATTTCCTGAAAGATGCTTTTTTGGCAACAACAGCCTCTCTGACCTCAACTTTAAACCATGCTGGCAGTTTTTTGGACTTCTTTCCACTTTTCTTAAAGCATGGAATACAGCTGGTATGGGCTTCCAAGATAGTATTTTTCAACAACAGCCAGTAAGGGGTGAACTTTGCAAAATGAAGGGTCGTTGATGCTAACAGGCATAGTACTGGGAATAAAACAAACCCGGAACAATTTGCCAATGTAAAGTCTGAGACCCGAGTAAAGCAAATAACCCCAAGTGAGATTTTCAACCTGTATTTACGTTTTCTTGACA
The DNA here is from genome assembly GCA_033557465.1 of Ichthyophis bannanicus. Classification (NCBI taxonomy): domain Eukaryota; kingdom Metazoa; phylum Chordata; class Amphibia; order Gymnophiona; family Ichthyophiidae; genus Ichthyophis; species Ichthyophis bannanicus. The sequence continues at coordinate 459,823,488 of CM066033.1, read as the reverse complement.
GAGCGTAGGATTGTAGCAGTGTACCAGTGAGGGATCGTTCTGATATATAGACCATACGGACTGAAGGATTTGACCGTCTGTATCATTTTTGATTTTAGGTAATTAGCATAGTCCTGGGGTTGGATTGCATGTGTTTGTTCTGGGGTTGGTTCTCGTGCTAGTGTCTTTACTATGTTGAATAAGTCGTGTTGCTTGCTTATTGATCGCATCAGGAGGTCTGTATGAAACTGCATATGGCATATGGCATATCTTATGTTCTTACATTCTTATGTTCAGCACCGTTAGTGCTGTGTTCATACTGTGGGTTACCTACATTAGTGTGGGATCACCTTAGCCACCTCAATAGCTGGAGTTCAGTGCACCCACACTAATGTGCCAATCGCTAAGAGACAGGGGAAATACTTTCCATGCCCCTGACAGCTAACAGTGGTACTGCACCTAACACACCATTGTTTCAGAGTTTTTGCCACGTTAGGTACAACACCTTAGCACCCCAAGGAACAGATAGAACTGAAATAGAAAAGAAAGAAGAGGGAGGAAACAGACAGAAAACAAAAAACCTGAAATACAGACACGGACAGGGGTTAAAAACACAAAGGTTGGAAACTATTTTATATCCGACAATAATAATTAAATAGAAAGTATTTCAGAGGTGAGGAGAAGGTAGGGGAAGAGAGAAAGGCTCTGCAGTCCTCTCCTGCGTCCCTCCCCAGTGTACCCCCTCCTCAGCTTCAGCCTCTCAAACAAGTGAGTAACCAGCCACCCATATTTGATATTCATGCATTTTAACTATAATCTGCAATGTGTAAGAAATAGAACAGTCTAAGAAGTAATTTCTTTTTTTTTTTACTTATGGCAATAGATTAAAGGCAATTAGTCTTTGAACTGATAGTGCATTAGCCTAATAGCAGATCCTTTGTTATCGAACAGCTGTTAAGGGGCATTAACTAGATTCTGTATACTACTGCTTAGCAAATTCTGTGCATATAACTGACAGAAAATGCAGTGATACAATAAATTAGGACATTAATAATATGCGCATTCAACTGAATTGTGGCTGCATCCAAATTACATACAAGTAGACTTTACTGGATATAAGGCCCATATAAAAATGTCTTTTTCTTAAAATAACCTCTAATATCTAACTATTATTTTACTACAATAAGAATTCACATTATTAGTGTTAGTAATGCAATCCCCTGAACAGATGATTATCCCTGGTCTTAATCATATAGCCTGCAACTCCATCTCTCAAGAATCGCAAATGGGTAAGAACATAAGAAATGCCTTACTAGGTCAGACCAAAGTCCATCAAGCCCAGTATCATGTTTCCAACAGTGGCCAATCCAGGCCACAAGTACCTGGCAGATTCCCAAAGCACCAAGCAGATTCCACAATGCTTGTCATGGGGCAAGCAATAGATTTCCCAGGTCTTCTTTAATAATGGTATATGGACCTTTCCTCCAGGAACTTGTCCAAACATTTTTTAAATCCATCTACATGAACAGCTTTTACTATATCTTCCAATAACGAATTCCAGAGTTTGATTGAGCGTTGAGTAAAAAAATATTTTCTCTTATTACTCTTCTTAAGTGCCATTCGAGTTGGTGTCAACTCATGGCAACCCGCTGGATAGTTGTCCTAAACAGTGTTTGGTCTTCAGTCAGGCGGCTCATTGTTGACAGAATGGCACCCATAGCTGCTGTTATTGTATCAAGCCATCTCATTGCTGCCCTTCCTCTTTTGCACTTACCTTCTATCTTGCCAAGCATGATGTCTTTCTTTAATGATCTTTCTCTTTGCATGATGTGTCCAAATTATAAAAGTCGAAGTCTTGTCATCTGAGCTTCTAAAGAAAGCTTAGGTTTGATCTCCTCTAGTACTGACTGGTTTGTTCTTCGGGCAGTCCATGGTATACACAGTAATCGTCACCAGCACCATAATTCAAAGGCATCAATTCTCTTCCTGTCTATCTATTCACTGTCCAACTTTCACATCCATATGACCTTATTGAAAATACCATGGCTTCAATGAGATGAATCTTTGTATGGAGAGAGATATCTCTGCTCTTGAGAATCTTGTCTAGGTCCTTCATAGCTATTCTGCCAAGAGCAATGCATTGTCTAATTTCTTGACTGCTTGTCATTTTTTTATTGATAGTTGATCCAGGTTAAAGTTGTTCACTATTTCAATTTCTTCTCCATCGACAATGAACTTATTGATTTTGCCAGTTGTCAGTACCTTTGACTTCTTTACTTTAAGGTGCAGGTCTATTTTCAGTCTATGTTCCTTGATGTTGAGAAGCAAATGTTTCAGATCATCTTTACTTTCAGCCAGTAATGTGGTATCATCAGCATAGCGAAGGTTCCACCAATCTTCACACCTTGGTTGTCTTCATACAGTCCTGCTTCTCTGATGACTTGTTCTACATATAAATTAAATAGATAGAGGGAACGTATGCAGCCTTGTCGTACACCTGTGCTGATTTTAAACCATTATGTTTCTCCTTGTTCCACTTGAATTGTTGCTTCTTGATCAATGTAAAGGTTGTGCAAGAGAATGATCAGGTGTTCTGATATATCCATGCTTCTTAATATGGCCCAGAGTTTCTCATGGTTTACACAGTCAAAAGCCTTGTTGTAGTCAATAAAACACATGGATATCCTTTTGGTATTGCTTGGTCTGTTCAAGGATTCATCTCACATCCATGATGATGTCTTTCATTCCTTGCCCTTTCCTGAACCCTTTTTACACTTCAGGCAGTTCTCGTTCCAGGTATGGTTGCAGTCTCTGCTGAATAATTTTGAATATAATCCTGCTGGTATTTGGAATCAGAGCGATTGTGCGATAATTTCCACAGTCAGTCAGATCTTTAGCATTGGTGTAAACAAAGATCTTCTCTAGTAAGTTGGACATGATAATGTCTTCCAAATTTACTGGCAGAGCTTTGTAAGTATGGTAACTGCTGCATCAGATTGCTGTAATACTTCAGTGGGAATGACATCAATGCCTGGTGCTTTGTTCTTTGATAAGGCTTTCAATGCTATTTCGACTTCTTCTTTCATCACCAATGGTTCCGGATCATAAGGTACAGGTTGAAACGGCTGTTCGTCCACTTGATCTTTATCATATAATAACTCTGTATATTCTTTCCACCTTTTCTTGATCTTCTCAGCTTCATTCAATATGGACCCTTGAGCATCTTGTAACATTCAAATTAGAGGCTGGAATTTTCTATTTAACTCTCGTAGCTTTAGGAAAGCCAATCTTGTTCTTTCTCTAATAGTTTCTGCTTCTATTTCCTTGAATGTGTCATTGTAGTACTTCTCCTTGTCTTGTCTTGCTGCATGTTAGAAATCTCTGAGTTCTGTGATTGCCTCTCTTTCTCCTCTGGCTTTAGCTTCTCTGTGTTTCTGGACAATTTTCAGAGTTTTTTCGGTCATCCATTGTGGCTGTTTTTGCTTTTTCACCTTTTGTAGAGATTTCTTCCTTTCTTCCTTCTTGATGTCAACCCATAACTCTTCCAGAGCTCTGTCATTTGTATCTAAAGCAGCAAATTGATTTTTCAGGCAGTCTTCCGGTAGTATATTCTCAAGATCATATTTTGCTACACTCTTGAGTTGCTTGCTCTTTTTCAGCTTTAGCTTGAGTTTGCATACTAGTAGTTGGTGATCTGTATCACAGTCAGCTCCAGGTTTTGTCTTTGCAGATGTTATAGAGCTTTTCCATCATTGACTTCCACAGATGTAGTCAATTGATTTCTGTACAATCCATTGGGTGAAGTCCATTTGTACAGTCTCTGCTTGTGTTGCTGGAAGAAGGTGTTTGAGATGAAAAGATCGTTGATCTTGCAGAATTCTCTCCAACTTCATTTCTATTGCCTGGTCCATATTTTCCAGCCATCTTGCCTTCTTCTTTGTTGCCAACCTTTGTGTTCCAGTCACCCATGGTTATCAGGATATCCTATTTGCATGCTCAGTCAATTTCAGCTTGCACTTGTTCATAGAACTCATCAACATCATCTTCTTTGTCTTTCATTTCCAGCATAGGAGGCCATGTGATCATCAGATGCATAGTGTCCAATGCTAGTCCATTTCAGTTCACTGACACCCAACAGATCAAGTTGTACATGTTCCATTTCATTCTTGAGCAACTCCAACTTCCCTTGGTTCATGCTTCGTACATTTCATGTCCCAATATGTAAGACATCTTTACAGCTTCTGACTCTCATTCCATGTGCAGCTACATCAGCAGTCAGACGTCCCAAGCGCTTTATTCCAACCACATCATAAATGTTGGCTTTACTCTGAAAAGTCTTCAGCTCCTCCCCAGTAGCCAGTTGAGTGCCTTCTGACCTGGGGGTCTATCTTCCAGCACTATAATGTAATTTGTTTTGTTGTTTGTGACTATCCATTGGGTTTTCATGGCAAGATATGGAAGTAGATTGCCAGGCCTCTTCTGTGCAGTTTAAGTTTAGTGTTGTTGCCGTTGTCACAGAAATGTGATCCTCTGCTGCCAACACTGTCCCATTCTGCTGCTGCACAGATGGGTAGTTTGTCTTGGTCTGGCACCTCAGATGAGTCCTGTTCATCTTGGGTGGCTCTGTCAGTAGTTAAGTTGCCAATAGCTTAGTCCTCAGCATCACTGATGTATGCAACCAAATGAGGGAGAGGCACTTACACATATTAATATTTAGTAAACATGCCCCTAAGTCATTGCCAGTAGAAAAAAGAGACTTGTGGATGGCTCCTTTGAAAGCCACCTAAAATTTTAGATAGGCAACTTATACATTTTAAAATAAATAAATTAAAATTATGCAAATGAGGTCCAGTGGATATGCAAATGAGGCACCTCAGCTGAGAGCTGTCCATCTTGGGACATCCTGCCGATAGCTTAGCCCTCAGAATCACAGATGCACACAAGTCCTCATCACAGCACAACAAGCTGCAAACCAGGTGAGGGCTTATTACTCTTAAATGGGTTACATTGTAGCTTCATTGCATGTCCTCTAATATTTCTACTTTTTGATAGTGTAAAGAAATGATCTACATTTACCCATTCAACTCCCATTCATTAATTTATGGACCTCTATCATATCCCCCTCAGCCATCTCTTTTCCATGTTGAAGAGCCCCAACCTTTTAATCCTCTCCTCATAAGGTATCCTTCCATTCCCTTTACCGTTGTTGTCGTTTTTCTTTGTACCTTTTCTAATTCAGCTATATCCTTTTTAAGAAATAGGGACCAGAATTATACACAATATTCAAGGTGCAGTTGCACCGTGGAATGATACAGAGGCATTATAATATCCTTTATTTTATTCTCTATTCTTTTCCTTATGATTCCTAGAATTCTATTTGCTTTCTTCGCCGCTGCTACACACTGGATGGAGGGTTTCAATGTATTCTCCACGATGACACCTAAATCTTTTTCCTGGGTGGTGGTATCTAAGGTGGTACCTTGCATCGTGTAACCATAGTTTGGGTTGTTCTTTCCTAGATGGATAACTTTGCACTTGTCCACATCAAATTTCATCTGCCATTTGGAAGTCCAGTCTTCCAGTTTTTCACAATCCTCTTGCTTTTTAATAACTTTGAATAATTTTGTGCCATCTGCAAATCTGATCACCTCACTCGTTATTCCTATTTCCAGGTCATTTATGAATATGTTAAAAAGCAACGAGGCCAGCATAAATCCCTGGGGTATTCCACTATTCACCTTTCTCCATTGAGAAAATTGGCATTTAGCCCAACTCTCTTCTTTCTATCTTTTAACCAGTTCTAATCCACAATATTATACTGCCTCCAATCCCATGACTTTTTAATTTCACCAACAGTCTCTCATGAGGGACCTTGTCTAGCTCTAGTTTACACAATCGCTAACATTGAATGTTCATCAAATATATTTCCATGTTCCCTGTAAGTATTAGTGTATGTGTCTCATATCCCCTCGGGTTAAAATGTATCACCCAACTGTGTTGTGACCACTTGGATTGAAGGATAAGGTGGTATACAAAACTGTCTAAATAAATAAATATTTGGTCTAAAAAGCAGTATTGAAGGACTAGAAAAGGGGACTGTTACTTCTGGAGAGAGATCTGCAATTGTGAGTATATACTTCTGGGAATTTTCTGAAAGGAATTTTTTCTATTAAAGCTAATTAATCTGTGAACCCACTATTTTTTGTTAAATCAGTCAGGGCCTAGTTGCAGCAGTTTAAGTTTAAATTTAAAACACAGAAGAGAACTTTCTGGTTAAATTTCATACCCAGCAGAGAGCTGTAGTTCAAATTTAATAGTCACTCAGGGCCTAACATCAGCAAAGTACTTTTAGTTTAAATTTAAAACACAGAAGAGAGCTTTTTGGTTAAATTTAGAACCCAGCAGAGAGCTTGTAGTTTAAATTTCATAATAAGTTAGAGTCTAGCAGCAGCAAAGAGCTATAATTTAAATCAAATAAGAATATAGCTTAGCACAAAAGGCAAAACAAGGTCAGTACTTTTTAAGCAGCAAATAAAGTCTTCTAGAGACCTTTACAAAGAGGCCTTCTACCTAGGGGGCAAGAGACCTGTGAAACTTTTTCAATAGGTGTTAACACCAGGTGGCAGTTCAAAAGGCCATTTTAAAAGACTCCTTCTATCCAAGCAAGGACTGTTAATTACCCAGGAAGTTGGTCACAGCTTACCACAGCAGCACAAGCATAAATAGCTCAACCAGAGCTCTGTGATCCTCAGTCTTGAAGGACTAGAAAAGGGGACTGTTACTTCTGGAGAGAAATCTGCAATTGTGAGTATATACTTCTGGGAATTTTCTGAGAGGAAGTTTTTCTATTAAAGCTAATTAATCTGTGAACCCACTATTTTTTGTTAAATCAGTCAGGGCCTAGTAGCAGCAGTTTAAGTTTAAATTTAAAACACAGAAGAGAACTTTCTGGTTACATTTCATACCCAGCAGAGAGCTATAATTTAAATCAAATCAGAATATAGCTTACCTCAGCAGCACAGGACAGGGTACTGTGTAGCAGCCCTCTTTTAATAAGTGTTATTTCCCACCCTCCCTCCCCATACCCACTCACCCCTGGGATAATCATAGCTTTATAGGTACTTACACATCTTAAAAGACAGGAAGTGCTCTCAGGTGAAGCTCGTTACCCAAATCAGTCATAAACTAAGGACCTGAGATTAATTAAGCTTCAGGTGAACAAGGTATATTAAACGTATTAGGTACAGTTTTATTGGTATAAATATCCATAGCAACCCTTAGTAAGTAAAGAACTTAAAGATCTAAACACAAACTTAAAACTAAAATGCAGACAGCAGTCCAGCAGCGAGATGGGGGCTTTCCAGTCTTTTGCATTGATTGTCACATGTATGATTTTCTCCCAGTTGGTGAGAGGTGTGCACGGAGCTCTTTGTTCTCAGGGAACGAGTCCGTTCTCTAGATGCTAGAGTAGTCGACTTGGAAAACATAACACAGACAGAGAGGTACACAGACGAGACCTACAGAGATATAGTCCTGAAGTCCCACCTCCAGTCTGGCAGCATCCCTGTTGCCATGGAGGAGAGAGATCATGTGACAGGAGAGCATCACCCTGGTGTGGCAGGAAGCAATCCTGTAACTAGGACCTGTCCTCCAGGTGATGTAAAACACTCTTGCACCGAGGATGTTTCTCCAGGGCCATGTGCCCATGAGGGAAGGGTTAGGACAGCCGTTACAGTTGGTGATTCGATCATTAGGCATATAGATAGCTGGATGGCTGGTGAGGATCGCCTGGTAACATGCCTGCCTGGTGCAAAGGTAGTGGACCTCACGCGCCACCTAGATAAGGTCTTAGATAGTGCTGGGGAGGAGTCTGCTGTCTTGGTACATGTCGGTACCAATGACATAGGAAAATGTGGTAGGGAGGTTCTGGAGGCTAAATTTAGGCTTTTAGGTAGGAAGTTGAAATCCAGAACTTCCAGAGTAGCATTCTCCAAAATGCTTCCCGTTCCACGTGCAGGACCCAAAAGGCAGGCAGAGCTCCGGAGTCTCAATGCGTGGATGAGACGATGGTGCAGAGATGAGGGTTTTGGATTTGTTAGGAACTGGGGAACATTCTGGGGAAAGGAGGGGCTCTTCCGAAGGGATGGGCTTCACCTTAACCGGGATGGAACCAGGCTGCTGGCATTAACCTTTAAAAGGGAGATAGAGCAGCTTTTAAACTAGATAATAGGGGAAAGCCAACAGTCGCCCAAGAGCGCAGGGTTCGAAAGAATGTATCCTTGAAGGATACTACCAAAAGCAGAGAGGTTCCAAAAAAGAGTAAAGTAGCCCAAATGCCCTCGAGTATGGAGCAGACAGATCTTAAAGATCCCAAATTACCCATGACTACCAATAGCCAAATTAATATGAATAAAATACAGTCTCTAAAATGCTTGTATGCAAATGCTAGAAGTCTAAAAAACAAGATGGGAGAGTTAGAATATATAGCACTAAACAAGAGGTTAGATATGATTGGAATATCAGAGACATGGTGGAAGGAGGACAACCAGTGGGACACTGTGATACCTGGGTACAAACTATATCGTAATGATAGAGCTGATCAAATTGGTGGAGGGGTTACGCTCTATGTTAGAGAGGGCATTGAGTCAGAAAGGATTAAAGTTTTGCAGGAAACTAAATTTGCTGTAGAATCTCTATGGATTGAAATTCCATGTAAAAAGGGGAAGGCGATGGCAGTGGGGGTGTACTATCGACCCCCTGGCCAGAATGAACAAATGGATGATGAAATGCTCAAAGAAATCAAGGGAGCTAACAAAAGTTACAGCACAGTAATAATATTGGGTGATTTCAATTACCCCTGGGTCAGTGTCACGGCAGGACATGCTAGGGAGATAAAGTTCCTAGATGAAATAAATGCTTCTTGGAGCAGCTGGTTCATGAACCGACCAGAGGGGAAGCAATATTAGATCTAGTCCTTAGTGGAACACCAGATGTAGTGCAAGAGATAAGGGTGTTGGGGCCACTTGGCAATAGTGATCATAGCATGATCGCCTTTGATTTAATTAGTGGAAGAGGGATAGTAAGGAAATCCACAATACTACCTTTTAACTTTTGAAAGGGAGACTATGATAAAATGAGGAAAACAGTTAATAAAAACCAAAAGGAGCAGTTGCAAAGGTTAAAGACTTACATCAAGCTTGAGTGTTGTTGAAAAATACTATCTGGGAAGCCCAAGCCAGCTTTATTCCACTCTTTAAGAAAAGTGGAAGGAAATTAAAAAGAACTGCCAGCATGGTTTAAAGGTGAGGTCAGAGAGGCTGTTGTTGCCAAAAAAGCATCTTTCAGGAAATGGAAAAAAGAGCCAAATGACGAAACCTGGAAACAGCACAAGCACTGGCAAGTCAAATGCAAGGCATTGATAAAGCAGGCAAAGGGAGAATTTGAGAAGAAGCTTGCTAAGGAAGCAAAAACACGAAATAAAGATTTTTTCAAGTACATTCGCAGAAAAAAACCTGTTAGAGAGTCAGTTGGCCCATTAGATGATAGACGAGTTAAAGGGGCACTAAGAGGTGACAAGGCGATAGCGGAGAGACTGAATGAATTCTGAAGTGGTATTTAAAGGTGCGGAAGAATTGAAGGAAATATCAATACATCGGGAAGATGTATTACAACTATTAGATAAACTGAAGTGCAGCAAATCACCTGGGCCAGATGGTATACATCCAAGGGTGCTGAAAGAACTGAAATATGAGATTGCAGACCTGCTATTAGTAATCTGTGATCTATCATTAAAATCATCTCTAATACCTAAAGATTGGAGGATCGCAAATGTAACACCAATTTTTAAAAAGGGTTCCAGGGGTGATCCGGGAAACTACAGACTGGTGAGCCTGATGTCAGTACCTGGGAAAATGGTAGAAACTATCATAAAGAATAAAATTACTCAGCATTTAGATAGTCATGGCCTAATGGGAGACAGCCAACATGGCTTTAGACAAGGAAGATCTTGTCTTACTAATCTGTTATGTTTTTTGAAGGTGTGAATAAACAGGTGGACAAAGGTGAGTCAGTTGATATAGTGTATCTGGACTTTCAGAAAGCCTTTGACAAGGTCCCTCATCAGAGACTTTTGGCAAAACTAAAGAGTCATGGGATAGGAGGCAGTATACTACTGTGGATCAGGAACTGGTTAAAAGATAGAAAGCAGAGGGTTGGGCTAAATGGCCAATTTTCCCAATGGAGAAAGGTGAATAGTGGTGTACCCCAGGGATCTGTGCTGGGTCCACTGCTTTTTGACATATTCATAAATGACCTGGAAAGTGGAATAACGAGTGAGGTTATCAAATTTGCAGATGACACAAAATTATTTAAAGTTGTTAAAACCCAAGAGGATTGTGGAAAATTGCAAGAGGATCTTGATAAATTGGAAGACTGGGCATCAAAATGGCAGATGAAATTTAATGTGGACAAGTGCAAAGTTATGCACCTAGGGAAGAACAACCCAAACTATGGTTACACAATGCAAGGTTCCACTTTAGGAACCACCACCCAGGAAAAAGATTTAGGCGTCATTGTGGATAGCATGTTAAAAACCTCGGCCCAGTGTGCAGCGGCGGCCAAGAGAGCAAATAGAATGTTAGGTATCATAAGGAAAGGAATGGAAAATAAAACAAAAGATATTATAATGCCTCTATATCGATCCATGGTGAGACCACACCTTGAATATTGTGTGCAATTCTGGTCACCGTATCTTAAAAAGGATATAGCGTTATTAGAAAAGGTTCAGAGAAGAGCCATCAAAATGGTAAAGGAGATGGAAGGATACTCCTATGAAGAAAGGCTAAAAAGGTTAGGGCTCTTTAACCTGGAAAAGAGACGGCTGAGGGGAGATATGATAGAAGTCTATAAGTTAATGAACGGAGGGGAACGGGTAAACGTAGATCGATTATTTATGTTATCAGAATTTAGAAAGACTAGGGGACATGCAATGAAGCTACAGGGTAAACTATTTAAGACTAATAAAAGAGAATATTTTTTCACTCAACGTGTAATCAAACTCTGGAATTTGTTACCGGAGGATGTAGTAAAGGCTGTTAGTGTAGCTGGGTTTAAAAAAGGTTTGGACAAGTTCCTGGAGGAAAGGTCCATAAACCATTATTAAGAAGGGACCCAGGATATCAATGCTTGACCCAGTACAAGCATTGTGGAACCTGTGTCTTTTGGGGAAACTGCTAGATACTTATGACCTAGATTGGCCACTGTTGGAAACAGGATACTGGGCTTGATGGACCTTGGTCTGACCCAGTATAGCATATCTTATGTTCTTATGTTAAGCAGTGTTACTCAAGTTGGTCCTGGTGTAACCTCTAGTCAGTCTGTTTTTTGGGATGTCCACAATGAATATGCATGAAACAGATTTACAGGCAATGGATGAGGTGCATGCAAATCTATTTCATGCATATCATTGTGGGTTTCCTTAAAACCAGACTGACTAGGGGATGCAACAGGGCCAACTTGAGAAATACTGGAAGAGTCCAGTCATCTCAAAGATGTATAGAGCTATGAGGTCATTCTTTTTAGCATGATATGAAAACCCCGTGAGATATGGGCATACCTCCTCTTCTTTAGAGACAAATTAAATGTGACAAGTATTTTTAATGACAAAGAGCAAATAGCGGATAGGAATGTGCCATAGACATCAATCCTTAGGCCGGTTCTGTTTAATATATTTCTGAGTGATACTGCAGAATGGTTAGTAGAAAAAAGTGTCTTTTCACTGATGACACCAGGATTTGCAAAAAAGTGGAGAACACTGAAGTAAATAGAATGAGAAGCAATGTGAGAAAACAAAGGAACTAAGCAATGCTTCATAGCTAAGATAAAGTGCAAAACAATTTCAGTGTCAAGCCTATGGAAAAGAGAAATCCAGAAGAGCAATGCATGACGGGGAGGAGGTCAGAGGGGAATAGTGATGTGTGCAAAGCAGGAGAGATCTTGGGATGAGTGTATCGAATGATCTCAAAGTGACAAAAGAGTGCAACCGGACAAAGGCTGGAGCAAGAAGAATGCCAGGGTGTATAAGAAGAGAGTAAAAAATGAATGATAATGCTACTGTACAGGCTCCTGGTAAGACCCTGCCTAGACCACGGTGTCTAGTTCAAGGGGCAGGACCTCCACCAAAAGCTCTCTGCCATAACAGCTCAACTCTGCAGCATTTACTTTAACATATGACATTTTTGGCCTCTGAAACAAGCTGTATAATTTTTTTACTCCTTCTCTGTAGCAGTTGGGTTCAAAACAGGGTTGGATGAGTTCCTGAAGAAGTCCATAAAACTTTATTAAAGAGGACTTGGAAAATACACCACTTACCCTTGGGCAAGCAACATGGAATGTGTATCCTTTGGGAACTCAACAGGTACTTGAGACCTGGAATGGTCACTGTTGGAAACAGGATGCCGGGCTTGATGGTCTGACCCAGTATGACATATCTTATATTCTTATCTGAAATGGCAGGTCAGGACATTCAAGTCTCATAACATGGTCATCCCCTTTCTGAAATACCCTGGCTGGCACATCCAAGAACCCTCTTTCTGAGGCCGTGCAATTTAGGGACATCTACATTTGTGAAATGGCCTATACCCATGTGCGTACCCATCTTTGCTATCTTCATAAGCCCATTGCCAGAACTGATTAATGGGGCATTCACCTTTTGGAGTGGAGATGGAATGTGCCTCCCTTCACTGATGCTAGTCCCCGGAATTTTAGCCGTTGTGATCTAGACATCCCAGATACTTCCTAGACAACCCTTCTAAAATCTCCTTTAAATATCTCCATCAGATAGAAAAGACATGAGACGTGCAGAATTATACATCAGACATGTGCAAGTTTCAAAGCAAATTTCGAGACTTGCATGAGTTCGATATGGACAGACATGGTCTAGCAACATAGACATGTCCATTATGGTATTTTGGAATGAGCATATCTATATCTCACCGCATATATATCCTGGCCTGCCATTTTGCAAATGGAGACTGCAGCAGTGCAGCAGCTAGGAAAAAGGCCCTTCTATTACCAGCATGCTTTTTTGAAGAAATGAAAATTATTGGGGAAACATAAGAACATAAGAACATAAGATATGCCATACTGGGTCAGACCAAGGTCCATCAAGCCCAGTATCCTGTTTCCAACAGTGGTCAATCTAGGTCATACGTACCTAGCAGTTTCCCCAAAAGACACAGGTTCCGCAATGCTTGTACTGGGTCAAGCATTGATATCCTGGGTCTCTTCTTAATAATGGTTTATGGACCTTTCCTCCAGGAACTTGTCCAAACCTTTTTTAAACCCAGCTACACTAACAGCCTTTACTACATCCTCCGGTAACAAATTCCAGAGTTTGATTACATGTTGAGTGAAGAAATATTTTCTTTTATTAGTCTTAAATAGTTTACCCTGTAGCTTCATTGCATGTCCCCTAGTATTTCTATATTCTAATAATGTAAACAATCGATCTATGTTTACCCGTTCCACTCCATTAATTTATAACCTTCTATCATATCTCCCCTCAGCCGTCTCTTTTCCAGGTTAAAGAGCCCTAACCTTTTTAGCCTTTCTTCATAGGAGTATCCTTCCATCCCCTTTACCATTTTGGTGGCTCTTCTCTGAACCTTTTCTAATAACGCTATATCCTTTTTAAGATACGGTGACCAGAATTGCACACAATATTCAAGGTGCAGTCTCACCATGGAACGATATAGAGGCATTATAATATCTTTTATTTTCCATTCCTTTCCTTATGATACCTAGCATTCTATTTGCTCTCTTGGCTGCCGCTGCACACTGGGCCAAGGGTTTTAACATGCTATCCACAATGACGCTTAAATCTTTTTCCTGGGTCGTGGTTCCTAATGTGGAACCTTGCATCGTGTAACCATAGTTTGGGTTGTTCTTCCCTAGGTGCATAACTTTGCACTTGTCCACATTAAATTTCATCTGACATTTTGCGAGAGAGCATTCTCCTCTTCTCTGTACTGTTGGTAGTTTGCTGAAATGAGCACTTTTCAGATGTCTATTGACCCTAGGAACTGGTCTAGACATGGGCATGTCCACTGGGGGTTTTAGATGTGTGTCACTGTTCTAAAATCGGGCACACTTTTCGCAATGCCCGGACATGCCTCAGCCATGCCCCTATGTAACATAGCCGTGATCACATTAGAGATTATAAATTTGGGGCTTGGGGCGGAGTCTGCCGCGGGAGAAGATGGCCGCATAGAGTGTTAGCTCCCTCCCAACACTACAGAATCCTCAACGGAATAAAGAGTACGGGTGCCTTTGCAGCTAGATCTGAGGGGTCAAAGAGTCGGAGATTATGGCAGCCTCAAAACCGGCCAGGTTAGACTTCCAACAGACGGCTGGGCAATCCAGCAAACGGGCAAAGCAAGAGCCCCCGTCTCCGCAGAAAATGGCGCCCGATAAAATTGCAGCGGATGGGGTAAGAGAAATCCTGCAGGAGCTCCGGGAAGTGAAAGCGCTAGTCGCAACTAACTCCGGCACCCTGACACTAGTGCAAGAAGATCTGAGGGAAGTAAAAAACCATCTCAATGATATGACCAGGCATTTGACGGAGGTGGAAGCGAAGGTGGACAAACACACTGCAGAAATCGCGCAGGTCGGCCCGTTGGAAAAGAGGGTCACAGCCCTAGAAACACTTCTGGAGGACCACGCAAACAGGGCCAGGAGAAGTAACATGCGAATCCTGGGAATACCTGAAGGCCGGGAAGGCTCCGACCCCATAAGCTACCTCGAACGGCTTATACCGGAACTATTGGGACTAACCTTAGAACGGCCTCTAGAACTGGAGCAGGCCCACCGCGTGCCGTCGCACCCCTTGGCTCAGTCCCCGCGCCCGCGCCCGCTGGTGGTTAAGGCGCTTCGCTATCAACACATCATACAAATACTGCAAACGGCGAAACAGCGAAAGCAGGTACAATTGGATGGTCACAAAATCACCTTCTTCCCAGACCTCTGTAAACAGACGGCCCAGCGACGTAAGGATCTCCTGGCATGCCGGCCTCTGTTGCAGCAATCACAAGCGCGATTTGGTCTTTTTTACCCTGCAATCATGCGGGTAACTCTGGACAATCATACCCAAACCTTCACGGAAGGCCAAGCCCTCCGCGCTTTTCTTCGAGAGCGGGCCCGGATGGAAGATGGCTCCTAAACTGGATATGACTGCCGGCGCCTACAGTTTCTTCATTGCGCCACTCCGGGGACATCGCGACCCACAAGGAGAGCAGTGCTGATCACTTCAGCCTCATACAGCTGTTAGGGACAACTTTGGACTTTAAGTATGCATGTCTCAGTCTCAATTTGCCTGCTTGTTTGATCACTGCACAGGGCTCACATGTTTAATCGCTTAGATTTTCCTGTCTGCTTTAGTAACAAGCATGCAGGGAATTAAGACTACCAGTTTCCAAATGTTGGGAGGGGGTAAGTAGGGCCTGGTTGGCGGTGGGGCTCCACCATACAATTTCAAAGTGGTTTATGGCGGGTTGCAGCCAGGCTATGTTTTTAGTTGATGTTGATGTTATACTGATGCTTTCCATGTTTTTAGGGTGGTTGACCGTGAATGTCCCCCTCCAGTCTCACGATAGGACTGAATATGGCTAATAGCCGGGTGCGAATACTGTCCCTGAACGTCAAAGGTATTACCAATCCTGCAAAAAGGAAGAAAATCCTGACTTACTGCAGACAACAACAGGCAGATATTGTATATTTGCAAGAAACCCACTTATCCCTCACAGAATCCCACAAGGTGACGGATAAGCACTATAGGAATGTACTTTCTGCACCAGCCCTGAAGAGGAAGGGCGGGGTCATGATACTTGCCCGGAGGACCCTCCAGGTAGAAGTCAAGGAGACCAAAATTGACCCTGCAGGCCGCTGGGCCATGATGACAGCCACGCTCAGCGGAGACCCTTACATCTTCATGACAATATATGGCCCTACTACCGACGACTCGCAATTTTTTACTTATGTGACACAGGAGCTCCTAGGCGCCGGATCCTCCAGAATTATTCTGGGGGGAGACTTCAATCTCATTCCGGATCCGCTTCTGGACAGGACTCCCTACAAACCACAACATAAGCCACGCTCTTCAACAGCATTGCAGAATCTGAATGAACTACTGGGACTACTCGATCCTTGGAGGCTACTCTTCCCCAGCGCAAGGGAATACTCCTTTTACTCACTACCGCACAACTCCCAAACGCGTATCGACTATTATCTAGCCTCAAAGACGCTAATATCACGGATCCTGGGCATAAAACTACTTCCTATAACAGTCTCGGATCACGCTGCGGTCCTCCTGGACCTTAACGTGGGCCCAGGGAAGAATCCCTCGAAACGATTTATTTTTGAGAAGCAGTGGTTGGCAGACGAAGAATTCCGTACTACTATGAAGGCGGCTACTACTGAATACTTTGAAGTAAACCATTATGGGGAAACCTCCACATGGGCCTGGTGGGAGGCCTACAAAGCTACTATGCGAGGACATATGGATGCTTATAGAATCCGTAAGCGACGTTCAGAAGTGCAGAGAAGGACGGCACTAGAAGTGGAAATCCGAGCCGGCGAGCGACTCTTGGCCCGATGGGCAGACCCGACAGTCCTGGTCCGGCTGCAGAAGCTTCGATATCAGTACAATGCGCTGCTGCAAACAGAAGTCAGTGATTCCATCAAAGTCCAGCAAGGGAGATGTTACCATGATAGTAACCGGGCGAGTCCACTGCTAGCGAATATGTTGAAGGTGAAACGAGTGGTGACCAAGATAGCGGGACTAAAAGATCCGAGTGGAGAATTGCATACCTCAGATGACGAGATTCTAGCACTTTGCGAAGACTTCTACACCAAGTTATACCAATCTGAGGTCTCCTGTGATGAATCGGCTTTTTCAACTTTCATCTCCACAATAGCTGGTCCCCGGCTAACGGAGGCGCAGCAGCAGTCTCTTGCAGCCGACATCACTAGCAAGGAACTCCACAAGGCACTCAGTCAGCTAGCCAAAGGTAAAGCTAGCGGACCGGATGGTCTCCCTGTAGAATTCTATGAAGCCTTCAGAGATCTGCTGACACCAGAACTGCTACTATATTACATGGGGGTGAAGGAGGAATGCCCTGCGGTAGGAGCGCTGGCAGCGGCTATGATAGTAATACACCCTAAACCAGGGAGGGATCCGAAGAAGGTAGAGAATTATAGACCTATTTCTCTATTGAACTCAGATTATAAAATATACGCCAAGATCCTAGCAAACCGATTGTCTAAGGTAATGGAGTCCCTTATTCACCCGGACCAATGTGGTTTTATGACCGGAAGATCCACGGCCGATAACGGGCGCATGTTGGCCCACGTTCTCCGGAAGGCACAGTACGCGGACCAGCCTCTAGTAGGCCTTGCATTGGACGCAGAAAAAGCATTCGACAGGGTCGAATTCTCCTACCTATTCTGTACCATGCGCTGGATGGGGTTCCCTGACAATTTCTTGAAGAGCATCCAACTGCTATATACCAAACCGGTGGCTCGGGTGGCAGCGAACAACGCCACCTCCCGGGAATTCCTTCTCACCAGAGGTACCAGGCAGGGCTGCCCTCTGTCGCCTCTGCTATTTAATATAGCATTGGAGCCCTTGATCCTCCGAATTCGGCAGGCGTCTAATGTTGTAGGAATGCCGCTGGAAGGCTACCACTGCAAACTGTCAGCCTACGCAGACGACCTTCTCCTATTTCTGGAAGTAAGTTCAGTGGCGGCCGCCTTGGAGATAATTGGAGAGTATGCTCTCATTTCGGGATACAAGTTAAATATGGACAAGACCACTATCATACCTCTCACATCTGCTGTCCCCGAAGACGAGCTATGGAAGTATTCCTTTCAAGTTGAAAGGTCGTCCTTCAAGTACCTGGGAGTCGCGTATGGCACCACTCTGACGGACACCATTACGCTTAATGTGAATAGATGCGCCCAGATCCTGCAAGACTGTGTTGCTAAATGGACACCATTGAACTTGACGTGGTGGGGTCGATTAGAAACTATTAAAATGGTTATAGTGCCCAGGATCACGTACATACTGGGTATGCTTCCGATACTCTTCGATAAGCACTTCTACCAGGCTTTAGAGAGAAAGTTACTGGCTTTCTTGTGGGCGAAGAAGACACCGCGTATCGCAGCCTGGAAACTAAAGCTACCTACTGGTATGGCAGCTACTGGTATCATATCGCTGCCATAGCCAAACAAGGCTTATGGTGGGCGGAGGAGCTAGACACTCCAGGGGTCCCCAGCTGGCTCTCGGTAGAATCTGCGGTGAGTGATCCTCTTCCATTGCGTCACCGAATTGGAGCCGCGTCGGTGCATCCGAGTCCGCATACGCAGGATAGGATCCATCAAGCGACTCAACTAGCTTTAAGTCTGGTGCTGCCGTTGTTGGGAGAAGACCTAACCTATATGGACGCCACCCCCCTGTGGCTTAACCAGCGCTTCAAAATAGGTGGGACATGCATCGCCTGGCCAACTTGGATACGCTGCGGCATTTTCAATCTGGGGCATCTACTCAGAGGACAGAGCTACAAAACCTTTGCGGAACTGCAATATGAGTTTCAACTCCCCTACAAATGCTTCTTTCAATGGGGTCAACTTCGGCACTGCTTGCATAAGGCAGGAGTCACCCCCCTTCAGGTGGTCAATGGGCGCTCGTCCTACCTGCGGATCCAGGAATTCCGGACAGGGACCGGGCAAATATCACAGCTGGTGGACCTCCTTCGATCGGCGGACGGACGAAGCCCTAGTGGGGCACAATTGGTATGGGAAACTGAAGCTGGACCTTTTGCGGCCTCAGAAATGTGGGCTTCCTTCTGGGGATCCCAGATCCGGATATCTAGATCAGCCTCCCTCACACAGATGTTGTTCTTTTTAGCGCATCGCGCATATCTGACCCCAGTGAAGACAGCCAAGTGGCAAGAACCGAAAGATGACCGCTGCTGGTCCTGCGGACACGAAACAGGGACCCTCTCGCACATGTTGTACTACTGTCCGCTCTTACTCCCATACTGGCGAGGAGTTTGGCGGCGAATACAGCGACTGGTTGGGATAGACGCGCTGTTATCATATCGGGTGATTATTTACAAATCCCTAGCGGGGATACCTTGTCTCCAGAAGCAGCATCATGCCCTGTTGGACCTCCTACTGAGTTTAGCGTTAAAGGCCATCCTGAGCCACTGGAAGTCCTTCGGAGCCTTAAGTGTGGAATACTGGTGGAATTTGGTGTGCTACCATCGAGCCTGTGAGATAGCATATGTACAACAAAATCCCGCTTTTCGAAGATTGATGTACAAATGGGACAGTTCAGTCACGAATTAGTCAATGTTGACATACTTTGCCGGTGCTGGCCGGTGGGACATAAGCGGTCAATCCCCCCCCCCCCCCCTTTTATTGTTTCACTTCCGTTGTCATTTCGCTGTCTCGATCCTACATGTAGAAGTGAACCTGTCTGGACCTGTCAATTAACTTTGTTTTAATCCTTTTTTCACATGTTTCTGTTTGATGTATTATATGTTAACGAAATGATAAATAAAGTTTTCAAAAAAAAAATAAATTTGGGGCTTTCTAAAATGGCTCTTGTGACATGGCCATGATTGACACATCTGAATGGGGTTTTCAGACGTGCAAATCACAACTAGAGCTTCCAAAACGACTCCCCTTATTATTTAGCTCACACCTTTCCAATGGTAGGTCAAGGAAGTTATAGTCGGGTACAGTAGATATTTCCCTGTCCCCAGAGAGCTTACAATCTAGGTCTGTACCTGAGGGAGGTTTAAGTGACTAGAAGAGCGCAGAGAATATAGGTCTTTTGTTTTGAAAGGGCTTTGTCCATGTGCATCACTGAATGCATTTATTTTATGAACTGGAGCCTTAACGATACAATGGTTAAAAACAGGAGCAAGGATATATGCAAATTAAAAATGTAATAGATTTCCCTCTTAATGTAATAGAATTGGTATGAGGTATTGGAAAGACAAGTGCAAGTCGTCACTCAAGCATTGTGTTTGCCTGCTATTTAAATAGAAGTGGCAGAGCTCGAAGTACCTGTAAGTACACATGAAAGAGACAGTGCCTTGTAATCATTGTTTCAGCAATTGACAGTTGTTTACACAACAGTCGCACATTCTCTGCTGATCTGAATAATAAACATGCTTAAATACCAGCTGGATAATAGAAGGATAATTGAAACATAGTTTAAAGCCGTGATTTATAGGCATTGTGGCAACACTTTGCATGTTATTATTTATTTATTTGGTTGGGTTTTTTTGCAAAACGTTAGGCATCTCTTTCGGCTCCAAGGTAGAGCTTTTCAAACAGGGTGGCTACATGAGAAGTGCTAAGTTTTGCATGCGCTAGGATCTAGGCTTCCCAAGCCTGTCCAAGTGACGCCATAGCCTGTTGTGTTTTGAGGATATCCTTAACCAAAATGCATGACATCAACAGGACCCGTGCAAGGGTATTAGGTGCTGTAGATCAGGGGTTCTCAACCCAATCCTCGGGACACAACTAGCCAGTCAGTTTTCAGGATAACCACAAAGAATGTTCATGAGAGAGATTTGCATATAGTGGAGGCAGGACAAGCAAATCTCTCTCCTGCATATTCATTGTGGTTATCTTGAAAGCCTGACTAGCTAGATGTGTCCCGAGGACTAGGTTGAGAACCCCTGATCTAGATGAGCATCATTCTCATGCACCCTCAATTAACTTTCAGGTCCCTAGGAACACCCCACTGAGATTTTGGTACTTAAACTTATTAATCACCTCAATACCACCCTTCTTATAGCAATTATGTAGAAATGCACGAATGAAGCACCATACCTTTACCATACTTAGGTAATAGAGCAAATTTTATAACAGTGTGCATAAGTGATATGTCCGTATCCATGTGTGCCTAGTTCAGAAGGGCCAAATTCCAAAATACCAAATTTCCAATAAAATATCAACTCTAAATACACAATGTCCCACTAAATAACCACAATTAAATCATATATTTATGACCATCATGCAATTTATAGAGAAGAATATTCAGTCTTCATACATCTCCCTTCTCATTATAATCCTAGCTCCATTTGGTATTCTAATATGCTACACGCCATGGGGCTTCTCAAAACTTTGTAACATTTTTTATATGTTAAAATCAAAGTACACTTATCTTAAAAATTAAAGTGATTTCATTTGAAGCTAAAGATATCAATATGTGAATGATTGAATGGTGGGCATTTAGAGGGACACTGCATATTTTATAAGGCAGCATAGTCTGTGGGTGCTTGGAAAATTGGCCCTTCGGGGCCTTCTATCTTCTAATCTGAATGCCTGTGTGTCTCTATTCAACCTTCTGACCTAGTCACGGCTTTTGCTATCATTTGCTGTCACCACCCTGAGATTTTCTAGTAGCCCTTAGTGCAATTTAAATTTCCAAGTAAAGGGGCTTTGCCTCATTTCATCTTCCGAATCCTACGTTGTTCTACATTCAATATACACCATGGAGAAAAGTCTGCATGGTCAGTAGTGATAGAGAATGTCAGTAAATGGTATCAGAGTTCAACCAAGTCAAAGTCCCAACCTTCAGTCCTTGTCATTTCCAACCAAGACTGCTGCTCTGAGCTATTTGCCTCTTGGGATTCAAGCTCTGTGAGGACCTTGACTTCCCCACAGTCATTGTATATGATCGTAAGTGAAGAAAATGGCTACAGGTGAGGGCATAGCTTGGAGGATGAATATTATGGTCATAGAGAGTGCCCGCACTTCCGAATTTGTGGTAATACAACCAGGAGCGGCTCAAGGCAATCTGCTGCCTGAGGCAAGGGATGAGATGGCACCCCTCCCCAAGCTCGGAGGGGGGAAGCTTTTCAAAATTGTAGTTATGGACTGAACCAAATCAAAAAGTCGATTAGGTAATCTGGAGGAAATAAAAAGATGTTCACACACCACGGAATTAAAAGAATAAAGCAAGAACCACTGCACAGTTTATAACACCAAATTAAATAACTCATTTTCATTTTGTTGTTATAAACTGTATTATGGTTGTTGCTTTTTCTTTTTGAACATATATTTTGCATTCACAAACAATGCACCCCAACAATGGGTGCAGAGCAGAACTAGGACGTCCACCCACAAAACTCAATATCTAATTTGAAAAGAAAACCTGATTCTGGCCATCTCACTAACAAACATTGTCCAGTACCAGGCATATTGTGAACTAATACAAAACCCTACAAAAGTCATCGATGATCTACAAGGCCAAATCAACCATATCATACCAGCATAAACTTCCGAAACTCATACAACAAGAGGCCTACCCAGATAAAAGCAGTACTATACAGTAAATACTGTAGTGGGCCCTGGAACATCCATCCACCTATTGAAAAGCTAAACAAGGCCAATTACTACAGGACAGGTCCCTAAGCAGCAACGCCATCTTTCTATCTGCAACCAGACATTTTGTTCCAGTTGGGTGTGAAAGCCTTCTCAGCTACCATTTCTCAAGGTATTCAGTGAGGAGCTTTGAATCGAACTCCCTGCACATTTGTAATTAGAAGCCCCATCTATAAGAACGGTTCTTGTGGGGGGTGATCTTTTTTCCAGAGTCTAAAGCCTTTTGTGAATCTCAAAAAGACCTTTTATACAATTGCACAGCAGTACACATGCCAAAAAGATGGTGCACACTAAGGGGTATGTTTATTAAACTGCGTTAGTGCAATTCGCGTTAGGAGCCGCGTTAGTGGAAGGAAAGCCAAAAAAGGACATGGGCGGGACATCGTAACCGATAACGCGCAGTTGCGCGCGTTATTACGCACCACGCAGCAATGATTGCTACAGCGCGCGCCACTTCGCGTACGCCTAAGACAGCACGCAGACACCCAAAGACAGAAACAGAGCTGTAGCACAATGGTTACTACACAGACTGATGGTACAAGAGTCATGGCTTCGATTCCCCAGTATGCCTAATGAAAAAGGCTGGCTGAGGCAACCTGTGTAACCCTTTGAAAGCCGACTATAATATTTTAATCCACAGTCTGCAGGTGGGTTACAGTTTGCATATGTCAGGAAAATTGTACCCATCTTATGCAATATGTTCCAATAGTGACGTTCTCTCTGACATGGTCATACCATTTGATAGGAATATTTAGGTGCTCCCTATAGGGAGAAGTGGAGGGCGCACTGTATAGGGCGACTTGTAAGGCGCGCCCTATAGGGCGCCGCGTAAGGCGCGCCCTATAGGGCGCCTTTTGAGCTACCATAAGGTGACAGTACCCTGAGGGTGGTTCTTCTGGCAGCACTAATATACAGTAAAAATAGACAATGCCTAAGACAGCCCTATCAATGAACCCCACTGTGGGTTGTGAACCTATGACCTCTGGCTCCATGGGCAGTGAAGTAACCAGTGGGCTAGAGCTGCTAATAAACACATGGCTGGCTACAGGAGGACTGCACGGCACCACACCCACATTCTGCTGTGGTTACCAGGGAGATTACATACCACCACCCAACGCACCCTCTAGGGCTCAGGGTGGGGGACAGGATCTCCCACCCACAGATCCACTTTCAGCCCCCTGCAATGGTGGCAGTAGAGGGGACCATCACCCCAGTCCTACTCGGGCTCAAACACCCTACAGGGCAGGCAATGCAGAGCACTACACATCCATAAGGCAAGAGCAGACAGACGGCAGATCTGGAAATGCGCAGCTGCCCCCCACCATTATCTGACATTCTCCAGCAGCAAGCCGCCAGCCGCTGCACCCTGCACGGTGTTCCAGCAAGACACATACTAGCTGCAGACAGTCCGCCAGCTAGTCCATAGTGCATGGTCCTGGAGGAGATGCATGTACCCAGAATGGGGATATCAGCATACACACCAAGCAGATAAGTCAGTGATTGGGCCCCAAAAGGAAACCCATAAATATCACATAAGAGAAATACTATATAGCACTATGGGGGAACCTAGCCATGCCATGGTCACTGCTCAGTCAGGGTGAGAGTGACCTCCCAGCAGGACATGCTATGGCCACCCTGTCCATGCAGGTGGTACCGGGCACTACAATGTCTGGCCATTGCCCTATGCCCTGTGCAGATGCGGCCAGGCCAGGCCACCCTATCCAGGCTTTTCCCACGGTACCTTGCTCCTCATTATGCACATTGGCAGGCCAATACTGGCAACAGTGCTAGCAGTGTGGGCTGTGGAGGGTGTTTGCAGCAACCACACACTGGATAGACAGACACACACTCCCACACCTAGGCCAGCATTGTGCTACTATAGAGGTGTTTAGCAGCCCTGGCCACCACACCAGTCCTGGGCACAGTGCAGGCATGGATATGGTACGCAATACTGGTGGGGGTCACTCCCGAGGGTGGTAAACACTGTCAGAGACCAGACCTGAAGCACACACCACAGACATCAGAAGGGTTGCTATGATACAGCTCACTCCGAACATTGTACTTAACCTAGGAATTGCTATCTG
Source organism: Ichthyophis bannanicus (assembly GCA_033557465.1). NCBI lineage: Eukaryota > Metazoa > Chordata > Amphibia > Gymnophiona > Ichthyophiidae > Ichthyophis > Ichthyophis bannanicus. Next base: position 459,798,964 of record CM066033.1, on the reverse strand, counting down.
CCAGTACTCATAGCAACCTTTTGAGAGCTGTGTACCATATTCCCAGGTTTAGGGTGGCATTACTAAGGTATGCAAGTGCTAGTATTGGGAGATGCACGCAGAGCCCAAAGTCATGTCTCTCCAGGAGGCTTGGGATAATGGGGCCTGTGGGTGCGGGTGTGTCTGCCCCTGTTGGCTGCTGCTTTACGGCAGAGGTTCCCAACTCCAGTCCTGCGGTGCCAAACACTGTTCGGGTTTTCATGCTGTCCCTCATGAATATGCATGAGATACATCTGCATACCATGGGGTTGGTGCATAGAAATGCAGCACAGGCATCTTTATCAGAGGCAGCATGGAACCTGAATCGTGTTTGGCCCTCCAGGACTGCATTTGGGAGGCTCTGCTCTAGGTAATGTGCATGTTTATGGTGTCTGTGCTCTGTAGGGTAAAATGTTGGTGTTTTGGGCATGTTAACGTCATTTGCAAGAACGGTTCTGCCTGTATTAGCACGTTATAGTAGTGGGTAAAATAAGAGGACTGGGTTGGCGGAAACCACAGCTGCGACTTGAACCTGTGACCTTCTGCTTCTGAATACAGTGGTTCTGTGCACTGCACCACCATGTTCTCACAGAGATGGTGCATTCCCTGGTGATACCATGACTGTTGGTCAGACAGGGCCTGTCTGTTGTAGTGCATGCCACCCACCTACACAGTGTTAGGCCATGGTCTGCTCCGGGCAGCTGCCACTGCCCCCTCCACCACCAGTATCCCTCAGCCACCATGCTGACATGCTCTTCTGCTGGTGGAGCTGGTGGTGCGTGGTCTCAGGCCGTCCAGTGTGCAGGTAGGCGGCTGCCTATGGTGCTTGTTCTGGGGTAGGGGTGCCTGCATAGACGTCCACGCTTCCCCCCAGCCCCGCCTGCCAGTGTTCCGTGCCCTTGGGGGTTGCTGTTGGGTACTCTCCCCTGTGACGCTTTGGAAACACACTCGTGCCCATGTTGGGCCCTCATCAGTTGCTGTCTGGCTCTACTGTTTACGCATTCCTATGGGCCAACTGAGCATCACCCTAGTCCCCACTGTGGCCCAGCTGCGCCACTGCATGTGCCGCCTGCAGCCCTCTGTATCCCCTTTTCCAGCATCTGCCCAGTTGCCCATTCCGACATGCCCACCCTGATGTTGCGGGACATGTGCACGCCATAGGAACCCTGTCCGATGGTGGGGAAATCCCTGAGCAGCGCTATTTCACTGTGGGACCATGTACCTTGTATGGGGACGGGGTATGGACCGTTCCGCGATTTATAAATAAATAAATAAAATAAACAACTACATAAATATCTGTTCAATGTAGCTTACTCGGGGGGGTTGATGTTTCTCATTGATACCACTATTGGCCAGCTTGGTTGTTGTTTTTTTCCAGTTTGTTGGGGTCATTTTCAGTGTTTCTGTGCCCTTTTGTTCTGTGCACATGTATCACACTTATCACCTTTTTTTGGTTTCCCTGCCTAGGCTGTACATTGCTGACAGTTAAATGGTTTCTCTCCCCTTTAAAGTGCATTTAACGGCAGGTTTTCATTCGTGTTGGTGTAATGGGAGCTTCTCCCCGCCCACTCTCCGCCCATTGACCCCTTCTCTCCGCCCTCTCTCCGCCTTCTGCGTTGTTTTACCGCGCCGCGGAGCATCACGCGCATTAGCCCGTGATAACACGTGCTATAACGCGTTTATGATCGTTAATGCGCTATAGCATGCGCTATAGCGCGCTAACGATCATTAACGTCGTACAACGCGTGTTATTCATGTTTACCGCAGTTTAGTAAACATACCCCTAAATGTCACGTAAAGGGGCACCCTGAGGTGTAGTATGGGCAAAATTGCAATGTATGAGTATTTTATTTTTTATTTATTTATTTATTTACAGTTTCTTTTATACCGCGCTATTTGACATCAGTGCGGTTTACAATGAACAGAAACTACACGTCACAAAAATTGATCAGTGCTTACAATGAACAGGACAATGAACTGGGTATACATTAAACAGGTTTCATAAACAGAGAACATACTAATAAAACTATGTACAAAAAGCAACTATGTACAAAGCAGCTAAATGCAGCTAATGTTTCTTGATGAGAGGAGAAGCAAGGTGAGATTGCAGCTCTGCGCGTTAAGATTATGGAGTGCATGAATTTAATGTGTTGACCTGGGGTGTAGAGGTAGGTTGGTATGAGAAGGTGTCTGAAACATCGTAGTGCTGCAAGAACAGGTGATGCTTCAGTGCCTTCCTGAATTGGGAGAGGTCACTGATGGTTCTGATGCCTGTTGGTAGGGCATTCCAACATGATGGTGCAAAGTAAGAGAAGGCTCTGGATCTGGTGACTTGAGAGCACTTCGTGATTGCCTTAGGTAGTACAAGAGAGTTGGAGGCGGTTGATCTCCTTGCTCGATTAGGGGGTGTAATTGAAATCAGGTCGGTGATAGAAGATGCAGAGTTGTTATTGATTGCTTTGTGAGTCATAGTTAGGATCTTAAAAGAGATCCTGGACTGCATAGGAAGCCAATGTAGCTGTTTCAGTATAGGAGTGATGTGGGTTCTCTTGGAGGCTCCATAAAGGATTCTTGCAGCTGAGTTCATGGCCAATTGTAAGGGGTTGATCGTGCTCTTTGGTAGGCCATGTAGGATAGCATTGGCGTAGTCCAGGTGTGGCATTATTAAGGCCTGAAAGACTGATCGAAAGTCATCTGGTTCTAGCAGTTGACGCAAATGACGAAGGGTCCGGATTTTATGATAGACAGATTTCGCTACGTTGCTGATATGAGCCTTCATATTGAGATGTTGGTCGAGCGTAACCCCTAGGTATCTAACTGTAGTCTTGCAGAGGAGCTCGGCGTCACGCACCTTGATGGACCCTGGTGAGGTGAATGCAGGGTTTCTGGTCACGAAGAGGACTTCTGTCTTTTTAAAATTTATCTTAAGCATTTGTGATTTTAACCAGTCTGTGACCGCGTCAAAGCACTTGATTAGTGGGGAGAGGTCAAGGTTGTTGTAAGTATGTAAGTGTAAATATGTAAGTACACTGGTAGAGTACACATACATACACACATCTGCTTCAGAGCAGGTGTAAAATGGGTGCATCAGCATTTGTGTGCTAATGGGGCTGGACCTCAGAGCCTGTTTTATAAAGGTATATAGGAGCCTTAAAATAGGTGTGCCTTTTTGGATGTTTGGACTTCTCACAGAAGAATTCTTTATAAACTCAGGAATATAACATATGACAGCCTTTAATTTACATGTTTATCACCCAGCAAAATTGGAATATAATAAATTCAGGCAACGGACAGTACCACAGCTCAAGCACCCTCCCTGTTCGACACATACAAAGTATTGAAGTAAAGTCCTGATGTACATAGTATTGTATATAGCGCACGTTGTAAATAGATCACAAAGAATCAATGTCCCTCTACACACACACGCATTCACTGTTCAATGCATGCGCACACTACACACAGTATGTTGTTGATTGTTTGCTGTGTAGACCGCCTTGATTGCAGGATAAGGCGGTATAGAAATCCGTTTAAATAAATAAAAATAAATAAATGATCATGAGGAAATAAGCTAAACTACCATGAACTGTATGTTTTCTAAACCACAGTTTGTTAATTTTAGCAATACATCACAGAAAAACAAATAAGAGGCTGCTAAGTGATTCTGTTTTTGATTCACTAAGTAACCTTATAGAAATTGACATTTAAGAAAACTGTACTTGTTTTCTCCTCTGCTACTAACATAGTAAAAAAAAATATGTAATTTTTAATGGTACTAATCAACATGTTAAATAGGAACAATAGCGGTATATGCTTCACAGAGCCACCTAAGGAGAGAAAATGACCTAGTAGACAGAGCAATGGGCCGATAACCTTCTGCCACTGACACTCTCTGGCAAGTCACTATCTCCATTTGCCTCAAGTATCCACTTAGATTGTAAACTCTTTGGGTAAGGGATATATTAGACCTCAATACTTACCACTGTACAGCTCTGTGTGCATCTAGTAGTGCTATAAAAATTTTATTTTATTTATTTTATTTATTTGTGCGTTTTTTTATACCGCCCCTTCCAGAGATCAGGAGCGGTTTACAAAAAACATGTCAAAAAATTAACAATAACATTACATGGAACAATGTGCAACTATAACAGATACATGAAACTGAAAACAACTATTTACAAGTTTTATAACATATTTAGAACTATATACAAGATTTTAATAAATTTTACATATATACATATTTAAGGATTCCTCTTAATTTAGTTATCATAATTTGAAGTGAATCGACTTGAGTGAGTATATTCATGCCAATTTAAGGAGGTTGGGAGGCTATAGTTAAGTCGTAAACTGAGTTGGAGTAGTACTGAGTGAACAAATATGTGTTTAGATCCTTACGGAATTTTTGTAGATCTTTCATCTCCCTTAATTGATCTGGGAGGTTATTCCATAGGATTGGTGCTACAAAGGAGAAGGCACTGTTGCTTGTTGTATGTTTGGTTTTCTTTATAATGGCAGGTACTAAGATGGTATTAAGATTCCTTCTTCGTCGTATTCTATTTTCAGGGGGACTATGGATGACAATGATGACAAAAATGATGACAATCTCACTTGAACAGCACTCTCTCATTTCTAATACAGACCATTCTCGCTGAACTTGTCGTAGATCTCGTGCTTCTTGGGGTCGCTGAGCACATCGAAGGCCTCGGCCATCTCCTTGAACTTCACCTCGGTGCCCGGCTTCTTGCTTTTCTTGGGGTGGTAGCGCAGGGCCTATTTGTGGTATAACCGCTTGATGTCCTCATCCAAGGTGCATCGGCTCAGCCCCAGGGTCTTGTAATAGTCTTTCCCCATAATGGCAGGAGCCACAGGACACTGACGCTCACTAGGAAAAGGAAGACAAAGGCTCTTGCCCCCTGAAAAATGCTGCCAACATGCCGATGATGAAGCTGCTCTGCTCCCATCTCAACCCTTCCACAAACTGCCTTCCTGCTGCTTTATTTTGGATGAATCAGCCTGATCGCTAGCAGGGTTCCTGCAAGCGATCAGGCTGATTTGTCCAGCGAAGGCACTCCGCTCTGTTTTAATTTTAGATTTTGCCGCCTCTGGTCTGCCTTGCTTACAGGAAATCTGCGGGAAGAAAGAGGCAGGCCAGAGGCGGCAAAATCTAAAATTAAAACAGAGCCGGAGTGCTGCTGGCATCTTAGTGCCGCCCCCGTCCGAGTGCTGCCTGAGGCCATTGCCTCAGGTGGCCTCATGGTAGAACCACCCCTGTATACAACCAATCCCAAAAGTTAAATTATGAACACAAGTTTTCTTCACAGCTCTTTTCCATGGCCTCTAACCCATGAGAAATCCTATGGATTAGTATATAGACCTCAATGTCATGAATCTCAGAGAATATTCATGGTTGGATGATCAGGTAGTGACTGAAGGAATTGAAATTCATCTCAATCTAGTCTGTCTTTTTCAGGAATCAGTGGAAAAGTGTAGAAGAGAACACATAGGGGCTTGTTTACAAAGCCACGATAGCGGTTTCCGCCTGATATGGGAGCCGTGGCCCCATTGAATTCAATGGGGCCACGGCTCCGATATCGAGCTGAAGCCGCTACCGTGGCTTTATAAACAAGCCCCATAGAGTTGTATGGATCTGAAAAGGGTCATGATTTGAATGTTTCTGCTCTGGCCCCAAGAATTGGACTGAATCCATCTACGTCTAGGCCATCTTTTTTAAGTCCTTATTGACCGGAGCTGGATTTGAACCAGTCACCTAGATGTGAAGGGCTCTATAAGGCTGTGACAATATTTGCCAGGTATTTCAAAAGAATGCTTATCCTAACCTGAGTTGCAGATCTGAGGTGGTGTATTCACAGCACGCATTTTAAAATATAGTTCACACTAACTGCAAATGAAAAGCTCCATTAATGGCCAGACATGGTAACATTTCTCCACAGACTAGGCACTATAACAGCCTGTATTTTTCTCATAGATAGCACATCCTAATGCCCTTTCGTGCCCTTTACTATTTAATAACCAGACCCCTAACTGTGCATTAATTACATTGCAGATAACATGGATGCACTTAAGGCCATCTATTGAGGTATTATCTGCTATGATAGCAGTTAGCATGCAATAAGTTAGCATGTGTTACCTTCAAGGTGCACTTCACGCCCAGTCCCCACTTCTTTTCTGCACTGTTCCATACTGTGCAGTTAATGTGGGAATTAGTGCACTCTACCTCTCAAACCACCCTTTTAACTGCCAGTGCGGCCCTGCAGTAACAGAGCATGCTAATTCCCATATCAACTGCTTAATGCATTTTAGCAAAGGGCCTTTCAATGTGTATGCTTAAACAAGATGTTTTATTTAACAGTAATAGAGCCTATTTTCTAGAACATGCATTGGCATATACAGTATCTTCATTCAAAGTAATACTCTGATATGTAAGAACATAAGATATGCCATACTGGGTCAGACCAAGTTCCATAAAGCCCAGTATCCTGTTTCCAACAGTGGCCAATCCGGGTCACAAGTACCTGGCAGTTTCCCAAAAAGACACACATTTACTACAATGCTTGTAGTGGGGCAAGCAGTGGATGGACTGAAAAGCAGTAATATACTGAACGTTTGGTGTCAATTGGGCAAAATGTAAATAGCTAAAGCCCATAAAAATACTATTAATAAGATATGCCAGTGTTTATCAAACTTTTTAAGAACTGAAAATTCACGTGACCCCAGATGATGATGAAATCAAACTGGCAGATCTCCAGCCTCCTTCCCCTCCCTCCACTCATCTAAAGCAGGAAGGCGGCAGCAGCAACAGTAGGGACAACAGCAGCAGCCGTCAACACAGGGGCCCTTGTGTCAGTGTGCCTTTACAGACCCCAGTGCTCAGCATGCGTTCCAGTCTAACATGGCTCACAGGCCACATGCTGACTGGTAACTGCCACTACTTGGCATAGGTCACAGTGAAAGTCCAGAGAGAAGGGGAAATGGCCATGTTTCTAATGAAGTGACCCCATTTGGGGTCCTGACCCCAAGTTTGGGAACCACTGGCTTATATAAATGCATGGGGTAATTTTATAAAGGATCTTTCAAGCATAAATCCTGTTTGATGCACATACAAGGCTTCTTACAAAGTAATAAGAAGTTACAGACTTTTACATGACCCATGTGTAGGCCTATTTCAGGGTATAGTTTGAGTGAACGGGGCAGAGTCACAAATTACGTGCCAAGGACGGCAATGGCAATAGGGGTATACTACTGTCCCTGTGGTCAGAATGAACAGATGAATGAAAAAATGCTAAAAGAAATTAAGAAAACGAACACAAGTTACAATGCAGTAATAATGGGTGATTTCAATTAGCCTGGTATTGACTGGGTCAGTGTCTCATCAGAACATGCTAGATGGATAAAGAAGGGAATTTTTGAAGAGCCATCCAAGTGCAATCTTGGATGTCTAAGCCAGAACATCAGACGTGATTTCACAAACATGGACGTGCCCAGTATGGACATCTGCAAGGACGTCTACATTGACATCCCCAGAACTGTATTTCAATATCAAGATATCTAGGATAGCATAATGGTTAGCATAGTGGGCTAGGAGCAATACAGCCAGGGTTCAGTCCCCACTGCTGTTTGTTATTGAGATAGTACTGGAGATAATGTAGTGCTTTCTTCTCTGGACATTTTTCATCTATGTCATTTTGATAATCAGGTAGGGACATCCAGGATCCTAGCAACACTTCCTCCACATCCCCATTTAGACTTGGATGTATCTAAGCCTGTTTTTGGAAGTCCAAAACACGAAGAGGGCTTCTAAAATTATCCCCAAAGTTTCCAGATGAAATAAATGACTACTTCATAAACCGACACAAGGGGAAGCTATTTTAGACCTAGTCCTTAGTGACATGCGAGAGAAGATTGTGTTGGTGCCACTTGGCAATAGTGATCATAACATGATCACATTTGATTTAATAAATGGAGGGAAGATAGCAAGGAAATTCACGGCACTAGCAATCAAGTTTCAAAACTGAGATTATGATAAAACGAAGAAAATGGTTAAGAGGAAGCTAAAAGGGCAGCTGCAAAGGTTAAAAGTTTACATCAAGCATGGGCGTTGTTTAAAAATACTATCTTGGAAGCCCAGATCTGATGCATTCCATGCTTTAAGAAAGGTGGAAAGAAGGCCTGGAAGCTAGCATGGTTTAAAGGTGAGGTCAGAGAGGCTGTTATAGCCAAAAAAGCATGTTTCAGAAAATGGAAAAGGAGCCAAATGACAAAAATAGGAAACATAAGCACTGGCGAGTTAGATGTAAGGCATTAATAAGGCAGGCAAAAAAAGAATATGAAAAGAAGCTTGCCATTGAAGCAAAAAGGCATAATAAAAACATTTTCAAGTACATTCATAGCAAAACACATGTGAGAGAGTCAGTTGGACCATTAAAGGAAACAGGGGTAAAAGGGGCACTAAGGCCATAGTGGAGAGACTGAATGAATTCCTTGCTTCGTTCTTTACTGAAGAAGACTTAGGGAAGTTACTGAACATGGTTTAATGGGACAAATCTAGCAAATATTTTTGAAGGTGTGAATAAACAGGTAGATAAAGGTGAGCCAGTTGATATAGTTTATCTGGGTTTTCAGAAGGTCCCTCATAAGAGACTCTTGAGAAAATGTAAGAGTCATGGGATAGGAGGCAACGTACTATTGGGGATCAGGAACTGATTGTAAGCAGAGGGTAGGGCTAAATGGCCAATTTTCCCAATGGAGAAAGGTAAATAATGAAGTACCCCAGGGATCTGTGCTGGGTCCACTGCTCTTTAACATATTCGTAAATGACCTGGAAATGAGAATAATAAGTGAGATGATCAAATTTGCAGATGAGACAAAATTATTTGAAGTTGTTAAAACACAAGAGGATTATGAAAAATTGCAAAAGGAACGTGATAAATCGGGAGACTGGGCATCTAAATGGCAGATGAAATTTAATGTGGACAAGTGCAAATGTATGCACTTAAGAAAGAACCACTGAAACTATGGTTAGATGATGGAAGTTCCATATTAGGGATACCACCCAGGAAAGGATCTGGGTGTCATTGCTGATAATATGTTGAAACCTTCTGCTCAGTATGCAGCAGCAGCCAAGAAAGCAAATAGAATGCTAGGAATTATAAGGAAAATAATGGAGAATAAAACAAAGGATATTATTATGCCTCTGTATTGCTCCATATGGAAGTAGAGGGGTAGTCTAATGGTTCGCGCTTTGGCTGAGGTTCGTATTCGCACTAGCACTCCTTGTGATCCTTGGGCAAGTCACTTAACCCTCCATTTCCTCAGAAGAAAGGCCTAGCAATCTATTTCTGGTCACACTGCCAAGAAAACCCAGGAGCTGCTGGGTAGCCAGGAGTCATCATTGACTAAAAGGCACACATTGTATTGCATTGCTCCATGGTGAGACTGCACCTCGAATACTGTGGTGTCCTGATCACCCTGTTTTAAATAGATATAGAGGAAATTAGAAAAGGTAGAGAGAAGAGTGACCAAAATGATAAAGGGGAATGAAAGGATACTCTTATGTAGAAAGGAGTAAAAGGCTGGGGCTCGTTAACTTGGAAAAGAGACGGCTGAAGGGAGATATGATAGAGTTCTATAAATAATCAATGGTGTGGAATAGATAAATGTAGACCAGTTGCTTACTCCTTCAAAAAGTAGAAAGACATACAATGAAGCTACAATGTAGCACATTTAAGATTAATTGGAGAAAATATTTTTTTACTCAACACGTAATCAAGGTCTGTCATTTGTTATCAGAGGATGTTGTAAAAGCTGTTGGTGTATCTGGATTTAAGAGGTTTGGACGAGATCCTGGGGGAAATGTCTGTAAACTATTATTAAAGTGGACAGGGAAAATTCACTGCTTATCCCTGGGATAAACAGCATGTAATCTGTCAATCTTCTGGACAAGTACTTGCGACCTAGATTGGCCACTATTGCGAAACAGGATACTGGGTTTGACAGACCTTTGGTCTTACCCATTATGGTATATCTTAAGTTCTTATAGGTTATAAAATATTCATCAATGCATTCTCTTCAGCTATGAATGCTTCCCACTGCTTCCATGACACTTAAGTTCAGTTTTTGAATTACAGGGTGAAATTTAACAGCTTTTCTCCATCTGCAAAGCCTGTTTTGCATACAGAAAAGGGCTCATAAAATCGTGTGACTATATATGCACATTAGGATGGATTTTTATAAGGAGCCCCCTAACATTAATCTGCACATGTAAATCTTAGCACTTAACTGATTTCCACACACGAAGGTGCATTTCAATGCAAACTTTACCTGGTTGTGATTCTGGAAGTATGCACTTAAGCCCAGTGCTTCATCCTTTCCCTGTGGGCATGGGCAAAGTTTGGGTGAAACAGGGCAGAGTATACAAGTATGCACACCAATTATAAAATACTATAATTTATGTGTAGTCTTTACAAATCTAGGTGAAAGCATTTTGCTAGCCCTAGGAGTTTAAGCACCCATGTAGGCACCATTTTATAAAGATAAATAGACATCTATTGGTCTTTACAAAATACTCTATATCAGGTCGATTCTTCAGAGTGGTGATATTATGTCAAAATCTTTGTCTGCTTCTCACTCTATTTCCATCACATTTATAAGGCGCCGAGGAGAGGCGTTGGGGAAGAAAAAGAGACAGATAAGTTAAGAGTTCTGTCTATAATCGCTACAATTTAAAAACTACTGGTTGATTATGAAGAAAGGTCCTTGATGCAAAAAAGGCAATATGATAGGACATTGGTCTGAATTATGTGCCAAATTAGTCTGAGACCATCTCCTTAAGTTATTATGTATTCACATGTGATAGTGGAAACTGCAAATATCAATTGCTGGTGGAAATAGAGTGAGAAGCAGACAAAGATCTTTACAAAATACTAGCATATATGGCAGAGAGAATGCCTGAATGTAGATGTGAACAGGTGTAAACGATCTTGCATAGTTTACACATATAGAGGGGCCCTGAACCAGGAGATTACCACTAGAGGTGAAGACTGCCATAATGGAAGCCTCACTAGCCGGGCAGGAGTGGAGGAGCACTGCTCCTGCTCCAGTCCCCATTAGGTATCAGGAATTAGCCCTGGTAAGAACCAGGAGTGCCCAGAGGGTATGGCCTTTAGTGTGAGAGATCTTGGGAGGGTCCAGAAGCTGGGACCTTGTTGTCCATTGGTTCGTCCATACTGGAAGGGGGAGGGGAATTGAGAAGATGGGACTTGCTCTGCCAGCGGATAAGGATCACGGGGTTATGACTGTGAGGTGGGGGTTATCTCTAGGGGGAATGTGATCAGGTGGTGAAAGTTGCAAGAGGCAATGCTCAGGGTAAGGGTTGTGGCAAGGTGGGGGATCTGTGCCGGAGGGGGGTTTGATCAGGGTTGCATGCAGCTCAAGGAAGGGGGCTCCACTTTGGTGCCGGATAGCCAGTGCACATTGCCATACCATGCACTAGACATGGTTGGGAAGATATTGGGTGCCCTAGGCAAACATTATTATTATTTAGCTCATGCCTTTCCAGTAGTAACTCAAGGTGAGGTACAGTCTGGTACTGGAGGTACTTCCCTGTCCCCAGAAAGGTCTTACAAACTAAGTTTGCAACTGAGGCAATGAAGGATTAAGTGACTTCCCCAAGACCAGAAAAAGTGCCAGTGGGATTGGAACACTGGTCTTACTGATCCCAGGTTGCTGCCTTTACCACTAGGTGACTCTTCCGCTGCTCCATGTCCTCCCCCAAGATTTGCTAATTAAACTTAACAATCATGATTATATGGACACCTTGTCTCCACCCCAGTCCATGGCATGCAGGTAGTGTGCAAAATAGCACACACTAGCTGTCATGCCAAGCGAAGTAACAGTTACCATGGCATGTGCTAAACCCCACACAACTGTTATCATAGCTTAGTAAAAGGGCCCTAGATTAAGGAATTTTATCATCTACATGCAGAGGTGAAAACTCCACCCATACTCTACCCACATCACATCCCTGGCTAATCATACTGACAAAATAAGTGACTTAATGCTAACAGCGTACTTTTACGAGAGTCGGTATTTTATAAGAGGTCATTAACATGTGCGTGTGGCCACCTAGGCACAGGAATGACTTTAAAAAATTGCCTCCAAAAAGTAGGGTCATGGAAATAGTGCCCCCACTTCTGCACAATTTATTCCTAGGTGTTCCTGGGTTACAGTTTGGATAGAGTGGAGGTGAGGTTGCAGTGTACACACCTCGAGTTCCTGCACATATTTACAGCTGTTTCAGAGTATATGTACATTTCTGCATGGGCTTCGGCACACTATTAGGATTGTTTCTGTGAGCGTATTTTATGTCTAGGTGCCTTTATAAAATAGGTTTAAAACTGATGCCTTTTTTGGACTTCTTGCATGGGCGTCCTATTACAAAATGATTTCTTGTGATAAAAATGAGACTGAAAAATAACAAACCAGTGAGGCTTTCACATTTCTCCCCTTTCTATGTCTTTGGCAATTTCAGCTCTATATGAAATGTAATATACTGACATTTAATAAAACACCACTCTCAGCTGCCAGGATTATTAGGCTGAACAACTCCCCAGTTTGACGGCAAGAATCATGCAGATGGCGGCATGCTCTGAAATTGGAAACCAAATGCTGAAATAAGGTTCTGTTAAGTACTTATTTTACTCACTCTGAAACATTTAAGTGCATAGCAGTGTTCAACGATCAGCGCACGCTCAGCTCCTCAGCCGTATACTGCCACCAGCAGCATTCCCCGCACATACATAGCGTTTGTGCGGGAAGCACTGTACGTGGGTGGGAGGTGGCAGAGCGGGGCAGTGGCCAGGTGGCTGGACATACAGAGGCTTTTCAGGAAAGGCATCTGTATGTACCCCGGCACAGACATGGATGGCCAGCCTATTCTACCCTGAGGGTAGAATAAGTGCAGACCACAGCTCAGTTGGCAGGCTGCAGCCCCCTGCACACCATGGCAATGGGCCAGGACAGAGCATGCCAGCATGGCATGCCCACTTGGGCCCCTGCTGACGGCCAGGCAGCGTTCTGCGGGGGCCAGTGTCAGGCATTTTAGTCCATGCTGCTGGCTGGACATCACTGCACCAGCACACCAGCCGGTGCATTGTGTGCTGGGGACAGGCAGGATCAGAGATGTCTCCCATATTGGTATACGGTGCACGCCAGCCCATCTATCTGCCCGATTCCACAATCACAGGGGCATCTGGTCTCTGAATCTGTGCCAACTTGGCACCGTCCAGGTTTTTGGCATGCAGACGACCCAGGCATGTACCCTTTGGAATCGGCCTCTTACTGTTACGCATATTGTTTCTTCTTATAGTCGTTATCATTATCGTCAAATGCCATCTTCAACAAAAAGAGGCTAATACACTGGAGGGAGTAGCTAATTCCAAGATGGCGACAGTATGGGTTTGAGCCAAATGCCTAAACATAAAGGCCGGAGCCTGCCAGTGTGGGACCTATGGATAGAGTTGTCCGGCTCACCGTGGATCAGATTGGGGAGATACGAGTGGGCTCGGTAGTGCCGGCAGAGTAGTGTTTGGTGTCTTCCGCCCTGGAACTGTCTCTCTCCCCCCGATGAGCATGTGCCTCCAGCTGTTCTGGGCTCCTCGGTGACCCCTCCGACGCGCGGATCCTGCGCTCTTCCTGAGCAGGCTGGGGCTACGGACCTGGTGTGGGGTGCGCTGGAAGGTGGTCCCGGAGATCTGCCGCCTGTGTTTGCAGCCGCTGTTCCTGGAGCTTTACATTCTGCGGAGGCCGACAATTCCGCTTGTTTGCTGAAAAGTATCGGCATAGTGAAGGATTTGTCAGGAGCAGCTAAGTCTGAACCACCATATTCCTTTTCAATCTCTCCTCCTGCTGTGGTGACTCTTGAAAGCATCTGGGAAGCGATCAACCAACTTTCACAGGTAGTGAACCAGCAGTTGGCTCTCTCTTCTTCAAACATTTCTAAATTAGAGGAGAATGGCGATATTTTGTCTAAAGATATGGTGGAAATAAAAGGCAAAATTGAAGTTTCCGACCAGAAACTTTCTGAGGTTTCTGATCTGACTTTTTCCTGGATGAAAGACAATACGGTGTTAAAAATGAAGCTGGAGTCTATGGAAAATGCTGCCAGGGCTTCAAATATTCGGTTGCTTAATTTCCCAGTGGTTCCTGCGGTGGTGCCTTTGGATTTATTTAAGAAGTGCCTTCATGACTCATTATTGGTACCCTCTGATTTGATTCCTCCAATATTAAAAGCTTACTATTTACCTGTGGGGGAAGAAAGAGGGCAAGACAGTTGTTGGAACTATGGAGATGGATTTTCTTAATGTCTCCGCTTTGCTTCAGTCTCCCAAGGAGGATGAGTTATTAGTTTCCACTCTGTTAGTAACCTTTGCTCTGTCCTCTGACAGAGATTGGCTCCTTAAATTGTTTTATAAAAAGAGAGCTAACCTATTTATGGGTAAGAAAATATCTATTTTCCCAGATGTCGCTAGAGAAACCCAGAGACGACGTAAAGAGGCTAATACACTGTGTGCCTTTAAGTCGATGCCGACATATTGTTTCTGCTTATAGTCATCATCATGATCATCAAATTCCATCTTCAACAAAAAGAGGCTAATATACTGTGTGTCTTTCTTGGCAGTGTGACTAGAAGTACTTGTAGATTGCCAGGCCTTTCTTCAATGGCAATGGAGGGTTAAGTGACTTGACAAAATGTACCAGTGGGAATTGAACCTGGTCTCTTGGTTAGCAAGCCAGTGCTCTAACCACTAGGCTACTCCTCCACTCCAAGGCTAATGCAATAATCTGCAACTTTACTTGCAGATTTTCTTTGTAATTTTTTGACTATATACTGCCCTGCTGTTTCAAAGCTGCAGTATATCAAGCAACAATAAACAAACATAAAACCTAGACATTCAAAGGTCTGAAATGTGTAAAAACATCAGCGTTTCAGGTATTTGCATGTTTTCACATGCAGAGGGCTAATTTGCAAGAATTTCACAAAACTGGGCCCATTCATGTAGTAAATGTTTACACTTGGTTTGCTACACATGACATCTTATGCAAATTCATTGACAGTGAGCTGTTGCAGTGCAAAGGCAAGCGAAAACCAATACATTGAACCATCTTCTCATGCCAGTTTTCACAACATAGAGAACTGCACTTCAAAGGACCTAGTCATCTTTTTTTCTGCTGGGCCCCATAGCCTATTTTTGCATGCAGGCTTTCTGCAGACCTCATTTACATCCAGAGAACTATTGTGCATGAAGAGGCCGCTAATTGGTGGGAAGCCTTGTAAATTAGTATATTAGCCATAATGATTGATAAATATTGTGCACCAGCCTATATAAAAAGCCTGCTAAATTTGTTCATCATCTTGCACATCTATGTGATCCATTTCCTGCAGGGCTGGCTCATCCATCGTGCGGGAATGTTGTTCGCACAGGACCCCGCACCAACATGATGCATATGATGTTCGGCTCTTGAGTCCTGATCATTTGTAAGGTTGGCTTCAGAGGGAGCCAGGGAGGGCCGAGACCCCAGCTCACCTCTGCACAACTGCCAGACTGATGAGAGGGGTTTTCCTTCACTGAGTCTGGCAGCTGTGTTCTCATGGAGCCCGCTGGCGCTCCAGAAGTTAAAGGGCATTTCCTGTTTCCCAGCACTCAGCGCGAACTTGCGTGTGTGCTGAACAAGTGTTTTAACACTCCCAGAACTACAAGAGCATGAGTGGGGAATCCTTCCTAAGGTTTGTCAGATATTACAGATGCGTCTTCCAAAACTTGGCAGAGAAGGCAGAACTGTTAGCCTGCCTACTGCAGATGAGAGCACCAGAGAGTTTCTTGATGGAAGAAACCAGGAGCACTCAGTGCTTTTTAGAAGTCAGATGCTACTTCTTTGGAAAGAGGCCCCACACCTGCCTGACCAGCTTCAGAATGAGCTGGGGTGGCCCAAAGCTCGGCGCTCTGGCTCACCTCTGCAGAGCTGCAAAAATGGCATTTTCCTTCTTTCCCACAGCTCTGTTAAAGTTGAGCCCATTGGTGCGCTGAGTGTTGAGAGGTTAGAAGGGGCATTTCCTGTCTCACACAAGAGAGGAAATGCACACGTTTAACCTCCTGGCAGTCAGCATGCCAGTGGAAAATACCATTCTTTTCTCCCGTGGCTCTGCAGA
Organism: Ichthyophis bannanicus; assembly: GCA_033557465.1. Taxonomy (NCBI): domain Eukaryota; kingdom Metazoa; phylum Chordata; class Amphibia; order Gymnophiona; family Ichthyophiidae; genus Ichthyophis; species Ichthyophis bannanicus. The sequence continues at coordinate 459,782,724 of CM066033.1, read as the reverse complement.
GGTGAGCCGGGGCGCTGGGCTTTGGGCCTCCCCGGCTCCCTCTGATGTTGGTCAGGCAGGCTTGGGGCCTCCTGAGGCACGGGGCCATGTGCAGGCAACATTTCCACACAGAGGACGGGCCGGACCCTCCAAGGGCTGTGCAAGAGGTGTGACTGCACAGGATACAAGTACAGAAAGGGCTGTGATATAATCACTGGGATTTCAAGAAGGTCAAAAAGAGTGAGTTACTGCACATGGCTAGGGCACAGGAGAGCACCAGATTCATTAATCAGGCAAGGCGCATTTCTAACTTGGTATGGTCCTGTTCTGAACAACTTGTATATGATGCAGGGTCCTCTTAGGTAGACCATCTTTCAAAGCATTCATGAAAACAATGCAAGTCAACACTAGCTTGGATCATCTGGCTTTTAAGCTGCTCACCAGGCACAGTTGATAAAACCCCAACTGAACCAGCTTCGAAATATGAACATCAAAAGTCAAATCCAAATCTAGTCAAAAATCCAGGTACCGAACTATTGGCTGAAACTTCACCTGACCCCCTGCTATAGAAAAAATAGCATCTGGATATACCTTACCCACCTGTAATGCTTGTGATTTCCCCATATTCAGCCCCAGCCTATTATTTCCAACCAGCAGGCTACTATCAATAACCCATTAAAACCCACAACCTCTTCCTTCCAATTCAGACCCACTGGAACACAAATCTGAATAGTATCTGCAAAAAAGAAACAAATGCAATCCCAAGGAGTCCAACAAAGTTCCCAGTACCTATAAAAACAAATTAAATAGAACTGAAGAAAGCACCAACCCCTGGGAGACCCCACAAAACAAATCGTCGACCGGGGACTTCTCATTGCTCCATACAATATGCTGCTTCCACCCAGTCACATGGTAACTGGGTGCCAGCTCCATTGTGAGGCCCTTTAATTTTTAGCTATTGCATTTTAGATACCTACTCACTTAGACGTTTTAACATCACTATTTTATCACCACAGCCATCTATTTTATTTACCAACTATTTTGTTTTATCCTTTTCCTTCTCCTTATAGAAATTTGCCCTCCTACATTCCATTTCTTAGTTTGGATTTATATCTCCATTTTCTTATGGCTCCACACTACCTTTTCTTTCTTTTTCAGACACACCCTAACCTTCTCCCCTCATACCATCAACTCTCCCTCCTTTTCACCCCCTCTCCACCTTCCCCCATCTTGTCTTTCACTCTTTCTTCAGCACGTGAGCTTCACATTATTCTTCCTCTCATTCATCCCTCCACTTTCTCTCTGAAACAACTTCATCCTCGTTTACGCAGTGCTGTCTCCTCTCTGCCTCGCACTCTTCTCTTCCTTCTCCTTCTCCTTCTATCATCCAGTTTTATTAACCCAAATCCTGGCCCCCTTAGACGCTTCTTTCACTCCCATAATAGTTACTTTCTCAACCATCCCAATCTCATTCATATTCTTTTCCTTTCCCCTTCCTCTCTCCCTTTCTCTTGTGCCTTATGGAATGCTTATTCCATTTCTAATAAGCTCACCTTTGCTCACAATCTCTTTATCGCTCCCACTTTCCATCTTCTAGTCCTCACTGAAACCTGGCTCCTCCTCAATGACACTGCTTCAGTCACTGCCCTCTGTCACAGCAGCTACCAATTCTCCCACACTCCTCGTGCCACTGGCCGCAGTGGTGGTGTTGGGTTTCTGCTTTCTCCTTCCTGCCAATTTCAACCCCTCCTTCCATCTCACTCTCACTCCTTTTCCTCTTTTGAAGTCCAATCCATCCATCTTTTTAATCCCTTACCTCTCTGAATAGCTGCTATTTATAGACCCCCTGCCAAGTCCACCTCTACCTTTCTTGCTGACTTTGACTTATGGCTCTTCTTATTTCTGAAATCTTCTTCTCCCTCCATTATTCTTAGTGACTTTCATATACATGTTGATTACTGTTCTGACCCCTATGCTTCTAAGCTCCTTTCCCTTACCTACTCATTCAACCTTCAACTTTGCTCTACCACCCCCACTCCTCAGCACCGTCACTGTCTTGACCTCGTTTTCTTCTCTGTTTACCCTCTAATTTCCATACCTCAGTTCTTCCCTTATCTGACCATCTAAGCTTCACTCTTCATCACTCCCCATCTGAATCTCGCCCAGTCTCTTTCTACCTCTTTAGAAATTTTCATGCTATCAGTCCATCGGCTATCTCCACTATTGTCTCATCACCTTTTTCCTCTACTTTGTCTTCTAAGTCTGTTGATGAGGCTATAGTTTCCTATAACTTTGCACTCTACTCTGCTCTGGATGCTCTTGCTCCCCCCATACCACGTCCTGTGAGATGCACTATACTTCAGCCCTGGCTGTCTTCAACTACCCACCCACGTCAACAATGTTCCAAAAAACATATACCACAGAACCGTTTTGCGCCTCAAAAGCCTCCTGGATTTTTATGATTTCCAAAACACTCTACAAACACCTACTCTTCCATACCTTGATTTCTGCATCATCATTCTTCAAGGCCTCCTAAAATTCACAACTTACCCACTACATTTTATTTATTTACTTTTATTTATTTATTAGCATTTATATACTAGGGCTGATAGAATCCATTCAAAAGTGAGGATCTTAGTCTTTAGGCAAACTAACTTTGCCAAGATGGGCCAATACCTCAGGGAGTCGTTAGCATGATGGGAACAGCTGTGGGATGTAGAAAAACAGTGGGCAAAACTGAAAGGGGATATCTTAAGGGCAACCAACCTTTTTGCTAAAATTGTAAATAAAGGTAAAAGGAAAAGGAGACTGCTATGGTTTTCGAAAATAGTAGCTGAAAAGGTTAAAAAAAAAAGAGGGAGGTCTTCATGAAATACAAGAGATCACAGAGAGAGGAAGACAGGCATCTATATTTGGAAAAACTTATAGAAGCTAGCAAAGTAGTCAGGAAAGCAAAGATTCAAAAAGAGGAATAAATAGCCAATGCAATAAAATGGGGGGATAAGACATTTTTTAGATATGTTAGTGAGAAGAGGAAAGGCAAAAGTGGTATTGTCAGACTCAAGGGTGAAGGGGAGGAATATGTAGAAGCAGATGAAGATAAAGTGGAATTGCTTAACAAATATTTCTATTTGTTCACAGATGAAGAACCAGGAACAGGACCTCAGAAAACACCCACAAACAGGAACAGAAGTGAGGGGCATCTTGAAGAATTTTCAGAAGACTGTGTTCGTGAGAAACTAACTAAACATAAAGTAGACAAAGTGATGGGACTGGATGGGATATATCCTAGAATACTGAGGGAACTTGGGGATGTTCTAGTAGCTCCACTGACTGACCTTTTCAATGCCTCATTGGAGTCATGAGTGGTGCCAAAGGACTGGAGAGAGGCTCATGTGGTCCCTTTACACAAAAGCAGAAGTAAGGATGTGGTTGAAAACTACAGGTTGGTTAGTTTAACTTCGGTGGTGAGTAAATTATTGGAAACGTTGCTGAAAGAGAAAATAGTGAGGTTTCTGGAGTCCAGCAGATTATAGGAGCTGAGGCAGCATGGATTCACCAGAGGAAGGCCTTGTCAGACAAATCTGATTGATTTCTTTGAGTGGGTGACCAGGGAGTTGGACCGAGGGAGAGCCCTAGATGTGGTATATTTAGATTTCAGTAAAGCCTTTGACACCGTTTCTCACAGACAACTTATAAACAAACTGAGCACCCTAGGGATGGACTCTAAAGTTACTGCTTGGGTTAGAAATTGGTTGAGTGGGAGGCGACAAAGGGTACAGGTAAATGGAGCTCACTCTGAGGAGAAGGAATTTACCAGTGGTGTGCCCCAGGGATCTGTCCTTGGTCCGATTCTTTTTAACATCTTTGTTAGTGATATAGCAGAAGGGCTGTCTGGTAAGGTTTGACTCTTTGCGGATGATACCAAAATCTGCAATAGAGTAGACACCCAGGAGTGTGTAGATAGCATGATGAGGGATCTAGCTAAGCTTGAAGAATGGTCTAGAATTTGGCAGCTGGGATTTAATGTTAAAAAATGCAAGGTCATGCATTTGGGCTGCAAGGGAGCAGTATAGTATAGTGGGTGAAGTACTTTTGTCCACTAAAGAAGAGTGGGACCTTGGTGTGGTTGTGTCTGATGATCTTAAAGCAGCTAAACAGGTAGAAAAGATGACAGCAAAAGCTAGAAGGATGCTTGGATGCACAGGGAGAAGAATGGCTAGCAGAAAGAAGGAGGTGATAATGCCTCTGTATAAGTCTTTGATAGGTCCTCATTTGCAGTATTGTGTGCAATTCTGGAGACCGCACCTTCAAAAGGATGGAGTCAGTACAGAGGGTGGCTACTAAAATGGTTAGTGGTCTTTATTATAAAGCATATGAGGACAGACTTAAGGATCTTAATATGTACACCTTAGAGGAAAGGCGGAATAGAGGTGATGTGATTGAGACGTTTAATTCCTCCGTGGCATAAATGCACAGGGGGAGAGCCTCTTTCGATTGAAAGCAAGTTCTGCTATGAGGGGACATGGAATGAGGGTGAAGGGGATAGATTCAGGAGTGATATGCAGAAATATTCCTTTACGGAAAGAGTGGCGGATCCATGGAATAGTCTCCCAGTGCAGGTGGTAGAGATGAGGACAGTAACTGAATTCAAAAAAGCATGGGACAAACACAGAGGATCTCTAAAGGAAAAAAGGGAACAGTTGTAGTTGTTGATATGGAAGGACAGACTAGATAGGCCATGTGGTCTTTTTCTGTCGTCATTTTTCTATTTCTATATCGCTTTTTCCACAAGATCAAAGGCGGTTTACATTAAACAACAGGGTCAGATACATTTAACAATTTAAACTATGTACAGCAAACATTAAACATATCGTAAGCTTAGGCTAGAATAAATTGATAACTATGTACAGAAAACAGTGTCTTTAGATACAATTTTGGTTTGGGGTGACTCATAAAGTTTGCTAGCTTGTGTGCGTTTTCTCTGAAAGTGGGGAAGGAGTTCTGGATTTGAGGAATTATGTCTTTTATGAGGTTACCTAGTTGGAGTCTGTGCTGGGGGGTTCCAAAGGCTCTACAAAATGTTGCTTGAAAAGGTGGGCTTTAAGTTTTTTGTGGAATGTGGTAAGATCGGTGGTTTCTCTTAGCTCATCTGGTAGGGCATTCCAGAGAGTGGGCGCGAAGTGTGAAAATGCTCCTTTATTTGTGGCTTTAATGGATTTTCAGTAGTCTGAGGGAATCATTAGTTTATTTGGCTGCATCCTCCTTTTATTCGTATTTCTACTTGTTTGCTGATTAGGGAGGTGAGGTGGGAAGGAGCTATCTGTCTAAGGAGCTTGAATGTAGTCATTAGTGTTTTGTAGTGTATTCGTCTTTGGAATGGAAGCCAGCTCTACTTCTCTACACCAGAAATTTCACCTAGAATCCAGTCCCAAATCTTAATCTGTTTTTTGATCTCTCTGCCTGGATGCCACACTATCACCTTAAACTTAATTTGGCTAAGAGAGAGTTCCTTATTTTTCCCCCCAAATTTGCTTTCCTTCTTTCCTCCTTCTCTGTCTCTGTCAATGGTACTCTCAACCTTCCTGTTCCCCTTGGATCATAACCTCGGGGTAATCTTTGATTTCTCTTTCTTATTGTCTGTGCACATCCAAAACATCCGAGCGTGTCATTTCTTCCTTTCAGCATTGCTAAAATATATCCTTTCCGAGCAATGCTACCAAAGCACCTATCCACTCTTTTATTATCTCATGATTAGAATACTGCAACCTATTCTTCATGGGCTTCCTGTGGAACCATCTTTTACCACTGCAATCCATTCAAAATGCAGCTGCATAACTTATCTTCCTTCGGTGTCACTAAGACTTTGGAACCCATTTCCTCAAGTTATTACATTGGCTCCCTATCTGCTTCTGCACCCAGTTCAAACTTCTATTGCTCACCTGCAAATGCCTTCGTTCTGTAGCTTCTCACTACTTTTCTTCTGTCCTCCTACACTCTCCCTAGTGAACTCCCTTTTATCTGGCATGTCACTCTTATTTGTGCTGTTTTTATTCATCTCTAATTCCTGCCTTGCTCTTTCATCTTTGCTGCACTATTTACTTGGAACAAACTTCCTGAGTCAATGTGTCATGCTCCCTTTCTGGCCAGTTTTTTTTTACATCTTGATACTTCTCTATAATTAATCCCTCTAATATCTGTTGCTTGCCATAGATGTTTATCTTGACTACCTGCTGAACTCTATAAAGAAGTGACTTTCTCTTATGAGGATAATTCTGTAAAGGTCACAACTCAACTGGCATTGCCATGCACATATTTGACACCTATTCTATAAAGTACAGCATTCATGTACTTCAAAGAATAGGGACCCAAGTGGTAAGATACACATGCCAAATCTACTTACACCAATGCTAGACTTGGTGTAAATGCTCAAGACTAGATTTGTAGGAATGCGCATAGGTTATGGTATAGTATAGTAAATTTGTGCTCCACCTATATTCTTCCCAAGACCTGCCCCTGTACTTGCCCATTCCAAAACTACAACTATCACCCTGATGTGTGTACTTACAGAATAGCATCTACCTACACCCCACTTGCACATGCCCATCCCTGTGCATAAGTCATTTAAAGTAGGTGACTTATGTGTGTTGATGGCATGCAAATGTGCGCAGTTCATTATGGAATTACCTCCTTTATGTGTCTGTACATCATTGCATATGTCTCATAGTAATCTGTGAAGTATCATTAAAATCATCTGTAATACCTGAAGACTGGAGGCTCGCCAATGTAACGCCAATTTTTAAAAAGGGTTCCAGGGGTGATCCAGGAAACTAGACTGGTGAGCCTGACGTCAGTACCGGGAAAAATGGTAGAAACCATTATAAAGAACAAAATTACTCATCATGTAGATAGTCATGGCTTAATGGGAAACAGCCAATACGGCTTTAGACAAGGAAGATCTTGTCTTACTAATCTGTTATGTTTTTTTGAAGGTGTGAATAAACAGGTAGACAAAGGTGAGTTGGTTGATATAGTGGATCTGGACTTTCAGAAAGCCTTTGACAAGGTCCCTCATCAGAGACTTTTGGTAAAACTAAAAAGTCATGGGATAGGAGGCAGTGTACTATTGTGGATCAGGAACTGGTTAAAAGATAGAAAGCAGAGGGTAGGGCTAAATGGCCAATTTTCCCAATGGAAAAAGGTGAATAGTGGAGTACCCCTGGGATCTGTGCTGGGTCCGCTTCTTTGACATATCCATAAATAACCTGGAAAAGGAAATAACGAGTGAGGTTATCAAATTTGCAGATGACACAAAACTATTTAAAGTTGTTAAAACCCAAAAGGATTGTGGAAAATTGCAAGAGGATCTTGATAAATTGGAAGACTGGGCATCCAAATGGCAGATGAAATTTAATGTGGACAAGTGCAAAGCTATGCACCTAGGAAAGAACAACCCAAACTATAGTTACACAATGCAAGGTTCCACTTTGGGAACCACTACCCAGGAAAAAGATTTAGGCGTCATCATCGATAACATGTTGAAACCCTTTGCCCAGTGAGCGGCGGCGGCAAAGAGAGCAAATAAAATGCTAGGTATCATAAGGAATGGAATGGAAAATAAAACAAAGGATATTATAATGCCTCTGTATCGTTTCAATGGTATGAACGCACCTTGAATATTGTGTGCAATTCTGGTCACCGTATCTTAAAAAGGATATAGCATTATTAGAAAAGGTACAGAGAAGAGCCACCAAAATTGAAAAGAGGATGGAAGGATACTCCTATGAAGAGATGCTAAGAAGGTTGGGGCTCTTCAACCTGGAAGAGAGATGGCTGAGGGGAGATATGATAGAGGTCTATGAGTTAATGAATGGAGTGGAACGGGTAAACGTAGATCGATTTTTTACATTGTCAGAATATAAAAAGACTAGGAGACATGCAATGAAGCTACAGGGTAACCTATTTAAGACTAATAAAAGAAAATATTTGTTCATTCAACGTGTAATGAAACTCTGGAATTTGTTACTGGAGGATGTAGTAAAAGCTGCTAGTGTAGCTGGGTTTAAAAAAGGTTTGGACAAGTTCCTGGAGGAAAGGTCCATAAACCATTATTAAAAGGGACCCAGGATATCACTGCTTGACCCAATACAAGCATTGAGGAACCTGTGTCTTTTGGGGAGATTGCTAGGTACTTATGACCTAGATTGGCCACTGTTGGAAACAGGATACTGGGCTTGATGGACCTTGGTCTGACCCAGTATGGCATATCTTATATTCTTATGATACCACTTTAGAAATGATACGCAGCAGTAATAGTAATTAGGGAATGCTTGTGCTTCCTACTAAACCACCAAGGTCAAAGGTAGGATTTGAGGGGGATGGGCAGGCTCAGGCCACTTATGGGTACTTTTCCCAAGGAAAGGAGCCTTAATTATGTGCCATGGCTTCAATTTCCCTTTTATAAAGTCATTCCTGTGTGTATGTTGACACATAAATGAATAGATGATCTCTTAAAAAATACCGACTGGTGTAAAAGTACATACTTTGGCATCAGTTGGTCTTGCAGTGATGCAGGAGCAATCCCCAGTTGCTTCTGCCCCATCAAGTGCCCATGTTCAAAATGATACCCATTGACATCTGTTGATGATACTCTGAGATCATCAATAGGGGGTCTACTGGTGCCATTTAGAATCGGATGAATGATGGGGCAGGAACAACTGGGAATCACATTTGCCTGCCCAGTAGCCACCAGGAAAACCTCTTTATCAGGGAGATTGGGAGATGGGAGGATGGGGGGTTATGCTTTGAGTCAGGGGTTTGGGAGTGGGGGATTTGGCTTTGTGTCAGTGGTTTGGGAGTGGGGGATTTGGCTTTGTGTCAAGGGATTGGGGGTAGGCTCATTTATTCCAACAATTTATTTATTTATTTTATTTATTTAACAGGTTTTTTATACCGCCTTTTCCTTTAATCAAAGCGGTTACAAGACTACATCAGGTTAGACACATCAGGCTACAAAGACAAAACAATACATCCAGTTTTATGGCTCCTTTAAGAGACAGAGGCCTGCCCTGAGGTCCACTACATTGTTGTAGTCAGGAATTTGTGATATTCCTGGCTGCAGCAATGCAAATTTATATCTACCATATGAGGTACTTACTGAAGGTTAGTGACTTCCATGGTAAGTATCATCATGGTATATATTGCAGCTCAGTTAACTAACCGCCCCCCCCCCCCCCCCCACTACCACACACACGTGGAGGCCAAAATGGAGGCCAAATTCAGGCTGTATGTGTCTGGCCTATCCGGGCATTCAGAACCGTGACGGCCAGTTGCACCCAATTCTGATCCCACGGGGGCTAGATGTCCCTGTGGGATCAGAATTGGGTGCAACCAGCCTGGATATGCAGGCTGGGCCCCAGTTCTGGGTTCCTGGACGTCCGGCACACTACCCAATTAGCTCCTGCATGGAGCCGCAGTGTCATGGCATATGCAGGAGCCGCCATCCCCGTCTGTCCTCCAGACACTGCTTTCCTTGCAGCCTGGCCAGGGCCAGGGCCTGGCTGCGTAGAACCCCCTGCACCCTCTCATCTTTCATCTGGGTGATGCCAGTGGCTGCCACAATCTTCGGGGAAAGTTATTCCACTTCCATGGTGGAATAATTTCCCTGACTATCCTCCATCACCCGGATATACAGGATCGCCATCGGTATGGGTAATGAGTCACACCTATAGCCTGCCCTCGCTGATCTCTTGGCCCGCTATCTCCCACCCAAAACAGATCTCCCCACACATCTCGCCTGTACGTGTGGGGAGCTCTGTGGCCTGAATCAGTATCCTGGCATTTAGCTGATCTGAATGTCTGGATTGGATGTCCATACCCGCTAAACACAGTTCAGAATGACCCCCACAATGAATTTCTATTGAGATGTAGCTTACTACCTTATCTATGCGATCACAGGGAGTAATTTTATAAAGACATTTCCATGATTGAAGCCATTATTTTTGGGGGAGGGGGTTCAACACCACTGAATATGCATATACAGCTGTCACCATCGCCTGCTATAATGATAGTGGCATTATTAAGCGGCTTTGAATGCAGCTATGTGGTTAAATTTAGGACAGCTTTTTTTTCTAGCTGAAATTAAACTGCATAGCTCTGTGGAGAGTGTCTGACTCTCGCCGTTCTTGTCATGGTTGGATATTCAGCCCTAGCTCTGTCCTTCCACCATCTGAATGGTGCCACGGGGCTGTTTGCTGCTAGTGCCACTGCTGCTGGTCCCGGAGAGGGGCGGCTGCGGTGGCAATGGATGTCATAGGGGGAGACGCAAGGGATGAGGTTCACATAGGACGCCTCATCTTCTTGCGCAGGCCGTATTGCTACTATGTTACTATACTTTGAGGTTTTCTGTAGGATTTTGATTGTTACTACAATGTGATCTCAAATTTTGTTAGTCCAGCTTTCTTATTCTGCACTGTGTTTTATCACACTTCCTTTGTAGATGACCTTTGATCCACTGTTATCTGAGTTTGGTCTGTACCTTTCTCTTTCTTTCACATGGATGCAGAATAGTTCCTGTTTTCTGCTCTATGCAGGCTGTTTCTCTTAATCTTTCCATTATCCATTTCTGTTTAGTATTTAATTGTTACTTCCTCTTGTTTGCATTATAATTTATAACCTCGTATCTTTAGTTTTACATGCGGCCCTGAAGATTTTCTTGATTTTTCCAATAGAAGAGCGGCATACCTGAATTTGTGGCCCTCTTCTTCTTAGGGAAATCAGACTGTGGAGTGGCAAAGTGTATTCATGTTGTTTTTAACCCCAAATGACAGAAAAAAACTCCAGTTTTGTATTTTTTTCTGTGTCATCAATAGTGCTCACTATCATTCAATAGTTTGCCCTACTGCTCCAAAGTGAGCACTATTGCTCAATAGTCCACAAGAGTGCACCCTGCACAGGCAGCGTTTGATGGAGGTAAGTGTGTATGGTTCAGTCCTTGAGTGAATTTGATCATTTCTGGCTATTACTACTACTATTAATCATTTATAGCACTACAAGGCATACACAGAGCTTACAACTAATCAAGACAGACAGCACAATAGTTGAGAACAGAGGTACAAACAGGGAAAGGAGACCAAGGGAACAGGATCCAAAGGCAGCCTCAAAGACATGAGCCTTTAGCATGGATTTGAAAAGGGGGAAAGATGAAACCTAACATATAGATTCAGGTAGTTTATTCCAGGCATAAAGAGCAGCAAGGTAAAATGACTGAAGTATGGATCTGGCAGTGGAAGAAAAGGGCAAAGAGAGGAGTAAGCTAGAGGAAGAGCAGAGTTCCCGAGGAGGGGTGTAGGGAGACGGAAGAGAGGAAAGATAGTGAGGAGCAGTAGAATGAATGCATTTATAGATCAAAAGGAGAAGTTTGAATTGGATGCAGAAATGGAAGGGGAGCCAATGAAGTGATTTGAGAAGAGGGATTATATGAGTATATTGGGGCTGGCGGAAGATTATTTTATTTATTAATTTAGCTAAGCTTATATACCGCTTAGTCTAAAAGTCAAAGCAGTTTACAGAAAGCGAAAAGCCAGAAAAAAAAGCTTACACAGAACAAGAACTTAAAAGAAGGGAAAATAAAGGAGAGGACATTGAAGGTTTGCCTAGTTCAGATATACTGCAAACGAACACTATGCCTGGGTAATCTCATCAGTCGCTAGGTCATTGATGAAGAGGAAAGTCTTTTAGTTTCTTTCTGAATGTCAGTGAGTCAGTAGTGTCACAAAGTATGTTGGGAATAGCATTCCATAAAGTTGGAACAAAGAGGGAAAATGCCTCTCTTGAGATTGAAACAGTGGTCTTAGCGTTAAGTATAGATATGCATAAAGTGTTGGTGGAGTTTGATCTTCTACTTCTGTTGGGTGTTTTTTGTATGAGGGTTTCTAAGTAAACAGCAGAGAGCTGGTGGATCACTTTAAAGGTTGTTAAGAGGGACCTGAATTTGACCCTCTCAGAGACAGGAAGCCAATGCAGTGCCACCGCAAGAGAGCGGATAGGTGAGCTCTCCACGCTCCCCCATACCAGGACCAATCAGGAAGCAAGGGGCAGTGTTAAAATACCAGCGAGCAGAGCAAGAAGCACCATCTTTGCCTCTTCCTGATCAGTGCTGCCACAAGGGAGCAGGTAGGTGAGCTCCTCCCATTCCCTCATGCCAGGACCAATCAGGAAGCAAAGAACAGCTTTAAAATACCGGCAAGCACAGTCGTGCCTGTACTTGGCGGGCCCGCACTTGAGGGCCTCGCCAGAGGGCCCTTTGGCATAGCCCTTAGGCGTGGACCGAGGCTGGAAACATCAACCATCATAACAAGAAATTCTGCAATCCTAAAAAGAAACAACTGAAAAACACGAAAGGCTCAACAGCTACCCACCATGACAGAACTAAAGGGGACCAGCTGGTAGTCATAGCCCGCACCTTAGTCAACAATAAGGAAGCATTAACACGAACTGTTTCTTCCATGGGGTAGCAATAATGCACTCCGAAATACTTGATAGTTTTGGACTCCCAAACAAAAGGAAATGCCTGCATATCCTCTTTATGAACCAACGGGTTCAGTGGGAAAGCGACAGACTTAGACCAATTTATTTTATATCCCGACAGATGAGAATATTGATCAATAAGCTCCAGCACGCAGGAAACAGACAGCGGGGAAACAAACAAGAGAAGGTCGTCCGCATAAGACGAAAGCTTAATTTCCGACTTAGCAATCATTGCCCCCTGTATCCTGGGACATTGCCTTAAGATAAGTGCCAAAGGCTCCAGTGCTAAATTAAATAGCACTGGGGAGAGGGGGCAGCCCTGCCGTGTGCCCCGACACAACCTGACATCCTGTGACTGCAGACCATTCACACAAACCTTTGCCACTGGCTTAGCGTACATTATCTTGAGCAACTGAAGAAAACCCTCCCCAATTCCAAACCACTTGAGAGCAGAGAACAGAAAAGACCACTTCAAACAATCGAACGCTTTCTCAGCATCCAGGGACAACCCTACCAAGGGGCTGCTCGCCACCTCTCCTTGAGCCAAAATATGGCACAAAAGCCTAGCATTATCAGCGGTCGACCTACCCCCCACAAAACCACACTGATCTGGATGAACAAGGAGGGGAACCACCTAGGACAAACGCTGCGCTAATATCGTAGCATAAATTTTATAGTCCGCTTTGAGTAATGAAATCAGACGATAATTACCTACCATTAAAGGATCCCTCCCAGGCTTCTCTGCAGCAAAAGAACCCACCTGAGGAGACACCTCCATTAACGATTGAAAATATAGCAGCAAAGGGGCGGCTAGCTCCTTGGAGAAAACTTTAAAAAAACTCTATGGGCAACCCATCTGGGCCAGCCGCCTTACCGGTAGCCAAGGCATCAATAGCTAAATGAACCTCAGTTATAGAAATCGGACAATCCAACTCCGCCCTATCCTCCTCGCTTAACGTTGGCCTATTTATTCCAGCAACCAACTGATCAGACGTATACAACTGAGCATAAAAGGTTTGAAAAGCCTCGGCTACCTCCGAGTCCTTTGTTAGTACCGCTTGCCCCATAGGGTCTCTCAGAGCTGCAATGCACCCAACATCCTTGCGGCCCTGGAGTGCATGCGCCAACAGACGTCCCGCCTTATTCCCTTCCCAGTAATAAGCCCCCGCCTGCATTTTAATACTCCGTGAAGCGGCACATGTAAGCAATGTATCATATTTAAACCTCTGCAGTCGCAGAAGAATACTTGGGTCAGAACGCTTAACTAAAACCCGCTCCCCAGCCTTAATCTGTGACTCCAACTCAGCCAGCAGCACCTTTCTCTACCTGGCCCTCAAAATACCGAAGCTCGTAATAGTAGCCCGCAAAAAAGCTTTTAAACCCTCCCACCAAGCCCAAACAGAGGTATCCTTAGGGGAGTTGAACCGGAGATATTCAGCAATTGCATCGCGGACTCTCTGACAAAAGTCCTCATCCCCCAAGAGGGACCTGTCAAAAGACCATCTGGAGGATTTCAAGGGCGTCATCTCATCATAGATCACCAGAGAAACAGCAGCATGATCCGAAACATGCGCAGAGTGTATATATGATGATAGAGACCAATAAAAAATCTATCCGTGAGAGAGTCTTATGCGGAGGTGAAAAATAAGTAAAATCCAGCTCCCCAGAATGCTGAACCCTCCAAATATCCACCAACCCAGCTTCCCTGATTGCAGACAATAGAGCTGTCTGCGCCCTAGAGATGCCAGAAGTCCTGGGGGGCTTCCTGTCAACAACAGAATCTAACACCAGATTGAAATCCCCCCCCAGGATTATTGATTTCCCCATAGAAGCACAAACCTCCCCTGCAAAGGTCCTAAAAAATTCTGGGCAGTCTACATTGGGGGCGTAAACATTAATTAAGACCAATTCCAGGGCCCCAACCTTAAATATAGCCTTGACCCACCTCCCTTCTGTATCAGAACAGACCTGAGAACTCCCCAAAACCAAGGAGCTCTTAGCCAATATAGCCACCCCACAGCGCTTGCGAATAGCCGCAGAGTATGCCACCAACGTGTAGGGTTTTATACTTAGCTTCAGAGACTCCTTGGCATTCAGATGGGTCTCTTGCAAAAACAAAATATCAGCCCCCTCCTGCTTTCCATACATTATAATATTTTTCCTCTTCACAGGGCTATTTATCCCTTTCACATTTAAAGAGAGAACTCTAAAGGACATCCCCTTAGCCATAGCTAGATCTAGGATAATACTGACAGGGGCGTCCTACACCTGAACCCTTTCCAACATGCAGCTACGCTCCCTTAGCCTCACTCCACCAGATTTCCAGCCCCCCCCCCCCCCCAGGAAGAGCCATACTGCTATGCTTAAAAAACCCACATACCCGTCATCCATGACTATCGGTCTCATTCCCCACCACCCAGCGGACATGATCTCTTCAACAAACCACATAGGAGTATATCTATCTCTATCCTGAACTGGCAACCCTGATAAGAGCAGGGCAGGCACAGGGGGAAACAGGAAACAACATCAAAACTGCTACCCACACCTCTAAAATATATCACACCCGTTACTCAAAACTTATGCCACTGTTACAGCACAGTACAGACCCATCCACTTGCACACATAACTCTCTACAACAAACAACAAGCATTAGTTATATTCTCAGTCCAGTCCATCTAGGAACTCCAGCCCAAAAGCCGACCGACTCTTCCTCACTCTCACAAACTGGAAAAAATCCACACTTCAGCGCATCAATGAAAGTTCTTTGTCCTCCAGGTACAGCTGCAGCGCCTCGGGTTCGTCAAAAGTTCTAGTCTGATTATGAAGAGTCACACGCATTCGCGCAGGATACAGGAGCCCGTACCGCGCCTGAAGCTGCTGCAGGCGAGGCCTCAAAGCTAGAAAGTGCTTCCTGCGAGCAAGTGTTCTTCGCAAAATCTGGAAAGAAGAAAAGTCGATGACCTTCACAGAGGGGCGCAATCGAGCGGCCTCCATTATTTGGGCCACTTGCTAGTATCTGAGAACCCTGAGAATAATTGGCCTCGGCCGCTTGATGCTGGGTTGAGGCTGCGAGGGGACCCGATGGGCCCGATCAATTTCGAACGGCATTACAAAAGTGAGGTTAAGCGCTGCCGGTATCATTTTATGTAAGAAGGCAACCATATCCTTCCCTTCGGCACCCTCTGGCACGCCAATCACCCGTACGTTGTTTCTGCGCGCCCTGTTGTTACTGTCCTCCAAATCCCTTTCCAGCATACGAATTTCTTTAGCATGCTTATCCACCATGCGCAGCCGCTCCTCATGGGCCGCCACCCTCTGCTCCGTTTTATCCTGCCGAAGGGAAATGCTTTCCATGCTGCTCCTCAGCGCGCTCAGTTTGTCTTTTACCATGCCCACTCACCATTAGCCACAACCAGCTCTCTTATTCCTCGCACCTCCACGAGCAATTCCTGAAAGGCATCAGGGCCTTCCCGGGCGGCAGCCATCTTTTGCGGCGATAGAGGGTCCGACTTCGAGCGCTTTGCACCACTGCCTTGTGCCCCCGCAAACTCCAATCGGGTCGGCTTAGAGCCTGCCATAGCACCACAACTAACACCAATAAAACGAAGCTGTGAGTAGCAATAGACCAGGATTAACAGGGATTCCCCCCGGAGCTCAGCTCTATACGTCTGCCCTGCTCGACATCAGGCTCCGCCCCCCCTAAACCAGAAGATTCTAACATGCTACCTCACGAACGCTCATTCTATGAGAAACAAAATACCTATAATCCACGACATAATAACTGATAACAACCCTGACCTTGTCTGCATTACTGAAACATGGCTTTCAGAATCAGACATGGTACTAGTCAACTAACTCCAAACTCCAGGATATAACATATACAACTCCCCTAGAATGACTAAGCGAGGTGCAGGTGTCCTCATCATCATAAAGAAAGAGCTGAATGCATCCCTCCTCTCTTCAAATAGTGCTGAAGATATAGACATCCTCACTATCAAAACTAATCAACTAACCTTCTGTCTAGTATATAGACCCTCGAATACAAACCATCACAATCTTGACATCATAACTGAGACTATATGTTCTACATCAAGTAAAAGGTCACTAATCCTATTAGGTGACTTCAACCTAGCTTCTCTCTACAACAACCATGTTATAACATTCCTAAATTCCATGTCTGACATGGACAACCTTCAAATAATTAACATTTCTACACATAGTAAAGGCAACGCCCTAGATTTAGTATTCATACCTAGCAAAATCTATAACTCCCTCCTACCTACCCCACCACAGACACAACGGGTCCCTTGGTCCGACCACTATGTAATAAAATTTCAACTGCTGTCCCGTATCCCCATCCCACCAACAGCCTCATGCAACACCCCATCTAAAAGATATAAGACATTTGAAAAGAATAGTTTTATAAACCAAACTCTCCAGCATCTAGACCCTGATCCAACAAACTTAGAAGCTATAACCAAATGGAATAAAGCCATATCTAACGCTGCTACTACCAGAACACCATGCCCAATTGACAGAAAAAACAACAAGCAGCATGGTGCTCTCAGGATCTAAAAAAGATTAAAAACTCTCTGCGCAAAATTGAGCATAAATGGAGGTATGCAAAATCTAATGACCTCCGATCCTCATACATGAACACACTACAGCCCTCAACCCAATCAGCTGAGCGGCGTCCTTTTGAACTGGGAACGCCAACGGGCGCGCCCACGCCTAAGGGCCCTTTGGCGTGGCCCTTAGGCGAGGGACCATAGCTACAAGCCATGTTGGTTTCTTGAATTGAGGACAGCATCCCCTCTCGTATTCCTGATAAGCTGATCTGTTTTCTCTCCGCTTGATATTATCTCCTGCTCCACGCCTGCTTAACCTACATTCTCCTTAGCCTATGGTAGGTTTCTATGATAACATTTGATTAGCCTTTCTCTTCATTCTGTGGCTCAATATCCCACTCTTCTCCTTTTCAACACTCTCCTTCTTTTTTCCCATCCCTCCAGCACCATCACTCCTATACTCCTATTCCCCCTGGCCACCCTCATCGCCCCCTCCATTCTGCCTCCGAGCCTATCATTTGCACTTACTCTCTCCACCTCATCCATCCCTCCCCATTCTCACTAACCCACTCCCATCCTCGTTTCCGCCTCCTCCTCTCTCATCTGGTAATATAAACCCCAACATTGGCCCCTTGTCTTGCCTCTCATGTTATGATGAGATCTTCGTGTAATTTGGCTAACCTTATCTATGTCTTCCCTAATCCTGGCCTCCCTAGATTGACCTCTCACTCTCTGATGTTTTCTGCCCTCCCTAGGCATTTCTCTCGCATTAGAACAAGACCCTTACGCAACTTATCCAACCTTATTCACATTCCTCTCCTTCCCCCCTCTGCTCTCCCCTTCTCATGTGCCTTGTGGAACGTTCACTCTATCTCTAGCAAACTTGCTTTTACACGTGATCTATTTATTTCTCACACACTACATCTCCTTGCTTTAACTGAAACCTGGCTTCTTCCTGAAGACACTGCCTCTATTGCCACTCTTTGTCATGGGGGCTAGCAGTTCTCCCATACTCCTCGTCCCACTGGACGTGGTGGGGGTATTGGGCTTCTACTTTCTCCCTCTTGTCACTTCCGGACCCTCATCCTGCCTCATTCTCATTCCTCTCTCTCTTTTGAGGTCCACTCTATCCGCCTCTTCACTCCTCTCCCACTCCGGGTAGCTGTTATCTATCAGCCTCCTGACATTTCTGTCTCTACTTTTCTTTCTGACTTTGATTCTTGGCTGTCCGCCTTTCTTGACCCCTCCTCCCCCACTCTTATTCTCGGAGACTTTAACGTTCACGTTGATGACCCCTCTGATCTCCATGTTTTAAAGCTCCTCTCCCTTACCTCCTCATACGACCTTCAACTCTGCTCCACTGCTCCTACTCACCTACATGGTCACTGCTTCGACCTGATATTCTTCTCTAACTGCTCACCCTCCAACTTCTGTAACTCAGTCCTTCCCTTGTCTGACCATCACCTTTTAAGTCTTATTATTCATCATCCCCACCTCAGCCTTGTCCTGTCTCCACTAACCTATTTAGAAACCTTCTTGCTCTTGATCCCTTAGCTCTCTCTTCCGCTATCTCCTCACCCCTTTCATCCATTCTGTTATCCAACTCCATTGATGAGGCTGTGACCTCCTATAACGCTGTACTCTCCTTTGCCCTGGATGCTCTTGCTCCCCTTACCCTACGTCCTGTAAGGCGTTCTTCTCCCCAGCCCTGGCTCTCACCCACTGCCCGCTATTTGCACTCCTGTGCCACTCTGCTGAGCATGTTTGGCTCAAATCCCACTCCCATGCTGACCTTCTCCATTTTAAATTCATGCTTTTCTCCTTCCAGTCAGCCATTGCACTTGCCAAACAAGACTACTTCATCCATCTGACTAACTCTCTTGCCTCTGATCCTCGTCGTCTCTTTAACACACTCAATTCTCTCCTCAGTGTGCCTCTTTCTCTGATTCCTCCCTCCCTTCCTGCCCAAACATTGGCTGAGTACTTCCATGACAAAATCCACAAGATCACCCTCCAATTCCCCACCACCCCTACTACCCCCCCCCTACTTCCCTATTCTCCCCCCTCACTTCTGCTACCCTTTCTTCATTCCCTATGGTCTCTAATGAGGAAACAACACTCCTTCTTTCTTCCTCTAAACTCACTACCTGCTCATCTGATCCTATCCCCACCCACCTCCTTAGCACCATCTCCTCCACTATCGTCCCTTCCATCTCTCATATTCTCAACCTATCGCTCTCCAACCTTCCCTTCAAACTTCAAGAACGCTGTGGTCACACCCTTCCTCAAGAAACCCTCACTTGATCCCACCTGTCCTTCTAACTATCGCCACATCTCTTTCCTTCCCTTCGTCTCTAAACTACTTGAGCGTGCAGTCTACCACCATTGTCTTGATTTCCTTTCCTCTCATGCCCTTCTTGATCCTTTCAATCTGGCTTCCGTCCCCTCCATTTCACTGAAACAGCTCTTACCAAAGTCTCTAATGATTTGTTCCTTGCAAAATCCAAAGGCGTTTATTCTGTCCTTATCCTTCTTGATCTCTCTGCTGCCTTCGACACTGTTGACCACAACCTTCTTCTTATCATCCTGTCCTCACTTGGTTTTAAGGGCTCTGTACTATCTTGGTTCTCCTCCTATTCTCCCATCGCTCTTTCAGTGTGTGCTTCAGTGGCTCCTCCTCCTCTTTCACCCCGCTACCTGTGGGTGTACCTCAGGGTTCTGTCTTGGGACCGCTCCTCTTTTCTCTCTACACCCAATCCCTTGGTGCCCTTATCTCTTCCCATGGCTTTCACTATCATCTCTATGCTGATGACTCTCAAATCTACCTCTCTATGCCTGTCATCTCTCCTGAAATCCAGGCTAAGATTACGGTCTGCCTTTCTGACATTGCTACCTGGATGTCCCATCGCCATTTAAAACTGAACATGGCCAAGACTGAACTCCTTATCTTTCCCCCGAATGCCTCCCCTCCTCTTTCCCCTTTCTCTGTCTCTGTGGATAATTCTGTAATCCTTCCTGTCTCTTTGGCACGTAACCTTGGTGTTATCTTTGACTCCTCTCTCTCTTTCTCTTTACATATCCAACTCATTGCTAAGACTTGCCATTTCTTTCTCTACAACATCTGCAAAATTCTCCCCTTTCTTTCTGAAAATACTACTAAGATGATTGTCCACTCCTTAATCACCTCCCGCCTTGATTATTGTAACCTTCTCCTTGCCGGCCTCCCTGCAAACCACCTTTTTCCCCTTCAATCTATTCAACATTCTGCTGCTCGTCTGATTTTCCGCCAGCCTCGTTTTTCCCACATCACTCCTCTCCTCATGTCACTTCACTGGCTCCCCATCAGTTTTTGTATCCAATTCAAACTCTCCTGCTAACCTATAAATGCATTCACTCTTCTGCCCCCCCTGTACCACTCATCTCTTATCTCTCCTTACCCCCACTCTCGGCTACTTCACTCTTCTAATAGTCTTAGTTTATCTATGCCTTTCACTCGTACTGCAAATTCTAGACTTCGCTCCTTTCACCTGGCTGCACCTTTCGCCTGGAATAATCTACCTGTCTCTTTGTGCCAGGAACCCTCCCTGGCCCTCTTCAAGTCCAGGTTGAAACCCCACCTCTTAGCTATTGCTTTTTGTTCCTGACGCTTGTGTTGGAATCTGACTTCTTTATAAACGCTGCGTGTATTTTGTCATGTTGTTTTGTAAATTGTAATTGTATTTTATCCTGTAATTTGTCTTGACTAGAATGTGAGCTCTGATGAGCAGGGACTGTCTCTCTTACATGTCTGTACAGCGCTTCGTATGTTTGCAGTTCTATATAAGTGCTTAATAATAATAATAATACAATACTACAAAGATACCATCAACAACAAGAAAAAAGAGTACTGTTCCAATATACTCACAAAATCACTTAACCGCCCTAGAGAACTGTTTGAAATTGTAAAGACTATCACCCATAACACCAAGAATAATGACCCAAAAGCCCTACCATCAATCCCCAAATTCTAGCCAACTACTATAATAAAAGCTAAAATATCAAATTGTAGACCCTTCTCTCACACTCAAAACCAACCCCACACTGATTTACACTTGGTCAACTTTCTCTTAGACCAAGAAGGATACACTGTTGCCTTCAGATCCTGACTTTCACCGTTATCCTAACCCGATTCCCATCAATCTCCCATGACCAAATTACACAGACCATATTATGCTTTGTACCGAACTATCGCTATCGCTTTGTATTGCTGTATTAGATTGCAAACTCAGATGAGTATTAGATTGTAAGCTCAGATGAGCACGACTCTGACGAGCAGGGACTGTCTATTATATGTATATTTTTATATGCATGTCATACCTGTACAGCGCTGTATGCTCAGCGCTATATAAGTGCTAAATAGTAGTAGTAATAGTACTTAACAACATTATAACTAAAATAAACACAACTACATCCAGTCTCAACCCATGCCAGGTCATTTGGACAAAGACCAAAAAAACAGAGCTTTCCCCATATATATTTTCAATTATTAACTGCTCCTTGAAACAAGGCCTATGTCTCCTTCCCTGAAACATGTCATAACACAGGTCTGTGACTAAAAAGCTGTTTGATTATTTTCATCTAATTTCCATGTATTTTGGTGTACTGAAAACAAATAAAATATTGAAAAAACTCCTAGACGTCATGATTTGCCACAACATGCAAAATTGTCTTCAAATTTATCAATTTTTTTCAAATTACTATTAATTAATTCAAATTACTATTAATTAATTCACATAAGTGCATTTAAGATATAAAATGCCCAAAAAACCTTAAAGGGATTGTCTGAGTTATGGAAAAAAAAATATAGCACTGTAAATCTGATGGTCAGCAATATATACATAAGATAAGCAAGTTTTAAGTCTGTGCTTCTAAGGGTAGAAGGGGTTAATCTTTCCTGAAGAATCCAGTGAGAGGGAGACACAGGGCAGATAGCAGCAGCTCCGGTCAGTGCAGGGGGGCGTGGCCAGCACTGTGACGTCTCGTGTACAGACACAGAGCTGCTCTCTCCTGCATGCCACACTTGTGCACGAATCATCATCAGGTTCTTGGTTCTAGGCTGTTCACCCTTTTTCATCGCAATTCGTGTTGGCTCATCATTCTTCAACTGTTATGTTATGGCTCCGCGAAAGTGTATTAATTCGCCAGACAGTTTCTGTTTCATCTGTGGTGAATATACAGTGTTGAAGCAACAGCAGAATATTACAGACTTTGTGAAAAAACTATACTTTGCATACTTTGGACTAAAAATTGGAGATCAAGATAAAGTCTGGGTGCCTCATAAAGTGTGCAAACGGTGTGTTGAGGGCCTCCAAAACTGGTTCAAGGGTAAGAAAAAATCTTTCCGTTATGGGATTCCTATGGTATGGCGAGACCAAAAGAACCATAGTGACGACTGTTACTTTTGTTCATGCAATGTGAAAGGGTTTAATTCCAAATGGAAGCATTCCATTTCATACCCCAATCTTCACTCGGAAATTCATCCCATCCCCCATGGGACAGATATACCAGTACCCAAGCACCCTGCTACCTTGGAAGAGATACCTAGCTCCGATGAAGGTGAAGTCATACCTGAACCAGATGACGAATCAAGTTCTGACTTTGAAGATGATACAAGACCAAAATTGTTTTCTCAGGAGGAGATGAATGATTTGGTAAGAGACTTGAATCTTCCCAAAGATGCCACTGAGTTACTCGGATCAAGACTGAAAAGCAGGAATTTATTGTTGCCAGGAGTGTCATCATCATGGTTCAGACATCGTGAAAAGGCGTTTGTTCCTTACTTCGCCCAGGAAGACAAATTGGTTTATTGCATCGATGTCGAAGGTCTGATGGGTCAATTTAAAATCCAATATGATTCAGAGCAATGGCGTCTTTTTATAGATTCTTCAAAAAAAAGTCTCAAAGCAGTTTTACTCCACAACGGTTTTTACGCTTCCATACCTGTAGGTCATTCCGTACACTTGAAGGAAACCTATGAGAACTTGGAATTGGTTCTTCGTAAACTTAAATATGAAGACCATGGTTGGCAAGTGTGTGGGGACTTGAAGGTCTTGTGCATGCTGCTCGGGCAACAAGCTGGGTATACCAAATATCCTTGTTTTCTGTGTCTATGGGACAGTCGAGACCGACAAAATCACTGGACCAAGAAGAGTTGGCAGCCGAGGATGCTAACAGCCGGTGAAAAAAATGTCCTCTGAGAAACTTTGGTACCTTCCCATAAAGTTCTTCTACCACCTCTCAACATAAAATTGGGATTGATGAAGCAATTCATAAAATCACTTCCAAGAGATGGAGAATGCTTCAAATACTTGGTCACCAAGTTTCCAGGCCTGTCAGAGGCAAAATTGAAGGAAGGTGTGTTCGTCGGACCAGACATTAGAAGGCTTATAGTTGATCAAGAGTTTGTCAATACCATGACAGATCCTCAAAAAGAAGGGTGGATTGCATTTAAAGAAGTCTTACAGAAACTTTTAGGCAATAACAAAGATCCTCACTACAAAAAGATCGTCAGACGAATGCTGAAAGCATTTCAAGCTTTAGGTTGCCTGATGAGTTTGAAAGTGCATTTCCTCCAGTCCCACCTTGACTACTTTCCTGAAAATTTGGGAGCTGTGAGTGAGGAACAAGGTGAACGATTCCACCAAGACATTAAAGAGATGGAAAGGAGATACCAGGGAAAATGGAGCATTACAATGATGGCAGACTACTGTTGGATGCTTCAGAGAGACATTCCAGATGCTACTCACAAGCGTAAATGCACCAAGAGGAGCCTCACAAGGAAGAAGAATCGAGTTTAGTGTGTGTAGGTGAGCTCATTTCAGTTCAAAAAAGGATTTTCATGAAAATATTGTAATAAAACTTTAATTTTATAAGTCTATTTCCATTTATTTTGAGGTATTGCCTTATTTATTTATTTTATTTATTTATTTATTTAACTATTTCTTTTATACCGCCCCTTCCAGAGATCAAGGGCGGTTTACATATAACAGGTTAACAGTCTTGTACACAGTTTGTATACATTAAACAAAGAACAATAGAATTCAACTATTTAAATGGAACAGTAATATAAACTTTGTAGGAATTAAAACAAACACATCTAACTTATTAAAAAAATATAATTACAGTGTGTGGTGTGTGTGTTGTGTTGGTCAGAAATTGGTGTAGGTGTTGGAATTTAGTTCCTTTTTATGTCGTCTTGGGGCGTGTGTGTGGAGGGGGGCAGGCTTGTGTTTACATTGTTTGGATTAAGGGAGTTTGTGCATGTGTGACCACGTTTGTTGTGGAGCTAGCTTTGGGGTAGTAGGGGACTTCGAAGTTTTCAGTGAACAGGTAGGTCTTTAATTCTTTTCTGAATTGGAAGAGGTCTCTTATGGTACGAAGTTCAATGGGGAGGTCGTTCCAGAGTGTAGGCGCAGCGAATGAGAATGCTCTGGAGCTGGTGGTGTTCTTAGTTTTGCGGATGGTTTTTGGTATGATGAGAGAGTGGGCTGCGTTTGTCTGAGGGTCCTTGTCGAGGTTGGAGATTGCAGTAATGTTGATAGGTGTGAGGGGGTTATGTCGTTTATGAGTTTATAGGTTGTTAGGATAATTTTATATTTAACATAGTTACCTAAATTGTCAGGAAACGTGATGTCCTATGACAAAATGGAGGTCATTTTCGGATTCAGCGCACCAAAGAACATAAAGATTACGTGGAATAACCAAAACAGCTCTCAAAAACAAATTTTTTGCAGACCTGTGAATCCACCCTATCCCAAAAAACAACTCCAAGGATAAAAACAACCCCACAGCATATAGACCAATCTCAAATCTTCCCTTCATGGCTAAAGTAATTGAAAAATAGTCCAAATTCAGCTACAGGACCACACTGATGCTAATGTACCCCTTGATGTACACTAATATGTTTTCTGACCACATCATGGCATTGAAACCCATATTTTTAGACATTACCGAATCATTTGACAGCGTCAGTCACACCTTAAACTCACCAGGCTACAGCAAATAGGAGTAAAAGGCACAGTACTCCAATGGTTCCAATCATACCTTTCAGACAGAACCCAAAAGGTTAGAATCGGACAACACACATCTAAACAATACAAACAAAAATAAGGCCTACCCCAAGGATCTGCCCTTTCTGTCCTCTTTTTTAACATATTCCTCCAGCCCATAAGCACCATCTTCAAAAAATTCAATGTAGGTTATCACATATACGCGGATGATATAATGTTATATCTTCTGTTCAACATATCACAGAATGCTTCAAAGAAGCAGCAAAATGGCTCACTTCTCATAACCTACTGATCAACTTCAGTAAAACCGAAGCACTCTACGTTACCAGAAATCAAAGTTTCACTCCTCCTCCAAATATCACAATTAATGACACCGACATAGTAGTAAAGAAGGAAGTAAAATACCTAGGGGTCACCTTAAACTAGACACTCAGCATGTTCACACGCATAAAACTCACAACCAAAAAAAATCTACTATAAACTCAAAATGTTAAAACAGCTACTACTGCTCCCCAACATGACTTCAGATCAGTCCTCCAAGCATTAATCAGCCCACACATTCACTTTTGTAACAGTACACTACAAGGTTTATCTAAACAGAGCCTAAAACCACTCCAAATGGTGCAACATGTTGCAGCATGAATTGCATGGAATGTAAAGATATCGGAACACATCACTCCAGTATTGAAAGCCATAAGATGAGATCAGAGCACCTAGGAAACAAGTGTAAAGAGAGAAAAGAAGATGCCCTAGGACTGAGTCTCGAGGCACACCAACTGATAGCAAAATAGTAATGGAGGAAGAACCACCAGAGAGTACGCTGAAAGTACAATGGCAGAAGAAAGAAGAAAACCAAAACAAAGCAGAGTTCCAAAATCTGTGTACAATGTGTCAAATAGTAGATGATGATTAACAAGTGTAAAAAAAACCCAGATAAATCAAGGAGGATGAGTGTAGAGTAAAGGTCTTGGCCATAAGGAAGTCACTGGAGATTTTGACAAGAGCAACTTTTAGGGACGTAGAGTTAAAAATCAGACTAGAGCGGATCTAGATCAGTTTGAAGTGAAAAAAAGATAAGGCAGTAAATATGAACAGTGCATTTAAGTACTGTGGATACAAAAGGCAGAAGGGGGATGGGGCAGTAATTAGCAGGTTTGGTTGGGTCCAATCAAGGTTTTTTGAGGTGTGGTATAAGCAGAGTATGTTTGAAAGAAAGGGAACAATCGCTGTGACAAGAGATCAGTTGAAGATGTAACAGATGAACTAAGGAACCGGTATGCAGTCCAGGAAGTGGAAGAGGTGACAACATCCCAGGAAGAGACAGTATCAGAGCTCAAAAACCCCAAAGTTGTATCAGTAACCACTAGAAACCAAAGGGTAGAGATGGTTGGTGACCTCTTTTGAGGGGTACATAGGCATCCATCTGCCATCCAGACATGATGTTCTGGGAGGTGTGCAGTCTTCTAGTATCAAGATCTGAGATGTTATAGAGAGTTTGCCTAGACTCTTCAAGCCTACCAGCTATTATCTTATGCTATTCATCCATGTTGTCAAAAATGATACTGCTAGTCTCCCACCTAAGCATATCAAAAGTGACTTTGTGGCACTGGGAGAGAAGGTGAAACAGTTAGGTACACAGATGGTGTTCTTATCAATCCTCTCTGTCCAGGATCAGGGCTGAGGCCAAGAGGCTCACATCCTGGAGATGAATACCTGGCTGCATGGATGGTATCATTGAGAGCATTTTAGCTTCCACAACAGACTGGCTAATCTACCGAGGAGGGCTTAAACTAGGATAGTCAGAGATGGGTGAACAAAGCCTCCAAGGAAGTTGAACATTAAAAAATAGTATAGGAAAAGAAAGAAAGGGCAACATCTGGAGAGCTACATGTACTAATGTCCATAATATGCAAAATAAAGTTCCAGATTTATAAGCTATAATGGACAAGGACAACTTGGATATAGTGGCAGTCATGGATATATGGTACACAAAAAACGACTGGGACAAAGATATACCAGTCTGTAATCTGTTCAGAAAAGATAGGCTAGAAAGAAAGAAAGAAGAAGTGGTGCTATATGTAAAAAAATAGCATTAAATCCACAGAACTTCAGGGAAATTACGAGGGAAGTAGGAGGCACTTTGGGTTAGTCTAGAAAGAGGGAATGGAGAATCTATTTACACTGGTATGATATGCAGACCTCCCTCGCAGGCTGAAAAAATAGATATTTAATTGAAGGCATTCACAATATTGCTGTGAAAGGGGAAGTAGTATTGGTAGGAGATTTCAATTTGCCAGATATTGATTGGGATATTTTTGTTGTAGTGTCAACTAGAGTAGGGAGATCCTAGATTTTCTACAAGAATGACTGTTCCAACAACTGATAATGGAACTCAGGTGGGAGGCAATGATACTTGACTTAGTGATTACCAATGGGGAGAGTGTTTCTGATGTAGTAGTGGATGATCATCTGGTGTGTAGTGATCACCACATGGTGAGCCTTAATATTAGGACATGGGTGGAAATGGTTCATTCAAAACGAGAGTCCTAGACTTCAGGAAAACTAATTTTGCAAAGATGGGGGAATACCTCAAGGAGTCGCTAGTTGGATGGGAACATCTCAGAAAAGCAGAACAATAGTGAGCAAAACTGAAAGGAGATATTTTAGGGGCAGTGAAGCTTTTCATTAGAAAAGTAAATAAAAGAGAAAATGGAGGTTATTATGCTTTTCAAAAGAAGAAGCTGAAAAAATAATGTAAACCGGGCACCTCAGCCTCCAGTTAGACTCTTGGATTTCCCTGGCGTGATGTAATATAAGTCACAGCGACCATGTAAAAAATGTTAAGTGTCTAACCTTCATAGAGAGAAGTAGCCCGAACAAAGGAAAACTGAGACTTCCCAGGACTTTCCCTTTCTTTCTCCCTCCCTGATGGGAGAGATGGAGAAAAGGAACCAACTGGCGAAGTACTATATTTAATCTAATAAAGGACCAGAGCTTTTGTATCATTGGATGAAACAAAACTTCAGGGAACATCTGGTAAGTATGTTTCAAAATTTTGCTTTAATATACTGACTACAGTAAATATATGGTACCAAAATAATGTTTACATTATGAAAATAAAATACATTATACGAGGACAATCTCTGTTTGTGATGCACATAGTACAACTACACTCTAGAGTCTCTCTCTCTCTCTCTATCCAGAACCTGGAGTTATTCTGCATATTCAATTCAGTATCTGAGCTCAAATATATATTTACATTTCTCTAGGGTGTAAATGTGCATAAATTTTACTTTTATCAGCTGGCAGGTAAAGAACATCGGGGCCCTTGAAATTTGCAGACTTCTTTCACGTCTCAGCCTTCAGGAATTCATCAATAGTCAGGATCTCTGGCTCTCAATCTCTTCGGTGGGATTTCACAGCAGGACGAAGTGAAGGTGGACAGCCAGCAGGTTCTCTATCTTACCCCCATTACCTGAACATCAGCCCGCTAATGCCTCCCAATCACTAACTAAAAAACTAAAAACTAAATCCAGCCACAATAGGCTAGCCTGAATAAAAAAATGAATTCTCTCACTTCTTACTAACCCCACGCCTTCAATTCTGGGTCTGCTCTGAGCCTTCTCCTTTTCTCTTTCTACACCCAGTCCCTTGGTGCTCTCATCTCCATGGATTTCAGTATCATTTTTATGCTAATGATTCTCAGATCTATTTTTCTACATCTGAAATTTCTTTGATACTCCAGGCCTGTATCTTTGCCTGTCTCTCTGACATCGCCAACTGGATGTTTCACCGCCATTTGAAACTAAACATGGGCAAAATCAAACATTTTTCCCCCTAAACCAGTCAGGTTTTCAGGATATCCACAATGAAAATGCATGAGATAGATCTGCATGCACTGCTCCCATTGTATGCAGATCTAGCTCATGCATATTCATTGTGGATATCCTGAAGAACTGACTGGCCTGGGCGTCCCTAGAGGACTGGGTTGAGAACCACTGCCCTAAAACTTCCTCTCTCCCTCCTCCATTCTCTATCTACTTTGATAACACTCTTCTACTTCCTGCTTCCTCAGCTGGTAACCTTGGTGTTATTTTTGACTCCTCCCATTCCTTCTCCTCACATATCCAACAGATAGAAATGAGAGGTTTTAGCTTTCTCTATAACATTAACAAAATTTGTCCCTTTCTCTCTGAACACATTACTAAAACATTTGTCCGCTCTCTAATTACTTCCTGTCTCAACTGTTGCAATCTCCTTCCTGCTGGTCTCCCTCTGAGTCATCTCTCTCCCCTTCAATGTATTCAGAACTCTGCTGTGCGACTAATCTTTCGCCAGCCTCGATTTACTCATATAGCCCCTCTTCTCACTTCATTGGCTTCCCTTCTGTTTCTGTATTCAATTCAAACTCCTCCTTCTGACCTTTCAATGCATTCATTCTTCTTCTCCTCACCATCTTTCCTCTCTCCTCTCCCCCTACACCCCTCCTCATGAACTCCGCTCTTCTACTGGCTTGCTCCTCTCTTTGCCCTTTTCTTCTACTGCTAACTCCAGACTTCAATCCTTTCACCTTGCTGCTCCTTATGCCTGGAACAACTTCTTGAATCTGTACCTCAGGCTTCATCTCTGCCCCTATTCAAATCTATGCTAAAGGCTCACTTCTTTGAGGCTGCCTTTGGATCCTGATCCCCTGTTTCCTTGTGTCTCCTCACCCTTTCCTGTTCTATCCTTATTACTATCTTATGTCTTGTCTGTCTTGATTAGATGCAAGCTCTGATGAGTAGAAACTGTCTCTATCTGTGTTTGTACAGTGCTGTATATGCCTTGTAGCACTTTATAAATGTTTAATAGTAGTAGTATGTATTTTACAGGGTTTTTATACCACTTTCTCATTTTAGTCAAAGCAGTTTATATTGTAACTTAAACCTGGTGATATACATTATACAGGGATATTGATAACTTGGATTCTTCTGAGGCAATGAAGGGTTAAGTGACTTGCCCAAGGCCACAAGGAGCGCTAGTGGGAACCAAACCCTGGTCTCTTGTTTCCAAAGCCAGTGCTCTAATCACTAGGCTACTCCTCCACTCCAGTAGTATATTTAACCTCTATCCTGAATTTCTACTATGAATTTATCTCCTTAATTTAGGTTCCCTTTAACAGAAGTGGACCTGCATGAACCTCAATTTCTTGAAAAAAGTTTTTGAAAATTCCCTGCACTAATCCTAATCTCTTGGCTCTCAATTTACTTTACAAAAGATTAAACCTCAAATGAATTTACCTGAACTCACTTTACCCTCTATCTGAACACTCGGCAGCAATCGGTCAAATTTTGCTAAAAAAAATTAAGTCCACTCATTTTTTTCTCCTGCAATACCAATCATTCTTCCCTACAAACTCCAAAGTTCACACAAAACACTCAACCAGAGGCCTCCGTATACAAGCACTCTCACTTTCACTCTCACTCACAAATAGACACCAACTGACCCTAAAGGTTTACCTCACTAGAGTTCTAACTCAGCCAGGTAGTGTTCCTACTACTATGATGTCAAAATCATGTCCCATTCTAATAAAAAAAAACTCCCGGCTGTAGATTCCAGCCATGGGAGCAGTGCCCCAATCTCTGGAGGAGAAAAGAAATGTCAGGCTCTCAACCAGGTCTTTATTTTTTTTAGCACATGGTTACAATAAGGAAAAAGAGGGTAGCCTTCATAAATCATAAGAGATTGCAGAGAGAGGAAGAAAATCATTAATATCTAGAGAAGCTAAGGGAAGCTGGTAAATTAGTCAGGAAAGCAAAGATGCAAAAGGAAAAAAAATTAGCCAGTGCAGTAAAAGATGTAGACAAGACTTTGGTTAGGTATGTTAGTGATAGGAGGAAGTTTAATGATGGCACTGTGAGACTCAAGGGTGAAGGAGGGGAATATGTAGTGGACGATAAGGATAAAGTGATATTGCTTAATAAATATTTCTGTTACTTTTTCACAGATGACTTTTTCAGAACACCGTGTTCATGAGAAGCCAGCAGAACTAAAAGTGGACAAAGCAATGAGGCCAGACAGGATTCATCTGAGGGTTTTAAACTAATTAAGGGAAGTACTGGTGACTCCACTGACTGGCCTTTTCAATGCTTCTTTAGAGTCGAGAATGATCCTGGAGGACTGGAGATGTGTGTATGTGGTTACTATTCACAATAGTGGAAAGAAGGAAGATGCTGGGAACTTCAGACTAGCTAGTCTGACCTTCCATGGTGAGTAAATTAATGGAAATGCTGCTAAAAGCAGAGGATGGTGCGGTTTCTGGAATGCAAGGTATTTCAGGCCCAATATTCCAAGGCATTTACATGGTTTATAAATATGTAAACCATTTAAATGCCTCTAAGTAGGATATTCAACTGCACAAACGCTCTTATTGCCGCTGAATATCCCCGAGTACTGCCACTATATGCACCAAAGCTAACCACTTAGCATCAGGACGAGTCCAGAGCTTTCTGGGGTAGAGCAGAGGCAGAGCCAATCACAAACTGGTCAGCGGCAATATTGAGCCACTGCGCAGTTTGTGATCTGTGGTGAAAGCCAGGCGTACGAAATCCTTGCCTAACTATCATTGCATATCCCTAACCGAGCAGCAGCTGAATATCGCCGCTGCTCAGTTAGTGACTGGGCTCTGCAGCAACCCCAGATATTCAGTGGTGGGGTTGGATATGGCCATGGCATTGAATACCTGTGTTTAATGTTCAGCACTGGCGACTAGCCACTGGAATTGTGCTAGCCACTGGCACCAAATATCGGGCCCTACAGGATCTGAGACAGCATGCCTTTACGAGGGGTAGCTTGCGTCTGACAAATCTGATTGACTGGGTAATCAGAAAATGGGATGGGGAAGAGAACTACAAACGATATACTTAGATTTCAGCAAAGCCTTTGAAATTGTTCCACATCAGTGGCTTACAAATAAACAGAGAGCTCTTGAAAGGGACTATAAAGTGACTGGCTGTGTAAGAAACTGGTTGAGTGGGAGGCACCAGTGGGTAGTAATAAATGGAATTCACTCTGAAGATAGTGGCATTATCAGTGGTGTCCTAAAGAGATCAATTCTTGGTCCTGTTCTTTTTTAACATTTTTGTAAGTGATACTGTAGAAAGTCTGTCAGGAAAGAATGCATCTTTGTGGATAATTCCAAAATCTGCAACAAGGCGGAATTTTTGTTTGGTGTGGATAACATGAGGAAGGATCTGGAGAAGGTTGAAAAATGGCTTAGAAATTGGCAACTAAGATTAAATACTAAAAAATGCAAGGGTATGAATATGGTCTGCGAAAATACAAAAGAGCAGTACAATATGTGAGCTGAAGTACTTCAGTGTATGCAAGAGGATCGGAACCTGTAGGTGATCGTATCAGATGATCTCAGAGTGGTCAAACAGGGAAAAAAAAGGTGACGTCAAAAGCCAGATCTTAAGATGCTTGGGTGCATAAGGAGAGGAATGGCCAGCAGGAAAAAGGAGGTGATAATGCCTTTGCATAAGTCTCTAGTGAGACATCATTTGGAGTATTATGTACAGTTCTGGAGACCACACCTTAAAAAGGATATAAACAGATGAAGTCAGTCCAGAGGGCAGCTACTGAAATGGTCAGTTGTCTTCATCATAAGACGGCAGCTTTGAGGGGGCAGCCAGGGCTTAGTGTTGCATCCGTTTCGGGCATGGTGGCAAAAGACTGCATAACACCAGTTTCCACCAAGTGAGGCAGCCATCACAGGCAGAAAATTATGGCGGGCGGCAAGAGTGATCCCAACATGCCCTGTTGCGGCTGCCTCAGGTCGCTCCCAATCAGGTAAACCTCATCTGCTGCCACTCTCTCCTCATTCACTGCTGCCTCATCCTCTTCTCTCTGTTGCCTGAACGCTGCTTCTGCTGCTTTCCTGGACGCTCAGCAGTGACAACAGAAGAGCGAAAAGGAGTGCGATCATCAAGTTTGCACACATCACTAAGGCTTTGCTGTTCATACCTCCTTCGACAAATGCTTCCTGTTTCTGAAGGAGGGTGGGCGGCACATGTAAGCTCTATAGCCCCTCACTCTCACTCTTCTATTGCCGTGGACCACTGCTGAGCATCCAGGAAAGAGGCAGTGGAATTCAGGTAATAAAGAAAAGAGAGGCTAAATAGCAGATCGGTGCAGAGGTGAGGAAGGAGAGATTCTGGATCTGGAGAATCAAACGTTGCTGAGAAGAAAAGGAGGGATGTTGTACAGTGAGTAGGAGTGATGTGCTGGGGGAAAGGAAGATGTTGCCTTGGGCGAGGGAAAAAGAGAGGGGAGATGTAAGGGGGGTAATGGTAGGTAGGGGACAGGATAGAAACCCAAAGGACACATAGACACAGTGGGATACTGGAAGGGAGGGGGATGAGTGACAATGGAAATGTTGGACAGGGGGGAGAGAATAGGAAGGCAGAAGATGATGGTCAGGGAAAGGGGTGTAAGAAGTCAGACGGGGGTAATGAACATGGGGAGGAGATAGGGACAGGCAAAGAAAATGCTGGGCATTAGGGAAATAGGGAGAAAAGGGAGATGCTGGGCACTGGGGGGGTGGGGATAGGGATACAAAGAGGGGATGCTGAATATTAGGAGAGTAGGGTGACAGAAAATGTGGACATAGGTAAGGCACGATGGCACAGGGGAGCTATTGGGCATAGGAGCAAGGACAGAGACAGAGAGGGAGGGTACTAGACATAAGGAGGTAGAGTCCAACCCACATTTAGTGGGGATGGACATCCAATCCGGACGTCCAGAACTGCTAAATGCCGGGATGGCTACCCAGCTGACAGAGCTCCCAGCGCATATAGGCAGCTTGTGCAGGGAGGCTCTCTTCATGGGGGGGGGGAGGATGTCCAGAGGTACAGCAAAGGCAGACTGTGGGCAGGGACATGACCCTGGACATACAGGGCCAATTCTGAAGTCAGCCCTATACGTCTGAGGTCAGCCATTTGCACGGGGGACTTATTCCACCTCGGAGGTGGATTAAGCCCTTCTGGATGGAGAATGATGGATGGTCCAGGCCAGGAAACAAAGGTGAGGAGGTGCAGTGGAATCCCTGTGGCTTGACCCTGGCCAAGGTAGTAGACCCGATTGGGGGTCATGCTGCGGGGAAAGAAGAATTTCACCTTCGGCCGGAGATCATGGCTCCTCCATGGAGCCGCAGTGGCATAGCCATAGGATGCCATGGTACCATTTCTCCATGCATGGGCCTGGCTGGGCTAACCAGGTAAGTGTCGGGAAGTCCAGGGTGCCTGAATCGGGGCACGTTCTGGATGTCCCGGCTTTATGCTGTGATTCTGCTCCCAGGAGCTGTCTAGCCCCTGTGGGAGCAGAATTGGGTGTATGTCCGGACTGCCCGGGGATGCACATATCTGAATTGGCCTCAAGAGTGAATAAGAAAATAGGGAGGGATAGGGACAAAGAGGGAGGATTCTGTATACAGGGGGGGGGGGGGGATAGTGAGACAAAGAAGATATACTGGAGGAAAAAGGGATACAAAAATAGAAGATGCTGGATGAATGATGGGAGAAAGAGAAAAGAAGCCGGACAAAGGATGGGGAAGAAGGGGGGAGAGAGAGAGAAGAAACTGAGTGAAGAGTGGGGATAAGAGAGAGAGAAGAAACTGAGTGAAGAGTGGGGATAAGAGAGAGAGACGAAACTGAGTGAAGAGTGGGGATAAGAGAGAGAGAGAGAAGATGCCAGATAAAGAGTGAGGGAGACAGAAGATACTGGACAAAGGGTAGGAGATAAAGAGAAAGAAGATAGGACAAAACAGAGGCTTGCAAAGGACTCCATTGGATTTGAAGGAGGAAGGGCAGCACAATAGTTACTTGCACAGGGCAGTGAAAAAGGCAGCACCAGCCCTGAGTGTAACAAGGCTAGAGAAAGCAGAGGTGAATCACTTGAGGAAGAAGGTGTTAGCATAATGGAGAATTAATGATTAATCTTATGAATCTCCTCATGGAAGAAATCAGCCAAAATTTGTAGAAAAAATGAAGGGGGGATAGGAAGTGGGAGAACATGGAAAAGAGAGGTGAGTGTGGTAAAAATCTAATGTGACTTGGAGGCAAAAGTGTCTATGAAATGGATACAATAAAATTGCTTGGCAAGTGTAATAGCAGATTGAAAGGAGATGAGTATGAATTTGAAATATATAAAGTCAGTGTGGGAGTAGGATTTTGGCCAGAGAATCTCTATAGAGAGTATGTAGGAACATAGAAACATAGAAACATAGAAACATGATGACAGAAAAAGACCACAAGGCCCATCTAGTCTGTCCTTCCATAACAACTACAACAGTCCACTTTTTACCTTTAGAGATCCTCTGTGTTGGTCCCATGCTTTTTTGAATTCAGTTACTGTCCTCATCTCTACCACCTCCACTGGGAGACTATTCCACGGATCCACTACTCTTTCCGTAAAGAAATATTTCCGCATATCATTCCTGAATCTATCTCCCTTCACCCTCATCCCATGTCCCCTCGTAGCAGAACTTGCTTTCAATTGAAAGAGGCTCTCTCCCTGAACATTTATGCCACGGAGGTATTTAAACATCTCAATCATATCACCTCTATCCCGCCTTTCCTCTAAGGTGTACATATTAAGATCCTTAAGTCTGTCCTCATATGCTTTATAATGAAGCCCATTAATCATTTTAGTAGCAACCCTCTGCACCGACTCCATCCTGTTCACATCCTTTTGAAGGTGCGGTCTCCAGAATTGCACACCATACTCCAAATGAGGTCGCACCAAAGACTTATACAGAGGCATTATCACCTCCTTTTTCTGCTAGCCATTCCTCTCCGTATGTACCCAAGCATCCTTCTAGCTTTTGCCATCGCCTTTTCTACCTGTTTAGCTACTTTAAGATCATCAGACACAACCACGCCTAGGTCCCGCTCTTCTTTAGTGGACAAAAGTACTTCACCTCCTATACTGTATTGCTCCCTTGGATTGCTGCAGCCCAAATGCATGACCTTACATTTTTTAACATTAAATCCCAGCTGCCAAATTCTAGACCATTCTTCAAGCTTAGCTAGATCCCTCCTCATGTTATCTACACCTTCCTGGGTGTCTACTCTATTGCAGATTTTGGTATCATCCGCAAAGAGGCAAACCTTACCCGACAGCCCTTCCGCTATATCACTAACAAAGATGTTAAAAAGAATCGGACCAAGGACAGATCCCTGGGGCACACCACTGGTAACATCCTTCTCCTCAGAGTGAGCTCCATTTACTTGTACTCTTTGTCGCCTCCCACCCAACCAATTTCTAACCCAAGCAGTAACTTTAGGGTCCATCCCTAGGGTGCTCAGTTTGTTTATAAGTCGCCTGTAAGGAACAGTGTCAAAGGCTTTACTGAAATCTAAATACACCACATCTAGAGCTCTCCCTCGGTCCAACTCCCTGGTCACCCAGTCAAAGAAATCAATCATATTTGTCTGACAAGACCTGCCTCTGGTGAATCCATGCTGCCTCGGATCCTGTAATCCG
Source organism: Ichthyophis bannanicus (assembly GCA_033557465.1). NCBI lineage: Eukaryota > Metazoa > Chordata > Amphibia > Gymnophiona > Ichthyophiidae > Ichthyophis > Ichthyophis bannanicus. The sequence goes on along the minus strand of CM066033.1, from coordinate 459,746,078 downwards.
CCGGACTCCAGAAACCTCACTATTTTCTCTTTCAGCAGCGTTTCCAATAATTTACTCACCACCGAAGTTAAACTAACCGGCCTGTAGTTTTCAACCACATCCTTACTTCCGCTTTTGTGTAAAGGCACCACATGACCCTCTCTCCAGTCCTTTGGCACCACTCCCGACTCCAACGAGGCATTGAAAAGGTCAGTCAGTGGAGTTGCTAGAACGTCCCCAAGTTCCCTCAGTATTCTAGGGTGTATCCCATCCGGTCCCATCGCTTTGTCTACTTTAAGTTGAGCTAGTTTCTCACGAACACAGTCTTCTGAAAATTGTTCAAGATGTCCCTCGCTTCTGTTCTTATTTGTGGGTGTTTTCTGAGGTCCTGCTCCTGGTTCTTCATCTGTGAACACAGAACAAAAATATTTGTTAAGCAATTCCGCTTTATCCTTATCAGCTTCTACATATTCCCCCCCTGCACCCTTGAGTCTGACAATACAACTTTTGCCCTTCCTCTTCTCACTGATATATCTGAAAAATGTCTTATCCCCCCATTTTATTGCATTGGCTATTTCCTCCTCCTTTTGAATCTTTGCCTTCTTGACTACTTTGCTAGCTTCTCTAAGTTTTTCCAAATACAGATGCCTGTCTTCCTCTCTCTGTGATCTCTTGTATTTCATGAAGGCCTCCCTCTTTTTCTTCACTTTTTCAGCTACTTCCTTCGAAAACCATAGCGGTCTCCTGTTCCTTTTGCCTTTATTTACCATTTTAACAAAAAGGTTGGTTGCCTTTAAAATACCCCCTTTCAGTTTTGCCCACTGTTTTTCTACATCCCCCAGCTGTTCCCATCCCACTAACGACTCCCTGAGGTATTGGCCCATCTTCGCAAAGTTAGTCTTCCTAAAGTCTAAGATCTTCACCTTGGAATGGATTCTAACAGCCCTAGTCCTAATACTGAACCACACCATCTGGTGATCACTGGATGCAAAATGATCTCCCACTACAACATCAGAAACACTTTCACCATTGGTAAGCACCAAGTCCAGTATGGCCCCTTCACGTGTGGGGTCTGTTACCAATTGCCTGAATAGTTCTCCCTGTAGAGAATCCAGGATCTCCTTACTTCTAGATGATACTGCAGCAGGAATGTGCCAATCAACATCTGGCATATTGAAATCTCCTAGCAGTAGCAATTCCCCTTTCCTAGCAATGCTGCGTATGTCTTCAATTAACTCTCTGTCCACCTCTTCCTCTTGTGAGGGAGGTCTGTATATCACACCAATGCAAATAGATTTCTCTTTCCCTCTTTCTAGTTTACCCCACAATGCCTCCTCTCTCCCTTTTAAGCTCTGTAATTCCAAAGCTTTAATAGTAGTTTTTACATATAGTGCCACTCCTCCTCCCCTTCTTCCTACCCTGTCCTTTCTGAATAAAGTACAGCCAGGTATAGTTACATCCCAGTCATGGTTTTCTGTGAACCATGTTTCTGTAACTGCCACTAAATCCAAGTCAGCCACTCCCACCAAAGCTTCAACCTCAGGGATCTTATTTCCCATGCTACAGGCATTAATACACACTGCTTTCCATATGTTACCCCTGTTACCCATTTCCATAAAGGTATTTAATGTATCACCTACCTGGGGGCTTTCACTTACCTGGGGGCTTTCTTCACCCATCCTCAATGAATCTAGTTTAAAGCCCTCTTCAGTAGATTAGCCAGTCTACTACCAAAGATGCGTTGACCTTTCTTGGACAGATGGATGCCATCTCTGCTCTGCAACCCTTGGCACAGCATCCCATGGTCTAGGAAACCAAAACGCTCTCGAAGACACCATCCACGCAGCCATGCATTCATCTCCAGGATGCGAGCCTCTCTGCCTTGGCCTTTACCCTCAACAGGGAGGATTGAAGAGAACACCACCTGTGCACCTACCTGCTTCACCCTCTGTCCCAGAGCCATGAAGTCACTTTTGATACGTTCCGAGGTATATCTGGCAGTATCATTTGTTCCAACATGGATTAGCAACATTGGGTAATAGTCAGTGGGCTTGATGAGTCTCGGCAAACTCTCCGTAACATCTTGGATCTTGGCACCAGGCAGACAGCATACCTCTCTGGACATCAAGTCTGGTCGGCAGATGGACGCCTCAGTACCCCTCAGAAGAGAGTCTCCAACCACCACTACCCTTCGTTTCCTTCTGGTCACTGATTCCGCAACTATGGGGTACTTGAACTCTGGTTCTTCCCTTTCCAGGGATGCTTTCACCTCCTCCACTTCCAGGGCTGCATAATGGTTCTTCAATTCAAGGGCTGGAGAAGTTGGATTGGTGATTTTGCAGGCTCTGGTGACTTTTGTCCAACCATCGCCATTCTGTTGGCACCCATTTTCTCCTGTGCTGGAGAGCCTGGTTGCTGCAAGAAGCATCTCATCAATGTACTTCTCACTGTCTTGAATGCTCCTCAGCCTCGCCACCTCCTCTCTGAGTTCCTCCACTTGTTTCCTCAGAGCTTCAGCATGCAGGCACCCTGCACATGGAACCGGTTCCTCAACTGGCATTAGGACCTCTGTCTGGACCGAGGCAGAAGCTGTAACGGGGGCAACAGCTTTAGCAATATGATTTTTTCCCAGCCATTGTCCTGTTTGTGGAGCTTAGGTATCTGTTAAAGAAAAAGAGAGAGATCTACCAAGTACCAGCCGGTTTCGCAGCTGTCCTTTCAGAGAAAAAGCAGTTAAATCTCTTTAATTATATTCAAAATGTGCTGGTCCAATTCACTGTGATTTGTTAAAGGGGGAGGTGCCCTATAAAGCAAGACTGCTCACTAGGGGTGGGTGGGAGTTGGGGTGGGTAGGGAGGGAACTAACACCTGATTAGGTGTTAGCAGTTTCTGAACCAAACTCTGTGGATGAGCCAAAATGGGGTTTTGGCATGCTTTACTTAATGGAGAAATAATGGGGCAAGAGTGTGCAGAAGAGGGTACAGCATTATAAGAAGAAACTGCCTCACCAACAGATTCTGACAAGGTTATAGAGGAGAGGAGAGGAGAGGAGAGGGGAGGAGAGGGGAGAGAGTAAGAAAGAAGGTACAAGGGTCAATGATCTGGATATTATTAAAGGTGCTGGTAGGGACCGATAAGACTGCAGTGTAGAATATTTGATGGTTAGTTTTTATCAGCTAATGGTCAGAGAGAGAGGGAGAACAGAAGTGGAGAAGCCTGAGAGGGAGAAGTTAGGAATAAGTAAAGGCAGTGGTCATGCTGGTGAGTAATAGCAGAGTTGCAGATTAAATGAGGAGGTTTAGGTAAAGAAAGAAATAAATTTATTTATGGGGGTGGCCCGCAGCTTTCCAGTGGTAGTTCTAAAGGTCCTGTAGGTATTGCCCTAGCACCACAAGGCTTACAATCTAAAAACTAAATTTACTAAAGTGCACTACCACAACAGTGAGCTGCTAATGCCATTAACGCACACTATTGGTAAACAGGTCTCATTGCATAAACTGGACCTATGGTAAAGAGCATGCTTTACTTGTGTTAGTGAGCTCTAATGTGGCAGTGTCCAAAATGATAAAGATCTTTAGTCGTAGTTGAATTCTTTGAGGCAAAAGAGTCAGAGAAGTCATCAGTGTGAAGGCTAGTCTTTAAGAACATGGGATGCGAAAGATAGCTGTAGGAAGAAGGAAACCTAGGAATCAAAATCAACAAGGAAGAAGGAAGACTTATCAAGGGGATAATAGATAATGGCTACATGGAGTGAAATTGTAATGAAAAGATGAATGGAGGGGGCCTCAAAAGAAAAGAAGAAATGGACTTGTGTTGGAAGAAGGGAATGAAACTTTTAGGAGGAAAGTAGCAGACCAATGCCACCACAACGATTAACCAAACATGATGTGTGGGAGAAATGAATCCCCCCCCCCCCCCCGCCATAACACAGAACAATAGAAGCAAAGTTCTCAGGAGAAAGCCAGGTCTCATTCAAAGCAAGAAGATGGAGGGGCTGAGAGATAAAGAGGCCATGTTTACTGTAAGCAGAGTGGGTATTCCGCATGGGACAGGAGACGAGGAGCAAAGAAGCAGGAGGAGGGAGATAGAGATAAGATCGGAGGGCTGATGGGTTGCAGTACACAAAGGAGGCTCCAGCTTTCAGTCAAAAATGGTGCCACCTGCCCTCTGGCTAGCCCATGCACAAGAGAAGAGGAAGTGGCCTGAGGAGTCACTGCTTCTAAATAAGTATATTTAGATCAGCAACAGATGGGAGAGAGACTGGCAACCAACAGCAGCTTCTCTACCTGACCCCATCCCCTTCAGCAGGAACTGTTGCCACAGAAGTGCATGAGAACTGGGAAACTACTCAAAGCTGAACAGGCCATATACCATTCCATTCCAACACCCATGGAACTGAAACTGTGGACTTCACAAATTTTATTGTTCTGTACTTTTGGCAAAATTATTGTTCCCTACTCTGATTTTGATTTTTCTCAGTAACCTTCTCTGGTTTGTAACAAATACGTGAATTATTTTTGGAGAGGCATGAAAAGGCATGATTGAACTCTTATTGCTAAGGTCTCCCAACTTGATGATCCCATTTCAGATACTACAGTTGTTGACTGTTCCTGAAGCCTGTGAAGGTACAACCCCTTAACATCTACCAGGAATGTCCCCTGTTTAAAAAGGAATTACAATACTAATCTTTTAATAGGGATGGCATAAGTGGAAAAATTTTGCTTCATTTTCAGAAAATGACGTTTTGCTCCCTGGTTTTCATAAATTTTCTCAGCTCATTTCACATATTCATGTTAATAAAAATTTTAAACTCCCATTAGAACTTTTTAAGGTATAGAAATCGGATGTACGCATGTTACTTTATAAGCTAATGCACATTAAATTAATTTTGCATGCATGAAACTGTCTAAAGCACCTTAATGAACCAAATGTGCACTGATGAATACATATCCCTATCTTTAATAAATGCAAACTCAGCAGATAATGGTGGGTGGACATTGAGATGCCTCCAAATTTTAAAAGAAAACATGCAGTTAACTCTGAAGTTAATCACATAAATTCTTTTGAATATGAACTCCCTTGTTTCTAGGAGTGTATTCCTAAAGGCATATAGCGACATTTCATTACCACTTACAAATATGAATACAACAAGGACAATTCAGTCACCTATCACCAAACGGTGAGTAAAATCACTTACTTCCTTGGTAAGAAAATGAAAATGAGTCTTGTTGATTGAAAGCTGCACCTTTCGCTTTTGACTTGAATTGAAGATTAAATATAAAGCAGCTCTACAACCTCATGCATACAATACACAAATAATAAAGCAATGGTACAAAGAAACATCTTTAGAAATGCATTGCTGGGCCAACGATATTAAACGGTAGTGCCATCCACATGTCAAAGTTGGCAAATCAAAATCTTTCTACTAAAATGCCTGTTGAGCTAATAAATATATTTTATACTCTGGCTCTAAATGTTTCATTGTCAGAAGTTTCAATAGTAGAAAAATATGTGCAAAATAAAGCTCCATTAATAATGTCTTGGTACTCAGGTAGTTACTCTTAGCTACTTGAGTTATAAAAGATTCTAAAACACCAAGTACCATCTGTGACAATACAGATTACCATTATCTCAACACTCAAATTGTCAAAGGCAAAATTAAAAGCTTCCTTTGCAACTTCTCTCCCCACCGATGAAGATGTTCCCATACTGGGAAAAGGTTAAATTGATTAACTAGCTCAGTCTAAACATCTGATAAAACATCCCCAATACCAAAAAATTAAAATTGGTGTTTATTGGATAAACTCCAGAAAAATAGCATTTTCCCAGTACTTTTTTAGCCTCCTCCTGGCTTGTCTTGGGTCCTCCCCTCAGTTTTTGTGTTTTTTCTGCCTTAGCAACTCCTGACGACACAAATGTACATGTTTTATTCCACCAAAAAGGTACCCAGCAAAGATACCTGTGGCGCAAAAACCCTAATAAACACTGATTTTTTTTGTACCTTCAAAAACACCTAATTAGCTAGAAAATAAACACCTAAATGTACTATTAATAAATACCTAGGAATAAAAGCCCCACATATACAGTACATCTCTTGAATATGGGCAAATGTATGCTGGGTCAAAAGGTTTGACTAGGCCCTAAGATAATACAGTACCAGGTCAATCTTCAAGCCTGGCAGTCAGTACTTTTTGGGGCCCTTTTACTAAAGTTCTCTAAGCAATTACTGGGCAGTAGAAACTTAGCTCATAATTGGGTGGGGACGAGGCAGATTATGTGCAGAGTGGTCATGGATTGCACATTGCTGTTAGCACAATTTACTTACTGTACCCTGTCAATTTTGCTGTTCATGTGGGTGCATTAATGTCATCTAGAGAGGAGGCATTAAGAGCATCCATGCTAAGTGCTATTACACTTAGGGGCCATTTTAATAGAGCTCGCTAAGGTTTTGCACTTAATGCACATTTTTAATGAATGGGAATTCCAACAGTTAACGCATGAATGCATAAACATGCAGTGCAATTAACACGGGTAACCCATAGAGATATCATTAAGTGTTATTAAGTTGTTGCTAAGTGCCATCAAGTCGATGTCAACTCCTGGTGACCAACTGGGTAGTTGACCTAAACTTTGTTTTGTCTTCAGTCAAGTGGCTCATTGTTGATAGAGTGGTATTCATAGCTGTTGTTATTGTATCAATCCATCCCATTGCTGGTCTTCCTCTTTTACGTTGACCTTTTACCTTTCCAAGCATTATGTCTTTCTCCAAAGATCTCTCTTTTCACATAATGTCTCCAAAATATGAAAGTCAAAGTCTTATCATCTGAGCTTCTAAGGAAAGTTTAGGTTTCATCTCCTCTGGTACTGGCTGGTTTGTTCTTTGGGCAGTCAATAATATACACAGTATTCGTCGCCAGCATCATAATTCAAAGCTGTCAATTTTCTTCCTGTCTATCTTTTTCACTGTCCAACTTTCACATCCATATGATGTTATTGAAAATACCATGGCCTGGACAAGTCAAATCTTTGTATGGAGAGAGACATCTCTGCTCTTGAGAATCTTGTCTAGGTCCTTCATAGCCATTCTACCAAGAGCAATACGTCTTCGGATTTCTTGACTGCTAGTCCTTTTTTTATTAATTATTGATCCAAGTAAGTTAAAGCTGTCAACTATTTCAATTTCTTTTCCATCATGAACTCATTGATTTTGCCAGTTGTCAGGATCTTTCTCTTCTTAATGTTAAGGTGCAGACCTATTTTAAGATTATATTCCGTGATCTTGAGATGCAAATGTTTCAAATAGTCTTCACTTTCAGCCAGAAATGTGGTATTATCAGCATAGTGAAGGCTGTTGATGAGTCTTCCATCAATCTTCATGGTTTTATAGAATTCAGCCGGCAGGCCGTCTGGTCTGGTAGCCCTGCCAACTTGCATAGAGTCAATAGTCTGAATAATTTCCATGACTGTAATCTGCTTATCCAGTCCTGCAGCAGTTTCTTGATCTAACACTGATCAAACAATCAAACTCCTTCACAGAGAAATCTATCTCTGGGGAGTATAACTGAGCGTAAAATTGGCAAAAGGTTTCTGCAATGTCAGGGTCCTTGACAATCAGTTGTTGCACCTGAGAATCCCTTAAAGCTGTAACTCACGAAGTTTCCTTATCACCTTTTAACAAGTTAGCTAGCAGCCATCCAGCTCTATTACCTTCCAAGTAATATCAACCTTTCTGCCCTTGGATATTTTGTGAAGCCTCGGTGGTCAAAATCGAATTATATCTAAATCTAAGGCACTGCAATCTTATCAAGATGTTAGGATCAGTTTTCTGGCATAAAATACGTTTGCTCGCTTTAATCTGCTTGTCTAGTGCACCAAGTTCTGCTTTACGCTACTTGGCCTGCTTTATAGCAAAACTAGTAATGGTGGCTCACATACTAGCCTTGAAACCTTCCCACCATGCCCTCCCCGAGGAATCTTGAGGTAGATTGAATTGAAAATACTCCTCTATAGCCACCAGGATGGTCTCATGAAATTCCTGACTGGCTAGAAGAGTCCTATCAAATTGCCACCGTGAGTGAGATTGATAGCTCATTGATAGGGTAAATGAGATTGCGGAGTGATCAGAGATGTGAGCCGCATGAATAGTAGACTCACTAATTCTAGAACAAAGTCCCTTGGAGACTAGGGAAAAGTCTATTCGTGATAAGGAGTTATGAGGAGGAGAAAAGAAAGATAATTCTTTATCTGTAGGGTGTTGCAACCGCCATATCTCTATCAGGCCCAGTTCCTGCTTTAGAGATACAAGAACTGGATGAGCCTTGGGAACCCTAACGGTTCTCACTGGACTCCTATCTACCAATGGGTCTAGCACGAGGTTGAAGTCTCCCCCCACAATAGTCGGATATCTGGACACCTCCTGCACCAAGGCTGCAATGGAGCAAAAAAAAAGTAGGGCTATCAATGTTAGGAGCATAAATATTAATTAAGGCCAATTCAGTGGATCCAATTTTAATGACAGCTATTGTCCACCATCCATCAGTATCAGATCTAGTTTGAACAACCATAGAGTATAGAGCTTTCCTCACTAAAATGGGTACCCCATTTTTCTTATGATGGGCAGCTGAAAAAGCCACAAGAGAATAGGGTTTTATATCTAGTTTTAATGACTCCTTTACATTCAAGTGTGTCACTTACAACAATAAGATGTCAGAACTTTCTTTCCTACCATACAGAAGAATCTTTTTCCTCTTAATGGGATTGTTACTGCCCTTAACATTCAGTGAAATTACCTTAAAGGAAGACATGCTGACAATATAGCTCAGATTGACAGTCAAATGTTGCAAAAACATACCAAATTGTAACATTTAGTTTTACATTGTAAAACAACATCATAAGCGCCCTCAGTGTTAGCCGCACTTACAGCCCAAAGAAGAAAACCCAACAAAAAGATAAACAATTTAGCCCTGGCCCCTACACATGATCGCTCATAATAAGAACACATAATTCTGAAAATCATATCAAACAACTACGCCCACTAGTATTTGTTCAAGATTTTATTAATATAATACAGGCTACCATAACCCCTCACTTCGATTTCGCCAACCTAATACTAATGGGCATTTCAAAACAGAACATTAAAAGAATTCAACTAGCCCAAAATGCAACAGCTAGAATTATTTAAAAAATAAACTCACTCCAACACATAACACCAATACTAGCATCCCTTCACTGGTTACCAATACAAAGCAGGATAATATACAAAACAATAATAACCTCATTCAAAGCATAAAATGACATGGCTCCGACTACACTATGTAATCTAATATGCAAAGAACCAACTAAGCCTACTCACAGAAAAGGACAATTAAATAAACTAAAGATTCCGAAAGACTTCAAAAAAGCACATAAATTAACCAACAATAGAGCCTTTTCCCACATAGCTCCAACTATCTGGAATTCCCTACCAGAGGATCTACGATCACTAACAGAGATCATGGAGTTTCGAAAAAAATTAAAAACGTATCTATTCACAAAACACTATAATACCATGGAAAACCTTGCACTCAACTTAGATAAAGGCTAAACAGGTATCTGACCACAAAGTACAAACCTTCCCACTTAAATGGACAACACACATAGCTTAAACGAATTGACGACCCAATCTCTTATGCCCTAATACCTCCACATGTATATAGTTGTATCTGTTATGTACTGTCTTACGCTTTATAGACACTACATTGTTACTTAATTGTTATTCACACTGTTCCAGTTTAAATATACTGTTTAGTTTACTAGACTTAGCTTTGTTTAATTTAAGATGTTCTATGTAAAATTTAAGATGTTCTATGTAAAACAAACCTCGCTTTGTTAATTTGTTGTTAATTGTACACCGCAGCTGATCTCTGGAAGATGCGGTATATAAATGAGTGTTAAATAAAATAAAATAAAATAAAATATCACCAAAACCACCAAACCCAGGGGGGCTATATAACACACAAAACTTAGCGTGTCAGCCCACCAGGACAATACAGACACGGAGGGCAAAATAACTAGTATATTCGCACTTCGTTACCACTTAAAATATCGCACTTTGCCCACCTCCCACAGTAAGAGTAAAGACAATGTACTCAAAACCCAAAAACACCAGAGCTGCAAGGCAGGGCAGCCCTCGTCGAATCAGTTTATGGCCTAAAAGACCCAGCCTAGCGAATAAGGGCCATCCCACTCCTCCAAGCCCCAAAACTCTCTCAACCACCATAGACATCACAAAAAAACATAAAACATAAAAGAAGAAAGGGAGAGAGAACAGGAAAGACATCTTAACCAGGATAGCACCCTGGAGCTCCTTCAAAAGTGACAGAATGGATGTCCTAGTATATAGCAATACTGCATGATTAAATGTCGCTTTTGCATGGATAAGTCACCTTTACACGACCTCAAACCAGTCAAATGCCCATGATAGGAAACACCATAGAACTGTAGTAAATAAAAGCTGCAAAGTGACTTTCACCACATCACCGCCGATCCTTATCTTCCAGAAATGCATATAACTCCCCGAGATCATCAAAAGTCTTGGTCTGGTTGTGCAGCATGACTCTCATGCGGACAGGATAGAGCAGCTCAAAATGGGCCTGCAGCTGTAACAAGTGTGGACGCAGCACCAGAAAACTCTTTCTCCGATCCACCGTCGCCTTCGCAAAGTCCGGGAAGAACAGGAGTTTATGTCCCTGATATTCCAAAGTTGAAAGTGCTCTGGCTGCTCCCATTATTTGCGATACTTGCTGAAAACGTAAAACTTTCAAGATGATTGGGCGTGGATGCTTGCCCGTGGCACTCTATGGGCGTGCTCAAACTCGAATGGCATGGCGAACTGCAACTTTAACACACCTGGAATCATGGCCTACAAAGAGGACACCATATCAGGGCCCTCTACTCCCTCAGGAACTCCTAGTATTCTTATGTTATTCCTCTGAAAGCGATTATTACCGTCTTCCACCTCTCTTTGTAATGAACATATCAGCTTGGCCTGCTTCTCAATGGCCTTGAGCCTTTCCCCATGTGATGCCACCACTTTCTCTACCTTCTCCAAACGAGCCGTAATTGACTCCTAAGACGTTCGCACAGCATTGATATCTTCCTGCATTGTACATAGCGATTCTCCATTAGATTTACCAAGTCTTGACTGCCCGAATCTCAGCCAGGAACTCCTGCAAGGTCTCAGGACAATCTCGGATGACTGCCATCTTGTGAGGAGAGAGAGGTTCCATTTTGGTTCTCTTTGCGCTGGCGTTTTGAGATACTTGGTAATCCAGCCGCGTCTGTTTGAGGCCTGACATATCCAGGATCGAATGGCATCAAAATAGGTAGGAACTATTTGATTAAAGATTGCAGAAGTCAGGATTCTTGCCTATTGCCCTCTGGAGCACAGCTCTTACAAGTCCATCTTGACCAGAAACCAGGCTCCGCCCCTTGAGGTTCCTTATTTAAATAAATAGCTTTGCACCAGTGAGACGTGCAGGTCCCAGGTCTTTTTCTTTTAAATACATATTTTCTAACAAAAAGAAGAGTAACTGATCCTACTTAAAGAGAAGAAAAATAGTAATATTTTTACCTGGAGGGTTTCAAGGCCCTTCAATAATGGGCTTGAAGCAATAATCTATGCATTAGAAAGATGAGCTAAGCATCAGCACAGTATTCTAATGCATGCAAGGAAAAAGCTTACTCAATGCAATAAACTAATCGCATGCAGATTAGCATGATATTAAAAATTGCGCACTGACAGAAAAAGTAACACACACTACCATGATAATTTACTGTGGTTTCTGCATCATGAGAAAAATATTTTCTTTCCTGTCAGTGTCTGTTTAAGGATTGGCTCATGCACTCAAGGGAGATATAAAAAAATAAACAAACACTGGACAGACTCCTAACCCCCAAACCCCTACCCCACCCACAAAAATTCTAGAACCTCACAACTTCTCCCTACTCTCCCCATCCCCTCCAGGATATATGGTCCAGAGTACCCCAGACTCAGAAACCTGTCTCTGAGAGACCCTCAATCAGAGTGCCTCTAATGCAGTTGTCCCACTTCCTTGTTCTGCAGCCATCTTGAAAAATGGTAATGTCTGACCCCAAGCAGTGTATTGGGGTGCATTATTAGGGGTTAGTCTTCCAAATAAAGCATTGCCTCCCTTATTTGGGAAGCATTGCCTTATTTGACAAACTGGCCCCTAGCAGTGCATCTTGGCACTGCTATTTTGGAAGATGGCAATGATAGAGGTAGGAGCAAGTGGTCATAGCTCTTAACTGCCAATCTAGAAGTGGAATGGGGATGGGGAGACAATTGAGGATCCAGGGCACTACGAGAGCCGCTAAGGAAATATTGTGGGGTCAAGGATTGGGGGTGGGGTCTAAGGTTCCAGGGATCACATGTCCACCAGTATCTTGAGACCTTTTCTTGTCTGTCTCTGTCCCTTGGTGCCTTGATCTCCTCACATGGTTTTCCGTACCATCATTATCCTGATAACTCAGATTTACCTCTCTGCACTTAGAAACATAGAAACATAGAAACATGATGACAGAAAAAGACCACAAGGCCCATCTAGTCTGTCCTTCCATAACAACAACTACAACAGTCCACTTTTTACCTTTAGAGATCCTCTGTGTTGGTCCCATGCTTTTTTGAATTCAGTTACTGTCCTCATCTCTACCACCTCCACTGGGAGACTATTCCACGGATCCACTACTCTTTCCGTAAAGAAATATTTCCGCATATCACTCCTGAATCTATCTCCCTTCACCCTCATCCCATGTCCCCTTGTAGCAGAACTTGCTTTCAATTGAAAGAGGCTCTCTCCCTGAACATTTATGCCACGGAGGTATTTAAACATCTCAATCATATCACCTCTATCCCGCCTTTCCTCTAAGGTGTACATATTAAGATCCTTAAGACTGTCCTCATATGCTTTATAATGAAGCCCATTAATCATTTTAGTAGCAACCCCCTGCACCGACTCCATCCTGTTCACATCCTTTTGAAGGTGCGGTCTCCAGAATTGCACACCATACTCCAAATGAGGTCGCACCAAAGACTTATACAGAGGCATTATCATCTCCTTTTTTCTGCTAGCCATTCCTCTCCGTATGCACCCAAGCATCCTTCTAGCTTTTGCCGTCGCATTTTCTACCTGTTTAGCTACTTTAAGATCATCAGACACAACCACGCCTAGGTCCCGCTCTTCTTTAGTGGACAAAAGTACTTCACCTCCTATACTGTATTGCTCCCTTGGATTGCTGCAGCCCAAATGCATGACCTTACATTTTTTAACATTAAATCCCAGCTGCCAAATTCTAGACCATTCTTCAAGCTTAGCTAGATCCCTCCTCATGTTATCTACACCTTCCTGGGTGTCTACTCTATTGCAGATTTTGGTATCATCCGCAAAGAGGCAAACCTTACCCAACAGCCCTTCTGCTATATCACTAACAAAGATGTTAAAAAGAATCGGACCAAGGACAGATCCCTGGGGCACACCACTGGTAACATCCTTCTCCTCAGAGTGAGCTCCATTTACTTGTACTCTTTGTCGCCTCCCACCCAACCAATTTCTAACCCAAGCAGTAACTTTAGGGTCCATCCCTAGGGTGCTCAGTTTGTTTATAAGTCGCCTGAGAGGAACAGTGTCAAAGGCTTTACTGAAATCTAAATACACCACATCTAGAGCTCTCCCTCGGTCCAACTTCCTGGTCACCCAGTCAAAGAAATCAATCAGATTTGTCTGACAAGACCTGCCTCTGGTGAATCCATGCTGCCTCGGATCCTGTAATCCGCCGGACTCCAGAAACCTCACTATTTTCTCTTTCAGCAGCGTTTCCAATAATTTAAATATCTCCAGGAATCCAGGCCCGTATCTCAGCTTTCTTGTCTGACTTTGCTGTCTGGATGTCTGAAACTGAATATGACTAAGATGGAGCTTCTTACCTTTTCCCATAGATCCACCTTCCCCCTTCCTCCATATTCTGTTTCTGTGGCTGTCATCCATCCCATTTCTTTGACTCAGAATTCAGAGTCATCTTTGACTCTCTCTCTCTTTTTTTCTGCACATACTGAGCACATAGTTTAAACCTCTTATTTATTTCTCTGTAACATCAGCAAAATGTATCTCTTCCTTTATGAACATGCTACCAAGACCCTTATCAACTCTCTAGTCACCTCCTATTTAGACTATTGCAACCTGCTCCTTGCTGGTCTCCCACTGAATCATTTCTCTCCCCTTCAGTTTGTACAAAACTCAGCTGTACAACTAGTCTTCCACCAGTGTTGCTGTCCTCACCTAATCCCTCTTCTCATGTCACTTCATTGGCTCAATATCCATTTCTGCATTTATTCTAGGGCCCCTCGTTACCTCTTATCTCTTCTTATAGTCCTCCTTGGGAATTCTGCAAATCACTTTTATCTTTGCCCTTCTCTTCCACTGGCAGCTCCAGACTCTGTTCTTTCCACCTTGCTGCACTATATGCCTGAAACAGATTACTTGAGTGCGTATGCCAGGCTCCATCCCTGGTCCTATTCAAATCCCGGCTAAAAATCCACCTCTTCAAGGCTGCTTTTGGATCCTGACCTCCTTTCTCTCCTGTTTAACACTCATGTGTGCTAAACTATTTCCCATAAAGATTTACCCTAGTCCCCTATTTGTCCTGTTTGTGTTGAACAAATTATAAGCATAGAGGAAATGGATGGGGCACATCTGTACCTGATTCTGCAACTGTTGGAGCTATACATTCACAGGGTTGCAGTATCAGAGCACTTAGACGGCCCGGCGTGTCCTCCATTCTGCTACAGAGGACATCCAGAGATTTGCCTAGCCAGCCCTCTCTACGCTCTGGCTGGTGTGTCGGAGCAGCGGCATCCTATCGTCATGCCACCGGCATCGAGCCAGTGGAACTAAATGCCCGACCATGGCCAGGATCGGATGGCGGGTCACCTCCTGCGGGGGCACGATGCCTAAGGGGGGCTGCAGGCCCCAATCACCTCCGTATCCAGCACTTATTCCACCTTTGGGGTGGAATAAGGTGGATACCCAGAGCTGCTCTAGAGCACCTGAATAGGCCCTGTTTGTCCAGGTGCCTTGGCCCACCCCCACTCTGCCTCTTCTCCGCCTCCGTCCCTCTTCCTCCCAGCTCCATCCAGCACTCCCCACACAGCTGCCGTGCACATGCATGGAGCTCAGGAGACAGAATCAGCTTTGGGGGCTGAGCGCGGGTTGGACTTCTGGACTTTACGTCCAACCCGCGCTATTCATGTTTTGGAATGCCAGTCTTAGTGAAGAAGGTACTGTCTCTTATATGTGTGTGTGTATAGTTCTGTGTATGCCTAGTAGAGCTATACAAATGATAAGTAGTAAGAGTAGTGAAAGTTTTGTGGGGTCAGGGGATCCAAGGACCCACTAGGGCCACAAGGGATATTTTGTGGGCTCAGGGGGGTTCAAGAGCCCATTAGGAATACCAGGGAATTCTTTGTGGGTCAAGGAGATTGAAAGATCCAAGAGCCCACTAAAGGCACTGGGGGGATCCACCCAAAAGGGTCATCTGAATTGAAGTGTGGCACTTCACCTCTAACCATCCTTTGTTTCCACACTGCATCTTTACTGAGCTAGAGTAAAGATTCAACACTACAAGGGAAGTAAAATGCTATGATAAAATATAATACTTTTTTTTACATCAAGAGCAATTACAAATGTGGCCTTTTATATATGTTTTCAATACACACCGTGCTACCCTTTAATACAGTGGTTTACTTCTGTTTTTTCCACTAAAACCTTTACTGTATTGGGAGTAAGTTTAGCGCAGAAAAATCAGAATTTAACTATCACACTAAAGGATAGTGCAGCTTATTACATCAGGCCTTTTTGTGTGTGATGTCACCAATTGTGGAAGTCACGTCAATATTGGTCTCTTCCTGAACGTATCCTCACGGTAAAGATAATGGTATCACGTTCAAAGCAACAAGTACACCAAAAATATGCGTTCTGTTTCCTCTTATTCAGCACAGAACTGTAATAAAATATCGCAGGGTGGTCTCAGCCTAGTACCCGTCCTGTGAATTGAACTTCAGCTCAGGAACAGACATACTATATCACATCAACGTGGAAGTACATTCAGTCATGTTATTGCTTTGGAAATATATCTTGCCAAAGCTTAATAAATTTGCAGATATGCAGCAGAGGTAGTGAATTAATGTGGTAGAGGACCTGCAGATTCTTGAACAACTTCATCCAGTTTAATGAATCCTTTCTAATATTTGTAAATTCTGGATCAAACTCGATTTTTTTGTTTATTTTGTTTTTATTTATTAAACGTTAACATCTTACAGATCAACATATCATAAAAATGTTGAATGTGTATCCCTAGGAACCTTTAAAGATGGGAAAATAGTTTTAATTATGTAAAATGCTCTGTTATTTAAGGACTATACCAGCTGAAATTTGCCATGACTATGCTGAAGATTTTCCAACTTATTATTTGTTCATAGGCCCTTTAACCCCCTGCTAAGAAATCCATCTTGGTAAGACCTTCAAATGAAAGTGTTTCCTTGACCGTCTTGTGCAGATCAAAAGCCTTACTTAACTTATTTTCACTCATAAATTTACCAAAAGCTTGCTGTGATAAGATATCATTTTTGTTTTGTAGAGCCACTTTTTTTTGCAAATCTTTCTAAAAGAAACTGTTGATCCCTTTTTTTGTAGCTGAAAATCAATTCTTTAGAAGACCAGTGCCCTTTAGTTTACATTTATTAAGTATAACAACATTTTAAATCACATTTTAGAAGAGACGTCTAATTTGAATCTGGGACATCCAGAGCAGAACGTTCAGAAATCCAGGGGGGTGGCAGCACTGAAAGGAGGCACATATAAGTGCCTTCAGAAATTGTTTCATCTTCACCCTGAAAAATGAACGTCCCAGTAACCGGTTATGGAGGCAGGCCTCATGCATATCGCAAGGCCAGGTATGTGCACAAATGTAGGCCATTTCAGAAATATGGGCACCTCCGACTTACATGACCTCAGAACCGAGTACTTGAATGTGCTGGCAGGGGTATCCCTGAAGGGCAGTGTCTATGTATGAGACTTGTATATCCTGGCCTGCCATTTTAGAATTTCAGACATGATGGCAGGCCAGTAAAATGCTTGGAGTATGTATTTATGCTCAGGTTTCATCAGGCAGGAAATAATGATTGTGGTGTAAGCACATTATGCGCGTCCTCCTGGAAGTGTTACATCCATGAAACAAGCATTTTTTATCACTTTATTTAGAGTTAGGCATGGACATCTCACCAACCAGGGCCAAACATGCATCTGCTCTTCTGCAATCACACTGTGACATGCATTTCCTTTGCTCAGCCCAGGCCTTGCCTCCAACATGCCCCCTTGGTACATGGGCATTCTTGTGCTAGGGATGTCTATATATCCAGCTTCTAAAATGGCCTCAGGGCATCTTTGTGCTTTTCACGTTTAGATGCTCATTTTCAGATGTCAGATGAGCTTCTAAATCACACCCATTTGTCAGTCTGTCAACAATATCATTTATATTTTCTAATTTTTCATTCTCCCCACCCTTTCCCAAACCAAGCCCTCACCTTGCCATTATCAAGTTTCACAATCACATCAAACACAGTTACCTGACCATCACATTCAGGTTTCCTAGGACGTCACCTGACCGTTTCTTCAAGGTTTGGTTTAGCACCAATGTAATTGATATGGTTTATCATCAGTAATGTACTTGTTTTTAAAGATAACAAATCTCCTTAAAGTTTCTTAATGGTTCAGGACTACTACTGTGGGGTAACAGAAGCTTGACTTATGTAATCATGTACCAAATCTAGTGTTCCAGAAGTAAGAATGTGAACATTAGAAATTTTCAGTTAATCAAAGATGTTGTGTCTCCCACAAATCATCTTCTTTACCATCATAAGAGCCTCCCTAAGAATAATTTTAATCATAAATTATCATGGTCTTTACTTAATTCTCAAACTGAAATATTTTCATGATAGATGTCAATCTATATTTATAGATTTTGTTTAAATACTTTATAACTATAGACTAAGAACTGTATATTCTGCAAGAGCTAAAACTATGCAAATATATTTCCATATCTGATTACAATTTATCCATGCATCTCTAATAGCAATTTTTACCACATATTCTCTATTTGATATATATACCTGCAACACAAAATGTTTAATTGTATTTCTCTCTATTCTTGTTTCTGATACATCTTTAATTCAGGTATAACAATTAAGAAATTGTGCTGAATTCATTTTGCTACCCATGTCAGGTTGCCAAATATTTAATGAAGCTTTTATGCTAGCATTTATTAAATTATAATAAAGAGATGAAATTTTAGGACCGTGCATGACAAAACATTTCTCCAGGACCAAGCAGGAAGTCAGTCCTCACATATGGGTGTCATCGGCGCCGATGAAGCCCCAGCGGAGCATTTCCCCAGCTTTCTAAGAAAGCCTTTGGGAATGCAGGCACGCATGCGCGATTCCCTTCCCGCCTAAAGGTGCCATCTTACCTCAGTCTCTTTTTTTTTTCCGTGAAGCCCACCGGACGTGTGTCCAGTTTTCCCAGTTAAAATTAGATTTTTCAGCGATTTCTTTGCTCTGTTTCTACCGGTTCGACGCCGGTTCCTCTCCCGCCGAGTTCGGTACATCGGTATCGAGCCCGATTTTTTTCTTTTTCGGTTTTTGCCCTTCGTGGCTGACGTTCGCGCCCTTTTTTCTCTTTTTCCCTGGAAGGCCAGTCCTTTGACCTCGCGGGGACTCTTTTTTCCCCGATGGCTTCCAGTGGTTTTAAGAAGTGTGATCGGTGTAAGAAACTAATGTCTCTCACCGATAAACACGACTGCTGCCTTCGGTGCCTCAGCCCCGACCACAATCCTAAGTCATGCGGGGCCTGTGGAAAGATGTCTTCCAAGGCACTACGAAGTTGCCAGCAGCAAAAGGAAAGGCTTTTCTCAGACTCAGCCTCCGGCCGGGCCCGGACCTCATCTGAGGCCTCGACATCTCGGGATTCCGATCCCGAGCGCCATCGAAGCTCCTTGGACAGGGGGTCCCCCGACCGGGAATGCAAGAGGAAGAAATGGCTCACGAGGGCGTCGTTGGAAGAGGTCCCTGGCTCCTTGAGGGCCAGGTCTAAGACCCCCGACCGTCGCCCCGGGCCGGTGGAACTGGAGAAACCTGCCAAAGTTCCTCGTGTGGAACCGGAGTCTGCTGGACACGTAAGCCCCGTAGTCCTCGTGGACTCTCCTCCCAGGGAGCCGACATCGGGCCCAGCGCCGCCGGGGCCCGAGTCGGTGGCTGCTGCGTCTCCTGAGCTGAGTCTCAAGATGACAGCCTTGGAGAGCAGAATGTCTGCCTTCATGGAGCAGCAGCGGGCACTGATGGCCAGCCTGTCTGGTGCATCTGCCCCGACCACCGGGACATCGACGTCTAAGTCGACCCCGGAGACCGAGCCGATACTCGAGTCCATCGTGGCTCGGAGTCTACCTCAGTCGCGGTCTCCCTTGACCTCCCGTTCGGGACCGAGGGCGTCGATGCCGGTGCTTCCGGCGTCGGGGCGGGTTCTCCAGGGCCCCATGGGGTCGGACCCCGACTCTTCCTCGGATGAGTCGGCTTGGGAGACGGAGGACGAGGAGTCTCCTGATACCTTTAAGACTCGGTGCGTCCCTTCGGACTCACCGCAGTCTGAGCCCCGGAGTAGGTCCCCTCCGGAGGACACACGGTTCTCGGAGTTCGTCTGGGATATGGCACCTGCCTTGGCTATTCCGGCGGATCCCGAGGAAGAGCCTCGAGCTGAAGAGCTCAAGGCGCTGCAGTATGACTCTCCTCCGAAGGAAGCCTTTACTGTCCCGGTTCCTCCGATGCTGGAACGGCTCCTCTTCCGTATGTGGGAGGCATCAGCCTCGGCGCCAGTTCTTAGCAAGCAAGTCGATTCCATCTATCAACTCCGGAAGAGCCCTGGTTTTCAGAAAGCACAGCTACCACACCATTCCACGGTTCTGGAATCGGCCATGCATTGTCTGAAGAGTCAGAAGATGCACTCCGCGGTGCCTCCTGGCAGGGAGGCCCGAAACCTCGATGGCGTCGGTAGAAAGTGTTTTCAGGGCTCGATGCTTGCTTGCTGTGTCCAGTCTTACCAGCTGTACATGGGCATGTACTTACGGGATCTGGCCAAGCAGTTGGCCGGATTCTCTGCTGGTCTCTCCGGGGAACCCTTGCAGAGATTTAAGTCCTTGTCCTCAGGGATTCGGGACAGCTCAAAGTTCATGTCTCGTGCCGCCTACGATGGCTTCGAGGCTTCGGCCCGAGTTGCGGCAGCTGGCATCACGGCTCGACGCCAGGCATGGCTGCAATCATCGGACCTCGAGCCATGGGTTCAGGACAAGTTGGTCGATGTCCCTTGCCGAGGTGAAAACCTTTTTGGCAAGCCCATGACCGAGAAGGCCGCTCAGCTCGAGACCGAGCACCTCACCCGGACAAGGCTGTCGAGGAAGACCTCTGCCCCTTCTCATAAAAAGAAGGGCTCGGGTAAAAAGCCCTTTTACCCGAGGAAGGGCACTGCCTACAAACAGTACCCTCAATATCAGGCTGCCCAAGCTTCCCCCCAGGGTCAGCAAGCCAAGGGCCAGGGTAATGGGCCCCGTAGGCAGAGGACCCCCAAGCCTCAGGCCCCTGCTACCACTCATCAGGGTGGGTTTTTTTGACTCCTTGAGCATAGCCTCTCTTCCACTGCTCCCCCAACCCTGCACAGGAGGTCATCTCGCCCTCTTTGCCCACCAGTGGCCCCTTATCACCGGGGACAGTTGGGTGCTAGAGATAGTCCACAAGGGCTATGCACTTCATTTTCACCAACTGCCACCCCCTACTTTCCAGGGGAGCCTCCAAGGCCTCCCCTGCACACAGACCTTCTCTGTCAGGAGCTTCAGAGTCTGTTGGTGGACAGGGTGGTGGAGCCTGTGCCTCCCCACTTGCAAGGTCACGGGTTCTACTCCAGGTATTTCCTGGTGCCCAAAAGGACCAGTGGCCTTCGTCCCATTCTGGACCTCAGGAACCTCAACAAGTTCCTCGTGAAAGAAAAGTTCAAGATGCTTACTCTTGGAACCCTTCTGCCCTACCTACAGCAGGGAGATTGGCTATGCTCCTTAGATCTAAAGGATGCGTACACTCACATCCTCATTCATCCAGACCACAGAAAGTACCTGAGGTTCATTGTGGGAGGAAACCATTATCAGTACAGAGTACTGCCTTTCGGCCTCACCTCCGCCCCCAGAGTTTTCACAAAGTGCCTTGCAGTGGTGGCGGCCTACCTGAGAAATCAGGGCATCTTTGTCTTCTCCTATCTGGACGACTGGCTCATCAGGGGTCAGACAAGCCAAGAGGCCAATCAAGCCACCCTCAGGACCATTGCTCTTCTACAATGCCTAGGGTTTGTCATAAACTTCGCAAAGTCCACTTTGCTCCCTTCCCAGAACTTGGAGTTCATAGGGGCAAGGTTGGACTCTCTCCTGGCAAAGGCATTCTTGCCAGAAAACAGAGCCCAAAGGTTGATAGCCTTGGCAAGTCAGTTTCTCAGCAGGTCCCTGGTCTCCGCCAGACTCTGCCTGAGGCTTCTGGGCCATATGGCTTCGACAGTACATGTGACCCCCAATGCCCGGCTCCATATGAGGCCTGCACAGTGGTGCCTTCAGACTCAGTGGTCCCAGGCCACAGGCGGTCTCCGAGACAAGATAAGGGTGTCCAGACCATTTCTGTACTCCCTCAACTGGTGGCTGCACCCACCCAATCTACTGAATGGGGTGCCTTTTCAGATCTCAGGTTATACAGTGGTGCTGACAACAGATGCCTCCCTGCTAGGCTGGGGAGCTCATTGTCTGAGCAAGTGCACCCAGGGCCTCTGGTCTCCCTGGGAAGCTGCACAGCAGATCAATCTCCTCGAACTCAGAGCTATTCGTTTAGCACTCAAAGCTTTCACACCTGCCCTGGCTCACCAGTCTGTCTTGATTCAGACAGACAACCAGGTTGCCATGTTTTATGCGAACAAACAGGGCGGAACTGGGTCCAGGATCCTGTGTCGAGAGGCTCAGGACCTTTGTTCTTTTGCCCTCAAGCACAACATGCTCCTCAAGGCTGTGTACCTTCCAGGCCAGGACAACTATCTGGCAGACAGATTAAGCAGAATACTGCAGCCCCACGAGTGGCAGCTGCATCCCTCAGTGGTTCAGAAGATATTCCTGAAATGGGGTCTCCCTTGGCTGGATCTCTTTGCCAGCCCAATTAACAAGCAACTGCCAAAGTTCTGCTCCAGGCAACCGCATCCTCTGAGAATAGCAGCAGATGCTTTTCTGATTCCATGGTCTCAGGGCCTCCTGTATGCGTTTCCTCCCACGCCCTTGGTGGCCCGAACTCTCTTCAACATTCTTCAGGACAAGGCCTCGGTCCTGCTGGTGGCTCCCAGATGGCCGAGACAGCCTTGGTTTCCACTTCTACTTCAACTGGCGGTGGATCCCCCACTGCCTCTGGGGTTGCAACCCGACCTTCTCTCACAGGAGCAAGGTTCCCTTCTCCACCCCAATCTCAAGTCTCTCAATTTGATGGCCTGGAGGCTGCAAGGGTAGTCTTGGCTCCTTGGGGCCTACCTCAGGAAGTTGAGGAGGTTGTCCTAGCCTCTAGGAAACAGTCCACTAGGAAAACCTATGCTCTCAAATGGAAAAGGTTTTCTGTGTGGTGTCAGCTACGTACAGAGGATCCTTTCTCCTGTACTGTGCCAGTAGTCCTTCAGTACTTACTGCACTTGTCAAATCAGGGTCTTAAATCCAATTCTGTTCGGGTCCACCTCTCAGCTCTCACAGCTCACCACTCATTGGTAGAGGGGCAGTCTCTCTCTGGTCACCCCTTGGTGTCCCGCTTTCTCAGGGGCTTGCTTTTGCTCAAGCCTCCCATCCGTCCTCCTGCCCCTGAGTGGGAGCTGAATGTGGTCTTGCAGCAGCTGACTCGCCCACCTTTTGAGCCGATGGCTACTTGTCCACTACGCTTCCTCTCCTGGAAGACACTCTTCCTAATAGCCCTTACCTCGGCTAGGCGAGTTAGTGAGCTTCAAGCCCTGGTCTGTGACAGGCCTTACACCAGGATTTACAGGAACAGGGTAGTCCTCAGGACTCATCCAAAGTTCCTCCCTAAGGTTGTCTCCTCTTTCCACCTCAATCAGGAGGTGGTTCTTCCAACATTCTTCCCTAGGCCTCATGCTAGCCAGGCTGAAGCAGTCCTGCATACCCTGGACTGTAGGAGGGCCTTATCCTTCTACCTTGACCGTATGCAAGGGCATAGAAGGGCTACTCAGCTCTTCGTATCTTTTGACCCCCAATAAGTTGGGGTTAGCTGTGTCCAAGCATACCTTGTCCATCTGGGTGGCTAACTGTATCACCTGGGCTTACAAGGCGGCTGACCTTCCTTTGCAGGGTAGGGTCACGGCCCATCGTGTCAGGGCAATGGCTGCCTCAGTGGCTTATCTCCGCTCTGTGCCCTTGGTAGACATCTGCAGGGCTGCAACTTGGTCTTCAAGCCAGACTTTTGTGGCCCATTACTGCCTGGAGAGGGAGTCCCGTAGGGACAGTGCTTTTGGCCAGACAGTACTCCGGAATCTCTTTGAGGTTTAGGCAACTCCTGCCCTCCTGTCCTCTGTTGGGCTACCGGTGGGGGTTGTGTCCTTGAAAAGCCTTTCTTTGCAGCTGGGACTAGAGGGAGTCCTCTTGTTCAGCCTGGGTTCCTCAGTAGCCCAGAGCTAGGGAGTCACCCATATGTGAGGACTGACTTCCTGCTTGGTCCTGGAGAACCGCGCATGCGTGCCTGCATTCCCAAAGGCTTTTTTAGAAAGCTGGGGAAATGCTCCGCTGGGGCTTCATCGGCGCCGATGACACCCATATGTGAGGACTGATTCCTGCTGCTCCTGGAGAACACCTGTTACAGGTGAGTAACTACTCTTTTTGTTTGGTTCATGTATGGTTCGATCAAATCATCCAGGTGATTTAAAGTCAATGGGCAAGCAGTTTTGCACTTCAAAAGTAATCTTGAATCTCAGCATTTAACTAGAGCCTGCGCAAGGGTATTAGTTGCTCTAGGTGAACTTTTAACTTTGCCACACCTTTCATTAACTTCCAGACCCCAAAACCCCCAACCCAGAATTTGAACATTAAACAGAACAATCAGAATAATCACCCCTCCCATAATTTTCACAATTAGTATTTTTAAATTAAGCATTCCAAGGACCCGTTTACTAAAGTGCGCTAAGCAGTCAATGCACAATTTACTGCACAGTAACCATTAGCATGGGCCCATGATAATAGCTATCATGTGCTAAATGCAACAGTAATGGCTTAGCACGTGAAGGGGCGGAGACTAGGTGGATTGTGGGTGGAGAGTAGGTGTGGACTGCATATGGCTCATAGCAGAAGGTCATTACCATGCACTGTCAATTCTGCAGACAGCATGGGTGCACAGTTGATGCCATCTCAAGAGGAGATATTACAGTATGTTCAAAATATGTGATCCAGGCCAGGTCTTCTGTAGGAATTTAGCTTGTTCAGTTTTCCTAGTAGGTGTATAGATTTTCTACAACCCACGGCAACATTTATAGTGATGTCCTTATCTAGGTAGTATTGTGTGAGTTTTGGAAGTTAGTGCAATTGTGGAATGGTAGATTTGCTCTATAGGTCCTATATGCTGTGGTTCTCTCGTTTTCTTTATGTCTCCTGTGTCTCCTGTGTGGAGAGAACTGTAGGGTGTTGGGGGAGGGGGAACAAGAATATGGATAGTCTTTAAGATGTGCAGTTTTGCATTCTTGATGCTGCCGGACTTAAATGTAAAATATTTTGTCTGTTCAGATCCAAGGAAATCTTCATTGTTGGTGATTTCTGGCCCTTTCTAGCCCTGGCACATTCTAATCTGGCCTGTGCACTCTGATCTTGAATTCAGAGTTATGAGGATTTGTTTTTCTCATGTTGTATCTTCCCTCCTCATCATTAACCTAGTCATAGCACTGACCAGATAAGTCTGGTAGGTATGCCAATATTTATGTAAATGAGGCCCCACGATGAGTCTCTACACATGGCCCCACATCACCCTTGGGCCACCCCTGCATGCAGTAAGGGACTGTAGGGACATGCTAGCCACACCTTTTACAGTTACTACACACTCTATTTGCTCCTTGTGCATGGTAAGTGCAAAAAAACTAGTGCATTTTCTATTTTCATTTATTGGATTTTCAATTTATAGTATACCACATAGTAAGAAATCCAAAAAACAAAAAGAAGCAAAACATAATTCAGAGTTAAAGCATAAAGTCCACAGTCCACATCACAAGGAGTATATAATTTGAACATGTAGGAGGTCAATCCACAGTACGAATAAGGGGTTTGTACGTGCGGTGGGGATGTTTATGTGCTGAAAATATTCCCGACCACATTCTCAAAAACACTGCTGACATGCACGTCCGCAGCGCTAGCATGGGGATCTCAGAATGTGGGTGGGAGAGGGCGGAATGGAGGTGTGGTCAGCTGCAGAGACATAGAAAGCATATTCAGGAAAGGCCTGTGTACAAATTAAGTGTTTCTCAGAAATGTCCACGTTATTCCTGCTGAAACGTGGTATAAGGCTAAGACTTAGAAAATATTCTGCTGTGCTCCACAAATGTGTCCCATATAGAAGAATGGTTGTGACAAGCATGTTCTGAACTGGTGTGACTGCAGTCTGGAAAAATACGAGATGCAATATGAAGGTACAGGGAGCAAAGGTGAGGGAATGTTGTAAGGTAAAGAAACATTTCTAAACACTTTTAGAGAAATATTAAGAAGAGTAATAGTGGTTATTCAGCACTAATGTGCTGTTTGTGCTAAAGGAGCCAATCTATAGGACCCTAACAATTCCCATGTTCCGAAAAATGGGATTGCTGATGTAGGGATAGTATGGATTCCTTTTTGGATGAGAAATGGGGATCGTATTTGTAGTCCCAGTACCCCATGCGATTATGTTATGTCATAGCTGTTATGTATAGGTTCAGGACACCTTTCGGGCAAAATCATGTGTTTGTGACAGAAAATGAGAGTGTGTGTGTATGTGTGTGGTTTGAGGGGTGAATGGGGAGATCTGGTGTGCTCATCTGCAATTCTAGGGGGACATGAAAGCCTGGTCAGTACCCAGACCATATTGGTGACCACAATGTCACCAGATTGCCCTTGTGATTCCTTTTGGACTATTGCACATAGGCTGCTCTACTTAGATCAGATATTGTTGGCAGTGTGATAGGGTAGTCATACATCTGCTGTGCCTGGCACAGGGAGACACAACTGATATGCTTTCACCATTCCCCGGATTGTCCCATGAGACCTACATCCCTACCCAAGCCTGTATCAATGAGCGCTGCGAGAGTGGTGATATATCTGGAGTCTGGCTACTTGGTGTGATGGCAAAGGGATCTTTCCTCCCATGCCCACACAGCTGTGACCAGGGGAGCAGTGCCACAAAGCAGGCTGTGGGAAGGCAGACAGGGTTGCCCCACAGGTAGCAGATATATACAGACCAACATTCGCCACAATGAGACAGGTGTAGCTGCTGTGAGAAATGCCTGTACCCAGATAGGTGGGCTCAGATGCCATAGCCAGAAGGCCCCACCACAACTACAACTACTGCTGGTCAGTTGTATAGCGCCACAAGGCATATGCATCGCTGCACAAACACATGTAACAGATGGTCCTGCTCTGCAGAGCTTACAATCTAGTTAGGACATTCAACACAGCAGCTGTGAACAGGATACATCCAGGGGGGATGGTTAGGAAACATAAGGGAGCTTAGGCAGATCTGATCCAACAGTGGCGCCGATGAAGTGAGTGCTCAGCCTAGATTTGAGTGACGTACAGATTCAGGTAGTTTGTTCCAGGCATAAGGAGCTGCAAGGTGCAAGGAGTGATGTCAGGATTTGGCAGTAGAAGAGCACAGATAGAAGCAATCTGATAGAAGAGCGAAGTTCATGGGGCGGGATGTAGGGAGAGATAAGAGGGGAATGGTAGTGCAGAGCAGCAGACTGAGGCCATAGGCATGAAACAGGCATACATTTGTTGCTCAGCAATATTATACATCTTTAGGGAACCTGCAGTGTTAGTTCGGAGTTTTGTGCACTTGGTGAATGTCCATCCCTAGCAGTTTAAGACATGTTTGTAGAGATTACAATTGCAGGCATTACTGGAGCCAGTTCCTAATGCCACGTACCATTTGATGCAAGGTATGTCCTGACATACATGTGCACGTTTACATTCTGGTATACCATATTGGGTTGCACTGGGCTTGCCTAGCACTTTTCAGGGCATGAGGGGGGCTGGTATACGGTCTACGTTGCAGCAGCTGTCATTTCTCATTGGTATTTACGTCTAATGTGCATCAGCAAACTACTGTCTTTGATGAACAACTTAGAGATGCATGTTTTTCCTGAGGGGCATGACGTCTGCAGGTATATCACAGGGACGGGCAGGATCCGAAACGTGTAACATTTCTGAATACGGTTGGCGCGGGGATGTCCAAAATGTTTCTCCACCTCTGCGGTACGGACCTGGCTGAATGGCACTTGCACATACCCACCGAAAATGTCTATCTCCTCGATTCCGGACCTGCGGATGCAGAATTAGGTTCAAAGGGGACCCGTTTTTGTTTTAGACATGTCTGCAGGCGGGATGTGCACGTTATGGAATTGTGCTCATAGTAAAAGAAATGCAAACAAGGACAACAAAAAGACCATCCAGTGAGCCTGTAAACTATATAAATATTAGTGAATAGCCCTCAGTTCCTTTTCTTTATCCGAAAGTAATTTTTCCAAATCAGAAGGATTAAAAAAAACATAACGATCAGAGCCTACGGAAACTAAACGTTTGCATGGGTAGCGAAGGAAAAATGTAGCACCCAAAGCGAGTGCCCGAGCCTTAAGAGCCAAGAAAGATTCCCGCCTTAATTGAGTTGAATGTGAAACATCCGGAAATATAGCAAGTTTATCACCACAAAAGGAAAATTATTTCTTCCTAAAATAAGAACATAAGAACATAAGATATGCCATACTGGGTTAGACTAAGATTCATCAAGCCCAGTATCCTCTTTCCAACAGTGGCCAATCTAGGTCATACGCACCTAGCAGTTTCCCCAAAAGACACAGGTTCCAAAATGCTTGTACTGGCTTAAGCATTGATATCCTGGGTCCCTTCTTAATAATGGTTTATGGACCTTTCCTACAGGAACTTCTCCAAACATTTTTTAAACCCAGTTACACTAACAGCCTTTACTACATCCTCCGGTAACAAATTCCAGATTTTGATTACACGTTGAGTGAAAAAATATTTTCTTTTATTAGTCTTAAATAGTTTACCCTGTAGCTTCATTGCATGTCCCCTAGTCTTTCTATATTCTGATAACGTAAACAATCGATCTACGTTTACCCGTTCCACTCCGTTCATTAATTTATAGACTTCTACCATAGCTCCCCTCAGCCGTCTCATTTCCAGGTTAAAGAGCCCTAACCTTTTTAGCCTTTCTTCATAGGAGTATCCTTCCATGCCCTTTACCATTTTGGTGGCTCTTCTCTGGACCTTTTCTAATAACGCTATATCCTTTTTACGATACGGCGACCAGAATTGCACACAATATTCAAGGTGCAGTCTCACCATGGAACGATATAGGGGCATTATAATATCTTTTGTTTTAGTTTCCATTCCTTTCCTTATGATAGCTATCATTCTCTGGGCCCAGAGTTTTAACATGTTATCCACAATGATGCCTAAATCTTTTTTCCTGGGTGATGGTTCCTAATGTGGAACTTTGCATCGTGCAACCATAGTTTGGGTTGTTCTTCCCTAGGTGCATAACTTTGCACTTATCCACATTAAATTTCATCTGGCATTTTGATGCCCAGTCTTCCAATTTATAAAGATACTCTTGCAATTGTCCACAATCCTCTTGGGTTTTAACAACTTTAAATAGTTTTGTGTCATCTGCAAATTTGATAATCTCACTCATTATTCCCCTTTCCAGGTCATTTATGAATATGTCAAAAAGCAGCAGACCCAGCATAGATCCCTGGGGTACACCACTATTCACCTTTTTCCATTGGGAAAATTGGCCATTTAGGCCTACCCTCTGCTTTCTATCTTTTAACCAGTTCCTGATCCACAATAGTACACTGCCTCCTATCCCATGACTCTTTAGTTTTGCCAAAAGTCTCTGATGAGGGACCTTGTCAAAGGCTTTCTGAAAGTCCAGATACATTATATCAACTGACTCACCTTTGTCCACCTGTTTATTTACACCTTCAAAAAAACATAACAGATTAGTAAGACAAGATCTTCCTTGTCTAAAGTCATGTTGGCTGTCTCCCATTTGGCCATGACTATCTACATGCTGAGTAATTTTGTTCTTTATGATGGTTCTACCATTTTCCCGGTACTTTATGATGGTTTCTACCATTTTCCCGGTACCAATGTCAGGCTCACCGGTCTGTAGTTTCCCGGATCACCCCTGGAACCCTTTTTAAAAATTGCTGTTACATTGGCGATCCTCCAATCTTCAGGTATTACAGATGATTTTGATGAAAATTCACAGATTACTAATAGCAGGTCTGCAATCTCATATTTCAGTTCTTTCAACACCTTTAGATGTATACCATCTGGCCCAGGTGATTTGCTACTCTTCAGTTTATCTAATAGTTGTAATATATCTTCCCGATGTATCAATATTTCCTTCAGTTCTTCTGCACCTTTAAATACCACTTCAGTCATGGGTAACATCCCTACATCTTCCTCAGTAAAGACTGAAGCAAAGAATTCATTCAGTCTCTCCACTACACCTTGTCGCCTCTTAGTGCCCCTTTAACCTCTCTCTCATCTAATGGACCAACTGACTCTCTCACAGGTTTTTTGCTACGAATGTACTTGAAAAAGTCTTTATTTCGTGTTTTTGCTTCCGCAGCAAGCTTCTTCTCAAATTCTCACTTAGCCTGCCTTATCAATGCCTTGCATTTGACTTGCCAGTGCTTGTGCTGTTTCCAGGTTTCGTCGTTTGGCTCTTTTTTAAACCATGCTGGCAGTTTTTTGGACTTCTTTCACTTGTTTTAAAGCATGGAATACAGCCAGTCTGGGCTTCCAAAATAGTATTTTTAAACAACACCCAAGCTTGATGTAAGTCTTTAACCTTTGCAACTGCTCCTTTTAGTTTTTTCTTAATTATTTTCCTCATTTTATCATAGTCTCCCTTTTGAAAGTTAAAGGTAGTACTGTGGATTTCCTTACTATCCCTCCTCCACGAATTAAATCAAAAGCGATCATGCTATGATCACTATTGCCAAGTGGCCCCAACACCCTTATCTCTTGTACTAGATCTGGTGTTCCACTAAGGACTGGGTCTAATATTGCTTCCCCTCTTGTCGGTTCATGAACCAGCTGCTCCAAGAAGCAGTCATTTATTTCATCTAGGAACTTTATCTCCCTAGCATGTCCTGCCGTGACACTGACCCAGTCAGTACCGGGGTAATTGAAATCACCCATTACACAGGTCTGCGACTAAAAAGCTGTTTGATTATTTTCATCTAATTTCCATGTATTTTGGTGTGCTGAAAACAAATAAAATATTGAAAGAACTCCTAGACGTCATGATTTGCCACAACATGCAAACTTGTCTTCAAATTTATCAAATTTTTCAAATTACTATTAATTAATTCAAATTACTATCAATTAATTCACATAAGTGCATTTAAGATATGAAATGCCAAAAAAACCTTAAAGGGGTTGTCCGAGTTATGTAAAAAAAAATTTAGCACTGTAAATATGATGGTCAGCAATATATACATAAGCTAAGCAAGTTTTAAGTCCGTGCTTCTAATGGTAGAAGGGGTTAATCTTTCCTGAAGAATCCAGTGGGAGGGAGACACAGGGCAGATAGCAGCAGCTCCGGTCAGTGCAGGGGGGGTATGGCCAGCACTGTGACGTCTCGTGTACAGACACAGAGCTGCTCTCTCCTGCATGCCACACTTGTGCACTAATCATCATCAGGTTCTTGGTTCTAGGCTGTTCACACTTTTTCATCGCAATTCGTGTTAGCTCGTCATTCTTCAACCGTTAAGTTATGGCTCCGCGAAAGTGTATTAATTCGTCAGACAGTTTCTGTTTCATCTGTGGTGAATATACAGTGTTGAAGCAACAGCAGAATATTACAGACTTTGTGAAATAAGTATACTTTGCATACTTTGGACTAAAAATTGGAGATCAAGATAAAGTCTGGGTGCCTCATAAAGTGTGCAAACGGTGTGTTGAGGACCTCCGAAACTGGTTCAAGGGTAAGAAAAAATCTTTCCGTTATGGGATTCCTATGGTATGGCGAGAGCAAAAGAACCATAGTGACGACTGTTACTTTTGTTCATGCGATCTGAAAGGGTTTAATTCCAAATGAAAGCATTCCATTTCATACCCAGATCTTCACTCGGCAATTCATCCCATCCCCCATGGCACAGATATACCAGTACCCAAGCCCCCTGCTACTTGGAAGAGATACCTAATTGAGTTGACTTCAATTAATTTCAAGATGTAAAAAGTTACTACTATTTGATATTGTTCATGAAAGGTTAACTGTATATAGTTAAAACACTGTTCCATGTAAAACCTTGTTTAATATTTGTTATATGTAAACCGCTTTTGATCTCTGGAAAAAGCGGTATAGAAGAATAGCATAAATAAATAAATAAATAAAATACCTAGTTCTGATGAAGGTGAAGTCATATCTGAATCAGATGATGAATCAAGTTCTGACTTTGAAGATGATACAAGACCAAAATTGTTTTCTCAGGAGGAGATGAATGATTTGGTAAGAGACTTGAATCTTCCCAAAGATGCCGCTGAGTTACTCGGATCAAGGCTGAAAAGCAGGAATTTATTGTTGCCAGGAGTGTCATCTTCATGGTTCAGACATCGTGAAAAGGAGTTCGTTCCTTACTTCTCCCAGGAAGACAAGTTGGTTTATTGCATCGATGTCGAAGGACTGATGGGTCAATTTAGAATCCAATATGATTCAGAGCAATGGCGTCTTTTTATAGATTCTTCAGAAAGAAGTCTCAAAGCAGTTTTACTCCATAACGGTTTTTACGCTTCTTACCTGTAGGTCATTCCGTACACTTGAAGGAAACCTATGAGAACTTGGAATTGGTTCTTCGTAAACTTAAATATGAAGACCATGGTTGGCAAGTGTGTGGGGACTTGAAGGTCTTGTGCATGCTGCTCGGGCAACAAGCTGGGTATACCAAATATCCTTGTTTTCTGTGTCTATGGGACAGTCGAGACCGACAAAATCACTGGACCAAGAAGAGTTGGCAGCCGAGGGTGCTAACAGTCGGTGAAAAAAATATCCTCCGAGAAACTTTGGTACCTTCCCATAAAGTTCTTCTACCACCTCTCGACATAAAATTGGGATTGATGAAGCAATTCGTAAAATCACTTCCAAGAGATGGAGAATGCTTCAAATACTTGGTCACCAAGTTTCCAGACCTGTCGAAGGCAAAATTGAAGGAAGGTGTGTTCGTCGGACCAGACATTAGAAGGCTTATAGTTGATCAAGAGTTTGTCAATACCATGACGGATCCTCAAAAAGAAGGGTGGATTGCATTTGAAGAAGTCGTACAGAAAGTTTTAGGCAATAACAAAGATCCTCACTACAAAAAGATCGTCGGACGAATGCTGAAAGCATTTCAAGCTTTAGGTTGCCTGATGAGTTTGAAAGTGCATTTCCTCCCGTCCCACCTTGACTACTTTCCTGAAAATTTGGGAGCTGTGAGTGAGGAACAAGGTGAACGATTCCACCAAGACATTAAAGAGATGGAAAGGAGATACCAGGGAAAATGGAGCATTACAATGATGGCAGACTACTGTTGGATGCTTCAGAGAGACATTCCAGATGCTACTCACAAGCGTAAATGCATCAAGAGGAGCCTCACAAGGAAGAAGAATCGAGTTTAGTGTGTGTAGGTGAGCTCATTTCAGTTCAAAAAAGGATTTTCATGAAAATATTGTAATAAAACTTTAATTTTATAAGTCTATTTCCATGTATTTTGAGGTATTGCCTTTTTTAACATAGTTACCTAAATTGTCAGGAAACGTGATGTCATATGACAAAATGGAGGTCATTTGCGGATTCAGCGCACCAAAAAACATAAAGATTACGTGGAATAACCAAAACAGCTCTCGAAAAAAATTTTTTTGCAGACCTGTAATATACTGTGCTGTAACTTTTGTTAGCTTCCTTGATTTCTTTGAGCATTTCATCATCCATTTGTTCATTCTGGCCAGGTGGTCGATTGTACACCCCCACTGCCATCGCCTTCCCTTTTTACATGGAATCCATAGAGATTCTACAGCAAATTTTGTTTCCTGCAAAACGTTAATCGTTTCTGACTCAATGCCCTCTCTAACATAGAGTGCAACCCCTCCACCAATTTGATCAGCTCTATCATTACGATATAGTTTGTACCCAGGTATCACAGTATCCCACTGGTTGTCCTCCTTCCACCATGTCTCTGATATTCCAATCATATCTAACCTCTCATTTAGTGCTATATATTCTAACTCTCCCATCTTATTTTTTAGACTTCTAGCATCTGCATACAAGCATTTTAGAGACTGTATTTTATCATATTAATCTGGCTATTGGTAGACATGGGTAAGCTTTAAGAATGGCAATTTTGTCTTCCTCAGAAACTAAAGAAACCCAAAGAGTTGCCCTGGTAGAAAAAACATCCTGTGTATATTCCAGAAGAGCTATAAGATCAAATGATTGTTTTCCTACAGAACATCCAAATCTCTTACAGAGGGTTTCACCTGCCTAACTTTAGAGGGAATATAGTAACATTTTACTATAGCTATAGAATCAGCTTTAGGAAGGGTTAACACCTCTTTCAGGTATTTATGCAAAATAATTTTGGGAGACAAAAGATTAATACAAGGAAAATTAAGTATACGTAAATTCTTATCTCTAGCCATATTTTCCAGAGTTTCAATTTTCTGATGGAGAAGCAAGCAATCTTTAATTATATAGAAGCATGCACGGACTGGTGAGTATTAATATGAGTATCTATACCAAGTGTATGAGAGTCTAGTGTCCCGAATTTAGAATCTAAATCCTGAGATTTGGTGACTATGTCCTTGGTAAACTGGCATAACTGAGGAACAGTATCTGCCAGGACACATTCAGAACATTTAACAACATGCCAGATGTCCAATAAGATAACAGAAGAAGCTTGAGTTTCATGAGGAGTAAATAGGTGATCCTTCCAGGTAACTACCTGTGGGAACCCAACCTCAACTTGAGAACTCTGCTCACAAGGCGGGGATAAACTAGACATTTCAGAAAACCCAGATGGAGAAGGTGGTGTGTGCCTAAGGTACTAATGCCCTCAGCGGAAGGGTGAGGAGAAACAGTACCTGCTGTCTGCAAGGAAATCTTCGGCAGCAGGTGCTTATCCTTAGGGCCACAAATTTGCTGCTGAGATTTATTTTTCTTCCTACGTTTAGCAGCTGGCATAATACAACCTCCTCAGTTCCTTCGATGCTCCTAAGGGGCTCCCGATGTGCCTCTTAGGAGAAGGCCCTGGCTGCACACCTTAAAAGACGTGGGTCTTAATAGGGCTTGCAGGTGACATCACTGCCAGGTGCCCCAATAGCGCCAGAAGGAAAATTTGCAAGCCGGCAGCTCCAAAGTCCTCCGCAGCATGGATAGACTGATGAAAAATACACCCCAAAAGCTACTGCATTTTAGTAAAAGGGCCCCCAAGATTTTTTTAAGGGGGCCCCCATGTTTACTAAAGCCCATGCCGGTAATGAGAGTGTGGCCCGCATCCAAAATGGGTGGCCAGTGCTAACTTCAGGGGTATATGCATCCATCGCCCTGCAGTTAGCATGGTGCAAAGACACAACACCCTGCAAGCCATTATACCACTAAGGTGATGCTAAGGGCACCCAAAATAAGGGCAGAAAGCACAGTTTAACCTGAGCATAAATGACCTGGAAAAGGGAATAATGAGTGAGGTTATCAAATATGCAGATGACACAAAACTATTTAAAGTTGTTAAAACCCATGAGGACTGTGGAAAATTGCAAGAGGATCTTGATAAATTGGAAGACTGGGCATCAAAATGGCACATGAAATTTAATGTGAACAAGTGCAAAGTTATGCACCTAGGACAGAACAACCCAAACTATGGTTACACGATGCAAGGTTCCACATTGGGAACCACTACCTAGGAAAAAGATTTAGGCGTCATTGTGGATAACATGTTAAAACCCTCTGCGCAGTGTGCAGAAGCAGCCAAGAGAGCAAATAGAATGATAGGTATCATAAGAAAAGGAATGGAGAATAAAACAAAGAATATTATAATGCCTCTGTATCATTCCATGGTGCAACCACACCATGAATATTGTGTGCAATTCTGGTCGCCGTATCATAAAAAAGATATAGCGTTATTAGAAAAGGTACAGAGAAGAGCCACCAAAATGGTAAAGGGGATGGAAGGATACTCCTATGAAGAAAGGCTAAAAAGGTTAGGGCTCTTCAACCTGGAAAAGAGACGGCTGAGGGGAGATATGATAGAGGTCTATAGATTAATGAATGGAGTGGAACGGGTAAAAGTAGATTAATTGTTTACGTTATCAGAATATAAAAAGACTAGGGGACATGCAATGAAGCTGTTGTTAAGTGCCGTCGAGTCGGAGTCGACTCATGGCGACCCTCTGGATAGCTATCCTAAATTGTGTTCGGTCTTCAGTCAGGCGGCTCATTGCTGACAGACTCGTACCCGTAGCTGCTGTTATTGTATCGATCCACCTCATTGCTGGCCTTCCTCCTTTGCGTTGACCTTCTATCTTGCCAAGCATAATGTCTTTCTCTAATGATCTCTCTCTTCGCATGATGTGTCCAAAGTATGAAAGTCGAAGTCTTGTCATCTGAGCTTCTAAAGAAAGCTTAGGTTTGATCTCCTCTAGTACCGACTGGTTTGTTCTTCGGGCAGTCCATGGTATACACAGTATTCGCCGCCAGCACCATAATTCAAAGGCATCAATTTTCTTCCTGTCTATCATTTTCACTGTCCAGCTTTCACATCCATATGATGTTATTGAAAATACCATGGCCTGAACAAGTCGAATCTTTGTATGGAGACAGACATCTCTGCTCTTGAGAATCTTATCTAGGTCTTTCATTCTGCCAAGAGCAATGCGTCGTCTGATTTCTTGACTGCTTGTTGCTTCTTTATTGATACTTGATCCAAGTAGGTTAAAGTTGTTCACAATTTCAATTTCTTCTCCTTCAACGATGAACCTGTTGATTATGCCAGTTGTCATGATCTTTGTCTTCTTTACATTAAGGTGCAGGCCCATTTTGAGACTATGTTCTTTGATTGTGAGAAGTAAATGTTTCAGATCATCTTCACTTTCAGCCAGTAATGTGGTATCATCAGCATAGCGAAGGTTGTTGATGAGTCTTCCACCAATCTTCACACCTCTGTTGTCTTCATACAATCCTGCTTCTCTGATTATTTGTTCTGCATATAAATTAAACAGGTAGGGGGAAAGTATGCAGCCTTGTCTTACACCTTTGCTTATTTTAAACCATTCTATTTCTCCTTGTTCCGTTCAAACTGTTGCTTCTTGATCAATGTACAGTTTGCGCAAGAGAATGATCAGGTGTTCTGGTATACACATGCTTCTTAATGTGGCCCAGAGTTTCTCATGGTTTACACAGTCAAAAGCCTTGCTATAGTTGATAAAGCACAAATAGATATCCTTTTGGTATTCTTTAGTCTTTTCAAGGATCCATCTCACATTCGCAATGATGTTTCTCGTTTCTCGCACTTTCCTGAACCCTGCTTGCACTTCAGGTAGTTCTTGTTCCAGGTATGGTTGTAGTCTCTTATGAATAATCTTCA
The DNA here is from genome assembly GCA_033557465.1 of Ichthyophis bannanicus. NCBI lineage: Eukaryota > Metazoa > Chordata > Amphibia > Gymnophiona > Ichthyophiidae > Ichthyophis > Ichthyophis bannanicus. Next base: position 459,709,053 of record CM066033.1, on the reverse strand, counting down.
GTAGAATCTTGCTGGCATGTGGGATCAGAGCGATTGTGCGATAATTTCCACAGTCAGTTGGATCACCTTTCTTTAGTATTGGTATAAACACAGATCTTTTCCAGTCAGTTGGCCATGATGTTGTCTTCCATATTTCTTGGCAGAGCCTTGTGAGTAAGGTAACAGCTGCATCAGATTGCTGCAATACTTCTATGGGAATGCTATCAATGCCTGGTGCTTTGTTCTTTGATTAGGCTTTCAATGCCGCTTCAACTTCTTCTTTCATCACCAATGGTTCCCGATCATAAGGTACAGGTTGAAACGGCTGTTGGTCCACTTGATCTTTATCATATAAAAACTCTGTATATTCCTTCCACATTTTCTTGATCTTCTCAGCATCATTCAACATAGAACCTTGAGCATCTTCTAACATTCCAATTCGAGGCTGGAACTTTTTCTTTAACTCTCGTAGCTTTAGGAAAGCCGATCTTGTTCTTCCTCTAATAGTTTCTGCTTCTATTTCCTTACAAGTGTCATTGTAGTACTTTTCCTTGTCCTGTCTTGCTGCACGTTGGATCGTTACAACAAAACAAATTGTGCTATGGTGCTGGAAGATGAGACCCCCAGGTCAGAAGGCACTCAACTAGCTACTGGGGAAGAGCTGAAGACTTTTCAGAGTAAAGCCAGCATTTATGATGTGGTTGGATCAAAGCCCTTGGGACATCTGACTGCTGATGTAGCTGCGCATGAAATGAGAGTCAGAAGCTGTAAAGATGTCTTACACATTGGAACATGGAACGTACGAAGCATGAACCAAGGGAAGTTGGAGGTGGTCAAGAATGAAATGGAATGTGTACAACTTGATCTGTTGGATGTCAGCGAACTGAAATGGACTGGCATGGGGCACTTTGCATCAGATGATCACATGGTCTACTATGCTGGAAATGAAAGACAAAGAAGAAATGGTGTTGCATTTATAATAAAGAAGAAACTTGCAAGAACTGTAATGAATTACAATGCAGCCAGCGAACGCTTAATCTCTATTCGTCTACGAGGATTGCCTATCAACACAACTATAATTCAAGTATATGCCCCAACAACAGCTGCAGAAGAGAATGAAATTGAAGAGTTCTATGAACAAGTACAAGCTGAAATTGACAGAACATGCAAACAGGATATCCTGATAGTCATGGGTGACTGGAACGCAAAAGTTGGCAACAAAGAAGAAGGCAAAGTAGTTGGAAAATATGGACTTGGCAACAGAAATGAAGCTGGAGAAAGACTGATAGAATTCTGCAAGACCAATGATCTATTCATCTCAAACACCTTCTTCCAGCAACACAAGCGGTGACTGTACACATGGACTTCACCGAATGGATTATATAAAAATCAAATTGACTACATATGCGGAAGTCAACGATGGAAAAGCTCTGTAACATCAACAAAGACAAAACCTGGAGCTGACTGTGGTACAGATCATCAACTACTAGTATGCAAACTCAAGCTAAAGTTGAAAAAGAGCAAACCACTCATGAATGCAGCAAAATATGACCTTGAGAATATACCACTGGAATTTAAAGACTGCCTGCAAAATCGATTTGCTGCTTTAGATACAAATGACAGAGCTCCGGTAGAGTTATGGAATGACATCAAGAAGGTTGTGTTGGAAGAAAGCGAGAAGTCTCTACAAAAGGTGAAAAAGCAAAAACGGCCAAAATGGATGACGGAAGAAACTCTGAAAATTGCCCAGAAACGCAGAGAAGCTAAAGCCAGAGGAGAAAGAAAGACAATCGCAATGAAGCTAAGGGTAACCTATTTAAGACTAATAAGAGAAAATATTTTTTTCACTCAACGTGTAATCAAACTCTGGAATTTGTTAACAGAGGATATAGTAACAGTTGTTAGTGTAGCTGGGTTTAAAAAAGTTTTGGACAAGTTCCTGGAGGAAAGGTCCAAAACCATTATTAAAAGAGACATGGGATATCACTGCTTGACCTAATACAAGCATTGAGGAACCTGTGTCTTTTGGGGAAGCTGCTGGGTGCTTATGACCTAGATTGGCCACTGTTGGAAACAGGATACTGGGCTTGATGGACCTTGGTCTGACCCAGTATGGCATATCTTATGTTCTTATGTACTAACACCTGCACTAGCCACAACTTGCCATCAAGACCTCTGTTCTGCACTTGTCCCATCCAGGTCCTGCCCCATTATGCAGGACCCAGTTAACGTCGGAGTTTTAGCATGAGGGCCCCTAATACTAAAACCCCCTCTACCAGATAGTGCACTTTAGTGAGCGTGTTACTAAGATGGTATCTAAAATTTTTAAATCTATAAATAAAGTTCAGAGGATTACAGAATGAAGAAACATTTTTGGGAGAGCTTTTTCATACATCCATTCAACAAAATGGAAGAAACAAATCTGAGGAGCCCACTGCATGTGGGAAGGGTCACATTTGCTCCAAAATTTATCCTACATTTTAAAGGACAATTTCTCCAAATGGGTTCGTTTTGCGCATTGAACAATATCCTTATCACACCTTGTGACTAGACAACAAAACAATGAATAAATACAAGGGGAAAAGACCTCTGACCGCGTCCTTTTTTTTCTTTTATCTAGTCATTGAATGTTCCTCATGGAGCTTTCAAATTGCTATTAGGACTGCTCCTCATGGTCAAGAATCCCCCCCCCCCATTTTTATACTACATCAACGTAAAAGGCTATGTCCCCTATTTGATCATTTCTAATAATTACACCTCTTATAAAATACACTCGCCAAACAAGAACTTCTCTTCATGCTCTGTGACTTACTGTGCAGTTCTTGTTAATAGCAGACATATTTTATAAGAGGTATAATTATTAGACATAATCAAATTGGGGCATAGCCTTTTACAGTGAGATAGTATAAAAATGGGAGGGGAGGGCTCTTGACCTAAGAGGAATAGTCCTAAAAACCGTTTGAAAGGTTCATGAGGAGCATTCAATGGTTAAAAAAAGAAAACAGGACACTGTCTGAGGTCTTTTTCCCCTCATCTTTGTTCATTATTTTGTTGTCTAGTGACTACCAAAAGGGACAGGTACATCTGGAAAAAGATCTGTACTTGTAAGTATTTATCTTCTGAAATATGGGAGAAAAAGGAATTTTTTGGGTTAAAGCTGATAAATCTGTGTATTTTAGAATTCAGTGTCTTACTGAGTCAGTCAGGTCTTAGTACTACCAGAGAGCTTATCATTTAAATCAAATCAGAGTATAGCTTAACATAGAAAGTAAAATAGAGTAAATAGTCACTGAAATAAATTTTCTGCTAGAGAGCTTCCTATTTAAATCAAATCAGGGTATAGCTTAGCATATAGGTAGAATAAATAGTCTCTGAGTAGAAAGAATAAATGTGTTTCTATTGGCCTTTACAAAGAGGCCTTCCAGTTAGGAGGCAAAAGATCTATGAAGTTGTCTTAAATTGGTTTTAAAGTCAAGTGACAGATAAAAGGGGCAATTTGAAATGCCCTGTCTGTCATACTAAAGGCTGTGTGAATCACCCAGGAAATTAGTAAGACTTTACCTTAGAGGCACAGATCAGGGCGCTGCATAGCAAGCCAGCTTTTATTAAGTCTTCTTTCTCTCCCTCTCACACCAGGGATAGTCTTAGCTTTATAGACTCTTAAACCTATTAAAGGGAAGGAGGTGCCCATATTCACTTACTGGTGCACTTGGTTATCCTCATCAGGAATAGATTAATTAAGGACCTGAGATTAATTAATCTTGAGGTGAACAAAGTCCATTAAACATATTGGGCCCGATTCTGATCTGCACGTCCTGGCCCTCTATGCATCCAGTCAGAACCGGACGCACAGAGGGAGTCAGGATTCAGATCCCGTGGGGCATGTCTAGCCCTGCAGGATCAGAATCGTGAACAGGCCTGTATGTGCAGGCCAGTACCCCGATTCCGTCTGGCCTGCATGTACAAGCCATCTCTGACTAACTCAGTCAGGGCAGTTCAATGGAGCTGTGGTGCCATGGTGTCTGTTTGCCATGGCACCGTGGCTCCATTGAAAAGCTACGATCCCCAGCCACCAGCTACAAAGGTGCTTTCCCTGCAGCGCGACCCTCAATCTGGTTTACTAAAGTGGGGAATCTCCTCTGCCCCCTCCCACCATTTCCCAGCCCGGGGCCTGCCGATCTCTGCCAACTGGGGGACTTATTCTACTCCGACGTGGAATAAGTTTCCCGTGAAAACCGCTGGCCCTGGAAGTACAGAACCAACATTAGAATCACCCTGATCTGCCCCTTTCCCGCCCCGTCTACCTTCCCCGTACAATGCATGGCGAAGGTAGACGGGGTCGGGTGGGGCCCGAATAGCGGGGATGGACATCCCAGTGGGACCACTATTAAGTACAGTTGTATTAGTATAAGTATCCCTAGTAAACTTAAGTAAGTAAATAACTTAAATACCTAAACAAAATCTTAAAACTAAGATGCAGACAGCAGTCCTGCAGCGAGAACTGGACTTTTCAGTTGTTTGCATTGAGTGTCACATGTATGAATTTCTCCCAGTTGGTGAGGGGTCTTATGTGTGCACTAGCTGCAAGGAGCTTTTTGCTCTCAGGGAACAAGTCTGATCTCTGAAGGCTAGAGTAGAAGACTTGGAAGACATAAGGAAGATAGAGGCATATAGACAAGACCTACAAGGATGTAGTACCGAAGTCCCACCTCCAGTCTGGCAGCCTCCCTGTTGCCATGAAGAAGAGAGGCCATGTGACAGGAAAGCACCACCCTGGTTTGGCAGGAAGTGATCTTGTAGCTAGGACCTGTCCTCCAGGTGATGTAAAACCTTCTTGCACCAAGGAGATTTCTCAAGGGCCATGTGCCCATGAGGGAAGGGTTAGGACGGCAGTTATAGTTGGTGATTCAATTATTAGGCATGTAGATAGCTGGGTGGCTGGTGGACATGAGGATCGCCTGGTAACATGACTGCCTATTGTGAATTTAGCGGATCTCATGCACCACCTAGACAAGGTGGCGCTGGGGAGGAGTCTGCTGTCTCGGTCCATGTTGGTACCAATGACAAAAGAAAGTGTGGGAAGAAGGTTCTGGAGGCCAAATTTAGGCTTTTAGGTAGGGAATTGAAATCCAGGACTTCCAGGGTAGCTTTCTCATTTATGCTTCCCATTCCATACGCAGGACCTAAAAGGTAGGCAGAGCTCCAGAGTCTCAATGCATGGATGAGACAATGGTTCAAGGAAGAGGGTTTTGGATTTGTTAGGAACTGGGCAACATTCTGGGGAAAGGAGAGGCTTTTACGAAGGGATGTGCTCCACAGTAACTGGGATGGAACAAGGCTGCTGGCACTAACCTTTAAAAGGGAGAACTGCTTTTGAACTAGATAATAGGGAAAGCTGACAGTCGCCCAAGAGTGCATGGTTCAGAATGATGTATCCTTGAAGGATACTAGCAAAAGATTAAAGTTAGGGCATATCAACAGAGAGGTTCCAATAAAAAAAAAAGTACCCAAATGCCCCTAAGTAAAGAGCAGATGGAACTTAAAGATTTCAAATTACCCCTGTCTACTGATAATCAGATTAATATGAATAAAATACAACTTCTAAAATGCTTGTATACAAATGCTAGAAGTCTAAAAAATAAAATGGGAGAGTCAGAATATATAACACTAAATGAGAGGTTAGATATGATTGGTATCTCAGAGACCTGGTAAAAGGAGGACAACAAGTGGGACACTCTAATATCTGGATACAAATTATATTGCAATGATAGAGCAGATCAAATTGGTGGAGGGGTTGCACTCTATGTTAGAGAGGGCATTGAATCACGCAGGACTAAAGTTTTGCAGGAAACAAGATACACTGTAGAGTCTCTATGGATCGAAATTCCATGTAAGAAAGGGAAGGCGATGGTAATGGGGGTGTACAACTGACCGTCTGGCCAGAATGAACAAATGGATGATGAAATGCTCAAATAAATCAGGTAAGCTAACAAACGTTACAACGCAGTAATAATAATGGGTGATTTCATTTACTTTTGTATCAACTGGGTCAATGTCACTGAAGGACATACTAGGGAGATAAAGTTTCTAGATAAAATAAATGACAGCTTCTTGAAGCAGCTGATTCATGAACCGACAAGAGGGGAAGCCATTTTGAACCTAGTCCTTAGTGGAACACAAGATCTGGTGCAAGAGATAAGGGTGTTGGGGCCACTTGGCAATAGTGATCATAGCATGATCATGTTTGATTTAATGGAGGAAGGACAGCAAGGAAACTTTCAACTTTTAACTTTCAAAAGGGAGACTATGATAAAATGATGAAAATAGTTAAGAAAAAACTAAAAGGAGCAGCTGCAAATGTTAAAGATTTACATCAAGCATGGGCTATCTATCTTGGAAGCCCAGACCAGCTGTATTCCACGCTTTAAGAAAAGTGGAAAGAAGTCCAAAAAACTGCCAGCATGGTTTAAAGATGAAGTCAGAGTGGCTGTTGTTGCCAAAAAAGCATATTTCAGGAAATGGAAAAAGGAGCCAAATGACAAAAACTAGAAACAACATAAGCACTGGCAAGTTAGATGCAAGGCATTGATAAGGCTGGCAAAGACAGAATTTTAAAAAAAGATTGCCGTGGAAGCAAAAACGCATAATAAAAACACATTTTCAAGTACATTTGTAGCAAAAATCTGGTGAGAGAGTCAGTTGGACCATTAGATGATAGAGTGGTAAAAGGGGCACTAAGAGGGGACAAGGCCATAGCGGAGAGACTGAACAAATTCTTTGCGTTGGTCTTTACTAAAGAAGATGTAGGGAAGTTACCCATGATAGACAGGATATTACACGATTGTACTCTGACTTTTTAGTATAAAGTTGAAGCCAGCATTTTACCTAACTGATTTGTAAATTCAAAAATATCACACGATTTTTTAACACTTGCTCCTGTGGCGCCATATAACTCCTCAGAGTACCTCTGCCTGAACCTATTGGTTCCATTATTACCATTATTATTGTTTTCTACTCCAGAATACCTTTGCTCAACCTCACAGTTCCTTTGTCTACAGGTGCATTTTAAACTAGGCTAGGACTAGGCTGATAGCAGTTACAAGTAAGTTGCTCAGTCCATTAGGGTCAGTGATATAGGGGGTTATTCTGTGCCACAAATAGCGGGATGTACATCCCCATTATTCGTCCCCTGGCTGCCCCGGTGCAAAGGCTCCCCATATGTACAGCAGTGTTGTACAGGGAGCCAAAGATGGGGCAGGAGTGGGTGGGGCGAGGATACAATATGGGTGGGGCAAGACCCTGGACATACAGGGCCAAGTCAGAGGTCGGCCCTGTACATCCAGGGTCAGCCAGGTAGAATGCGTCCCCCAAGAGATGAGGGGATGGGGTCAGGCGGTGGAGACAGACAGGTGAGGGGAGAACAGGATTCCCCATAGCCTGACCCTGGCCATGAAAAGCCGGATCGGGGGTCAGACTGCAGGGAAAGGGCATTTTGGGTGGGCGGCTGGGAATCACGGCTTCATAATGGAGCCGTGGCGCCATGGCACTGAGGCTCCATTACAGAGCCAGGCTGAGTTAACCAAGTATGTTGTTGGGCGTGCGGCCTATCAGAATCAGGGCCTGGCCTGCACGTCCAGGCCGTAGACACAATTCTGATCCTATGGGCATGTCTAGCCCCCGTGGAATCAGAATCGGGTCTACCTCTGTACGTCCCATTTCTGATCGGCCGTACAGGGGCTGGATGGCCAGTACAGAATCAACCTCTTAGTGTCCTCCTCATCCCTTTGATTTTCTTCCTTTTCCTCTTTTCCACTCATAACAATGACAGTGATATTTGTATACCATGCTTACCCACATCATGGATGACTGTCTATATATTATTTATCTTACTAGATTTTTATTTAACTGTATTTATTGATTTTTATTTGACTGTATTTTTGTATTATTTATTGAATCATTCAGCCTTACTTTTCATTCTTTTTAGTCTTCTTAATTATTTAGGGCCTGATTTTCGAAGGCCTTTACATGGGTAACTTCCTAATTACCCATGTAAAGGCCTTATCTGGGATTTTCAAAGGACACCTATACAGGTAGTGCCCTTCGAAAATCCCAGATAAGTACCTAACGCGCCCAGATGCTATGCGAGTAGCGTCGGGGTGTGTTAAGGTCATTACGAAGTGGAGGAAAGGGCCACACAGGTAGCAGCAATTTCCGTTGCTTCCCGCGTAGCCCTCTGCGCCTTAAAGATAGGCAAGGTTTTTTCTTGCCTATCTTTAAGGTGTATATGGTACGTGGGGAGCATCAAAAATCACTGTTACCTGTGTAGCCTCTGCGGCTGCCACCGAGGAAGTGAAAATCCACGTTAAGGGAGTCAACGGGCAGGCTATGCACTGCAGCGGCGCATAGCCTGCCTATTTGAAAATCAGACCCTTATTATTTATATTGGTTTTAATTTTATGAACATGGTATTTATTATTGTATTTTAATGTTTCTTTTATTGTTAGCATGATTTTATTAATCAATTTGTATATTTTATGTTTTGAGGATATTACCTCCTGAGGAAGGCGTTTGCCAAAACGCATAGCTTTTTCTTTCAATAAAGCATCTGTGACCACTTCTTTTTGACCGCCTCGCTTCTTGTGTTTTCTTTGTGAATAAACAGGTAGACAGAGGTGAGTCGGTCGATATAGTGTATCTGGATTTTCAGAAAGCCTTTGACAAGGTCCCTCGTGAGAGACTCTTGGCAAAATTAAAAAGTCATGGGATAGGAGGCAGTGTACTATTGTGGATCAGGAACTGGTTAAAAAGATAGAAAGCAAAGGGTAGGGCTAAATGGCCAATTTTCTCAATGGAGAATGGTGAATAGTGGAGTACTCCAGGGATCTGTCTTGGGGGCCACTGCTTTTTAACATTTATTTATTTATTTATTTGGTTACATTTATATATCACTTCTTCCAGCGACCAGTAGCAGTTTACATTGAAAAATTTACACAGCAAACATTTTGTACATTTTATACACAGGATTAAAATTGTACAATATGATATTTGTATGGTTGTATCTATTTACAGCTTGCAAGCTGATGAAGCAAGTTTATATACATATTTACATGTGTTTCAGGTCATTTACATAGCCTTTGTGTACAGTTGCATCAGGACATGTTGTAATATTCCTGGAATAGGTAGTTTTTTAGGTTCTTCCGGAAATCTTTTAGGTCATTGTTGGCTCTTAGTGCGTATGGTAGGTTGTTCCATTGGGTGGGCGCTGTATATGTGAAAGCTCTGTTGCTAGTGAGAGTTTTGACGTTACGTATGTTGAGTGGGACGTGTAATGTGTTTAGGTTGTGAGTCCTCCTGGTCCTGTTGGGGGGTTGTGTTGCAATAAGTGTGGAGAGGTGGGATGGAGCTAGGTTGTGGATCAATTTGAATATTGTCACTATTTTTTTATATCTTATGCAGGCATGGATAGGAAGCCAGTGGAGTTCAATTAGTATCGGTGTGATGTGCTCGGAGACCCGCACTTTCATTATAATTTGAGCAGTGACGTTCTGCGCCATTTGAAGTATATTGAGTGTTTTTTTGGGTAGTCCTTGGAGAATGCTGTTACAGTAGTCCAGGTGGGGGTGACAAGTGTTTGGACTACTGTTCGGAAGTCGGGCTGCTCAATAATGTTGCGTAGAGGTTGGAGTATATAAAGTTTGTGAAATATTGCCCAGTTTAGTAGCCTTAGGTGGTTTCCATCTTGAGGTTTTTGTTGATGGTTACTCCCAGGTATTTTAATTCTTGTTTGATGTTTTATGTATTATTGTTCAGGAGTATTCTCGGTGGAGGACTGAAATCCAGATTCTTGTATATAAACATTACTTCTGTTTTCTTGTGGTTTATGCTCAGGTTGTTCTGCTGTAGCCAATCTTGTGTTTCTTTGAGGCATGCTTCCAGGTGAGTACAGTTTGGGTTGTTCGTATCTATTTGTATATACAGCATAATATAGTCTGCATATAAGTGGTAGTTAATCCTGTGTTGCTGGAATATTGCGCAGATCGGTCTTAAATAGAGATTGAACAGTAGAGATGACAATGCTGACCCTTGTGGTATTCCCTGTGTTTGTGGGAATGCCTTCGATGTTTCTTGGTTGAAGTGATCCTGCTGTACTCTGTTGGATATATAGGAGCCGAACCATTTTAGTGGGGTTCCTTTTATGCCTATGGATTCGAGTCTGGTGAGGAGGATTCCATGGTTTACTGTGTCGAAAGCAGCAGATACTGTATGTCTATGAAAACTAATATAAACATTTTCTTGCAGTTTTCAATGCCTTTGTAGATTTTGTAAAGTAGCACTAGTAGAAGGGTTTCTACGGAAGCCGTATTGGTGATCATCAAGCACGTTTCTGGCATTGATATGTTCCTCAAGTTGGTGTTGAACTGATTTTTCCACTGCTTTGGCTATGAGTGGGATGCTTGAGTTAGGGCAGTATGAGGATGATCGTCCTTCTTGAGTGTTTTGTTTTTCAAAATAGGTCTTATGAGTGATCTTTTGAGCTCTAGAGGCATGATTCCTTGCTGCATTGATTGGTTTACTATGTGCAGTATGCATGGGATGATTTCTGTTTTTGTTGCCTTGATCCATGCTGCTGGACAAGGGTCTAGGGGGGAAGTAGTGGTATTTAGGCTTGTGAGTATATTTATTATCTGCCTTGCCTCAATGTCGTGGAAGGAGTCCCATTTCTTGTTGGAGTCCAAGATTTCTTGAGAAGGCTGTGGGGTGCTATTTGTGGTATGTGTTTGAGTGAAGTTATCTTTTGGTGGATTAAGTTTGCTAGCATAGTGATTGGCTAGTGTTTGTGCCTTTATGTCATTGTTTGGACTATCATCCTGGCTAGTTTTGGTGAGGGATTTAACTAGTTCAAGCAGTTCTCTTGGTCTGTTCAATGCCTTGTTCAGTATCTTAGTGTGGTGGTTATTTTTTACTGTGTAGATATTTTCTTTGTAGTTTGCGAGTAGCGTTAAGTATTCAGTTTTTCCTTTGTGGGTCTAATTTTCTGAGGTCTCTCTTCATTTTGGTTAGGTCTGATGTGTACCAGGGCTCTGAATTGCTCCTTATTTTGTTATTTGCATTTATTGGAGTGGTCATTGTCTGCTTTGCTACTATCTCAGCTCCTTCGTTCCATTGGTTTATTAGCAAATCAAGGTCTGTGTGATCCGTGTCTACTTGTGCAGTAATTGAGCTTATTAAGGCTTCTTCGCAAACATTTTGAATTTTCTGCCATATTGGGTTTTTGTTCCCACATGTTGGTTTCCGGCTTTTGCTACCATGTAGAATATGAATTGTATTAGGTGATGATCCGACCAGGGAACTTGAATTACTTGAGGTGCAGGATTTTCTTTTCCATTGTGGCAAGCCTTTTTAGGTAGGAATACCAGGTCTAGTATGTTTCCCTTGGTGTGGGTGGGATTCCATATTATCTGTTTGTATCCCAACTGGTCCATTGGAATGTGCTCTCATGTGTGAAAGATATTGAGGCAAGGTTAAAGTCTCATAATCTGATACTTTCTGATTGCTGTCGTGCATACCTTTTCCAGTGCGGCAGCATGGACTTCATGTTTTGCTGCGGGAGGATTGTAGACGAGGCATATTATTAGATCTTTGTTCGCTAGCTTTAGGAGATCTATCCCCTCAAGAGAATCTTGTGTGGTGTTGGATAGGTTCAGTGATTCTCTTGCCATTATTAGAACTCCACCTCCTCTTCTATTGGTGCGGGGACAGTTGTAAAGTTCGTATTCTGGGTTATTTAATTGGTGTATTAAGACGGTGTCAGTGTCATTTATCCAGGTTTCTGTGATACATAGTATATCTGGTTTTTTATCTGTGATGTCATGAATGATGTGTATCTTATTTCTTATGGACCTTGCATTTATTAGTATACATTTGTGTGGGGTTAGTGTGTTGGTTTTCAGTTGGGGCGATGGGCTTAGGTTGGTTTTAATTTTGGTTACCCCTGATTGGATTTTCCTTGGTTTTGGATTGGGGTGTTTGTCGGTGTGTGGTCGGTGTTTGTTGATTGCCTTTCGGTAGTGCTGAGTTGTGTATTGATTGCTGTTGGGGAATTGCGGGGTATGTACAGGATATGTGTATACAGTATACAGTGGATATGTATTGCCATGTGTATATATATATTGCCATTGGATTATCGGAAGGCTGACTGTGTATGATAGACATGAGTGTGCATACATGGTCATACAGATATACTGTTAACAGTAGTTTGGCTAGTTCCATTTCTTAACTTTGAATTTGAGTTACCCTTGTTGCATTTATCAGTTAGTAACTTACAGTGATTGTCAGTTAGTAACAATGGTTGTTAGTCAGTAACAATGATTATCAGTTAGTAACCCCTCAATGATTGTGCCAGCATGCATATATATAGACAGGGTAATATGTTACACTTCTATTTATGGCAGGGGGTCAGTACAGTGGCTGCAACCAATTTTTTGTACACAGTATATACTTCGATGTGTATGTGCTTACGACCGACTTACACGTGGTGCCAGGATATTATTTTAATTTCCAATCCAACTGGCGGGGCTTGTGTCTTAGAGATTACAATGTAGTGAAGTAGTTACCAGTTATTGACCTGGAAATGGGAATAATGAGTGAAGTAATCAAATTTGCAGGTGACACACAATTATTCAAAGTTGTTAAAACCCAAGAGGACTGTGAAAAATTGCAAGAGGACCTTATTAAATTGGAAGACTGGGCGTTCAAATGGCAGATGAAATTTAATGTGGACAAGTGCATAGTTATGCACCTAGGAAAGAATAGCCAAAACTATGGTTACATGATGCAAAGTTCCACATTAGAAGCCACCACCCAGGAAAAAGATTTAGGCTTATCATGGATAACACATTGAAACCCTTCACCCACTGTACAGCAATGGCCAAGAAGGCCAATAGAATGTTAGGAATCATAAGGAAAGGAGAATACAACAAAGGATATTATAATGCCTCTATATTGTTCCATGGTATGACCGCATCCTGAATATTGTGTGCAATTCTGATCTCCGTATCTTAAAAGGGATATAGCGGAATTAGAAAAGGTACAGAGAAGAGCCACCAAAATGGTAAAGGGGATAGAAGGATCCCCCTATGAGAAGAGGCTTAAAAGGTTAGGGATCTTCAACCTGGAAAAGAGACGGCTGAGGGGAAATATGATAGAGGTCGATAAATTAATTAATGGAGTGGAACAGGTAAACGTAGATCAATTGTTTACACCATCAAAAAGTAGAAAGACTAGAGGACACACAATGAAGCTACAGTGTAATCCATTTAAGACTAATAAGAGAAAATATTTTTTCACTCAACGCGTCATCAAACTCTGGAATTCATTAAGGATCTAGTAAAAGCTGTTACTATAGCTGGGTTTAAAAAAGATTTGGACAAGTTCCAGGAGGAAAGGTCCATAAACCATTATTAAACAAGGCCTGAGAAATCCATTGCTTGCCCCAATACAAGCATTATGGAACCTGTGTGTCTTTTTCGGGAAACTGCTAAGTACTTTTGAGCAGGATTGGCCACTGTTGGAAACAGGATACTGGGCTTGATGGACTTTGGTCTAACGCAGTATAGCATATCTTATGTTTTTATGACATGATGTGATGAGGATATTGTGTGGTGACAGTGAAGTATATGTTATGATTAGATATCACTGACTTCTACTTTAGACTTGTTGTTAGTTTTCTGCATACCATGAGAGTAATGAGCCTCATTCATAAGTCAAGGTATGTGAAGTATGATCTCAGTCTCTCAGATTTATTGCCAGTATGCCAAAGAGAACCTCCTTCTGGAATTCATAATATGTAACATGTATGGGTAATTTGTCAAGGTGTGCTTGGAAATTCCTCTTAATCAAGCCTGTGGCAATTAACATGATGAGGGATATCTCTGTATCTTTCTGCCACATTTTTTTGGAATCTGACTGTATTTCTTGGTACTTGAGGATCTTCTCCCTCTCAACACAATTCACAGAATAGTAATTTGGAACTAACACATCTATGATTAATGCCATTCTGCTTATCTCCTTTACCAGTAGGTCCTGCATCCTTGCATTCACCTTTTCATCAGATGAAATGGGAGTATCTCAGGTGTTCATAACCTCTTCTTTCTCCATAATTCTCTTAGGTTAATGATCCCAGTGCTTTTCTGGTACAGCAATGTTGTAGTGTTTATAGAGTTTCCAATAGATGAGACATGCTACTTTATTGTGCCTTTCGGTGGGATAGAAGCTCAGTCGTCACTGTTGGATGGCATCACCCATTTATGTGCCTGATTCAGTTCTGCTCGACAATGGAAAATGATTAGTACATTGGTGAAGAATTTATTGCACAGTGAATGCCTTATCGCATCTAAGTACATCTTCCCCATGAGTAAAAATATGAATAGAACATCATACACTATTCATGAGAATGACCTTGTGTTCTTCAAATGGCAACATGAAAAGAAAGGGCATAATTGATCATTCATGTAATAGACCAAAAAGCATCACAGTGACTACTTAATATTGTGAAACAATGCTACTTATTTTTATCTATTAATTTGAGATTTAATGTGTTTTCACACTGAGAAGAATAAAGGTTAACATATTCTATTAGTCCCAATTGTCTCAAGAATTTCATTGAATATGGTTCATTAAATGCCGAGTCTCATAATTATGTTCACTATAATAGAAATTATTCACATGAACATGAAACTGAATTGTTCTGATTTATTAATTTAGACATAAATTTAATTATACATTGCTGTGAATTGAGTTATGCATTTAACAGTAAGATTTTGTGTAAGCCATGTAAGGATCATGTTCAACAAGAATGAAGACTCTAAATTAGCGACGCTCTCATTTCTATTTTGCTGGTTATTCTTTACTTATATACAGCCCCAAACAGACTTGACTCTTACTGTTGTTGTTGTTGTTAAGCGCTGTTGAGTCAGTGTTGACTGATAATAGAGATATACATTTTTTTCATTCATTTTTGTTTCCCTTTAATACGCACTATTACTTTTAGAAAACAATAATATGAACTAGCATACCAGTAACACTAAGGGGCATTTACTAAAGTGTGCTAAGCAGTTAGCATGCAATTCAGCACATGCTGTTTGTGTGCGGGTATAGTTGCTGTTACCATGCAGGCAAGACCGTGCACACCAATTCATGCGATAACTGTGTGCAGAATTGAATGGTTTGTAGGTGGAGAATGGACATTGGCTGCCCATTGAGTGAATGCACAGTACTTTATCATGCTCTGAGTCTCATGGTAACCGGGTAAGGTGGACCGGGTGCTCCTGTCCCCACCCCCACCCCACCCCCATTGCCACCCCCACCCCCACCCCCATCCCACCTTACAAATAACCACAACACACTCATTGGGAATCAAACTGGTCGCAGCTTTATTAACCGTACAACATTTTCCTTAAACCACAACCAACAGCAAACATTCATTAATTGAATACGGCCGCGGAACGAATCCTCACCAGCCGTGTGAGTAGCAAAGTGAGTTCCGCCCACTTCCGCCGTGAACCGGCCACAGGCCATTCCGTCGCCCCTCTTCCGGCTTTGCCATATTATTAGCAAAAGCCCCGAGGGTTTCACCGGGCCGGGGGTACCCCACCCCCGCCCTGCATCTTGCCACCGGCTCCGGACCCCGGACACCTCCGGGATCCCGCCACAGGCTCAGGGACCACCGACCCTGAGCCACCCCCCACGGCAAGCTGCGACCAGTCACCCTTCCCAGCTCCACATATTCCAAAGCCTCTTGCCAGCCATTTAGGAACAAAGCTACCCACACCGGGGATACACACATCCCACCCAGTCCAGACACCGGCACACTCCACCTCCAACCTGGGGCAAGATCAGTCATCAACCCTGCGGACACATCCCACGGCCACCTGCCGATGAATGTGTAAGCAATCCGCGAGACCACCACTGGTGGACCCAGCAAGCAGGCCTTGGAATATGTCTGACCCCCAAAACCACATTGTCCCACCATAACATCACCTCAGCCCCAGCACCATTCGCTTCACCACTCTGCAACTTACCCATCCTGGCCGCTCCATTGCCGCCGCCCAACTGCAGCAACAGCAACCCAGGCACACCCGTCTCGCCGCCCTGGCGCCCAAGCAAAGGTAGCAACGGCCCCCTCCGGAGACCGCGCATGCCCAGCCATAAGATGGGCACCTCCGAGGCGTGCAACCCCACGTGCGCCCCAATGGCCTTGGCGCCGCACGGGAATTGAAGAGCTGAGGCATCCAGCAGCAACCTGGAGTCCGGCCGACATCTACAAGAAAATAACAGTTAGCACCCGCTAAACCCACCCCCCCACCCCCGATAAGCTCACAACCCCTGAAAGGTAGTCGACTGCCAGCAGCCCCTCCGCAGACTCTCCCGCTCAGCAGATTCCAACGAAGGAGCAAAGTGGACTGGATCCAGCGCCAACTGACAAATCGGCCTCCACAAAACCGCGTTAGCACCCATTAGCGCTTGGGCATCCGCCTGCGCTGCCCTTGACGCCACCTGGGATCCAGCCCAATCAATACACCCACCCCAGAGGCACCTGCCGTACCAGCAAGGCACCATCGGCTTCCTCCCACTGTGGGCAGCCGCATACTCCCCACCCCAAAAAGCCCGAAAAGAAGGCGAGACAAGACCAAGCCGTACCCAACCGGAACTCGATGCCGCACACCCCCTCCCAGTAGCTGAAGCGTGCCTGGCAGCCGCCATTCACCCAGCAAAGGATGTGCACTCTTCCCACCCCGCAGCAGCCCGAGAACCAGCAATCCCCCCCCCCCACAGACGCCCCCCGCCAACTGCCACCGAAACCATACAAAAACCCTGTTGTTCTCCGACGGATGGGGCCGAGAGATAGCCCTACACCGTACCCAGCTGCCAACCCTACGAGACCAGTAATGCAACGACTCTGTCACCGCCCCGCCACCACACCCCCCCCCCCATCACCGCCGACACTGTACTCCACGGCAGGTCCGCATAGCAGCAGGCCACCATTGCTCCGGGACCTGCATTCCCATGGCATCTGCCCCTGGAGCCAGATTCCAACCCGCTCGCACCTGAACACCTGCGACTACCCAATCTGTCGGGCCACTGAGGCAACGCCACCAGGCCGGGGAACTTCCCCAGCCCAGTCATGTTACCGATGACACCCACCACCCATGACCCCGCGCACCCGGGGCTGCACAATACCAACCAAACGCCCAGCCACCCATCGCATCCTCAAAGAGCTGAACACCCCCTGCGGAATGTTCCTGTTCCATCAAAACAGAAACCCGTTGAAACCCCCGAGGGACTTACCCTGCGACACTCTGAAGAGGCTTAAGGACGCTCGATGCCGGCTGTGACAACCGACACCAGAACACCCACCCAGTGGAAGCACCGGACACGCTATGGGCCAGCCTATTCGGGCCGACAAGTACCGCCACATTCGGGTAGAAACTCAAATCATGTCGGCACGCAGAAACCCGCAGCCGAACCACACCCCCCATTGGCCAGCACTCCATCATCTTCCCTGGGTCTAGTTCCACCCCGCACCGAAAGGGAATTCCATCCCTCGCCTTGTCCAACCCTCCACCCTATCGAAAAAGATAGCTCATACCGACATCCCCCTTCAAGCCCCCCTCCGTCCCATCCCGGGCCACGTCCCATAGATCCTTACTGCTTGGGGGCGGGTAAAGAGCAAACCGCAGCCCCCTGATGGACGCATTCGAGTAATAAACGCCCCCCCGCCCCGAATAGAACAGCTGTGCCGACACTTCCATCCGGAAAGAGGCTGGGGGCATGCCCACTGCCAGCAGAAGTCTCCCGCTCCCCCCAAACCACTCTCTTCCCCCACCCCCGAAAGGACTGCTGCTGCCCCCCTCAGCACCGCCCCCCTTTCGGTTCGCACCCCACCACCTGCGCCCCCTTTGCCCGCCAACAGCGGCATCCCCCGAGGCTACTATCCTGCGTTCCCCCCGAGAATGACCCATGCACAACCCCCTGGTCCCGAACCTTCCCATCGTAGCTGCCATGCCCACCCACCTACGATTGGGAAGCTGCCAAACTAAAGTCAGAATAGGCGACCAACAGATGGGTGTCCCCCTACCCTGGCATACGTCAAGAAGGCTCCTGTCCAGTTACACACCAGCGGACACACCCATCCAGCTCCCGCGCCCGCCCTTCTCTTCCGCCAGTATCGCCGGACCTCTTCCTACCCCCAGAAGCCTAAAACGCCAACCTACGGCCACCTCCGGGTCCCGTTCCATAACTGCCGCGGCGCCCCCCCTCAGATTTCAGAAATCTAATCCAGCGTGGGCCCCACCCCGCCGACATGGCTCCCGTAAGCCACAGCCACCCTTCACTCGAACCCTCTCTCCGCACCCCGCACCAAGGAAGATGCCCCGCAAGATGCAGAAGATGAGGACCCCGACCTGCGGCACAGACCGCAGAAGTGCGGCCGCTTCGTGCTGCCGCTCCTGCTTTTTCTTACCTCCCACCCCGTAGTCCCCCCCCCCCCTAACCGGTGACTCACCTGCCTCAGCAGCCACGGGCCTGGGCACCCACGCCCACCGTCCAGCCCGCCGTCCAACAGCAACCCGTCCTCCGGTTCCCTGTCGACTGCAGAGCCGCTCACTCCCTGCACCATCCGCCTCGACAGCAATCCTCTGGGCAGCATCTGCAAAGATAAAGCAGAACACACCGCGGGGGAGCAGCGAAAAACCGCAGGGGAGCGCACCCGCCCGACCACACAGCCTGGGAGTTCCTTGACTCCTGCCCCATCCCTGATCCCCAGGCGGCCAGCTAAAACCCCCCGAGGACTCGGCTAGCCCCACTGACCATTTAAACCCTGCCCCCACCCGACTGTCCTGATGCCCTTCCCCTGCCACCCCTCACTGCCCCCTCCGATTTAGCAAGTTGCCCAGCCGTTTCTTTAAGAGTACACCCAGTATGAGAGAATTGCAGTAAAGGAGGACAAAACTAAACTGAAAAGCAGCCGTATCCCGTAGCAATAGTGTTGCAATAGATATCACTCTCACCTCCCCTCCCTGCCAGTACTGCCACCTTAAAATAAACTGATATTGTGAAACAACGGTCACTGTGGTAACCCACGGCATGCAGAATTCACTTCTTTATAACAGTGGCACAGGTTTAGACTACTGCGCTGTTTATGATTGCGCTTTAGAAGCACTACAATCACGCCGTTCCCCTAGGACGATACATGCAACCAATGTTCCCTCTAATTTTCTTTAGACTGTGTGCGCATAAAATATCAGCTGTGCAGCTTTTTAAGGAAGGTCAAATTTTTGTGCGCCACATAACGACACTTGGAGTTAAATACTTTAAAATGTGACTACACATCAGAATACAGTATATACGCCACATTGATAGCAGTAGAAAATATTGGAAAACTGGTGAAAACCGTAAATACACAACAACCTTGAAATTGTAAGACGTCTATGTTGTTTTCTAACAGAATCAAAACCGTAATTTTTTGTGCGCTCAGTTGTAAAGTATGTGCGCTCGCTCGGCAAAATGTGTGCGCGCACACACGCGCACAGCTTAGAGGGAACAGTGCATGCAACTACATTGTGTGGGGTCCAGCCTCGTGAGCACCTCTGCTGGTCATCGCAGAATGTTCAAACTGCCAAAACATGAATGCTTAGACTGGGGCAAGGCTCCGCCCCCCAACAACACCATCAGCCATTGCAAGCCAATTTTGTTTTTTTTGGGGGGTTTTTTTAGACACCTCAAGGATAGTCACTAGGGGCTCCCGAAAGCCCCCCCCTTCCTTCTAGGCTCACCAAGGAGTCCACGTAATTTTTAAATGCAGCTATTTTGTACCATTCAAGGGGCACCCCCGCCCTGTAAGAACAGCTCCCACCCCTCCTTGAGGGCACCTAATCACCTCGTCCCCCCACACCAATCCACCGCACCCCTCAGCCCCAACCCCATCCCAGGCACACCCACTAACCCGGTACCCTTCCCTGGGGCCTCCGCGACCCCAAAAAACCTCCCGACTCCCAAGGAGCCCCCCCACAGTCCAGCGGCCTCTCCCAACAAGTGGGAACAGCTGAGGGCCGGCAGGCCTGCAGTGGGGCCAGCTGTGGCATTCGCAGCGCCCCCCGATGCCCCCGCAGACTCTCCCTTCGCTCTCCCTTACCAAGGCCCCAGCAGGGCCAAACAAGCACGCAGGCCCACTGCAGCGACAAGCGCGGGAGCACGGCCCACCGCAAGCCCGCCTCTGCCACCCTCGCCATCATTCCTCCAAAATTGCAGCAGCCTGCTAGTCACCAGAGGAGCTCCCCACTCCTACCTCACCTCTCTCTGCTACCGTGCAACCGACACCCCTCCCCAGGGCGCTCCCGCCGCCCAGGGACAAAAGGAAAAGGTACCCTCCGGCGAAGACAGCCACGCCAGCCACCTTCACCCGCTCCCCCGGTGACTGTCGCTTCTGCTGGCTCGCGCAGCCTTGGCCCCACCTCCCCCCAGGCCCAGACAATACCCCCATTGGCTCCCGCGCCGCCACTCACACCCGGGAGCCAATGGGGGCCAGCCAAAGCCACGCCAAAGAGGACCTCCTCCCGACGCCTCTGGGGGCCGGGGCCATGCACCCGCCGCCCCCCCGGTTAACGGCGGCTAGCGGGCACAAGGCCCGCGGCCTTTCTGTTCTGGATAATGCAGATGTACCTAATACTTCCTCAAAAGCTAGCATTAAATGCACACATGCTATCAACAGACAGTAACCATGATGGTCCGTTGCAGGAGAAAAATCCTAATCCCTTGATGCACCTGACATCACAATCAGCATGATCACAATCCCCCTGATTCCCCCACAACACCCTGATTAACAAGAGCTCCACCTTCTCTAATGAGGCACCCAACACCACAATTGTAGTCCAGGCCTCGCTTGTCACCCAGATAACCTCCCCAATGAGACACTCAGAACCCCCAGCCGCTATCGGCACTTACCAGGGGTGTCCAGAGTGGATTACTGGTGGGACAGGAATGATCCCTGGATGCTCCTGACTCATTAATCAAACAATAATGCAAAAAAGAAATATACTTAACTAATTTTACATTTTTTTAAAACATATATCAAATACACATATTACAAAATTACCAGTGTATTATGAAAATATAATTTAATAACATTATCAAAATCCATACATATCACACATTACTAATACCTCTTATTCTACTTATATCACAAAAACATGATATCACAATATTGCACTTTAATTGTTGTTGTTGTTAAGTGCCATCGAGTCGGAGTCGACTCATGGCGACCCTCTGGATGGCTATCCTAAATTGTGTTCGGTCTTCAGTCAGGCGGCTCATTGTTGACAGACTGGTACCCGTAGCTGCTGTTATTGTATTGATCCATCTCATTGCTGGCCTTCCTCTTTTGCGTTGACCTTCTATCTTGCCAAGCATGATGTCTTTCTCTAATGATCTCTCTCTCCGCATGATGTGTCCAAAGTATGAAAGTCGAAGTCTTGTCATCTGAGCTTCTAAAGAAAGCTTAGGTTTGATCTCCTCTAGTAAAGACTGCTTTGTTCTTCGGGCAGTCCATGGTATACACAGTATTCGCCGCCAGCACCATAATTCAAAGGCATCAATTTTCTTCCTGTATCTTTTTCACTGTCCAGCTTTCACATCCATATGATGTTATTGAAAATACCATGGCTTGAACAAGTCGAATCTTTGTATGGAGAGAGACATCTCTGCTCTTGAGAATCTTATCAAGGTCTTTCATAGCCATTCTGCCAAGAGCAATGCATCGTCTGATTTCTTGACTGCTTGTTGCTTCTTTATTGATAGTTGATCCAAGTAGGTTAAAGTTATTCACGATTTCAATTTCTTCTCCTTCGACGATGAACCTGTTGATTTTGCCAGTTGTCATGATCTTTGTCTTCTTTACATTAAGGTGCAGGCCCATTTTGAGACTATGTTCTTTGATTGTGAGAAGCAAATGTTTCAGATCATCTTCACTTTCTGCCAGTAATGTGGTATCATCAGCATAGCGAAGGTTGTTGATGAGTCTTCCACCAATCTTCACATCTCTGTTGTCTTCATACAATCCTGCTTCTCTGATGATTTGTTCTGCATATAAATTAAACAGGTAGGGGGAAAGTATGCAGCCTTGTCTTACACCTTTGCTTATTTTAAACCATTCTGTTTCTCCTTGTTCCGTTCGAACTGTTGCTTCTTGATCAATGTACAGATTGTGCAAGAGAACGATCAGGTGTTCTGGTATACCCATGCTTCTTAATGTGGCACAGAGTTTCTCATGGTTTACACAGTCAAAAGCTTTGCTATAGTCGATAAAGCACAAATAGATATCCTTTTGGTATTCTTTAGTCTTTTCAAGGATCCATCTCACATCCGCAATGATGTCTCTCATTCCTCGCCCTTTTCTGAACCCTGCTTGTACTTCAGGTAGTTCTTGTTCCAGGTATGATTGTAGTCTCTTTTGAATAATCTTCAGTAGAATTTTGCTGGCATGTGGGATCAGAGCGATTGTGCGATAATTTCCACAGTCAGTTGGATCACCTTTCTTTAGTACTGGTATAAACACAGATCTTTTCCAGTCAGTTGGCCTTGATGCTGTCTTCCATATTTCTTGGCAGAGCCTTGTAAGTACGGTAACAGCTGCATCAGATTGCTGTAATACTTCTATGGGAATGCAATCAATACCTGATGCTTTGTTCTTTGATAAGGCTTTCAATGCTGCTTCAACTTCTTCTTTCATCACCAATGGTTCCAGATCATAAGGTACAGGTTGAAACGGCTGTTGGTCCACTTGATCTTTATCATATAAAAACTCTGTATATTCCTTCCATCTTTTCTTGATCTTCTCAGCATCATTCAACATAGAACCTTGAGCATCTTGTAACATTCCAGTTTGAGGCTGGAACTTTTTCTTTAACTCTCGTAGCTTTAGGAAAGCTGATCTTGTTCTTCCTCTAATAGTTTCTGCTTCTATTTCCTTGCATGCATCATTGTAGTACTTTTCCTTGTCCTGTCTTGCTGCACGTTGGAAATCTCTGTTGAGTTCTGTGATTGTCTTTCTTTCTCCTCTGGCTTTAGCTTCTCTGCGTTTCTGGGCAATTTTCAGAGTTTCTTCCGTCATCCATTTATGGCCATTTTTTTCTTTTTTACCTTTTGTAGAGACTTCTCGCTTTCTTCCAACACAACCTTCTTGATGTCATTCCATAACTCTTCTGGAACTCTATCATTTGTATCTAAAGCAGCAAATCGATTTTGCAGGCAGTCTTTAAATTCCAGTGGTATATTCTCAAGGTCATATTTTGCTGCATTCATGAGTGGTTTGCTCTTTTTCAGCTTTAGCTTGAGTTTGCATACTAGTAGTTGATGATCTGTACCACAGTCAGCTCCAGGTTTTGTCTTTGTTGATGTTATAGAGCTTTTCCATCGTTGACTTCCACAGATGTAGTCAATTTGATTTTTATACAATCCATTGGGTGAAGTCCATGTGTACAGTCGCCGCTTGTGTTGCTGGAAGAAGGTGTTCGAGATGAATAGATCATTGGTCTTGCAGAATTCTATCAGTCTTTCTCCAGCTTCATTTCTGTTGCCAAGTCCATATTTTCCAACTACTTTGTCTTCTTCTTTGTTGCCAACCTTTGCGTTCCAATCACCCATGACTATCAGGATATCCTGTTTGCATGTTCTGTCAATTTCAGCTTGTACTTGTTCATAGAACTCTTCAATTTCATTCTCTTCTGCAGCTGTTGTTGGGGCATATACTTGAATTATAGTTGTGTTGATAGGCATTCCTCGTAGACTAATAGAGCTTAAGCGTTCGCTGACTGCATTGTATTTCATTACAGTTCTTGCAAGTTTCTTCTTTATTATAAATGCAACACCATTTCTTCTTTGTCTTTCATTTCCAGCATAGTAGATCATGTGATCATCTGATGCAAAGTGCCCGATGCCAGTCCATTTCAGTTCGCTGACACCCAACATATCAAGTTGTACACGTTCCATTTCATTCTTGACCACCTCCAACTTCCCTTGGTTCATGCTTCGTAAATTCCATGTTCCAATGTGTAAGACATCTTTACAGCTTCTGACTCTCATTTCATGCACAGCTACATCAGCAGTCAGACGTCCCGAGGGCTTTGATCCAACCACATCATAAATGCTGGCTTTACTCTGAAAAGTCTTCAGCTCTTCCCCAGTAGCTAGTTGAGTGCCTTCCAACCTGGGGGTCTCATCTTCCAGCACTACAGCACAATTTGTTTTGTTGTAACTATCCATTGGGTTTTCATGGCAAGATACAGAAGTAGATTGCCGGGCCTTTCTTCCGCGCAGTTTAAGTTTGGTGTTGTTGCCGTTGTCACAGAAATGTGATCCTCCGCCGTCAACACTATCCCATTCTGCTGCTGCCCAGATGGGTGGTTTGTCTTGGTCTGGCATCTCATCTGAGACCTGTCCATCTTGGGAGACCCTGCCAGTAGTTAAACTACCGATAGTTTAGCTCTCAGCATCACTGATGCACACAAGCCCTCACAGCACGACAAGCTGCAAACCAAGTGAGGGCACTTTAATTATACAACCATAAATATATTAAGGTTTCCACACAATTACCTACTTTACAATAGCATAACTGTTTCATTAACTATACTCAACCATTCTGCAGATTATTTTAATTTAATTATTCTCTACTACTCTGAGTTACTGCAATTTGACAATACTCAGCTGTATTCAGCTGTCCTACAATAACACTCAAATTCATATACAGCTGAGCATTGTCTTGCTGAGTACCTTCACGGGGTGACCCCATTGTTTACTAAATCCCAGCAAGGCGACACTACAATTGAAGCATGGTAGGAACAAAAAAGAAAAATATATACTGGCCGCACATCTCCTAGGATAAAAAGATGCCACCCATAGCTTACACACTAGAACTAACAATGGTGGTTGCGATAGTGTGCACACTGTAGATGTAGATGTACAGTAGATAACATCTCTGCCACAGATAAAGGCCATGGTGAGTGTGTCCATGGACCCACTGTGACAGAAACCACAGAAATTAATGAAAAAGTTAAGAGGATTAACTATGATTGTGAACTTCTGTAGATAAAGAAGAGACAATGTACTACTATTTTTATGCTACAAACCCTATATTTAAACCAAGAGGGTATACAAAGAGAATCCGCCAAAAATTGGAAGAAAGAGGAAAATTGCCACAAGAAAAACTGCCAAAAGCAACAGATGCAAATTTACGCTCTTTAATGTCACAGATCAAAGTAAAGAAGTATGTGAGCGATAACATCTTGAAGCAACTAAGGGCTTCCATAGAAAAAGAAATACAGGGAGGAGGAGGAGGAGGAGACGACTAGGTGAGAGTACCAGAAGACAAGAATACACAGAAAAAGAAAGAGCAGTTGAAGGGCAGATGGAGCTTAGAGATATGGAACTGCAGGACAGGTCAACAAATCAACTGAAGAGGAGGAAGAAAGGGAAGAGAAAGACCCAGCAGTGGAGGAATTCAGGATCAGACTCCTGACCCACATGGAAAAAGATGAAAACGCTAGGTTCCAGGAAAGTGGACGATTGCCAAGTTAAATTTAACACCTAAGGTTAGAATTATGATAATTAAGATGAACAAGGCCATATCCAATATTAAGGGGCCATTTATTGACATCACCGAAATAAATCAAATACAATATTGTGCAGCTAAAATTATTACTACAAAAATACTACCAAATAAAGTGCAGGGCCAAGAGAAAAAGAGAACAATGACAGTTCCTCCTTGGAAAAAGCGCATTGATGGAAAAATACAATCACTGCATGCGGAGGTATCCCTGATAGACCGGTATCTAAAAGGATTAAGATCATCAAGGATATTGAGGAAGATCCATATCATCAAGCTGAAGCATGCTGCATTAACAGAAGACCTGAAATGTATATTTTCCAACAATAACTTGAAAGTAGCAGCAGAAACGCACAAATTCATGTTCATATGTAAACACAAAGTACTATTGGAAATGTGTATGTTCACTGTTTATTGTAAACCGCGCTGATGCTGAATAGCGCGGTATAAAAGAGACTTTAAATAAATAAATAAATAAATAAATAAATTGTGACGATATAAAGAAAACAGAAAAGAAAGATATCAAAATAAAGTACTTAGAGAGAACCCAAAACAATTCTACAGGGAATTAGGAAAGAGGTAAAAGCATCACCAGCCAAAGCCTAAAAAGAAACCTTCTGGAGAAAACTCTATGAGGAGCCTACAGAGCACAATAAAGAAGCTAATGATTAACTTGCATATAGGAACATTTAGAAAGAGCAAACCTCAAACCTATGGAATGGCCTGCAGTACAATGAAAGAGATGGAAAGCAGGTTAAAACTAGCCCCAAACTGGAAAAACCCTAGCTCAGATGGAGTAAGCAACTTTTGGCTCAAGTTAATATCACTCTACCAAGATCAAGTGAACTGCAAAAATTAATTGTTCAAGCAGCCAGACTTAACATTACAATGGCTTACATGTACTACAAGAAGAACATTTCTCTTTCCAAGGGGCAACCAAGTAACATTCCAAAACATTATAGACCAATAACTTTTCTACCTACAATCAATATGCTGTTAACTGCAATAGATGCAGACAGAATATATGATCACATCGCGTCCAATAACATCATGGCCATACAGCAAAAGGGCAACAAGAGAAGAGCGTATTGCACCAAAGATCTATTAATGTTGAATAAGGCCATCATGGCCAGTACAAAAAAAGCAGAAATCTCAGTATAGCATGAATTAATTATAAGAAAGCTTTTTGACAGCGTCTCACATACTTCAATAGTAAATTGCCTTGAAAAGTAGAAAATAAATCCTGGTTTGATAGAGTACATTAAGTTCACCATGACGATGTGGCAAACCACACTCTTTTTGAAATATGTTGATGGTCTGTATATCATTCCTAATAATCAAAGAAGTGTATCATTCTTTCCTGTCACATAAACGTGTTACTTTATACTGATTCCAAGCAATATATATATATATAGGTCTCGGACCCATCAGGCGTTATACATGTTCAGACTTATGGCATGCTCTGAAAAACGCCTCAAATTGCATCAATGACCTTTGATGATCTTTTAATTGCTTAGACTCAATCAGAAAACTTGAAAAAGGTTTGAAAAATATGCGTGTGCTCAACTTGAAAATAATAAGAGACTGAAAGTTGTACTTAGCTTTTCAGTGTCATCCACAAAACCTAAAATCACTCAGAACCCAGAAAAGTGGAAATCATCCTGGGCTTTGCAATGACTACCCCAACGCCACCATCTGCGCTGTATCAGCGTTTCACCATACTCCGGTTTCCTCAGGGGGTTACGTGGTAAGCACTGCAACGTGAAGAATAACGTGCTCACTAGGCAGATACACTTCATAATATGAAATTTGCAAACATTACTAACAAAGAAAAGCACCTACCCCGCTCTCAATTGCATTTCACAAGCTTCAACGCAAAAATGTTTCACTAGTTGCTCTCGCTGGTTAGTGTTATTAATATATCTTCCCCGGCGATCAGCTCCATGAACTACCAGCTTCCCAAAAAACGCCGTGCATGCGTGCATTCTTTATACTCTCCCATAGTCCTCCCATACACTGGCGGGAAATTCCAACAAGCATCCATCTCTCCCTCCCTTAAAATACGCTCTTCTAGATGTGAATTATCATATACAGACTTCCCACTCAATTCGGGCATTCAGGCCTCCTGGGATTACAGATTGCAATTTGTAAATCCAGCATTGCTCATGCCACAATAAGGTCTGCTCTCTGGTTCTTCCCTTTTGTCCCGTCTTTATTTGGGCAATACAAAAACAGCGAAGCTCATCAAACTCATGATCATATTCAAGACAATGTTCCACTATGGGGGCTTCGTGCCGTCGGCATTTCAACCTGCTTCGATGTTCATTAATTCGTAATCGAAATTCTCTACTAGTCTTCCCCACATAGATGAGACCGCAAGGACATTGAATACAATACACCACGTATGTTGACGTGCAAGAGGTTTGGCTATATAACTGATGAACCACTCCATGATAAGAAAACTCAGTCAATTCAATGGTAATGTTGCAAATAGTGCAGCCTCCGCACTTCTTATGTCCTAACTGGACTGATTCAGTTTGCCCCCTCAAGGGCCTCAAAACTGCAGGGCTCAATAATTCCTTTAAATTACTGCTCCGTTGCCATACACAGCGGACATGTTTGTTTTCTAAATGAGGGATGCTGTTCAGTACATTGGCATGTCGCTTAATAATATGTTTAAGATGGTAACTAAACGGAGAATAGCGAGTGACTAAATTAATATTTGATCTATCATTCACTTCCTTCCCTGTATCTCCCAGTGGTGTCTTAGCACGCGGATGAACCAATAACTCCCAAGTGCTATACAGCGCCCGTTTATAGGCTCTGTCAATCACCGCTTTCGGATATCCTCGGGAACGGAAATTGCTCTTCAAAATCCGTGATTCTGATTTAAAATCCTGGAGCTCTGTGCAGTTGCGTCGATAATGAATAAACTGTGATACAGGCAAACTGTCTCTCAATTGTAACGGATGTGCACTATTATAGTGCAAAAATGTGTTTCTATCTGTGCTCTTCCGAAACACTATGGTGTTCCAACCATTCGTTGTTCTCTTAATAGTGACATCCAAAAAAGTAATTTCTTCCTTATGATATGTACAAGTGAAATGGAGATACTGATTCCTATTATTAAGCCATTCCACAAAAGCACATAAACTCTCCTGTGTCTGTCCCATACTATGAAGATATAATCTATATATCTTCTCCATAACCGCAAATGTGAATGCGACAACGCGTCAATCCATTCCTCCTCAAAATCCTGCATATACAAATTGGCGATGGACGGGGCACACGTGGCTCCCATTGCCACCCCTGATCGTTAATGATAGAGAACTTCTTCAAAAACAAAAAAATTCTCAAAAATTGTAAGTGCTGTCAACTCTGAGAGGAATTCCAGATGAAAATCTGACCAATCATTTCGTCCCCGTAAAGCATTCATCACACTATGGTGCGCTGCAGCTTGCGGTATGGCCGTATACGGAGATGTAATGTCCAAGGTAGCCCAAAAAACTCCAGGTAATCCCACCAATTGGGAATGTTGTTCCAAAATTTGCAAAAAATGTGTAGTGTCCTTTATGTAAGATGGTATAGACGTCATAAGCGGTCTTAAAAAAGAATCGATATAAATCGATAACGGTTCCAACAATGTTCCTCATGTGGACACTATAGATCTCCCAGGGGGATCTTGCAGATTTTTATGGATCTTTGGCACCAGGTAAAATTTGGCAAAAGTCGGATCTACTGAGTTCAAAAAAATCCATTCCTTCTTCGATATTAATTTTCTCTCTAATGCTTGAGACGTAACCGTTTTAATCTTTTGTTTCAAACATATAGTCGGATCTGTCTGCAAAATCTCATAAATATTAATATCAGAAAGTTGTCTCTGAGCTTCTCTTAAATATTGGTCCCGGTGTTGAACCACTATTGCCCCTCCCTTGTCAGCTCGTCGTATCACTAGCTCGGGTCGGTTCGGTAATGCCTTCAATCCCTTTTTCTGTGAAAAGGACAACCTGCTAATCGATTTATGTCTGGTCCTCTCAACTTCTTGCATATCCTTCAAAATCAGTTCTTTATAGAGCATCAGGGTGGGGTGAACAGGACCCGGTGGAGACCAACTGGACTTCAACGGTAATGGCATTCTATTAGATCCTGTACTTATTGCCATGTCATAATTCAACGTCTGGGAACCAAAATAAATTTGGAGATTCAACTTCCTTATTAATTGTTCCAAATCCAGCCTAAACTGGAAAAAATCAAAATATATATCAGGGACATAAGACAGCCCTTTGTTTAAAAGTGACATTTGATCGGAAGTGAGCTCTTGCCCGGAAATATTGATGACTATAGAACTATCAAAATCTTCCTCGTTATTGCTTCCAGTTAGGTTTTCTGCCGAAGATTTTCTCTCCGTTGAGGCTTCTGCCTGTCATCTTCTTTTTTCTTTTTTTTGCCAGTCGTGTCCAAAAATCCTCCTTGGACTGTTTTCCTGAGTCTGTAGAATCAGCATCATCCAACGTGGTATCAAAACTCACTTGTTTTCTCCACGATTTCCCTTTTACGTTTTGCGTTCATCCAAGGATACACGTAACCAATAGTGTAATCCTCAAAATCCCGTTGCAATTTTTTTGTTTTTACTTTTTTAACCTCATCTCTCAAGGTACCGAGCTGTTTCTGCAATTGGAGGCGTTTTTCAGAGCATGCCATAAGTTTGAACATGTATAACGCCTGATGAGTCTGAGACCTATATATTGCTTGGAATCAGTATAAAGTAACACGTTTATGTGACAGGAAAGAATGATATACTTCTTTGATTATTATCAGAGCATTCAGTTAAAAAATAATTGACATTACAGCTCTGAATACGTAACCCTTGTTAGTATATCATTCCTAACATTAAGATCCAGTAAAGAATATTTCAGGGGAATGCCCTGTCACCCCTTCTGTTTTGTGTGGCATTTAATCCAGTGAGTACTCTCATCAGCTCTTTAGGATACAGATTTAGCCTGAATCCTAAAGAAGGTAACAACACAAAAACAACATCCCATTTATTATTTGTAGACAATCTGAAGCTCTACAGTTCCAGCGACCAACAATTAGCAGAGAAACTCCATGTGGTGAAAAGCTTTTCTGGTGACATCAGGATGACCTTTGGACTTGAAAAATGTGCTAAGGCAACTTTTTTAGAGGAAAATTGAGCAAAATGGAAAGTATCTCTTCTGGCTGAAAGCTGTGATATCAAGGACAGGAAGGCATATATAAGTATTTCGGAGTAGAGGAAGGAACGACACTGAAGCAGAAATTACTGAGAGAAAAGATCAGTAAAGAATACTACAGGAGATTAAAATCATTATTGGAAAGTCCTTTAACATCATGGAATAAGATACAAGCCATCAATCTGCTGGCAATTCCTTTATTCCCATACAGCTTTGGGATTGTGGACTGGCCTCTTAAAGATCTGGAAAAACTGGAGGTGCGAAAAAGAAAACTCGTCCATGCCCATGAAGTAATTTACAAGAATCAGTGTATGCCAAAACTATACATCTCTAGAGCTGAAGGAGGGCTAGGCCTCATAGAGATTGATTACACATACAGAGCTACTATTGTAGGCCTTCAGGCCTAACTAACTGAATCATTAGATCCAAATATGCAAAAAGTGCTAAAATATGAAAGTAAATATCCATAAATTGTCTCCATTATCAAACTTGAACAAGCGTTCCAATGACTGGAAGGAATGAGTGAGAATCCACAAGCATACACAGGGAAGGAAGTAACAGAATTTGCAAAACAAGAGGAAAACTCTTCAAAGAATTAGATCAACAAACAAGGAAACACAAGTGGCAAATGCACAAATATAATGGGAAATACAATCAAGAACAGACTCATGAGTGGTTAAGGAGAGGTGAACTGAAACCGAAGGATGAGAGGT
This sequence comes from Ichthyophis bannanicus, assembly GCA_033557465.1. NCBI lineage: Eukaryota > Metazoa > Chordata > Amphibia > Gymnophiona > Ichthyophiidae > Ichthyophis > Ichthyophis bannanicus. The sequence continues at coordinate 459,677,497 of CM066033.1, read as the reverse complement.
TGATAGTTTATTTATTTATTTATTTATTTTATTTATTTACAGTCTCTTATATACCGCACTATTCAGCATCAGCGCGGTTTACATACAACAACTTACACATCTCAATAGCTGATTAGTGTTTACATAGAACAAGGTAATAGAACTTGGATAACAAGGGGTCAACTATGTACACCTATATGAAAAAATGGGTATCGCCTCGCTGGACGTGGTAATGTTTGGCTGTGTGGTAGGGTTTACTGAACAGAGTCAGCTAAGTGGTGGAAGAGGATATTAGAGCGCTATCTGGGGGTAATGTTGGAGGAAGAGATGGTGCTTCAAAGCCTTTCTAAACTGTGTTAGGTCAGAGATTGCTCGTATTCTGGGAGGTAGGGCATTCCAGCATCTTGGCGCACAGAATTTGAAGGCTCTGTTTACCGTTGCACATGTGCTTAGGGTTATTGCTTTCGGGACTATCAGCATGTTAACTGCTGTAGATCTTCTGGATCTATTGTGTGGTGTGGTCTGGATCAGTTCTGCCAGTGATGTGGGTGAGAGCCCGTTGATGACCTTGAATGTCAACAGTAAGATTTTGTATGTGAGTCTGCCACGTATTGGGAGCCAGTGTAGGTGCATCAGGATGGGGGTAACGTGGTCTTTCCTGGATGCTCCATGGAGGACTCTTGCCGCGGTATTCATTGCTAGTTGCAGTGGATTCAGTGTAGCTTGAGGGAGTCCATGCAGAATTGAGTTTGCATAGTCCAGATGTGGTATGATTAGAGCCTGATAGATTGTCCTGAAGTCGTCTGGTGTTAGCAAGGATCTTAGGTACCTGAGAGATTGGATCTTGTGATACACCGCTCTCACCGTGTTGCCTATGTGCGACTTCATGTCCAGGCGCTGATCTAGTGTGACTCCAAGGTACTTGATTGTGGATTTGGACTGGAGTTCTGCTTCATTGACATTTAGAGAGGGTGGCGTTGAGAAGTTTTGATTCCTTGTAATGAACAGGACCTCTGTTTTCTTATGCTGAATTCTGAGGTTCTGAGTTTGTAGCCAGTTGGATACTGCGTTAAAGCAGTTTGACAGTGGGGAGAGGTCAGGGTTCTCAGTCGAGAAAGGCATGTATAGCAGTACGTCGTCCGCATATATCAGGCAGTTAACATCGAAGGAACGGATCAGGTTACAGATGGGCTGCATGTATATGTTGAACATCAGGGCAGAGAGGGAGGAGCCCTTGGGAACACCTTGCTTCTGGTGGAAAGGCTCCGATGATGTAGACCCTGATCGTATGTGCTGCCATCTGTCAGAGAGGTAGGACTTGCACCAGTCTAGTGCTTTGTCCATGAATCCCTTCTCTTGGAGACGGTCAAGGAGAAGCTCATGGCTTACTGAGTCAAACGCTGCCGCAATGTCCAAGAAGATGAGGACAAACCCTTGGCAGATGTTGTCTATTCCTGCAATTATGCTGTTGAAGAGTGTGGTGAGTAGCGTTTCGACACCATGGGCCTCTCTAAAGCCATGTTGGCATGGGTCAAGTGGCGCGGAAACGTCTATGTGATCCTGAATTTGACGTTGGACTTCCTTTTCAATTATTTTTGCTAGTAGGGGTATGCTTGAAACTGGGCAGTATGAGTCCACCTTCTTGGGGTCAAGCTTGTTGTTTTTCAGCAGCGGTCTTATGGACGTCTGTTTGAGGGGTTGCGGGAATGTACCTGTTGTAAAGGATTGGTCCATAAGTCTGGCTATAAAAGGACTCAAGTAGGATCGTAGTTCTTTGATCCAGAACGCAGGGCAGGAGTCGGTTTGAGCCGTGGTAGTGTTGATTGCGGCAATGGTGTCTTCAATGTGCTGCTTTGTCGGTGTAGAAAAAATGGAAAGCGGAGCTCTGCAGTCTGGCTTGAGAGGGGCGTTAGAGGATGAGATGTTGGTGGTCTGACATAATTTGGATTGCAAGTAATCTGCAAATTCTTGAGGGTGGATCTCAACTGGTTGGGCTGAGGTTGGTTCTTTTGTTAAGTTGTTAATGAGAGCGAAGAGGTCATGTGGCTTGTTCAGAGAACGTTTTAGAGTGTCAGTGTGGAACTGTCTCATGTTCGTCGTTACTGCTTCACGATGTGATAATAGGTGATCATTGTAAGCTTTTTGATCTTCGGTTGAGTGGGAACATCGCCAGCGTCGTTCAAGCTTTCTTAGGAGGGCGAGTGAGGTTTTCAGTTCTGCGGAGTACCAAGATGCGGAGGCTCGCTTCCGTGGAGGTTTGTTAGATGGCAGAAGTAGCGCAATTGAACTGAGGGTCCTATTCCAGTTGGAAATGAGATCCTCAGGACTGTGAGCAGTTGAGGTGAGTAGTGGGTGAGTTGTGCTCAGGATCAGGTCTCTGTTAAAAGCCTGGAATCTTTGTGGTGGTGTTTTGGTCGGATCATTCAGTCTCCTTGCTTCCTTCTGATTGCCATTGGGCAGGGGAATTTGGAATACTATCAGCTTGTGGTCTGACCAAGGAACTGCAGTAACGGACAGCTCGGGAATGTTGGATAGGGTGGCAGATGCCTGGGGGGCGAATACCAGGTCCAGCATGCCTCCCTTGTTGTTGCAACCAGGACAGTGGTTTACTGCAGAGATGGTTTACAGAGAGCATTGAAAAAACTAGCAAAACAGAAATATGTTGATTCTGTGGGAAAGAGCTGGAAACAGTGACTCATCTTATAGCTGGCTGTGAAGTTCTGATGGCAGAAAATTTCTAAACAGAAAGTCACAATAAAGTAGCACGCTTCATCCATTGGAAACTCTGTAAATACTACGTACAACATCACTATGCCTGAAAAGCACTCGGATCATGACCCTAAAGAATTACTGAGAATGAAAAGGTTATGATCACCTGGGATGCTCCCATTCTGATCGACAAAAGCTGGATGTGAGGAAGCCGGATATAGTGATAAAGGGAAAAACACCAGTACGGCATTGATTATAGAGGTATCAGTTCCAAGTGACTACTCTTCAAGTACCAAGAAATGGAGTAGGAGACCAAGAAAATGTGGTAGAAAGATACTGAGTTCTTTCCCATCGTATTGGGTGCCACAGGCTTGATTAAGAGGAATTTCCAAGCACACCTTGATGAATTACCCATACATGTAATATCTTACAAACTCCTGAGGGAGGCTGTTTTTGTCACGATGCAAGTAATATGCCGAACATTAGCAGTAAATTTGAGAGACTGAGATCAGGGGCGGCTCTACCATTAGGCCCCCTGAGGCGATTGCCTCAGGCAACAGTTTAGAGTGGGCAGCTGCACTCTGACAGCAGCTGCACTCTGACAGCAGCTGCACTCTGGCTCTGTTTTTAGTTTTGATTTTGCCGCCTCTGGCCTGCCTCTGCCTTCCTGATACTTTTTTTCTCGCTCAAGAATGCTTGAGTAAGAAAAAAAAGCGGTGGGAAGACAGAGGCAGCAAAATCAAGAATAAACAGAGCCACTATTGGTTCCTGCAAGCAATCAGTCCAATTCGTCAGAGTCTGACGAATCAGCCTGATGACTTGCGGTAGATTGTTGGGGGCGAGAGAAGGGTGCTGGCTGGGGGTGCAGAAGGCCAGAAGGGGATTGATACTGGCAATTGGTGAGTAGCGATCCAGCCAGAAAAAAATGACAAAGCCTGCAGTGAAGGCGGCTTCTTCAAAGGTGGTCACAGGACGTAGCAGCAGTAAGGACTCTAAATCTGAAGAAGAGGCAAAGAAGAAGCCTCCACAGGTGAGGAAGAAAAGTTCCTCCAACCCCATTCTTAGGCTCTTAACTTTTTTTCTTGAATTTTCCATTGCTGCCTTTTGACCTAACTGCATAAATGTCTGCTTCTGTTTCCTTTCTCTCTTCTCTCTTGCCAAGATTTTAGTAAACCTGGGTGTTCTGAAACAGGCTTTGGATTCCTTTTATTGGATAAACAGAAGAATTGTTCAAAGTTGATTTTCTGCTGTTGCCCATCAGTTTTCCACTATTCAGTTGGTTTTGTTTGTCTCAGGTCTCTCTTTGGAACACACTGTGACCCTCCATTTATGCACTCCAGGGATCTTTTCCCAAAATTCCTCGTTCCCCTAACCCTGCTGGCATTTGCAATGTCAGTCCTTGGCTGAGAGGCATGCACCACAGCGCTGTTCATAGCTTGGTGCTTGTATATTTCGAACCAGCTGACAAGTGAAAGCCTGAGTCCCTGCCATCTCCTTTTCCAGCACAAATGTAGGTTCAGGGCAGGAGCTCTGACTTCCTAAATTTTCTGTCAGTTGTTCTGGGGACTGTGCATTATATGACACAACAGCACCTTACCATCTGCAGAGCTTGATAGGCTCACTCTGGTTCAACCTGGGTTATCCCACAGTTTTGCATACCATGTTTTGACTTGTCAAAGTTTTTGCCGTGAGTGTGATAAAATTGTATACCTTTTCTTTATACAAACATCTGAGTTCTTAGTACCATGATTGTGGGACTGCCTGGATTAAACTCCTATTAGGGTTAGTCAGTAGGTAATTTGCCCACACAGTCTGCCTCTCTGCTGTGGTTCAAAGCCACGTTTGCATACAAAAGCAAATCCCCTGAGAGTGGGTGACACAATGGGGGAGGAGTAGCCTAGTGGTTGGGGGAGGAGTAGCCTAGTGGTTGGGGCAAGGTACTTCAGACCAGAAGGTCGGGGGTTCAAATCCCACTAGAGGACAGCAACCTTGGGCCAGAAGGACTGGGGTTTCTAGTCCCACAGATGCTCCTTGTGGTCTTGGGCAAGCCACTTAACCCTCCATAGCCCATGTTCCCTGTAAGTATTAGTGTATGTGTCTTATATCCCCGCGTGTTAAATGTATCCCCAAATTGTGTTGTGACCGCTTTGATTGAAGGATAAGGCGGTATACAAAAACTGTCTAAATAAATAAATAAATAAATAAATAATGAACCAGGTTTCATAGCCCTTGAAGCAAGATCTATCCTCCTGCTGTGAGAGGAGCTATTATCTGACAGGGAGGAAATGGATGGTATCCCTGACTTGCAAGGAGAATTGTGGATGGAAATAGAAACATAGAAACATGACGGCAGAAAAAGACCACATGGTCTATCTAGTCTGCCCTTCCATATCAAATACTAGTCCCTTCTTTTCCTTTAGATATCTTCTGTGTTTGTCCTCATCTCTAGTACCTCCATTGGGAGACTATTCCATGCATCTACCACTCTTTACATAAAGAAATAGTTCCACATATCACTCCTGAATCTATCCCCTTTCACCCTTATCCAACGTTCCCTTGTAGCAGAGCTTGCTTTCAATCAAAATAGGCTCTCCACTTGTGCATTTAGGCCACAGAGGTATTTAAATGTCTCTATCATAGACCACAGGTGCTCCTTGTGGTCTTGGGCAAGCCACTTAAACCTCCATTGCCCATGTTCCCTGTAAGTATTAGTGTATGTGTCTCATACCCCCTGGTGTTAAATGTATCCCCCAATTGTGTTGTGACCGCTTTGATTGAAGGATAAGGTGGTATACAAAACCGTCTAAATAAATAAAATCATATCTCCCTTATCCCATCTTTCCTCTAAAGTATACATATTAAGATCTTTAAGTCTGTCCTCAACTGCTTCATAACTAAGACCACCAACCATTTTAGTAGCCATACAGACTCCAGTGTGCTTATATCCTTTTGAAGGTGTGGTCTCCAGAATTGCACACAATACTCCAAGTGATGTCGCACCAGAGACTTATACAAAGGCATTATCACCTCCTTTTTTCTACTGGCAATTCCTCTCCCTGTGTATCTAAGCATTCTTCTGGGTTTCGCCATCAATTTTTCTACCTGTCCAGCCACCTTAAGATCATCAGGTCCTGTTCTTCTTTCATGGACAGAAGCACTTAACCACTTGCACCTACAGATTTATTTTAAATATATTGAATTCTGTGGGTGAATGTCCTACTTCTACTCTGCACCCATTGTTGAGGGAGAGATTTCTGTGGATGCAGAATATATATTCAAAAAGAAAAAGTGAGAACTATAACGCAATTTATAACAAAATAAAATGAGTTATAATTTGGTGTTATAAACTGTGATGTGGTTCTCACTTTTTCTATTAGTTCCTTGGTGTGCAAGCATCTTGCATTTCCTTTTATGGAATATATATTTACATTAACACCTGGTCCAGTGCACAGTTTCAGGAGTTATGTTGGTGTTGCCAAGGCCTTCTTGGTGTTTATGTTGGAGTGGGAGGTGCTGTGTTGGTCACAAAGTCCCTCTTGTTTTTCAGAGTCTGGAAAGTGCTGTGTAGGGGCTACTGAGCCTCTCTTTTTTTTCAGAGGTTGAGAAGTGCTATGTTGGGGTGCCAAGTCGCTCTTGGTTTTTGTGGAAGTGGGAGGTGCTGCGTAGGTGCTGTAGAGCCCCTCTTGTTTGGCATATTTAGCAGCATGTTTCCTAGGCTCTGTACTGCTAACATAAGAAAATAAGAAATGCCATACTGGGTCACACCAAGGTCCATCAACATCCTGTTTCCAACAGTGGCCAGTCCAGGTCACAAGTACCTGGTAGGTTCCCATAAAAGCACACAGATTCCACAATGCTTGTTCTGGGGCAAGTAGTAGATTTCCTAGGCCCTCTTTAATAATAGTTTATGGACCTTTCCTCCAGGAACTTGTCCAAATCTTTTTTAAACCCAGCTACACTAACAGCTTTTACTATATCCTCTGGTAACTAATTCCAGAATTTGATTACACAGGGCCATAGGCTAACTGCAGGGAGGCAGTTACATCCTCCTGCAGTTACCGCATTTCAACATGGCAAAATGGCTTTTGGTGCAACTAAGGCCACACACTGAGGTGGCATTAGTTGCACTCACACTACATGCGCTGAGCCATTATGCCTGCATGTGAGAGTTCTTTCTCTCCCCTCACTCTGGAATTAAGTATAATTTTGGAAAAGAAATCCTGTAAACCTAAGCGTAATGGGTAAAAGCATTTTTTTCTCAACATATGTCTGTTTTTAATTTGTATTAAAATATTCTCTACTTGGTGAAGATCTGTCTCTGTTCTGCATGTGTGACTGAGGCTACATGTTCTGTAAATGGAATTTCTATGTAGGGATCTTTAGTAATCCAGCTTGTTCAGTTTTCTGAATAGAAATATGGATGTTCTAGGGTCCATTGCAATATTTATGGTGCTGCTCTTTTCTGGATATGTTCCATGTTGTGTGCTGGAAGTTAATGCTGTTATGGGATAATAGATTTGCTCTATGGGTCCTGTGCTGTGGATTCTTGATGTGGTCAACTGTAGGGTTTTGGTTGAGGGGGTACTGACATATGTATTGTTTTTGAGATTTGCAGTTTTGCATTCTTTATGCTGCAAGACTGAAATTTAACATTTTTTGTCAGTTCAGATCCAAGGAAATTTCAAATTTTCAGGGAACGTCTCAGTTTAATTTTGTTTAGTAGCCTGACAGCTTCACTGCTGCTGAGTTCCTGACTTTTCCAGCTCTAACACAATCCAATACAGCATTAGAATTCATGTCTACTGACTTCCGGTGATGTCAGCGCTAGAACGGCTGCTTGAGAACGGAGCTCCGGCGAAGATATAAAATTAAGAACCTGCAGGGGACAGACAGAGTGCAGAATAAGAACACCCCCCCCCCCTTGCACCGGAGGCTAAGGACACGCAACTAGGAAACTTGGGAGAAAGCGGATGGCAGCAAAACTAATGGGAGTAGATTTAAAATCTTTCTCCTTCAGAGGCGCAGCAGGCGCTAGGGGCCACATGGGGAAAATGGCCGCGAACAGCCCTGAGCATGGTGGAGCGGAGGAGGTTGAAAAGGGGAAAGGCACGTCAAGTGAAATACAAGTACTTCGGGATGACTTAAAGAAGTGGTTTGAATCATCCAGGCAAGAATTTGGAGCGCTAAAGTCGGAAGTGCATGGCTGGCTTCCGGAAATTAAAAGTGACATGGGCTCATTGAGTGCACGGCTAGAGGAAATCGAAGGCAAAGTGGAAGAACCGGAAAGTCGCTGTGCTCCTTTTGAACAGCGTTTGGACTCTATAATTGAGGTACATGATGAACTATGGCAGAAGGTGGAGGACCTAGAGAATAGGTCCCGTAGGTCAAATATCAGGATAAGGGGCATCCCTGAGAGTGAAAGCACTATAAACTATGTATCCATGGCAGAGGACTTTTGTGGGGCGGTCCTTAAAGCAGCAGACATGGCGGTGGAAGGAGTGGGCCTCACTGTTGATAGGGCACACAGGGCCTTAGACCCGAGAAAGGAGAATAAAGTGAGAGATGTGGTGGTCTGCCTGCATGAATTTAGAACAAAGGAGCTGGTGATGATGGCGTCCAGGAAGCTGGGTAAGGTCCCATGGCAGGGTACTGAAGTGGAGGTATATGCTGATATTTCAAGCCTTACGATAAGAAAGCACCGGGAATATCAGGCAGTGACCAAGAAGCTGAGAGCGGAGAACGTGCGCTATAGATGGCTGTTCCCAGTAGGCTTACAATTTACTATAAATGCAAAAACGATGACTGTACACTCGGTGGACGCTGCACTAGCAAGCATGAAACAGGCTGGATGGACTGATATTCCTGTGCAGCAGATAGACAAGCAGGGGTCTCTTGGAAAGGAGGGCCCTGGGAAGGATCCACAGAAACAATGGAGCCGAGTGCCTGGAGGGGAAAAGCGGCTGAGACATCAGAGTCTAATCAAATGATTAATAGGACTGCTTGGATATGTGTTTTTCTTGTTATAGCTTGCTAGCACATGTGAAAGTGGGAATCTAGCTAAGCTAAAGTGGCCTACTACTTAGAGGGGCTGTGTTCTTTCTTGATTGCTGTTGTAGCTTATCTGTTTGTGGGGGTGGGAGGTTAAGATGGGAGGTTTAGGAAGATAGCTGGTGAGGGGATGTAACCTGCAGTAAGATGTGATCTGTTTGTTTTCTATGGGATTAGCTGTTAAGGTGAAACTTGGGGTCCTTCTGGCCTGATGCCACCTGAAGGTGATCTCTTAATGGATCGGATGGAAGGGTTGGGGGAAGGGAGAGGGGAGGGGGGAGGGGGAAGAAGAAGGGGGGAGGGGAGGGTGGAAGGGCGGGAGTTGGGAGAGAGGGGGTGGGAACCAAGAACAGGGTATTGGTGAAGGTCTGAGAGAGGGATGTCGCGAATGCCAGAGATAAATTTAATAGCTATGAATGTCAGAGGCCTCAACTCCTTTAGAAAGAGACAGTTGTTGATGAAGGAATGTGCCAGATTGGCAGGGGATATTATCTTTATTCAAGAAACGCATCTCTTATCAAAAGACGAGAAGCGAGTAGGGCACCCTCACTACCCCAGCATATCTTTTCTTCAAATAAAATAGAACGGAAGAAAGGGGGGGGGAATTTTATTGTCTGCAAAAATTCTGGGGCAAATAGGGGAAGTAATTAAAGATAAAAATGGATGATACGTGATAGTGAAATTGAACTGGGGACAGAGGATATACACCCCGGTCAGTGTGTATGCTCCAAATGCCAGTCAGGCGCAATTCTTCCGTGAACTTCAACAGGTGTTAATTGATAAGGCTGAGGGGAAATTGATTGTGGGTGGAGATTTTAATGATACATCTAAGGGGGTGTCAGTGACACCAAAACAGCATAGAGTTTGGTTGAAGAAACTACTTAGGGGATTGGATTTAGTTGATGTGTGGAGAGAGGTTAATGAAGGGCAGAGGGAATATTCATTTTTTTCAACAGTCCATGCAGTATACTCCTGAATTGATATGATTCTTACAGACAAATCCCTAATGGCTGCAGTGGGGAAGTGTGAAATTAGAGAGAACATGGTCTGATCATGCCCCAGTTACATGCGGGATACAAATGGGGGATCCAAGAATAAATAGATCATGGTGGAAGTTGAATGAATCTTTACTGGAAGATAAAGAGGTAGTGGGGCAGATTAAAGAGGGCATAGCAGAGTATTTATGACTGAATGATATGGGGGAGTGCTCTCCGGGTATAATCTGGGACTGCTTGAAGGCGGTGATAAGAGGGAAATTTATTGCAATAGGGGCACACCGTAAGAAGACAAGGTAGCAGCAACATAATGCTTTGTTAACTGCAATAGGGGAGGTGGAAAACTAGCTGAAAAGATGCCCGGTAGATACAAAAATGCAGAAGGAGTTGTATAGACTGCGTGGGGAGTTGAGTGAGTTACATATGCATGAAATTAGATATAAGCTTACCATGCTGAAGCAGAAGAGTTTTGAATTTAGTAACAAAGCGGGAAGGTTGTTGACCTGTAAGGTGAAAAAATTAAAAACGAGGAATACTATAGCAAAAATTAAGGATGCCGGAGGGAAAGTACTATGGGCTGGGGAAGATATTGAGGAAAGGTTTGTACAATTTTATCAGGCGTTATACCTCCCGGAAAAGGTAATGGAGGAAGGGAAAGTACAAAACTACATAGGAGGGCTTACGCTTCCCCAACTCACTAGTGAGGAGGCGGAGGAGATGTTGAGGCCGATTGGAGAACAAGAGATATTGACAGTGATTAAAGGGTTACAGGGGCACAAAGCGCCTGGATTAGATGGATACCCTGAGTTCTATAAGGTATTCTCGGGAGTTTTGGTTGGGCCACTGGCAAAAATGTATAACTCATTTAGTAGAGAACACTTGATGCCGGTGTCAATGCGTATGGCAGGGATTAGTATTATACATAAAGGGGGGAAGGACCCGGCAGAATGTGGTTCATACCGGCCCATCTCGTTATTAGGAGGGGATCTGAAGATATTTACAAGGGCTCTAGCAAATAGGTTAATGCCACATCTAGGAAGACTGATACACCAAAATCAGTCTGGGTTCGTGCCTGGGCGGTATACGTCTGATAACATTCGTAGGGCCCTAAATGTAATTTGGTGGGGGGAAGGAAGAAAGGATGATTTGGCTCTTCTGGCAGTTGATGCCGAAAAGGCTTTCGATAGGGTTAATTGGGTCTTTTTATTTAAAGTGTTAGAGAAAGTGGGTATAGCGGGCTCCTTCTTAAAATGGGTGCAAATTTTGTATAGGATGCCCATGGCTTGTTTAAAAATTAATGGATCAGTAACCAGGGAGTTTGAACTACATAGGGGCACCCAGCAGGGCTGTCCATTATCACCCTTGTTATTTATTTTGGTAATGGAGACTATGGCACAGTGTATTCAGGAGCGGGAGGACATTCTGGGGGTGCAAATAGGACAGCAGTCACATAAGATCTCACTGTTCGTGGATGATGTTTTATTTTTCTTAGCAGACCCGAGAAGGTCGCTAAGTGCGATTCTGGAGGAATTAAGTAGGTATGGAGAAGTATCTGGGTTCCGTATGAATGCGTCCAAGTCTGAAATATTGAACATAACTATACAACAAGATGAGGAGGCCCAGCTACGACAGATTTTCCCCTTTCGGTGGCTGGAAAACAGAATTAGGTACCCTAGGAGTGCAGATTACTGCTAAAAGGAATATGCTGTTTCTGGAAAATTATCTGGGGGCTAAGAAAAAAATGTTTCGGGAATTAGAAAAGTGGGAGAAGTATGAAGTATCTTGTATAGGTAGGATTGACCTAGTCAAGATGTTTTTGCTCCCTAGGCTATTGTACCTGTTTATGAACTTACCAGTGGAGGTTCCGAGGGGGTATTTAAATAGGTTGCAAAATAGAATCATGAAGTTTATTTGGAAGGGAAAAAAACCCCGAGTAGCTCAGAGCATCTTGTGTGCTAATAAGCGGGTGGCAGGGATGGGGGTCCCCATGTTGGTTAAGTATTATGAGGCAGCTCGGGTGCTGGCAGTGTTTGAGTGGGAGCTGAGGGGGTCGGTTGAGTGGGTACAGATGGAGAGACAAGGGGTGAACCAGAAGTTAGATTTTAAGAATGTGATCTGGCTTAGAGGGGGGGACTTATTTAGGAGGAAACAGGGGAACCCGTTTATCACACTTACTCTGCAGAATTGGCGGAGGTGGCAGGGAAGATGGTACGGGACCCAAGGATGCTCCAAGTTTATGCCACTGGCGGATAACACGGAGTTTCCACCGGGAGTAGGAGATCCAAATTTTAAGAGATGGGCTCTGTTGGGTGTGCGAGTGGTGGGGCAGTTTAAAGAAAGGGGAGAGTGGGTGAAGTTCGAGGATTTACAATATGATTATCAGCTACCTAATGAAGATCGATACCGATATATTCAAACCCTACACTTTTGTAATAATGTAGCAAGGAGGGGGGATAGCCCAAAAGGGGGAGACATAGATGGGTTATTTAAGAAAGTAGAAGTTAAGGGGCTTATTTCCAAGTTGTATAAGATGATGGAGGTGGAGAATTGCGCAGTGTGGTCCCATAGGAGAGCGTGGGAGGTGAACCTCAATAAGAGCTGGGATGGAGAGCAATGGGAACAGGTTTGTAAGGGGCTGTTTAAGGGGGTGGTAGCTAGCAATATTTTGGAGCATAATTATAAAATGTTATATCGGTGGTATCTGACTCCTCAGAGGCTGTAGAAATGGCAAGGGGGCTCCACAAGATGTTGGAGAGAGTGTGGAGAAGTGGGGTCATTTCTGCACATATGATAGAAGTGTGTCCACCTAAGCCCCTTATGGCGGGGAGTAGCTGAGTGGATACAAGAAGTCTTGGGGGAGGATATAGGTTTGGGCCCTTGTTTGGCTTTGCTTAATGTAGGAAATGAAGAGGGGAATGGAAAGGGCCATGGTTGGTGGGGAATAGTTTGTGTAGCAACTAGGCAAGCGATTGCGCAAAGGTGGAGATCTTTAATTGTTCCAAACCTATAGGAGGTAAAAGGGAGAGTTGAGAACCTTTGTTTGATGTATCGGCTCACAGCTCTTCGCCAGAGGAGGTTGATGAGTTTCCAAAAAAATTGGGGACCATACATTAGCTGGAGAGAGCAAAAGGGGGTGCATATGGAGCTAAAGTAGAGTCATCTATAGGATGGTAGAGGAAGGAAGGTATGAGGCATCTGACAAAAGGAAGGAATAAGGGTTTTAAGCTAGCATCAGGGAGTCGATTGATTGCTCCCGGTGTGCAGAAGAATATGGCGGCGATCATTCGCGCTGTCACGGTACTACCAAGATAGAAATGGAATGTGCCTCCCATACCCTATAGAATGGGTGAGTTAAGAGAGGGGGGTTGGGGGGGAATAATATTAATACGAATGTAATAATATGATATATAACTTGTGGTTGCTTTTTCAATAAATAATAAATGGAAAAAAAAGAATTCATGGCTACCAGGATTAGTTTCTAATTTTATATCTTCCCTCCTCATCAATAATCTCGTCATAGCAAAATAAATCTGATGTGCAGATACTTATAATGGTTTTATTTGGGGGGTCTGTGTTCAGTGACTTTTCATTAATCAAATTTAATGTTTTATTTACTTATTTATTTAACAAGTTTTATATACCGCCTTTCTTACATTCAAAGCAGTTTACATATAACATAGTAACGTTTAGTGTTTTACAAAGAACAGGATATTGAACTTGTATCTAAGGGGAAGTGTACATCCAGTTTACAATGAACGGGATATTAAACTTGTATAAAGGGGATAATGTACAACAAATCGGTTTACTATAACATTGTGATCTTTAGAGAATAGATTGAGCATGGTGTTGAACTTAGGTAGAGGGGAGATAATGTCCATAGAGTCAGGTTTGAAAGATAGAAGAACGAGATAGGGAGGGGTAATGTAGCAGGTAGAGGAGAGAAATGGAAGGAATATCATTAAGAGTAGCATTGAGGAAAAATGGGCTGTTATTTCTAGTGGCAGCTAAAGGGGGTGGGTAGGTAGGGGAGGGGGAGAGTAGAATAAACATGTAGTGATACTTCAATGGTTGTACATGAGAATGTGGCTATAATGTTCTGAGAGTTTAACGCAAGCTGTTCATAATGTTTTCAATGCTTTTCTAAAGTCCAATAGATCTTTGATGGCTCTGATGTTACCCGGGAGTTAATTCCATATTGTGAGCGCGTATATTGAGAATGCCCTTTTACAAGTTCCTTGTTTAGCTTTGGTTTTGATTGAGGGGGTACAAAGTTGGTTCTGTTGCAGTGTTCTATTTGCTCTTAACTCTGAGTCCTTGGAGATTAGGGGTAGTGCTTTAAATTTGGCACACATGGCAATTGGCAGCCAGTGTAGTTGTTTCAGGGCTGGCGAGATGTGATCATTAATCGCTGTTCCTGTGATGATTCTAGCAGCCGTAGACCTGATTCTGATCCCACGGACACGTCTAGCCCCCACAGGATGAGAATCGGGTCTATCGCTATATGCCCCAATTCTGATCGGCAGCACAGGGGCTGGATGGCCAGTACATAACACAGGCCTGCGACTAAAAAGCTGTTTGATTATTTTCATCTAATTTCCATGTATTTTGGTGTGCTGAAAACAAATAAAATATTGAAAAAAATCCTAGATGTCATGATTTGCCACAACATGCAAAATTGTCTTCAAATTTATCAAATTTTTTCAAATTACTATCAAGTAATTCAAATTACTATTAATTAATTCACATAAGTGCATTTAAGATATAAAATGCCAAAAAAACCTTAAAGGAGTTGTATGAGTTATGTAAAAAAAATATAGCACTGTAAATCTGATGGTCAGCAATATATACATAAGCTAAGCAAGTTTTAAGTCCGTGCTTCTAATGGTAGAAGGGGTTAATCTTTCCTGAAGAATCCAGTGGGAGGGAGACACAGGGCAGATAGCAGCAGCTCCGGTCAGTGCAGGGGGGCGTGGCCAGCACTGTGATATCTCGTGTACAGACACAGAGCTGCTCTCTCCTGCATGCCACACTTGTGCATGAATCATCATCAGGTTCTTGGTTCTAGGCTGTTCACACTTTTTCATCGCAATTCATGTTAGCTCGTCATTCTTCAACCGTTATGTTATGGCTCTGCGAAAGTGTATTAATTCGCCAGACAGTTTCTGTTTCATCTGTGGTGAATATACAGTGTTGAAGCAACAGCAGAATATTACAGACTTTGTGAAAAAGTATACTTTGCATACTTTGGACTAAAAATCGGAGATCAAGATAAAGTCTGGGCACCTCATAAAGTGTGCAAACGGTGTGTTGAGGACCTCCGAAACTGGTTCAAGGGTAAGAAAAAATCTTTCCGTTATGGGATTCCTATGGTATGGCGAGAGCAAAAGAACCACAGTGATGACTGTTACTTTTGTTCATGCGATCTGAAAGGGTTTAATTCGAAATGGAAGCATTCCATTTCATACCCCAATCTTCACTCGGCAATTCGTCCCATCCCCCATGGCACAGATATACCAGTACCCAAGCTCCCTGCTACCATGGAAGAGATACCTAGCTCCGATGAAGGTGAAGTCATACCTGAACCAGATGACGAATCAAGCTCTGACTTTGAAGATGATACAAGACCAAAATTGTTTTCTCAGGAGGAGATGAATGATTTGGTAAGAGACTTGAATCTTCCCAAAGAAGGTGCTGAGTTACTCGGATCTAGGCTGAAAAGCAGGAATTTATTGTTGCCAGGAGTGTCATCTTTATTCAGACATTGTGAAAAGGAGTTCGTTCCTTACTTCGCCCTGGAAGACAAGTTGGTTTATTGCATCGATGTCGAAGGTCTGATGGGTCAATTTAAAATCCAATATGATTCAGAGCAATGGCATCTTTTTATGGATTCTTCAAAAAGAAGTCTCAAAGCAGTTTTACTCCACAGCGATTTTTAGCTTCCATACCTGTAGGTCATTCCGTACACTTGAAGGAAACCTACGAGAACTTGGAATTGGTTCTTCGTAAACTTAAATATGAAGACCATGGTTGGCAAGTGTGTGGGGACTTGAAGGTCTTGTGCATGCTGCTCGGGCAACAAGCTGGGTATACCAAATATCCTTGTTTTCTGTGTCTATGGGACAGTCGAGACCGACAAAATCACTGGACCAAGAAGAGTTGGCAGCCGAGGGTGCTAACAGTCGGTGAAAAAAATGTCCTCCGAGAAACTTTGGTACCTTCCCATAAAGTTCTTCTACCACCTCTCCACATAAAATTGGGATTGATGAAGCAATTCGTAAAATCACTTCCAAGAGATGGAGAATGCTTCAAATACTTGGTCACCAAGTTTCCAGGCCTTGCAGAGGCAAAATTGAAGGAAGGTGTGTTCGTCGGACCAGACATTAGAAGGCTTATAGTTGATCAAGAGTTTGTCAATACCATGACGGATCCTCAAAAAGAAGGGTGGATTGCATTTAAAGAAGTCGTACAGAAACTTTTAGGCAATAACAAAGATCCTCACTACAAAAAGATCGTCAGACGAATGCTGAAAAGCATTTCAAGCTTTAGGTTGCCTGATGAGTTTGAAAGTGAATTTCCTCCAGTCCCACCTTGACTACTTTCCTGAAGGTTTGGGAGCTGTGAGTGAGGAACAAGGTGAACGATTCCACCAAGACATTAAGGAGATGGAAAGGAGATACCAGGGAAAATGGAGCATTACAATGATGGCAGACTACTGTTGGATGCTTCAGAGAGACATTCCAGATGCTACTCACAAGCGTAAATGCACCAAGAGGAGCCTCACAAGGAAGAAGAATTGAGTTTAGTGTGTGTGGGTGAGCTCATTTCAGTTCAAAAAAGGATTTTCATGAAAATATTGTAATAAAACTTTAATTTTATAAGTCTATTTCCATTTATTTTGAGGTATTGCCTTATTTAACATAGTTACCTAAATTGTCAGGAAACATGATGTCCTATGACAAAATGGAGGTCATTTTCGGATTCAGCGCACCAAAAAGCATAAAGATTACGTGGAATAACCAAAATAGCTCGCGAAAAAAATTTTTTTGCAGACCTGTGAATCGGCCTCTATGTGTCTATATAAGGATAAAGATAGGCACCCATGTGGCCTTCACACATTGGCAACCTGCTATAAAATTACTCCTCACCTATTTAATTTGGGCCTGCTGAATAACAGGCCTAAATTAAATAGATAGTCATCAGTGCAGTCAGCACTTATGTGTATATTGAGTGACATTCCCTAAGGGGGTTATTCTGGTTGTACAGAGAAGTTAGACAAGGGTGGGGAATGGGTGGCCGTGAGTGGGGGCAGAGTCTGGGCAGGTAGTGGGCGGTCACCGGCCCTGGAAGTACAGGGCCGATTCTAATGTCGGTCCTGGATGTCCAAGGCTGGAAAAATGTCCGGGGATGTTATTCCACCTCCCAGGTGGAATAACTTCCCTGGACGTGTTTTTTTTTTTAATTGCCCTGGGCACGGATGGGGCAAGGGGGGGGGGCACGGTTTATTCCCCGCAGCCTGATCCTGGTCTTAGGAGGCCAGATCGGGGGTCGGGCTGTGGGGAATAAACCCTTTATCAGGCGGCCGGCATCATGGCTTTTAAATGGAGCTGCAGTGCCATGGCAACATGTCGCTATGGCGCCGCGGCTTCATTTAAAAGCCCTGACTGAGTTAGCAGAGGCAGCCCTGCACATGCAAGCCAGACTGAATCGCAGGATCAGACATGCCTCGCAGGATCAGAATCGCGATCCCCTCTATGCGTCCAATTCAGACTGGACACACAGAGAGGATCTATGTGCAGGACAGAATCAGGCCCTAAACGGTTAGTACAACTGAGTATATATATATTTATTGTGACAGGCAAAGAGGCATGCCAAGGCATCTAAATTATGCCTTAGGAAGAACAGAGCAGGACTGTATCAAACTAGAAATGCACTCTATATGACTAACAAATCTGATGCCCCCCACCTCCACCCAGCCATGCCCAGTAACTCACTCTTTTTGAGCTTCCTGGAAGCCCAGTTATGATATCAGCATCCCTTCTGTACTTGCACCTTGTGCGGCCGCACCGCTCGCACAGCCCTTGGTACAGTCCTGGAACAAAGTAATCAAACTAGGGCAAAGGATACGCTTACTTGGGTGACCTGCCAGGATATTTAAATTCTCTTTAGGAAGAAATTGGGTAACCCAGCCATAGCAAAGGATTCACTTTCCCAGCAAGATTTATCTCTTGCCTTAGGAAAAGATGATTTAGGGATGATACCCAGTTTCCGGGTCCAGAAAATGGAATTGCCTATGCACAAATAGGGCCTAGTGGATCTCCTGGATCTCCTAGTGGATCAACTGGAGAGCAGGATCTCAGTCATAACTTGTGAGACAGGGGAAGGGACACACATTGGGAGTCCCCCTGGCTGTCTATTCAGCATGGTCTGAAGCCCAGGAAACAATCATTGGAGAACAAGGGCTCAGTAGCAACCCTGGAGACAGGGGGAAGGGAATGTGTACATGGGAAGAAAATCATAGAGCCATAACTAGAGTCTATGTATTAAACAGGTCTTTTATACTACTTTATCATGTTTTAGTCAAAGCAGTTTACATTGTAACTTAAACTTGGTAATGTACGTTAAATAGGGAACTGATGACTTGGATTCTTCTAAGGCAATGGAGGGTTAAGTGACTTGCCCAAGGCCACTAGGAGTACTAGTGGGAATCAAACCCTGGTCTCTTGGTTCCCAAGCTAGTGTTTTAACCACTAGGCTACTCCTCTAATCTATGGGAAGCATCACTGGCTCCTGGCCATTATAGCAAAGGACACTGCCTGTAAGGTTCATTCTTTTACTGTTTGTTGAATGTTTTAAAATCCTATTATGAATGTACTTTTATCACTGCATAGAAGCTTTTGATAGGTGGGTAAAAATGCAATAAGTAAATAAATCCATAGTTGTATTAAAAAAGGAAGCGAGTAGAGCTATTTATTCTGGAACTGTAAAGAACAAAGCACTGATAAGATCACAAATTAGTGTGATTCAAACTGTTACAAAACTTCATCTAAACAAAGAATATATCGGCCTGATACTGAAAGACCTGCTAACTATGCTAATCCCCTTGGCTGGGATATTCAGCTTTCCAGGGGCGGTCTGGAGGCGTCACCCAGCGATAATTGGGCAGTGAAGTTATTGAGCCACTGCTCGATTAGCGCAAAGTGGTGAAAGTCAGGCTGGCCTAAGTTTTGCCACTGAAACTAACCGGGCAGTGGCTGAGTATCGCTGTTGACCGATTAGCTTCATGGCAATTCAGGCAACCCAGATATTCAATGCCGGGACACGGATAGGGACCCTGCATTGAATATCAAGGATTGATGTTCAGCGGTAGCAGCTGCTGCCGCTGAATATCGGGCCCTATGTATTCACTAAGGTGTGGCACACTGCAAAGTACATTAATGTATATTAATATTATTTTATGCAACTCCCATTACTACTAATGGAGCATATTCACTCATACTAATGCATGTACCTCACCTTAGTAAATGGACTTTACTCTGCCCCCCCCCCCTCCCCCATCTTCAGGTAAAGCAACGCTGGTCCAGATGGTTTGAAAAATCAAGAAACCCAGCACAGATTATTATCAAAGAAAATAACATATCGAACTAATAAAGGATATTGAAGAGTACTTTTAATTAGTTCTTACAGTACATAAATGCAAACAGGGTCTAAAGTGTTTGCATTTGCATGGAGGACAAAGAGAAAGCGAGACTCTTCAGCAGATCACCAGAGGCAAAAAAAGTCAAAATGAAATGCAGAAGACAGTCCTTGAGGAATGCCTAAGAACCTAGTTCAGGCAGCTTGAAGAGATCTAAGACCTTCCTTGCCATGGGGATGCATAGATGCATCCCTGAGAGCAGTACAATTGCAGTAGACAGTGGCATGCAAAAAAGGGCTAAAGGAGGAGATAGAAAATAAAAGGAACCCTTAAAGACAAATAACATTGAGCTAGAAAATAAAAGGAACCCTTAAAGACAAATAACATTGAGCTAGAAAATAAAAGGAACCCTTAAAGACAAATAGCATTGAGCTGTGTATTAGAGTTCAGACTATTGCATGTGTACTTTTTCAGGGTACTTTTAAAACGATTTTTCCTCATGTAAAGCATGTTTTACATGCAAAAAACAGGATTCTTATAAAACTGGGCAAACAACAGCATGCATACGTATACAAGCATTGCATTTACGTAGGCATTGCTGGGCTGAGTGGAATAAGCAGAGTTGAGGCAAAGGTGGAATGTAGTGCAGAAATTGCCTACAGTATGCATGTAAATACCCAACCCCGCATGTAAAATAGGTGACTTATACCAGCTGATGGCACGTAACTTTATGCAACTCATTATACAGTTACCTTCATAGGCCATTTAGTGATTTAAATGCCCCAATACTATCCATATATATTTTAAAAATACATACATCGGCAAGATATTCATTCACTGGCCTTGGGGAACCTATAACTTGCTTTGAACATTTCCCGACTATTACCATATGTGACTTTAAGGGGACTTACGTGGGACTTGTGAGAAATTATTCCACAGAGTTTTCCAAGTCAGCATCTCATGTACCATAAGTGAACCTGTATTAGCAGTGAGGAATAGTGTTATTCTGCTATATTGCTCCCTTTGTCTATTCTTATCCCATTACAGAGGTTTGAAATGATCTTAGCAATTTCAAACATATTGTCATTACATCATATTGAATAGAATTTAAGTAACAATAGACTTATTTGACTCCACTGCACCTCTGTCCCTCTTCCACCTGTTCTTTCTCCATGATCCTTCTGCCAGTCTCTTTTCCTTTTACTTCCTCTTTATGATCAGATACAGCCCTAGCACTTCACACTTCTTAGTTTTCCATACAATTCAGACTTTGGTAAGAATATTAACATTGGACTCAGTCATGCCTATACCCCTACACCTCCTTATACAACAGCAACCAGTGAATTTTTCATATAACATATATGTTTTAATTCTAAACTTGTTGCTCCCTCTTTAATGCTTCTTTATTGTTTGCCAATAATTAAATTTATGGTACTCAATAAAACTTCAATCATTTTTGAAAACATGCCAATACTGGAGAGTCGCGTGATGTGTTGATTAGAGGAAGCAGCGTAGGTGCTTGGTTCCAGGTCCCACCCACCCATCAAGCCATATCAAGTGGCATCAGTTGTATTTTAAATTTGAGATATACCCTACTTTGCAGTTGATGATGTTGTGGACAAATATTTGGTGAAAATAGTAGGAGATATGTCTGCAAAACTCAACACAAAAGAGAAAGACAAGATGCAGCCTGGAGAATCAAAGATGGTGAATGGCCCTGCTGAGGACATAAGGGTAAGTGAGGCCTTAGGGACGCAGATAACAGTCACGGTAATGATCGCGCTGAATGAAAAACTTGATAAAATTTTAGACCAGATGGAACAAATTACACAATCCATGTCAGAATATGCTACATGAATGGAGAAGTTGATTAACGTGCAGTAACTGCTCTGGAGGATGGGGCAGCTCAGAATGAGCTTCGGGATCTTAAAACCATGGTGGAAAAATCTGAAGAGAAACTTGATGAATAAATCACATCAGAACAATTTGCTCTTTGTGGGTTTCCTCAAAGACTTACTCCTTGGAAATCTGAAAAGTGTTTTAGAAATCTGGCTCACGACTGAACTATTAAAAGACTCGGCTCTGGGCCCTCTGAGGATAGAACGTGTGCACCACATGGGCCACAAAAATAAGACACTGCCATGAGAGCAGCTAATCATTACCAAAATCTTGAACTTTTTTCATAAATTGGCAATACTCCAGGCTTACAGAAGGCATGCAGATTTGGCATATAGCAAGCACCTCATTTAAATTTACCAAGATTATTCTGTCAGAGTTGTGGCAAATTGGTGAGAATTTGCAGTAGTTTACATTCAGCTCACAGCCAAAAAGATATGCTTTATTCTTCAATATCCAGCAGCGTTGAAAGTTGGATTCTCTAACAGAGGCAATGGCTTGGCGTTGCTTGGTTGGAGAAATTCTGTCAGTTGATTGAAGGACTCAGAGGGACGGACACTCTACCCCTTGCTTCTTTGCTGGATACTATAATAATAAGGTTCTTCATGCTGCATTTGCAGATATAGGAGTTCAGAGAAGTGGTCCTGTCTGTCTTGACATTTGAAGACACTGATTTAATCCGTGGTGGGATTAGCTGCCGTTAGATCGTGTCACTAAAGGTCACCCTCATTGTTCACAAATATTTGGCACTACTACACTTGTGCATTGAGAGGACTTTGCGAAAGTTATTTTTCAATGTTTTCAATTGTGCAATGGTAAGATTTCTCTTGCTAGAAGAGATCTTAGTCCTGATTTTGCTCACTTTGGGAACTGTGAACAGTCTACTGGTGACTCGCTAAATCATTTTGCCTCCTCTGGTTATTTTACTTCACTCCCACAGTGAGCAAGATCCTGTAAATGCCTTTGCAGGTTGAATGCCCTTGATACTGATTTTAGTTTATTGTGCAATTGGTTCTGACTTCATTTGCAGCAATAAGGTTTGTGAGTCTCTCTAGGGAAAAGACCGGAACATTGGTTCTTGCCAAGGACCTTTCAGATTTATTGACCGTAATTGTAGTCACTAAGGATATATTTTTCACTCTTCTTTTATCTCTGTTTTGGTTGGGTAGTGTGAATGTAGACTATGAATAGCTAAATGGAGCATTTTGAGGATAGAAGATAGCAGAGAGGCAGTGTATGCTAGAGATATTATCGGATATTTATAAAATCATGTGAGTGTATGTGGAGCTTAGATTAATTTATTTAGAAACTGCGTGGATCAGATGTGATTTTTCTCTGTGCCCCAATAACTTGTAGATTTGGACGTTGTTTCCCAACTGCAGTGTGAGTGTGCTTTAGAGATGGATGGGGCTGGGGGAGCCCTCACATCATATGTGTTTTGTCTCTCATATTTGAGGTAAAGATGGAAGGGATTAAGAATGGGTTGGGGGGAAAGGAGGAAAGAAAATGAGTTTGGGGAAGAGGGGAAGGCTGGAAAGATAGAGATCTCTCAAATTCTATGACATCTGGAGTATTATTTCCACATAATTACAGAACAGCTAAGGATCTGGAGCGGAGATTGGACTGAACACCTTGGCTCTTAGAACATAAGAACATAAGAAATGCCATACTGGGTTCATCAAGCCCAGTATCCTGTTTCCAACAGTGGCCAATCCAGGTCACAAGTGCCTGGCAGGTTCCCAAAAAGGCACAAAAGTTCCACAATGCTTGTCCCAGGGCAAGCAGTGGATTTCCCCTGTCCTCTTTAATAATGGTATATGGACCTATTCTCCAGGAACTTGTCCAACCCCTTTTTAAACCCAGGTACACTAACAGCTTTTACTACAACCTCCATTAACGAATTCCAGAATTTGATTACGTGTTAAGTGAAAAAATATTTTCTCTTTATTAGTCCTAAATGGGCGCCATTGTAGCTTCATTGAGTGTCCTCTGGTCTTTCTATATTTTGATGGCATAAACAAAATCTACTTTTACCTGTTCTATTCCATTCATTAATTTATAGACCTCTATCATATCTCCCCTCAGATGTCTCTTTTTCAAGTTCAAAAGCCCTAATCTTTTAAGCCTTTCCTTATAGTGGTCTCTTTCCATCCCCTTTACCATTTTGGTGGCTCTTCTCTGTATCTTTTCTAATTCTGCTATATCCTTTTTAAGATTTGGCAACCAGAATTGCACATAATATTCAAGGTGCGGTCTGCAGGGAATCATAGGCTACCCAAGTGAGAGGTTTGAGACCGCTGCTCTCAGTCTTCAACTGCTGGCGGACGAGCACAACCCACGTGTGTGGACTGGACTGGACTGGACTGAAGGGACGAACTGGAATGCCAGTTTCAAAAACCCAAGGAACAGTGTCCCGACAGTATAATCTTTAAATCACATTTGAACCTTTAAACCCAAGATCCTCCCAAAAACAGGGTCAGCCAAATAAGTCATACTGTGAGCCTATTCCTGGGAACCAATAACCCAGGAAAGTCAAACCACAATCCTACCCTACAAGCAGACCCATTGAGGGCCTAGTGAAAAGTAAAATTATAAATATCAAATAAGGTAACATTTTGAGGCAGCCTTTAAATAGGAAAACACTCAAGAGGCTTGTTTCTGCAGTCCAAACACATTTACATTTTATAAAATAAATTTTCAGTTTCCTTCTTTACATTTTTGTAATTTACAAATTCTAGGTCGATGATGGCACCCACAATGGTTTAGTGGGTAGTCCATATATCAAGAGAGCAGTTATGAGAGACTCACAGTTAGGAGGCCAGTTTTTCATCAATGGGAGCATCAGTAATCTGACCAGGGCTCAAAGCAACACTACTGTTGAGCCTCAGAGGTTTCTATAGCAAGACGTTTTCCATTATAGACCCAATAGAAGCACTTTATAGAACTTTTTGTTGCCATGGTCTGTCCTCACTGAGGCTAGTAGATGCTGGCTGCCGCCTCCTTGGTTTATCTTTACCACCCACAAGTACTATGATAGTACTGCTTGCTATATCCCTCAGGCAGCTCATGACTGCTGGAAAGTGTAACTGAATGTTCCCACATCAGCAGATTACTTTGAACTTACTGAGATGTTTAAATACCTGCATGGCATAAATGCACAGGAGGAGAGCCTCTTTCGATTGAAAGCAAGTTCTGCTATGAGGGGACATGGGATGAGGGTGAAAAGGGATAGATTCAGGAGTGATATGTGGAAATATTTATTTACGGAAAGAGTGGTGGATCCATGGAATAGTCTTCCAATGGAGGTGGTAGAGATGAGGACAGTATCTGAATTCAAAAAAGCATGGGACAAACACAGAGGACCTCTAAAGGAAAAAAGGGAACTGTTGTAGTTGTTGATATGGAAGGACAGCCTAGATAGGCCATGTGGTCTTTTTTTTTTTTTGTATGTTTCTATGTTTCTATATCCTGAAAGCATCAAATCTGTACCAGAACTTCACTATGTAAATCGCTAGGTCTTTGGCATGAGTTGGTGATCTACCTCCACATTATGTGCAAGTGTGCTTTCATGCTCTCTGCACAAATTTCTTCTTGGGACAGATTTTGCTGCCAAGATCTGGGGATGCCCAGGGACTTTGAGCACCACCCCAGTGATGTCATGAGGTCTGCATTAGAACATCATTATGGAGTGGAGGAGTGGCCTAGTGGTTGGGGCAAGGTACTTAAGGTCAGGGGTTCAAATCCCACTTGAAGACAGCAACCTTGGGCTGGAAGGACTGGGGCTTCTAGTCCCACAGGTGCTCCTTGTGGTCTTAGGCAAGCCACTTAACCCTCCATAGCCCATGTTCCCTGTAAAATAGTTATCTCCAAGTTATAATGCCTTGTTCAATGTAAACCACACTGATGCAGAATAGCACAGTATATAAGAGAATGTAAATAAACTACACAGGTACACTACCAAAAAACTGCCTCCAGTTTTGCAACTGATTCCTATAGATTTTGGGGTGCTGAATCCAGGAAAAATAGCCAAAATGTTCCATCACGTCACGTTTTCTTGCAAAATTAGATTTCTTACCCATATCACACATATGTTCACATAATTTCTTTTTAGCCGACTGCAGTTTATTTTCTTGGCCCAAAATAGAGGTTGTAATGGTTAACTAACTAGAAACACTCCCTCATGATATTTTAGAGTGTTTTGTATTCATTTTATACATTAACAGGACAATTGGGAGGCGGGGGGGCTAAAAACCAGTACTTCGCGCTGGCGCATGTTCTTCCTGTTCGCCTTGCCTCGTTCGTCTCAAACACGGTGGTTGCGACATGAACGTTCCTGTCAAATTTCAGTTTTTTCTTGCAAGTTCATTATTACCTTTTGTTTGCTCATCGTAATCCAGCTTTATTCCGAAGTGGTTCACTACAGTTGTAGTTTTGCAGTGCTGTGTATTTGTGATGGCTCACAGAGCCAGAGGTTTGCGTCAACTCTCCGGACAGTTTTTTGTTTTATTTGTGGGGAATATACCGTGAAAAAGCGGCAGAGAACATTTCTGCATTTATTAAAAAAGTATATTTCGCCTATTTCGGTTTGAAGTTAGGCGATCAAGACAAACCGTGGGCTCCTCACAAAGTGTGCAAGACATGTGAGGAAGATCTACGCTTATGGATGAAAGGTAAAAAACAAGCATTTCGTTTCGGAATACCTATGTGTGGCGTGAACAAAGAGACCACAGCAGTGACTGCTATTTTTGCTCTTGCATTGTGAAGGGATACAACTTAAAAAATAAGAACGTAATAAGTTACCCCAACCTTCCCTCAGCAATTAGGCCTATGCCTCATAGCAACGAAGTACCTGTGCCTGAACCAACCAAAATCTTTGATCATATTTGTGTGGACGTTTCTGATCATGATGAACTCATCAGATGGCTTTTTCCCGATGAGTCCAGTACTTCCGAGTTTGAAACTGAACCAGATCCGAAACCTGAACTTTTCTTCTCTCAAGCTGAATTGAATGATTTAGTCCGGGATTTAGGACTCCCAAAGATGCTGCCCAACTGCTAGGTTCTCGGCTTAAAAAGAAAAATCTATTGTCACCAGGAACAACTTGTTATTGGTTACGCCTCACACGCAACCGCGAGACCACAATTTTTTGAAGTATTTCAGCAAAGAGGAAGATTTGGTATTTTGCAACGATATATACGGAGTGATGGAAAAGTTTAAACTCAAGTATGATCCTGCTGAATGGCGGGCTGTTCATTGATTCGTCAAAAGACATAAAAGGTGTTCTTCTTCATAATGGCAACACATTCACTTCAGTTCCTATTGCTCATCTGTTATTCTCCAAGAAAAATACGAGAATTTGGCCCTGATTCTTCAGAAGATTCGTTATGATGAGCATAAGTGGATGATTTGTGGAGACTTTAAAATTCTATCCATGCTATTAGGGCAGCAAATCCGGTTTCACGCAAATATCCCTGCTTCCTTTGCTTGTGGGATAGCCCGTGCCCGCGACCTACACTGGGGGAAAAAAGACTGGCCAATTCGGGAGTATTTGAGACCCGGTGAGGAAAAATGTTCTTCATGAGAGCTTGGTACCTCGTGATAAAATTCTATTACCACCTCTCCACATTAAGTTGGGTCTCATTAAGCAATTCATCAAGTCCCTTCCAAAAGATGGTGAGTGCTTTCGGTACCTTTGCTCAAAGTTCCCCCGACGTTTCTGAAGCAAAGCTAAAGGAAGGATGTTTTTGTTGGCCCTGATATAAGGAAACTCATTTCAGATGGGAGCATTCGCTGAAACGATGTCTGAGAAGGAAAAAGAAGCCTGGGATTCCTTCAAGGATGTTGTTCTCAAATTCTTGGGGAACAGGCGGGATGAGAACTAAAAGGATATTGGTTTGCCAGGATGCTCAATGCCTTCAAAGAACAAGGCTGTAACATGAGCCTGAAAGTCCATTTCTTGCACTCCCATGTGAACTACTTTCCCGAAAACTTGGGGGCGTACAGTGAAGAACAAGGTGAAAGGTTTCACCAGGACATCAAGGACGCAGAGAGAAGGTACCAAGGAAGATGGAACACCACTATGATGGCTGATTTTCTGCTGGTTGCTGCTGCGGGAAACCCCAGATTAAAAATACGCCAAGCAGCGCACCAAGAGAAGCATTCGGGGGGAAGAAGAAACGGGCCCACCAGGAGATTGATTGACCCAAGAATGACTTTAAAATCTAAACTGTGTTGACAAATATCGTGTTTTTACTAAACTTTGAAATAAAATTTGCTAGTTATTACCACAGTGTCGGATCTCATTTATTAGAATTTTATTTTCACACCATCGGGTGTTTGTCTTCATGTATTGCAATGGTGCGGTTTGCGTTTTTCTATTCTTATATACATACCTGTACAACATTTTTGCACATTTCTTTGCTTTGCTTTGTGTCTAACCTCGCTCTTATATGCTCAATGTTTGTGCACATGTATGTGGCTGTTTTAAGTGCAGACAATTTTGCTACCATCACAGTGTGTTTTTGTTGACATTACTCTATTCTTATGTGCTGCCTTGTTACAATTTTCTTTATTCTTATTTGAATAACTACTAAACATTAGTATAAAGAATTCATCCAAGAAACTTGTTTTATCTCGATCGCACTTAATCTGAAACGTTCACCTCAAACTGCTAACCCAATGTAGAAAAAAATATGTACTTTATGGAGCAAATTGGTTACCAGATTTGGATTCAGCGCACCAAAAAACGTAAAAATCAATCGAAACATTAGAGACAGTTTAAAAAAAAATTTTTTTTAGTGTACCTGTGTTATTTAACTTGTACCATGCCACCACAGGTGAGTGACAAAGTTGCATGTCCCTTTCTGCGCCTCTTTGTATGTTCCAACTATGTGGTTTATTATGCGATTTACTGTGCTTCTGAATTGAAATGTTTTAGTTGCTGGTGTACAGTAGGGGATCTAGAGAAGTATGAGTGTGAGGATCGTCATAAGGGAAGGGGAGGATATTGGGGATAATTCTGAGTTTTGGTAGGATTTGCATTGATGCAGATGTGCAGCTGTCAGGAAAACAATACTGCCTGGCTATTAAATCAGGAACAGAAGGGACAGAAGGAGGAGCAGAAATAGGTGGAGGGTCAAGCTAATGCTGTATTTGGATAAATGGGTTTGGGTATTTCTAAGATGGTTCAGTTGGTTATAACAGATTTTATGTTATGTCTGCTTATTATTGTAAATTACCTCAGTTTATAGAAGTGATCAATAAGTTATATTAAATAAGTTTAAAAATATATTCATACCTGGGGAGTGAGACTTTGAGTGCAGCAGCTGTTCCCTACCTATGGTGCCTTGGGCGCATGAGCTAATGTCTCTGTTGGGCTATAAAGATCCAGCCCTTATTGCGGGACATTTGAGAGTGAAGACCTTGAGTGCAGCAGCTGTTCTCTACCTGCGGCGCCTTGGACGCATGAGTTGACATCTCTGTTCGGCTATAAAGACCCGGCCCTCACCATGGGATGCGGTTGCGGGTGCCTCACTGCGGGGGTGTCCCCAAAGGGACGTGACCAAAGGGGCAGAACACACCCCTTTTGGTGCCCCTTTGGCACACCAAGAAGGAAGAGTCGGGGGGGGGGGGGTTGTTGCTAAGTATGGGAAAACAGAAGAAGAGAATTCCATCTTTGCCTATGGTTAAAGCCTCCAAAATAGAGGGTCCCATGGATAAGCATGTGGTGCATCCCACTGTGTAAGAAAATGTAAGTTCTGATTCCCTTTTGACTCTGTCTCCTATTGGGGGCTTAACCCATTCCCTTCAATCTGACTCTTTGATTTCTGCGGGGAGGCAGGTTTCTCCTGGGTCAGTTTTTCTGCTTCCTCATCTCCTGTGGCTCCTCAGTCCTCATCTGATCTGCCTGCCATTGTCCTGCCTAAGGCTCCATTACCTAAGGCATTACAGTTACCATTGCCAGGTGCTGGAAGCTGGGTTGATGGCCTGGCTGATAGGGAGATATCCCTCAAGAAGATATGGTCAATAGTATCTCGGATGGAGGAAGTATTGAGGTGAACTTTGCTTCAACTATAAGACTTCATGACTGATTCTTTGGCTAAATTTGTTGAATTAGAATCTAGAATTGATAGCATTGAGATGCAGTTAAGTAAGCTCGAACCTCAGTTGGTCGCCATGCAGCCTGCATCTGCCACTTTTATAAACGATAGTTCGTATTGTCATCATCAGATGAAAGTTCTGGAAAATATTGCATGGGCACGGAATTTAAAGTGTCTTAATTTTCCGGTGACGCATTATTTGTCTCCATTGATTTTGTTCCAAAAATACTTGAAGGAGGTGTTGCAGTTTACTGATCCAGAGACTATCCTGATTACTAATGCCTTTTATTCACCTCAAGGTAGGCAAACCGAGGCAGCGGCTGAGGGGGAGCTGCAGAAAGTTTCAAAGATAGATAGTTTAGATCTATCTAACCTTTTGGAATCATCATCAGATGTAATTAACTCTTGTGCAATGTTGGTATTTTCTTTTGTTTTGGAGTCTGATAAATATAAAGTTCTAAAGTCTTTTTTCTCAAAAAAGGATGTATTATTTTGCGGACGAAGAATCAATATCTTTCCGGATGTTGCCAGACTTACCCAGTTTAGGCATATTGAAACCTCAAGTGTTAGTGCTCGAGGCAACTTTTTATCTCAAGTTTCCTTGTAAGTGTCAGGTTAACTTCTGTGGTAAAAGACATTGCTTCTTTGACAACTGCAAGTAGAAGAATTCTTGCAAGTGAATTCTACTTAAGTGGGTGGGATGGTTTGATAACATTTAGGGTTTGAATAGTTTTGGGTTTAGCAGGTGCTTGTTGGCTTCTATCCCCAGTGATGTAGACTTCATGATAAATGATGTGAATCTATTGTTATTTTCCTTTTTTTGGACAAGTTTTGTACCTATTTCCTTTCATTCTGTAAGTTGTTTCTTTGTTATTTTGTATAAATAATTGTTGCTAAGTGCAGTCAAGTCGGTGTCAACTCATGGCGGCCCTCTGGATAGTTATCCTAAATTGTGTTCCGTCTTCAGTTAGGCAGCTCATTGTTGACAGACTGGCACCAATAGCTGCTGTTATTGTATCGATCCATCTCATTGTTGGCCTTCCTCTTTTGCGTTGACCTTCTACCTTGACAAGCATGATGTCTTCCTCTAATGATCTCTCTCTTCGCATAGTGTGTCCAAAGTATGAAAGTATATAATAAATAAATAAATAAATATATATATATATATATACACATACAACTTCTCTATTTTCCTCAGATACACCAAATTTTCAGCATCTTTTAATTACTGAGATGACTGACATGCAAGATTATTTTAAGTTTTGGTTACACACTCAAGAGACCTCA
The DNA here is from genome assembly GCA_033557465.1 of Ichthyophis bannanicus. Classification (NCBI taxonomy): domain Eukaryota; kingdom Metazoa; phylum Chordata; class Amphibia; order Gymnophiona; family Ichthyophiidae; genus Ichthyophis; species Ichthyophis bannanicus. The sequence goes on along the minus strand of CM066033.1, from coordinate 459,646,850 downwards.
TACACTGCTATTTTTAATAGTCCTATTGTTTTAAAATCAGTCATTCTATAGTTGGTAACATTGTATTGAATATACTCAACATACTGTGTCAAGAGTTCCATTCTCCAGAGCAACCAGGTTTGAGGATTTTATTTATTTAACAGGTTTTTTATGCTGCTTTATCATGTCAGTCATAGCCGTTTACATTGTAACTTAAACTTGGTAATGTACATTAAACAGGGACATTGATAACTTGGATGGAGGGTTAAGTGACTTGTCCAAGGCCACAAAGAGTGCTAGTATGAACTGAACAATGATCTCTTGGTTCCCAAGCCAGTGTTCAAATCATTAGGCTATTCCTCCATTACATAAATATGGTCACTGCATAGCAGCAACATCAGGATGGTCAGAGTCAAGGCTCATGATCATAAAGTTCTAAAAAGAGCCAAGCTGTATGTCCTCTGACCCCAAATGCCTGCTGCAAAGTCCCAACAACTGAGCTGGGGGGGAATAAACAGGGGGAAAAGTCCTCTGATGGTACAAATAAAGGCTTACAGTGTTTAAAAAAAATTTCTAGCCTGCATTATTTAAAATTCTAAGCCTATTACAATAGAACTGAGCTGGAGTTGAACAAAAGAGCAGGAGATAACTGCCTGGTCAAAAACAAATATATTGTGGTGTTCAAATGATGCAGCTCCGAGAGTTGAATAGAACATAAGTGGAGGAGTGGAGGAGTGGCCTAGTGGTTGGGGCAAGGTATTTCAGGCCGGAAGGTCGGAGGTTCAAATCCCACTAGAGGACAGCAACCTTGGGCCGGAAGGACTGGGGTTTCTAGTCCCACAGGTGCTCCTTGTGGTCTTGGGCAAGCCACTTAACCCTCCATAGCCCATGTTCCCTGTAAAATAGTTATCTCCAAGTTATAATGCCCTGTTCAATGTAATTTCAGTTTGTTCAATGTAAACCGCACTGATGCAGAATAGCATGGTATATAAGAGAATGTAAATAAATAAGAACATAAGAACATAAGATATGCCATACTGGGTCAGACCAAGGTCCATCAAGCCCAGTATTCTGTTTACAACAGTGGCCAATCTAGGTCATATGTACCTAGCAGTTTCCCCAAGAGACACAAGTTCCACAATGCTTGTACTGGGTCAAGCATTGATATCTTCGGTCACTTCTTAATAATGGTTTATGGACCTTTCCTCCAGGAACTTGTCCAAACCTTTTTTAAACCCAGCTACACTAACAGCCTTTACTACATCCTCCGGTAACAAATTCCAGAGTTTGATTACACGTTGAGTGAAAAAATATTTTCTTTTATTAGTCTTAAATAGTTTACTCTGTAACTTCATTGCATGTCCCCTAGTCTTTCTATATTCTGATAAGGTAAACAATTGATCTACGTTTACCCGTTCCACTCCGTTCATTAATTTATAGACTTCTATCATATCTCCCCTCATCCGTCTCTTTTCCAGGTTAAAGAGCCCTAACCTTTTTAGCCTTTCTTCATAGGAGTATCCTTCCATCCCCTTTACCATTTTGGTGGCTCTTCTCTGTACCTTTTCTAAAATCGCTATATCCTTTTTAAGATACGGTGACCAGAATTGCACACAATATTCAAGGTGCGGTCTCACCATGGAATGATATAGGGGCATTATAATATCTTTTGTTTTATTTTCCATTCCTTTCCTTATCATACCTAGCATTCTATTTGCTCTCTTGGCCGCCGCTGCACACTGGGCCGAGGGTTTTAACATGGTATCCACAATGACGCCTAAATCTTTTTCCTGGGTGGTGGTTCCTAATGTGGAACCTTGCATCGTGTAACCATAGTTTGGGTTGTTCTTCCCTAGGTGCATAACCTTGCACTTGTCCACATTAAATTTCATCTGCCATTTTGATGCCCAGTCTTCCAATTTATCAAGATCCTCTTGCAATTTTTAACAATCCTCTTGGGTTTTAACAACTTTAAATAGTTTTGTGTCATCTGCAAATTTGATAACCTCACTCGTTATTCCACTTTCCAGGTCATTTATGAATATGTCAAAAAGCAGCGGACCCAGCACAGATCCCTGGGGTACACCACTATTCACCTTTCTCCATTGGTAAAATTGGCCATTTAGCCCTACCCTCTGCTTTCTATCTTTTAACCAGTTCCTGATCCACAATAGTACACTGCCTCCTATCCCATGACTCTTTAGTTTTGCCAAAAGACTCTGATGAGGGACCTTGTCAAAGGCTTTCTGAAAGTCCAGATACACAATATCAACGACTCACCTTTGTCCACCTGTTTAATAGGAAGTGTCTCTGGCTCTGTAGCACTACATGAAAGTCAGTTCTTCCCAGCTGCAGCAGCATATAAAAATATAACTTGCTGATAAGACGGGTCCAAAAAGTCAGCACCAACTGAACTCCAACAAAAGCTGTACAACTGTGGGGAAAAACAGTAACCGAGGTATCCGGATGCCCTTCCCTTGCCTACCAGCAGTCTTGACTCTCTACCCCCCACACCCCCTCCCTCCCCCTTGTCACCCGAACCTTTCACCCCTTATTTCCTAAAACAAAACACTCGCACACCAGGAATTTGGTAAAGAATTACTTGGTCGCAGCTTTATTAACTGAATTCAAAACTGGCCCAACATGAGCCCACTGAACATTCTTAAGTCCAAGATTATCCCCCCCCACCCCCATTTCTGGATGATGCCCCCCACCAGCCATTTATAGCAAAGTGGTGCATCATCCACCCCCCACTCCCCTACCGCCCGCCTCGCCATGTTATTAGCAAAGGCCGGCAAGTTGTCTTCCACCTGGCAGAGACCACAACCGTAATGTATCTCCCAACCTAAGGAGCACTGCCGCTCCCCTGTCAAGTGGCATCAGCCTCCAATGCCCCGCCGGGTCGGCGAGCGCCAGCTCGCTACCCCGCCACCGGCGCAAGGTAGAATACTATCCTTGTGCCGCCCCCCCCCCCCAAAGAAAGCTGCGACCAACACCAACCATCCAGGGCTTCCTGCCAGTCATTCAACAAAAGATCTTGACCTACAGGGGCCAGGTGCACCCCGTCTAAGCAGTACAAACCAACGCACCTGACCTCCGCCCAAGGGTGCAACACCTGCAACCTGCCTGTTTGCTGAACCCAGCATCCAATCTGCCTATTAATCTTGACCAGCCCCCGCAACCACCGTCGCGGTGTCCAGCAGGCAGGACGCGGGATGATATCTGACCAAATAATGGCCACACCCAGAAGCAACTCCCGCACCAGCCCAATGTCCCTCTGAACAGTTCTGATGAGCTGCCGACAGGAGCAGCTCTCCAAATCGTTGCCACCCAAATGGATCAGGAGCCCAACAGGCCGCCGCCACTGTGCGATCTGCGTCTGGACAAAGGCCACAAATTGCCACCACCGCGTGCCACGTTGTCCCATCCAGCACAGCCGTACTCCAGAGTCTGCCAGCCCGAGGTGTAGGCCCAATGGCTGCGTTGCAGCCCTTCGCTCAGCCCAATAAACGAAGGAATGACCGATGATCCACCAGTCACCGGAACCCGTGCCATCTGAAAGGACAAAACGGACTGCCACCAGCAGGCCACTCTGGAATAGGAAAGAAAACTGTTAGTCCACCCCCCCCCCCATCACACACAGGTAAATGCCAGAACCATCCCTGGGCCCCACCCACCGGCCCCAGGACAACCACCTAAGGGTGAACATACCCTTCGTAGGCGTCCGAGCGCCACCTCCCTATACGCTGAATAACCCGCCCTTCGAGACCGGCTGCAGCCGCACTCGTGGCTGCTCCAATCCGGAACGAGTGTGAAGCGTAGCTCCTCTCATCATAACCCAAGAACAACAAAGCCAAGCGCAACACAGCCGTAAACTGGAACTGTGTTACCGGCCTGCCATCCTCATGGATAAAAAAGGGGCTATGAGAACCAGAGCGCACTCGCAAATAATTCCGCAAGGCCTGTACCAGACACGATGGCAGGGGAAAGATGGCGCTCAGCACCACCCAACCACCCTTACCCGCCTGATCAGTCTTGGACCGCGGGATGAAAACCGCTGCTGATCATTGGAAGTAGCGGGATACAAGTGTACACTAAATAAAGAAAGAAAGAAATAAAATATGGGCCAGAGACGCCTCCACCATCACGTGCTCGAATTCAAGACCGCCCAACACGCCCAGACGTGCGGATCGAGGCACAAGCTCAGACACGCGAAATGCGCCAAAAAATACGGTCACAAACAGTGCGTGGAACAAAACGGACTCGAAACCAGAGGTCGCGACACGAGGTAAAGCCTCGCAAATCCACAGTAAAAGGTCATGGGAAACCGGGAGCCGCCAGTCTCGCACTTTGGGATGCGACCTGGCCCAACCCGCCAACAGGCGCTTAACTAAAAGGATACCCGGGGGTTCCCCCATCCGGCCGCCTTGCAAAAGAAGGAGAACCCGGCTACCGCTGACGCGACCGCCGATCGGACCCAGCCCTCCTTCTTCGCCCAAAGCACAAATTGCCCCACCAGCCTGTCAGGGACCCTCCCACCGCTCCAGCCCAACGCGCCCACAAACGCACTCACCTGGGAGTATCCGCACCGATACGCGGACCAAGTTCCGCGCACCACTGACGCGGACAACAGAGTCATCAAGTCAGCATCCCAACCCTCCAAAGATGCTCCGGGACTGACGAAGCCGCCTGTTCTGCCTCTGGAGCCAATAACCGGAATTGCGCCCACTGAAAACGGGACAGAGCATCAGCAATGGAATTCTGACAGCCCGGCACATGCCGCGCCCTCGCAATGACATTCAAGCGGAAGCAAGCTAGCACGAAAATTCTCATCAAAAAAGCCACCTTCTGGCACCGAAGCGCATGCCGGTTGATAACCTCCACCACTGCGGCATTGTCACACCAAAACACGACCCGCCGATCCCTCAGGCGCTCAGGCCAAACCTACAAAGTCACAACTATGGGGAAGAGCTCCAGGAAAGTGATGTTACGAATCAAGCCGGACTGCACCCAGTCCCTAGGCCACGGCTCAGTGCACCAAGCCCCTTGACAATAGGCACCGAACCCGGAACTGCCCGCCACGTCCATAAACAAATGCAGGTCCATGTTCGAAAGCTCTGGCAGCGGAATAACCGAGCGCCCATTAAAATCATGCAAAAAAGCATCCCAAACGCGCAAATCCTCACGCATACCCGCCGACACTCGAATCCGATGATGCGGGAGTTGCACCCCCGCCATGGCGAGCGATAGCCGCCGCGCAAATGGACGGCCCATGGGCAACACCCTGCAAGCGAAATTGAGGTGTCCAACCAGCGACTGCATGACCCGCAGGGTGGTCTTGCCCGATGATCCCACGGAGGCAACCAACTGCCTGAGACGCTCGATCTTCTGCTCCAGCAAGCGCACCACCATAGACTCTGTATCTATTTCGATCCCTAAAGACATAAGGCGAGTAACAGGCCCGACAGTTTTGTTAGCCGCTATCGGAATGCCGAAGTCACCCGCCAAGCGCAAAAACGTCCCCAGCAGAGTGGCGCACGCGTGCACCTGACCAGGCCCGACAAACAAAAAATCATCCAGGTAACGCACAATGGTCAGGACGCCCAATAGCCACTCCAACACCCAGTGCAAGAAGGTGCTAAAGGCTTCAAAATAAGCACAGGAGATTGCGCACCCCATAGGCATACACTTATCAAAATAATAACGCGATTCGAAACGGAAGTCCAATAAGGGGAAAGCCGAAGGGTGCACAGGCAACAATCGAAATGCAGATTCGATGTCCACCTTTGCCAACAGAGCGCCAGCTCCACACTGCCGTACTAAGACCACAGCCGCGTCGAAGGAAGCATAACGCACCGTGCATTGCGCACGAGGAATATGATCATTCACGGAGTCTCCAATAGGACAAGATAAGTTATGGATCAACCTGAACTTACCCGGCTCCTTCTTGGGAACCACTCCCAAAGGGGACACCGTGAACAGAGAAAACGGGGGATCGCAAAAGGGGCCGGCTACCCGGCCTAGCGCGCACTCCTCCGCAATCTTCCTCCTGACAACCTCGGCAAATAAACTCACCGAACCCGCGTTACGCGACCCACCCTCCGCCGGCGAACCTAAACACGGAATCCGAAAACCCTCCTTCAAAACCTTTCAGTAACAAACTCCCCGCACCCCCCGGTTTTGACTGCCCATACTTCACCAACCACAGGCGCATAGCGTCGACTCTCACTGGCGTAGGAGCCAATGCCACGAGAGCTCCCTCACTTGCCACCCCCTGCTGCTCCCGCCACCCCTTTGCGACTACACTTAGTGGCAGCATGTCCACTCCCGCAAAAGGCGCAGACGTGCTTGAATTTGCAGTCGGGGAACGGGCATGACGACTTGTTGAAACGCCAACAGACGTCTGCGACTGCCGCGCCCCCTTTTGAAAGTGATACCTGGGGAACTGAGGCCCGAAAGGACCACGTTCCCCCCATCGAAGTGGCAGGAGCTGCCTTACTACCACCTCCTCCGCCGCCCCCACCACGGCTCCTCATGGACATTGCGTTAACCATAGATTAACGTCCTTAGTCCCCCATGATAACTGCTTATTTTCTTCCATCATGTCCCTGAACTCCTCATCATAGTTTAACCACATTGGATCAGAACCTCAACATGAAGCAGCACATAGCAAAAACAGTAAGAGCGATCTACTTCAAGATCAGATCCCTCAGACACATACGCCCTCTACTCGAGCTGAGCGACTTCCATACCATCTACCAAGCCCTCATCATCCCTCATTTTGATTATGCAAACGCCATCCTACAAGGTCTCCCTCAGGCAACCTTACATCCCTTACAACTCGCTATGAACAGCGCTGCGCGAATCCTCTTAGGAGCACCAAGGAGAGAACACATCACACCCCTCCTGATGCAGCTGCACTGGCTCCCCATTCAAGCCAGGATTAGCTTCAAGATCTTAGTGATGACTTTCAAGGCCATCAATGGGTTATCCGCTTCTTCAATATGTGACCTCATACAACTACCCAGGCCCAACAGGATAAGAAGAACTGCTGCAGCCAACATGCTAGCAATACCAAAAGCTATGACAAGATGCGCCATATCAACTTCTAATAGAGCCTACAGCCTGAGCGCCCCAAGCCTCTGGAACTCCCTACCACCACACATCAGAGCTATCCCCAACTTGAGCCAGTTCAGGAAGGCCTTAAAACACCTCCTCTTTATTAAATACCTCACAGCCTCCCCCGAACCCCAGCCACCAGGTATGAACAACACACAATAACTCCATCTCACATATATACAGTTACCTATTTCAATGTTTCAAACATGTACATAGTTTCCCCCGTTATCCAAGTTGATTGCTCCTGTTCATTGTAATGACCTGACTCTTGTTTATTGTCGGATACTGTTTGTTTTATGTAAATCGCGCTGATCGCAAATAGTGCGGTATATAAGAAATGTAAAATAAATAAATAAAAATAAATAACCAAGCCCACCCATCATGAGCTTGCGACGCTGCCAAAATGGTATCACCATAAGCCAACAATGCCCCGTACTAGTCAGGAAAATAATGGCCCCATACGCTGGCCAATCGCAAGAAAGCCCTGGTCCAGTTAAGGGTGTTGCGGGAGGCCTTCCGTACTCTACCCGCTTTTTCATCCTCCTTTCTCTTCTTCCTGCTTTCCCCGGAGCGCTTCCTCCCCTCCAACAGATGGAAAATGTTGATATATCTGTGGCGTTTTATCCGATGACGCAGTTTCCGTGGCACACTCTCCCATAACTCAGCACAGCGCACTACTGCGGTCACACCACCCTCCCCCTTCCCCCCCCCCCCCGCCACCGCGGAGTCAACTGAAGAGACCGCCGACGAGGTCGACGACGAGGACGAAGAGGAGGCCCACCGGCAACGGTGCCTGTGCTTACGCTTCGCCTTTGCTTTACCCCCAGCCCCAAGATCCGTACGCGGGGACTGCACACCCCCTTCCATGCCACCCACTTCCCCTGCATACTCACCAGCTGCGTGTAAAGGCGCCCCCGACGCGGGGGCGGTTGTACCCCCCGCCGGCGTACCGGACAGCTCCTCCGCAGCAGTTGCCAGCCCTGGACCTCTGGCTCGCCCATGTCCCTCTGAGACCATCCTGGGCCTTTCAATCAGCGGGACCTGAAAAGGAGGAGAAGGATAAAAACCAGCAGGAACTGCCCGCAAGGTGCCCGGCGCAACACCTGACCCCCCACCCCAACCCCACACCGAGGAGCCAAGTCTGCCAGTCTCCCAGGCCACCACACCCCTGCCCAAAGGGGTCCCCACACCACCTGTCCTGACCCCACTCCAGTCACCCCACCCCCCACACCAGTGACCCAATCCCCCCCATGGACCAGCCCCAAATGTCAACGGACCCGGAGTCCCAAAATATCCAGAGTGCGGAAAATGCCCATCCCCAAATCCAAGAGCAGACGGCCCAGCCACCACAGGGGGGTGGCACACCGTAAGACACTCCCAGCATGGCGTCCGCAGGCCGGAGAACCTGAGCTGACACTCCCTCCTTGGGACTGACTGCTGGCTCCGCTGACTCCCCTCCCCCACCCCCAAATAAACCCGCAGCGCCTGAACCAGCCCCTGCACCACTTGACTCGTCAACACCCACCACCAGTGCCAGGGGGCCAGGCACCCTGCCCCCAGGTCCCTCCATAGGGGCAGTGCCAACACTAGCACGCGCTGCACCAACCGCGCTGCCACTGGAACCTGTCCCCTTTGCCCTCCCCTTCCCACGCCCCCGGCGGGTACCCCGAGATGCTCTGGCTGCCCCTGAACCTTCTGGCTCACCAGCGCCTGTGGGGACCACGCACCCGAGCCGGTCTGCTCCTTGCACTCTGGCAGCTGCCCCTGCAGCCCTCGCCCCTTTCTTGGCCGCCCTCTTGACATACCGCTGAGCAATGGCACCCCCCGCATGAGAGGAGGACCCTCAGAACCTTCGCAGTTAACCCTTATCACGTTCAGCTAGGTAACTCTTTTAATTTATGTGATGTTGTAAATTCGTTTTTTTGGGTTTTTTTTTTATAGTTAAGCAAGAAAATGTAAGTTTCCCTTCGTCTGCCGGCCCCCCCCCCCCCCCACCACCAATCTTGCAGGGAAACTCCTCCAATCGCCCAGGGATCACCCTGCCCGCCTGCACCGGCGCCCGATCGCCACCAAACTCTAGGCCACCAGCCCACGTGTTGGAGGCCCAAAGCCCACACTTTTGCACCGCTTGCCCCCCCCCCCCCCACCGGACTACACGCAGACCGTCCAAGAAATGCTGCACAGAAAACCACCCCTGTAGCAGAACGCCGCACCCTGAACGCAACCACTAAAATTAAAATAAAATCAAGACCCCTCCCAAGCACACACCTTTTCCAACGGCGATCCGGCACAAAAGAGGAAGATCGCATGCCCACGATCTCCTTCGCACCTTGCGGACACGCCCCCCAACCAGCACCAGCTCCAATCATCTTGACCCGACGCCTCCTACGTGGGAGCTGGTGCCAGCATCACTGAGCGCCCGAGCGCCCCCCCCCTCCCTACATGCTGCATCGCAAGGGATAGTTGGGCCCCAGGAACCCGGTTACAAAACCGGCCTTGGGACCCTGCCCTGTGGCGCGGTGACATTTGTTGCTGAGATGGAGGAGCTAGAAACCACCTTGTTCCACTGAGAATGCTTCTGTGAGGCAGGACAAGTTGACTCAGCAAACAGGAAGGTGGTGATAAGCTCAAGAGATTCACTTTTTGTCCACTAAGTGTTTCCAATATGCTACAAAATAGCTAACATTATTAGCTATTATTAGTGGTAAACCTTGGGTTAATTGTTCTTCTGTCATTGAAGTTAATTGAGTAAATCTTGCCTCCTGAAATGTCGCGGGGATTACATCTTTAGTAAAGCAATACCAAGTTATCTAAACAATGAGGAGGCACAAGGCCAATGTTGTTTGCCTACAAGAAATGAAATGAACTAAAGTGAATCTTGACAGGTGGGATTGGATGGGAGAGGTATTGAGCTCCTCCTTGGGTGCCCACAGAGCAGTAGTGACCATTTTTTGGGGGAAAATCGCTCTCTGCTTAAGTATTTAAAGTGCTATCAGATCAGGAGGGAAGACATATACTTGCACATTTCAGAATACAGGTTCAAGAATTAATTATTTCAAATGTATGCGTATCCAGCGTTCATGATCCGTCTTCTTTAGGAGGCTGCAAACTGAGTTTATGGACCTGCCACTGCCAGTCGCAGGTGATTTTAATATGACTCATAGACTTATGTTAAGGACCATAAAGCAGATCCTTCTGACCTGGGCAGTTATCACCCCATCTCCAATCTTATCTAAATTCACTGAATGATTGGTTCTGTCTCAGCTGAGAAACCAGCTTTGAAAATACCTACGCCTTTCATCCCTATCAATCAGATTTCTGTCAGCATCATAGTGCAGAGACTGTTCTAACTTCCATCCTCAATGAGATTCACACTGCTTGGGATCAAGGTAGGATAGCCTTGGCCATCTCACTGAATCTATCAGCCACATTTGACCTGGTTGATCATAATATTCTGCTATCACGATTCTAGATAAAGGAATTTGGGGCACTGTTCTCTCATAGTTTAATTCCTTTTTACATGGTTGGTCATTTCAAGTTACATGAGTGTTTCACATTCCAGTACTTTCCCTCTGACCTGTGGGATGTCCAAGGGATCTGTGCGCTCCCCTTAGCTCTTAAATGTGTTTCTGAGCCCACCGGCTCCTGTTATCCACTCTTTAGGTATCTGGTGTTATTTCTATGCGAATGACATTCTGATCGTATTTTATTCAGATGCCCCTCTTCCTGACCTATCTTCATTAAATACTTTTATTTTATTTATTTATTTGTGTGCTTTTCTATACCGCCCCTTCCAGAGATCAGGGGCGGTTTACAAGGAACTTAAAAAACAATATAACATACAGTGAAATATTGTATTACATAGAATATTAAGGGAACATAAGAACTAAATATTGTATTACATAGAACATTAAGGGAACATAAGAACTATGTTACAAAGAAACAATGTGTAAATTATTTACATGGTTGAACAAAAACTATTTACAATAGTTATTTGTAATCATATGTACAGTGTTGGGAGGAGGGCTGTTTAGAATAGTTATTAAAGGAATTAGTTAGGATTCAGTGAGTGAGAAGTATCAGAGATGGTTATAAGCAAATGTTAATAGAAGTGAGTCTTGAATTAGGTGGGGTAGACTTGTGTTTGGTTAGTTGTGTATTCTTGTGTAGTATATTTGATTGTAGATTGTAGGTTGCTGTAGTGTTGACTAAACAGGTAGGTTTTAAGTTCCTTCCTGAAAGAGGTAAGGTCCTTAATCTCTCTTAGGTTTAGTGGTAGTTTGCTCCATAAGCTGGGAGCATAATATGAAAAAGCAGTGTTGGTGGTTATTTGTTTCGATTTTCTCACGGCATTGGGGATTAGTAGCATGTTGAGATTTGTTTTTCTTCTAAGTCTGTTTTCTGGTGGAGTCTGAAGTAATGTTGCTAACTGTGATGGGGCTAAGTCATTAATGAGTTTAAAAGTGGTGACGAGGGTTTTATATTGAATCCTACTAGAGATTGGAAGCCAGTGGAGAGCGTATAGGATGGGGGAGATATGATCAAATATTTTGGCTTTCACAATGATTCGAGCAGTGACATTCTGCGCTCTTTGAAGGATGTGTAGATTCTTTTTAGATGTCCCCTGGAGTATGCCGTTACAGAAGTCTAAATGTGGCATAATGAGAGCCTGGACAACTGTTCTGAAATCATTGATGTCAATGAGGGGTCTGAGTTGCTGTATGGTCCTGAGCTTAAAAAATATAGTTTTGGCTGTCTGTTTTATGTGGTGTGTCATGCTTAGTGTTTTGTCTAGTGTAACTCCAAGGTATTTAATTTCAGATTTGACTGGGAGAGTAATATTCATCAGGTTGATGAAAGCTGGAGGGGTGAAGTTGGTATTTCTGGTTACGAAGAGTGCTTCAGTCTTTTTGAAGTTGATATCCATATGGATTGAGCGGAGCCACTGTTCAGCTTCAGAGAGGCAGGTGGTGATTCTGTTGAAATTAAGGTTAGCTATGTCACAAGGGACAAACAGCATGATGTCGTCTGCATAGATAAAATAGCTTAGGTTGTGGCGTTGAAAGATTGTGCAAATAGGCTGGATATAAAGGTTAAAAAGTAATGTGGAGAGTGAGGATCCTTGTGGGATACCACGTTCTTGAGGGAATGGTAGTGAGGGGGAATGATTTATATGAACATATTGGAAATGGTTAGAAATGTAGGACTTAAACCAGTTAAGAGTGGTATCTTTTAAACCTAGTTGAGATAGTCTGGATAGGAGAGTATTATGATCTACACTGTCAAAGGCTGAGGAAATGTCAAGAAATATGAGCAAGAAGGCCTGCTTCATATTATCCATACCTCGGATTAGTGAATCAAAAAGGGATATGAGTAAGGTTTCTACTCCGTGATATGGGCGGAAGCCATATTGGTGGTCATCTAAAGGGAAGTTGGTATCAATATGATCTTGTAGTTGTATCTGAGCTACCTTTTCAATGATTTTGGCTAAAAAAGGTATGCTGGCAATGGGGCGATATGAGGAAGGGTCAGTACTGTTAAGGGTTTTATTTTTTAGTAGAGGGCGAATCGCCGAATATTTGAGGTCATCCGGCATGAAGCCTTGCAGTAGAGATTGGTTTACAACTTTCAATATGTATGGAGCTAGTTCGGATTTTGCTGCTTTAACCCAAGACACCGGGCAGCACTGTTCCCTCTAAGCTGTGCGCGTGTGCGCACGCACACACCTCGCCGAGCGAGCACACATACTTTACAACAGAGTGCACAAAAATTACGGTTCTGATTCTGATAGAAAACAACACAGATGTCTTAAAATTTAAAGGTTGTTATGTATTTACGGTTTTCACAAGTTCTACAATGTTTTCTAGTGCAAACAATGTGGTGTACATACTGTATTCTGATGAGTAGTCAAATTTTAAAGTATATAACTACAAGTGTCGTTATGTGGTGCACAAAAATTTAACCTTCCTTCAAAAGCTGCACAGCTGATATTTTATGCGCACACAGCCTACATAAAATTAGAAGGAACATTGCCGGGCAGGGATCAAGTAATGAAGTGGTAGTATTGAGGTTTGATATAATCTCCAGGAGTTGTTTGTTGGAGATTGTATGGAATGAGCCCCACTCAGTGTTGGTTTTTGATGTGGTAGGGGTCAGGATAATACTTGGGCGGGTGCTTAGTTTAAGCTTATTGGCAAAGTGGTTTGCCAGGTGTTGCGGGTCTATTGGTGTTTTGTTAGGGGTGTGATCGGGAACCTTAGTTAAAGATTTAATAATCTCGAAGAGTTCCCTGGGTTGGTTGATGGCCTTAGATAATCTTTTAGTATGGTATAATCTTTCTGTGTTGTTAATGGCTTCCTTGTAGATTTTAAGGTTTGCGAAGTATTGAACCCTAAGTTCAGTGGTTTTCTTCTTCCGCCATTTAGCCTCTAATTTCCGGAGGTTTTTCTTTAGTTCAGCAAGCTCAGAGGTGTACCATTTCTCAGACGAGTTACTTCTAGGTTTTCTTTTATTTGAAGTTAAATATTTGGCTTCCACCTCAATAATAGAGTTCCAGGTAGATACAAGTTCATTGAGATTATTTGAGGCAATGTCTAATTTTGAAGAAATAGATTCCAGAAAGCTTTCCTTGTTAAACTGGCGGAATCTTTGTTTTGTGCATTTGATGTTGCTGTGAGCAGAGTTATTGGGTTGGGAAGGAAGAGAGAAATGTATCATGAAATGATCAGACCATGGTACCTGAGTTGTGGTGGGTGGAGTAGAAGGCGGTGAGAGTGTGAAGTGTGATGGTAGGAATATTAAATCAAGGGTGTTACCTTTGCAGTGAGTGCGGTGGGTAACTATTTGTTTAAATTCCATTTCCTCCATTGCTTCAAGGAAGGATAGCGTTTCGCTATTTGGTAACGAGGCAAGGTTAAGATCTCCTAAGATAACAGAGGGCTTTCTCAGTGAAGAGTTACAAGCAACCTCAAGTATTATGTCTAAGCTTTGTATGTCAGGTGTGGGGGGTCTATAGATAAGGCAGATGGCCATTGTGTGACTTTCAATTCTGAGGATATCAATACCCTCATGCTTATCTAGTAAGGTAGGCGAAAGGTTGAGATGAGCTTTTGCTATTACGAGTACTCCGCCACCTCTTTTTCTGTCTCTATTACTGCTGAGTATGGTATAACCATGTACTCCCAGTTGGTTAAGGAGAACTGAGTCAGACTCATTTAGCCATATTTCAGTTATACAGAGTAGATGAGGTTTTTCGTCTGTAATAAGATCAATTATAATTGGGATTTTATTCCTAATTGACCTGGCATTGATAAGGATGCAATTTAGTTGTGTTGAATGGGTAGTGTTTTGCATGGGGTTATTCATTGGTGCTGGGTTCAATTGGATTAGCCTTTGAATATGGATATGTTGGTGAGTGTGTGATCTGTCTATAGAGGGATTTCCGTAATTATATTTTTGTGTGTTATGTCTGGGCCTGTGTGGGATGATGTGAATGTGTGCTGGCTTAAAAATGTTTGTAGTTGGAGTTAGAGAGTGAATGGGAGGGGTGTGAGAAAGTAGAAACCCTAGCGTGAGCATTAGAATGTTTAAGGTAAGTGTTAGTAATCTTTTTAGATCCATTGCTAGTTAAACAGGCGTAGATAGAAGGTAGGGAGATAGTGTATTGTGGGGTAACAATTGCAAGATTATACTAAGATATATAGTATACAGCAGTAATACAAGGACTATGGAATATCTGAAATACGGAGGGCAACAAAAACGTTGGTTAAAGTTATCAAAATGACAATAAGAGTATTATATTATTAGCAGGTAATTTAGTTGAAGAATGGTTACTTTGTTTCTCTAGCACAATGTAAATGAGTTACTTCGTTTCTATCCACATGTAACAACAGATGCTATAACCAGGGGGATACAATGTTTCAAAGGAACCATATACTGAGGAGCTTACTAAATTTGAACCTTCAAAATTAGCAGGACTCTATCCAGTCTTCATTTCGATTGATATTTTGTTGAGTTACTATAGAGCAGGCCTATTCTGGAAAAAGCTATGTAATTGTATGAGAGGCAACTATTTTTATTTATTTATTTATTTATTACAGTTTCTTATATACCGCGCTATTTAGAATCAGCGCGGTTTACATCATAACAAAACGACCATTACGACAAACTGTCAGGTTTTACATTGAACAGGAGTACAAACTTGGATAACTGGGTTAACTATATACATAATCTATCTACACTGCAGTGTGAGGGCATTTCTAGATTGGGTCATTTCTTGGAGGGGATATCTGGTTCAGTTGCTGTCTGGGAAATATTGGCGGAAAAGGTATGTTTTGAGAGCCTTTCTGAACTGATATAGATTGGTAATGGCTCTAATGTCGGGGGGTAGGGTGTTCCAGCATTTTGGTACATAAAAACTGAATGCCCTGTTTGTGGTGTTTGGATTTGTAGGCAAAATAGTAGCGGATAATTACCATGCAGTGTCTGTAGTGGTGTTTGGTCTGTCTTAGCAGCTAAGGTCGGTTCTGACTCTTCGAGTTTTTTGTCGTGCTGCTAATGAGCCGAGGGATGAGTGAAGAGCAGAGAGATGCCGACTGATTTTGACGATCCACGTCTAAGGGCCACGCCAAAGGGCCCTCTAGCGAGGCCCTCATTCTTGTCTATCCAGGTAGCCAGCAGGCTTCATAGTAACTCCAAAAAATCTCTTGTTATGTGGCTTACAGGGTCTGCCTTTACTCCAAAGGTTTCTCATATTTTAGACAGGGTGCCTTTACCTCTCCAGACTTCTTTAAAATACTTAGGTGTAATTCTGGACCCCAAACACTCCTTTTCACTGCAAATTATACAAGTGGTAAAAGCTTTGGGCCTGATATTCAGCTGTCTGGATCTCTGAAGGGCTATGTGCTAACAGGCTCATAGCCCTCCCTGCCAACCTCTAAACCGGATATTCAATGCCATAGTGATGGTATTGAATATCCGGCGATTGCTGCAAAAGCTGGAAGCTGCCAAATCTAACTGGGCAGCAGCGATATTGGATGCTGCCCGGTTTGCTCTGTACCTTAAAGATAGGCAAGGGTTTTCCTTGCCTATCTTTAAGGCACAAATCACTAAACCAGGCAGCATCCAATATCGCTGCTGCCCAGTTAGCGCCATTCTCCACCTCTGCTCCACCCCAGAAAGCCCCCAACATGCCCCAATGCTAACCGGATAGCATCGGGGCACGTAGGGGACTTAGATGGGGATATTCTACACTGCTAACCAAGTAAGTGCCGTTGAAGATCCCCATCTAAAGCATCGGGCACTTCCTTTTTTGCTCTCCATCATTTTTGCGCAATGCACGTCATCCTTGACTTATCAGCTCAAACCTCTGTTCTATTGTCTACAGTTATTTCATGGTTAGATTATTGTAATGACATTTATTCAGGGTTACCTCAGTATGAATTTAAACAGTTATAATCAGTCCATAACACAGCAGTACATATTCTTTCTCATGCCAAAAAATTTGGCCATGTCACCCCCCCTTCTTATTGTTCACCATTGAAAAACTCTTCTGACTTATAAGGCTCTTCAAAATGCCATCCCAGAATATCTTTCTGCTCTGATCTGTCTCTATGCTCTTACTCGTTGTCTTCACTCACTTCAGGCAATTCTGCTTCATATTCCCCTGCCATCCAAAGCAAAGTATGAATCTACCCACCAATCCGCATTTTACATTACAGCTCCTTCTCTCTGGAATAGCCTGACTACACATGTTTATTTGGAGCCTGTCATTCGGGATTTTCAGTCTGCTCTGAAGCCCCATCTCTTTAAATAGGTTTTTGGAATTGGGGGTTAGGAGGGCCTGACAAATATCAATACGGGTAATATCTGATCCTCTGTTTCCCCACCCTATCCTCCTCCTCAGTGTGTTGCATTTGAGTTACTGGTTCTTCTATGTATGTCCTTTCCTCTCTTTTGTTATGGCGTTCCTGACTAATTGTATTAGTGTTATTTTTTATTTTAATTTAACTTATTTTATTGTAAACTACTTTGATTGCTCGTGGAATGGTGGTATATCAAATTTAATAAACCATAAGCCATATGTTGGACAGAACAGGTAGTGCTTCATGTAGTCATACTACTGAGGCTAAGCTTTTTTGCAGTTTTGTTGAAGTTCTTTATCTTGTAGATTCTTGATACATATTACATCCAAGCAAGCACAATTACATGCACCAATCCTGAGCCCAAGGAACAATGTCCTGAACTGATTATTATTATAGTTTGGCCATTGAAAAACGAGTACATCTTAAAAATGGTTCTAGTACTCTGGATATATTATGTTTTAATTAATTCTATCAGTTCTTTTCTGCATCTCCGCTGTTTTCCGTTTTTTATTTCTGTATACCCACATTCTATAACCACAGAAAGCACCCGTAGTTTGGCGGGGTCGCAGCAAAGAATACAACTGTTTCACTATGTCCCCGTTCCAGACACCAAGAAACTGCCTTTACTTCAGAACTAGTTATCAGTTTTGATGTAGCCTATGTCCCAAATCAGATTCCTACAACTCTTTCTTTCGCTTGTAATTTATCATCTCTTATCTTGATTGTAAGTTTAAAATATGTTTATTTTTTAGCCTCTCTACACTATGTTTATACCTTTTTAAAAATGAGCACACACCTAAAACATGAGTATACTCTTAAAATGGTTCTAGTCCTCTTGTTTTAACTTGATTCCATTGACTAATCTAATCTATTTTTACTTTTACCTTTTCTCTTTTTGTTTTTACCTTTTCCCTTGTGAGTGGTCCGGCTCCCCTTGTTTTTTAAGGACAGAAAGCACAACTATAAAGTTACTAGTTTTGTGTACTAATAAATATTTTGTACTTGGTTCCCTTCTTCCTCATACCTGATGATTGCCTCCATTTCCCTCTGGCTCTGGGATTTAGCACCATATCAGTACTGTTTGCAGGAATCTGCATCGAGTCTTTTACTTTGAGCAACACTTTGCCTCCTGTAAGTAATCGCTCTTCCTTCTTTCTTACCATACATGTTTTGATTCACGTTTTTTTTAAATAATTATTATTTTTTAATTTCCTTAAGTTCATGTTTTAATGGTTTGAGCATTTATTCATTTTACATGTATTCACATTATTTTGGAGTTTTTAAGTTTCATTGTTGTCATCATATGAATTTTACATGTTTGATTTATTTTGACATAGTTTTAGCATTGATTTAAATGATTATTCTTGTAGTTATGTTTTTTAAATGTTCTTAAGAATGTATTATTTATTTATTTATCTATTTATTTATCATTCAAAAATGTTCTATGTTACCTATGTTTTATTGTTTACATTATGTGTTTTATTTTAAGATGAGTGCCCCCTGAAGAAGGCAATCCTGCCGAAATGCACTGGGGCTATTATTTCAATAAATTAGTGACCTCCTACACCCTCGCTCCTTGTGCCTTTGGACTTTTGCTGCGAGGGCTTTTGCTCTCATTGTGTTGTTCCCATTCTGACTTGGACATCTACAGACCCAGCTTCTAAAATGCCTCTGGAGACATCTCTGTGCTTTGGACATCTCTATGCCCATTTTCAGATCTCCAGAGGCTTCTAAAATACCCCCCCCCCCCCCATATATAGGAGGTCTTTTCAAACCATCTATATCAGTCAACATATCTCCACATATTCTAATCATCAGTACATCATCAATTATTTTTTAAACAATTCCTCAGTTTCTCACTCCTGTGATCCAAAAATATTTTACCAATAATGTTTTTCCATAAAACTTTGCCTACTTGCAGCATTTTTACAATATTTAATATCAGACTAAAACCGTTCACATATCTCTATCAATGATACTCCTGTTATTCCTATTGCAGTTCATACTTCCAATATGATATCATCTTTCAAGCCTCTAGCTCTGTCTCAAGGTTTTGATCTCTTCTTATCTTCTAGCCTCTTACCCTGCCTCTAATTCACATCCACATCCTTCACAACATCTCATTTCATTTTGCAGAATAACAGTGACATTCTTATTTTAAAAAAATCACTTCCTGTACACAACAACCAATCACAAAACAACTTTCAAACAGACCAATCACAAATCTATTATTCAAATCAGTGACATCTATTCAGCCTCAATAGTCAATGCTGGAGGTTACACTGTGTGTAAATTAAAGAGCCAATATTCATCTCTGTAGTTCAACTGGCATTCCCAATCACTCTGATGTAATGTGATGGATCACTCTCCATTTTAGTTCTTCCACCATATATTTATACGTGACAAAATGATTTATTAGTGGAACAGACATTGTACAAGTTTGTAATCTACTATGATGTGCAATAAGTGTGAGTCTTATGGGCTACTTAACGTGCCATACTATATATTGTGGTAAGGAAAGCTGTATAGAAGGGATGGAATGGAAAGAAAGTGAGACCTGTGCCTTTAAAAGCAGAGATCAACAGAGTTCCCATAGTAACCACAAGCCTCCGAGGCAGACTACAGCTAGTACTAAGCCCCGCCCACTTAATGACGTTAGAGCTAGGTTGAGCCCTAACAGCTCTCACGTGTGCAGGGAGAAAGGCATGGTCCCTAAGAAGCACCAGTTTAAAACTGCTTCAGTGTTTGAGAAAGAGGGAGAAGAGGAAGGCGAGAAGCAAAGCAGGCAGCAGCAGACACGGCAGAACTTGCAGGAAAGCACGCAGCAAGAGAGTCTGAAACAGCTGGGAGCTGAGCAGCAGAGAGCCCTGGAATCAAGGCAGGAAAGTGTCTCAAGGTACCTCAGAGAAAGGAAGCTGGAGGAGTCAATTCCCAGGTAGGGAAACAGCTCGGGGAGCCAGTTGAACCCTGGAGGTAGAGAGAATAAGTTGCCTAAAGTTCCTAGCAAAGCTCTTTCTGAAGAAGTGGTTAGAGAGCTAAGAAAAAGTGCCAAACGCTGTGTTAGCCAGAAGGCTGTAAAGCAAGCTTCAGACAGAAATAAGAAGTGTGCCAGTGACTACTGTGACTCAGCAGTGAGAGATATTGAAAGGCTGATAAGGGAGAGAGAAACTCTGTCTTTAAAGCCTGTTGCTACAGAGCAGAGAGAACACTTGCTGCTAAAGCTGGATGAGCTGCTACGGGGTGTAAATCATAAATCCTATGATACCCGTCCACAGGAAGATAGCTCTAGTGAGTCTACTCATGAAATGGAAATAGAATTGTGTGAAAGCCCATGTGAAAGTGACTGAAGAAATGCAATGTTCTTATTGCAAGGCAAACGAACTGAACATGTGCTAAGTTCAAGCCCATGTGAAGGAAGGGTTTGTCTAAAACAATTATAAGCTAGTTTCTATGAACTGAGAAGGGAAAGAAACTTGCTAGAAGTTTGAGAGCAATTGTGGCTTCTTTCTATAAGCTGTAAAGGAAAAGAAACTTGCTGGAAGTTTAAAAACAGGGAGAGTAACTAAGATGGCGGATGCGAGCGTGGAGTGGTGAGCCACTGTCCTGAGTTCTGTGATCCTGTGGAGCGGCATCCGTGAGATGGGTTGGAGAAATCGGAAGCAAGTTGCCTTACCTCCGGGCGAGAAAACAGCGAGTTCTGTGGGTCAGCGTACGTTGGGGCAGTGTGGCTTTGAGCCCTGCGTTGGAGCAGCGTCTTTGGCTGGGGCAGAAGGAGGGGTGTCGCCCCAGAGCGTCTTGGGCGTATGGCTCTCGCCTGAGGAGCGCATGCCGCCGCCGCGACCCGGAAGCTTGTCCTCGGTGAATGCTTTGATCCCGGAGACGGTCTCAACGAGTACACCGACTCTCGAGGGTCTAGGAGGTGCGAACGCCGAGTTGATTTCTCCTTTGGTGGATACAGGACGGGGTCCGAGGAGTGAGCTGGTGGACCAGTGGAGAGATCTGTTCCTGAAGTCCTGATAAAGAGGGGAGAGCTTCCTGTGGTTCCAGATTTGGTGAGACCCGCGGCATATACTTTGGAAACGCTATGGGAAGGACTGGCCTCATTGAATCACTTTATGAATAGACTTTGTGGGACGTTTCAGACTGAACTTAACGTGGTTAGAGATTCTTGTGACTCTCTTTCTAGGGCTCATGAAGTGCAAGTTAGTAGGGTTACTACCCTGGAGAAGGAGATGGGGGAGGTGCGTAACTTGTTTCATGCTCAGCTGAAGGATAGTACTGTGGCTGCTAGGAAAATGGAGTACCTGGAAAACCAGGTCCGGCGTTGCAATCTCCGGTTCCTGAGTTTTCCTAGGTCTCCAGTACTATCAGCGGTTGAGATGCTGCGGAAGTATTTTAGGGAGGTGTTGAAAATCTCCCCAGAGCAGTATCCTCCCTTGACTAGGGCCCAGTACTTATCCTTGGGTAGTAGAAGTGGAGGAGGTGAGGCCTCCCCTTTACATCCCGGTTGGGGGATCTCACGGGTCTCCTTGAGAGTTCCTTGGAGATTGTAGTGGAAAGAACTACCCTCCTTGCCACATTTGCTTTAGAGACAGATAAAGTCTTTATTCTTAAAATGTATTTCAGAAATGCTAATGAAGAGTTTATGGGCTCAAGAGTAAGAGTATTTCCTGATTTATCACGTATTACGCAAATGAGAAGGAAGGAGTTTTTGACTCTTCGCCCTAGGACCTTGGCCCTGGGTGCTTCCTTCCAACTTAAATTTCCTGTTAAATACTATGTTAATTTTAAACAAAAGATCTATTTGTTTTTTGAGCCTAAGCAGTTGTTAGCGTTCTTGGAACTTAGGGAAGTAAGCGATATTGAGGTTGTTGTACCTTCTCATACAACTGACGTATGAGTCTCCCATTCGCCTGTGATTATTTGTGTTTAATGGCTAGGAATTCTGTGTCGTTTTATTGTATATTTCCTAGTACTCCCCTATTTCCTTTATATTGGGGTCTAAGGAGGGAAAGATGAGTATGTGATAGTTTTTTTTTTATTTCCCTATGTATTTTTTGGTGGGGTTTTTTTCCATTTTTTCTATTTCATTCATGGATAACATGTTGATGTATAAGATTTATTAAACTTATAAATAAAAAATTTAAAAAAAAAACAGTTATAACCTCTTTTCTATGGAAGCTGTGAAAGAAAAGAAACTTGCTGGAAGTTTAAAAACAGTTATTTATTTACATTCTCTTATATACTGTGCTATTCTGCATCAGTGCAGTTTACATTGAACAAACTGAAATTATATTGAACAGGGCATTATAACTTGGAGATAACTATTTTACAGGGAACATGGGCTATGGAGGGTTAAGTGGCTTGCCCAAGACCACAAGGAGCACCTGTGGGACTAGAAACCCCAGTCCTTCTGGCCCAAGGTTGCTGTCCTCTAGTGGGATTTGAACCCCTGACCTTCTGGCCTGAAGTACCTTGCCCCAACCACTAGGCCACTCCTCCACTCCACTTTCAATGGAAGCTGTGAAAGGAAAGAAACTTGTTAAAAGTTTAAGTTATTTTGATATGGTCAACAGCCTTAGCTTTAGAAGGTAGTTACCAGAAGGAAGCTAAGAGTTGACACTGTGAAGAAGAAATTCCTGTCTGTTTGAGTTAAGCCTGTTGGGAGTTTATTTATCCTTTGCCTTTGGGAGAAATTATCCTTACCTGTGTTTAGTGCAACAAATTTGATGCGAGGGGGAAACACTGAAAAATAAATTTCTCTGTTTTTGCCAAACAAACCGTGTGGTCACGCTGCTTGCTCAAAAGAATAGCTGAAACTACATATCCCAGCAGTCCATACTGGCAGCCATATTGGGGACAGTATTCAGAAGGGCAATTAAGGCGAGCCCTCTTGCTTATCGGCCACCGGCCAGGGTGGTAGGACACGACAGAGTGGCGTAGTTGCTACGGATTCTGCGCTAAGCACGCATGCGCAAGGATTAAGACCGCAACAGCGCATTCCTCAAGTCTGCCGGAAGACTTCAGTTGAAGGTTGAGTGCGACTGAGACGGAGAGTTGGTGGTTCCGCGGAGACCCTACATTGAGATAAGCGAGAAGCACCACCAGTACCAGGTAATGAGTATCTAACTGGGGTTAGTTAGGATACTGGTACTGGGAGGGGCGGTGCTGAAGCCAGTGACAGAGTACTGCACCGTGTTTTGTACCGCACTTGGGTGGTCTGTTTTTCTCTTTTGTCATTGCAGAGAGCACGATGACCGTGGAAGTGAAGGAGGTCCTCACTTGGATCGCTTCTCAATTTGAGCGGCAGAAAGACCTGTCGTTGGAGATCCAAGAGCGAGCAGCCGCCAGACTAGAGGCACAGCAAAAGCCATTGATGGAGTTGATGGAGGCTTGGATGAAGGAGTCGAAGAAGACATCAGAGCCCATCCCTCCTACTACAGGTTTAGCAGGACTGGGTCTAGCCAGTGCTTTTGGACCATTGTCCAAAGAGACATTAAGGTTTGGACAGTTAACAGATAATGACAATATTGATGACTTCTTGGAAGCGTTTGAGCATGTAGCTCAGGTAGCTAATTGGCCAAAAGACCAATGGGCGGTACGGCTGGCATTATCACTTACCGGTGAGGCTTTAGCCGCCTACCAAGCTCTACCCTCGGTTTTTGCCAATAACTACAATGAAGTAAAGAGAGCCATAAAAGATAGATTAGGTTTAACACCCTCGGTGTATCACCGTCTGTTGCGAAATGCCAGACTGGGTTCAGGTGAGACACCTAGAGCGTTGTACCATCGACTAAAGAGTCTGGTTACCAAGTGGTTGGAACCAGAAAGTAAAACCTTAGACACGATACTGGATAACATCATACTTGAACAATTTTTGGCAGCTATACCAGAAAGGATTCGTACCTTCCTGATATTGCAGGGTTGCAGAAGCACTCAGGAGGTTATTGTGCTCGCTGAGCGGTTTCTTGAAGTGGACACAGTTGCTCAAGAGAAGAGTTTTGCTTCTGTAAAAGTCCCCTATGCTGTATCAGAAAGGGAAGGGAAGCCAAAGAATGTTGTTAAAGATGTCTGTGTACCTATTGATAGGAGGAAATATGTAAAAAGAACATGTTTCAAATGCGGAAGTGAGGGTCACTTACAGCGTGAATGTAAGATGAGGACAGCACTGATAATCGATGACCCGGGAAAAGCTAGAGAAGGTTTTCTGCTAGCAGTCACAGTGCAAGGGGTACCAGCAAAGGCTTTGTTAGACTCAGGCTCTGACCAGTCCATGTTGTCCAAAAACCTTTGGCAGAAGATAAGGGCCCAAGGTAAGGTAAGGTAAGGTAAGGTAAGATTTCATCCACCCACCAGACATCAGAGTACAAAACACAACCATACCAATGAAATCGGAAGTAAAATACCTCGGAGTGACCCTGGACAATGAACTGAATCTCAAAACACACGTAAGCAAAACAATCAAAAATGCATACCACAGGATGAGAATCATCAGAAGACTTAAACCCCTCCTCGCCACAGAACACTTCCGTACAGTATGCCAAGCTCTAATTACTCCCTTACTGGATTTCTGCAACCCCATCTACCTTGGGCTAGCAAAACAAACACTCAAACCACTACAACTAGCACAAAACACTGCAGCCCGCATAATATCTGGATCATCAAGACATGAACACATTACCCCTGTTCTAAAAGACCTACACTGGCTCCCAATCAGTTCACGCATCAAATACAAAACAATCATAAACATATTCAAGATCAAAAACCACACTTCAGTCAACAGCCTGCACACCCTCATACAACCAGACACCAGCAATCGCCCAAGAAGAAAAGGAATCTCCAACAGAGTCAACACCCCGAGTGACTTCAGAAAAACACGCAAGGACACCACAGAGAGAGCTCTCTCCCTGGCTGCCCCAACAATATGGAACTCCCTCCCAGACGAACTGAGATCGACAACGGACCTCAAGGACTTTCGCAAACAGCTGAAGACAACACTGTTCATAGAACACTATGGACACGTCACTTAACCGTACTAACAGGAACTACCAACTTACCCCTTCCAACCCTGATAAGAAATTGTACAACGGCACATGATATATCTTAACCCCTAATTGTATAGAACAATGTATTATAGCTCATGCTGTACAATAGTGCACAATGTACATAGCTCAACCTAATCTAATACACTAACTTCTTACACGCAAATCATGACACTTCTTTCACTGCATGAAATACACGTCCACTACTTTTGATTGTATTGCTGTTACACCGCCTTGATTATAGGATAAGGTGGTATAGAAATACTGTTAAATAAATAAATTAAATAAAAGGAAACACCCCGTTCACCCAATGGCACAGTGAGGATTAGGTGTGTGCATGGGACAGCGTCCACGTATCCCATTTATCGTGTCCTCGTAAAAGGACTAGGCATAGAGAAATGGATCCCAGTGGCCGTGGTGCCCCGTCTACCCCAAGAAGTAGTGTTGGGGAGAGACTGGCCCCAGTTCCAGAGAGGTGTGCAACAGGGTTTACGGGCGAAAGAAGGAATGGTTTCCACGAGGACCCAGTCCAAGGCCCTAGAGGGAGAAGGAAAATTTACAGCGGGGGAGTTGGAGAACCTTCCTTCTCATGAGGACTTAGTTACTGCCCCAGTGGCTAAGGCAAGAAAGGCAAAAAGTGAAAAGCGTCAGGAATGGCAGGCTCGCTCCCGGAGTAGAGCTAACGTCAGGGCTTGGATGGAGTTACCCTGGGTCCCAGAGGAATTAATGGACAAATTTCCTTCCTTCGCGAAAGAGCAGCAGGCTGACCCCGCTCTCTGCCAGGCTTTTAAACATGCCCAAGAAGGGAGGGATACTTTACCCAAATTTCTGCTAGACCAAGGAGTTTTATATAGGGACAGCCCAGATCCCGCTACGGGAGACGTACGCAAGCAGTTGGTGGTGCCCACCACCTTTAAAAACTTAGTGCTTAGACTTGCCCATGACCACCCTATAGGAGCGCACAAGGGCATCCAAGGAACAGTGGATCAGACCTTGGCGCGATTCTACTAGCCAGGAGTATACAAAGAGACCGCTAGGTTTTGTGAGGCCTGCCCCGCATGTCAGAGAATCACATCCGTTAGGCCAACTGAAGTGCCAATGATCCCAGTACCGGTGATCTCAGTACCCATACATAGGATAGCGGTTGATATAGTGGGCCCCATGATTAAGACACCGCGGGGGTTTCAATACATATTGGTTATGGTAGACCATGCTACGAGATTCCCCTGGGCGGTGCCCCTTCGTAGTATTTCTGCCCGCACAGTGGCGGCAGAATTGATAAAATTGTTTTGTGAAATCGGATTCCCGAGGGAAGTCTTGACGGACCACGGCAGTAATTTTATGTCGCATTACTTAGCCCAGGTCTGGGATGCCTTCGGGATCAGGCATATAAAGATGGCGGCGTATCACCCGCAAACAAATGGGTTAGTAGAACGGACTAATCAGACCCTAAAGAATATGTTGAGATGGGGATTGGAAGGGAAGATGACGGAGTGGGACACGATGCTTCCCTTCGCCTTATACGCTTGTAGGGAAAGGAAACAAGCGTCCATAGGCACTTCCCCATACTAATTAATGTAAGGTCGAACTCCGAGGGGTATCTTGGATATCCATAGAGAACAGTGGGTAGAACCAGGGATAGAGAAAGTAGAGGTTCCCCAGTTTCTCAGAGATTTGAGGGGTCGTCTGACACGAACCTCCCGGATAGCAGAAGATAATTTAAAAGCGAGCCAACAAAAACAAAAGACATATTATGATCATAATACCAAGCCTCGCCAGCTTGCTATTGGTGAAAAAGTAATTGTTATGATAGCAGGGGCGGTCCCGAAATTCGAGAGTCAGTGGAAAGGCCCATTCCGCATAGTTGAATAAGTAAGCCCCGTAACCTATTTACTGCAGAATAGAAAAGGCCGCAGGCAGGTTTACCATGTCAATCTGCTAAGGCCCTGGCATGAAAGGGTAGCCCTATCCCAGCTCGCTATCTCTACTTATGGGAAGCACGAAGGAGAGAAAGATAGTGATGCTGCAGCTAGAATTACGTGCTGTGATGAGGATATCACCCCAGCCCGTAATATCTTAAGGGGGGGAATGTGTGGTAAGGAAAGCTATATAGAAGGGATTGAATGGGAAGAAAGTGAGACCTGTGCCTTTAAAAGCAGAGATCAACAGAGTTCCCATAGTAACCACAAGCCTTCGAGGCAGACTACAGCTAGTACTAAGCCCTGCCCACTTAATGACGTTAGAGCTAGGTTGAGCCCTAACAGCTCTCACGTGTGCAGGGAGAAAGGCGTGGTCCCTAAGAAGCACCAGTTTAAAACTGCTTCAGTGTTTGAGAAAGAGGGAGAAGAGGAAGGCGAGAAGCAAAGCAGGCAGCAGCAGGAGACACGGCAGAACTTGCAGGAAAGCACGCAGCAAGAGAGTCTGAAACAGCTGGGAGCTGAGCAGCAGAGAGCCCTGGAATTAAGGCAGGAAAGTGTCTCAAGGTACCTCAGAGAAAGGAAGCTGGAGGAGTCAATTCCCAGGTAGGGAAACAGCTCGGGGAGCCAGTTGAGCCCTGGAGGTAGAGAAAATAAGTTGCCTAAAGTTCCTAGCAAAGCTCTTTCTGAAGAAGTGGTTAGAGAGCTAAGAAAAAGTGCCAAACGCTGTGTTTATTTATTTATTTTTATTTAGTATACATTTGTATACTGCTACTTCCAGTGATCAGCAGCGGTTTTGATTACAGATTGGAAATTGTCAAATCATGACAGGAAATTTTTGAGGTATAAACACATTGATTAGACAGGAAAGCACAGCACACAGAGAACTATTTACAGGGAACATGGGCTATGGAGGGTTAAGTGGCTTGCCCAAGACCACAAGGAGCACCTGTGGGACTAAAAACCCCAGTCCTTCTGGCCCAAGGTTGCTGTCCTCTAGTGGGATTTGAACTCCCGACCTTCTGGCCTGAAGTACCTTGCCCCAACCACTAGGCCACTCCTCCACTCCAAAGGGCTGTAAAGCAAGCTTCAGACAGAAATAAGAAGTGTGCCAGTGACTGCCGTGACTCAGCAGTGAGAGATATTGAAAGGCTGATAAGGGAGAGAGAAACTCCGTCTTTAAAGCCTGTTGCTACAGAGCAGCGAGAACACTTGCTGCTAAAGCTGGATGAGCTGCTACGGGGTGTAAATCATAAATCCTATGATACCCGTCCACAGGAAGATAGCTCTAGTGAGTCTACTCATGAAATGGAAATAGAATTGTGTGAAAGCCCATGTGAAAGTGATACTGAAGAAATGCAATGTTCTTATTGCAAGGCAAACGAACTGAACATGTGCTAAGCTCAAGCCCATGTGAAGGAAGGGTTTGTCTAAAACAATTATAAGCTAGTTTCTATGAACTGAGAAGGGAAAGAAACTTGCTAGAAGTTTGAGAGCAATTGTGGCTTGTTTCTATACCCTGTAAAGGAAAAGAAACTTGCTGGAAGTTTAAAAACAGTTATAACCTCTTTTCTATGGAAGCTGTGAAGGGAAAGAAACTTGTTAAAAGTTTAAGCTATTTTGATATGGTCAACAGCCTTAGCTTTAGAAGGTAGTTACCAGAAGGAAGCTAAGAGTTGACACTGTGAAGAAGAAATTCCTGTCTGTTTGAGTTAAGCCTTTTGGGAGTTTATTTATCCTTTGCCTTTGGGAGAAATTATCCTTACCTGTGTTTAGTGCAACAAATTTGATGCGAGGGGGAAACCCTGAAAAATACATTTCTCTGTTTTTGCCAAACAAACCGTGTGGTCACACTGCTTACTCAAAAGAATAGCTGAAACTACATATCCCAGCAGTCCATGCTGGCAGCCATATTGGGGACAGTATTCAGAAGGGCAATTAAGGCGAGCCCTTTTGCTTATCGGCCACCGGCCAGGGTGGGAGGACATGACAATATATCCTGACAGACATGCATATACAATGGAATAAATAACAAATGTTAATTCACAGATAGTATCATATCTAGCCTTTAATATTCTGCCATTTGTCAGATGAGTACAGCTTTCTTCTTCTAGTGTCTTTCCACACCAGTTACAATGACCACATGCCCAATGATGAAAATCTAGGGTATATTGTCCTCCAGTACCCATAATTAGCTCGCCAATGCTCTTACTGGAACGGTTCATGACATGATATGTTTCAAGCCTTTAATTCTGCTGCAGGATTTTGATCTCTTCTTATCTTCAAGCCTCTTACTTCGTCTCAAATTCCCATCAACATGGTATATACCACTTCATTGCATTCTGCAGACTAAAGAAACCATGACATCAGCATTCTATGTATCAACATGCCTATGACTCATACAATGACTTCAGTGGCCGACATGTACAGAAAACTGTCCAATTTCAGAAATGTGCATGTGCGAGACATAGACGTTCATGGTAGCAGCCACGTAGACATGCCTGCACTGGTATATCAGGATGCACACCTGTAAATATTATCACATACACGTCCCGGCCTGCAACTGTAGAAACAGAGATGTGCATTGGCACAGCAACGGACCATAAGGCCTTGCTATGAACCTACTATGTTAATCTGAGATGGTGAAAACTATTGAGGTAGTGAGGAGGCATTCTCATTCTATTTGCAGTGTTGATAACTGAGGAAACAAGCACTTTTCAAAGGTCTATTCATGCCCTGAAGCAGGTAAAAACATGGACATTTCTGCCACCAGTTTTGAATGTGCAGCCCATTCTGAAATTGGGTGCACACATATATCTTTTCAGGAATGCCCCAGACACCCTTCAGATATGCCCCCATGTGACATGGATGTGATTGGGACTTTTGAATGACCATTTTCAGATCTCCAAATAGGAGACTGTACCTCACAAAGGATATAAAAAGACTAGAAAGGTTCAGAGGAAGGCAACCAAAATGACTTGAAGACCTAAATATGTACACTCTGGAGGAGAGAAGGGACAGGGGAGATATGATTCAGACCTTTAAATACTTTATTTATGAACAAACAAACCTCTTCCAAAGACGGGGAAGCTGTAAAACTAGAGGGCATAACATGAAGCTGCAAGGGGCTAAACTGAGAGGCAATGTCAGGAAATACTTTTTCATTTAAAGGGTAGCGGTTTCTTGGAATGCCCTCCTGATGGAAGTGGTGGGGGCAAAGACAGTGATGGAATTCAAACTGGCATGGGACAGACACTGTGAATCCCTCTATAGCAACAGGATAAAATCAAAATAAACTATTTCAACAAATAAGGGGTGACCTACATGGAGCAGTTGGTACACCCCTAAACAAATCATGTGGAGGGGTGACCTGCACGGAGCGGCAGGTGCACCTGCTCTTGACGCCTTGCTTGGCAGACTAGATGGATCATATTGGTCTTTATCTGCCATTATATACTATGTTACTATGTTAAAATGATCCCAAAAGTCAACAAAAAAAGAGAGACACACCCACACAAAACCAATAGGCAAATCAAACAGAGCAAGGATGATGCAGAATTCTACAGAACTCCTCTTTATGTACCCAACATAGCCATATTGCAGCATCAACAGGGGCAATAATATCCTATAAAATTACAAAAAAAGGAACTGATAACAAGCAAGCTAGAATTCCCTGGATGACTCTCTTTCTCCCCTTCCTGGGACTGTAATGACTCCTGCCCTGCTTGTTCTAACCACTGAGAACTGTACCTCTAAGATGCCTTTAGTTTTGGCATCTGCTCCTCTAGCTCTGAGGTGGAGATGGATGGTGAAACTGATGAGACAGCACTTTGAGGAGAAAACGCATAAGTTTCACCATCCATCTCCATCTTAGAGCTAGAGCACAAGATGTCAAAACTGAAGGCATCTTAGGGCTATATTTCTCAGGGCTTGGAAGAAGCACAGCAGGAGTCATTACAGTCCTTGGTCCGATTCCGTTTAACATCTTTGTAGTGATATTGCAAAAGGACTGTCAGGTAAGGTTTGCTTGTTTGCGGATGATACCAAAATCTGCAATAGAGTAGACACCCAGGAAGGAGTCGATAACATGAGAAGGGATCTAGCTAAGCTTGAAGAATGGTCTAGAATTTGGCAGCTGAAATTTAGTGCTAAAAAATGCAGGGTCATGCATTTAGCCTGCAAAAATCCAAAGGAGCTGTACAGTGTAAGTGAGTGAGGTACTGCTGTCCACAAAAGAAGAGCGGGACCTTGGTGTAATTGTGTCTGACCATCTTAAAGTAGCAAAACAGGTAGAAAAGGCGACTGCGAAATCCAGAAGGATGCTTGGGTATACAAGGCATCTAAATGCACCGCTGGTTGCTTCATGGTAAGTGGTTCTTTCTTCTTTTGGTCTTTTCTTTCTCATGCTGATATACTTTTCTTTTAAAGCTTGTTTTATTTTCCTTCAGGATTTCTCAAGTGTGCTTCTGGATGGTTCTCAAAAAAATCGCCACTTTTCTCATGCAGTGCTATAGTGAGCCACTTTTGGTTATATGATGTCCCTTTCTCTTAGAACGAGCATGTTCTCAGCACACTTTCTATATGCACTCTCATGGCTACTTTTAACTACAATAGTATTTCCTTTTGAACTATGTCCACGTTATTTTCACCTGTCAGTCCTCCTTGCAATTGGATATTTATTATACAGCATGCTCTTCAGTTTCACTGATGGTTTGTCCCATTGAGCTATGACTTTGATTAAATATGCACTTTTAATTTAGAAATATTTCTTTACTTTTCAATCCACACCTACACCAACATTACATGTCCTTCTCATCCCTATATACTATGTTTTTGTTGGTTTAGTAGATTACAATGATTTTTCAGTTAGTTTGAATTATTCCTCTCCTTTTGGATGTTTTACCGGTCTTTCAGATTTGAACTATTTATGTGATGTTTTTAACCAATCATTTAGCCATTCATATGTACTGATATTTTATATGATTTGTATATTTATATTCTTATGTATTTATGCTTTTATTTGAGGCCAGTACCCCCTCAAGAAGATGTTTTCGCCAAAACACATTGGGGTTTTCTTCCAATAAAGCTACTTTATATCATCCACTGGTTTTGGCGCATCTGTTCCTTGTCTGTTCTAGGGAGAGGAATGGCCAGCAGAAAAAAGGAGGTGATAATGCCTCTGTATTGGTCTCTGGTGCGACCTCATTTGGAGTATTGTGTGAAAGTCTGGAGACCGCACCTTCAAAAGGATATAAGCAGGTTGGAGTAGGTGCAGAAGGTGGCTACTAAAATGCTTAGAAGTCTTCGTTATAAAGTATATGAGGACAGACTTAAAGAACTTAATATGTATGCTTTGGAGGAAAGGCGGGATAGGGGCGATATGATAGAGACCTTTAAATACCTCCTTGGCATAAATGCATAGAAGGGTCTCTTGCAATTGAAGGCAGGTTCTGCTATGAGGGGACATAGGATGGGAGTGAAAAGAAATAGACTCGGGAGTAGTATGCGGAAATATTTCTTTATGGAAAGAATGGTAGATGCATGGAATAGTCTCTCAGTGGAAGTGGTGGACACGAGGACAGTATCTGAATTCAAAAAAGCATGGGACAAACATAGAGGATCTCAAAAGGTAAAAAGAGGATGTAGTTGATATGGAAGGGCAGACTAGATAGGCCATGTAGTCTTTTTCTGCCATCATATTTCTATGTTTCTATCCAGGCAATTCTTCCTTGTTCATTCAGTACCTTTTTTTTTGGAATATTATATTATATTATTGCCCCTAACACAGGTGTTTGGTGCCGAAACATGGCCGTGTCAGGCGAATAAAGAGTAGTTCTATAGAATTCTACACCATTCCTGTTGTGTTCGGTTTGCTTCTAAAATAACCCCCTAAATGTATGCCGTGCTTTCACAATGCATGTACTTTTAGAATTATTAAAAAGGGGCGCTTCTCCTGTAAACTGTTTGACTGATAGAAAAACAGTATAGCAAAACCAGTTAAATAAATAAATACCAAGATGAGGGGTAGTAATTTGACTGGCAGAGGAAACTATAGGTCAATTCCGTTTTTAAAACTGTGCATGGATAGTTAGCACCCGCACCATGGGCTAATTTTATAAGAAGCTGCCTAGATTTAAGTGCAAATAACACTCATAAATCTAGCTATTTTTATTATATAAGCGTGGAAAGTGCCCACTTGTGTGAACAAATTATGCAGTCGCTATTCTGCAAGTATACATACTTTCACTGCACATGTGCATCCGATTTTATTTATTTATTTATTTAACAGTATTTCTAAACCGCCTTATCTTAATAATCAAGGTGGTATCACAGCAAGCAATCAGGTAAAGTGTGTGTGTTGTACATGCAGTGAGGATAAAACTTAGTTGTGTGAGGGATGTGTTGGGTGCTTGATTTGTTTGAGCTATATACAGGGTGGGCTATTTACAGTGGTGCTAGAATCCATATTTTATATATATTCAGTTATGTGATGTGACCATAGTGCTCTATGAACAGCATGGTTTTCAGTTGTTTTCTGAAGTCTTTGAGGTCTGGAGTTGCCCTTAGATCGTCCGGTAGATTGTTCCATATTGTTGGAGCAGCCATGGAGAGAGCTCTGTCTGTTGTGTCCTTGCGTGTGTGCACCTTCACTGTGGGCATGTATAGAGGTGGAGTTCAGGTGGAATGTGGGTGAAGAGCAAAGTTACACACGTATATTAGAAAATCCTGTAATTTTGCTGCATCTTACTTTACCCACTTGTCACTAATCAGGCGGCAGTTTAATTTCACCGCTGCCCGATTACTGACAGGTGCAGTCTCCAGTCTGCCCCATAACGCCTCCAACATGCCCCAATGCTAAGGGATTCGTATTGGGGTGTGTAGAGGTGGCACCCACAGATATCCAGCAGCATTAACCATGTTAGTGCTACTGAATATCCACCTCAGCAGCATTTATATGGTTTGCAAGCCTTTGAATATTCTTCCCATATTATTTAAATGCACATCTGTCAAACACAAACCATCTAATTGGTTTGGGTTTGAAAACAGAGCAACATATGCATGGCCATTCAGGTGCTTTATTACAAATTAATCTCATAATGTCTACTGATTATTTACATATGAATACCATTCCTTTTCCTAAACTACCCTGGATACATGTAGCCCCTAACAATATGGCATGCACTCAAGGACAGGTTCCTGTATTTTTCTGTGAGTGTGTTCATGTCACAAATTTACCATATGCCTTTGGAAAATTATTTTAGAAAGGAGATACTCTCTGCATTTAAACCATTTGCAGATTTCCTTGATCCTTTCATCGCTTATCTGAACTTATGTTGAATAAGAACTTGGTAGTGGATAATACGCTCATTGTGCTTGGTAGAGAGTTTATATAGTCATCTAAAACAAATCACAAAATTTAATTAGGAGAATAATGGATTTCTTAGAAGAAGTGATTCAGGAAGAGAATTATAATCTTCTAATAATCTTCAGCAAAATGATTTTGTTTTGCTTCGGTTTGTAAATTATCTCATGATTAAGTGTCTCTTCTGCAGAGTTTCTTTGTCATCTTGCGTCTATATTCTGTATGTAACCCTGACCTGCATGCACTTTCAGCTGAAGAACAAGATTTCAGAGCATGAGAGGAACAATTATTATAAAGTGAAGTGCTTACAATTTTATTGCAAAATCAATGAACTTTTCAAGTGATTTGTATCATATTTTGCAGCTGTTCCATTTGCATTTGAATGATGTTTATGACATTGTTACCCATAACGTTATTATGTTGGCTTCCTCATCTAGAAACGTCTTTCACCTTTATTGTGTTCTTTATACTTATTCTGAATCACAAACTGAACCAAGAAACACATTCTTCATGAAAAGCAATTAAAATTAGGAATTCTCTCCTTTTGTATTGAAGTTACCTAGCAAAATATCATGTCAGTCGTAGCCTTCTGCCCAAAAATCCCTTTGCCTACTAGATTGGCCTGGCCCAGTAGACTTGGCATCTACCCACTGAAGCTCTGTGCCACCATTTTTAAGGCTCTCTTAAATTGTTACTATCAGATTCCTCTGGGATAACATATTGTATTAATTGCCCCGACACAGGCAGTTTGTGCCGAAACACAGCCATGTCAGGCAGAATAGAGCAGTTTTCAATGCAATCCCATACTATCACTGTTGTGTTTTCTTTACATACTGCCCATATCTATTTGAATATTTTCCTGTTTAAAACTTCCAGATGAGCCAATGTACCCTCCATAGGAATGTCTACAGTCACCAGTGGTGGTGATTAGCCAATGTACCCCTAATGGGACTGCCAATCATCTGGCTTATCAGCGCATTTAAACCGCCGCTGCTGAGGCGCGTGAAACAGCAGGGAGAGCATCGGCAGCCATTTGACCGATCAGGAGTTGAGCGGGAGCTCCTCCTCGCCCTAATGGGACTGCCAATCATCTGGCTTATCAGCGCATTTAAACCGATGCTCCTGAGGTGCGCCCTGCCTTGCAGGCCTGTGCCTGAGGGCCTCACCAGAGGGCCCTTAGGCGTAGGACCTTGCGGGAACGGGGAAAGGGCTGCTCCATGATTGTATTTACTGGTATGCTGTTTGTAGTTAAATTTTAAATGTTATGCAAAGTTTGTATGGTTTTCCCCTGTTATGTACTCCCATTCCCCATCGCTTTGATTTAATTATAAAGTGATATATGTTCCCCTACCTGTGTGTAACCTTGTACGGTACTGTGACCACTTTGATTGAAGAATAAAACGGGATACAAAACTTGTCAAATAAATAAATAAATGTACCCTCCATAGGAATGCCTACAGTCACCAGTGGCGGTGATTAGCCAATGTACCCTCCATAGGAATGCCTACAGTCACCAATGGCGGTGATTAGCCAATGTACCCACCATAGGAATGCCTACAGTCACCAATGGCGGTGATTAGCCAATGTACCCGCCATAGGAATGCCTACAGTCACCAGTGGTGGTGATTAGGATCTGGAACACTGATAGCAAAAGACCTCTGAGAATGCCCTAAGTGTCATCACCATGGGATCCCGATATACACCCCAATATTGCCTGCATGACTTGCATCGATGTAATCTTTACTCTTCTCTCACTACAAGCTGCCTTATCCATTCAATGGGGTACCAGCGTTGCAGAGCAGTTTAGGGGCTAGATGCCTTCATCAAGCAGGAAGCTCAGTTGGCATACAAATGGGTTCAAGCATTTTAACTCTGTAGCACACAATTCTACACTAATCCTGGCACCTTGTTTGGGGCTTTTGTCATTGCACATCTCCATCTGCTTTAAATAACTGGCTATCTATGAAAGAGCTCCTATGACTACATCATTATTATCACCTTGGGCATCCCCATCAGTGTGAGAAGTCTTCCATCATCATTAGCAGGGAGCAGGTACTGAGGTATCAGGTGCCCCATGTAACATGTTTCATTAGCTCTTCCCATTCTGTGATGCATACAGCCAAATGGGGGGGGGGGGAGTGGAGATCAGAGAAGCAAGTGGTAATGATAGGTATGGCAGGGAATGGAAGGTCAATTTTCTGAATGTAATATTCTATACAAGCACAACCTAATGAGATGGCGGTAGAATACAATTATCACACTGCAACTCAAAAAGGGCTTGCTCTCCCAGAACAGGAGAAAGATGAGAACTCTGACACGGGCATGGAATCTGCTGCAGATGCACCACCAGACCCTAGCCAGCCAGCCAGCCACCCACCATGGCCGTAATGAATAGATTCAAGCTTTTGAAATGCTAAGGTGAGAATTTATTTACAAGTGAAGGGATTGTGTAAAAGTAAAGGGTGTACAGTATGTAGATATGCAAGTGTTCAACTTGATTTCTTCCCTTCCCCCCAGGGTTTTTGTGCTCCACCCATGCGCTTCTGAGAGGGGTGTCTGAAGACGTAATCAGGGTTGGAGCAGAGGGGATGGCAGGAGAGGGCACCTCATATCGTTGCACCGGCCCTGGTGCTCATTTACACCTGCACTGTGACCACAGCTTCATTTACTGTGATGGCGAAGATGGTCAGATTCCCATGGAAATAGAGGGAATACAGGAAATTTCCCCTAGGCAAAGGGAAAAAGAAAAAAAGGCTCACTTTAAAACCAAAGTCAGCATTGAAAAAAACAGTCAGTCAGAACTTGCTGGGCAGAAGCCACGCCCCAGGTCCATAATAGCTAAGGTTGCTGATACAACTCAGCCGGGGGCGGGGTGGAAGGAGAGCAGCAAGTCACATGCTTATAAACCCATGAGGGCAGAGAAAGTTAGATCAGATGATAGTTCACGGCAGAGTTCAGATGATAGTTCACGGAAGGGTTCACTGAGGAGTGCACTGAGGAGCTCAGGACGGAGCTCAGCGTTGAACTCAGAGGATAGCTCAAGGAGTGCAGCTGGAAGGAAAGGAGCTGCCAGCATTACACACTTCCCAGGAGAGGAAGGGAGACTGACCCCATTCTCAGAGGAACAGGCTGAAGAGAAACCTTACTCAGGTCAGGAGCTGTATTCCTGGAGGGGAGATAATCAGGCTGCAGATATCCTGAAACCATATGGCTTCAGCAAGAGCAGAGAGCCATTCATGAAAGGACGTCTCAGAGGTAAAACTAATTATCTTAACAAACCCCAGTCTCAGGAAGACATAATAGCCAGCAAGCTTTATGCATTGAGCCAGGAGCCAGCATATGGAAAAGTCTTTAACCATGAAAGAGCTAAGGTGTTAGAGCTACTACAAAGTTTATTACAGAACCAGGAAGTAATTGAGAAGCAGAGGCATTCTGTTCCCCGAGCAGAAGCACAGGTGTCTGCTGATGAGGACTCAGACCTCTCCGGTTCTATGTGTGAATCAATGGAGATTGAAGAAGAGGGTCCATTAACTGATCCAGAGATTTGTATGGAATGTGATTTGTCACAGGTAGTCAAGTAAAGAACTGTCTTTTGCATCTGCTACAGAAAGGTACAGTTTGTTTGGATTACCTAACCTTTTTAGAGCCAGAAGAGTTTTAATTAGAGTGTTTGCTGTGCTGAGTGAGACGTAAGAATGCCTAACGTTTTAAAGTCTCATGTGCTCTAATTAAGAACCAGGAACAAGCTCTGAAAGTTTGTACAAAGAAAAAGTTTATTCTTTGAGAAGAGTTTT
Organism: Ichthyophis bannanicus; assembly: GCA_033557465.1. NCBI lineage: Eukaryota > Metazoa > Chordata > Amphibia > Gymnophiona > Ichthyophiidae > Ichthyophis > Ichthyophis bannanicus. The sequence continues at coordinate 459,608,774 of CM066033.1, read as the reverse complement.
TGCATTTACCTTGAATAAGAAAAAGGAACATTTGTGTTTGAGCATTTTTGAGAAAAAGCCTTATTTGCCAGAAGAAGGATTTTTTCTAATGCTGAAGAAAGCTGTTTTGATTTTCTTATCTTGTATTTTGTTATTTCAAGTTTTCATGTAATGCCAAGCTTCATATTGAAGTTCTCTATGCCAAGGGAGGCTTAAAAATAAAAAAATATTCCTGTTTGCTTTCAACTCGGCTCCAGCTTATTTAGCTACACAACTACAGGTGCTTTGAACTACGACTCCCAGGAGCCCTTGCACTGGGCAGTCATCTTGAAAGTGATTATCACACCTTATCCGACGTCAGGCAACTGCCTAGGCGGACGACGGGGCGTGACATTACGCACATTCATGGCCACTTACCCTAGTATTCTGTAAAATTAAATCTGTCCAGATTTGACTTTACAAAGTAAGTGTCATTGATCCGCATAAATATGCATGCCAATCTAGCCACTACTTACAGAATTACTTCCATGATGTGCAAAGATGCAGGGCTCTCATTCTTTCCCTTACTAGTAGCATGTGCCTCTCCCACCAGTGGAAAAGATACCCACGGCGATAAATAGCTGCTGTTGGTGCAGGTAGGCAGAGGGTGCTAGGATGGAAGTGGTTAAGGGAGACGGGGCAGAAGGACATGAGGGTGGGTCGGCGGGAGCCTGTTTTAGAAGCCCATGGCACTGGGATCACCCTCTTGCCCCTCTGATGCGAAGAAGGCATGGCTGCTGAAGGAAGAAGCCTTTAAACTAAAGGAGATGCGGCACTCGGCCTACTGGGGACTGGTGCGATGGCAGGAGGGAGATTTTGTGACTCACCGGCATCCTTCTGCAGTTTCACACACTTCCAAAGGGGCTCGAGCAGGCAATCGCTGCAGGCCAAAGAGCAATTTCTTGTAGACATGCCTCAGAAGAACAATGGGGGTAAGGGCACAATGCAAGGACATTGGTGAAAGGCTTTGGAGGCTGGTGCAAGCAAGACAGTCACAAAGGTGAAAAATGCACACCCAGTGCCACAGTGAAGAGAAAGAGGAAGGAGGACACAGCTGCAGCTACCACATGGCGCAGCAAGCAAACAGCAACAGCAGAGAAGGTTGCAGAAACACAGAGCACAAGCAGTGAGATGGAGGAACTGATACAGATACTCAGGGAGCAGGTCAATCAGCTCGGCTCCAGGGTGGACCGTCGACGGCTCAAGGCCCCCCCGAGTGCAGCAGATGACCCCTACGATGACAATGCACACAATGAACGGACCTCGAGGGCAGGACAAGCTACCCTGGGTAAGTCTGTGCATCAGTCGGTGGCACAAATTAGGTCCTCAACAATGGTGGACGGGGAGCCTACCTTTGTTCAATTCATGGAAAAGGCTTTTAAAAAGTTTAAAGGGAAGAAAAGTTCAGCAAATAGGGCCTGGCTTGGGGGTGCGAGTGCCGGCAGAGACCGGAAAACACCTGTAGATGTGGGAGCAAGCACTTCACAGCCACCTAAGCTCGCAGCCATCATGGATGGGGCAGACGTGTGTTGTGGGGTGTCATTTTTGGCACATGAAGTGCCGAGGAAGACAAAAAGAAGATTTAGAGAAATGAGTTTATAGATATCTTTGCGTTGCTTAGGAGGGTGAGGATAAAGGGACCAAGGAGAAAGAGAAAGGGATGAGGACAAAGAACGAAAGCCAAAAATAGCTAAGTCAAATACAATTGGGTCTCAGCTTTTCACATATAGAAACATAGAAATATAGAAATATGATGACAGAAAAAGACCACATGGCCTATCTAGTCTGTCCTTCCATATCAACAACTACAACAGTCCCCTATTTACCTTTAGAGATCCTCTGTGTTTGTCCCATGCTTTTTTGAATTCAGTTACTGTCCTCATCTCTACCACCTCCACTGGGAGACTATTCCACGGATCCACTACTCTTTCTATAAAGAAATATTTCCGCATATCACTCCTGAATCTATCTCCCTTCACCCTCATCCCATGTCCCCTCATAGCAGAACTTGCTTTCAATTGAAAGAGGCTCTCTCCCTGAACATTTATGCCACGGAGGTATTTAAACATCTCAAATCATATCACCTCTATCCCGCCATTCCTCTAAGATGTACATATTAAGATCCTTAAGTCTGTCCTCATATGCTTTATAATGCAGACCACTAACTATTTTAGTAGCCACCCTCTGCACCGACTCCATCTTGTTCACATTCTTTTGAAGGTGCGGTCTCCAGAATTGTATAATATACTCCAAATGAGGTTGCACCAAAGACTTATGCAGAGGCATTATCACCTCCTTTTTTCTGCTAGCCATTCCTCTCCGTATGCACCCAAGCATCCTTCTAGCTTTTGCTGTCGTCTTTTCTACCTGTTTAGCTACTTTAAGATCATCAGACACAACCACGCCTAGGTCCCGCTCTTTTTTAGTGGCCAAAAGTACTTCACCCCCTATACTATCTTGCTCCCTTGGATTGCTGCAGCCCAAATGCATGACCTTACATTTTTTAACATTAAATCCCAGCTGCCAAATTCTAGACCATTCTTCAAGCTTAGCTAGATCCCTCCTCATGTTATCTACACCTTCCTGGGTGTCTACTCTATTGCAGATTTTGAGAGAAGGAGCCCAAACTCGGCCCTTTCCTGACCAGACACCTTGACTCGATAACGCGCATACACAGGCGCTTTGGAGGATGGGCATGGCTGAATTATGACCTCAGCTTCCGAAGATATTTGGCGGCAGACCGCACCCTGATGTGGTGGCACTGGATCGTTGACCTATGGTTGGTCGAGATGGCGCAGAACAGGCTGCTACTTCATGACAGTGGTTACTAGCCTTTTCTCCCCTTCAATGGGCGGCCGTCTGAGCAGATATATCCCCTGAGGCCAGCAGGGTCAGCAGCTGGGAGGCGATCCTGTAGACAATATAACATCGGGCAAAGCACCTGGAACCCCTATAAGTTCAGGCTTTTCTGCTCCGGATGAGGGGCAGGCCACCCAATTATGCAATGCAGGTTCAATAAAGACGCAAAGTTACATAGGTCTCCAGCCACTTTTTGGGGGAGCGATGGCAGTGGCACCATTGTCCATCAACCTTAGGAATATGCACCCATGGCTGCAGGCTTACCCTAACCAGGAGAAGGCCCACAGTATTGTGGAAGGGTTCTCGCAGGGTTTTCGCATCCCATCTGTGAAATCCAGTGGAGCTCTTTTGCCTCCGATGAGTGATTCCCCATCAATCCTTCGACAAATCATGGTGGTAAGGGACAAGCTCACCAAGGAGATTGACTTGGGAAGGATAGGCAGTCCTTGCATCGAGCCACCATTCATAGACCTAATCGTATCCCCATTGGGCATAGTGCCGAAAAAGGACTGGCGTAAATTCTGATTGATTCATAACTTGTCCTATCCTGACGTGACTCGGTCAACGATCATATTGATCCGCACGTGTTCGGAGCAATATGCATCAGTGGGCCAGGCCATAACGCTGGTGCGGAGAATGGGCACACAGGCATATCTGGTGAAAGCGGTCATAGAATCAGCCTTTTGCTTGCTGCCAGTGAACTCAGAGTCCTTTAAATTGCTTGGCTTCTGTTTCAAAAGCAGTTTCTACTATGACAGGTGCATGCCTATGAGTTGTTCCATTTCTTGTGCCTACTTCGAGATGTTTAGTTCCTTCATACACTGGATGATCAAAGAAATCATGGGGTCAGGGAAGGTGGTTCACTATCTGGATGACTTTCTTTTCATAGGCTCCACATATAAGCAGTGTCAGCAGATAATGACATTCTTCCAGCAGCTCACGCAGCAGTTCGGAATTCCCTGGGCAGCAGACAAGACCATGGGTCCAGCAACCTCAATAACCTTTTTGGGTATCGAGCTGGACATGAGAGAACAGGTCGCACTCCTGCCCCAGGAAAAAATTCATAAATTGAGAGTAGCTATTAAACAAATGAGGGATGTGCGCAAGGCGACCCTGGAACAGTTTCAATCCTTGATGGGTTTGCTCAGCTTTGTGACTAGAGTCATTCCCATGGGAAAGATTTTCTGCCGGCGAATGGCCCTGGCAACTAAAGAGTGAACAAGTGACACCATCATATCAGGGTGACTAGGGACATAAAGGAAGACCTGAGCATTTGGGAAATATCCCTACAATCCTTTAATGGAATGGCCTTCTGGCAGGATCTGCCCTTCTTCAACTCAGACCTCGAACTGTACACAAATGCCTCCAGTGGAACAGAATTCAGTATATACTTTCATGGAGCGTGATGCTCTGAAACATGGCCGAGTGACTGACATGCACACGACAACACGAAAGATATCACCTTCCTGGAATTGTTCCCAATGATGGCGGCATCATTCATATGGGTCCCACAATTAGCAAACAAAGCAATCACCTTTCGTTTGGATAACATGGTGGTAGTTCAGGCAGTGAATGGAATGTATGCTAGAACAGCGGGGGTGGTGGCCTTACTGAGACAGATAGTATTGATATGTCTGAAGCATAACATTACTTGTAGGGCTGATCATGTACCGGGATATCGTAATATACTGGCCAATGCTCTCTCTCGTTCAAAGATAATGGCTTTCCAGAGCAGTGCTCCCAGCTCCAATGCAGACAGGACTCTCATACCAGCGGAGGTCTGGGCCTTTGGTCCACCGAAGTATGGAACCTAATGATGGACTCACTGGCAATGCAGACCAGACACAGGTACCTGAAGGGGTGGAACCAGTTTCACAAATTTTGTCAACAGAAAGGGATCAGGAATGGTGATTGATTTCGAACTGGCAGTATAATTTGATGGCTATTATCATGCTGAGAAGAGGATTTGAGTAAATCAACAGTCCAAACGTGCCTGGCAGCCATTATCTTCTTTGCCAGAACAATGGGGGAGCAGGGTCCATCGGCCAACTTCATCATCGCTAGGGTGGTGAGGGGATGGTCGGCTGGGTGTAGCTGCACATCAGACCAACGACGACTGATTACTTATGAATTGCTGAGGTGATGTTGAGAGCCACGGCTCTTCCGATGCGCCTTTGCAATGGCATTCTTTGGAGCGATGAGAGTGGGCGAACTAGTGGCACCATCGAAGAACACGCGAGTGAAAAGAGGGCTGCAGTGGCAAGATGTGACGTTCCAGTACAGAAGACTGGAAATCCTTATACAGGTATCTAAAACCAACCCAAAGGGTAGGGGTGTCAGGGTGTCTTTGGCCCTCTTGAAAGGGGATGATACTTGACCAGTAAGAAATGTACGTGAGTACATCAGGATCCGGCCATGGGAGGGTGGGGGGGGGGGGGAGTCGTTCCTAGTCCTTGAAGATAGGACACCGCTCTCACAGTTCCAGTTTGCCAGAGTACAAAAATTTTGTATAAGGCAATTAGGGCTGCGGGAGGAGAAATATGGCACACATTCCTTCTGGATTGGAGCAGCCACAACCACAGTGGGGCTGGGGATAATGACAGAGCAAATCATGGCAATTGGCAGGTGGCATGGTGGCAGTTTTTAGGGACACCATGGCTATAACTGACATGTCTTGGTTGGTTCTGTTGTAAGCGAGGACACCACCCAAGGTACCAGAGAGGTATGGATCTGTAGTCACTCATTTATACACTGGGCACAGAGGAGGACCAGGGACCGACCTTTGGGCTTAATCTCAGGATGAACAGCACGGTGGTATTGATTGTCTGGATGGGACTGCGCAGTATGCTGTGGGACCAGTTAGTGCCCACAGTACTACAAAAGAGGAGGGTGTGGGGAGGCACCCTGGGCATTGATAGTCCACCTAGGGGGAAATGACCTAGCAGAGACCCGCAGTGGGGACTTGGTCAGGAAGATGCAAGGGGACAGGTTAGTACTACTAGACACTTTCCCGACTACTCACTTAGCCTGGTCCTGCATCATACTGCGCAGAGTATGGAGGGGTGAGCACTCGCATAAGGCCATCAAAAAGTTTAACAGATGGATGATGCAATTTATAGAAGCTGTCTGAGGATACTGTGTGAGGCATGAACTCATCAAGGAGAAATGACCGGGACTCTATCACTCAGACGGAGTACTCCTGTCTGACATAGGAGTGGACATCTTTCTCTCTGTGTTACAGGACACAGTGGAAATGTTATGGACTAGGTCAAGGTTTGGCCGCAGCTAGGGATAGGTGGGGGCCCACCAACAGGCCAGGAGTTGCTGTCAGTGGACAGTGGCGCAAATAGGGGCTCAAAAAGGGGAATTACAGCCATGTAGGGATGAAGGGGAGAGGCCCAGAGCAACTTGTCCTCCCCCGAACAGGGCAACAGGCTGCAGCAGGGACAAGGGGTAGATGGTACCACCCTCCACACGTACTCTATGCTCAAAGCATGGGGAGGAGGGAGGGAGGAGCACAGCACGGACACAGGTATGAACGGTTCCGACCTGACCTCGGGTGGGGTAGGATCGGAGCCGGGAGATGGACCCTGTTGCAGCAAGGGTAAGGCATGTTTCTTATGGCATGCCTTATTTGAATAACATGTTATGAGAGGTGCATTAGCGATAAAAGGAAAGGGGGCGATGCTTCAGACAGCTCCACTCCCCGAGGTCATGGGTCCCCTCGCGAACCTGTTGGAAGAGTGTATAAAGAATGTATAAACTTGAACTGATTTAAATGGAATTGTTAAGCAGAACTGTTAAAAGTTGAGATGATTGTACACTTATATATGAGTTGTATATGGTAAATCAAGATTAGATATGTGTGTAAATTAGGGATGCTGTGGCCAAGAATTACCAATAAAACAAGTTGCAATGGTGATACAAGGAAGCGTCAAGGTATTCATTAGCGGGAGGGGAGGGGGGAGCAGACGGGGGTAATAAGGAGGAATGGCTGCCCTCTTGCCTGGCTGTGTACTGCGAGCTCTAAGGTAGGTGAAAGGAGGACAGTTGTTTGGGATCCTGAGACATTTTTGAAGGGCATACTGTGTTTGCCCTCGGTTTTATTATTCATTTATTTTAATCATTTATATTTTGCAACAATCCTAAATTCTTGGTGGATTACAAAGATACGTAAACAATTGGATGCAACATGACCCTGTTTCTCTCGGCAGTATGTTCCCTGAACGGTATTTTAGTGCAAGGCCTGTGCACAGATATATATGGTTATAAATAGAACTTTGTCTTTTCAGGTTTACCCTGATTAATCTCTAACAGATTGCTGTATGTTAGTCAGTAGTCACAGCAGGTGGACTTACTATGTAATGTACACTAGAGGTCTGTTTTAGGCATGGCTGCAGCAATAGCTTGTGATTATTATCACACCCTTGCCATCCTCTCCTGAAGGTACATTACACAAGGTTGTTCCATTGGATGCATCAGTGTCTCTGCAGTTACAGTGCTGGCTGTTTGCTGGTATGGATAGCTGCCTTTGAAAATGCAGAAGAGCTACAGTATATACAGCTGGAAAGCCTTAGGATGACTGCTTCATAGAAGTATTGAAGCTTTCACCTAGAGCATATTGCCACATGCTGAGTGGCGCTTCATGTACATCACACTCACTAAAGATGTATGTGAGTTACATGTCTCAACATAATGGTTAGCGGGGCGGCTCAAGGCAATCTGCTGCCTGAGGCGAAGTATGAAATGGCACCATCCCCCCCCCCCACCCTAGAGGGGGCGGGCTTTTTCAGAAATCCAATCAGAGACTGAACCAAACCAAAAAGCCGATTAGATTATATGGAGGAAATGCAAGATGTTTGCACACAGGGCCGTATCGAGCTGCAATCACACCCTGTGCATCTTGCAGCTCGGGCGCAAGCCCCCTCTCCCCCCATACCTCCGTCCAGCGCTGCCTGCTCTTTCCCTGCTGCTGCCACCCTCTGTTTTTTTCATGGCGGCACCGGCAGCAGGGAAAGAGCAGGCAGCGCTGAACGGAGGTATGGGGAGGAGGAGGGGGCATGCGCCCGATCTGAAAGGCACCGGCACTTTAAGCAGATCTGTCCCTCCCTACTCTGACATCGCGTCGGAGGAGGGAGGGACCAGACCTGCTTAAAGTGCTGTGAAAATGCTTGGGGAGCGCAATTCGGCTGCCTGCTATTGTCCTGCCAGCAGTGGCAGGGCAACAGCAGACAGCCAAATTGTGCCCCCCAAGCCTTTCCGCCCTGTGCTGCTGCACCGCTTACACAGGTCTAGGTACGGTCCCGTTTGCACATCAAGGAACTAAAAGACAGCAAGAACCAACAGCACAGTTTATAAAACTAAATTATAACTCATTTTTATTTTGTTATAAACTGTGTTATGGTTCTTGTTTTTTCTTTTTCAACATATATTTTGCATTCACAGTAGGTGCAGAGCAGAACCAGGACATTCACTCACAGAACTCAATATTTAAAAAATAAATCTGATTCTGATCATCTCACTAACAACAACAACAACCACTATTCTCCAGTACCAGGCATATTGTGAACTAATACAAAATCCTACAACAAAGAGCAAACCTACCATACCATAACAGCACAAACTTCCAAAGCTCGCAAAAGGAGCCCATCCAAAAAAAGCATCACTGTAAATACTACAGTGGGCCCTGGAACATCCATACACCTATTTGAAAAGCTGAACAAGTCAAATTACTACAGTACAATATGATCTTTATGTACAAACTCCATGCTAACAGAATACCTGACCTCAGTCACACACTCACAACATCGACCCTCACCAAGTACAGAAGAAGTAACCACAATCTAAAGTAAAAATAAAAATATGCAGACAAAATTTAAATTGAAACCCAAAGAAGCCAGAGTCCACATGGAGTGCAACATCAGATACAGTAAATAAGAGATGTAGTTCCCCAATACTGTGTAAAATATAAAAATAGCACAAAGTCCAATCACTAAAATTAAATAAAATTATTTTTCTACCTTTGTTGTCCGACCATTTTATTCTCTGATCATGCTGGTCCCGATCTGAGGCTTCTGCTTTCCTGTCTTCTCTTAGCTCTCTTTCTGTAGTCTATGGTCCATGGTCATTGGTCCATCTGCCATTTCTTATCTCTTCTTTTGTTTTCTTCACTTCCTTCCATCAGCCCATTTCCAGTTCCAGTAACCCTCCCCAGTATCAGCCCCCTTTCCAGTCCTCCCCTCTCAGTACCTTCCAATATGTCCCCTAGTCTTTCTATATTCTGATAACGTAAACGATCTACGTTTACCCGTTCCACTCCGTTCATTAATTTATAGACTTCTATCATATCTACCCTCAGGCGTCTCTTTTCCAGGTTAAAGAACCCTAACCTTTTTAGCCTTTCTTCATAGGGGTATCCTTATAAGTTAATGAACGGAGTGGAACGGGTAAACATAGATCGATTGTTTACGTTATCAGAATATAGAAAGGCTAGGGGACATGCAATGAAGCTACAGGGTAAACGATTTAAGACTAATAAGAGAAAATATTTTTTCACTCAACGTGTAATCAAACTCTGGAATTTGTTACCGGAGGATGTAGTAAAGGCTGTTAGTGTAGCTGGGTTTAAAAAAGGTTTGGACAAGTTCCTAGAGGAAAGGTCCATAAACCATTATTAAGAAGGGACCCAATTACCAGTCCTAACCCCCACCCCCCCCCCCCATCAACCCAGTTGAAGAAACTGTCTGCTGAAACTGAAGCCGCTGCTGCTGCCACTGCAACAGCGGCAGAAGAAAGTGCCCTGCGGCCACCCCACCAGAGCCCTCTTCTCTCCCTCAGTGCCACCGCCAGCTTTACAGAGCCGCGAAGGGAAGAGTAGGCACTGATGGGAAACAAGATTTCCAGTAAAGCCGGCACTGACTGGGAGAGAAGAGGGCTCTGCCGGGGCGGCCGCGGGGCACTTTCTTCTGCCGCTGCTGCGGAGGTAGCGGCAGTGACTGCAGCTCTTTCGATCAGGGTTTTTTTTTTATTTGAAGGCCAAGTGAGGCGGGCTTTTTGGGGGCAAATTTGCTGCCCCCAAAAGGTTGCCGCCTGAGGCCACCGCCTCACTCAGCCTCATTATAGAGCCGCCCCTGATGGTTAGACACAGACTCAGGAGGAAGGCTGTTCTAAAGTTTCAAACCCATGCACAGTTTTTGTGAGTCAGAGCCATGTAGAGAGTTGGTGTGATAGCCCATGGTTCTCTACAAAAGGTAAAGGATTGTCAGCGTTTTAAGGCTGGAGAGATCCAGTGCAACCATTTCTTCTGACATGTTGCCTGCCACAATGTAGGAGTGTGTGTCTCTAGTTAGCTGGCCATTATGGTGACCTTTTGGGGAAACGCACAAAGAGCCTCAATACAGTGACTGCTAGAGCTTCTACATATTGGCTTCCACACAGACAATTTTGCTCTGGCTTCCCCTTTTTAACAATGGGATGCTGTTAGTGTTGTTGTCCAGGTTAGGTGCAGTGTCTTCACCTATGCACCAGATTAGTTGTTGGGTTTAGACAGGTTTCTTTTCTGCAAATTCTTTCCTGGGAGATCTTTTCTTTTTCTGCATTTTTTTTTGGAAATGTGCATCTCTGATATTTTTTGGATTTTATACAGTACAGGAGGAAGAACATTTCTATTTAAACTTTCTCTGGAATGCTGTTTGGTTCGTTGGGGTTTCCAGTTTAGAATTTGTCTACATATTTCTATTTAAAATTTGTGTTCCCTTATTCTGTATTTGGTGAAAATGTGTGGCCTAGATGTGATAGTCTGTTGTTTCATAATTTGAGGAGATCTGCTGCACTTCCGCTTATATTTTCCCAGTAGAAAGTATATATGTGTTACAGAGCCTGGTGTAATATTTGTATTTCTACCTCTTGCCAGGTAGAGTTGTTGCTGTGAGCATCCTGGAATTAGTATTATTTTGGAATGCTTACAAATGGAACCTACCATTAATAGTAATGAAGAAGGGGAGCGCCAATCTATAGGTTATAGGACGGCACCAGAGACTCTATCACTGGCCCTGAGCAATGGCGGTCCATTCTGCAGCAGCTGCTATGAAATGAAACTGAAAAAAAGCACACAGGGCCATCCTTCAGCAGAAGTGCACTGAAAGCAATGCTGGTCCCGTCTCACAGATACAGGAAATCTGCTTTGGAGGTGGCAGAATCAGAATGGCCTTCAACATGCATGTGCTGGTTCTGTGGATCTTTTCAATTTAATTTCATCACTCCTGTTGGAAGTTCGAACTTCAGACTCGAGTTGTGACTTGCTTCAGAGGCAAGAAAGGGAGATGCTGGGTGGAGGAAGAGGAAGGGGGGGGGCATGCTGGACATGATGGAATCATAGCAATGGGAATAGGGGCACAGATGAGGAAAATGTTGGACTTGGGAGGAAGGGTGGAGAAGCTTCAAGAGACATGCCAGACATGATGTGGTTCTGGAAGGGGGTATAGGGACCCAGATGGGAGGCATGCTGGACTTGGGGGTAGAGAGGATGGAGGGGAATGTGCTGGATATGATGAGGCTCTTGGAGGAAGAATAGGGACACAGATGGGGGAGATGCTGGACTTGGGGAGGGAGGGTGATTCCAGGGGACATGCTGAACATGATGGGGCCATGGGAAGGGAACTGGGATACTGATGGGGGAGGTGATGGACAGGAAAAGGTGACGAGGTTATAGGAGATGTGCTAGAAATGATGGGGCTGTGGGAGGGGGAATAGGGACACAGATACGGAGATGCTGGACTTGCGGAAGGAGGAGGGGCTGGAGAGGATGTTCGAAACATGATTGAGCTATAGGGAAGGGAATAGGGACACAAATGGGGGAGATGCTGGATTTGGGGAGGGTGGAGAGCTTGGAGAGGGACGTTCTGGATACAGTAAGATTGTGGGAGAGGGAATAGAGACAGAAATGGAGATCTTGGACTTGGGAGGAGGGGTACAGAGTTGCAGGGGACATGCTGGACATTCTGAGGCTGCAGGACCCTGCAGGACACAAATAGGAGAGATATGGGACTTGGTGAGGTAGAGGGGGATTACAGGGGATGTGCAGGATATGATGGGGTTCTGGGATGTGGAATAGGGGGGACACAGATGGGGAAGATGCTGGACCACCTGGAGAGAAGGGACTAAGGACACAAATGTGAGATTTTGAACCACCTTGCAATGGAGACTAGGGAGACAGAGAGATGCTGGGCTGACCTTATCCATATAGCAGTAATTTCCAGTTGGTACTTATTGGGATAACAACTTAGGCCTGCTTTTCATGCATCCTAAATTACCAGAGAAGTGCAGACTAAAAATTACTGCTAACTGGATAAGCCCATTAAAGACTGCCAAACTTTAAAAAAAATGTTTGAAACAACTTTATCTAAAAAATATTTTCTATGTTGGAACAAAATTCACACCGGGAAGTAATCAAAGCCACAGTCACCCATCATGGGCCAATTTAATAACAAGTCAACCAATGTGAAGTAAACTTTTTTATATTCCTCAAAAGAATAAAAACAACCACTTAGCTGTAACTGACAGGTGTCACTCTCATGATGTTGATTATACAACATTTTCTATATTCCACATAATGATATCCATATTCTTTCCGACACAGCGCTGGGTTTCGAACACGGGCGGAATCACCAAGATCTGCTTCGGGGAATCATCAATCCATTGACTACAAGATTCCCATACAACTGACGTAAATAAACTTTCAGAGCGTGTCAGAAAGAATATGGATACCTGCCCTCCTCCCCATCCTTTATGCTCCAGTATCTATCCTGCATTCTGTTTTTTGGCAGCCGCACAACTCATACATGTACACCCCACATTCTACCCACTGCTTCCTCACACACACACACATTCACCCTCATCCTCGCATCTCCCCTTCCCCCTCCAATATCAGAAAAGCTTCCTAACAACCCTGCACTTCTAATCTACCCCTCTAACAGCCTTTTATCCAAACCAGAAAAATACCCCCTCCCCCCGCCCCCACTGTTCCCATTAAGAAATCTTTCTCCTAACCATAGGAAACCACACATCAACTTTTAACAGCAGGCCATAGGCCTCTGCCTTATCTCAATATAATCATCTGTGCTGCCATTGAACCTCAGCTCTTGAGGCTACTCGGTTCTAAGTAATGTAGCCAGCAACATCTGATCTCTTCCGCTTTCCAAATGATCATTCTCTAATTGTCCTTTTGGTACACAGAATTATTGCCGTTTTTTTACAGGACGGCAACCTCCAGACCCATACAACATTACAGTTTTAATTACTGAGCAGTTACGTGCACGACCTCTCTTTCCCTGAAAAACGCCCAGCTCCCCGGTCTCACCATGCCTTCTGAGCTGCACGTAGATCTCGAGCACTCAGCACATTCATCATTCATATTCTTTCACTTTAGATTTGGAGGTAATAGAGAGAGTCCTTTAAGCAGTCCATTCATGCCGTGTAGCTGTCTTCACATTATGCAACACAATTTATGCCGCTTCCCTGCGAGTTTCTAGCAGTCTCTTTCACCCCCTCAAAAACATGGCAAACACCCCTTAAGATGTTTTTAGTTCTACAGTCCTTTTTGTGGTCCTCTGCACTGTTACAAAGAACAAACCTGAAATCCAAATTTTTTTCTGCGAAGCTTTACCATGCCAGATGTAGCCTTCTACATATTGACTTTTTACTTCAGTCGGGGCCCCTAACTATCTCCTATACCCTAAGGAGAAGGCTTCTCAATATCCAAGGGAGCTTTTTCTCAGTCCTGCGTCTACTGAACCACGCGCACAAGTTATTTCATTTGTACGCTTGCATAATCTATGGCGCTTATCAGTTCTCTGCCGCTGCACGACTCTTGTTGGGTTTCGTTGTTCTCGCCCTCAGGCAGAAACTTTTCCATGAATTTCTTCAGTTGTTTCTGGATCTTCAAATAGCATCAGTTTGTTGTTATAATTAAAGTGCACCTTAGCGGGACAGGGCAGACTCACTCAGATACCACGTCAGTGCAGCACACTGTAGTATGCGGCATTGCTTCTTGCAGCATGGCAATCCATACAGAGTGGTCCATTGTACTGCAGGTCTCTCTTCGGTTGGTCTGTGTTCTCATATTCTCACGAGACCAGTGCCAGAGGTCCTACACCTTGTGTCATCTTTAGATAACAATAATTATATCTTCATATAGCACGTGTCTCTGTCGGGTGTGCTGCAACGGTGGCGTGCCTGTCTGTGTGTGGGTGCAGGGCTGTGGTGCATGTGTGTGTGTGCTACAGAGCTGGGGAGCCTCTGTGTGTGGTGCAGGGATGGGTTGTCTGTGTCTGCGTATGTGATGTGTGGGGTATATATGTGATGCCAATGTGTGCATGTGTGCAGTGCCTCTGTGTGTGTCTGTCATGCAAAGGTGGAGTACATGTGTGTCTGTGTGTGTGATGTAGGGGTGAGGTGCTGGTGTGCATATTCTATGAGGGGGGGGAGGATGCACCCTTTGGCATATACAGATAGCTATTTTTGTCTCAATGCATTCATCCCTTTACCCTCTGCCTTGCACCCTTCCCTCCCCATTTCAACCACTCCCTACTCTCTGTTCCCCTTCTCCCTCCCCCTGCCCTCTATTCCCCTATCCTACTGCCCCTTTACATTTTTTCTACCTCTCTCCCCTTCTTTTTTTTTTTCTGAAAACTCTAATCCCCATGTCTCTCGGCTGCCCTGTGCTTCCCCTCCTGTTCTGCTCACAGCAATCCGATCTCCCGCAGGTACAACAAGAAGGATCTTTGCCGCAATCAGGGGTTAGATGCAGGAGTCGGTACAGAGGGTGGCTACTAAATTGGTTAATGGTCTTCATTATGAGCATATGAGGACAGACTTAAAGACCTTAATATGTATATTTTCGAGGAAAGGCGAGATAGAGGTGAGACGTTTAAATACCTCCATAGCATAAATGCACAGGAAGAGAGCCTCTTTCAATTGAAAGCAAGCTCTGCTACGAGGGGACATGGGATGAGGGTGAAAGGGGATAGACTCAGGAGTTATATGTCTAAATATTTATTTACGGGTAGAGTGATAAATGCATGGAATAGTTTCTCAGTGGAGGTGGTAGAGATGAGGACAGTATCTGAATTCAAAAAAGCATGGGACAGACACAGAGGATCTCTAAAGGAAAAGAGGGGACTGTTGTAGTGGTTGATATGGAAGGGCAGACTAGATAGGCCATGTGGTCTTTTTCTGCCGTCGTGTTTCTATATTTTTATGTAACATGAAAATTGTTGGCACTGCACATCGTTACCATTCTGTCATCTGTGGAGACAGTGCACTTGAAAAAATAAAAATAATATTTTACTTTGCTTGTCAGCAAAGGAGGAAAAAATGAATCCCTTCCCCATACAAGCATTTCTTCTCTTCATTACTGATGTTGCAAAATGTAAGGTGTTTATATAGAATGCTTCACAGAAGTCAAAGTTTCACATCAATCGATGACTGTATTTTTGTCTCTGATCCACCTCCCTTATCTCGCTTTCTTCATAATCATTCTAATATTCTCAAGAATGCATTCTTTTTCTGGGTCCTATTTCCTTAAAAATGGGTTCCTTCTGTACCTTTATTCATGCCAAGTATATTAATGCCATTGTGAATCATTCCTTCTGTAATGCCTCTTGGCTTTATCCTGCATATGCTGAAAACTGTTATTTTCACTCCTCCACACTCCTTAAAACAGTCTTCTCTTCACTCAGACACTCTTTTCAACCACTACCCTATCCCTTCCTTTTTTTGCTGTTAACTCATAAGCAGAGTGCAAATTTCATACTGGCAAAAAGTTTGGTTGAAGATTCTGAAATTACAGTGCCTAGAGGGGATCATTTTTAGAGCCATATCCATGGGTAAAGTTGGGCTTTACCCATACAAATGAGCTTCTCTAAAGTTGTCTGCCCTTTGTATGGGTAAAGTTATGTCCATACAGCTGGAACGCATATAACTTTATTTGCTGTGAGGTTGTGTTTCCAAGAGAGACTAGAGAGGGTTTAGTACTTACATGCATACAGTATGTTTGAAAATACAAGCATATTTTTTAACCCAGAAAAAATATGTTCCCCCAACAGCAGGTATAAATAGGTGCACACTGTCTGCAAAGTGAGGGGCACCCACTTACTTTTCACTAATGCAGACAGTTATAAAATTATCCCAAGTGGGTATCTTATAATAGGCTATAAACAAGGGGGGGGGGGCAACATTCAGAATAAATGATTCATTCACAGTGAATGTTTAACTTCACTTTATTTTATAGATCATATTGGGCCAAAAATCTGACTGAATGAACCTATAATATCCATATAAGGGGATGGGTTTGAAGTAGGGAGATAGAGGGCTACAAAAATTATCCATTTAGATGTGAAATTCAGCTCCTAAACAGATAGGACTGATATTCAGAGGTGGCGGCCAGCGCTGTTAACTAAGACTTGGATATTCAATATCTAGCCACCGGCATTGAATATGTGCATAGCAATTCAGCTAATCGAAGAACAGCAATATTCAGCCACTGACCAATTAGCTAAACAGCTAGAGTTAGAGCAGCTTTCTACTCTAGACGCTTTAAAATAACTGGCCAGTGACTGAATATCATCGCTGATGGCTATCTTTGGCGCTGCCACCACAATGCCCCCCTGCTACACAGTTAGCATCAGGACGTTTAGCAGGGGGGGATATTCAGTGACATAAAAAGAGCTATGTGCCGCTGAATATCCAGTTCACCACAACCAAGTTGGATGAGAGGTTTCAGTTGCAGCGGTTTCATGAAACGTGTGCAGCATTACTTTTTTCTCCGTGATAGAAGTGAATAGCAATCCCCTGAGGAAACTTGCAAAAGTGAAACACGACAGAGGCGCCTAGGAAAGGCGTTGGGATAAGAACTAACAGCATTGTCGAAGCGGCGCGAAGTTGGAGCGTGAAGACACCATTAAATTATAAGCTAAGCACATGGCGTTTGTAATAAGAGATAAGAGCTACTGCGAATGTTTTAGAAGCAGTATTTTCACACTCTTTTAAACTCAGTTAAAGGTCATTGATGCTAATGGGCACAAGAGTTAGACATTTGATAAGTCTAAAAAGCATGTGCCAAAAAGTCTGAGACCTTTTATGATAAGAAGTAGTAACCATAAGAGAAAAATTGTTTGAAAAAGATCCAGACCCTTTATTGATAGAATTGAGTGTTAATTTAGGCACCAGCATCAGCACTTAAATGAATGCTGTCATCGTACCAGCTGAAAATCCAGCTCCGAAAGTGGTGTTTGCCACTAAAAGCCAGATGATGGACCGTTTCCAAAAGCCATTTACTTGGGCAAAAGTGTTGTCCAAAAACGTTTTCACTCTTGACCCAGCAAAAAGTACATGCAGAGTTCCACAGTGAAGTATTTTATCTCACTTAGGGGAAGGAATACCCAACAGCATGTTTCAGGCAGAATTAAGAAAAAGTGTGCTTGCATTGGTTTATGGTTTAGGCACTGGATATACTGCCCTTTACCCTGTGTATCAGAGCAGTTTACAGATATATGCCAACAGGCATTATGTTTTCAAATGTGCACGTGCTATTTTTCAGCCACACTCAGCACACAAAACAATCAGGTGAAAAATCCATGGGTCTTTGGTACCAGGGCACTTTTAAAGGGAATTATGCAGATGAATTTTCCTTTAAAAAAAACATATCTAAAGTCTGGGGATGCAAAGTATCCAAGACATTGTGCCTGAGCAGGCTGTTTTGAATATGGCCTCCATTATGCATGTATAGAAGGATTAATTTTCAAAAGCCTTCTAACGTCTATGCAGATAAAACCAGAAGTGGATAGACTGGCTGAATTCACATTGGTGAATCTGCAGCAAGCTAAACATACATGCTTACTTTTGTAAAAGACATTCCAGAGAGCGTTTCGGAAGCATGTTTGAAAATTCAATACATACGTGAAGTAGAAAACTTTCAAATAAAGTTTGTATGTGCAAAGTGCATGAGTACTTTTTACCCACACATTTTGCACCAATTTTCAAAGGAAAATAGATCTGGGAAAAGTACACACGCAAATCTGTACCTATTTGTGCATGTTCATTTTCTGCAAAAATCTATTCACATACTTTTGGAGAAGTACAGTCTCTAGCCTAGTACCACTTTGAGGAACTCCTTCTTGATAACATATACCCTAGGCATCTGCATCAGTTTTCGTCCCAATAGGAAAATCAATGAAAATCGTGATTTTCAGTTCGTCCTGGTGTCAACTAACTGAGTGCACCAGCTCGGAAAACTTTCATGACTCGCCATTCATGTACTTTCTTTTATTCATGCACACATATATGCCAGATACACTGGAGCCAATATGGGAGGGAAAGGAGGTCAAGTAGCAGTCATCAACAGCCAGCATAAGGCACTTGATCCAATCCTGCTTTAAACACTTGACAATTTAAAAAAAAAAATAGCAGTAAAGAACTCACCAAGCACAATACCAAAACTGCTATCATAAGTAATATCATCTGTCAAACTTTGTTCCTTTAGATATCATAAAACATTCATTGCTTTAAAAGACTGAAAAATGACTTAACTTCACAAAATGTTGCTGGAAAAATGCAATAGTATTCATCAACGCCCCAATGTTGGCAGTGGTTCACTATACTGCTGCTTCAGGAGGCAACAATCAAAATGACACTTTATCAGCATTTGAGATCCATCAAAAAACCTCCAGACTAAAGACAAACAGTATACGGGTAAAGGTCCATCGTGGCTATTTCCCGTAGATCAATCTATCGGTCTCAAGCATCCGATTAGGGTCTTGCCTCAAACGCTTAACAGGCAGCCAGAGAAACCTTTGACTTCTGCAAATCCTATGGCTGATAAGGTCACAGCAAGGCTTCAACACACAGCCAACACAAATGGCATAAAAACATTTTGTCTCTGATTTTCAAAAGGTAAGGTAGAAGTGCTGGTATGATCTATATGATTTTAAGGGAGAGTTAGGAGTTGGGCTGTAGCTGGGGTAGGACTGCAAAGAAAAAGACAAACATACCAGCTTGACTAGTGGCTACTGCCATAGGGCTGTTTTTGGGGCAAAGGATGACTTCAAAGCCAAAAAACATAAATAACCTCAGGCCTGACTTGTGCCTGGGGTCTCTTCATCTTGCTATATCAAAGCACATAAAGAAGAGCTTCAAGCTGAAGGGGTTTTTTTTTTCAGAAACTGTTTTTGCCTTCTTTTTGCTATGCATAACCTACCTTACTAGGGACTACAAAGGAGAGTGTTTTTGCACTTTGAGACATCATAGAGTCCGTGGCAGGAGAAGTTGCTGTATCAAAATCTATGCATTCCATTGCAGAACCATAAGATACAGTACCATAATATTTTTTGCAACAATCTTTTTCATGTATTGTCTGTAACAGCAGTTGTGAAGTTGAATGGGCACAAGGCAGGTTACTGTACTATCTATTCCATTCCATTGTTCATAGAATAGTAGTAGATAAATAAAAATGTAAAAGTAAAATGCTGCAGTACAAGCAGTATAGCTGCATAGCTGGACAGTAGAAAAACACATCCTCCTCCCCCAATCCTTTCAAGAGTGTCAGCAGAGGCATGCACCTTATCAGGCACTGCAGGGCTGAACTGAGGCCGGTTGTGGGACCTTGGCCACAGTATCTGAAGCAGGGCAGCTGTAAAAGTGGAACGGCATAGGGCATCTCAGTGTCCTATTGATTCCATTCCATTGTTCATAGAACAGTAAAAGATAAATACAAATATAAAAGTAAAAAGCTACAATACAGGTATAGTCCCTGGGAATCCAGTCCCATTGGAGCATTATAATTACATAGCCGGGTAGTGGGCAAACACATCTCCTCTCCCTGGTCCTTTCAAGAGTGTCAGTAGAGGTACCCAGCCTTTCTGGCTATTGCAGGGCCGAGCCGAGGCATATCATAATGCTGAGGAAGGGTTCATCTGGAAAAATAAATGTTCACAGAAAGAAGGAATGGTGGCAAGGAAAGATTAGTACTGGCAGAAGTATGCTGAAAAAGAGAGGGTGTTCCCAGGATATAATTATGGGTAGTCCTAAACCCAAGCTAAAGACAAATGTCTTTTTTCACCTTAAATTTTATTTATTTTATCTAACATTTCTTATATACTGCCTTTCATGATATCAAGGTGGTTTACACTGAACAGGGCATTATAACTTGGAGATAACTATTTTACAGGGAACATGGGCTATGGAGAGTTAAGTGGCTTGCCCAAGACCACAAGGAGCACCTGTGGGACTAGAAACCCCAGTCCTTCTGGCCCAAGGTTGCTGTCCTCTAGTGGGATTTGAACCCCCAACCCTCTGACCTGAAGTACCTTGCCCCAACCACTAGGCCACTCCTCCACTCCAAATTCATTCGATATCCTTCTGAGAAAAAAGGTTTTCGCTTCAGTCCTGTGTTTTCAGGATTGGGCTTTAATTTACAACTGTTTTAGTCATTTCACATACCAGGGATTTTTCACATATAAACCCTGTTTTACGCACACAAAAGGCTTTTTATAAAATTATCTCATGGTATACCACATACAAGTGAGCGTGATAATAAGAAAATGCATACTATTAAGTGGTCTATGTTTAGGCCTGTCCAGAGGTTGAATTTGAGCAGAATGTGGGCAGTGTTGTGAAGCATTCATGCACCTACATGCTTACTTCATCTACATATATTTACATCAAATCCCAATCTAGAGTAAATATTTGTGAGTGCATGTTAGATGTCATTTTTGCAGGTTTTGTGAGGCTGTTTTATAAAGACATATAGGGGTCCTTTTATTAAAGGGTGCTGTGGTATTGCACCTAACGCACCAATAATATGCAAATCCATGGCGCATTAGAGTAACACCATGATGTTACCTACTGGGGGCATGGAAAGTGCGTTCTCGGCAGTTAAAGTGGTGCTCACATCCCTTCCGAGAAATGACAATAGCACGGATGCACTTACATCTACCTATGGAGGCAGCAGTACGTACACCCACGCTATTTGCTCGCTGTACAGGTAGTTCGGGTGCGCTGACTGAAAGTCACTCACCCCACCCACTTTCCATCCATAACCCGCCGACTGCAACCCTAATGCGCCATGGACAGTTTGCACCAAAATCTGGCTATGCTACCTATCAACGCGTGTTCAATACATTCCTTTAACACGCGCCAGATCAGCGCTGATAGCTATTGCCCTTTAATCAAAGATCACTTTAGTGTTAATGTGTCTTTATAAAATAGCCTCATATGAGGCTCCTACTTGGCCTCTCAAACTAGGCAACCTGTTATAAAATTACTTTCACCATCTTTATAAATGTGTTTCATATCTATATCTATTGTCCAGTGTCTGTCTTTAAATTGTCCTGTGCTACGATTCTTTATAACTTCTCATACCCAGTATTTCAGCTCTTACTATAGTGGTTCCCACACCTGGCCTATGAGACCTTCAGCCATGTCTCACGTTCTCGATATCCAGAAGCAATATTAATGAGCTATAACTACATACATTGCCTCAGAACCTTGTTATCTAAATAATCTGATTACTCTAAAACCACCCTTGCATGAGGATCCCAGAAACTGATTTTGTCAGGTATTGTTCTTTACCAGTTCACGAACAATCCAGTATTAAATTATAGAAACAAATATCTACATGACATCAGAAAATTTACCAGGCCATTTGACTTCAGCCATCCTGAATGAATCTGCTCTTGATTGAAGGCTGAAGCTTAGCAGGGTCAGGCCTGGGTAGTACCTGAATTGGAGACCACATCAGAATACCAGTGACTGTAATGGAGGAAAGGCCTGGCAATCTACTTCTGATTGCACCTTGCCAAGAAAACTCAGGGCCTGTGTTGGCAGGAGTCAGCATTGACTTGATGGCACACGTGACATTTTATCTCTTTCAGCTGCCAGCTCCCCTTTCTCCTCTTCCTCCTCTTCACCATTCTGCCCCCTTCAGAAGCTGCCACTCTAGGCAACTGCCTAATTTGCCTTATGGTTGGGCCGGCCCTGCTTTTATCCGTTACCATGCCCTCCACCGGGAATGGCTTACTGGTGCTTTTAGGGGGTCCAAAGGAGGCACAAAAGCCCGCAGGCGAACAAGAGGACTATGGAAACAGGGCAAGGAGAAACACCTCTTATAGGTCTAGACAGCTTTACGAGGTATATCTCCTTGCCCTGCTTCTGTAGTCCTCTTACCGGTTCTATTCTATTCCCTCTTCATCATCTCAGAACTAGGGATGTGCAGGCCAAATATTTTCATTTTGTTTCATTTCCCATGTCATTTTCTTGTTTTGTTTTGCTTAAATTTCATTTTGGGGGAAATGTCATTAACAGCGTACACTATTGAGCAACAGTGTGTGCTAAGGGTGAATAGTGTGCAGTATTGAGCAGCAGTGGCGCTATCACTCAGTCGCAAGCACTATTGCTGAATAGCGTGAACTATTGAGTGATAGTGCATGCCATGAACAACAGACCGGAATTGAGAATATTTCTGTTTATTTTCTTCTATTTTCAAATGTAAATGGCATGAAATGATATAGGAAATGCTGTCGATATTTCCTATGTCGTTTCAAATGAGTGCACATCGCTACTCAAAACCGCTATCCATCTTGCTTGCAGTACGTAATTATACTCTGCCTAAGGCTTCCACCCCAGCTACCTCATATGTTGGCTTTTACAGTTTGATAGGATCATCTTGGTCCATTGTGCTTCATCATATTTTTATTCCTATATTATTGCCTTTTTTTGTTGCTGTGAAGTATTCTGGGATTCAACGATGTGGTGAAAAGCTGTGCAAAAATAAATTGTTATTCTGAAGCACCAGCTCTGGTACAATTCATCAGACGAGCTGATTCTTTGCCTGTCTGGCCTCACCAGGCCATTTCAATTAAATCACAGACAAACACGTTTTAACAACATTTAGCAAAGCCATTCAGGAAACTTAGATCCTCTTCACTACAGCTATACAGAGAACAATGTCATCTTCAAAGACAGGATGCTGCCGTGTTATAAGATGCTTGCTTTTATTTCCATAGAAAACCTCCACAGACCACCCCTCAACCCAACCCTCCCCCCTCCCTCCCCCCGCCCCCAAAAAGCCCCACCTCTGAATGATTAAAGAGAAATAATGAAACACATTCAGTTTGAGAAGGTTGGCAAACTCGGCTGCATTGTGTTCCCACCTTGGCACAGAAATGGTTAGGGGACTATATCCCCAGCAGCCTGCTCATCTCATTGTGCTAGAGAGCTCTTGAGAATGTTATTAGCTGGGTGTTCGCCTTGCCGTTTTTCCACATGAGGCAGATGGGTAATTACGAAACTAATAGTCTGATTGAGAGAAATCAGATGCAGTGGTTTGCCCAATTAGATGATACATTAGCTTCCTTCTTTGTAAGCAGCTAATGTGTGAAGCAAAGTGGTATTTTTGAGGGTCAGAATCCTTAAACAAGTGCCGAGTTACAGATTATTGTGTCTCTTTTTTTTTCTAATGGAGGAAAAGTGCTAAGTCTTCATTACTAAAAGCATAGGAAATGCAAATCAGACTCTGAAACAAAAGAGTGAAGGGACAGGCGAGAATATTCGGTGTCCAATGTGTCAACCTACAACATCAATTACATTGAAATGCAATGCATGGGAGCCTAATCAAGGATAGTATGATTGTAATAATTACATGCTTTTGTTGGAGAACTACTGCTGTTGTTATTGTCAACCATTTATTTCTCTCTATCGTTAAGAGGGGAAGATTTTGAAAAAAAAAACATAAATGGGGAATTGCATAGGTAACGGACTGAGTGACTCTCCCTAAAATACGTGAAGTGTCTTTCTTCCTATTGTACCTATTCTTTAAATGGTAACAAAAAAAATAGCCATTTGCCAGTAATGTAGGCATCTTAATGCATAACTGAAGCCAGAAAAAGATTGCTCTGTGATATGCCAGGAGCAAAATTGCAGTGGCAGCAAACCTACCTTCTGAAGTAGACAGAAGATGAGAGCATCCTAGCCAAACTTTAGGGCATGTTTTCTAAACTCCGCTGACGGCTAGTGCAGGGTTCAGCATGCAGTAAGTGCACCATGCTAAAAGATATTATTGTTCAAGGTAGAGTTCATTGTTATGTCCTATGTAAGCCGCCTCTGATCACTGGAAGCGGCAGTATATAAAAACTTTATAAATAAATAGCATGGGGCCCTACGCTGAAAATCCCACACTAGTAAGTTATAATACGTGGATGGGCGGAGACATGATCAGTTGGGGGTGGAACGTGAGTATTGATAGTGATCGTTGCCATTAATGCAGGTGCGCCTAATGCCGTCTTAATGGGCATACTGACATACCATGGTGCCATGCAGTCGCAACATGCCAATAGCAGCGGGACTGATGCATATGCCCCCATGAATTTGGCATGGGCCTCTATGCAGGTTTTGCGGCCCAAACACGCACTATCGGCTCATTGTTTAGTAAACATGCCCCTTAATTCTACAGTATACCTGAGGATGATGCAACTGGTTCTCCCTCCGAATACGAGCCTCTGGCTGATGTGGTGCACCTCTTCAGGTGAGATATCCATATCATGCTACAGGTTCATTTTCCATGGGTTACTGCTATGCTGTGCCTTTCCATCCACATTTTCACACTGTAAAGGTTAAGTTTTAAAAAGACAGAAGAAATGCCTGGTCTTGAAATCCAAAAAAAGATTGTGAGTTTCCAGCTTCTGCTGGCACAAACACGTGATGCAAAAATAATAGAGTCCTTAAAAGTCGCATGCTCTGCATTCCGTGGTGTTCTAGCAACAATTCTGTCTGAAAATGTACCATTAATGAATTGCATTTGTCACATTTATAATAATCCATAATATATTTTATCTAACCCCTTGCCTGGACACTGAAAAGACAGAACTGTAAACATTGAGCTCTGCTTGAAAATGTGTTCGAGAAGTGCCAGACAGCACTCGGCTGAAGGAAGACCTTCGAGTTTTATCACTTCACTTGGCCTTGCCAATAGGGTATGACAGACACACAATATAAATGAGCTAAAACATTTAGCATCACATTAAATCTCATTCGCCAGAGCTAAAAAGAACAATGTGATGCCGTCTTCTCTGAGAATACTTTGTCAAACCGTAGGAGGTTTTTGCATATCATTGACAAGCTTGTTCATACTCCAAAACACACGCTAATTAAAAGCAAATAATTAAATACATTCAATTTGAAAAGTTGGCAAACTCACAAGTACGACTGTGTCCCCACCTTGGCACTGAAATGATCGCATTTGTGTAATAACGCTCTTTAAAGTATATTACTCACAGGAATTGTGGCCTCCCTGTGGCATTTTTTAACCAGATCAAGACAAAATTTTTAAAATGTGACCAGCGGAAAAGAGGGAAATCTATTCTAAATCAGTTTCTGCTTCTCGGTTGATCTGTGAGTTTGCTTTAGCAATATTAAGCTTGAATGGTCAGTTTTTCTTTTCCTGAGCAATCTACAGTTTTCTTGCTTGTCTTATAATTATTAAAGTCACCCTCAAACTTAAAATACTATTTTTTTTCTTGTTTCTTTTGATAAGGACCACTAATTTATAATAGGCTAACCCAGCTAGTTAAATCAGTCAGCCAGTCATACTACTGATCTGTCAGCATTCTCATAGGAGCCCAGACAGTGTGTAAAACCACTGGAGAATCTCCCTAAGAAGTTTAATGTGCACCAAATAAACTCTTTCAGCGAATACTTTGATCTTTTTTCCCTTTGGAGCCAGAAAGCAATAACTTAGTTATTTTAAGGCTATTTTCTTCTTATTATTTTACACTAGATGAGGATTTTAGAAGCTACTTAATTTCTTGAAATCACTTAGGGGTAATTTTATAAAGAGGCGCCTAGTTTCAGGGTGTATAAATGTCGTTATGTTAGTCATTTGTGCACGTCAGTGACTACTTATGGGCATGAATGACCTCATTCAAAATACCGACTAGCGTAAAAGTACGCGCATTGTTCACACGGCGTGTACTTTCACTGTAACCATGCAAATAGGCAGAGTCTGGGTGGAATCTGGGGGATGCAAGTAAGTAGGTGCATTGAATATAGAATATCTATAATATATGCCCATACTTGTAAACAGTAGGCACGATTATTTACACCAGCTCTAGGGCTGGGGTTAAGTAATTGCACCTTAATTTAAGGCATATTCTCTGCCACTTGTTTGTGTGTTTTATATACCGCTATATCGGGTAATCATAGCGGTTTACAATTAAAACAACCAATACATTAAACATTGTAACAATAAATTTATTTATTTATTTATTTAGCACACATTTATAACCCGCAACTTCCAGAGTTCAGTTGCGGTTTACAATAAAACAACAATCCACAAAGCAAAAGCTTAGTTTTACATTGAACATTTTGTAACAATAAAAGTAAATGTAAACAGCATGAACTTATGCATAATAGCAAAATTGGCTGGTAAATTATATACAATAAACTATATACAAATATATGTTGTGGGTACTTTAGAATTGAATCATGGTGTTTTTATAATAGTGTATTGTCTGTTAAGTTGTTGGAAATAGTATTACTCAGTCATGATTTTTAACCTTTATCTGAGTGTATCAAGGGGTTATCTATGTTGCCGTAGTGCATGGAGAATAAGTAGGTTTTTAGTTTTTTACGGAGTTCCATCATTTCGGTTATAGTTCGTAGGTCCTCCGGAAGGGAATTCCAAATAGTTGGGGCAGCATGGGAAAAAGCTCTGTTGTTAGTTAATTTATTTGCTTTTATGAAATCAATAGGAGTATTTAGTTTATTTGAGTATCCTTTTCTGTGTGTGCAATAATAAATGGTGCAATAACATGCAATCAAGATAGTTTTAACTTATATACAGCATATTTACAGTTCTGTTATGAAGTTGAGTACGTGCATACTTGACTATATAATGTAGGTGTAAAACAAGTACCTGAAAATATGTGTTAACTAGGTGTGACTTTATAAAACTACCCTTTACGTCAATGTTTAGTTGATTGCCACGCTTATTGATTATACTTTATAAATTAGCATTTTAGTAAAGTTATTTATTCATTTTCTCCAAGGACAAGCTGGGGAGATGCAACCCCATAAATAGGTGACGTCATCCTGTGCTGCCCGGATTAGATATAAGCTCTCCCAAAGTTCAGGATAGTTTCTCCCCCACAGGTTGCCAAATACCCATCCTCTGAAGAGACCTCTCATTTTTTTGTTAATCCACCGATTGAACCTGACACTCCTCATTTCTCTCTCTTAGAAATAAACAGATAGTTTCTTCCAATAAACAGAGGAAAATGGCTGAGAACAAACCTTGAAACACCGCAACAGGATGTTCAGAGGTATTCATGGGGCTAAACACAGTGCTTCAACTCTCTCCCCAAAAGATTTGAAAATGATACCTAAGAGGATGAATAATGGTGCAGGTAAAACTGAGAACCAGTCAGACAGAAGTAGAGCACCATGATCCTCTCAAATTCCAGAAGAGGTCAGTTCGGGGCAGTATTATATGAGCGACAGAAGGAATTCTTCCCCCTCTATGGCATGGGAACGCCCCACATTCATTCGACCGCATGAATCATGCATGAAGTAACCATTCACACTCAGTCATTCTGAACAGATAAGACCTATGGAGCCTGCTTCTTATAAGAAACACCCAAAAGAAGAAACATGTGGTTCTTAGAGAAACAGCAGCTGGTTCCCTATTGCCTATGAAATTTCAAATGAGAACCTAGGATGAATGTCAGCCTCCTGACAAGCTGCCTGTATCCAAGCAGATAAATCAGGTTATCCCTAAGGAGACATCTAATCCCTCTAGCCTATCCTTCTGAGGAAAAGGTTCATGATACTCATTTCTTCTTAGCTGATACAGGACACTCATTGCTATCGTTGATGAGGAAATTCCTTCAAGAGACTTCTGCTCTGCTTCAGACTCACTCAGCAGTACCCTTGCCCCTTTTCAAGAGAATAGAAACATAGAAAAATGACAGCAGGAAAAGACCATATGGCTTCTCCAATCTGGCCTATTCCAACTATTAAACTTTATAGTCCATTATTTCCCTTTGAGATCCTCTGTGTCTGTTCCATGCTTTCTTGAATTCAGATTCAGTCCTTGTCTCTCTCACCTCCACTGGGAGGCTATTCCACACATTTACCACTCTTCCCATAAAGAAATATTTCCGCATGTTACTCCCGAGTCTGCCCCCTTTTTCCTTCATCCTATGTCCCCTTGTTGCAGAGATTTCTTTCAATTGAAAGAAGGTGTCTCCTATGCATTTATGCCATGGAGGTATTTAAACATCTCTATTATATCTCCCCTCTCCGGCCTTTCTTCCAAAGTATACATATTGAGATCTTTAGTAGCCACCCTCTGCACCAACTCCATCCTGAACATGTCCTTTTGAAGGTGAGGACTCCAGAATTGCACACAGTACTTCCAATGAGGTCTCACCAAAGACACTCCTTCATCCTACTGACCATTCTTCTCCCTCTGCACCCAAATATCCTTCTATTTATCTATCTCCAGACAGACAGAAACAGATCATTGTTCAGGTCCTAGAGCTTCCAAGAATCCCTGGAACCATCTCAAAGTAGCTGAAGATCACCAGGGAGAAGTTCCATCACTGCCTCCTTGGATTAAATGGCAAAGTGTCCAGGTAACCCCTCTAGAACCAGAAGAGGGAGGGGGCTGCTAGGTGCAGACCAGTACAAAATAATATATTGCTATCTGTGGGATCCATTCTGGTAACATGTTTACATCACCAGAAACCCTTAGCCACCCCTTGAGGAAGAAGATGAGGCTGTCCATGTAGTGAATGTGCCCTTTTATCTGCGGATACCCCCTTTTACCAAGGGCCACTTTCTGGGTGAGGCAGGGAGCTCGACTCAGGGCAGCTTTCAGATTCCCTAGAGCAACCTCTTGTCCAGGATCCCATACCTAAGGTTCATCCTTTTTGAGGAGTTTGACCAGGGGCCTGGAAATCTCCGCATACTGTTCCACAAACTGGCAGGAATAATTACAAATGTCCAAGAAGGAGTGAAGCTTGCTTAAATTGGTTGGGCTTTTAAGTTGTTGCAGGGCCACAATTATTTTTTTGGGGGGGCCATAACCCATCAACAGAAACTTCATATCCCAAATAATTGAGAGATTTTCAGCACCATTGACCCTTTGACAAGGACAGCTTTACTCCTGCAGCTTTTAATTGTTGGAAGACATGCTCTTTTTCCTTCAAATGGTCAGAAAAGGTGGTATTCTTCACTAAGATATCATCTATGTACACAAGGGTGCCTCTAGCATCAGCATCAGGCAGGCCCTTATGTAGGAAAATATTGAAGTCTGCTATCATGTTCAGATACCTGAAGGGTGTCCGATTCCAGGTATATTGCTGCCTACCAAAGGTGAAGGCCAGTTTATGCTGATCCTCAGGATGGATAGGAACAGTCCAAAATCCTGAGGTGAGGTCCAGGCTGGTGAAGTATTTTGTACCTTTGATGATGGCTAAGTTCTGTTCCAGGTGCACCATGGACCATCTAGACAAGGGTACTTTCTTGTTAAGCTGGCATTAATCCAGGGCTGAGTGCCAGTTTAAATCTTTCTTGATGACAGGCCACAATGGGGCATTGTACATACTATTGCACTGGCATATAATTACTTTCCTTTCTAGGGAATTAATAATTTCTTGGACAGATTCATAGGGGAACAGGGGACTTTTATATTGCCACACAAAGACAGGTTAACTGTTTGGATCAGTAGATATTCAGGTGACATGCATGCCAGTAAGACCGCAGACATGGGCGTCAGTGGCAAAAATATCCTTGTAATGATACAGCAGTTCCTTAAGCTGAGTCTTTTCTGACTCATCAGAACAGGCATCTGCTTCAGCTTTTCCTTAACCATCCCCTCAAACCCTAGAAAGGGTTTATTCTGTGGAATGTCAACCTTCTCTATCTTCTCCTGGAGAGAGAGGGCTTTGATAGCTTGGACTTCCTGGGCCTCCTGGACTTCCCCCCACCCCCACCCCCACTGTGGGTGTGTGAACTGTGGGGCCCATCAAGATTCCTTGACAAGATCAAATGGTACTGCTCTATGTGCACTTGGGAGGATGCAGCACTATGAGTCCAGATAAACTGCAGGGTAAGGAGGCCTTGAGGTGAGGCTCTTACACACTCAGGGCCCCCCTTCTTTGCAGAGATCCCAGGAATCCGAAGCTACTCCAATAATCTAGAGCATCAGCTCTATGCTTGGGAATGATTCTCCTACCAAGTATCCCAAGGATTCCCCTTTCGCAATGCTAACAGGTTCTGGTCTTGGGTTGGTGACCAACAGATGCAACATTAGCACTGCGGCCTGTCCAGCCCTCAGTGATGGGTGGGTACCAGGCCACTTCACTGGCTCACCCTCCATTCTGCTCCAGAGGATGTTATTCACCAAATCCACATAAGCTCCAAGTCTAAGAAGGCAATCTGAGCCTATATAGAGGGGCGACTTAAATCCTTTCATGATAGAAAAGGTATGTTTGAAAGATTTGCCCCCAGCTTGCAAGGAAAGATTGCAGAAGCCCACCCATGTCTTGGGGCCCTCACCAGGCACCTGGAAGGAGATTGAGATTCTCCTAACCCAATCAAGGGTGGCCTGGTGATTAAGGCGACAGAAGAGGGTCTCACTGATGAGTGAGTGATCACAGTGTGGTAACAGATAGACTCCTTCTGAGGTGTGCCCACCCACACATGAATGAAGAGGTCTTTCTTATCCAAGGAAATAACTGCTAGTTTCCTATGGTGGCCTTGGTAGGGGTCAGAAGCAGGAGGGGTTCTTACCTCACTAGCCTCTGGAGTCTCCCTGACATGGTCCGTCTGGACTTGGGAACCCTTTAGGAATATTTGCAAATAGTCAGTATCAAGGATAATGTTAGCTATAGAGCCCTTTTCAATTGTGACTATGTCACAATTTTTCTGACCCTCATTCTCAGCCCCTTCATACTTGAGTTCTAGGATTTGGGGTCTACTGATCTCTGCAAATTAATCCTGATAGACGTGTCCTTCCATTCCACAGAACCACAGACCCTTTTGTCAAATTTCTCTGACAAAAGGTATAGGATGGGTGACCTGTGTCCAGATCACTTCTTGGACATAGTCCAGTATGGGATGCAACCTTTTTAGAAGCTCATTGCCAATCAAATGTTCCTCCCCAAGGCACTTAGTAATAATCACAGGATGTTTCACCTGCAACTTTCCAATTTGGAGGGTAAGCTAGACTTGGCATATGGTCTCTATGGATAAGAACATAAGAACATAAGATATGCCATACTGGGTCAGACCAAGGTCCATCAAGCCCAGTATTCTGTTTCCAACAGTGGCCAATCTAGGTCATATGTACCTAGCAGTTTCCCCAAGAGACACAAGTTCCACAATGCTTGTACTGGGTCAAGCATTGATATCTTCGGTCACTTCTTAATAACGGTTTATGGACCTTTCCTCCAGGAACTTGTCCAAACCTTTTTTAAACCCAGCTACACTAACAGCCTTTATTACATCCTCCGGTAACAAATTCCAGAGTTTGATTACACGTTGAGTGAAAAAATATTTTCTTTTATTAGTCTTAAATAGTTTACCCTGTAGCTTCATTGCATGTCCCCTAGTCTTTCTAGGGGACATGCATGGATTGTTCACCATAAGCTACGAGTGACCACTCAGTGGGTGCTTTACAAAGGGTACCATGTCCCTTCAAGGAAGCAGTGAGCCTGTTAAAGAAACTCAAGGTAATCAAGGTAACTTCAGAAGCTGAATCTATTAGGCCCTCACAGGAAAACATCTGTTGGATTTTAACAGGAATAGTATACCTCTGTCCTTTTGGCATGAGTTTACCTGTGTTTCCTGATGGAGTCGAAGGCTAGTACCCCGCCATCCACTGGGGGACTGTTACTCTGTGTTGAGGGCATAGCCTCTCTGGCTGGCCTGAGTGTCCAAACTGGCTGTATCCGTGAGACAGTGACCTGTGGGGAAGAAACAAATCCAGTTAGTCATTCACTGTCATCAAAAGGGGGAGGGGTTTTCATCTTTTCCACCTTTGACTTGCTAGGCCCAGGACTGCTCCTAGGCCCAGCAGACTTTTCTGGTGCCTTTTGTGGCTCCTTCTCAAGAGAAGCCTTGCTTTGGAGTTGGAGGAGAAGGTTGCAGTTATGGCAGCAGTCAAGGTGGCAGCAAAGTCATCTAGTCTATTTTCTGTACACTGATTCTTGCGGCCACCAGGCTTCCTCCTCCAGTCCGGTTCTGCTGAGGGGAATGCTGGCTGCAGGAACTCTGCTTTGACCCAGATATCTGATCACTCTGTGTTGGCCTGGGAGGAGCCTGTGGAACAGAAGGAGTGTTACTTTCTAAAGTAAGAGTGGCTTTGACAACACCAACACTCTGCTTTGGTGCTTTAGTCTGGCTAGAAGCCTTTACCTTGCTGCTGCTATTAGCACTTCTATTGGCAAAAGCTGCATAAATCCCCTCAGCGTGCTCTATCAAGTAAGAGAGGTACTCATGGCGCCTCTCTTACAAATGGGCCCTTGTGGAGGGGGGTAGAGTCTGGTAAAACAGATCACAAAATTCCTGGTAAAATGTAGTTACTCATCTGTAACAGGTGATCTCCAGGAACAGCAGGAATTTAGTCTTCACATATGGGTGACATTGGTACCGATGGAGCCCTGTGGAAATGATCCCCAGCATCCAATAGGAAAGCTTTTGGGAGCATTCCACTGTGCCTTCGTAGCTGCCTTCTTGCCTTTCCAGCACTCCCTCCTCAGTTGAGTTTGTAGCTGAGATAAAGGGAGAGAAAGAGAGAAAGACCTACAACTCCTTGGGGAGGAGGGTGTGTTGTGAAGACTAAATTCCTGCCATTCCCAGAGATCACCTGTTACAGGTGAGTAACTACGCTTTCTCCAGGAACAAACAGGAATGTAGTCTTCACATAAGGGACTCCCTAGCTAGGAGATGCCAGAGACATGACCTCAGAGTCAGCTGTGGATCTCACAGGTATGCCTAAAGAGTCATGTATCTTCCATGTATGCCTAAAGAGTCATGTATTGGAACCCAGGACGGAAGGTAGGAGTTGCTGGAGAACAGCTTGGCCAAACAATGCATCTCGGCGGGAGTCCTTGTCCAGGCAATAGTGAGCAGCAAAAGTGTGGACCGAAGACCAAGTTGCTGCTTTGCATATCTCGTCAATAGCTACAGAGTGTAGATTTGCCATAGAGGCAGCCATGGCTCGAACATGATGAGCAGTGACATGACTCTCAAGGGAGAGTCCTGCCTTCTCATAGGCAAAGGTGATGCAGTCAGCTATCCACTTGGAGAGAGTTTGTTTGGATACTGGCAAGCCAAGGTGACTCGAGTCAAAGGAAATGAAAAGTTGCAAAGCTTTTCAGTGCTCTCAAGTTCTCTGGAGATAAAAAAAGCTAAGGCATGTTTGCAATCCAGAGTGTGAACGGTTGCCTCTGCCCTAGAGGAATGAGGTCTAGGGAAAAAGACAGGAAGACAGGAAACTGACTGGTTTAAATGGAAGGACAAGACCACCTTCGACATGAAGTGAGGATAAGTCCTAAGGACAACCTTATCATGATGGAATCATGTATAAGGAGGGTCAGCCACCAAAGCCTGGAGCTCACTAATGCACCTTGATGAAGTGAGGGCAATAAGGAAGAAGACCTTCCATGTGAGCAACTTAAGTGAAGTAGTGACTAGAGGTTCAAAGGGCGGCTTGAGAAGCTGTCCTAGAACAACATTAAGGTACCATAGCAGTGGAGGCAGCTTAAATGGAAGGTTTGGTTAATAGAAGAACCCTCATGAAGCATGCTACAAGCGGCTAAGACATGGGTTGGCCATCTAAGGGCAGGTGACAGGCCACAATTGCACTTAAGTGTACTCTCACTGAATTGGTTTTGAATCCAGAAGATGATAGGCGAAGGAAGTACTCTAGAAGTGCTTCCACCGGAGCTGAGAAGGGATTGAGATTCTTCTGAGAGCACCAGAAAGAAAACCTACATGACTTGAAAGCATAGGACTGTCTGGTGGATGGCTTCCTAGAAGCTAAGAGGATGTCCTTAACCTCTTGGGAAAGTTAATGTCTTGGAAGGCTATGCCTTCAGCAGCATGCTGTGAGATGGAGAGATTGTGGATTGGGATGGAGCAGTGTCTCTTCCTCTTGAGAGAGGAGATCTGGAGCAGACCCGAGATCTATGGGTTGAGCCTGAGACAGATGTAGAAGGAGAGAGTACCACGGTTGGCGTGGTCAGCATGGGGCTATGAGTATTATGGAGCCCTTGTCTCTCTGGAGTTTGAAGATAGTCTTGGGAATTAGGGATATGGGAGGGAAGGCATATAAGAAGCCCTGACCCCAGTGGAGGTGAAAAGCATCCATTTGCTGGCTGTCCGGTACAGGAGTCCTGGTGCAGAAGCAGGGATGCTTGGCATTCTGAGGGCTTGCGAAAAGGTCTATCTCTGGAATCCCCCAGATTTGAAAAATGTGAGAGACTTTGTCTACATGAAGATGCCACTCATGGGGAAGAAGGATTTGACTCAGTCTGTCCGCTAAGACATTGTGTTTGCCTGGAAGATACACCGCATGTAGGTGAATGCAATATGTATGCAAAGGACCAGAGATGTACAGCCTCGCTGCAGAGGGTCCAAGAGCCTGTTCCACCCTGCTTGTTCACGTAGAACATGGCTACTTGATTGTCCATCTGGACTAGGACTCTGCGGCAATGGTCCTGGAACACTTTGAGAGCATTGAAAATGGCTCTGAGTTCCAGCAGATTTATGTGGAGCTGTGACTCCTGCTGAGACCAGAGTCCCTGAGTGGAGAGAGAGTCCAGATGAACTTCCCAGCCCAATCTGGACGCTTCTGTCGTCAGGGTACATTGATGTGCTGGCATCTGAAAAGGTGACCCTACAAGAAGGTTTTCTGGGGATTGCCACCACTGGAGAGATGAGATCAGGAGGGTAGAGACCGTTATCTTGTCCCCCAGGATACCCGATGCCTGAGACCACTGGGATGCCAATGCCCATTGGGCTGTGCGCATATGTAAGCGGCCATATGGAACAGCATGCACTGTTGATGCCATATGGCCCAAAAGCTGTAGCATTTCTCGAGCAGTAGGAAAGTTCTTGAGGCATGCTTGAGATGCTGATTGAGTCGAGTGCAGCAGAACTGGGGCAGAAATGCCCTTGATTGCTGAGTGTTTAGGAGAGCCCCTATGAGAATGGACGAGTAGGGACTTTGGAAGATTTATTACAAATCCCAAATATTGTAGCACCTGTATGGTATGTGAGACATATAGGCTGGCCTCTAGAGAGGTGCTTACTCGTATGAGCCAGTCGTCTAAGAGAAGATAAATATCCCTAGAGTCCTTAGAAATGTGGCTACTACCATCATGCATTTTGTGAAGACTTTGGGGGCAGAAGCGAGGCCAAAAGGCAGGATTCTGTATTGATAATGTCTTCCTTGGAACATGTAGCACAGGAACATTCTGTGCTCCAGATGAATAAGAATGTGAGTGTACGCTTCCTTTAAATCTAGAGAACAGAGCCAATCCTGACTCTGGAGATAGGGGAGAAGGGTCCCTAGGGAGATCATTTTGAACTTCTCCCATAGGAGGTGCTTGTTCAGTTCTCTGAGGTATAGAATGGGCCTGTATCCTCCTGTTTTCTTTGGAATGAGAAAGTATGGAAAATAAAAGCCCATTCCCTGATGGGATGATAGAACCTCTTCTATTGCACCCTGCAATAGAAGGGAGGTGACCTCTTGTAGCAAAAGAGCAGTGAGGGGCAGGAGGTTGATAGCATAACTCTCTTGGAGAAATCTGGGGGGGGGGGGGGGGTAGACTTTGTAGATGAAGTTTGTACCCCCTCCCATACTATGGACAATGTCCACTGCGCTGATATGATGAGATGCCATCTGTGGGCAAAGTGACAGAGTCTGCCGGGAATGAAGGCAGGATATGAACTATCCAGAGGCAGGACAGCTATTTTCACTAGAAAGGAGTCAATGATCCTGAGTATTCTGGGTCTGCTGAGGTGGCTGTGACTTAGGGGTCTGAGCCTTCTTTTGCTGCTTTGGAGATTGCTGCCCCTTCTGAGGAGCATGATGCTGACACTAAATAGCAGGGGTATAAGAAGGATAGTAATTATTATTATTATTAATAAAAAAAGCTTTCTTTGCTGCTTTATTCCTAGCTGGGTTGACAGTAGATCTAGATAGCCTATTGAGGGTAGTGTTCTCAGATTCCAACTGAGAGGCCTTGTCCTGCCAATCCTTGCCGAACAGTTTTTCATCGGTGCAAGGGATATTACCCATCTTATTCTGAACCCATTGTTCAAGATCTGATGCTTGAAGCCAAGCAATCCTGCGTGCACCAATGCAGATGGATGAAGTCCTGCTGATGCACTCAAAACAGTCAAACGTTGCTCTGTTAACAAACTTTAAAACATTCTGAGCATGCTTTACAAGGGTGAGACAATCTGTTCTCTTGTCATCGGGGAGAAGAGAAGCCATTAACTTCAAATCCATATAGAGTATGTGGGAAATAATCCTGGCCGATAGCATGGAGGCCTGAAAACACCATATACCAAAGGTGTCGCAGGTTCTCGCTTCCCTATGCGGAGGGTTCAAAGAATGTGTTTTAGCACTCTTGATTCGACGCATTGCCGATTCCAGTACCATGGAATGGTGTGGCAATTGCGTCTTTTGGAAAATGGGACACTCCAGTACCTGGTACATGGTATCAAGCCGTTGGGTATGGGAAAAACAGTAAGAGGTGTCTTCCACATATGAAGCATAAGGTCATGAAGTATCTGATGGATAGGGAGCGTAGCAGCCTCCTTCGGAGTTGTGGGGTATTGAAGAATTTCCAACTCTTCGGCCCTAGGCTCTTTCTCCGATGTCACTGTTATAGACAGACCCCTTGCAACATCGCAAATAAAGTCTTGAAAAGACATGTCCTCTGGTGGGGACATACGACATTGTGGAGACGGAGATGGGTGTTCTGGGATAGTTTTCATGTCTCGGGTATCGGCCGATTCATCATCTGATGAATCGGAATCTGAAGACTCGAAGTATTGAGAAGCAAGGTGTTCCCGCTCCATAAAAACTCGGTACTATTCGAAACCAGTACCTGAAGCTTGGGCTGTCAGAACCTCGGTTCCAGAAACTGATTTGAGAGCTGGCATAGGCGATAGTGTGGAAAGGGGCAAAAACGTTGATACAGGTTGTATCGGCACCGATGCCTGCGGAACCAACTGCAAGGGTTTTACTGGTACCGAGGCCGCCAGTAAGGCCTCTAAGCTCCGCTCGATGGCAAGGATACGTTAATCCATGCAGCTTGCCGATGCCTGGGCATCAGTACCCGAATTGCGGGCCACGATCCCTGAGCATGGCACCAGGAGCTCTCCAGAGGTGGAGGACTCGGGAGCATCCTGCGACCCCACTAAGGCTTTGGAGAGAAGGTCCTCCCACCAGGGCTTTTTGGCCAGTGTGTCCCCCTCCAGGCCAATGTCGGAGGCATCTCGATGCTTAAAAGGAGATCTACCCTTGGGGGGCCGGGCAGCCTTTGATGAAGACCTAGATTTCGATACCTGAGATCCTTGGGAGGAAGATGAAGCTCTCGATGACATCAATGCTAAATATACGGCATTGGAGGCAAAGAGGGTGCCCAGCTTTGCAGCTCGATTCTGTAGGCCTCTCTTTGTCATCTTTCCACAGAGAGGACCTTCTGATGGTTGATGATCCGGTCCTAAGCATTTTAGACACCAGTCATGGGTGTCTGTGGCCGAAATGGTACCGCCACATTTGGAACACTTCTTAAAAACACTTGATGGTTTTTCCATTGTGTCTGTGACAAAATGGAAGGCCTAGGCCTAAGATGGTATAAACCAAAATGTTTTTTCAGTTCCTCCTCTACAATAGCAAGGTCAGTCTTGACATTTTGGGCTGTTGTCCAAATAAGCTGCCAACATGCTCCATCAAATGCCCAGGGCAGATACCGAAGCACGTCTTTCTCCCTGGAAACTTCCAGAGCCTGGAAGGCCACTTTTACTTCAACTAAATGTTCATCTATGGTTACATGTCCACCCTTCTTAAATGGTGGTACCATGTCATGCAGAGTTTTAATCACCTGAAATTGGGCTGCAGAAGTGGGGACACCTCTGCTCTTTTGTTCCTCTGGGGCTCCGGAGAGTGAAGGGCTTTGTTTGCCTTCAGTTCTCTCTTGTGGCCAAGATAGGCACCGTTTACCTTCACTCAGATGCCTTCCTACCTCCCCCCCCCCCTCTCTCTCTCCCTCCACAGGGAGGAGTCAAGAGCAGGGAGCCTCTCTCACAGCTGTGCCTCTCCATCGCTCAGGTGTGGGCACTAAAACTGACATGCTATCCTTGCAAGGCTGCCTTTCTAATCTAGGCAGACTTACCAGTAACAATCTGTCATTATCACCTTCCTAGTCATGTCCCAGGAGAGGCAATGAGTTTGGCGAAGCAGACTGAGGACTGGATGTCATGAGCTGAATTTTCCATGAATTAAGCTCATCCTGTAATTGGGAAAAGTCTTTTCTCAACCTGATTAGTACCTGCTTATTCCTCTCTAACTCCTGTTCTTTTACGCTGCTCAGCTTTAAGAGAGATATTTCTATCTCTCTCAAGAGCTAATGCAGTTTCAGACGCTTTCAGCTGATTAACCAAAGCCCTTTCTTTCAACTCATACTGGGCTTTTTCCTCTTGAAGCCTAGTAATCTCCTCTGTCAGTTTGAATCTATAAGTTCGGGCAACCTGATGCTCTCTTATAGCTTCTTTTACTTGCTCATCTAAAACAGCAAGCCATTCTAATAAATCCCAGCACTTCTCACACTGCTAGTCATGGGGGGTTCTCCCCCTCCTGCTCTCGTGACTGGGTTTCTTTATCAGCCAAGTGCAGTTATGAATCAGCATTTTCCTGCTCTAGTTTTCTCAGCATAGCAGTAATAGCTGATCTTGGGACTCTCTTAAATCAGCAGAGAACAGGTCAAGTCTGTCTTGGGTATGCTGTAGAGCGTCCAGTGATTTATTCTTAAAGATATGCACAACACAAGAGTGCTCGGCAATCAGACTAAACATTAATTTTCCTTTATGACCCAGCAATCTGTCAAGGACCCCACTAAAAAAGTTATCTATCCTTGCAAGCTAATTCAGGTACAATTTAAGACATGTATTAATCTGTGCAATATTCTCTGGAATCTGTTCTTGGTCCTAACATACAGCTGAGAGCTTTTGCACAGCTAAACTGTCCCGATCAGCAATGCCATCTGACAGAGAGCATCATAAATCAAAAGACAGACAGTCTTACAGGAATAGCTTATTCAAAAATACTCATCCAAGTTCTGTGAAACGTGGTTCATTCAGAACTGCCCATCCCAGACGAGCCTCCAAATCTATGGGGATTATTGTCAGTACCAAGTATATAATTACTTGATAGTTCTAGCGGTATTGCTATGTCCCTCTTTTTACCCATGATTCTATGTGACTGCTGGCAAATGAGCCACATGAGAGAGAAAGGGAACCAATTCTGTGTCTATATATATAAATTAGATTTTATTGCTGATATAAAATAATACAGATATAGAATTATGAGGTAGAAATTTATGTAGCCCTATGATTACAATTACACCAAGATCATAAATCACTGTTTTAGCAACCGAGGTCACTGATCCACTCTGCACTTACAGAAAATTGACTGTCTGTCTAGCTAGGCCCAACCCTCCCCTCAAAGTAATTTTAAGGCTAATACCTCAGTGGGCCGCTGGAAGGACAATTCTGGCTGGGTCCAAGACATCTTCTGGAACAGCAAGGAGTCCAAGAGTGGCAGTCATCCAATGCAAGTTGCATCCAGTCCAGGAAAGCTACATGTTAACACAGAGCTTCAAGTATGTAGGAGATATTCACTCCTTCCTCAGGTTAGTTCTTGGCCTTGTACCCTGTCTGACTTTCCAGCCGGAGACAGTCAGGCAGTAGGGCTAAAGACTGCAGAATGGCAGAAAGTATAAAAAGAGACCAAAAGTAGTGTGAAAGTCTCTAAAAGTGCCTACATCACTCCATGCCCTGCAACCTGCCCACCCAGCAGAACCAGCCCGACCAGAAGAAGAAACATCTACACCTGCCGGTTGAAAAGACACTATCCCGGAGAAGTAAGAATCCACAAGAAAAGAGGTAACCCCACCAGGGACCCTCGACTAACTCACAACCACCTGCATCTGTTGCAACATTTGGAACACTATTACAGTACCTGGCATTCTTGTCCAGACTATCTCAGCCCCCAACCAGGCTGAACCATCCCACACTCACTAATTACTGCTCTGTTACATTCTTGAATCTGTTACCAACCTCTACAACTGTATAATACTGTCTGACCCACGCCGCTTCCCTTGTGTTGAAATATTCCAGCCCTTCTCAGCGAACAACTGTCCCAGCCAGGATACATCACGATCACGATGCTCCCTATCTTCTCCCTCGCCCGCCGCCTCCTCACCGCCTTGACCCCTAACCTTTCACTAGCACTCACCCCCCTCACCAATCACATTCCAATTCTCTACAACCACCATAGGAGACCATCTGGAAACCCCTACCACACCTCCGCAAGAACCAATTCCTTCCACCCACACCTTCTACACATCCCATTACAGCGCCTGAAGAATATCCAACAAGAGAAGATCAACAACCAACACTTACTTAAGTGCGCCCTAATAAATGCGAGATCAATCCGCTCAAAATGGCCAGTAATCACCGACCTGATAACCCTCCATAACAAGGACATCATAATGATAACCAAGTCATGGCTATCTGACAGCGACAATGTGCTAATCAACCAGATGTCGCCCCCTGGATTCTCGATCTTCGCCTGTCACCGGACCCATCAGAGAGGCGGAGGCACACTCATCCTCGCCAGATCCGAACTCCACTTTACCCTGAATTACTCAGCTAACTCTACATATCTGGACACAGTCTCCATCTCAAATGAACAATGCTCAATCAACCTCATATACCGAGCACCTTCCCCGCAACTGGATGACCTATCATCAATAATTGACCTAGCCTGCAACCCCCATAACACACGATCCCTAAACTGGCTGCTGGGAGACTTCAACCTGCCCTCTCTACAGGATATATACTCGTCAGCCTTTCTTGATGCAATGAACGAGCTGGGATATATCCAACTCATTAACGCCCCCACTCATGACAAGGGTGGCAAACTCGACCTGATATTCGCCCCCCAGACTGACGTCAACTCATCCCAGAACCTGCTGCATTCCATAACGCCCGTACCTTGGTCTGATCATCACCTAATTCTACTCAACATACCCACATCCCACCTCGGTAATAATAACAAAACATGCACCCCTCCCAGACCTAGCACAACACGTTTTCGACCCCTCGACAAGGATGAGGCCCTCAAGAAGATCCTACCTCTCCTTGCCACCAAATCTCTCGACCCTGATGAGTTAGTAGCCAACTGGAACGACGCCATCAGAACTGCTGCCCACATCTCACCCACCAACAAGAGCACAGTAAGACGCGAACATGCACCATGGTACTCCCACGATCTTCGAACATCACTCCTTCAGCTACGCAAACTAGAGAGGCAGTGGCGCCATGGCCGGACCCCAGAGGCACTCCGTACGTATTCCACTCACCTACAAATTCACCGAGAAAAAACCATGAAAAAAAGAAAACAGTACCACTCAGAGTTATTGAAGTGATCACTAAACAGACCACACGATCTATTCAACATTGTGACATCCCTAACAGGTGACCCAGCTCCAGTTCACCCAACAACACCCCAGCCACAAGACTATTCCAATTACCTTCAATCGAAGATGATACAATGCAACATGAACACAACCACCATACCCACCTTCACCCCACATGCAGCCCCCCAACCAACCCCCCTGCATGAATTCTCTAAAGTATCCAACAAGGAGATCATTGACACCATCTCGTCCATCAACCTCACCACCGCCCCCAATGATCCTTGCTCCGCAAGCTGGATCAAAGAGCTACGCCATGACCTCAGCCCAACCATCTGCAAAATCCTGAACCAGTCCCTCTCAAGAGGATCCTTCCCCCAAAGCCTGAAACTCACATCCATCCGCCCACTGCTAAAGAATAACAAGCTCGACCCAGCTAAAGTCGAATCTTACAGGCCAATCTCAAGCATCCCGTTGCTCGCAAAAATCATTGAGAAGGTCGTCCTGCGACAACTACAACACCACATCGACAATGAGGCACCTTTAGACCCCGCCCAGCACGGCTTTAAGGAAGCCCATGGCATCGACACCATCCTCACAATCCTCTTCAACAATCTAATCACTGGCCTCGATAACATCCACCAAGGATTTGTCCTCATCTTCCTAGACATAGCTGCCACCTTTGACTCGGTGAATCACGAGACACTTCTACATCGTCTCAAAGAAAAAGGGATACAAGGCACAGCACTAGCCTGGTGCAAAATCTACCTATACAACCGATGGCAACAAGTCAGAGCTGGCTCCACGACTTCTGAACCTTTTCCTCTGAAGCAAGGCGTACCACAAGGCTCATCCCTCTCCGCGCTGCTATTCAACGTCTACATGCAGCCTATCTGTACATTAATCCGCTCCTTCAACATTCAATGCCTTGCCTATGCTGATGATATCCTCATTTACACTCCATTCAGGACTGAGCAACCCGACTTCTCCCCAATACAAAAATGTTTTGCAGCTATATCTGATTGGCTCCTAGCTCAAAATCTCCGAATCAACCACAATAAAACAGACGTCCTATTCGTCACGAGGAACCGGAAATTCACACCTCCTTCCTTACTGCAAGTCAATGGCATGGAACTAAAAGCAAAATCCACAATTCGATACCTAGGCATTACCCTGGATCAACACCTAGATATGTCGGCCCACGTCACAAACACCACAAAAGCTATCTATTACAAGATCTGGTCACTACTCTATCTCTGCCCATTACTCGACTTCTCCGACTACCGAACCATCTTTCAAGCCTTGGTCATCCCGCACCTTGACTTTGCGAACGTCATCCTCCACGGACTACCACAATCAACCCTGAATCCACTCCGACTTGCCATGAACTCGGCGGCAAGGGTTTTAATCGGATCCTCAAGGTCCAACCACATAACGCCAGTCCTGAAAAACCTACACTGGCTACCACTACCCGCTAGAATTACCTACAAGATGCTAGTTCTGGCATTTAAAGCCATCAGGAAATTACCACCCACACCTATCAGCACTCTTCTTCATCACACACCAGCAATCAAGGCCAGGAGATCCACACAGTCGAATACACTTGAAGTCCCTAAGGGGTATGTTTACTAAGATCCCGTTAAAGTGCGGGCCGCGGTAGAGTGCGGATGCCATATAAGGAGTGGGCGTTCTGTCCTGAAAAAGAAAAGCCGGAATTTAAATATGCGCTAAGGTGCGCGGCGCCCTTGTGCGCCCCGCACCTTAGCGCATCAGATGGCTGCACGGGAGGCATATGTGGTACGCTGATGTGCAAACAGAAGAGCAGAGCCACAGCACAATGGTGAAGGCACCTACCAATAGTGCAGAGAGCAGGGATTCAATCCCCCACAGTGCTCAATGACGCTGGCTGAGTTGTTAATTTATGAGGCAGAGAAATACTGGGCAGCCTAAAGCGGGGCGCTGATGTTTTGGGCGGCATAAGGAGGCACGCTGATGTTTTTGGCGGCAGTCTAATACTGGGAGGTATAAGCAGCGCGCTGATGTGCAAACAGGAGAGCAGAGCCACAGCACAATGGTGAAGGCACTTACCAATGGTGCAGGGATCAGGGGTTCAATCCCCCACTGTGCTCAATGGCTGGCTGAGGTGACATTTTAGGAGGCATACAAAGAATGGGCGGCAAAAGGCGGCACGCAGATGGGCATTAGGCGGTGTGCTATTGATTTAGGAGGCTGTTCTATTATTGGGAGGCATAAGGCGGCACGCAGATGTGCAAGCACAGGATCAGAGCCACAGCA
Organism: Ichthyophis bannanicus; assembly: GCA_033557465.1. Taxonomy (NCBI): domain Eukaryota; kingdom Metazoa; phylum Chordata; class Amphibia; order Gymnophiona; family Ichthyophiidae; genus Ichthyophis; species Ichthyophis bannanicus. The sequence continues at coordinate 459,564,831 of CM066033.1, read as the reverse complement.
CAATGGTTAAGACACTAACCAGGGATCAGGTGTTCAATCCCCCACAGTGCCCAATGAACAAGGCTGGCTGAGGCATTGCGTATTATGGGGAAGAGTGCTTTAGGGGGCATGTTACTTTTAGTTTAATTATCATTACTAGCAAACGCACCCTCAAAGCGTGTTAACATAAGGCGCCCTATAAGGCACATTTTAAAGTGCACTGTCCGCCAAGGCACCCTAGAATGTACTTATAGGGCGCTTTAGAGGGTGCCGTATGAGTTACCGCAAGGTCAGAGTACTGTTTTTGATGGCAGCACTGTGCAGTTTAAGGAATGAAAAGCATACGTAGGTGCACTGACATGCATGGAGGAGCAGCAGTGGAGCACAATGGTTAAGGCACTGACTGCTGATACAGGGGTCATGAGGTAGCTCTCCAGGGTGCCTAATACGTAAGGCTGGCTGTGGCATCAGCTTTGCAATGTACATATCTGTTCCTGCAGCACCGTATGTGTATTTTATTAATTGCTGCCAGCAAACACGCCCTCACGTGCCGTAATGGAAGGTGCCGTAAAAGGCACCCTATATGGCACCCCATAGGGCACATTATAAAGTGCACTGTCCGCCACGGCACCCTAATATATCCCCTATAGGGCACCCTATAAGTTGCATCACAGGATAATGTATAGTGCACCTTATATGGACGGGAACCATAAGGTGCCCTATAGGGTGCCCTATAAAGCGCTCTCAGAGGCACCCTATGGGTACAGTACGCTGAGGGTGTTTTTGCTGGCATCAAAATATGTACATTAAAGAAAAACAATTCTTTGGACAACCCTTTCAAATAACCCCACTGTGGGTTTGAACCCATAACCTCTGCCTTCACAGGCAGTGAAGTAACCATTAGGCTACAGCTCTATAGCTGCCAGCAAGCCCCTGGCTGGCTGCAAAGAGCCTGCACGTCACCACACAGACAGTCTGCTGTGGTCTCCAGGATAGGGTTAGCCCACCCGTACCCATGATGCACTGCACATGCAAATCAGCTGTCCACAGATGAACACAAGATGGGGAGTGCACCCCCACAGCACCTCGGCCTGGTAGGAGGAAGTGACCGGGTGCACCCACACAGCACCTCGGCCTGGTAGGGGGTATGGACCGGGTGTTTTACTGGCACAGAGTAGCTACACACTGTCACATTGTGCGGGTACTGTGCTCACCCTGAGTGTGCGATGAGGCGCCCAGGACCAGGTCCACAACACCGTCCATGGCTGATGGAGGTCCAAAGTAGTGTTAATGTGTAAGATAGGTAGTTTCTGCACAAACATCATGGATATCTCTGTCTGTCTGTCTCAGTCAGGTGTAGCCCCCATGGACCCCCAGGTGGGCCATCCACCCTCCCCTCCCCTCCCCTCCCCTCCCCTCCCCTCTTCCTCCTGGCAGCAAACATGGTCTCCCATCAATAGATCCACATTCTACCTCCCTGCAAAGGTGGCGGTAGAGGGGACCATCAACCCCAGTCCTGCTGAGGAACAGACACCCCACAGGGCAGTTAAAGCAGCTCTATACACATCCACAACACAATAGCAGACAGACATTAGACAAGGTCATGGTAAGCTGCACCCCACCACTATCTGTTATTCTCCTGCAGCAAGCCATCAGCCGCTGCACCCTGCAAGCCGCTCCAGCAATACACATACCAGCTACAAACAGTCTGCTAGTTAGTCCATAGTGCATGCACCCAGAACTGGGATATCAGCATACACAGCAAGCAGATATATCAGTGACTGGGCCCCCAAAAGGAAACACATAACTATCACACGAGAGAAATACTATACAGCACTATGGGGGTGCCTAGCCATGCTGTGGTCACTGCACAGTCAGGGTGAGAGTGATCTCTCAGCAGGACATACTGAGGTCACCCTGTCTGTGTAGGTGGTGGCCGGGCACTACAATGTCCCAGTCAGTGCCCTATGCACTGTGCAGATGCACCCTGGCCAGGCCACCCAGTCCGGCCTATACCCATGGTACCTTGCTCCTCATTATGCACATTGGTAGCCCAATACTGGCAACATTGCTGGCAGTGTGGGCTGTGGAAGGTGTTTGCAGCCACCACACACTGGATAGACAGACAGCCACCCCCACACCTATGCCAGCATTGTGCTATTATAGATGAGGTCAGCAGCCATAACCACCACACCAGTCCTGGGCACAGTACAGGCATGGATATGGTACTCAATACTGTTGGGGGTCACCCCCCAGGGTGGTAGACACTGTCAGGGACCAGACCTGCAGCACACACCGCAAACATCAGATTGATTGTTATGGTGGAGCTCAATGACCAAAATGTGCTTAACGTAGGAATTGATATATGGCAGTTATCATAGGAAGCATTTGATAGCTGTGTACCATATACCCAGGTGTAGGGTGGCATTGCTAAAGTTTGCAACTGCTAGTATTGGGAGATACAGGCAGGGCCCAATGTCCAGCCTCTCCAGGAGGCATTGGCCAATGCGGCCTGTGGGGGGGGGGTGTGGGTGTGTCTGGCCCTGTTGGCTGCTGCTTTACGGCAGGGTTTCCCGACTCCAGTCCTGGTGTTCCAAACACTGTTCGGGTTTTTATGCTGTCCCTCATAAATATGCATGAGCTACATCTGCATACCATGGGGGTGGTGCATAGATATGCAGCACAGGCATCATTATTAGAGGCAGCATGGGACCTGAATGGTGTGGGGCCCTCCAGGACTGCATTTGGGAGACTCTGCTCTAGGTAATGCGCCTGTTTATGGTGTCTGTGATTGGTGTGGTAAAATATAGACGTATTAACAATGCATATGTTCTCAGCTATACAGTTTTGTCCTTACTATCACGGTTTAGTTGTGGGAAAAATATGTGGACAGGTTTGGCAGTAGCCCCAGCTGGGCTTTGAACCTGTGCCCTTCTGTTCTTGCACACACTGTCTGTGTGCACTGCACCACTGTGTTGCCACAGATGTGCTGCATTCCCTGGGGAGGCCATGACTGTACATGTGACAGAGCCTGTCTGTTGCGGTGGACCGTGCCAGCCTGCACAGGCCTAGGCCACTGTGTGCTGTGGCTTGCAGCCACTGGTCCCTCCGCCACCTGTACCCTTCTGCCAACATGCTGACATGTTCTTATCTTGGAAAAAGCATGTGACCGGATTGAGTTGTGGCACTCCAGGATTGTATTTGGGGGAACTGGCTGTAGGGAATGGCCATTGCTATGGTTTGTGTGCGGTGTAGGGTAAAATATGGGTGTTTGCACCATGCTTATGTGCTCTGCAATACAGGGGTGTCCTGACTATCACTATTTTGTGGTGGGTAAAATTATAGGGACTGGGTTGTCATGAGCTCTAGCTGGGATTTGAACCTGTGACCCTCTGGTCCTACAGGCACTGGCTGTGTCTGCTACACCACACTGTGACCACAGAGACAGTCCAGTCCCTGGAGATAGATAACCTGACCGAACGGCTCAGAAAACCATCTCTGCACAATTTTACTGTGGACTCATTCACCTTGTATGGTGACAAAAGGGCAAATAAACCTCAGAAATGACCTCGAAAAAAGGGGAAAACAAACATAACCAAGCTGGGCACCAGTAATATAAATAAGCAACATTAAAAACACTCCCAGGTAAGCTCCAAAAAAAGAAATGATTTTTGGAAGGGTCTACGCTCCGTAGACCCTTCCATAGATCATTCCTTTTTTTTTTTGGAGCTTTCCTGGGAGTGATTTTTATTGTTGGCCATTGATATCAATGTTGCCCAGCTGGTTTATAATTTTTAAAGTGTTTTTTGTGGTCATTTCCATTGTTTATTTGACATTTTGTTCTGTGCACATGTATCACACTGCTCACGTATTTTAGGTTTCCCCGGTTTTGCTGTACATTGCTGACGGAAATGGTTTCTCTTCCCTTTAAATGCAGTCTACCGCTAGTGTTTCACTCGCGGTAGTTTTTACTTGTAAATTCGGCCCCGCTCCTGTGCGGGGAGCCTCTCCCCTCCCACTTTCCACCCATTGACCCCGTCTCTCCGCCCCTCGGGGGCCTTCCTCCGCCCTCCGCCCTCCTTTCGCCTTTCCCCGCCTCTATCGCACAGTACCGCACCGCACACGTGCGCGTGTTCGTCACACGTGTGCGGGGCCCGTTAGTGTGACGCACACTCGTGCGGGGCACTTAAGAGCATTTAAGTGCATCATTTTCGCACGCTCAAGTGCGCCGCACATGCGTGCGCGGTTTAATAAACATACCCCTAAATCTTTGACAAAATGTACAAAGTTAACAGCAAGTAGAGCCTTCTCCATCTTCGCACCCATGGCCTGGAACGCCTTCCCTGCAGAAATCCGTGCCATCCTGAACTTAATGTCGTTCAGAAAAGCCCTCAAACACCACTTGTTCCTTCAGCACTACCCCGATACCAAGTCTGAAAAACACACAACCTCTACATTGACCCCCCGCCTACCACATCCCATTGAACAGCCCCCGGTCAACAATGGATAATCAACCACCACCTCCGTCCCCCCCCCCCCCCCCATCCCAAGAGCTCTCGCATCCACTACGAATCCTACATGCCCCATGTGAATACTTACTACTGTATAATTTGTATATAATTTGTATATAGTTCTCCCCAGTTCATCCAAGTTTTTGACCACCTGTTCCATGTAAACTCAATGTACCATACTGCATTGTAGTGTGTTTCTGTTCTTCTGTGAACTGCACTGATTATAATAGCGCGGTATATAAGAAATGTTAATAAATAAATAAAATAAATAAATAAATAATTCTTTGTTCTGAATTCCTCATCACAGCACAAGGATTGCTGGTCTCAGTTACTGTGTTTCATCTTCAGAGAATCAGGTAACAGTTGTCAGGTGATTCTTCTCCAAACAAAGGTCCATGATGAGAGAAAGATGCTAGTATGCAGGTTCATACATTGTTGCAAATGTTAGGACCAGTAGAACAGTCTCTGGATGAAATGGCCTCAGCAGCAGGTTCTCTTGCACATAGTCCTAGCTGGAAACAATAGCATTGCTGTACACTATGGGGGGTGTTTACTAAAGTGCGGTAATCGTGATTAACGCGCGTAAAGTACGTTTAATGATCGTTAGCACGTCCGAACGCGCGTTCTGACGTGCTAACGATCGTTAAACGTACTTTACGCGCGTTAACCGCAGTTAACGATCGTAAACCTCCGCGGCGCGTTAAAACAGCGCAGAAGGTGGAGAGTGGGCGGAGAGAAGGGGTCAATGGGCGGAGAGTGGGCGGGGAGAGGCTCCCCTCATACTAACGCGCTGAATTTCTGAGCTCAATTCCAACGCGAATGAAAACCTGTCGTTAAAGGCATATTAAAGGGAAGAGAAACCATTTCCGTCAGCAATGTACAGCAAAACCGGGGAAACCTACAAAACGTGAGCAGTGTGATACATGTGCAAAGACCAAAAGTTCACATAAAACCTTAAGAATGACCCCAAGAAACATTGTAAAAAGCACAATTCAGCTGGGCAACAGTGATAGCAATGGGCAACAATGAACAACACTCCCTGGAAAGCACCAAAGAAAGAAATGATGTTTGGAAGGGTCTACGCTCCGTAGACCCTTTCAAAGATTATTTCATTGTGATGGAGCTTTCCTGGGAGTGGTGTGTAATGTTACCCAATGATATCATTGTTGCCCAGCTTGGTTATGGGTGTTTGCCCCTTTTTTGAGGTCTGTTTTGAGGTTTATGTGTACCTTTGTCTCCATACAAGCTAAATGAGCCCACAGTAAACCTGTGCAGAGCAGGGTTTCTGACTCGTCAGGCCGCTTTAACTAACTCCAGGGACTGCACCATCTCTGTGGCCACAGTGTGGTGCAACAGACACAGCCAGTGCCTGCAAGACCAGAGGGTCACAGGTTCAAATACCAGCTGGGGCTCCTGCCAACCCAGTCCCCATAGTTTTACCCACCACTAAACAGTGATAGTAAAGACACCCCTTTATTGCAGAGAACATACGCATGGTTAATACGCCTATATTATACCACACCAAACACAGACATCAGAAACAGGCGCATTACCCAGAGCAGAGTCTCGCAATTGCAGTCCTGGAGGGTCCCACACCATTCAGGTTCCATGCTGCCTCTAATAAAGATGCCTGTGCTGCATATCTATGCACCATCCCCATGGTATGCAGATGTAGCTCATGCATATTTATGAGGGACAGCATGAAAACCCGAACAGGTTTGTAACACCAGGACTGGAGTTGGGCAACTCTGCCGTAAAGCAGCAGCCAACAGGGCCAGACACACCCACAGGCCCCATTGGCTAATGCCTCCTGGAGAAGCAGGACATTGGGCCCTGCCTGTATCTCCCAATACTAGCAGTTGCATACCTTAGCAATACCACCCTACACCTGGGTATATGGTACACAGCTATCAAACGTTTCCTGTGATAACTGGCAGATATCAATTCCTACATTACGCACAGTTTGCTCAGTGAGCTCCACCATAACAATCATTCTGCTGTCTGTGGTGTGTGCTGCAGGTCTGGTCTCTGACAGTGCATACCACCATGGGGAGTGACCCCCAACAGTCTTGCGTACAATATCCATGCCTGAACTGTGCCCAGGACTGGTGTGGTGGGTATGGCTGCTGAACACCTCTATAGTTGCACAATGCTGGCATAGGTGTGGGGGTGTCTGTCTGTCTATCCAGTGTGTGGTGGCTGCAAACACCTTCCACAGCCCACACTGCCAGCAATGTTGCCAGTATTGAGCTGCCAATGTGCATATTGAGGAGCAAGGTACCATGGGTATAGGCCGGACAGGGTGGCCTGGCCAGGGTGCAGCTGCACAGGGCATAGGGCAGTGACAGGCACATTTTAGTGCCTGGCCACCACCTACACAGACAGGGTGACCTCAGTATGTCCTGCTGAGAGATCACTCTCACCCTGACTGTGCAGTGACCACAGCATGGCTAGGCACCCCCATAGTACTATATAGTATTTCTCTCATGTGATAGATATGGTTTTCTTTTGGGGCCCAGTCACTGATTTATCTGCTTGCTGTGTATGCTGACATCCCAGTTCTGGGTGCATGCATTATGGACTAACTAGCAGACTGTTTGCAGCTGGTATGTGTCTTGATGGAGTGGCTGATGGCTTGTTGCAGGAGTATATCAGATAGTGGTGGGGTGCAGCTTACCATATCCAGGCCTGATGTCTGTCTGCGAACAGAGCTGTGGTGCCTGCCCTGTGGGGTGTCTGTTCCCCACCAGAACTGGGGGTGATGTTCCTCTCTACTACCACCTTTGTAGGGAGGTAGAAGGTGGATCTATTGTTAGGAGACCCTGTTTGCCACCCTTGGGGGGGGGGGGTCCATGGGGGCTACATCTGACTGCAAGGTGTTTGTGCAGAAACTACCTATCTCGCACATTAACACTGCTTTGGACCTGCGCCATGGATGGTGCTGTGGACCTGGTGCTGGGCGCCTCACTGCACCCTCAGGGTGAGCACAGTACCAGCACAATGTGACGGTGTGTAGCTACTCTGTGCCAGTACAACACACGGTCAGTACCCCCTACCAGGCCGAGATGCTGTGGGGGTGCACATGGTCACTTCCCCCTACCAGGCCGAGGTGCTGTGGGGGTGCATTCCCCATGGTGTGTATCTGTGGACAGCTGATTTGTATGTGCAGTGCATCATGGGTGTGACTGGCACGATCCAACCCTGGGAAGATCCAGCGCCTGCTCTCAGGCTCTGATAAACCATAGGCCATCACACGTACATCTGTTAGCATAGTGCATAAGTGCAAGACACCCTAACGTGTCTGTACTATAAGGTGCCCACACTGGTAAAAACACACGTACCCACGCACGATTGTACGCACGGGGCTATGCGCACTGCGAGAGTGTGTTTCACTAACAACTACTGAACGTAAAGAAAAACATGTCTCCTCATTCCCTATGTAATGTACAGGGTGCTGCCTGGGACAGCATTCTGTGTTAGGCACACTGGGGACTTGAACCCATGCTGCCTGTAACAGCGGTGAGTACACTAACCATTGTGCTACAGCTCTGTTTCAATGATTTGTGTCTGTATGCCTTCATATGCTTAACGCGCCACGGCGCCCTGTAACGCTCGTTAGTTTTTGGAACGCGCGTTAGTCGTTACGATGTCCCGCCCATGTCCTTTTTTGGCTTTCCTTTCACTAACGCGGCTCCTAACGCGATTTGCACTAACGCAGTTTAGTAAACATACCCCTATGTGTACATAAACTTGGCAGGCAATTGCTTGAAGTCAGCAGGTTTAAAGCTTGAACATGGCAGAAATTACTTGTACTAGGAATACATCTTGAGTTCATTACAGACCACAGTGCTTCAGAACAGGCCCCAGGTACCAGCCCTACAGCATCCAGGTAGCATATTCTAGAAGTAGGCCTGTGGACATCCATCTACTGTGCACATCTACACTACCACCAACCCCCCCCCCCCCATGCCCTACAGCAGCACCCTTGTGCTACTTCCACCAATATGCAGTGCTCTGTGCGGTGTGAGACATGGACACAGACAGATACAGGCCCTCATTCCCAGCCACATGGACACTAATACCTGTATCCATACTAACAATCACGAACCCTCCTCAGCTCCTTCAGTCTTACATACTCAGTTACACATGCACACCCATCTCCACAGCCAGAACACTGACAGGGGTGGGTGGTGGGATACAAGGGAGAGGGGGGTCCAGGATAGAAGTGTCACATAATCAAAGGGGGCAGGTAGGGGCCTTCAGCTGGGATGGGGGATGGGAAGCAGTGAAGGACAAAAGAGGAGCACTCTTGGGACACAGGGGGTCATACAACATGGTATGCAGCAGACAGGGATGACAAGCAGACTCCTCTCTCTTGACCTCTCTATGCTCCTTCTAACACAATCACAGTTGTGGTCAGCATGGACAGCAAAGTCCCATACCTGTTCATGCATTATAGCAGGTCTAGGCCAAGATATCCAGGATGCTACAGTATATGCCTTGGACATCTGCTCCCTTGCTCCACCCTCACTGTACACCAGAATGCCACCAAATACATCCATGTTGGGACACCCAGACTTGAACGTTCTGTCCACAGGGGCATTCAGATCTACCCAGTTCTGTAATTGTACTTTGTATATCCCTGCCATTCACACATCCACATTGCACATTTTGGGCATCTAAGCCACGTCCATCTCTTGTAAAATTGCCCCCATAATGCCATTATTTTTTGTTTTTAAAGCATGTGGTGCTGAACATATAAGTGCTTTTTAAATGTCAGCCCTATATGTAAAAAAAACAAATATGTGAACTTTATGCAGTCCCCATCTCCCAAATGCAGCTACTTGGATGGTGTGAACTGTTTGCCCTGGGCTTTTATGATTCAGTAGCTCGGGACCACAATATCAGAAACAATATTTTATCCAAAACTTGCTGAAGCATTATAGCATCACTGTCATTGAGAGTAGCTTGCTGTCAAAGCCTATGGTTTATGAGCAACAAGCAAACAAAGTTCTTTAAAGGGAGACTGTATAGGAGAACCAACCAGAGACTTTCAGCGCCTCTGCCCAATTTCAAATTGAGATTGGCTAGTAGATGAAGTTTTTCCTCCAAGCTGGAGGTGATTTATCAAATGCTTAGCGTCGGGGCATGTCGGGGGCGATATTGAACCACTGCCCAGTTAGCTTCCAGGTTCTGCAGCCAACCCAGTATGTCAAGAAGTCTGAGACCATGACCTCAATGGGCTTTCAAAGGTTGTATATCACTGGTTACTAGTTTAAGGAACCAGCAAGTTAGGAACATACCTAGGGGCATGTTTACTAAACACCGTTGCTGTGCGGGTTCCCGTTAGTGTGCTGGTGCCATATAAGGAGTGGGCGGGCCAGGCAAAAAACTGGACCGTACGTGTGTGCGTCGCGCTAATGTGCGGGGCCCACATTAGCGCGTGGGAAGGCTAAGTGGGGCGCTGCTGCAAAACCAAACAACAGAGCCATAGTACAACAGTGAAGACACCGACCAATGGTGCAGGGGCCAGGGGTTCAAACCCCCATTGCACTCAACAAAAAAGACCAGCTGAGGCACCAACATTTATGGGCAAAAGTGGTTAGGAGGCATATTAATTTTGGGCAGCAGAAGGCGGCGCACTGTTATTTTTATTATGGCATGAGGCGGCGCACTGTTTAGTGTGGGCGGCAGATGGCGGCGCATTGTTAAGTTTGGGCGGCAGAAGGCGGTGCGCTGATAAATGTGGGCAACAGAAGGCGGCGAGCCGGTGGGCAGAAGGCGGCGCGCTGATGTGTGAGGGGGCACTCCAATAGTGGAGGGATAAGTGGCGCGCTGATGTGCAAATAACAGGAACGGAGCCATAGCACAATGGTTAAGACACTGACCACTCGTGCAGGGATCATGGGTTCAATTCCCCACAGTGCCCATTGAAGACAGCTGGCTGAGGCCCTATTTTAGGGGCATTTCCATGTTGTGCGGCATAAGGCGGCGTGCTGTTAATTTAGTGCGCCACAAGATGGCGCGCTGATGGCTACAAGGCTGCGCGCGGATGCACAAACACAGGAACAGAGCCACAGCACAATGGTTAAGACACTGACCAATGGTGCAGGGGCCAGGGGTTCAACCCCTCACAGTGCCCAGTGAACAAGGCTGGCTGGGGCAGTATGTATCATGGTGAGGAGTGCTGTAGGAGGCCTTCCACTTATATTTTATTTCCCACCACTAGTAAACCCGCTCTCACAGTGTGTTAACATACGGATGCCCGTAAGGCACATGTTACAGTGCACTGTCCGCCAAGGCACCCTAGAATGTCCCCTATAGGGCACCATGTATGTTGCGACACAGGATAATGTATAGTGCACCCTATATGGATGGCAACCATAAGGTGGCCTATAGGGCGCCCTATAAAGCACCCTCAGAGGCACCTAATGGGTATAGTAAGCTGCGTGTGGTTTTGCAGGCATAGACATATGTACAGTAAATAAAAATAAAGCTGTGGATAGCCCTATCAAAGGGCCCCACTGTGGGTTTGAACCCATGACCTCTGGCTGTACAGGGAGTGATGTAACCATTAGGCTACAGCTCTATAGCTGATAGCAAGCCCCTGGCTGGCTGCAGAGAGCCTGCACGTCACCCCACAGACAGTCTGCTGTTGTAGACAGGATAGGGTTAGGCCACCCGTACCCATGATGCACTGCACATGCAAATCAGCTGTCCACAGATGCACACAAGATGGGGAATGCACCCCAACAGCTGCCCGGCCTGGTAGGGGGAATTGTCCATGTGCACCCACACAGCACCTCGGCCTGGTAGGGGGTCCTGAGCGGGTGGACTACCAGCAAAGAGTAGCTACACACCGTCACATTGTGCGGGTACTGTGCTCACCCTGAGGGTGTGATGTGGCGGCCAGGACCAGGTCCACAACACCAGCCATGGCTGGATGAGGCCATGACAGAGCTCCAAAACAGTACTAACCTGTGAGATAGGAAGGTGCTGCAGAAACATGTTGGATATCTCTGTCTGTCTCAGTTAGTGGAAACCCCCATGGACGACACCCCCCCCCCCCAGGTGGTCAAAGTTACACCACCACCACCCCCCCATGGCAGCAGAGTGGACCATCAAACCCCAGTCCTGCTGGGGAACAGACACCCTACAGGGAAGTCCAAGCAGCTCCACACACATCCATAACACAATATCAGACAGACTTTAGGCCTGGATATCCAAAAATGCACCCCAGCACTATCTGATATTCACCTGCAGCAAGCCATCAGCCACTGCACCCTGCAAGGCACTCCATCAAGACACATACCAGCTGTGAACAGTCTGCTGGTTAGCCCTGATGGAAATGCATGCACCCAAAACTGGGGTGGCAGCACACACAAGCAGAGAGTTCTGTGAGGAGGCCCCAACAGGAAACCCATATATATCACAAGAGAGAAACACAATACAGCACTATGGGGGTGCCTAGCCATGCTGTCATCACTGCACACTCAGGGTGAGAGTGCTCCCCCAGCAGCACATACAGAGGTCACCCTGTCTGTGTAGGTGGTGGCCTGGCACTACAATGTCACAGCCAGTGCCCTATGCCCTGTGCAGATGCATCCTGGCCAGCCCACCATGTCTGACCTATACCCATGGTACCTTGCTGCTCATTATGCACATTGGCAGGCCAATACTGGCAGTAGTGCTGGCAGTGTGGGTTGGGGAAGGTGTTTGCAGCCAACACACACTGTATAGACAGACACACACTCCCACACCTATGCCAGCATTGTGCTACTATTGAGGGGGTGATTAGCCTTGGCCACCACACCGGTCCTGGGCACGGCACAGGCATGGATATGGTATGCAGTACTGCTGGGGGTCACTCCCCAGGGTGGTGAACACCATCAGAGGCCAGGCCTGGAGCATGCACCGCAGACACCAAACAGATTGTTCGGATGGGGTCAACTAGCAGTATGTGCGTAACGTAAGGATATCTATCAGCCTGTACTCTTAGCAAACGTTTCAGAGCTGTGTACCTCAGGTGTAGGGTGACATTGCTAAGGTATGCAGGTGCTGGTCTTGGGAGATGCACGCAGGGTCCAATGTTCTGCCTCTACAGGAGACATTGGCCAATGGGGCCTGTGGGTGTGGGTGTGTCTGCCCCTGTTGGCTGCTGCTTTACGGCATCGCTTCCCCACTCCAGCCCAGTTTTGCATCACACTGTTCGGGTCTTCCTGCTGTCCCTCATGAATATGCATGAGCTACATCTACATGCCATGCATAGATATACAGCACAGGCATTTGTATGAGTGGCAGCATGGAACCTGACTGGTGTGTGGCCCACCAGGACTGCATTTGGGGGATTCTGCTGTAGGTTCTGCCCCTGTTCATGGTGTCTGTGCTCAGTGGGGTAAAAGATAGACGTATTACCATTGCATATGTCCTCGTCAGGAAAGGTGTGTCCTTACTGTCACTGTTTATTTGTGGGGAAAATATGTGGGCAGGATTGCTGGTAGCCCCAGCTGGTCTTTGAACCTGTGACCTTCTGTTCTTGCATGCACTGTCTGTGTGCACTGCACCACCGTATAGCCACAGCTTGGCTGAATTCCCTGGATAGTCCATGACTGTGGATCCGGCAGGGCCTGTCTGTTGCTGTGGACTGTGCCAGCCTGCACATGGCTAGGCCTCTGTCTTCTGTCGCTAGCAGCCACTGCCCCCTGCACCACATGTACTCGTCCGCCAACAAGCTGGCATGAGCTTCTCCCATAAAAGGCAGGTGACCTGATTGGAATGTGGCAGTACGGGACTGCATTTGGGGTACTTGGCTGTGGGTAATGCCCATTGTTGTGGTGTGTGTGCGTTGTTGGGTAAAATATGGGTGTTTTCCCCATGCTTATGTCCCCTGCAATACAGGGGTGTCTGCGCTATCTGTGTTTAGTGGTGGGTAAAATATAGGGACTGGGCTGGCAAGTGCCCCAGCTGGGCTTTGAACCTCTGGTCTTAGAGGTATTGACTCTGTCTGCTGCACCACACTATGGCCACATAGACAGTGCAGCCCCTGGAGGTAGTAAGCCTGGCAGGATGGAGTCACAAACCCTGCTCTACGCAAATTTACTGTGGGCATATGCACGCTGTCTGGTGACAAACGTGCACATAAACCCCGGAAATGACCACGGGAAATGGGGGACAAAATATCACCACGCTGGGCAACAGTGATATTAATGGGCAACCATAGCAAACACTCCCAGGAAAGCTCCACAAAAGGAAATGTTTTTTGGAAGAGTCTCCGCTCCGTAAACCCTTCCAAAATTCATTTCTTTTTTCTGGAGCTTTGCTGGGTGTGTTTTATGTATTTGCCCATCACTATAACTGTTCCCCAGCTGAATTACTATTTTTAATAGTTCTGTTGTGGTCCTTTTCTATTTTTATTTGCACTTTTGTGCTCTGCACATGTATCACACTGCTCACGTTTTGCTGGTTTCCCCGGTTTTCCTGTACATTGCTGACGGAAATGGTTTCTCTTCCCTTTAAATGCTTTCTACCGCGAGGGTTTCACTCGCGGTAGTTTTTACATGCAAATTCGGGCCCGATACTGTGCGGGGAGCCTCTCCCCTCCCCTTCCCCTCCCATTAAACCCTTCTCTCCGCCCCTCCGGGGCCTTCCTCCGCCCTCCGTTAGCCTTTCCACGCCTCTATCGGACATTTGCGGGCCCGTACTTGTGTGGCACCCGTTACTGTGCCGCGCAAGTGTGCGGGGCTTAATCGCACGTTTGCGGGGCGTTTAAGCGCTCTTAACTACCGCTTTTAGTGCGCTCTTTTGCGGCGCGCTAATTAGCGGTTTTTAGTAAACATGCCCCCTAGGGTCCAAAGTTAGGGTAGCCATGACAGATGTGCTCTGTACTCAGGACATTAGGATTGACAACTGTCTGGCTTTCTCAGGATTCTACTGATTTTTAAATTATTGTCTGGAAGCTAGAAGGATGGCTAACAGGTTGGGATATTTTTCAGAGTAAAACCTCTGTCTGCAGTTCTCTAGTCCAATCCAGTGTGTCAGTGAGCCTTTCCTTCCAGTCTATTAGAACCCATAGCAAACCCACTGTATCATAACAGTACTACCAGAACTCACAAAGCACCAAACCCTACCTATCAAAAGGCAACATTGCAAATATTAAACCAATACATCTCAGAGAATACCAATACATCTCCTACTGGAGAAAGAGAACATGTGGCTCTGTCAAACAGAAACTACATGAACAGAATACCTCAGTTCGGCTACACATGCAGAACAAGACCATCAGCAAACAAAGAACAAGGGATCACAATTTAGAAATAGAAAGACAATAATTAAACCGGGAACCCCAAAAGTCAAACTTGGAATGTACAATAACACTGGAGCAATAAAACTATAAATTAATTTCCTCTTGTACTAAACAAAAATGCAAAGACGTTAGCGATGCACAATTCCCAGAGCTGACATATTCCAGTTAATAAATTCAAAATAAAAAAATATTTTTCTACTTTTTGTTGTCTAGGCATTTTATTTTTCAGTTGCAATTGCTCCAATCACTTTCTTCTAGTTTCTTTGTGTCTTCGGCTAACTCTCCATTGTCTGCTGTCCATTTGTCCTTTTTTCTCTCTTTTGTTTTTTTCCATTCTCTCTCTACATCTGCTTTAACATACTGATCTTTCCCCTTTTGCTCTTCCATTTATTTATTTCTTTATTCCTTTTTCATCCAAATTTCATGCTTCCTTCCTTCCTCAATCCTTCTAGTCCCATTTTCCATCCCCCCTTCAGCCCATTTTCAGTCCAATCCCCCCAATCAGTCCATTTCCTGTCCTAGCCCCCTATCAGCCCATTCCCAGTCCAAGCCCCCCCAATCAGCCCATTTTCAGTCCTATCCTAGTTCCCCATCAGCCCATTTCAAGTCTAGCCCCCCATTAGCCCATTTCCAGTCCAAGCCCCCCCAATTATTCTATTTCTAATCCTAGCCCCCATCAGCCCATTCCGAAGCCCCCCATGAGCCATTTCCAGTCCAAGCCCCCCATGAGCCATTTCCAGTCCAAGCCCCCCATCAGCCTATTTCCAGTGCTATCCTAGCCCCCATGAGTCCATTTCCAGTCCATTTCCAGTCCAACCCCTCCCCAATCAGTCCATTTCCAATCCTAGCACCCCCATCAGCCCATTTCCTGTTCTATCCTAGTCCCCCCATCCCCCACCCAAAGAGCCCCACATCTGTCTGACCATCTTAAGAGGAAGCTGGAGAGGCCAAAGCCCCGGCTCACCTCTGCACAGCTGCCAGAGTGAAGAGCGCCGTGTTCCGTCACTCCAGCATCTGTTTTCGCATAAAGGCCGTTGACGCCAGAGATTAAAGGGCATTTCCTGTATCCCGGCACTCAGCACACTTCACGAGAGCACAGCTGCCAGAGTGAAGGAACACACCGCTCTTCACTCCAGCAGCTATGCAGAGGTGAGCTGGGGCCTCGGGCCTCCTCAGCTCCCTCTGAAGCCAGCCCTGCAAACCGACTATGTGTGGAATGAAGGTAGCGCGGGGCCCTATGCGAACAACATTCTCACACAATGGATGGGCCGGCCCTGGATGGAAGAGAAATAAAGCCTCCAGCTCTCCAAAAAATGCCTCAATAAATTTCTATAGGAAAAGCTGTTCCAACAACTGCAGTACATACACACTGATTCACCATAACATAGCTATTAAAGAATTGAACTTGTCAAACAGCCCTCCTCATCATATCCTCTCCCAATCACAGACACACAGAGAAACAACACAGATATAAATACACACACACACATGCAGAGACACAAACATGCAAGCATTCATACACACACATACAAGCACAAACTGACACAAAACAGGCACATACCTAAAAACACATACCGACTAACAAAAACATACACAGGCACACAACAGATAAACATACAACACGGAGATATTCACACAAACAAAACACATACACAAGAAACACACATGCACAGACACAGGCAATACAAATACAAACAAATGAGGGTGTGCATGCACATACACATCCGCAGGGGTTGGAAAGAATTCTACGAGCCATGCCATGCATGCTTTCCCCACTTGTTTTCATTCAGATTTTTTTTTTTAATTTTAAATAAATAATACAAAATGAATTAAATGAGAAATAAAGCAAGAAAAAGGAAACAATTTTTAAGTGTATATCAGCTTACAGTATTTGGAGAGAGAAAAGCTGGGGGAGAATAGGACATTTGCAATAGCTTAATATTTGATGGACCAATATTCAGTGTGCAATATTTCAAGTATCAACTGCCATGGGTAAAAAAAATACCGATATTCTGTGGCAGTATCCAGATAGTGCAGCTGAATATCTGGATTTTGTAGTCAGCACTGGGCTGTTTGGACAGCAGCAATATTCAGCTTCTAGCTGGATAGCCCAATCTGCATAGGACAATTTTTTATCTGTTCTAAGTTATGTGGAAACGTATCCGGATAGCAGCGCGGAAAATCATCAATGTCGATATAAGATCTGGCTCTTCCACAGCTCTGCCCAAAGACCACCCTGGCACTATCTAGATCAGGCCACAGTGATCGGAGGAAATATTCAGTAGCACTATCCACCATCCAGCTAAGCCTTTTGAATACTGGGTCCCTAGGGTTTCTTTAGTATGTTACATTACAGTTTTGATTTGTCATTCTTCAAAAAAAAAATGATGCAGAACATCTGAAAACATCAGCAAAATACATCAGTAAATAGCACAGAAATAGTTGGGCGGCTATTATGATGGGACATTAATGGGAGGGGGTGGAGTCTGCACTCACTGAGGCATGTTATTTGTCTAATTCTGATCCTTTTTCTTGTTCGCTTTCTCTTTTCTCTTCCTCTGACAACTTATTTCTAAGCCTTTATTTCTATGTATCTAAATGGGCTAAGAGAGCACCCACTTCAATTTGTTCATACTCCTAAACACCAGACAGGCCATCATTTTAAAATAATATTTTATTTTTACTTTTTTGTCATACTGTAAGGTTTCAAGATTAGTTCCAAAAGGGATTACACCTCAGATGTTGTCAGAGCTGTCACATCATGATGAATGCTGATATGGTAAACATACATGATTTTCTGCCGCAGTTCGGCTCTTATTAATAAACATTTCTAGCATTAACTAGAGAAGGAAGAATTTTAACAAGTGAAATACTTTGCATTGCTTCCATTGTTGGTTACTTTGTGTATGTGGGATGTTAATGTTTTGGAAAATGTTGGCTACAACCTTAGCCCCTTTACCAATATTCAAAAAAAGGAGCTCTCAAAGAGTGTATGAGCAGCGTATCAATGTAGACTAATGTAAAAGCCTGGTCCACTAAAGGCTACTGCAAATACTTTGTTACAATACTAAAACTATTAATTTGATGTATGAATTATTATTGGATTAACTATTTAAGTTGCCCTTTTAGCACCTTGCAGTGACGCCTCTTAACCGTTTTGCAGAAAGTGACCTACATTACAGCAGAACTATTTGTATTTAATATGTAAGTCCATGAACTATATGGTAATTTTTGACTAGCCAAACGCACTGCACAGTCATGCTGTTTCAGAAGCTTTCATTTGCAAATCATAATTACATATTAGGTTGTAACTGCTGTAACCCACCACAAGCTGTACTGTCAAAGATAATATGCCATAAACAGCTTCAACTACGAAACAAGAAAAAATCTTCAAGTCTGCATTTGAGTTCATGGCTCCAAAAACAAAGGCATGTTAAGCTTACTCTTTTAACTATTAGTTTTTCTAGTCCTTACGCTGCCAAAACACATTAATAAAATACAAAAGTCAAATTTATTTAAAAACTCTGCCCCTACGCTACAAACTATGACAGCTCTAAGGAATAAATTTTAAAAGCCTTAGGTTCCAGTTGTATAAAAAAACAGACTTAAAAGCACCAAATGGCATATAGGTAAAAGTGATGAATTCAGAAACAGCACTCCTTATACATGCAAAGTGGCATTTTAGAAGGGACGTCTAGGAAAACTCTAGGACAGCCAGAGCAGAATAAAAACCAGGGGAGTGGCAGCCGTGAATTCTGAATTCATTCCTTCTCCACCCTAAAATATGAATGTCCCAGTAACTGGGTCTGCGATGGGCCCCATGTAGATAACAAGGCAGGGGATTTGCACAGATGTAGGCCATTTTAGAAATGTGGATGTCCCCGAAGTGCATGCTTGCAGAGCCAGGTACTTGGATGCCTCAAACTGGGTAGGTCATAAGAAGGGATCTATAGGTTATGTGACTAGCACATCCTGCCCTGCCATTTCAGGTACTCAAGAGGTCCAATAGCAGGCCAATAATATGGTTGGAGTATGTTTTTACAGGCAGGTTTTGTTGTCTAGGAAATATTAACCACTGCGATGTAAGTGCATTTTTCTCTTCACCCTGGAAGCCTTGCAGGCATGAAACAAGCACCTTATGGCACCTTATTCGTGGTCAGGAGCAGGAGCAGTATAGACATGGACACCTCAACAGCCAAGGCCTGACATGCTTGTGGCATTCTGAAATTGCACCATGATGTGCAACTCCCTTGCCCCATCCATGGCACGCCTCCACTACACCCCATGCTACTTGAATATTCTCAAGTGAGGGATGCCTATATAACTGGTTTTATAAAACGGGTCCAGGGATGTCTCCATGATTTGGATGTCTGTATGCGCATTTTCAAACATCCAACTTGTGAAGAGAACTTCTAAAATAGCCCCCTAGATGATAGAGTGCAGGGTTTTCTTCATACAGAAAGGAGGTGTGCTCTGGGAAGCCCTTCACAGTAGACATATTATCTGTATTTTATAATAGCCATAAATGTATACAAGAACACATTTACTCATTGGCATGTCCACCCATTCGTCATACATAGCCCTGATTAACTTCTCTTTAGGACCTGGGAAATAGAGAATCAAACATCCCAGGAACAAATGGATCACAGTGGGCTCTGGTAGATTGCATCCTGTAATGCAGAAACACCCTGTACATCATGAGATATCACTGCATAATGCCTTCTCTGCTTTGGTTAATGAGGATACCCAATCCAGGGAAGCTGAAGGGCCCTCAAATGAGACAGTCAATGCCCAATCTCCTGATAGAGCTCCAAATCTGAAGAAAAACTCAAGGAACAGAAAACTACTACTTGGTGATTCCATCATCAGAGGCACCAACTTGGAAACACAGTTCAAAGGAGAGAAGTTAGTCAAATGCCTTCCAGGCTCTTCAGCTAGCAAGAATACAAACCAAATTGTTGATGTACTTAGCGCTGAAAGGGAGCACTCCAAAACTGATGTTGTCATCCACTTGGGTACAAATGACCTGGCTAGAAACAGTGCCACTACAATTCAAAGGGACTTCCAAGCTCTGGGGAAGAAACTGAAGCCCATTGTTAACATTGTAGCATTCTCAGAAGTTCTACCTGTTCTCGGTAAGGGGGCAGAAAGGCTGCATCGCATAAACAGCTTTAACGCATGGCTTCAGACCTGGTGCAAAGAGGAAGGATTCAGATTTACAGGCGACTGGGGAAACAGATGGACCAACAAGAGACTATACTGTGCTGATGGACTACATCTCTCTGTCGCAGGGAAAAGAATCCTAAGTGAAAAATTCAGGCAGTATGTGGATATGCATTTAAACTAGAAAAAGGGGGTGACGGATGGGGAAGGTCAAGTTCTGGATGTCACTCCCTGCAAAAGCAGAATAACATCAGAAACAGCCACACTTTTAAACCACACATCAAAAACAAGTGGGAAGAAGTGGGCAGAACAAAAAATGCTAAATACACGCAAGCCAGTTAAATGCTGGAAAGCAATGAGCACAAATGCTCGAAGCTTAGCCAACAAAGTTCCAGACCTGGAAATGGACTTGGACATTGTGGCCATTACAGAAACATGGTTTAATGAATCACATGATTGGGATATAGCCATACCTGGCTATAATCTATTCAGAAGAGACAGAGAAAATGGAAAAGGAGGAGGAGTAGCCTTGTATGTCAAAAGCAATATTAAAGCTACTGAAATGCAGGGGGCATGGGGAAAAGAAGAAGTGCTCTGGATTGTGTTGGAAAGAGGAGATGACACTATCATCCATACTGCTGTAGTCTACAGACCTCCGACTCAAATCGGAGAGATAGATAACAAATTGATTATAGATATTGCCAAGATAGCCACAAAGGGGGAAGCAATCATATTGGGTGACTTCAATCTACCCGATATGGATTGGATTACTCCTTCTGCAAATCTGGAAAGAAGCAAAAAAATTGTGGATGCTCTCCAAGATGCGTTACTTAGACAAATAGTGATGGAACCAACCAGGGAAAGCTCAATGCTGGATTTAGTGCTCACCAACTGTGATAGCGTGTCGAATGTCTGGGTGGGTGCCCCTGTGAACAACAGCGATCATCACACAGTGTGGGTTTCAGATAAAAGTCAAGGTGCAGTCCAATCACAGCAAGCTCAAAGTCCTAAACTTCAAAAACACTGACTTCAATAAAATGGCCGAGTACCTAAAGGAGGAGTTGACAGGGTGGGAGAGGATAAGGGAAGTGGAATTGCAATAGACTAAACTAAAGGTGGAAATAAAAGGGGCAACAGATAAATATGTAAGAAAAGTAAATAAAAACAAGAGGAGAAGGAAACCTACAGTATTTGGTTTTCCAAAGAAGTGGCTGCTCAAATAAAGGCAAAAAACACAGCTTTTGCAAAATTCAAAAGCTTGCAAACAGAGGAACACAGAAAGGAATACAGGATCAAACTCAAAAGAGACAAAAAGAGAAATAATGATAGCAAAATCAAAGGCAGAGGAAAAGATGGCTAAAGATGTTAAGTGTGGCGACAAAACTTTCTTCAGGTATATTCGGGAAAGGAAGAAGATCAGAGGTGGAATTGCAGGACTCAGAAGTGCTAGGAGCGGACTCGTGGAAAGTGACATTGAAAAAGCGAAATTGCTAAACAAATACTTCTGCTCTGTTTTTACTAAAGAAAATCCTGTAGAAGGACCACCTGTGACTCCCAAATATAAAAATGGGAATGAAGTAGATACCATACCATTCACAGAAGATGATGTATTAGAACAACTTGCAAAACTGAAAGTGGAAAAGGCCATGGGACCAGATAGGATACATCCCATGGCCTCTCTCAATTTCGTAAGGCAATCAAGCACCACATCTTCCTGATCCATTTTGCACAAGCATCCAATCCTCATCGGATCAACAGCCCTCTTAAACCGACTAACTCTCACTCTTCTCCCCAATTCCCTCACATGTAATCTCTGCCCCAAGTTCTCTTATGTCCTACCTTATTCCGACCATGGTCTGCCTGTGAATACTAAAGAACCCTATATGTTTATACATAGATCAGTTTTTACACTGTTTTTGTACATAGTTCCACTGTGTGTACATAGTTATAGTTTTATTTTATTTTATTTTATTTTTTATTACCCCCTATTCCAAGTTTAATTTCCCTGTTATAATGTAAGCACACCAGTGTTTTCTGATTGTGCAGATCTGTTACTTGTAAACCGCACTGAAAACAAATAGCGCGGTATATAAAAAATGTTAAATAAATAAATAAAATAAATAAATCCCAGGATACTGAAAGAGCTCAGAGAGGTTCTTGCAGGGCCGTTAAAGGATGTTTTCAACAGATCCTTGGAAACAGAAGTTCCTCAGGACTGGAGAATGGCTGATGTCGTACCTCTACACAAAAGTGGTGACAGGGAAGAAGTGTCAAACTACAGACCCGTGAACCTTACCTCGGTGGCGGAAAAAGTAATGGAGGCGCTCCTGAAAGAGCGAATAGTGGACTTTCTCAAAACCAACAGGTTGCAAGATCCGATGCAACATGGTTTTACCGAAGGATGATCTTGCCAAACAAATCTGATTGAGTTCTTTGACTGGATGACCAGAGAACTAGATCAGGGGCATGCGATGGATATCATCTACCTGGATTTCAGAAAAGCCTTTGATACTGTCCCTCATAGGAGGCTTATCAATAAACTCAGTAGTTTGGGGATGGGTCCCAAGGTGGTAAACTGGATCAGAAATTGGTTGACTGACACACGACAGAAGGTGATGGTAAATGGAGCTCACTCGGATGAAAGGAAAGTGATTAGCGGGGTGCCCCAGGGTTCGGTCCTGGGCCCGGCACTGTTCAATGTATTTGTGAGTGATATTGCTGAAAGATTGAATGGAAAGGTATGTCTTTTTGCAGATGACACAAAAATTTGCAACAGAGTGGACTCCCCTGAGGGAGTGATTAACATGAGGAAAGATCTACAAAAGTTGGAAGAACGGTCTAATGCTTGGCAATTAAGATTTAATGCAAAGAAGTGCAGTGTCATGCACTTGGGCAGCAGAAATCCAAGGGAAATGTATGCGATAGGGGGCGAGAGGTTGGTGTGCACGGATCAGGAGAAATACCTTGGTGTGATTATTTCTGTAGATCTCAAGGTGGCAAAACAGTGCGACAAGGCAGTGGCAAAAGCCAGGAGGATGTTGGCTGCATACAAAGAGGAATTACCAGCAGAAAGGAAGAGGTACTAATGCCACTGTATAAGTCACTGGTGAAGCCTCACTTGGAATACTGTGTTCAGTTTTGGAGACCATATCTTGAAAAAGATGTAAAAAGAATGGAAACTGTTCAGAGGAAGGCGACCAAAATGATTTGGAGCCTGCCTCAGAAGCCTTATGAGAAGAGACTTGAAGACCTAAATATGTGCACTTTGGAGGAGAGGAGGGATAGGGGAGATATGATTCAGACCTTTAAATACAAAGGGGTATGTTTACTAAACTGCGGTAACGTTACATAACGCGCGTTACGTAATGTTAACGATCGTTAAGTAACGATAACGTGCGTTACGTGATGTTAACGATCATTAATGTCTCATAACGCGCGTTATCGTTACTTAACGATCATTGACGTTCCGCGGCGCGGTAAACCCTGCAGAAGGTGCAGAGAGGGCGGAGATAAGGGGTCAATGTCCTGAGTGTGGGCGGGGAGAGGCTCCATTCACACTAACGCGCTGATCTGAAGAGCTGAATCCTAACGCGACTGAAAACCTGCCGTTAGATGCACATATGCAGGAGAGAGAAACCATTTACGTGTCAGCAATGTACAGCCCAGGCAGGGAGCCCAAAATCTGTGATAGTAGTGCTCCATGTACAGCAATACCATAGTGCCAAAGTATGAATGGCCACTATGGCGATGGTGCAAATGGGGCATAGGGAGCTGCAGGCGGGACATGTAGCATGGGCTTCTGGGGCACAGGGTGGACCAGGCGGGCACCTAGGTGGCACATAGGAACATAGACACTGGAGATCAGCAAGACAGCAGTTAACCAAGGCCAAACACAATCCACCAATATCTACCTGGTCCACCCTAGCCAATAGCTGCTAGGGCAAAGACCTGACATCCCCCCAGCCATCCCGCCCCCATGTGGAGGAGACATAATAGTGGTAGGCAGTGATGGGGGATGTGAGGATGTCCATGTATGCCCCCCCATCCCGGAACCCGCTCCCTAAGCAGGCGCCTACCTACACAGTGGATGGACTGGGACTGCGCACTACCAGCACCGACAGCAAATGGCCACATCAGCTTGGCAGGGGGGCATGTACCTGTACTGGAGGGGGCAGTGCCACCTCCCTGCAGTGGACCCAGGCCATGCTCTGCATCAGTACATGGTGTGCAGTGCAACATAAAAGGTCTGGCTGAGGAAAAGTGCAGGTAGCCCCAGGGACTACATTACATCTGTGGCAACAGTGTAGTGCAGTACACCCAGCCAGTGTGTCCAGGAGCAGAGGGTCACAGGTGCAGGTCCCAGCTGTGGTTCCAGCAGAGCATGTCCCTATATTTTACCCTACAATGCAGATACAATAGCAATATGTGCAAAGCCCAAAGCAGCGGCGAACAGGGGTGCAAACACCCACTCACACAGGCTCCACAATTCAATGATGCATGGAGCGGCAGGCTGTTGGCCCCAGCATTGGGATGATGTTATCACCAAAGCACTACTACTACCCCCTGCACAGTTTAGCAATGTCGGTACTGTGCTCAGGACTAGTGTGGCGGGCAGGGCTGCCAACCACCTCTATCTTTGTATAATGCTGCAAAAGGAGTGAGCGTGTTTGTATGCTATCCATTGTTCTATGGCGGCCCACACTTCACTGGGCCCAAAATGTCCCACTGTTACCAGCGTTAGCCTGATTAGATGCATAATGAGGAGCACGGTATTCTGGGTATGGCCCGGACAGGGCAGATTGGCCAGGATGCATCTTCACAGGGTGTGGGGCAATGGCTAGGACACTGTAGTGCCTGACCACCACCTACATGGACAGGGTGGCCACAGCATGGCATGCTGGGAGGGCACTCACTCTGAACGAGCAGTGACCATGGCAGGTCTAGGTTCCCACATAGTGCTCTACACTATTTGTCTCTAGTGATATATTTGTGTTCACCAGTGCTGGGGTCCCAATCACTGAAATGCCTGCTTGCCGCACATAGTTCCTGGTGGACTGCCTGCAGTTAGACTGTGCATGGTCGGAACACCTTTAAGGTACAGTCTGACTGTGCTGTCTGCTGGTGACTGGCAGATAGTGGTGGGAGGCAATTGGGGTTTCCAGACCTAACCCCCAACATTGCTGCTGGTCTGCCACTGTCCCAGTCATAGGTATGGCTCTGGCCCACCAACCCTGGAGGGCTGTCTCATACAAACAGGATGGAGGTTGCTTTCCCTGGGGTGGGGGCACTATTCTTTACCTACAAAAGGGTGATGTGGGCCCTTTGGGTTATGTAGTGTATACCACTGCAACCTATAAAGGCACTGCTACACACCCCTCATGCAATTCTAGGAACCCCTCTGCCCTGATAACAGCTGCCCATGTTAGCCAGACCCTAACACGGGGTACACACCAATCTGGCTGGTGTCTGGTCCCACAGGGCCACATGTGACTGCAGGATACAGATGGACACCAAATTACCTTCAGCTGCACTGCAAGGAACACCTGTCACACACTGGTAGTGATGGGGATGTACAGTAGGACCTATCTCTAGCAACACATGTACTGTGGACCTAGTGCTGGGCACCCATCCTATCCCTCAGGGTGAACACAGAACCTGCACAATGGCATGGTCTGTAGCCACTCTGTGCCAGTATCACGCACTGCCAGTTCGTCTTTCCAAGTTGAGGTACCGGAGAGGTGCAGACCCCATTTGGTGATCAGCTGTAGACTGCTATTCAGCATGTGCAGTGCATTATGGGAACTGGTGGGGTTACCCTATCCTGGCACTCAAAGCAGACAGTTTGTGCGGTGACCTGCAGTCCTTCTGTACCCAGACATTGCTGTGACATACACCATGGAGGTATAGCCTACTGGTAATACAATACCGTCCTCAGCAGTGTTCATGGGTTCAGTTCCTCATTGTTCCCTCCTCTCATGCCTGTCCTACTCAAATAGTGTGCATGCCTGTAGAGGTCATATTTTTGCAGATCTGTGCTTCCAGCCCATAATACCCTCGCCACAATTGCCAACATTCCCTCGGTCCGTCTATCTGCGTCTGTCAGCTGTGTAGAGTCCTGTCTGCCAGTGTAGGCTGCCACCCCATGTCATGCACTGCTACCCTTTCCTGCATTGCGCCTCTTCATGGTTGCCTTGCCTGTGCCTGATCTGCATGGCACCACCACTCCTCTGTCCACCCATCATTGTAACTATCCTGCCACCTCAGCCTCCACTGGGGGACACGTATTCCCATCGTCTGCCACCAACTGTTTTTCCGGTACTTTAAATTGCCAACAGCCTGTGCTGTGGTACAGCTGCCCCACCATGTTTGTCATCAGTACTGGCAGGCACATAGGATGCCCGTAGAATTGGCAGGTCCAGTGGCTCCCACTTCTCCCTCCTTCACTCACCTGTTCATTGCCTTTCCTGAGTGCTCTATCTAGTGTTAGGGCTACATCTGTCTCTGTTCCGCACAGGTCATGCATGTCATCCTGAGGCACCTTGCAGTCCCTAGGGCACACTAACCTAGGACACCATAACCTTGTTAGGCCACCTTAACCTATGGTTCCATAGCCCAGGGTGCCTTCTGCGGTGCCTTGTCCAAGGGTGCCTAATATGGCGCTTAGCCTAGGAGGCCCTATAGGGCGCCTTATGCGGCACCTTACTAGGCGCCTTACAAGGTGCCTTACAAAGCGCCTTGCAGGGCGCTTTTCAAGATGCCTTGCAAGGTGCCTTGTAACGCTCGTTAGTCTAAGGCGCCTTGTAACGCGCGTTAGCGGTCGCCTTGCTGTAACGATGCAACACCCATGCCTTTATATGAACATCTCTACCTTTACCGCGGAACCTACCACGAATGACATTACTGCAGTTTAGTAAACATACCTCTTAAAGAGAAATAATGAACAAACAAACCTCTTCCAAAGACAGGGAAGCTGTAAAACCAGAGGGCATAACATGAAGCTGCAAGGTTGAAAGGCAATGTCAGGAAATACTTTTTCACTGAAAGGGTGGTGGATGCTTGGAATGCCCTCTTGATGGAAGTGGTGGGGGCAAACACAGTGACGGAATTCAAAATGGCATGGGACAGATACAGTGGATACCTTTACAGCAACAGGATAAAATCAAAATAAACTGAACCATCTCATTTCTCAACAAATAGGGGTGGTCCTACATGGAGCAGTGGGTTCACCCCTAAACAAAGACATGGGGAGGGGTGCACCTACTCCTGCCATCTTACTCCTACCATCTTACTGGGCAGACTAGATGGACCATACTGGTCTTTATCTGCTGTCATTTACTATGTTACCATGTAACACCATTTATATGTGTATATTTCCATTGTAACGGCACTCTTTTTTTGTGTGTTAACGTTTATAAAATGGCCCTTTTTCTGTAGGCAGTACCAAATATACATGTACCTTTGGCGGTATAATACATATCTTATAAAAGGCTTAACGGCCCCAAACATTTCATAAAATATTAGCATAGTGTTAAATGGGTGAACTTAGATATCCATTTCCTCCCTACATAAACATACAGAGCTATCCTCCCATTTGTTTGAAGGTGTGAATTAACAGGTGGACAAAGGTGAGTCGGTTGATATAGTGTATCTGGACTTTCAGGAAGCCTTTGACAAGGTCCCTCATCAGAGACTTTTGGCAAAACTAAAGAGTCATGGGATAGGAGGCAGTGTACTACTGCGGATCAGGAACTGGTTAAAAGATAGAAAGCAGAGGGTAGGGCTAAATGGCCAATTTTTCCCAATGGAGAAAGGTGAATAGTGGTGTACCCTAGGGATCTGTGCTGGGTCCGCTGCTTTTTGACATATTCATAAATAACCTGGAAAAGGGAATAACAAGTGAGGTTATCAAATTTGCAGATGACACAAAACTATTTAAAGTTGTTAAAACCCAAGAGGATTGTGGAAAATTGCAAGAGGATCTTGATAAATTGGAAGACTGGGCATCAAAATGGCAGATGAAATTTAATGTGGACAAGTGCAAAGTTATGCATCTAGGGAAGAACAACCCAAACTATGGTTACAAGCACTGTTCCCTCTAAGCTGTGCGCGTGTGCGCGCACACATCTCGATGAGCGAGCACACATACTTTACAACAGAGCGCACAAAAATTACGGTTCTGATTCTGATAGAAAACAACACAGACGTCTTAAAATTTAAAAGTTGTTGTGTATTTACGGTTTTCACAAGTTCTACAATATTTTCTAGTGCAATCAATGTGGTGTACGTACTGATGTGTAGTCAAATTTTAAAGTATTTAACTCCGAGTGTCGTTACGTGGTGCACAAAAATTTAACCTTCCTTCAAAAGCTGCACAGCTGATATTTTATGCACACACAGCCTACAGAAAATTAGAGGGAACATTGGTTACAAGATGCAAGGTTCCACATTAGGAACCACCACCCAGGAAAAAGATTTAGGCATCATTGTGGATAACATGTTAAAACCCTCGGCCCAGTGTGGAGCGGCAGCCAAGAGAGCAAATAGAATGCTAGGTATCATAAGGAAAGGAAGGGAAAATAAAACAAAAGATATTATAATGCCTCTATATTGTTCCATGGTGAGACCGCACCTTGAATATTGTGTGCAGTTCTGGTCGCCGTAACTTAAAAAGGATATAGCGTTATTAGAAAAGGTTCAGAGAAGAGCCACCAAAATGGTAAAGGGGATGGAAGGATACTCCTATGAAGAAAGGCTAAAAAGGTTAGGGCTCTTCAACCTGGAAAAGACACGGCTGAGGGGAGATATGATAGAGGGCTATAAATTAATGAATGGAGTGGAAAGGGTAAATGTAGATCGATTGTTTACATTATCAGAATATAGAAAGACTAGGGGACATGCAATGAAGCTACAGGGTAAACTATTTAAGACTAATAAAAGAAAATATTTTTTCACTCAACGTGTAATCAAACTCTGGAATTTGTTACCGGAGGATGTAGTAAAGGCTGTTAGTGTAGCTGGGTTTAAAAAGGGTTTGGACAAGTTCCTGTAGGAAAGGTCCATAAACCATTATTAAGAAGGGACCCAGGATATCAATGCTTGAACCAATACAAGCATTGTGGAACCTGTGTCCCTTGGGGAAACTGCTAGGTACGTATGACCTAGATTGGCCACTGTTGGAAACAGGATACTGGGCTTGATGGACCTTGGTCTGATCCAGTATGGCATATCTTATGTTCCTATATGTTCTTAATAACAAAAACAGAATTAGTTCCACACAGAGCCAATGTATCCTACTTTCTGGGGTTGTGTGCACAAGTACAGGTTCACATAGGTCACCCAAAAATACCTCAGAATCCTCATGGACCCCCCTCCCAAAAAAAGTTAGTGTGGATAAGACATTGTGTGCAAACGTTATTAGAAGGGGTAGGTAGACAGTTTTCAGAAGGAAACTCCTGAGAATTTTTACCCTTGCAAATCTAACAATGGCCAATGCCATGGAAAGTCTTGAACCCACGGAGGGATTTCAAAATTAAATCCTTTGACATGCAATCACTATCGAAATAAATGCCTTAGCTGCCATTATCCATGGCTAGTCAGCAGCATGATCCCGACAGTGCCAGGGTGGTGTATGAATGTTTCAAGGCAAAGTAATGAGTTCTTTGTACAGCAAAAAGCCATCACAAGTTATCCAGGTAATAATCTTGCTGCTATCTGGAAAACCATGGCGGTCGCCACACTGCATGGCTATTCAGCGCCAGCTGCAAACCAGATAGCGAGGCTGAAAACCCATGAATTATACAAATGCCATAGCCGACGTTTTAAAAAACACCGACCCACAGAGTTTAAATATTGACCCACAAGTGTCTATGGATGCTGCCTTGGTCCTCCCAAAGTTCCTAAATGATTGCAAATACTTCAGACTGCTCATCCTTCTGACTCCTACGAGAAGATAATCTTGGTGCTTGCAGATTCCATAGCTGATGGACTTTGGTGTGTAAAAACTTTGTTACAAAACACTTTGAAGACATTGGATTACTTGGGAGGGGGAACAGGGGCTGCGTTCTTTGTATTTTTATTCCTGTATATAAAGTGGCCTTCTCCAATGTCACTTTTATCCCTGAAGATAAAGTGAGTTTTTGCAACATTGGTTTTATCCCTGTATATAGAGGAGGTTATTCAAAGTCCTCTATAAAGAGTTCTTGGGTTATAAACATGTTTCATAAGTATGTGGAGATGCCTTTATATAGGTGTAAAGAAATAGTTTGCCTTCCTCACTGTTTGGAAGCATACCCGAAAGCAAGGGTTTTTCAGACTAAGGGGTATGTTTACTAAACCGTCTTAACGTGCGCTCTCCCACGTTATCGCACGATAAGGTGCCTTATCACACGCTAAGGCGCAAACGAGCGCTGAAGGCGGAGAAAGGCTCCCGGAGGGCGGAGGAAGGCTCCCCAGGGGCGGAGAGAGAGGGTCAATGGGCGGAGAGTGGGAGGGGAGAGGCTCTCTGCACACTAACGCTGTGAAATCCGAGGCTGAAAACTAACGCCAGTGAAACCCTGGCGTTAGAGCTGATTTAAAGGGAAAAGAAACCATTTCTGTCAGCAATGTACAGCAAAACCAGGGAAACCTACTAAAAAGTGATAAGTGTGATACATGTGCATGGAACAAAAGGGCAAAGAAACAGTGAAAATGACCAGAAGAAAATGTAAAAAAAACATAACAAAGCTGGGCAATAGTGATATCAATGGGAAACATCAAAAAACACCCCCAAGAAAGCTCCAAAAAAAAAGATATGAATTTTGGAAGGGTCTATGCTCCGTCCCCATACAAGGTGAATGAGCCCACAGTGAAATTGCACTGATCAGGGTTTTCCTCTCCATTGGACAGGTTTCCTATGGTGTGCACATGTTCTACAACAGCAGGGCGGGCATGTTGGAATGGGCAACTGGACAGATGCTGGAAAAGGGGACACAGAGGGCTGCAGGCGGCACATGCTGTGGTGCAGCTGGGGCACAGTGCGGACTAGGGTAATGCCTAGCTGGCCCATAGGCAGGGCCGGCCCATCCATTGAGCAAGAATGTTTTTTGCACAGGGCCCCGCATTTCAGGGGGCCCCGCGCAAAGAACATTCTGCTTTTTTAAAAATTCAATTAAAAAAAAAAAAAGCTGGCTGCTGCCGCTGCCGCAGCAGCAGCAGCAGAATGGAGTGTCCCGCGGGGCCCCCTCTGCCCGCTGAGCCCCTCTGCAAGGTCTTTCAGATTCGCGAAGGGAGAGTGACTCCCTCGCGTCTCTGTTAAGCTCGCAGGGGCTAATGGGAAATTTCCCATCAGCCCCTCGCGTCTAAAGGGGCAGATGGGAAATTTCCCATTAGCCCCTGCGGGCTTAACAGAGACGCGAGGGAGACACTCTCCCTTCGCGAATCTGAAAGCCCTTGCAGAGTGGCTCAGCGGGCAGAGGGGGCCCCGCGGGACACTCCATTCTGCCGCTGCCATGGCAGCAGCAGCAGCAGCCAGCTTTATTATTTTTTTTAAATTTCCCTGAGCCGATGTGGGGGGGTTAGGACTGGTAATGGCCTGGGCTATGGAGGGGGTTATGACGTGACTTGAGGTGGGCTGTGGGTTGATGGGGGTTAGGAGAGGAAATGGGCTGATGGGGAGGGGTTAGGACTTGAAGTGGGGGGGATAGGACTGGTAATGGGCTATGGGGGGTTAAGACTGGTAATGGGCTGTGGGCTGATGGGGCCTGTCTGGAAATGGGGTGATGGGGGGTTAGGACTGGTAATGGGCTGGGGGGGAATAGGACAGGAAATGTGCTATGGGGGGGCTAAGACAGGAAATGGGCTGATGGGGTGGGGTTAGGACTTGAGGTGGGCTGTTGGGGGGTCAGGACTGGTAATGGGCAATGGGCGGTTAAGACTGGGAATGGGCTGTGGGCTGATGGGGGTTTAGGACTGGTAATGGGCTATGGGGGGGTTAGGATTGGTAATGGGCTATGGGGGGTTAGGACTGATAATGGGCTATGGGGGGGCTAGGACAGGAAATGGGCTGATGGGGAGGGGTTAGGACTGGTAATGAGCTGTGGGCTGTTGGGGGGTTAGGAGTGGTAATGGGCTATGGGGGGGGTTAAAAATGGAAATGGGCTGTGGGCTGATGGGGTCAGACTGGACAAGGGGTGATCGGGGCTAAGGACTGGTAATGGGCTATGGGGGGTTAGGATTGGTAATGGGGCTATGGGGGGTTAGGACTGATAATGGGCTATGGGGGGGCTAGGACAGGAAATGGGCTGATGGGGAGGGGTTAGGACTTGAGGTGGGCTGATGGGGTTAGGACTGGTAATGGGCTGTGGGCTGATGGGGGGGGTTAGGACTGGCAGTGGGCTATGGGGGGCTGACTGGAAATGGGCTGATGGGGTTAGGACTGGAAGTGGGCTGATGGGGGGTTAGGACTGGAAGTGGATTGATGGGGGGCTAGGACTGGTAATGGGTTGGGGGGTTGCTAGGACTGGAAATGGGCTGAGTGGAAGGGGAGGCTTGAACGGCAAATAGCTGATGGGGACGGGGACTTGGAATGGAAATGGGCTGAGTGGAAGGGGGGGCTTGAAATGCAAATAGCTGAAGGGGAGGGGGCTTGGAATGGAAATGGGCTGTGAGGGAAGGGAGCTAGGACTGGAAATGGGCTCAAGGAGCAGCTAGGATAAGACTGGAAATGGGCTGTTGGGGGGAGCTAAGATTGGAAATGGGCTGTGGTGGGGGCTTGGATTGAAATGCTGTGGTGGGGGCTTGGATTGAAATGGACTCATGGAGGGGCTAGAACTGGAAGTAGGCTCATGGGGGGCTTGGACTGGAATTACTGAGGAAGATGTGGGGATGTTACCCACGACTGAAGTGGTATTTAAAGGTGTGGAAGAATTGAAGGAAATATCGATACATCGGGAAGATGTCCTACAACTATTAGATAAACTGAAGAGTAGCAAATCACCTGGGCCGGATGGTATACATCCAAGGGTGTTGAAAGAACTGAAATTTGAGATTGCAGACCTGCTATCAGTAATCTGTGAACTATCATTAAAATCATCTCTAATACCTGAGGATTGGAGGATCGCCAATGTAACACCAATTTTTAAAAAGGGTTCGAGGGGTGATCCGGGAAACTACAGACCGGTGAGCCTGACATCAGTACCGGGAAAAATGGTAGAAACCATCATAAAGAATAAAATTACTCAGCATATAGATAGTCATGACCTAATGGGAGACAACCAACATGGCTTTAGACAAGGAAGATCTTGTCTTACTAATCTGTTATGTTTTTTTGAAGGAGTGAATAAACAGGTGGACAAAGGTGAGTCGGTTGATATTGTGTATCTGGACTTTCAGAAAGCCTTTGACAAGGTCCCTCATGAGAGACTTTTGGCAAAACTAAAGAGTCATGGGATAGGAGGCAGTGTACTACTGTGGATCAGGAACTGGTTAAAAGATAGAAAGCAGAGGGTAGGGCTAAATGGCCAATTTTCCCAATGGAGAAAGGTGAATAGTGGTGTACCCCAGGGATCTGTGCTGGGTCCGCTGCTTTTTGACATATTCATAAATGACCTGGAAAGTGGAATAACGAGTGAGGTTATCAAATTTGCTGATGACACAAAACTATTTAAAGTTGTTAAAACCCAGGAGGATTGTGGAAAATTGCAAGAGGATCTTGATAAATTGGAAGACTGGGCATCAAAATGGCAGATGAAATTTAATGTGGAGAAGTGCAAGGTTATGCACCTAGGGAAGAACAACCCAAACTATGGTTACACGATGCAAGGTTCCACATTAGGAACCACCACCCAAGAAAAAGATTTAGGCGTCCTTGTGGATACCATGTTAAAACCCTCGGCCCAGTGTGCAGCGGCGGCCAAGAGAGCAAATAGAATGCTAGGTATGATAAGGAAAGGAATGGAAAATAAAACAAAAGATATTATAATGCCTCTATATCGTTCCATGGTGAGACCGCACCTTGAATATTGTGTGCACCTTGTGTGCACCTTGAATATTGTGTGCAATTCTGGTCGCCATATCTTAAAAAGGATATAGCAATTTTAGAAAAGGTTCAGAGAAGAGCCACCAAAATGGTAAAGGGGATGGAAGGCTACTCCTATGAAGAAAGGCTAAAAAGGTTGGGGCTCTTTAACCTGGAAAAGAGACGGCTGAGGGGAGATATGATAGAAGTCTATAAATTAATGAACGGAGTGGAACGGGTAAACGTAGATCGATTGTTTACCTTATCAGAATATAGAAAGACTAGGGGACATGCAATGAAGCTACAGGGTAAACTATTTAAGACTAATAAAAGAAAATATTTTTTCACTCAACGTGTAATCAAACTCTGGAATTTGTTACCGGAGGATGTAGTAAAGGCTGTTAGTGTAGCTGGGTTTAAAAAAGGTTTGGACAAGTTCCTGGAGGAAAGGTCCATAAACCATTATTAAGAAGGGACCCAGGATATCAATGCTTGAACCAATACAAGCATTGTGGAACCTGTGTCCCTTGGGGAAACTGCTAGGTACGTATGACCTAGATTGGCCACTGTTGGAAACAGAATACTGGGCTTGATGGACCTTGGTCTGACCCAGTATGGCATATCTTATGTTCTTATGTTCTTATTGGGCTGAGTGGAGGGGAGCTAGGATTTGACATGGGCTGATGATGGGGCTAGGAAAGGACTAGAAATGGGCTGATGGGGGGCTAGGATTGGAAATGAGCTGATGAAGGGACTCGGACTGGAAATGGATGGGGGAGCTAGGACTGGAAATGGGCTGGTGGGGGTCTAGGACTGGAAATGGGCTGATGCAGGGACTAGAAGGGAATGGATGCTGGGTTAGGCTGGAACTAGAAGGGAGCTGATGTTGGGGAAGGATTAGAATGGGATGGGGCTGGGAGAGTAAAATGGAGAGAGGAAAAATATTTTGTGTGGGAGGGATGAAAAATCTACAATTGGCCTGGTATTGGGAGAGTAAGTGGGGATTGAGGATGGAGGGGTAAAATTTGAGTGGATGAAATAGGAATGAGGAAAGAGCAAAAGGAGAAAGATTAGTATGTTAAAGCAGATGTAGAGAGAGAGAATGGAAAAAAAAACTAGAAGAGAGAAGAAAGGACAAATGGACAGCAGATGATGGAGAGTTAGCAGAAAACATGAAGAAACCAGAAGAAAGTGGCTGGAGCAATTGCAACTGAAAAAAAATGCACAAAAGGTAGAAAGATATCTCTTTATTTTGAATTTATTAACTGGAATATGAAAGCTCTGGGAAATGTGCATCATTAACGTCTTCGCTTTGTTTGGTATAAGAGGAAATTAATTTATAGTTTTATTTCTACAGTTTTGTTGTACATTCCAAATTTGGCTTTTGGGGTTCCCAGTTTAATTATTGTCTTCCTGTTTCTAAATTGTGATTCCTTGTTTGGTGATGGTCTATATTCTGCATGTGTAACTGAGCTGAGGTATTCTGTTTATGTAATTCCTATTTGACATTGCCACTTGTTCTCTTTCCCCAGTATTCTCTGAAATGTATTGGTTTAATATTTGCAGTGTTGCCTTTTGATAGGTAGGGTATGGTGCTTTGTGAGTCCTGGTAATGCTGTCAGGATACGGCGGGTTTGCTATGGGTTCTAAATGGGCAGCGTTTGTAGTAGTTCCTAATGTGCCTGGCAGTTGGCACTGGATTATAGTAATGTAGAAATCTTTTAGTCTTTCTTTATCCATGCACTCATTAAGAAACATGTTTACTAAAAGTTAGTGTATGGTAACATTATGCAAATATTTATGCAAATAAGGCCACTTATGCAAATTAGGCCCCGCACCGAGTCTCTGCACATGGCCCCGCACCCCCTTGGGCCGCCCCTGCCCAAAGGAATGCTGAAACAGTAGAGCAGCCAGACAGCAACTGCTGAGGGCCCAACATGGGCAAGAGTGTGCTTCCCACGGTGTCATAGGGAATAGTACCCAGCAGGTACCCCCAATGGCACGGAACATTGGCAGGCGGTGCTGGGGGAAAGCATGGACAGCTATGCAGGCACCCCTACCACAGAACCCGCACCATAGGCAGCTACCTACCCGCACACTGAATGGCCTGAGACTGCGCAGCACCAGCACCACCAGCAGAAGGGCATGTCAGCATGGTGGCAGAGGGGTACTGGTGGTGGAGGGGGCAGTGGCAGCTGCCCAGAGCAGACCATGGCCTAGCCCTGTTTAGGTGGGTGCCGTGCACTGCAACAGACAGGCTCTGTCTGACAAACAGTCATGGTATCTCCAGGGAATGCACTATCTCTGTGGCAACACAGTGGTGCAGTGAACACAGCCAGTGTGTTCAGGAGCAGACGGTCACAGGTTCAAGTCCCAGCTGTGGTTCCTACCAACCCAGTCCCCATATTTTACCCACTACTAAAACGTGCTAATACAGACAGAACCTTTATTGCAGATAACAGAAACATGCCCAATAAACCTACATTTTACCCTACAGAGCACAGACACCATAAACATGCACATTACCTAGAGCAGAGTCTCCCAAATGCAGTCCTGGAAAACCAAACACCATTCAGGTTCCATGCTGCCTCTAATAAACACGGCTGTGCTGCATGTCTATGCACCGCCCCCATGGTATGCAGATGTATCTCATGCATATTCATTAGGGACAGCATGAAAACCCGAACAGTGTTTGGCCCACCAGGACTGGAGTTGGGAACCTCTGCCCTAGAGCAGCGGCCAACAGGGGCAGACACACCCTCACCCACAGGCTCCATTATCCAAAGCCTCCTGGAGAGGCAGGATGTTGGGCCCTGCGTGCATCTCCCAATACTAGCACTTGCATACCTTAGCAATGCCACCCTAAACCTGGGAATTTTGTACACACCTATCAAACGGTTGCTATGATTACTGGCAGATAGCAATTCCTAAGTTAAGCACAATTTGCTGATTGAGCTGCATCATAGCAACCTTTCTGATGTCTGTGGAGTATGCTTCAGGTCTGGTGTCTGACAATGTTTACCACCCTGGGGAGTGACCCCAACAGTATTGCTTACCATAGCCATGCCTGCACTGTGCCCAGGACTGGTGCGGTGGCCAGGGCTGCCAAGAGCCTCTATATTTGCACAATGCTCGCATAGGTGTGGGAGCGTGTGTTTGTCTATCCAGTGTGTGGTGTCTACCAACACCTTCCTCAGCCCACACTGTTGCCAGTGTAAGCCTGCCAATGTGCATAATGAGGAGCAAGGTACCATGGGTATAGCCCAGACAGGGTGGCCTGGACAGGATGCATCTGCACAGGGCATAGGGCAATGGCTCGGACATTGTAGTGCCTGACAACCACCTGCACGGACAGGGTGGCCACAGCATGTCCTGCTGGGAGGTCACTCTCACCCTGACTGAGCAGTGACCACGGCATGGCTAGGTTCCCCATAGTGCTATATAGTGTTTCTCTCATGTGATGTTTATGGTTCTTTTTTGGGGCCCAATCACTGACTTATCTGCTTGGTGTGTATGCTGACATCCCAGTTCTGGGTACATGCATCTCCTCCAGAAACATGCACTATGGACTAGCTAGCAGACTGTCTGCAGCTAGTATGTGTCTGGATGGAACATCTTGCAGGGTGCAGTAGCTGGAGGCTTGCTACTGGAGAATGTCAGATAGTGATGGGGGGCATCTGAGCATTTCCAGGCCTTCTGTCTGCCTTGCCTGATGGATGTGTACAGATCTGCATTGCCTGCCCTGGATGGTGTCTGTTCCCCAGAAGGACTGGGGTTGATGGTCCTCTCTACTGTCTCCAGTGCGGGGAGGTAGAGTGTGGCTCTGTTGGTGGGAGATCCTGTTTCCCACCCTGAGCCACAGCGAGGGGGTGGGGTTGGGTGGTGGTACATAATCCACCTATGGGTCCAAATTACTTACACCTCCCTCCCTCCCTCCCTCCCTTCCTTCACCCTTCACCCTTCACCTACATCATTTGACCATGGTACCAACACAGGATATGCACTATTTTGGGTGCATCATAGCCCATAAGGGCTAGTCATGACTGAGAAATACAGATGTGTCTGCAGGAACTATCTATCACACACACTAGCACTGATGGGGACCTGCAGCATTGCCTATTTCAGCCATGAAAGGTGCTGTGGAACTGGTGCTGCGTACCCCACCTCATCCTCAGGGTGAGCACAGTACCCGCACAATGTGACGGTCTGTAGCTACTCTGTGCCAGTAATATACACAGTCAGTACCCCCTACTAGGCTGAGGTGCTGTGGGGGTGCACACAGTCAGTTCCCCCTACCAGGCCGAGGTGCTGTGGGGGTGCATACCCCATCTTGTGATAATCTGTAGACTGCTGATTTGCATGTGCAGTGCATCATGGGTACGGGTTGGTTAACCCTATCCTGGTAACCACAGCAGACTGTTTGTGTGGTGACATGCAGTCCTTCTGTAGCCAGCCAGGGGCTTGTTAATAGCTGTAGCCCACTGGTTACTTCACTGCCTGTGGAGTCAGAGATCATGGGTTCAAACCCACAGTGGGGTTATTTGATAGGGCTATCCAGAGCATTGCCAATTTTTAATGTACATTAGTGTTGTCAGCAAAAACACCCTCAGAGTACTGTAACCATAAGGTGCCTCAGAAAGCGCTTTATAGGGTGCCCTATAAAGCGCCTTCTGAGGCCTTATGGTTACAGTCCATATAAGGTGCCTTATAAGTTGTCCTATGGAGCGCCTTATAGGGTGCCCTATAGGGGACATTATAGGGTGCCGTGGCAGACAGTGCACTTTATAATGTGCCCTATGGAGTGCCTTATAGGGTGCCTTATGTGGCACCTTAGGTTATGTCACGTGAGGGTGTGTTTGCTGGCAGCAATAATTAAAATACAAATAAAATGCCTCAAGAAACAATACTTACATGTCAAAGCTGATGCTTCAGCCAGCCTTATGCATTAGGCACACTGGGGGATCAAACTCATGACCCCTGTATCATCAGTCAGTGTATTAACCATTGTACTACACCTCTATTTCTGTGTTTGCATGTCTGGGCGCCTACTTAAGATTACCGCGCGTTAACGCGCTTAGCGGCGCTTAGCCCGTTAATGTGCGCAGCAGCACGCGTTATCGCACGATAATCCCGTTTTGCTACTTTAAGACTGAAACGCCCACTCCTTTTATGGCAGCCTGCACACTATCGCCGGGCGCACATTAAGACGGTTTAGTAAACATACCCCTAATAGTTTCTATAGATCTATCTAACTAGCTTGGGAAC
This sequence comes from Ichthyophis bannanicus, assembly GCA_033557465.1. Taxonomy (NCBI): domain Eukaryota; kingdom Metazoa; phylum Chordata; class Amphibia; order Gymnophiona; family Ichthyophiidae; genus Ichthyophis; species Ichthyophis bannanicus. The sequence continues at coordinate 459,525,617 of CM066033.1, read as the reverse complement.
CCAGAGACCAGGGTTCAATTCCCACTAGCACTCCTTGTGGCCTTGAGCAAGTCACTTAACCCTCCATTGCCTCAGAAAAATCCAAGTTATCAATGTCCCTGTTTAATGTACATTACCAAGTTTAAGTTTCAATGTAAATCGCTTTGATTAAAATGATAACGCGGTATATAAAACCTGTTAAATAAATAAATATTGGGCCAATGATTATTTACACATTTATACTTGCCTGCAGACTCCATGTCATATGAATTATGCCAGGTTGTCCTGGTTTGAGCTTGTTGCCTCTATGCATTGGCTGTTAAATACTCTTCCAAAATGCCCAGACCAATGGTACTTTGACCACGGGTCCTAAGATAGGGGTGCCCCGAACCAGATAGCCCTGCAGGGGGGGTGTCTGGGGATCTGGGGATGATTCAGAGTGCTAGAGAGTCAAAGTACTCCAGAAGGGATCAGGAGTCATGGGATGGAGGTCTGGGAGGATTGAGGATCAGGGGTCAGGGGGTCTGAGAGGATTGGAAGTACCAGAAGTATCAGTAATGTGTCAGGGCATCTGGGGAGATCAGGAGTGTCAGGAGAAGTTGAGATGCAGACATACTCCAGCAGTAAAATGGGGGCTATTCAGTCTTTTGCATTGAGTGTAACATATAGTTTCTTCTCCCAGTTGGTGAGCAGCACTAGGTACAAAGAGCTCTTTGCCCTCAGGAAACAAGTCCAATCTCTGGAGGCTAGAGTAGCAGACTTGGAGGATATAAGGAAGGCAGAGAGGTATATAGACAAGACATACAGGGACATAATACTGAACTCACATCTCCAGTCTGCAGCCTTTCTGTTGCCAGGAGAGGAGAGAGATCACGCGAAATGAGAGCATCACCTTGTTGTGGCAGGAAGTGATACTGTAGCTAGGACCTTTCTGCCAGGAGATGTAAAACCCTCTCACACTGAGGAGGTTTCTCCAGGGTCCTGTGCCCATGAGGGAAAAGTTAAGGACAGCTGTTATAGTTGGTGATTCGATCATTAGGTATGAAGACAGTTGGGTGACTGGTAGACATGAGGGTCACCTTGAAACATGCCTGCCTGGTACGAAGATAGAGGACCTCATGCGCCACCTAGACAAGATTTTAGATAGTGCTGGGGAGGAGTCTGGTGTCTTGGTACATATTGGTGCAATGACATAGGAAAGTGTGGGAGGGAGGTTCTGGAGGCCAAAGTTAGGCTTTTAGGTAAGAAGTTGAAATCCAGAACTTCCAAGGTAGCATTCTCTGAAATGCTCCCGTTCCACGCGCATGACCCAAACAGCAGGCAGAGCTCCAGAGTCTCAATGTGTGGATGAGACGATGATGTAAAGAAGAGGGTTTTGGATTTGTTAGGAACTGGACAACATCCTGGGGAAGGGAGGGGCTTTTCCAAAACCAGGATAGACCAGGCTGCTGGCATTAACCTTTAAAAAGGAGATAGAGCTGCTTTTAAACTAGATAATAGGGAAAGCTGACAGTTGCCCAGGAGTGTATGGTTCAGAGAATGTATTCTTGAAGGATACTAGCAAAAAAGGGAAGTTAGGGCATCCCAACAGAGAGGTTCCAATAAAGATAAAAGTAACCCAGATGCCCTTAAGTACAGAGCTGAAAGTTTCCAAATTACTCCTATCAACTGATAACCAGATTAATAGGAATAAAATACAACCTCTAATACGCCTAGAAGTCTAAAAAAATAAGATGGGGAGAGCTAGAATATATAGCACTAAATGAAAGGTTAGATATGATTGCTGTCTCAAAGACCTGGTGGAAGGAGGACAACCAATGGGACAATGTGATACCTGGATGCAAACTATATTGCAATGATAGGGTAGCTCAAATTGGTGGAGGGCTTGCGCTCTACATTAGAAAGGGCATTGAATTGCATAGGATTAAAGTTTTGCAGAAAATAAAATACATTGTAGAAACTCTATGGATAGAAACGCCATGTAAAAAGGGTAAGGCTACCGACTGCCTGGCAAGAATGAACAGATGGATGATGGAATGCTGAAATAAATCAGGGAAGCTAACAAAAGTTACAACACAGTAATGGTGAATTAAAGTACTCCGGTATCAACTGGGTCAATGTCACAGCAGGACATGCTAGGGAGATGAAGTTTCAAAATGAAATAAATGACTACTTCTTGGAGCAACTGGTTCATAAACCAAGAAGGGAAGATATTTAGGGCTGATCCTTAGTGGAACAGAGGATTTGGTGCAAGAGATAAGGGTTTTGGAGCCACTTGGCAATAGTGATCATAGCATGATCACATTTGATTTAATAAATGGAAGACGGCAAGGAAATCCACAGAACTAACTTTTAACTTTCAAAAGGGAAAGTATGATAAAATGAGGAAAATAGTTAAGAAAAACAAAAAGGAGCAGCTGGAAAGGTTAAAGATTTACATCAAGCATGGGCGTTGTTGAAAAGTACTATCTTGGAACCCTAGACCAAATGTATTTCATGCTTTAAGAAAAGTGGAAAGAATGCCCAAAAACTGCCAGCATGGTTTAAAGTCAAGGTCAGAGAGGCTGCTGTGAAAAAAAACATATTTCAGAAAATGTAAAAAGGAGCCAAAGGATGAACATGGGAAACAACATAAGCATTGGCAAGTTAGATGCAAGGCACTGATAAGGCAGGCAAAGAGAGAATTTGAAAAGAAGCTTACTGTGGGAACAAAAAGACATAATAAAAACTTTTTCAAGTACATTCATAACAAAAAAACTGTGAGTCAATTGGACCATTGGATGATAGAGGGATAAAAGGGGCGCTAAGTGAGGAGAAGGCCATAGTGAAGAGACTGAATGAATTCTTTGTTTCGGTCTTTACTGAAGAAGATGTAGAGAAGTCACCCATGCCTGAAATGATATATAAAGGTGCTGCATTGGAAGAATTGAAAGAAATATTGATAAAGTGGGAAGATGTATTACAACTATTTGATAAATTGAAGAGTAGCAAATCACTTGGATCTTAATGGTATACATCCAAGGGGTTGAAAGAATTGAAATATTTATTTATTATTTATTTATTTATTTGCATTTCTTATATACCGCGCTATTATAATCAGTGTGGTTTACATTTAAACAAAATATACAACAATGTAACAGGTTACACTGAGTTTACAATCAACAGGGGATACAAAACTGGATGAACAGGGGGAGATTGCTGACCTACTAAATCGGTGAACTATTTATTTATTTATTTATTTAACAGTATTTCTAAACCGCCTTATCTTAATAATCAAGGTGGTATCACAGCAAGCAATCAGGTAAAGTGTGTGTGTTGTACATGCAGTGAGGATAAAACTTAGTTGTGTGAGGGATGTGTTGGGTGCTTGATTTGTTTGAGCTATATACAGGGTGGGCTATTTACAGTGGTGCTAGAATCATATTTTATATATATTCAGTTATGTGATGTGACCATAGTGCTCTATGAACAGCATGGTTTTCAGTTGTTTTCTGAAGTCTTTGAGGTCTGGAGTTGCCCTTAGATCGTCCGGTAGATTGTTCCATATTGTTGGAGCAGCCATGGAGAGAGCTCTGTCTGTTGTGTCCTTGCGTGTGTGCTTGTACTCATTTGGGGTGCTGACTCGGTTGCGTGTTTGACTTCTTCTGGGACGTGCGCTGGTTTCCGGTTGTATGAGCAGGTGGAGGCTGTTGGCTGATGTGTGTTCTTTTATCTTAAATAGGTTTATGATAGTCTTGTATCTGATGCGAGCAATGATTGGGAGCCAGTGTAAGTCCTTTAGTGTAGGTGTGATGTGCTCCTGCCTTGCGGCTCCGGATATGATTCGAGCTGCAGTGTTTTGTGCCAGCTGTAGTGGTTTGAGAGCTTGTTTTGGTAGTCCGAGGTATATCGGATTGCAGAAGTCCAGTATTGGGGTTATCAGTGCTTGACAGACTGTACGGAAGTGTTCTGGAGCGAGGAGTGGTTTCAGTCTCCTGATGATTCGCATCCTGTAATATGCTTTTTGGATTGTTTTGTCTATGTGTGGTTTGAGGTTGAGTTTACTGTCCAGAGTAACCCCAAGGTATCTCACCTCCGATCTTATCGGTATCGTGGTGCTTTGTATCTTTATGTTTGGTGGGTGTGTGAAGCTTTGGTTTCGAGTGATGATTAAAGCTTCAGTCTTGTTGTAGTTTATAGCTAGATTGTTGTTTTGGCACCACTTCGCCATTTGGGTAAGGCAGTCTGCTATCTTAGAGAAGTCCGGGTTTTCGATTGATATCGGGGAGTATACCATTATATCGTCTGCGTATATTGTGTATTGGATGTTGTTCTCTTTCATAATGTTGCATATTGGTTGGATGTAGATGTTAAAAAGGAGTGCTGAGAGTGCGGATCCTTGTGGTACTCCTTGTTGGACGTTTATGGGCCGGGAGGTGTCCTGTCCCACCTTGACCTGTAGCTGTCTTTCTGTTAGGTACGAGTGGAACCATTTTAGAGTGGTACCGTGTATACCAGTGTTCTTCAGTCTCTCCAGGAGTATATTGTGATCAACTGTGTCGAACGCTGAGGAGATGTCGATGAAGATCATTATAATTCCATTCCTGATGTCGTCAATTATTCTTATGATGCTGTCGAAGAGGTAGATCAGGAGAGTTTCGACTCCATGGTTGGGACGAAATCCGTGTTGGTTGTCGTCGAGAGTTCCGTGTTCGTCAATGTGTTCCTGAAGTTGTAGTTGAACCGTCTTTTCGATTATTTTTGCGAGGAAGGGTATGCTGGAGATTGGTCGGTATGCTGCTGGGTCCTTTTTGTCGAGAGAAGTTTTCTTTGTGATTGGTCTTACTGAGGCAAGCTTTAATTGCTGTGGCATGAGTCCTTGAGTGAGTGAGTTGTGTACCATTTTATGAATGTTTGGTATGAGGCTTGCTTTGGTGGCTTTGACCCATGACACTGGGCAAGGGTCTGTAGGAGCAGTGCTTGTGTTGATTGTGGAGATGATGTCTGATATCTGCTCTTTTGAGGGTGAGTGGAATGTGCCCCAGGTTTTGGGGTGGACGTTCGTTCTGTTGGTTCTACTGGGTGTTGAGCGCTCTGTGGAGTGAAATTTGTCTTTGATGTGGTCGGCGAATATCTGTGGATCCACTTGTATTTCTCTTTCTGCTGCTTGCTCTTTTGTCAGGGTTTTTACTATTTCGAAAAGTTCTCTGGGTTTGTTGATGGAAGAATTTATCAGGTTTGTGTGGAATTCTCTCTTTGATTGGTTGATGTGTTCATTGTATTGTTTTTGCTTTGTTAGGTAAAGATGTTGGTCGGAAGTAGTTTTGTTTTTTCTCCATCTCCGTTCAATTTTCCTGAGCTCCCTCTTTTCCTGTCGTATTTTTGCTGAGTACCATGGTTTGTTTTGTCTCTTGTTGTGGTGTTGTTTCTTGGTCCTGTCAACGGATGGTTTGGCGGCGTTAGCTAGGACATTGTTCCAGTTGGAAACTTGTTCCTCCAGGTCCTCTGAGTCAATGTTCAAGTGTTGTATTGTGTCCTGGATGAATTCGTCCTTGTCAAAGGACTTGAATCGTCTTTGTGTGTGTGGGAAGTTCGCTCTTTCGCTTGTCCAGTCTTCTTGTGATTGCAGATTTGTCTCGATTAAGTAATGGTCAGACCATGGTACTGGGGTGATGAAGGAGTTAAAATTTAGCTTTCACTAGCTTTCAGAAGTCGAACATGTGAGATACACAATGAAGAGAGTCAGATAATCCATTCCACAATATGATGGGGTCTATAGAATGTTACCCTTCCATCTCCAAAGAGAGTATCAACAGTCCCCTTTAACAGAGATTTGATTTGATATATTTATTTAATATGTTATTTAAGTCGGTGAGTATTGAATCATATCTAGGGCTAGAGAAGCTAAGCTTAGCTACTCAGCAGTTTGAAATTTGGTTAGAAAGTATTGATAAAGAGGGGTTTTCAGGATCCTTGATTGGTGTTTGAGATCTTTCCCCTGCCGGCGGGTAACCCCCCATTAAAGGGATAAAAGTTGATATACTCTGTTTTTTTAATTTTGAATCTAGAATAAACAATTTGTTGTTTGTTGAGTATTTATGGTGAAGGTTCCCAAAGATATTTATAATATAATCCAGGGTGTTAGATGTTATTTGGTTTATCTTCATTTTGCCCATACCATAATAATAGTGAACCTCACTCCTAAGCTACAGTATCTCTTCAGTAATGTGAGATCATTGATGTAGATGTTAAGAAGATATGAGCATAGGAATTGTTATATTGGGTCAAAACAAAGCTCCATCAAGTCCAGTATCCTGTTCCCTAGAAGTGGCCAATCAAGGTCACAAGTAGCACAACAGGATATTTCCTCCTATCCCATGAGTTTTTCATTTTCTCAGGAGTTTTTTATGAGACACTTTATCAAACACCTTCTGAAAATCCACATACACTATATATACCTTCAAGAAAATGTAGCAGATTGGTGAGGCAAGATTTCTCTTAACTAAATCCATGTTTATTATTTTATTTTATTTCTTTATTTTATTGTTCTTATATACCGCACTCTTAAAAATCAGCTCGGTTTACATAAAACAAATACTGTGCCAAGTAGACACTTACAATGAAACAGGGGAATGAAACTTGGACTTGAACAGGGGAGCTATGTACAATATTAAGAGAAATAACTACAATATGTTTCTACAGTATGTACATTCTTAGACAGGCTTTCAGTTGGTTCTTGTTGTGTACATAATAGAGGATGTTGGGTTGGTGTATTGAGAGTAGTGTAGGAGAAATAGGTGATGTTTTAACGCCTTTCTGAATTGTGTCAGGTTTGTTATGGCTCTGATGGACGCTGGGAGAGCATTCCAGCAGCTGGGTGCATATAGCTTGAAGGCTCTGTTTTTTGTTGATTTGTTGCATTTCGTTATCTCTTTGGGGATCTGTAGGGTATTGGCAGTGCAGGATCTCCTATCCCTGTTTGCTGACATGGGGTGAACAAGGTCCATTAAGGCTATAGGGGCTAATTTGTTGATTACCTTGAAGGTTATGATGTTTACTTTATAGGTTAACCTACAGTGTATCGGGAGCCAATGTAGGTTCTTAAGGACAGGGGTAATGTGATCACCTCTAGCAGCTCCACTTAGGACACGGGCGGCCGCATTCATGGCTAGCTGTAGTGGGTTTAAGGTGCTCTTGGGTAGGCCCTGTAAGATCACATTGGCATAGTCGAGGTGAGGCATAATCAGGGACTGAAACACTGATCTGAAATCCTCGGGTTGCAACAAAGGTCGAAGGTGTCGTAGAGTTCGTATCTTGTGGTATATTTGTTTGATGGTATTGTTGATGTGTGCTTTAAAATTGAGCTGTTGGTCCAATATAACGCCTAGGTAACGGATGCTGGGTCTACTCGAGAGTTCTGCATCTCTTGTCTTCAAGGTTGGCGGAGGAGAGAAGGATTGGTTTCTAGTAACAAATAGTATGTCAGTTTTGTTAAAGTTGATCTTGAGGCCTTGTGAATGAAGCCAATCGGTTATGGCATCAAAGCATTTTGTCAGTTGAGTGAAGTCCGGGTTTTCAGTCGTGAATGGCGTATAGAGCAGAACGTCGTCAGCGTAGAGTAGGCATGAGATGTTAAATGAACGGATTATGTCACATATAGGTTGCATGTAGATATTAAATAGGAGTGCGGAGAGGGACGAGCCTTGGGGGACACCGTGCTGTTGTTGGAATGGCTGCGAGGTTGTGGTTCCGATTCTAACTTGCTGCCACCTGTCGGTAAGATAAGATTTGCACCATAGCCATGCTGATTCACATATCCCTTTATCTTTGAGTCGAATTAGGAGTTGCTCATGGTTCACAGAATCGAATGCGGCAGCGATATCTAAGAATATTAGAGCGTACCCTTGTTTGATGTTGTCAATCCCGGTAATTAGTGTGTTAATGAGGGTGGTAAGGAGCATTTCCACACCATGGTATTCCCTGAAGCCGTGTTGGCTCGTACCAAGGGGGGCATAGGAGTCTATATGATCTTGTAACTGTCGCTGAACAACTTTCTCAATTATTTTAGATAGCAGCGGGATGCTCGAGATGGGTTGATATGACTCTACCTTCATGGCATCTAGTTTGGCGTTCTTCAGGAGGGGTCTGATGGATGGATGCTTATAGTGATCCATGATCTTATAGTCTAACAAGCCAACGCTGTCTAACCAATTTCCGATGAAAACTCTTCACCTCCCCATCTATCCCCCTTAGGGCCTGTATCATAAACTTAGATGTGATGCAATCCCTGTGTATATAATGTATAAAGTTCACCTGTTACCCTTGTTTAAATCTCCCTTTGTTTGCTATGTATAAAGTTCACCTGTTATCCATGTTTAAACTCCCTGTTCTATGTAAGTTCAATGTATGGCTGTTCCTCATTGTACAAACTTGTTTATTGTAAACCGTGCTGATGCCGAATAGTGCGGTATAGAAAAACCTTAAAATAAATAAATAAATAAATAAATAAAATAAATGCTTGAGGCTTGATGGGAATTGGCCAGAAGAGAAGGAGTGGTCGATGATTTTAGCTATTATTGGGCTGATCTCGTGATGCAGTGACCTTATCCAGGAAGCTGGGCAGGGATCGCTAAGGGCAGTAGTGGCATTGATGTTGGCTAAGGTGCTCGCAATGCTTGTATGTGAAGGTGTTGAGAAAGAAGAGAGTTGCATGGGTGGATTCTTGATAGGGCAAGATGGGTTAGCTTTGCGTACGCTATTGCTTTTAGCTATCATGAAATCCGCATAATCTTGAGGGTGTATCGAGCTTGCCTGGGGCGCTCAGGGTTCCTTCGTTAGGGTCTTCACTAAGTTGAACAGGACATGGGGCTTGTTCAAGGATCGGCTAAGCAAGTCAGAGTGGTATTCTTTTATTTTAGTTGATATTAGATCACGGTGGGCTTGTAGGCAGGAGTTGTAGTGTGTCAGGTCTGATGCTGTACGGGTCCGTCGCCATTTTCTTTCTGATTTCCTCAGCGTCCGTAGTGAGGTCTTTAATTCAGTGGTGTACCAGCATGCCGGTTCCTTCTTTTTATGTTGCTTCTCGGTAATATCAGGTCTAGTTCGGGTAGGTAAGTGAGCGAATGAGCTCAGGTTGTTATTCCATGAGGCAAGCATTTCTTCGAGATTTGATGCAGTGGTTGAGATGTTGGGGAGGACATTTGTGATGATCTCCTCGCTGTCGAAAGGTCTGAAGCGTCTGGCGTGAGTTACTCCTTTGTCAGCTAGTCTTGAGGCATGTTCTCTTTCTTGGTGTAATGGTAGTTGAAAGCTGATTAGATTATGGTCGGACCATGGTACAGGGGAGGTAGTAACGTTGAACTTGTGGTCTGGACAGACTTCAGGTCGAGGGCTGAAGATCAGGTCTAGCGTGTTTCCTTTTTGGTGTGTGGGGGCATCAACTATCTGTTCGTTGACTTTATCCCATTAAACTATGTCTGACTATGCGTTCAATAATTTTATTCTGTATAATATGGCATTTCTACCATTTTGCTCAGTACATTCCTGGATCACCTATGGAACCCTTTTTAAAAATTAGCATTACATTGGCCATCCTCCAATCTAGATGATTTTAATGATAGGATACATTTTCTGTAATTTCATTTTTAAGTTCTTTCAGCATATGCACTTCATGTACATCTATGCTTTGAATTCTGATGAGAACTTGCGACCTGGACTGATGACTCTCAGAGACAAGATGCGGGGCTAAAGCACGGGACATTTTAAAGCCTATTTTGGAAAAGAAACAGAGGTCATAATTAAGAAGTTAAGGTGGTGACATTTATAATTATGGCAGTATTTTATAAAAAAGCTCCACTATAGATCACATGATGTCTGGAAGAAGAGCAGCCGCATGGTGCTCTTGCTCCGGGATTTCCCCCCTGATCCCGGAAATTCCCTGCTCCGCATTTCGGCGCCCTGGTGGGGTATACCCTCCGGCATGTGAATGGTGCATTCGGGCCCAGGCGGAATGAAGGCAGCCCACTAGGAGAAGGAGAAGCTGACAGTGGTTGCGGTGGCACTCAAGATGGTAGAGCCCCGGTGTCTCCGGCTCATCTTCGTAGAGGGCCCTAGTGGAGGAGGTGATAGCAATGGTCATCAGGGCTTTGGCAGGCTGCCTTGATGTAGTGGCAGCAAAGCTGGACAACATGATTAAGGCCCTGGAAGGGTTCAGGGGGTAGCTGCAAGAGGTGGAGCGGCACCTATTGCAGGTGGAGAGTGCTGTGGAAAAAGCAGAGAGCAGGAGATCCAGGTCCTGAAGGAGCAAGTGGCTCAGCATGCGACAAAGTTGGATGACCTAGAGAACTGCAGCCACAGGAACAATTTGAGGTTCTTGGGCATCCCTGATTCAGTCAAAGAAGTTGAATTGCAGGGCTATCTGGAGACTCTACTGCCACTTGCACTGGCATTGGGAGAGGACTGTGGCAAAATCATCACTGAGCTTGCCCATCACGTAGGCCCAGCTTAGTCCAAGGATTACCAGCCATATGTGGTGGCCAGTTTTTTGAATTACATACAGAAGGATGAAGTGCTTTGGCACTATGGGGCTAAAGGCCTATTATGCATGAAGGTTGTAAGATCAATGCCTTCCTGAACTACTCCCAACAGCTAAGTGTGCGCCGGAGGGCCTATGCAGGGAGTCTGCCAAAATCTGGTGGAGGTTAAGATTCATTTTATGGTGCAGTACCCAGTGAGGCTCTGCATTTTTCATAATGGGACTGCACAAGTATTTGAGGATGCAGTGTCGGCACAGAAATTTGTGCAAGGACTGTTCAAGACAGTGGACAGTGCAGAAACCCGGTATGCCTGGTATGGGAGGCGCCAGAGTTGTGCGAGAAGAGGAGAATGAGCGGGTCAGTTATCTTTCTGGCAGCCAATGTGAGACACTTGTTGATATCAGACCATTTTGGGAAACTGTACAGTGGGTTTTGCTGGGATGGAGAAGCCCGTGGGACCTAGATACTGCTGTGCTTGGTTGGGGCTCCTTCGGGACCAAGAGGGGTCTTTGGACATTGGATAGGGTTCCATATATGGTCCTAGACCCTGGAGTATATGTTGGGGTAGGTGAGGGGCTATCAGACCCTGAGGGGCAGGATCTATCTGGAGCACTCTGGAGGACCCTTTCCCCCTGCACTGCCCCCTGGGAATTGGGTTTCTGTTAAATGTCTGTTTTCTGGATGTTTGTTGTAAGTTGGAGAGTTGTTTGTGGGGACAGAATGGTGGGAGGGAGAGTGGGGGTGGTGGGGAGAGGGAGGGGTTAGTGTGATTGACAAAGGGGGGGACAGTACTTTGGTCTTCAGGATGTTTAATGGTTGAAGGGATGAGTTTTGTGAGGGATATGGTTAAGAGGTTGCCTGGGGCATGTGGGTTTGTATGGGCAGGAGTAGTTGGAGGGAAGGTCCTAGCATGTCATCCTGTGATCTGTAGATGAGGAATGGGTCGCTGGTAAGGTGGGGGGAGGAGGGGGAGGGAGGATGGGGCAGAGGGGTACACAGCAGGTGACTGAGGGAACGCAGAGTGTTGGATGGCCTCAGAAGCCCTTTGGGAGGGGTTGATCTTCAGGGATGGAGGGGACTCTAGGCTGGGGGATCTCCCATGGGATTGGACATGTATAGCCTTTAACACTGATCAAGTACATTGGAATGTAGGCTGAAGATTATTTCTTGGAATGTGTGTGGGCTGGGCTCACCCGTAAAACATTAGAAGGTTCTGTGGGCATTGGCCAACCAGAAATGCGATATAGCTTTCTTACAGGAAACACACCAGGATGTGATCGAACACATGAAACTGCATAGGGATTGAGTGGGACAAGTTTTGGCTTCCCTGCAGTTGGTTGGAGTGGTGATCTTGATGCACAAGTAAGTCAGATTTAAGTGTGTGTGGGTGGTATCAGAACACCAGGGCCACTATGTGGTGCTTAGGGGCCAGACACAGGGTTGGGAGATTGTGTTGTGCAATTTATATGGCCTGAACTCTCCTGACACATTTTTTTGCAACAGTGGCATCGCAGCTCAAACAGTTCCTGGATGATTGCCTCGTGGTGGAAGGTCATTGGAAGGGGGTATTAGACCCCCAGGTGGATACATCCCAAGGTGACTGCATGGAGCAAATGGGGAATTCCCGTATCCTGTAGAATTTTAAGAACTGTCTGCACCTGACTGATGTGTGGCGCATCCTGCATTCAGCCAAAAGAGATTATACCCATGTTTCTTGGGCACAAAACTAGTTTGAGGATAGATTATTTTCTCATTTTGGGGGTGCTGTTCAACTCTGTGAATGATGCCTGTATCGGTCCAAGTGAGATATTGGAACATGTCCTGCTTTGGGTGAATTTGGCATGATGGGATATGAGTGGAGGGACCCATATCTGGCTGTTTCCCCTAGAGTTGTATTGAAATGAGCAGTTTGCCCCATATCTGAGGAAAATGTGGGTGGCTTTCGCCTAGATGAACGCTCAGCATATAGAGATTCCTGAATTGTTTAGGAAATGGCCAAGGTGGTTCTGAGGGGCAACATCATAGTGGTTGAGGGTGCTGAATGCTCGTGTTCTTCGCATAGAGAGGCAAATTGTAGCAGATAGGTGGAGATTTGGCCATTTTCCCCTTGCAGCGAACAGGGCTCGGCTCCTAGAATCCCAGGCGGCCTTGAATAAAGGGCTCCACCAAAGAGCCACAGAATCACTCTTATACTACAAGTATTAGCTTTATAAGTATGGCGATCAGACTGGCAAGCTGCTAGTGCATTGTTTGTGTGGTGCACAAAGCCCAAGAGGGGTTGTGGCCCTCCGGGACAAGCAAGGTACCCTAGAGCAGCAGACCGGGAAAATTGGAGGAATTTTCCAGGTTTTATCGGTATCTGTATGAGGGGGAACAGGTATCCCCAACCCAGATTGCGTCTTAGTTGAACAAGGTATACCTGCCACGTCTTACAGAGCAGCAGGCCAGTGCACTGGGGGCCTTGATCATAGCAGAAGAGATGGGGCACAATGCTGCAAAGCACCAGGCCCTGATGGGTATAGCACTGAATTCTACAAATTGGTCTTGGATAAGGTGGTACCGCTCATGGTAGAGCTGTATCAACAGCGAGTCAACAGGGGGCAGATAACGCAGGGCTCAAATAGGGTATACATCACTTTTATCCTGAAAATGGGGAAGGACTCTCTAAATGCGGCCTCCTAAAGACCAATTTCCCTTATCAATTTTGATCTTAAATTGATGGTGAAGGTCTTAACGATTTGGCTGGCTTTGTTGCTTCCTGGGCTGGTCCATTCTACCCACCCCCCAGCATCAGCCCATTTCCAGTCCTAGACCTCCTCCCCCCAATATTAATCCTCCTCCAGTCCCTGTCCCTCCGAGCATCAGCTCCCTTCCAATACCCCATCCCCCAGCATTAGCCTATTTTCAGTCCTAGCCCCCCAGTATTAGTCCTTCTCTAGTCCCAGTCCCTCCCAGCATCAGTTCCCTTCCAGTCTCCCATCCCACAACATCAGCCCATTTCCAGTCCTAGCCCCTCCTAGCATCAGCTGCTTTCCAGTCCCCTCATCCTCCAGTATCAGCCCATTTCCATTTCTAGCCCACCCTCCCCTACCCCCCAGTATCAGACCTCCTACAGTTCCAATCCCTCCCAGCATCATCTCCCTTGCAATCCCAGGCTCCCCATCCCCCCAGTATCAGCCCATGGGGGGAATATGGAAGATAACCTCTTTTATCTCTCCTGTAATGGGTTGATCAAAACATGCACTTTCTAAAAACCTACACACACCAGGAACAAGGTGTGAATCTCAGTGTACACAATGTTAAGCAAACATGTGTATTCTCTATATGAAATGGAGAATACACAGTAAATCTTTGTCCTGCTGAAAAGCCACAGCCAGAACACACACCTGACATACTCCCTTTAAATTTTCATGGACAAAGGGCATCCCCATGTAAACTGGCCCCTGTTTACACATGGATGTGATTTACATGTGTTTATGCCTGATTACGCACATATAAATCATGAATAAGCTGGGACAGCCGATCAACTAGGCAGACCGAGGGCAGCAGGATTTGGGGGTGGCAGCGCTGTGCTGACACAGAAAGACAACTGCAGGGAACCCCTTTAAAGCCTTTTAATATACATGCACATGCAAGGGCTCAAGGCCTGTCATGTCTGACTCCCCTCTATTATACGGGCAGGACACAGAAGGCTTTGAGCCACTGACAGTGGCTGTAAAACACTCTCCCGTGGCTCTTTCTGTGCCAGCACAATGCTGTGGTCCCTGGAATTCTGTATTTATTCTAGCCTCCCATTTGTTAGGGCACTTGAGATGACAGCAGCAGTGGCAGGGGGAAACAAAGAAGGGGAATATGCTCCATATGGGTGGGGAGGGGGGGGAATGAAAAGGTGGGAGATGTTGGACATCTGGGGGAGGGATGCAAGCAAAGGAGAGAGATGCTAGAGAGTTGTTGGGAGCAGTAGGGGAAATGCTAGAGACGTGGGGGTAGGGGTTGGTAAGGGAAGGCGAGATGCTGGACTACAGGCAGAGTGGGGCGAGGGTGCACAGATGTGGCTGATGGTTCACCTAGAGCATCAGATATCCTAGGACCAGCCCTGTGAAAAAGACTTCTAAAATAAGCCCCTTTATGTACTCAGTCTGTGGCTACATCTCTGTTTTACTCCTTGCTCCTTCCCAAAGCTGTCTTCTTCAGGCTGTGTATTTATACCTTACAGTTTACAGGTATGATTAAGAAGACTGACAGCTTGCCCTGTGCTCCAAAACCCCTTACTATAGTCCTAACCATATGTCTGACAACAACAAATAAAAGGTGCACACCAGAGTGGCAGGTCAGGAAGGCCATGCTGTGAGGGTGGGTGTGATATTGGAAATGTAACTTTGGATTGCCTCCTCCATACCGAATTAGTCATCCTGTTGCCTATCCCTTCTCACGACCCCATTCTTCATTCTAGAAATGCCACTGCTGTGCCATCTGAAAAGTAAAGTAGGGTTGGGTTTTGCCAATTTTTAGATGGATGATCTCCAAGAAACTTTGGGTGCAGTAGAAACATTTTTTTATGCTATGCTGCTGAGAATGATCAAACCATAAACCAAGGTTATAGCCATTCTGTAAATGTCAACAATCCCATGTCACTTTTGAAGCAATCATAATAGAATTTTTGTGGTTAAATTTCAATACAAATACTACAATATTTTCTGCTAAAACTCCCTCATGGAAAAAAAAAACAAGCTTAGAAAAATCTTGCCTGCACTGCACTGTTACATTGTTGTTGTTAAGTGCCGTCGAGTCGGTATCGTCTCCTGGCGACCCTCTGTATAATTGATCTAAATCTTGTTCGGTCTTCAGCCAAGCAGCTCATTGTTGATAGAGTGGTATCCGTACCTGCTGTTATTGTATTGATCCATCTTATTGCCGGCCTTCCTCTTTTACAGTGACCTATCTTGCCAAGTATGATGTCTTTCTCTAATGATCTCTCTCTTCGCATGATGTGTCCAAAGTATGAAAGTCGAAGTCTTGTCATCTGAGCTTCTAAAGAAAGCTTAAGTTTGATCTCCTCTAGTGCTGACTGGTTTGTTCCTCGAGCAGTCCATGGTATACATGGTATTCGTTGCCAGCACCATAATTCAAAGGCATCAATTTTCTTGCTGTCTATCTTTTCCACTGTCCAACTTTCTCATCCATATGACGTTATTGAAAATACCATGGCCTGGACAAGTCAGATTTTTGTATGAAGAGAGACGTCTTTGCTCTTGAGGATCTTGTCTAGATCCTTCATAGCCATTCTACCAAGAACAATACGTCATCGGATTTCTTGACTGCTAGTCCCTTCTTTATTGATTGTTGATCCAAGTAAGTTAAAGCTGTCAACTATTTCAATTATTTCTTCATCAATGATGAACTTATTGATTTTGCCCTTTGTCAGGATTTTTGTCTTCTTAACGTTTATTTTATTTATTTATTTATACATCTCTTCTATACCGCCACTTCCAGCGATCAGTGGCGGTTTACAAGTAAACAAAGTTTAATAATAGAATGCTATTATTTTACATAGAACAGGTTTAGAAACTAATTTACATAGAACAGGTTTAGAACTATTTTACATAGAACAGGTTAACGTTAAGTTGCAAATCCATTTTAAGACTATATTCCTTGATCTTGAGAAGCAAATGTTTCAAATTGTCTTCACTTTCAACCAATAATATGGTATTATCAGCATAGCAAAGGTTGTTGATGAGTCTTCCACCAATCTTCACACCTCAGTTTTCTTCATACAGTCCTGCTCCTCTGATGATTTGTTCTGCATATAAATTAAAGATACTGTTACGTATCACTTGTTAATTTAGCTTTAGCGTGCTATGCAAAAAAAAATGCTAATATATTGTAACTATGTAGACGTATTTGGTATCTATCATTAATTTTAAATGCCTTGGCTGGTAAGAGCTAAGAGTCTGCAGATTTATTTTCCACTAAAAATAATGGAAGTTAATAATCCAAATTCCATTTATTTGACATCTTTGATCGATTCAGTAGGCTGGCATGCTGTAGAATGGTGGCATCTCAGGAAGACTGATGCAGCCAACTCTGGAATGGTTGGCCTTGAAGCATAAATTTCAATACCATTTCACATTACTCAGCCTCTTAAGTAGCTCCACTTGTATGAATAGTTTTGTGAAATCCAGCACGTACATGCCGGGAAATACAGATGTAAAGTCCTGAGTGGTACAACTCTTTTTTGGATGTATTTTTTTGTGAAATGGCTATTGCTGTTGGACATGCTAGCAAATACACATATATTTCCCAGCAACCTTATATGTATTTTATAAAAGTCTGCATTCAGAAACGTTTTCTGTAAACTACTCAAAGAATTGTAGACATCCTGACCTGGACATCTCAATTCCTACCTAGATGCCCTGTGCAAAATCAGGCCTGCTGGCGCATTATGTAGGTGCCCAGTACTGGAAATCAGCCCTGAATGAATAATTTCATTCTCAAATCATGTCCCCACTCATTGCCCTGCCCCCTCTTAAGGTCCCTCAGTTTAGGCAGCCTGTGATTTACATCATCTAAATTTGGGCACTCTTTAGAGCAGAATTTTAAATTCTAAACTTTAGTCATCTAACTCGGAAGCATAGGCACCTAGACCTTTTGAAAATCTATCTTATATAGATTATAAAGGGCGTTATGTGAATGCAGCATAGGGGATTCTGAGGATATTTCTATCCTGGATAGACAAAGGTAAATATATTTGGGGCTGATGGATCAAGGAGGCAAATAAAAGAGGTATGAGCGTGTAGATGAAAAACTTTTTTATGGGCTGGTTTGGAGGTAGAGGGACAGTTATGAATGTAGCACTCCTAGGCATCCTAAATATCATTTTAACATCCATTACAAATATTGTTTCTCCATCCTGAATATTTTCCATATATATATCCTTTTATGCCAGTTGACGTTTAGCAAAATGTAAATATACCAAAATACGTTTTTTCCTGGAGCCAAAGAACATAGTGAATGAATCAAGCCATATGTAATTAAATAAGCACCTAAGCATAAGCAGTTGACTCTTACCACAACATGGCTCCAGTCTACTAGGTATTAGGGATGTGCTTTCATTCCAAAACAAAGCAGAAATAGTATGCATTATGGTAAAAAAAAAAAAAAATGATATGAAAAAAAATGAAAAATCAAACAAAAATGACACGAAACAAAATTTTTTTAGCCTGCACATCCCTACTTACTCTAGGTATTGCTCTCCCTCTGTTTTCTCAAGTGAAAATAAAGTCTTCTTCCATAGGGTTCCATCTGCTATATATGCTGCATGTCCTGGAGAAACAAGAAGCATGTTTACTACGAATGTGCCATAAGCATGCATTTGAGACAAAAAACTAGTGCAGAAGCCCATGCTAGCCCATCCCTCTGTTGTTAGCATGTTGTTAACATGCCACACTGCACTAACCAACACACCAGTGTACTTACCACCACTCTTTGAGGTGTGTTAAGTGCACCCACACTAGCACAACATTCAAGTTATTGCCTGCCCATAACACTCACGCTAACCACAGTGCCCCATCAATGCCCATTTCCACCCCTACCCAACCCAGGCCCCTGTACAATCGCACACTAACCAGTCGGCAAGGCATTTTTACCACAGGCTCTTGTGCTAACAGTGCAGCACGCTTAATGCATGGCAAACCTCATGCTAAAGTTTAGCATGTTTTAGTAAACATGCCCCAAAATTTCTAACAGTGAGCTTTAGAACCTGTTGTATTTCAATTGTGGTGTAATGGCTTTAATTGCTTCCAAGACTCTCTCCTGAACTGCACTCGAGGCAGCCTGTGTTTTGAGATTGTTTAGGCTGATGTGTCACTGGTGTGATGAGTCAATTGCATTAGTCACACCCACACTGCACAAGATCTGGATCACGACAGGTCAGGGATTGAAATGACAACACTCATTTTTGTTTTCTTCTCCTGGTAAGCATGGCTGTTTTAATACCTGCAAGGAGAGTGGCACAAATAATTTTCTTTGGCACACGTCTTGGCAATGGAAAACATTTGCTGTTCTAGAGCTTCACTAGCTAGTTCCTCACCAGCAACATGATACTGAGTTTTCAGTACATGGACACCCACTTGTTTTTCCTCATTGTAAAAACATAAAGCGATGAATCTTCTTTCTGTTTATTGTAGTCACCATGGCAAGCATTTTATGTTATCAGAGATCTGTAGGGATCTAGAAGTTTAAGTAAAATCATCTAACTTATTTTGAAAATCAGTTAATATGAAACTTTCAAAAAATTACTATAAAACTGTGATTGAGGCTTTTTATAAAAAGTTTGAAGAGGGATTTGGTACAGAAAAATACGAAATGAGTCATGACTTGCAGGGGTTTCTTAACTAAGGTGAGAAGCAAGAACATTTTAATTTGAGACTCACTTCTCTCATTATAAAGGAACTAATGTACCTTTATTTAAGTCATTTTTTCCTGGTATTAACCTTTATAAGATAAGGAAAATGGAGATCCACAGGGCAAACATTTCTGGTCTATTTGTAGTTTGGCCTTTGTTTTTCCTGAACTTTGGATTTTTTTTGGTCCATTTCATGCAATAATTTTACTAAAAGGTTTTTGCTGTATTCAAATTTTTAATGCATGCAAATTGATTTAATGCATGTTAAAAAAACTTTGCATGCACTAAAGTTTGTAAACTGCATTAACAAACTAAATGTGGATAATGAATACACATCCCTAAAAAGGAATGTTCTAAGTAGGATCATGAAAAAGCATGCCAATTGTCTGTTGTTAGGTGGAGTAGCCCCAAATTTTATCTAAATATTGACCACTTGTCAGCCTGAAAAAGTCATCAAGCATTTCAATAATTGCCTTCATTCTCTCTACAGCAACAAAGCTCATAGATCAGAAGTTATGAATCTATGTGAAAATATCATTTGGATGAATACACAGCATTTTTAGTTGAAATATTCACTGTAAATATTCAATGGATTTGACTTTATTTCCCAGAGAACCTGCTGTTTTACAGATCATTGTTTTCTTTTCATGACACCAAATATATAAAATCCTGATAATAGAAAATCCCCTCAGAATTATAATCAATTTTTTGTCGGGGTATGTCAACACAGTGCAATGTAATCGTTCAGAGCACCACTGTGACTTCTCCTTTTATTAATATATTGAAAAGTTGAAAGTTCAAAAACTGGCGAGGCCGCGGGCAGGGTCCCGGCGGCCAACCTAACCGGGCGCGCGGCCTGGTGCGAGGATCCTGCACGTGGCCACGGCAGCTTTAAATTCATTGGCTCCCGGTGGATGCAGCCACGTGGGAGCCAATCAGGGAGGAACATGGCAGCGTGGTGGGTGGGTTGGGCCCGGCATCCAGCCTCCGCGTGGTCATTCACGGCGGAGGCTGCTCGGGGGAGCCGGCTTGTGCTGCAGGGCATCGGTGCTGCGGCCTGATTGGCGTGGTCGTGGATTGTTGTGGGAGGCACCGGGGCTCCCGGTGGGGACCGGTCTGAGCGGCAGAAGTGGACAGAGCTGGTCGCTGGCTGTGGTGTCCGGTTGTTGCGGGTGTGGCCCAGAGAGAAGGCAAGTGTGATCTGCCGGGGTGAGGGGTCCATTCTTGCCTGCAGGGCATTAATCAGGGTGGAGATGGAGGATTCCCTCACTGCAGGGCCCTTGCATGCAGGACGGTGAGTGCCCTGCTGTGAAGGGTGGGGGATTCCTTTACTGGGGGAGCTGTTGGGTTTTGGGGGAAGAATCTTTCAAAAAAAAAAAAGACTAAGGGAGTGGAAGTTAAGGTGATAAGAAAAGGGGAGTAGGTAGTTATTATGCCGCCGCGTCGGGGATGTGCGGGGCGGGCGTGGGGGCAGGGCAGGGCGTTAGGGCGTCGTCCCATGCCTACCCATATGGAGCCGCTGAGTTGTGCGAACGGTGGGGGCGTGAGATTGGGGGGGTGAATGGGGGTTCGGTGGCTCGGGGGGCAGTGGGGGCATGGGGGCTTAGCGGAGGGGTGCTTTGGGGGTGCGGGGGGCTGGTAATGGGCGTTGGAGGCCCCTAGCAGTGCTGACATCAGGTGGGGAGGGAGCTGCCGTGGGGGGGTAGTGGTGCTCTGGAGCCCCTCCCTCAGTGGGCCCAGTGGGCCAGAGGTGCTCAGCTCCGGGGGTTGGGTGGTTGGGGGGGGAGACTATGGGGGGTGGGGGAGGGTCGGGGGGGCCAGGGTGGTGCATGGTGGGTGATTTGGGGGGGAGCAGTGGGGGGTTGCAGCCGGGTTGGGGACAGTGGGGTCGGGGACACCTTGCTCCTGCTGGCTGGTCTCTGGTTCAAGGTGATTATGTGGTGGCTGGTGGGCATTCGCATGGGGGGCATTGGCTTGGGGGCGGGCAGGATATGTCTGGATCGGTGTGGGGCGGGCACTGGCCACTTGCATGGTCTACGGCGTTTCCCCCCATCCCCCCCCCTGTTTTTGCTTATGTTTCCACAGGGGCCGGCGAAGGTGCAGTCGTCGTGGAGGCCTGGTGCTGGTGGTCGGGGGCTCTGGCTGATTCATGGCGGTGGAGCGGCCACAAGGCAAGGTGCGGCAGCAGAGGCATCCGGTGTGAGGCGCGGTGAGACGGCGCAGACCAGCGATGAGATCAGCCAGCTGGAAGCCGGGAATGCTGCTGCTGTAGCTGCAGAGGGTCGCAAGGTAGGTGAGTGGTCGGGCCCACCGGGCGAGGAATTGCCAGGGCAGGAAGGTCGGGGAGGTGGGGGGGTTGGGCAAGGGAGAGCAGGCGGTGTCATAGCTCGGCGGCGGTCTTCCCCTCCTCCTCGCGTGATTCGTCATTGGCATCTGTGGGGGAGCTGCTGAGGAGTGGGACAGATAGTACAGGGGTGGCGGGGCCTAGGGCGGTAGGGGCCCCGTCAGTGGTTGCGTTCTCGGAGCTGTGGGAAGAGGTGCCGGAATGACTTTGACGCAAGATCTGTAAATGGCGATATAGAGATGTGGTTTGACGGTTGGATGGCAGGAAGCGCTCGAGGGAGAGCCGGAAAAAGAGGACGGAGGATGAGAAAGCAGGTTAAAAAGGCTGCAGGCAAGGTAGTGAGTTGGACTTGATCCTTTCTGCGCCTAGCCAGTGTGTGGGGATATCACACGCTTGAGCATTAGGGGATGCTATTGGCGTACGCGGATTCTGTATTGGAGGCGTCCAGGTCGCACGAAGGGCGGGCATGGTTGAACTATGTTAACATGTTCAGGGACAAGATGGGGGGGGGACAGATGGTTATCTCGGGGCACCCAAGATATTAACCTCTGGCTGACCTAAATGTCTGCTGCGGCGGGTGCATGACGTGGGGGGGGTGGGGGGGCATGGCGATGCTGGCAGTTGGGGCGGTTTGTTCCTTTCGCTCGCTACCCACCGGTTTGCAGCTGAAAGCTGGGGCGGGGGGGGGCAGTGACGCGTGTGGGAGGTTCAATAAGTCCACCTGCCCATGTCCGGTCTGCAGGGTCAAGCACTTCAAGGGGTCACCGGCGTCTGGGGATCGGCCCCCACGCCACAATGCGGTGGACAGTCAGGCTCCAACTCTGTTACGGGTGGACGTTTTGCAAGGGTGGCTTCAGTGGTATCCGAGGCGGTGGGATAGGGTTATTCTGGGGGTTTGGTTTTCAGTTTGACTTTGTTATTCCAGTGCAGGGCACGGTGGTGGCACCTAGTGCTCGGAATTCGCCTTCAGTGCGGCGTTTTGGGGGATGGTACCGAATAAGGAGCCTGGGAAGTTCAGGCTACTTCGTAATTTGTCCCTGTCCTACGGGGGGGTGTCAGTGGCTGACCACATTCCGCACAAGTTGTGTCCGGTGAGGTACGTGTCATTTGATCGGGCGGCGGAGATGGTGAAGGAAGTGGGTCGGGCAGCATTGCTGGCCAAGGTTGAGATTGCATCGGCCTTTCGCCTGTTGTCGGTGCATCCATCTGCGTTTCCTTTGCGGGGCTTCCGTTTTCAAAGGGCGTATTATTTTGACAAATGCTGGCCTATGGGCTGCTCAGTCTCTGGTGCATACTTTTAAATGTTTAGTACCTTCCTGCAGTGGTTGCTTGTGTAACCGAGGGGCTCGGCGAAGGTGGTGCATTATCTGGATGTTTTTTCTGTTTGTGGGGGGCGGCTTGGTCAGAGGAGTGCCAGGAGATAGTCAATGTGTTTGCAGAGCTATCTCGGGATTTAGGTGGGCCATTGGCAGAGGGTAAGACAGAGGGTCCGACGACGAGAATAACTGGTGGAGCGGAGTTAGACTCGGTGGATATGGTAGCTCTCCTGCCACGGGAAAAGGTTGCCAGTTTGGGGATTTTGGTGGTTAATGTTTTGGAGTCATCCAAGCTGACCTTGCGGGAGATGCAGGAGTTACTGGGATCTTTGAATTTTGTGTGCCGTGCGATACCGATGGGAAGGGTGTTTCATGGCGGTTGGCGGTTTCCACGGTGGGGGTGCAGAATCCGCACCACCGGCTTGGGGTCACGGAGTCGGTGTGGGCGGATTTGTAGGTCTTGAGTCGCTTCTTGGACAATTTCTACAGGACGTCGATTTTGATAGAGGAGGAGGTGTCCAGTGCGGAGTTGCAGCTCTATGCACGGTCGGATGACTGCAGTCTTGGCAGGTATCTGGATTGACCTCCAATATCACCTTCCTGGAGCTGTTTCCGCTCAGGGTGGTTTTGGAGTTATGGCCGGATAGGCTCCGCAACTGTAAGGTGGTATGGGGGTGCGCCAATGCGGCCGTGGTCAGTGTGGTCAATCGTTACTCCCCCAGGTGTTTGCAGGTAGCGGGTTTAATAAGGGAGGTGGTGTTGGCATGTCTACAGTTGCAAGTGTCGGTGAAAGCTGGGCATATCCCTGGCTGTATTGATGAGATTGCTGATGCTCTTTCTCATTTCCAGTGGGAGCGGTTTCGGGCTCTGGCCCAGAAGCGGACACAGATGGATCAGGGGTCCCAGAGAACTTATGGAGCATTTGGCCAGGAGAGGTGCTGAGTGTACTGCAGAGTTCTGTATCAATGGGGACGTGGTCTCCATATCAGCGGGGTTGTGACAAGGTGGTCAAATTTTGGTCACGCACGGGTGGCAACCAGGGTGGGCGCCGGAAGGATTGCTTGGTAGATCTATAGTGGAGGCAAAGGGTGTGGGGGGTTCTCCAGACCGGCGGTGCGTTCGCAGTTGGCTGGTTTCAACTTTTTGCGAAGGCGGTGGGGTGGGGATCGCTGGTTGGGGGGATTTTGAACTCGCAGGCTACTGCGGGGGAGGGAGCGTGCTCGACCAACTCCTCGGGATCTGAGGCGACCCCTCACGCACGATGTGCCGGTATGGCTCCTTGAGGCTTTACCGCTTATGGCTGCATCAGGGTATGAGGCCGCCATGTTTTGGGCAATCTTTTGTCTTGCCTTTTTTGGGGCCTTTGGAATGGGGGAGTTGGTGGCGTATTTGAGTGGGACGGGGCGGGGGAGGGATACAACGGCCCCACGTTTGGGTTGGGGCGGGGCAGTTATGGATGTTTTGGCAAGTCTCAGACTGATCAGCGTGGCAACGATTGGGGTGCGTTTAAGGGGGTTGATGGCTTGGTGACGTACCCTGTGGCTGCCGCGAGGCAATACCTGTGGGTGTGTCCCTGGTGGGCTGGGGGTTTCTTATTCGCGAGGGTGTGAGAGTGTTGACCTGTTTTCAGGTGACCGCGGTGTTAAGGATGGCGCTGTGTTTGGTGGGTGAAGATCCTACGCATTTTGCACTGCACTCGTTTCGCATTGGGGCGGCTGAACAGGTCATACAGAGCATTGGCAGATGGCGCTCTCGGGTGTTTAGGGGTTATGTGCGGCTGTGAAGGCTAAGGGGGGTTGTGGGGTTGGGGAATTTCATTGTTCATTTATTTTGCAGATGGGGTCTGGAGCCTGCTGGATGTTGGGGATTGGTCACTCCTTTGCCCAATGTGCAGGACAACAAGTTGCAGCAAGGCCGGTGGGTGCCAATTTAGGGATTGACCCGGTTTTGGTGGCTGTATCATGGCTGGGTGAGCTCGGACTCCGCTGGTCGCAGCTGCTTCCTTTGCTACAGCACCAAGGGAGGATATCGCGACCACCTGCAGTGTTGGGGGCAACGACCTGGTTCCGGGTCATGCCGGCATCTGATCAGAGCGGCGCTGGAGGATTTGATGGTTTTTGCGGATGTTTCTGGGTGTAATTCTGATGTGGTCTGACATTATTCCAAGGCCTGCATGCTGGAGCCAGCGGCGTTGGTCGCGGGGTCTGACTGAAAGTACTCGTCAGATTGGTCGCTGGGTTGGCCAACATGGGGGTACAAGATAATGCATTCTTGGGTGGAGGTTGAGTTCGGGGCTTTATAGGGGTGCTGGGGTGCATTTATCGCCAGTTGGGATGGATCTTCTCCTTTAAGACTGGCAAGAGGCCTTGGAATATGTGTTGGTCTGGGATGCTCGCTGGTCTCAGCTTGGCGTTGGGGGGACAGCACAGGAACAAGGTTGTCACCTATGCCGGTGGCGGGACCCGGAGGTTTCCGGGGTCCGGAGCCTCAGGCTACACTTGGGCGGGGGCGGGGTGCCCCTGACCGGGCAAACCCTGGCCGACTTTTGCTAATAGCATGGCGAAGTTGGGGGGTTAGGTAACTTTCCAGGGGGGCAAGTTATGGCGTTAGCGGTGGCAAGGCACTTTGCTAAGGAATGGCTGATGCGGGCCGGGTTTAGGATGTTGGCATATTGTGAAATTGTTAAAAGGTTAATAAAGCTGCGACCAGTTGTGTTCCATGAACTGTTGGTGTGGTGTCTTTTGTGGGGTTGGGAGATCGGGGTGATGGGGGGTGGAGGAAAGGGACCCGAAGCACCAGGTCCACCTGCCTCGGTTACTGGCGAGGCCGCGGGCAGGGTCCCGGCGTCCGACCCTAACCGGGCGCACGGCCTGGTGCGAGGATCCTGCGCATGGCCACGGCAGCTTTAAATTCATTGGCTCCCGGTGGATGCAGCCACATGGGAGCCAATCAGGGAGAAACATGGCAGCGTGGTGGGTGGGTTGGGCCCGGCATGCAGCCTCCACGTGGTCATTCACGGCGGAGGCTGCTCGGGGGTGCCGGCTTCCCTCCCGTCCACCCATGAATGTTTATGGGGGTTTGGGTATGGGGTGTTGCAGCTTGGGGGGGGGGATTGGCGAGATCCCGGAGGTTTCCGGGGTCCGGAGCCTCAGGCTACACTTGGGCGGGGGCGGGGGCGGGGTGCCTCTGACCCAGTCAAACCCTGGCCTACTTTTGCTAATAGCATGGTGAAGTCGGAGGAAGGGTTAGGTAACTTGCCGGGGGGGGGGGCAAGTTATGGCGTTAGCAGTGGCAATGCACTTTGCTAAGGTATGGCTGGTGTGGGCCGGGTGCCGCTAATCGATTAAGAAGGTTTAGGATGTTGGCATATTGTGAAATTGTTAAAAGGTTAATAAAGCTGCGACCAGTTGTGTTCCATGAACTGTTGGTGTGGTGTCATTTGTGGGGTTGGGAGATCGGGGGTGATGGGGGGTGGAGGAAAGGGACCCGAAGCACCAGGTCCACCTGCCTCGGTTACTTAACTTATGTGTCCAAAAGCTGCCAATAGCGCCAAGGAGACGACGTAGCGCCTGTTTCGGGTTCATAATAATCTCAAAGAAACCCTGCTTCAGGTCTGTCAATAAGCGACAGTTGGCAATCATGCAGCAAGCAATCAAACAGGGATGTGTCTTGCCTTTCACTCTTCGGCGTCTGACGTCAGTAGTAACTGAGGAATACAGAACCAATCAAAATGCTCCACCCCCGGATAATGAGGAAACACCCACAGACAGGGAGTCCCTTCTGCGGGACTGATAGGGTTCTGTTCTTTCTACTTTTGGTTCTTTTCATGACAGGCAAAGAGAATAGTATCCCATGCCCCATTTTCTCAAGGTCCATCTATGATGCCTGTAGGACACAGCACCACAATTGAGGAGGAATTCAATTAGAAAATAATCTTGCGTTGGTTTTCTATTCTTGTTTTCCTATCGTCTGTTGAAGTAGTAAGAAGGACCATTTGATTCACACATGCACATTTATGTACTGTGCTTTATGGATCAGTTAATGTGAAATGTGGTCGTAAAATGAAAATTTATTTATTCATTTATTTAGTAAATATTTTTATACCGTGCTTTCCCAAGATCAAGTGCAGTTTACAAATAACTGAGTTTGAAATGCAGTAAAAGCATATTCAAACATAGAACTCAAACTATATACATAGAATAAATGAGTACTAGTAATAATAAATCACATAAGAACATAAGATCATAAGATATGCCATATTGGATCAGACCAAGGTCCATCAAGCCCAGTATCCTGTTTCCAACAGTGGCCAATCTAGGTCATACATACCTAGCAGTATCCCCAAAAGACACAGGTCCCACAATGCTTGTATTGGTTCAAGCATTGATATCCTGGGTCCCTTTCTAATAATGGTTTATGGACCTTTCCTCCAGGAACTTGTCCAAACCTTTTTTAAACCCAGCTACACTAAAGCTTTTACTACATCCTCCGGTAACAGATTCCAGAGTTTGATTACACGTTGAGAGAAGAAATATTTTCTCTTATTTGTCTTAAATAGTTTACCCTGTAGCTTCATTACATGTCCCCTAGTCTTTCTATATTCTGATAGCGTAAACAATCGATCTACGTTTACCCGTTCCACTCAATTCATTAATTTATAGACCTCTATCATATCTCCCCTCAGCCGTCTCTTTTCCAGGTTGAAGAGCCCTAACCTTTGTAGCCTCTCTTCATAGGAGTAGCCTTCCATCCCCTTTACCATTTTGGTGGCTCTTCTCTGTACCTTTTCTAATAACGCTATATCCTCTATAAGATACGGCGACCAGAATTGCACACAATATTCAAGGTGTACCATGGAACGATACAGAGGCATTATAATATCCTTTGTTTTATTTTCCATTCCTTTCCTTATGATACCTAGCATTCTATTTGCTTTCTTGGCTGCCGCTGCACACTGGGCGGAGGGTTTTAACATGTTATCCACGATGACTCCTAAATCTTTTTCCTGGTGGTGGTTCCCAATGTGGAACCTTGCATCGCGTAACCATAGTGTGGGTTGTTCTTTCCTAGGTGCATAACTTTGCACTTGTCCACATTAAATTTCATCTGCCATTTGGATGCCCAGTCTTCCAATTTATCCAGATCCTCCTGCAGTTTTCCACAGTCCTCTTGTGTTTTAACAACTTTAAACAGTTTTGTGTCATCTGCAAATTTGATAACCTCACTAGTTATTCCCTTTTCCAGGTCATTTATGAATATGTCAAAAAGTAGCGGACCCAGTACAGATCCCTGGGGTACTCCACTATTCACCTTTTTCCATTGGGAAAATTGGCCATTTAGCCCTACCCTCTGCTTTCTATCTTTTAACCAGTTCCCGATCCATAATAGTACACTGCCTCCTATCCCATGACTTTTTAGTTTTGCCAAAAGTCTCTGATGGGGGACCTTGTCAAAGGCTTTCTGAAAGTCCAGATACACTATATCAACCAACTCATCTTTGTCTACCTGTTTATTTACACCTTCAAAAAAACATAACAGATTAGTAAGACAAGATCTTCCTTGTCTAAAGCCATGTTGGCTGTCTCCCATTAGGCCATGACTATCTACATGCTGTGTAATTTTGTTCTTTATGATGGTTTCTACCATTTTCCCTGGTACTGACATCAGGCTCACTGGCCTGTAATTTCCCGGATCATCCCTGGACCCCTTTTTAAAAATTGGCGTTACATTGACGATCCTCCACTCTTCAGGTATTACAGATGACTTTAATGAAAGTTCACAGATTACTAATAGTAGGTCTGCAATCTCATATTTCAACACTCTTGGATGTATACCATCCGGTCCAGGTGATTTGCTACTATTCAGTTTTTCAAATAGTTGTAATACATCTTCCCGGTGTAGCAATATTTCTCTCAATTCCTCTGCAGTATCACCTTTAAATACCACTTCAGTCTTGGGTAACATCCCTACATCTTCCTCAGTAAAGACCGAAGCAAAGAATTCTCCGCTATAGCCTTGTCTCCTCTTACTGCCCCTTTTACCACTCTATCATCTAATGGTCCAATTGACTCTCTCACAGGCCTTTTGCTATGAATGTACTTGAAAAAGTCTTTATTTCGTGTTTTTGCTTCCGTAGCAAGTTCCTTCTCGAATTCTCGCTTTGCCTGCCTTATCAATGCTTTGCATTTAACTTGCCAGTGCTTGTGCTGTTTCCAGCTTTCGTCGTTTGGCTCTTTTTTCCATTTCTTGAAAGATGATTTTTTGGCAGCAACAGCCTCTCTGACCTCACCTTTAAACCATGCTGGCAGTTTTTTGGACTTTCTTCCACTTTTCTTAATGCGTGGAATACAGCTGGTCTGGGCTTCCAGGATAGTATTTTTAAACAACACCCAAGCTTGATGTAAGTCTTTAACCTTTGCAACCGCTCCTTTTAGTTTTTTCTTAACTATATTCCTCATTTTATCATAGTCTCCCTCTGATCACCTTTTCGTGCTTTTTGCGGGACCCTGTAAGGGTCAACCTGCTTCCAAACGCATGGTCTCTCACTGGTTGCGATTAGCAATAGAATCTGCATACATCCTTAAGGGAAAATCTGTCCCTCTCAGTCTTCGGTCGCACTCTACGCAGGCGCAAGCTACATTTTGGGCAGAGTGCTCTCACATTCATCCTCTTGATATCTGCAAGGCAGCCACCTGGTCCTCCCTGTCCACCTTTGTGCGTCATTATCGGCTCAATATTCAATCTCGGGAAGAGGCGCAGTTCGGGGCAAAGGTTGTCTCGACGGCTGTATCTTCCCACCCAAAGACCAGTTAGCTTGGGTACTTCCCGCTTGTCTGGACTAGTCTTTCAGGATGTACTAGAAGGGGAAATTTTCACTTACCGCTAATTTCCTTTTCTGGAATCCTGCTAGACCAGTCCAGAACCCTCCCTATTCTGGATATCTGGTTCAGAGGTGTATTGCTGAGGAGCCAAGACTTTGTAGCAGAGTGCTATCACCTCTTGTACATAGTATGGTTGCTATTTTCCTTACTTTTTGGTTCATGGTTACATCTGTTTGAGTATGACTTTTTACAATACTGGAGCACACTCTACTGGGTTCAGCTACATATTACCAAGGAACAGCCAATCAGGCTGCTGATAGTTTTTTTCTATTTATCTGTCTCCAACATCAGCTGGTACGGGGACTAAAATGGAGACAATGAAGAATCATCTATATGGAACTAATCAACAATAGTGTCACTATGAAAGAAAAAATATGTACAGATGGGATGTGGTATCTTCTGAGCTACATACAATAATCTCTCTGGTGTCAGGTTAAGAAGACCAAATTCAATTTAGCATGTGCGAAAGCACAGTTGAGAGTAGTAGAAACATGTTTTTGACTGTCCTTCAATGGCCAACAGCAGATTTAAGTTTCATAGCTATTCCTATTGCTATGGAGCAAACAAAGTGAAGAGGAAGCCAGTCAGATATAATACCAATCTGATAGGAATGATGGCCATAGGACCAGAGCTCATTTATGAAACAGCAGAGAGTACTGCTAGATACCTGAAAGAAAATGGCAACAAGGTCTATAAACTAAATGTGATGTAACTGAGGAAAGATGCAGTAAGAGATGGAGAAGCGGATGGGCAAAAATAGGTTTTGAGAAGCCTGGAAACTTACTAAAATGGGAAAGGCGTATTAAAGATTTACAAAGCTGGATGAAAACATGGAGAACAATTGTAAGGTGAGGCAGAATGAAGCCTTCAGATGCTTCTTCTCTGTATCATCCCCCAGTGAGCACAATTTTATGAAAAGTTGTCTATGTGTGAAGAGCAGGAAGATGCCTATTTTTAGCCTATTAAAGAGATATAAGCGCTAGGGATGTGAAGGCACAAAAAAATAATTTTGTTTGTTTCCTGTGTCATTTGCAGGTTTTTTTTGTTTTGTTTTAATACATTTTTGTTTTGTATCATTTTGTTTTTATACATTTTCATTTCAGGGCAATTTTGTTAAAGAGGTAGCTGTGGCTGCTGCTGAAATGAGAAACATAGCTGGAAAGTTGCTAGAGGTTTCAGACAAATAAAAAATCCAACTGTTTTTCACATGGTCAGAGACTGGCCTCAAATCAGTGACTTTGGGTTAGAAGGCAGACATCTTGTAGGAAGAGCTATCACATCTCCATTGGGACTAGTTCTAGCTAGCCTGCTTTTTTGCTGCTTCTTGTATTGTTGGTGATCTTTGTTCCTGTTTCCCGATTGGCCCAAAATCGTCTGGTCTGAATTTCTGGATCTTTTGCCTTGTGAATCTCTTGTCTCTTAATCTAGTCAGAGACTTACTCCAAAGACTTTTCTTTTGTCATGTTTTTGTGTCAGAAATTCTGTGAAACCACGTCTAAATCTACTATCAGAGACATTTATCAACCGTAATCCAAATCCTGATTGTCTAATTAATG
This sequence comes from Ichthyophis bannanicus, assembly GCA_033557465.1. Lineage (NCBI taxonomy): Eukaryota > Metazoa > Chordata > Amphibia > Gymnophiona > Ichthyophiidae > Ichthyophis > Ichthyophis bannanicus. The sequence goes on along the minus strand of CM066033.1, from coordinate 459,494,623 downwards.
ATGATCAGAATTTTGGATGTTTTAATGTCGTGTTTGAATTAAACTGATATGAAACCATTTGGTAGCTGCTGTAGCCTGTGCTCTCCCATAATTCCCTTTGGAAATGTTTAAGAGCAAGTTTATGTCACCAGCTTCATTGGGAGACTCACATCAGCTTTCAAGTCTCCCATTCTTGTTAAGACCAGCAAAGTTGAATCGTGCAGCAATTTAGTGCAGTCCCCGCTTGGGTCACCAGCTCCCAGTCCTGAAACTCTGCAAGTGGCAAAAGCTCCTTAATAGTCATTGCCTGTGCCATCTGACTCCTCTGATTATCAATAACTGGTTTTGCTACTTCTCCATCTGTGTCAATTCTTTCAGTGTCCGATAAAAATTTGCTTGAAGCAGTTGAGAATTGTGTGGTAGCTTCGGCTTTCATTCAACAATTGATAGCAGGTCAGATGGTTTGAGCTCGCAAGCTGCTGAGCATTGTTCCAACATTTTCAGGCTGTTAACTGGAGAACAAGAAATCTCACAGTCTGGTACTTAATACTGGAAGTCCTAAAAGTTTTAAGGTTGTCACCCTTCTTCCTTTGACTCTCTGCCAGCTGTTTCTTCTAAGTAGCTGTAATTACAAAACCCAGTGAATTATAATTGCTCATCTCAGGCTTCAAGTACTCAGGTAAAGGGCTTTAAGACTCAGGCCTTGGTGCTGCAAAATGATCAAGATATACTGTAAGCAATTCTTCTGTAGAGAGACTATTGCAAGTCTTTTCTGGACTTGAAAAGCTGGTGGAGACCAAACTAGAAGTGCAACATACTGTAATGTAGTCATCAAATTTGAAAATAGGCTGACAGACTGTGAAACTGAAGTTCAGGCATGTGTTCAAGACACTTTCAAACTTTATAAACTATTATTAATGAGGACCCGAGAAGTCCACTTTTTGCCCCAGGACGAGCCTTGTGGAAGCTGTAGACTTTGGGTACCTGCCGGGTACTTGTGACCTGGATTGGCCACTGTTGGAGGCAGGATGCTGGGCTTGATGGACCTTGGTCTGACCCAGTATGTCATTTCTTAATGTTCTTATATTCTTATTCCATCTTGCTTCTCCATATGCTTGAACAAACTACCTGAATTAGTATGCCTAGCTCATTCTCTGACCCTATTCAAATTCAGGCTAAAAACCCATCTCTTTGAGGCTGCGTTTGGATGCTGATCTCCTTATTCTCCTGCTTATCACCTATCTTTATCTTGCCATTTCCCTTTAATTATCCTAGTCCCCAGTTGTTGTGTGGTCTCTCTTAATTAGACTGTAAGCTCTGATGAGCAGGGACTGTCTCTTACTTGTTTATGTACAACACTGCATACGTCTTGTATGGCTATAAAAATGATAAATAGTAGTAGTACTAGTAGTAATAAAAACAGTGAAGTCCATTTTCTAGTTTATAATTTACTATGCACTTTATATACTGCCCCTTTTTAAAAATTTGAAGCAATTTACAATCTAAAAAACAATTAAAATCAAATGCTAAATTAAAACAAGGGGGAAAAAACACCATATTTAGACAGTAAAGAAAGAATGTAGATAAAGTCACATGCTTGACTAATCTTCCGTCAACCTCGCCATACCCACATTACTCCTCTTCTCAAGTCGCTTCACTGGCTCCCTGTCCAATTCCACATCCAGTTCAAACTTCTCCTGCTGACCTATAAATGCATTCACTCTGCGGCACCTCAATACCTCTCATCTCTCCTTACACCCCCTCTCGAGAACTTCACTCTGCTAACAAATTACTTCTATCTAGGTCTTTCACTCGCACCGCTAACTCCCGACTTCGCTCTTTTCACCTTGCTGCACCTTACGCCTGGAACAGCCTACATGTGTCTGTACGCCAGGCACCCTCCCTGGCCCTCTTCAAATCCAGATTGAAGACCCACCTCTTCACTGTCGCTTTCAGATCCTGACTTCTTTCTCTTATCTCAACCTGACTCCCGTCAACTTTCATGACCAAATTGTAAAGACTATACTGTACTTTGCACTGAATTGACTATTGCTCTGTATTGTCTCAACTAGATTGTAAGCTCTGACGAGCATGACTCTGACAAGCAGGGACTGTCTCTTGTATGTACGCCTGTACAGCGCTGCGTGCGTGGCGCTATATAACTGCTAAATAGTAGTAGTAGTAGTAGTACTTTCTGAAGATATAAAGCGTGTTGCCAATGGAGCCTTGAAATCAGCTCCGTCTAATACTCAAAGTTGGAAACTATTGAGAATACTCTAAGATGCCGAAATATTCGGCTTGTTAATTTTCCCAAGTTCAATAAGATGTCTCCAGTTAATTTGTTTAAAAGTTAAATGAGGGAGGTTTTAGAAATATCTGAGGCTTCTTTACATATAGTTCTATCTGCATATTATTTGCCTTTTAAAATCCTTTGCCTACTGCTAAAGCTTCTTCCGAAAAGAATCAATCTATTGATGCTGCCACTTTTGGAAATATTGCCACTGCCTGCCTCCCCCTCCCTGGACAGAATTGGCAGCAGCTGGAGGGGCATTAGCGGCAGCAGCTGGAGGGGGCGGTGGTAGCTGGAGGGGGGCAGCAGCAGCTGGAGGTACTGTGGTGGCAGCAGCTGTAGGAGGGTAGCAGCAGCTGGAGAGGGGCCGGTGAGGTTGGGGTTTCTGCCTAGGGCAGCAGACACCCTTGGGCCGACCCTAGTTAAAAGACCCATTGGTAACTATTAATGAGATGAAAGAGCACATTTATAGTGTCACAAGCACAAAGCCCGAGGCCACTTGCCTTTAGTGGTCGAGGGGCATGGTGGTTGAGGATTCCTTCTTCTATCAGCTCCTAGCAGCCTATTTCTTCGTGTTGGCTTCTGGGAAGTGTAGTACTGCTAAAATATGTTGGTGCTTTAAGTAGAAGGTTTGTAGTTGAGGTAACCGAGGGTAAGGCTTGTAACAGAAAGTTTATTTCCATAACACAAAACACAGCAGGTTCAAGGTATCATTTACAGGATTATAACTGTAGGATTTGCTTAAGGTACAGCAAATAATGGCAAACAAAACAAATGAACTCAGAAATGGCTCTTTAAAGTCCTCTTACTTGCAGAAGCAATTGTCTTTAGAAATTAGGCTGCCACTTTCCTTTTTAGTCCTTGTTAAATCAGAGCATAAAGAAAAATTCCAGCTTAATTCTTCTACAGCAGTTTGGTTTCTGCCAGGCTCAAATACCTCTCTAGGCTGCATTTCTATGTGAAACCAAACTTAGAACAAAACAAACATTCCAAGCTGTTATCAAAACTCTTAGCAGGTTTTTCATATAGGAGAGGAGCAAGCAAAAACTCTTATAGCAGCTAACTTGGCTTTTCTTGCCGTTGCACAGTTCAAACACAGGTGACAAACAAGCATGAATTAGAGCTTCCTGATCAGGCTTACTTTGCAGTAAATTTCCCTTTTAAAACAGACAGGAATTTACCTCCACACTGCTTATGCCATATGGTTAACTTCCAAGGAGAATTACTTCTTTCAGGGCTAGCTTTTCCTCAAGACCTCCTGTCTAGAGCTTGGCATAGAGAGCAAGCCATAAAGCAATCTTCTTCCCCCAACTCTGACACTGGTTCTCCCAACTGCATGGGTTCTGACTCACCAACCTGGTCAGACTGCTCAGCTGACAACCTCTCTGGTGGTCTGAAAGCTTCTCCACTTCCTGGTCCCCACCTCTGTTGCCAACCTGTTGCAGGGAATTCAGCTCTCTCAGCTCTGGGTAGCTCAGCTCTTCTCCAAGAATCAACTCCTCCTCTCTGCTTCTGTCTCAGCTGCTCTCCCAGCTGCTCTCCTTCTCGTCCCCCTCCTTCTCGTCTCTCTCTCTGCATAATCTAACCCAGGCTTATACCTCCAGGGTTCTAACCCCACCTCTTTCTTTCCCAGGTGTTGGTAATCCCCCTGCCTTCTGATATTAGAATAATCAGTGCACTTGTTAAAGTAAGGGCTTTGGTCTTCGTGCTTGCAATCCCTCTTTCTTACTTTATCAGTCATTGGCTGAAACCTGTTCCAGCTGGGGGTTTTCTGTCTTTGAAACCTGGCTGTGGCTTTCTCTCTCTGCACTCCTAGAAGGGGACCCTTAACTAGGGTGACTTCGTTATGCTTCTCACCTCCCCCTCTCTCAGGATAGCTGACTTTGCCATAATTGTGTAACAAAACGTGTTTCTCTTTCTCTGTTTGCAAACTCATACATGTCTGGGGGGAGGGGAAGAGTTTGAAGAGAGATGATAAAGTCTGTCTCTCATTATGATAGCAGGGCCTGTATGAGGCATCTTTATAACTGCTGCTATCTATATATTTGTGCCTATCTTCAGAGAGAATGAGAAAGAGTGTGTGTGTGGTGCAGAAGTGGAGTGCAGGGCTGCAGTGCATGTGTGTTGTGGTGCAGGGATAGGGTGTGGGCCTGCAGTGCATATGTGCGTGTGTGTGTGGTGCTGGGGTGGGGTGCATGTGTATGTGTTGTACGGGGGTAGGATGTGGGACTGGAATGCCAGAGGGGGTGAGATGCCTGTGTGTAAGAGTGTGTGTGGTGCAGGAGTGGGGTGCTTCTGTGTGTATATATATGTACTGTGGGGTGAGGGTGCCTCTACGTATGTGTGTGAGTGTGTGGTGCAGCGATAGGATGATAGGGTGCCTGCATGCATGCGTGATATGGGGGTGGGGTGTCTGTGTGTGTGTAGTACAGTATGGTGCCTTTGGGTGTATATGTGTGGGGGTAGGATGCCTGTATGATATGTATTTGCAGTGCGAGTGTGGGGTGCCTGTTTGTGTACGTGTTTGTGGTGCAGGACTGGGGTGCCTTTGTAACTGGTGAAAGAGGGGCTGCACATTTTGGCATAGACATATTGTGGCCTTTTGTTCCCATGCATTCATCTCTTCAACCCCTTGTACTCTTCCTTTCACCTATCCAGCCCCTCTCCTGCTCCCCCCCCCCCCACTCTCTGTTCCCTTTCCCAAACTCTCCCCCTCCCCCTTGCACTTTCATCCCCTACCCTTAACCCCCCCCCCCTATTCTTTCTTTTCAAACCCAAAGCCCCTTTAAATTTCTCCTGTCTTCTCTGCATCTCACTACCCCGTTTGTCTAACTTTTTCCTGGCCTGCAAGTAGGCCCAGCACTGCACAGCTTTTCTTCTTCCTCTGCCGGTGGGAGATGGGGTCCCCCTGGGCAGATAGCAGCAGTCTTCACACTTTGCAGCCTGCCTGTCTTAGTCCAAACCAATATGGTTCTTTGCTTTTACCTGTGTGTACAGACAGACAAAACAAGCACACATATGGATGGCCCTGTGACAATAGCTGCTAGCGCTTATACGAAAAGCACCTAAAATGGGGTATGTGAGCTGGCCTGTTTGGTTCAGTGGCAAAAGCTACGTGCTTCCATGCAGAAGACTGAATTAATTCTCAGTCTAGTTTTCTGCTCCCTCAGGCAGGCAAAGCTGGTGATGCTGCAAATGCATTATCTATAGCCAGTAGAAAAAAGAGCCTCAAGCAATAATCTAGGTGCCCGTCTCCTAAACTATGATAAAGTTTTGCGTTATTGTGTGTTAGGGGCAAAAATGAACATACATTATGTGCAAACTGTGTGTGTTAATTATGGAGAGCATGTCCTGTATCTGCCCTGCAGTTACCACACAGGGCAGACATTTATCACACATTAAAAGGCACATTGAGGGAGGAGTGGCCTAGTGGTTAGGACATGGTACTTCAGGCTGGAGGGCCAAGAGTTCAAGTTCCACCTGGGGAAGCAATCTCAGGCCGAAGGGACTGGGGTTTCTAGTCACTCCTTGTAGCCTTGGGCAAGCTACTTAACCTTCCACTGCCTCAGGTACACATATTTTGTGAGCCCTTTGGGGACAAGGGAATGTATCTAGAACAGGAATGGGCAAACTACGGCCCGGCGGACCTTTTAATCCGGCCCGCTGTATCAATTATCCTGGTGAACAAATGGACTGTTGCAGAGGGAGCCGGGGAAGCCCGCGCGAAGCCGCAGCTCCCTCTGCACAGCCCGCCAGCGTGAAGAGCCTTTACCTTCACGCTGGCGGCTGTTTCAATGAAGCCACGAATGCCGCGAGAGGTTAAAGGGCATTGTCTTTAACCTTTCCCGGCATTCGCGGCTTAGACAGCGGCTTAGACAGCGCGGGGCTCTTCGGGGGGGGGGCGGCTAGGACTGGATGGGCTGTGATGGGGGGGGGGGAACGGACTGGAAATGGGCTGTGATGGTGGGGGGGGGAGAACGGACTGGAAATGGGCGGTGATGGGGGGGGAAACAGACTGGAAATGGGCTGGGAGGGGGGGGGGGGGAGAACGGCATGGAAATGGGGTGTGATGGGGGGAAACAGACTGGAAATGGGCTGTGATGGTGGGGGGGGAGAATGGACTGGAAATGGGCTGTGATGGGGGGAGGACTGCAAATGGTCTGTGATGGTGGGGGGGATAGGACTGGATGGGCTGTGATGGGGGGAGGACTGCAAAGGGGCAGTGAGGGTGGGGGGGAGAGGACAGCAAAATGGGCTGTGATAGTGGGGACGGACGGACTGAAAATGTGCTGGGATGGGGAAACAGAATGGAAATGGGCTGTGATGTGGGGGGGGGAACAGACTGGAAATGGGCTGTGATGGGGGGGGGGGGACGGACAAATTGGGCTGGGATGGGGGGAAACAGACTGGAAATGGGCTGTGGTGGGGGGGGAGAACAGACTGGAAATGGGCTGTGGTGGGGGAACGGACTACAATTGGGCTGTGATGGGGGAGGACTGCAAATGGGTCTGTGATGGTGGGGGGGATAGGACTGGCAATGGGCTGCGATGGGGGGAGGACTGCAAACGGTCTGTGATGGTGGGGGGATAGGACTGGAAATGGGCTGTGATGGTGGGGACGGACGGACTGAAAATGGCTGGGATAGGGGAAACAGACTGGAAATGGGCTGTGATGTGGGGGGGGGGAACAGAATGGAACTGGGATGTGAGGGGGGGGACGGGCAAAATGGGCTGGGATGGGGGAAAGACTGGAAATGGGCTGTGGTGGGGGGGGGAGAACAGACTGGAAATGGGCTGTGGTGGGGAACGGACTACAATTGGGCTGTGATGGGGGAGGACTGCAAATGGGCTGTGATGGTGGGGGGAATGGACGAAATGGGCTGTGATGGGGGGGAACTTGGACTGGAAATGGGCTGATGAAGGGCTGGATTAGGACTGTGTAAATGTGTTTGAAATTGAGAATTGCAACAACAAAGCTATCTCCTGACTTTGATGCCTTAACAAAAAAGGGAGACCAACAACACTGTTCACACTAAAATTGAAGGTACTATTTTATGAAAGAAATACATTGCATAAAAGTTTTGTAAAATAACTCTTTTTATGCTTTTCTACCTTAAATTAATCTAAACATTTAATGTTACAAATTTAAATTTAATTTATATTAATTCACACATACACACCGTCCATCTACTCTTGGTCCGGCCCCCGGGTCCAATATATGAACCCATTGCGGCCCTCGAGTCAAAACGTTTGCCCACCCCTGATCTAGAACCTGGTTATAGTGATTACATAATGTAAACCGCTTTGATTGAAGGATAAGGCAGTATAGAAAACTGGTTAAATAAAGAGGCCAATTTTATATGCCAAAGCCTAATTTAAGCATGTTTAATACAATTTTCAAAGACAACTAAAGAGGTCATTTTAAAAGGCTTAGTCGTGATGTAGGACGTCTTAAGACATGCACGTTGATGTCAAAATCATGCAGTCATTCCACAAACGACATTTACAAATGTCTCCGGTGTAGGGATGTCCAAGTAGGCAAGGGGCATAATGGAGGTGTGTCCAGGGAGATGCTATGGACTTTCACGCCTCAGTTCGATTTCAAGAACAATGAGAACATTTGCGGGCACGTCCATGTTTATGCCTGCTGCAGGTACGAATAGGCATCCGGAAAGTGCTCGCTTTGGCCTTAAAACATCCAGAAAGCATAGAGAATATGGAAAGTTACTGTATCGAGAATGTTCATGTTTCTGAAATTGTGCCTGAACTTGCATGGGCCTGTGGGAGTTTTTCAGGCATTCTGGCTTTGACATCCCAGATTGAACTTGACGTCCCATTGTAAAATGTGCCTTTAAGCATCTACTTGTCTTTATAAAATACTAGCTAAAATGACAGATCTCAGGTCTACATTGCAGGCGTGGGAATTTATGCCAGCTTTGGAGATGGTGTAGTGTAAATGTCCACTCCTATCATTTTTAAGTAGCTCAGTAAGTTATTGTATTATTTTAATATTTATGAGAATTTTCAATCACTTCAATACAGAAGTAACATTAAAAAAGGAAAAAATACAAATCAAGAATAAATTCCAAGGAAATAACATCCAAATGTACATATAGGAAAATGAGGTTTGCAAGGCAAAAAGAAACATTCAGGAAAACAAATGTAACCAAGGGATATGTTTACTAAAAGATCTAATATGCATGAATAAAATTAACACATATTGTCTAGAGCCCCTTTATTTCATGGGCGCAGTGACAATTATCACGTGTTAACTTCATTAATGTGCATTAATCTTTAGTAAACATGTCCCCGAGAGTTAACGTCAAACAAGTAGGCCTAGCCAGTAAATATAGCTACCATTACTCTGGGCTTAAACCAACTCAAGCTCGGATCTCCCCCCTGCAAAAGAAATTCCAAAAGCTGAGCACAGTCAAAAGAAAAAAAAAACAAAAAATCCTTTGCTTCAAAGGAAGTAAAACAATTACTTGAACAATTTAAAGTAAATATTGCACCCAGGGCTAATACTCTTGGTCTAAGTGCCAAGAAGTCACACTGCCTTTTCTGGGTGATCCTAGACTAACTAACGATCCCATGAACAGCTGTAATCAGAAAACAATATTTTGATCTGGTTCAACGGCAAAATTCACTAATAAGGCAGTCATATAAGTTATAAAATCCAGTCAAATCCACAGGCTCTTGAATATTTCCCTGTTGATTAGAAACCATGTTATCTTCTTTCCCTGGGAAAAACAGGTATTGGGTCTGTACCATTCAGGTAAGTTCTCAGAAAGAATTTCCAAAATTTCCTTAAAATATCTTTGCACCATATCCAAAAAAGATATGAAATGAGATTTAGAGAAATTCATGAATCTTAAGTTTTCTTCTCATTTGATTTGCAAAATGTTCTAACTTGTGATGTATAAAATTTTGGTCCTTCACCTGAGTCACATTCAGAATGGACATTTCAGCAAATCGAGTCTCTAAGGACCCTAATCTTGTAGCATGATGTTCAAATGCTCTCAATTGCTCTTCAATGTTACTAGCAACCAAAGTTAGTTCTTCCTTAGAGTTAGTAAAAGTATTATTCAAGGATATGTCCAAACCTTGTTTGGCATCCCAGAGTGACTATAAAGTCACCACTGCTGTTTTTTCCAACACCCTTGTGCCAGAAACAAATTCCTCTCTGTATCAGTGCTACAGGGCTCCCAACATAGGCAAGCTTCTTCCAACAGAGATGATACAGCCGATGGGCATTCCTCCAGGCAAATCTGCTGCTTAGAAGTTCCACCACTCAAAGCACTGTGCCTCCATCCAGCGACTTGTACTTCTGGATCAGGATGAAACAATTGGAGCTCATTGGAACCCTTCCCAAGTTGAGGTCCGATGGAGTCACCATAGACCTCAGTGAAGGGACTGCCTTGCTTGTACAGAGCAAGATGCCATAGCTTTCCAACATCTTCTGAGCTAACAACAACTTCAGTGCCAGGGTTGAGGGGGGAATCGGGCTCTTTCCATTCCTCTTACACATCACAGTTTGGCAGTCAGCTTCAAGTGAGAGACAGAGACCAAGGTAACATGAGCTTCTGCATACATGGCTTATTCTGCTGCCATCATGACCCCCTTCCAATTTTCGTCTTGTATAATCTACATACTTACTTATATATCCTGCCCATGCACCACTCAAACTCCACCCATCTGACTGCCTACAGGGAAAGTGTGTGCCATCATGTCAAAATGCATAGTTTTACACTGATCAGAATTATATAAGAGGCTATTTACACACATATATGCCCAGACATGCATAGAAATGATTTTACAATAGATTAAAGCGGCCAATACATATCTATTTAAAGCCTACTTTGTAAAAGCACTTACTAGCATAAGTGGCAGAGATTGCTCCTTAAATTCAGACATGGACACTTACACCTTCTCTATAGCTAAGTTCACAAGTACATATGTAGATTAAAGTATCTTATAATAAATCCATGTGCTGGTGAATTCTGCCTGTGCCCCACCTAGACCATACCCCTGGCTACGCCTACTGCCAAAGTAGGCATGTACATGTGAAAGCACATGTACATGCTAGTCAGGTATGTAAATGGCCTCTTATAAAATACTATGTGGCCAAATATGCACAAAAATGATTTCATAATATTACCTCCTATATACTGTATATCAACAGATAGTGTGGTAAATGCAACCTAATCAGTATCTACCAACTCCTCCCCTCAACTCTCCCAATCTGTATCTACAATTCCCCCCAGCTTTCCCAATCAGCATCTACCAATCTCCTCAACTCTCTCACTCTTCATCTACCAATCCCTCCCAATTATACCAATCAGCATCTACCAACCACCCCACCTAGCTCTCCCAATCAGCTTCTACCAATCCCTCATCCCCATCAGCATCTACCAATCCCTCATCACCATCCTCACCAGCCCCTCACCCTGCCCAATCCCCTGACATTTACCAAGGTGTCTCTGGGTTGATTAGTAGGAGGGTAGGGGTGATCCCTAGATGTTCTCACTCTTTCAGCACCTAGAAAGAAAATAGCAACTTTGATCACTAGGGGTCAAGCTGCGAAATATGGAAGCACATCCTCTTCAGGAAATGGTGAGTACATCTGAGCTATTGGCAGCCATGACAGTTAGTACACAGTAAGTTACCCATGCATAAACTGCCTCGGGCACTATACACCCTAACCCAACCTTAACCCGGACATTCCTCATCCCATCCAACCTAAGCAGTTAGTATGTGATAAACCATACTCCTGCTGTGGTAACTGTTATCATGACTGTTCAGCAACAGCACATGCTAATTCATATGATAAAAACATCCTTATTTGAACAAGCATAAGTACAAATACGAGGATGCACTGTTCACAGAATTTTATATTGTGTGTGTGTGTGTATATATATATATATACAGGGTGGCCCAAAAAAAGTGAGAACATCTCGTAAATTAAAAGTTTAAATAGTTTACTTATCTTTTTTAGCTATATAACGTCTTTATTTCGACAATTTCCGGTTGCCATCTTAATTTTTTTAATTTGTCAATCATTTACATCTGTCTTTTTGAATTTTTAAATAACGTATATGCTATGAGATGTTCTCACTTTTTTTGGGCCACCCTGTATATATATATATGTTAGCAATGTCTGTGGATTTATAGCAATGTCTGTGGAATTATAGATAGAAATATAGAAACAAAAATTATTGGAGATAAAGACCATGGGCCTGATTTTCATTCAGGCAGCCTATGTGTGGCATTGGCACATAGTCTGCCCGCCAGCTCCCTTAACCCGGATTTTCACTTCCATGGCAATGGAAGAAAAAATCCAGGTTGGCCAGACACTCCGGCAGCTGCAGAGGCTAAGCAGGTAGCAGCAATTTTCCATGCTACCCGGTTAGCCCCAGCGCCTCAAAGATAGACGAGGAAAACCCTCACCTATCTTTAAGGCACTGAAGGCTAATCGGGTAGCATCGAAAATCACTGCTACTTGCTTAGCCCAATGCCCCTGACACACCCCGATGCTAAGCACATAGCATCAGGGCACATAAGGACAAACCAGGAAATTTTCAAAGACACTATCCATGTAAGTGCCTTCGAAAATTCCCTGTTAAGGTATTTACATGGGTAACTAGGACAGTTACCCATGTAAATGCCTTTGGAAATCTGGCCCCATATGACCTATCCAGTCTGCCTATCCATAAGAACTATTAAGGGCTACAATTCCTATCTCTTCCTCAGAAATATGTTAACTGTATGCCACCCTGGACTACAGTGATAGGGTGGATTATTCATTTAAAAATAAACAACAGCTTAGCACACTATTGTAAAAGATCCCCCCAAATTGTACAGGGCACCACAGAATGCAGGATTAATCAGTGGCAATATCTAGGGGCATGTTTACTAAACCGTGCTAAGAATCAGCATCTTAGTACCAAAACATAGCAGCGGAGCTATGGCTAACCCATGCTAACTGTTGGGGTGTTCCCAACAAGTCCCCATGCACTTAGCGTGGTTGGAAGCACCTCACCATGCTAAACCTGCAGGCATGATTAACACTGGTGCACTTACCACCACCCATTGAGATGGCAGTTGATGCATTCAGGATTAGGGCACACTAATGACACCCATGCTAATCTCAATGTGCAGGCAACACCCACTGTTCATCCCTAACCCTCCTAGTTCCTGCCCAATAGCACCTTAAGCAGTTAGTGCAGGATTTTTACTGTGCTGGCATTTACTGTAGTCCCACATTAACCATTTACCATGCACTGAAACCCCATGCTAGCCATTAGCATGATTTAGTAAACACTCTACTACAACTACTACTGATCATTTGCATAGCGCTATAAGGTTTACACTCTAGTCAAAACAAACAACACAACAGCTGAGGACAAGGATAAGTGGGTCAGGATCCAAAAGCGGCCTCAAAGAGGTGAATTTTCAGCCTGGATTTGAAAAGGACCCGAGATGAAGTCTGATGCACAGACTCAGGTAGTTTGTTGCAGGCATAAGGAGCAGCAAGGTGAAAGGATCAATGTCTGGAGTTGGCAGTACAAGAGAAGGGCACAGACAGAAGTGATCTGCCAGAAGAGCAGAGTTCCCAAAGAGCAGTGTGGGGAGAGATAATAGAGGAAAGGTAGTGAAGAGAGCAGAATGAGTGCACTTATAGGTTATTAGGAGAAGTTTGAACTGGATACGGAAATGGAGAGAGAGCAAATTGAGAAGAGGGGTTAATGAGCATATCAAAGCTGGCAGAAGATTAGGCGTGCAGCTGAGTTTTGAACAAATTGAAGGGGAGAGAGATGATTCAGAGGGAGACCAGCAAGGAGGAGGTTACAATCGTGAAAACGAGAGGTGACTAAAGAGTAGATAAGTGTCTTAGTAGCGTGTTCAGAAAGGAAGGGGTGAATTTTGCAGATGTTATAGAAAAATAAATGACAGGTTTAGCTATCAGTTGGATGTGTGTGGAAAAGGAGAAGGAGGAGTCAAAGACAACTCCAAGGTTGCAAGCTGAGGAAAGAGAGAGAGTTATCCATAGATATTGAGAAAGGAGGCAGGGGGGAAGTGGGTTTAGGGAGAAAAATAAGAAGGTTGGTTTTGGCCATGTTCAATTTCAAATGGCAGTGAAACATCCAGGCAGTGATGTCAGATAGGAAGGCAGAGGTCTGGGCCTGCATTGCCAGAGAGATTTCAGGTGTAGATAGGTAGAACTGAGAGTCATCAGCATAGAGATGGTACTGAAAACCATGGGAAGAGATGAGTACACCAAGAGACTGGGTATAGAGAGAAAAAAGGAGGGGGCCCAAGAGAGACCCTTGGGATACATCAACTGAGATCAGGACAGCAGTAGAGGATTCACCAGCACAAAAGCTGAACGTGCAATGGGAGAGATGAGAAGAGAACCAAGATAGCACAGAGCCCTTAAAACGAAGCGAGGACAAGGTATCAAGGAGAAGGCTGTGGTCAACTGTCAAAAACAGCAGAAAGGTCAAGAAGGATGAGGACCGAGCAAAGGCCCTTGCATTTTGCCAGGAACTGGTTGCTGAAGACTTTGCAAGAGCCATTACACTAGAATGTAAAAGACTTTCAGAAAGCCTTTGACAAGGTCCCTCATCAGAGACTTTTGGCAAGACTGAGGAGTCATGGGATAGGAGGCAGTGTACTATTGTGGATCAGGAACTGGTTAAAGGATGGAAAGCAGAGGGTGGGGCTAGATGGCTGATTTTCCCAGTGGAGGGGGTGGGTGGTGGGGTGCCCCAGGGATCTGTGCTGGGTCCGCTGCTTTTTGACCTATTCATGAATGACCTGGAAAGGGGAATGGCGAGTGAGGTTATCAAGTTTGCAGATGACACAAAGCTATTTGGAGTTGTTGAAACCCAGGAGGATTGTGGAGAGTTGCAAGAGGATCTTGATGGATTGGAGGACTGGGTATCCAAATGGCAGATGAGATTTAATGTGGACAAGTGCAAAGTTGCGCACCTGGGAAGGAACAACCCAAACTGTGATTGCACGATGCAGAGTTCCACATTGGGAGCCACCAGCCGGGAAGGGGATTTAGGCATCATCGTGGATGACATGTTTGAACCCTCCACCCAGTGTGCAAAGGCGGCCAGGAGAACAAATAAAATGCTAGGTATCATAAGGAAAGGAATGGAAAATAAAACAAAGGATATTATAATGCCTCTGTATCGTTCCATGGTGCGACTGCATTTTGAATATTGTGTGCAATTCTGGTCACTGTATCTTTAAAAGGATATAGCATTATTAGAAAAGGTACAGAGAAAAGCCACCAAAATGGTAAAGGGGATGGAAGGATACTCCTATCAAGAAAGGCTAAAAAGGTTAGGGCTCTTCAACCTGGAAAAGAGACGGTTGAGGGGAGATATGATAGAGGTCTATAAATTAATGATCATATCTAATGACCTCTATCATAAATTAATGAAATGGAATGGGTAAACGTAGATCGATTGTTTATTTCATCAGAATATAAAAAGACTATGGGACATGCAATGAAGCTACAGGGTAACCTATTTAAGACTAATAAGCAAAAATATTTTTACACTCAATGTGTAATCAAACTCTGGAATTTGTTACCGGAGGATGTAGTAAAAGTTGTTAGTGTAGCTGGGTTTAAAAAAGGTTTGGACAAGTTCCAGGAGGAAAGGTCCATAAACCATTATTAAAAGGGATCCAGGATATTACTGTTTGACCCAATACAAGCATTGAGGAACCTGTGTCTTTTGGGGAGACTACTAGGTACTTATGACCTAGATTGACCACTGTTGGAAACAGGATACTGGGCTTCATGGACCTTGGTCTGGCCCAGTATGGCATATCTTATGTTCTTATGTTCAGATTGCAGTGGATCCAGAAGGGCTTGAGAGGAGAAAAAGTCAAGGCAATGGCGGTGAAACACACATTCAAGTAATTTAGAAATGAAGGGGAGGAAGGAGATGGGTCAACAATTAGAAGGACAGGTAGGGCCTAGTGAAGGATTCCTGAGAAGAAGTTCATCTGTAAACCGTGCTGATTATAAATAGTGCGGTATATAAAAAACTGAAATTAAAAAAAAAAAAAAAAAGAGGTGTGACCACAGCATGCTTGAAGGCTGCAGGAACAGTTGCTGTGGAAAGCAATAGACTGAGACTATGAGGGAAGGAAGGGATGACAGTGGAGGAGATACAGCTTAGGAGATGGGAGGGAATAGGGTCAGAGGAGCAGGTAGTAAGTTTGGAGGAAGAAAAAAGATGTGTGATTTCCTCCTCAGAGATCTTAGAAAAGGAAGAAAGAGTGGCAAAGTTTGAGGGGAGGAGTTGGGAGTGAAGAGAGGGAAAAGGGGAAGGAACTGACCTTGTGGGGAATTGGAGTGTAATCTTGTGGACTATCATGGAAATAGTCTGCCAAAGTTTGGGTAGAAAGGGAAGGATGGGTCAGAGGCGGAGGCACCTTGAGGAGAGAGTTGAGAGTTGTAAAGAGACTGCAAGGGTCAGAGGCAAGAGGGTTAGTTAGGTATACATAATAGTCTTGTTTGGCAAGTGCTATGGCTGACTGGAAAGAGGCAAGCATGAATTTGAAGTGTAGAAAGTCTGCAAGGGTGTAGGATTTGAACCAAATGCACTCAGCTGGGCGGGACAGGAAGGTAGATAGTGGATAGTCAAGACAGCCAGGGCTGAGGTATAGTGTGCCTCACAGGACATGGCATGGGCAGAGCAAGAGCATCCAGAGCAGATGAGAGTGTAGCGTTATAGGAAGCTACTGTCTTATCAACACTCAGATGACATAGTGGAGGAAAAAGGTGATGAGACAGTAATGGAGAGAGCTGATGGGTCGATAGCATGAAGATTTCTAAAGAAGTTGGAGGAGACGGCAAGATTGAGGCAGGAGGTGATGAAGAGTGACGCTTAGCAGGTGATGGTCAGATAAGGAAAGAACTGAGGTACAGAGGTTTAAGGGTAAGCAATTAGAGAAGAAGATAAGGTCAAGGCAGTGACTGTGCTGGTGAGTGGGGGCAGTAGAGCAAAGTTGGAGGTTGAATGAGGAGATAAGAGAAAGGGGCTTTAAAACATAAAGGTCAGAAGGTTTATCAACATGAATGTTAAAATCACTAAGAATAAGGGAGGGGGAAGATGGATTCAGAAAGAAGGAAAGCTATGAGTCAAAGTTAGTGAGAAAGATAGAGGTGGATTTGTCAGGGGTTCAATAAATAGCTATCTGGAGAGGTAGTGGGGTAAAACGGTGAATGGAGTGGACTTCAAAGGAGGGAAAGGAGTGAGACTGAGGCAGAAGGAGAGGTTGAAATTGGCAGGAATGAGAGAGCAGAAACCCATCACCACCATCATGGCCAGTAGGACAAGGCATGTGGGAGAATTGATAGCCACCATGACAGAGGGCAGTGACTGAATCTGAGTCTTCTAGGAGAAGCCAGGTCTCAGTAAGAGCAAGAAGATAGAGAGCATTAGAGATAAAGAGATCATGAATAAAGACAAGCTTATTTTTGATGGAGTGTACATTCCACAAGTTGCAAGAGGAAGGGAGAGAGGAGTGGGAAAGAAGAGGGATATGAATAAGATTTGAGCAGTTGTGTGAGGATCTGTCCTGGGAGTGTGACAAAAGTCTAGCAGAAGAGTGCAGGGCAGAGAGGAGACAGCACAAGAGTAACAAGGATGGGGTTCTTTCAGAGAGAGAGAGGAGATGGCTGAATGAAAGGGAGAAAATGGTGACGCTCAAGAGCTGATAATACGGTAGATGACAAGATGGTGGGACAAGTGATGATGATAAAGAAGGGGTGATATGGAGGGGGGAGATTTGAAGTTGTTGGTATGAGGGGAGAAGATTAAGGAGTGTCAACAATAGGAAGCGAAAGTGATGTGGAGCCATAAGAAAAAGATGGGGAGGAGAGCTGAAGTCAGAAGAAATATATGAAGGATACGCAGGAGAAAGATCTCAAGGGACTGGGGTGCACCTACGAGTAATATTGGTAATGAGCACAGGACAGTTATAAGAGACTGTTAATCAGGGGGTGGGTAGGCTGTGGTGTGGGAGGGAAGGATAATAGGAAAGAAGAGAAGCAAGAGACAGACAGCTGAAAATAGGAGGGAGCTGAACAATATTATAAAAATATAAAGATAAGGTTAAAAGCACACCAACAATGATAAAATATATATATATATCAATACAGACAGACAGGACTCACAAGCAAGAGTTAAATGTGTGACCCAAGCCAGGAACTAGGAGCAAATGCTTGTAATGGGATTGCACGTTCCAGAGCAGAAAGGCAAAAGGCAAAAACACACATGGGCAGGGAAGAAGAGGAAGGTTAGCAATGTCTCAGTGGGGGGCTAGTCACTCTACTATCTGCACACTCTTAGGTAGATTAGAAAAACAGACACAGGAGGATTTAAAACTCATTGAAAACAGCAGAGACAGAGGTAAAATTGGATAACGGAATTGAATGTTAGCTTGGCCTCCATAAACAGAGACCAGATAGAGAAAAACAGTTCAGGGCAGTTGCAATTAGTTATCAAGAGAGGCAAGAGATAGACAGCTGAAAATAGGAGGGAACTGAACAATATTACAAAAAAATATAGATGAGGTAAAAAGCACACTAACAATGATAAAACAAACACATATAGATAGACGGGACTCACAAGCAAGCAGTTAAATGCGTGACCCAAGCCAGGAACTAGGAGCAAATGCTTGTAATGGAGTTGCACTTCTTCAGACATAGGGTTCATTTTAACCAGATTTTGCAGGGCACTGTGGTTTGTAACCCCTGGCTGAAACAGTTGGTACAATGGTTGAGCTAAATTGGAAAGTGAATTGAAAAAAGAGGGGAGGGAAGTGGTGTGTATTTTTAATTTGCTATGCTACACTAAGGGGCATGTTTACTAAACATTCCTAACGTGCGGGGCCGTGCTAGTGTGCCTGTGCCATATAAGGAGTGGGCGGTTCAGGCAGAAAATAGAAAAAAAACGGTAGTAAGCAACCGGACGTGTGTGCGTCGCGCTTAATGTGCGGCGGGTCGACATTAGCGCGTGGAAAGGCAAAGTGGCGCGCTGCTGAGTATACAAAACAACAGAGCCGTGGTACAACGGTGAAGACACTGACCCAATGGTGCAGGGGCCATGGGTTCAATCCCCAGTGTGCACAACGACAAAGGTCAGCTGAGGCATAGTACTGTAATGATTAACATTGTTTTAGGAGGAAAATAATTTGGAACGGCCATAAGGCGGCGCACAGTTATTTTTGGGCGGCAGAAGGCGGCGAGCACAGTTATTTTTGGGCAGCAGAAGGCGGCGCACTGGTCCCCCTTGGGCGGCAGAAGGCGGGCGCTGATAGGCACACAGGCGGCGCGCTGATGGCACAAGCACAGGAACAGAGCCACAGCACAATGGTTAAAACACTGACCAATGGTTGCAGGGATCAGGGGTTCAACTCCTCAACAATGCCCAGTGAAAAAATCCTGCTGAGGCAGTATGTATTATGTTGTGGAATGCTGTAGGAGGCTGTATAATTTTATTTTGTTATTTTTTTTTTTCCCCCTACTAGCAAACGCACTCTCCCAGCTGTTAACATACGGCGGCCATAAGGCACATGTACAGTGCACTGTTCACCAAGGCACCCTGAATGACCCTATAGGCAGCATGTATGTTGCGACACAGGATAAATGTATAGTGCACCCTATAGGGATGGCAACCATAAGGTGGCCTACAGGGCGCCCTATGAAGCACGCCTCAGAGGCACCTAATGGGTATGTAAGCTGAGGGTGGTCTTGCCGGCAAAAAAAATAGACATATGTACAGTAAATAAAAATAAGCTGTGGACAGCCCTACCAAAGGGCCCACTGTGGTTTGAACCCTGACCTCGTGGCTTCACATGCAGTGATGTAACCATTCCGCAAAAGCTCCATAGCTGTAAGCAGGCCCCTGGCAGGCTGCAGAAATACTACACTACACCTCACATACAGTCTGCTGGTGTCAACAGGATAGGGTTAGGCCACCCGTACCCATGATGCACTGCACATGAAAATTAGCTGTCCGCAGATGGACACAAGATGGGGAATGCCACCCCCCACAGCACCTCGGCCCTGTGGGGGGAAGTGACCGGGTGCCCCCACACAGCACCTTGGCCTAGTAGGGGGCACTGACCGGGTGTTTACTTACTGGCACAGAGTAGCCACACCACCGTTTACATCGTGCGGGTACTGTGCTCACCCGAGTGTGCAATGAGGTGGCCAGGACCAGCGTCAACAACACCTGCCATGGCTGATGGAGGCCAAGCGGGCATTCCAAGCAGGGTTAATGTGGAAGATAGCTAGTTTCTGCACAAACACCATGGATATCCCTGTCTGCCGCCGTCAGGCACACCCCCCACCCCCGTGGCAAACATGGTCCCCATCAATGGATCCACAATCTACCTCCCTGAAAAGGCGGGCAGTAGAGGGCAACATCAACCCCAGTCCTGCTGAGGACACCACCACCACCACCCCCCAGCAGGCAGCTCCATACACAGCCATAACACATAGCAGACAGACATAAGCCCAGCGTAGTATGGTAAGCTGCACTCCACCACCAATATTCCCCTGCAGCAAGCCAACAGCCAACTGCACCCCCCTGCAAGCCATTATAGCAAGACATTTACCAGCTACAAACAGTCTGCTGGTTAGTCACATAGTGCATGTTCCCAATGGAGATGCATGCACCCAGAACTGGGCTGTCTGCATACACAGCAAGCAGATGAATCAGTGACTGGGCCCCAAAGAGAAAACCCATAATCTATCACATGAGAGAACTACTATACAAGCACTATGGGAGGCCTAGCCATGCTGTGGTCACTGCAACAGTCAGGGTGAGCGTGATCCCCCAGAAGGACATGCTTTGGCCAACCCTGTCTGTGTAGGTGGTGGCCGGGACACTACAATATCCCAGCCAATGTCCCTGCCAGGGCCCTATGCCCAGTGCAGATGCATCCTGGCCACGCCACCCTGCCCTGGCTATACCCATGGTACCATTGCACCTCATTATGCACAATTGACTGGCCAATACTGGCAACCAGTGCTGGCAGTGCGGGCTGTTGAAGGGGCTTGCAGCCAACACCCACTGTATAGACCAGCGGGTGGGCAAACTTGGTCCTGGAGGGCCGCAGGCCAGTCAGGTTTTTGGGTTATCTCTATGATATGACATGAGATATATGCATTAGAGTTATATCCTGCCAACCTGACTGGTTTGTGGCCCTCCATGGCTGGATCTGGAGACCCTGCCTTACACCTCTGTCATTTAAGATTTGTGAGGGACAAGGTGCAGATGTCCAAGACATCAAAAAGGTTAGATAGATTTGTCACAGTCCTCCTCACTTCTCACCACACCAAAAAAAATTGTCTATTAGACACTTTTTGGTGGTGGGTGAGAATCGAGGAGAAATGTGACACATTCTATATACCCTTTCAATGTCTAGGACATCTGTACCTTGCCCACTCACGATCTTAAATGACAGAGGTGTAAGGCAGGGTCCCTCCAAATCCAGCCCTGGAGGGCCACAAACCAGTCAGGTGTGGCAGGATATCTCTAATGCATATAGATCTCATGCATTTTCATTGGGATATCCCGAAAACCTGACTGGTCTGCGGCCTCCAGGAACCTGGAGGTGCCCACCCTTGGTTAAGACAGACACACACTTCCACACCTCTGCCATCATGGTGCTACGATTGAGGGGGTAAGTAGCCTTGCCCAAACCAAACCGGTCCTGAGCACGGCAAGGCATGGATATGGTAGCATTACAGCTGGTGGTCTCACTCCCCCCCCAGGCGTGGTAAGCACCGTCAAGAGGCCAGGCCTGGAGCATGCCCGCAACAACCTAACAGATGTTGTTGGATGGGTCAACCTAGCAGTATGTACGTAACGTATGGATAACTGCCTGCCTGTGCTCCTAGCAAACGTCTCCGAGCTGTGTACCGTATACCTCAGGTGTTAGGGTGACATGGTAGTTATGCAAGTGCTCGTTTTGGGTGCTGCATGCACGGTCCAATTGCTTCTGGCCTTTCCGGAGACATTGGCCATGTGGCCAATGGGTGTGGTGTGGTCTTTTTTTTTTTATGTGTCGGCCCTTGATGGTGCTGCTTTACGGAACAGATTTTCCCAACTCCAGTCCAGGTTTGCATCACAAGCCCCCCTGTTCGGGGTTTTCCTGCTATCCCTCATGAATATGCATGGCTACATCTACATGCCATAGGGGTGGTGCATAGATATACAGCACAGGCATTTGGTATGAGTGTCAGCATGGAATCTGACTGGTGTGTGGCCACCAGGACTGCATTGGGTGATTCTGCTCTAGGTACTGCCCCTGTTCATGGTGTCTGTGCTCAGTGGGGTAAAAGATAGATGTCTTACCATTGCATATGTCCCCGCCCATGAAAGGTGTGTCCTTACTATCACTGTTGAGTTGTGGGAAAAAATAGTGGGCAGGATTGGCAGTAGCCCCAGCTGGGCTTTGAACCTGTAGACCCTTCTGTTCTTGTATGCATGGTCTGTGTGCACTGCACCACCGTGTAGCCACAGATTGGTTGGATTCCCTGGACTGTCCATGACTGTGGATCCGGCAGGACCTGTCTGTTGCAGTGGACTGTGCCAGCCTGCACATGGCTAGGCCTCTGTCTTCTGTGGTTAGCAGCCACTGCCCTTTGCACCACATGTACTGTCCGCCAAACGTGCTGGCATGAACTTCTCATCAGAAAAAGCAGTTGACCTGATTGCAAGTGGCAGTATGGGACTGCATTTGGGGGACTTGGCTGTAGGTAATAGCCCATGTGTGGTGTGGTGCGGTGTTGGGTAAAATATGGGTGTTTTCCCCATGCATACATGGGGTGTCTGCGCTATCTTTATTTAGTGGTGGGTAAAATATAGGGATGGGCTTGCAGGTGCCCCAGCTGGGTTTTGAACCTCTGCCCTCTGGTCCTAGAGGTAATGACTCTGCGCGCTGTACCACACCTTTGGCCACAGAGACAGTGCAGCCCCTGGAGGCAGTAACCTGGAAGGATGGAGTCACAAACCTGCTCTACGCAATTCTACGTGGGGCATATGCAACCCTGTCTGGTGACAATAACGTGCACATAAACCACGGAAATGTCCACGGGAAATGTGGGACAAAAATATCACCACGCTGGGCAACAGTGATATTAATGGGCAACCATAGACAAAACACTCCCAGGAAAGCTCCAAAACGTGGAAATGTTTTTTGGAAACGTCTCCTCTCAGTAGACCCTTCCAACTTCATTTCTTTTTTCTGGAGCTTTGCTGGGTGTGATTTCTGTATTTGCCCATCACTATAACTGTTCCCCAGCTGAATTACTATTTTAATAGTTCTGTTGTGGTCATTTTCTAAATTTTTATTTTCACTTTTGTGCTGTGGCACATGTATCACAACTGCTCACGTTTTGCTGGTTTCCCCGAGGTTTTTCCTGTACATTGCTGACGGAAATGGTTTCTCTTCCCTTTAAATGCTTTCTAAAAACCGCGAGTGTTTCACTAGCGGTAGTTTTTTACATGCAAATTCGGGCCCGATACTGTGCGGGGAGCCTCTCCCCTCCCACTCTCACCCATTGACCCTGTCCCTCCGCCCCTCCGGAGCCTTCTCCGCCCTCCTTTCGCCGTTCCACGCCTCTATCGGACATTTGCGGGCCCCGCACTTGTACGGGGCCCCGTTAGTGAGCCGCGTACCTGTGCCGGGGTGACACGCACGTGTGCGGGGCGTTTAAACGCGTTTCTGCGCGTTTCAGTGCCGCGTTGCCGTGCGCTATTTTGCGGCGCGCTATTTTGCGGATTTTAGTAAACATGCCCCTAAGATGTTATGAGTGGTAATATTGCAGATAATGCACAAAATATATCAAGCTCTCCACAGGGCCTTGAATAGGAAGGCATATATAAATACCTAGGAGTAGAGGAAGGAATGATAATCAAGAAAACAGCAGTAAAGAATATTATAGGAGATTAAAATCATTATTGAAAAGTGCTTTAACACAGAATAAAATACAAGTCATTAATCAACTGGCCATTCCTGTTCTGTCATACAGCTTTGGGACTGTAGACAGTCCTCTTTAAGATCTTGAGCAACTGAATGTATGAATAAGAAACTCCTCCATGTCCATGAGGTAATGTATAAGAACAAGTGTGTGTCAAGACTGTATGTACATCCTTAGAGGTGAAAGAGCACTGACCTCATAAAAATAAATTATACATACAGAGCTACTATCATAAGCCTTCAGGACTACTTAACAACATCATCATATCCAAATATGGAAAAAGTGCTGAAAAATGAAAACAAACATCCAGAATCTGCCTCCATCATTAAACTTGGGCAAACTAGAAGGGATGGGTGATAATCCACCAACACACAGGGAAGGAAGCAACAGAGTTTGCAAAACAAGAGAAAAAGACACTTTAAAGAATTAGATCAGCAAACAAGGAAAAACAAATAGCCAATGCACAAATGCAGTGGGAAATACAGTGTACTACTCCATGAACCATTTGTCGATCACAACCGGAGACATGAATGGTTAATGAGAGGTTTTTAACTGAAAAAAAGGATGAGGGATTGATAGCTGCAGCTCAGAACAGTGGATTATGGATAAGATGGTTCACAGCAACTATAAAAAAAATGGCAACTATAGAAAAAATGGCAAAACAGACATATGTAGATTCTGTAAGAATCAGGAACTGTTACTCATCTCATAGCTGGCTGCAAAGTTCTGATGGCAGAAAATTTCTACATAGAAAGTGGCACATCTCATCCATTGTAAATGCAATAATATTGCTGTAGTGGAAAAGCACAAGAACATAACCCTAAGAGAATTATGAAAAATGAAGAGCTTATGATCACCTGGGATACATCCATTCTGACCAATGCAAGGACCCAGACATAATGGCAAAGGAGAAAAACCCAAGAACGGCACTAATGAGAGATGTCAGTTCCAAGTGATTATTCTGTGAAATGACTGGAGAGGAAGAAGATCCTCAAATACCAAGAAGTGCAGTCAGAGACCAAGAAAGTGTGGCAGAAATATACTCGTACAGAAATATTTCACATCATATTGGGTACCACTGGTTTTATTAAGAGGAATTTCCAAGTTCACCTTGCTAAATTGTCTATGAGGGTTATTTTAGAAGCTCTATTCATGCTTTGGACATCTGAAAACAGGCATAGAGACATCCAAACACAGAGATCCATTTTAGAAAACAGGTCCCCAGCACGAGGATGTCCAAGTCTGAACACGGGGATGGCGGAGGTGTGGCCAGAACATTCCCAAAAGCTTGGATGTCCCCTCCTGATCTCAGTAATGTCCTGAAAGCCCAGAGTCATGCCTAAGGTTATACCTGCTTCAGGCATGAACAGGCATCTGAAAACTGCTCATTTTGTCAGGCAAACATCTGAAGGGTGTGGAGAAGAAGCTACATTAATACCCTCTTTATTTTACAATATGTCAATGAACACTGACAGGGGAATGGGGCTCATGTTTTCATTCTGCTAGAATCAGATGGATGTCCCCACCTCACTCTTTCCTGAGGGGGACATCTATGTGGCCACCAGAAGGGACATCCAACATCGGGAAGTCTTTGTTGCTAAAATTAGCTGGAGACATAGAAATCCCTAGCATTTTTCTGCACGTCCCCATTCCTAACAGGGGCTATATATTTCAAGCAAAGGTAAGAGTTTGTGGCTTTTTAAATTACATCTCTCTGCCTGGGAGCTCTTAAAAGGGTTTTAGTACATTTTTAAAACAAAGTTACATTCTTGTTGGTGCTTTGGTTTAAAAGGGGAAATATTTTCTTTAGTGGGGTAGGTTTAAAACTCTGCTTTAGTATCTTTCTCAGTTCTTTGAAGCCACTGATATCTCATGAGTTAGTTCCCTCCCTGCCCCCCCCCCCAACTCCCACCAACACCTAGTGAGCAGTCTTGCTTTATAGGGCACCTCCCCAATTAACTACACACAGTGACTTGGAACAGCACATTTTGAACACACTTAAAGAGATTTAACTGCTTTTTCTCTGAAAGGACAGCTGGGAAACCAGCTGATTCTTTGGTAGATCTCTCTCTTTTGCTTTAACAGATACCTAAGCTCCACCAACTGAACGATGGCTGGGAAAAATCATATAGCCAAAGCTGTTGCCCCCGTTACAGCTTCTGCATCTGTCCAAACAGAGGTCCCAATCCCTGTTGAAAGACCAGTTCCATGTGCAGGATGCCTGCAGGCAGAAGCCCTCAGGAAACAAGTTGAGGAACTCAGAGAGGAGGTGGCGAGGCTGAGGAGCATTCAAGAGAGTGAGAAATACATTGATGAGATGCAACATCCAAGCTCTCCAGCACAGGAGAAGATGGGAGCCTACAGAATGATGAAGGTTGCACATGAGTCATCAGGGCCTACAGAATCACCAATCCAACTTCTCCAGCCCTTGAATTGAAGAACCATTATGTAGCTATGGAAGTGGAGGAGGTGAAAGCATCCCTGGAAAGGGAAGAACCAGAGCTCGAGCACCCTTAAAGTTGCAGAATCAGTGACCACAAGGAAGCTAAGGGTAGTGGTGGTTGGTGACACTTTTCTGAGGGGTACTGAGATGTCCATCTGCCGACCAGACAATGTCCAGAGAGTTATGCTGTCTGCCAGGTGCCAAAATCCGAGATGTTATGGAGAGTTTGCCAAGACTCACCAAGCCCACTGACTATTACCCAATGTTGCTAATCCATGTTGGCACAAATGATACTGCCAGGTATACCTCTGAGTGTATCAAAAGTGGCTTCATGGCTCTGGGACAGAGGATGAAGCAGATAGGGGTGTAGGTGGTGTTCTCTTCAATCCTCCCTGTTGAGGGTAAAGGCCAAGGCAGAGAAGCTCGCATCCTGGAGATGAATTCATGGCTGTGTGAATGGTGTCATCGGGAGCGTTTTGATTTTCTGAACCATGGGATGCTGTTCCGAGGGTTGCAGAGTAGAGATGGCATCCATCTGTCCAAGAAAGGTCAACATGTCTTCAGTAGCAGACTGGCTAATCTACTGAAGAGGGCTTAAGTGAAACATTAAATACCTTTATGGAAATGGGTAAAAGGAACAACATATGGAAAGCAGTGTGTATAAATGCCTGCAGCATGAGAAATAAGATCCCAGATGTTGACTCTTTAATGGGAAAGGCTGACTTGCATTTAGTGGCAGTTACAGAAACATGGTTCACAGAAAACCATGACTGGGATGTAACTATACCAGGCTATACTTTATTCAGAAAGGATAAGGGAGGAGTGGCACTATATATGAAAAATAATATTAAAGCTTTTGAACTACACAGCTTAAAAGGGAGGGAGGAGGCAAAGTGGGTTAAACTAGAAAGAGGAAAAGAGAAATCTATTTGCATCGGTGTGATATACAGACCTCCCTCACAGGAGGAAGAGGTGGACGGAGAGTTAATTGAAGACATACGCAGCATTGCTAGGAAAGGGGAAGTGCTACTGATAAGGGATTTCAATATGCCAGATGTTGATTGGCACATTCCTGCTGCAGTATCATCTAGAAGTAAAGAGATCCTGGACTCTCTACAGGGAGAACTATACAGGCAACTGGTAACAGAACCCACACGTGAAGGGGCCATAATGGACTTGGTGCTTACCAATGGTGAAAGTGTTTCTGCTGAACTGCATCCACTGGCGGGGTCCGCAGGCAGTCTTTCTGCTCTGGATCTGTGGCTTTCTGCACCTTGCCCTTCTCCTGCTGCATCGCTGTCTGCTCCCTCTGCTATTGTCATCCTCTCCTGGGATCCTCCGCTGCATAATTGACTACAACATGCCACCCAGTCAAACCACCACCATAAATCCACATCTTTATCATGCATCCTCATAAATGCTCGATCATTGAAAAATAAAATCCCTATAATTAATGATCTACTGACAGACCTAAAACCAGATATACTATGTATAACAGAGACCTGGCTCTCCGACACAGATACAGTCCTACTAAACCAACTTGATAATTCAAACTACGATATTGCCCACTCACATAGAACCAACAAAAAAGGAGGTGGTGTACTAATTATGACAAATAAAACTCTAAAAGCTAAAAAAACTCTAGCCTACTCAAACAACAATAGTGACACTCTCATAATAAAAATAGACCACCTCAGATTCTGTTTAATATATAGACCCCCCAACCAAAATGCAGACAGCCTTCACTCACTAATTGAACTCCTCAACTCATCCTCTGAACAAAACCCACTAATTGTTCTAGGAGATTTTAACCTTCCCTCACTACCGATAACTGAATCCAACCTTTTTCTTGAAACCATATCTGACTTAGACTACCATCAAATAATAAACATACCTACACACACCAAAGGTGGTACTCTTGATCTTGTCCTACTACCCAACCTGATCTTTAAACTGTTTAAACAAGACTCCTTAGAGTGCTCGCAAATACCTTGGTCTGATCATCACCTCATCAAACTTAACATCAACTACAATACCAACTGTATCATAAAACTCACAAGAAATGACCAGACTATAAAATTTAAGAAATTTAAAGAAACCGAGTTCTTGGATTCTACAATCCCTCACCTTACACTAGCTCCAACAAACTTGGACGAAGCAGTCAAAAACTGGCATAGTACCATAAACAATGCAGCCATAATAAATCAAACTAATAAAAAACTAACCCACTCAAAACCTAACTGTACACCATGGTTTAATAGCACATTAAAACAAATGAAAAGGGAACTAAGAAATCTAGAACGTAAATGGCGTAAAACCAAATCCACCATTGATAAAGAACTATATTACAACCATCTCACAAACTATAAAGATGCCATAGATAACTCAAAGAAAATTACTACGCTACAATCCTATCAAAGTCATATAATAGACCAAGAGAACTATTTTCCATTGTTAGTAATCTAACTAACAATTCTCAAGCCTCTAGCAAGGAAATCACTGATATATCAGCACAAACTTTAGCCAACTATTATCAAAACAAAACAAAACATTCACCAATGACCCTAGACCCTATTTACACACCTCTTCATATGCTAAGCGAATGGCCAGAATTTCACCCTATATCCAAAACATCTTTAAAAAACATCATTCTCAATCTCAACACCACAACTTCTTATCTCGACCCCTGCCCAGTAACCTGGATAAAAAACACAATCCCAATTCTTCTACCCTTCATACTCCCTATGGTCAACCTATCACTACTCCAAGGTCACCTCCCACCCACACTTAAACATGTACAAATCAGACCAATCCTAAAAAATAACACACTTGACAAAACCTCTCCAAAATCTTACCGACCTATCTCAAGTATACCATTCTTAGCAAAAGTCATCGAAAAAACTGTACAAATACAAACACAAGAATTCCTTGATTCATCCTATCCGCTTGACGACCAACAATATGGATTTCGTCCAAAGCATGGAGTTGAAACACTTCTGACCGTACTAACAGACACACTACTAAAAGGAATCGACAACTACAAAAAAGCCTTCATCCTCTTATTTATGGACATATCAGCAGCATTTGATAGTGTTCACCATTCAATAATGCTTAACAACTTAAGACATATAGGAATATATTCTACAGTTCATAAATGGTTCACTTCCTACCTGAGCAATAGAACGCAAAATGTTAGAATAGGCAATCAAACGTCTGAATCATATAAATTCGAAACAGGTTTACCACAAGGATCAGCGCTTTCAGCTCTCCTATTTAACATATACATAAAACCAGTTTGCAATATTTTTAAAAAATACGGTGTACTCTATCATCTGTATGCAGATGATATTATGATGTACATCCCATTCACAATCCCTAACATACCGTTGCAACTCCTATCGGATTGCTTCAATGAAATAACTTCATGGCTAAACACACACAATCTCCAAATAAATCACGCAAAAACAGAAGTGCTAATTGTTACTAAAAATTAAGACTATACCCCACCCATTCATATAACACTTCAAAACCAGGAAATTAAAATAAAAAATGAAGTCAGATACTTAGGAGTTATTATAGATAAACATCTTACATTAGATACCCATATCAGAAACACTACAAAGAAAATTTATTTCAAGCTTAAAATACTTAAACAACTTAGACCTCTTGTATACACACATGATTTCATCAGCATAATTCAAGCCACCATAACCCCCCACTTTGACTTCGCTAACATTATATCATTAGGTACAACAAAACAAAACATTAAAAGACTTCAAATTGCACAAAATTCCGCAGCTAGGATAATAACGAAAACACATTCTCATCAACATATAACACCAATACTAGCGTCCCTTCACTGGCTGCCAATTCAAAGCAGGATAATATACAAAACATTAATAACTACATTTAAAATACTATTCGATTTAGCACCATGCACATTAAGTAAATTAATTACTAAAGAACAATCAAAACCTACTCAAAGAAAAGGTCAATTAAATAAACTAAAAACACCCAAAGACTTCATAAAAACAAATAAATCAACAAACAGAGCGTTCTCTCATGCAGCCCCAATAACCTGGAATTCCCTCCCAGAGGAACTAAGAATGCTAACAGAGGTTAACGAATTCCGTAAAAAATTGAAAACCCATCTATTTACAATACACTACAATAATAAAGACCAGCACTCAAAAGAATTAGATAAAGGCTAACCAATTCTGTCTAACATCTCACTACAACATAAAAGAAAACCCTCCCTATCTGAATCTGTACCTCTCTCTACGATTATATTCCACATAATGTGTATATGTATATAATGTATATAGTGTTGCACTGTTCTGTGCTATTCAGTTTAACAATTTATGTTCACTTTACATTGGTTATAGTTATATGATGTTACATGTAAAACAAACTATGCTTTGTTGACGGTTGTTGTTTGTGAACCGCAGCTGATCTCTGGAAGCTGCGGTATATAAGTTCTTGTTAAATAAATAAATAAATAAAATTGACTGTCTGCTCCCTTTGCCTCCTGATTGTTTGGTTTTTCACTGCCTGTTGTACTTATTGTTTCCTTTGATTCCTCTGATGTTTTATTAACCTACTCTCTTCTCCTACCCAAATTGCTTTCATTCTCTCCTCCTTTCTTGTCCTTACTTTGGCTCCACTTTAGGTCTCTCTTCCTCCTTCCCTTTTGCTGCTCCCTTGACTTCTGCCTTCCTTTGTGATGCGCAGTCTGGCTAATCTCATCCATATCCATCTAGCTTCTCCTTCTCCCTCTTCTGGTGATTCCACCCCTATTCCTTCCCCTCCTAGACGTTTGTCTCATTCTGTACTGAGTTCCTCTCTCAACTTTTCCAATCTTATTCATATTCCCCTTCTTTCCCCTTCCTCTCTCCCTTTCTCTTGTGCCCTTTGGAACACACATTCTGTCGCTAGTAAACTCTCTTTTACACATGATCTTTTCCTCTCCAGCGCTTTTGATCTTCTTTCTTTAACTGAGACCTGGCTCCTCCCTGATGATACCGCCTCTGCTGCTGCCCTCTGCTTTGGTGGTCTCCAATTCTCCCATACTCCTCGTCCTACAGGACGTTGTGGTGGGGTTGGCCTTCTTCTCTCCCCCTCCTGTCATTTCCAACCTCTTCCTCTGCCTCAATCTCATTCCTTCCTCTCTTTTGAGGTTCACTCTATTCGCCTCTTTGCCCCACTTCCTCTCAGGATTGCTGTTGTCTATCGTCCTCCTGACAAGGCTTTTTCTTCTTTTCTCTCTGACTTTGACTCTTGGCTTTCCCTCTTTCTTATCCCTACCTCCCCTACTCTTATTCTTGGTGATTTTAACATCCATGTTGATAAACTCTGAAGCTCCTCTCTCTTACCTCCTCATTTGGCCTTCAAGTTTGTTCCTCTGCCCCCACTCACCTTCATAACCATTGTCTGGATTTGGTTTTATTTTCTTGCTCCTCTCCCTCTAACTTCATTAATACTGTTCTTCCTTTATCTGATCATCACCTTCTCTCCTTTAATCTTCACCTCCCTCCCCCCCACCTCGTCCTGTCTCCTCCACTCTTTTTAGGAACCTTCTTGCCATTGATCCCCTGGTTCTCTCCTCTACCATTTCTCCTTCTCTCTCCTCTGTTTTGTCCTTCAAGTCTGTTGATATGGCAGTGATGTCCTATAATGCTGCGATCTTCTCAGCTCTGGATGTTCTCGCTCCTCTCATCCCTCGTCCTGTAAGACGTTCCTTACCTCAGCCCTAGCTCTCTCCCACTATTCACTATCTTCGCTCCTGTGCCCGCTCTGCTGAGCGTACCTGGCTCAAATCCCACTCCCCTGAAGATTTCCTTCATTTCAAATTCATGCTCTGCCCTTTCAAATCTGCTTAAATCTTGCCAAACAAGATTACTTTGCTCGCCTGACTAATTCTCATGCCTCTGATCCTCGCCGTCTCTTCATTGCTCTCAATTCTCTCCTCAAAGTGCCTCTGATCCCTCCTTCCCTTTCTGCCCAGGCTCTGGCTGATTACTTCCATGATAAAATCCATAAGATCACTCTCCAGTTTCCCTCTAAATCCCTGATTTCCCTTTCCTGCTTTCATTCTCTCCCCCCTTCTCATCCTACCCTCTCTTCCTTCCCCACGATTTCTATTGATGAAACTGCTCTTCTTCTCTCTTCCTCCAAGCTCTCCACTTGCCCCTCTGATCCTATCTACTCCCATCTCCTCTCCTCTATTTCCTCTACCGTTGTCCCCTCCATTTCTCATATTCTCAACCTTTCGCTCTCCACTGCTACTGTCCCGGCTGACTTTAAACATGCTGTGGTCACGCCTCTCCTTAAGAAACCCTCACTTGATCCCTCTTGTCCTAACTATCACCCCATCTCGCTCCTTCCTTTCATTTCTAAACTGCTTGAACGTGCGGTTTACCACCGTTGTCTTGACTTCATCTCTTCCCATGCTCTTCTCAATCCCTTACAATCTGGTTTTCGTCCTTTGTACTCTACTGAAACTGCTCTTGTCAAAGTCTCCAGTGACTTGTGTGATGAGGAGAGCATGGCTGAGCCTATGCAAACAGAGGAAAATTGTAAATCTACCTTTAAGGAAGGAGACAGGCAAGGTATCTGTGGCTTTCAGGGTGCAGGCAACAGGAAAAAACACGCACTTGCTGAAGCTAAGCCACACCCAAGCTCTGCTGATCTAAGGGCAGGCTTGGAGGATAATGAGAGACACCTGGGTAAGGGACAGTGCAAGTTAAGCAAAAGGCAGCCTTATAAACCCATAGAAACATGTGAGACGGGGGCCAGCACCAGCACCGGCTGGAGAGAGGATTCCACGAGAGAGCAGTACTCAGGGAGAGAGCAGCACACGAGAGAGCTGACTAGAGAGAGCACTGCAGACTTCCGTGGAGGGAGAAGCACCAGGGAAAGACCCAGAGAACTCACTGAAGAGGAGAACGGTGGAGATTTCCAGGGGGATTTCAGAGGTGAAAGCAGCACCCAGAAAGAGAGCCAGGCTTGCAGGGAAACTGCAATTGGTTCTGAAGCCAATAAAGCTGTAGCTGAAAGATTTGCAGACAAGGGGCAAGGTGCAGTTCCTCCAGTACGTGGACCAGCTAAAAAGATTCAAGTTCCTAGAAGGTGGGTGGATAAAAATATATCTAAAAGTGATCTAAGCCAGTTAGAGGCACTCTGGCGTTTGAGTCAGGAGAAGAACCTTCTCAGTCCAGGTGAAAACCCTTTACCTAGTAAGAAGCCCCAGTGGAGGAGAGTTCAGGAGCTCTTAGAGAGTTTCAAGCAAGAAACATTGCATGAAGGCTTTGAGCCAGACATACCGGTTGAAAACCCGGAGGAAATGCAGGTAGAATCTGTTGAACCTGATTCTGACTCAGAGGATTTATTAATGGACTGTTCATGGTGCAAAAAGGCAGAATAGAAGCTGCTGGTTAAAGAAAAATAGTTTGTAACCTGAAAACCACCAAAAAGCAGTGAGTAAGACAGGGAGAATGATTCTAGCCTGAATTGCTAAGTACCCTGTTGAAAGAAGAAAAGACATTTACTGTGATTTGAAGAAAAAAAACTGTGTTTGTTGCTGTATGTTTGAGAAACAGCTACGTATGTTGTGAAGGTCAGCTAAAGCAATTTTCACTGTTGTGATCACTGTGTGATTTTCCTGAAGATCATTTGTTTTGGAGAAGAATCCTGTTGTTTTCTTTGAGCTATATGCTTGTGAAAAGAAGGAAATAAATTCCTGTGTGTCTTTTGGAAAAAAAACCCTCAGTTCTCAATACTACTGTTTTTAAGTGGTAGCACAACTACAAGTCCCATCAGCCCCAAGCTCTGGACGAGGACAAATAATTCTTTATTCAAAGACTAAACAGTGGCACCCCTATACCTATAGGCCGTGGCCTGGGCTAGGGGCCCCCAAACTTGTTCCTGGCTAAATCTAAAGGCCTTTACTCTGTCCTTATCCTCCTTGACCTTTCTGCTGCCTTTGACACTGTTGACCATGATCTTCTTCTTGACACTTCATCCTCGCTTGGCTTTAGGGACTCTGTTCTCTCCTGGTTCTCCTCATATCTCTCCCATCGCTCCTTTAGTGTATGTTCTGGTGGCTCCTCCTCTTCTGTTACCCCGCTGTCGGTTGGTGTCCCCCAGGGTTCTGTCTTGGGTCCCCTTCTTTTTTCTCTCTATACCCAATCCCTTGGTGCGCTTATTTCTTCTCATGGTTTTCAGTACCATCTCTATGCTGATGACTCCCAAATCTATCTCTCTACACCTGATCTTTCTTCTACTTTCCAGTCCCGGATCTTTTGCTGTCTCTCTGCCATTGCTGTCTGGATGTTCCATCGTCGCCTGAAATTGAACATAGCCAAGACTGAACTTCTCGTGTTTTCTCCTAAAATTTCCCTTTCTCCTTCTTCTTTTTCAGTCTCTGTTGTGGCTCTGTTCTCCAACCTGTTTCATCTGCTCGCAATTTGGGTGTTATTTTTGACTCTTCGCTCTCTTTCTCCTCTCATATCCAACTCATCGCTAAGACCTGTCACTTCTTTCTCTTCAACATTGGCAAAATCCGCCTCTTTCTCTCTGAGCTCACTACTAAAACCCTCATCTATTCCCTAATCACCTCCCACCTTGCTTATTGTAACCTCATTCTTGCTGGTCTCCCTCAGTCTCATCTCTTCCCTCTTCAGTCTATTCAGCACTCCGCTGCCCATTTGATTTTCTGTCAGCCTCATTTTGCCCACATCAATCCTCTCCTCAGATCTCTTCACTGGCTCCCTATCCATTTCCATATTCACTTTAAGCTTCTCCTTCTGACCTATAAGTGCATTCACTCTGTGGCTCCTCAGTACCTTTCTTCTCTCATTTCTCCCTATTTCCCCCCTTGTGTACTCCGTTCTTCTTCCCAGCTGCTTCTTCCTATGCCCTTCTCCTCTATTGCCAACTCCAGATTCCGCTCTTTTCACCTTGCTGCTCCCTACGCTTGGAATAAACTTCCTTTGTCTATACGTCAGACATCTTCTTTGCCCCTCTTCAAACTCAAGTTAAAAGCTCATCTTTTTGCCTCTACCTTTGGCTCTTGATTTTGCTGTTCTCCTTCTTTCCCCTCTTTTATTTCACCTTTCTTTCTTCCTCTTACATTTGTTCTTACTTCCTTTGTCCTGTCTCCCCTGCTCTTGTCTCTTTGCCCTTGTTCTTATCTTTTTTCTACCCTTTTCTTGCTTTGTGTTTTTAGATTGTAAGCTCTTTTGAGAAGGGACTGTCTTTTTGTATTTTCATTGTACAGTGCTGTGTGTGCCTGGTAGCGCTTTATAAATGCTTAGTAGTAGTAGTAATGTTATAATGGGAGATCATTTTGCATCCAGTGATTCCAGATGGGGTGGTTCAGTACTAGGACTAGGGCTGTTAAAATCCATTCAAAAGCAAGGGTCTTAGACTTTATGAAAACTAACTTTGCCAAGATGGGCCAATACCTCAGGGAGTCATTAGCAGGATGGGAACAGCTGGGGGATGTAGAAAAACAGTGGGCAAAACTGAAAGGGGATATTTTAAGGGCAACCAACCTTTTTGTTAAAATGGTAAATAAAGGTAAAAGGAAAAGGAGACTGCTATGGTTTTCAAAAGAAAAAGTGAAGAAAAAGAGGGAGGCTTTCATGAAATACAAGAGATCACAGAGAGAGGAAGACAGGCATCTATATTTGGAAAAACTTAGAGAACCTAGCAAAGTAGTCAGGAAATGAAAGATTCAAAAAGAGGAGGAAATAGCCAATGCAGTAAAAAGGGGGAATAAGACATTTTTCAGATATGTTACTGAGAAGAGGAAGGGCAAAAGTGGTATTGTCAGACTCAAGGGTGAAGGGGAGGAATATGTAGAAGCTGATGAGAATAAAGCGGAATAGCTTAACAAATATTTCTGTTCTGTGTTCACAGATGAAGAACCAGGAGCAGGACCTCAGAAAACACCCACAAACAGGAACAGAAGCGAGGGGCATCTTGAACAATTTTCAGAAGACTGTGTTCATGAGAAACTAGCTAAACAAAGTAGACAACGCAATGAGACCGGATGAGATACACCCTAGAATACTGAGGGAACTTGGAGACATTCTAGCAGCCCCACTGACTGACCTTTTCAATGCCTCGTTGGATTCGGGAGTGGTGCCAAAGAACTGGAAAGAGGCACATGTGGTCCCTTTACACAAAAGTGGAAATAAGGATGTGGTTGAAAACTACAGGCTGGTTAGTTTAACTTTCGTGGTGAATAAATTATTGAAAGTGCTGCTGAAAGAGAAAATAGTGAGGTTTCTGGAGTCCAGCAGATTACAGGATCAGAGGCAGCATGGATTCACCAGTGGCAGGTCTTGTCAGACAAATCTGATTGATTTCTTTGAATGGGTGACCAGGGAGATAGACCGAGGGAGAGCCCTAGATGTGTGTATTTAGATTTCAGTAAAGTCTTTGACACCGTTCCTCACAGGTAACTTATAAACAAACTGAGCACCCTAGGGATGGACCCTAAAGTTACTGCTTGGGTTAGAAATTGGTTGAGTGGGAGGCGACAAAGGGTACAGGTAAATGGAGCTCACTCTAAGGAGAAGGAGATTACCAGTGGTGTGTCCCAGGGATCTGTCCTTGGTCTGATTCTTTTTAATATCTTTGTTAGTGATATAGCGGAAGGGCTGTTGGGTAAGGTTTGCCTCTTTGTGGATGATACCAAAATCTGCAATAGAGTAGATACCCAGGAAGGTGTAGATAACATAAGGAGGGATCTAGCTAAGCTTGAAGAATGGTCTAGAATTTGGCAGCTGAAATTTAATATTAACAAATGCAAGGT
The DNA here is from genome assembly GCA_033557465.1 of Ichthyophis bannanicus. NCBI lineage: Eukaryota > Metazoa > Chordata > Amphibia > Gymnophiona > Ichthyophiidae > Ichthyophis > Ichthyophis bannanicus. The sequence goes on along the minus strand of CM066033.1, from coordinate 459,458,065 downwards.
CCTGCATTTGGGCTGCACCAATCCAAGGGAGCAATATAGTATAGGGGTGAAGTACTTTGGTCCACTAAAGAAGAGCAGGATCTAGGCATGATTGTGTCTGATTATCTTAAAGTAGCTAAACAGATAGAAAAAGGTGACAGCAAAAGCTAGAAGGATGCTTGGGTGCATAGGGAGAGGAATGGCCAGCAGAAGAAAGGAGGTGATGGTGCCTCTGTATAAGTCTTTGGTATGACCTCATTTGGAGTATTGTGTGCAATTCTAGAGACCGCATCTTCAAAAGGATATAAACAGGCTGGAGTCCGTACAGAGGGTGGCTACTAAAATGGTTAGTGGTCTTCATTATAAAGCATATGAGGACAGACTTAAGGATCTTAATATGTACACCTTAGAGAAAAGGCGGGCTAGAGGTGGTATGATTGAGATGTTTAAATACCTCCATGGCATAAATGTACAGGGGGAGAGCCTCTTTCAATTGAAAGCAAGTTCTGCTACGAGGGGACATGGGATGAGGATGAAGGGAGATAGATTCAGGAATGATATGCAGAAATATTTCTTTACCGAAAGAGTGGTGGATCCGTGGAATAGTCTCCCAGTGGATGTGGTAGAGATGAGGACAGTATTTGAATTCAAAAAAGCACGGGACAAACACAGAGGCTCTCTAAAGGAAAAAAGGGGAATGTTGTAGCGGTTGTTATGGATGGGCAGACTAGATAGGCCATGTGGTCTTTTTCTATCATCATGTTTCTATTTTTCTATGTAGTTGGACTTAGACATCCTTTCTAAAATGCCACTTTGCATATGTTACATCTTATGAACTCCAGGAGTCAGCTCTCTTTGGTACAATGCACATACTATAGCATTACTAGTAAGTTTGAGAGACTGAGATCATACTCCACATACCCTGGCTTAGGAGTGAGGTTCATTACTGTCACGGTATGTGCAAAACTAACCCATTTGGAGAAATTGCCTCTTAGGGAATATGAAATTTTGTTTTTCTTTTTATGGAGCTATTTATTTATTTAGACAGTTTTGTATACCACCTTATCCTTCAATCAAAGTGGTCAATCCTTATCCTTCAATCAAAGCTATGGGAAACCCAGAGGTCAAGAACTGCCAAAGCGGTGTTTTCATCTCAGAATTCAAATAAGTAATCTTGTGATGGGGTATATAATGTGCCATAAAAGTATAGTGCAGATCTGTTTCCTGTTTGTAAGTTCAATTAAGCAATTTCTAATATAAAAGCAATCTGATTACCAAAATACTGTGATGGAATAACCAGGCTGTGATGGAATAACCAAGCTTATTGTTTTATAATGGGTAATTTGGATTTTGCTTGTACTTTTTTAGTAATAGCTCGTGATCAGTTATACTCAGGTACAGTAGGTATTTCCCTGTCCCCAGAGAAGCTATATTCCCTTTTCAAAGTAAGCCTTTTAGCTGCATAAAAAAAGCTAAATGGTAAATATATGAGTAATTCTAGACATTAGTGGAGGAAGAAAGGAAGAGGTTTGGAAGAAAGGGACCTAAGCGGGATATTGTTTCTTTACTGGGTTTTTCTTTTGCCATTGGTTGATACCTCAGCCTATGCTGGGTCCTTGAAGACAGAGAAAACTAAAATAATAAAATGTTCAGGCTAGTTCTTTGGTCAGTGAGTGTAGCCTAATAGAGCAATGGGCTGAAAGCCCAGGTTTCAATTTCCCTGATAGTCCTTGTGATTTTGGACAACCCTCCAATGCCCCATAAACAAATTTATATTATAAGTTACCTCTGGAAGCTCTGGTATGTTCAACCACAAGTACCTCAGAGCTTCAACTGAGAGCAGTGAAATTCAGCAAATAGTGACTGTGACCATACTCAAGTCTCAGGGACCTTTTTATTAGTGAATTTCTTAAAAGTTATAATCAGCTTTGCAGTTAAAGTTTTCATCCAAACAGAAAACAAAAGAGAATGGTGAATAAAGTGTATGAAGGTACTTTTTCACTGATGTTCAGCACCATGGTCCGGACAGCTCCCGTGACAGATAGCCCTATGAAAATTAATGATGCTGCTCATATTTTTCAGATGCAAAAAAAAAAAAATGGAAAACTTTACTAGGGTTAATTAGGGAATAAGGTATTCATAGACTATGGAGAGGAAAATATGGTCTCTTTCATTATCTGCAATTTTTATCCTGAAAATTCTGGAAGTAGATTTACAGTTGATAGAACGAGAATATATTGAGGCAGGTCATGTTCCAGGCAACTGCCTCTTCAGAACAGCTGGTCAAAGAGCTGTTCTAGAGAAGCACGAGGCTAAAAAATAAAAATATATATGGTGGATGAGCATTTTGTAATGTGTCTGTTACAAATTTTGCACAAATGTTTGATATCCAAAATAGCACAGAGACCAATTAGACGACTAAAATGTTTACAAAAGCCTCTTCAAAAATACTATGGGAATTCTCCACATCCTGACCTAGATGTGGGAATTACCTTCTCCATGTCCTATCTACATTCTTCCTTCTATGCAGATGGAGCAATTTTCAAAGTTTTTTCTGCTGACAAACAGGGTTTTACCCCTTAAAAATGCCCTTTGGAAATATTCTTACCCCTTTACAGAGAAAAGTGGTGGTATTGAGAGAAGAGTATGCCAGCTGAACAGTGTTTTCAGATTTCATTTTTATATTACAACATGCTCTTTACTCCCCATACTTTCTAACTGAAAAATATGTGGGTGAAAGTAGCTCTGTGTCATTGGTGGTTATGGGATTTCAAAAGAGAACTCATTGGGGAGTTTCCCTTTGAAAATCAATTTGCAGGTCACAGTCACTGACAACCATCCTCCCCTTTAGTAATACCTGGTATCGCCATCTATATATGCACCACATTTTAATATCTAATCCAGTATTCTAAGGGAAGTAGATCTATCTCTCATTGAAATCAATTTCGTTTCATGTGCTTAAAATCAATCTTTTAAAAATCGCAGTTAGGAACACAGCTGCATATCTTTGAAAATTTACCCCAGTAAGTATCATCAAGGCTGCATAGGAATCAACCCACAAGGATTTTCACAGGTGGCCCTAATAAAAGAATATTTATTTATTTATTATTTAATAACTTTTCTATATCGTGCTTTTTAAATCAGTGTGGTTTATAGGCAAACAATAACCTGTACAGTGTGGTGGAAACCTGCACTGTACATTACAATGAACATGTGGTGTAACTTGTGTCACAAGGTAGACTCAATGGAGCCGGAAGAAATGGAGATTAGCAGAGAAGATCAGGCAGAACCTGATGATATAAACAAAAAAACTGTCAAATAGTTGCTTTAAGCAACCACGGCACACGTGGGAGAAGGGTAAAAAGACACAACCAGCCAGCATGGGAATGGAGTTTGAATTACCCGATAGGGATCAGCTGAGAGGGGGTGGAACCCGGGGACAGATACATAAGGCACACTCACAAGTAGTGAGGGAGAGTGAGCAAGGACAGAGGTGGAAGCAACAACCTCAGACGTGGGAACGAAAGGAAAGAGAAAGAGATATAGTGAGCCAATCTCAGCTCCAGGACCAGAGTTGGTGGAAGGAGGGAAGTGAAAGAGTGAGTCAGCAAAATATACAACAGGACAGCGTGAATGAGGCTGAGGACTGTGTGAATACACGTGGAGGTCAGCTGCTGAATACAGAGTGTGTGTGTGGAAGCCAGAAGAAATGGGGGAGGAATCATACTGCAGGTAACAAAGCATTCAAAGCTGAACAGGGTTGTTTTACACCTGAATGGGCTAAATTCAGGGTTAACAGGAGAAGCCAGCCAAGAGCAGACATAAGGGGAAAAGGAAACAACTTCTTTCCTTGTGCTAACAGCTACAAGAGAAAGGAAGATTTCTTACCTTTTGAAGCACCTAATTTTGCTAGCAACTTTAAACTCCCAGATTTCTCCCGAGTGCCGTTGCCAGTACTGCAATCTCCTACAGCTGAGCCAGAAGAATTAACCCTTAGCCGGTTCAGGGCAGGACACAAGCTGTCTAATACTGAGGCCAGTGTGTATGGGCAGTTACCTCAGGGAAAGTGCTCTTATAAACCACTTTCAAGAATATATGGTAATTCCCAGCAGAGCTTTTTTCTCAGAACCAGGAAGTAATCACATACCTGACGTGACCGGCCAGTTTGGGGCCAGCAGAACAACTGACACAGAGAACGTATGTACAAATGATTATCATTTAATGCAATGTGATATTCCTAATGTGCAAGGAAGTCCTGAGCCAATGGAATGCTCTTTAATGGTAACTGAAGAAGAAGAATTCTCACTCAGATAAGGGAAATATATGCAACAGGAGGTTTAAGCAGTAAACATGTTAATTGGCAGAAGTTCCCTTGGTTAAAAGTAAAACCAGGTTGCTTGGAGGCAGCAAAAGAAAAGGTTAAGTGCTCACAAGGAGAACTGTTTAAGTACTTTTCTTTTGATGAAGTTTAAGCTGAAGAAAGCAGTTTTTGTTCTACATTTGTTTTCTGTTGTTTGCCAGAGTGGCTTTGTTATTTTGTTTACCAAGAAAAGAATACCCTCATTGGACGGGGAATAAAGCCCTTGATTTGAAGTTTGAACTGTGTGCTTGAATTGATCATAAAAGGACGGTACAACTACCACCCACAAAGGGCCAGGCAAGGCTATCTGCCGTATAAGCAGAGCCAGGAGAAGGTATTAACCTGTAGTACCAGTCTCCATCGGAGGGGCCCGATAAGGGTGTGACACTTGGGACTAACATGGGTAACTATATACAGGCTGGGCACTCAGGTCACAAATACAGTATTGACCAGAGTTGCTCAGCAACTATTTACAGGATAGACAGATCTATATATGTTGCTATTTACAGGCTATACAGTTGTGCTAGTGGCGTTGCATCAGTGTGACATGGGATTTGCAGGGGTGCTATCCTGGTGGTTGGGTATGTCTGATTGTGGTTTATCACTAGTCTGGGAGTAGTGTAGGAGGAAGAGGTAGTGTTTCATTGCCTTCCTAAACTGGGCAAGGTCCGTAATGGACCGGATGGTGGTTGGGAGGGCGTTCCAGCTTGTGGGTGCATAGAATACAAAGGCTCTATTCCTTGTTGCTTGCGAGCATTTTGGGATTGCATTTGGGATTACCAGTGTGTTGGCAGCGAATGACCTTCTGGATCTGTTGGGGGGAGTGGGGTGGATGAGGTCAGTGAGTGAAGCAGAGGAGCAATTGTTGATGGCCTTGAAGGTTAGTAATAGTATTTTGAAGGAAGTTGGCAGTGGATAAGCAGCCAGTGGAAGTGCTTGAAGATTGGGGTTATGTGATCCCTCCTTGAGGCTCCATGTAGTATTCTGGCGGCAGCGTTCATTGCAAGTTGAAGTGGGTTCACCATGTTCTTCGGGAGTCCATGTTTATTTATTTATTTGTTTATTTTCATCCCACTTGTTTTCCTGCATTGGTCTAATTCCACCCAAAAAATTGCTTTATATGAAACGTGACACCAACTCCCTCCTCCCCCCCCCCACGCCCCCCTGTATGTCACTGATAAAATCTCTTTATGGAAAAGAGCAAAATGGAGCAGCATATTCAGAGGAAGTGCCTGGATAGTGGCTTCCACTGAATATCTGGTTTCAGTTGTGACCACTGCTAACTATCCAAATAACGGTGATATTCAGCCACTGTCTGGATAGCTATACTTAGTTAGGCCTCAGCAGGGCTCATAGTAACATTGTATAGGACGGCAGATAAAGACCAGCATGGTCCATCTACTCTGCCCAGCAAGGTGGCAAGAATAGATGCACCTGTCGCTCTGTGTAGGTTACCCCTCCCTATGCCTTTGTTTAGGGGTGTACCCACCGCTCCATGTAGGTCACCCCTATTTGTTGAGATATAAGAGATAGTTAAGTTTATTTTGAATTTATCCTGCTGCTATAAAGGGACACACTGTGTCTGTCCCATGCTTTTTTGAATTCTGTCTCTGTCACAGAGAAATTATGCATTGTCCCCTTCAAAGTAATTTCCCCCCCCAGTTAATGCACTTCTGCATTCACTTCTGCCACGTACGGAAACACTCGGTAAAGTCCTCCTCCTTGAGGTCCCTCAGCTCCCTCCTTACAGTGGCCTTGATCTCTTCTACAGAGGTGAAATGAGTTCCTTTGAGCACATTCTTCAGCCTGCGGAAGAGCCAGAAGTCACACGGTGCGAGATCTGGGGAATAAGGAGGGTGGTCAAGAACTGTGATCTGTTTGTTGGCCAAGAACTGCTTCACACAGAGCACGGTGTGTGTGGACACGTTGTCGTGGTAGAGCAGCCATGACTTGTCTCTCCACAGAGCCCGCCTGCTGCACCAAACCTGGTCATGGAGACGATTGAGGACCTGCTGGTACAAGTGTTGGTTGACTGTCTGACCCTCGGGCACAAACTCATGATGGACCACTCCCCTCTGGTTGAAGAATGTGATCAGCATGACCTTGATTTGGTCTGGGTGACAGTCGAGTCTTCCACTGCAGGCTCTGTCTCTTGCTTTCAGGGTCGTACTGGAAGACCCAAGTCTCGCCTCCTGTGATGACTTGGTCAACGGACTCTGAATCTTCCCTGATCTTCTCTAGCAAGTCTCGACAAACATTGACCAGGTGCTCCTTCTGGTCGTCCAATAAAAGTTTGTGCACCATCTTGGTGCACACCTTCTGCATCCCCAGTTCCTGCACCAAGATGGTTTGCACTGACTCCCTATTCAGGCTGAGCTCCTCAGCTATCATCCACACCGTCAATCTGCGATCACTCCGCACCAGCTGGTTCACTCTGTCAATGTTCTCAACTGTCTTTGTCGTGGAAGGCCATCCTGACTTGGGGTCATCCTCAACCTCCTCGCGGCCAGTCTTGAAGCGTTTGTGCCACTCGAAAACTCACGGCCTTGACATTGCATCTTCTCCATAAGCCTTTTGGAGAAGTTGGAGACACTCAGTTGGGCCCTTCTCCAACTTAACCAGAAATTTCAAGTTGATTCTTTGCTCCATATTTCTGCCTCCAGTTGCGTGACAATGTAATGGAGCAGTGTGCTACAAAAAAACCTGAAAAAGAAAAACAGAGTGAGAGAGATGAAAATATTATAGCAGAATAGTGGCAAGATGTTGCACAACACAGTGACATAAGCGGTTAGCCAATTGGCATTGAGTCATGGGCGTGGCTGCCACAGTTTCATTTCTTTTTTGTCACACACCTCGTATACATATTTAGGTCTTCAAGTTTCTTCTCATACGTCTTCTGGTGCAGGCTCCAAATCATTTACAGTCTTTTTATACAGGATCGCGATTCTGATCCTGGAGGGCATGTCTAACCCTGTGGGATCAGAATCACAAACAGTCCTGCACGTGCAGGCCAGGACAGCAATTCTGTCCAGCCTGCATGTGCAGGACTGCACCCAGCTAACTCAGTCAGGGCATTTAAATGGAGCCATGGCAAAATGGCATCATGTTCCTATGGCAACATGGCTCTATTTAAAAGCTGCAATGCCGGCTGCCGACCAAAACTCAAAATTCCCCACAGCCCAACCCTCAATCCGACCTCCGAAGGCCAGGGTCAGGCTGCGGGGAATGTGCCCTGGCCCCTCAGCCCCTTCCATGCCCCAACTTTAAAAAGAAGTGTCCAGGGGAGTTATTCCACCTCAGAGGTGGAATAACTTCCCCAGCCATTTTGCCGGCCCTAGATGTACAGGACCAACATTAGAATCGGCCCTGTACATCCAGGGCCAGCGACCGCCCACTGCCCGCCCACTCTCCACCCACTCTCCGCCTCCGGGCCACCCATTCCCCACCCCGACTAACTTCCCCGGACAACCGACGGGGAAGTTAGTCTGGGGCTGAAGCCGGCATGAATAGCGGGGCATTGGGATGTCCATCCCCGCTATTCGTGGTTCAGAATGACCCTCTATGCAGGTAGCATTGGGATGTATTAGGGGCGTTCCAGGGCGGATCAGGGGTAGAGAAAGGGGCTACATGGGTAGCAGCAATTTTCATTGCTACCTGCATAGCCTTCTGCGCTTTAAAGACGCCACCGCGGAAGTGAAAATCCGGGTTAAAGTGGTCGGCAGACAGGCTATGCGCCGCCGTGGTGCATAGCTGCCTAACTCAAAATTGGGCCCATGGTCTTTATCTCCTGTCATTTTTTATGTTTCTATGAATCAATTTAATAAAACCCTCTACAACTATGTTTCTGCTCAATAGTTGTCCTCCTTGTGCAGTAACAGTGAATGTTCTCCCATGCATCATATTCGCAGCAGAGTCTACAGTGCTCTCTCATAGTTCTTTTGAGTTGGTCCATCTCTTAATGGAGTAGAAAATCATCTGCTTACATAGTAACACAGTAGATTATCACAGATAAAGACTGAAATGATCCATCTCGTCTGCCCAGTAAAGTAGTTAGGGTTGTAACTGCCACTCCATGTAGGTTACAGCCCATATTATGGTTGCAATGTGGCCCTTAGGAGCTACCAATGTTCTACTAAGGAATGAATCAGCTCATATGATAACTCAATAAAAAATTTACAATAGACCTTCCAAATATCTTGCTTTCTTGTGTGTGGGCGGTATATAAAGTGACAATTAAAGATAAAGGAAGTCTCTCTCTGCACATCTGCCCTCCTTCATTCCTTCAGCATACTCTCTAGGATGGACTTCACAGTATTTGTCAATCACTCAAGCTATACCAAATTAAAATGGTGACCACAGTGACCACATCATTTTGAAAAATATCCATGGATTATACTAGTACAGGAAAAGACTTGTGCTTTCTTATAGTAACCAAACCTTTCAGCCAAGATAGCCAGCCAAATGGGAGCTGCACAGATGGTGAATATCTTGTATCATCTGAATCATGCTTCGTGGGTGAAAGCAAGAAATGCTGCCTTTTCTTGCCTTAGATACTTCATCGACAGATCTTTAAATTAGTCCTTTATCAATCCAACAAAACCATGTTCATGAAACAGACTATAAAGTCATTGAAAATATACCAAGCATTCTAAGAAAACATACCTGCAATTCAATTTTTTAGCTTAGAATTCTACATTGTGTTAGATCACTTTAACATTCTTTACTGCCTACTCTAAGTTGCAGAAGCATAAGTCACAAGCAATAGTAAAATATAAGCATTGTAGCTAATTTTTTCTAGACATTGATATGAATCAGCTCTTGCTGCCTTTATCAAGTTACTTGAAGTTATTTACGATATTTTAAAATATTTTCAGTAGCAAACAAACAAGAATTATAAAGGTTAGTGGTATCTGAACATTGAGGTGAATTCACAGACAAATCTCATTTCACCAGACAAAGAACTCCCTGTCCAAGTATCGGGGAACCATATGCAATATTCTTTCACTTTTGCGCTAAAGATCTTCCGGGGAATCCTGATGTTGCTTGTTACACATGTTCTTTAAAACAGGCAAAGGTATTTGCAGGATGCTGAAGTCCAGCCTGTTTGAGTGCAAAATGGTTCACACTGAAAGGAGCAGATTGCAGTCCTCAAAAATGAATAGAATCTGGCAGGGGACCCCGGTTTCTTCCACTGTGAAATGATTATTTTTTTTTCTTCATAAACAAAACACTGGGATCTTCGTTATAAACTGCATCTGTTTCTGGTGGACAGATTTTTCTGTTGAATTACCTCCAACTTCCAAGAAAATCCCAGTGTTTTTCATGCAAAAAAAGTAATAATAATAATAATTTTGGAAGGACATCAGGATTGCTGCCACAGATATGAATGGCATGCCAGCTCCCTCTCTTTTCAAATGCTGTAGCAGCAGTCTGACATCTTTTTTCGTTTATTTTTATATGAGATACTGTAAGGCCTGAGATCTGCTTAAAAAACAGTGAGCTTTCTATGGGCTATTGATTGGATTCTTAACCTCCATCCTCACATCTAACATACAGGCTATTCATGGCTAAACCTGTTGCTATTTATAATTAATTGCAGTTATTTTTATTATAATTTTTGTTGTTTAAAAAAGAAACACCAAATATGCGTATGGGAAAGAGGTTGAAATGGGAAAGAAATTGGTTAGCTGCCAGTGAAGTGAATGGAGATATCTGTTGCCATTCACCACAATGGCAACCAACTACTCATAATCCTTCCAACAATTAGAAATTCTGCCAACAAGCCATAATTCTTCCAACAATCTGGACTTTGTGTCATCAGCAACTGTTTTATTAATGTTCTCTAATGGAAAACAATTGGAACCTCAAAAGAAACGAATCAGCAATAGGTGAATGTAGTCCAGTGCATAGAGCCATCATGCACTATGCTACAAGTCTGGAAAAATCTCCATGACTGTGAATTCAAAATCCTGCTCTCCCGATGGCATGCCATATAACCCTTCTTTCCCTGTGCCTCCTTTGAACCAAATGGTGCTTTGTTAAAATGAAGTAAAATCCCTACGGTCTGTAAAATACTTTCAATGTTTTGGGGCCACTGGCACACACAAATGGGTTGTGCAACCTCCTCCTAACATATAAATGCCAGTCTCTCCCACTGCATCTATTCTCTGCCTCTGGAAACAGCTGTGTGTATATTGTATAACAGCAGATGCTGTGGTTTCTGAGTTCCTATTTTTGGCTGCAATAGGTCAAAAGAATCACAAGAAATACCAGGGATTATAGGCTTAGGTGATGCGTATTCACCTATAACAGCTCCCTTTCCTTTCAGGTAGAGCCCTCCAGTACTCAGAGGCTGCCAGGACATAAAGCATGAGCCTGAGGTGTTTCCCACAGATTAAGCATAAACTTTGGTCACCAGATAGTAGGAAGCTGGAGCATCACAGGTACAAATTATGAATGAGGACAAGGTCCCAGAGCTGGTGCAACACAGTAAGCAAGGTAAGCATAACCAATATGCAAAAAGATAAAAAAAATGAGGAAATCAAAAAATCAAAAATCAAGAGATGAGAAAAATAAAACAGCAAAAGGTTAATAAAGAAACATTAAAAACTGAGATGTTACCAAAAACAGCATTGTGGATGTAATCACCGCTCGTCAACTAAAAAGGCATTAGGACATAGATTTACCACTTGCAGAGCACCAGAAACCTTAGCATTGGCTCTGAAGGCTCCTTTTCCAGGGATTAACCAGGCCCTGTTTAGCTTCAGAAAACAAAGCAAAAGCAGAACACCAGAAATCCTGGTGTTCCCCTTTTGCTTTGTTTTGCTCCTTTGCAGATACCTTCTTCTCCTTTGATTTGGTAGCTTCAGAAAACAGACAAGATCAAATAGATACAAGGCAAAGAGTCAGTAGTTTTAAAAAAAAAAGCCATTAACAGGAGATTAAAGTATAATACACAAAAGCACTCTCATGTGAGACTTATCCAAGGACCACCATGGATCCAGGAGACATTCCTTTTGTGGCTATCCTTCTTCTAGCAGCTGTTGAGACAACTTCTACAGTCAGCCTTCCAATGATTACAAGGGTGGCACAAGCAATTGCAGCTTTGCAAAGGGCCATCATGGAGCCAAGAAATATTCCTGTTGAGACTGTTTCTAATGTGGCAGCCAACTGTCTAATGAATACTTGGATAGTATGATCAATTGATGAATGCGTCTGATGTTTTATTCCTCCTCAGACAACTATCTGTCCAAGTCATGATATCTTTTCCCAGTTGTTTGTCTGGGATAGGAATGTGTTTCATTCATTTACCAACAGCTGCAATTTTTATTTTCCTATGAAACTAACTCTTACCTTACTAACCAAATGAAATAAGGGTTTGTAATGTCCCTTCTGCAGGGTGACCCTCAGGCCTGGGCTCTCAATTTAATTGAACAAGGGGGTCCAGAAGTTGACAGTCATGAATACCTTTTTCAAGTGATGGCTACCGTCTATTATGACCCTGATAGAAGGGCCTCTGCTGAAACCATCTTATATGCCCTCCATCAGGGGAGATGTATGGTGGAGAAGTACATGTTGGAATTTTGGTAATGGAGTTCCCCCGCAAATATAAAATTCTTGGTTTCTGATGAGTCAGTATGAAGTGATATTGACAGAGACTATTAGGGAGGGACTATTCCAAGTAGTTATTCCTACTGCCACATGAGGAATGATTTGACTCACTATCCAGATAGACCATGGACAACTTGAGTGGAAGGCAGAGAGAACCAGCTCCTAGAATCCTATTTGGGTAACACTTCCTGTTCTTCCCCCTGTTAAATCATCAACTGACACACAATTATCACAGCTGAAGAATCTATACAATTTGGGTCTGTCAGGCTCTCCCTAGAAGAGAGACTCCATCATCATATGTTAGGGCTCTGTACCTGTATGAGAAGCAATCTTTAATATTGCCCTAAAATGAGCAGACAACTCTCATGCCTAGATGGTGTTAGGGAGACCCATGCATACTCCTTGCTTTATTATAAGTGGGTTTGCACTTACTGTCACCATTCATTCAATGGCAAGATCTCTTCTGTCACTTCAGCCCTTTTGGACTCCGGGGCTGCTGGCAACTTCATGAACATATCTTTTGCTAATCAGTTAGGGATTCCTTCTGAGCTGTTACCTGTACCCATTTGGGTGGTAGCAATGGACAAAAAGTCCTTAGCTGAAGGCTTAATTACTGCGGTCACTCCAGAGGTTAAATTACTATAAGTTCTCTTCACAAGGAGTCATGGAATTCTACCTTTTGTCCTGTTCATCTTTTCCATTGTTTTAGGATGGCCTTGGTTATGCACGTGTAACCCATCTGTTGACTAGAGGTTGAGGAAGATTGCAGCTTGTTGTGAAGAATGAAAGATCTTGCCAGTACATCACTCTTGTAATCTTCTACCTCTTCCTATTATCAGGTGACTGGAGTATACACTTACTCCGTGGGGAACACCTCGAGCTCGGACTTTAAGTACTGGAAGCCTCCGAGTACTGGAGGGGGGGGGGGACTCAATCTTCAGCAATGAAACATAATTCACATGTTAGGCATAATGATTGTTCCATCTCTCTTCTTATGAAAGAATATTGGTTGCCCCTTGCTTAAAGCATTAAATTCAAGATTGTGCTGTTGATTTTTAAGACCCTTCTGGCTTGCCTTATTACCTTTCTGATCTACTGATGCCTTACATGCCAATGAAATTCCTCAGATCTCAAGCCAAGAACCTTCTTGTCCACCCTGCACCATGTTGTACTAGAGTAGAAGCTACATGACACTGCTTTTATTTACTGGCTTCTTGTTCATGAAACATGTTACCCAGACATATTCACCTGGAATTCTCACTGACAAAGTTTAGGACATGTCTCAAAGCCTATTTTTCTCCCAAGCCTTCCCTGGAAACTTGGCTTTGTGTCAGAAATTGGTGGCTAGAGATGGGCACTCACCTGGTGGTCTGCAAAGCTTATTCTTCTCCTTACTCCTTCCTGTGACTATGCTATGAATTTATATATTAGCTGCAATCCTTTTTCCCTGCTTCTTCTTGCTGCTTTTTACTACTACCTTTTGTTATTCTCTATTTTATACTGGGTTATAAACCACCTTGATGCCCTGCGAAAGGTGGTATAGTAAGGGGGCTATTTTAGAATACCTATTTCATGCTGTGGACATCTGAAAACAGGCATAGACACATCCCTGGAGCGATTTTACTAGCAGAAGATGCTCAAACCTGAACAGGGTCATGGAGGTGGCAGGTCCAGGCTGTTACTAAAACCTGACGTCCTCACCCAATTTCAGAAGTTCTGTGTATGTTCTGAGCTGCCTCCAAGTTTATACCTGCTCCAGGAATTAATAGGCAGTGGAAAAGTACTTATTTTGCCTGCCAAACATCCGGAGGGTGTGGAGGAGGTGGTAAACTCCTATCCCATATATTTTCCATGCTGACAATGAACTCTGCTGGGAAATGGAGACTTATTTCCAGTTTACCACACCACTAGGCATTCCCATATACAATTTTGCAGATGCTAGATGTCCCTACCACACCATTCTTTAGCTGGGACATCTATGTCAGTATGACAGTGGAGGCTCACATTCTGGATGTCTTTGTTTCTAAAATCGAGCTGAAACATAGATATCCCTGATGATTTTCTGTACATTTCACCCTGGACGCCCTAGATTGCACCTCCAGGTTTTCCAGTTAATTGGAGTGTTCACTGCCTTCAATGAAACCCCACATTCAATATTTTAGATCATCTCTCTTCTTCTCTTGTCTCTAGCATGTTGTTTAGATTTGCAGAGAACAATAGTAAGTCAAATTTAAGGGGCCTTTTTATTAAAGTGCAATAAAGTTGTGTATGATGCATTCAATGGGAGGGGTTTTCTTTAAAGCACAGCCCAGAGAGCAGTTCAGGGAAAACAAAAGCAGCTTTTTTATTCTGTCCCAGCTTGTTAAACCTCCACAAAGCAAAACCCAGAAGAGACAGCAGTTCAGGGAAAACAAAATCAGCTTTAATTCTCTCCCAGCTTGTTAAACATCCACAAGCTGGTTCTCCCAGCCCTTTCTCCAGCCCCAGTTAAAGCTCTTAGCTCAGAACTTCTTTGCACGACTTGCCTTGGAAGGACTTCTGGCTCCATGGACCTCTCTCCTTCCTGCAGCCTGCTGGGCTGCAGACTCTCTTAAATGTGACTGTTTATACTGCCTTTGAAGAGGGATGGGTAACATTCTACAGACCACATCACACATGCTGCCCCTCAGCTCAACCATGCCTCATTGAGCACCAGCCTCACCCGGGACTCCCTCCCAGGAAAGAAAGTTCGCGTTCAGGTGAGTCCAACCAGCACTATGCAAACCCAAAACTGGTAGGGTTGGAGACTCAAAAATCACTGCATAATACGGCTTTTGGACTCAGTATGTTAAGCAAGCCACTTGAGGGGTTAGTGGTCCATTACCAGCGAAAACAGACAGCCAAGCAGGAAGTATTTGAAGGTATCAGGTGCCCACTTGACAGTCAGGGCTTCCTTCTCACGACATAATGCTGTTCCCAAGGAAGCAGCTTCCTGCTGATGAATGCTATAGGATGTTATTCACCCCTAACCTCCTGGGCCAGAATGGCTCCTAGGCCTACCTCTGAGGCATCAGTTTGCACAAGAAACAGTAGAGAGAAATCAGGACTAATCAGGACAGGTTCAGACCACATGGCCTTTTTGAGGTGCTGGAAGGCCAACAAGTCTGGTGAACCCTAAATCCATTAGGGAGCTCTCTTTCAGGAGGAAATTGGATAACTGCTCCACCATCTCTGCAAAATTAGGGATGAACCAGCGCTAATAGCCAATCAGTCCAAGGAAGACACAAACCTATTTCTTCAATTTTGGTGTGGGGACCTGGGCAATGGCATCCACCTTCCATAGTTGAGGTCCTATCTCCAATTAAATATTCCAGGTATTGAACGTAATATATTTCTTGGGGATGGCTATCAACACGGACTTTTGCAGGCTGGTCAACATGGCTTGTACTTTGGTTAAATGTGTGGTCCAGTCTCTGCTGTAGATGACAATGTTGTCAAAGTATGCAGCCACATATTCTTTGTGCAGTCTCGGTAGGCAGTCAACTAGGCATTGAAACATGGTGGGAGCCCCATGTAATCCAAAGGGCAGTATTATAAACTGGAACAGACCTTGCGGTGTTGAAAAGGCAGTCTTCTCCTTGGTAACTGGCGTCAAGGGTACCTGCCAGTTTCCCTTGGTCAGATCCAAAGTTGATATAAAGCGTGCTCCACTGAGTCCCTTGATTAGCTCATCTACTCTGGACATGGGATATGCTTCCTGTTTAGAAGTCAGTGCAGAATCTGATGCTTCCGACAGGTTTAAGATCCAAGACGATGGGTGATGACCGGTCACTCAAAGACTCTTCTAGAATTCCCAGGTTAAGCATCTCTCCCAGCACCTTGGTGATGGCCTGTCGCCAGGCCAGGTAGGGTCATTGCTGGATAACTACCCCAAGGTCAGTACCGTCATCATGACAAATGATGTGGGTTTGTCTTGGATGGATGGAGAACACCTTTAGGTTCCGGTGGATCTAACTTTCTAAATCTCTTCTCTGGGCAGCAGAGAGCTGGTCTCCAATCAGGACTTGAACGGGATCTGGCAGGGCTGAAAGTTTCAGCCCAAAATCATCTTCCTGTACCACCATAGCCATCACTGGAGTCCACTTTTTTGATAGATTAATATGGTAAATTTTGAATTTCTTCCGTTTATCTTGCTGGGCAATCTTGTAGTTAATACTTTCTCTTCCACCTCATAAGGCCCTGTCATTTCCAGAGTAACTTGCTCTCAGATGAGGGCAGCAAGACTAAAACTCTTTCTCCAGGTTGGAAGTTGTGGTGCACAGCTGCCCGATTGTGGCCCCTGGCCTGTTCAGCTTGAGCTTTTTCCAGACTGAATTTGGCCACCTCTCCAGCTTTCCTCAGCTGGTCTTGCATTTGTATAGCATACTCCACCAAATTACGCCTGGCAAGGAATTCTTCTTCCTAGGTTTCCCTTACAACATCTAATATGCCTCTTGGCCATCTTCGAAGAGCAACTCAAAAGGTGAAAAACCCATGGAACTCTGTGGTATCTCACAGATGGCAAACATCAATTAGGGTAAGAGAATGTCCCAGTTCTTCCCATCAACATTTTTAACATCTGTTTCAATACAACTCTAAAACAGATGTTAAAAATGTTGATGGGAAGAACTGGGACATTCTCTTACCCTATTTACCCAATAAATCACTCAATGAATACATCCGTCTATGATATGATGTTCGCAGCATCTTGACCTTCACAAAGGCACACGCTTCATCACCTTGGATACAAAGGATATTTCTTGATCTATGAGGATCTCATTAGGTATTCCCACCCGAAAGAATACTTCCCAGAGGGTATTCGCGATCGTAGCAGTTCCTAATTCAGAATTTCTTTGCATGGCATGCCGTGAAAAGACTTCTGGCTCCACGGGCCTCCTTCCCTCCTGCAGGATACTGGGTTCTTAACCTCTCCCTGTGAGCCATGCCCTCCCAGCCCTGAACTCTGGACTGCAGACTCTGTTAAAGGGGACTGTTGATACTCTCTTTGGAGATGGAAGGGTAACATTCTATAGACCCCATCATATTGTGGAATGGATTATCTGACTCTCTTCATTGTGTATCTCACATGTTCAACTTCTGAAAGCTAGTGAAAGCTAAATTTTAACTCCTTCATATCTAGCTAAACCTTTGGCTGCTTATCTTCCAGCAAGAACATTACATTCTCTTTCTGGTGGTTTACTTCTTCTTACATCATTTCAGCAAATACATTATGAGCATATGTGATGGTCTTCATTTGTCTGTTCAGCCCTTTCAGTTTGGAATGCATTACTGCCATATTTGAGCAATCATTAATAACCTTTAAATCCCATTTGAAAACATGGGGCCTTATATTGAAAGGGATTTATGTGGTTAGCAGCCCTGCTAATTGTGAAACCTCCTTGACCAGAATATTCAACAGCACTAACACGGTTAATGCCACTGAATATTCCCGGGTGCTACTGCTGCATGCTCCGATGCTAAGCTGGTGATATTGTCCTAATGAGATCTGATCTAAACCACCAGAAAATGCAGGCACTCTTAAATCTATCTGTTTTTTTGTCGGATGAATCAGCAGGAGAAAAGCCTTTTCTCACTCTCGAATGCTGATGATATCCATTTTAATTCATAATATAGAAACATAGAAATATGATGACAGAGAAAGACCACATGGCCTATCTAGTCTGTCCTTCCATATCAACAACTAAAACAGTCCCCTTTTTACCTTTAGAGATCCTCTGTCTTTCTCCCATGCTTTTTTGAATTCAGTTACTGTCCTCATCTCTAGCACCTCCACTGGGAGACTATTCCACAAATCCACCACTCTTTCCGTAAACAAATATTTCCGCATATCACTCCTGAATCTATCCCCCTTCACCCTCATCCCATGCCCCCTCATAGCAGAACTTGCTTTCAATTGAAAGAGGCTCTCTCCCTGAACATTTATGCCACAGAAGTATTTAAACATCTCAATCATATCAACTCTATCCCGCCTTTCCTCTAAGGTGTACATATTAAGATCCTTCAGTCTGTCCTCATATGCTTTATAATGAAGACCACTAATCATTTTAGTAGCCACCCTCTGCACCAACTCCATCCTGTTCACATCCTTTTGAAGGTGTGGTCTCCAGAATTGCACACTATACTCCAAATGAGGTTGCACCAAAGACTTATAACAGAGGCATTATCACCTCCTTTTTTCTGCTAGTCATTCCTCTTCGTATGCACCCAAGCATCCTTCTAGATTTTGCTGTCATCTTTTCTACCTGTTTAGCTACTTTAAGATCATCAGACACAACCACGCCTAGGTCCTGCTCTTCTGTAGTGGACAAAAGTACTTCACCCCCTATACTATATTGCTCCCTTCGATTGCTGCAGCCCAAATGCATGACCTTACATTTTTTAACATTAAATCCCAGCTGCCAGATTCTAGACCATTCTTCAAGCTTAGCTAGATCCCTCCTCATGTTATCTACACCTTCCTGGGTGTCTACTCTATTGAAGATTTTGGTATCATCCGCAAAGAGGCAAACCTTACCCGACAACCCTTCCGCTATATCACTAACAAAGATGTTAAAAAGAATTGGACCAAGGACAGATTCCTGGGCCACACCACTGGTAACATCCTTCTTCTCAGAGTGAGCTCCATTTAGCTTTGTCGCCTCCCACCCAACCAATTTCTAACCCAAGCAGTAACTTTAGGGTCCATCCCTAGGGTGCTCAGTTTGTTTATAAGTCGCCTGTGAGGAACAGTGTCAAAGGCTTTACTGAAATCTAAATAGACCACATCTAGGGCTCTCCCTCGGCCCAACTCCCTGGTCACCCAGTCAAAAAAATCAATCAGATTTGTCTAACAAGACCTGCCTCTGGTGAATCCATGCTGCCTCGGATCCTGTAATCTGCTGGACTCCAGAAACCTCACTATTTTCTCTTTCAGCAGCATTTCCAATAATTTTCTCACCACCGAAGTTAAACTAACTGGCCTGTAGTTTTCAACCACATCCTTACTTCCGCTTTTGTGTAAAGGCACCACATGAGCCTCTCTCCAGTCCTTTGGCACCACTCCCGACTCCAATGAGGCATTGAAAAGGTCAGTCAGTGCAGCTGCTAGAACGTCCCCAAGTTCCCTCCGTATTCTAGGGTGTATCCCATCCGGTCCCATCGCTTTGTCTACTTTAAGTTGAGCTAGTGTCTCATGAACACAGTCTTCTGAAAATTGTTCAAGATGTCCCTTGCTTCTATTCGTGTTTGTGGGTGTTTATTGAGGTCCTGCTCCTGGTTCTTCATCTGTGAACACAGAACAGAAATATTTGTTAAGCAATTCTGCTTTATCCTTATCAGCTTCTACATATTCCTCCCCTGCACCCTTGAGTCTGACAATACCACTTTTGCCCTTCCTCTTCTCACTAATATATCTGAAAAATGTCTTATCCCCCCCCCCCCCCCCATTTTATTGCATTGGCTATTTCCTCCTCCTTTTGAATCTTTGTCTTCCTGACTACTTTGCTAGCTTCTCTAAGTTTTTCCAAATACAGATGCCTGTCTTCCTCTGTCTGTGATCTCTTATATTTCATGAAGGCCTCCCTCTTTTTCTTCACTTTTTCAGCTACTTTTTTCGAAAACCATAGCGGTCTCCTTTTCCTTTTACCTTTATTTACCATTTTAACAAAAAGGTTGGTTGCCCTTAAAATATCCCCTTTCAGTTTTGCCCACTGTTTTTCTACATCCCCCAGCTGTTCCCATCCCACTGAGGTATTGGCCCATCTTGGCAAAGTTAGTCTTCCTAAAGTCTAAGATCCTCACCTTTGAATGGATTCTAACAGCCCTAGTCCTAATACTGAACCACACCATCTGGTGATCACTGGATGCAAAATGATCTCCCACTACAACATCAGAAACACTTTCACCATTGGTAAGCACCAAGTCCAGTACGGCCCCTTCACATGTGGGGTCTGTTACCAATTGCCTGAATAGTTCTCCCTGTAGAGAATCCAGGATCTCCTTACTTCTAGATGATAATGCAGCAGGAATGTGCCAGTCAACATCTGGCATATTGAAATCTCCAATCAGTAGCACTTCCCCTTTCCTAGCAATGCTGCGTATGTCTTCAATTAACTCTCTGTCCACCTCTTCCTCTTGTGAGGGAGGTCTGTATATCACACCAATGCAAATAGATTTCTCTTTCCCTCTTTCTAGTTTAACCCATAATGCCTCCTCTCTCCCTTTTAAGCTCTGTAATTCCAAAGCTTTAATAGTAGTTTTTTCATATAGTGCCACTCCTCCTCCCCTTCTTCCTACCCTGTCCTTTCTGAATAAAGTATAGCCAGGTATAGTTACACCCCTTCATGGTTTTCTGTGAACCATGTTATATTGGTGATATTGAGCTGATGCCCAATTATCACAGTGCAGCAAAAGTCAGAAGCATAAAAGCTGGCCTAACATTCTCCAAGGAAGCTAACTGGGCAGTGGCTGAATATCGCCGCTGACAATGTTGGATTCATGGCAATCTGGGCAACCCACATTTTCAATACCCGAGCCCAGATATGACACTGGCATTGACTATCCGGGCCTCAAGTGCCGCAATGGTAGCTAGTTGTTTTAAAAGCGCTAGCCACCACTGCCGAATATTGGTCTCATGGTTTTTACCCATGCTTTTGGGCAGTTGCTGACTCCGTGAATTCTTTTAGCCTTCTATGTTGCCAGGATTTTATTTCTTGATTTTTATTTCTTGTATTTGAATTTGGTGTTTTGTTTTTATAAAATTTTCATACTATCATTTTATTCATTTTCCATTGTAATTTTGTTTTTATATTATTGCATTTGTTTTATTTTTACCTTTGTAAACTGCTTTGTTGTTATTTCGAAAGGCGGTTTGGTAAGCATCTGAATAAAGTAAATAAACTATTTTATTATATGCATTTAACAGTAATCCACTGAGGACACTGGATCAGTGGACTATAAATATTTTAAATAAATAAATTTGCAATTGCCATGCTTTAGTTGCACATCGTGAGGTCCAGTAAATGCAAGGCTTGTGTGGTAATTGTTGGGAGTATGCCAGGCAGCTTGCCATAATTTAACACAGAGAAAAATCATTTAACGCTAACTTTTGAAATGTTGTTATGTGATCTGCCTTATTTCCTGAGGCAACAGTTCATGCACAGTAAGTTACCATGCATTAAGTGCAAGATGCAGTCCACACCCATTCCTTGCCTCATTCCAGACTATGCACTTAACACAGGAATTAGCACATGATGCAGGGGAATTTTATAAAAAGATGTGCATTCTTAGGCACCTAGTAGGCACCGAACTGTGGTTATTAGTCATTAATATGCTTATGTGGCCTTATACACATATTGACCTCTTATAAATTGCCAATCAGCTTAAAAGTATGTACCTTACTGGTGGACACATGCATGGGCTTTTGGGTAGATCGTGGGCAGAGTGCACAAGTACACACATAGGGGTATGTTCACTAAGTAGCGGTAGCGGCATCTGAGCGATATTGGAGCCGCAGCCCCATTGAATTCAATGGAGTTGCAGCTCTGTTATTGCACGGAAGTCGCTACCGCAGTTTAATAAACATACCCCATAAATAAAATACTCTAATTTACATGCATTCTTGAAATTTCTAGGCATATGAATTTACACCAACAGCAATTTCTACCTCTTACACTAGTATTTTATAAAGAGAAATGGGTGCCTACTTGTTTTTATAAAATAGGCTAAATAGCACTTTGTCACCTTATAAAATTACCCTCCACATATCAAGTCATTGTATTAAATGCTAGTGTGGCTGTGCTCTAAGAGTTAGTATGTACTAATTTACATGTTCAGTTGCTTAACATACATTAGTGAAAGGACCCCTAAATTTCTAGAGGCCCGATATTCAGCTAACCTGTGGTTATAGCATGAGCTCTGCTGACCATGATCTTCAGCAGCACTATTTGGATAGTGCTACTGAATATATCCTCTGACCACCATGGCACTATCTGGGTAGTGATCCTGATTCAGGGATTAGTAGTTTCCAATAGACTCACTAGATCTAAATAATTCAAACCACAACATGTTTGACTACTACTCATCAATCATATTTGTAGTGGAGGAGTAGCCTAAAGATTAGAGCACTGACTTGGGAACCAAGAGACCAGGGTTTAATTCCCACTAGGACTCCTTGTGGTCTTGGGCAAGTCACTTAACCCTCCATTGCCTCAGAAAAATCCAAGTTATCAATGTCCCTGTTTAATGTACATTAGCATTTAAGTTACAATGCAAACTGCTTTCACCAAAATGATAAAGCAGTATATATAAAGCCTATTAAATATAATAAATATTTATGAAGGAGAAAAAGACCTCAGATGCTCTATCCCTTCAATTACTTATGGGGATATACAGCAATATCAATCATTGTTCTTAAAAAAAACCTCATATTCCTAATTAATTTAAATATAAAAAATTTTTAAAGAACTTTTTTTTCAAAAAATTGTATTTCTCCATATAATTTAAGGGTTCATCCAAAATCCAGGTCAATCCAGTGGGTGTATGGAGCTTTAAATCACCAATTAGCAGCACTATTTGTCTACAGGTGCATCAAAGTATCTTATACAGATAGAGGCCAATTCCAGTCTGTGCGTCCCCGGCCGTCTGGACTGGATTCTACTCATGCGGGGGCTAGATATCCCCATGGGAGCAGAATCGCATCAAAGTGGCTGGACGTCCAGGAAGTGCCCTGATTCAGGCACCCTGGACGTCCAGCCACTTCCCAGCTAGCTCAGCCAAGCTCCTTCATGGAACCACAACGCCCTGGTGGCAGTGATATCTGGCCTGTTCCCCATAGCCCGACCCCAATCAGGCCTCCATTGGCCAGGGTCCAGCTGCAGGGAACCCCCTGTACCCCCTCACCTCCTTGTCGCCCCTCAGCCCCCAATGTCCAGGGGGACTTATTCCACCTCCGAGGTGGAATAAGTCTGCCATCTAACTGGCTGACCCTGGATGTATAGGGCCAATCTCAGAACTGGCCCTGTATGGCCTGGGTGGCGTTCCCGCCCACCATTCGCCCTCGCTCCTCCCCCGGCCCACCCTCTCCCGCCACGAACACAGCTCCCCACACAAATCAGCTATACGTGCGGGGAGCTCTGTTCCTGCCAGTGCGATCTGGACATTTAGCAGATCTGGATATCCAGATCAGATGTCCAGACCCACTAAATGTGGATCGGAATAAATTGCTTAATGAATATCTCTCGGTCACAGTCTTAACAGTACACTTGCACAGCTCTAATATATCTGCATGCCTGTACTTAGCTTTTTCTCCCAAGTTCAGTTGATACCATGACCTCTTGCATTCAATTCTCTACACTTCTTCATTGACAAACTGCTATTTGTCCAAATCTTTTCGGCTTCATTGTCAAGAAAGTTTCATCCGACTATATCCTGGACTGGCCAGAGAGCCCCTTCCCCTCATAGGCTTGTATAAAGAAAAACATTTTTAAGGTCCTTCTCAAAGTCTTTGTAAGAAGACTCTATCCATAGGAAGGAAAGGAGAGAATTCCATAAAGATGAGGCTTAGAAGAAAATGCAGAGTGACAGACATATTCTAAACACATTCATGAAACAGAATGATTAGTAAATTCCTAGACTGAGTGTGGAGGGAGTAGGAAGTAATGTAAGGGGCTAAAGAATCTGCCAGATATCAAGAGAGCCCAGTGTAAAAGGCTCTATGTGCAATGTTTTGGATATTCTGTATTTGTTTTATAGTACAAAGTTTAAGACCATTATAGACAGAGTTACAATAATCAATGTGTGAAATGTCCAATGCATGAATCAGGGTTTAGAGAGTATGAGAAAAGCTCTGATAGAATAAATCCTTCTGCGTGAATAGAAACAAGTCCTAACAACAGACAAAACCTATTAATTGAATGAAAGCTGACAATCAATCAGGCATCCCTTGATAGACTCAGTAAGGGTAGCTGGAATACACACCAATGAAGGAGAAATATTCAGTTTTGTGCACCTACTAGTAATTATGCTTATGTTTATTGGTTTGATATACAGCCATTCAAATAATAGCATAGCGGTTTACAAAAACAGAATGTACAAGAAAGGCTTAATAGGCCGGGAAAGGAAAAGAAGTTACAATGTATGACAGGAAAGCACTCAAGACACTTAAATATACATAATCAAGGAGAAAAGGAGTGAGAAAAAGGAGGAAAAGGGACGTTTCACACAAAAGGGGAGGAGAGGTCAAAAGCCGAAGAAAAAAGGTGAGTCTTCAAATCTTTCTTAAAGGTGGGATAGTGCTGTTCGAGTTGGAGGGAAGTGGGTAGAGAGTTCCAGAGCGCAGGACCGATAAAAAAGAAAGCAGAGGAGCGTGTAGATTGTAAGTGAGTGCATGATGGAGAAGAGAGGTGAAGGCGGTTGATGTGTAGTGATCGGAGTGAGCGAGTGGGAGTATGAAACTGAAGTAGATCTGCCAGGTACTGAGGGGTGTGCTTGTGCATGACTTGATGGGCCAGCGTGAGGATCTTATAGCGAATGCGAAATTGAATGGGAAGCCAATGAAGGTGGAGGAAGAGGGGAGTGACGTGATCTCGGATCGAGGAGTGAAAGCTAAGTCTGCAGCAGTGTTTTGGATGCTTTGCAGACGGTTTAGTTGTGAAAGAGGAAGCCCAACCAGAACTGAGTTGCAGAGGTCGACGCATGACATAACCAAAGAAAGGAGAAGGGTGGTAAGAGCCTGTGGGGGTGAGAAATGGGCAGATGGCTCGGATCTGGCGGAGAAAAAAGAGGTCTTGGTGACGTGAGAAATGTGAGCCCGAAAGGAAAGGTCAGAATCAAAGAAAACACCCAGATAACGAAAGCTAGAAACCAAGGGGACAGGTGAGTCCGAGAAAGAGGGAGTGATCAGTGGGGGAATACTACCGTAAGTGAACCAGATGGCAAGTGTTTTGTTAAATTCAATTGCAGACAGTTTGTAGTAAGCCAGTTGGCAACAGCAGAAAGGCAGGAGTTGAGGGGGGTAAGATCGGGATGAAGAGGGGAGGTATGGTGAAGAAGGACCAGATAGTCGGCATAGTAGAAGGCGGAAATCCCGAACTGTTGAACCAAGAGTGCCAGTGGTGCCAGGAAAATATTGAAGAGAAGAGGTGCTAAGACAGATCCCTGAGGGACACCAGAGGGCAGTGAAAAGGGATCAGAAGGGAGTGGTGGGATAGATGAGGAAATCACTGCGCAGGAGCGAGAAGAAAGAAAAGAAGGAAATCAGTGATAAACTGTGCTACAGAGGCCGGCCTCACGTAGCTGAGAGAGAAGAAGGGAGTGGTCAACTAAATCAAACGCTGCTGAGAGATCTAAGGACACCACCACCAAGAAATCACCACGGTTGTGAGCTACATGAAGTTCATTAAGAAAACCCAGAAGAATGGTCTCTACACTGTGACCTTGCCGAAAACCCGATTGATGGGGGTGAATAAAATGGATAGAGTCAAGGTGGTGTGACAGTTGTGCAAAGACTATTTTCTCGAGTATTTTAGAAAGAAAAGAAAGATTGGAGACAGGGTGATAGTGGGCAGGAATTTGAGGATCGAGTGAGGATTTCTTGAGGATAGGGCGGATGAGGGCATGCTTCCAGGAGTGAGGAAAGAGACCTGTGGAAAGATTGGTGTTAATCATTATAAGAATGGCGGGAATAAGAGCGAAACAGGGAGTAAGTAGCCAGGAGGAGGGGATAGGGTCAAGTGGACAGAAAGTCTTCTTGGAGGAAGATATCAGTCCCATGAGTTCCGAGGTAGTGATGGAGTGGAAGGAGGCCCAGACATGTGAAAGCTGAGAAGTAGGGGGGAGAGACAAGAGGAGGAGGAGAAGAGATAGGCGGAGGGCAATGAGGCAGAGATGCTCTGAGATCCGAAATCTTCCTATTGAAAAAGGCTGCAAGTTGAGAAGGGGGAGGAAGTGATGAGGGTGGAGCGGGATCAGAGTCTAACCGGAGGGACGTAAGGGACCTGAGGACTGTGTATAAGTGGTGATTCTGCTCTTGATTTCGATGGGTTCAATTTCATAATTATCTGACAACCAGAGAGCAACAGATTCCAGGCAGGCATCCAGAGGGCGATCAGCAGGAACACTGATTCAGGATTTTAGGATAAGTGGATACTATGATGCAGTATCCACTTATCCCAAAATCCTGAAGCACTGTGGCCAGTGGGGACTGTCTCATATAAATTTATGTGAAGTACTGCATACACCTTGTACCACTATAGAAATGATAATAAATAATAATCTTCTGCCTCCTTTGGTACTTGGTACATATAATCATTAATGCCATTTTGTGGATGTAGGGCATGATTTATTGTCATCAATTTCTTGGTTCTTCGATTGAGTTCATCTAATTCAGCTTGGATCCAGTCTACCATTCCAGCAGTATATCTGATGACTGGAATTACCTTGCAGAATAAACTGAGACCTGCAGTCCCTCTGTCACTCGATGCCCAGGAGCTATTGCATGTGATGTGGTGCTTGTTGACCTGGGCAGCTGCAGATCCGGTATGAAGTAATTTCTTGTTTTCACCATTGGTGATGGGTTATTGGGACACATTATAGTCTTGCTACAAGTAGAAGAAAAGCATGGCCTGAATGCTATATTATGAAAAGCAGTCCATGTTAATTGAAGCTTACAAAGCAAAATCAGAATCAAAAATAGAATATAGAAACAAGTGATAGAATGCACATTCAGCAATGGAAAGACAAGCCACTGCATGGCCAATGCCTCAAAGATATTGATGGATTCAATTTTCTCTCACACTTGTGGGTTCTTGATATGCTTTATTTGGAGAGAAAAAGGAAGGCTAAACAACAAATGCAGCAAGCTCTGTCAAGCCTGCAACCAGGGATCTTTCTCTGATGCCTTCACTGGGTGGAGCAGAAGTGGAAGGAGACCTCCCACTTGCCTCTTAATTCGAAACATCATTGAGCCCGGAGATCTGATTGCCGCCAGCATAGCCAGTGCTACGATACTGTATGCTGTGGGGTCAACTGAGGGAATGTCAAGAGCTGATGTTGGCGTTTCTCCTTCTTTGTTGCAGCACCCACAAACTGGGGAAGTTACCCAGAATGTGGAGGTATTGGCCGGTGAAGCCAGGGTACCCAGTGGGACTGTGGGGCTTGTTGGATCATAGCAAATTAGAGACATCTCCATTGGAGGTTTCAGGTTTTCATTCTAAACTGGCAGCATCACAACCTATTTTGGTAAGGCCAAATACTTTCAATTTTGAGACACTATGGGATGGAATATATGCCTTAGAGAAATCTCTATCTGCTCAATTGCAACATATTGCATTTTTGTTTAGCCAAAACATCCTGAAAGTGGAAAACAAGGCCTGCTGTTAACTGTTTTAAAAAATAAAGCTTGAGAAAAGAACTGAACTGAGACCAATAATGTGACTTTTATGAAGGATTCGGGAATTGTGCATAGGAAACTGACGTCTCTGGAAAATGCCAATAGGAGGCGCAATCTTCAAATGCTGAATTTTCCCCAAAATACCAACATTTCTCATCAAGAATTGTTTCCGAATTTCCTGGTATCTGTTCTGAAGATTTCCACTGAGTCTTTGCTCCTGGTCTCTAGAGTCTTCCATTTTTCTGATATCAAAGCTTAAGCCAATGGAGGGGCATGGGCAGTTGCCTATAATGTCGTCTGACAGTCTGTATTTAAGATCAGATTCTGAGCCACTGGTGACTGCCACATTACTAGTAACTTTGGCTGTTGAAACTGGCAGAGATTGGCTGTTTAAAGTGTTCTTTAGATATAAGGGTACTAAATTTATGGATTTTAGAGTAAGAACATTCCCAGATGTTTCAAGGGTGATGCAGCAGAGACGAAAGCAATTTCACTTGTTGAAGCCAGCTATACTCCAGATGAGGGGTTTATTTTTTTGTAAATTCTTGTGTGTTTAACTAAGCTGTGGGGTACTCAGTAAATTTTCTTTGAGCCGCAACAATTGTCTGCTTTTGAATCATCTAGAGCTTCCTCCACACAGGCTACTATAGGGAATGACGCTAGGGGCGGCCTCTAGCTATAAGGGATCACCATCAGTTAACAAATGTTTTGATTCTTGTATTAATTTTTTTTCCTGGGGTTGGTATTTTCCTGTGATTTGTGTACTTGCTTCCTCATTGAGGGGCTTATAGGTATTGTATTACTTTTTGTTTATAAGCCATCAGTAGAGATGACCTCTATTTCTTTCCTCGTTTATAAATTTTTTCTATTTCT
This sequence comes from Ichthyophis bannanicus, assembly GCA_033557465.1. Taxonomy (NCBI): domain Eukaryota; kingdom Metazoa; phylum Chordata; class Amphibia; order Gymnophiona; family Ichthyophiidae; genus Ichthyophis; species Ichthyophis bannanicus. The sequence goes on along the minus strand of CM066033.1, from coordinate 459,429,836 downwards.
TTTTCTGTGCAAGATATGGTTTTGTGATGCCAATAACGTAAAAATTCTTTATAAATAAAAAATGAAAAAATAAAAAGATATTGATTACAAATGTGGCAAAAACCTATCATGACAATGGCTGAAATTAAAAAAGAAACTAAAGGAATGATCTTAATAGCCCAAGAACAAATATTATAAATAAATATTATGAAAGCCAAGATTGAGAAAATGTAAATGACAGCAAATGGCAGTTATGCAAAGCCAATGATGAAACTGTAAGCCATCTAATGAGTGCATGTAGCAAAAAAGCCGAAAAAGATTATAAACAACATCATGATTAGTAATGAAATTAGTCCATCAGAATCTTTGCAAAAAGTACAGTTTTACTGTGGAAAACAACTATTGGGACTATACCACTGAAAAAGTTATAGAAAGCAAGCAAGTCAAGATCTTATGGGACTTTAAAATACAAACTAACATGCACTAGGAACACAATACTTCTGACATCACGGTCATAGAAAAGGAAAATGTATATTTATAGAATAGCAATACCCAGTGATAGCAGAAATGCTGCAGAACAGCTAGAAAAAATAACAAAATACCGTGAATTACAAATTGAAGTAGAAAGACTTTGGAGGAAAAAAAATCAATCAATGGATTTGTTGGAGAGATATCGACTGGACTTGGAAGCTTTAAATTTAAAAGACATATCCCTATCAGTTTTGCAAAAAACTACCCTGAGCAGCTTATATTTGCACTCTCTTTGATTCCCTGGTCCTTGAATAGTACCTGAATTAATAGAGTTAAAATCAGTCAACAATGGATGTGATATACCACATGTGAAGACATATTAATAACATAAGCATGTAAAATGCTGTTCTTTATGCTTGAACTTAGCCCACTGTGCTTTTTGAGGCACATATATCTCATATGAGTACCAGACCCTCCTTACTATTTATCCTCCTCCACTGTTTAGTGTGGTGTCCTTTACGTCTTAATGGTGGAGATTGCATCACATTTCCCTACCCTTCTGATTCTTATGGATTTCAACATCCAAGCTGAGAGCACTAGCAAATCTATTAATAAGAATTGTTTGCTACTCCTGAACTCCTTAGATTTTGCTCAACATGTTAAGTCTCCGATTCATTAGGCTGGTCATCTCCTCAATCCATTTTTTTTCTTCCGTTTCTTTATCCATTTCTGTAGACAGTGTAATCTTGTTGGCTATATCATGGATAGACCATTATTTGGCTACTATTGATTTCATCCTCCCAGTAAGCAATACTAGTAGTGAAAATATCCTTAAAGTCTCAAGAGACCTACTACTGTACATCTCAATCAATTAGCCTTGAAGTTTTAGGCCTTTGCACATGACTTTGCTAACATGTCATTGCTTGCTCAAGTTTTAAGCTAGCAAAATGCTCTTTATTTTGCTCTTTATGAACTGGCTCTGCCCTTGAATACTGTATTCCCAGTAAATGGGACTGCCTGTGGTATTATCAGGGCTTCCAGCTATTGAGGCAGCAAGCCAATCCTATGGAATAGTGTTGGTAGAATCTGAGGTAGACAACAGATGCACTATTAGATATTTATATAGGGGTAACACCCATGGATTAAGATGCCTGTACTGTGCTCAGTTCTTAATACTGGACTGGTGGAAGACCATTACAGTTACCCTTGACAAAATCATTAAAAACCTTTTGCAGAAATGAATACGGCAGCTCTAGTTGAGGCAGTGAAAATGATGGAGAAGACTTGTCAGCTATTGTGACCAGAGTGGATGTCAGAAGAAGTTGGACTGATGATCGTTGTACAAGAAATATCAATCTGGATGTCAGCACTGTGACTGAAAACCAAGACAATGTCTGTGCTGGTTCTGAGCTGGTACTGTGCCAGAAAGATCGATGTCCAATGCTTCCTGTGCTGCATCGTGGCTGTTTTTATCTGTGCTAGGAGGCAGCCAAGGTCTCTACGCTGAGCACACAAGACATAGATTAGTGCTGTAATCTTGTCAAAGCCTTTTGCTTGTGCAGATAACACAGGAGAAGCTTGTGCTAGTTTGTGCTTAGAAACTACACCCTAAGAATCACCTGCACTGAGGTGCTGGCACTTCTTCAGTGCTTTAGAGGATGGCTTTGATGTTGCCTTAAACTCAGACCTGTGCAAGTCCCTGGAAAACAACTGTGCTTTAGGCGTGGAAGTCTTGGATAAGACTCATGCCACCTTTAAAGATCCCTGGAGCTGCTCCTTTGCAGCTGGACTCTTTTAAAGCCACTGCACATTGAGGCAGAGGCAACATCTGCAGAGGAAGATCTTTTGGAGTGAACAGAATCAGCCAATCGCTGCATAAAAACCACTCTTCTCTCCTCCTTCTGCAAAGCAAGAGCCTCCTCACCTTATACGTAGTAACTGTGCAACTGATGTAGGTGATACTTTTAAGCCAATGGAGATATTCTTCCACAGTGCTTACACAGAAGTGGCGGAAAGCCTTTTTCTTTGCCAAAATGGGCCAATACCTCAAAGAGCCGTTAGTAGCCATTAGTGACTGCTTCAACACAGTCACAGACTGGCTACACTCTCAGATGCTCAAAATCAACCTCAAAAAGACGGAGGTACTTTTCATCTCCAGAGACCAAGCATTCACCCCGCCATCCTCATTGAAAGTACGTGATGCCGAACTCCTCACGAAGACAACGATCCGTTACCTTGGAGTGATGATCGACCAACATCTCAACTTAAACGCCCAGATAGGCAACATCTCTAAAGCAATTTACCACAAAATCCGGATGCTATGTCACATCAGACCGTTACTTGAGCCAGAGGACTTTCGAACTGTCTTTCAGTCGCTGGTGATGCCCCACTTCGACTATGCGAACTCTATCCTCCACGGCCTGCCGAATTGCACTCTACAACCTCTGCAGCTAGCAATGAATACCGCAGCCCAAACCCTCCACCAAGCATCTAGGAGGCAGCACATCACCCCCATCCTGAAAACACTACATTGGCTCCCAATACGCTACAGAATCACCTTCAAAATTCTAACAATAACTTTTAAAGCCATTCATAAATGCATGGCCAGCGCCCTCTCTGAACTTATCCAACTCACCCCCACCCCAACAGACTCAGAAGATCTATCGCCACCAACTCCTTAATGCTCCCGAAAACCATCACCAAATGCAACAAAGCCTCTAGAAACCGCGCCTTTGCCTTATCTGCACCGTCATGCTGGAACAACCTACCAACCAACATCCGAGCCATAAACAACCTTCACCAATTCAGAAAAGCTTTGAAACACTACCTTTTCCTTCAATGCTTTCCCAATTCTGAGGACATCACGTAGCCCACCCATACCCTCCTGACCAACCCCGACTTCACTCCCACAGCGACCTTTAAATAGCATGCATAGATATATTGAAGAGTTATGTACATAGTTTTCACCTATTCTCCAAGTTTAAATTCCTTGTTTTACTGTAAGTCCAATGTAAACCCCACACTGGACATTTATGTTACTTGTAAACCATGCTGATGTTAAATAGTGCGGTATATAAACAATGTTAAATAAATACAATAAAATAAAATAAATAGGAGGATGGGAACAGCTGGGGGATGTAGAGAAACAGTGGGCAAAACTGAATTAAGGGCAACAAAACTTTTTGTTAGAAAGGTAAATAAATGTAAAAGGCCTTCATGAAATAAAAGAGATCACAGAGAGAGGAAGACAGGCATCTACAAGGTGGTCCAAAAAAAGTGAGAACATCTCGTAAATTAAAAGCTTAAATAGTTTACTTATTTACCTTTTTTAGCTATATAACATGTTTATTTTGACAATTTCCGGTCGCCATCTTTTTTTTTTGTCAATCGTTTACTTCTGTCTTTTTGAATTTTTAAATAACTTATATACTATCAGATGTTCGCACTTTTTTGGGCCACCCTGTATATTTGGAAAAACATAGAGAAGCTAGCAAAGTAGTCAGGAAAGCAAAAGTACAAAAAGAAGAAGAAATAGCCAATGCAATAAAATGCGGGGATAAGACATTTTTCAGATATGTTAGTGAGAAAAAGAAGGGCAAAAGTGGTACTGTCAAACTCAAGGATGCATTGGAGGAATATGCAGAAACTGATGAGGATAAAGCAGAATTGCTTAACAAATATTTCTGTTCTGTGTTCACAGATGAAGGGCCGGAAGCAGGACCTCAGAAAACACCCCCAAACAAGAACAGAAGTGACATGGATCTCGAACGATTTTCAGAAGACTGTGTTCATGAGGAAATAGCTAAACAAAAAGTAGACAAAGCCGTGGGTCTGGATGGGATACATCCAAGAATACTGAGGGAAGTTGGGGACGTTCTAGCAGCTCCACTGTCTGACTTTTTCAATGCCTCTTTGGAGTCAGGAGTGGTGCCAGAGAACTGGAGAAAGGCACATGTAGTCCCTTTACACAAAAGCAGACATAAGGATGACATTGAGAACTACAGGACAGTTAGTCTAACCTCTGTGGTTAATAAATTATTGGAAAGACTACTAAAAGAGAGAATAGTGATGTTTCTGGAGTCCAGTGGATTGCAGGATCCGAAGCAGCATTGATTCACTAGAGGCAGGTCTTGTCAGACATATCTCATTGATTTCTTTGACTGGGTGACCAGGGAGTTGGACCAAGGGAGAGCCCTAGATGTGGTGTATTAGATGTCAGTAAGGCCTTTAACACTGTTCCGCACAGGTGATTTATAAACAAACTGAGCACCCTAGGGATGGATCCTAAAGTTACTGATTAGGTTAGAAATTGGTTGAGTGGGTGGCAACAAAGGGTACAGGTAAATGGAGCTCACTCTGAGAAGAAGGAGGTTACCAGTAGTGTGCCACAGGGATGTGTCCTTGGTCCAAATTCTTTTTAACATCTTTGTTAGTGATATTGCGGAAGGGCTGTCGGGTAAGGTTTGCTTGTTTATGGATGATACCAAAATCTGCAATAGAGTAGACACCCATGAAGGAGTAGATAACATGAGGAAGGATCTAGCTAAGCTTGAAGAATGGTCTAGAATTTGGCAGCTGAAATTTAATGCTAAAAAATGTAGCGTCATGCATTTGGGCTTCAAAAATCCAAAGGAGCAGTACAGGGTAGTGGGTGAGGTACTTCTGTCCACTAAAGAGGAGCGGAACCTGGGCATAATTGTGTCTGATGATCTTAAAGTAGCTAAACAGGTAGAAAAGGTGACTGTGAAAGCCAGAAGGATGCTTGAGTGTATAGCACCGGGATACCCAGCAGGAGCCCCGTCGCCCCCACCACTGCCGAACGCATATCCGCACCACTTAACCCCCTTAGGGGCCTGCCAGGGCCGGAATTGGGCAGAGGGAAACCTCCTTCTGCTCCTCACCCCATGGGGGGAGTCCACCAGTGCCAATCGCCAACTGCGGGGGGGGGGGACTTATTCCACCTCTGAGGTGGAATAAGTCCCCCATCCAGCTGTGGCACCCCAGACATACAGGGCTGTGACCTGAATTGGCCCTGTATGTCTGAGGTCATGGCCCGCCTCTGCTCTGCCCATTCTCCTGTCTTTCGCACCCCCTCCCGCCCCTGTCCAAAGTTCTCTGTACAAAGGTTTTGTATGTACAGGGAGCTTTTGGTTCAGGATCAGGTCCCTGTGAATAGTGGGGGTTGGACGTCCAAGCCGGACGTCCATCCTCGCTATTCGCAGTTCTGGATGACCCCCCAGAGTGTTGAGGTGGTCCATGGACAGAGCAGAGGCATGGCCAGCAATTATCCATGTAATAATGATGTTCAGCATTACTATATGGATAACCATTTGAATATTAAAGAGCAGGCAAAAACTGTTCTGAGAGGCTATCTGGGTGGCTGACTGAATATTGCCAGGCTCCAGAGAGCAGCGGTGCTCTGCACTCTGTCTGGATTTTCAGCACAGGCCACTATTATCTATTTAACTAGGCTTATATACCGCTTTTCTACCAGTCACTATCTAGAGACCAGTGCTATAGGTCTGGAATCATTTTAGCCATGATGGCCAGAGTTTAAAAATATCATGGCTCAAAAGTGGCCCAATGGTCACGACTACTAACCAAAATGACAGCAAAGCAATGAGCAGAAGAATTTGAAAAGATACAAAATCTGTTATTGCTGTTCTAAAGGGGAATACCTTTCCTCCAAAACAAAAATGAATCCAGCAGAATAACAGGGAAAAATGTCAGCGTAGAGGAAGCATAAATCAGGATAAATCACTTGGTTGGACAGTAATGCAAAAACAAGTAAGCAAAGCCATTGTGCTTGATGAAATCTATCTAGTAAATACTCACTGACTATCTGAGTACTAATTATATTTTGTTAGGGCCTCCTTATTTCACTTTCAAATCAGGTACTCAGAGCCTTCCTATTCCATTATTCAACTGCTAACATATGCAAGTAGAACTGCTTAAGATGAACTTATGAGCTGGTTCCCTGCGGCATATGTAAATGCTGTAGTGATTCTCTACCTGGGGTCTTGGCCATGTGTAGTGGTTCCCAAACTGTGGGTCGCGACTAGGGTGGCCCACTGGCTCCAGATTTTAGGGACACCCTGATCCAGCCCTGGTTTTATTTTGCTGATTTTTCTAAGGAAATCCAGCTAGCAAATTCATGCAGCTAGTAAGGTAAAACCAGGACTGGATCAAAGTGTCCCTAAACTCTGCAGCCAGTGGGCCACCCTAGTCGTGACCCGACATGGGATCGCAAAATTCTCATTTGGGGTCACGGCCACTTGCAGAGTTCAGAGGTAAGAAAAAAACACATAAAAAGCCTGCAGCACCCTGTGGCAACAGCAAGCCCACACTCTCATTCAGTCATGTGCATGGAGAGAGAACAGTTTGGTGCTGGTTGCTCTGCTTTGCTTTGTACTTTGAACTGTGCTCCTGTTGAAATTTGTTAAAATAAGTTGAATACATAGAAATGACTGCCTAATGCCGCCACTGCCTCCATGCCATACTCGAGAAATAACTTGCTGCAGATGCTCCCGAGGGCCTTTTCTGCCTGCCGCCATTGCTCATAGATTTTTTATATGGTACTGAGGTCCTTTGGAGCCTTTTTGCCTGAAACCACTGCTGCTCCAATATTTTGTTTTTCTGTTCTGCCATTGCTCTTGCGACATTTTTTGTCTGCCGTTGCTCTTGCTTTTTCTTTAAATCCTGCCATCGCTTTCGGGCTTTTTCTGTCTGTTGCTGCCACTCCAAGATTTTGTTTTTACAGGCCCTGGGGCCTTCTTTGCCTGCCACTGCCACTCCCAGATTTTTTTTCAACCAAATGTCTTCTCTGCCTGTTTCCGATGCTCCTCCTGTATTTAACAGTTCCTTCACTGCCGCTTCAGCCTGCCTCTAGTAGCGGTCAAATGTCGGCCTCCAATGACACCATGCTGCTGAAGGCTTCTTAATTGTACTCTTTCCAGTTCTCCCAGTCCTCTCAGTTTTGATGATGATATTAAAAAGGTACAGACAGAGGGGGTTTCAAATAATCATGGAAGAATATGGGTCTCAAACTAGACTAGACTTCCTCCTTTCTCTATCTCTGTTGATAACACTATTCTACTTCCTATTTCCTCAGCCCGAAACGTTCGTGTCATTTTTGACTCTTCCTTTTCTTTCTCCTCACATATCCAACAGATAACTAAAACCTGTCATTTCTTTCTCTATGTTGTTGTTGTTAAGTGCCGTCGAATCGGAGTCGACTCATGGCGACCCTCTGGATAGCTATCCTAAATTGTGTTCGGTCTTCAGTCAGGCGGCTTATTGTTGACAGACTGGTACCCGTAGCTGCTGTTATTGTATCGATCCATCTCATTGCTGGCCTTCCTCTTTTGCGTTGACCTTCTATCTTGCCAAGCATGATGTCTTTCTCTAATGATCTCTCTCTCCGCATGATGTGTCCAAAGTATGAAAGTCGAAGTCTTGTCATCTGAGCTTCTAAAGAAAGCTTAGGTTTGATCTCCTCTAGTACAGACTGGTTTGTTCTTCGGGCAGTCCGTGGTATAGACAGCATTCGCCGCCAGCACCATAATTCAAAGGCATCAATTTTCTTCCTGTCTATCTTTTTCACTGTCCAGCTTTCACATCCATATGATGTTATTGAAAATACCATGGCTTGAACAAGTCGAATCTTTGTATGGAGAGAGACATCTCTGCTCTTGAGAATCGTATCTAGGTCTTTCATAGCCATTCTGCCAAGAGCAATGCGTCGTCTGATTTCTTGACTGCTTGTTGCTTCTTTATTGATAGTTGATCCAAGTAGGTTAAAGTTATTCACGATTTCAATTTCTTCTCCTTCGACGATGAACCTGTTGATTATGCCAGTTGTCATGATCTTTGTCTTCTTTACATTAAGGTGCAGGCCCATTTTGAGACTATGTTCTTTGATTGTGAGAAGCAAATGTTTCAGATCATCTTCACTTTCCGCCAGTAATGTTGTATCATCAGCATAGCGAAGGTTGTTGATGAGTCTTCCACCAATCTTCACACCTCTGCTGTCTTCATACAATCCTGCTTCTCTGATGATTTGTTCTGCATATAAATTAAACAGGTAGGGGGAAAGTATGCAGCCTTGTCTTATACCTTTACTTATTTTAAACCATTCTGTTTCTCCTTGTTCTGTTCGAACTGTTGCTTCTTGATCAATGTACAGATTGTGCAAGAGAACGATCAGGTGTTCTGGTATACCCATGCTTCTTAATGTGGCCCAGAGTTTCTCATGGTTTACACAGTCAAAAGCTTTGCTATAGTCGATAAAGCACACATAGATATCCTTTTGGTATTCTTTAGTCTTTTCAAGGATCCATCTCACATCCGCAATGATGTCTCTCGTTCCTCGCCCTTTTCTGAACCCTGCTTGCACTTCAGGTAGTTCTTGTTCCAGGTATGATTGTAGTCTCTTTTGAATAATCTTCAGTAGAATCTTGCTGGCATGTGGGATCAGAGCGATTGTGTGATAATTTCCACAGTCAGTTGGATCACCTTTCTTTAGTATTGGTATAAACACAGATCTTTTCCAGTCAGTTGGCCATGATGCTGTCTTCCATATTTCTTGGCAGAGCCTTGTAAGTATGGTAACAGCTGCATCAGATTGCTGTAATACTTCTATGGGAATGCAATCAATGCCTGGTGCTTTGTTCTTTGATAAGGCTTTCAATGCTGCTTCAACTTCTTCTTTCATCACCAATGGTTCCAGATCATAAGGTACAGGTTGAAACAGCTGTTGGTCCACTTGATCTTTATCATATAAAAACTCTGTATATTCCTTCCATCTTTTCTTGATCTTCTCAGCATCATTCAACATAGAACCTTGAGCATCTTGTAACATTCCAATTCGAGGCTGGAACTTTTTCTTTAACTCTCGTAGCTTTAGGAAAGCTGATCTTGTTCTTCCTCTAATAGTTTCTGCTTCTATTTCCTTGCATGCGTCATTGTAGTACTTTTCCTTGTCCTGCACGTTGGAAATCTCTATTGAGTTCTGTGATTGTCTTTCTTTCTCCTCTGGCTTTAGCTTCTCTGCATTTCTGGGCAATTTTCAGAGTTTCTTCCGTCATCCATTTTGGCCGTTTTTTCTTTTTTACCTTTTGTAGAGACTTCTCGCTTTCTTCCAACACAATCTTCTTCATGTCATTCCTTAACTCTTCTGGAACTCTATCATTTGTATCTAAAGCAGCAAATCGATTTTGCAGGCAGTCTTTAAATTCCAGTGGTATATTCTCAAGGTCATATTTTGCTGCATTCATGAGTGGTTTGCTCTTTTTCAGCTTTAGCTTGAGTTTGCATACTAGTAGTTGATGATCTGTACCACAGTCAGCTCCAGGTTTTGTCTTTGTTGATGTTATAGAGCTTTTCCATCGTTGACTTCCACAGATGTAGTCAATTTGATTTTTATACAATCCATTGGGCGAAGTCCATGTGTACAGTCGCCGCTTGTGTTGCTGGAAGAAGGTGTTCGAGATGAATAGATCGTTGGTCTTGCAGAATTCTATCAGTCTTTCTCCAGCTTCATTTCTGTTGCCAAGTCCATATTTTCCAACTACTTTGTCTTCTTCTTTGTTGCCAACCTTTGCGTTCCAATCACCCATGACTATCAGGATATCCTGTTTGCATGTTCTGTCAATTTCAGCTTGTACTTGTTCATAGAACTCTTCAATTTCATTCTCTTCTGCAGCTGTTGTTGGGGCATATACTTGAATTATAGTTGTGTTGATAGTCATTCCTCATAGACGAATAGAGATTAAGCATTCGCTGACTGCATTGTATTTCATTACAGTTCTTGCAAGTTTCTTCTTTATTATAAATGCAACACCATTTCTTCTTTGTCTTTCATTTCCAGCATAGTAGACCATGTGATCATCTGATGCAAAGTGCCCGATGCCAGTCCATTTCAGTTCGCTGACACCCAACAGATCAAGTTGTACACGTTCCATTTCATTCTTGACCACCTCCAACTTCCCTTGGTTCATGCTTCGTACATTCCATGTTCCAATGTGTAAGACATCTTTACAGCTTCTGACTCTCATTTCATGCGCAGCTACATCAGCAGTCAGACGTCCCGAGGGCTTTGATCCAACCACATCATAAATGCTGGCTTTACTCTGAAAAGTCTTCAGCTCTTCCCCAGTAGCTAGTTGAGTGCCTTCCAACCTGGGGGTCTCATCTTCCAGCACTACAGCACAATTTGTTTTGTTGTAACTATCCATTGGGTTTTCATGGCAAGATACAGAAGTAGATTGCCGGGCCTTTCTTCCGCGCAGTTTAAATTTGGTGTTGTTGCCGTTGTCACAGAAATGTGATCCTCCGCTGTCAACACTATCCCATTCTGCTGCTGCCCAGATGGGTGGTTTGTCTTGGTCTGGCATCTCAGCTGAGACCTGTCCATCTTGGGAGACCCTGCCAGTAGTTAAACTACCGACAGTTTAGCTCTCAGCATCACTGATGCACACAAGCCCTCACAGCACGACAAGCTGCAAACCAAGTGAGGGTCTCTCTCTATAACATTAACAAAATTTCTTTCTCTATAACATTAACAAAATTTACCCCTTCCTCTCTGAACACACTCCTAAAACACTTGTCCACTCTCTAATTATTTCTCGTCTCAATTATTGCAACCTCTTTCTTGCTGGTCTCCCTCTGAGTCATCTTTCTCCTCTTCAATCAATTCAGAACTCTACCACATGACTAATCTTCCATCAGCCTAGATATACTCATATAACCCCTCTTTTCAAGTCACTTCATTGGCTTCCCTTCCGTTTCTGTATCCAATTCAAACTTCTCCTTCTGAACTTGTGAACTCCACTCTTCAACTAGCTTGCTTCCCTCTTTGCCCTTTTCTCCCACTGCTAACTCCAGACTTTGGTCCATTTACCTTACTGCTCCTTATGTATGTCTGTATGTCAAGCTTCGTCTCTGTCCCTTTTCAAATCTATGCTAAAGCCTCACCTCTCTGAGGCTGCTTTTGGTTCCTGATCTCTTGTTTCCTTTCTGTGTCCTTACCCTTCCTTATTCTATTCTTATTTCTGTCTTTTGTCTCATCTGTCTTGATTAGATAGTGAGCTCTGACGAGTAGGGACTGTGTCTATCTGTCTTTGTATAGTACTGCATATGCTTTGTAGCACTTTATAAATGTTTGGTAGTAGTAGTAGAGTTAAAGCTGGAGGGGGCCAGTGTGAAGGGAAAAGTGATTGATGGGAGCATGAGTAAGCACCCTGCCCATGCTCAAGCCTGAGTATGGATAGGGAGAGAAGAGTCTTGAGGAGAGGTGTGATTGAGAGGGTCATGAGTGAGGCATGAGCCTGGGCAGAATGGCAAGTGTGAATTGTTGAGTCTAGGATATGGGTGTTATTGAGGGGGGCATAAGCTTCAGCAGGCTGGTCTGTGTGGAAAGAAGTGAGTCTGAGGGATGAGTGTGATAGAGAGGGGCATGAGTAGGGCATGAATCTGGGAGGATGGTGTGATTGAGAGGGGCATGAGCCTATGCAGGATGGTAAGTGTAGAGATCAGAGGTGAAATTGCAAGATTCAAAAGTGCTAAGAACAGATTCGTAGAAAGTGATGTTGAAAAAGCAAAAATGCTAAACAAATACTTCTCTTTTTACTAAAATAAATCCCGAAGAAGGAACACCTATGATTGACAAATATACAAATGGAAATGGAGTAGATGTTACACCATTCACAGAAGATGATGTATTTGAACAGCTTGCAAAAGGCCATGGGACTGGATATGATATATCCTAGGATACTGAAAGAGCTCAGAGAGGTTCTTGCAGGGCCTTTAAAGGATGTTTTTAATAAATCCTTGGAGACAGGAGAGGTTCCGCAGGACTGGAAATGGGCCAATGTGTTACCTCTTTACAAAAGTGGTAATAGAAAAGAAGTGGCAAACTACAGGACAGTAAGCTTATCTTGGTGGTGGGAAAAATAATGGAGGCGCTCCTGCAAGAGAATAGTGGACTTTCTCAAAACCAATAGGTTGCATGATCCAAGGCAACATGGTTTTACCAAAAGACAATCATGCCAAACAAAGCTGATTGAGTTTTTTGACTGGCTGACCAGAGAACTAGATCAAGGGCACACGATGTGATCTACCTGGATTTCAGCAAAGCCTTTGATACTGTTTCTCATAGGAGGCTTATCAATAAATTGACCAACCTGGGGATGGGTCCCAAGGTGGTGAACTGGATCAGAAATTGATTGACTGACAGATGACAGAAGGTAATGGTAAACGGAACACACTTGGATGAAAGGAAGGGGATTAGTGGCATGCCCCAGGAATCAGTCCTGGGACCAGTACTGTTCAATGTATTTGTGAGTGATAATGCTGAAGGACTGAATGGAAACGTCTGTCTTTTTTCAGATGACACGGAAATTTGCAATAGAGTAGACTCCCCTGAGGGAGTGGACAACATAAGGAAAGATCTACAAAAGCTGGAAGAATGATCTAATGATTGGCAGTTAAGATTTAATGTGAAGAAGTGCAGCGTCATGCACTTGGGATGCAGACATCCAAGGGAATTGTATGAAATAGCGGGCAATAGCTTAGTGTGCACAGACCAGGAGAAGGACTTGGAGTCATTGTTTCTGAGGATCTCAAGGTGGCGAAATAGTATGATAAGGAAGTGGCCAAAGCCAGAAGGATGCTGGGTTGCATACAAAGAGGAATTACCAGCAGAAAGGAGGAGGTACTAATGCCATTGTACAAGTCGCTGGTGAGACCACACTTGGAATATTGTTTTTTTTTTTTAAATTCTTTATTTTGCCTTTACACAACTGTTCAAACAAACAGGTACTTGCATATATACAAAGCAATGAAGAAACCATTCAATACTTGATCATTTGAGTTCATACATAGTCATAGTCGCATCTCAGTTTAACACTAAGCTCAGTATGTATTCCTCAACCGTACTACCGCCAAGTCACTAACATTAAAAGGAAAAGATTTTACGTAAAATAAAAGGTAGAAAAAAAAAAAAAAAGAAAAGGCAAGGATACTAAGACTCTGTGACGGGCCCCACCCAGGCCAGACAATACGCTAAACCTCTCTCTGCTGGATTCTTATCAAGTCGAGGGTATCCCACTTCACCAGACGCGGTCGAAAAGCAGGGTGTTGGGATGCATACGTGCGCTCGCAGGTTTGGTGATAAATCACTAGATTCCACCAGTGTGCGACACTCAACGTCTGGAAGTCCTTCCAGTGACGTAAGATGACTTTCAACGCGAGGCTCAAGAGTAGATCTAAGATTACCGCATCTTCTTTCCTTAAAGTTACTTCCCCAGCCAGAGATTTATAGATGACAATACGGTAAGTGAGCATTGTTTGTATGTTGAGCATCTGGGATATTCGGCCCCAGACTCCCTGCCAATATGCTTGTAACAGAGGACAATAATATAGCATGTGGGCAAGGGTCCCTGTTGCTTCTTTACAGGACCAACATTTAGCGTCGTTGCTGGCACTCCATTTGGCCGTGCGGACAGGCGTCAAGTAGGCTCGATGCATCATAAAGTATAGCATCTGATTGAGGGAGGCAGCTCTCGTTATTTTTCGTTGGGTCTGCCATATTACCCCCCAGTCTTCTGACCCGGCCAGCTCGCCAGCCTCCGATTCCCAGACTTTCTGCAGTCCAATGCAACATCTCTTGCCTCCCTCTCTAAGCAGAGCTGCGAATCTGGAGAGAAGCTGCGGTTCGTTCTTAAGTGCTTGTATCTCCTGATGAAATGGGCGCTCCTTACGCAACACCGCCGGTAGTACCCCGGCTTGACTTAAACAGTGACGCAGTTGGCACCATTGGTACATACACCGCACGGGCAGTGCATATTCTTGCTGCAACGATTGGAAGGACTTGTATACGCCTGCTGTTACTAATTGTCCTAGGCAATAGATACCTCTGATTAGCCAGGGGATCCAGATGAAACTCCGGCCTGCTATCTTGAAGCTGTCATTGCCCCATAATATGGTGGCATCCGTGTATTCCTGCTCCGTCTGCATATAAGGTTTCAATATTTGAGAAGCTCGCTGGGTGGCGCGTAGTATCTCATTAATAGAATCATCGGTAGCGCCATTCATACTGAGTCTCATCCAAAGCGGGACAGGCTTACTCAGCGCAGTCTCCACCGTTAGCCAAACGGGATCTTCCGGTGTGGGTGTATCTTCACTCCAAAGTACTCCCTGTCTCATCAGGGCTGCCAGATGATAATTGTAAAAATCCGGGAAGTGTATTCCACCGCTCTGCTTAGGAGACTTGAGCTTCCAGAGCGCAATCCGTGGCGTCTTGCCCCCCCACAGAAAGGTCACCAGGAGTCTCTCTATTTTCGCATAGAAGTGTCGGTCGAACAGTATCGGCACCATGCCAAGTAGGTAATTGACTCTGGGCATTGCGACCATTTTGATGGTCTCAAGACGTCCCCACCACGTTAGATTCAAGGGGGTCCACTTAGAGATGGAGTCCTGCACTATGCTAACGCACTGTGCCTTACATAGCCGTATCGTGTCTGATACTGTAGTCCCATACACCATTCCAAGGTACTTAAAGGACGCGGACTCTAACTTAAACGGATACTTTCGCATTGATGAGTCCTCTACTTGTCCATTGAGAGGTATCAGCACGGTTTTGGACAGGTTTAACTTATAACCCGATATTCCAGAGTAGGAGGAAAGGACTTCCATTGTTGCATCCAGCGTCAACGGGTCTAAAAACAAAAACAGGTCGTCAGCATATGCTGATAACTTGATCTGTTGCCCTCCAACTTGAATGCCTTCGATAGTCCGTTGTTGACGTAGGCGAATAAGTAGGGGTTCAAGCGCTAGATTAAATAGTAGAGGCGATAAAGGGCAGCCTTGTCGCGTTCCTCTGGTTAGTGAAAATTCTGGCGAGAGCCCACCATTGACAGCTACTCGTGCTACCGGGTGCTCATATAGCATTCTGACTCCCGCGAGGTAAGCGTCTGGTATACCAAACCATTGCATTACTCTGAAGAGATAGGGAAGTTCCACTCTGTCGAAGGCTTTTTCAGCGTCAAGTGCAAGGCCAATAAGCGGCTTGGTTGAGCTCTGTGCGCTCTGAAGTACATGTAGGAGGAGTCGCCCATTATCTGCCGTTGTCCTACCTAACATAAATCCGCATTGATCTGCTTGCACGAGCATGCTGAGGACTTTGTTTAGCCGATTTGCTAGTATCTTTGCATATATTTTATAGTCTGCATTGAGAAGTGATATTGGTCGATAATTTTCCAGTTTTTGGGCATCCCTGCCCGGTTTGGGATGAATTACTATGACCGCAGCTGCCAGGGATCCCACAGCTGGGGATTCATTTTTAAGCTCAGTGAAATATGCATGTAGTTCCGGCAGTAGCTCCTGCTTGAAAGCGGAGTAGAATTCGATGGGCAAGCCATCTGGCCCGCTGGCTTTCCCTCGAGCCATTTGCTGCATTGCAAGCTGTATTTCGGAGCAGGTGATGTCCGCTGACAGCAATCTCTGATGGGAATCCGATAGCTTAGGCCCTTTCACCCCGGAGACAAAGTCAGAGAACCGGTCTTCATGGAAGGTCTGTTCAGAACTATATAGCTGGGAATAAAATGCTTCACACAATTCCAGGATGTCCTGATCTGCCACTTGTAGTTCCCCAGTGGGGTCTTTCAATCCAGCTATGCGTGATCGTATTTGTTTAGCTTGTAGAGTACGGGCCAACAACGTACTAGCACGATTATTTTCATGATAGTATACTCCTTGCTGAGCCGCTATTTGCTTGTTAGCATCGTCATTAAGAATGGTGTTATATTGGTACCGCAGTCTCTGCAACCTCATGAGGACCAGCGAGTCAGGATTTTTTGCAAGGGCGCGTTCCCCCGCACGTATCTCTTTCTCCAGTTCTACAAGCTGGTGTGCTGCCTGTCTCTTCTTGCGGATTGCATATGTGGTTATACTACCTCGTATAGTGGCCTTGAAGGCCTCCACCACGCCCAGGTTGAAGTATCATGTAGTTGGTTATGAGTAAAGTAATCCGCAACTGCTCTGTGCGTGGTGTCTATGAAGGCCCTGTCCCTCAGCAATGTTCGGGTCAAAATACCACCTGGGGGCGGTTTTTCTTGTTGGACCAGCCTTTAACTCTACGACCACACCTGCATGATCAGATACAGTCCGTGCAAGCATTCCCGTCATAGTTATCATAGGCAGCAGCGTTTTGGAAACGAGAAAAAAATCGATAGGCGTCTGCGTATTATGTGGGATTGAGTAAAATGTATATTCTCTCTCTGTGGGGTGGAGAAGCCTCCACGGGTCAACCAGGCCCAGCGCTTCGGCCATGTCCAACAGCTGCTTACTGGATTTCGGCTTATGCTGCTTCTTATAGGGGGTGCGATCTATCAATGGATCCTGTATTAGATTAAAGTCCCCTCCAAAGATCACGTTGGAGGCTTCCAGGTCTAGGAGCGCATGGGACACCTCTTCAAAGAATTGGGGATCGTCTGTACGCGGACCATATAGCGTCATTAGTGTGTATTCCGCAGCAAGGAGTCGGACTTTGGCTATAGCCCATCTCCCGATTGGGTCTACTGCCGTATTCTCAACTACCGGCGACAGCGCGGTTCGTACAAGTATTGCAACTCCGCCCTTCCGGTTACTTGTGGGCGCTGAGAGTAGATTCTGATAGCCTGCGCCTGCTACCTTCAAGGATTCTGACCGCGTCAAATGCGTTTCCTGTAGGTAGACTACATCTGCCCTCTGTTTCTTACAGTAGTTAAGTATTTTACGGCGCTTGGCCGGGTTATGTATCCCTTGCACATTTAGGGATACCACTCGAAGATGTCCACTACCCGAAGCGGTAGCCATCGTCTCCTCCTAAGGTGGAACCCGTCACATCTGGAGTCTCAGACAATAAAATCATTACATTCACTGCAACAATTAACCTAAACATTGTGCAACTACAACAAAACTGCATCACTTGTATGGTGAAGCTCGCCCCCCCCACCCACCAGTCTTCCACCCCACATTCCCACCCAGTCTTTCTAGTCAACTACTGTTACCAACTAGTTACCAGTTCCTATTCCCTTATGCATTTTCACATACTATGTTAAGAAAATTTCAGCCTCTGCATATTAAGTCTAACTGCCCTTTGAGGTTAGCTGCTTAGGGGACTCCTGTGAGTCTCCAACTAATGTATTACACGAATTATCTACACATTGCTACCAACATTTAGACAATTATAAGCTCTTCAGGTTCCAGTCTCCATCGTATAATCCTCCAGATAAGAGCGCAGACTCGCCCCGCTATCAAAAGTCCGTGTGCTGTTTCCCAAGGTGACGCGCATCCGAGCTGGATAATATAGGCCATATCGCGCATTCAATTTTTGTAACAGCGGCCGGCAGTCCAGTAAGGCCTTGCGCTTTTCTGTAGTTTTCTTGCAGAGGTCCAGGAAGATGAGAATCTTGTTGCCCTCCATACGAAGCTCAGGTTTCTGTTTAGCTGATTGCAGAATTTGCAGAACTTGCGGATATCTGAGTATCTTTATAATAAATGGCCGCGGATATTTCTGCCGCTCTATTATGTGCGACGGCACGCGGTGCGCCCGCTCGATCTCAAATGGGCGATTAAATGTTATTTGCAACAACTCAGGAATTAATTTCTGCAAATATCCCAGAGGGTCCGAGCCTTCCCGGCCCTCCGGAATACCAAGGAGTCTTAAATTGTTCCTTCTGGCGCGATTGCTCTGATCTTCACTAAGGTCCTCCAGTGCTGCTACTCTTTTCTGTAAGGGGCCTATCTGGGTCAGAAGCTGTTCATGGTGCTCAATTGCCGCTTCTGCATTATACACCCGTTCACAGACTCCCTTTAACTGCTCTTTCACGGCACTCACATCTTCTTGCAGCTGCGTCAGCGTTTCATTGCTAGAGGCTACCATGCTCTTTACCAACCTTAACTCCTGCAAGATTTCACGAACTCCCTCTGTCGAGTCCTTTCCCGCCGCCATTTTCTGTGGAGACCCCGCTTCTGGTTTCAGTCGTTTTGTCGCATGCCCAGCTCCTTGCGCGAAGTCTAACTTTGCCGGTTTCAAGGTAGGCTTCTCCGACATTGTTTCCCTAGCAATTAGGATCTACAGCGGGTCCCGTTGGGGAGTAGGAAGTCAGGATTCCAGCGCCTGGGTGAGAGCAGAGATTTCAGGCTGCCATCTTCATTCGCGGCTAGCTCCGCCCCCCCCACACTTGGAATATTGTGTTCAGTTTTGGAGCCATATCTCGCAAAGGATATAAAAAGATGGAAACGGTTCAGAGAAAGGGAACCAAAATGATTTGGAGCCTGCACCAGAAGACATATGAAAAGACACTCCACCTAAATAAGTATACTCTAGAGGAGAGGAGGGACAGGGGAGATATAATACAGACCTTTAAAACCTTAAGGAGTATTAATGAACAAACAAACCTTTTTCAAAGATGGGGAAGCTGTAATACTAGAGGGTATAACATGAAGCTTCAAGGGGGTAAACTGAAAGGCAACATCAGGAAATACTTTTTCACTGAATGGGTGGTAGAATCTTGGAATACCCTCTCGATGGAAATGGTTGGGGCAAATACAATGACAGAATTCAAAAGGGCATGGCACAGACACAAGATACATAGATAGAAGATAGAAACAAGATACATTCAAAATAAACATAACTGTCTCGGATATCTTAATAAGTCGAGGTGATCTGCCCGGAGTGGTGGGTACACCCCTAAACAGAGGCATGGGAAGGGGTGATCTGCATGGAGTTGCAGGCGCACCTACTCTTGCCACCTTGCTGGGCAGACTAGATGGACCATGTGAGTAGAATCTTGCTGGCATGTGGTTGTGATCAGAGCGATTGTGCAATAATTTCCACAGACAGTTGAATTACCTTTCTTTAGTACTGGTATAAACTGAGATCTTTTCCAGTCAGTTGGCTATGATGTTGTCTTCCAAATTTGCTGTAATACTTCAATGAGAATGCCATCAATGCCTGGTGCTTTGTTCTTTGATAAGGCTTTCAATGCTGTTTTGACTTCTTCTTTCATCACCAATAGTTACTGATCATAAGGTACAGGCTGAAACAGCTGTTGGTCCACTTGATCTTTATGGTATAATGATTCTCTATATACTTTCCACTTTTTCCTGATCTTCTCAGCATCATTCAACATAGATCCTTAAGCATTTTGTAGCATTCCAATTTGAGGCTGGAATATTCTCTTTAATTCTCACAGCTTTAGGAAAGTCAATCTTGTTCTTCCTCTAAAAGTTTCTGATTCTATTTCCTTGCATGCATCATTGTAGTACTTCTCCGTGTCTTGTCTTGCTGCTCATTGAAAATCTCTGTTGAGTTCTGCAATTGCCTCTCTTTCTCCTCTGGCTTTAGCTTCTCTGCATTTCTGAGCAATTTTCAGTGTTTCATCGGTCATCCATTTTGGCTGTTTTCTCTTTTTCACCTTTTTTAGATTCTTCTCACTTTCTTCCAACACAACCTTCTTGATATCATCCCATAACTCTTCTGGAGTTCTGTCATTTGTGTCTAAAGCAGCAAATTGATTTTGCAGGCAGTTTTTAAATTCCGGTGGTATATTCTCAAGGTCATATTTTGCTACATTCATGAGTGGCTTGCTCTTGTTCAACTTTAGCTTGAGTTTGCATACTAGTAGTTGGTGATCTGTATCACAATCAGCTCCAGGTTTTGTATTTGTTGATTTTATAGAACTTTTCCATTGTTGATTTCCACAGATATAATCCATTTTAATTTTTGTACAATCCATTGGGTGAAGTCCATGTGTACAGTCACTGCTTGTGTTGCTGGAAAAAGATGTTTGAGATGAATAGATTGTTGGTCTTGCAGAATTCTATCAGTCTTTCTCCAGCTTCAAATTTCCAACCACTTTGTCTTCTTCTTTGTTGCCAACTTTTGCATTCCAGTCACCCATGACTATCAGGATATCCTGTTTGCAAGTTCTGTCAAATTCAACTTGTACTTTATTCATAGAACTCATCAACTTCATCCTCTTCTGCAGCTGTTGTTGGGGCATATATTTGAATTATAGTTGCGTTGATGGGCATTCCTCATATGTGAAAAGAAATTAAGCATTCACTGACTGTATTGTATTTCATCAAAGTGGTGAATAAATAGGAAAAGGTGTGAGTCTGGGAGTGTGGTATGATGTGCAAATGTTTTATGAAGCTGTGTAGAAACTTCCAAGTCCTATTGTCTCAGGAGTGGTGAGTACTTCAGATAATTACTTTAAAAAGCATAGATTTACATATATGTTATATATTTAGGTTTGTGTGAGTGATTATTTAATTTGGTTACCATATGGGGTCACGTGAATTTTCATCCACTAAAATGGGGTCTTATCTGAAAAACGTTTGGGAACCACTGGCATAGTGAGTAAATCTTTGACCTTTCAGTATGATGCTGTTATGTTTTTCACTCCCCTGCATAAGAAAAACCCCCCACCAGGGGAGTAACCTGCACAGAGCGGTATAGCAGACTCTTCCTTGCAGCAGACCCAGCAACCCTCCACCCATATACATATACCAAGCCAGTCTCAGTAAACGTCAGCAAGATTGTATTAGCCAGCTCTGATCAAAAATCAGGATAGAACTTCTTAGTACATGACATCAAGTTCTGTTTACAGAAAATGCATCAAGTGATTGTATAGTGCCTCCTAATAGCCTTATGGTGCTGATGCACTTCCTGTGCCAAACTGTCAAGGACACACACTAGGCAAAGCTTACAGCTGCTGAACTGCACCTCCTAGAGACCTAATGGTGCCATTTCATCTGTGGTGCTTATTTATCATCAACAGTCCCAGGACCACTTCTTTCTTGCAGAAGCAGATGTTGGGGGCTCCTCATACCGTGATTGAGCACAGAGTGTTCACCAATGCTCTGGCATGGGACTCTGCCTATGTCGACATCATCAGCATGGCCTGCAAAGCAATCACAGCACATTCTTACATTGTGTCTACTAACACCAGGTTTCAGCCCCGGATCCTACTCTGCAGTGACACTCCTGGAGCCCCCCTAGCACTTCCTATCCTCACACCACTTTGGGATGACGCACCATCCCTGCACAGATAGGCAGTGGGCACAAGCACCTGCTTTGGAGTGAAGTACCATCCTTATTCAGGTGGCAGCAGGCACCTCTGCTCCTGTTGGTTCAGACCTCATGGTACACTCACTGCTGTCCCTGCCAGACCTGACCTTACCACGCTTTATAATACTCTACCTACATGCTCCAGGTTAGATATACTCTTAACTTCCGGCTTCTCTGCTTTGCCTAGTACAAACTCCCCTTCCATGGCACAGAGCCATCAGTGCAGATTTTGCTGTCTGCCAGTGCTGCCTATGAGTATCTGGCCAAAGGCACTGCCAGTTCACACATACCGTGTAAGAATGTACCCTTTTGTGCCAGGAGCTGCTGAACCGTGGCTCAATGATGAATACATAGAAGACCACTTCATGTCATTTATGCCTATGTCTTTTATCTCTCCAGTCACAGATGCCCCTTACTGTCTCCTGCACCTCTTTGTGGTACATGCTACATGGGCTCTGGTTACAAAAGCAAGTGCTATCACTCACATTACTGGGCCCTTCTAAAAAAAATACCCGATCTTTAAGCTTCCCAGTGGGGATTGAGACATGCAATACCAAAGAACAATAAGGTACTGGTTTTCCAGAAGCTGTTGCTGCAGATAAACCCTACTTCCAGAAAATGTGGAAAAGTTATACTCTTGGCCAACTAGACTTATAAGATGAAGGTAGTTAGGATGCAACTCCACTTAGGCATCTCTACCCTACCGCATATTTCTCTTGTATTGTTCTGTCTGTCTTGATTAGATTGTAAGCTCTAAGAGCAGGGATTGTCATCTTTATATGTTTGTACAGCACTGCCTACATCTTGTAGCGCTATATAAATGATTAATAGTTGTAGTAGTAGTAAGTTGTACATTGCTGCTTGACCTTTCAGTGCACCTCTTCTGAGCTGGCTCTGTGGCTCCCAAGGCACATCTCCCTTCAAAAACATATCTCTGGAGAGTGGCTATTCCACTCTTATATCCTTGCTAGCAATCCAACGGCCACCCTTTCTGTAAGAGAACAAGGGGTGGAGTTCCTCCTAAAGGAAAAAAAATAAATATATATATATATATATATACATAATTTTTATCCCACTGACCTGCTGAAATGTTGTCAATGGCAACCACGATGCACCAAAACAGCACACTAACACCAGGAAGAAGCTGAGCACTTGGACAGATCTAGCAAGGCCCAAAGCTACCCCCCAGGCAGTAAGGCCGGCACCAGAATTGGAACTGGTGCTCTGGAGAGGGACAGGAGAATGGCTGCAGGGCTTTCTGCTCAGCAGATGTTAGTGATGCTTGAGGGCATCAATGTTTCTTTCTTCCAAGAGGAGTGGAGATATTTAGATGAAGGGCAGAAGGAACTCCACAGGAAAGTGATTAAAGAGAATTATGAGACTCTGATCTCCCTAGGCTATGAAGGGATCAATCCTGATATATTATCGAGGATTAAACAAGAGGAAGAGCCGAATGTCTGGAATCTCCAGTAGTAAGTTACTGACTCATACCCAAATAATCAGGCCATACAGGAACAGAAGAAGGAGAATCAAGAAGAACCGCCTGTAGAAATGGAGCAAATCCCAAGATGATCAGGAAATGTGTCAGAGAATATTTCCCACAAAACTGAGAGGAGGAATCTAAGGAATCAGCAGCAGGAATCCAAGAAGGAGCGGAGAGATCCTGCAGGAGACTCGCCAGAAGGAGTCACTGACTGTGGGAGAAGTGACAGGAGCTCACAGACATCCCTGAACACCAGAGGCACCTAAAACCCTTCCAAAATAACAATATAATCCACAGTAGTCAAAAGAAATGATTTTCATGTACTGAGTGCAATAAGAATTTCACTTTCATCAGATCACAAAAGGCATCAAATGATCCCATACATGTCACATCTTATGAACCCAGAAGAAGGCTGTCTTTGGCATGATGCAAGTACTACGGCGAGCATTAGCAGTATATTTGAGGGACTGAGATCATACTCCACATACCCTGGATTGGAAGTAAGGTTCATGATTGCCATGGTATGTGCAAACCTAACCCAGTTGGAGAAATTGCCCCAGATTTACTTGCCTGCTGCCCATGAAACAATGCCCCCTCCCCCCTGCCTACTGACACAGACTTGTCCTTCGGAGTTATCTATCTCCAAGCTTGCTTTTCCTTTTCATCTTCAGGACCATCCTACTTGGATCCTTGCCCTTCATGCAATGGTCTCTGTGGCCTCATCTGCAAGCCACTGCCTTTGGTCTGCAGCATTGTGGGTTTGATGCTAGGGAAGGATTTTGATTTGAGGTTATCAGCTGACTCTAGTATCTTCCTCCTGAAGGACATTCAAGGACTAATCCCCAGATATACCTTGAGTTCAAGTACTTCCTGAACTCCAGCTTACCCCTTAGTCCCTTGGATACAAGCTGTTCATTCAGGCACTGTCATGCCCCTCCCTTGAGGAATGCTCCTTTGGAAGAAAACACTTGAATTCCTATAGTTTTTTTGTCAATTAAAATACCTCATAGAATAACCCCTCATGCTTCATTCTTCTTGTTCCTTATTCTACTCATTCCATTCCTCAATCCTTAAGAATGGAACATCAGATCTTCCCCTAACAATTAGAGCAGGTGACCTCTGGCTCACACATACCACTGTTAAATGTACAAAATCCAATAGCCCAGCACAATACAGCCTACCCTAAAGCGGTGCCCAATTTCTGCCACGTGCTCCTCACCTGAGTCATCAGATTATACAAGTGTCAGCCACTGGTCAGGGGACACATTCTGGCCACCAGCATGCCCTTCCAAGTCACACTGTTACCAGGGAGCTTATGGGCGTTTCTCCTGGCAAGTGTGATACTCTACAACTCCAAAACAGCAGGCAATATGTCAAATAATCATGCAAGTCAATGTCAAAAATGTTCATGTTAATTAACACAAATAGAGTCCTAAAGTAGAGGATGTTAACTAGTATGCGACAGCAGTTGCAACTCTAAAACAAAGGCATAGATAAGGCTAACCTACTGGTACATACTGCTCCAACAAAGCTGAAAGAGAAGAGTGACCTGCACAGAGCAGCAGGTAGAACCCTAAACAGAGGCATAACCTGCATGAAACAGCAGGTGCAACCCTAATCACCATACTCTGCGAACCACATGAATCTTTCTGGACTCAAGCATCTCTCACTCACTATCTTGGTCCCTCATCAAACTGATTGCTCCTCAAGAACACTCAAGAAATGGTCACATGCCTTCCTTCCTATTCCCTTATCTCAAAAACCTGGAAAAATCTGAAAGCAAAGAAATCAATCCATTTTCTCCATCTTCTGTATGAGGGAATCTTCAGAGCTCAAACTTTATCCCTTCTCCATTCAATCAAGAACTGGAAACCCTGTTACAGTATATCCCATTCAATCTTGTTTCTACCCCCAAGGAGGATTATGCCGCCATTAAAGGATATCCAGTTCACCAAGGAAATCTTTAGCCTGGAAGACTTATGCCCAAATCCCTTTGATGCTCAAACAAGAGTCTAGACCAGTCTAGACCCCCAGGCCAGTCAGGTTGTATGCAGATCTATCTCATACATATTCATTGTGTATACCCTGAAAACCTGACTGACCTGGGGGTACCCAAGGACTGGGTTGGGAACCACTGGTCTAGACCCTTCTCAGGTTTAAAAAAAAGAATCCCATTCCACACCCCTATCACCACCGGTTCTCTATGTTACATATTGTAGAACAACATGCTTCAACTTTGCAGAGCCTTATGCTACATACTCTTCACATGCAGTTTCGGAATGCCTACCCGAGGTGTAGGCTGGTTTCATCCTATGGTTTCACCATTGGTAAACCTTAGGACCACAATATGCAGTATCTTCATCCAGGCTAAAAGCCTCTTACTCTAGACTATGAAGGACATTTCACACTGTAGTAATATGGCATGCAGTGGGAAGGGGTTTTCTGTTAAAACACCACAATAGTTCAGGGAAAACAACGTGTTTTTTTCAGACCCAGTTTGTTAAACCTCCACAAAGCTGGTCTCCTGGCCCTTCCTTGCCCAGATAAATTTCCTACCTTTGTATGGCTTGCTTTGAAAGAACTCCTAGCTCCATGGGTCTCTCTCTCCCTCCTGCAGCCTGCTGGGTTTTAACCTCTTCCTGTGAGTCACACCCTCCCAGCCTTGAACTCTGGGCTGCAGGCTCTCTTAAAGGGGCCTGTTGATAATCCTTCAGGAGAGGGATGGGCAAAACTCTATAGACCCCATCACATACCCTTCACATTGAAGACATCCTATCATCCAAAGTTTAGGGCCATAACCAGTGCAGGTCACAATCTTGCTCCTAGCCATCCTTAGCTATTTACATGCACTTGTCCCCCACTTACCACAAGCAGGATAGACTTAGTCAGGCAACACCTATCACCTTGGGCCTATCCATTCAGAAAGACTTCAAACACTTGTTTATAAAGAAGTAATCCCTTGTCATCTCAGTGAAGGCTTCATACACTGCTAGACTATTAAAAAAAACAATGTCCTCATTTCACTGAAGCCAAACACCATAGAAAACGTCCATGGTTACCTGTCTCCTATGATCCAAATAGCCCTGCTATTGCCATTACAAATCACATCTTTCCCTGTAGCTTCCCTCAAATCCATCCATCCATCCATACAAACATTCCCCTTTGGCCCCATCTCTCTCATACCTGTCCTACTTTGGACTTCTGGTGGCTGCTCCTGATGCACTTAACAAACCACCATGGTTCCCTCAAGTATGATTGTTATACTCATCTAATTTAATTGTTCTTATCTGGCTTGTGAACCATTGTTTTGCCATGCAGAGATCTCCACTAGTGACCAGATCTAACCTGTCAGCCTCATCCTTCCATAACACCCTGCATGGGTTACTGCTAGGAATCACAGCCACCAATTTGAAATTAAGCAGCAATGGGGAGGGAACAGAAAGGAATGCTCCTGTTCCATCCACTAGACTGTCAAGCTGCCCAAGTAAATGCTGGGGAAGGGGGGGGGGGGGTGTTGGTGATGAAGTGATACTTCCAAAAGCATTCCTATTGGATGCTGGGGTGTGTTCCTGTGCGTGGCTCTGTCAATGCCAACATCACCCATATGTGAAAACTGATTCCTGCTGTTCCCGGAGATCACCTGTTACAGATGAGTAACACCACCTTATTGGAAATGCTGCTAAATCAGAGAATAGTGTGGTTTTTGAAGCCAATGGATTGCAGGATCCAAGGTAGCATGGGTTTACCAGACAAATCTGATTGATTTCTTTGACTGGGTGACCAGGGAGTTGGACCGAGGGAGAGCCCTAGATGTAATGTACTTAGATTTCAGCAAAGCCTTTGACACTGTTCCACTTAGGTGACTTATAAACAAATTGAGCACCCTAGGGATGGACCTTAAAGTGACCAACTGGGTTAGAAACTGGTTGAGTGGAAGACAACAAATGGCACAGGTAAATGGAGCTCACTCTGAGGAGAAGGATGTTACCAGTGGTGTGCCACAGGGATCTGTCCTTGGTCTGATTCTTTTTAACATCTTTGTTAGTGATATTGCGGAAGGGCTGTTGGGTAAGGTTTGCCTCTTTGCGGATGATACCAAAATCTGCAATACAGTAGACACCCAGGAAGGACTAAATAACATGAGGAGGGATCTAGCTAAGCTTGAAGAATGGTCTAGAATTTGGCAGCTGGTATTTAATGTTAAAAAATGCAGGGTCATTTATTTGGGCTGCAAAAATCCAAGGTAGTGGTATAGTGTAGGGGGTGAAGTACTTCTCTCCACAAAAGAAGAATGGGACTTGAGCGTGATTTGTTTCTGATGATTTTAAAATTGCTGAACTGGTAGAATAGGTAATGGTGAAAGCCAGAAAGATGCTTGAGTGCATAGGGAGAGGAATGGCCAGCAGAAAAAAGTAGGCGATGGTGCCTCTGTATAAGTCTCTGGTGCAACCTCATTTGGAGCATTGTGTGCAATTCTGGAGACCACAACTTCAAAAGGACATATTTTAAACAGGATGGAGTTGGTGCAGAGGGTGGCTACTAAAATAGTTAGTGGTCTTCATTATAAAGCATATGGGGACAGACTTAAAGATCTTAATATGTATACATTAAAGGAACGGCGGGATAGGAGAGATATGGTAGAGACAATTAAATACCTCCGTGGAATAAATGCACAAGATTTGCTTGAAAGCAAGCTCTGCTATGAGGGGACATAAGGATGAGGGTGAAAGGGGATAGGAGTGATATGAGGAAATATTTCCTAATGGAAAGAATGGTAGATGCATGGAATAGTCTCCCAGTGGAGGTAGTAGAGACGAGGACAGTATCTGAATTCAAGAAAGCATGGGACAAACACAAAGGACCTCTAAAGGAAAAAGGGGGACTATTATACTTGCTATGGAAGGGCAGACTACATAGGCCATGTGGTCATTTTCTGCCATCATCTTTCTATGTTATTCTTGTAAGATATACAAACTTTCAGTTAAAACAGGCAGTGCATTGCAAAACTGCCAGGTGCACTCATCTGTTTAAGAGGTTCAAGTAAGAGAGGAAAACTGTTTTCTCTTATTGCCTGTCCTTTGTATTGTGTGTGAGATGTTTTCTGTTCATTTCCTCCCCATAAGAAACACAGTTCTCTCTCTTCAGATTGGAAAGGAAGTCTGGCAGTCACTTAATATCAAGAGGCAGATCCTTTACAATACAGGGGCGCTACAGAGCTATTCTAGGTTAACCCTATCAATGCAAAATATCCATACTCCTTAGGAAGAGTGCAAGGGCTGAATATTTAAGACCAAGAAGAGAAAACATGATCCAGGTATATTTTTTAAAAAGGCAGATAAAACAACCTCTTTTGGGGACCAATGCATTAAGCTATGCTACACTTTCGCGCAGTGGTTTACTCTTCATTTTCCCACACTAATATTACTCCCAGTGCAGAAAAAAATATTAGAATGGGAAAATCAATGTAAAACCAGAGTGGTGGAATGGGCAAGCAAAACACATGGAAATTGCTGATCAAAAAATTGATCCTAATGTTAAAAAACTGCAGGTGTGAAGATGCAGTATGGGAGCCGAAGATTATCTGAGGTGAAGATTCCTGGTCCCCTAGACCCCTCTCCAATGGCTATTTCCTGGACGCCACCAAAACAGTCTCTGGTTGCCAAAGTGGATTCCCTGGACCAACTGGAGCCCTGGACCTCCATTCAGGCACCTCCCAAAGTTTGACGGCAGGAGCTATGCCCACTTGCTCCTGCCTCTGGCACCACCATTTTGCAAAATGGCAACACCTGACCTAGCAGTACATCAGGACACACCACTAGGGGTGCATCCTGATGCACTGCTAGGGATCAGGCGCTGCCATTTTCCAAGATGGTTGCATCAGAGGCAGGAATGAGTGGGTATCACTCCTATTTCCCAACTTTTACATATATGTGGGACAGGCATTTGAGCTGCAGACCACACAGCAGACTCTCTAGTTGACAGCCTCCCTTAGCAGGGTATTTGAGGCAGGGGTGCCTTGACTAGGGTTGCCCAGGTTAGGGATTCCCTGGAATGGGGTGTCTGGGCCAGGGGATGCCTAGAACCAGAGTGCTCAGGCCAGGAGTGCCTTGAACCACATAGCCTCAATGGACAGCCACCAATTAGAGGGGATCAGAATTATCAGAGGGATCAGAAATGTGGGGAGGATCAGGGTGTTGTAAAGAGGATATGGGATTTGAGGGGGATCAGAAGTATCAAGAGGGAGTCGGGGACTCATGGGGGATTGAAAGTATAGGAAAGACCAAAGGTCAGTGGCCCACTAGGTCATAGTGGAAAGTATATGGGGTGATTTGGAGGGAGGGGGGGTCCAGAGAGTCTAACCTGTGTTTTTTAATCTCCCTTCTTGTCAATGCATGATCCAGGAAGTGAGATATTTACCTGCAATGCTTTTTCTCTGTCCACACTAACTCCTCTACTTCTGCCTCTTTTCCTTGGGCTGCGGTGTTCCACAGGACTGTTCTTGCCCCACTGCTATTCAACGTTTTCCTTGCAGCACTCGCTTTTCTCATTCAACAACTAGGCATTTCCGCATACTATTATGTGGACAATATTCTGCTCCTTTTGCACACTAGCTTTTTCTCTCCTGTTCTCTCCCCTCTCAACACCTGTTTATCTCATGTCTCTGACTGGCTCCATATTAACCAACTCACCCTCAACCCTAGCAAGACCTTGTTCACTTGACTAACTGGCTCTGTTCCCACCTGCTTCTACTCCTCTTCTTCTTGGCACCCCTATTTCCCTTGTTTCCTCTGTCCGCTACCTTGGTGTAGCCCTTGATTCAGCACTGACTTTTCATGACCATATCGCCTCCGTTATTCGCAAATCCCTTTTCACTCTATGCCAAATTAGAGCTCTTCATCCTTTTCTTTCCTCCTCTTCTCTAACCACCTCATTGCTCTTCCTGGTGATTTCTCAACTGGATTATTGCAGTGTCATTTTCACAGGTCTTCCTCAGTATCAACTCCGTCACCTTCAACTCATCCAAAACACTGCCATCCATCTCCTCACTCACGCTTCACGCTACAACCACATCACCCCCCTTCTGGTCCGCGACCACTGGCTTCCCATTCAGTTCCTCATCTGCCTCAAAATTCTTGGTTTGGTTCATAAAGTTCTTCTTCACACCAGTATTCCTTCTTCTCTTTCCTCTAGCATCATTCTTCACGCCCCACAATGCTCCCTCTGCTCACTCCATTCGAACCGCCTTCATTTGCACTCTGCCTCTCATGCCAGATATGAGCTGATGTGAAATTCAGCCTTCTATTTCCTTAACCCCCATCTGTAGAACAATCTCCCCCCACCCTTAGTCTAGAGTCTTCCCTTGTCCAATTCAAAACTAAGCTTAGGGCCTTTCTATTTCATAAGTCATTTGGCATCCCCATCACTTGACCTACTGGACCCTGTGGATGACGTCCCTCTCTCCCAACTCTCTATAAACACCACTGTCCCTCCCCTCCTTCTCTCCCCCTGTTCTCTCCCTGCTATGTGTGTAAATTTTTCCTGTCCATGGCTTTGGAATTCTTTTCACCCGCTTCTCTTATTTATGTTTTTATTGTAAAACGCTCTGCCAACTTGTTTCAAGGGCAGTATATCAAATTCTAATAAACATAAACGTAAATATATTGACACAGGAGCATGTGTTAGTTTTTCTACCACACACAGCAGCATTTTGCATGCCATTAGTTTATTGCATCAGGAGTAAAACGTTTTTAGCACATACATTAGAAAGTTGAAGCTAAGCACAGTGTTCTAATGCAACATACACTGCATCTAGGCATCTGTGTTTGTGACCATGTGTCCAATATATTTGCACAGTTTTTGTGTATTTACAATTCCAAAGAATTTGCAAATGTACCAAAGATAGTTGATTTTCAGGACAAAAGAAATGGGTATCCTGTGTGGCTGAGGTTGTCGGTTGACTGAGCATGCCAGGAACACATTCAATTAAATTGGAGAGTCTAAGAACTTTGAGATTCCCATTGGAAGAGAATGAGAGTCAAGGCAAGATGACTGGCAATGTATGACTCTTGCTAAAGTTTTATCGATCTTGGAGTTGGTTTTTGTTACAATGATCATGAGCTGTCTCAGGACTTAAGTTCCTCATCATCAGGCTATGCATGCTGCACCATTTCTCATAGCATTTTGAAAGATTTTGATTGGTGCCTATGTGTGGATACACCCTCTTCAATTCCAGAAATTTAAGCAAAGATTTTTTTGAAGTCAGACTTGATCTTTCAGTCTCACTTCAACAGATTTTTGCAAATGGGGATGGAGCTCAAATGAAGCTTGCAGAAGAGACCTTTTTAATTTTTCACTCATGCCAGAGGATCTCAGATGAAGACAACATCAGTGGGAATTTCTTGTCTTTTTTAATACCTAGGTAATCCCAACTCAGGGTAGCAGCAGGAAGATTATTTTTTATGTTTGCATTATTTACCGCCAGGTGTTGCTAGCTCAGGGCAGATAGAGCAGAACGCTTTTGAATGTGAAAAAAATAACTCAACAGCTGCAGCTCGGAGTGAATGGGCAGCACCTGTAAAAGACGAGGCTGCTAGCAGAACACCTGCAGGGATAAGCACTTTAGGCTCAAAGAGAGGCTCAATCTAAATCCCGGCTTGTCTCTGTGACACAGAGAACGATACTGGTATCTCCTCCCAAGAGTCTCAGGGCTCATGTACTTGCCAAATTAAGGGGTCCTTAAACTAAAGTGCATTAAGCAGTAAATGCGTGTTTTAGCAACTGATAACTGTCAGCGCAGGGCTGCAGTAACCATTACTGCACAGGCATGACAAGTATCGCATGCTAATTCTTGCAGTAACCTCAAATCACGCATTGGTACAGGGAATGGGCGGGTTGGGCGCTGAGCATGAAAAGCACATCGCAATTAGCGTGGGGGAACATAGCATGCGTCTCGATGGCGTTAAGTGCACCCGTGTTAATTTCGCAGCACATTAGGGTATACATCTGCATGGTAACTGCCAGGAACAAACTGGCCCTACCCCCGACAGCTACCACAGATACTTTTCATATACCACACTTTAGTTTTAGTGCTAAATACATATTAAGTACAAAAACATTACAGATTTTATTAACAGGGCCCCTTAGAGAGAAAAAGAGTTTTCTGCCCTCCCCAGAGTTGCCAACTTACCAAGTTCTAGGAGTGAGATATTTTTTTTGCCAGTTCTGGTTTTAAATTTGCATTGTAATGCAGTGTGGAATTTCTAGTGCCTGATTTTACCCACTGGAATCAGAACTGCAGATCCCATAATGCATCTTGATGAGCTTGTCAGAAATCCAGAACTGGCTCAAAATCTCACTCATGGAACTGGGTAGCTTGGCAACTGCCTCCCTGAAGCCTGCAGTTCAACAGTTGACATTCCCTATAACATAAATAACCTTTTAAAATTACATTTCCTGTGATGCCAATGCCCTTTTCTTTTGAAAGGACTATTCATTGTTTCAATCCAAGCAGAGAATGGCTGAAATTATTCAAGTTCCATACTTCAAAGCATGATATATATGCCACCATATCTTTCTTGCACTTCCTTTCTTCAGGAGTGGAAGAGTAGAATAGTGGTTAGAGCAGTGACCTGGTAACCAAGAGATCAGCATTAATTTCCCATTGATACTCCTTGTGGCCTAGGATAAGTCACTTTACCCTCCATTGCCTTGGAAGAAAGACCTCAAACCATATGTTGGAGAGAAAGTAGTGAGTACTTTCTGTCCAACATATGTTTTGAATACTTTTTGGAGTGTTTTTATAGGAAGTTGTGAACACACTTGGTGGAAGATTTTTCCTATAAGCTTTTAACCGTTTGTTTGTTTGTTTGTTTGTTTGTTTATTTTAATTTTTGGGAAGGCCTGGCAATTGACTTCCAGCCAAATCTTGCTAAGAAAACCCAGGGGCTGCTGGGTCAGCATTGGCTCATTGGCTTGTACTGCATTTCTTCAGGTGCCGATATCTTACAGAGGTCAGAAGACAAACTCCTGTGCTGTTATGCAGGATATACCTCAGTTCAGTTCCCTGCTTCATTGGCTGGCAAGGATACACTCAAGAAGCAGCATTCATAGCCCTTAAAAAAAGGGAATTCCCAGCATTTGCTCAAGAGCGACCCAAAAACACATATGTGCCAGGTATTGGAGGGACCCATGTCCCATGTTTGTCAGGTAGAAGACATTACTGCAATGACTGGTCTAGATGGGGAAGAAAAATGAAGAAGAGAATTGTGTGAGAATCCCCAAGTAGCTGTGAATGAAGGTTCATGGTGATGGAAGACTAGTTGGAGAAGGTTCCAAATGAACTAGAACTCCAAAGGGGAAAAAGGAAGCTGCTATGTCAAAAAAAGAAAGAAGATATCTGAGACACAGAAATCAAGCAACAATTTAAAAGCTATGGGGCCAATATTCAGTGGGTCAAGTAGTGCATAAAGAAAGTGATGTATCTGCTTATCTAAATGCCCGATATTTGGTGGCCATTGAGGTAGGGCTGCTGAATATTTATTTATTAGGATTTATTAACTGCCTTTATGAATGTGGTTGTAAACTTCAGGAAAGTAATTTTATAGCAGCTCACCTTGGGGGAAGGCGTATTTTAAGGTTATGTTATAAAGACACATAGGTGTGTATGTGCTTTTATAAAATACCAGCACAAAAGCTGCAGAAATCACAGCTAGATTGAAGCGGCATACATTTGCATCTGCTCAGGAGTAGGTGTAAATATATGCATGCTAATTATATACATATGCATGCATTTAGATACAACATATACAAATGGCCGACTCCACCCATGCTCTGCCCAAACTAGGCTCCCAAACATGCCTACACCCAGGTCACATAAAAGTCCATGCCATCTTGTCATTGCACATACTTTTACATGGAGCCATTCTAGAAGAGGCCTTTTACACATGCATGCAAACATTTATGCATGAAAGAATCTTTATAAAATTACTCTCACGGTAGGTTATTTTGGAAGCCCTATTTGTGCTTTGGGCAGCTGAAAATGGGCATAGAGGTGTCCAGAGCACAGAGATAGCTCTAGAGTCATTTTAGAAACCAGTTCTGTGGACATCCCAGCTTGAGGATGTTTCAAGTCTGAAGGGGAGCTGGAGCATTCCCAGGAACATGGATATCACTGCCTGATCTCAGAAACGTCCAGAGTTGCATCTAAGTTTCAGCCTGCTCCAGACATAATAAGCATCAGGAAAGTACTTGTTTTGCCTGAAAACTATCCAGCAGGTGTAGAGAAGATAGAACTCCATCATCCCCATCACTCAGAACAATCATAATGATAGTAGCAATGGGCTTCCCTGTTCCTAGCCCACTACTCTAACCACTGGGCTATTCATAGATATCCAGGTTCTGAAATGCTATTCTGGGGGTGTCTGTGTAGAAGCCCCACAGTCCAACTAAAGAGCACAAATCCACGTGCCAATCAACAAACCCAGTCAGAAAACGTGGATAGCAAGGAAGGAATCGTTTATTAGAACACTCTTACTTTTAAAGCCAGGCCCGACACAGGCCGTGTTTCGTTTATGCCTTCATCAGGGGCTTTTGGCTGTGTGTTCTATAATCTGTACCTTGCCACACCGTGATTACTCTATCACTGCAACTTATTGCTCAAAGAATACTAATTTTGGTATTCTAATACTTTCCCACCGACGTCCAGCTTACTCTTATAACCTAGAGATGCTAACGGCTCTACTTTGCAAACCTCCACATATCGTTCTGAAATCTTCGTTAGATTTTTTGCAAATATCACCTCGTTGAAAAAAAGCTTGCTAGCCGATCCACAAGAGTTGCGGATCGGCTAGCAAGCTTTTTTCCAACGAGGTGATATTTGCAAAAATTAGTATTCTTTGAGCAATAAGTTGCAGTCGGGCCGGGCTTTAAAAGTAAGAGTGTTCTAATAAACGATTCCTTCCTTGCTATCCACGTTTTCTGACTGGGTTTCTGTGTAGAAGCCCCTGCAGACATCCATATCAGGCATGTCTACGTTTCTGAAATCGTGTCTGTACCTGGACGTGTCTGCTTTTTTTTTCAGATGTTCTGGCTTAGACATCCCAGATTGCACTTGGACATCCTTTCTAAAATGGCCCTCATAACAGCTAACTTATTTGTTTAAGTTAGGACGGCTATCGCGGTAATTAATATGGAAACGCTATGGGAAGGCATGGCATCTCTGAATCATTCCATGAACAGACTTTGTGGGACGTTTCAAAAGGAACTTAATGTGGTTAGAGACTCTTGTGATTCTCTGTCTAAAGCTTATGAAGGGCAAGTTGGTAGGGTTACCACCCTGGAGAAGGAGATGGGGGAGTTGCGGGGTCTGGTCCATACTCATCTAAAGGATAGTAACGTAACTGCTAGGAAGATGGAGTACCTGGAAAACCAGGCCCGGCGTTGTAATCTCCGGTTCCTGGGTTTTCCTAGGTCCCCAATATTATCTGCGGCTGAGATGCTGCGGAAGTATTTTGGGGAGGTGTTAAAAATCCCCTCGGAGCAGTTCCCCCCCTTAACCAGGGTTCAGTATCTATCCTTGGGTGGTAGAGGTGGAGCAGGCGGGGCCCCCCCCCCTTCTCATCCGGGGTTGGGGGATCTCACAGGTCTCCTTGAGAGTTCTCTGGAGATTGTTATGGAAAGAACTACCCTCCTTGCTACTTTCGCTTTGGAGACTGATAAAATGTTTATTCTTAAAATGTATTTTAGGAAAGCTAATGAAGCTTTTATGGGTTCGAGAGTAAGAGTATTTCCTGATTTAGCACGAATTTCCCAATTGAGAAGGAAGGAGTTTTTGGCTCTTCGCCCTAGGACTTTGGCCCTGGGCGCTTCCTTCCAACTTAAATTTCCTGTGAAATGTTATGTTAATTTTAAACAAAAAATGTTTTTGTTTTTTGAGCCCAAGCAGTTGTTAGCCTTCTTGGAGTCTAGGGAAGTGAGTGATGTTGAGGATGTTATAACTTCTCATACAGCTGACGTGTGAGTCTCCCATTCGCCTGTTATAATACTTGTGTGATTAATTGATATGTTACTGTATCATTATATCTGTTTGATTATTTCCTAGTACTCCCCTATTTCCTAATTTTTGTGGTCTGACGGAGGGAAAATGAGTGTGGGATGGTTGTAATTATTACCTAATGTATTGGATGTATATTTTGTTTTTCCATTTTTCCATTTTCATTCATGGATATTGTGTGGATGTTAAAATGTATTAAACTTTATAAATACTAAATAAAAAAAAATTAGGACGGCTATTTGTGCAGATAACTTTTAACCCCACCTCCAGATAAATGTTGGTCATATATTGTTGTCCAGCCAGAATATGTTACTTATTAAATATTAGCTGGCACAAAAGTGGAGGAGGAATCTAATGGTTAGAGCAGCAGACGGAAAATTAGGGAAGTTGGGTTCATATGCCACTGCTGTTTCCTTGTGATCTTGGGGACGTTCATGTAACCCTCCATTGTCAAAGGTATCCACTTAGATTGTAAGCCCTCTAAGAACAGGAAAATACCTACTGAATGTAACTTGCCTTGTACGTCTGAAAATGTTGTAAGCTAAATCTAATTAGCTTAGCACCCAATGCTAATTGCATTAGAACTTTTGAATATTGATACCTATATTTCTTGCACTCATTGAATACTGAAGTCAAATTAAACATTAGGATTGTATCAGAGCTCCTTAAATCCTAGAATGACTCGCTCTCAATCATCTAAAATTATTTAGGTTAAACATTATCAATATATCTCAAATCCAAACTTTATAAGGTCAATATTTAGCTGCCCTTCTTGATTTCCAGCTTGTCATGCAGAGAGGGCTTGGGGGCATCAGTGATGGTGAGAGCTATGCTATCAGTAGCTTAAATAATGGAGGATCTCCCAAAATGGACAGGTCTCAGCTGCGGTGCCATACTAAGACAAACTATCCATCTGAGCAACGGCAGTGCGGGATAGTGGTGGTGACAGCGGATCACATTTCTGTGACAACAGCAACAACACTGGCATTACCTGCATGGAAGAAAGGCCTGGCAATCTACTTCCGTATCTTGCCACAAAAACCCAATGGATAGTCACAACCAAACAAATTACGATATACTTCTGGAAGATGAGACAAAGGTGAGTCGGTTGATATGGTGTATCTGGACTTTCAGAAAGCCTTTGACAAGGTCCCTCATCAGAGACTTTTGGCAAAACTAAAGAGTCATGGGATAGGAGGCAGTGTACTACTGTGGATCAGGGACTGGTTAAAAGATAGAAAGCAGAAGGTAGGGCTAAATGGCTAATTTTCCCAATGGAGAAAGGTGAATAGTGGTGTAACCCTAGGGATCTGTGCTGGGTCCGCTGCTTTTTGACATATTCATAAATGACCTGGAAAAGGGAATAATGAGTGAGGTTATCAAATTTGCAGATGACACAAAACTATTTAAAGTTGTTAAAACCCAAGAGGATTGTGGAAAATTGCAAGAGGATCTTGATGAATTGGAAGACTGGGCATCAAAATGGCAGATGAAATTTAATGTGGACAAGTGCAAAGTTATGCACCTAGGGAAGAACAACCCAAACTATTGTTACAATATGCAAGGTTCCACATTAGGAACCACCACCCAGGAAAAAGATTTAGGCGTCATTGTGGATAACCCTCGACCCAGTGTGCAGCGGCGGCCAAGAGAGCAAATAGAATGCTAGGTATCATAAGGAAAGGAAGGGAAAATAAAACAAAAGATATTATAATGACTCTATATTGTTCCATCCCTCACTTGGTTTGCAGCTTGTCGTGCTGTGAGGGCTTGTGTGCATCAGTGAGGCTGAGAGCTAAACTATCGGTAGTTTAACTACTGGCAGGGTCTCCCAAGATGGACAGGTCTCAGCTGAGATGCTGAGATGCCAGACCAAGACAAACCACCCATCTGGGCAGCAGCAGAATGGGATAGTGTTGACGGTGGAGGATCACATTTCTGTGACAACGGCAACAACACCAAACTTAAACTGCGCGGAAGAAAGGCCCGGCAATCTACTTCTGTATCTTGCCATGAAAACCCAATGGATAGTTACAACAAAACAAATTGTGCTGTAGTGCTGGAAGATGAGACCCCCAGGTTGGAAGGCACTCAACTAGCTACTGGGGAAGAGCTGAAGACTTTTCAGAGTAAAGCCAGCATTTATGATGTGGTTGGATCAAAGCCCTCGGGACGTCTGACTGCTGATGTAGCTGCACATGAAATGAGAGTCAGAAGCTGTAAAGATGTCTTACACATTGGAACATGGAATGTACGACGCATGAACCAAGGGAAGTTGGAGGTGGTCAAGAATGAAATGGAACGTGTACAACTTGATCTGTTGGGTGTCAGCGAACTGAAATGGACTGGCATCGGGCACTTTGCATCAGATGATCACATGGTCTAATATGCTGGAAATGAAAGACAAAGAAGAAATGGTGTAGCATTTATAATAAAGAAGAAACCTGCAAGAACTGTAATGAAATACAATGCAGTCAGCGAACGCTTAATCTCTATTCGTCTACGAGGAATGCCTATCAACACAACTATAATTCAAGTATATGCCCCAACAACAGCTGCAGAAGAGAATGAAATTGAAGAGTTCTATGAACAAGTACAAGCTGAAATTGACAGAACATGCAAACAGGATATCCTGATAGTCATGGGTGATTGGAACTCAAAGGTTGGCAAAAAAGAAGAAGACAAAGTAGTTGGAAAATATGGACTTGGCAACAGAAATGAAGCTGGAGAAAGACTGATAGAATTCTGCAAGACCAACGATCTATTCATCTCGAACACCTTCTTCCAGCAACACAAGCGGCGACTGTACACATGGACTTCACCCAATGGATTGTATAAAAATCAAATTGACTACATCTGTGGAAGTCAACGATGGAAAAGCTCTATAACATCAACAAAGACAAAACCTGGAGCTGACTGTGGTACAGATCATCAACTACTAGTATGCAAACTCAAGCTAAAGCTGAAAAAGAGCAAACCACTCATGAATGCAGCAAAATATGACCTTGAAAATATACCACTGGAATTTAAAGACTGCCTGCAAAATCGATTTGCTGCTTTAGATACAAATGATAGAGTTCCAGAAGAGTTATGGAATGACATCAAGAAGGTTGTGTTGGAAGAAAGCGAGCAGTCTCTACAAAAGGTAAAAAAGAAAAAACGGCCAAAATGGATGACGGAAGAAGAAACTCTGAAAATTGCCCAGAAACGCAGAGAAGCTAAAGCCAGAGGAGAAAGAAAGACAATCACAGAACTCAGAGATTTCCAACGTGCAGCAAGACAGGACAAGGAAAAGTACTACAATGACGCATGCAAGGAAATAGAAGCAGAAACTATTAGAGGAAGAACAAGATCAGCTTTCCTAAAGCTACGAGAGTTAAAGAAAAAGTTCCAGCCTCGAATTGGAATGTTACAAGATGCTCAAGGTTCTATGTTGAATGATGCTGAGAAGATCAAGAAAAGATGGAAGGAATATACAGAGTTTTTATATGATAAAGATCAAGTGGACCAACAGCCGTTTCAACCTGTACCTTATGATCTGGAACCATTGGTGATGAAAGAAGAAGTTGAAGCAGCATTGAAAGCCTTATCAAAGAACAAAGCACCAGGCATTGATTGCATTCCCATAGAAGTATTACAGCAATCTGATGCAGCTGTTACCGTACTTACAAGGCTCTGCCAAGAAATATGGAAGACAGCATCATGGCCAACTGACTGGAAAAGATCTATGTTTATACCAATACTAAAGAAAGGTGATCCAACTGACTGTGGAAATTATCGGACAATCGCTCTAATCCCACATGCCAGCAAGATTCTACTGAAGATTATTCAAAAGAGACTACAATCATACCTGAAACAAGAACTACCTGAAGTGCAAGCAGGGTTCAGAAAAGGGCGAGGAACGAGAGACATCATTGCGGATGTGAGATGGATCCTTGAAAAGACTAAAGAATACCAAAAGGATATCTATCTGTGCTTTATCGACTATAGCAAAGCTTTTGACTGTGTAAACCATGAGAAACTCTGGGCCACATTAAGAAGCATGGGTATACCAGAACACCTGATCGTTCTCTTGCACAATCAGTACATTGATCAACAGTTTGAACGGAACAAGGAGAAACAGAATGGTTTAAAATAAGCAAAGCTGTAAGACAAGGCTGCATACTTTCCCCCTACCTGTTTAATTTATATGCAGAACAAATCATCAGAGAAGCAGGATTGTATGAAGACAACAGAGGTGTGAAGATTGGTGGAAGACTCATCAACAACCTTTGCTATGCTGATGATACCACATTACTGGCGTAAAGTGAAGATGATCTGAAACATTTGCTTCTCACAATCAAAGAACATAGTCTGAAAATGGGCCTGCACCTTAATGTAAAGAAGACAAAGATCATGACAACTGGCATAATCAACAGGTTCATCGTCGAAGGAGAAGAAATTGAAATCGTGAATAACTTGAACCTACTTGAATCAACTATCAATAAAGAAGCAACAAGCAGTCAAGAAATCAGACGACGCATTGCTCTTGGCAGAATGGCTATGAAAGACCTAGATAAGATTCTCAAGAGCAGAGATGTCTCTCTCCATACAAAGATTTGACTTGTTCAAGCCATGGTATTTTCAATAACATCATATGGATGTGAAAGCTGGACAGTGAAAAAGATAGACAGGAAGAAAATTGATGCCTTTGAATTATGGTGCTGGCGGCGAATACTGTGTATACCATGGACTTCCCAAAGAACAAACCAGTCTGTACTAGAGGAGATCAAACCTAAGCTTTCTTTAGAAGCTCAGATGACAAGACTTCGACTTTCATACTTTGGACACATCATGCGGAGAGAGAGATCACTAGAGAAAGACATCATGCTTGGCAAGATAGAAGGTCAATGCAAAAGAGGAAGGCCAGCAATGAGATGGATGGATACAATAACAGCAGCTACGGGTGCCAGTCTGTCAACAATGAGTCGCCTGACTGAAGACCGAACACAATTTAGGATAGCTATCCAGAGGGTCGCCATGAGTCGACTCTGACTCGACGGCACTTAACAACAACAACAACATATTGTTCCATGGTGAGACTGCACCTTAAATATTGTGTGCAATTCTGGTCGCCGTATCATAAAAAGGATATAGCGTTATTAGAAAAGGTTCAGAGAAGAGCCACAAAAATGGTAAAGGGGATGGAAGGATACTCCTATGAAGAAATGCTAAAAAGGTTAGGGCTTTTTAACCTGGAAAAGAGACGGCTGAGGGGAGATATGATAGAAGTCTATAAATTAATGAACGGAGTGGAACGGGTAAACGTAGATCAATTGTTTACGTTATCAGAATATAGAAAGACTAGGGGACATGCAATGAAGCTACAGGGCAAACTATTTAAGACTAATAAAAGAAAATATTTTTCAATCAACGTGTAATCAAACTCTGGAATTTGTTACCGGAGGATGTAGTAAAGGCTGTTAGTGTAGCTGGGTTTAAAAAAGGTTTGGACAAGTTCCTGGAGGAAAAGTCCATAAACCATTATTAAGAAGGGACCCAGGATATCAATGCTTGACCCAGTACAAGCATTGTGGAACCTGAATCTTTTGGGGTAACTTCTAGGTACGTATGACCTAGATTGACCACTGCTGGAAACAGGATACTGGGCTTGATGGACCTTGGTCTGACCCAGTATGGCATATCTTATGTTCTTATATGTTCTTACGAGACCCCTGGGTCAGAAGCCACTCAATGGGTTACGGGGATGAGCTAAAGACTTTTCAGAGTAAAGCCAGCATTTATGGTGTGGTTGGAAAAAAGCCCTCCAGACATCGTGACTGTAGATATAGCTCTGCATGAAAAGAAAGATAGAAGCTAAAAAGATACCTTACATATAT
Organism: Ichthyophis bannanicus; assembly: GCA_033557465.1. Taxonomy (NCBI): domain Eukaryota; kingdom Metazoa; phylum Chordata; class Amphibia; order Gymnophiona; family Ichthyophiidae; genus Ichthyophis; species Ichthyophis bannanicus. Next base: position 459,387,855 of record CM066033.1, on the reverse strand, counting down.
TGTGGTGGCGAAGCCAGCCAGGTGCCTATGGAAATAGAGAAAATACAAGCAGTTTCCCCTAGTCAGAAGGAAAGTGCAGGAAATGGTCACTTTAAAAGTGCAGCTAACATTGAAAAAAACCTGTCCAAAGCTGCTGTCCTAAGGCCACGCCCCAGCTCCATGGTAACTGAGGGTGGTAATCCAAGACAGCTGGGGGCGGAATGGAAAGATACAGGTCAGACCCACTCATATAAGCCCCAGAGAACAGGGAGAGAGAAAACAGCAGGAAGAGAAAGAGGGAGGAGAGCTGAGTCTGATTCAGAGGCGGAGTCTGGGAAGGAACCTCAGTCTGAGCAGGAGTCTCACTCTTACAGGAGGAAGAGAGACGGAAGGGCTAATTTATCCAGGAACCAGCATGGCCAGGGAAGTGGCAGTGAAGCACTGCTGAGGAGAATCCCAAAAGGTATTGCTCGTAAGGATTTTAGCCAAGGTTCTCAAGAAAGATTCCCAGACAGCAGTTGGAGGGAAGAATATCCCCAAAGCCAGCTCCAGTGTTTAAACCAGTACCAGGGTTACAGGAAGCCTGCAGGAGGTTCAAGAACCCAGGAAGGGCTGGTAAGAAAACCTCTTAACAAAGAAAGCCTGAATGTTTTAAAGCTTTTAAAACGTTTGATAAAAGACCAGGAAGTGACTTGTTTTGATAACAGCTCTGAGTCCCGAGAGAGGTCTCGAGGGGAACAGCTGTTTTTCAACGACGTCACAGAACCAGGGTGTTCTGAGTGTGAATCAATGGACATTGGAGAAAATGATAATGTCTTGAGTGAACCTGAGCAAGAAATGGAATGTGATTTATCCATAGCAGTAAAGTAAGAATGTTTTGGAATTATCAGCTTGAAGAAATTTCCATTTGTTTGATGTGCATGTTGTTCTAAGAAGGAAGGAAGTTTTAATTAGTATGGCTGCTGTTTTAAAAGAGACTTGTTAAGAAGGAATGCTTAGAGTCTCTGGAATAACTAATTAAAACCCTTAGGGAATTAAAGCTAAGAAGAAAAGTTTATTGCCTGAGTTTTGCTACATTGAAAGTTTTCAATGGACATTTAGTTTCAGTTGAGCAATGTGAATTGAAGCTTTTTACTTTTGAAGAAACTGCCTTTGCCTTGTTGAAGTAAGCAAGAGCAATTGATATCTTTGAGAAGTTTTCAAACCTTTTTATTTCTTGTGGAAAGTCTGTACATGTGATATGCCAAGCTTCTGTTAGAAGTTCCTGTTATCAAGGGAGGCGAATAAAATTTCCTGTGTTGCTTTCAACCCTCGGCTCAGCACTTCGTTACAACTACAATTAAATGCTTAAGGAACTACAACTCCCAGAGGCCTTTGCCCAGGAGTTCACAATTGAAAGGAACATTCGCCCCCTTTCCTCGTCAGGCAACCGCCTAGGCGGGGCAAGGGCGCGACAATATATGATCAGGAATTGTATGTGATGAAAGAAGAAGTTGAAGCAACACTGAAAGTATTATCAAGGAACAAAGAACTTGGAATCAATGGCATTCCCATTGAAGTATTACAGCAATTGGATGCGGCTTTTACCATACTTACAAGACTCTGCCAGGAAATTTGGAAAAAAATATCATGGCCAACTGACTGGAAAAAATCTGTGTTCATACCAATACTGAAGAAATCTGATCCAACTGATTGTGGAAATTATCACATAATCACTATGATTCCACATGCCAGCAAGATTCTACTCAAGATCATTCAGTGGAGACTACAACCATACCTGGAACAAGAACTGCCTGAAGTGTAGCAGGGTTCAGGAAAGGCTGAGGAAGAAGAGACATTGCAGATATGAGATGGATCCTTGAAAAGACAAAAGAATACCAAAAGGATATTGATTTGTGTCTTATTGACTACAGTAAAGCCTTTGTGTAAATCATGAGAAATTCTAGGCCAGATTAAGCAGCACGGGTATACCAGAACACCTGATATTTCTCATATACAACCTTTATATTGATCAAGAAACAACAGTTTAAATGGAACAAGGAGAAACAGAATGGTTTAAAATCAGCATAGGTGTATGACAAGGTAGCATACTTTCCCCTTACCTGAACAAATCATCAGAGAAGCAGGACTGTATGAAGACAACAGCGGTGTGAATATTTATGTGAAGACTCAACAACCTTTGCTATGCTGATATCATCATATTACTAGCTTAAAGTGAAGAGGATCTGAAACATTTGCTTCTGAAGATCAAGGAAAACAGGCTTAAAATGGGCCTACACCTTAACATGAAAAAGACAAAGATCCTGACAATGGGCAAAATCAATAAGTTCATCATTGATGAGAAGAAATAGAAATAGTGGACAACATTATCTTATCTACGCAGATGACATAATGTTTATGGACCCATTATGACCACAAACCCAACAAACAATCATCTATCCAACTGCTTCACTGATGTCACTAACTGGCTCCAACAGAACAACCTATCACCTGGGCCGGATGGTATACATCCAAGGGTGTTGAAAGAACTGAAATATGAGATTGCACACTGTCAGACGGCTGCCTGGGTGAGAATGTTCACAGTCTTGGCAAGTGCATATATCAATATGATTTGCAAGGGATTGTGGGAAATGCAGTCCATTCATACCAGACACAGCTGCTCACAATAATTAGTTGTGCTTGAGTGTAAAGCCAATAAGAAATTTATTTATGGGGTTATTTCTCCCAACACAGATATGCTTGGTAGCACATAAAACAGGATACTTGCTTTCAGTGTTAAACGTAGAAAAACAAAATCAGGAAAACATCAGCAGAACTTGTCAGGCAATCAAAGCAAAAGAATAAAGACCTGGTTGGTAACAAACTGGTCTTTTCTGTAGGCTTTAGCTAATATTTTCTTAGCAGTGTATCAAACAACAAGCAAAACCCACAAAGAAGGGAAAAACTGTTCTTTTCAGGTTAACTTCTTATATCATCACACATAGACTCAGAAGTGATTTCCTCAGAGCTCACAAGCAATTAGGTAAGGCTCAATTGCTAGCAGTTACCCAGCTGAAACCCCTTAGCTGGCTTGCTTTCTACTGCTTGGCTCAAATCCTATTCAGGAGCTTTTCTGAGTAGATTAAAGAACAAGTTTGTATTTCTTTGTGATGGTTGTTGTACTTTGTAACAGTAAATTACCAAAGGAGTTTAGACAGAGAGCAATCCATGTATTCACAGCCTGTATCTAAGACTCCTCCCCCTTCTTCAACAATCATGGGTTCAATATCATGGATTGGCACAGAGGAATTTCTCAATGGAGCACTTTCAGGAGAATACTTGTTTCCCTGCTGTCTTTCAAGGTTATAGCTAGGGCATAGATCAGTGTTCATACCTGAGCTTCCATTGCTGTTAGAGTTCCTCTCTAAATAGCCTGGCCAGTATGTAGTCCAGTTCTTATGTCTAGCCTTCCAATCCAGATCCCTGGACACTGGATCTCTCTTCACATACCTTCTGGCACGGGTCTTAGGGTCCCTTCCACGTGCAGTCGTCTCCCTCAAAGGTACTGTCTGGAGATTCCTAGCTCTGCAGCACCATTCCTCTGGCTTTCCCCAGTCCAATGGTGTATGCTGGCCTTTTGAATGTCTCCCAGTATACGTACTGCTCTGGACTCCTTTAGACCTCCCAAATGCTTTTCTCTTCTTTCTTCCAAAGGGTTTCTTGCCCTCTCTGTCCGTCCGCTCTGGCTTCTGCTTCTGATGATCCTCCAGATGATGAAGACCTCCAAGCTGAGGATATCCAAGCTGATTCTGAGGATCTCCCAGATGAAACTGAGGATAATTCTGAGGATAATTCTCTGTAGAATAAACTCTACCTTTATTCTGCCTAGATGAGTGCTCCATCCTAGCACAGCGCAGCTGTGCTGAATCAGGCCCTGCCCTTTGAGATGAGTGCTTGGGGATTACCTCATAGCCCTCTTGATTGAACACACGTTTCCCCACTTCAGCTCCTCTAATGGCTGTTGGAAACCTGGTGCATTCTGGGACTGGTAGTCTTTTATGAGAAAATTCTGTTTTCTTATTTCTACCAGAACTGACAGGTTGCTTGTTCAGAGTCACTTCACCTTTTCTATAGCTCCTTCCTGAGCTATGATAAGCTTCCTTATCACATACCCCCCTGCTTAAGTTATTACGGACTGGTGTAACTGGTGAAACTTCTTCTCTACAATCCGTAATACGGGAAAGGGCATCCGCATTCTTGTGTAACTTCCCAGCACGATGTTCCACTTGAAAATCAAATGCCTGTAAGGCCATGTACCAGCGTGTCAACCTGGCATTGTGGTTCTTCATTTGCTGCAACCACTTAAGTGGGGCATGGTCTGTGACCAACTGGAACTTTCTCCCTGTAAGGTAAAACCTTAACGCCTCCACTGACCACTTGATAGCTAAACATTCTTTTTCTATTGTGGAATACTTTTGTTCAGCCGGTGACAACTTCCTGCTCAGGTACATCACAGGATGCTCCTCCCCTTCATGACACTGGGATAGAACCGCTCCTAGCCCTACATCCGATGCATCTGTTTGAACCAGAAAGGGTTTCCTGAAGTCCACCCCTTTCAGTACCGGTCCTGTACACAATTTTCCTTTTAGGACTGAAAATGCTTTTTCAGCTTCAGGTGTCCACTTTAGCTGGTTTGGACAATTCTTCCGCAGCATATCCGTGAAAATTGCACTTTTCTCTGCAAATTGCGGTATAAATCTGCGGTAGTATCCAATAAGTCCCAAGAAACTTCTTAGTTGTTTCTTTGTTGTTGGAGGGGGAAAATTCCTGATGCTATCTACCTTACTCATTAGAGGTTTAATGTTTCCTCTTCCCACTAGGTGACCCAGGTATTTTACCTCCCTATTTGCAAAGGCACACTTCTTCGGGTTTAAAGTGATCCCTGCTTGCTTCATGGAGCACAAGACTGCCCTGATCCTCTTTAGATGCTCCGCCCAGGTGTTACTATGGATTATGACATCATCCATATATGCAAAAGCATAATTTTGGTGGGGTCGAAGTACCTGATCCACTAACCTTTGGCAGGTAGCCACTGCTCCATGCAGTCCGAAAGGCATCCTCTTGAACTGGAAAAGGCCAACGGGGGTGCTGAACGCAGTCTTCGGCTTCGACTCCCTGGTTAGAGGGATTTGCCAATATCCTTTTGTCATATCAAGGGTGGTTAAGTATTGAGCTTGTCCAAGCTGGTCCAACAGCTCTTCAATTCTTGGCATTGGATATGCATCAAAAACTGATATTGCGTTTACCTGCCGGAAGTCAATACAAAATCTTAAAGATCCATCAGGCTTTGGCACCAGGACTATGGGGCTATTCCAGGGACTCTTTGACTCCTCTATTACTCCCATGTCCAACATCTCCTGGACTTGTGCCACTACTTCCTGTCTCTTGGCTTCAGGCAAGCGGTACGGCCTTTGACGAATTAATTTCCCAGGTGGAGTTATTATTTCATGGGCAACCAAATGTGTCTCCCCAGGTATGGGTGTCAACACATCTGGGAATTCTTTAAGCAATTTCTTAATTTCTTCCTGTTGAACCACTGTCAGGTCCTCACCTATTTGGGGCTCTGATTTTTCTTTACAATCAGATACCTGGGGTCCCAAATCTTCCTCTTCATTCACCTCCCTCTCTCGGGCACAGGTGGCAGCTAGGCTTTTAACCCCTTTGACGTCAGTAGAACCAAAGCCTTTGGTTCCACGCTCAGAATTTTCCAGGGATGTGACCTCCTCCACAGGTGGAAAACCCAGTCTCTCACAGATCAATTGGGCAATTCTGTCTCCTGTCTTCACGTGATAATCATTCTGTCCAAAATTAAATAACAGAACTTTAATATTGCCCCTGTAATCGGGATCAATTGCTCCCGCACCCACATCGATGAAATATTTAAGGGCTAATCCGGACCTTGGGGCTACTCTCCGATAGCATCCAATAGGTATTTCCACTTGGAGACCGGTGTCAACCAGGGCTCTCCCTTGGCTAGGTACAGTCACATTTTCTATACTGCACAGGTCAAACCCAGCAGCTTGAGGGGTTGCCCACTTAGGAGCTTGGGCCTTCTCTGTGACCCTATGGTACTTTAAGACGAATGTCTGCTTTGGGGTAGCTTGGTCTTCTGGACGCTTAACCATCTTTTTAGCTGGGGTCTGAGGACTTCCAAATAAAGGCCCGGGAGCTATTACCATTAATCCTTCTCCCTCCTTCTTTCCTAGTCCTTCTACTAGACCCTGCTTAAATCTTGGCCAGTCTCTTCCTAGAACCAAATCAAAGGGTAGCCTAGGCACCACTGCTAACAGGACTTCCTCTTGTTCCCCCAGGCACTTAACCCTTAGCCTATAGGTGGGATATGATGTTGCAGCACCATGAATGCATCTGATGTGAACTTGGCTTTCAGGGATTCTAGGCACAAATCCTTCTTGGGCCTCTATCCTCTTCCAAAGCCTTTTTGACATCATACTCTGGTCTGCCCCAGAGTCTAATAAAGCATTTGTGGTAATTCCTTGCACATCAACCATCAAAAGAAATCCTTCTTTGGGCTGTTTTAAATCTACACCCATTAAGCTAGTGTGTGTCTGGCATCCCTTTTCTAAATGTCCCCATTTTCCACACTTGAAACATTTCTTTCCACTCCAATGTGTCATCTGCTTTGGCACAGTACATTTATTTTCAGAAACATTTTTAATTATTTTCTTTTCTGATACAGCACAGCTTGCCTCAGCACCCATCTTCAGAGGGCCACCCATTCTATGGCAAACCTGCGTGGCTTCCAAGAATCTCTCTGCTAGCATGGTTGCCTCTCCAAGATTTTGGCAATTTTGCTGTATAAGGAAAGTGTGCAAATCTTTAGGCACCGCAGACATAAATTGTTCAAGCATAATAATGTCTAATAACATTTCTACCGTCTTTTGCTCAGGCTCCAACCATTTTACAGCTAATCCTCTGATTCTCTGACTCAGAGCCCTGGGTGTCTCACCCACTCTCAATGTAGTAGCTCTAAACATTCGCCTATACTCTGAAATAGACAACCCTAGGCGATCTCTAATAGCAGCCTTTACATCCTTATAATTCAAAGCCTGGGCTGCTGGCATTGCTCTATAAGCTGCAAGCGCCTCTCCAGTTAATGAGGCTGCCAGCCTTACTGCCCACTGGGTCTCTGGCCATGCTAATGCTTGTGCCACTCTTTCAAAAGACTCTAGAAAATCATCAACATTATCATCTGGAGTTAGCTTCCCAAAACTAAATGCCCCAATTCCCTGATTGAGTCCCACACTGTCCACATGTGGTGTACCAGTATTTACTGCTGGTCTTGCATCTGGTCCACTTTGGTTCTGCAGTTTAACTAGGGCTTGCACCAGATCAAGCACTGGCTTCTGCTGGTCCATTAAGGCTTTCATAGCAGTGTCCTGAGCCTGCTGTTCTAGCTCCTGTTGCCTGCTAAACTGGGCTGCCATCCAATCAGCTAGTTCCCTTGGATCCATCTTGATCCCTGCAAGAAAACACAAAGAAAAAAAACACAGTGCACCACCTTCCAAACAGGTGTTTTTTTTCTACTTGTTTTTTTTTCAATTACCCCTGTGCCTTACTCCCATCCACCACTAGACATGCCCAGGTACTTGTTACCTTATGCCAGTGATGAATCCAGCTCTGCACAGGGTCTTTTCTTCCTGGAACAGCTACTTGGAACAGCCACCTCTCCTCCAAAGTGCAGTTGAGGGAAAATCTTTTTTTTTTCAGCTTTAAAGCTTGAACTGTCTTTTCCTTCAGACTTGAGTTGTAATCCTTAGCAAGTAAATCCCTTTGTGCAAAAGCAATCCGAAAAACTACGCCATTTGTCAGACGGCTGCCTGAGTGAGAATGTTCACAGTCTTGGCAAGTGCATATGTCAATATGATTTGCAAGGGATTGAAGGAAATGCAGTTCATTCACACCAGACACAGCTGCTCACAATAATTAGTTGTGCTTGAGTGTAAAGCCAATAAGAAATTTATTTATGGGGTTATTTCTCCCAACACAGATATGCTTGGTAGCACATAAAACAGGATACTTGCTTTCAGTGTTAAACGTAGAAAAACAAAATCAGGAAAACATCAGCAGAACTTGTCAGGCAATCAAAGCAAAAGAATAAAGACCTGGTTGGTAACAAACTGGTCTTTTCTGTAGGCTTTAGCTAATATTTTCTAACACTGTATCAAACAACAAGCAAAACCCACAAAGAAGGGAAAAACTGTTCTTTTCAGGTTAACTTCTTATATCATCACACATAGACTCAGAAGTGATTTCCTCAGAGCTCACAAGCAATTAGGTAAGGCTCAATTGCTAGCAGTTACCCAGCTGAAACCCCTTAGCTGGCTTGCTTTCTACTGCTTGGCTCAAATCCTATTCAGGAGCTTTTCTGAGTAGATTAAAGAACAAGTTTGTATTTCTTTGTGATGGTTGTTGTACTTTGTAACAGTAAATTACCAAAGGAGTTTAGACAGAGAGCAATCCATGTATTCACAGCCTGTATCTAAGACTCCTCCCCCTTCTTCAACAATCATGGGTTCAATATCATGGATTGGCACAGAGGAATTTCTCAATGGAGCACTTTCAGGAGAATACTTGTTTCCCTGCTGTCTTTCAAGGTTATAGCTAGGGCATAGATCAGTGTTCATACTTGAGCTTCCATTGCTGTTAGAGTTCCTCTCTAAATAGCCTGGCCAGTATGTAGTCCAGTTCTTATGTCCAGCCTTCCAATCCAGATCCCTGGACACTGGATCTCTCTTCACATACCTTCTGGCACGGGTCTTAGGGTCCCTTCCACGTGCAGTCGTCTCCCTCAAAGGTACCGTCTGGAGATTCCTAGCTCTGCAGCACCATTCCTCTGGCTTTCCCCAGTCCAATGGTGTATGCTGGCCTTTTGAATGTCTCCCAGTATACGTACTGCTCTGGACTCCTTTAGATCTCCCAAATGCTTTTCTCTTCTTTCTTCCAAAGGGTTTCTTGCCCTCTCTGTCCGTCCGCTCTGGCTTCTGCTTCTGATGATCCTCCAGATGATGAAGACCTCCAAGCTGAGGATATCCAAGCTGATTCTGAGGATCTCCCAGATGAAACTGAGGATAATTCTGAGGATAATTCTCTGTAGAATAAACTCTACCTTTATTCTGCCTAGATGAGTGCTCCATCCTAGCACAGCGCAGCTGTGCTGAATCAGGCCCTGCCCTTTGAGATGAGTGCTTGGGGATTACCTCATAGCCCTCTTGATTGAACACACGTTTCCCCACTTCAGCTCCTCTAATGGCTGTTGGAAACCTGGTGCATTCTGGGACTGGTAGTCTTTTATGAGAAAATTCTGTTTTCTTATTTCTACCAGAACTGACAGGTTGCTTGTTCAGTCACTTCACCTTTTCTATAGCTCCTTCCTGAGCTATGATAAGCTTCCTTATCACAAGACCTGCTATTAGTAATCTGTGAACTATCATTAAAATCATCTCTAATACCTGAAGATTGGAGGATCGCCAATGTAACACCAATTTTTAAAAAGGGTTCCAGGGGTGATCCGGGAAACTACAGACCGGTGAGCCTGACATCAGTACCGGGAAAAATGGTAGAAACCATCATAAAGAATAATATTACTCAGCATGTAGATAGTCATGACCTAATGGGAGACAGCCAACATGGCTTTAGACAAGGAAGATCTTGTCTTACTAATCTGTTATGTTTTTTTGAAGGAGTGAATAATCAGGTGGACAAAGGTGAGTCGGTTGATAATGTGTATCTGGACTTTCAGAAAGCCTTTGACAAGGTCCCTCATCAGAGACTTTTGGCAAAACTAAAGAGTCATGGGATAGGAGGCAGTGTACTATTGTGGATCAGGAACTGGTTAAAAGATAGAAAGCAGAGGGTAGGCTAAATGGCCAATTTTCCCAATGGAGAAAGGTGAATAGTGGCGTACCCCAGGGATCTGTGCTGGGTCCGCTGCTTTTTGACATATTCATAAATGACCTGGAAAGTGGAATAACGAGTGAGGTTATCAAATTTGCAGATGACACAAAACTATTTAACGTTGTTAAAACCCAAGAGGATTGTGGAAAACTGCAAGAGGATCTTGATAAATTGGAAGACTGGGCATCAAAATGGCAGATGAAATTTAATGTGGACAAGTGCAAAGTTATGCACCTAGGGAAGAACAACCCAAACTATGGTTACACAATGCAAGGTTCCACATTAGGAACCACCATCCAGGAAAAAGATTTAGGCGTCATTGTGGATACCATGTTAAAACCCTCAGCCCAGTGTGCAGCGGCGGCCAAGAGAGCAAATAGAATGCTAGGTATGATAAGGAAAGGAATGGAAAATAAAACAAAAGATATTATAATGCCTTTGTATCGTTCCATGGTGAGACCGCACCTTGAATATTGTGTGCAATTCTGGACGCCATATCTTAAAAAGGATATAGCGATTTTAGAAAAGGTTCAGAGAAGAGCCACCAAAATGGTAAAGGGGATGGAAGGATACTCCTATGAAGAAAGGCTTAAAAGGTTAGGGCTCTTTAACCTGGAAAAGAGACGGCTGAGGGGAGATATGATAGAAGTCTATAAATTAATGAACAGAGTGGAATGGGTTAACATAGAACGATTGTTTACCTTATCAGAATATAGAAAGACTAGGGGACATGCAATGAAGCTACAGGGTAAACTATTTAAGACTAATAAAAGAAAATATTTTTTCACTCAACGTGTAATCAAACTCTGTAATTTGTTACCGGAGGATGTAGTAAAGGCTGTTAGTGTAGCTGGGTTTAAAAAAGGTTTGGACAAGTTCCTGGAGGAAAGGTCCATAAACCATTATTAAGAAGGGACCCAGGATATCAATGCTTGAGCCAATACAAGCATTGTGGAACCTGTGTCCCTTGTGGAAACTGCTAGGTACATATGAGCTAGATTGGCCACTGTTGGAAACAGAATACTGGGCTTGATGGACCTTGATCTGACCCAGTATGGCATATCTTATGTTCTTATGTTCTTATGTTATCAATCAACCTTAAAAAAACCAAAGCCCTCTTTGTGACCAAAGACCAAACCTTCCTTCCACCACTGCACTTCACCTTGGGTACCACCCAAATACAAGTTCAACCCCACATAAAATACTTGGGAATCATCATTGACCAAGCACTGACATTTAAACAATAGATTGAAAAAACAGCTAGAACGATATACCTCAAAGCAAAGATGGTACAATGACTAAGACCACTCATTGACCCACAAGACTTCAGAACAGTCATGCAGGCCATGACACTCCCCCACCTGGACTATTGCAATGCAATCTATCATGGACTCCCGGCCACCCACAAAACTCTCTACAAACTGCCCTCAACACCACAGTAAAAATCATCCAAATGATCAAGAAGCATGATCACATCATCCCAGTCTTGAGAGAGCTCCACATTCTGCCTCTGGAAGCAAGGATTAAATACAAATCTCTGTTACTTATCCACAGAGCCCTCCATCAAGTACAGACCTCCCAGCTCTGGACCCTACTCCCTCAACCTACTCACAACAGACCAACCCACCAGGCCACCAATAACACCCTCACTATCCCCCATGAACGAACAAAGTTCAATCAACAAGCCTGCAACAGAGCATTTGAACTGCATGCGCCCTCCCTCTAGAACTCACTCCCCAACCAGATCCGAAACAACAGAGATCTCCCCAAATTCAGGAAAGAGCTAAAAACCCTCCTGTTTCGTGAATACTTTGGACCTGATATGGACATCTCGCACTAGCTACCTGCTCTCAGACAATCCCCCATTTCAAGCTGAATCTGACCTGCCCTACCAACTGAGAGACTCACGTTTAAAGTCTAGTACTGTTACATTTTGTCTTGATCCTTAATGTTGGCCTCCCTGGTGTTGGACCCCCCCCCCTCGGTCAAACTCCCTTAATGTTGGCCTCCCTGGTGTTGGACCCCCCTTTTATGTTAAACCGCTTTGACCCGGTGAAAAATGGGATATAAGTACAGCTAAATAAATAAACAAACATTAACCTGCTTAAAATCTGACAGCACAATGTTCTTTGCAGAGTGGATGCTATGAAGGATCTAGACGAGATTCCCAAGACCAGAGATATTTCTCTTTTCTCTTCATACAAGGATTTGACTTGTCCAAGGCATGGTATTTTCAATAACATCATATGGATGAGAAAATTGGACAGTAAAAAAGATAAACAGCAAGAAAATTGATGCCTTTGAATTGTGGTTCTGGCGAAGAATACTATGGATACTATGTATACTATGTATACTATGGACTGCCCGAAGAACAAATCAGTCAGTACTAGAAGAGATCAAACCTAAGCTTTCTTTAGAAGCTCAGATGACAAGACTTTGGCTTTCATAATTCAGACTCCTCATGCAAAGAAAGAGATCATTAGAGAAAGACATCATGCTTGGCAAGGTTGAAGATCAACATAAAAGAGGAAGGCCAGCATTAAGATGGATCCATACAATAACAGCAGCGACGGAAGCCACTCTATCAACAATGAGCCGCCTGACTGAAGACTGACCACAGTTTAGGGCAACTATTCAGAGGGTCACTATGAGTCGGCACTGACTCGAAAGCACTTAACAACATTCGGCTGCATTGTGAAATGTATACTTTGATTATACATATATTCAACAGCATTATCTAGTAAAGCAATTTCACTGAATGGACATAGAACATAGAACATTCAAGGTAAAAGTTTCAAATTATTCCTGGTAATTCTGTGGGTCAATTAGGTGTATAATTTAAGTACCTAAGTATCACTGCTTAAACATGTAGGAGGTTATTTTAGAAATCGTATCCATATTTACACGTATATATGACCTGTGTAAACTGCATCCACATCTAAAAAGCCATTTCATAAAGGGCCCATTTTACACATCTATGTTCCATGGGGGGCATGCCAGGGACATGTCCATAGCAGCATGAAAATCTGCACGTGTATCCCCAATCTCATATACGGGATGCACGTGTTTGACAAAAATTGTCCAAGGATGGATTTACAGAATGCCTGTTCCCAACACGAATAGAAAAAAAAAGTGTTCTTTTTGCCCTTATCTTTACAGGAAGGATTAAGTGGGATATTCCCCTTCCTGCCCTGTGTTTTCTTCCGTCTCCTAATCACAACAAAGAAAACATATAGGCCTCTGTAGTTCATTGGCAGCATCTACATGTCTACTATAGATTTGCAAAATGGCAAAGATACACATATAAATGCTGACATTCATATTTGCCAGTTGTAAAATGCTATAAAACTATAAACTTCGGAATCAGAATAACCTCCTGGATATAAATGCAAAAAGAAGGGCCCTCTGAAATGCAGCAATGCACTAGTGTGACAAAACTCTAATGATACTATTTGTTGGGTGAAACAAACAGGAGGAGAGCTGAAAATCACTCTACTCGAATGTTTGTAGAACCCTTTTTAATAAAATTCATATGCATGTGAAAAAGAACTTATCTTAACTGTCCGACGATTCAATCAGAAACATCCCTTCAAACGCAGGGAAGATATCCGTACACAACATGCATGTTTCGGGCCAGCGTAGGGCCCTGCCTCAAGTGTAGAATGACTGTGAATTGGGATCCGTGAAATGGCCGGAAGTAAGATGTCGATAATCGCAAAAGACAAACGTAGTGCCTGCAGCTGTAATAATAGGCTGACCAAATGACGTCATCGAATTGGGGAGGAGTCTGACATCGAAGGATTTCCCTGATTGCCAAAGCCATCCAAATGGAGAGACCAGCCAGCTAAATAGATTTTTTAAATCGCCACTCAAAGTAAACTCCACCAATCCTGTTCCAAATTTAACCCGACGTATGATATTGTCCGTAAAAAGAAAATTCACCGCTGTTCCAACCACTGTAAGTGGTAAATCCGATTGCCTACCCTAGGATTCATTGAAACATGATCAATTACCCCCCAACTCAGGTCAGAAAAAGAGTGACCATGGGTGATATAGTGTTCCACCACGGGGGCTATGATGGTGGAAGTCCTGATCCAAGAAGCATGCTCTCCCAAACGAATTTCAATGGGACAGGTAGTGCGACCAACATAAAGCAGATCACAAGGGCATTGAAGTAAGTATACTACAAAGTCAGTAAGACAAGTGCTTGTCCAAGAAGAATCATAAAGGCACCCAGTAGTAGTATGAATCCAACTGCTGCCTTCCATGGTGTTCTAAAACTATGAATATATGAGGATGTCCCTCCAATTAAATAAGGTAAATTCGATGTTCTGTGATCCACAAATAAACTCAGAGATACATTGTTATGTGTCTTTTTCACTAAAAGAACCAATGGTCTCAGATTACGATTTGCATTGCTCCAGAGGAAACTCTTAAGAGCTACAGGCCGCAATAACATCAATGACCATAATAACTCATAATGACTTTGGTTCTAAAAAAGGTCTTATTCCAAACTGATAATTCTCAAAAATCGAACTTATCTTAAATTTTGATCATTTCCAGATTCAGATTGTGCCAATGTTGCAAATGCCCCAACGCCACCTCATCGGTATCCGTTCCACGTTTCGTCTCTTCTTCAGGGGGTATGCAAGCAATGTATTAGCACTATAAACAAAAAGATGTAAATGTTACTGAACAACCATAGCATGTGTAATAAATTGAAGCCAAAGGATAACAGTTGAACCTGAACCGGATTAGAAGATTTCAAAGTATAGGCTTGTGCACGTTTTAATGCGTTTGGTATGGCTGCCTAGCCCTCTCAAAAAACGCCGCGCATGCGAATTGAAACTGCACACAAAATGATTAAATACCGGCATGTCCATGACGTCAGACTCACCGCTGTCCAATGCAAATGGTATAAAAATGCAAATTCAAAATGTACTGACAAGTGAATTCTATAAACAGGCTCTCCATTCAATCATATTATTAAGTCCACCGGGAAAAACTGATTGCAGTGTATAAATCCATTTTTGTTCCCGTAGTAGAAGGGTTTTTGCTCGAGATTTGCCAGAACTCCCTTTTAATACCCGATCCAATCCAAAACAGCGTAAATTTTGGAATGCGTGTCCATGTTGTACACAATGGGTCACAATAGGGGCTTCCATCACCTTGCACCGAAGCCGACTCCGATGTTCCCCTAGCCGAGTTCTTAATGGGCGCATAGTTTGCCCTACGTACAACAACCCGCAAGGGCATTTAATGGCATAAATTATGAAATCAGTGCCACAGGAAGTTTGATGCCACAGAAGATAATGTTTCTCATGATACATAAAATCGTCAGTTTCTTCTGCTATTTCACACATAGCACACTGACCGCATTTCCGATGGCCCCCACCAGTGCCGTTATTTAATGAAGCCTCTCTGAGCTTTGCAGGACTAAGCTTTTCTTTCAAATTAGATGAACGCGTCCACACACAACGAATGCATTTATTTTGCAGCCCCGGAAGTGTAGTTAGTACATTCTGATGTTTTCGCACAATACGTTTGATATATCCACTCAAAGGGGAGTATCGAGTGATCAAGTTAATGGTATCTTCTTCGACTTCCTCAGCATTATTAATTGTACGGGGTTTCAACAATAACCCCCTATTATTATACAACGCGCGTTTACAGGCTGTGTGTATCACAGACATCGGATAGCCTCGTATTTGAAAATTCTGAATTAAGATCTTAGCTTGTTCCTTGTAATCTTTCAATCGGGAGCAGTTGCGCCGATATCTAATGAATTGTGACAGGGGTAAACTGTCTTTTAGTTGTTGTGGATGTTGACTGGTGTAATGGAGGATGGTGTTCCTATCCGTTGGTTTTCTATGAACCCAAGTAATCCAACTCTGGGCCCCCTTCTGTACTTCAACATCCAAAAAAACTACTTTTTGGGTATGATAGGTATAAGTGAATGTAATATGGGGATCAACTCCATTCAACCAAGTAATGAACGCCAATAATTCTGCTGTTGTTCCCTGCCATAAAGCAAATACATCGTCTATAAACCGCTTCCACAATATTAACTGGTTCTTATAAGGGGAAGTGGTAAGCCAACGCTGTTCAAAATCTTGCATGTATAAGTTTGCCACTGAGGGAGCACAGGTGGCCCCCATGGCCACCCCAGCTACCTGTTGGTAGATAGTACCTTCAAAATCAAAATAATTCTGAAAAATGGTAATTTGTGCCAACTGAGATAAAAATTGGATGTGCTCAGCCGAAAGATCTCCTCTCATTTGCAAAGAAGTAATGATAATGTCAAGCGCCTTCTGTTGTGGGATGCTGGTATATAAAGCAGATACGTCCAATGTAACAAGAAGTATATTGGTTTGAGAAGCCCATTCTTCATAGTCCAATAAAATATTCAAAAAATGTGCTGTGTCGTTGATATATGAAGGAATATCTCTCCACAATGGTCTCAAGAAAGAATCAATGTAGATGGATAGGGGCTCTAAAACCGAACCCCTAGTAGAGACAATGGGCCGGCCAGGTGGATGTTGCACATTTTTATGTATCTTGGGCACAAGATATAATCTGGCCAACGTGGGGGAAGTTTCATTTAAAAATTTCCATTCTTTCCTTACTATTATTTATTTATTTATTTAAAGTCTCTTTTATACTGCGCTATTCAGCATCAGTGCGGTTTACAATAAACAACGAACATACACATTTCCAATAGTACTTTGTGTTTACATATGAACAGGAGAATCAACTTGGCTAACAGGGTAACTATATACAATAACAATATATACAATTTACAGGCTGGTCATGTGTTCTTATGGTTTCAGACAGAGGAGATTTGTGAGGTTTCGGTAATTGGTGCTGAGCTTTCATTGGTTTCCGGGTAATGTAGGAGGAAGAGGTAGTGTTTCACAGCCTTCCTGAATTGGAATATGTCTGGGATTGTTCGGATGTTGTGAGGGAGGCTGTTCCAGATCATTGGTGCATAAAGTTTGAATGCTCTGCTGGATGTTGACTTGGTGCATTGAGTCATTGATCTTGGGACTATCAAGGTGTTTTGTGCTACTGACCTTCTGTCCCTATTGTGGGGTGTCTTCTGGACTATCTCTGATAGTGATGTTGATGAGAGACCGTTGGTGGCTTTGAAGGTGAGTAGCAAGGTCTTGAATGTAATCCTACCTTGAATCGGGAGCCAGTGGAGCTGTTTCATAATGGGTGTGACATGGTCTTTCCTGGATGCTCCGTGTAGTACTCTTGCTGCGGTGTTCATTGCCATTTGCAGTGGGTTCAGAGTGGTTTGGGGGAGTCCTTGCAGTATTGCATTCGCATAATCGAAATGCGGAATTATTAGTGCTTGAAAGATGGTCCTGAAATCGTCAGGCTGCAGCAGCGATCGTAGGTATCTGAGGGATCTGATTTTATGGTATACTGCCCTTACAGTGTTACTTATATGCGCCTGCATATTTAGGTTCTGGTCTAGTGTGACGCCAAGGTATCTGATCGCGGATTTGATCTGGAGGTCAGCTTCCTTCACCTTTAGTACTGTAGGCGCAGTGAAGTTACGATTTCTTGTAATGAACATGACCTCCATCTTCTTGTGTTGAATCCGGAGGTTTTGGGATTGTAGCCAGTTGGATATTTCATTTATGCAGCATGTTATTGGTGAGAGGTCTGGGTTTTCTGTTGCAAAAGGCATGTATAATAGCACGTCATCTGCGTATATCATGCAGTTCACGTTGAAGGACCGGATAAGGTTGCAGAGAGGTTGCATGTATATATTGAACAGCAAGGCAGAGAGGGAGGATCTTTGTGGGACACCTTGGCTTTGGTGGAATGGTTCTGATGATGTGTCTTTGGATCGAACCTGCTGCCATCTGTCAGAGAGGTAGGACCTGCACCACTCGAGCGCTTTACCGGAGATTCCTTTTTCTTTGAGGCGTTCTAAGAGGCGTTCATGGTTCACGGAATCAAACGCCACCGCGATGTCAAGGAAGACAAGGACAAAACCTTGGCGGGTATTGTTGATGCCTGATATTATGCTGCTGAAGAGTGTGGTAAGAAGGGTCTCAACCCCGTGTGCTTCTCTGAATCCGTGTTGGCATGGATCCAGTGGTGCATTGGAGTCAATGTGGTCTTGTATTTGTCTCTGAACTTCCTTTTCCATTATTTTTGCTAGCATCGGTATGCTTGCTATAGGTCTGTAGGATTCCGGTTTCTGTTGGTCGAGTTTGTTGTTTTTTAGTAGAGGTCTTATTGATGTGTGTTTGAGGGTGCGTGGGAAATCACCTGTTGTGAACGATTGTTGCATGAGTCTGGCTATGATGGGACTGAGGTCTGTTCGTAGTTCTTTGATCCAGAATGCTGGGCATGGATCAGATTGTGCTGTAGTCGTGTTGATAGCTGCTATGGTGTTTTCGATGCATTGTTTGGATGGGGTCATGAAGGTAGTGAGTGATGTTTGGTTGTAAGGCTGAAGGATAGTATTGGACGCAGAGTTGTTGTTTATCTGACATAGTTTGGTTTGTAGATAATCTGCATATATTTGAGGATGGATTCCATTTGCTTGTTCTGATGCAGGTTCTGTTGTAAGTCGCTTAACAAGGGCAAACAGGTCACGAGGTTTGTTGAGGGATCTCTTTAAGGTGTCAGCGTGGTAACGTTTCATGGTTTCAGTTACTGCGGTACGGTGCGCTGTGAGTTGTAGGTTGTATGCACTTTGGTCTACTTCTGAGCGTGAGCGGCGCCATCGTCTCTCAAGTTTTCTTAGTGTCGCGAGTGAGGCTTTCAGCTCAGTAGAGTACCATGTTGCTGTGTGTCGTTTCCCTTGAGGTCTGTTTATTGCTGGGCGAACAGCTATTGAGATGAGTATCTCATTCCAGTTGGAGACTAGTTCGTCTGGGTTGTGTGCTGTTGAGGTTATTAGTGGGATTGTTGATTCCAGGATAAGTTCTTTGTTGAATGGTTGGAATCTTCTTGGCGGATTGTTGGATTGACCAATTGTTGAGTTATCTACCTTTTGGCCTTGGCTTGGTTGAGGAATTTGGAATAGGATTAATGAGTGATCAGACCATGGGACAGCGGTAATAGATAGTTCAGGGATGGTTGTTCCTCTGCTGGTATTAGCTTCTTATCCAAAGCACAGGAAGTGATGATTTTAATCTGGCCTTGTAAAACCTTCGTAGGATCTTGATCCAAAATTTTATATGTGTGTCTTTGTGATAATTGGCGTTCTGCCTCTTCCATGTACTGCGTCCTATTCATCACCACGATGGCCCCTCCTTTGTCTGCCCGTCTGATGACTATGTCGGACCGAGTTTGTAATTCTCTTACAGCTTTTCGTTCCACCACAGCTAGAGTATTATGAAAAAGTTTCTGTTGCTGTTCCAACTTAATGACATCATTCAAAACTAGATCCCGAAACAAACTTAAAACGGAATGCATTGGCCCAGGGGGCATCCAAATGGATTTAATAGGTAAAGGAGTTCGTCGACTAATACCCTGAACAGAAGAAACAGTTCCCTGGGGAACTTGAGAGGCAAAATAAATCTTGAGCTGCAACTTTCGTAACAAGCTCTCAATATCTACACGAAACTGAAAGGGATCATGAAAGGTTTCTGTGACAAATGACATACCTTTACTGAGAACTCATATTTGGACTTCAGTTAAGGGAACTGTGGATATGTTTACCACTAAAGATGAGTTTTGTTTCATTATCCGTTCTGAATCTCCCGTTGTTGAGTCAAACGATACTAATCTTGGCGTTTGTTCACTCCTCGACCTTTTGGTTTTCCTCGACCGCCATTTTTCTTTTTGGGTTTTGCTCCCCCGTCATCCGTAAAATCCTCCCTTGATTTTTTGCTGGAGGTAGATGCACTTGAGTCCTCTGAAGCGGTGTCAAAATCTACTTTTTTTGGGGTTTTCTTGAATTTTCGTTTTGGATTCATCCAGGGGTAAACATACCCCTGGGTATAATCTCCATAATCTCTCTTTAGTTTTTTAGATTTGCCTTTTTTAACTTCTTCATGCAACGTCTGGACCAATTTATCTGTTTCCAATTTTTTAGAATCGTACCTTGCCGCGGCCTCTGTATCCTTCAAAGCGGATAACATTATTTCGATTTCTTTCGTTAAATCAGCCAAAGCGATGGTAGTGGTGTCCACAATCAGGACCATAAGGTCCAACGAACACTTATTTAGAATATTGTTCCACTTGGTGATAAACTCAGAATTGGTCATAAATAATTTAGGTTCCTTATCTTCTAATCCGGTTCAGGTTTGACTGTTATCCTTTGGCTTCAATTTATTACACATGCTATGGTTGTTCAGTAACATTTACATCTTTTTGTTTATAGTGCTAATACATTGCTTGCATACCCCCTGAAGAAGAGACGAAACGTGGAACGGATACCGATGAGGTGGCGTTGGGGCATTTGCAACATTGGCACAATCTGAATCTGGAAATGATCAAAATTTAAGATAAGTTCGATTTTTGAGAATTATCAGTTTGGAATAAGACCTTTTTTAGAACCAAAGTCATTATGAGTTATTATGGTCATTGATGTTATTGCGGCCTGTAGCTCTTAAGAGTTTCCTCTGGAGCAATGCAAATCGTAATCTGAGACCATTGGTTCTTTTAGTGAAAAAGACACATAACAATGTATCTCTGAGTTTATTTGTGGATCACAGAACATCAAATTTACCTTATTTAATTGGAGGGACATCCTCATATATTCATAGTTTCAAAACTACCCTCTAGTAGTGGACCATTTATTTCCATGGTGTTCTGACAAAATTTACAAGATCCACAGGCAAAATGGCCCAAGGGATGAGGAGCCAGCCACAGAAGGTCAATCTGATGGTAAAGCTGATTGTACAAGGCGATCCCGCAAATTTGATCCTCGAATATATGCAAACGATACTGAAACACGGATGTAAATGAAGCATACCCCAATGTTTCTTTAAAAACGTTACCACCTCAGAGGTGTGCTTCATGAAAGGTACTATTCCCATCACTTGATCCTTTACTTGATCAGAGTTGGGTGTAGAATACGTCAGTAGCCATTAATGGTGCACAAAACGGGCCCTAGTGTAGGCCAATTTAATCACGTTTCGAGGATATCCTCTGTCAATCAAACAATTGCGGAAATGGCCTGCCTGTCAATGGAATTCTTCCAAGGTAGAGCAAATCTGACGAAGCCACAGAAACTGCCTAAAGGGAAGCCCCCTACGTAGCGAAGCCAGATGGTGACTGTGAAATCTCAACAAACTGTTACGTTGGCTGGGTTTGCGGAATAAAGTTGTGACCAGACCATCTGCATGCTTATATACAGAAACGTCCAAAAAATCTATTTGGTGTTCATGGATATGAGCTGTAAACTGAATGTTGGATTTGATGGTATTGAGCCATGAAAGAAAACATTGCAGAGACTCAGCGGTAGACAGACAAAGAAAAAATATATCATCCAAAAATCGCAACCATAAAGGAATATGCTGAAAACTGTCAGAGCAATAAATATTTCTCTTCCATATCTGACAGGTATAGAGTGGAAATGGAGGGAGCCGCTGTGGTGCCTATAGCAATGCCGCAGCATTGTAGATAAAACTGGCCATCAAACCAAAAATAATTTTTGTTAGTACCAAACAAATCAAATCCAACAAAAAAGATTTTGGAATCTGTGGTGGAGCAAATTTAAACGCTGAACCCAAAAGATCCAAAGCCTCCTCCTGATGAATGTTGGTATATAAGGCAGTTACATCCAAGGTAACCAATAAAGTGTGATCGATGGGCTCATCATAATGTGACAGAAGTTGTAAAAAAATGAGAAGTGTCCCGAAGGTACCTTGAGCTTCTTGTTTTAAAAATACATCACAAAATTTGGATAAAGGTTCCAACACAAAACCCCTGCAGGAAAAAATAGGTTTGCATGCACTGTCCCCATTGTATTCAAATGCATCTCATGCATATTCATTAGGCCTGAAAATCTGAATGGTGTTTGGCCCTCCAGGACTGGAGTTGGGAACCTCTGGTCTTCCTGGTGGAGACGTCAAGGATTTGTGTACTTTGGGAACCGTATATATAATAGGAATCTTTGGATGAGCCTGAATCAAAAAAGCTGACAGTTATACGTGCAAGTTGCCGTGTTTACGATATCCATTTTCCCATATTTATTTATTTAACATCTTTTATATACCGCGCTATTTGTTGTCAGTGCGGTTTACATATAACAAAGGTTGCACATTCGGAGGACAATTGTGTGCTTACATTATAACAGGAAACTTAAACTTGGAACAACAGGGTAAAACTGTAACTATGTACAAAACATATTAGATTCTTTAGTATTCACAAGGAGGGCTAAGGCAAGACCGCAGAGAACTTGAGGCGGAGTTGCCTATGAGGGAATTGGGAGTGGAGATTGAGAGTTTTTGGGTTTAGGAGTGCTGAAGTGGAGAAGGAAAATGTGGTGCTTGATTGCCTTGCGGAATTGAGTGAGGTCTTTAATTGCTCTTATTTCAGGTGGGAGGTCATTCCAGCATTTAGGTGCATAGAAGGCGAAGGTCCTTTTCTTGGTTGTCTGGGTGCATTTGATGGACTCTTTGGGGATGATCAGGGTGTTGTCCGTTATTGACCTTCTCGTTCTGTTTTTTGGGGTGAGGGAGATGAGATCATTGAGGGATGTGGGGGCAAGGTTGTTGATGATCTTGAAAGTGATGAGGAGGATTTTATAGGTTAACCTGTAATGAATTGGTAGCCAGTGGAGTTCCATGAGAATCGGGGTGATATGGTCTGATCTTGCTAGACCACAGAGCACCCTAGCAGCCGCATTCATAGTGAGTTGCAGCGGATTAATGATGTTCTTGGGGAGTCCGTATAAGACGACGTTTGCATAATCAAAGTGAGGTAGTGTGAGGGCCTGGAAAATGGTCCGGAAGTTGTTATGAGGTAGCATGGGTCTGAGGTGCCTTAGCGTTCTGATTTTATTGTAGACAGATCTGGTGGTGTTCCGTATGTGTTCCTTAAAGTCAAAATGCTGATCCAGTGTAATGCCTAGGTAGCGAATAGATGGTTTACTAGGGAGTTCCGCATCTCTTACTCTTAGGGAGGATGGGGGGAGAATTCTTTGTTTCTTGATATGAACAGAACTTCAGTCTTCTTGAAGTTTATACGGAGGTTTGAGATGATAACCAGTCTGTGATGGCGTTGAAGCAAGTGAATAAGGTTGGTGAAGTCTGGTTGTTTGACTTTAAATGGTGTAAACAGTAGGACGTCGTCAGCATAGATTAATGTGGAGATATCGAAGGTGCGTATGATGTCACATATAGGCTGTATGTATACATTGAACAGAAGCGCAGATAAAGAAGATCCTTGCGGAACACTTTGATGTTGGTGGAAAGGTGTGGAAGTGGTGGATCCGACTCTGACATGCTGCCAACGCTCCGATAGGTAAGACCTACACCATTCCCAGGCGAGGCCACGGATTCCCTTCTCCAGGAGGCGGGGGCGAGGAGTTGATTATGATTAACGGAATCAAAGGCAGCGGAGATATCTAGGAATATTAGGGCGAAGCCGTTTTCAGCCTTATCGAGACCTCTGTTCAGTGCGTTAGTTAGGGTGGTAAGGAGAGTTTCTACACCGTGTGATTCCCTGAAGCCATGTTGACAAGGATCAAGCGGTGAGGCTATATCGATGTGATGTTGTAACTGTCTCTGAACAACCTTCTCTATTATTTTGGCTAATAGAGGTATGCTCGAGATTGGTCGGTAGGAGTCGGACTTTAACGGGTCGAGTCTAGAGTTCTTCAGGAGTGGTCTTATAGAGGTTTGTTTGAGGAAAGAGGGGAACGAGCCTGTTGCAAAGGATCGCCCGATGATGTTGATTAGGATTGGACTCAGTTCGGTACGTGGAGATCTGACCCAGTATGCTGGGCAGGGGTCACTTGGTGCTGTGGAGGTGTTGATGGAGGTGATGAGATCTTGAATGTTTTTCTCATTTGGTGTGGTGAACATTGTGATAGAAGGAAGTGGGGTGTGAGAGTGGGAGAACGCTGTAACTGAGACTGTGTCAGTTAAGGAGGTCTTGGATTGAAGGTAGTCGGCATAAGACTGGGGGGTTGTATCTTTGCAAAATGTATATATATATGTATATAAATATGTATATAAATACAAAATGTATATATATATATGTATATAAATACAAAATGTGTATCTTTGCAAAATGGCTCCTTCTGCTGCACCTGGATGCCGAAACCTGTGCGTTCCTTTGCTTCCTTCTTTGATTTGAAACACACGTCCATGGTGAGGGGCAGAGA
Source organism: Ichthyophis bannanicus (assembly GCA_033557465.1). Taxonomy (NCBI): domain Eukaryota; kingdom Metazoa; phylum Chordata; class Amphibia; order Gymnophiona; family Ichthyophiidae; genus Ichthyophis; species Ichthyophis bannanicus. The sequence continues at coordinate 459,363,614 of CM066033.1, read as the reverse complement.
TATGTCGATTTTGCATCAGACTTACACATGCCCAGCCTCTCCTCTAAAACTGACATCGATTTGCAGATGTTTTCACTTGGACATTGCTGTAACCGTAAAAACAACCTTTCTAAAATGTACCTTCACAGTAATACAGCTAAATTGCACGGCCCCCAGGCTGATCAGAATCTCACCCCATTTTTTGGAAAAGTTTGTATGTGGTTGGCATCACCATCAACCACATAAGTGTTTTGCATATCAACTTTTGTATCTTTGTATATCTGTGAGGCATCAGCAATGACTGGCTACTAATTCAAAAGGAAGAAAGGGCAACTTAATGTTGGGCCATCACACCTTGAGACCGTGGCCTTTATTTGTTTCTGTCTGCATGCGTACGTATCACTAGAGTTTTCATGGCTCATAGTCTGCTATTATTGTCCAGCAAGCTCTGAAATCGGCATGGTTATAAGTCATCGCCTGATGCAACTCTGCTTTATCTCAGTAGACAGTAGTCTCTATACCCTCCTTAACCAATTTTTTTGCAGCAAGGCCTTAGTACTCCTACACCATTACCATCGCAACAGCACAATAATACCAGGTTACACAGTTCCAAATCTATTGCATTGTGAGAATACTGTACTTCTTATTAGGAACTGCTTGTGTTTCAAACCATAGAAAAATCATAGATGAAGCTGATTAAAACTGCTGCACCACCACATGGTATAAATTATCACTGTGGTCCATGTCACAGTTAGAAATGGATTAGGACGTTATTACTGGCCATTGCTGAGGGGCTGCTCTACTGAATGCAATTTAAAATGCCTCCAAGTCTAGGAGTCCCTGTGCACAGTCCATGGGTATGCAACATGCCCGCCTTTGGTCAGCATGGGCAAGTCCCAATAGCTAGGAAGCTGGAAAATTGAAACAACTTTTGTTTATTCTGTTAGGTTTGGAAACGTGATCACGTACATAGGCTACAAAAAAGAGTCATGAAAACAAAAGCAGTGTTGTGCAATGAATAAGTCAACCACGTGGTGTCTTCTTCATTGGGACATCTTCGGATAGTTTTAGAATCCGAATCCTATCCTGCAGCTTCTGAAAACAAAATGTAGGAACTCTCACCAGAAATTTGTTTAGGAATGAAAGCAAAAAAAAAATATTTTTCTGAATAAAAACAATCATGTTAAAAATGGGCCAATTTTGCTAGCATACCGAGAACATCAGCCAGGCAATGGCAATAGTTTTAAAATCCTGATGACCACATTCTCCAAGTAGCGTAAATATCTGATAGGTGTAAACATTGTAAAATAAAGGCATGGAATGATGTAATTTCTTCAGCAGGTCGACTTTCAATGCTCACAGCGGCCTCCAATGTTTTGCAAGGTCACCCAGCATTTGTCCATCACACGGATATTGTTGCGTTGTTCTAGAAATATAATAACTTAAAACTGTGCCGCTCCTTGGACTGCACTAGTTAATGAATTTTGACCATAGGTGAGTGAAAGAAAATTACTTCATGGATTAAAATTGCTGAGAAACCATGCCGTCTGTAAACCTAAAGAAGCATTTTACTTGTCACTGCTCAGGGAAGCAGAAACTGATATGTAAAATAATGAGATACTATTCTTAATATAAAAGAGCACACATATTAACAGCAGAATGCAGATTAGCAAGATAATATAGGGTAGGCAGAACAGAACAATTACATCACCCAGGATCAGGTATGTAAAAGGTTGGATGGGTTCTGTCATATAATAATTTCCTTATTTCATATTTTGTGCTTTCCAGGTCAGGATTTGCAATTGCACAGAGTAGAGGAGAATGGAACTCATCAAGTGAAAACAATTTGGGACAGTGGGACCCCAGGTTATAATGTATCACCTCTAGAACTTGATTTGTTGTGTCACTGTTGCATGCTCCATTTGCAGTATGTTCAGCATTTCTATTAATAAAATGCAGAAAATTACTACAGTATTTATTAAGTTACCCAGGTCCTTTCAGAGAGAGAAACAACACAATCATTACATGGGTAAGGGGAGAGCCAGTGAAGGAAGCGCCTGGCACTGAGAAGACAGAGAGATAGGAAACAGTGTACTATCGTGAACTGGAAACTGGTTAAAAGATAGAAAAGAGAGTAGGGCTGATGACCAATTTTCTCACTGAAGAAAGGTGAATAGTGGAGTAACCCAGGGATCTGTGCCCGACCCACTGCTTTTTAACATTCATAAATGACCTGGAAATGGGAACAACAAGTAATCAAATTTGAAAATGATGCAAAATTATTCAAAGTTTGTTAAAATGCAAGAAGACCTTGAAAATTGGGAGACTAGGCATCCAAATGGCAGTGAAATTAAATATGGACAAGTGCAAAGTTATGCACTTAGGGAAGAACCCAAGCTACAGTTACACAATGCAAGGATCTAGGCATTATCGTGGATAATATGTTGAAACCATCTGCCCAATGTGCCTCAATTAATCAAGAAATTAAAACTTGAAAAACTAGGTAAGTCAAAACAGAAACTACTCAAAAAAGAGACCACCAGAAAAGACAGAACGGGTGTCAGTAATCATTCATTCAAATATATATGTCGGAGAAGCCAACAAGGAGCGAAAAAATCGCCCTCTCACACAAGGCATCTCCTTTTAATCATTTTTTATTATTAAATTGCATGTGCTCTTATACTTATCTTAAAGAAGTGCTTAGGGACCAAAGATAACAAGAGAATCTCCGCACACGATGTGCCACGTTTCGGACCAATCATCCACAGCCCTGCATCAAGTATTAAGAAGATTCCGGTGTCCAGCAAACAGCCAAAAAAACACCTGGGAATCTTCTTAATACTTGATGCAGTGCCATATACCCCTCTCCCCTCCCTCTCCCACTCTGCCCAGTCGTTGGATCCATTGACTCCTTTAAACCCTCCAGTTGCAACAAAATCTCTCCCCCACCTGCTGTCAATACCCCCCCCCCTGCCAATCTAAGGTGGATGGAACAGGGAACTGCACTTCCGTCACCCCACCATCTTGCCCCAAACAAAATTGCTCACCAAAGCCGTCCACTCAACCACATCTGCTCCCATTGCTCCTCACTCTCCCCACTACTCCTCCTTTTCCTACCTGCCTATCCAAACAACTTCCAATCATCCTGACCTGACCTCAGCTCCCCTCCCCTCCCCCCCCCCCCGAACTGGAGCAGGGGGCACTACGTATGCAGGGTTCTTTCATTAATACATGAGGACCTTGCAGACAATGAAAAAAGTGCCGGTATTATATACCACTGCATACCCCCTCAGAAAAAGCCCTGTGTATTATCTTTGAAAGAGGTTGCTTATGATAAATGATGTTAAATGTATTTTTTTAGATATTTTCAACTGCAGTTTTTCTTGGATTCTAAGAAGTTGCTGAGCTAAATGCAAATCTCTGTGACCTAAGTGTTTAGGAAGGAATTATTTTGTATAACTGAAATTTCTTCTCACTAGGTTACAATTTTCATAGTAACATAGTATATGATGGCAGATATAACAGGTAGAAAAGGCGACGGCAAAAGCTAGAAGGATGCTTGGGTGCATACGGAGAGGAATGGCTAGCAGAAAAAAAGGAGGTGATAATGCCTCTGTATAAGTCTTTGGTGCGACCTCATTTGGAGTATAGTGTGCAATTCTGGAGACCACACCTTCAAAAGGATGTGAACAGGATGGAGTTGGTGCAGAGGGTGGCTACTAAAATGATTAGTGGTCTTCATTATAAAGCATATGAGGACAGACTGAAGGATCTTAATATGTACACCTTAGAGGAAAGGCGGGATAGAGGTGATATGATTGAGATGTTTAAATACCTCCGTGGCATAAATGTTCAGGGAGAGAGCCTCTTTCAATTGAAAGCAAGTTCTGCTACGAGGGGACATGGGATGAGGGTGAAGGGAGATAGATTCAGGAGTGATATGCGGAAATATTTCTTTATGGAAAGAGTAGTGGATCCGTGGAATAGTCTCCCAGTGGAGGTGGTAGAGATGAGGACAGTATCTGAATTCAAAAAAGCATTGGACAAACACAGAGGATCTCTAAAGGAAAAAAGGGGACTGTTGTAGTGGGTGATATGGAAGGACAGACTAGATAGGCCATGTGGTCTTTTTCTGTCGTCATATTTCTATGTTTCTATCTAGTCTGCCCAGCAAGGTGGCAAGAATAGGTGCACCTGCCGCTCCGTGCAGATCACCCCTCTCCATGTCTTTGTTTAGAGGTGTACCCACCGCTCCGTGCAGGTCATCTCTACTTGTTGAGATATCAGAGTCAGTTGTTTATTTTGATTTTATCGTGTTTCTATAAAGGGATCCACTGTGTCTGTCCCATGCAATTTTGAATTCTGTCACTGTATTTGTCCCCACCACTTCCATCGAGAGGGCATGCCAAGCATCCACCATCCTTTCAGTGTAAAAGTATTTCCTGATGTTGCCTTTCAGTTTACCCCCTTGCAGCTTCATGTTATGCCCTCTAGTATTAAAGCTGCCCGTCTTTGAAAAAGCTTTGTTTGTTCATTAATACCCCTTAAGTATTTAAAGGTCTGTATCATATCTCCCCTGCCCCTCCTTTCCTCTACATATTTAGGTCTTGGAGTCTCTTTTCTTACGTCTTCTGGCCTAGGCTCCAAATCATTTTGGTCGCACTTCCTCTAAACCGTTTACAGTCTTTTATATCCTTTGCGAAATATGGTCTCCAAAAAACAACTTGTGCTGTTTGCTTTTTTTTCATTTGATTGTTAACTTCATGGATATTTATTGTCCCCCATTCTTTAGCTCTGACATAGCACTGCTAGAGCCACATTTACCAGCACTTAGCATGCACTATCTGCCGCACAGCCCATAGGAATAAAATGAGCCATGCATCAGATAGCACCCACTAAGATTTCGTAAAAGGAGGCTTTTAGTTATTACTTTGTAATTTTACTTTAGGCGTTTTTCTTGTATGTGCTTTATATTGCAAACATTATGTTTGGTAAATGCAAATAAAAATAACATTTATAAAAGGATGGATTTTTCCTTTCAAATTCAATGTATCAACAACAATAGCAAAATTCAGCATGTAATAGCTTTATAGTTCAAAAATAGCTTTTCTCTCTGCCACAGTAAGAAAACTATTTCTGACCGAGGGCTGCATAGAAGCTTCCCAGCAGTGTGCTGGAGCCTGGCTCGGCTAGTCCAAGTCTGCAAAGCTTTAATCCCAGTTAAAGCCTAAGCTTCAGAGGGATTGACCCCATCCCATAAATTCCCAGTGTACCTGAATGTAACTCTCCTTGAGCTACTAGCAGGGCTGGTGCAAGGGTTTTGAGCAGCCTAGGTCAAACCTTCAGCCTTTCGTTCATCCCCCTCCCCTCTGAGATTTTCATAATTAAACTCAAACAAACATGATCATCGCAATACTACCCATGCCAGAGCAATCCTGTAAAAATGCATTAATAGACATCTTGGGCCCAATTTTGATCTGGGCAGTGCTATGCGCCCTACCTTCTGCTTTCCGGATTTTACCCCCTTCCGCCTAACCCTGATTTTCCATCCCGGGTTCATACACGGCTCTGGCATTGAAAATCTGGGTATCGCCACACAGCTAGAAGGCCACAGGAACTACCCGTGTAGCACCGATTTTCGATGCTACACAGTTAGCTCTGGCACCTTACTGATAGGCAAGGGTTTCCCTCGCCTATCTTTAAGATGCAGAGTGCTAACTGTGTGGCATCAAAAATTGGTGCTACATGGTTAGTGCCATGAGCCGCCTCCCCAGAACGCCCCAAGACGCCCCAATGCTAACTGCATAGCATCAGGGAGCATAAGGGACAAAACAGGGAATTTTCAAAGGCACTACCTGAGTAGGTGCCTTCAAAAATTCCCTCTTAAGGCATTTACATGGGTAACTAGGGCAGTTCCCCATGTAAATGCCTTCAAAAATCTGGTCCTTATTTTTAAATATTAAACTTTGCTTTATATGTTTGTGTAAGAACGTAAAAACATAAGATATGCCATACTGGGTCAGACCAAGGTCCATCAAGCCCAGTATCCTGTTTGCAACAGTGGCCAATCTAGGTCATAAGTACCTAGCAATTTCCCTAAAAGACACAGGTTCCACAATTCTTGCATTGGGTCAAGCATTGATATCTTGGGTCCCTTTTAATAATGGTTTATGGACCTTTCCTCCAGGAACTTATCCAAACCTTTTTTAAACCCATCTACACTAACAGAGCCTTTACTACATCCTCCAGTAACAAATTCCAGAGTTTGACTACTGTCACCATGCCAGCCCTCTGCCTAGGGCTAGGAGGGTTGGCGCTGCCATTATGTTGTCTGATAAAGAATAGTTGTGAGTCGAGTAGTAAGGCAAAAATGACAAGGAATTTATTCCCAACACAAAAAGAATTCAGTGCAGAACAAAATAGGACAATCTTCAGGTGTTTGCTCAGAGTTATTTACAGAAAATTAAAGCAACCGCATTTCTCACAGTCTCTGCTCCAAACATGTGCAGTGTATATACTATGTAATCAAAACAGCTTAACAAAAACAGAGTCTGCTTCCAAAGAAAAATACCTCTTTTCCTTAGCTTTCACTCAGCTCTTTTATACGGGTTTAGCGCAGGGACTCAACATCATCTGCCACACAAAACGTGCAATCCATAGGAACTTCCCCTAGGTCAATATCATTACTGTCCCATTGCATTTCTTCAAACTCAGGGCTTACTGAGTTTGGCTTTAAATTGTTATAGCAGGGTTTTCGGGTAACCTCCCCCTGCTAACTCTGGTATTTCCCCTGGACACAATTCTGCACAGTAAGGTTTAGAAATACTTTGGGCTGGGGAGACTCCTCTCTGGCTCTCAGCTAGCTCTCTCCAGCTGTAAGGAATTACTTTCTGCTCTTCTGTTTGCACTGCCTGTCGAGAGCACTGCCCTGGCCCTCTGCTCCTGGGTGAGTTTTTCAAACTCCTGGCTTTTGAGCTGGGTTCCCACCTAGGCAGACTCTGAAGCCTTTCATCCAGCCCTGAGGACTGGAGGGTTCTCTGCTCTTTCTCCCTCAGCGGGTTCCTGACAAAAGGCTGTACCTTCTCTCCTTCTGTTCTGCTGGCTTCAATTTCAGACCTGCAGATAGGTTCCTTACAAGGTCTCCAACTCTGGGAAGTTTCTGAGCCTCTCCAACCACGTCTCCTCCAATCTAGAGTGCTTGACCTTTTCTCAGAAGCTTTTTATCTCTTCCTCCCTTCGGAAGCTCTGCCTCTTCCCCTGCTCTCCTCCCAAGCTTCTAGCTGGGGTTTAAATTTCTGTTCCCTGAGGCTTGGCTCTGCCTTCCTGCACAGGTGTGAGTAATCAAGATCCAAGCTTGCTGCTATGTCAGAGCTTGGGTGTGTCAGCTCAGCTCCTGTCTCCCTCTGCTTGCCTCTCTCTTGCAAATACAGAGACGTATGTGCTGGCCGACTATCAGTATCTTTAAAGGTAAAATCCTTCTTTCCTTCTATTTCCATAGGCTCTGCATGGGCTTCTACATCACACTACACAATGAGTGAAAATGTATTTTCTCTTATTAGTCTTAAATAGGTTGCACTGTAGCTTTATTACATGTCCCCTAATCTTTCGGTATTTTGATGGTATAAACAATCGGTCTACATTTACCCATTCCACTACATTCATTAATTTATAGACCTCTACCATTGTTGCATTTTACCATACCTCCCCTCAGCCATTTCTTTTCCAGGTTGAAGAGCCCTAATCATTTTAGCCTCTCTTCATAGGTGTATGCTTCCATCCCCTTATCATTTTGGTGGCTCTTCTCTGTACCTTTTTTTAATAACACTACATCCTTTTTAAGATATGGCGACCAGATCTGCACACAATATTCAATGTGCGGACGCATGGAACGATACAGAGGCATTATAATATCCTTTCTTTTATTCTTCATTCCTTTCCTTATAATTCCTAGCATTCTACTTGCTTTCTTGGCCGCTAATGCACACTGGGTGAAGGGTTTCAACATGTTATCCACGATGACGCATAAATCTTTTTCCTGGGTGGTGGTTCCTAATATAGACCAGTGGATCCACTGCCTCCTATCCAGGGGCGGCCCAAGGGGGGTGCGGAGCCATGTGCGGAGACGCGGTGCGGGGCCTCATTTGCATAAGGGGCCTCATTTGCATAACTATTTACATAATATTACCATACACTAACTTTTAGTAAACATGACTCTTAATGAGCGTATGGATAAAGAAAGACTAAAAGATTTCTACATTACTATAATCCAGTGCCAACCGCCAGGCACATTAGCAACTACTACAAACACTGCCCACTTAGAACCAATAGCAAACCCACCGTATCATAACAGCACTACCAGGACTCATAAAGCACCAGACCCTACCTATCAAAAGGCAACACTGCAAATATTAAACCAATGCATTTCATAGAATAACAATACATGACCTACTGCTTTGTATTTATCTCACATTGTTTGACTGTTTACTTATAATATGATGTTCCTTGTAAATATGTTCTGTTATAATATGACGTTCCCTGTAAAACAAATTTACTTTGTTAATTGTTGTTCACTGTAAACCGCAACTGAACTTTGGAAGATGCGGTATTAAATATATATAAAAATAAATAAATAAAATAATAAACAAGTGGCAATGTCAAATAGGAATTACATAAACAGAATACCTCAGCTCAGTTACACATGCAGAACATAGACCATCACCAAACAAGGAATCACAATGTAGAAACAGGAAGACCATAATTAATCTGGGAACCCCAAAAGCCAAACTTGGAATGTATAATAACACTGTAGAAATAAAACTATAAATTAATTTCCTCATGTACTAAATAAAGCACAAATGTTAATGATTCACATTTCCCAGAGCTTTCATATTCCAGTTAATAAATTCAAAATAAAGAGAGATTTTCTACCTTTTCTGCATTTTTTTCAGTTGCAATTGCTCCAGCTACTTTCTTCTGGTTTCTTCATGTCTTCTGCTAACTCTCCATCGTCTGCTGTCCATTTGTCCTTTCTTCTCTCTTCTAGTTTTTTTCCATTCTCTCTCTACATTTGCTTTAACATACTAATCTTTCTCCTTTTGCTCTTTCATCATTCCTATTTCATCCACTCAAATTTTACCCCTCCATCCTCAATCCCCACTTACTCTCCCAATACCCGGCCAATTGAAGATTTTTCTTCCCTCCCACACAAAATATTTTTCCCCTCTCCATTTCACTCTCCCAGCCCCAGCCCAGTCTAATCCTCCCCCCACATCAGCTTCCTTCTCGTCCCAGCCCCACCCCGCAGCCCCTCCCTTCCAGCCCCCGCATTAGCCCATTTCCAGTCCTAGCACCCCATCAGCCCATTTCCAGTCCTAGCTCCCCCATCTATTTCCAGTCCTATACGAGTCCCTCCATCAGCTCATTTCCAATCCCAGCCCCCCCCCCCATCAGCCGATTTCTAGTCCTTTCCTAGCCCCACCATCAGCCCATGTCAAATCCTAGCTCCCCTCCACTCAGCCCTTTTCCAATCCAAGCCCCCAATGAGCCTATTTTCAGTTCTCGCCCCTCTATTAGTCCATTTCATTCCAAGCCCCCACCACAGCCCATTTCTAATCTTAGCACCCCCCAACAGTCCATATCCAGTCCGATCTTAGCACCTCCATCAGCCCATTACCTGTCCTAGTTCTCCCCCCCCACTCAGCCCATTTCCAGTCCTAGTTCCCTCCCCTCCTAGCCAATTTCCAATTTCAGCACCCCCACAACAGCCCATTTCCAGTCCTATCCTAGCACCTCCATCAGCCCATTTCCTGTCCTAGCCCTCCCCACTCAGCCCATTTCCAGTCTTAGCTCCCCCGTCACAGCCCCTGTCTATTCCAAGCCCCCCTCCCCCTTTGCAGTTCAAGCCCCCCTTCCACTCAGCCCATTTCCATTCCAAGCCCCGTCCCCATCCCCATCAGCTATTTGCAGTTCAAATCCCTCCTTCCACTCAGCCCATTACCAGTCATAGCCCCCCATAGCCCATTACCAGTACTATGCCCCCCATCAGCCCACTTCCAGTCCTAACCCCCCCTCATTCCATTTTCAGTCTTAGCCCCCCCATATCCCCTTACCAGTCCTAACCCCCCCATCAGCCCATTTCCAGTCCTAGCCCCCAATCAGCACATTTCCAGTCTTAGCACCTCATAGCCCATTACCAGTCCTAAACCCCACACATCAGCCCAGTTCCAGTCCTAGCCCCCCATAGCCCAATACCAGTCCTACCCCCCCCCAGCAGCCACCTCCAGTCCTAACCCTGTCCCCATCAGCCCAGCAGGCTTAACAGAGCCGCGAGAGGGAAACCCTCCCTTCGCGGCTCTGAAAGCCGTGCCGAGGAGAGTGATCGAGGGAGGGCTCTGTTGGGCATGAGGGAGGGCTCTGTTGGGCAGGCAGGCGACCCATGGGAGACACTTGATTCTGCCACTGCCAGGGCAGCAGCGGCAGCAGCAGCAGCAAGTTAGTTTTTTCTTTTAAAAGTTTTCCTGGGCTGAAGGGCAGAATATTGTTTGCGCAGGGCTCCCTGAAACGCAGGGCCCTGTGCAAACAACATTCTTGCTCAATGGACTGGCCGGCCCTGCTCCTATCCCACAACAGTTCTTGATCCACAATAGTACACTGCCTCCTATCCCATGACTTTTTAATTTTGCCAACAGTCTCTCATGAGGAACCTTGTCAAAGGCTTTCTGAAAATCCAGATATACTATATCAACCAACTCACCTTTGTCTATCCATTTATTCAAACCTTCAAAAAAGCTCCTTGCACCTAGTGCACATGTAAGACCCCTCACCAACTGGGAGAAAATCATACATGTGACACTCAATGCAGAAGACTGAAAAGGCTTCCATCTCGCTGCTGGACTGCTGTCTGCATCTTAGTTTTAATGTTGTGTTTAGGTATTTAAGTTGTTTATTTACTTAGGTTTGCTGAGGATCCTTATACTAATAAAAACTCTATACCTAGTACATTTAATGGACTTTGTTCACCTCAAGATTAATTAATGTCATGTGTATGCCTGATGAGGATAAGCAGCTGCACCTGAGAATGAATATGGCAGCTCCTTCCCTTTAAGAGGTTTAAGCACTTATAAAGCTATGATTATTACAGGGTGGGTGGGAGTCGGGGAGGGAGGGAGTACACTGTCCTTTGCTTCTACGGTAATCTGTGAACAATTTCCTGGGTGATTCACACAGCACTTGGTTTGATAGAGGGAGTCTTTCAAAATGCCCCTTTGATCTGTCACTTGGCTTCAACACCTATTCAAAACAACTTCACAGGTCTCTTGCCCCTTATCTATAAGGCCTCCTTGTAAAGGTCTCTAGAAACCATTTATTGCTCAAAGAATACTGACCCTGTTTGTCCTTTTATGCTAAGTTATACTCTGATTTGATTTAAATTAAAGCTCTTTAGTGATACTAAGCCCTGACTGGGTATTTAATTTAAACTAGAAGCTCTCTGCAGGGTTTTTAATTTAACCAGAAAGCTCTCTACTGGGCTTTAAATTTAAACTGAAAACTCTCTGTTGGGTTCTGAATTTAAACTGAAAGCCCTCTGCTGTGTTTAAAATTTAAACTGAAAGTTCTCTGTTGGGTGTTAAACTTAAACTGAAAGCTACTTGTTGAGTTTTAAAGTTAATTAAAAGCTCTTTGCTGATACTAGGCCCTAACTGATTCAAAACACACACTGGATTCTAATCTACACAGACTAATCAGCCTCAATCCAAATAATTCCTTTTTCTCCAAGATTTAGAAAAATTCCCAGAAGTAAATACTTACAACTGCAAATCTCTCTCTGGAAATAGCAGTCCCTTTTTGTAGTCCTTTTGTAGTGTGTAAAAGATGTGCTGTTGGTTCTTTGAGTTGGTGTGGCTGTCAGGATCTACTGTTTTGCTTTCACTGCTGCTGCTCTTTCCTGCTCCTCACAAGCTGCAGCCCTAAGTGACTACTTAATCTTGCCTAATAGTTAGGCATAAGATGACATATGCAATACTGGGTCAGAACAAGGTCCATCAAGCTCATTATCCTGTTTTCAACAGTGGCCAATCCAGGAAACAAGTACTTGTCAGATTCGCAAAAGGTAGAGAGATTCCATGCTGCTTATTCAAGGAGTAAGCACTGGATTTCCCCCAGTCTACTTTAATAATTAAAATGAATGGATGACTGAAGAAACTCTGAAAATTGTCCAGAAATGCAGAGAAACTAAAGTCAGAGGAGAAAGAAAGAGAGGCAATCGCAGAACTCAGGGATTTCCAACATGCAGCAAGACAAGACAAGGAGAAGTACTACAATGATACTCGCAAGGAAATAGAATCAGAAGCTATTAGAGGAAGGACAAGATCGGCTTTTCTAAAGCTATGCGAGTTAAAGAAAAAATTCCAGCCTCGAATTGGAATACAACAAGATACTCAAGGATCCATGTTCAATATGCTGAGATCAAGAAAAGTTGGAAAGAATATACAGAGTCATTATACCATAAAGATCAAGTGGCCAAAAGTCGTTTCCATCTGTACCTTATGATCAGGGACCATTGGTGAACTTCTTTCTATTGGTATAAACACAGATCTTTTCCAGTCAGTTGGCCATGAATTTGTCTTCCAAATTTCCTGGCAGAGCCTTGTAAGTATGGTACTAGCAGTCAAGAAATCCGACGACGTATTGTTCTTGGTAGAATGGCTATGAAGGATCTAGATAAGATCCTCAAGAGCAAAGCTGTCTCTTTCAATACAAAGATTTGACTTGTCCAGGCCATGGTAGTTTCAATAACGTCATAGGGATGTGAAAGTTGAACAGTGGAAAAGACAAACAGCAAGAAAATTGATGCCTTTGAATTATGGTGCTGGTGACAAATACTGTGTATACCGTGGACTGCACGAAGAACAAACCAGTCAGTACTAGAGGAGATCAAACCTAAGCTTTCCTTAGAAGCTCAGGTGGCAAGTCTTTAACTTTCATACTTTGGACACATCAATGCGAACAGAGAGATCATTGGAGAAAGACATAATGCTTGGCAAGGTAGAAGGTCACCATAAAAGAGAAAAGCAGGCAATGAGATGGATCGATACAATAATAGCAGCTATGGATACTACTCTATCAACAATGAGCCACTTGGCTGAAGACCAAACAAAGTTTAGGTCAACTATCCAGAGGGTCCCCAGGAGTTGACACCAATTCGACAGCACTTAACAACAACTTTAATAATGTTTTATGGACTTTTTCTCCAGGAACTCATTGAAACCTCTTTTAAACCCAGTACTATAACAGCTTTTACTATTTCCAGTTTCCAGATGAGTGAAAAAATATTTTCTCCAATTAGACTTAAATGTGCCACACTTTAGCTTCATTGCATGTCCCCTAATCTTTCTAATTTTTGAAGTTTACCTGTTCCACTCCATTCATTATTTTATAGGCTTCCACCATATCTCCCCTCAGTCATCTTTTTTCCAAGCTGATGAACACTAACTTTTCAAGTCTTTCCTCATATGGTTATTCCTCCATCCCCCTTATCATTTCGGTCACTCTTCTCTGTACTTTTCTAATTCCGCTACATCCTTTTTTAGATATGGCAACCAGAGCCATACACAATATTCATGGAGACATACAGAGGAATTATAATATCCTTAGTTTTATTCTCCATTCCTTTCCTTATGACTTTTGGCATTCTATCTGCTTTCTTGACCACTGCTACCCACAGAACAGAGGATGTCAATATACAGTATTATGTGTATTCATGATGATGCCTAGATCCTTTTCCTGGGTGGTGATTCCTAATGTGGAACTTTGCATCATTTAACTGCGGTTTGCGTTGCACTTTGCACTTGCCCACTTTAAATTTCATCTGCTATTTGGATGCCCAATCTCCTCTTGCAATTTTTCACAATCCTCTTGTGATTTAACAACTTTGAATAATTTTGGATCAACTGCAAATATGATCACCTCTCTTTGTTCCTATTTCCAGGTCGTTTATGAATATGTTAAAAAGCAGCAGGCCAACATGGAACTCTGGAGTACTCCACTATTCACCTTTCTCCATTGAGAAAATTGGCCATTTGGCCCTACTCTCTGCTTTTTATCTTTTAACCAGTTCACATTCCACATCCTATCCCATGACATTTTAATTTCCCAAAAAGTCTCTTATGAGGGATTTTATCAAAGGCTTTCTGAAAATCCAGCACTGGCTTGGGTGCCAAGAGACCAGAGTTTGATTCCCATTAGCACTCCTTGTGGCCTTGGGCAGGCCACTTAACCCTCCATAACCTCAGAAAAATCCAAGTTATTAATGCCCCTGTTTAATGTGCATTGCCAAATTTAAGTTACAATGTAAACCGCTTTGACTGAAATGATAAAGCAGTTTAAAAAAACCTGTTAAATAAATAAAAAATAATAAAATAAAATACTTATTTTTCACATCTTCAAAAAAATATAACAGATTAGTGATACAACACTTCCCTTGGCTAAGTCCATGTTGGATTTGTCCCATTAAACTATGACTGTATTTTCAGTCATTTTGTTCTTTATAATGGTTTCTACCATTTGTATGGCACTGACATCACAGGCTCACTGGTCTGTAATTTCCCAGATCACCCCTGGAACCCTTTTTAAAAATTGGTCTTCAGGTACTATAGATGATTTTAATGATAGTTTACAAATTTCTAATAGTAGGGTCTGCAATTTAATTTTGAGTTCTTTCAGCACTCTGGGATGTATCCGGTCTAGCTGATTTGCTGCTCTTAAGTTTATCAAATTGTTGTATTACATCTTCCCAGTTAGTCAAAGTTTGTTTCAGGATGGCCCACAACTTGCAGGGTAAAATTTAGCCACCTAATGAGAAGATACAATTAGCCCCCTGAGGAGTTCATTCTTCATTCTGGAGGATTTATCTCACTAGATAATGACTTAGGGCCTAAAATTCAGCCCACAGCATTAAGAGCTTGACAGGGGCAAAGTGAAACTGGATATTCAGCACTGAATGCCAGATATCCACCAGTGCTGACTATCCAGTTTCTCTGATGATCTCCATCGATATCCAGTCAGTGGTGATATTCAGCTGCTAACTGGATACCAAAACCATAAAGTTAGGGACAGTCATTGACCTGTCCTAACTTTATGCTGTTGCCTAACCAGTTAGCAGTCTGAAAATCATTGCTGACCGGATTGGTGCCAGGGCCACCCTGGCACTATCTAGATTGTAATCAAACTCTGGAAGTTGTTACTGGAGGATGTAGTAAAAGCTGTTAGTGTAGCCAGGTTTAAAACAGGTATGGACATGTTCCTGGAGGAAAGGTCCATAAACCATTATTAAAGAGGACCTGGGAAATCCCCTGCTTATACTGGGACAAGCACTGTGGAATCTGTGTACCTTTTTGGGAATCTTGTAACCTGGATTGGCCACTGTTGGAAACAAGAAACTGGGCTTGATGGTCCATGGTCTGACCCAGCGGCACTGGCCGGTTGGTGCAGATGAATTTCGGGCTCTGCAATGTTTATGCGGTTAGCAGGTCCTGCAAACTGCATGAATCCTTTTAAATATTGGGCCCTTATTTACCAAGCTAAATCCTTTTGAAAGCTGCCCTCATAAAGTACGAGGACATCACCAGAATGATAAAAGATGCCCACTTTTATTGTAGATAAATGCCATCAACAAATAGGATCATTTATCATTTACTGAAAACACAAAATATGTTTCTTTTCAGAAAACATGGAATACTTGCACTGTAATTTTAATTAAGAGAGCCTTCCTAATGAAAGTAATAATTTTCTCTTCCTTTGTGTGGTACATTTTCCATAAACATGGTACATTTGTAATTTTATTTAACTAAGAAACATTCTTCAAGTCAGACAATTTCCTGGAGATTTAGAACAAGCAGAAAAATGCCTGTATTTAATAGCTGATGGAGCGTAGGAACTTGAGTGGTTTCTACAAAGAGCAGTGAACTCTTCTTGAGGCAACATTTCATAAAAGGTCCTTCATTTAAAGGAACATTCTTTTCGCATTTGGCTGTTTTTAAAAAGCAATTTCAGAACAGGATAGAAAAAAAAGGTTGATGCATATTACATATTTGGATAGGGCAAAAGAAGACCAGAGGTCTACTAGGCCCAACCAACTTATTGCCCAATAGCTTTCTCTGTGGTCCTATGTACTGAGAGTGCACTAAGAAACGTGCATTAAAAAGTTAGCACATATGTCCTAATACACATGCTAAAAAAAGTTAACTAATATATTAAGGGAATGAAATGCACAATGCCTATGCACCATGCAAAGCTTCTCATATTTGAAAAACGTTTACACAGTTTAATGTACATGCAGTAACCTTAAGACAGGGCTGGTCCAACGCATGTGCGAAAATGTTGTTCGCAGAGGGCCCCGCACCAACTTCCTGCCACAGATGCTGTTCGGCTCCTGACTGTTTGCAGGGCTGGCTTCAGAGAGAGCCAGCAAGGTCCTAGGCCCCAGTTCATCTCTGCACAGCCACCAGAGTGAAAAACAGCGTTTTCCTTCACTCTGGCGGTTGTGTCCTCATGCAGCCCATTGGTGCGCTGGAGGTTAAAGGGCACTTCCTGTTTCTCTGTAATCAGCATGCCGGTGGGCTGTATGAGAACACAGTTGCTGGAGTGAAGGAAAATGCTGCTCTTCATTCCGGCGGCTGTGCAGAGGTGAGACAGAGCTTTGGGTCTTCCGTTCTCTCTGAAGCCGGTCAGACAGGCATGGGGCTCTTGGTGGGGGGGGAGGGGGGCAGGGGCTAGGACTGGAAATGGCTGATGGGGGTGCTTGGTCTTGAAATGGGCTGATGAGGAGGCTAGGATAGGTCTGCAAATGGGCTGATGGAGGGGCTAGGGGCTAGAATAAGACTGGAAAGTGCTGATGAGGGTGCTAGGACTTGAAATGGACTGATTGGGAGTGGGGCTTGGACTGGAAATGGGCTGATGCGGGGGGATGGGAGAATGGGACTAGAAGGAAGCAGATGCTGGGTGGGGCTGGAACCAGAAGGGAGTTGATGTTGGGGGAGGACTAGAATGGGATGGGGCTGGGGGAGTGAGGATGGAAAGGGGAAAAGATATTTTGTGTGGGAAGGAAGAAAAATCTACGATTGGCCGGGTATTGGGAGAGTAAGTAGGAACTGAGGATGGAAGGGTGAAATTTGAGTGGATGAAAAAGGAACAAAGAAAGAAATGGAGGAAATATCAGTATGTTAAGGCAGATGTAGAGAGAGAATGGAAAGAAACTAGAAGAAAATAGAACGGACAAATGGACAGCAAACAATGGAGAGTTAGCAGAAGACACGAAGAAACCAGAAGAAAGTGACTGGAGCAATTGCAACTGAAAAATGGTATTCAGACACTCGTTAAGAGATATGTTTACTAAAGGTTAATGCTCATTCACAAGTGTTAATGTGCATTGAGTGCAGGAAATGCCCATTTATTTCAATGTGCACCGTGGCACTTAACACAAATTAATATTTAGTAAACATGCCCCTAAGTCATTGCCAGGATAAAAAACAGGCTTTACAAGGGCTCCTTTGAAAGCCGCCTAAAATTTAAATGGGCAACATACAAATTTTAAAATAAAATAAATTAAATTTATGTAAATGAGGTCCAGCAGATATGCAAATGAGGCCCTGCAATGAGTCTCCGCACATGTCCCCGCAACACCCTTGGACTGCCCCTGCTTACAAAAGCCTCTTTCTTCTGCTTCTCTTTTCATTGAAGTCTTTAATAATAATCTAAAACGTGCCTTCACATGAGCATTTGACAAACGCACATCCTTAGTAAATACTATAGCATAGGTGAAGAAAACATTACTGAACGATAGTTGCCTGCGCTGCAAGCTTTTCGAGAATATACTTTCAGTGGCTATTGTGCAAAAGCGTTGGCATTCCAAGATTATTTGGACTAGAATGCTAGGTTACTATGACTCCATAGGAGAAGGGTACTACAGATCTCAGCAGGAATATAAGCCCTTTTTGTTTTATCAGCTAAAATGTTCCTCAACTCTGCAAGGGAGGTTGGCAGTGGATCTCAAACTCTTGCTTGTCTTTTTAATATCCCTGCAATAGCTCAGCTGGGTTAGGACCAGCTATTGGTGCATTAACATTTCTAAATGCTTAAAGCAACTCCTCTGTGTTTTTTTGGCAACAATTACTGTGAAAGAGCCACTTTCATTCAGACATTAAGAGTCGCTGGATGCCAGCTTTGGCATACAAAAACTATTGTTTGCACAGTTCTTCACAATAAGTTTTCAAAAGGAAAAAAAAATCAACCTGGTAGGGAGGAGTTGAGTTTCCAAAACTCAGATTTATTGTGTTTTCCTTGTCTAGTTAATTGCTGTCTGAAAAAAAAAATGGGTTAATATTCCAGCCGTGGTGGTCAGCTGCTTTTTTAAGCACCGGCTGCCACAGACAAAAACAATCGGGATATTCAAGGGCACCACACAGACAGTGGATGCTGCTAAAATATCTGGATTGTGTGGCCTCTATTCAGATAATCATGGCCATTTTCCAGATAGAGGAGATTTTCAGCAGCTATTTGGATAAGCTATTCAAATAGCACTTAGGACAGCTTTTTAGCTGCTAAGTTATCCAGATGGCTATCCAGATAGTGGCATAGAAAATCGCCGCTATCTAGATAAATCATGTCTCCGCCCCCCTCTGACCCTGGGATAATGCCAAAGCCGTCTGTAATGATATCTAGATAGTGTCACTGAATATCGGTTACAGTGGCGTTTATCTCCCTAGCATGCCACTGCTATCATTAGACAAACTAGGTGGTCGCCTGGAGTGCCAATGGTCCGAGGGTGGCCTCTCTGGGGCCTGCAGCAGCAGTAATGCCTTTAAATAGCACCACAGCACTTTCCATAACCTCTGTTGCTGTGGTGCTCTTTGTTCTTCCACCCCCTCCAATGCCAGTAGGTGGACAGTTTTTAAAGATTTTATTTCTGAGTGCAAACTACTTGATACTGACTGAACTGAGGAACTTTCCAGGTTTTGGGAGGATTCATGGTTGACGATGTAATAAGAGATGTATCCGTCCCACTCGGGCTGACATGATAAGCTGCGCTCGCCTAGTGGTTAGAACACTGGCTTAGTAACCAAGCAACCAGGCTTCGATTCCCACTAGCACTCCTTGTGGCCTTGGGCAAGTCACTTAACCCTCCATTGCCTCGGAAGAAAGGCCTGGCAATCTACTTCCGGTGACACTGCCAAGAAAACCCAGGAGCTTCTGGGTCGCCAGGAGTCAGGACTGACTCGAAGGCACACATTGCATGGCATTTGCATCCCTTAGCACCCCAGTATACTATGGATTTTCCAGCACTAAGGGGTTTCCAGTATAGCTTTTAGCAAAGAAAAATCCACAGTAAAACCGCCATGCTAAAGAGTAGTTTGGTTGGCATGCAAAACACATGCAAAGTGGCCAAGCCCAAAATTGCTCCCAATGTAAGGAGCGCAGATTTTTCACTTCCCCCTTACTGCTGAATTGTCACTGCTGCTCTAGGCTGTAGTAGAGATTCTAGCATAGGAGCAAAGGGTCATCTGAGATGAAGTGCAGCACTTTAGATCAGATGACCCGATCAGAAAAAATCCCTGATGACCCAACTTTCCCTCTTCCCGCCACTACCAAAATCAATCCCTGGTGGCATGAGTGGTATCCAAACACCCTCTCTGCCCCTACTTCCCCAGCCTGCTCTGCCATAGGATGGCCTGGTCCAGGCTGCCAGCCTAGAAGTACCCTTTTCTGGGATGCCTGTATTGGGGGTACTTTGATCTAGATTGCCCTGGATCACAGAACCTCTTTAAAGCTGGGAAGCCTTTTTCTGTTAGTGTGTGCTAACCCCTGTTCAGCATACTGAATGAGGATTTGTTTATGAACTGACAGGAAGGGTGAAAGAAAAAAAGGCTTCCACTCAATGCAGAAAACGGTGGCTTATTACCACAGGACTGTGTATTGTTTTTTTCTGTCAACGCGCATTTTTCAGTGTTATTACTTAACTGCAAATGAAGTAAAGGTTTCCTCAGCATGTGTGTTAGGAAACTGTGCACTGAAATTTCCTAAAATTTCCCTTTCTCCTTTTTCTTTTCAGTCTCTGTTGATGGCTCTGTTCTCCAACCTGTTTCATCTGCTTGCAATCTGGGTGTTATTTTTGACTCTTCGCTCTCTTTCTCCTCTCATATCCAACTCACCGCTAAGACCTGTCGCTTCTTTCTCTTCAACATTGGCAAAATCCACCCCTTTTTCTCTGAGCTCACTACTAAAACCCTCATCCATTCCCTAATCACCTCCCGCCTTGATTATTGCAACCTGCTTCTTGCTGGTCTCCCTCAGTCTCATCTCTTCCCCCTTCAGTCTATTCAGCACTCCGCTGCCCGTTTGATTTTCCGTCAGCCTCGTTTTGCCCACATCACTCCTCTCCTCAGATCTCTTCACTGGCTCCCTATCCGTTTCCGTATTCACTTTAAGCTTCTCCTTCTGACCTATAAGTGCATTCACTCTGTGGCTCCTCAGTACCTTTCTTCTCTCATTTCTCCCTATTTCCCCCCTCGTGTACTCCATTCTTCTTCCCAGTTGCTTCTTGCTATGCCCTTCTCCTCTATTGCCAACTCCAGATTCCGCTATTTTCACCTTGCTGCACCTTACGCTTGGAATAAACTTCCTTTGTCTTTACGCCAGGCATCTTCTCTGTCCCTCTTCAAACTTAAGTTAAAAGCTCATCTTTTCACCTGTGCCTTTGGCTCTTGATTTTGCTGTTCTTATTCTTCTCCTTTTCTTGCTTTGTCTTTTTTTAGATTGTAAGCTCTTTTGAGCTGAAACTGTCTCTTGTATGTTTTCATTGTATAGCGCTGCATGCGCCTGGTAGCGCTTTATAAATGCTTAGTAGTAGTAGTAGTAGATACAAAAACGAGAATCAGAAACCAAGGTGTGTCTTCTGGCTGGTTAAGCTGCTGCTCCACCATGTCATTGAATAAAATTAAAAGAAGCCTCAGAAGAAAGAAGAGAACAGGAGCTCTTCTGACTCTCTTAAAGACAGTGAGGAATCAGAGAAAACTTATGGAAGATGAGTCCAGCAGGGCAAAGGTCCCAAAAGGCTATGACGGATCTCACCTGAAAGTAATTCATATCTTGCCTTTGAAGAAGAAAGGGCAGAGGTTTTGGAAAGAAGATATGGGAACCCAGAATACTGAGGTAGTGTCCACAGGTTTGAAGTAGAACATGATGATAAAATTATTATTTGTTTCGTCATTAGTGGGTAACTGCTGGAACTGTGGCTGTGATTTTATAGTGTATCCATTCTATTTTTCCTACCTGTGAATTTGATTTTTCTGGGCTCTTAATAAACTTCATTGGCTTAGAACAAATACCCAGACTGGACTCTATTTTTGTAAGTAGAATGAGAAGTACAAGTAAACCCTTAAGGCCAAAGCCTCCCAACATCTACTGGCTCCACCCCAAAGAACTCATTCTCCACACTGCATAAGTGAGTAATTACTGCATCCTCTAAAAATGGACTCCCTTGCCTTAACCTCTTCCTTTCCCCCTTTCTCCAGTAAGTGAAGGTCACTCTTTGAAAAAGAAGCACCATCCTTTCCAACTATCACTGCCATAGCCTAGAGCTGCAGCAGAATCAAAGAATCTTGGAGTCTCACAGTGTACAGATGCCAGTGCAAAAGGATTAATGTGTCATCCCTCACCTCCCTTTCCCAATAGCATTTCTACACTAAAGGGAGTGGCAACATCATCTGTTGTCCCAGTATTATCATCCAATATGATAACAAGAAATTGACACAACACTACTACAGTGTAAATGGGCAACTGAAAACAAAGACATCGTCAAGCGCAAAAAATAAATGGAGACATCCATGAGCTGTATTAAATATTTAACAACAGGAGGAAAAGCAACAGAATGGGATAAAGCATAGTTTCTCGCCTGTAACAGGTGTTCTCCGTGGATAACAGGACATTGGCATCGACAGAGCCCCCACGGATTCACTCCCCAGCTTTCAAAGAAAGACTCTGGGAGCTAGATCACTTTCCCGCCCAAAAGTGCCATCTTACCTCAGTATGATGACAGCTCAATCAAGCATAAGGAAAAACAACTTTCCAGGGAGGAGGGAGGGTTGTGAAGACTGATTCCTGTTGTCCCCAGAGAACACCCGCTACAGGTGAGTAACTACACTTTCTCCGGGAACAAGCAGGAAGTTAGTCCACACATATAGAACTCCCAAGCTACAAGCTACTGAAAAAATCTGTAGGAGCCATGGGCATCCCAAAAGGAAAACCATGAAGGACAGCAAGGAATGCTGAATAGCTTGAAGTCCAGTGATGCAGCCCCAACATTGACTCTGAAAACACCTCTCCAGAATCCTGGACACAAAGGACCAGAGGGAAGGAGTTGCACTATTCTTCAAAGAGGTGACAAAGTACTGCCTGGCCAAAGGCACTATCGTGCCATGAGCTCTCCTCCAAGCAATAATGTGTTGTGAAGGTATGGACCAAAAACCAGGTGGCGGCACAGCAGATGTCCTGGCAGGGGAGCCGAGCACAAGTGAGCCACCAAGTCACCGTGGCACACACATTATGCATGGTAACATGATGCTCCAGAGAGAGTCCAGCCTGCTCATAGATGAGAGAGATGCAATCTGCCACTCAGGTAGACAGAGTACACTTAGAGACCGCAACCCTGAGTCTGTTAATATCATAGGAGACAAACAGTTGTGCCAAGCAGCGATGGGCCTATGTCCTCTGGAGGTAGAAGGACAGTACCCTCCTGCAATCCAGGGTATATTGTGAGGCCTTTACTCAGGATGTGTGAGATCTGGGGAAGAAGGTGGGAAGGACCATCTCCTGGTTCATCTGAAAAGTGGACACCGCCTTAGGCAGGAATTTTGGGTGAATCTGGAGAATGACCCTGTTTTTGTGGATCCTGGTGTAGGGGGCGTAGGCCACCAATGCCTGCAGCTTACTAATTCTCCTGGCTGAAATGAGTGCTACCAGGAACATTACTTTCCACAACAAGAACTTGAGATAGCACGTAGACAGAGATTCAAAAGGGAAAGCCATCAGCTTCCTGAGAACAACATTCAGGACCCACACCACCGGTGGTGGTCAGATGGGAGGCCACGTGAGGAGAATCCAGCTCATAAAATGGCCCACAAGGGGGTGCACAGAGTTGGGCTTGCCATCAACGAGGTGGTGATGTGCCACCAGGGCGCTGAGGTGCACCCTGACAGAGTTGAACTTTAGACCAGTCTGGAAGAGGTGCAGAAAATATTGCAGGATGACCTGCACCAAGCAAAAGAAAGGGTTGAGATTCCTGTCTGCACACCAGACAGAGAATCTACACCATTTGAAGGCATGCACGTGCCATGTTGAGTCCTTGCGCGATGCCAGTAGGACATCCTCCATGTTCTGGGTGAGGTGGAGGTGTGCTATGGCTAGTCGTTCAGCATCCATGCTGTCAGAGCAAGGGACTGAAGGTCGGGATGGAGAAGGGTCCAATCCTCCTGTGAGAGCAGATCCGGGGCCTAGCCCAGGGGTATTGGGGCCACTCGGGACAGCAGCAGGAGCAGAGGTAACCATGGCTGCATGGGCCATCGAGGAGCAATGAGAATTACCGAGACCTGGCCCGACTGAACCTTGAGCAAGGTCTTGGGAACCAGGTGAGTAGACGGTTATGCATACAGCAGGCTCCTATACCAGGACAGGAAAAATGCCACCACCCATTCTGGGATCAGCCTTCGGGAGCAGAAGCACAGCAGCTGTGCATTCTCGGGGCTGGTGAAGAGGTCCAACGTTGGGGTCCCCCAACATCAAAAGATGGAAGTGGCCATCTCAGGGCTGAGGCGTCATTCAAGGGGCTGAAGGACTCTGCTGAGTCGATCTACGAGCAGATTGTCCTGGCCTGGTAGGTAGACTGCCCAGAGGGCCATGCCCTTCTCTGCAGCAAAGGTCCAGAGGCGAACTGCCTCTCAGCAGAGGAAATACAAACCTGTTTCCCCCTGCTTGCTGGATGTAAATCATTGCTACTTGGTTGTCCGTCTGAATGAGGACAACCTGGCCTGCCAGGTGGGACTGGGACACCCAAAGGGCATTTGTCACAGTTCTGAGTTCCAGGAGGTTGATCTGGAGGGCACGTTCCTCCCATGTCCAGATGCCCTGTGAGTGCAAACTGTCGCAGAGGGCTCCACAGCTGAGCTTGGAGGCTTCCAAGTTCAGAACGCATTGGGCTGATGGGGCCTGGAAGGATAAGCCAGCCATGAAATTCTTTTTTTTTTTTAAATCTTTATTTTCGCTTTTAGTAGTATAACAGCAAAGAATAAACTTACATCTACATCCTAGACACCACATACCTACCACTAATAAGATAACCAAGAAAGAAAGAAAGAAGAAAGAAAGAGAACAAATCCCTACCATCCCTCCCCCTCCCTATATCCCTCCCCAGCACTCTCCTCCAGGGTTCAAAGTAGCAAGACTCCGTAAGGAGAAGTCTGCCAGATCATGTCAAGGTTATCTACCTAATTTGGCTGATGCAACATAATCATTTAAGAGTTGCCATTTGAGAACCTGTTTCCCAAGCATCTGCTTAGATTTACAAATGGACTGTTCAAATTGACTATAAAGGCAGACGCGGATTCCACCATTCGTGGACAGTAGTATGAACGGTATCTTTCCAGTGGCCGATGATCAGACAGATCGCTATGCCGATCATAAAATCCAGTAGAAAAGTGCCATCCTTAGATAATGAAGGCAGGTCGGCTGCTGATCGCAAGCCTATTACCTGCCAGGAGAGGGGCTCCCTGAATTGCAAAATAGATTGAACTTGCCCCCAGACAGAGTCCCAGAAAGCCTTCACCCCCCTGCATTCATATACAATATGCCGAAGAGTACCAACCTCTGTTCCACAAGTCCAACAGAGTGGGCTGAGAGTGTCTCCCCAACGTGCCAGCTTAGCTGGAGTATAATAGCACTGATGGGCAAAATAAAATAGTGTCTGGGTCATGGAGGCGGATCTGGTAACTCTAACTTGCTTGCACCAGAACTTCCTCCATTGGAGTTCAGAGAGCCCCTTCCCAGCCTCGCGTTCCCACCTCTTTTGAACCTTTCCCATCGATTGGGATGGGGATCGCGTCAGCCTCTTATAGATTTGAGATACTACTCCCTTCGCTTGGCTAATCGCACAGAGGATGTCGAGGGCATCCGCGGTACCAGGGTTTTGTCCCGGTTTTAGTCCCGCTCCTCCTAGACAGTGTCGCAGCTGGATCCATTGAAATTGGCAAGATAGGGGGAGGCCAAACTCCTGATTAATTTCCGTAAAGGTCTTCCACTTATTAGCAGCATGTAATTGACAGACTCGCCATATTCCCCGGGAATACCAGGTTCGCCAAGCAAAGCTTGTTTTTTGAATTTTAAATAAGGGATTATTCCATATGGGGAGTAGGACACGAGAGTTACCGTCAGGATCACTCAGTTTGATGAACAATTGAAAAGCCTTGAGGGTATCTAGGATAACTACTGGAATCGGGGAAGTATTAGGAAATTGCATCCCCGGGGCACACGCCAGCGGGATAGGAGCCAGTAGCTGTTCTTCCAGGGCTACCCATACCGGTCTCTCAGAAGACAGCCAGCGAGACCCTTGCTTGAGCAGGAAAGCATGATGATAATCTTTGAAGCTGGGGAAATGTACACCGCCCTGCTCTCGGGAGAGTTGTAGTTTTCCCTTCGCGATCCTCGGCGTTTTATTTTCCCACAAAAACTGCAAAAGCATCCTTTCCAGACACTGATAAATATGCGCGGGGAAGTAGCAGGGAAGCATCTCCAAATAATAATTGATCTTGGGGACAATCATCATTTTAATAGTTTCTAGTCGACCCCACCAAGATAACGTGAGGGGAGACCACTGCGTAGTTAACTCCCGAGCCAAGTTCAGGAGCGTAGCGGCGTTATATTTCATCGTTTCTTCGAAAGGATAGCGGTAGTGAACGCCTAAATACTTCACCGCGCCCGACTCCCACTGAAAAGGATAGTCACAAAGATCGCCTTTGAGGACCCATTTATTTAACGGGAACATGACCGATTTGGACCAGTTAATTTTGTAACCTTAGTACTGGGAAATAATTTTCTATTTGCTCCAAAATCATGGGAAAGGAATCAGGCGTGGCGAAGAGGAGAAGATCATCCGCATAAGCAGAGAGTTTGACTTCCTGCCCCGCGACCAAAGCACCCCGGATAGTAGGAGTTTGACGGATAAGAAGGGCTAAGGGCTCCATCGCAAGATTAAAAAGCATGGGGGATAGCGGGCATCCTTGGCGGGTACCCCGTCTCAAAGCAAGGGGGGCTGAAGCAACCCCATTGACACAAATCCGCGCGGAGGGAGAAGTATATAGCACCTCCAAGGCTCTTAAAAAGACATCGCCGAAGCCGAACCAGCGAAGGGACGCAAAGAGAAAAGACCATTCTAAACGGTCGAAGGCCTTCTCTGCATCTAATGAGAGGCCCATGAGCGGCGTCGCCATCTCGTCGGCTCCCAATAAGACATGGCATAAGAGACGCGCATTATCAGCAGTCGAGCGGCCCTCAGTAAAGCCACATTGATCAGGGTGGATTAAGGTCGGAAGTATCCCTGAGAGTCGAGCGGATAGGACAGTTGCATAGATCTTATAGTCAGCGTTAAGCAGTGAGATAGGGCGGTAATTGGTGACTAATTGAGGGTCGCGACCGGCTTCTCAAACACCACTAAATTGGCCGCCGCAAAAGAGCCTGTTTGCTGTCCCCCGGCCGATAGGAGTCGGAAATATTGCTCCAAAGGAGGGGCAAGGGCTGCGTCAAAGCTCTTAAAGAATTCAGCCGGAAGCCCGTCCGGTCCAGCAGCCTTGCCCGAGGCCATAGATGCTATTGCCCGCTTGATCTCCTCAGCCGTTATGGGAGCATCGAGTGTCTTTCGATGTTCCTCAGAGAGAGTGGGTCGCTGAAGGGTGGCAACCAATTGCTCGAAACCCGCCTGCGAAAACTCCCGCTCTGAACTGTACAAGTGCGAATAATAATCCCGGAGTGCCTCAGCTATCAGGGAATCTTGAACAATCAGACCAGATCCCTGCCCGTCCTTGATGGCACAGACACGTTTGGTCTCCCTCTTACCTTTTAATGTGGCCGCTAAGTGCTTACCGGCTTTATTACCCTCACGGTAATAACTTCCTTGCAGCCGCCGTACGTTTTGAGAGGCTGCCGAAGTCATAAGAGTGTTGTATTGAAATCTTAAGCGCCGGAGTCTCACTAAAATACAGGGGTCAGTGCGTCGCGTCAGGACCCTTTCCCGGCTTTAATCTGCTGCTCAAGGTCTTGCAGGCGCTGTTTACGCTGCTTTTGCAGTCGTATATTAAAGCTAGTGATAGCCGCCCTGACCGTGGCCTTAAAGCCCTCCCACCATGCCCAGGTGGAGGTGGCCTGTGAAGAATTGAGCTGAAAATATTCAGAAATTACAACTTTGATCTCTGTATGGAATTCGGGGATATCTAAGAGAGATCTGTCTAGAGTCCAAGCCAGAGACGGACGCCGAAGGGAGTCTTCTTGCATGATCAACGAAATTGGAGCGTGATCCGAGATGTGGATTGAATGAAGGGTTGCAGGGCCCATGTTGGGGACGAGAACTTTGGAAACTAGGAAAAAATCAATACGAGATTGCGACGCATGTGGCGCGGAGAAATAAGTAAATTCCAACTCCTGTGGGTGCTGCAAGCGCCAAATGTCTACCAGAGCGAGTTCCTGGATCATGGAGGCAAGAAGAAGGTGTCCCTTGGATCGCGGGGACGAACGGGGGGGTTGGCGATCAATAAGGGGATCTAGTGTTTGGTTAAAATCTCCCCCTACTATAATCGCCTTCCCATAATCCCCCTGTAGCTCCTTCGCAACAGCGAGAAAGAAATCTATGCTGTCCGTGGAGGGGGCATACAGACACATGAGGACCAGCACAGTCTCACCTAGTTGCACTTCAGCTTTTGTCCATCGACCCTCTGCATCTGAACAGTGGCTTATCACCGTAAGCTTAAGGGATTTTCTGACAAGGATGGCAACACCATTGTGTTTCCTAATGGCTGGAGAAAACGCTATCACCTCATAGGGTCGTTGACCCAGTTTCAATGACTCCAACAAGTTTAAGTGCGTCTCTTGAAGTAGCAGCACATCAGCCCGTTCTCGGCGAGCATAGTCTAGAATTTTCCGCCTCTTGATCGGGCTGTTAATACCCTGTACATTAAGAGAGACTATTTTACAAGGAGCCATTGAAACTGGTTTCGACAGAGACCCCACAGGGCCTAAGGGGAAGGCATGGTTTTGTATAAGAAAGAGTCAGTTTAAAGAGACAACCTGTCTTGATAAAACTGTAATAGCCGGATATTGTGATCCTGGCAAACATTATGAGACAATCGGACCCTGGAGGAGGGGCTAAACCCGGAAAAAATATTGGTGAGCACAGGCCGGCAGGGCTGGCTCGGGAGACCCAGATAAGACTCGGCGGGCCCGCACCGCAGACAAGTGGGCCCCGCAGGTAATCTGAATCTACAGATACAGGTAGAATATGGAGGTGTGGAGAGAAAGCACATGATGAGCAACACATGATTATGGAGATTAAACAGCAGTATAATGTATCACTATGCAATAAAGCAGCGACAATACCGACATGGCCCCATCCCCAGACTATATCAACAACTATTCCTGCACAAAATGCCAAAGCTGAGAAAAGAAAGAGACAACTGGAAAACCTTATGAACGCGCTGTTAAGCTCACAGCGTTATTCAGGAGGCAAAGCCTACTATGCAATGGGGAAGTTCAATTGCCCAAGGCAGGTCAATAACGTTCCATGGCTCAGCGCATCTGCATGGCTTCCTTTTCCTCCAGGAATCGATCAAGCGCTTCTGGGTCTTCGAAGGTGCGAGTGTGGTTGTGGAGGGTGACCCGCATTCGCGCGGGGTAGAGAAGGCCGAACCGCGCCTGAAGCTGCTGGAGCCGAGGGCGGTATTCCAGGAGTCTTTTGCGCCTGTTTACAGTGTGCTTGGCTAAATCCGGGAAGAAGGATAGTCGGCGCCCCTCGAATTCCACCGGTGCCCTGGTACGTGCCAGCTCCAGAATTTGCGCAGCCTGCTGGTAGCGTAGGGTGCGAAAGATGATGGGTCGCGGTTTAGAGCTGTGCGGTATAGTGTTGGAGGGGATGCGATGAGCGCGATCAATTTCAAAGTCCTTGTCAAAGGAGCAGTGTAGGATCTCGGGGATCGCCTTGTATAGGAAGGCCCGCATGTCTTTCCCCTCCGCTCCCTCCGGCAGGCCTACCACCCGCACGTTGTTCCGGCGTGCGCGATTATTGCTGTCCTCCACCTCCCGCTGTAACAGAATGAGTTGCCTTTCCAATTTAGCGACCGTTTCCAGTCGGGCCTCATGGTTAGTAAGTGTTGCCTCCACTTTGTCCTGCCTCACAGAGAGACTCTCAAATTTAGTGTTAAGCCCAGCAAGTTCTTCCTGGACAGAGCTCAGCGCTGCCCCATTAGCTTTGACAAGCTCTCTTACCCCTCGGATCTCCGTGAGTAACTCGAGGTGGGCATCCGGGCCTTCACGTGTGGCCGCCATTGTTTTCCCCGGAGAGATGGGCTCTGTTTTAGTCCGTTTAGCGCTGTTGTTCACCGCCCCAGCAAAGTCCAAACGCTGCGGCTTGGGGCCCGCCATCAGGAAGGTGCCGGGAAGGATTCAGGGGACGCAATAGAATTTTAACGGCACTTTTAGACAAGATTTTTGCCAGGTCTCCACAGAGCCACCGCACTAAACGTCCGCTCTGCTCGGCATCAGGCTCCGCCCCGCCAGCCATGAAATTCTGTTGGCTCTGCCACCAGGCAAGAGAGGCCACCAGAGGCTGGGTGATCTGGACCCAATCCTCCACATGGTCTATAGCCTGAGCCCATTCAGAACTAAGGGATCACTGGGCCTGTCCCATCTGTAGATGAGCCTGCAGGGTCATGTGAACCATCGATGTCATGTGCCCCAACAGGTACAGCGGGAGATGGGCGGACGCTGATGAGCGACTCTGTACCTCCTTTGCTAGGGCACCAGATGCTGCACCCTGTCTAGAGGGAAGAAGACTCTGGCCCGGATGGAGTCCAGAAAGGCTCCTATGAACTCCTGGCATTGGGTTGGTAGCAAATGTGACTTTGGGAAATTGATCATGAACCCCAGATGCTGCAGCACCCTGATGGTGAGGTGGCCTGTGTGACATATTTCCTCTAGTGAGCTGGCCTTTAGGAGCCAGTTGTCCAAATAGGGGAAGATGAAGACTCCCAGCAAGCAGAGTTGAGTGGCAAATACCACCAGGCATTTGGTGAACACCTGGGGGGCCAAGGAGAGGCTGAAGGGCAGTACCCAATACTGGTAGTGGCAGCCTCCGATGATGAAGCGGAGGTACTGACGGTGCCAGGGATGGATCAGGATGTGGGGTATAGACATCTTTGAGATCCAAGGAGCATAGTCAATCTCCCCCCTGGAGTTAGGGCAGCAATGTTCCAAGGGAAAGCATCTTGAACTTCTCTTTGACCAGAAAGTGGTTTAGGTCCCTCAGATCCAGGATGGGTCGAAAGCCTCCTGTCTTTTTTTGGGATGAGGAAGTATCGGGAGTAGAACCCCATGCCCCAGAGGAGCCGAGGGACTGGCTTTAACCGCCTGATCCTCGAGCAGGGACTCACATTCCTTTTGCAGGAGCTCTCTGTGCAGGGAGCTTATAGGAAGTTTCCCTGGAAAGAAGGGAAGAGGCATCTGGTCGAAGTGCAGAAGGTAACCCTTCCCACACCACCCAGGCATCGTGGTGATCCCCAGCCAGAGGTGAGCGAAGTGAACCAGACATCCT
Source organism: Ichthyophis bannanicus (assembly GCA_033557465.1). Lineage (NCBI taxonomy): Eukaryota > Metazoa > Chordata > Amphibia > Gymnophiona > Ichthyophiidae > Ichthyophis > Ichthyophis bannanicus. The sequence continues at coordinate 459,332,740 of CM066033.1, read as the reverse complement.
CCCATGTGCCTTGGGCCCTGACCCTGGGAGGGGGAAGACGGGCTATGCTCAAGGAGTCAAAAGCCTCCCCAGGCTGCGGCTGGGGTGCTGTTTGTGGCTTGGGGGTTTTCTGCTTACAGGAGCCTTGCCCCTGGCCCTTGACCTGCTGACCCTGTTGAGGAGCCTGATAGGCTGGAAATTGGGAATATTTTCCTTAAGCCTTTTTCGCCTTCAGGTGGAAGGGTGTTTTTCCCAAAGCCTTCTGGCAGGAAGGATCAGCAGTCTTCCGAGACAGCCATCCTAGTCATAAACTCTGACTCCATCTTGGCCGCCCTGTTGGTCATGGGTTTGCCTTAGAGGTTTGCTCCTTGGCAGAGGACATCAGCCAGTTTGTCTTGTACCCATTGCTCCAAGCCCAAAGCCTGTAGTCAAGCCAGGCAGTGGGCACTAATGTGAGTTCAACAGCAGAAAACTCCAGGAGGAGACCCTATCGGCAAGAAAACACCAAAGCTATAACAGCCAAGTAAGCCCACCCAAACCCAACATGGCAACAACCATATACCTGCCGGTATACCTCCTCCTAACCCACCTTATCCCCCAGCACACAGCCAGTCACCACCCACCCACAAAGACCATATGGATACCAACACCCATGCCAACTTACACCCCACCACAACACACAACCTGGAGCGCACCCAAGAAACTCAAACACAACAAACACTCAAAACACAAGCACAGCCCACACACAAACCCAACACACAACCCCAAAGCAGCAAACACCCCTAACACCACCTCCACAGAGCTCATCAACACCAGGTCCATAAGGAACAAAATAAACAAGATCAAAGACCACATAGACAAGCAAGAACCGGATATCCTATGTATCACCGAAACATGGCTCACCCCCACTGACAATGTACTGACAATGTACTCCGCATACACAGCATTCAACAGCCCACACACACACAGGAGAGGGGGCGGGGTTCTGATCATAGCAAAGAACACCTTAAAGCGCAAAACCCAAAACTCCCCTAACTCAAACCTATGCAACACAATCATGGTAGAAAACAAGCAGATGGCCCTGTGTCTCATTTACAGAGCTCCCCACGCTCCAACAGATGAACTAGCCTCCACACTAGAGACAGTCTGCGCAGTCAACACAAGTCACAAGCCTCTACTACTACTGGGAGACTTCAATCTCAGCTCTGCGACCAACAAAGACAAAGAAACCTTCCTACAGGCCATGGACTCCTTACAATACACTCAACTGATCAACACTCCAACACACAGACACGGATCATCTCCAGACCTCATATTCGCCCCCAACAACCTATTCGACAGAGGGGGCATCTCAACACCCACAGTTACCCCAGTACTGTGGTCAGATCACTACAGAATTAAAATAGAAATCACATCTCAAGGTGAGAGACATAATAAGACAACAGACACACCACCCGTGCGAAGAAGATTCAAAAGATTTGACAAAGACCAATTCCTTCAGGACACACTACCTCACCTGGACCCTGAAACAAAAGACCTGGACGAACAAATATGCAAATATAACAATGTCATCAATGCTGCAACCAGAGACAATGAACACAAAGCAAGGAAAGCACCCATCCCCAAAACGCAGCAGACCCCATGGTACTCAAAAGACATACGCAACGCAAAGAGACACCTAAGAAAGTTAGAGCGCCGCTGGAGATGCTCCAAATCTCCCACCACACAGGCCCTATACCTAAAGAAACAAAGGAAATACAATGAACTCATTAACCAGACTAAAAGAGAGCACCACACAAACATCATACTAAAGGCCTACAACAAACCAAAGGAACTTTTCGTGATAGTAAAAAACCTAACAAATGAACCCAATCCCAAAAAAGACGTGCAGATTGACCCACAAGCCTTCGCAAATCACCTTCAAGAAAAGCTGGACTCTACACCACAACAACCAACAAATGGAACTGCCAACCCAACCAAAACCACCACAACTTGGGAGAAATTCAGCACCCCATCCACAAGACAGCTTTCAGACATCATCACAATGCTCAACACAAGCACCGCGCCAACAGACCCATGCCCTGTAACCTGGATCAAGGCATCGAAGGAAAGCTTCATAAACACCATACACAACATAGTACACAACTCACTGACACAAGGAACCATGCCAGAACAGTTGAAGCTAGCTACCATACGACCAATCCCGAAGAAATCCACATTAGACAAGAGCAACCCAGTAGTGTACAGACCAATCTCCAGCATACCGCTACTGGCAAAGATCATAGAAAAAGCGGTACAACACCAACTCCAAGACCATATCGACGCACACGCCCCTCTGGACTTACACCAGTATGGTTTCCGTCCAAACCACAGAGTCGAAACACTACTGTTATATCTACTCAACGACATATTCCAAACCATAGACAACCACAAAAAAGGAACACTAATGATCTTCCTAGACATCTCAGCCACCTTTGACACAGTGGACCACAGAATCCTCCTAACCAGACTACAGAGCATCGGAATAAATGGCACCACCCTAAGATGGTTCAACTCTTATCTAACTGACAGACAGTTCCAGGTCAAGATCGGTCCTAACACCTCACGACCCGCAAAGGTCAAGCAAGGGGTACCACAAGGCTCCGCCCTATCCACACTACTATTCAACCTCTACATGCAACATCATGAAAGAGCACAAAATACACTACACTATCTATGCAGACGACATCATGATATACACCCCAGTCAACCTCGACAACCCCGACTACACCAGAATAACAGACTGCCTCAACAACATGTCCAACTGGCTACATGACAACAACCTGACCATAAACTACAACAAGACAGAAGCATTTCTCATCACACGAAACAGCTTCAGCCCGCCACCCTCCATCAAGGTCAACAATTCAACAATACTGTTAAAAAAGGAGGTGAAATATCTCGGAGTAACGCTCGATAGGAAGCTAAACCTACAGTCACACATCAGCAGAACCACCAAAAACGCATACTTCAAGATGAGAATAATCAGACGCCTCAAGTCACTCCTCACACAAGATCATTTCCGCACAGTCTGTCAAGCTCTAATAACTCCCATACTCGACTTCTGCAACCCAATCTATACAGGCATGTCAAAACAGTCGCTCAGACCACTACAAATGCCCCAAAACACGGCTGCACGAATAATATCCGGATCATCAAAACAAGACCACATCACCCCCATACTAAAAGACCTACACTGGCTCCCAATAGCTCACATATCAAATACAAGACAATCCTAAACATATTCAGAATCAAACACAGGAATTCTGCCCTCAGCCTTCAACCCCTCATACAACCCAACATCAGTACAAGACCTAGAAGAAGAGCCACATCGGATACAATTAACACGCCAAAAGACTACACAAAGGCATGCAAGTCTGCACGAAGAGCGCTATCAATGGCAGTACCTGGAATGTGGAACGCACTCCCTGACGAACTGCGAGCCACGGAAGACACTAAGGACTTTCGGAAACAACTAAAGACTCTGCTCTTCCTGGAGCACTACAGCCCGAACACATAATGAGAACAACAACCACGGACTAACGACTTATCTGCACGCTCTTTGTACATACACTGTATAAAGCTCATTCTGTAAACAGCGCACGCTAATCAACCCACCCACACGCACACACATCCACTGTACAATATATGCACACCTTGAACACAAAATGCCAATTCCTTTGATTGTTTGTTGTGTATACCGCCTTGATTGAAGGCTAAGGCGGGATAGAAATACCCTTTAAATAAATAAATAAATAAAATAAATCGCAGCCACGTGAGCCATGGACTCAAAGCCATCGTGGGCTGCTTGTCTGGAATTTGGAGCATTCCTTGACTGAGGAGACAAGGGTCCAGAAGCACTTGAGAGATTCACCTGCCAGCCCAGCTGAGAACCCGGGGAGCTCCTTCACCAGGCCCCTCAGGAACATGTCCATGTACAGCTGGTAAGCTTGGATGTGGGCCACAAGCATTGAGCCCTGTAGCACTTTTCTGCTAAACCCATCCATGGTGCAGCCCTCCCTAGCAGGGGGGCAGCGAGGAGTGCGTCTTCTGACTTTTTATTCAATGCATGCCCGACTCTACCACCATGAAGCTATGAGGCATTGGGTCTTCTGAAAGCCGGAGCTCTTGCCAGCTTGATACTGGGAATCGAGTCCCCAGCTCACTACTGGAACCGTCACCGGGCTCTCCCACATCCTGAACAGCAAGAGCTCCAGGATAGGTAGAATCGGCACTGTCAGTGCTTCCCTCAGAGGGGCCCTTGTATTGGAGGATCCCATTGTCAGCACTGATGACACAGAGGATCCGGGCCTCAGTCCCTGCTGCACCTCTAGAAATGCAGCCAGACTGAGTTCCAAGGCCGCTATCATGGCTTTGATGCCAGTAGGCTCTGCAGCAACCAATTCGGGCCTTGATGTCATCGAGCCTGAAGCCAGCCCCCTTGAAGGGGAATCACCAATGGTGATCACATCTGAGGACTGAGCCCAATCCCCTGACATGGTTGGAGTCTCCTCCCACCAGGGCAGCTTCGAGAGCTGCTCCTGGCTATCGCCCTCAGTGTCAGATCAAGGACTTTGAGACTGGGTACCGGAGGTCATACCTCAGGCTCCGAGATCAGACTTTGACTTGGATGATGTCTTGGACCCGCGGGGGATGTCCTCCAAGGACCCCCGAGCCGAGGCTCTGCGATCGAGCATGCGCGTGCGATGCCAAGTCATCAGACGCAGTCTCCAAGGGTAGTAATTCCAGATGTGATTCCGGTACCACAGCAGAAGCCTTTGAGCCAAAGAGCTACTCCCACTGCTTTTCATGATTTCTCTGGCTCAAGCTCGACATCTGCAGGCAGAGCAGGCAAGTGAAGTCATCATGATCCGCACCGAGGCACTTGAAACAGCAACTGTGGTGGTCTGTTATGGACATGGTACGGGGGCATTTGTCACATTGCTTAAATCTGCTGACTGAAGACATAGTAGGGAAGATGGCACCCACGATATCAAACTCAGACATCTCGGTCAGGGAGGGTGTGAGAAAAGACCCGCACACTGAAAAAGAAAAGGACCTGAGAAAAACGTGACATCGAGGCAAGGGTGGACTCGGGCAGCAGGAAGGTGATCAGGAACTGACTGGCAAAAAGAGAAAAAACACTAAGAGAACGGTTCCACTTTTACTGAAGATGACAGACAGGATGTCTGCAGAGCTCTGTGGAAAATATTAGACTGAGGTAAGATGGCACCCTCGAGTGGGAAGGTGACTGCGCATGTGCGGTGTAGTTCCCAAAGGCTTTCTTTGAAAGCTGGGAAGTGAATCCGCATGGGCACCGTCGATGCTGATGTCACCCATATATGAGGACTGACTTCCTGCTTGTTCCCGGAGAAAGACTCATGTGACCACTTTACCCATACAAACACAGAAGCCCAGGAGGTAAATAGATTTTGTGGTGTGAGGAAAAACTCCCAGCAAACAACAGAGGCATATTTACTGGGATACTTCTGGATGCTGGAAAGCAAGTGCTTTGTCTCCACTGTGCAGGGAGGAATACAGAAATCTAGAAAAGATAGACAGACAGACAGATAGATGGATAGATATAATAAGCTTTGTTTAAGGAGCCCACGGTAATTCTTAGTTGCTGGAAATTTAAGAGAGCAGATGTAGGATTGGCAGGGACTGAGAGTTAGCCATGTTGTTTTAGACAGTTTAGAGCCAACAGCGACAAAAAAAAACTGAACAATAAAAGAAAACAAAATGAAAATCTGCCATTTTGCCATCCACTGATCTGAGGCTTTTTGGACTTACATCAACCAATACAAATCAGGCCGGTCCAATGAAAATACTACTTGTTTTGACTTCTAACATGCCTGTTCTGCAGTAGCTGGTAGCCATGTGCCTTGATACACCGATCGCTGTGTTTTCCTGGTGTCAGTCAGCAGAGGAAAGGCAGGCAAATGGAGAGCCAAATATAAACACAGCCAACAGCACCGAGGCAGCATTGCAGCTGGCAGGCAATAACTTAGTTACAGCTGCCATCACCTAGTTCATGCAAGCTTTTTAATACGTTTTGGCAGATCTCGGAATCACAACACAAAAGGAAAGTTGGCACTTCCTAACACACTTTGTTTGACATAGCTGCAGCCAGTGACCAGCTGATACCTTCATCAGTGGGTATATGTTTGCTAAAGTATATTTTAGCAAATCAAGCGTTTTGAATTTTTTTTCTCCCTTGCTGCTGCTACTGCATACAACATTGTTATGTGGTGCGTTGGGAAACAGAGCAGACGAAGCGGAGAAGTCAGAATGCTACTGCATATGGGGAGCCCCAGTGCCCTACAGAGAAGCCCAAAAATATCATGGTGAGAAAAGAAATAATCTATAATTAATAAGTAAGAGTGGAGGAGTAGCCTAGTGGTTAGAGCAACTGCCTCATACCCAGAAGATCAAGGGTTTGATTCCCACTGGTACTCCTTGTGACCTTGGGCAAGTCACTTTACCCTCCATTGTGTCAGAAGGCTGGCAATCTACTTACAGTGATACATTGCCAAGAAAACCCAGAGGTAGCTGGGTCGCTACAAGTCAACACTGACTTGATGGCACTTAAAAAAAAAATAGGTGAGATATTGATACAGTCCCAGCTTTTTGTTATTCTTCATTGCACTGTCTTGTTTTTTAGAAACGCCTATCCACTCCTTCTCATTTGGATCCCATTGTGGAGCCATCTAGCATGGCCTTCGACTTACTCTTTCCAGTCCAGGTCTCAACAGAGAACCTTCCTGTATGGCTATGTCAATTTCTTAACAGGGAATCTCTCTTCTTATTTGTTGTCAACTAGCAGTTACCAAAAACATGGTTGTTTGGACAGGTAATAGGAAGAGAGAGAGGATGAAAATGTCAAGGTTTAATCAAATTTTGAGAAAGAAAGAAATTTGATACTTTTTCATCTATAGCGTTTGATTTAAAAAATATATATATATATTATGTTCTTATTAAGATGAACATGATTTCTGTTTAAGCAATGACGTGCTTATGTGTGAATGGTTTTAATTTTTTTTTATTTAACTTTTGTGTGATATTTGGATATGATTGCAACCTACTTTATTCAAGTTTGTTCTTGCAAACTGTGGAATATAAATATGTAAAAATGTTAAAATTTCTGTGAATTTGTTTTATGACCAATAAAAACAAAGTTTCAAAAAAAATTATTGGTAATCTTTTAGATCAACCTGGCTATTGCCCTTTGTCTTTTTATCCTTATGCTTGAGTTGTAGCTAACTGGTGCCAATCTGGTACTTCCCATGGCATGCAGAGGTACCAGGTGATGCCCTACACAATCTCATTCACTCTTTGTAACTAAGACTCTTCTGTGTTTAACCCATGCCTTCTTGAAAGCTGGTATCAATACAGTAGCAGCAGATAGAGAAGGTCAGAAATTAGTTTTCCCTCATTTCCCATGTATTTAAAAAACTAGAGCGGCCAATATTCAAAAGCTCTTATCTGGGTAGCCACAGGGGTTATTTGGATAAGGACACTGAGAGAGGGAGTCAGCAGCACTATCCAGATACCGGTGTTGAATATCCGGATGATATTTAAATGCCGCCGATGATAGGTAAAGTGTTTAAATACCCAAATCTTTGACTATCAGCACCATGGGCAATATAATATGAAGCTGACATAAGGAGGGTCTTTCTCAGAAGATCACCATGGTGTTGCACCTAATAAGCAAATAGCATCAAAACTATGGCACTTTAGGTGCAACACCACTACTTTAACTGGCATGGAAAGCATGTTAACGTAGAGCCCTGTGCCTAATGTTGTGACAAACCAGTCAGTACTAGAGAAGATCAAACCTAAGCTTTCTTTAGAAGCTCAGATGACAAGACTTCAACTTTCATACTTTGGACATATCATGCGAAGAGAGAGATCATTAGAGAAAGACATCATGCTTGACAAGGTAGAAGGTCAATGCAAAAAAGGAAGGCCATTAATGAGATGGATCAATACAACAACAGCAGCTATGGATGCCAGTCTATCAACAATGACTGAACACAGTTTAGGACAACTATCCAGAGGGTTGCCATGAGTCGACACAGGCTCGATGGCACTTAACAACAATAGGATGGGGGTTGATGCAACAGTAGAGGACCCAGGTTGGAGTGTAAAAATTTGGAAAGTGGCCATGGTTGGTTTAGAAGGAGGGGGGGATGACCTAGGATGGGCAGAAGTAGACAGAGGGAGAAATAAACCTGGAATTGGGATGGGGGGGGTCTTCTGATCTTTATCTTCCGTCAGTTCCTACTCATCTGTTTCTCATTCTCTCTTAATCATGTAACAATCTAAGATACTAGTGTTGAACATCTGGCGAAACCTAGGATAATGATCCTGGATCCAAATCTTTATATGATGACTCATTCTTTTATACCTCTGAATTCGATTAAAAAATGTATACTAAGTATAATTAGCTATTAGGTTTTATAACTCCTTGGATGAGATCACTAAGGAAGAAAGCAACATTATTCTATAGTACAATAACAGACACCTTGAGAATTGTATTGTTACTTATAATTCCAAATCCTAAAACTTTGTTTCTAAACTTTGTGGTTCTTAATTTTATTTTTGCTGAAATTATTTGATATATTGTGATTAGATCATGATCCAAAGTCACCTCCTGAGTGAGCTCTGGATATGGATCTGGCCAGCGCACTCCAAGGGCTCTTCAAGCCATTCAGCGATCTTGCTGCCAACATTTCCGCAGTTGTTGGCAAGACATGAGCTTGTATATTAAATTTCCTTCACAGCTTTGACATTTATAATGCTTAGAAGATAAATCTGATTTACATTTATGCTGTTAAACAGGTATAGAGCACAGCCTAAAGGCCACCTTCAAAAGCACCAGCATCAGTTCCTCACTGGATTTGCCTAATGGTTTGTGGCCATCATTAGGCCCCAGGTTCCTTCTCACGTTTGGATTTGCAAGAACTATTTGCTTTGCTTGCATTTATCACTACCATATTGTCCTCCTATGAAATATACTGCTACATAACATCCAGTAGTAATAATTTACCTTCAACAATTGACTCTTCTGGGTATCTGACAAAGTACCTGAAAATAAAGTTTGTGTCCTTATAAAATTGTTTATTAGTACAATTATAATGGTGCGTTATTTGAGTCTCCTTTCTAATGCTAGTTCTAAAGAGATGATTTAGGGGGAAAGTAGATAAATATGTAAGTAGATAAGAATAACTTTGTATAGGTCATTTAGGTGGGGAAAGGGATGTCTAAGTTAGCCCTTTAAAGTACGTAATAATTTTATTTATTTATTTATTTATTTATTTGGTTTTCATTTGTATACCGCTACTTCCAGCGATCAGAAGCGGATTACTTTGCACGACAAACTTAGATACATATGCTAGGAATCGGTATTATTTACATTTTGATTTCAGGATAAGAGTATACATATATACAATTTTTACATGGGATGAGCCTTGTAATTGCGCTTGAGAGTAATTTCATAGTCATGTATTTACATTTATAGTCCAAGGAATGGGTTCTTTTGGCTCTTGTTTATTGGTTAAGTTAGGTTATATTGTTCCTGAAAGAGGTGTGTTTTTAGCTTTTTTCTAAAGTCTTTTAGGTCGCTGATTGTCCTCAGATTGGCTGGTAGCTGGTTCCATAATGTAGGTGCTGAGTACGTAAATGCTCTATTGCTTGTGCAGACTTTGACAGATCTGATGTTAGTTGGGGCGTAGAGGGTGTTTGCGTTGTAGGTTCTTCTATTTCTGGTAGGGGGTTGCATGTTGATGAGGTTGTTGAGGTATGATGGTGCTATGTTATGCATGAGTTTGAATGTTGTTACTAGAACTTTGTATTTTATACGGGCAGTTATGGGTAGCCAGTGTAGTTCGATTAATATTGGTGTGATATGCTCGGTGATTTTCTTCTTCATGATAACCCTGGCTGAAAAGAAAGAGGGGGCTAGTTACTAAGGAGTGCTAACATCAAGGCGCATTATGTAACTAGGTCTCAGTGAATAACATGAGGCTTGCACTAAAATAACAAACGTTATGGTGAATTAACATGCATTGAGGTTAGCACACCTTAATAACAGGCCCCCAGAGTCGTTCATAAAATACATACAGGGATCGATATTCAAAAACATTTCTCCGGGTAGTAGTACTTGTTATGTTTTTTTGAAGGTGTGAATAAACAGGTAGACAAAGGTGAGTCGGTTGATATAGTGTATCTGGACTTTCAGAAAGCCATTGACAAGGTCCCTCATGAAAGACTCTCAGCAAAATTAAAAAGTCATAGGATAGGAGGGTGTGTACTACTGTGGATCAGGAATTGGTTAAAAGATAGAAAGCAGAGGGTGGGGCTAAATGGCCAATTTTCCCAATGGAGAACGGTGAATAGTGGAGTACCCCAGGAATCTGGGCTGGGTCCGCTGCTTTTTAACACATTCATAAATGATCTGGAAATGGGAATAACGAGTGAGGTTAGCAAATTTGCAGATGACACAAAATTATTCAAAGTTGTTAAAACCCATGAGGATTGTGAAAAATTGCATCATTGTGGATAACATGTTGAAACCCTCCACCCAGTGCTTCCAAAATTGAATCGGCATACGACAAAAGCATCTCGTATTGATCCGGATAATGTTGCCCCCAAACACTCACCAAACGCAAAAATGCTCGGGTCCAGTTAACCACATTCCGAGAAACTTTCTTGACCCGCCCAGCCTTCTCATCCTCTTTACGTTTTCTCCTACTTTCCCCCGAACGCTTTTGGCCTTCTAACAAGTGGAAAATATCAATATAACGACGCTTCTTAATCCTTTGCCGTAACTTCCTCGGAACTCCCTCCCATAACTCTGAAATAGCCACCGACGTAGGAGTTCCTCGCACCCGTCCATCGCCTGTAACTCCTGTTTCATTACTCCCTTGATGCCTGTCAGCATCCGACGATGACGACGAGTAAGACGAATCCGAGGACGACAATGACGATGAGCACGATCTGCGACGCCTCCGACAGGAATGCTTCCGTCTTTTAGACCTTTTTTCTTTCCTTTTTCCACTCTCCCTACTCTTCTCCCAAAATCCCTCCTGCAACTCACCCGACACTCCTGTTGGAGTCGCCACCACTTCAGAAGGGCTAACATCCACCAGGCCGAGCTCCACGTCCTGCCGCTGGCCAACCTCCTCTCGGGACGCAACACCACTGGACACCCTGCGTTGCATGACAGGATTCCCCGAATCCACGTGCCCATCCTGTAGCTGTCCACCGCCATCTCCTCCTGATACTTGCACCGAGGCCTGCGACTGCATCGCTGGGACCTGTGAAGACAAAATAGGAAAAGGAGGGGGGGAAACAACACCCTGGCTGCCACGCCTCCAACCATTCCGCTCTGGATGAACCTTGACCGCCCCCCAACCAATGCATCCATTGCGGAGGGCCATTCCATGCACCATAGCCACCTTGGCCCATATGCCCACTCGTGCAGGACGCCATGCCTCTGGCAGGCAAGCTGTGTGCTCTTGGTAACCCAACCATAGAGCCCATCCCTTGATCCATATAGCTCAACCCCCCCTGTGCAACATTCTCATGCTCCTGAGCCAACCCACTGCACCGGTCCACAGCTCCCCCATCACTAGTCACTCCCTGCTCCCCAGAACCTGCAGGCACCGACCCTGAACCGGCCCCCCCACGCCTCGATTGAGGCTGCCCTCGCCTGGATTGCCCCCGCACCCTGGACCTTGAACACCCCCTGCCCCTCACGGATGAGGCCCTCTCCCGCCCCCGCAGAGGCCCTCTGGTTCGGGCCGTACTCCTATTTGAAGTGCCCCGGTGCCCATGCCCACCACGATTTAGAGCCTGAGCACTCTGCCCACGGACACTCCCCCTCAGCCTGACATGACCCCGTGCACGAGCCCTCACCCCTCCCCGAGTCATCTTCCCCGTAAAAAACAGCCTATTTGAAGTTAAAGAAGCAAAGTTCAGCCACCTCAACTTATGTGTTCCTTGTGATTAAATTTATTTTAGAAAAGAACCTATGCTCAGGCCTGCGCACAGCTACCTAGGTTACTCGCCTCTTCTTTTCTTTTAATCTGAAGCGCCCTTCGCTCTCCGCCGTCGGGCCTCCGCTCCGTGCCGCGTACTCCTTCTCTTTCCTCCAGCTCCGGGTCCTAAGCACACCTCGCTGCGCTGCAAAATGCTCGGGTACAGGCCTCCACCACTGCACGTCACCCCGCCGCAACGTCAGCACAAACCGTCGGGGCCCATCCACGCTGTCTCTTCTCCGAAAAAAAAAAAAAAGGTAAGCCTTATCGCCACCACCACCGCTGCCGAAAAGGAAGAGAAAACCGCCGGCACCTTCCTTTAAAAGCCCCTGATGCCGGCACATCTAATTGGCTCCGCTGCTTGTACTCCGCGGAGCCAATCATTTTAAATGACGCTGCTGGCGTCATCCGCCTCACGCTCGCCCCCTGCTTGGTCACCCCCCCCCCGCCAAGCCAGAAGGATGAGGTTGGGACCGGGCCGACCACCCGGTTACTGTCGTACATTGGGACTCTGCCCTCGTACTTTTAATTCTAGGAATCATAAGGAAAGGAATGGAGAATAAAACAAAGGATATTATAATGCCTCTGTAACGTTCCATGGTGCGACCGCACCTTGAATATTGTGTGCAATTGTAACCCACCTCTATTTGCAAACCAGTGACCAGCACCCTGATGTAGCTTCCTTATTTAAATTGTGTGTCACGGTGCCGTAAGGAAAGGCGCTATCACCAGCTTACAAATGAGAAAGGTACAGTACACACCAGTTTCTTCAAAAGGAACTGGGGAAATAAATAAAATAAGCAAAACTTAGGTGGTATAAATAAAGTTTACAAATAGAATTATTGCAAAGTGTCTTAATATTTATTCTACACAGGTTCTGACACTTTTGTTGTTATTTACTGTGTATATTTAGTTGAAATAATCTTTCCAGATTCTCAGTAAAACATGTAAAAACAACCCATTATACATCTCTTCTTTTATTGCACCCAAAAGTTGCACATATTATCTCTTTCTATTAAACAATTTTATACTACTAGCTACACCTGCAACTTAGTTTCTTAAATAAAAAAATAGTATTTTCTTTAACAGAAAAATCAATAGCAACCTATCACAACTCTAATAAAGGAAATCATAACTATTCTAATCAGATAAGTTTCTTCTCTGACTAATGTAGCACAAAAAAAAATACTTTCCTGTTAACTTCAGTTGTTAATTTGTAAGACCTGATGTTTTATGATGTTTCATTTTTCTTTGTGTTGAAGACATATTACGTCAGTAACAAGTGGGGATTGTCCACTCTTTTCCCCTTGTTCTCCTCTTCCTTCTTTTTAACACACAGCTTATATTAAGTACTTCACTTAGCTTTCTTTGTTCATCCAGCTGAGATGTAAGACCGACTTCTTTTTTTTTTATTATTGTCCACACAGTTGCGAGAATTGAAGTGTAGGGGCCCAAGATTCGTGCAGGAACCGTCGTACGTCTGAATCCACAGGGTCCGGGATACCTGGCTCCCTAACTTAATTAAATAAAAAGGGAGACAAAACCCTAACTTCTTTCTAAATTATTCCTTTGTCACAAACTTTGTTACGTTCCCTAACTAAATAAATAAAATTAAACAAAGTCCCTACCTAAGCGTACCTATCTTATTTATTTAACACTCATTTATATACCGCAACTTCCAAAGTTCAGTTGCGGTGTACAATTAACAACAATTAACAAAGCGCAGTTTGTTTTACATAGAACATCTTAAAAATTTTACATTGAACATCATAAGTTAAACAGAGCAACGAGTAATAAACTAAACAGTATATTTAAGCTAGAGCATTGTGAGTAACAATTAACTAACAAATGTAATGTCTAAAAACAGCATAAGACAGTACATAACATATGCAACTATATACATGTGGAGGTATTTGGGTATAAGAGCTTGGATCATCGTTTCGTATAAGCTATATGTATTGTCCACTTATTTCCCTATACTGAAGAGCTTACTAAGCTCCTTGTTTCCTTATACACATACTTGCACCACATTAACTCAAACTTGCTCTCAGCGCTCAAATACTAGGTGTTTATTCCACAACAACTAGATCCATTCTACCTTACAGCATTCTTTGTACAATTAACTTGTAGTACACTATGCAATCTCAGTAGTGCTTCTCCACTTTCAATAAAGTAAACAACAGTTTTCTTTTCCTTCAGAACGGTTTACTTTACTTATCCTCACTTCAGAATCATTCCAATACTCTGGTCACCTTTAGACCATTCAAAACAGAAAACCTATTTTTAGGGAGCTCTTTTACTAGCATCACCTAAAACAAAAAAAGAAGTTTTCACCAGAGTCAAGTATACAGTAAATAAGTTTATACACAGCTCTTTGTAATTAAATGTGCAATTCCTAAGCACATTCAAACCGGTCACTCTGTCACAAAACTCAGTCAGGAGCTCTGTTTAAAACACATTTCTGCTCTCACTTCCACAAGCAGCTCTCCTTCTTTTTAAAATACCTGACCAATTTCAGTAGTACTCAACCATATTTTCCTACTTTGAAAGCAAATCTTCAACCTTTATAAGAAATCCTATAATAACCAACTGCTCACTCTCACAAACAGTTCTTCACTTCTCCATCTTCTCAGCCATAACCCCAGGCAACACACTCAAAAAAATGACATCAGAAAACCTATAGCCAATAAAAAGCATGCTTGCACCAGAATTCTAATAACAGTTGCCACAAATTCTATTTTGCAGCTACAATCTCCATTTTTATCTGGTAAAGGGGATGGAAGGATACTCCTATGAAGAAAGGCTAAAAAGGTTAGGACTCTTTAACCTGGAAAAGAGACGGCTGAGGGGAGATATGATAGAAGTCTATAAATTAATGAACGGAGTGGAACGGGTAAACGTAGATCGATTGTTTACCTTATCAGAATATAGAAAGACTAGGGGACATGCAATGAAGCTACAGGGTAAACTATTTAAGACTAATAAAAGAAAATATTTTTCACTCAACGTGTAATCAAACTCTGGAATTTGTTACCGGAGGATGTAGTAAAGGCTGTTAGTGTAGCTGGGTTTAAAAAAGGTTTGGACAAGTTCCTGGAGGAACGGTCCATAAACCATTATTAAGAAGTGACCGAAGATATCAATGCTTGACCCAGTACAAGCATTGTGGAACTTGTGTCTCTTGGGGAAACTGCTAGGTACATATGACCTAGATTGGCCACTGTTGGAAACAGAATACTGGGCTTGATGGACCTTGGTCTGACCCAATATGGCATATCTTATGTTCTTATGTTCTTATCTTTTAATACTCCCATAAGAAATAATGGTATCAAAATTCTATGTTGAATTTAAACAGGAAAAATAACAAATTCCAAAAGAAATTATCCCTTTCCCAACAATCACCGACTGACTATTAAACCCTGTTTTCTCAGGTTTCTAACTCAAAACAGCACTCTGCTATGACATTTCACCAGTTTAACCTTACCCAAAAAAAACTCTGAAATCCAACCTCCCTTTCTAAAATCAAATTGGAGTCTCAGCTTTCACCTCCACCTGCAATAACTCTCAAGCGCTACTTCACAGCGTGGGATACCAGTCTCTTGATCCGAGAGACCCGGATCCGCCTGATCCGCTCCGGATCTTTTCTCATGCATTTACTTTTCGTCCCGGACCAACTCCTCTCCCAACACAGATTCAATCCGGATCAAAACATACTCCAGCTCCCCTCAAATGAGACACTCAATAACTACCAATGCTGCAAAAACACCCTCTCAGGTAAAAAAAACTTAACCCCTTGTGGGGGTTAGACAATTTTGGTCACCGTATCTTTAAAAGGACATAGTGTTATTAGAAAAGGTACAGAGAAGAGCCACCTAAATGGTAAAGGGGATGGAAGGATACCCCTATGAAGAGAGGTTAAAAAAACAACTTGGAAAAGGGATGACTTGGAACTTCAACTTGGAAAAGGGATGACTGAGGAGAGATATGATAGAGGTCTATAAATTAATGAATGGAGTGGGACGGGTAAACGTAGATCGATTGTTTACACCATCAAAATATAGAAAGAATAGGGGACATGCAATGAAGTTACAGTGTAACATATTTAAGACTAAAAAGAGAAAATATTTTTTCACTCAACGTGTAATCAAACTCTGGAATTCATTACCAGAGGATGTAGTAGAAGCTGTTAGTGTAGCTGGTTTTAAAAAAGTTTGGACAAGTTCCTGGAGGAAAGGTCCATAAAACATTATTAAAGGGGACCCTGGATATCCACTGCTTGCCCCAGTACAAGCATTGTGGAACCTGTGTCTTTTGGGGAAACTGCTAGGTACTTGTGACCTAGATTGACCACTGTTGGAAACAGGATAGTGGGCCTGATGGACCTTGGTCTGACCCAGTACGGCATATCTTATGTTCTTACCTGCTACCCGGTTAAATGCTGCTGAAGCTGATATTCATGGCGCTATCGAGATAATGCTCCTGAATATCATTATAAACCACCTTGGCACTATTTGGATAGTGCCAGGGCAGTCTGGGCACCAGGCTGGGGAGGAAAAAAAATGATCTGGAAAGCAGCAATTTTCAGCCACTACTAGATAAATTACCCGGATAACTTAGACCAGGCGAGAAGCTGTCCTATGTGCTATCTGGCTAGCTTGTCCAGATACCTGCTAAAAATTGCCACTATGCAGATAATGCCAGCGATTAACCAGATAGCTTTTGCGCAGTCTGAATATTTAATGGCACCCACTATCCAGATACGCTTTCTATTTGAAGGGGAGGGGGGGTTTGCCAATAGCAAACCAGCATTTTTTAAAAAATTCTGATCACCATGTGCTCAATACTAAAGTTTTACTCTCATAGTACCTACATTCATTCTTCAGCTGCTCATTACCTCTCTTCTCTTATTGTTCCCTACTTCTTATCTATGCCCTTCTCCTCCATGCCTTCCCCCTTGCTGCGCCCTTCTCCTGGAATAGGCTTCCTGAGTCAGGGCATCAGGTTCCCAGTCTGGTCCTATTTATATTCAGACTAAAAGTCTACCATTTTGACACTGCTTTTAAATCCTAACCCCTTATTCTTATGTTTATATCCATGTTGCTTTAATCATTTCCCTTAATAAATGAAACTCCCTAATGTCTTATTTTTCCTGTTTCTCTGTGTTGAATACATTCTAAGCTCTGTGTATCAGAGACAGTCTCTTAAGCTTATATGTACAGTGCTGTGTACATCTAGTAACACCATAGAAATGATAAGTAGTACTAGTAGCTGAAGGAAAACACATATTTGGCACAATGCAGGACCCGTATAAATAGCACTACATACCATGTACAAAATGCAGTGAGGCATGTTTACAAAAATGCACTATGTTAGCACATAGTAAGTCTCCAAAATTAATGTGAGAGGTAGCATAGACCCAAGCTAACTGTTGAGGGCATGTCCAACATGTCCCCCTGCAGTTGCCATGGGTAAACACACCTCACTGCACTTACTGCCAACTACTGAGGAGGCGGTAAGTGCATTGCACCAATGGCAACTATAGCAGTTGGCACATGCCAATGACAACTGCACGAACCATAATGTGCCATCAACGTCAACACTCAACCCCTAACCCAATCAGTCATTGCCTCTTCCCACACTAATGTTTAGTGCAGGACTTTTACCACACTTCCCATGCTACCCCCCATGCTGTCAGCACTGCTCACCAACAGCATGGTGAATCTCATGTTAAAGGTTTAGGGGTAGCTTCTGAGCAGCGTTTAGCAGGGATGGATGTCCACTTCGGACAAGCACAAAGGAGCAGGACAGCCATGCCACTGAAGGAATGGAAAATAAAGCAAAGGATATCATAATGCCTCTGTATCGTTCCATGGTGAGACCGCACCTTGAATATTGTGTGCAATTCTGGTCACCATATCTTAAAAAGGATAATTAGAAAAGGTTCAGAGAAGAGCCACCAAAATGGTAAAGAGGATGGAAGGATACCCCTATGAAGGAAGGCTAAAAAGGTTAGGGCTCTTTAACCTGGAAAAGAGATGGCTGATGGGAGATATGATAGAATATAAATTAATGAACGGAGTGGAACGGGTAAACGCAGATCGATTGTTTACGTTATAAGAATAAGAAGGCCGCGGGCAGCGTCCCGGTGGACGCCAGTAACTGGCGGTTCCAGCCGGGCGCGGGTCCCTGGTTCGAGGGGGGGGGGACTGGAGAGCAGGTGAGGGGCCCGCATTATTTAAAAGGATTGGTTGCTGGCGTCGCGTTCGAGCCAGCAGCCAATCTGAGGACTCGACAGACCATGTGCTCCCGCGGTGCGGGCGCGCGCTGGGCACATGGTCTGAGAGCAGGGAGCCGGCAGCGTCTTCTCTTTTGGCGGTGGTGTCTTCCCGATCGTGGTGCGCTGAGCGGAGGACTGCAGCTAAGTTCCTGTTTTTCTCCGGTGCGTCGGTGGCTGTTCAGGCAAGGGGGGGGGCTCTAGCATACCCCGGATCGCGTCTGCGATGAATTCTTTTCACTTATAAGAGGACGGCACCGCTGCCTTGTTCTGGTGGGCTTAGGGGGCAGTGCGGACAGTCTTGAATTGTTGCGGGGTGGAGCGGAGGACTGCAGCTGTCGGATTCCGGCTCTTGCGGTGCGGCGGGGATTGCTCAGGCACGGGGGGGGAAGAGGGCTTTAGCCAGCCGCCCGATCTCATCCGCAGCTCACTTCTTTTAAATTAAGCGGCAAGAACAGCTACATCGTTCCGGGGCCTTGGGGGGCAGGGCGGGCAGTCCCGATTATGGCAGGAGGGCGCAAAGGAACGAGGGGGGGGGCATGGGAGACGTGATGTGGCTACCGGGCAGTGTTCGGGGGGCCGTCGGGGTATTAGGGGGGTTGGGGGACGCTCGGGAGGCCCGAAGGGTCAAGGGAGGGGTGTTTTGGGTGTTGGAGTGGAAGGCCTGGTTGGGCCTGCTGGAAGTGGGTCACGGGGGTCCGTTTTGTCTGCTAGGGGCGCTCGGGGAAGGGGGGATGCCGAGTGTGGGGTGCTGCCTTGTTGAGGGGGGGCCAGGGCGCTAGGGCTGCTGCAGTGCTGGAGGCTAGTCATGGGGACTTAGGGGCAGAGCTGGGAGGTGGGCAGGCTGTTGGGGGGCAGCCCAGGGAGGTTTATTTGGGCCGTGAGACTGGACGGGGCTCCGAGGGGGCTAGTTGTGGGCTTCAGCCAGGAGCACGGGGGGATGTTGGTGTTCCGAGGGGTGCAGGGTCCGGGGGGCCTTCGGGTTGGGAGCATTGGCTTGGGGGCGGGCAGGGCTCCTCTCGGGGGGATTGGTCCGGGGCGGCCTGCGGGTGTTCCTCCTGCTTTTCTCCCCTTTTTGTCATCCCAGGTTCCTTTCGGCTCGGCTTCGGGAGCTCTGCAGTGTCGGGCAGCGATGCCTGCGACGTCGGCTGCCGGTGGTGAAGTGGGAGCTGTGACGGCGGGGTGCAACGGCGGAGAGGCTCGGCACCAGTCCTTCGTGGACCAGCAGCGGGCGACTCAGCCTTCGGCTTTGGAATCGGCTTCGGGTGAGTTGATTTTAGCGCAAGCCGGCGGGACTGAGGGCGGAGTGCGTGCCGCGAGGGAATTGATGATGGGGCAAGCCCGTGGGGCGGGGGATGGACCGTGTGCCTCGTGCGCGGTGGCATCGGAGCAAGACGGTTGGGCTGGGGGTGGAGCGCGTGCCGAGAGATCTGGTAAGGCTGCCAGGAAGAGGAAGCATACATGCCGGCGGCGACATGGATCAGGGTCGTCCTCTTCCACTTCCTCCAGTTCGTCCTCGGGGTCCTCGGCCGAGGGTAGGACGGTTGCAGGGGGCAGTTCCGTTGATGGAGGTTCGGCGGCGGTGACGGTTTTGTCTGAGTTGTGGGAGGGTGTTCCCAGGAAGTTGAGGAGGAGGATACGGAAGCGGCGGTATATTGATATTTTTCGGCTTCTGGAGGGTAGGAAGCGCTCCGGTGAAAGCAGGAAGAAGCGGAAAGGAGGACGAAAAGGCGGGTAGGGTTCGGAAGGTGGCGAGGACGGTGGTTAATTGGGTCAGGGCTTTCTTGCGCCTGGCGAGTGTTTGGGGGCGTCACTATCCGGAGCAGTCTGGGCTACTTTTGTCCTATGCTGACTCAATTCTTGAGGCTTCTCAGGTTCATGATGGGTGGTCATGCTCAATTACGATGAGAAGTTTCGGGATAAGATGGAGGAGAACAAGTTGCTGTCCTGGGGCATGCAGGATATCAATTTGTGGCTCACCCAAATGTCAGTTCGGTCGAGTGTGGTGGGGGTTGGGGGAAGCTGCATGAAGGTGGGGGGGTCGGCTCTTCCGATGGTGAACCGGCCCTTTCGGGGGGGCGGGGGGGGTCCCTGGCAAGCCGGGAATTGGAGCGGTGGCCGATGTGTGCTGGAGGTTTAACAAGTCCTCCTGCCCGTTCCCGGATTGCAAGTTCCGGCATGCATGTTCAGTTTGCAGGGGAGGGCATGCAGCGACTAAATGTATACGAAAGGGTCCCTTGCCATCGGTCAAGTGATAGTGCCAATTTTGCGTTAGCCCCATCGCCAATTCAGATTGAGGTTTTGCGGGACTTGTTGCTGCATTACCCTAGGGTGTAGGACAAAGAGGTGCTGCTTGGGGGTTTTTCGAATGGTTTTGTTATCCCGGTTAGGGGTAGGGTGGTTGCTTTGGCTGCACGGAACGCCGCTTCCGTGCGGCGCTTTGCGGCGGTAGTGCAGGAGAAGTTAGATGGCGAATTGAAGTTGGGCCGGATAGCGGGCCCATTTGCGGACCCCCCGTTTAAGGACTTGGTGGTTTCTCCTTTGGGGGTGATCCCCAAGAAAGAGCCGGGTAAGTTCCGGTTAATTCATAATTTGTCTTACCCCGAAGGTGCATCGGTCAATGCTAATATTCCGAGAGAGTACTGCACGGTACGTTACGCTTCGTTCGATAAGGCTGTGCGGTTGGTGAAGAAGGCTGGGTTTGGGGCACTGATGGCGAAGGTGGACATTGAGTCCGCGTTTCAATTGCTCCCGGTGCACCCCTCTTCCTTTCCGTTGCTGGGTTTCAAGGTCTCCGGTGAGTATTATTTCGACAAATGCATGCCCATGGGTTGCGCAGTGTTGTGCGCTTACTTCAAGACTTTTAGCATCTTTTTACACTGGGCCGTCGAGCGACAGGTGGGTTGTGCTGATTTGGTCCATTATTTGGATGATTTTTTCTTTGTTGGGACGGCCCACACGTCTCAGTGTAGCGAGTTGTTGGATGGTTTCGTTTCGGTGGCAGGCGATTTGGGGTTCCGTTGGCGGAACAGAAAACGGAAGGTCCAGCGACTACCATCACTTTTTTGGGAATCGAGTTGGACTCCGTTGCTATGATGGCGCGGTTACCATTAGCAAAGGTGCTTCGGTTGAGGGTGTTGGTGGCCAATGCGGTAGTCTCGGCGAAGTATACTCTGCGGGAAATGCAGGCTCTGCTTGTGTCCTTGAACTTCGCTTGTAGAGTGATTCCGATGGGGCGCGTTTTTCTCCGCAGGTTAGCGATGGCCACGAGTGGTGTTTCGAAACCTCATCATCGTATTCGGATTTCAAGGTGCTTGCGGGAGGACTTGTTAGTCTGGGATGCCTTTTTGCGGGATTTTAATGGGTCGGCGGTCCTCGTTGGGGAGGACTGTTCGAGCGAGGACTTGCAGCTATACACGGACGCAGCCGGGGGTGTGGGATTAGGTATTTACTTTGGTGGCTCGTGGTGCGTGAGCCCATGGCCGGTGGACTGGGGGGAGACGGGGCTTCTGAGGAACATTACCTTCCTGGAGTTGTTCCCTATCTTGGTGACGTTGGAGTTTGTCAGACGGCTGCCTGGGTGAGAAACTTCACAGTCTTGGCAAGTGCATATATCTATATGATTTGCAAGGTATTGTGGGCAATGTAGTTCATTCACACCAGACACAGCTGCTGACAATAATTTAGTTGTGCTCTTGGGTAAAGCCAATAAGATATTTATTTATGGGGTTATTTCTCCCAACACAGATATGCTTGGTAGCACATAAATCAGGTAACTTGCTTTCAGTGTTAACTTGGAAAAACAAAGTCAAAATCAGGAAAACAACAAATGAAAAGCCACAAAGCAAGAAACAAACTGTTCTTTTCAGGTTAACTTCTGATTACTTCCCACACAGATTCAGAAGTGATTCTCTCCTAGCTCACAAGCAATTAGGTAAGGCTTAATTGCTAGCAGTTATCCAGCTGAAACCCCTTAGCTGGCTTGCTTTCTACTATGTGGGTCAAATCCTGCTTCAGGAGCTTTTCTGAGTAGATTAAAGAACAAATTTGTATTTCTTTGTGATGGTTGCTGTACTTTATAACAGAAAGTTACCAACGGAGTTTAGATAGAGAACAGTCCATATAAACAGGATCTTCATCTGCTATTATTCCACCTTGTTCAACAAGCATGGTTTCAATATCATGGATTGGCACAGATGAATCTCTCAATGGAGCACTTTCAGGAGAATACTTGTTTCCCTGCTGTCTTTCAAGGTTATAGCTAGGGCATAGATCAGTGTTCATACCTGAGCTTCCATTGCTGTTAGAGTTTCTCTCTATATAGCCTGGCCAGTATGTAGTCCAGTTCTTATGTCCAGCCTTCCAATCCAGATCCCTGGACACTGGATCTCTCTTCACATACCTTCTGGCACGGGTCTTAGGGTCCCTGCCACGTGCAGCCGTCTCCCTCACAGGTAGCGTCTGGTGATTCCTAGCTCTGCAGCACCATTCCTCTGGCTTTCCCCAGTCCAATGGTGTATGCTGGCCCTTGAAATACCTCCCAGTATACGTACTGCTTTGGACTCTTCTAGACCTCTCAAAGGCTTTTCTCCTCTTTCTTCCAGAGGGTTTCCTTGCCTCTCTGTCCGTCCGGTTTGGCTTCTGCTTCTGATGATCCTTCAGATGAAACTGATGATCCTTCTCTGGATATCCAAGGTGATCATGAAGATGGTCATCTGTAGAATAAACTCTACTCTTATTCTGCTTAGATGAGTGCTCCTCCCTAACACAGCGCAGCTGTGCTGAATCAGGCCCTGCCCTTTGAGATGAGTGCTTAGGGATTACCTCATAGCCCTCCTGATTGAACACACGTTTCCCTACTTCAGCTCCTCTAATGGCTGTTGGAAACCTGGTGCATTCTGGGACTGGTAGTCTTTTATGGGAAAATTCTGTTTTCTTATTTCTACCAGAACTGACAGGTTGCTTGTTCAGAGTCACTTCACCTTTTCTATAGCTCCTTCCTGAGCTATGATAAGCTTCCTTATCACAAGTTATGGCCAGATAAGTTGTGTAATAAGAAAGTGGTGTGGTGGTGTGATAATGAAGCAGTCGTGAGTGTTGTCAATATTCGCCTCGGTGTGCCGACGTGGCTGCTTTGATGCGGAAGGTAGTGTTAGTCTGTTTACGTTTGAATGTGACCTTGAGGGCCCGTCACATTCTGGGTCATAGGAACAGCATCGCTGATGCTCTGTCTCGTTTGCAGTTGCAGCGTTTCCGACTGCTGGCCCCGGAGGCGGATCCAGTGGGCTTGGAGGTCCCGTGGAGCTTATGGAGCAGTGGCCGGCGGTGATGACATAGCTGCTACGGAGTTCTCTCGCGGACAGCACGTGGAATGCTTATTGTCGGGGCTGCCGGCACGTGGTAGCATTTTTGCAGGAACTGGGGTGGCGGGGGGGGGGGGGTTGTGCCGGATTCCATGTTGGGTTGCTATGTTATAAGTGCCAAGCACCTGGGTTTGTCCCGGATAGTTGTTCGGCAGCACCTGGCGGGCTTCTCTTTTTTTGCTAGAGTTCTTGGCTGGTCCCCTTCAGGGGGGGGGGTTTCTCGTGCGGCAGTTGATGCAGGGATGGAGACGTGTTCATCCCCCTGTGCCGGATGCGCATCGCCCTCTCACCCATGACTTGCTGGCTGGGATTTGTGATGCGCTGACTGCAGTGGCCGCATCGGCTTATGAGGCCACCCTTTTCCAGGCAATATTCTGCTTGGCGTTTTTTGGTGCCTTCCGGGTGGGTGAGTTGGTGGCCGATTCAAAAAGGGTTGGGGCGGGTCGGTGTTTGCAGACTCATCATGTGCGATTGGAAGGGGATTCCTTGAGGGTTTTGTTGCAGAAGTCAAAGACCGACCCGCAAGGCCGGGGTAGATGGGTCGTGTTGAGTGCGATAGGGGGGATCACCTGCACCGTAGCAGCGACTATGTCGTATTTGGAGGGTCGGCCCCGGGCAGAGGGTGGGTTTTTTGTCCATGCCGATGCGTGTCTGGTCACCCGTTATCAGGTGATGGCGGTTCTACGATTGGGGCTGCAGTGGATAGGTGAGGATGCCCGACAGTTTGCGGTGCATTCCTTCCGCATTGGGGCGGCCACCAGTTTATTTATTTATTTAGCTGTATTTATATCCCGCTTTTCACCGGGTCATTACCCACCAGTGCGGCGGGTATTGGATTGTCGCCTGCACAAATACAGGCGATTGGCAGGTGGCAGTCCCAGGCTTTTCAAACTTATGTCAGATTATGATATGTGGGCATGAGAGGAGCGCAGATCATTAACACTGTGTTTTTCTTTGCAGAATGGGGCAAAGGTGTGCGGTGCTGTTGGATGCTGGGGCATTCATTTGTCTTCTGGACTGGCAGACGTGCTGAGGAGAGGCCTATCGGGCGGAACCTGAGACTGGAGCCTTCGGTGGTGGCGCTTTCATGGCTGGGCGAAAGAGGACTGAGGTGGCCGCAGTTAATGCCCTTGCTTCGTCACCATGCGCATCTTCGGACAGAGCCCGGGTTTCTTCTTTTGCATTTAGGGGGTAATGATCTGGCCTCTTGGACCTGCAAGCAGTTGATCAACGCTGCCAAGAGGGACTTTTCTCGCATTTTGTTAATGTTTGCGGGGGTGGTGTTGCTTTGGTCCGATGTCATCCCCCAGCCGGCGTGTGCAGTGCAGCGGCGCTGGTCCCAGGGGTTGACTAAGATCAATCGACAGATTGGGAGATGGGAGGTTGAGCACGGGGGGTTCCATGTGCAGCATGATTGGGTTGATGTGGCCTGTGCAGGGTTGTACAGGTCGGATGGGGTTCATTTGTCCCCGGTTGGCCTTGACCTTCTTCTTAATGACTGGCAAGAGGCATTGGAGAAGGTGGTAGGCAGGTCGCAGCTTTTGCCCGGTTGAAGGGGCGGCAAAGCCACATATTTGTGTCTGTGCCGGTGGCGGGATAGAGGTTTCCGGGGTCCGGAGGCATAAGCTACTTGGGGCGGGAGCAGGGTGCCCACGACCCGGAGAACCCTGAGCTTACTTTTGCTAGTGATATGGCGAAGTTGAGCAGGGGTGGTTAGAGCTGGACCGGTGGTTGACTGGTCCAGGGGCGGAAGCGAGGTCACCTTGCTAATAGTATGGCTGGTGACGTATCGCTCTGCCGGGGGTGGGGGGGGGGGGGGAAATTCATGGCTAAGTTGTTGTTGGTTGTTTAAAATGTTAGTTGTTATTGGGCAATAAAGCTGTGACCTGGTGTTTTTTCCAAGTAATATGTGTCTGTGCATTTTGTGGGTAATGTGCAAGGTAAGGGGGGTATTGGAGTTTTAGGGAGGGAGGGGGAGCGCCTGGTATGGATCCCCGGTTATATAGAAAGACTAGGGGACATGCAATGAAGCTACAGGGTAAACTATTTAAGACTAATAAAAGAAAATATTTTTTCACTCAACGTGTAATCAAAATCTGGAATTTGTTACCGGAGGATGTAGTAAGAGCTGTTAGTGTAGCCGGGTTTAAAAAAAGGTTTGGACAAGTTCCTGGAGGAAAGGTCCATAAACCATTATTAAGAAGGGACCCAGTATATCAATGCTTGACCCAATACAAGCATTGTGGAACCTGTGTCTTTTGGGGAAACTACTAAGTGCGTATGACCTAGATTGGCCATTGTTGGAAACAGGATACTGGGCTTGATGGACCTTGGTCTGACCCAGTATGGCATATCTTATGTTCTTATTAAGGAATGGAGTTTTATTGTCTAACCAGGTCCACCCAACATGTGTTTCAGATGAAGCCTACTTCAGGGGACTGCGATCTTATGTATAAGAACATAAACAATCAGATTCATGAAACATCAATTTAAAGAAATAAATTACATAATAAATAAATAATCAAATGTATGCATAGACAAGCCCATTATAAAAACCACTCATAAAAAATTCATAATGTGTAAACCATGCAAAACCAATAAAAAAGCTAAAAACTAAAACTGAACAGATGTAAAGAATTTTACATTAAACCGTGACTAGGTGATAAAACCGGAAAGCATATAAAGTGACATAAGGATATATGTGGAGAAGGAGGAAAAACTCACACTTGAAAGACAACGTCAAATCCAAGGATCATTAACAAATCCTTTTGCACTACCCAAGGGGATCATATAAAAAGAAGAGATCACAGAGCAGAGGAAATTATCCACCCAAACACAACAAATGTCTAATGTGGGTACTACTAAGCATCTGAGGCAAAGAAACATAAGAACATAAGAACATAAGATATGCCATACTGGGTCAGACCAAGGTCCATCAAGCCCAGTATCCTGTTTCCAACAGTGGCCAATCTAGGTCATACGTACCTAGCAGTTTCCCAAAAAGACACAGGTTCTGCAATGCTTGTACTGGGTAAAGCATTGATATCCTGGGTCCCTTCTTAATAATTTTATTTATTTATTTAACAGTATTTCTAAACCGCCTTATCATAATAATCAAGGTGGTATCACAGCAAACAATCTGGTAGTGTGAGTGTGTTATACATGCAGTGAGGGTGAAAATTTAGTTGGGTGCGTGTTGTATTGTGTGCTAGATTGGTCTGAGCTATGTACAATGTGGGCTATATACAGTGGTGCTAAAAACATTTTATATACATACAGTGTTAGGAGGTAACGTGAGCTGCTATACAGTCACTTAGGTTATGTGATGTGTCCATAGTGTTCTATGAACAGCATGGTTTTCCGGATATGGTTTATGGACCTTTCCTCCAGGAACTTGTCCAAACCTTTTTTAAACCCAGCTACACTAACAGTCTTTACTAAATCCTCCGGTAACAAATTCCAGAGCTTGATTACATGTTGAGTGAAGAAATATTTTCTTTTATTAGTCTTAAATAGTTTACCCTGTAGCTTCATTGCATGTCCCCTAGTCTTTCTATATTCTGATAACGTAAACAATCGATCTATGTTTACCCGTTCCACTCCGTTCATTAATTTATAGACTTCTATCATATCTCCCCTCAGCCGTCTCTTTTCCAGGTTAAACAGCCCTAACATTTTTAGCCTTTCTTCATAGGAGTATCCTTCCATCCCCTTTACCATTTTGGTGGCTCTTCTCTGAACCTTTTCTAATAACGCTATATCCTTTTTAAGATACGGCGACCAGAATTGCACACAATATTCAAGGTGCGGTCTCACCATGGAACGATATAGAGGCATTATAATATCTTTTGTTTTATTTTCCATTCCTTTCCTTATGATACCTAGCATTCTATTTGCTCTTTTGGCTGCCGCTGCACACTGGGCCGAGGGTTTTAACATGCTATCCACAATGACGCCTAAATCTTTTTCCTGGGTGGTGGTTCCTAATGTGGAACCTTGCATCGTGTAACCATAGTTTGGGTTGTTCTTCCCTAGGTGCATAACTTTGCACTTGTCCACATTAAATTTCATCTGCCATTTTGATGCCCAGTCTTCCAATTTATCAAGATCCTCTTGCAATTTTCCACAATCCTCTTGGGTTTGACAACTTTAAATAGTTTTGTGTCATCTGCAAATTTGATAACCTCACTCGTTATTCCACTTTCCAGGTCATTTATGAATAGGTCAAAAAGCAGCGGACCCAGCACATATCCCTGGGGTACACCACTATTCACCTTTCTCCATTGGGAAAATTGGCCATTTAGCCCAACCCTCTGCTTTCTATCTTTTAACCAGTTCTTGATCCACAGTAGTACACTGCCTCCTATCCCATGACTCTTTAGTTTTGCCAAAAGTCTCTGATCAGGGACCTTGTCAAAGGCTTTCTGAAAGTCCAGATACACTATATCAACCGACTCACCTTTGTCCACCTGTTCATTCACACTTTCAGAAAAGCATAACAGATTAGTAAGACAAGATCTTCCTTGTCTAAAGCCATGTTGGCTGTCTCCTATTAGGCCATGACTATCTACATGCTGAGTAATTTTATTCTTTATGATGGTTTCTACCATTTTTCCCGGTACTGACGTGAGGCTCACCGGTCTGTAGTTTCCCGGATCGCCCTGGAACCCTTTTTAAAAATTGGTGTTACATTGGCGATCCTCCAATCTTCAGGTATTAGAGATGATTTTAATGATAGTTCACAGATTATTAATAGCAGGTCTGCAATCTCATATTTCAGTTCTTTCAACACCCTTGGATGTATACCATCCGGCCAGGTGATTTGCTACTCTTCAGTTTATCTAATAGTTGTAATACATTTTCCCAATATATCCATATTTCCTTCAATTCTTCCGCACCTTGTCACCAGGTGCCCCCAGTGGCCAGTGGCTGCAAGGGCATCTGGCGCATTTATTATTTTTAAGGAGCGGTGTGACTTTAAGGGCCTAGTGCATTCTGGTCCTTGTAGTTCTAGCTCCTTGAGCACAAAATGATCCAAGCCAAGAGTGTAGGGTAACAAGGCTTTATTTCCCCTGTAACGCAATGATTCACTAAGACAAGTAGAAATTAAAGACAGTCCTTTTCTCTATCAAAAGGGGTTTCACCAGTATTCAAGCAGATAACTGTTATAGGCTTCACAGTTGAATGCAAGTCCTAGCTGAGGCTTCTCTTAGTTCAAAGCAATTTAAACAATTCAGCTAACAAACGGTTATAAGGTTCACCATCAGTTGCACAGTTCTTTTCTATCTACAATTCCAGCAAGGATTCAACACTAGTGGCAGAACAGAAATTACAGTCCATGGGTTCCTCTTGAGGCATGGGAATAATATTCTCACATTCAATTTCCATAGACTCTGCGTCACTGGCTTCTTCCTTTGAATAGTAGTTTTCACTCCCTGTTACAAACTTACAGGGTCTATCTTGCTTCCAATAAAACCTTCCTGTTAAGCTGTGAGGGATTGTCTCAAAAAGCTCTGCTTTGCTTCCCCTCCCCTTATAGGGAATAGCTGCTTTAACAGGGTTTCTATTAGCAAGGCTTTCCTTTAGAATTAAAGATTCAGCATACCTTGGCTTCCTGGAATTGCCACACCTAGAGCTTGTCAGCTTCTGATGTACTTCTCTTGGGAGATAGACTTTTCTGTGCAGTGCTTTGCTTTCATGGAATTCAGGTAAACCTGGTAAGGATTCCAACTCACTGTGGTTCTCTGGAAAGGTATCTTTATAATAGGAACCTTTCCTCCTTGTTCTTTGTAATTCTGATCCAACAAAGTTACTTGGGCTGGGAGAGTCATTCCTACCAGACAAACTGTTTCTTCTGGCAGCTTTTCTCTGGACTCCGTCCCAACGTGCTCTGCCCCTCTGGACTCTATCCATCTGAGTAAACTTCCTCTGGATTCTGTCCCCCTGGGCTCTGTCCCCCTGGGCTGACTCTCCGTGGAACCTCTCCTGCTCCACGTTATTCTGGTCTTGCACGCCTTGCAGGTGCTGTAGGTTCTCCACCTTCTCCTTCTCTTCCGCTTTCCTCTCTTTCTCCCTTGCCACTCTCTGCTTCTCCTTATAAAGGGAGTTTTGGTTTGAACGTCCCGGGCTTGGGCTCAGGTGCAACTGATTGCCACTAATGCAATCAGTGTCTGAGCACGTTGCTTCAGCCTCTGTGGGATTACTCCTGCCCCCTCTGGCTGTACTGCGATGCAACTGCACTCTGCACATTCTCAGCTCTATGCAAAACAGGTTTTTTTCCTACTGCTGCAGCTTCCATGTCTCCAGCCTCATGACAACCTTTAAATACCACTTCAGTCATGGGTAACATCCCTACATCTTCCTCAGTAAAGACCAAAGCAAAGAATTCATTCAGTCTCTCCGCTATCGCCTTGTCACCTCTTAGTGCCCCTTTAACTCCTCTATCATCTAATGGACCAACTGACTCTCTCACAGGCATACCTATAGCACTAGAATAACCACAGAGGCATAACAAACAACTAAATAAATGGATTGCTAAATCTATCTATGTGCACGATCGTAATAAGAGAGATCAACATGTATGTAGGAGAAGACGATGTCCGTATAGGAATAGAAATAGTTCGGACATCCATTCCCACTAAATGCTTAGGTGGTGATTCCACACACAGAGCTCTGTATGGGAGTGGGAGGGGGTGTGCCGAGGAAGGCATAAGGGCGGGTTGGGGGTGTAACTCCTACCCTGGACATACAGAGCCGATTCCAAGGTTGTTCCTGTATGTTTGGGGTGGGCCATTTAAACAGGGGACTTATTCCACCTTGGAGGTGGAATAAGTCCCCCTGGACGTCAGGAGCTGCCGGAGCCAGGGAGTGGAGAACAGGTGAGGGGGTGCCCCGCATACCAACCCTGGCCATGGAAGGCACGATCGGGGATTGGGCTGCGGGGAACGCAGAGTCAGCTATTGCTGCCAGGAATGTGACTCCTGCATGGAGCCATGGCACTTTGGCTCCATGAAGGAGCCAGGCTAAGCTAACCAGAGATGTGTCTGGACATCTGGGGTGTCTGAATCTGGAGTCGAATCGGGTGCATCTCTGTGCCGTCTGGATGGCCCAGGAATGCACAATTCAGAATCGGCCTCTTAGGGCTTGATACTATGCCACGAATAGCGTGGATGGACATCCCAACGGGACATCCAACCCCACTATTCGTGTTTTCCCCCACCGGCATCTAACCTCCCTGCTGGTTGTGCAGGGAAGGGGCGGTTCAAGGGCAGAGTCTGGGCGGGCGGTGGGCAGTTGCCGGCCCTGGATATACAGGGCCAATTCTAATGTCGGCCCTGTACGTCCAGGGCCGGTGACTTGGGCATGGAAGTTATTCCTCCGAGGTGGAATAACTTCTCTGGATGTTTTTGTTTCCAGCACGGGGTGCAGATGGGGCAAGAGGGGGCCCAGAGGACATCCACTATAGCCCAACCCTGGCCTTAGGAGGCCAGATCGGTGGTTGGGCTGCAGGAATAAGCTCTTTTTTCCAGTGGCCGGCATCGTGGCTTTTAAATGGAGCCGCAGTTAGTCAAGCCTGTCGTGTACGTGCATGCCGGGCTGATTCGCAGTAATGTAATGTAACATAATGTCTGTGCTTTGACCTCTAACATGTAGATAAACAAAGCTTGACCTAGAGCTGAATTTGTACCATGTAGCAGTTTCCCTTAATAAATTGAGTCATGATGACCTAATTCAGGTAGAGATTTACAGGAAACTGTTCAGGTTTGCAGAGCTGTGAGTCTCTCACTTCAGCTTAACTCATACTTTTTTATATAACTCTCTGTGTATGTATGCTTCCTTATTTGCAGGGGCGTATCTACTGTGAAAGTAATGAAGATTAAGCTTCAGGGCCCCTAATCCCAGAAGGGCCCTAGAAGTGACCTTAGTCCACATTGCTTAAAAATTTTGGGTCTACTGTATGAGAAGGGTTTTAAAAAATAATACTATTAATAATATAGCATAATTCAATACAAAATAGTCGTTAAAATAAAAATTAAAAAGGTTATTAAAGTATAATGTAGGCTAGCTGTAAACAAAAAAACATTCTGAGATGTAGTAGTTACATTTTTCAAAAATTTGTGGTGGTGTATGGAACAACCCCATTGAAGAAGATAACAGTGGTTATCCAGACCTCAATGCTGTTGTGAAGAGGCCCCCATAACAGTTCAAGCTTCAGGGCCCCAAAAATGTAGGTCTGCCACTGCTTATTTGCATTTGAATTTAGAGAACTGAAGTCAAAGAATCAAGGTCAGTTATTTGGTAGCCCAGTCAGAAGTAGGCCATGGGAAAAAGAGATTCATTCAGTTGTTGCTATGACTCGGATCTTCCTTTCTCTTCATTCAAGGCAAAGCAGAGAGTATGGAGGATTGTGAGTAAACATTGCAAAACCCTGGAGCACGATGATATTCACTGACTACTGTTAACGAAGCATTGTTATTTCCCTAAAAAGGGATTTTTTTCTGAGAAGCTTCAATGTTTGAAATATGAAATGGCAGTTATTGATTTATGGGGACTGCCCTCTAGTCCTGAGTGTATCATCCTACAAGGTGGGAAACGTAGGTACATGAAAAGTTTCAAGGAAAATATAAGTTGTTTGTATTAGAATAGAAAGTATATGATGATTTATTTGTTTGTTTTTCTGATGTCATGTTTTTAAAAGGATAACATTTTCTGGTTGTAAAATATTTGAACAGCCTGGTTTGGTAATTAATTGCTGTGTTTTCATAGACTGATATTTTTCTTTAGTAAGTCAGAGCTTAGAGTCATATTTCACAAGACTTGCAAGTTGGTATTTGGAATGTCTGTTCCCTTATCACTGTTAGTTGGTAATGTATAAAGACTGCACAGCTTGTCCATTTCATTCTTGGGTCTTAAGGTAATTTAATTTTTTTTCTGTATTTAAGGATGTGTTTTGGTGTCTAGGTAGATGCATTTTATTTTGAAAGCTTTTTCGATTTCAGACTAAGTAAAAACAGAGATGTGTTGTAGCGCTGTGATTTTTGTACATGCTGATTTTTGTTTTGGTTTCAGTAATCATTAGTTTAAGGTAAACATTTCAATATTGTAAATGATAACTTATGTCCAGCCTGGGGATTTCTTCTGATGTTATGAGAAGTGCTCTGTTACCTGATGTTATTCAATTTGTTATACTTTCCTTCCTGAATGCTTAGTAAGTGTATAGATTCTAGATACACCTATTGAGATTGTTGTTTGATAAAGATTTTGAAGGAATAATTTTCATATCATAAGGATTTCAGTTTATGCTAATTAGAACATTCGCAAAGAGGTGTCATTTAGAATGATCAAAAATAAAATTTATATCTTCTTCCTGCAGCTCATTTAAAAATAGCAGTAAGTTTTAATAAGTTTTAATGTTGTTTGTTTCTAGAAGTCTCAGTCTATAAGAATATATTAGTATTGTAAGAAAGTCCTCTAAGAATGCTGCTCCTGTAGCACTATGTGACATTAAAAAATAACTTTGTTCTGTGTGTTGTGGAAACATTCTTTAAGCAGCTATACAGTAAGCTGACATTTTTTATTTGCCAATGATTTTCCATTATAGTCTTGACGAATTTTATCTGATCCACACAATTAAAGAAATATGAATTTTGATAGTTATATGACTGAAATTGTTGTGTTATAGTAGACATTTTAAGAATGTGAAACCCGGGAAATATTTAAAATTCTGTAAAGCCTGAGCAAGTAAGAATACTTAGAGGCGGATGACTGATGGAATATATTTTTAAACTAAATGAATTCCATATTAGTGTTGGAAATAAGAATAAGATTACTTTCACTTTTTTCCTGTTCTTTTAGATTTGTTTGCTTCTTTCAGAAATAAGGTTCTATGATTGATTTTGCAGTGGTAGCGTGTTTGCACAGCTAGTATTTTTTTCTCCTTGCTATTTGTTTGGGTTTGTACTATAGTATGGAATGGATTCTTTAAGTCAATGGATTGGGGGGGATGTTTTATACACTGAAGTAATAACTGGAGAAGAACACAGCACAGATAACAGCAGCATGGAAGGACGGTATGATTACATTAGCTGAGAGCACAGTGGCTCAAAGCCTTCTTGCCAAATAAGCTTTGTTAGAGAAACTCTAAAGAAAAAATTTGGTTACAGTTACAGTAGAGCATGAATGCAGCTAATTCCCATTTATACAGAAAGAACAACTTTTGATTCCAATTTGCAGCACTATTATTGAGAAATAAATGCACATGACTGTGATTTCATTTACATTATGTTTAAGATTAGTTTACAGGGTGTATTGATTTGACAATTGTGATGGGGGAAAAGAGAACCCAAAACAATTAAGAATTTTTTTTATTTTTGTACAGTAAATAAGTCTAATCCATGATATGTAAATTTTGTTTTCCAAGTTAATGGGTTTGAGCATATCCTGGTTAAAAGACAATGTTGATTGCATTCTATGTGTGAAGATGCAAATGCAAATAGGACCTCCTAGAGTTTCTTATATTTGCAGAATAAGAACCTCTGGAGCACATATTTTAATAAATATTGGTAATTGATGTGAATGAATGGGAAGATCTTCAATGTGTGATAGCATTTTGATGTATGTAGTGTCACCACCAGGTGGGCAGGCTGCCGCCTAGGGGTAGCAGGTCTGTGTCTGATGACAATTAAGTAGTTGTACACACGAGTGGTTGAAGGTAAAAGGATTTATTTCCCCTCCCGGGGTCGGATTATTCAGATAACATAACACAATATTCAAAATAAATAAGCCATACTTTCTGGCAAAACATAAAGGAAAGTAGAAAAATGAGGGCGCGGGCCAAGTCCCGAGCGCCCGGCTAGTAACCGGGTGCCCGGCCCGAGGCGAGCCGGCGCGTGCTGCTCGGGCGCGAGCAAGAAGGGTGGGGGGGGGGGGTCGGCAGGAGCGGGTGGCAAGGCCGAATGGGATTGGCCGACAAAAAGGGGGTTATTTGAACTGATTGGATCCCCCAGCGCGGGAGCGCGTGCGGGGGATCCACCAGCCTGCACTTCTGCGCGCCCGAGCCTGTCGGCATCGTGGCGCGGCGAGAGGTGCACGCTGGTTGCTTCCCACCCACCCACCCTATGGTTAGTTGGTGGAGTGTCCTGTATGGGTTGTCGCAGTTGGAGGGGGTTTGCGGGGTCCCGGGGTTCCCGGGGTCCGGAGTGGCAGGCCATGAGGGCGGGGGGCCCTCGGCATGGTTAAACCCAGCCGGCTTGAGCTACTGAGACGGCCAAGTTGGGGAAGGGTTATTGCCAATTGGCCGATGCTTTTACTGTGCGGGGGGGCGGCGGAGAAGTCACCTTGCTAATCACACGGCGGGTGGCCGATCTTGCCGCGGGGCACAGGGTTTGTGTTATTATTGTTATAACTGTTATTGAGGTTATGTTCAATAAAACTGCGACCAGTTTATGCCCAACTACTGTCTCTGTGCTTGATTTGGGGTAAAAGGGGGCTAGGAGAATCGGTGGGGGACTCCTAAGAGCTGGGAAGGAATGGAAAGGGGGGGGGGGGCGGGTTTGAGGGGGATAAGGATTGGGTAAAGGTGAGCGGGGGGTCCGGCTACCCGGTTACAGCTTCTTCTTGCTTCTTAAAGTAAATGGTCAAAGTTAAACATTTAAACTCAGCACATAGTTTCACTATGTGCAAACCAGTAATCTTCAGTTATAGTGTTTTCCTTATACACTATACACAGCCTTGACTAACACAGAGACATCACTTTATCTGATAAAATCAATGTGCAGTCCATTGGGTCACCATTAAATGAGCATTCACTGAGTGTATCAATGACCATAGGCTCTTGCATGCATTCAGAATTATCTGAGTTCTCTTTATCAAAATACCTTTGCAAGTTCCCCTGTAACGTGCCGTTACAGTGTCTCTCTGCAGCACTCCCTCTATGGCTGGAATAACAGCTACCGTATTCCCCTGTGTCTGGGAGAGAGGGAAGCCACCATTCAGGGTTCTTATAATCCCACTTCTTCTAGGAGGTTCTACCCCTGGAGAGCTTACTGGTTCTATCTTCAGGCTTTGATAGATAAAATTCTTCTCCCCTCCTAACACCAGGTTTCAGCCTGCGGGGTTTTCTTTGAGGCTTAGGAACTTCTAGGATATCATCCTCAGACATGCACACATCTTCAGGGAAATACCTTTCTCTCTCTGGAGGTGTTAACTGCTCTCTGTTCAGCTCTGTGCTTAAATCCCTCGGCTGGGTGTTAAAGCCCTGCCCCCACTTAGGATTTCCTACACGAGGCTTCTCAGCATTAACCCTGTAGGTATTTCTTTTATCCACAAAGTTTAGCTTCCCACCAGAATCATTCTTCAGGCTACAGCTCTCTGATACATACAGTTTGTCTTTAGGCTTCCAATCACTCCGGTTGGAACGTTGCCTCTGAGCTCCAAAGGGTTTGCAATCAGCAGAACATTCACACCTGTTCTCTGCCCTCACTAGCTGTTTCCTCCTGTAGGACTCTGGGTAGTTTCTGTAGTGAACTCTTCCTGGTTCTGCCTCTGACTCACGTCCTGGGTCAGAGTCTGAAACTCCTCCTTCCTCCTCTAGGTCAGCTGGTTCAGGTAAGACAGCCTGTTCTCCTCGTTTAGCCGGTTCTAACTCTGTATTTCCTGCATAGCTCTTATAGTGGCTATAAGCTCTTCCCCTTTCCAGGTGCAAGCTATTAGGAACTGGGGAATGTTTCTCAGCTGAGCGTGTTTTCAAACCTCGTGGCTGAGTTTGTTTTTGTCGTCCCTGACAACAGCTGCTCACATGGCCTGCCTGCCTGTCAGCTTCAGGACTAGAATGCAGTGAATCCTGTGTTTTTAAGGTAGAGAATGGAGCTTCCTCATCACAGTAGATATCTTATAAATTATGTGAATTTGCACGATGTAACAAAGACTAAGAAAAGTTACAAAGGTGTTTAAAGGAAATGCAGATACAAGTTAAAACTGAATTGTTTGTCAAAGTCAAAGCAAGTTTGATTAAAGGGAATTTTAAAAAAGGTACAAGGAAAAGTAAATTAAAAAAGAAAGGTATACAGTGGATTCAGTCTGGGCGTACAGATTATCATGTGCATTTATGTGGCAATGCTTGTCATGAAGATCTGATTATTTGTTTTCAAATCAGGATTTCTGATTAGTAATATTGATATCTGTTATTATTTTTGTTTTGCTTTTTATTGTACCAGAAATGTAGTGGTATATGCAATATTAAAGAACAAACTTTAGATTAGGGATTTAGCTTTTACAAGTAACAAATGAGTGATACAATTTCATTCTAACAAATAAGTTAAGAAATAAACCAAACTGGTAAATGCGTGCTACTATAATGTTTTCTGTTTATGTTAGTAGATTAACTGAAAATCTTGGTGCATATCACATCCATGAAAGCGTAAGAGATTAGAGTGGCAATGCCCCAGCCTATTTTGAATCCATTGCAAGAGTCTATTGGATTTTAAATTCTCATGTTGTGCGTTTCAGTTTGTTATTATTAAATGACCCTTGCAGAACTGATGTTTATAATGGAAGTGTGCAGCAAATGTCTTGTCGCTAATAGATGGAGCAAAGGTATTGACTCCTAATATCAAAAATGCCAAGAATGATTAACTAAATTAGTATAGTATCACTGATTGAGGTAGATTCAAGATGTAAATGAATTTCCCTGTGTAAGAGATTAACTGAGCCTTTATGCTGTTTTGTGCTGAATAACGTGTTAACAAAGAGAAGTTGTAAACAATGAAAACTTAATTTCTAATTGGGTTAAATTCTATGTTTTTGAAAATTTCTTGAGCACAATTCTGTTTATGTAATGACCTAAGATAAAAAACCATTCTGAAGAATTTTTAGTAAACAATTGAAATGAGTTTAATTCAATTACCATAAACTGCTAGTCATGTTTTGATCTTTGTTACCCCTTAAGAAACAAGATTAACTATACCTTGTACAGTTGTGCACCTGACAAAAGAGGTATGTCTATTAGTATGTGGCCTAACTTTAATTTGATAGATAAAGAGAATAAATTAAGGAATGTAGATGCAAATTAGAAGTATTAGAAGAAGTATTAGAAGTATGGAGGGGAGGAGGGGCCTAGTGGTTGGGGCAAGGTACTTCAGGCCAGAAGGTCAGGGGTTCAAATCCCACTAGAGGACAGCAACCTCAGGCTGGAAGGACTGGGGTTTCTAGTCCCACAGGTGCTCCTTGTGGTCTTGGGAAAGCCACATAACCCTCCATAGCCCATGTTCCCTGTAAAAATAGTTATCTCCAAGTTATAATGCCCTGTTCAATGTAATTTCAGTTTGTTCAATGTAAACCGCATTGATGCAATAGCACAGTATATAAGAGAATGTAAAAAAATAAATATGTTGCAAGCTAGCTTGGTTTCCATATAGTTAATTGGTAACAATGTAATGCTAACAGTAGATGTATTGCAATTTAGCATTAGATAAGATAATTCTGTTCAATGATTCTGTATTGCAGGCATGTCCAACAGGTAGATCGCGATCTACCTGTAGATCGTGGAGGGGTCAGAGGTAGATTGCCAGCCCCACGTGGCTCCATCTCTCCAGCAGCTCGCCCCATCGCTAGAAGAGAGGTCGTCTGCCGAGGGCTTGCCACTGCTGCTGATCCTTTGCCTGTCTTTTTTCCCTGCCTGCGGGAATCTTGCCTGCGGGTGTATTGGGGGCGCTTGGTGTTTTCATGCCAATAGTTTGTGGGTACCCCAGGGGGCTGCCACCTGCGCCCTGCAACAAGACCCCACAGGCCCGACGTCATACCTGGTCTCCTGCCTCTCAGAATCACCCATTCCTGCCCCCGCCACAACACCCCTTAGAAGTGCATTATATACTGGGCGATATCCATTCGCCCGAGCTTTACCTGAATACATTTACTGTATTAGTTGTGTCGTGTGCTGGTCGTTGGTCACTTTATAGTTCGCTTTCATTAACAAAATGCCGTGGGGCCAAGTACCTGCTGGCCGCCGCTAACCGGGGGGGCGGTATGGTGCGTGGTCCCGGCCCTCGAGGAGGGAAGGGGGAGGCCGGCGGGGCACGGGCGGCGTGTTTAAACCCATTGGCTCCTGCGGGTGAGTGAGGAGCGCGGGAGCCAATGGGGGATCAGGCAGGCAGGCGAGAGGCAGTCCGGGGATGGAGCGAGCCGTCAGGACAGCAGTCGCCAAGAGAGCAGTGGAAGGTGGTTGGCGTTCCCTGGAGTTCCGTTGCTGGTGGTAGGGAGGCTCCATTTGAAGCGGCGAAGGGCAGGCCAGCTGGCAGAACTCCGGAGCAGCAGGCGAGGAGAAGGCTGCCGGTCCAGTTCTGCAGCTCCTGCCACATGGGGGAGGAGCAGCTTGAAGGAGAAATATTTTGGGCCTGCGGAGTGCTGAGGGTGGCGGAGATCAGCAGCGGGGACGAGCAGGCGAGTTTAAAAAAAAAAAAAAAAGGAAAAGGAATAATTGGTTTGTTTGAAGCCTGAATTAAGAGAAGGCTTAGCTGTACTGGTGAAGTTATTAAGAAAGAGAAAAGGATCTGTTTTACAGTAGGATAGTGAGTAACATGCCAGCACGCAAGGGCCGGGGGGGCGGGGGGGGGGGGAGGGGCGTGGGTAGGCGGGCTGAGGCAGCAAAAAGGGGGCATTTGGGTAGGGGAGGTTCAGGCAGGGGGCCACAAGAGCAGGGGGGGACAGGGGGGAAACGAGGGGGGGCATGGGGCGGGGGGATGGGCCGAGCAAGGAGGCTCAGGAGAGGGGGTGCGGAGTCTGTACGGGTGCTGGTAAGGGGCAGGGGGAGCGCTAGGGGTACGTGGGGTGAGGACTCCAGTGGGGGGGGGGGTTAGTAGGGGTGCTGAGCAATGTTCCCTCTAATTTTCTGTAGGCTGTGTGCGCATAAAGTATCAGCTGTGCAGCTTTTGAAGGAAGGTTAAATTTTTGTGCACCACATAACGACACTCAGAGTTATATACTTTAAAATTTGACTACACGTCAGAATACAGTATATACACCACATTGATTGCACCAGAAAATATTGTAGAACTTGTGAAAACCGTAAATACACAACAACTTTTAAATTTTAAGACGTCTGTGTTGTTTTCTATCAGAATCAGAACCGTAATTTTTGTGCGCTCTGTTGTAAAGTATGTGCGCTCACTCGGCGAGGTGTGTGCGCGCGCACACGCGCACAGCTTAGAGGGAACAGTGGTGCTGAGGCATTCAGGGGTGTGGTTGGGGCGGCAGGGTGTAGGGGGACCTTCCAAGATGGGAGGGAGGATATGGGGACAGCTGGGTTAGGGACTATCCCTCAGGGGGCGGAGGGGGGAGCGGTGGGGCAGGCCAGTCAGGAGGGGCAAGGTTTTGGGGGCCAGTGGGTTGGCCTATGATACCTGGTGGCTATTATCCAGTGGCCTGGGATCATTGGCGTGGAGGGGGACAAGGATCCTCCAGGGCTGAGTGGTTGGGGGCTTGGCATTCTCTCTGGGTCATAGCAGGTTCCCCCTCGGTATTCTCTGCATTATCTTCACAGATGCCGCCCAGAAGGCTGCATGCGACGGGGCAGCGTGGAGGAGGTGCAGCGCGAGGGGGCGAAGTGGATGCGGAGGTAGCGCGAGCGATCAGGAGATGGCGGGCGATCAGGAGGAGGTGCTTCAGACAGACAGCGGGCGGCTGGCCCAGGATGGCTGTGCACGGGTGTCAAGGCCCAGGACTGCTGTGGCTGGTGAGTTACCTGTGGGACAAGGGGAGCTGGAAAAGGAGGGGGAAGTGCAGGGAGGGGCTGGGGGCAAGGCGAAGAAGAAGCGAAGACACTCCCATAGGCAACGCCATAGGTCAGGGTCCTCTTCGTCTTCGTCATATGATGTTTCATCATCTTCGTCGGGCTTGGAAAAAGGGGAGCGAGCTGGGGGTGGCTTGGGTACGGGGGGGGGGGAGCCGTATCGGGCAGTGTGGCTCCCACGCTTGCATCCTTTCAGAATTATGGGAGGGAGTGCCGCGGAAGCTGCGTCAGAAGATCAGGAAGAGGCACTATATAGTCATTTTTAGGCTTATGGAGGGTAGGAAGCGGTCAGGGGACAGTAAAAAGAAGAGAAAGGAGGATGAGAAGGCAGGGAGGGTCCGGAAGGGTTTCCGCAACATCATTAATTGGACGAGAGCCTTCTTGCGACTAGCTAGTGTTTGGGGGCATCATTACCCATGGCACTATGGGATGTTGTTAGCTTATATGGATTCTATCTTAGAAGCGGCGCAGTTTCATGATGGTTGGGCATGGCTCAACTACAATGAGAGGTTCCGGGATAAAATGGAGGAGAATAAGTTGTTGTCCTGGGGAACGCAGGATATCACCTTATGGTTGATGCAGATGGCAGCCAGAGGAGGCACAGGGGGAGGAGGCGGACTAAAAGGGGGAGTGGCAGCTACGGCAGGAACGGAGCGGCCCTTTCGGGTAGGGGTGGGACTCCCGCGCCACAGAGAGCAGTCGGAGGAGGAGCAGGGGACATATGTTGGCGGTTTAACAAGTCATCATGCCCTTTTCCAGATTGCAAATTCCAGCATAGTTGTTCCGTATGCGGTGGGGGGCATTCAGCAATCAAGTGTGTCAAAAAAGGGGCTTCGGGTGGCCCCCTGCCTGTCCCCAAGCAGTAGGGACATAGTGGGCCTGGTTCCGATGCCGATATGGATCGAAGCCTTTAGGCCCTGGCTTAGGCAGTACAGGAGGCAAAAGGATAAGGAGGTGCTCGAGAGGGGATTTCAGTATGGATTTACTATAAAGGTAGAGGGGAAGGTTGGAGTGGAAGGGGCTTGGAACTCCCCATCGGTGAAGCGTTTTGTTCAGATTGTGAGAGATAAGCTGGCCGCGGAGCTGGAATTCGGCAGGGTAGCCGGGCCTTTTGTAGAGCGGCCGTTTGCGCACTTTGTAGTTTCCCCATTGGGAATTGTACCAAAGGAGGAGCCCAGAAAGTACCACCTGATTCACAACTTGTCTTTCCCGGTAGGATTGTGTGTCAACGATCACATCCCAAGGGAGTTATGTGCGGTGCACTATGCATCCTTCGACGACGCAGTAGATTTAGTGAGGAGATGTGGGACGGGGAGTTTGATGGCAAAGGTGGATATAGAATCCGCGTTTTGTTTGTTGGCAGTACACCCCTCTGCATTCCATTTGCTGGTGTTTCGTTTTGACGGGCATTACTATTTCGATAAATGCATGCCGATGGGTTGCTCAGTTTCCTGTTCGTATTTTGAGAAGTTCAGTACGTTCATGCATTGGGTTTTGGAGGTGACAGTGGGATGTGCAAATGTGGTCCACTATCTGGATGACTTTCTGTTCGCTGGCGAGGCGCAGTCGGTGCAGTGTCAGGAACTACTGGGCGGCTTCGTGAGACTGGCCCAAGCATGGGGCGTCCCATTGGCTGTGGGGAAGATGGAGGGTCCGGCAACACGCATCACATTTTTGGGGGTGGAATTGGATACTGTGGATATGGTGGTGCGCTTGCCGCTGGAGAAAGTCTCGGGGTTGCGGGTCCTGGTGGCAAACGTGATGGGATCTACTAAAGTAACACTGAGGGAAATGCAGGCCTTGATAGGCTCCCTGAATTTTGCGTGCCGGGTCATTCCGATGGGGCGGGTGTTCCTGCACAGGTTCTTGGCGGCTACATCAGGGGTCCTTAAGCCGCATCACTGCATTAGAGTATCGAGGAGTATGAGGGCTGATTTGGGGGTTTGGGATGAGTTCCTGAAAGGCTTTAATGGAGTATCGGTACTGATGGAGAAAGAAATTTCCACTTTCGATCTGCAGCTATTTAATGATGCGGCGGGCGGTTTGGGACTGGGTATATATTTTGGGGGCTCCTGGTGTGCGGGGGCCTGGCCGCTAGCTTGGCGTGAGGCAGGCCTACCTGATAACATAGCCTTTTTAGAGTTGTTTCCAATATTGGTGGTTTTGGAACTGTGGCCAGACAGGCTGTGCAATCGCAGGATACTTTGGTGGTGCGACAATAAAGCAGTGGTTAGCATGATTAATCAATACGCTCCGCGCTGCCTGCGGGTAGCGGCTCTAATGAGGGAGGTGGTGCTAGCCTGCTTAAGGTTGAATGTTTTGGTGAGGGCCCATCATATACCTGGGAGTATTAATAGGATTGCTGATGCTCTTTCATGTTTCAAGTGGGACTTGTTCCGGAGATTGGCACCAGAGGCGGATGCCGCGGGAGTGCAGGTCCTGGAGCACTTGTGGCAAACTGGCCTGAAGACATGCTGAACCTGTTACGGAGTTCGGTGTCATCGACGACATGGCGGGCTTATTGACGAGGCTGAGACAGCGTGGTGGACTTGCTGGTGGCGCAGGGATAGCAGCAGGGACCGGTGTCGGACCAACTCATGGGCCAGTATGTCATGTCGGAGAAGGCGGCAGGAACAGCGAGATCAACTGTGCAGGCACAATTAGTGGGGTTTGCCTTTTTCTTGAGGGCAGTGGGTTGGGAAGCATCTGGCAGGGGGTTCCTGGCACGTAGGCTGCTGCTGGGTTGGGAGCAGGCTCACCCTTCACAGAGCGATAGGTGGCGGCCTATCACGCATGAATTGCTTGGGAGGTTGTGTGCAGCGTTACACTTGGTGGCAGCGTCGGCTTATGAAGCCACGCCTTTTAAGGCAGTGTTTTTGGGGCTTTTTTGGGGCCTTCCGGGTGGGGGAATTGGTGGCTGCGTTCAGTGTGGCAAAAGGGGGATGTGCCTTACTGATGCAGCATGTGAAGGTGTCCAAGGGGGAGTTGCAAATGCATCTGGCAAGGTCAAAGACGGATCAAAGGGGCAGAGGAGTGTGGGTGCTCTTGAGAGCAATTGGGGTTCCCTGACTTGTCCGGTGGCGGCTATGGAGGCCTACCTGCAGACAAGGCCACGGGGGGACGGCTATCTCTTTGTGCATGAGGGTGCGCGATGGCTGATGCAGTTTCAGTTCGCAGCGGTTCTGCGGATGACGCTGGGCCAGTTGGGATTGGATCCGGGCAATTTTGCTCCTCATTCAATTCGAAATGGTGCAGCTACTAGTGCTACGGAGGCTGGGTTAACTGAAAGGGAGATTCAGCGGATAGGCAGATGGCGGTCAAGAGTGTTCCAAGGGTATGTGTGATTATGAGGGGAAGAGTGAATAACGGCTACTAACTGTATATTTTCTTTTAGATGTCAGCCGGGTTCCAGGTTGCTGCTGGATGATCGGCCATTCATTCATGTACTGGGCTGGTCAGCGAGTAGCTACAAGGCCAGTGGGGCCAAATATTGGACTGAAAGCCTCTGAGGTGACCGTCTTATGGTTGGGCGAGCGCGGTCTTTGCTGGATGCTGCTCTTGCCTTTGCTTCAGCATTATGAGCGTGATAAGGGGGCGCCGGCGTTTCTGTTGCTGCATTTGGGAGGTAACGACCTGGGGTCCTGGACCTGTAAGCAGCTGATCAGAGCGGCAAAAAGGGATTTGGCTGACGTGCTGTTGATGTTTAACAATGTGGTTTTATTATGGTCAGATATAATTCCAAGGCCTGCTTGCTGGGGCCACCGGAGGTGGTCTCAGGGGTTGATTAAAATGAATCGGCAAATTGGCCGATGGGTGTGTGAGAAGGGTGGATGGTAGATTTTGCATCCTTGGGTCGAGGTGGATTGCGCCGGTTTATATCGGCAGGACGGAGTACATTTATCCCCGGTTGTGGTTGATTTGCTCCTGAACGATTGGCAAGAGGCTTTGGAGTATGTGTTGAAGGGAAGGGTAGCTGGTTGCAGCTTGGCTTTTGGGGGCGGCACAGGGACAGGGGTCCCTGAGCCTGTGGCGGGA
Organism: Ichthyophis bannanicus; assembly: GCA_033557465.1. Taxonomy (NCBI): domain Eukaryota; kingdom Metazoa; phylum Chordata; class Amphibia; order Gymnophiona; family Ichthyophiidae; genus Ichthyophis; species Ichthyophis bannanicus. The sequence goes on along the minus strand of CM066033.1, from coordinate 459,288,223 downwards.
TCCCGGATGTATCTGGAGCCGTTGGCAATACGCAGGGCAGGGGTGGGGTAACCCCAACCCGGAGAACCCCTTGGGGCTTTTGCTAATAATATGGCGAAGCCGGAAGAGGGGGGGATGGAATAGCCTGGGGCCAGTTCACGGCGGAAGCGGGAAGGAACTCACCTTGCTACTCACATGGCTGGTGAGAGTTCATTCCGCTGCCGGAATTCAAATGATGAAGGTTTTGTTGTTGGTAGTTTGTTATTGGATAATGTTATATGGTTAATAAAGCTGTGACCAGTTTGATTCCCAAAGTGTTGTGATGTTGTTATTTTAGGTGGGGGGGGAGGAAGAGGTGGTTGGGGGTGCGGGTGGGGGTGGGGGGGCGGGGCGGGGACAGGAGCACCGCGTCCGCCGTACCCCAATTAATGTTTTTGGTGCAGACACAACAAAGTGTCAAGAATTTGGTGATTTTGGGGGGCTTTTCCAATTTTGTTCTAACTTGCCTATGCCTTGCCTTCGAATTGGTTCAAACCACTGTGACTTTTGCTTGCCTCTGCAATTTTATTTTGCCTAGTCTTTGCGTTGATTCTACACTGCAATTTTATTTCACCTTGCCTTTGAGTTGATTCTACACTGTGTGCAGAATTTATTAAATCACGTGTGGTGGTATTTAAACTTGTTTGGCAGTTGTTGTTGTTAAGTGCCGTCGAGTCGGAGTCGACTCATGGCGACCCTCTGGATAGCTATCCTAAATTGTGTTCGGTCTTCAGTCAGGCGGCTCATTGTTGACAGACTGGTACCCGTAGCTGCTGTTATTGTATCGATCCATCTCATTGCTGGCCTTCCTCTTTTGCGTTGACCTTCTATCTTGCCAAGCATGATGTCTTTCTCTAATGATCTCTCTCTTCACATGATGTGTCCAAAGTATGAAAGTCAAAGTCTTGTCTTCTGAGATTCTAAAGAAAGCTTAGGTTTGATCTCCTCTAGTACCGACTGGTTTGTTCTTCGGGCAGTCCATGGTATACACAGTATTCGCCGCCAGCACCATAATTCAAAGGCATCAATTTTCTTCCTGTCTGTCTTTTTCACTGTTTGGCAGTATTTGATTTTATCTGGTTTGCTGGACAGGTTTTTGAGTTTTTTTGATGATTGTTTGGTGGTATTTGATTATTAGTGCCAGTATGATGAATTCTTATTTTTACTTTTAGAACTGCATGTGTGGTTTTGGCATCTCCAGTCCTTGTATTGCACATCATCCAGAGGTCTTCAGTTCCTGATGATCTTTAATACTTTAGGACAGTGACAGTTTTGGACCAGATTCAGCCAGTGTTTATACTAACTTAGCAGATTTGGCCTTCTTACATCCAGCTACCCCAGTATAATGAAGATGAGTGTTCCAAAGAACAGCAAAACCTACCACTTTCATGATGAATGGGAAATGGACTACTTCTTCATCATGGTGAAAGACAAGTGTTGTTGTCTAATTTGTAATGCCCCAGTATCCTTGCCCAAAAAGGGTAATCTGGAACGTCATTATAAGGCTCTGCATAGCAATATGTTTGATGCTGATTTTCCACCCAAAAGTGAAATTCGTAAACTGAAGCTCAAAGAACTTAAATCGAAATTGGCTACTCAGTAACAGTTGATGGCGAAGTCAAGGTCACATTCGGTCAATGCAGCCATAGCATCCTTCAAGGTCAGCAACCTGATCGCAAAGAAATGCAAATCTTTCACTGAAGGTGAATTTGTAAAAGATTGTTTTCTTGAAGCAGCTGACAATCTTTTTGAAGGATTTAAAAATAAGAAAGAGATCATAGCTGCTATTCAAGATGTACAATTGTCAAGAAATATGGTTGTGCGGAGAATAGAAAAGATGTGTGGAGATACAACTGAACAACTGTTGGAGGATGTTTCAAACTGTGTTGCTTTCTCACTCCAACTGGATGAATCTACAGACATAAGAGACATAGCCCAGTTACTAGTCTTTATCCGGATGGTTTTTGAAGACTTCAGTGTTAAAAAAGAACTACTTATGATGGAATGATTTATTTAAAAGGGAGAACTACCGGTCAGGAAATATTCTGTTCTTTCCATTGTTTTGTTACAAAGTGTACGAGGTAATCTTCCATTGCATAGACTTGTTTCCATCTCTACTGATGGAGCAAGAGCAATGACAGGTGAGGTTAACGGTTTCATAGCCCTCTGTAGACAGCATGACGACTTCCCAGATTTCCTTTCTTACCACTGCATCATTCACCAGCAAGTTTTGGCAAGCAAGATACTCAATACAAAGACTGTCATGGACATCACTTTCAAAATTTAAATTCAGTTTGTGGAAGATCACTTCAAAGACGGCTTTTCAATCTTACTCTTGATGAAGGGGCAGCGGAAATCATTTTGCACACAGATGTAAGGTGGTTAAGTAGGCACAAATTTCTGCAAAGATTTTGTGATTTGCTGAATGAAATAAGAAGTTTTTTGAAGGAGAGGGGAGATGACCAAGCAGAGTTGGAAGATGAGGAGTGGTTATGTGATCTGGCATTTTTCACTGACTTTACAGGCGAACTAAGTGATGTGAACCTTGAACTACAAGGTAAAAACAAATGCATTGGTGAGATGATGAGTACAGTTTCATCCTACAAGAGCAAATTTGAGCTAATGATGACTGACCTTGCAAACAACATTTTTGATCATTTTCCTAATACGCAGGACCATCTGGGACAATATCCAAATTTTGTTTTTCAGAACGAGAAGTATGTGGCAGAAATTTGTTCTGTTATCCAGGAATTCAAAAATAGATTCTGTGACTTCCAAAAAATTGGAACAGTTGTGGAATACTTGTCATTCCCATTCAAAGTAGATGTGGACATTAAAGAAACTTTAGCTGCTATCAGTAAAAAATTACTCATTGTACAAGCCACCTCTTGAAAACGAAATATTAACCCTTAAAAATGACATTTTTCTCAAGACCCGTGCTGAGCAAGAATAGTTTTGGAAGCTACTCCCTAGAGACAAATTTCCCAGCTTGAGAAGATGCAGTGAAGCTGTACACTCCTGTTTCGGTTCAACTTATTTGTGTGAATCTGCATTTTCCCATCTGAAAATGACAAAGAGTACATAACATTCCAACATGACAGATGAACATCTCCAGGATTCCCTGAGAGTGGCTCTCACGCAATATTCACCCAACTTCAAAAAGCTGGTGGATGAAATGCAGGCTCAGACGTCTCACTAATGAGCAAGAGCGAAATATTAAAGATTGTGCAAGATCAGCCTGGATCAATACTCGACCTAAATTTAACACAAATTACTCAATAAAAGTTAAATAAAGTTCTTAAGACAGTTAAAGAAAGCTCTTTCAACAGGCTTTTGATCTACCGGACCCTTAGGAGTGACTGGCCTTCCCACACGTACCTTCCCTAACCTGTCTCTCTCCCACTTTTGCTTTTCTGCCTCTCGCTGTCCTATCTGAGTAATGGCGTTCTTTTCCCTTTTCCTGATTTTACTGTTTAATTATATTGTACACCGCCCTGACGCACCTGCCTGGGCGGTATATCAAGCGACAAATAAAGATAAAGATAAAGATATTACTCAATAAAACTTTAAGAAAAAATGTTCTTTCCATTTCCCCGCGCAGTTCTTACTGGATCTTCGTCTCTCTGTTTTGTTGTTGCTTAATTTGCTTAACAGCTGATCACATCCAAGTAAATGACAGAAGGTTCAGTAAAAATGGGGGGGGGGTGGAAATCCTGCAACTTTATTGGGTTAAAATTTAATTTGAAACTAATTTGAAACTTAATTTTCATGGTGGTAGATCACCAGCACTTTTGGCCGCAAAAAGTAGATCACGGCCTGTTCGAAGTTGGACATGTCTGCTATATTGCCATTAGTAGTTGTGCATGTTTGCCATTGTGAGGAATCAGAGGGATGTTGTAATGGTTCTTCAAATTATACATTGCATGCACTGAATCCAATGGGCCAAAGATGACAACTACTGTGAATGAAAGAAAATCTGCAATGCTACTGACAGCTAAACGGGAGCAGAGATCAGCGATTCCAGCAAGCTTACTAAAAGATGTATGTACAGCCATGAAGACTGGGTGGATAGTCACTGAAACTCTGTCCAAGATTTGCTGGAGAACTTGCAGTTATGACCAGTGTCATGATGTGAATGTGGGCATACACCTCTGAATTACTGAAGGATCTATGAAGAGCAGTTGACCACTGCCAGCATATAGTGCTTACAAGAATAATTGGTAAAGCCTTAGGGGCATGTTTACTAAAAACCGCTAATTTGCGCGCCGCAAAATAGCGCACTAAAAGCGGTACTTAAGAGCACTTAAATGGCCCGTAAACGTGCGGGTCACCACCGCACGCGTGCGCGTCACACGAACGCGCCCCGCACAAGTACGGGCCCGCAAATGTCCGATAGAGGCGTGGAAAGGCTAACGGAGGGCGGAGGAAGGCTCCGGAGGGGCGGAGAGACGGGGCTTATGGGCAGGGAAGGGGAGGGGAGAGGCGCCCCGCACATTATCGGGGCTGAATTCGCAAGTAAAAAATAGCGCGAGTGCAACACTCGCGGTACAGGCCATGTAAAGGGAAGGGAAACCATTTTCGTCAGCAATGTACACCTAAACCGGGGAAACCTTCAAAACGTGAGCAGTGTGATACATGTGCACAGCACAAAAGTGCAATTACAAATATCAAATGACCACCACAGAAATAGTACAAAGAGGAGGTCAGCTGGGGAACAGTGATAGTAAAGGGCAAAACCAAAAAACACACCCAGGAAAGCACCAAAAATATAAATGAATTATGGAACGGTCTACGGAGCGGAGACCTTTCCCAACACACATTTCCTTGTTACGTACGTTCCCTGTGAGTGGTGTTTATGGTTGCCCATCAATAGCAAGGTTGCCCAGTTTGTTTATATATCAACCCCCGTCTGTGGTGGTCAGTTCCGGGGCTTAGTTGCACGTTTGTCACCAGACAGGGTGAATGAGCCCACAGTAAAAATGTGCAGAGCAGGGTTTGCGACTCCATCCTGCCAGGTTAACTATCTCCAGGGACTGCACTGTCTCTGTGGACACACTGTGGTGCAGCGGACAGAGCCACTACCTCTAGGACCATAAGGCATAGGATCAAATCCCAGCTGGGGCCCATGCCAGCCCAGTTCCTATGTTTTACCCACCACTAAACAAAGATAGCACAGACACCCCTGTATTGCAGGGAACATAAGCATGGTGCAAACACCCATATTTTGCCCTACCCCGCACACACCCCATAACAATGGGCATTACCCACAGCCCAGTCCCCCACATCCAGTCCCGGAGTGCCACAATGCAATCAGGGCATATGCATTCCCTGAGAGTAGGAATGCCATCATGTTGGCGGACGAGTACAGGTGGTGGAGGGGGCAGTGGCTGCTAGCCACAGAAGACAGTGGCCTAGCCATGTGCAGGCTGGCACCGTCCACTGCAACAGACAGGCCCTGTCGGATGTACAGTCATGGACTGCCCAGGGAATCAAGCACATCTGTGGCAACACAGTGGCGCACTGCACACAGACAGTGTGTGCAAGAACAGAAGGTCACAGGTTCAAAGCCCTGCCAATCCTCTCCACATATCTTTACCCACAACTAATCCGTGATAGTAAGGACAAACCATTATTGCTGGGGACATACGCATTGCTCATACGCCAATTTTACACCCCACTGATCACAGACACCATGATGAGGGGCATTACCTAGAGCAGAGTCTCACAAATGCAGTCCCAGAGGACCACACACCATTCAGGTTCAATGCTGCCGCCCATACAAATGCCAGTGCTGTATATCTCTGCACCACCCCCATGGCATGTAGATGTAGCTAATGCATATTCATGAGGGACAGCAGGAAAACGCGAACAGTGTGTTGCAACCCTGGGCTGGATTTGGGAACCTCAGCCGTAAAGCAGCAGCCAACAGGGGCAGACACACCCACACCCACACCCACAGGCCCCAATGGCCAATGCCCCCTGGAGAGGCAGGACATCGGGCCTTGTGTGCATCTCACAATACTAGCATGTGAATACCTTAGCAATGTCACTCTACACCTGGGTATACGGTACACAGCTTCCAAACACTTGCTCTGAGTATTGGCAGATAGATATCCCTACGTCACGCACATTCTGCTCCTTGAGCTCCATCATGACAATCTGTCTGTTGACTGCAGTGGGTGCATCAGGTCTGGTCTCTGATAGCGTTTACCACCCTGGGGAGTGACTCAAAACAGTATTGCTACCATGTCCATGCCTGTACTGTGCCCAGGACTGGTGTGGTGGCTAATGCTGACAAACGCCTCTACAGTAGCACAATGCTGGCATACGTGTGGGAGTGTGTGTCTGTCTATACAGTGTGTGTTGGCTGCAAACACCTTCCACAGCCCACACTGCCAGCACTGTTGCCAGTATTGGCCTGCCAATGTGCATAATGAGCAGCAAGGTACCATGGGTATAGCTCTGACAGGGCGGGTTGGCCAGGATGCATCTGCACAGGGCAGAGGGCACTGACTGGGATAGTGTAGTGGTTGCCCACCACCTACACATACATGGTGGCCTCTGTATGTGCTGCTGGGGTTGCACTCCACCCTGACTGTGCAGTGAAGACAACATGGCTAGGCACCCCCATAGTGAATGATAGTATGTCTCCCATGTGATATATATGGGTTTTGTGTTGGGGCCCAGTCAATGACTTAACTGCTGGTGTGCACTGCCATCCCAGTTCTGGGTGCATGCATTTCCAACAGGACTAACTAGCAGACATATGTCAGCTGGTGTGTGTCCTGATGGAGTGCCGTGCAGTGGCTGATGGCTTGCTGTAGGCGAAGATCAGATAGTGGTGGGGTGCAACTTAGCATATCAAGGCCTAATGTCTGTCAGATATTGTGTTATGGATGTGTATGGAGTTGCTGTGATAGCGCTGTAGGGTGTCTCTCCCACAGCAGGACTGGGGTTGATGGTCCACCCTACTGCTACCATTGCAGGGAGGTAGCATGATGATAAGAGACCCTGCTATCCAACCTGAGGGGGAGAAATGGTGGTAAAGAGCCCACCTAGGTCTCACATAAGGGGTGCCCCTGACTCTGCCCGACAGAGATATCCAAGGTGTCTCTGCAGAAACAACCTATCTCACAGAGTAATAGTGCTGTGAAGCTCTGGCATGGCCTCATTCTGCCATGGAGGTTGTGGTGGACCTGGTCCTGGGTGCCTCCACGCACACTCAGGGTGAGCACAGTACCCGCACAATGTGACGGTGTGTAGCTACTCTGTGCCAGTACAACACCCACTCAGTACACCCTACCAGGCCGAGGTGCTGTGTGGGTGCACATGGACACTCCCTCCTACCAAGCTGTGGAGATGCCGGGGTGCATTCCCGATCCTGTGTCTATCTGTGGACAGTTGATTTGCATGTGCAGTGCATCATGGGTATGGGTGGACTAACCCTATCCTGGCTACCACAACAGACTGTCTGTGTGGTGACATGCAGGCTCTCTGCAGCCAGCCAGGGGCTTGCTGGCAGCTATAGAGCTGTAGGCCAATGGGTACCTCATTGCCTGTGAAGTCAGAGGTCATGGGTTCAAACCCACAGTGGTGTAATTTTGTAGGGCGGTGCACAGGTATTTAACATTTAATGTGCAGATGTTGCTGGCAGCAAATCAACCCACAGCGTACTATACCCACATGGTGCCCTTGAGTGTGGTTGATAGGGCACACAATAGGCCATCTTTTAGTTTAGGTCCATATGAGGTGCACTAGTCTCTATCCGGAGACAAAACATATATGGTGCCCTATAGGGGACATGCAAGGGTGCCTTGGCGGACAGTGCACTCTAACATGTGCCTCATGAGCTGCCTCATGTCAACATGATGTGCGAGTGCGTTTGGTAGCTGTGCTAAATAAAGGAAAACTAAAAGCCACCCTACAGCACTACTCACCAAAAACATACTGCCTCAGCCAGCCCTGTGCACTGAGCACGATCGAACCCCTGATCCGTGCACCATTGGTCAGTGTACCCACCATTGTGCTGTGTCCCTGTTACTGTGCTGACACATCAGTACGCCGCCTCATGGCCATCTGCGCGCGGCCCTAAGCTGCTCACAATGAACAGTTTGCCACACACTGCCGCCCCAAAAAACAGTGCGCCGCTTCATGCCGCCAAGAATGAATAGTGCGCCACCTGCTGCTGCTCAAAATTAACACTGCTCCGCCCTATGCCGTGCAAAAGTAAGATGCCCCCTAAAACACCTCTACCTATTAAAGGTGATACCTCAGTCAGGCGTTTACGTTGTGCACAAAGGGGGTTTGAACACATGGCCCCTGCACCATTGGTCGGTGTCCCCACCATTGTACCACAGCTCTGTTGATATTGTGGTAGGCGACGGCCTATGATCCATGCTAATTGAACTAAGCAGACAGGCCTAAGCAGCTTGACCTGAAACTGAAGCCTGTAGTAAGGCCCAGAGGAATGAAAACCCCCCTGAATGATGACACCATAGAATTGAAACTTAACTCAGTTTAACTGAACATAGCTAAGCAGAAACGAAACTGAGAAAATATAGAAAAACAAGTTTAATTGGTACTGATAAGGTGTGCTATGCTTCTATGGAATTAATTAACTCTGCAAAAAGCAAGGTTACAGTGCCCTGCTTCCCATATGTTTTAACAAGCTAAGCGACCTTGGAGGAGAGATGTAACAAGTTAGAGACACTGACCATTGTAATTGGGACTAGAAGGGGGGCAACCAGGTGCTGAGCCCAGACCAGGGTCCCGATTGGGTAGCCATATCAGTACCGGGACCAATAGATGGGTGAGAGGGGTTACTTGGACCAATGAAAGGTTTGCCTATGTCTAGAATGGAGAAGAACGCTATAAAAGTTGTTGTGTTGCTAGAAACCATTGCGCAGCCATTTTGAAATTGCTTATTGCTTGAGCCATGTGCACATTAAACTGGCTTTGATCCTTGAAACGACTCCTGGTTTTATTTATTGCATGCTTATCTGCTGCTACATTTCGTGTGTGTCCAACAGCGCGCCACGTGGCCTTCCGGGCCGCAAATGTGGACCCTGGCCATTAGCGCCTGGCGCACCAGTCAGGTCGCGTTCGACCCCATGTTTTATCTCCACGGCCTGAACCCCACACTCCGTATATGGCACAGGCACACCAACGCGGCCCCGCACAATCTCAGGGTGCACTAAACATACTCCATTGGTGCCATGTGTGACTGCTGAGATCAATGCACATACATATCTCCAACACCCTAACCCTTGGGTGTGCAAGTTGCGTGCATTTCCAATGTATAACATAACATCCACGCAGCCATGAGGAACGCAATAGCAACACAATGTCTGGAGCGCAGCCATGCGGAGTGCATGTGCGCGAGCCTCAATGCGCAAATGCGGAGGTTGCGTCGTCAGCGTCGTCACGTCCAGAAGGGCAGAAAACAAAATGGCTGCCAGAATGCGCAAACCTGCATTCAGCCACTCCGAACTTTGCCACCTGGCCGCATTGGTTGGGCCAAAGATGCAGAAGCTGTTCCCAGGGGCCGCCAGGGGAAAAGACACAGAAAAGGTCCAGAGGGCCTGGGAGAGAATCAAAAGGCGTTTCAATCGTGTGGCAGACAACCAAAGGGAGGTGAGTGCATTGCCACAGGTCATAATTACCATAGACACAGACAGGGTTGTTTGCAGCTGTCAATGGTGCTGTGTGTAGGTATTCCAGATCAGTAAAGTGTAGCTGGGGGACCCACATGCCAAGGTCTATATGTAATGAAAACAACTAAACCATCTAAATTGAGCTTATACTAAATAGTGAAACCACCAAACATTCAAAAGAAAGGTCTATATGTAGCACATATGAGTGTTTTGCCATCTACCCAGGTGTTTAGGGACGTAGTCACAAAGGGCATGATGCCATCCTGGAGTCCTTGCTGCTGCTGTGCTACAAAACACTGTAACACACCTAGCCCATAGATCTGCCTGGGATGGGTCCAGAGACATCATGTGCAACTGGCCGTGTCCTGCATCCTCAGGGCTGCACACATTGGCCACCCTCAGGGGGTGTGAAACGTGCATCACATGGTCTGGCAGCCACCCTGGAGCTATGGGGTGTGCCAATGTTGGTCAGGGCAAAACCCCTATCACCAGGACCCTTGAGAGCCCATCAGAGTGGGTCCACCATCACCCTGGAGATATGGGGATGTCTACTAATGTTGTTTAACCCATCATCCCTGTCCCCAGGAGTACAGAGAAGCCTTCAAAGTGGGCCCTCTGTCATCCTGGAGATATGGGGATGTCTACTAATGTTGTTTAACCCATCATCCCTGTCCCCAGGAGTACTGAGAACCCTTCAAAGTACACTCTCACCCACCCTGGAGTTATGGGGATGTCTACTAATGTTGTTTAACCCATCATCCCTGTCCCCAGGGGTACAGAGAACCCTTCAAAGTACACTCCCACCCACCCTGGAGTTATGGGGATGTCTACTAATGTTGTTTAACCCATCATCCCTGTCCCCAGGAGTACAGAGAAGCCTTCAAAGTGGGCCCTCTGTCATCCTGGAGATATGGGGATGTCTACTAATGTTGTTTAACCCATCATCCCTGTCCCCAGGAGTACAGAGAAGCCTTCAAAGTGGGCCCTCTGTCATCCTGGAGATATGGGGATGTCTACTAATGTTGTTTAACCCATCATCCCTGTCCCCAGGAGTACTGAGAACCCTTCAAAGTACACTCTCACCCACCCTGGAGATATGGGGATGTCTACTAATGTTGTTTAACCCATCATCCCTGTCCCCAGGGGTACACAGAACCCTTCAAAGTACACTCCCACCCACCCTGGAGTTATGGGGATGTCTACTAATGTTGTTTAAACCCATCATCCCTGTCCCCAGGAGTACAGAGAAGCCTTCAAAGTGGGCCCTCTGTCATCCTGGAGATATGGGGATGTCTACTAATGTTGTTTAACCCATCATCCCTGTCCCCAGGAGTACAGAGAAGCCTTCAAAGTACACTCTCACCCACCCTGGAGATATGGGGATGTCTACTAATGTTGTTTAACCCATCATCCCTGTCCCCAGGAGTACAGAGAAGCCTTCAAAGTGGGCCCTCTGTCATCCTGGAGTTATGGGGATGTCTACTAATGTTGTTTAACCCATCAGCCCTGTCCCCAGGAGTACAGAGAAGCCTTCAAAGTGGGCCCTCTGTCATCCTGGAGATATGGGGATGTCTACTAATGTTGTTTAACCCATCATCCCTGTCCCCAGGGGTACAGAGAAGCCTTCAAAGTACACTCTCACCCACCCTGGAGTTATGGGGATGTCTACTAATGTTGTTTAACCCATCATCCCTGTCCCCAGGGGTACAGAGAACCCTTCAAAGTACACTCCCACCCACCCTGGAGTTATGGGGATGTCTACTAATGTTGTTTAACCCATCATCCCTGTCCCCAGGAGTACAGAGAAGCCTTCAAAGTGGGCCCTCTGTCATCCTGGAGATATGGGGATGTCTACTAATGTTGTTTAACCCATCATCCCTGTCCCCAGGAGTACTGAGAACCCTTCAAAGTACACTCTCACCCACCCTGGAGATATGGGGATGTCTACTAATGTTGTTTAACCCATCATCCCTGTCCCCAGGAGTACAGAGAAGCCTTCAAAGTGGGCCCTCTGTCATCCTGGAGATATGGGGATGTCTACTAATGTTGTTTAACCCATCATCCCTGTCCCCAGGGGTACAGAGAACCCTTCAAAGTACACTCTCACCCACCCTGGAGTTATGGGGATGTCTACTAATGTTGTTTAACCCATCATCCCTGTCCCCAGGGGTACAGAGAACCCTTCAAAGTACACTCCCACCCACCCTGGAGTTATGGGGATGTCTACTAATGTTGTTTAACCCATCATCCCTGTCCCCAGGAGTACAGAGAAGCCTTCAAAGTGGGCCCTCTGTCATCCTGGAGATATGGGGATGTCTACTAATGTTGTTTAACCCATCATCCCTGTCCCCAGGGGTACAGAGAACCCTTCAAAGTACACTCTCACCCACCCTGGAGTTATGGGGATGTCTACTAATGTTGTTTAACCCATCATCCCTGTCCCCAGGGGTACAGAGAACCCTTCAAAGTACACTCCCACCCACCCTGGAGTTATGGGGATGTCTACTAATGTTGTTTAACCCATCATCCCTGTCCCCAGGAGTACAGAGAAGCCTTCAAAGTGGGCCCTCTGTCATCCTGGAGATATGGGGATGTCTACTAATGTTGTTTAACCCATCATCCCTGTCCCCAGGGGTACAGAGAACCCTTCAAAGTACACTCTCACCCACCCTGGAGTTATGGGGATGTCTACTAATGTTGTTTAACCCATCATCCCTGTCCCCAGGGGTACAGAGAACCCTTCAAAGTACACTCCCACCCACCCTGGAGTTATGGGGATGTCTACTAATGTTGTTTAACCCATCATCCCTGTCCCCAGGAGTACAGAGAAGCCTTCAAAGTGGGCCCTCTGTCATCCTGGAGATATGGGGATGTCTACTAATGTTGTTTAACCCATCATCCCTGTCCCCAGGGGTACAGAGAACCCTTCAAAGTGGGCCCTCTATCACCCTGTGGATATGGGGCTGTTTGCCAATGTGGTTTAAACCATCCCCCCTATCACCAGGTGTACACGGAGCCCAGCTGGGTCGGGCAGCAAGCACCATGGGGATATGGTGCAGTATGCCTATGCTGTTGGAACCTGTCCCTCCATCACCAGGGGACCTGATAGCTGCCTAATTATTCCTGGGCAACACCCTGTTCTCAGTTTGTATCTTGCTGATGTGGTGCTGTAGGACACACCAGACCTAGGGGGGTGGGAAAGCAGACTGTGACGGAGGGTATGTCAGTCGGATATGTTTCTAGGCTATGGTGGGTAGGTTGCACATCTCACACAGTCCTTGGGGTGCACGACAGTCGGCCTGTGAGAACGACAGCTGACGAGCACTCACATAGTGATGATCTCACACCTCCCACAGCCATTTCAACTCATGTGGAGACACACACAGGGGTGCAATATTTGATCAGGCGCAGTCCAACAGGTATCCCATCCATACCGGACTCTGAATCGCACTGCACTGTGTTGACCAGGGAACCATGGATGGTCAAATAACACCTCCACAGGGCCCACACACAATGGGATCCTCTCCCATGCTCGCACAACTAGGGTGCCCCCACCAGTGGGGACCATGTTCCACACCTCCACGTCCAACACATTCCTACATACCTGTATCAGCTGATAACCCTGAAAATAAGGGATCTGTCAACACATACACAACATTGCCCCCAGGGGATGTGACACCCTCGCACACACTCCCTGTCCCTCTCACACTCTCCCACCCCCTATACCCCACCCCTTTGTCTCCCTCTCTCCCCCACCATTGCAAACATGACGTGCCTAGGGTGATGATATGGGGTGGGGGGTGGGGAAGCCTGTAGGTGCTGGGCAATGCTGCTGGCTGGTGTCCCATATGATGATGCCTGCAGACCCCCGACAGGCTCCGTGGGTCCCGCCCTCACACTCATAGGCAGGCCTATGCACACATTTCCCAGGGATCACCTGTCACAAGTGTGTGACTGTGCAGGAAATACAGAACACACAGCAGGGCACACGGAGCAGGGTGACAGTGGCCAACCATGAATATGGGTATGTTAACTATCCACCTGTGCAGAAGGGTAGGTAATGACCCCAAACAATGTTTGTTTATCAACAGGTGGAGGATCTGAGGAAGAAGGTGCGTGAACTACGGCAGTTCCATGGAGACTTCCTGGCGCGCTATAGCAGGGGGCCACAGACACCCAATGATGGTGAGACTGGACAGGCATGACTCTCAGTTTATAATGTCACATTGGCCCACCAACGTGTGTGTTTAATGCATCTGTAGATGTGTAACGTAACACTCATGTACGTTTTGATATGTCTGTTAACTTTAACAGGGGGAGAGGAAAGCAGCGGCGAGGGCCACACATCGGCCTACTCACTCCGGCGGCCCACCACCCACCGTGCAAGGGAGGTGGAGGTGGTGGTGGTGGAAAGCGAGACGGAGGTGGAAGAGGGATCCCAGATCGAGCTGGCGGAGGAGGAGACGGAGGAGGAGCAGCAGATGGGGGAGGGGGGAGGAGGAGAGGGAGGAGGAGCAATGGACGGTGGTGGGGGGTGACGGAATGGGAGAGGAGGAGAGGCCCCCACAGGCACACCCAGAGGGTGATGCTGCTGGCAGGAGGGCGGCTGCGGGTGAGGGGGGCAATGTGCAACCTGTGTGTGGGGGGGTGCTGGGTTGGGCAGAGAGGGTGGCTGAGAGTGTTTTGGGGGGAGGACAGGGTTGGGGGGGGGTGCGGGGGAACACAGCACAGCACAGGGCTACGTGGGCCCCCGTCAGACACTGCAGGTGGAAGCTGGGGATAGGCGTCGTCGCACAAACATGTCATCCACGGCCCACGGCATATTGCATGCACATGCCAGCACACAGACCACGGGCACCATTTGCCTATGTGCTGGCAGGTGCATGCATGATGTGCTGGGGGCAATTGATGATGTGCGGCGCGACGTACGCCTAGTCTTTCATGCACTGCAGTGTCTGACGGGGGCTGTCCGGCAGGTGTCCGCCGATGTTGCGCAGCTGCAATGTCGGCGGGCATCTGCCGAAGGGCGTCACAGGCACCTCTGAGAACACCTGTGATGTGCACATGTGCCCTGTGCTGTGCTGTGTTCCACGCACAAAATGGGGATGTTTGTGTGGTGGCATGTTGCCAATGTTTAAATGTTCTATAATAAACATTTGTTTTTGTTATGTGGAAACATGGTCATGTGTCTCCCTCAACCACCCACCATGGATGAATGCCTGGGATATGTCTGTGCATCTGGACAGGCTGTGGAGGCTGACATGGCTGGCAGACATGGACTGCTTACACATGCCGTCATGGGGCGTAAACGTGTGCAGTGGCTAAGGGCCAGGGAAGCCGCATGGGATGTTGAAGTGTGAGGGGGATCCCAGAAACAGCCATGCTGTTGGGTGGATTGAACTGCTAACAAATGTGTCAGCGGAGGGAGGAAGCCAACATAAGCATGCTACGCATGTCTGCCTGTGCCACATGCATGCCTTGGTGGGGGGCCAGACATGTTCCCACTGTTGTCTTTGATATAGGCTATGACCACAAATATGGAACCAGGTATGCTGGCAGAGGGGGGGAGGGGGGTGATGCCGCTGACGACAGACCATGAGGTATGGGAACAGTACACCTGAGACAACATGGGTCAGTGTGTGTGAGGAGAACCCCTACAGCCAAGGGGCTGTGACTATGGACTGTGTAGGTGACACATAGCATGTCGTGCCATCTGTTCTGCAACACCTGGTGGAGCAGCTAATGCGACAGCAAGGGTCTGCTGATCAGCGACACGACATGCATGTGGACACCACATAGGGGACCAAAGGGACACAAATTGCAATGACACGTATCATGTATGTTGTTCAAAACATTTATTTACACACCTAGGAACCACGGCGTGGCCTGCCCTTTCTGGCACGTCGCAAAACCCTACCCCCTTGTGCTGCACCCTCCCCCTCATCTTGTGCTTGTGGAGGTGGTGGCGGTGGTGGTGGCGGTGGTTGTGCATAACTCTGCAGTATGGCACGTATCCCCTCCAGGGCCACACACATTCTTTCAAGTGGCATGTCCCTGATATCCTGCCGCAAGTGGCAAATCTCCAGCGTGTTGGCATCGATAGACTGGCGCACAGCTGCCAATTCACGACAGATGCCTGTAGGGGGGAAGCAAGGGTGGTGTGTGATATACCTCCCAAGAAACACACAACAAGATGACTCATATAACACATGATTGTCATTGTGACTGTACAAACTATAGTATGCACGCGGATATGGTTATGAACACGCAATGTCAGAAAGGTGTATGTCAATGCCACACACAGCACATGGTTGATCTATGTGATGTGGGTGGCACACACAGGGATACACAGGTTGCCCACACACCCCCACGTGCTGCAGATATTGGAATAGGCCTGTGGACACATAGCACACACATGTCCAGTGTGCAGTGTGGCGGAGCGTGTTCGATGGACAGCAAACACACCTGTGGATACGTCGTGCTGCAGAGAGATAGAATGTGCACAGCCAACCCATGTGGGACCACATTTGGGGGGATACACACAGCATGGACAGGGTACAGGTGTAGCGCCATTGACTATGAGGGATGGGGTTCGTGCAGCAGGATCACATCCCGTACATGGGCAGGTCCACCAATGCCACATGTGTCTGACGGCAGAGGGGTCCACATACACCCAGTGGTGAAGGACCTGGGGTCAGATAACAGTGCATGTACACCTTGGTACACATGTGGAGGCTGCACAACGTGCATGGAGAGGACCAGATGGTGCAGCACAGGGTGACACAACGCAAAATGGCGACTACAGGGTCATGCTGAGCATGCAACAGCATGTGGTGAGCCCTCGGGAGGAGTGAGTCACAGAGATAGGGGGGGGCCCTCCCTTAATGTGTTTGGCAGCAGGGGTGCCACCTGTGAGCTGTCTAGTCCATCAGGACCCAGCATGGGGCACCAGATAACCTGTGTGATCCGGGGGGTTCATCACAAACCATGCATTGTGCACCTCAGTGTCACATATACATGAACGGGACATGTTGCGAGCCCTGTCTGTATGTCCACCAGCCTAACGTAATTGTGGACATACATGCTGCCTCCAGGGACCTGTAAGCCTCCCAAACCATGGGTACAGGATCCTAGACCGTGTCCTGTCTGTACATCGTGCTATATGTGTGTCTGATGTCATTCCAACTGAAAGTGTCATGTGGTAGGAGTGGTCTACACCTGGTGATGCAGACCGTAGGGGATGGGGTCTGTGTGACGGTGCATGACATACATGTATGTTTATTTACTTATTGTTTTTAAGTATTTTAAAACGTTTATATACCGCGCTATTTGTTATCAGTGCGGTTTACATACAACAAGGGTGCACAGTCAGAAGCCTGTTCTGTGCTTACATTGTAACAGGAGTTTAAACTTGGAACATACATTGTAACAGGAGCATAAACCTGGAGCAACAGGGGAACTATAAACATATGTACAAAATATAATTAGATTTGGATTGTATATACAGGAGGTCTAAGGCGGGTTCAAGATACTTGTGACAGGGTGCGGTTTGTAGACATTGGCAGGTGGGTGAGATGAGGTGGGGTGGATGCATGAGCAAAGTGAAGTAGGAAGATGTGGTGTTTCATTGCCTTACGGAACTGCATAAGGCCTTTGATGGATCTAATTTCAGGTGGAAGTTCGTACCAACATTTTGGGGCATAGAAGGCGAATGTTCGTTTCTTGGGTCTAGGTATGTCATCTCTGATTCCCCATGGCCCATGTGACAGTTAACATGAGTAGTTACTGGGCCACGGCTGGGCTACAGTGATGAAGCTCAGTTGTGCAAGTGCTATGCTATTCGTGGGGTATTGTCACACAACATGATGCAGCTGAAACTGCATACCTAGTAGGTCTGCATCCGTAGGTGTACACTCACCCTAGGCTTAATGTTCCCTCTAATTGTCTGTAGGCTGTGTGTGCATAACATATCAGCTGTGCAGCTTTTGAAGCAAGGTTCAATTGTGCGCCACATAACGACACTCGGAGTTATATACTTTAAGATTTGACTACACGTCAGAATACAGTATGTACACCACATTGATTTTAATTAAATGAAATGAATATGGACAATTACTAAATGAAGCGGAATATGTCTAGTAATTACAATCACAACTTTTAACTTTTAAGACGACTATGTTGTTTTCTATCAGAATCAGAACCATAAGTTTTGTGCGCTCTGCTGTAAAGGGAGGAGTAGCCTAGTGGTTGGGACAAGGTACTTCAGGCCGGAAGGTCGGCGGTTCAAATCCCACTAGAGGACAGCAACCTTGGGCCGGAAGGACTGGGGTTTCTAGTCCCACAGATGCTCCTTGTGGTCTTGGGCAAGCCACTTAACCCTCCATTGCCCATGTTCCCTGTAAGTATTAGTGTATGTGTCTCAAAAAATCCCCACGTGTTAAATGTATCCCCCACTTGTGTTGTGACCGCTTTGATTGAAGGATAAGGCGGTATATAAATACCATTAAATAAATAAAATAAATAAATAAATAAAGTATGTGCGCTCACTCGGCGAGGTGTGTGCGCGTGCACACGCGCACAGCTTAGAGGGAACAGTGCCTAGGCTGTTATGGTGTGTGTCACATTAACATCCGCTAACATACGTCGTAACATTGCTTGTTGGGCAAATGTATCCCGTCTACTGGAGACACACATGTGACAGCTTTGGACGGTATTTTGTCACATCCAGCACAGACACACCCCACACAGAGAGTAGTGGGTTGTGCGTTGTGCCTGTCACGTTCCGTTTTTACCAGTGGTCCCTCTCAGCTGTGCACATGTGTGTGCGCACACGACTTGCCGAGCAATCACACTACTGTATGACATAGCCCACGGAGAGAAGGTATGTGAGTCAGCTCAACAGCAACAACTACGTGCTCAGATGTCTAGATGTGTGTGTAGGTATGGTTTGCACAGGTTCTACCATAGTTTGTACTGCATGCAATGTGCTGCACATACTGCATCCGGACATGTACTCCACAGGTAGGTTGTGTACACCCCATTGCCTCTCTGTGGTGTGTAACACATTAACATTAATGCCATGGGATGCCACAGCTGATATCTAATGGGCACACTGCATACAGAACATTGGGGGTGACATTGCTTCTCACCCACCTTCTGCATCCTGCCGTGAGGATGTTGCATGGGCTCTGAGCTCCCCATGAGGTCATCCTCGACCACATCATCCTGCTGTGGTGGTAGGCCGGTACCTGTTCGACTAGACACCATTGGTGGGTAGGTGCTCATCTGTGGTTGCAGGGGACTCTCCCCGGAACATGGCCGTGCCACCGACATTACAGGCTCCGCCTCCTCCTCCTCCCCCTCCAGGATGTGAGGGACGGCCACATCATCCCCCTCCTCCGCACCCTCCTCGTCCACCGCACCCTCCTCCGCATGTGTCAGCATGGTGCTGTAGTCACCTGTATTGTGGGCAAACACAGATAGCACACATATGTTTACGCACTACAGCTATGTACACGTGTGCTGCAGACAACACATACCTGATGGTGTGGGGACCCAGCATGTGTGCTGCATACAGGGCCCCCTACACACCCCCATACCTGTCTGTAGCCAACATGTACCTGCCCCAGGGGAACAGGTATGTGTTTTAGGTCCGCACACCTAGTTTGTTTCCCATGCCTCAGCTACAGCTATAATTGTGCAGTGATCCCCCATGCCGTCTGTCACCCCATCTGGCCAACATCTGTCCACTCACGGCTGCTCCTTTCTCACACTTCCACCTGTATTTTCTACCCCCTGTTTGATTGTGCATGCCATTGAGCAGGCCATATGTCCCTGGGACATACTGTGAGCATACTGCTACATGTGTCTGGCAGTGACCTACTGTGCATCGAGCAGCTAATGTAAAGCATCTTGTGCCCATTGACAGGCACATGTATCAATGTGCGTATGGTATGTCACATAAACATGCACCCCTCACAGGCCAATGCTATATTACAGGGGATGAGGAGCACTGTTGGGGGGGGGGGTAGGTAAGGGCCTGGTACACGTGGAGATGTTTGTGACAGGTCAGGGGCCTGAGGGGATGAGGGACACATGTTGAATGTGTCCCTGCAGCATGGCAGGCAAACAGTGTGACGCCAGACAATACAAAGACGTGTGGAGCTCTGAGGGACAGACACATATTATCTTTAGAGACATATGTCATTGTCCCAACACAGGCCATGTTTCCGTGACGTCCACAGGGGCAGAGGGTCGACAACACATCTGCCGTTATCGCATCCGCAACCGTGTATTACTACACCTTGCCAATGCATTGTCATATGCCGGCGACAGGGAAGGTCCCCATACAGTATGCTGTTCTTGGGGGACTGCTGTAATGCCAGGCGTACATACAATGCTGTGGAGACCGCTTTTACCGTCATTCACTGTGCTATCCACATCCTTTACAACAACGTCACATATGTCCACATCTTTTCTACCTTGCTCAGATGTACGTGTGCGGTGAAGGAGGGTGATAGCACAGTTATAGATTTAATGCATTATGTGATCTGCATTGCCTCTACGCCTGCCATATCTTCAGTCACCAACTGCTCCATGATGTAGGTGAACCGTTTCCGTTCGACCGCTGTTAAAGGTTTGTGGCCAGGGTGTAGGTGTACATGTATGAATGAGGTGGAGGAGCACTTGTCAGGGGCACGTACTGCCCCTGCGGCTGCCAGCACAACCAAGCATATGTTGGGTACGTGGCATTTGTGTTTGCCACAACTATGTATTTGTCCTACAGGTCTCCCAGAGTCTTTGTATTGGCTTGATGTTACCTTTGGGGTGCGCGTGTGTGTTTGTGTTGGACAGGAGTGTGCAGGGGTACAGCACAGACCTCTGACACCAGCATGGGTACATGATGGGGCTTGGTAGAGATTTATGGGGGTGCATGTGCAAATGTCTGCCATCTACACAATGGCTATTTCACCAAGGTATGGAGAGGTGAAATATATGCGTAGCATACGTACCTGCATGCGGATCTGCTGTATCCAGGGCCACAGGAAGGCCATATGTGTATATTGGCCCAAGCCTGTCTGCAAGCTGCTGCTCTAGGGGCGTGAGCATGGATGGTAGGGGGCCCCCTCCACCTGTGCCACTGGCATGCTGTCGTTCTGCACACAGGTGCTGGCGCACCCCTCTTTTGATATCAGAATACCTCTTCTTTAGACAGTCAATGTCTCGCAGAGGGCCTCCTACCTCGGCAACTGCTCTGCGTATCTCCTCCCACACCGCATTACGGCCTGCTGTACCTGTGCGGCTGCTCTGCCTCCCAAACAGAGCCTCATAGTTCTCGAGGACCGTAGCGAGGAGGTTGTGGTTCTCAGAATCTGAGAACCGTGTGGCCCTCCTCCTCTGGGTCTCAGGTACAGGGGCCCTTTTCCTCTTCCCAGTGTGGCGGCTGGGTGCAGCCTGGCCCTGTGTTGATGGCCCTGCGTCTGGCTCAGCCGCCATAGCCCCTGCCTCCTGCGCAACTGGTTGCCGCACCTCCTGCACTCCCTCGCCCGCCCGTTCCCTCATCCGTTCTCTGTCACGCTCTCTATCACTCCCTCTATCCCGCTCTCGCTCCCGCGCGCTCTCCCGCTCTCCCACCCTCCCTCTATCCCTCTCAATGTCCCTCTCTCTCTCTCCCTCACTCTCACCCTCACCGTGCCACTTCCACTCTCCCTATGGCTCTCCTCTCCCCCTGCCGCTCCATCGCCCTCCTCTCCCCACTCCCCTGGCCACACGCAACCTCACCTCACCTCACACCTTCTCCCTCTCCTACGCCCAACACGTCACAGACAAAACAGATATGAGCACAATACTACAAACACAACACAATAAACTGAACAGTACACACCACAATACAGAGACAATTGACGACACTCCACTACACTGACACCTGCTCCAATACCTCCTGCTCTCACACTTCGCTATCCTACCTCTCACTCCTCACTCATCCCTCAACGTGCAACAGGCGCGCAGGGTGATTTATACGTTTTAGACGGTTACCTACATTGCGCATGTGCAACTGTGCCACGGCGATGCTTGTGCGCGGCGCGTATGTGACATTGCGCATGGGCGTGCGTTGGTGGATGTGTGTGTGCGCGATACGCATGTGCAGCTGTTAGCGCATGTGCGTTTGAGTGCGTGTGACGTCACGCACAGGTGACGCATACGCACAGGCGACGCATACGCCCATGCGTAACGAGTTGCACATGCGCGCCGCCCACAGACAGACGCCCATGCGTAAGGGGTTGCACATGCGCGCAACACACACACAGACGCAAATTAGGGCATTGCTGCACATGCGCGCCGCGCACGGCCATAACCGCGCATGCGCAAGGTACGTACAACATAACCTGGATAAATATGATTGCAGATTGGGTCCACATTGAGGGTTGTTTCGTAGGCGCGGTGTATGTTGGTTGTGAGTTACAGGGAGAGAAAGGCAGCTGTAGTGTATTGGATTCTGTGTGTCTGTATGGTATTGTTCTGTATTTCTCCGTTTTACTGTGCTGTATTGTGTGGATCTAGTCTTGTGTGGTGTCTGCTGTAGTTGTGCTGTACGTTGCATTGTATTGTGCTGTTTTGTGTGTCTCCTTTCATGTGTGGGTTGTAAGGTGTCCAGTGTTTAGGCAGGTGTGGGTGTGTTTTTGTGTGTGTGTTTGTGTGTGTCTGTAGTTCATGGCGGCTGTTTATGTTGCTGCATGTGCCCTGAGACGTGGGCGGATGCTGCGGTTGCAGGACAGGGGAGATGGTGCCCATGGGGCTGAGGCACAGGGCATGGGTGTGGACCCGCAGCAACTCAGACCTGCAGCTGTGGGGGTGGTCCACACAGGTGCGGTGCGTGGACGGCGCAGACGGCGTGCTGAGGTGCAGGCTCGGCAGCCTCGCCTCTACAGGCCCAGAGCCCAGCTCCAGGGCATGCGTGAGGACCTGGTCATCTCCCTGTACCGACTGAGCACAAGGGCTATTCGGGAGCTCTATGAGGATCTGCGACCTGACCTCGAGCCCCTGACTGATCGTCACATGCCATACCAGGTTTAGTCAAGCTCCTTGCTGCCTTACATTTCTTTGCCTCTGGCTGTTTCCAGTCATCTGTGGCTGCAGTGGGTGGCATGAGCCGCCCCACCTTCTCACGCTGTCTCCACCAAGTACTGCGTGCCATGGTCAGCCGGGTGGGGAATTACATAGCCGTTCCTCACATTGGGCAACAGTGGGGGACCCTGAACCAGGCCTTTGAGGCGTTAGATGGGATACCACACGTGATGGGAGCTATTGATTGCACACATGTTGCCCTGGTCCCGCCTAGAGACAGGGAGGTGGTGTTCCGCAACCGCAAACACTACCATTCCCTGAATGTTCAGGTTGTATGTGATGCTAATCTGCATATTCTTAATGTGGTCCCGCGGTTTGCAGGGTCCACCCATGACTCCTATATCCTGCATCACTCAGCACTGTTTCAGGCAATTTGAGGAGGGACAATATGGGGACTGTATATTGCTGGGTGAGTATTTCCATCTAACCTATTATGTGCTGCATATATGTATTGGTTTATGTAACATCTGTTATATAGGGCGCTGTTTGCCAGCTTTGCATTTGAAAACGTACCTCACGTTCAAAAGACATATGACTGTTTATGTGTTTACATTGTTACAGGAGTGTATATGTGGATTAACAGGGGACCTAATTTGCATTGAGACATCAGGATTGTGATACGGTTTGATCATACCCTGCTCATGTTGTTCTGGGAACTAAGCTCAGGTGCAGATGTGTGTCCTGTTGGTGGATTGGTACTAGTGTGTGTGTGTGTGACATCTGCCCACATGTGGGGGGGGGGAAGGTTGCTGCCCTTCACACACACCTGTGATGGCGGCTCATTTTCTGGTCCTTTTGTTATTTCATGTAACGTTTATGTTCTGGACAATCCATACACCTAACCCTTGTCATGTGTGTGTGAAGGTCCACACACTCACTCAGTACTGGGTTGTCACCCCGGGGGTCGCGTATATACTGGGGGGGGGGGGGCTACTATGATGGGTTTCCCTGACCTTAGCAATCTGCGAGTACAGTTTTGCATATGGATGGTCATGCATTTGGCCTGTTTCACCGCAGGAGAGATACCTTTGGCCACTGCAGATGTGTGGGACATAGGCGACGTTGTATGTGCTGATCCTAATGTTGTTGAGCATTGTGGACAGGTGACAGCAGGGGCAAGGGACTACATGGGTGAATACAGAGAGGTATTGGTCGCACATACCCAGGTAGGTGCTCTGCCTCTGTCCATGTGATTGGTGCAAGCTCATGTGGGCTACGGTGTGCACTTCTGTGGTCCACAGTTTAAAAAGGCTCTGAACATGATGGAGACAGTGCAGAGGGTGGCTACTGAAAGGATAGGTGATTAGCAGGAACCAGCATATGGAGTCAATATGCTCATATTTGAGATGTGGACCTTGGAGGACAGGGGGTATAGCGGTGATATGGTTGTGACCTTGTCAGACCTCCCTGGAATACATGGTCTGGGTGCGAGGGCTCCATCGGATTACATCACAGTTTTGGGTTGTGTACATTGCTGACATATACTTGAACAGGTGATATGTGTATTGGTGGTATAGTCTAAACGTTGGAGGTGGTCGAGATGAGGACAGGAACTGCAGTACAATACGCATGTGCCACACATAGAGGATTTCTATAGGTACAACTGGGACTGGTTTTTTTTATGGCAGTATGTACAGGCTCCATAGGCCATGTTTTACCATTTATATCAACATATGTATATGTTTCACAAATGCATAGTTGGTGTGTCATATATGTCTGTCAGGATGTGTTCTGCATTTGTTTCGCACGTCCATACCTGTGTACATGAGAGGTAACATGCACTCATGCATTGACATGCAACATTTCTTCTGCAGGTGATGCAGGGTATGGGTGTCGCCCCTGGCTGCTGACCCCTGTGCGTCATCCACGGACACATGCAGAGCGGAGGTACAATGAGGCCCACGCCTCCAGCGCTCTGTCATAGAGCGCACCTTTGGCGTGTTGAAAAGTCGCTTCAGGTGTCTGGATAGGACAGGCGGGGCCTTACAATATAGACCTATGACTGTGGCAGAGATTATCATTGCCTGTGCAATCCTGCACAACATTGCTCTCAGGCACAATATTCCTGCAGAGATTAATGAGGATCTGGATGATGATCCACCATGCCCCCCTGTACGTGCCAGTGGTGACACACAAGAGGGCACAGCGGTCAGGCGGAGGTTGATTGCAGAGATCTTTCTCTGGTACGTATTGCATATATTCCCACATAAATGTGCTGTTCTGTGTGTGTGATGGTCATAAAGGTTTTTTGTGTCGGAACATATCACCTTCAGGTGCAACACTGCATTGTCATTCAACTTAACATCCCACGGTCACATATAGCCATGCGTGTGTGACCAACAATGTGGCCGCGGCACAACAGCAGCTGTTGGTGTATTATGTGTGTGGGTGTTGCTACACCTTTCAGATACTTTGTGGGTCACATTCCCAGTTAGTTGGTGGTGGTGATAGCAGTTGCTGTGAAAAGAAGAGTTCGTTGGTTT